>JAJQWJ010000011.1:3047500-5942500 GCA_023637945.1 Phaethornis superciliosus
TGTAGAGTTTGTATTTTTTTATCACTTTACCTGTTGTTGCCATTTTCTTTTTTTCCCACTCTTTTTAAATTCCTCTTTTCTGTAGAAAATACAAATTTTTCTTCTACTTGAGAAATCATACCAACATCTAAACTGATTCTCTTGAGGTAGGTAGTTGAATTGATTATGGCAGGAAGACATTTGTGCTGGAAAAGACTTGTAGCAGCAGGTAGTTAAAGTATTTGGTTTGTTCAATGCTCATTAGGCATGGTGAAAGGGAAGGAAAGCAGTAAAGCATCCTTTTGAGGGATTATTTGTATTGGTCACCTGTGTTTTGATGTAAGCCTTTGCCAGTTGCTCCATGGTAGAAAAGTTATGTATCCAGCTCCTAATTGTAGCCAGGAACTTGAGGAAGCACATTCATTAGGTAAATTCCTGTTCAGTGGCATCTGAAATTTCCTCCCATCTCTTCCTTCACCAGTTTGGTTTTGACTCAGGTTGGTAACAGTTTCATGTGTGCACAGCAGAAAGTTTAAACATAAAAACCTGGAAGCTGCAACGTGGAATTTCACCTGTTTAATCCCTGTAGTTTGCTGCTGTAATTCAGGCATCATTTGCAGTACATGTGCAGTTATTCTTGGTGGGTTCTGAGCACTCTCAGGGCACCCATAGCAGCTGCCATGTGCTCCTCTGCCATGCAGGAGCAGGAAATCAAGATCATCCATTCTCTCTCCTCCCACTAGCACCCACAAAACAGCATCACACTTTTAAAGTTTCTTTTACACTGAGGCAAAAAATTGGGGTGTCCAGGTAGCCCAGCATCACGGTGCATGATGTTGGTGGGTCATAGGGGCAAAGAGCTGAGATGGGAGGAAATTTGGGCAGAGGAAACAAGGAAATCTCTTTGATTAAAAAAAGGTATTTCAGTCTTAGAACGCTATTTAGATTTCTAAGCAGCATATCAAGACAGTTCTGCTTCAAGAAAAAGAAATGGCTTCAAATGTTTTTTTGGTTTGGGCTACAGTAGTTTTTGAAACTTAGAATTTGTGTTAGATGTTGCTACTCTACTGTGGCTAATGGAGATCAGAAATCTGTGAGTGATGTCACAAATAGCTTTTTTTTCAGAGAAACTGACAGTCACATGTAAGGGATATTACCATCTTCTTCCTAAAACATCAAAAATTGAAAAGTATGTGTTTTCAAGATTGATTCCTCTTAATCCACTCGTTTTCTGTGTATAATTATGATCACACCACTGACAGCTTCATTTCAGTAATTATCAGTATTAAAATGAAAAGCCTTGATTTTTCTGTCAGGCATTTTAAGCAGTTTCTCCTCTGGCAGCTTTCACTTGCTTCATTTGGTTTCTTTATTGAAAAGCTGGTCAGTTCTGTAGAATATGAAGTTTATAGATGCATTGTGGTTTCCATGCACTAAGGAAAAATTAGTCATCACTGTTTAAGTTTTGATAATTCCTTTTTTGTTCCAGAGTTTCAGACATGGATTTTTTTTTTTTAATTGAACTTAGTTTCAATACTGCAGCTTCTTGACTTCTGAGTGAAATTGCTGTAGCAATATTTTAATAAAGCTAAACCAAATGAAAAATAAAGTACAATCTGGAAACTTGTGTTCCATAAAGATCAGAATGAAAAGTAAAAAAGCAGCTCACAGGAACTGGTTTTGGTCTTCATGCAGGTCAGGCAGCACCAGCAAAGATTCTCTGTATAGAGTTACACCTTCTGAGTCAGAAAAAAAAGCAGGAAAGAAGAAGTATTTAGTCTTTTATCCCCTTGCTGTAGCTCTCTGGACTCAATTTCCCTGCTTTATGTTGCTGTTTGGTGTTTTTGTTGCATGCCAGGTTTAGATGCTCTGGAGCACAACCTGGCACTGGATAAGTACCTGCTCCAGAAATACTTTTTTCCAACTTATTTGTGGTTCCAGGTGTCTGTCACTTCTGCCATGTAGAGGTGTAGCTTTGAGACCTCTTCTATTAAAAAGAGATAGAAAATGGGGGAGAGGATTTGGAGACATTGACCTTTTTAGTTAGAGATGCCAAGTTTACCATCCTTACTCCAGTAAATGAGAGTTTGAAGAGTGAAAGGCTGAGAGATGGTAGGAGTATCTTTTTTTTTATTTTTTAGCAAAGTTAGAGATTACATATGCACCTCAGGGGAAGTTCAGTTTTCAGATCTGAGAATATTGCTTACACCCTGACTCAATCTACTGGCCTGTAAAAAGCCTGCCCAAGGGAGATCTTCCCCACCCCAGCATTTTTGGACATAAGGATTTTTCTGCCATTGGAGTTACTGAATTTCTTGTTATTGGAAGGTAGATTGATAGGTTTCTCTCTCCTTCCCCCAGGTTCTGGTGTAGGAATTCACTGAATCATTCCTGTTAAAAATCTCTCTCCTTCTTACTCTCTGAAACAATGATGCAAAGCAGCAACAATCAGCAAGAGGCAAAGAGTTAATATCATTCCTAGTGGCTAAATTCAAGTTTATAAGGACCTGAAATTAAAGGCTAGCTGGGAGAGATTTTTATTCCACCTTTGCTTTGAAGGTGCTATGAGAAAATTGCTCAACATCTTACTTTGAGTTTATCTCAAGCATGTTTTCCAAGAAGTCATGTTACACTTAAACTTATTTAATCTAGAATGTCTTCAAATGGTTGCTTCAAAAATACATTTACAGTGCTGTAAAACATTTTATTTAAACAAAAATCCTAAACCAGTAGTCTGTGTTTGCCTCTTGCAATCACAAATGCTGTGCCCAAATTTCTTTTCCACAGTTTCTAAGTAAAAATCACTATGGAAAGGGATCAGATATCTCCAGTTCTGCAGTTTCCTTATCTTTATTTGTGTTAAAGAATTGTGATAGAAAAGAAAAATTATTTTAAGCTAGTTCCATTTTTCTCATCAGTTACTTTTCTAAGAGACAAATCTTCTTGATCAGTGGCCTTTAAAACCATTTGATTTACATTTAAATACAATGCCTCCTCATAAAAACAAAGCCAGGAAGCTCCACAATATTCACATTTAAACACTATTTTCTGCCAATCATTATAAAAACAGTTTATGCTAAACATAGCTATGCAAAATACTACCATTAAAAATGAAATCAGAAGTCAAAACTTGACAGACTGACCCAATGTTGTTATCTTTTGTATTTCCTTTGTGGTTTATCTCTTTGGCTGTCTGTTTATGAGCTTTCTAAATTCCACTGGTGAATTTTTTAATAATTTACATGTAAAGAGTGCTAGATAATTGATAGACTCATTTTTTTTTGAACTTGCCTGATACTGTTTTTTTGAACTTTGAATGGAAACTTTAATTGAAATACAGAAAATCAGTATTTAAATGACTCTTAGTTTAATGAAGTATATATTCAGGAGGAATGCATTATTTTTATTGTCATTAGCTCTGTGTAACATGTTATAATTGTGAGTGATTTTATTTAATTTTTAATGTGTTTATGTTTAATATATCCTTTCAATTTTAGAAATTATAGATTCCAGGTAGATCTCAGGTTATTAACACCATTTTATTATTTTCAGCTGAAACTTCAGTTTTGTCCTTGATAACTCCTGTGGAGAGAGTAAAGGGCAGTTTTGAACTCTCCCTGTCTGTCTGTTTTGCATGGGGGAATAGACTTAAAATTTTGTATTGTATTTATGGCAAAAACCCCTAAAAAAAGTATGATTTTGAAAAGTATTCCTGGATAAAATGAGGAAATAAAGAATAATCTTCTTCAGTAAGTATTCTTCTGAATCTACCCTTCTTCCTCCCACTCTTTGAGTTTAGTATTCTGAAAGCTTTCTGTCCTTTTACCAAACTACTGATTGAATTTTTAGAATGAAGTGTTCTCTTACTTTCTCTAGCTAAGATGTACAAGGCAGTCATTATAAACCGTCTGAAAGCAAAATTTTAGTTTTCAAAGACATGCAATTAAAGGAAAAAATAAAGGTTTTTATCCTCAGCTTCATTATAAATTGATGAACTTGCAAAGTTAAATTAGTTTTGCTCATTAGTTTTCATCTTTGTGAGCTCGAGGTGCATTGTATTGATCAGAAATTCTAAAACTGGTGTAATTAAGAACCATAAGTACTTTCTGACAGCACAAACTGGTGTTGATCTCTGATGTGATCTCTGCTTCGAAATACAATAGATTCTTGTTAATTTACTCAAATGGATGAAATCTGTGGAGATTTCATAATTTGTGTCACTGAATAGGTATGAAGGGCACTGAGGGACACATCATATCTTGCCAATTTTAATTTTTGAGGCTCAATTTAATGTAATACTGATAGGTATTATAAACATATAGGTATATAAAACATTAAGAGCTTTCCTAGACCAAAGTTAGTAAACAAAGATCTGACTCTGTAATTTAACAGTGATTATTGTTCATTTTGCTGGTTCTCCAATGTGGGATGCTGTAACTAGGGAGAAATTTCCAATTTCTATCTACAGTGACTTCTGTCTACAAGTAGGCTGGCTGGATCTCACTGTAGTTGAAACCACCTTCTGGCAAAAGGTCAACAGGGCCAGCTAATATTCTTCTTGCCTGAAAAGCTTTGGCACCAGTGGGCTGAAGAACCATAGAGAAGAGGAGCTATTTTCATGGGCACTGTCACTACCATTATTGAATCAGCACAATTTAGTGAATTGCATCACTAGGATCCCAACCTGGCCCTTTCTGTAGAAACCCTGGTTCTTTGGTGTCATCTTTAGGAGACATGGTCCCAGAAGGATTTTATAATTAACTGCTACTTACTGGGAGGTGATACCCATGACTGGCATTAGGGGTGTAATTCAAAGTTATGTGTTAGTGTAGAGGTTCTGCAATGAAATAAATGTTCCTGAAAGGTCAAATTGAATGTATGCAGTCAGGTCTGGCTCTGTTCCCAGATTTTATGAATGAAAACATAATATTGGGCTTGTAAAATCATATCCTTTCTCTTTTAGTGGAAAGTAGCCCTGTTAGCATACTTCCTTTAGAATTTGTAACTGCCTGTGTAATCTGGTGTGAAAAATGAGATGCTTTGCTGTTTCCTTGAGTACAAGGTTGTCTTCTGTGTGGTCCTTATTTCAGCTGATTGCTTCTTTTGTGTTACACAGGGAATGCCATTATAACATTTGGGCATGACTTAGTATGTGGGTATCTGTGTCTGATACCAAAATTCCTTCCATCAAAAGCCTTGCTGGGATGTCTCCTTGATGCCTGCCTAAGTCTGAGGCTTCCATACTTAGCAAAGGAGAAAAAAAACCCAGCAGGTCTGTTGGGAAAAATCAAGGTGTTTTGCTGCAGTACAAGCAAATGATTGTAGTTTCTGCAGGAGATACAGAACAAAAGGCAAAGCTGCAGTGGTTTGTAATACTAGAGTCCTAAGTGAAATATAGATATATATTACCTTGGTTTGTTCTGCTTATTATTTTATGAAGCTTAGCTTTTCTTCCTCCCCTAAGACCTTCATGAAATATCTCAAAAACTGTAATGTGGCTGTCAGTGGGAACTTAGCTTTTCATTTAGCTTTCCTAGAGTTGCTGGCATGTTGTAACTACTTTTCCCTTCCCATTATACCTTCTAAAGTAAATAGTCATTAGAGAATCTGACTCCATATTTTATTTATAAGCTGGTTTTGAGCATTTTCTCATGCACAAACTGAATCACACATGAAGTCAATACCCAGGCTATAAAAGAAAAGTAACTACCTACAAAACCAAGCTATGGGACCAGTGTAAAGACAGGCATGTGTTCTGTACCCCAAGGGTTCCACCATGGCTTGTGGAGTCATTTATCAAATATAATTCCTTATTTTCTTGATGAAGATGACACTGTTAAGGTAATACATCTGTCTGAATTGTGATATTTTCAAATACTCTTTGTGGGTTCTCTTGTTACGTGCTCCTTCACACTGGTTAGGTGGAAATGTGACAGTAAGCCAGAACACATTTCAAGATGAGTTTCAAGGGGTAAGATGTAATCACCAGTTGGCAGGTGGCTCTCCTCATTTTTTAGAAGGGAAGTGGTGACACACATTTGATCTGAAAATGGCAGAAATTGTCCTAACCTGGGAGTGCTTGAGCAAACATATTCATCCAACAAGGTGAGCTGGGCACACAGTCAGTGCTTGTGTTCCTGAACAAATCTGGGACCAGGCATTGATCCTGTTCTGCTGGACTGAAGTGTAAACCATGCTGTAACTTAAATATTGTAGTACTTGGTACCACTGCCCATTAAGGGGGGTTGGAACTCAGTGTTCTCTAATGCCCCTTCCAACTCAAACCATTCTATGATTTGTACAAAGGAACAAAGTTGGTTTCCTCCCTTCCCCTTCAACCAGGTTCTTTCTGAGGAATGCTTTTTGCTTAAGAGTTCAATAATTGGAGATTTTGGTGATCTGACATTACGAGAATGTTGTGTCTTTTACTTTGTCTTAGTGAAACTTCAAGTGCTTTTCAGCCTTATCTGGAAATTCTGTCCAGTGCTCTCAGATTCGTGAGTTTTAGTATAATGTTGGTTAGAAATAATGTTTTCTGTGGAACAGCATTCTTGGGCCCTTCAATTATTGCAGGTGAGCCTAGGACAAACTGTAGTTTTTTCTGCTGAAGAAATGAAGAACTTGGTGGTGAAAGGGATGGCAATTTAAATACTTGGTTAAATATCAGGGAGCATATAGCTCTTCAAAGAAAGAAAGTCCTCCAAAACATAAGCTGTTGTCTGGAGGAGGATATGCAGATCAGAAGATATGCAAGTATTGGATTTAAAGGTAATTAGTATAAACTGATGATCTAACATTGCTAATAATGGGAATTTATGTATATAATGGCATATGGGAAAAGCTAATTAACCACTCGTACCTAATAGTGCATAATAGGAAATTGGAACTTGGAGACAAATGCACAGAGAACTCATCAGACTCTTGGAAACAGGAGCCAGGATTCAGATTCCTTTGGATTCAGGCTTCTGGATAGTTAGATGCTCTTTGTGTCCTACATGAAATAAAGTCCTATGTGACAAATGGCATTTCAGCTTGGATTGTGTGGCTTGGCAGGGCTGGGTGAGTCGGACCTCTGGGAGAGGTGAGGTTGGAAATGGACTCAGTCTGGAAAACCAGTAGGCACTGGAAAGCTGGATGTGGATGGTGGGCAAGGCAGGTAATGAATGTAGCATCCCAAAACATCAGCACTTTGTTGGAGTGGAAATTGCTTTGAAACTTTGCTGACCAGCAGTCAGAGGGAATTTCTGATTTTGAATGCAAAAATCAAGTTGTGAGTGGAAAGATTCCTGTAAAATTTTCCAGCTGTGATGTGTAATTTAATATTGAAACACTTCAGTTATTGCCATATTTGAGAAGGGGTTGGTGTATAAGTGCTTGGTAAATAAGTTGGTGGTTCTTGTGCAGCAAGGAGAGGCTCCAAAATACTCATCTATCTCTTTATACTATAAGTTGGCTTTGTAGAATTTCCTCTTCCTAAAAAAACTTATTTACCTGTCTATTATGATCTTCTGTGGTGAACGTGGAAATTAAGAGTAATTTGTCAGATTGATCTTTTTAATTTTACTAACAACTATGCATGCTTTTCTTTTTGTCTAGAAGGAATAACTTTAACTTCCTAGGTTAATTTGAAATACACCTACCTTTTTCTTTGCTTCTTTTAAATTTTGGGGGTAACACAGGTTGTGAGTACAAATAAAGAGAAAGAGGAAAGAATTCCTTAAAGAGCAACAGTCTATCAATTCTGGAAATATATTCATATTATCTCCCAAGAAGGTAAATTATATATTTACTACGTAACTAGTTCTCCTTGCATTTTTTATAGCTGTAACTTTAACCTTTAATTTACAACAGCAATAGCAAAATATATCCCAGTCTTTTGAGACATTATCTGTTACGATATGAATGTGGAGCTAGGCAGTTGATAAGGATGGGCTATGAAAAGGAAGAATCATTGCCATAGGGAACTAAAGTGACAGAGGAGACAATTGATGTGACTCAAGCAGGACAGTGTAAAAGGTTGCTGCAGAGAGCAAGGTCAAGTGTGTACAAAGCTTGCTCAGAAAATGGTACATTTAAATTAATCAAGTTTATCTTTATGGAGCTAGAAGTAGTTGGATCCTTTCAGGGAATGGCTTTTATCTGGCCAGGACAAGCTGAGCTACTTTTCGTTCCTCTCTTACTTGTTGGTAAAATGAAACAGTTAATCTGAGGGCATTTTAAGAGAATGGAAACAGGGGTGCTGGATAGATAAGTCTGAATGAAAGTAAGACACAGCAGTGGTGATGAGGACATGGATTGTATCAAGAACATTTAAGAAGCTGTCATTCATTCCCTCCTAGGCACTTGTGTCTCTAGTGATGGGACCAAAATTCCCCCAAATAATCTCTATTGACTTCATTCTTTCTTCTCTGCTGTGAATACTGTGTTGCTAAACCAAATTTGTAGCATCAAAAATATTAATGAAAAGAGAGAAATCTGTGACTCTCAATCTGAAGAGAATAATGTAGGAACTGCAAAAAGTGACTTTGTAACCATAAAAGTGACAGTGGATGCTGAAGGTCTGTTCCCTTGGGATCATCATATCCTCAGAGGGAATGCTCCTTTTGTCCTGAGATGAGGACAGATGAGAGGAAAGATGAGGACATGTCATAAATAATACCAACATTTCCATACAAGTGCTATCAAGATGTCTGATAATGTGAGATATTTGCCATAGTGGTGTTATTTCAGCTTCTTGAACTCGGGCTCTGTCTGATATTTCAGTGGCAATAGAAATAAATACTTAAGCTTTTCCCCTTGGTGGTTTTTACTTTTTATTATTCTTTTTGGTAGGAAAAAGAATGATTAGGTTGAAATCCTACCTTACTCAATTTAAAGGAATGTACTTGTATGTATTTCTGTGATGCTCTTGGCAAAAGAAAGGCTTTTCTACAAAAAAGCTTTGGCCCATAGATCTTACCTCCAAGTAGTTTAACTTTTTGCAAACACTACCTTGAATTACCCCATGCAGATGTAGATTTTAAACCTGTCCTGCAAGCAAAATTTGCTGTGCAGAGGTTTGCTAAATGTTAGATTTTTAGGATTAGCATTTTGTACAATTCAGCAAATGCTGTGCGTGTATATTATGCATGTAATTATTGTATCACTTAATGGCTTGAGTTCTGCATATATTAACAGGTTAGATTAATTTATAGGTTTGATTAAATGTGCTCTTTATTGTGATGCATAGCTAAGAATTATATTCAGTTAATATTTTAATTTACTTCGTTTACTTGCAATAAACTAGTGAAACTATGTACAACTGACTGTTCTTTTCCCTCTAAATTGCACCAGTGGTTGACAATACTTGCTCAAAAGTTTCCTTATTGTGCCAGATGTGGTGATGTTCCCAAATTCCTAGCTCAAAGGCATGGAATAGTTCATATTCACAATGAACTTTAGGGGAAGCTGAAGAAGTGATGCTCATGGAACCAAGTAAACAACAAAATGAGCTAAGAGCCAGTAAATGTCTGGTGCTACTGCTCCTGGAAAGCTTTACTGTCATAGATGCTGTCAATAAATGTAACTTAAGGCAGAGATACAAAAAGAGTGAAATTAAAAGTTAGGGATGGAAGGATTTCTTTTGCTATAATTTTTTCTGGCATTTATACTGCAATCCTTTTTGTAACAAATCTGGACTTCATAATTTCCCTGGGCACTGCACAAGCTATTTTTTCTTAGTAGCAGTTAAACATATGAGCACTTTGAAAGAAAAATAGAAACAGGAAAGCTGTGGATAACTTGACAGGTTTTCATAATATGACCTCATAGATTATTAGTTTTTCCCCCACTGTGAGAGTTTTAGAATTTTTGGGGTTTTTTTGTGGTTTGTTTTCTTTCATGCTGGAAAAATTAGGATAGGATGAGTTTAGTGATATGTTTTTGGTTATAGTGTATTTTTTACGGTGGGGTTCTTTTAGGAAAAAATTGGATATACTTTTGAAACAATTAAAAACTATCTGGGGGGATTAATTTGGTAATCTGTTTTGTATCTGGAGAAAATAAATGTCTTTTACACTAACATTATAGCAGATGGCAAAGAAAAGACAATCACAAGAGTAATCTAGAAATGAAGTGGGATGTTTGCTGCTAAGGTATCTTTTTGATTTGTCAGATTATGTTGGTTTTGGATATTCCAATGGAATACTTCTTGGTCTGTGACACACAGGGGAGAAAAAAAGGTTTCAAAAGGAAAGTATTTCCTTAGTAATACGTTGTTTCAGAAGAGATGGCCTTTATGATATTAAAAAAAATAATTAATTGCTGGTGTGAATGTTTGAATTCCTTTCTGTGATCTAAGGCAGTAATTAAATGCTGTTAAATAGAATCTTATTTCTTCAATTTTGAACTTTGAATTTTCTCATTACCTACTATCTTACCATTAAGTAATTGTGCAAGTTCACCATAGATTAAAAGTAATAGAGAGAGGATTTAAACCAGTAGTTCTTTTTTTTGAGAATCTGTGAACTGCTGAGGGTCCTCTAGAAGCTGGGACTAGAGGAGGGAAGAAGTGCCACAAATAATATAAATTTTTAATTGAATGTGACATTTTATTGTCAGATTAAAACGTTAGTGAGGAGCTGATCAACCTGAAATGGATTAACATGGGGTTTGTTACTGAAAGGAGGCACAAGGGGAGAGGGAAGTGCACATGGATCACCCCTATGGACAAGACAAAGAGAAGAGTCCTTGTCTTGAGCAGTAAATAAGTCACGGACACCTCTACATGATGGGCAGATCTGTTTTTGGGGTGTTTTCTGTCTCTTTTGGCACCAGGAGCCCATTGGGTGTTCCCTGGATCTCCCTACTGACTTCTAGTAGTGGGAGAGGCACCGAAAGCAGAACCAGTGAATTGTGTGTAACTTTACCACTCCAAGTGTCACCACCAGTTCAACACTTGAGTTATTCTCGGTGCTGATTCCTCACTTCCAGGAACATTGTAGATCTCTGATATGAAGTTGTTTTCTTGAGTGCCTGTGCACTGAGTGATTCCTTTGTGAGCCTCTTTTAGCAAATGAGGCTGCTCAGGCTTGAAAGGGAAATTGGAGCTGTCATCTCTGTGTTTACCCTCACTATCTACTGGGTTACTCCGCTCCTACTCTGCCTTGTCAGGGCAAAGCAATTCCTGCTCTGGCACATAAGAGTGGGAAAGGAAGTAGATTTTTCTCACTCCAAAAACTTGGCCCAATCTTTTATTCCCTTGAGGTTTCCTGAAGCTTGACTCCAAGTGGTTTGTCTTTCTCTTTTTGCATTGTGGTACACAGTGGGTCAGTTAGAAATGTACCTAATGAGGAGATTCCTCAGAGCACAAGGGTAGAAAAAGTGCTCAGTGACAGTCTCTCAGGTTTGCTTTGGGATTGTTTTTTTGTTGTTGTTGTTGTGGGGTTTTTTTGTTTGTTTTCTTTTGTTTGGGTTTTTTTTTAATGATTGTATTAATTTATGAGCTGATGTAAACTCCTAACATCTGCTATACCCCATGACAAAGAGTTCCAAAACATCTTCAAAGTAATGTAGATTTTTATTTGACTCTTTTTTTTTTTTCATTGAGCAAGACAAAAATGAAAGATTGCTTCATTTTTATCCATGGTACATCAGATTTTCTTGGGTGCATTTTATGCCCTCTCAGTTTTTTCTTCTGCATAATAAGGATTTTTAATCTATTTAGTTTTTCCTTGAAGTCCTTGATCGTCCTTGTAGCCACTGTGTAATCTCTCAGCTCTGCAATATTATTTGTAGAAAAGTGATGGCCAAAGAGTATTCATTATGTGAATTTCTAATGGCATATGATGTTTTCTGTTTTGTTCTCTTTTCCTTTCAGGATAATTCCTCACTTTATTTTTGGTTGCTACTCTCTGTTAAGCTGGCATTTACATAAAGCTTTTATAATTCAGAGGTTGTATTCCTGGGTATTAATAACCAATTCCAGAGTCCATCCTTTCATGTGTAATAAGGATCCTGGTCCTTTTTCCTCTTTTTATCACTTTACATTTATCAAAGTTAAATTTCACCTATCTTTTTTTTTTTTTATAGCCATTTTAAGAACTTAAGAGCAATTCTGTTCAAAGTATTTGTTTGGTTGGAAGGAAAGAAAAAGGAAGAAACAGCTAAATGATCAGATTGTGTGGGCTGGCATTTTCCATGTCAGTAGATGTTGTATTCTGTCCTGAGATCAGTTAATTTATGGTCAGTAAGTTTCTCAGGCACAAGAGGGGGAGGAAAGGACATAAAAGTAAATGAGAATATTAAAAGCTGGGCCATCTATAGCTTGTTGAAATTGTAAGAGGATGGTGGATCAGGGAGGCAGTATGAGATACAAAAGCTGTAGGATTACCAGAAACCTAATGTCTTAATGAATAGACAGCTAAGATGTCTTATAATAATGTTGGATATGGACTTTTTCAGGATACTGAAGCCCTGGTAAAATGTGTTGCTACTCAACAAGGCTCACAAAGTGCTTAGAGCTAAGAGGAAGACCAAAGAAAAGATCTACCATGGAAGGAAAAAGTTGAAATGAGATACAATTGTTCACTAATCCCTTTCATTTTGATTCTGTCTTTCTGATTTTTCTTTATTATAGTGGCCAAGCTGTGTGCTAATAAAATCTAGCCTTACTAATTCAAAGCCCTTGTATTTTTGGTTTGCTTAATTGAAAGAAAAGTTACAAGTAGATCCAGCTCAAAGTAATGGTTGATATAGGACCCAATTACAGTCATGGTGATGAATCTGTGAATGTCTCCCAATCTGTTAGAAATTGCAGCTGTAGTCTAGACTGGCCACTAATTTTATTGAAAGTGTCTTGTGTTCTCTTGTAGTCACATCAGGGATAGCAGCAGCTAATTTTAAAAAAAGGGTTTTTCTACAGATTTCTCCAACAGTGACTGCAGAAGTTCTAGCTGGCATAGGTTGACATGTCTGCATGAATGCCAATTGACTGACAAAATAGAAAACTCTAGATTTGGTTTGCTCCTTTGCTACTTTTTTCCCCTATAATTCAGGTGTTGCACTAAGCAACACCATTCTGGCAAAAATATTGTTTTTTAAAAAAATACAATTTGGGGGCCATTGAAAAGCCACAGTATTGTTTAAAATCCACTTATATTCTGCAGGTGTTACAGGTGTTGTTGGCTTGGACTCCAAATTAATACTAAGAGGACAACACAATTACATCTCAGACAAAAAGGAATGAATAAGTCATGAAATAAATGAATAGGGAAATCACAGCCATCTCTTCTGTCCTTGGGGATGGTTGTTTCCTTCTTCCTACAGTTCCTGCATGGATGAGGTGGGGAAAAAATATTTATCTATGAGTACTATGCAGGAGGCAATGTTAAATCCATGTTGCAAACCAGAGTAGTAATAAAATTGCATAAGGAATGAACAGACCATGATCAGGGTGTTGTTGGACACTTTCCATGCCTGTGCAATGAAGAGAAACAATGATGACACTTCTTGCTATTGAATTATCTTCTTCATTTTCTTTCATTCTCCTGTGAGGACCCTGGTAAAACCCAAGAGCATTCATGCAGCCTTGTGAGGGCTGCCAGCATGCACTGATGTTGGAGACATGGATGTGAGCCTAACAAAAAGCAAATTGCTGTCTTGAAGCTGACTTTCTTCATAGTAAGATACAAAGGAGGAAACTTGAAAATAGTGTTATGGTTAGGAAATGACTACAATGCTAGTAACTTTTTATGCTTGCTGCTGCTCTTTATCTATAACATGAATAACAGCTGTCACTAGGTTATTATCTTTCCATACCCGACTTCTGTAAGCAATCCCTTCAGCTGAAGCTAGGGAAACATTGCTTAAAACAAATCCCAGCATGTTCATTCCTCACATGAAATCATATTCTGTATTTTGTGGGTAGTTTTGAAGAAAGAGTGGATCGTACCACTCAGTGCCAGTGGTTTTCCAGCCCTATGAATTCTGTTACCATGGAACATAAAACTTGAGATGTCACTGGCCTGTCTGACCTGTAGCTGGCACATTTGTAATTAGCAGGAACTCTGAGAAGTATATACTTCTTATCTTAATGGAAAGTAGTGCTGTAGATTGTATACAGTGTTCACTGCTACAGTTCAAGGGTCCTGGAATTCCGTTCGATAAAAGCTGAATTTAGTAATTGCTGGAGTGTGTGAATAGACTTCTCTGGAACCCTGGTTATTTGCTGGGTACTATAAAATATTCTTCAAAGTGTTTACGTGGCTGTATAGAATTTTGGGAAATGAAGCCAGCTCCCATTCTTTGCTTTTGTTTTGTTGAGTATTTGGATGTCTTGTGTTGCATGTGGGGTTAAGCAGCAAGATTCAAAAGGTGCAGGGCAGTAATAGTTTTATATTTTGATGGAGCCAAGCATCTATAAACATCTACAGAACATGAAGCAGTGTGTTTTCATACACTGATAGCATGGCATGCTGGAAGGAAAAGATGTGATTCACCTACATAACATTCATCATATCTGTAATGAATCAATTCTCTCTGTAACACTTTGTCCCTCTGAGGCAGGGAAGTTTAGCATGTAAAATAATCAGTGATGGAAAATCCATTTCAAGTCCTTGTAAAATGTTCCCCATAAATATTTTATCTGTTTAAAAATATTTTAACAGCCATTTATTTCTATTTAGAACTTTAAAATTTCAGCTTTCACTCACTGGATTTTAGTATACTTTATCCTGGATTGAGGAGTCTGTTACTCTAGTTTTTAGTTCTATAATCTCTCAAGTTCTCTGGTCTCTCTCTTTACGTTAAATTTTTCCAAAGCTGTGTGTAGATTTGGGACAAAAAGCTACTTTTTTTTTTCTTTCCTTTCTTAAAGTTGTTTTCATTAGGCATGTGATCTGCACTGTTACAATTTCGGATGTCATCTTTTACATTAGAAATTGTATGTGTGTTCTCTGATTTTCTTCATCACTTCTTTTTGAATCAAGGACTGCTCTGAGTAGGAAACAGATTTTATTAGCTTTAATTATGTGAATTAATTTGAGGATATAATAGTGTTGTGACTCCCATGCCACATTGTGTTTCAGTAGTTCTGAACTAACAAAACTATAGCAAATCCTGCAAACACAGCTGGGAGAGGTGAGAATTTTTTATATCATCGTGGGTAGCAACCTCTGCATGTGAATAGCATCAGGACAAGTTTCAGCAATAAGTGGAATTAAGCAATTTAGTTCATGTTCTTAAAAATTGTCCATCACTACAGATTTTTGATTTACTCTCTTTTTTGGATTACTGGAACAGTGATAAATAATTATGGAACGGTACATGTGGCTTCTATCAAATTATGAGGCCCATCCCGAATGAGTTTACTAGGGACAGAGCAACTTTCTCTAATGTATTTAAAAATAGAGCAGATTTAATGAATGCAAAGTTAGATGATAAAGTTCCCTAAACTTTTAGGAATTTCTCAGGGGCAGTTGGTGAACAGATTAACAAATGCAAATAGCAGCAAGGAGACAATGCGTCCATCTGGAAGTTGGTGGGAATGTTCAGAAAGGTTTTTAATGGCCATTAATAAAAACTGCTGAAGAAACAGTCAACTGAGCTCCCACAGGGCCTTTTTTGAAAATAATCATGTTTGTTGTGTTAATGCCAGAGTTGCAAAAAGCTCCTTCCCCATAGTCTGGAACCTTGTAGACTTCACCAGGGCTAGGGGAGACTCTTCTCATCCAGTATGTCAGTGAAATTGTACAAGGTTTGGGCTGGTTGTATCTGTCGTTCACATAATTAAGAGATTCTGTTCTTTGCAGAAAAAAAAAAAAAAAAGGATTACATTTATAGGAACAAGAGGAAAAAAACCTTTTGGTTAAAATAATGAATACTTTGATAATTTGAAGCTTAATGGAGGAGAAAGAGGAGTAGGGATGATGCTAGCCATATTGTTATTGTAGTGAAACCACAGCAGAATGGTCTTAAAAAGCCAACTAAACCAAGAAGGCTCAAAAAAACCCTGAAGCTTTGATTCTCCATCGGAACCAAATGTAAAGTGTT
This sequence comes from Phaethornis superciliosus, assembly GCA_023637945.1. Classification (NCBI taxonomy): domain Eukaryota; kingdom Metazoa; phylum Chordata; class Aves; order Apodiformes; family Trochilidae; genus Phaethornis; species Phaethornis superciliosus. The sequence continues at coordinate 3,063,509 of JAJQWJ010000011.1, forward strand.
TAATTTGAGGGCAGCAATGGTTTATCTTGTGGAATGGAGCTCTGTGTTAGAGAAAAGTAGAAAAGTAGCAGGGAAACAAGAGTTGGGGTTAATTGTAGTTTCCAGCTAGGAGGAATTGTAAATAGGGAACTCTCAGTAAAAGGATGACACCTACATGCAGAAGCAGAAACTTGCTAAGCCACGGCTAGAGCCAAGTTTAAAAAATATTTTTTTGAAGAGCTGTTGGAATGAGTGATACAAATTCTCTGTTGCAAGGGAAGCAAACGTGTTTGTTTAAACCAAAGATGCTTCATACTTCTCTGTTCTTGTTCTTCTGCAAGACTTGAAGTCAGTCTTTCTCTTAAGAAGGAACAGAACTTGAAAAAAATTATGACTTTATTAGTCAAAAGGAGAGTCACTTAGGTAAATTGTTCCTACATACAGTTACCTAAATATCTTATGAAGATATTATTTTGCTATATGTAGAAATTTGTGATCATTTTAGGAGGAATCTGATGGAGAGAAAATGCAGAGCATAGGATCTGCACCAAGGACCTGGTTTAAAATAAATTGGTTTTCCTGTGTTTGCAGTGTGACCCAGGGGGCTCAGGGGGTTTGATCACATCCAGAACTCTGGGAGAAGACTTTCATTTGGAGGCACCAAAGAGCTCTGTGAATACAGAGCAATTTGTGGAAAAATCTTTGGTTGTACAGAAGTGTCTTGGCAAGCTTTTGACTTGGCTTGGACTCCCTTTTAGTACAGAATCCTTAAAATCTTCTGTTTCACTGAGCAGGAAACTCCCCTACTTTGACTGTAAATGCTATTTGGTGGAAAAAAGTAGTTCTTATGAATGATGTAAGGTAGTTTTTTTGCAAAAAGGAGTTTTATGTATGTCTTTATGTTTTAAAACAGCTTTCAGACACTTTCATTGCTTCCCCATCTTGGAGTAAATTACTTTCCACATGAAACAATTTTACTCCTACGATTGATTAAAGCATGCAAATGTTAACCCCCCCTATTTTTGATCCTTCCTACGGATAGCACTATGAAAATAATGTGGTTGCTCATGCACAGAGACCCAACCATGAGATGCTTTAAGAAGTGGGTGTTGTATCAAACATCCCCTTAGAGTGAGGATTTTCTATGTAGTAAACTGAGAATTCACCTGAGAGCTGAATTCCTCGTCCAGTTTCTTATCTTAGTGCTGACTGATTGTCCTCAGATTCACTGCCCAGTTTGTCCAAAGCCATTTCTGAGCAGTTTGCAGCTTCAAGTTGTGCTGGGCCAAAAGGAATGGAGGTTTCTCCAACCATTGCCACATCCTGGTACCATGTTCCTCAGGACCATCTCAGGCAACAGATGTGAAAGCCCCAACAGTCAATCTGTAGCCATAGATGTGTGAGCCTTTAACCTAGAACTGTTCTTCTAAGCCATGTAATAGATAAAAAGAAATTGGACACTGGTACAGCTTTGACTTTGCACACGAGTTGGAAATGCATTTTTTTCTGCTTTTTTAGTTAAAGCAGCAGGGTCATGCAGGTGGGTGTATGAAACCTTTCTGCTATGTTTACCCTTCCACTGAGGGTTGCAACTGGGAATTCTTTGTGGCCTTTTTGATTTCTGAAGGCAATTTGTCCTCCTGGTTTAGTCAGGTCTTGGTGTAGGCAGTTGCCTCCAAGATGAGCTGGTTAATGTGACTGAAAAGTGTGAATTACTCATCTATTGCCTTTTTATAGCTTTCCTGCTTCTGTGTCAAGGCACTCCATGGTCACCATCCCACTGGCTTTGTTACCAGGGTAATCCTCCCCTTGTCAAGGCCCTTTCCCTCTTTATTGATTTGGTTTATTGGCCAGAAGTCTGGGGTTGCAGAACTTGTGTTTCAGAACTTAGTTTTGTTGAGGCCAGACCAGAATCTCAAGCTGAATGGAGGTGGAGGGTTAGCAGAAGAAGAGAGGGCTGATGATCCAAAAGGAAGCTGAGAGCTTAGAAAAGCTCAAAATGAAAATTCTCAGGGGTTAAGCTTGGGAGTGGGCCCTAAAAGTTTATTTAGGCTTGGTTTTTTCATCCTTAAGTTTTAGAAAAGGAGAGGAGTCCATTTATGAAACAAAATATGTTAAAAACTTACCCAAACATGCAGACCTACAAAGCATCCTGCTCCTCTTGTTGTTTTTCCTTGGTTTTTCTTTTTTCTTTTCAATTTTTATTCCTGTGTTTCTTATTTGACCTTTATTTAAGCAAAGCATTGGGAGCTGCCCATCTCAGCTCTGATTTCAGCCAGATCTGCTGGAGGCTTTACCAGGCTGTCACTGACTAATGACTGGTGCTTTCATCTGTAGAAAAGATCTTCTCTGATCCCTTTTCCATTGCTCTTTTACTCCTTCATAGTCTCTACTCCATTAGCATTTTCCCTTTATTTCCCTTCCTTGCAGTTATTCTGCACTCATTCCTCTCTCTGTCCTTCTTTACTTCCATTTTTTTGTCAGTAGAGGCAGAGCATGGGCACATGGATGGAGAACCAAGCTTGGACACCAAGCTGCCTTGAAAATCTGAGCTCTTGAACAGCTCATCCCAGGTTTGCATCTGCATTGCTCAGGGCTGCAGGATCTCTGCTATGCATCCATCCCACCAGGTATCCATGCCAGCCAGATGGGTCAAGAGGTGGGGTTTCTAGGGCTGAGGACACTGCTGGTGTTTCTGATGTCTTTCCAGTCTGGTCTGTGTTCTGTCCTACCCTGGACCTATGCTGGGTAATTCAGAGTCAGCTTCTGCATCTCTAATATCACCCAGCTATACCCTGTGGGAGTAACCATGCAAGGATTTAGATTTTTAGCTCTCAGTGAAGCACATGGATGCATCTGTGAAGTCAGAATTCCTCTAAGGAATTCCTTGTTCTTCACACAAGCCTGGCTGTGTATAAAGAGCTGTTTTGACATGATTCTCAATCTCAGGATGCAAACCAAAGGCTCAGCTTCTCTGTCATCTTTAGTCAGTTTGTGTCCATTCAATATGAAACATTAAGCATCAATTTAGTCTAGAAGACAATAGGAAAGGAGCTGGGAAGCAATTTATGTTTTCAGAGAAGTACTTGAAGATAATTTTTTAAGGAAAATTTGGTTCAGTAGTCATAAGATACAGTTAGCATCCTTTCCTTTATCCACCCAAGCAAACCCTGGTCAGTTGTTCAGTTTAGGAAGCTTGTTGTAGTAATGGCAAGGAAAAAAGATTCCATCTTTTTGTGTATTTGCACTTGGGCAGGTAATGTCTTTTTTTTAGACTTTTGTCATTTAAAATTTGTATAGTAACAGCATCTGGAGAAATGTTGAGGAACTAATTTGACTTTTTAAGATTTCACAAGAATTTAAAACTTCTAGGTTTTTAATGAGGCTTTTTTCTCTGTATATCTTTTTTTTTTATAGTTGAAAGCATTTTGTTCACACATTTATATTGTATTTTGAAGGATATTTTTTCTGTTTCTTAGGAAAGATTGAAACTGAGGCATATTCTGAGTGGAACAACCGATCATCCAGGTTTTCTTTTATGTCACCTGCATGGCTGCCCTCCACTAAAATTAGTTGGCTTTTGTAGGCTTTGGACTGTGTTAGAACTTTGAATATATTTTTGTATAATGAGAGGTGTATGTGTGAGTAGCCATGTCAACAGATAGTGAGGAAAAGCATGCTTATTAAAAAGAGAGAAACTGGATTTGATAGGTTTATAAGTATCATAACTCATAAATTAGTGACTAGAATAATTGTATACTTAAAATTTACCTTTTTAATACAGAGACCAACTGGAGTGGTAACTGTCTTTACAGAAAAAAGCAACAAGTGCTGTAAGAATTAAACATTGTTGGATGGAAAAATGAGGATAAGCTGCCACATCAACTTTGTTTACAGCAGCTAGAAACTGTCAATTTTTCTTTAATCACATGTATTTTCTTTAATCACAATTATGAAGAAATCTTTTATACTTGACCAGGAACAGCATATATGGTAATATCTAAATAAATTTTATGCAATATTTGGATATTGCCCTAATGATTTTCATGGATGTTGTGTAATTTTGTCTGTTCTAGGGAGTATGACTTCTGCAACATCACCTATCATTCTGAAATGGGACCCCAAAAGCTTGGAAATCAGGACTCTCACAGTAGAGAGGCTTTTGGAGCCACTTGTTACCCAGGCAAGTATCTTCAATTTTTTTTCATAGAATCATAGAATTGGCTTCTTCCTTTAGCCTAATGCTGTATTTACTCATTTTACATAACTGTGTTAATAGCCTTGGATAATAAAAACTTGAACAGGTTTTGTTCATGACCTCTCGTGGAAAGCTCTGTTCAAACATGTTTAGAAGTTCTTGTTCTAAATAATTTATAGTCTCAAAGTATGAGCAGGAATACAGTAACAACAACTAAGTACTTATGTTTGTTTTTTGAAAGCAGTTGAGAAATTCATAAAGCAGTCAGTTTAAGCCAGGGATCTGGCCTGCATACATACTCTTGGTTTGTTATCATACCATGGAAGACAGTTTCCCATTGAAAACAAATGAAACCAACCCAATTAAAGAAACTGTTAAAACCTGTTGAATTTCAAGCTGTGATAGATTAGGAGTGAGTGCTCAACCTGTTATTTTTCAGCTGAGTAAAATTTGCTAATGGAAGCAAAAACATTGGTTCAGTGGTCTAAAAAAAGGAAAACAAAAGTGATGGTAGGTATCATGTAGAATATATAATATATATACTGGTGTTACTCAGCTTTTAACCAAGTAGACCAGTTTCTTTGTTGTCAGAGAAGATCCTTTTATGTCTCTGCATATCACATTTCTCATGTCTGTACAAATCTACGTGTGCTGTGAGGGCTCACAGGAGCAGGACATGGGTCCAGAGAAATATTAAGACGTCAAAGTTCTGTTACCATGAGTGGGTTTCTCTGAGCCTGGTGCTTTTTTGTTCCTGAGTTGCCATTAGTAATGGGAAGGTGGTTACAGACTTTTATCCTAGATCCATGATTTCAAATACCCACAGAAAAGTCATTTTTTCTTCTAGGAATGCTCATTATATTAATAATGAATGCCAGCCAACCCCATCTGTCCATCCACCTGTTGCTAGCAAATTTCTTGTACACGTAGCTCTTGAAACTGATCTGCTGGTTAGAAACATTGCCCTTCTTTTGGATGTGAGACCAGGCTGCATGTTTTTGTTTTCAGACTAAACCAGATAAAATTACAAATCACTGCTTCTTTAATTCCCCCAAAATGATGTCTCTGCCTGGTTTCTATGCTTGTTACACGTGAGTCACTACATCTCATCTTATTTCTTTGTATTTGAAAAAACAAAAATTATCTTTCTACAGATTATTCTAGACATGAAATTCTGCAACAACGTACACAACATTGCAGACTTAAAGGCAAAGTGATTTATATTTTATTTCACAGTCAATGGTTTTCCTGTTTTATCTCCCCTGTTTTTTTTTTCCCAACACCTTGTCCAGAAAAGAGAATACATCAGTTCAGAGGTGAAAATACTATTGTAGTTCCAGAGTTCCTCAAGTTGCTTGGGTTATCTTTTGGTTTAGCTAGATTTGTGTTCAGTAGCATGCCTCAACAAATGGAAGTAAAGAAATTAGAAATTGAACTACAGGACGTAGATTTCTTCAGTGGTGGAAATCAGGGTTGCCTGAGGTCCTTACCTTGGTGTTTTGATGAGGAACAAAATATTTCTATTTTAGAAGAATAGGAAGGTCAGGAAGTTTACAGAAAGTAAACCACATTCAAGAGGGTATAAAAAAAAATGTTTGTCTTGTGTTTAATTCAATATTTATGAACATATCTGTTCTGTTTTCTTCATTTTGTAGGTTTCTGGATAGTATGGACATATAAAAAAAAACTTACCTGACCGTGTAATTTAATTTCTTGTGTTAGAAAAAGAAGTACTTTTCCTTTTTTTCCTCAACTTTGAATCCAAGAATGTTTGACTAAAACATAGTTTTGTGAGCCAGACAAATGTAATCATGAAAGCTTCAGTTTGTGTTTATCTGTTGCATTTTTAGCTTAAATTAAAGCAGCTTAAGAAAGCTGCTCTTTCTGTTTTTGTCTGATAAGTTCCAGTCTGATCATCCCAGTTTAAAGACTTTTCTTTTTTCTGCTTGAAATTACATACACAGTTTGGTCAAGTCAAGAATAGCATCTCCTTTACCTCTGCTAAGACTTAGATTGCAATCTGCCTGTGCTGTGACAACCTCCACAATGTGTACATTCCACATGCAAAGATTTGGATCTCCTTAAAAAGTGTGAAAGCATTTTCCTTCCTAAAGAGAACATAAAATTTGAAACTTTATCTCGGCGAGTAAATAAAGATATAAATATTTAATCCTGGTTTAATTTGAACTCCTAAGGCCACTGTAGATTTGTAAGGAATGTTTAACAGAGAAATTGTAGAGATGTGAAGTTCTTTTCTAAGTCATTACAGACAGGATAAGAGAGAGAGATTCATTGGCCACAAAATGCAACAGAATTGTGCTGCACAAGTTTGTAAGTGACTTTGAAGGAAGTCCTTTGACCAGGACTTTGGATTAGGGGACATCCTGAGGTCTCATGCATCCAAAATTGTTTTGATTCTCTGAATTCTACCACCACCAAGACAAATTCAGGTTTGATTTTAGTGTTCACATTTGAATATTTAGAATGCCCCTCTCATTATCCAAGCTGTGTTGGAGAGCAATGTTATCCAAGCATTGGAGAATGCTCGAAAAAACACAAGTGAGTCTTTGAACTCCAAAAATGCTAATTGAGCCTTTTGAGTCTCTTCATGTGTGTGTGTTTTGGGGATTTAGGCTCTGAAATCTGTATATTTAGGCACATGAGTGACAGATTTTCAAATGGTGGCTCGTCCACTGATTTCGAATGCAATTTTGGGGAGTAATAGAGAAATGTGGTATGGATTTGAAAGAAACACCTCAGTAAGCCAGGAAAATGGTGCGTTAAAACTGAAGTTTAGACAAGCTCATTAGTGTTCCACATGAGAAAATATGGATAACTTATGAATTGATTTAGAAGAAATTATAAGACAGAAAGGTTGTCTGAGCTAGAGGAAAAAAACAAAACAAAACAAAAAACCCCCCAAACCCATTAACTGATCATGAGAACACATTAGAAACAACAGAATTGCATTTATCCTAGGAAACTCTGAACTAGCAAAATAATTAAATCAGTCTTCTCTGCCATGGGCTAATTGGGTGATGGCCATTTGTGTCAGGGGGTCAAAGCCAAATCCTATCAGAAAATGAATTTGGAGTCTTTCTTTTCTAACTGAAACAGAACATTAAGCATTATTTGGGAAGTTACTTTGGTGAACAGGAATAGAATCCACCTTATCTTCTCTAACATTATGCTATATATCACAACCTGATCTAGTTGAGGGTTACTTAGTGCAGGGAGGTTGGACTAGATGACCTTTGGAGGTCCCTTTTAACCCAAATTATTTTGTTAGAAAAATAATAATTAAAAAAATACTGAACTAAAACTTGGCAGATGCCTATTAACTTTGAGTTTTTGGTTTTTTTTTGTTTTTTTTTTTTTTTTTTCATCCAGTAGATTATCCAAGAAACATCTGCTACCTTTTGGCCATCACTGTTTCTTCTTTGCCATCCAGTTCAGTAACATCTTTGCCTCTCTGTAAACTCTAATTGAGTTCTACTGAGCATGGAGGCTTTTTGTGCTGGCTAAGGGAAACTTGAACTAAATTTTCTCTTTTCTATTGTTATTCTCCCTTGCTGGAAAACTGTACTATTTATAGTCTGTAGTGTCCTGTAAGGTCTGGACCTTGTCAGTCTTATGCCTCCCAATGATTGTTCACCTGTTCAAAGGTGTTTAGGTGTGTGCTTGTACTTCTGAGTTTTTCCATATGCATTTTCTTGGGGGGTTGAGGGGTGGGGAATGAAGATCTGGAGGGCTTGAGATCTCATCCAGGGGGGCTGGAACAAGTTGATCTTTAAGGTCTCCTCCAACTCAAACCATCTATGGTTCATTACTCCCATGTTCTGTTTTTCTGGAATAATAGTGCTTAAGTTCAGAGGAATGAAACATGATGCCTACTTTTTTTTTTCCTCTTCTGCCATGGAAGCCAGTATAGAGAGAGGGTGAGAAAATTGTGATCAGTGTATAATAGCTGGAGTTTCAAGTTATGTGACTGAAAATGATTATGCCTACTCTACTGAGTAACTCTTTGTATTCTTAAATGCTAGACTTTCCATTGAGGAACTCCAGGCTTTTTCATCATTAGTGATTCAGGATTACCAGGAAGTTTTTTTTTACTGTATGTGTCTTCACCCCAGTTTAACTGGGAAGAAAAAAAGTGTTTATTGCTTTTCAGTTTTGACTGAAAGTAAAATAATGCATAAACACCAAGGAAAGATGAATAGCTCAGTATCTGGACTAAATGAGATATTTTGCTGATATTTCCAGTTGTGTTGCATGACTGAATGGCAGTGGAAAGAGAGGAGGAAGGAACTGGATGAATTTTGCCTTAAGGGTAGGGCATTCATCAGGGAAGAATTAGTACAAGCAATTGCACAGCTGAAGCCCAGGAAAGGTTTGGGAACTGTCTTCATCCTGCCCACTGCACTGGTACAGCCTGGAGTTTGGAATCGTGGCCAGATAATTTCCTCACTGTCATCTTTTCCTGCAAATGGTTTTCTTGCAGCTGTTTTACAGAAGAGTTTTCAGGAAATGGTGGGTTTGCCTGGGATTCACAAGCTCTAAGCAAGAAAATCAAACTAATAGGAATAATTACTGTAACAGCTTTTTTCTACTTGTGTCCTTGAAGATGTGTAAGAAGATGTAGTGAAGCAGAGCTGAGGTTTTTTCTGTCTTCAAACATAGAACTCAGCAGGTTCTTAACAATCCTGTTAATTTAATCGAGGTCATCTCTGTAGAAGGGGAACATCTAAAGGTTTGGAGGGAAAATTGGCCATGGCTGCATTTTCAGTTAATTCTTTTCAGCTTCCTTGAAAAGCATTTATATGTTCTTTTTCTCCAGAATATCTTGTGAGCTACATGTTGCTTCCAAAAGTTCTCACAGTCGACAAAAGTATTAGCAAATTATAGTCTTTTATGGCAAAATTGCTAATTAAATCAGGACAGGAATATCAGCTTATGTTTTAATAGATGCTTGTGTAGTTCATAGCCAGTGGCCTTGCTATAAAAGTAATGGATTTGATTTTTGACTTAAGTAATTTCTTGTTGGTATCACAAACTCCTACTTACTAGAAGTATTTAACACATATTTTCCAGTGCTTAAAATAAAAGACTTAAAAATTATTGCAGCAGATGTAAACACTAATATAATAATTTATGTAACTATAGTAGTTCTGAGTCTAGGATATTTTTGTAATGTAATGGAGTATTTAACAGGGGTCCCATTTGAAAGCAATGTTTTTAATGTCACCAAATGTGAATCAAATTATTAAATTATTGTCAGTCACCCTGCAAGCAGGGAGTTGGTATGATGATTTGTTAAGCAGCAGCTTCAAAATAGCTGTTCTGATAGCCAACTGAATGTGAGCTCATGGCAGCAAAAGCTAATGTCATTCTTCAGCTGGTTGGTATAAAGTGAATTTAATGAATCAATATTATTGTTATAACAGTATTAATGAGATGATCATTGGAAGGATTCCCTGTTCTCAGAAAGATGTTGTCAAATTGGAAGGAAATCAGAGAAGATTTTTGTCTTTCAATGGCAGAGTAAAATCTTTTGATGTATTTCATTTATATGCAGGCTTATCATTAAAAAGAAATTGTATTAAATTAACTGCTGGTATAGATTTTTAAGACTATTTCCAGTAGCATTTATAGAGTATAGAATATTATAGGATTAATTTAAACTAAATTAAAATATGGCATTCATACTCTGCAAATAAAACATCCAAGCATTAAAATGATATTCAGTAAGAATTTTGAAGTGAGTATTTGCAGGAGTAGGCTGTAGTAAGTTTTATGACCTCAATCAAAATGCCTATCTGTATGAGCAAAAAGTTTAATTGTAGTGAATGTTTTTCTATCTGACAAATTCTAGCTGGAAACTGAAACTATAAATAAACTATAACTAACATATCTTAATAGTTCTCTGAAGCAGTGGGCAACTCAGTGCTACCAGAATATTTGACTAAGAAAGTGGCCAGATTTTTGAAGGCCATGATTTGAATATTTTATAAAATGCAGTGGTATGGAGCAAGAACTACCTGAGCTTTTGGTGTATTTTCAACAAGACATTGATTTTCAGGCAGAGAAATGTTGAGGTGTATTGCAGTTTTGCCTTAAGCACAAGGTCTAAATGGCAATGTTTATATTCCTATTTGGTAAATTAATTTTTAGTATCTCCTTCCACAATCTCATAAGTTGCTGGTGTTCTGGAACATTATGTGTCTTAGAAGCAAATGCTCAGGCTGTGAAAAAATGTCCTTTTCTATTTTTCTCTTTCAGTAGAATGACCAATATTTTCCCTTTGATGTAGTTAAGTTTTGCTCTCAATAAGTATGTGTGCACTCCTATAATAATTCAGTACTTGTTGATGAGACTTCTCAAACCTTTTACTACTCTATAATGGGGTTTTTAAGCAAAACTCCAGTGTAGCCTGTTCAACACAGATATATTCAATATTGTGCTGATAACCTTTGAAGGGTATAGAAGCAATGTTGCTGTGCTGAGCAAAAATTTTTCTTTATGTAGATACCCAGTCTTCAGAATAAGTCTTTTTAAAATCCAAAGTGAGGTCAGTACTAGAGTTTTCTTTCTGATTTACATAGTTGTGCAGTTTTGGAGCAAGGCAAAAGTTTCTTGAATTTTCACTCTTGGTTGATAGCCACCTGAGAAATAGAAGGGTATTTTGCAAAAAAACCCCACACACGGAGTCCTAAAAAAGTATTCCTGGCACCTTATTTTATGAGTTTTTCTTCAGAAATTAATTTTAAAGATAAAAATTAATGGAACCAACCACACAGACCCTTTTAAATGAAGAAGTACAGCTTAATTTTTGCTTAGGAAACGATAAGTGTGGACGAGGACAAACCAAAAATAATTCCTCACTTGCTGAAAGTTCCTGCAGATACAATTCATCAGGCTGTGTTTACTCTGCTTTCCATTTTCAAGTCCCCTGCTGGAGCAGTGAGCTTTGGTACCCATGGCTTAGCAGTGTCCTGTGCTGTGTCCCTCACCCCGGATCCTGGAGCAGAAATGTCACAGCAGAACTCTGCACTGGAACCAGTCTGGGTTGGTACTTCCTACATCAACAAGCCCATTTCTTGGTTGCAGGACCTGGGATTCCTTTGATTCCTTCTCTTACCCTGTATCATCTGATCCCACATTTGAAGATATTTTTTTTTTCAATTTTTGAAGATTTTTCCACCTCTTGCCCCACCTCAAAAGCTCTTGACAACATACGGCATATTCAGCCCATGTTTCATTTTTCAATTTGTTTGGTTCCCCCCCCCAACTTTATTTTATTATATTTTAACATTTTATAAATATATATTTATAAATATTATATTTTATATATACATGAAAAAATTTATTATATATATAAAAATATATATATTACATATATATATTTTATATAAAATTATTTATATATGGGGCAGGGGAGTTGGAATTCAGTTATTTTTAACATCTCTTCCAAGCCAAACCTTTCTGCAGTTCTGTGAATCCTCAATTTATCTTCCTGACAGACCTGGTCATGTACTTTCTAGGAAGCACTTGTTGCACCAAGTCCAGGTGTTGTGAAATTCCCTTCTCAAATCAAGAATCAGATTAGGAGTCAGTCAGCCTTTCAAAGTTAGTTCTGGTCCTTTTGGTGTACAGAAACCTACTGATCTTTCAAGCTGTTAAATCACAATCTCCACCTGTGCTACTGAGCATCATATTCCTAGACATGCATTTCTTTTTCTGAAATCTTATCTACTGGTACTAATGGCTAAACTGTAAGTTTTCAGAGCAGGATTTTTGAGAAATGAACTTTGCAACAGGAATTAATTTTCCTGATTGATTCCATTTTGCTCTGTAGTAATGAAAACGTATTGTATCTGCTTGTGCTAATAGTAAGTTCTTTTATTAGAATATATTCATATAGAAATGTAATGAACCCAGTGTACTGAATGGCTACTGAATATTGAGTTGTTTCCAGGGGATATATATTAATCTATTCAGTTTTTCCCATTGAATTACATATATCTGCACTCTGTTGTGCAGAATGATTAAGTTTTTACTACTCTGCATGAAATACCTGAATTGCCAGCTAGATTTTTACTTTACTACAAAAGCAATTGGCTCAAGAAACAAAAAGAAAAGGGATGAGGCAGTGTAATATTTATATTTTTTGTTTCTTTTTTAAGCTTGAGGGACTTGATGCCTTCACCAGGTGAAATATGACAGTGGAATGTGATGCATTAAAGAGTTTGTGGTAGAGTTTTTGCCCTTTATAGAAAAGGACTTCATTTGAGAAGCTGCTGTGTGAACAAAACTACAGTACTTGCTAGAGCAACAGGAAACATGCAGGTGTGTTCTTGGTGTAGTCCTGGTTATGATCAGTCAGTTCATTTTATAATATGGCCAATGCCCTGCAAAATATGCTTTTCTTTATGAGCTGCTCACATGAAGAATAAATTCACTGTCAAATAGTTATTTTATTTGAGAGTTTCTGCATTTAGCACTCTTCTAGCTTGTTAGTTCAAGATGTATCTGGCTTGCATCATTGATTTCCAACCAAAAATGATTACAGCTTTACAGACGTGCCTGCTCATCCAGAGCATATTTTTAATTACATTATTGCAAATATCAAGAATTCAGGAAATATAATTAGATTATGTGTGTGTTTGGACACACAACAAGAAAGCTGGGGCTGTGAGCTGCATCTGCTGCTTCCCAACACCCAGATGGATCTGGAGCCAGAAGTTCCTACTTCCTTCCTAGCTTGCTTGAACAAAGTAAGAAGAAGTTAGGGTTGGTATTTTGTATTTGCATGCTGGTTGGTGTCTTGTTGGGTTTTGGTCTCATTCTTAGGGACTTTGCTGTGTTCCTAGGTTTGTTGCTTGGTTTTCAGGTTTTCTTGGGTTCATCACCTGCTCAATGGAAAGCTTTACTGCCAGGACATTGAGAGTGAAAAGCTGGTTTTCTGTTCTCAGTCAAGGTAAAATTTAGGAGCCTCAGAACTTTATCAAATGTATTTTATCATCGTTCTTCTGCCTTTGTTTGCTGGGACCAGTACTTGAAACTTTCAGGGCAGACCTGATTTTGAAGTATTCATACCTGCTGACATGGCGGGACAATCTTCTTTATAGTTACAGCAATATTATAAATTCTTTGGGCAGAATTATTGAAATTGTACATATTGCCACTAGAGCCTGTCAACTTGCTTGATATCTACATACCAACAGTGTGGTATTCAGGATGGACTGATGAGGCTCAAAGTTTTTCCTTTCTCTCCCAAGGGGTATATTGTGATTGCTTTTCTTTATTTATGTTTTAGTTTGTTTGGAATTTTTTTTTTTTTTTTTTTTTTTTTTAAATAAAGGAAAGAAAAAGGGTTAATTTGTGAGAGTAGCAAAATTGCAGCAGTTGTACTGGTCTTTAGGGTCCTTAGTCTACAAAAATTGATTTTCCTCTTGCAGTACACGAACTGCAAAGGTGGAAATTATTACTGCAATTATCATCCTGGGGCATTTTTGGATGTTTAAATTTTACTGAACACAAGTTACTAAGTGCTTCGAAAATGAAGGCTGAAATTGTGAGCTCAGTGTAGTAGTCACTGCATAATGCTCTGTACATCTCTAATGAGAGCTTAGTAATGGATAAGTTCTTTGCACTTCACAGCCTTTTTCATTGATCTGAAAATATTCAAGAGTAAAATTGGTATAACCAAGTTAGAGAATTCTGTTCTCCTTTCAAATGATTAGCCTTGCAGTTGTTTATTTAGACTTAGCAGAGTATACTCAATTAATGTGAGGGAATTTGCACTTCCTGGCAATCTTTTGGGTTGTTTGTGGGTTTTTCAGTGTTTTTTTGGTTTTGTTGGGTTTGATTTGGTTTTGTTTACATTTGGTTGATTTGTTTTTTTTTCCCCTTTTTTTTGGTTTTGTGACAGTGTTGCTTTTACAAACCATGAACTAAGCCTTTAAACCAGGAAGGACAATAAAACATCCATAGAATATTTATTTTTCATCTCTGATGGAAAAAAATGAGATAATGAGCCCAGAGTATGAATTTATATGGAGTAGCATGAGTTTTGTGTCTAGTCAAACAGTTAGGAAGGTGTGTTGTGTGTTTTTATGTATGCTTCTGTCAGTGGAGAAATTATGTCAGAAACTAAGAATACATTAAAAAGCAAAGATGATGCTTCTCATTTTGTTGACAGTGATGTCTTGTGAAGTCCTATTAAGCAGCCAATAATTTGGCACTTCACTCCTTTGGAGAGGGGGTCCTTACTCCTGTGAGGAATCACAGTGCAGTTTGCTATGAGTTGTACCCTGAGTGCTGGTCTGGTGCATCTCAGAATCCTCAGTTGAAGAGGTTATATGCAAATCTTCTTTTTATATATATTTGTTAATCCATTGCTCCATTAATTCCGTGTTCAATACAGTCCTTCTGCTACTTGAAACCAAGGACTTTGCTGACTGCAGCACTTGCACTTGGATCTGGAATCCTGTTCTCTGGTGCTTCACCTTTCATTTCTGTTCTAAGTCGTGTATAGGATTGGGTGAGTTAGTAGGAGGTGCCTAATACAGTCACATCCAGTTGAGAAGTGGTTGTGGACTTATTGTCTGGTACAAAGGAATCTAATGATAAACCACTAGAATACCCAGTGGCCACAGCCACTGCATGTTTTTTGAGCATCTTCAGAAAAAGTCAGGCAACAATCACTTTCATTTTTGGGTAATACTTTCATCTTAAATTTCAATTCTGAAGAAGCATTTGGCTTGCTAGAAGGCTTTTAAAAATGCAAAAGCTTTGATGCTTCTCAGGAGCCTGTATTCTAATAGTAGAGAAGTAGTTATTTTACACAGACTATTTCCCCATCCTGTATTAGAATCAGGCACAACTCCAGTGCTGCTGCGAAGGACCTGACTTTCCTGACCTTAAATAATTAATCTGCTATTGCTTCTGTTGAACTATGGCTTGTGGTTTCCACTGGACCTGATACCAAATGTTAGAGTATGACAGGGAAGCCAAAGAATCTTCATATTTTATGTAATGTGGTTCTCTAATCTCCTTGTCCTCTTGCCCTCCTCTCCAATCCTTTGCTTTTGCCAGGAGCTTAGTTTTGTCCCCCGGCACCATTCTTTGCCAAAATACCAATAAAACTTATGAACTATATGTCAAGAAAGTGCAGTTAGATACTTTTGAACTGGCAGGAAAACTACTGAAAATATTTAAGCTCTCATTCTTTACAGAGTGGAAATACTGTAAAGAGAAAGAGTTTTAAATTTGGAGATGATGGTTTTTGAAGTTTAATTTTTTTTCCAGCTTCCTATAATAATTTTATGCAGGACTGTCTTACTGCTACACTTTGACCAGACTGTTTCTTGTCTAGTAGTTCAAATACTTCCTTTGGCTATAAGATTTCTAGTTACGACATCATCAAACTATTGTCCTGTGATAATTTCTTCTCTTTTTTTTCTTCCTTCCTGTTTTTGCTGGTTAAAACATCCAGATACTCCAGATTCTTATAATTGCAATAGAAACATAACTGCTCTTTTAAACCTGGAGATTTCTGTGCCTTTCTTGAGGCCACTCTGTGGTTGTCCATGTTTTCCTCTGCCAAATTCCTTGCTTACAGTAGGTATGTCACTAGTCCCGTAAGGCTGATGGTGATGTCTGGTTCCTAGGTACTTCTTTGTTCTTTCTGACACAGCCTTTGGTCTAGTGTGTTTTTATGACAAAAAAGGCAGGATCAGTGGGTTGCATATATTTTATTTTTTTTTTCCTTTTGGTTTAGAATTTCCTGTTTTAGAGAAAATTATTTCAGGTTAACAGGGTGTTGGGTCTGAATTCCTCAGCTGGTTATAAATTGAATTTTGTGAAGTCTCATTTAAAGAAATCTCACTCATTCACTGGAAAATCAGTCATGTATCAAATGTTCTGTATACTTGGCAGCCTGAACTACATATTTAATTACAAATTTTCTGTTGAACTGCTGGCAAATACTTAGCTAATGTGTACTTTTTATGAGTCAGTTTGGTTGCAGTGAGTCAGCTCCTCTTCTAACATTTGTATTTCACGGATGTGGCCACAGAAAGCTGAGGCTTCAAAGGCCACATATTAAGAAGATACATTTTTAAATGTAATATATCCTTTTTTATGGTATCCTTTTCCTCAACTGTGCTACCCATAGTGTACAGAACATTATCTTCCTTGATTTCCTTGCCAGTGGTTGATGTGAGCTTATCTGATGTGTATTTTGAGGTTTATTCTGTAGGTATGAGATGCTGTTGCTGTGCACTCTACATGAGATGATGGATTTGTCATTGTGGTATCTAACCATTCCACAAGAAGCTTAATTAGCCAGAAAATGAATATGTCTAATCAGCATCTAATTTCACAAAAGTCCAACATGGAAGCTTATGCTGGGGGTTCCTGCGTTTCCATTTATGTAAGGTAGAACTATCAAAAAACAAATTCTTTCATCAAAGTGTGTCTTATGCTGGATTCATTAAGTTCTGCTTTTGTCCACTGAGAGCGTGTGGTTAACTTGATATTCATCAAGCCTTCTATTAACATTTATAATTACATTCTACTTCTGCATAACTCATTTTTACTTTTCTTGAGACTTTTTAAGATGTTCCTTGCCCTTGTAAATTTATTTACTGTGGTCTTTGTTTAGTAAATCTCATAGAAGACACTGAAGAAGGTTACACAAATAATATGATCAGAGGCTTTTTTTCTTGAGTTTTGTTCTTGTTTGACATATTTTCATTTTAAGTAACTAAATCTATATATCAATTACTTCTGAGACTTAGTAGAGATCTAGGTTTAATAGTCTTTTTTTGTAAAGATTCTCTGTTTGATACAAGGTGAATACATGAAAAAACATCAGCATTTTCCATATCGATCAACTAAACATGATTAATTGACCATATTGATCAATCCTAATTAACCACCTCAGCCCTGAATAGTCAATTACTTTTGTGGCAAGAATCCCACATTACTCAAACGTGTTTCCTTTTATAGGAAGCCTTTCAGAGGGATGCAGTCTGTCACATCTCCTCCTCCCCAACCAAAAGAGAAAAAAATAAAAAAGAAAAAAAGAGGCTTCACCTTGCGAACTAGTTTGGGTTTGGTCCTAAATTAATTTAGAAAATATATTTTTATTAACTCCCTCCCCCCCTCTGTAAGACTTTATATCATCCTTTATTCCTCGGCCCAGTTAATAAATTCGAAATTTGGATCTACATAGAGCTGAAGCGTGTGTGATAGTTAAATATGTAGCAGCTATTTCTCTTTGCCACATCATGTTTATTCATTTATCATCCAATTTTTTTTTGTACCAAACATTCCACCCAGGGAAACATAAGGTGCCTGATCAATTCCCATACAAGTGGGAGTGAGCCAGCCAGCCCATCTGCAGCTGGAGGGATGTGTGCTGGGTGTACTGGGAAGCAAGTGATGGAGAGCTGGGAAAATACAACAACACTTCAGAGTTTAAGATGCTCATTGAACAAGTACTCACAGAACAGTGTCTTACTTATTCTGTGCACTTCATCCAAAACAAAGAAACTACTTTAAGACTTATCCTCTCAAGGTAAATTTTAATGACAACAATGTTGAATCTCTTACCAGACTTGTATAAAGGCTTAGCATAATCTAGTTATAATGAACATCTGACCTGCTTTTCTCTTTCTTCCTAAATGGCTGAAGAAAAAAAAATCCTAACAATCCTAGATGAGACAGATGAACTATCTTATTTCTTGGAACCTTACAAAGCCCCTAAGTGTGTGGAGAATGTCATAGGAAACTTGGGATTTTTAAAGCTCCAAAGAGAAACTGCTGTTTTGTGAGGTCTCTCTTGAGGTGCTGCAGTACTCCAATGATGATAGACCAATACATTTTTCTTTTTTCCTTCTGGAATGGTTGCCAGCTGTGGGAATCAATCCTAATGCATTCTTTCCATCCAAAGTTAATCAGCTAATCCAAATTCAAAATAGTTTGCAAGCATGACGTTGTTACTGAGTTATGCAGAAGGTGCTGGGTTAAGATCTTCATTATTTTAAGCAATCATTCTTTATAGTCTGATACAGGAGAGTGAAATTATTATTTTATAAAATATGTGTGAAAACCAAAGAAGTTAGGAAAAGGTCCTATGAGTGACAGGGCACAGCACAGGCTGCCCAGGGAGGTTGTGGGGTCTCCTTCCCAGGATGGATGTGTCCCTGTGTGACCTTCTCTAGGTGACCCTGCTCTGGCAGGGGGGTTGGACTTGATGATCTTTCCAGGTCCCTTCCAACCCCTAATTTTTTATGCTTCTATGAGCTTTTGAATTCTTCCTTCTTATTGTTCAAGTTTAGATGTCCCCAGAAGGGATCACTTGGTCACGTTTCAGAAAATTTTGGAGGTGGCAGTAAAAGCAAAACCAGCCATGTCCACATTTTTGTCAGGCAACCTCTTTGCCATCTCATACCTTCACAAATTGCATGGCTGCAGTGTTAGAGATTGGCACACTGGGGCTCCTCCACAAAAGGGTTGTAGTATATTGGCAAAATAACAGATTTTAAGTAATATTGATCTGGAAATGGTAAAACCAGTTTTGATGATCCTGTTCACCAAAAATATTACATCCAGAATGGGAAATTGGAGCAAGCAGGAAGGCAGAATTTCACACAAATTTATAAGTACCTGGAAACATAGTAGGAGTAGTAGGTTGTGCCAATCTAATACTAGTTCATGAGCTGAGTAATTCAGATTTCTCATTTCAAGCTCTTACAAGTTTATATTGCTAGAAATATTGAGACTAAGAAGCTAACTTTCCCTTTTACAACTCAGTTTCTTATAATTCTGTTGCATGACTGGAGTTCTTATATACTGTGAGCAATATACTGGTTTATTCTTATTCATTAGATTCATGAAAACAATTGAAACTTCAGGTAATTCTACTATACTACCAGACTACAAGTACTTGTTTAATGCTAAGTACCTGCTTAAGTGCCATCCTGATTACTTGTGTTTTGTTGAGATGGAGTCCTGACAGGACCTGTAGCTTTCAGTCCTCGGTTTCTTTTTAGCTTGTTTGTTACCTACAAGTGCCAGTTAAAAGTACAGGACAAAAAAGGAAAAAAAGTCTGTTGAGGTGCAAAAATCAATCCAGGACAGCCCTATTGATTTCCACTGTCACAAGCTAGAAGGAATTGGATCCTGCCTGTTTTTTCTTTAACTGATATGGTCTTAAGATTTTGTTATAGTTGCATGGCAACAGTTGAAACATTTACACTAACTAGCCTGTAAAATAGTGTTTTTCAGAAATTTAGGACTGAAGTCTTATCATGTAGATTCTACAAGTATCCTTGGATTTATCTCAAAACACACATGCTTTTAGAAATTGATTCCAACAGGTAAATGTAAAATCAAGTTATACAAGAAATGATTAAATGCAAATGATTTTTCTCATGAAGGACTGTTATAGATAAAAAAAAATCTTTTAAATTCTGTATTTTTCTAGAAGAGATATTCAAGCTTTAAAATTCTGTTATTTTTAGATGTTAGAATAAAAGTTGTGCAGTATGTCCATACCAGTGCAGAGGCTACAAAAAGGTAATTAAAAAATGATGCTGCCAAAGAGGTTTGTTGCCATACCCTGCCACTGCACATATGAGTGATGTTTTGCATTACTCATTCAGCTTCTCTGTACCATCTTTGCTTTCAACCCCAGCAAATGCAATAGCAGACTTGGGCAGATTTATTAGCATTTGTTACCATATCAGTGGAGTTGAATGACCCCGTTGCTAGGATTTTTTAAAAACAGATTTTTCAAGTGGGACTAAATATGGTTCTTAGTGCCCTGGTAGCCAAGAATATTTTTTTTTTCTTTTTTTATGGCAAAGTATCTAATTGGTGCTATTGACAATTTCTTGAAACTCTCTTAACACTCTGATGGAGGAACTGTCAGGGTGTTGAGATAGCTGCCACATCCAGGCAGCCCCTTTTTTGAGGCAAAGTGCTGTTATAGAACAATAAAAAACCTCAAGGACAGATGCTGTGATAAGCACCTGATGCTTCTAAGGGCTGTCAGGCTGAATTCTGCCTTGTCTTGTCTGCACCAGAGTACAATAGCAAATGTTTGTGATCATAAGGCTCAGTAAATGTGCAGAGATTTCTGTCTTTGAACTACCCATTAGGAGGAGTCAGGAATTTCTGAATCTCAGACTTGGGGGCAGAGACAAAGGAGGAGAACACCAAGTATAAAATGAAGGTTACATGCAGGTAGGAAGATTTTCTGTCTGGTCACTCTTCTTTAGTTTTTTGTTCCAGTTCCACCACATCTTTTTTTGAGGGAGTGATTTGGATCTCAGCTCACTGTCAGCAACACTTCTTGAGGTTGTGCAAAGATAGGAAACGGGGATTGTTGTAATTAAGCTCCTGTAACAGGACTAGACTGAGTAAGGAGAATTTGGTGTCATGTATCTTGACACCATTAGGGATTTTAATACTACCTGAATAGTACCATTCTGAGGAGCAAGCTGTGGTTTAGATACTGTGAGGCTGGATTTACTACCAGGTTTCACTGTGTAGGTGACTCTAGGTAACTCCACTTTATGGTATTCTGATTTTATTCAGTATTTTAGCTGATGGTGCAGATGATGAAATGGAGAGACACCCTTTACCTTTGCAGAGAACACACAGATAGAGCTGGGATTGCAAGAATTAGGAGTCAACATAACCTTGGCAAATTGCAGGTAGTAATCCGAAAACACAGAATGTAATTGAGTACAGGAAATTAGAGAGCTCTTCACTTGGCCAGACATAATTAACTTCATAAATACACATCAGTGACCTGCCATAGCAGAGGAGGCAAGGGGTGGCAGTCAATCATACATCATATCTGAGCATGTCAAGTGTCATGATTTACTGAACTGAATTCAGTAAATTCAGTAATAATAAATGCACTAAATGAGCTAAATAAATGCACTAAATTCAGCTGTGGAACAGAAATACATCTTCCTGAAAAATAATCCTCCCCTGCTTTTCAGCACTGAGGAGGACTGAGCTCCTCAAGTAAGATACAATATGATGTCCAGTTTAAGCCCTGCAGTTCAGGAAAGAATTCACCAGTTATAAGGAGCCTAGAAAAGAGCAATAACAAAGATCAGAAGTGTAGAAAAAATTTGAAATGAAATGAAATGTTGGCATTTTGTGAAAGATTGGACAAATTAGAGGTGATATTCCAAAGAAAGACTGAAGTGGACTGTAACAGTTCTCAACTACATGAAGAGCAAATGGGAGAATTTGTTCTCTGTACCTGTAATGTATAGGATGAGAAATAATGGACTTAAATTGGAAAAGGCAATATTCCAGATACATCTAAGAAAAAAATAAACTAGGGAAACATTGAACTGGAAGTCAGTGTTCAAAGTCGTTCATCTGGATTAGAAAACTGTTCCATCAGTGGGGAATGGCAAAGGTAGAGTTGTGTGTTTTGAGGTGAGAGAGCCTAGATACTTTTTTTGAGGTCCTTTTCATGCATGTGGTATCAGAATGTTTTATTTGGGATGGTTTGCTGTGCATTCCCCTCCTTTCTGAATTCCTTTCCTTTTAAGTCTTTGCCTTTTTGACCATCTGTGAGTAGTGGCATTTGGCATGCAGAGTCAGTCACAACATCTCTTTTATCTCATCTGAATAGTGAGAGCTTTGTATAAATCCTTGTTTTTTCCTCACTTTGCATACATTTATATTTTCAGTATTGAATTTTATCTACCATTTTTATGCTAAATGCAGTAGGTATCATTTTTGCTTCTTTATGGTCAGCCTTGGTTTGTATTAGTTTCATTAACATAATATTGTATTTTAGGCATACCGTGTCATCTGTTTCTTTTCCCTTTATTCATATTACCAGAATTGTTCTTAAATTGTTCAGCCTTTTTCCTAAAGTCCTTTGCTAAATTTGAAAGCTGAAATATCTCAGTTACAAGTGTGTTGCTGGTAGAAGAGCAAGTAAGAAAACTGATGGGGATCTTTGATCAGAGATACCCTGCATGTAAGATCTTGGGTGAGGGGAACTTAGCTGCTACATTTTTAATTACTTTTACTACTGAGATGTATTTTTCTGGGGTTTGTGAAGGTTATGGCTACAACCTGAGCAATTTCCTGGGGGGGGGGAAAAAGAGAGAGTAAAGGATGTGAACAAACACAAGGCTTAATATACTTAATATTAAGAATTTTGTTATAAAAGAAGCAGGAGAGATCACATTGGTTGTCTGACCTTTCTTTCAGTTCTCAAGACATATTAATTTATGAAGAGAAAGATGGACAGATTTTACTTTTCTAAGCAAGCTGTAAGATTTTTATAAAGTGGGATTTGGATCAAGGTCTGGGTCAAGATTAAACAACCACAAGATTTGTCCTCACTCAGAGACTGATATTTAGAAATAATGAGCAATCCAATTTTAACCAAATATTGTGGGATTTTTCATGGGTTTTTTTCCTTTTTCTGTGGAAATTGTATGCTATCTCTTGGAAGTGTAATTTTTCCTCTGTGTTAAAAACAAGCAGGGAATGTCTCCGTGTGTGTGTATGTATGTCTGTAGGTTTTAATTTTTAGAGACTGCAGAATTTCAGTTTAGGACTGAGGCTCTTAATCTGGTAACACATTATTCCCTTCCAATTACTCGGTCAGAGCTTAATATTCTTGGTAAGGAAGTTATGGCTCCCTCCCCCCAGCTGGAGCTCAACTTTGAGGCTAGTAAGTGACCTAATACCTCCTTAAAAATCGAGGAATTTATCAGTTGGAGATAAATCAGCAGACATCCTCCCTGTGGGAACAGGATTTGAAATGAGGACTTTTATCTTTGAGTGCAAGCTGTGTCGCCGAGTCATAGCAAAGTGGAGTTGTGATTCATTACAAAGTGTTCAGGCATTACCATCATGTACCTAATGAATAAAATCACTTTTTTTG
This sequence comes from Phaethornis superciliosus, assembly GCA_023637945.1. NCBI lineage: Eukaryota > Metazoa > Chordata > Aves > Apodiformes > Trochilidae > Phaethornis > Phaethornis superciliosus. The sequence goes on from JAJQWJ010000011.1 coordinate 3,086,632, forward strand.
GACTTCAGTACCTTCTAGGTTCTGCTGTGGAGCAAAGCTCCACTGTGCCAGGTGCTCTATGAACTCACAGCAAAGCAGCTGCTCAGATTTTCCAGAGTTTCCCAGTCTCTGCTGCTTTCCCGTTCTGCTACAACTTTCTTTCAAATTCAGCACTGGGAAATTTTTAGAAAGCTGTTTAAGAGTGGATTGTTTGAAACAAGGCAAGGCTGCTACTGAAGCTACAGATTTTTTTAAAGACATTGGAGTACAAGTGGGGGAAACATCCTTCATGGCATCTGTAGGTACACAGGAGCTTTTTTGATTTTAAAAAGGTAAAAGGTGTGAGATCTTACCTTTCACTTTGTGCAAACAAACATGAATATTAATAAGTTTTCCATTCATTACAGGTAATTTTAAACAGATCATAAATACTTTACTATTTAGATTTAGGCTTCAAGTTTGGTTGTTGGTGCCAGATGCTGGAAATATTTAAGATCTGTGTGTGCATTCAGTATGTAAAAAACCAAACAGTCATTTACAGACAAATTGTGTCTCTTTTAATGGCAATATTGGTTGTGTGCTGCCTGTTTTCATGCTACACTATTATTTTATATGTATTTTAATTGTATCTTATCTACTTTGTAGTCAATATTTAAAAACCACACTTTCTGTGTAGCCTTTGGGAGAGAATAAACCTACCAGTGCCTGTTCTAGTACTGAGCAGCTTCTTGCTCTTCTGAAAATCTGAATGTATTAATAGAAACAGTTTCTGTCTAATAGTGGAGGATATCTCTGGATGTTTACTTGGGTTGATACAGTTCCTTAAGAATGGAACCTTTCCTGATGATTTTTGTTTAGGTGAAAATTTTCCAAACTATTAGAACCAACAATAACAACAAACTTTGATTATAGAGAAGAGTATTAAATAAGACAGAATGATACCCAGGAAATATAAATCTTCCTGATTATTCTTTTGTGGAACACTAATTATTAATTTTCCTGCAAAGAAACACTTCCTGCTACTCGGTGTAATCCCTTTCTTAATTTCATATTTATGCTTCCAGGGAAGTTGTGTGTGTTTTTTAAACTCATCCTTCTTAATTGCTGATGTTGTCAAGATGTTTAAGATGCTCATCAGACTTTACAGAGTTTCTTGTTAGCTAACAGGAATTAATAATTCTGTTGCAATATTTCTGAACACAGCCACTCTGTTACAGACCTTTGTGACTGCTGGGATGGGTGCAGTGAGATTCCTCTTCCAAGTTTTCTCTTGAAATTGTGGATTAGCTCTGAACAATTCAGCATCAATTCTTATTATTGGTTTCTGGGGATTGTCTTTGCCTACTGTAAAAACAACCTGACCAATCTTGTTTCTTAACAGGCTTGGAACTGTTTTTATTGAAATGCAGGTTCTTTGCTTTCATGGTAAAGCACAGAAATTTCAAAATCTTGTGATTTCTGGAGTTTCACAGTCCTGATAGATTTCTTTGAGTGAAATACATGTGCTGAGAAGTCCTTTATTCTTTCCTGGGAGTTGTGATTTGAGCTAAGGTGAAACTGGGAATTCAAATGAATTTATGTCAAATATAGTCTGTTGAACTAATTAAATTTATCCTGCATTTAGTTTTCAAAGGAATGCAAGTAACTGGCTCTATGTAATGCAGAACTGATGAAACTTTACAAAAGGTAATTCCATAGGCTGTGTTCCTTACTTTTTCTTCCAGTTCAGTTATTAAAAGCAAGCAAACAAAAAAACAAAAACCAAACAAACCCAAATAACATAGCTTCTAACAAAATGTTGAGCTACTCCTAAATTATTTTTCCACCTTTCTGACAGCTTTTCAGCACATTGAATCACATTTGTTTGGCATAAAATTTTATGAAAACCTAGTTCATTTAACAAAGGCCTTCAGACTTAAGAATAGGGATTTTTAACACTAAATGTTTTACTTATTAAATGATACCAGGTAAGTATAATTAGTAAGTCTGACCCTTTATCTTCAAACCTTAATGCTGATAATCAGTAAAAATCAAGTTAATGCTGTATCATGAAAATGTATATAGAGGGGAAAAGGCTTGCACATTTTTTTTTTTTGTTAAGAGAACTTGAGGCCAAAAGTAGTAAAGCAAAGTAAAATAGGAATGAAAGAGCAAAATCAGCTTCCAATAGAATCTTGCTTGAACTTTTAAATGTAGCATTATAATGGATAACAATAAAGTCTGAATGTGTTGACCTGCACTTAAAGTTAGAAAGTTCATTTGCTCCTCCTACCATTATTGTATATTAAAGGTCAAGCTGACCAAAGAAAATTGCCTTGAAGGAGCCCAGGACTTACATATTGAATGGAAAAATTGCAAGATCATAATTTCTTGATAGCACAATCTTAAGCAGTAAATTGCAGTGATACCATGAGTCATTGCAGAAGGGCTCTTCTGCTGACTAACATAATATTATGTATGTTCAAGCCATTTGTAGTCAGGCAAAACCATAAGGCAGAATACTCTTGATTCTAAATTTGCAGTAGTTGGCCATAGTGGGCTTTAGTTTAGCTCAATTATTTTGTGAATAAGACAATTTATTTAGGATGAGCAAAAATGCAGGATGGTTGTGGTCTGCTGGGGTAGCAGGATCAGCAGGGACTCCTGTTCATGATGGGACAGTGTTCTTACCTAAACCCCAAAATCCCTGAGGATGCTGCAGAGCACAAAGCACCTGTGCTTGTGGCAGAGGAGACTGAGCCCTCAGCAACAGATGTGGCAGTGAGTCTTTCTACTTCAGACCTGGCCTCAAGTACAGTTTAAGCCTGATCCAAAATGAAGAGGTTTTTTTTTTTTACAGTAGGCTTTTAGATCTCTTTTATTTCTGCTTCTTCAAGAACCTCTGGTGACACCTTCAAAAATTCATCTACTAGCAATAAAGAAATGTTTTGGCTTCAGTCACAGTCTGAACACATCATTCTGCCATCCTTGTGAACAATTCCCATAAATAAAAAATTACCTGATTTTAATTGAGAGATGAATCTTATTGAAACTGATGTTCAGTGATGTAGAATTCTGTCCCATAGTGATTCAACAACAAAATTGCTTTGTGTTTATCTCTCCAGAATGTACCAAGGTTAATCTACATATTACACTATATAAATGTAATTCCCTTTACATTTATAAAGGAATGTTTTCTGTAGCAACTCAGGATCATGTGCTTCATAAAAGACAGAAGGAAAATTAATTTGTTCTTTAATGCTGTTCATGTAATATACAATAAACAGCAAAAAAGAGAAGTTATCTAGAAAGAGTGAAGGAGATGCATTCATATTGAAATGCAACTTGAAAAAAATTCATTGATTAGGAAAAAAAAATAAATTAATGATTTAATTTTATCTATGATAAAAGTATACAAACCCTACCCAGCCATAAAGATGCTCCTTGAAGCAGAAGAGTACTACTCAGCCTAATGTGCAATCTTTCAAGTGGCAGAGTAGAAGAATTTTTGTTTGGTTTGACAAAATGTTTCTTTTAATCCTTTGCTCTGCTTTCACTGTGGTGCTTAACCAATATTTCTATGGAATCTTAATACTTCTGTTCCCAATCTTGAGAGTCTCCTAGGTTAAACTACAGGTAGTATTTTTACAAGCTGTTACACATTCCCTATGGCAACTGCCTGAAACATTCCATATTGTACATTCAGAGGTATTTATTTACAAATTTTTCATCTTTGTGAGTCAATATTTTTTTTTTCTTTCCTTAGTTATAGAGTTTTCCTAGTTACAGAGTACAAATTTCTATCGACTGTGTGCATGGCTCTGAGGACAAAGAAATTGAACTGCATCCTCAAAGACTATGTTGGGTGGTTTTCAACCTCTCTGGTAGTGTTTGTCAAGAACTACCTTTCTTTTCTTGAGCAGTGAAGAAAGTTATGTTACAGAACAGTTATTTTCTCTTCTGGAACAGTTGTATTAGAGAGCTTTGGCATTTTGCAAAGGCTTCTTTTCATAATTCAAGAAAAGACATCTAGAAGGTGCTTTTTAGGAAACTTACTGGGGAAAAAAAAAACTATTTAAAAAAAAAATTTCTAGCAGCAATAGCCCACTGAGATAATTGGTGTAAAATTTAATATGGAATTATATATTGTTAAGGATGACAGCCTGGTTAAATGGCTTATTGTTAAAAATACAGCCTGAAGTTGATATACTTTAATGGTAATTATACATAGGTTCTTTAATAAAAAACTTATTTTGTGTGGCCTTGCTTGTGCTAGAATGTGTTGAGAAACAGCTTAATGTCACTCACTGTGTTTCAGCCATAATGCCTTCTTTTTGGCACTTGCTCTTCTGCCATTTGCTCCTTACTGGGAACATATATATCATGTTCTTTTCTTTTTCATCCCTTAAACCTTTCCTTGTCTGTCACTGCCCTTCAAATTTTTAGTGCTGTCTGTCCTTCTTCATAGGGTTAATTTTGATCCAAAGTTATTGTTACTGCATAACTATTCTGAAACTTGATACTGAGAGTGGTTAAGGGACAGTGGATTACAAAGGACAATTTCACTTGAAGCAGGAGGGGAAAATAATGTGCTCTCTTTACCATGGGGGGAGAACCACAAACCTAAATGCAGTTTTCAGGTAGGCAGACAAATGCCTAGCTCTGTGGTGCTGAGAAATGTTTAGGTACCATCTGCAGATAATTAATTGTATTACTCATGGTTTTGTTGAAACAAACAATGAAAAAAATTTGTAGATGTCTACTCAACTAGATTTATCCATGGAACGTGTGGGACAGAAGTAGCTGTTAGGTCTGTGTGGGATAATGTTGCTGCTCTCTGTGCTTCTGACAAATAAAAAAAACAAACCAAAACAAAAAAAACCATACAAAACCCAAAACAAAAAAACCCAAAAAGCACAAACAAACAAACAAACAAAAACTGCAACCAAACAAAACAGGCTCAGCAGAAGCAATACAGAGATGGTTTCTGTTCTTAGCAAATCCTGGGAGAAAGCCTGTACTGGAGAAAAATATTGGGAGAAAGAACTGTTCTGGAAAAGTTCTACTTGTACCATGTCTAGAATTCTGTTTCTGAATAGATAATTTGCATTAGCCAGCTGTACTGCCACAGCAGGTTCCCAGTGATGGAATTCTAAAATAAAATTGGCTGTGTTTGTGTTCCTGCATAGCTCAGTACCCTTTTAATGCATGGGATATGCTTTGTTGAATAGTGATATCCCTCCCAGCCCTAATGGTTTTCCTCTAGTGGCAGATACACCATATATATGGCCATCAAAAGACAGCATTGCATCTCATTTTAGTTAAATCATTAAAAGTTGAAAGCTCAGTCAGTTGGTATTAAAAAATCCAACATAAATAAACAAAGCAAGCTTTCAACAAACTCCCAAGTCTCTCACGCAATTTGTCTGTAATAATGCAAGTGTACTCTTTCATTTTTTAGGATGCCTTTCTTTCCTATATTGCTGTGGACATAACAGAGAGAAACTGAGTGCTTTGTCTCTTGACTGTAGATGAAATAAAAGCTTTGCTTTCTCAGCCTCTATATCTGTGGAGGACAGGCAGACTACAAAGCAGGTCAAAAACTCTAGATACCTGGACTTCAAGAGTAGTGGTTGAAGAATTGTGGCCACCAGTTGCCAGGGGTTTGGTGTAAAGCTGATGTTGTTTACTATCTTGTCACTGCTTTGGGCAACAGCCTGAAGTACACCCTCCAAAAATTTCCAGAGAACATCAGTTTGGGAGGAAGGTTGAAATGCAGAAAGCAGGGGCTGCCCTGAGGGGTATCTCACCAGGCTGAGGAAATGGGCTGGCAGAAACTTAATGAAGCTCCAGAAAAATCAGTGCAAAGTCCTGCAGTGGGATGGAGGCTGGGGATGGGCTGCCTGAGCTCTGCTCTGCAGAAGGGGCCATAAAAATCCTACTGGAAAGCAAATGGAACAGATTTGGAGAGCAACATTGTGGGAAAGCAAGCCAAACTCCTGCTGGATTTCTCTGGGGGGGTTTGGCATAAGGAGAGGGTCAAGGTAAGGGATTGGGCACCTCTGTGTAGGTGTAAGACAACATCTCCAGGACTGAGACTCCTCTGGGGCTCAGGAGTAAAGAAGTCATTGCTGTATGGGAATGAGTCCTCATCTTACATCCAGGTTGGCCCTGCTTGGATGAGGGCCAGGGCTAACCACCTACAGAGGTGTCTTTCAGACCAAATTAACTTATGTTGCCATATATATATAACATAATGACTTTTGAATTTTAAGTTGGTGAAGGAGATTTTACACAGTGTGTGAAATATGCAAAATAAGCAGCCGAAAAAAGCACCATGCAGGGAATACTCTCCTGTCTTTTTAAGGGAGAATTTATAGGTGCTGTATTTTTACAATCTCTGCAGTGTTTTCTTTGCTGTTCACAATGTAAGCATGAGTGGAATTGAATGGTGGAGGTGTGGCTGTTGATGCTGTTGTGTGTGTCTTTCAAGACTGCATTACAAATGATTTCAGAGCTCAAACAATCGGCAAACTGAATGGAAAGACTGAAATTTTGGAAGCTGTCATCACCATGAAATAGGTGACTGAAGGTAAAATGTGCCAGCATCTGGAAATCCATGATCAGAAATGTTATTTTGTTCAAAGCCTGTAATTCAAGTTGTTCTTCTTCTAAACTGAGTACCTGAGTGTGTGCTTATGAGTTGATTAAGGGTAAAAAAATGGTGGGGAAGGAAAATATAAACTATAATAGTGTGGTCTCATCTGGTCTGTCTCAGTTCAGGCCATTTTGAAGAGTTATGTTTTCATTTAAACAGATTTAGTTTGGATGAGGATGTAGATAACATGGTAATAATATTGATTTTAACCTTTTCAGACTTTGCCTTAAAGAATTCTGTACAGCCTTTTTAGAAAAAAAATATTTTCTTCATTTTCTTGGTAGTAAATTTAAGTAATTTTCTTCATGTTCCCCAGTTGTTTGTTATTAAAAACAAACAAAACAAAACAAAACACAAGGAAAAGCAAACACCAAAACAAACCCCAAAGAAGTTAATTTCATTATTCTTCATAGCATTGGAAACAGAATTCTGAGAAAACTAAACAATATCCATTTAGGGGGGATTTTGATTTAATGTTGTTGTATAGATTGAGTGGAAGATTGCTTGCTTCTGTTTTCTGTTGCTCTTTATTGGAAAAGTTTTCATGAAAAAAATACATATTACTTATGTATATATAAATACAGAGAGAAACTCAAGTATTAACTCACTGCCTGTGTCTGAAGTATTTTACTTCCACTCTTTTACATGAAGTGAAACTGAAACTCCAGGGAATTTTTTGCCTTGATTTTTTTAGTGATGTGTAAGATTGCTTTAAATGCTCTATAGATGAGTTCACAAACAATACCATTCCTCTTGGGAAACTGTTTGAGGCTCTGTCAGTAGGTAATGGAGGATGCTCCCAGGAATTCCAGCTTCTCCTTTGCCTTCTGGAAGCCTGAGGAAATCAGCATGTCTGGGAGAAACTTAGTAGTGCTACCTGCTTTCCTATTTCCTTGCTATTTTGGTTTACTATCCAGCTAAAGATTATGTAAATCCTCTTATTTTCTCTAATACAGTGTCTTAGTCTTAAAAAAAAAAAAAAAAAGGCAAAACACAAAACCAAAGATAGATAATATTAAAGCTTCTATTCTAGATACAGTGTCTATTAAGGTAAGAAAAACCCCTTTGTTTTTTCCCCTTCAACATAAATAAACCCAGAATTAGTAAGAAAAAACTGTAGCAAGGAAGGTGCCCTCTCTTTTGCTTTTTTCTTTTCTCCTGGCCAGTGCAATTCTTGCCTTCTTGTGGTTAAATGATGCTACCTTTACATTTGATAACAGATTTTTAAACCAAAAAGGAGTGTGAAGAAAACGCTACGTTAAATATCGACAAAGAAATCCTCTTAGTAAAGTGTGAGCTGTTCCTTAGGGACTCTCCCAGGGATCCAAGAAGAGAACTCAAACTACAGGAAAACCCAGGGTTTCACCAGGAGCTTTCTCTGTTGCTCTGACTGTGATGTGCTGTGCCCTCATGTGGTGGAATAATGAAATATCTTCCTCATAATGAGTCAAACACCCTTTGAATTTATCCTCTATTTTACTATAGGACTGGGAGAAATAAAGACTTTTAGCTAAATGGGTGATACATTGATGCTAAGGAGATTTTTTTGGTGGTTTTTTTGTTGTTGAACACTTCTCAAATGATGAGTAGAAATTAAACAACAGGGTGTCCTGCTTGGCTTTTTGGAAATTTTGAGGAAGGGCAAAGTGGCTTCACTAATTCTAAGTATAGGAGTGAAAACTCAGTTGTTGATTATCTCCTGCTTAATATATAATACCAATAGTCTTTTACTTTTGAGTACCACAGGGCTTAATTTTGTGGTAATAATATATTGCATGCATCTTATGTGTTTGTAAACTTGATTATCAGCTCTGTATTCAGTTTTGAAATGAATTAATGAGGTTTTTCTCTTAATTTTTATTCCTTGTAATTCACGTGGAGTGCTAGCAGCCTCTCCAGGGCTTTAGATACTTACAGCAAATTGCATATGATAATCTCTTTTCTTAGACTTATGAAAGGAGTGTAAAAAAGTTTCACCCCAAATTAAAAATTGGTAAAATTAGAGAAAAACAGGAAAATGCCCTTATGACCTCAGTGACATTTACTGTTTTAATTAAAAGGGAAATGAGTTTATGTCAGTGGGGATTTGTAGTAATCACTTACTAACTATGAGAACTTAAATAAAGTTTTTTAAATGCAGAAAAATGACTTAAATCTGTTACTACTTAGTTCTTGCTAAGACTACAGCACTGAAATTCTAACATTTTTGTCTTCTATGAGAAGAATAAAAAAAATAGAGAGGAACAATTTAAATTTTGTATTTTACTTGGTTTTTAGGTAAGCAAATTAAGCTGATGGTTTTGTTGAAGGCAGTTTTCTCAATTGTGATAGTAACCAATTGTGTAATGACTCCAATCAGACATCTATTTAAGCTTTTCTAGCTTGTCCAAAGCTGGAATTATCAAAAATACCTATCAAGAGACTAGAAACCCATAATCTGGATGGGGTTTATTTAGTTCTTCAAGAGAGAGTGGATCCATGGGAAGGTCTTGGTCCTCATGTCATGACCAGTTGACTCTGTTGGCAGAGAAGTTGAATGAGGTGTGGAAACTGAATAATTGGTTTTATGCCTTCAGGGCTTTCCCTAGAGTCACAGTCAAGGCAAATTATTTGGGTATTGTGGGGAACCTCAAGTCATGTACCTGAGCAAGTGAATCCATAGGAAACTTGAGGAATATAAATGTTGGAAATGATGGAAAATGAAGATAACCTCTTTCCTGTCTCCTAAGTAACTCCTTATATGATGGAATTACAAGAAAAAATGCTGGAATTCATACTGGCCTTCCAAATAGCATCACAGCAGTTTAGTACCAATTAACATTGGAAACTTTGTCACAAAAAGAGAATTTAAATTTTTTTGCATCTAATTTAATGCAAATTAGATGCAGAATACATTAGGGGAGACAACTTCTATTGATTCTTATTTCAGTTGTGGGAGAGTCAGTTCAAACATATTGCAGGTTTGTGTGTCTGTTGTCTAGATGAGAATTTTGCAGAAAGTTTTGTAGGTGGAAAATACATGGGGGTTTTATTTTTTATTGTCCTTCTTTTTGTTAACAGAATGAGTGGTAGGAAATTCCACAGAGAGTAAATACTTGCTGAAGAACTTTTAAATACTTGCTGAAGAACTTTAAAAGTGCCTTATATAATATTGATTCATGTTGGCTGTGATATAAGCCTCTTGAATACTGATAAGAAAGCTATAAATTAACAGTAAGCATGTTGCTATCTCTAAATTACATCCTAAAGGTACATCATGTAGACAGCATAAAAATATGCAGATTTGTTCAGGAATTTGTATTTGGCAGCAGAAATGTGAATCAGAGCAGTTAGCTGTCCTCCAGCTAGATTGGATTAAAATACACTGGCTCTAATCAGTGTTGCCTGATTTATCCATGTATTTCACATCCAAAAGGTAGGTGTGTCACTGGCATTTTTTCACATCCTAGCTAATAATTTATATATTAGAGAAAAGTCTGCTGATATATCAGTTCTTGTAACCAACAGGTATTTGCCAAGATGGAAGGGAACAGGAAGGTGGACAAAAAGACTGGGTTAAAACACTGGAATTTGGGGTGGATAATGAAAGTCGTATTTGTCAGTAAAAAGCTAAAAATCTATATAACAGAAAAATAATTTCAGTTTTTTGAATTAGCTGCACAGCTGGTGCTAATTGTACCGAGATGATTACAACAGTTAATTATGTAAGCTGCTATGATTTATGGGCTGGGGACAGTGGCAAATTAATTAAGATGGTAGAGAAATTCGAACATTATCAAAAAAAGGAGTTATATTAAGGACTGATTCATACTTAGCAGAACATGTGTGTTCACAATTCTATTGGTGTAAGGAAAAAAAAAACATTTTTTAAAATGTATTACTAGAGGATACGAACAAAGATAGAAAAAGACAAGTTAGATGCTTTTCTGTTCTCTATAGCATGGAGGAGAAGGGGTTGTTTAAAGTCTCTTAGACTGCAATTAGCTCAGTAATATCTTGCAGCTGGATTAGGGTTACCTGATGAGCCACAGCTGAAAGCCATATCATAAAATGAGTTAAATAAAGGGGTTGGGGCTGGGAGCTGCTGAGAGTCTCCAGGATCGGCTCCTGTGAAGAGCTCTGGTGTGAAACTCTGCTCCAAAACTCAGACCCAGACTTGGCTAATGCTGAGCCCCTCAGAGACAATGGAGGGGACCCCACCATTAGGATGTTAAAGAAGAGGAAAGGAGCAACTGTGAGACCTCAGGGAAGAGGAGAGGAGGAGAGCAATACCGGAGCAGAGAGACCGAGATGAGTGAGGAAGGAGGGGGAGAAGATCCCTGAGCAAAGGTTCCCTCACAGCCTCGAAATTCCCTCACGCCGGGCTGTCCCACTGCAGCCCCATGAGGACCACGGTGGAGCAGAGATGGCCCCGCAGTCCCTTGAGGACCACGGTGGAGCAGAGATGGCCCTGAAGCCCCTTGAGGACCATGGTGGAGCAGAGATGGCCCCGCAGCCCCTTGAGGACCATGGTGGAGCAGAGATGGCCCCGCAGCCCCTTGAGGACCATGGTGGAGCAGCTGTGGATCTGCAGCCATGGAGGAGCCCGTGGCAGGGGAGGTGTCTGCTCCCTCAGAGGTGTCTGAGGGACTGCACCTGGCGGGAGGGACTCATGTCGGAGGGGTTCCTGAAGGATTCTCTCCCGTCAGAGGGACCCCACCTTGGAGCAGCTTTTTTCACCTGAGAGGAAGCCTCTTCCCTGAGGAGGAAGGAGAGGCAGAAACACCGGCTGAGGAACTGACCACAAGCCCTCAGGGTGGGGAGAAGGTAGAGAGTTCTGGAACGAAGTGGGAAGAAGGGATGGGTGGGGGAAGGTGTTTCAGTTCTTTTCTTTTTTTTTCTTGCTTCTCCTTTCTCTGTCATGATTCCATCTGATTTGGTTTCCCCAAGTTGAGTCTGTTTTTTTGTGCGACCATAGATGGTGAGTGAAATTCATCCTGCCCTTGTCTCGACCCATGAAGTTTTTAGTTGTATTTTCTCCTGTTTCCTCCTTCTCCTTGTTGTATTTTCTCCTCCTCACCCCGCAGTATGGGGAAGGATCAATTGGGAGCCCCCTGGTTCTTTGTTAGGGCACAGCAGGTGTGCAGAATACATGAGTCAAAGTCCCATCTGTTTCTGCTCTGGTTCTGGATGGTCAAAGTGAAGGTCACGGTGTTCAGGTCTGTTATTGACTTCAATTTGAGTCTCATCTCCTAAAAACCATGCCAGGGCTTTAGCCTGGGCCACAATCTGTGTTTCTCACAAAGTATTTTGAAACCTTTTTGCTTCACTCAGCTGCCAAAAGAAACAAACTAACCAAGAAAATTCAACCCTGAGCCAGTTTGGGAAGTGAGGTTCTTGATTTCCAGATAGTCATAGTGTTTTGTTTTGGTGATAGTGTTGCTTTTTTCTTTGTTTGTTTTTGTTTGGTGGTGGTTTTGTTTTATGAAACAAACTTAATTTGGAAACAGGTTTCTGAAAAACAAAACTCAAGGGAATACCATAAGTATAACCTGTGAGGCAATAGGATAGTGGAAGGGTAGCTTTATATCTAGAAGCAAAAGGGCCTCTGTGCTAAAATGTCAGAGCTGTCTTTTTTCAGGTCATTGAGTGTTTCCAGCAGCTTGGTGATATATGAGTTTATCAGAAGAGAGGAATAACTTGTAGCTGTTAACATTCAAGAAATGCCACTGGGAAGAACATGTAATATTTACTTGAAAATAGAAGGGACAAAGGGGAAAATACTGCTGGTTTTTTGTGGGGTTTTTTTTGTTTGTTTGTTTTATTTAGTTTTTTTCAATAATAATGATCTTTCAGAGAAGCCCTTTGACACTGATTTCACTTGTTGCAACAAAAAGTGTTTGTGTGACTGCTTTTCATAATGCACATGTTTGCATAGCCATATTAAATTTACCTGCTTTGGTTTAATACAACCAAACAAATTGCTGTCTACCCTCTCAAATGCTTCAACAGCCTTGGCCATGGATATTTAAAAATCATAGAATGATTTGGGTTGGAAGGGACCTTTCAAAGTCATCTGGTTGAGTTCTACCACGTGCAGGACCTTTTTCCACTAGGATTGAGTTGCTCAGAGTCCTGTCCAACCTGATGCTGAATACATCCAGTGATGGGGAATCCATGGCTTCTCTGGTCAGCCTGTTCCAGTGTCTCATGATCCCACTGGCTGTGCTTTTGATTCAAGCCAAGATTTGTGTGACTGTCTAGGTTGTAAGCCCATAATGCTGCCTCATTTTTCATTTACCAGTTTCTTCAAGTTCTCCGAAGGGCTCCTTTCAGTCCTTTCTTCATCTGTTCTATACTGAAGGAATAATAACAAGGCATCAGTTGTAGGTTAGTTAATATTGACAAACCGCAAGGATTAGTAGTAGAAATAAATATTTTCCTCAAATTGTCATTATAGGTAGAACTTGTAAGTTAAAATTGAATTTGTACATGTTGAAAAGTTGTAAAACTTGAGTTTAAGCAGATATTTAAGGAGATATTGAGAGCAGAGAACGTGGAAATAGTGTAATTCTTAAACTTCTGGCCCATGCATTTCAGGAATCTTTAGGGAAGGCTTTAATTCCCAGGGCTGGGAATGTTTTTTTCCAGTTGCTGACTGAGGGTAAATTTGATGAGTATGTGGTCCTAGCTCTGTCCCTTTCACTTCTGGCATTCCTGCCCACTCATGACCTCTGTGGTAGGGAAGTCTATATTAATAGAATTTTCTGCTTCTAGCAAAGACATCCTTGCCTTTCTTTTGTGCTGTTGGAGCTGTATAAGGAAGACTTAATTCAGGATGGGACTGAACTATTAATTAGCAGAGTTCTGTTTTTCCAGCAGAGATCTGTAGAACTGTATGAAACTGCTTTAATAAAATCAGAGAGCAAGGTTCCCTTGTGTGATGACAAAGCCAGGATCATTATAGGGCTGCCAAATGAGCTTATGGTAATTATCAAGTGATATATTTGATAATTGCACAGAATTTTGGGTGAGGTCTGCATTAATTAGTAATAGAAGCTGATACATTCTTCTTTTTTGTACCAGCATAGGCAGGATATTTAAAATAAACCAGTTAGCTTTAAAGCCCTGCCAGAAAACTGAGCGCAGTTCTAATCTTGTTTTTTCTTTTTTTTTTTTTTTTTTTAATGAGCTTTCATGAGTGATTTTCTTCTGTAAGGGCTGTGTTTTATGCAGAACCCAACATGTTGGTGCAAAGATTAGAATCCAGAATTTCCCTTTTCCAAGGGAATGTCTGGACCCTACCTTGAGGATGGTTTCTCTCTTTCTGTACTGTCTTCTTGGTCATGTGTGTTTTCCAACTCTTGCTCCATGATGGTCCAGTTTCATTTACAAAGAAGAAAACCCCACTATTGCAGTTAGTAGTTGATTTATATCAGTACTTCATTGGGAATTGGGAGATCTCCTTTGCATCACATGGGTCCAAATTTCTTCTTCATTTTTTATTAGGCCATCATATTAAAGTTAACAGAATATTTTAGGGAACCTTGAATGAAAAGTGCTTTACAAAGGAAAAGTCATTGTACTCATACAAATCGTTGCATGACTTGATCCTGATACCCATTTTGAAGCTCTCTTGTTGCACTTTTGCCCATCTTTCTTGTATTGGAGGCCCCCAAACTGGGCATGATACTCAGGTGACACTGCTACTACTAACTTGCTCTCTGTGAAGGTCCCTCAGGTCCCTTGAAGTATTTTATTTATTCAGTACGTGTGACAGTGGCATCATTTCAAGAGTGAAGGAAATAGCAGGGACACTGAATTAAGTGACCATCTCTTCTGTGATTATTAGTTAAGGGATCATTAAAACTGACAAAATTCTCTTTTTTCTTCCCCAAAGGTCACAACGCTGGTTAACACAAGTAATAAAGGACCATCTGGCAAAAAGAAAGGGCGCTCAAAGAAGGCTCATGTGTTGGCTGCTTCAGTGGAGCAGGCAACTCAAAACTTCTTGGAAAAAGGGGATCAGATTGCTAAAGAGAGCCAGGATCTCAAGGAGGAATTGGTTGCTGCTGTAGAGGATGTACGCAAACAAGGTATGGGGTACAAAACGTGTAACTTGGTGACTGTTTTATTTGGTGCTTTTCCAGGTTTCCTCAAAAAACTCCCAAATGAATTAGCTGTTCTGATGTAATGTAATTAAAACTGAGTTCTATATTACACTATATTTGTAATATGGTATCTGAGTATTAAAATAGATGTACCTTAATGAATCACAATGAGTATAAAGAATGTTCTAACTCTGGGTAAAAAAAAAAAAAAAATCTTATTTTTTCCTTTCAGCTGTTCTAGCACTAAATACCAAACTTGAATATTACTTAGCAGCCATGCTGCCCAGTGCCAAAGCTTGCTGTTTTCAATTCTCTTTTTATTCTGCTGTGTAACAAAATGAACATGATTCACTTTGCTACATTTGAGCAGTGCTTTAATGCCTGTGAATGCAAATGGAGAATTAGGATTATGGTGCATATGTTTCTTAAAAATCTATCAAGTATCAACCAAACAGTACAGCATTATGTACTTGTGTACACAGTGACACACAAAATTGCTTAGCAGGGGACTCAGGCTTGGTATAATACTATTTTCTTTACTGGCAGTAGTAGTCTTGGCTTTTCACAGTTTAATATTTGATATTATAAGAGAAGTGTATTCAAATAAGGCTTTGAAATTTTGAAAATAACATGGATATCCATGGTACCATAGATATTATCTGACAAGATTCCTTCACAAGGGAAAATGTATGTTAAATGCTTTCAAATTTACATGTGTGGTAGGGGAAAAAATATGTTTTCAATATATACCCATAAAAAACCCTCCCTTTTTATTCCCTCTGAATGTAATTATGTTTATTGCAGCATAACTAAGTACCTTTTAGTTTTTTCCATTATAAATCCTATAATCTAACAGTACCATCTGCCAGCATCATCAGTCTTGGATCTTCAGAACAAGACTATCAGATCTCCAACTGAGATTTTAAAAGGAATTTCAAAGACTTCAGCATAAAATACTGATTTTTCAGTGAGTTTGTCTCCCAGCACTCATATGGTGGTGTATTCACTTCAAGAAAACTGGTCTCAAATGATCATATGAGCAGGCAGGGTTAAAACCTCATATACATAAACACTGATTAGTGAATGTTCCAGTCTGATTTACCTTAGGTGATTTTTTTTTTTTCCTCCTAACCACTTCGTGTTTGGTTTCAGTGTTTTCCTGTTCCTGTGTTTTTTTTTCTTTTTTAAAATATTCAGTTGTCAGCACATCAGAGTAAGTCAAGTATTTGCTGTATACTCTGTGTAGTGTTATGCCAGCTTTCTGGAGGGTGGTGCAGTATTACTGTTTTTTTCTTAATTTATTCAGGATTTTGATACCAATGCCTGCTTGTTCTTCTGTCAACAACTTCAGCTTTTTGTAGCTTACATTACTTCCTTTGTGTTATGTCCAATTCTAACACAGCACCTTTAGTGCTGACATGTGTGGAGTGCCCCTGTTTTCCCTGGGAATTTCTCTCTTTCTCATCCTGACTCGGTTTGCTGCATTCTCCCAAGGGAACTTCTCCTGAGGTGTATCCATGATGATCATGGCAAATGGGCCACTTTCCTTAGCATGATATCAGAGCTCCTTATTCTCTTCCATTATCATTAGAGCCAGTAGTTAACAGTGATTTCTTTGTAGAATTAGTGGTTAAAAGTTTTGGTTTTCTCTATGGAATTTTTTACCTTTTAATGGATAATAAGCCTTTTATTCTTGCTTTTAATATGTATGTAAAAATGCAGAAAGCAGAGGAGGAAAAAAAAGACCTTAAACAGTATTAGACAGAATGATTGAGGCATTCATCTTTTGTCAACACCACAGGCTAGAAAAAAGTCTCTTGGTAAAGTGGAGCAACTTTTTTGGGTCTGTACAACTTGAGTCCATAATTAGGAGAGCAGGAGACACCAAACACCATTATTGGCCCATGTGAGCTATGGAAACTAGAGCAGCCTGGGTGAAATGATATGGTTAGCTCAGTGACCTACAGAGCTGGATTAATCAACTGTGTTTTGCCAGAATATTGCCAGTTGATTTTCTGGCAAAATTCCAGCTTGGGTAATTATGCCATCAACCTAAAAATGTCTCCTGGAGTTAGAGCTGGCCCTGGTGTGCTCCTCATTTCCTGCCCTTTATTACTGTATACTCTTATGTCGTACTACAGGCACTTGTTGCAGTTCACCCCAGGGAGAGTTGCTTTCCATTGCTAGGTATGAAATGAATGTACTGTATCATTGGAAAAATACCTTGGAATGCAAAGACTATATAGCTTCAAGATGGTTGTTACTTTAATAATATGGAAGGGTGAAATATATGTGGATAGCTCTATGCAACTCTCAGTTTTGATCTGCCAAGTCGAGTTCTAAAAACACAACTAAAAGCAATTTTACATTAAAATATAAATAATTAAGTTACATTGTTAAATATATTTTACATTTAAAATAAAATCCTTATCTGAATGCATTCCACTTGAGTTCATTTGGTTAATAAGAATTCAGCTAAGGGATAGAGACTTAATCTCTCTCTGCTAGTTCTGCAGCATTTTTCCTAGTGTATAAAATACATGGGAGTGGAATTACTTCACAAAGGTGTTTCTGTAGAAACCACTAACAGCCTTGTCACAATATAGCTATCACTCAACATGGGAGAGGAGGAAATTCTTTTTCTAGAGAAAGCAGATGAAGAAATATTGTCTGTTTTCTGAACTTAAGTTTCAACTCATGAGTCCCTGTGACAGAATTCAAAATCCTGGTATGATCAGCAACTGAAGGTGTTTAAAAATGTCTCTTACTGTAAAAACTAAGCAATGATTACTTTGGGGCTTTTGGGGCATTTTTCTGAGTCTTTCTGGCTGATTGTAATTCCCAAAGTCTGAATTGAATTTAGGAACTGTAGGATATTGGTTTTGAATCTGGCAAGTATGATGGAGGAATAATGGATACTTTAAAAAAACAAAACCCCAAACCCCATGGTACTGATATTTTATCACTTAAAATTTGCATACATAACCTCAGCTAGGATTTCTTACCTAAGCCAGGGCCTAGAGAAATTTTTTGTTTTTTAGAAAAATGTATATCTGGTATTCTCCATTAAACCCATTTGTCCTCCCTGCATTATTTAGAATACTTTTCAATTATGGTGTATGAAAATGTTTTGGGTTTTTGAGGGGGGAGTTTATTTTGGTGGCTTTTTTTTTCTGTTGTTGTTTTTTTGATTTTTTTTTTTTTCCTATAGAAGTTAGCAAGCATTATTTCTAGATAGAGAAAAAGTGTGTGTGTGTGTGTAAAAAGAAATCTCTGAAAAGCAGTTATTTTAGATCAACTGGACTGTCATTTCTGAAAGATGAAGTGAGGCTTTTGGTCAGTCCTGCTGAATGGGAGAATGAATCTTAGTCTACACTTTTGAAAGAATCTATATATAATCACATTCTCTACTTTGTCAATAGCCTCCATGCTATTGGCAACTTGTTTTTTTTCCAGTCTCCTGTCCAACAGGAAGCTCTGAACACGTAGATTTAAAGCCTTATATTTAGCAAGTCACTGAAGCTATAGTCTAAAAAGTTTTATCTTGTTATTCAAAAATATTCATAACGTATTTTGAATTGCTTGTTGCATTTGGAAGTGACTTCAATTGTTATTCATCTTTGCAGTGCTCATCCTGAGAAATGTGGCATGCTAAATGTCATTCTATGCAAATAGGCTAATGCCAGCTCTTCCAGACCCTTTTCAAACCATTAATTATCTTCAGCTCTCAGAGAATTCAGCTTCTGAAAGACATTAATGTTCCTTTTCTAAAATGATTTAAAACACCTCTGATGAAAGCTCAGGCACTGTACAGAATCTCAAGGAGCTGTTGTACAGATAAGGAGTGACAGGGCTTGCCAGATCCAGTGGTGAGGCTGCTCCAGGGCCCCAGCTCCAAGCAGGAGGGAGGCTGAGAGTTTCCATTCCCAGGAGGACAGGGACACCAGCCCAGCTCCTGTGTAGCTGTGTGGATGACTGAACACGTGCATCAGACTGTCAAACACCCACACAGGTTGCCCAGAGAGGTGGTAGATGCCCCATCCATGGAGATATTCAAGGTCAAGAGGGCTCTGAGCCACCTGGTCTGGTTGAAGATGTCCCTGCTCCCTGCAGTGGGGTTGGACCAGATGAGCTTTAAAGGTCCCTTCCAACCCCAACCATTCTGTCATTCCATGAAACAAACCCAACAGCACCAAGTGTCTTATCCTCTTCTCCTCTCTGGCTGATAAAGATTGGAAGTGCCTTAGTGGGAAACCCCAAATTTTGTGTGGATAATGCAGATCCCTTCAGTAGCTGGGTTCAGCTTCTTGGGCTTGCCCCATAGCTGCTGATCCCAGTTCCTCAATTCCAAAGGGCACAGACAGACACAGGCACTTGGAAGCAGATGTCTCAGTCAACTTCCAGATGCTGTGATCTCTTCCACAGCTGGAAATCAGAAAATCTGATGGCCAGACAAGATTTACCAGTGATTTGTTGACACATAGCTGGCCTCTATTATCCTCTTATCCCACAATTTTCCCTTGTTTGTTCCTGCCCAAAATCACCTTGGGTCCTTCCTTGTCTCTACCTTTTGTTCCTCCCCTAAATATCTTACCAGTCTTGTGCAGTGCTAAAATGTTGTTCTTCCCTTGAATCCCATCATGAGTCCTGTATCCTGGAGCAGGAAGCTAAAAATAGAAATGAAATGCATGCAGGGGATTTTCTGTATGTGTCCTTAATGGTTCAGTCACCTGGGAAGGTCTTGGAAGGAACTGGTGATGATGGTTCCTGGTAAAGCCAGCTCTAAGAGCCTTTACTTATTCTCTGCACCATTTTCAAAAGATTTATTTCTCTTCCATCCTTGGATGGGCTTTTCCAGTATTCATTTCACTTTGAGTATTTTGTTTAAGCTCGTGTTACTTTGAATTTACAAAAGCAACTTTCAGCTCACAGAAAGGTTTGCTACAAATGGTAGCTGGTGTTTGATGCATTGCCCAAGTATGACAGTTTGAGAGAGATTTTACAAAATAAGAGATATATGTTTGAAAAATATTATAAATGAATGTATTAGGTGATTTTACTTTTTTCTACTATATTTATTTATATTGTCTTGTAAATTTTAGTACTGTCATGATTCTGTAGCAGGAAGAATGAAATTGCTGCAGAAATTCAACTTCTGACAGTTGTCAAAAAATTAAATTATACTCACAAATTTAGTGTTAGAGAAAGTGTTTCTTCCAGAACTATTTGACTCGAATTCTAAAATCAGATCCTAAGATTACTACTTTTTACTTTAGAAGCAATATTCCTCTTAAGATGGGTTTTATTTGAGAAAAGATAGCAGAAACACACTACATTTAAAAAAAATAGAAAAAAAAATACATATGTATATATTAAGGGCTTGTAACTGGGGCATATTTTGAAGTAAATATTTTACTCCACCACCCATGCCAGGATAGTATTAGTGTGCATGAGATTTCTGAATTCAGATCAGATTTAGAAAATAGTTTTACTAGGATTGGGGAAAAAAAAAAAAAAAAAAAAGCAAAAAGCTCTTTTTACTACTTGTTTTTCCAAATTGGAAGAGGTGCCATAGCCACTTTATCTTGCCCTGTTCTGGCTTCCAGCAGTAATTCCAAAGCTGGGAAGGGCTTAGTCCCCAGTCAGTAATCTCCAGCAGTATTAAATACACAGCCTTTTCAATTAAGTTTTGAGATAACTACCAACCATGTTCTGCAAGAAGATTTTCTGGCATGTACGAGATCTGTATTTAAGACCTCTCTGTGAATAATTTAATACAGAGATTTAAATTGAAGCCTCTGACCCCTCAGAAGAACACTGTGATGCTAAAGCTGTAGAGCACCATGGGATGGGCATCTCAACCTCTCCTTTTGAAGCTGTTCTAATTTATGTGCTGGTAAAACATTGCCTGGATCACAGCTCAAAATCACCATTGACTCATTGGACAGAAATTCTGAACTGAGGTTCTTCTGAACCCAGCATTAGTACAAGAAAAAAAAAAAAAAAGGACAAGTTGGATTCAGCCTTTGAACTGGAATATCAGTTCTTTTAGTCTGTCAGATCAAAAGTGTACATGGGTAACATGGGTTTCCCCAGCTCTCTGATTCAGGTGAGGGAAAATGGGTGGGAGGGTGAGCTGGAGGGGGGCTGAGATGTTCTCTTGGAGATGGAAGTGGAATGGGAAGTTGTCCATTCAAGGGAAAAAGCCAAGAAGATGAGCTTGAGATTTGGTCATTGACTTTATGCTTCAGTCTGATTGCTCCAAATGAGCAATGGGCAATATGGGGAGGTTTTCCAAAGAAGCCTTCACCCAAAGGGAAAGACAGGTTTCCTCCTGCACAGCCACTGTTATCCTGTTCTCTTTCCTCCACCTCTCCAGTCCTTCCCCTATTGCTGTGCTGAACAGCAAACCCAGGATTCTCAGTCTTCTAGAAACTGTATCTAGAAAATTTCAAAAGCAATTCAGTAATGAGTATGCCAAAAAAAGCTACTAAAAACTCAATTGTTTGTTTGGTTTTTTTTTTTTCCTCTTTTGGGGAAATGTATAAATCAGGTGGTAAAATATACTTCCAGTTTAAAAAGGCAAAATTGGTTGTTTTCATGTTGATGTTTTTTTGTTTATTTGTTTGTTTCCATAATATTGTAAATCCTGCTGTAGCTCAGCTAAGAAGTGAGAACCTGGGGTTCTGATCCATGTTACTGAGATTATTTCTTCTACTTACCCAGTCACATTTAATGAGAAAGATATAAGCAGTCCCTGGAGCAATAAACTTTGCCTGGAATACACCCTTCTCAGCCTTCCTCCTGGTCTGAAATATGTTCCTTCTGTGTTCTTTGTTTTTGACTGCATTTTCCATGGCAGTCATCCAACTTTAAAAGCAGTTGTGAAGAACCTTCATGCTCCTGTACAGATGAGGCTTTGATTTTAGATATGGTTTCAGAAATTGGTAGCCAATAGGAGAGGTAATGAAAATGACAGCGTGAAAATTCAGAATACAGTTTATAATGTTTGAATCCTAAAAGGTGCCTCGTTGATATATAAAAGACTTTAATTTCT
Source organism: Phaethornis superciliosus (assembly GCA_023637945.1). NCBI lineage: Eukaryota > Metazoa > Chordata > Aves > Apodiformes > Trochilidae > Phaethornis > Phaethornis superciliosus. The sequence goes on from JAJQWJ010000011.1 coordinate 3,108,395, forward strand.
TGTCATTCCATTTACCATTTTGAACACATCTTTGGAATACATTTTTCATGTATTTAAAGGCCAGTAGTGTGAGTAATACTTCATGAAGTGAGGGAATATAAAATGTTATCAATTAACATGCAGTGCTTTCCTCTGAGAAGTGTCAAGTTGCAGTATTCTGATCACCAGCTATCTGATTTTTTTCTAATTTTTTTGTCTCTTGATCAGAAACAAATGCTTTCAAAACCTTAACTCTGCTAGGTCTCATGGCTGCTGTTTTTGTATAAAAACTGGAAACAAGACCTTTCAGTAGTGCCTATGGACTTTAGAATTATAACTAGTAAAAATACGGGCAGATATTCATTTGTTATGTTTGCATCTCATTAATTCATAATTGTTTCAGATTTGACTTTCAGAACTGTGCTTGGCCTATTTCTGTGTTCTTTTTAATTGCAGCTAATGAGTTCATATCCTCTGTGTATTATTATGTGTTTTCTGCAGTATCTGATGAAACATATGTTGCTTTCCTCCCAAAATTGTGTCAACTCAATCTTCCTTTCACCTCTTTCTTCTGGGCTTTATGGTTTTAAATCGCTTCTAATTTTATTACTTCAGTCATTCTTTTATAGCTGTGAAATGTGATTGTCCACAAATGTGGATGAATGAAGGTATTGTTCAGTTAATATATTTGCTATTGGCTGAAACAGTTTCCATTTTCTCCTCACATTTGTCTTTTATTGTGCTCCTTCCCTATTGCCTCTACATCCAAGAATGCTTTATGTCAGAAAAAAACTTTTTTCTGTTTGTTCTGAGTCTGTATAGCTCACAGGAAAAAATCACTGCCAACCACTAGGACTGTCCTTTATAGATAGATTGGCATGGCAAAAATTGTGTTGTTTATAGGGTAAGATTGAAACAGAAAGAAATGGGTAAAAATTTTTCATTAAAAGTTAAGAGAAACTTTCAAAGTGAAAGGAAAGATGTTCTGGAATAATCCAGAAAAAGCACTGACAAAGGCAGAAGGTGATGGGGGAGTTGTAGGATAAATCTGTCTGCTTATGATAAGTACTGGGGACTGTGTGCTGTGGCTGTAGGTGGAAGCAAGTAGCTAGACATCATCATCTGGGGATCCTGCCAGTCACACATTCCTGTCCTGAGTATAAAATCATCTAGTTTAAAGTAGAAATCATACCCCAGCATTCAAAAAGTAATTTTTGGCCTATTTTTAATTCTATAAAAAGGATACCTTGAGATTGCATGGTAGGACAAACTTTTGTTGTTTCATTTGTTTTTCTTTCCACTTTAGTTTCTCAGTTTCTCTTTTGTTTTCTGCACTTTAGAGAAAACTAAAGATGTGTGATTTCATTGTTGTTTGCTATTTTTTTTCCCCCAATTCACTTTGAGGTGGAAATACTCAGTTAACTCTAAATATTTTAATTTATGGAGCAGGTATGCTCAAGCTAGGCTAGCACAGAAATCTGTATGGACTAACACACCTGCTGACAAGTGCATCAAAAAGATGCAACTGAAGATTAATCCTGATAGTTAATCACAGTTTTTACACCTCTCATGTTTCTTCTTAGGCTTCCAGTGTGACACCTGTACTTGCAGCTCTGTAATTTTGCAGCATTCATGCATGGAGGGGCTATGTTCTATTAACAACTGTATGATGGATTTCCAATTGAAAATGAAATGAAGTGTGAGGACATTAAAATGTTTCCAAGTCAGGTTTGAATGAAAGATGGTTAAAGTCTGTGAAAATTATTTTTTAGAATGTATTTCTCAGTTTTGTAAATATAAGTATAGTTTTCATGTAGATTGATGCTTTGGGCATGATTTCAAAAATCCTTGAGAAGTTCTGTTAGGGTGTAAAAATAACTGGACTGTGTCTCAAGTATGGGTTCCTGCAAATTATATGTGCAGATTATAGGAATGGATAGTAGAAAAGAAATAACTATTATTTAAAAGTGCTGTTGAACCTGCAGTCTTTTGCTCTGTGTAAACCTGCAAGTGGTCTCCTTTTATTCTTTGTTTTCTTCTCTTAGCTTTTCTTACTGTAGGTTTATGCCATAGGCTTTCCCTGTGGTGGTGACCTTCCTTGGTCTGCTTTTCTCCTTTCTTATGCAATCTCATGCTGAAGTACCTTTTCCAATTTTGATATTTAAATTTTCCATACTATTTTTTTTTCTCTTGGACAGAAAACCCTAAATTTTCCAGTGCTTGATATACCTGTTCTCTTAATCTCAGTCAGGGTGTTGAGTAAAGGCTTTTTAATTTCAGCAGTGGTTCCCCCTTAATAATACCATTAGGAACAGTCTTTGTGCCTCTCTTATTTTCATTATCTGCCCATTTCCTTTATCCAGTATATATACATATATATCCTTTATACTCCATCAGAAGTCTGGGTGATGGGCAGACAGCAATATCTTTTTCTGTATTAAACTCCAGGGTGTAGTGTGCTTAGAAACATGCTCAGTTCAGAGCCCTGTGGTCTCTGCTTCTGTCAAGTCATTCACAAACAGGAACCAAGTGGCATAAAGAGCATAAATTAACAGGGATATAAAGCAATGCAAAACTGACCCCTTAAAACCATCAGTCTCACCAGCAATCCTCAGGGATTTCCCTGAGCTGACAGAAGTGGCTTGCTGCTCCCTCTGCTCTCAGAGCTCCTTGGGAACTTTTGATAAATTTTGTTATAGAAGATGTGGCATGCTGGAAAATATCAACCCTTCGAGGCTTGTCTCAAAAAAACAGTTGCATCTGAATTTTTTGTCAGGCCATTTTTTTAATGTGGTAATAGAGAATGATTGAGCTGATCTTATTGAACTTAGTGCCTGGGGCATAGATATAATCTACCCATGAACTTGCTTGGCTATGCATTATTTGTCAGCCTCTTTAAGCCCTACAATGAAAATAATATCCAGAATGATGAGCTATGTCTGCCTAATAGAGAATGCCACAGGAATTTTCTTAACATCCTTCCTTTTCTATGCCTGTTAGAAAGTTGTGTGTGCTTTTCAGTTGTTGTTCCTTTCTCTAGCTGATACATTGCTCTCAAATTTATTTACCTCAATCCTTTTTGCAGTTCATAAATTGTTCTGCAGAAGCCTTCTAAATGATTTAAGTTCCAGAGGTTAATTTTTAGGACTCCAAGGAAATACTTTTTCGTGGTCAGATGCATTCCTTTTAGTCCCTTTTTACAATTCAGTCCAATTTTACAATAATTATTTAAATAATTATTTAAAGATGGCAGATTTTCCTAGCACTTGCCACTGTTGTTAGTTGAGTAGCTTTGTCTTCTTAATGTGATAAAATAGTCTGCTTGTTTTGAACAAGGGCCTGTGAGTTTTCATGTTCCCAACACCAACCACAGTCTTAAACATCTCAAATATTGATGTTGATGTTCATGAGCTCTTCAGTTCAGTGCAGGCTAATCAGTTCTTTAGTTTATCCCTGAAGGATGTTAAATTGTGGAGTAGCTGAGAGCTGCAGACCAAGAGGGATTACAAATGGTAATGTAGTCTCCCATCCAAAACAATTTGCTTTTGAATTGAAATTTAATTAATGTTTTATTATACTTCAGTGTATCAGTGATGTTTCAAACACACTATTAATCTACACTATTAATTAGAAAATTTCTTTCTAAAATGTAACATTTGTGAAAGAATTGGTTTAGAGTTTCATAGATACAAAACTAAATACCATAAAGTTCTGTATTCTTGGTATTTTACTGTCCCCTAGGAAAGAAGCAGTTGGGTTAATTAAAATTATACATTTTAATGGTCTATGAAGTGAAGGAGATGATGGATCTAAATGACAACTTTGACTCTAAAATACATACTAGCTTTAAGGTTATCCATTATGCTTTAAAATACAAAGTGGTTCATGTTCCATCATTTTATCTACATGTCAAAAGTAAAGTGAATCGAAATTAAGTGAACTAGATTGTCTGTATAATCAGTTCCAGAGAGACACAGCTCTAATAGCTGAAATATAATGAGAAAAGATCAGGCAAGATCATATATGGCCTTTTCTGGCCTTGAAATCTATTAATATGATGAGAACAGTGGTCATCCTTCCACAGACAGAGAACAAAATCCCTACTGCAAGTGAAATGAGAAATGAATTTAGGTGACGTAGCAGTAGAGATGTAAAATAAAAGTATTAGGGAAGGGAGGATGAAGATTTAACAGCTATTTATGTGAAATTTTGGGAAATTGTGAATAGCACTTTTAATACATATTTATATTTAAGTATACAGCATTCTTCAGGATGCAAATAATGCTCTCTAAATTTACTAATGATGATAAAATGTCCAAATAAAGGTTACTACTGAAATGAGCTAGTTTCCATTATGAAGAATGGAGTTTGAAGAACTGTAAACACAATTTGGTATTTTAAGATAAGGGATAACTGATGGATATTATTATTCAGGTGGAAGTAATGTAGATAGTGAGAAGCCAATTGGCAAAAACTAGGCTTAGTCCATTGTTCCTGAATCAAAAATTTATTTATTGGAGAGCATCCTGGAAAGGACAGAGTGGTCCTGCTTTGTGTGGTGAGTTTCTAGACAAGTCCAGAGGAAGGTGAGCAAATGTCAGAACTTTGAAGAGTTTGGTTTTGCTTGGTTTAATAACACTACAGCACCTATGTGGAAAGGATAAAAACCCTGCTTACATAGCTAAACATACCCAATTAGTAGCTGTTTTTTTCAGATCTATAATTTTAAAATATAGTATTGTGAACACTCTTATACTTGGAATCTGCAGTGTGATTTGGGTCTATCCATGAATTTAAAGTAGCTCCCTAATAGTGCTTTTACTTTAATGACAGGGGAACCACTCTAAAATGATTTAATTAGGTCACAGATCACTTGTCATGTCTTTGTAATCTCGGATATGTACAACAAGAGACAATCTACAAGAGATGCATAAATTAGACCATAGCTTTATTAATTTCTTCCATTTGAGACCCGTCCAGGAATGGTACATCTGAGCAAGCTGTCATTGCTTCCTTAATTATTTCCTGGTGCTTGGAGTACAGTCAGCATTCCCTATAGATTATGGCTGTTCTCTGAACTGCTGCTGTGTGCCCACCATCTTATATCTCTTAATAAGCACTTGGAGGCTTTGGAAAAATGGCATTTCCCCAGTGTATTAAGGATTAATACTGGAGGTGTTAGTGAAATAATGGCTGGCACTGTTTGCCTAATGAAGAAAGTATATGGATGCTGCAAAATATCAGGTGCAGTATTTCTTGTAGCTGAAAATGATACCTCCTAGAAAACTGCAGGACTTACCATGTGTCTTCCAGAAACCTAATTGTTTCATGGAGCTGCTGAAATTATTATAGGAATGGATATTTGATGCAGTAAGAGCTGACCAAAGTGCTGCCTTTCATCTGTCATGGCTCATTACAAAAATGCATAAAGGAAAAAAGGGACAATAGGAAGCAGTGGAAGAGGAATAGTTACTTAAATTGAAGGTCAAATGGGGCATGAGAAGAAATAGATATGAATTATCTACAAATATGGTCAGAATGGAATTAAAGTGCCTGTAATGTTAAAAAAAAAAACCACCAACCTGTCAGATGTTCAGAGTTCATTTTGCAATGAGTTTTCTACTTCCAGAAGAATTAATTGGGGTTAAATATCTGAGCTGTGTCTAAGATGGAAGTTTGTTAAGTTTGTGAGTGTAGTTATTATCATGTTAAGATTATTAATAATTGTATTATGACATGCCTGTCTGCAGTGGAAAGGAAGCAGATCTGATGACTGAAGATGTCTGTGTTTCCTGCTTTGACCTAATTTTCACTGGAAGCTATTAATACAGATGAAAAAGTAACTTGAAATTAATTTGGAAAGAAATGAATAACTGAAAGTGAGGTTATCTTTTTACAGATAATAAGGGTTCTCTGAGAAATAATTTGACTAGCTGTAGCTGCAGCATTACCCTTGGCCTAAGAGTGGTTTGATGCCATTGCTGTACAAGGATAAAGATGCTAATTGGCATTGAGATAGAAAGTCCATCCTCCCCAGTAACACCTGTTTTTCTAGGTTATTAGATTTTAAATTGTGAACTACTAGTTCTTATTAAGTTTTAATCAACCTTCTATGAGCCTTTTTATTAATACTTAAACTGTTGGTTTTAACCTCTGCATGTATTACCTGCCATCCAACAGATTTCACTTGCAGGTACATTTTCTAGTTGTGTCTCCTTGGATAGCCAAGCCTAAGAGTATAATTTTCTTGTTTGTTTCCTAGTGTCTCTTGCCATTTACCAAATATTATTTCCTTTTTTTCTTAGTTAACTATTTATATTTGAAACTACAGACTGGTTATTTGTCAGAAAGCTGTAAAATCTCTTGAACATCAAAATGGAAGTTAAACAATTTGTAGACACCAGATTCCACAATCCACAGCATACCTTGGGTGCCTTTTCATCTTGGATATACCTAAAGTTTGAAGTAACTTTCACATAGAAAAGTTTTGCTGCTGGATCATGGAATCATAGAATAATTTGGGTTGGAAGGGACCTTTAAAGGTCATCCAGTCCAACCCTCCTGCTGTGAGCAGGGACATCTTCAACCAGCTCAGGTAGCTCAGTCCAACCTAATCTTGAATGTTTCCAGGTAGGGATGCTCAGTATCACTTCTCTCTCATCTGAATCTTACATATTGTTTAAATATCAGAAGGCCTTGCTGGGCTTTCCATACCAGTGCATCTATCCCCTTGGCTTTCATCACCTAGATTTGTTCTGAGAGTGCATATTGGATCAAACTTTCTACAAAAAGCTGTGATAATTGGCTGAAGGAATAACAGAAGGGAAAATGATGCCTTCCGAATTGTTGCATGAATGTAGACATTCCCAGCTAAAGACATTTTAATTTTACCCATGCCTATGTGATAGACTCAAAACTCTTTTGATCACTCTCAGCTCCCCCTTTTACAGGGAATATTTTGAGTCCCTGACTCAAACTTAGTAAAAAACAAAAAAAAGTTGCTAATAATTTTTCCCAATAACTGTTTGATTTCAATTATGTACCAGAAATTCTTAGAGGCCTTAGATTTCCTTGTCATTTCTCTGAAGAAATGAGGTACCTGGAACTCTGACTCTGCAATAGAATATTCAAGCATGTTCAGAAATTTGTTTTGTTTTCTCCTGATCTGACAATATTTGTTCCTTAGCTCTTAAGAAATCTTTTGAGTTACAGCAATTTCTGAGAAATGAGCTTTTTGAGTTATTCCACTGAAAGTGTACATAATCAGCTTATCAGGCAAGATACAGTGCACACAAATTATAATAACACAGTCCTAATGGTAATATAATAAGAAAACAGTTCTGAAGGGAACTATACTCTGTGGTTGTCTCTCCTACACTATTTATAGTGTCTTAGGGGACGTTGTGCCATCTGGGATTTTTTTTGTTATAATGGTCTTAAAAGCAATGTAAATGTGCTTTGGTTTCACACTAGGAGTGGGTTTTTTCCGAGTTTCTATGCTGGAGACAAACAGGTTTTTTGTTTTTTAATAATAGCAAAGTTTAGGTTAGTATAAAATCTCATTTGAAATTATGTTTGCTCCTCTTTCAGCCTGATTTCCTAGGGAAATGATGCTGGCATAATTATTCATCTGGTTCTAACTCCTAATTGTTGTCCAGTATCAACCTATGCAAAAAAGTGTAAAAATAATTTTAAATGTCTAAAAAAAAAACCTCAGCAAGTTCTGTTTCTGCCAGATTGAAAGTGTCATGGAGGAAAAAACAGTGGTGTGAGTTTTCAGGCAGTATAGTAGCAAAAATGCATATAAATTTCTTAATTCAGCTACACAGATATACTTTTTTATTAGATGAATAAATAAAACTGTGGCTTGAAAAGAAGATCATAACAAACTTAAATAGAGAAACTGTTAAAAGTTTATGATGCACTTACTAAAAAAAAACAAAACCTTTTTGTAACCGTCTTTTTTTTCTGGGGACCTCAGCATTTTGTATCAAATTTACTTCTATATTCAGAAGATTTCTCCTGGATGTTTTAATCACAATTAGGAGCCAGCTGGCTTTCACTCCTGATATTACAATAATGCTTGCAGTATAGTTATTAGTATAAATATTTTAATTTTATTTTAAATTTTTAGCTAATTTATTGAGTTGGTTATATTTTCTGGGTAAAAAAAAATAAGAACTGTAAAATTTTTATTTAAATTACTTATCTTTTTTTTTTACAATTTTAGGAGAAACAATGAGAATTGCCTCTTCAGAGTTTGCTGATGACCCCTGCTCCTCGGTGAAACGAGGCACCATGGTGCGGGCTGCTCGTGCCTTGCTTTCTGCTGTCACCCGCCTGCTCATCCTGGCTGATATGGCTGATGTCATGAGGCTCCTATCACATCTGAAAATTGTAGGCATTTTTATTGTCATGTGGAGGTTTTCCATGTTTCCTGTGTAGAAAAATAGGGAGCAGATCAGTGATGGATTTCACTGTTCACGTTTCTCGCCCTTTTCGTAAAGTGGTGATGAAGAGGTGGGAGGTGACCCATGGCTACAGTGGTCTCACTCATGGTCTGATTTAGCAAACATTTGCTAAAGTTTTTTGAGACTTAAAGGAAAAATTGTCCATTTTCTCCAACCACTAGAACTGCTCTTAAGCAGCTCACTGAACTGATGCATTAACTCACCTTGCATCTTATCCCAGTGGTTTGCTAGCTCAGTACTTGTGCAGTATTGCTATCTTCTGGCTAGATTTAGGTACTACAGTTATTCTGCCTTTTTTTTTTTTTTTTTTCCTCTGCACAACTTCTGAATGTATCAGAAGACTGAATCTTTAATTTAGAGTGAGACAGTGCTACAAGTGTCTAATCAGTCATCTAAGAGGAAAAGTAGAATAAAGAGGAATTAAAGTTTGTCAGATATTTTGGTATGGATTCAATTTGGCTGCCATCATTCATGTTTTCATACAGGAGCATTAAAAGACTTAGCAGTTGAAACTGGGAATATATTTATTTTTATTTTGTTGCTAATTATTGGACTATATTAATTTTATTGCATAAACAGAATCCTCTGAAATAAACCAAAACATTTTAGGAACTCATATACAGAGTTCTTTAAGCCTGCAATGTTTTGTTTGGGTTTTTTCCCCTATTTTTCATGTCTCTTTAAAGTGTTGCTGTAAAATGACTGTTCTGGAAAAACAGTGAGAACCCTTCAACAGTGCAGATAAGCTAAATAGTTTGAAAACAGTTTTCATAATGAAAAAGGCATATTTTTCTGCATAGCTTCTTGTCAGCTCTGCTGCAACCATCAGAATGCTGCTCTCCTAATTGTCACCACGTGGCTCTGATTCTGTGCAGTATAAGCACTTTCTTCCTCTAATATGATTTTAATTTTTCCTCCTTATCTTCCATGCTACTGTAATTCAAATACTCCTTCACTAGAGAGACCAACACTTTAATATTAGAAATAAGACACTTGTTTAACACATTATAGATAACAACCAGATTCATGCTCTTTCATAGACAAGGACACATATTGCTCTTACAGCTGAGATTTCTTCCATCACAGCAACATTCTTTATTTATGTTATTTATTTAAAACACAAAGGTCTAATACTGTTTTGGGAGTGAGTGTATGTCCTTACACAGGTTGCCCCCTAGGTTTCAAGGCCAGTGTCTGGCAAAGTAGTTTGGAATCTCTGCAGTTGTCAGATGGTGTTATTAATCCTGTTTCAAAGAAGCCAGGCACCTCTGGTTGTTTTTAGCAAAATTCACCTTAAGGACCTTAACATCAAATTTAAAAAGAATAATTTACTTCTGAGGACTGTCAGTGTAAATATTCTATTTTACCACTTAATCATGCATCTAGTTATAGATGAATAAATAAATAAAAAAAGTTCTAGGGGAAAAAGTATTTATATTTTAGCAAATTGATAAGGCTCTTGTATTGACTCAAAGGTAATGTTCAAAGAATGGTATAAGTTAACCATAAAATTAATAAACTGAAATCTTTCTGCATGTCCAAGTTATGAAGCTTCATTCATACTGAAATGTAATTTAATCAGTCTTCGCTGAAAGCATGTCAAAGGAGTAAGTAATGCTTCAGACTTCACAGGAAATAGGGTATTTTAATGTTTTAGAGCAAATATAAGCAGATAGTCTTTGGTGGTAGCTTCTTTCAGAATACTTTTGCATTACTAAAATTAGTAATAGTGCTAATGGCAGTGAAACTTGCCTAACAGTCAAAATATCTGATATTAATATAGTATGTGATCATGCACATAGTGATTTATGAGTCTGTTTTTATTAATTACGTGGTAGTTAATCAGAGGAACCCATCTGCACAGCTGAGTTGTGCATTTTTGAGGGTAGAGAACTTGTTCCAACATTAATTTGTAAAAGAAATTACAATAAAAAGGGGGTAGTGCTCATGTTCTTTCTAATACTTCTCGTAACCAGTTTATTAATTTTGGTATTTCATGGGCTTGTGCCCAGACTGATACAATAAAGAATGATCAAGATTGTTCAAAATCTGATTATCAGAGTGCAATCTGTAACAAGTTCTCCAACAATTGTATTTAATAGGGAGCTTGCAGGACTTACAAAAAAGTGTATCAGTTTCTTGTGCCTGTTCTTGTCATTGCAAACATGTTAAAGAATAAAGTTTCAGGTCCTTAATATAAGTGCTGTTTGATCTGAGACAGATGTTCATATTTTTTTTAGGAATCCTGCAAAAATAACTTAGTTAATACAGTGATGATATTGAGATTTCTGCTATTGATTTAGACAGTGAGATCAGCTTTAAAACCTGCCTTTCTTTGAGTAATAGAAGAGGTAATTGGATTCTGAATAAGGTGTAGCTTGTGACACTCAGTATAAAATTTCCAACTTGGCAGCTATAGATTTATGTGCTTGAATTATACATATTTTTATAGAAATGCAATTTGTAATGTAGAAATATATTTTGTGGATATGTTTATATCCACACTAAGTAAAAACCTACAATAAGAATATTCCTCTTTCTGGTAGGAAAAATCAGTTAAAGCAGTACAAATCATATAAAGGCAAGTTCTGCATGTAACTGTGCTTTTCTTAATTCATTAGCAACCAGCTCCTGCTGAATTTCTGAATTCCCCATGATGTTTGGAGAGAAAGCTGCAAAGCTCTATTCTCATGTAGGAACATGGCCCATTGAAATTGATGGTTTCTATGGGAAAATGTGTTGTGGAAAGCCTATACGCATTCTTGTGAATTGAAGCAAAAGGTTTTAGAAAGAAGTATGAAAAGAAGCTTTTCAGTTCTGTTTTTTGTGTGTTTGGAATTGAATTTTTGTATTGTCAGGGAAAGAAATACAACTTTGAGTTTTCATCTGGTCACAGGAAAATTTACTTTACCTGTTATACGAATGGAGCATTTTATCCCCTTTTGTTCTATATAATGAAAATTTCACAGTAGATTTGCTAGACTAACTTGTTGGTATAACTGGGCTTTTTTATCTTTGCCTGTGTGCTAGAGCATGCCTCAGTAACTGCAGGAATGTTTCTTTGATAGATTCTTTTTTAATTTTTAACATAACTGAAAAAGGAAAGCTGGGAGCTAAAAATTAAATAATTAATATATTCTAGGTTGAATCTATTGTTGTTTCATTTCTTTCAACAATGATTCAATACTTAGATATCTCAGGGTAAATTTAAACCTTACTACTAAGCTTGAGTTTCCTTTTAAAAATTTATTTCTTGTCCAGATTTAATAACTTTGATTTGTTGTCGTATAAAGCCTGTTCTACAGGTTAAAAACATATTCATCTATTTTGTTCTAAAACCTACAGATATTAAAGATTTCATCTGCTAAGCATGAGTGGGGAAATTAATGTAGTTGGTTATACATTATAATAAAGTACAGTTAGTGGAATGTGATGTAGAATGATAGACAGATCCTCTATTAAGAAAGCTAATTAAAGCTTGTGAGACTATCATAAAGCCAGTGTACAGTACCCAAGCTAAATTGGGTCCATGTAATAAAGAGTACTGGGTAGAGGATTGTTAGACTTTTTTGTCAGAGTGCACCCAGACTAAAATGCCAACACAATTGCTGTATTATGTTCTAGGTAGAGGAAGCATTAGAAGCAGTGAAAAATGCAACAAATGAGCAAGATTTAGCAAATCGCTTTAAAGAATTTGGGAAAGAGATGGTAAAACTGAACTATGTAGCTGCTAGAAGACAACAGGTGAGTACACTTCAAAGTAGAGGTTGAGAAAGTAAGTATTGGTTCCAAAGCTCTTTTATTTTATGTTCAAGTCTGATTTAAAATGTGCTGTAAGTAATTACTGTGTTGTGGCCTATAATTTTGTCACATTGATTTTTTTTGAATGTAATGAAGTTTTAAAAAAAGTTCTTTAAGAATATTTTCCTAGTATCTTCAATTATTAACAGGATGATGGGTAAAAAGGCAAATGATTCAGGAGGTTAAGGATAGTTTTCATTTGATGATTATTCCTATTTAATTCTAACCTGTGCTGATATGAGGTCAGTCTGAGAGCTGGTAAAGCATGAGCTCTACAGTAGTCTGGTGTAATTCAAATTCTGGGAGAAGTCTGCTTTGTGTTTAAAACCATCATTAATAAGTTTCACATACTTAAACCCAAACAAACAAAAAAAGCACTCAATTCACTACTAAGGCAGGTGGAAAAAAGACCATAAAGTCACTATATCATTTATACAATGTGTAAAATTATACAACTTAGCTCTACAGATAACTTTCTCCTGAAAATTCTTCATTTTAAGAATCTCTGAATTCAGTTGTACTGGATTACCACCAATCATTCAGTGGTGTAGTCTCTGTATGGTGCAGCACACCAAAGTTAGGAAGCTGTTTTACCATATTTATCCTTTTATTTCTTTATTTTCTGCATTATGGTAATCTCAATCTGTAATACTTTTGTATTGCTATTGTATTTTCAATGAAATACAACATTTTCAAAGTTTCAGCTCTCCAAAGATAGATCTAAAATAGAAGTAATGGTTTCTTACTCCTTGTGAATATTATTAGGACTCCCTTACCCAGTGTTTGAAAGGCTTCCACGGACAATGTGATATATCCTGTAAATAAACACACTGATAATATTAACAATAAAATGTCATCTTATTCTGGCAACATACTCCCCAGTATCTGATGCTAATTATTGGGGTAGGGGTGTGGTATAGAAATCATGTCTTTAAAACAAACACAAAATGATATGAGCAATAGAACAAAATATGAAGAAAAAGCTATAAATAATGAGGGGGATATCAATTAGGTCTTTAAGAACTAAATTTCTCCATGTAGTATTTTTTAGATTTTTTTTTAAGGTCCATGTTATGTTGATAATAGATGGAGTACTTCGAAAAAGTATGGCACTTGGTGCAATGGGATTGTTGCTTTTGCATTGCCTTTATGGAATCAGCAGACTGAATCCAGTTGAGGAATAATTTTGAATGATTTATACAGATTTTCTGGAGGTCTTTGAATAAGAGAAAAGTCTTTGGTAAGAACATACTGTGAGCAGAATGCAATGCCTGTAGCTATGCAGAAGGAACAGTCTTGGGCAGGAGAAAGATTTCTTTTTTGTGATTTATGGTGAATTCTATCAGTGATTCCAACTTTGGAAAATTACAGAATGCTATTCATGCAAGGACACCTAAACTGTATAGACAATACATTCCAAAATTTTCAGTTACAAGTCTAAAAATTGTGTGGTTTTGTGTAGGAACTGAAAGATCCTCACTGCAGGGATGAAATGGCTGCAGCTCGAGGTGCTCTGAAGAAGAATGCCACAATGTTGTACACTGCATCCCAAGCTTTTCTCCGTCATCCTGATGTTGCAGCCACCAGAGCCAACAGAGATTATGTCTTCAAGCAAGTACAAGAAGCAATTGCTGGTATCTCCAATGCTGCCCAGGCCACCTCACCCACTGATGAGAACAAGGGGCACACTGGCATTGGAGAGCTTGCTGCTGCATTAAATGAATTTGATGTGAGTATTGGAAGGGTATTAAAATTGCAGTGTTTCTCCATGTAATTTGCAGTGCTTTTAACTAAATGGTTCTGGAACAGAACTCAAATTTCCCTTGTCATTCAGCTCCTTTACCTTGGACTTCAGAGGCAAAGTGCAGGCATTGATTTGTGTTATTTTTAATGCAGAATAGTTGTTTGCTGCTAATGGACTTGAATTATAAGGAGTTACTTGTGCTGCTTTGCAGGGGTTGTGATAGAAAGAAGTCCTCATTTGCCTTGTTGTCCTTGAAAAATGTAGCTACTTACCTTTAAATAATGCAAAGTCTGATCAATCTGGCAGTTTAGTTCTGTGAGCAAGATCTGTGGTTGTTTGAGTGGTAAAATCATGTTTGTCTGTCAACTCTTGAAGTCAAGACAATAAAATAAAGATGGTGATGGAGCTGAGCCACCTGAAAACATTAACATTCAGCTTGAATCATGAGCTATGTTAGTCAAAGATACGGCAAAAGCATCTTTCAAACACAGTTGGTACCAGACACTTCAGCTGCAGGCAAAGTGCTGCAGCCTCTATTCTGGCAATGGCTACAGTTTTGATTAAGCAGTTTCTATTTCTTTTTCCTTTCCTGTCCCATCTTGTCATTTTTCAGTGTTGCACATTTCAGGATGACTCTTTAGGAATGGAAAACAATATCAATTGGACAGTATCTGAAAATATTTTCCTCTTTCTGACTTTAGGTTCAAATTATTATGTACTGGTTTTCTTTTCCCTTAGATTAATACACAAGGGTACAATACCAGCATCTGTCACACCATCAGGAGCTACTCAGTCCTGCTGTATTTAGGGCTCAAAGTGGAGGTGTAGTGCAGGTGGTTCATCTCACCTTGTGTTGGTTTTCTCTATGTCTTGCTGTCATTGGGTCTAACCTGGAATTGGTAGTAGAAAGGCTAAATGTTAATATAGGATCAAGGGAAGCTCCAGTTCTGAACAAGATATTGAAAAAAAGGTAGAGAATGAGTACATAAATAATAGAAAAAGGGAAATGTGGTTTGAGGTGGAAACAGGTATAGGAAGAGACAAGCAGAATGTAAAACCATTCAGAACAACTGCAGGACCAGTTGAGTCCAGTTCCATCTTGCTTTTCAATGAATAAAACAGTACTGCCTGCTTTGACTTTATTTTTTTTTTACTATCTATATTTCTATATTTATGGTTTTTCCTAAAAATAATAACAATAAAAACATACTGTAGGTCACTATTTAAGGAATTCTGCATTGTTTTCAGGACCTTCTCAGCTCACAGACCTCTTATTAGTAAGATGAGGATAATACCCCTGTGTGATCTGATTGTGCTCTGGCTTTTGTGGGGGACTTTGCATGTTCTGGACAGCAGAGGTTTGACAAACAGGAATGGGAAACATGTGACTCCTCAGTCCCAAAGTGATGATGCTGCTGCTCTGGAAAAGGCTGTGGTTCAATGCAAAGAGAGTCATCGTGCTTAGTTGTCCTGATTTGAGTGACATTAGTGACAGTCAATTTAGAGAAGACTCTGTGAGACATCTGATATTGTGCCCTGCCTTTTTGTGAGAATATTTGGTCATCACTTTCCTCCTCAGGTAAAGTCTGTTCTGCTTTACATGATGTTGCAGGCATCACGAATGTGCATGGGAGAAGTGTGTCCGTGGTGTCACATTCTGCTCACAATTACATGTGGAAAACAGGCTGGCTTTTTGGAGAATTTTTCTCTTTCTAATTTTAGGATACCAAATGAAAACTTTCTTCTCTGACTTACTGAGGATTCAAAGAATGAAATTATTGTTTATCAGTTTTTTAAAGTGTGTTTCCTGTTTTGCCTCACTACTTAGCTGTTCAATGAGATTTATTCATGCCTCATTTTGCAACAGAGCCAATAAACTTAACTTCCTTTTAAACTTAAGGGAGAGCCAAACTTTATAGCTGCTGTTGTGGGATGATTAGGAGCTTACTCATTCTTTGCAAGCAAGGGGGCAAGAAAAATTACCAAACTAGTAAAACAATGTCATGAGTAAAAGGTGGTGGAGAAAAAGGTTTGATTTTTATACTGATAATGTATTCCATCAAGAAGAGAAAGGAAGTTAATAGTTTTGAGTGAAAATAATTTTACAGCGTATTTATTTTACAGTATCAGTCATATTGATTTAGATCAATTAGTATTTGCTATGAAGTCAATATTAAACCTTGCATTATATGAAAAGACAATTCTTGATTAAAAATAGGCTTGTAAGATTTCTGTAATATTTAATGCTTCTCAGGCTTCATTATTTCAAATTTCAGAATTAGCA
The DNA here is from genome assembly GCA_023637945.1 of Phaethornis superciliosus. Taxonomy (NCBI): domain Eukaryota; kingdom Metazoa; phylum Chordata; class Aves; order Apodiformes; family Trochilidae; genus Phaethornis; species Phaethornis superciliosus. Next base: position 3,124,674 of record JAJQWJ010000011.1, read on the forward strand.
TTCTGTGCCTTAATATACAGTGCAAATCTGAATATTAATCAAAATATCACCAAGTGTAATATGAATAATCTGCTTTCTGCACTTTGGCTGTTGTGTTTAAATAGGTGTCATGCTGCTTGTTGTACTCTACACAATGGTGATTTGTTCTGTAAAGTCACCTGTGAGTTACATGTAGTAAGGTTTTAGAAAGAGTTATCATTTATTGCCTCTCAGAGATACTTTATGTAGAGAGCTACCATTTGGGAGATGAATACCTTTTATAGAAAAAAAAAAAAAAAAAAGAACCTGTCTGATGACACTGGTCACTGTCCTCCAGGCTGTAAAATGAAGATCATACTTATATGGTGTCCATTTATTAACACATTTCTCAAACATATTCAAAATCCCTTGGGAATATTTTGCAGGGCTAGTGAATGGAAGATCTAATGGGTGTGGAATGAAAAAATCCCAAAACATACAAACTGAATAGACAGAATACTTGGATACAACAACAAAGTGTGCTCTTTTTTTTGTAATAAAAAGAAGAACAGTCAAAATGTGACATAAAGATAGTGGATAAAAGTGTCATTATGGGACTACCATTAATATGTTGTTGCTTTTTGGATAAATAACTGTACAAGATCTTCAGCCTGAGCATGGATTTGGCAGAATATGGTATCTCAATTTACTCATATGCTCTTCAGAGAAATCATTTGTGATGGTGGAAATAAAAGGACAAAATGTGAGCTTCAGAAAAAGTTGAAACATTATTGTTTTGGTATAAAAATAATAAGAAAAAACTGCTAAAAATTTATTGCACGTTCCATGGAGCAACTTGATGTCAGAGTTGCTGAGCTCTGTATTCTAGGGAAGCACAGTCAAATGGCTATTTTGGTATAGTAAAAGTTACATATTGATTTTAGAGACACCTGTGTCAGTGTGAACTGGAGAAATGTGTTGTAAATGCAGATAAATTGGTATGTGATTGAATGAAATGGGGGTTTTCTTTTCCTTTATGGAGCTGAAGTAGCTTTAAACAGGAATGTTGTCAAGTCCATCCTTTCTTTCCTGTGAAGGCAGCAGGATGCATCATGGGGATTCAAAAGCTTCTACTCAACAATGAGGTACTTTGGCACTTTCTGAACATCTCAGACTTCCCCTGAGGAGGAAAAAATATGGAGTGCTCATTCCTCATGTGTGAAGAATATAATGAATAACAGTGCAATCTTGTATTTACAGAATAACTAAATACTATACCTGTTTGCAAAACTGTGTGTTTGAGGATGCTGAACTTGACCTTTCAAGAGAAGAATAAGCAAAATAAATTGTCAGAATCCTGATGATGCAAAGGGGCTGAACAAGCTTTTTTCCCCATGTCTTTGCTACACTTTCCTGCCCACTACAATCCCTTCTCTGTGCTACTTTTTTTTTGGTGCAGGAGCACTGAAAATGGCAGGAATTTTGTACAAGAGGCACAGCAGAAATGAGACAAGGCAGCACCCAAACTTAGAGCAGTTAGGAGCACTTAGAGCAGTGAGAATAGTGCTGCTGATCCCTATTTTCTGTATACGAGCACCATCTAGTGGTTTTTTTTGTTTTTAAATTTTATTTTATTGAAATTTCATTGTATTTGAAATGCTCCTGTGGAGTGATTTACTATTGTAAAAAGATTTAGCAATAAAAAAAATACTATTTGCAAGTTTAATCATTAACCATTTAACCATTTTACCACCTCTCCTGATGATATTCCAACATACAGGATGCTTTAGGTGTTTTCCTATCAAATGCATTTAACCATTTGTAGTAGGACAGTAACCAGTTTGTTTGCAAAGCAGTTTTGTTTTTTTAATGAACCCTGAACTCAACAAATTTGTAAGAGACAGCAGAAACACACAAAGGAGGAAACGCTCTTAAAAAAAACCAAACACTATTGGCTTTTGTATAGAGAAATTTCTGTAGGGATAAAATTATTAGTTTTAAATGTTACAGGTTGTTTCATTATTAGTAAGAATTATGATTATATGGACTGTTAATTTAACAATGTATTCAGTATTTTCAGGTTCCATTTAATACCTCATGTAGTGGAATTTCCCAGTTAGACTACACCCAGTATTTTTTTGAGTAGGCTTAGTTTGCACCTCTGAGATGAGTATATAACTCCTGTATGTGATAAATGAATGTTTCCCATTGTTTAGAGAAGCAAGATCTCCATTTACGTCTAGAGAATGGACTCAGAAGAGGAGGGCTTGGGGGCTGCTCCTCCCTGGGCATGGCACTGTCCCACTTCTCATATTTGTTCAAATTACAGCTTTGTGGTGTGTTTGTGAAATGCAGCATTGTGACAGGTGGAAATGTTTGATTTAGTACTGAAGAGGAACTAAAATAGCATTGTTGGCACTTTGGGGGACACTGACATACATGCAGAACCCAAACTTGTGGGCACACTGCATTTGTTTTCACCATAGGGGAGACACTTGGGGCACACAAATAAATTGAACACTCTTGTTCATAGAGTCTTAAATCCCAGGTTGTTCTGAAAACCACTGTATCTCAGTATATTAAATGCTTCTCTTTACACCAAGACAGGTTTTCATTCTGCCTTGTGGTGGTGACTCTGTTTATCTAAGATACCTATCCATCAATTTGAGTTTTTAATAGCATTTGTCACCAATTTTTTTTTTTTTTGCCTTTCTGAATTATTATTAATTTTGCAGTGGTATTTGCTTTAAAAGATGTATTTTCTTTGTGCTAAATCACTGGAGAGCCTGTGGGAAAATGGTCTCTGCCCTGATGCTAAATAGATGAATTAATAAAGTGTAAAAGGACAGTTTGAGAAGAAGGTATCTTTTGTCCACAATCACTCAACAGATTAATAAAAGGATCAATAAAAGACTCTCAAAGTCCTGAATTCCAATTAAATGTCTCTTCTGCTGTACTGTGGTACGTGGTACATCTCTTACTGGGATTGTTTTAGGTACAAATCTAAAAAGAATCAATTCCCTTCCCTTCTGTGGCCCTGAAGAAGTTGCTGAAACTTCCTTAAGATTCTCTACTCGTGGCAAGCAGTACATCAGCAGATTTTTCATAAACAAAAAGACAATACACAGAATAAAGTTTGGCAAGGCCATGTCTTGCTTAATTTGGAAAACAGTGATAAAGTAGTTCTTTTGGAGTTGTAAAATGATTTTAAAGGTTTACTTCAATTTTGGTTTCCTTTATGTTCCTAATTAAAATTGAAGAGATATTCTAAGCCAGATAAAATTCTTCATGTTTCAGTGATTGTGCCCTCTGGTAATGCAATGCATTTGTGTAAAGTGTGTGGTTATTTCAAATATTTTTAATTGAAGCATGAATAATTTGATATTTTAAATTTTGGAAATGGTGACTTGTAGTTCATTAGTGTTTGCAGTAGTTTCTTCCTGTTGGAGCAAGATGAAGTTCTTCATAAGTATGAAGAGGTCATTTTCCTGAAAGTTTTTTGAGGTTCTATGAAAACATTTCAGCTGCTCTGCAAACATAACCTTTATATAACTAAAAAAGGAGTGTACAACAGAGTGTAAAAGAGAAAATAGTTAACTATAATATGCTTAAAGAACATATTATCACAAATTTATCTGTTTCCAAGTAAGACTCCAATTACATTTGAATTCATTCTCTTGGACTTGTTTCAACAACTGAAGCCAAAAATTGTGTATGTTAATAGCAAATATACAATTTCTGCTCATATGTCTGCAGTTGTAAAGAGGCTTGAATCATGGTGACAGTCCTTGGTTTATGGCTCTAATGTTACTTATTAGAAATGTACAACATTCCAGTTCATTTACATTCATTGTTCATTAACTGGGTATTGAGAAGTGACAGGAACTTGAGGTTTTAAAAGAAATTGATTTAGCTTGATTTCGTTCTGAAAAGGCTTTATTTTCTTATTGGCATCATGTTAATATATGTATAAGAACTTTGCACTTGTCAATGACACTATTTGAAGTACCATTTTGATACCAAGATTTCTCTGAAAAAGAATAAAACCTTCCAGGAGCAAAAAATAGTTTCTTTTTGGGAACTGAATGGGGAAAGCTGCCACGTAGCAGGTTCTCATCCCCGTTCTCTTCTTCTCAAGACTCAAGAACTTGTTGTGGGACATTATTTCACATTCTGGGGTATGTTGCATTTATTTCTATTAACCCAGTGCTTCATGGAACAATACACTATCTAGGAAAAATTATTGGTTTTCCTTCTTATTAAATAATGAAGCTTCATACATTTCCTGATCTCTCTTAGTTGTGTTACTACTTATTTAACTGCTTCATATTGACTTCAGTTACAGATTTCTCAGGGCTTGATCTTATTTCTCTATATAGTAATGAGAGTTGTGGGTTTTATGTGTGGAGTTAATTGGAATCTTTAATGAGAAACAACCAGAACTTTTGCCAAAGCCTCATCCTGCTGAATTATGCAAAATATATTCATTTGGACTCAAAATTTAATGTAGAATATGTTGCTTGACTGTGTTCTGATTTGTAATAAGCTGGTTTTCAGTTTTGGAGGCAGATCTTGCCTATAAATAGTGTTCCTAAGTCCCACTTTGCATTTTAGTAAACTGTGGTGTATTTTTTCCAATGGACTCTGTCATTTGGCTGGTGCTTGTTGGTTGCTCTTGGATGTTAAAGGATGCAGACTAATCATAAAGCTATCAAAGTCTTGTGAAAATTAAAATGGTTCATTAACAAGAACCTCATGTGCTTGAAAATTGGTGTGATTATTAGAAAACCAAATGCTTTTAGCTTTCAGATATGCCTCTCATGTTCCTAATTCATGCTTTGATTTCTTTTAAAGCTCAAGTAAGAGTTACATGGCTTACTGAGCATTTTTAGACAATATGCAATTATGAAACTTTTTTGGCATGATTGCAGCAAAAGTACTGAATTACATAGTGTTGTTAATGTACCTGTAAGTGGGAGTAGGAGATGATTCCTTTTGTATTTGTTACCTTGAACTACAAAGGGCAAAAATCAAGATAGAATATAAGCTAGTGTGACTCAAAGCTCAGAATTTTATATAAAGTTCTACAGTAATAGGAGTAAACTCTGTGGTTTAGCCCCATCTGATGTAAAGTAATAAGTTTGATATATAAAGTGCACAAGTGTGTAGCAATTATCATAGTTTAAAACTGAAATGTCATTAATAGAAAACAGACTTGAAAAATTATTTTTTTTTTTAATTTTTTTTTTTTTTTTTTTTTTTTTTTTTTAGTGGTGTAGAGATATTTTAGTAATGAGGATGGTTGTTTGACTAAATAAAAACATTTTTAGGCTGTCTTCCTGCTGTTCTCTCTTCACTGTAAAGTAATCCAGCACTTTTCCTGGTTTAAAAACAAACAAACAAAAGATTGCAAAAGCTGTTAGAAAAAGATACTTCAGCTATCTGAGATGGTTCAGTTTTACCTGTATGATTTTCTAATAATGTGTCTTTTTTGCAGTGTTAATGACTATTGCTCCTTTTTGTTTTCATTCAGTATTGAGGTAATCTCTTCAGTTGACTTTAGTCTGTTAATGAAAAAATCAAAATGATGTAATTAATTAAGGAAAAAACTTCTGTTTTCTCTCTGCTCTTAAATAACTTGCACAATTTAAAAAAATGCTTTGAATATTTACACCTTCATATGAATTTTCTGATTATCCACGACATTTTCAGAAGATTCAGGAAAGTATAATGCTTACTTCATGATGAAATACATTATGTATAATATGTAGAGGAAATAATGCCCAGAGGTATTCCATGCATACTATAGTGGATTGTATTGTTTCACATTATGTGCTTCCCAAATACATATTTGGACCAATTGTGTTGCTCTTGACAGCCGTCTGATTGCTGCGAGTTGTAAATTATTTGTGTATATAATTATTTTAAATTTTATTTATATATTGGAATTTCAAGGCTACCAGAGTCTATCTACCAAATGCCTGAAAAAAAAAAAAAAAATTTTACAGAACTAACAACCCTGTGAATCTGCTGAGATAAAAGATATTTAAGAAATCTCAACCCCCCGTGCCAGGTCTTAATTTTTCACTCATATTTTTTTCATTGGTGTTTCTTTTTGGCTTCTTTTTTTTTAGAACAAAATCATTTTAGACCCAATGACTTTCAGCGAGGCTCGCTTCAGGCCATCTCTTGAGGAAAGGCTGGAGAGCATCATCAGTGGAGCAGCCCTGATGGCAGATTCCTCCTGCACACGAGACGACCGCCGGGAGCGAATCGTGGCCGAGTGCAACGCCGTGCGGCAAGCCCTGCAGGATCTGCTCAGCGAGTACATGAACAATGTAAGTCCCACCCTTTAATTCCTTCTTTTTTTTTTTTTTTTTTTTCAGTAGATAATTAAAATTTTTTGAGGCTGTGTCCTCTATTTTTTAATAATAATAATAACAACGATGATGCGTCTTTGTGCCGGGCGTAAAGGGGATGCTGTTTGAATTGTTTGTTTTGAAGGATGATGTTGAATAATTCAGCTTTGGTTGGTGCCATCAGAAGCTCACAGAAAAGTTTTTTTACATGGAAAGGACTCCAGTGCTCCTCATAGCTTTAGGATGAAAGTTTCTTCTTATTTAATAAATAGCCATAAAGTTTTGCTTTTGAGGTGGAACACTTTTCCAATGAAAAAAACCTGGGAAGTGACATAAGTGGGGAACAGCCTTAGAATTAATTTCTTAACAGAGTGAGGACAGATAATTTTCAGTGTGTTTTACACTGTGTGGTGGTGACCATTGTGTTGTTTGTTAGGATGTTACCTATGGATACTCAGGTGAGGTTAGGGTTGTCTGAGGTTGTCTGTTTGCTGTGTGGGTTAAACCACTAAAGGTCTTCACTTGCTATTTGAGGAATTAATTATTCAGTTGCCATGAAAGGAATGAGTTTAGCACTAGTGCTGTTCACATACTATTTGCAGTATCTTAAATACAACAATCTGTGGGTTTTCAAGAGGTGTTACATTTTTCAACATAATGCTAACCTGTATTGCATAACCTTTGTTCAGCCTAACTTATCCCAGAGAATTTTTTTCTCCCTATTATTGTGCTTTAAAACTCATAAATACTATTTCTGTGTCCTTTGGAGGATGTGTGAAAAATTCCTAAGCAGCATCCACAACCTGTTTTAAAATGAAATGGTTGCAAACAAGTATTAAAGTGAGCATCCTATACTTTGCTGTTTGTCTGTCATCGCTCTCAGAGCATGAGGTGACACATTTTGATCCTGTTTTGCTTGAATCATCAAAATAACACTGAGGAGACTGTTCAAGGATCAACCTTTAATATTATTTTCTTTGGTACTGTTACAGTTGGTAGAGTGATGCAATGCAGTATCAACATTGCAGACTGGAGTCCTTTAGTCGTTTTATTGTGCAGTTCAAAATTAACTATGGCATTTTAAAAGATTTTGAAAGACATATTATTTACTTTTGGGGTTTCATGAAGTGATAGTTAAAAGGTTCTTTTATTGGGAATGAAAGCAAAGTCTATGTTGTTGTGTTATGGGTTAGAAATTCTAAAAAGAGCATTAAATAAAAGGGGGTGAGGCTGTGATGGAAGAGGGCTTGCTGGATTGCTTCCTACAGAATCTTCTTTTATAGAACTGTTACTGCTAGGTATAAACTTTAAAGGTCTTTCAAAAATCCTTCGAGAGCTGATGGATTGTGAGTTGTTATTTGATTATGGTGCCTCTTTTTAAATGCACAGGTTTTTGGTGATAATACCATTTGCCCTTGGATCAGAAATATTCTTTTATTACTGGCCACATTTACAGAGGAAAGGAGTTTTAAGTGACTGTATGAACACTCTGAGGCTGGCTAATAGGTTATTTTTTTTTAATTTGTCAATTCTTTTTTTTTTCTTTTTTTTTTTTTTCTTTGTCTCATTAATCTGAGCCTCACTATTCTTATATTTTTTTAATTTTCCTTGTTTATATTGGTGTGTATTCAACTTGAGCTATTTTTACAGCTATTGAGTAAACATTGTAAGAACTGACTGTATACTTAAACTACATAAACTCAAGTACTGATAATTTAATGATATGTGGGATGGTAGAATTTGAGGATGATGGCTGCATTAAATGTTGCTAAGATCCAAGCTGATCTTCACAGATATAAAAGATGGCATTCAGTAGCAGATAAAAAGGATGGGATTCAGTTTTCATATTAAGACACTAAATTTAGGTTGCTGTACTTAAGTACAGGCAGGTAAACTAGGGGTCTCAAGTCAGTTATTTAAAGATAGATGTCTAGTGTCATTTTAAACTACCTATTAAAACCCTATTAACTAGGATGGAAGATGGGATACCCCTGGCTTGTAGGCAGCTCCTATTTGGGAGCACCTATCTAGACTGAATTGAACCAATTTTTTTTTTTTTCCCTAGCAGTATTGGCTTTAGTATGTAAACTCTGGTTTAAATACTAAATTTAAATGTTTCGGTGTATGTAAAGCCCTCAGACATTTTGTGGCTTCACATTAATACCAAACATGTTCACTATGAGAAAAGATCTCACTTGGAAAGTTTTAAAAAAACTTGGGGGAGTTTCAAAGGTGTAAAACTGAAAGGCATGCACCAAACATTGCACAGTTCTGAGTCTGGTCATTGCTGTCAGAGCATGTTAACTCTGAGATGATTTGGCAAAGATTGACATCTTCAGTGTTTTCTGCTCATTTAGACTTAAACCACTGCAGTCCTTCTCTGACTTAGAAGTTCATGAAATTAATTGGACATTAATGGTTTGGTTTTGTTGTTTGATGTCTAGAAAATGACAGATCATTTTTTGGCTGATGATTGTTGACTAAAGATGCATACTACTTTTGGTCCTTTCCCTGGGGGATACAAAGAACGTAGAAGAAATTAAATATTTTATGGTCATATTTAAAGGACACAGCCAATGAAGTGCAGGGTATTGGCAATGTGCTGTACAATCTATGTTAGTTTAATCCTCCTCCAAAGTCAGAGTGCTTCTTTCAAGTTATCTACTGTGATTTGAGTTCAGAGCTGTGTTGCTTTTTTTATACATGAACATTTTTATTTTTTTGATTGTTAAGTAGATTCTATATTCCCTTCTACCTGCTGGATATTTACACTGCAAAGTCCCATACAAATTGATTGTGGTTTGTGTTCTGCCTCATATTAAATTTTCATAGAGACTAAGTAAAATATTGAGTGCAAAAGTACATGCTCAGAATGGATATGGTGTTTTTGAAGCTTCAATGTTCTTTTGCACCAGTGGATGGTGTTGCAGGCATGAATTGGAAACTGGAAGGTTTCCAGGCAGCTCTACAAAAGGGAAGTTTTTGCCTGTGTGAGGCTTCATGCTTTGTAGCATTTCAAATGATGAGAGCTGAAGGCAAGGGGAAAAAAGGGTTTTCCCAGGTTTTGTGTGCAAGAAAAGGAAATGGTTTTAAACAGAACGATGTAGGAACTTCTGGCTTTGAAGCAGTCTGTACTTTACGTATGTATCTTATAAGAAAACCTCCACCTGTACAACATTCCCCTGTGCCCACCCTCTTAGAAAATTCCCAGTAGAGAGGCATGACTGCTGCTGTGGGGCTTTTTAAACACATCCATCATATCTCCAGATATATTCCCTGCACTAGTGCTCCATTCTGTCACTTGTTGCTTTACCAGATGTTAGAGGATCAATATTTCCTGCTACATGGGAAGGGAAATTAAACACACGTGGCAATGTTGCTTCCCCATTCAAATCCCAAGTACTTATGGATCTATCACAGATTAACGAGTAGATATTGATGTTCTTAGAATTAGTTCTGTGCCAGGGGAAAAATTCTCTCTTGTATATTGTCCAGAGTTTTACTGAAGTAGTTAAAACTGTTTTACAAAAACTAGTGGGAAAGGTGCCACAGATTATTTTAGCCTTTGGGGTGGAGGGAACCAGGTTGGTGAAGGTACAGGCATATGAGATTAAAAAATCTGCACATACCCACTTTCAAAGTTGTCAGCCAAAAAAAGACATGAAAAGTTCTGTAAGGAGGAGGATAGGACACATTTTGCTGCAGATGTAAAAAAATAATGCTGATCTTGCAGTTGTATTTTCTCTTATAAATGCTTTAGGAAAAGTGACAGATGCATATTTAGAGGACTCTGAAAGGACTTGTTTGGAGAGGTGTATTTTGGTTCCTTCTTTCTTCTCAGATAAATGTTGATTTGTACCATTCCCTATGAGTCAAATGAGAGGTGTGTTTTTTTTTTTCTCCCCCCCCCAAGTTGTTTTCATAAATATTCAAGTGTTCTGGTCCCAATTCAGAGGTTATTCAAACAATTATTGTTGTGGGAGGTTTTTGAGTAATTATTGCTGCAGGAAAATTAGTCCTTGGGATCTTTACCTCCTCTATGAATAATTACACATTTGTGTAGTACCTTTCATTGACTGCAGTCTCCCAGTGCATAATCCCTCTGCAAGAACCTTTATGGAGAGGAGATAGAAACTGTTTCATTATTATTTGTGCATGTGGTAATGTGTATTAGTTTCATTTGTCTTATTGGTAACTGTCAAAATATTTACCCAGCATGGTATCTGTTGATTCTGTGCTGAACTCAGCTGAACTTTTAAATCTTTTATTTCTGGGAAGCAGGAGGAATCTCACTTTGTTCTGTCATATGACATTTTTCCCATTTCTCCCACAAAAATTGATAGGGTTTTAGTTTTCATATTATTATGTGTCTGATAAATACCATAATTTCTTTCAAAATAAAATTGCACTTTTAGACTTCTGTCTTACAGAGAGCTAAATGCAACTCCACAGATGCTCAATAAAATTGTTTTTCAGTTGTTTAAATGAAAAGCTTATTTATCAGATGGTTAGCTCTGGTTGTGCTGTAGTTCCCTTATCCTTTACTCTCCTGGAGCCTTGATTGCAGCTTGTCAGGGAGCAAAAATCCTAGAAACATCAGAGTTCCAGCTCTTAGACTCCTCCATTAGAAGAACACTGCCAAACTCACACAACCCAATGCTGGGCACCCTTTCCTTGCTAGCAAGCATCAGGGTGCTGCTGAGCTGATGTCTGGTTATGATAAAAAAGGAAGAGAACTGAATCTTCAGAAAAAGAAACTATTAAAAAAAGTTCAAAATTAAAAGATTAAAATGTTCAAATTCCTCTCACCCAGTGCTCTTGCTCCCAGCCACTGCCAACGTGTCAGACGAGCTTGGGGTTTGGTTTTTTTACTGTAATTGGGTTTTGGGATGGAGAATATTTCTATGTATCCAAGTGGCATAAACATTTCCTTTATCAAGACCTTGTATTACTGCTGAAGATTCAACATCCAGATGTCAGGACCAGAGCACTGCAGGCCAGGCTTTTCTTTTTGTCATTGTTGATATCTTACTAATATTACCAGAGGAATAAGGTTACTTAGTGTTTGCTCTTCATAATCTTGTTCTATATAGTTTCTACCCATTCCTGATGTCTGTTCACTATAGCGTAGATGCTACAGGCTCCAGTTACTGTTTCCTACAGCAAAGAAAATGTTGGATCTTGAAAATGCAAAATAGGAGAACAAATGAGAAAACACAAGTCTACAGGAAGTTTTTCTTCAAAAAATATGCGGAGTGAAAAATTTTAATTCCTTTAATTCCTCAAACATTGTGCTTGCAGTACATAAAAATGAAATGTCTTAAAGGATATCTGAAGTTACTGTGCTTGATTGCAGACTAAAAAACAGAACAGTGAATGAAAAGCTATAACATCTCAACTTCCATATTTAACAACTCTATCTAAATTAATATTTAAGAGAAAAGTAGCAATTCCTGTGTTCATTTCCGTTCTGATGCTGCCTTGCATAAGGTTAATCTGGGTGACTGTGAGCAGTAAATTGGGGTTATGAGACAGAAATAGGTCTGTAGCTGTCCTCAGATAAGGAATCAGGGATGAGTGACAAGAGATTGACTGCTGGGGCATCCCTATCAGCTGGTTTAGGCATGACTGTCTCAGCAGGACAGTTTTCCCATCAGTACCATTGCTGAGTTCTTAGTTTCTGAAGAGTTGTTAGAGGACAGTGGCTTGATTAAAACTTCCTACTCTATTTCAAGCTGGAGATAAACTATTTTGCTATTTACTTGTCTCTTTCAGAGGCTATGTGAGCAATACTGTCTTTCCTGACTTGGAACAAACAAGTAGAGACACAGAAGTTATTACTGGAGGAATAGGATGTGTTCCCACATGGACAAATGCTTTATGGTGTGTCACAGCATTGCTTCTCAGTCAGTTTAGGTTTCTTGAAATTTGTGTCTCTTCTGAGTGCCTCAACTTCTCAGGACTGTACATAAATCATTGCCTAAGTAAGCTACCTACAGTGTAACATGAGAAACCTTCAGAGTCTTCTTTTTCAGTGATAACATCTGGGCTTGTAGGGATGTCCAGTATTTTTTTTAATAGTTTTACAGAAATACTACACTTTTTAAAATTGTATGAGTGAGTTTTGATTTAATTGCTCATTCCTGTATTTTCTGGATTTGCAGGTTCCTGTTCAGTGTGGTTTTTCTGTTTTTCTTAGCAGATCCAGAGAAACCACAAAGAGGTTTTCCATCAGAAACAAACAGAAAAGCCCTGAGAGAAACTGGGACTTTATGCCTTGGAAATTATATATGTCCTAACCATTCGTTTTGACTTTATATTCTGGTGGCTGCAAATTTACACAGCCCTGTGGTGTTTCATCTCTTTGGGGGAGTAGATTTTTAAATTTACTGAGTTAATATTTTGAGGAGAAAATGCTCTTTCTGAGCCACACTGGTGGTGTCCACTGGAGAACATTTTATAGGTGCCTTCTTTAAGCTCTTTTAAAGACAAAATTATATGTGATGAGGCAAGCTTTATTAAAATATAAATACAATCACATAAAATATAAATATTTATAAATCACATGAGGTTTCTGTATTAGACTGGGTGTTGTTTCTGACAAGATATTTCCCTCAAAATTAGTGTGGAAGTTTTCCTACACTACCAGTAAATTCAAGTGCCTGTATGTGAGAACTTTTCTTCTTTTTAATGTCTCTATGTAGTTCATGAAGCCCAGTGACTTACATGAAGGGCTGGGAAAAAAAGGAGAAACTACTGTTACTTTCCAGTGCATAAACGCTCTCGTTTTTATGAAGTCTTTTTTTGTTGTTTTGTTTTGTATCCCTCAACCTCTTTTTTTTTTTTTTTTTCATGGGAAATTACTAGAGAAACCAAACAGCAAGCCAGGGATCAGCATGGTTTTTCAGCAGGTATACACTTTCTCCACAGGAATTGACCTTTAAAAAGTATTGTATCTTATCTTAAAGATCTTTCCCAATCTAAATAATTATCTGCTTCTAAATTTTGTGACATTCTAAAGTATGTATTCAGGTTCAGGTAATATAACAAAAACATAATGGCCAAGAAGATCATGTAAGCTCTGTCACTAGAGGTAGGTAAGGGGAATGACAGAAGTACATCTGATCCAGTTTTGAAGAAGTGGGTTACACTAAGTGATAAAAGCTCTATCTGTATATTATTTTTAAAAATTATTTTTAATTAAAGTTGCACATGCTCAGAGCTGCTTCAAGCAAGAGAATCGTTCACCTTTTCAAAGGCATTTTCCCTCTTGTTATTTCTCTAAAACCCTTTCCCAGAGCAATTTTTTGTGTGTGTGTCTTTTTTTTTTTTTCTTTCTTCTGATAGAAGAAAACCCAACCTGCTTTCCTATAAAACATGATATTAATTTCTTAGATGCCATAGTTAGGAATAACTGGGTTATTAAGTATACCCCACATTCAACAATACTTTGCCTCCAGAAAACTTTCCTTTTTTGATAAATATATATATTATTTTTCCTTGTCCTAACTCATATGTGTATGTGTGCATACCGATTGTCTCACTGTACTGATACCTTATCAGAGTCTATGCTGATTTTGCATTCAATATATTCAGATCATTATTTAAAAAAAAAAAAAAATAATTGCATTTTCTTCTGGTAATTTTCATGTTTTAGGGCATTTTCTGTTAATTAGTTTTGTTTTTTTCCTGAAGTGTGTTCTTAGACAAGTAATGGCTTCTGCATCAGTGTATCTAATATGCTGCAAAGCATTACCTTACTTTTTGTGAGACTTGGGCTCTCTGAAAAGAATGTTCTTAAAGCTATTTGCTCACCTGTAGAAAATTCCTTTATTAATCTTGTGTCTGTAGTGTGGTTCATAACTTCTGTAATTTTTCTTTGTACTCAAGTTAATGTTTACAGGTCATTAGTTTGTTGGGGTTTTTTATGTCTACAAGTCAATAGCAGTAGGACAGTTTTTCATCCATTTTATACTATACCAATAGCAATAGGATTTGACTCTAGGTATGCCTGCTTTTGGTGTATGGATCATAATATTTGCAGAGTCCAGAATAACACTGTTATGCATTGTATCCTTGAATTTTTTTTTTTTTTTTGCATCCAAAGTGTTTATAGAGTTATTGGGAACACATCAAAATAAAATAAGCATGGATCTACAGAAATGAATCAGCTTTCTAAAAAAGAACATCAAAAAACTGTGTCTCCTGGAGGCTGCATAATATTTTCTGTTCACTTAAGTTTTTTTTTCTTTCTTTCTTTTCTAACGTATAATGTGTCCAAATTGTAGTAATCAGGTGGAAAACCTGAAGGTAGCAATAGGAACATAATGAGTAAATTAGCTATGAGCACTTATTTTCTGAGATTATTACTCTTCAGGTGAGCAGATGAGGGAGTATCTTGGGCACCTTAAGGTCTGAGTTGTGTGTCCTGCATTTTTTTTTTTTTTTTTTTTTTTTTTTAAACACAAGTTTTCTTTACAAATTAAAGCAAGGGACTGTAAGTTAGTGGTGGAAAAAAAATCAATGTAATTTAGAGAATTGTCATCTGAAATGATGGTGTGAGATGTCCAGACGAGGGCACTCTTACACACCAGAAATGTTTTCTATAACACTGAAAATCTGCATGCTGTGTCTGCGTAGCTGTAATAAAGAAACTGTAATAATACAGCCAATTAAGAGGTTGCCTTGTTTACCATTAGGGGATCTTAAAAAAAAAAAAATATTTGGGAGAAAAAAATCTAAAACAAATTAAGTGTATGAATTATTAAATGGAAATCAGCTGTTCTACTTGGAGTTTCATTTCAGGAAGGAATTTGGCAGGCAAGGGGTAAAAGCCTCTCTTGTCTTTTTGAAATTCTTTCTGCTGCACATGTGTGGTGCAGGGCTGAACCCAGGCACTGTAACAAAAGCTCATTTACAGGTTGCATTCTGCAGCAGTCAACCATATGATAAAGTGCAATGAGATCTATCAGTTTTCCATGGGATTTGATAATTTACGTGGGAAATTCCCTTCCTAAATACAATAGAGCTGCAAAGTTACTGTGTCTTGTCATTTTTTTTTTGCAGTTATGATGTTAGTCAGACACTGGGAGCATGTGTGCTTTAGTTTTTGTATTTTTACTTGAGAAATCAAAGACAAAAAAAAGTATCTCTACTGTAATCAGTTCCCTGAGTGAACTAGGAGGGGAAGAGGTTTGTGTCATTTCTTTTAAGATGACTGAACTGCAGGAATAAGCACTTTCTTTTTGGCTTTTCTTTTTTGAATTTTAAATATTGATCCAGTTTTCATAACATCTAATAGCACTTGGAAGCTTGGTCAGAACCCTTCCTTTTAACAGATGTTGAAACTTTTAAAACATTTGAGCATGCATTTGGCTTGAGCAGCATGAAATGAAACATTTTGTGAAATTCATTAATCTATAATAAAGCTTTAAGCTGATCTGCATAGAATAAGTTATGGTTAAATTTAGGGTAACATTAACCACATATTTTCACAGCACATTTGTCATGCTTTTTAAAATTTTTTTATTTTTACCATATTACTTAACTGCTGCCTTGACCACTGCTTCCATTTGTTAGGAAACTATTTTAAAAAGATAAAACACTGAGAGTGGCCACCCAGATGGATGCATTGGAATTGTAATTCTTCATTAGTAGTGCAGTGAAATTTATACATTTCAATGTAAAACCCAAGATCCTCACAATAAAATTCTGTAGCTGTAAGTAGACAATGACTGAGCTCTTTCTGATGTGATCTAAAATACCTTGGGGCATGATGTGTAGTAATGCAGTTACTATAAGGCTGTCTAAAACATTGCCAGATAGTGTTTGAATCCTGGGATCAGATAAATTAGATTTTAATTGGGTTTTAAGGGTAAGCTGGATAAGTAGATAAGGTAGAATTAACCAGAGACATATTAAGGTAATGAAACCTCTGGTTCTCTTAAAGCTATTGTATTAAACACTCTGCAATTGCTTGTTGAAAAGAGATGTCATGGTGAAGTGGAGGTTGACAGTGATGGGTAAAATGAATGGTGGTATCTAATGGAATCACATAAGCACATAATAACATAACCACATTATATGGAGCACCATAAACCCAAGAAACTGGAGAAAATTGCATTACTTGTATTTTGTTATAGCATTTTGAAAGGAAAGAAAACAAATAAGAAAAAAGTCCCAAACTGGATTTTCCCAAGATGGACAAATCACCCAGGGAGTTCAGTGAGGCTGTCAAGTGGTGGGTTTTTTTTTTTCTTACAGAGCAGAACAGAAGCTGCTGTGATGTGAAGCAGACAGAACACTTGGTTGTGCATTTCTTTTCTCTATGAACTATATTTTGATGGTTTTGTTCAGTGGAGTTTTTATCGGATGCATGGCTTTTGTTTCTTCCTTTTTCCATAAAGGGCCAATCAGATGACCAAAAAAAAATAAAATCAAAAAAGTTAAAAAATGTAACTCCTTGAACTTCAGTTGTTATTTGGAATTTTATTTTTAAACAATTAAAAAAAAATTTAAATGAGAGCAATATATTTGAATAAAGGCATTGTAAATGTGAATAATTTATTACATAAATAACATCAGGAGTCTGTGTCATGCATGAGACTCCATAAGTGTAGTAAGTATGCAGAAAGAGTAAGATTTTTTTTTTTTTTTTTTTTTTTTGTAATACAAATAAAGTAACTAAAAAAAGAAGTAATAAATATATTCATTACGAAATTGTCCTATTCTTATGACTGGGTAGGTAAGCACCAGTCCTTATGTCTCATGCAGTACTTTTGATTTCTACTTAAGGTGCAAAGACCATAGATCCAAATCTCATGGATGTCAGTGAAGAGTTATTCATCATTACACAATGTGCAGGGATTCAGTCATGAATATAAAATGCCAGACTTCCAGTATCTAGAAATCCCCAGGAAAGGCAGTAAGGCTAATTTTGAAGATTTAAAACTTAATTTTGTGCATAGTTATATTTAGGTCTTGGCTTTTATGGGAGCTGGTTTGTCCTGATGTGTTCTGCATGGAGAGCCATCACATGATTCATCCAAATCTTCATTTATAAGCATTTTTGTGGAATCATAGAATTTTGTCAATGTGAATGGAAATTAATGTTATGAATTCAAATGTTTCAAAAACAAAGCATAAAGAATTAATGTTTTACAATATCATATAATGGTCTAACTACTGAAAGGCATTTTGAAGCAGGAATAGAGATGATGCTTGCTTTTTTTTTTCCTTTGTTTCTACCCACACCTTAGAACACAAATTTTCCTTTCCCTCTTCAAGCAATTTTTGTCTCTTCTTTCAATGTAAGTAAATAAATATGTCATTTAATAAATAGAAGGCATGCCTGATTGCATGTGTGAGAGGCTTGCAAAGTAGCTCTGCATCCACCCATTTGTTTGTACCAAACAATAAAACTTGAAGGCTCATTAGCTTGGAATGACCTGACTGTGTTTTATGCATAGGGGTCATTTTTTTACTAATGAGCCACTAAGCCAGATGGCTAACCCCACAGTAGTCTGACTGAATTAGTGTGATTTAGATTTTTAGGCAAATTGCTTTTTCTGTTGTTTGTTTTTTTTTGGTTTGGAAAGCAGCTTTTTCTAGAATTGTGTAAAGCAGAAGTATTTTGCCTTAAAAGATAAATGGCTACAGTGACTCTGTACTTATATCCATTTCAAATTTTTTCTGTTGGCTTGTCGTGAGCAGGTTATGTTAGATATCATCCTTCCTGGAAACCATTTTGAGTAGAGAATTACTTGGAATGTTTTTATCTATATTGGATTTTGTTTCAATAGAAAATTGCACTCAGATATGAGTGTATATAAAGCTAGGCATTATATGAAAAAAAGGTTCTGCACAGGTGACAGTGCAAGAATAATATATTTTTATTTTTTGTAATGCATGTTTTATTATGGAATTTTTGCTTGTTTTTATGAATTGAAGACATTTCGAGTGATTAGGATGAGGAACAGTTGCTCATTTTGGCCTTTATTTATGTTGCTCTAAAAAACCTTTTCAGACATCTTAGAGAATAACCAAGTTACAGTGCATTCCCCCGGGTCAGTTGGAAGAGATGGTTACCTTCAAAGTACATTATATTTCAAGTGTCCTGGGTTATTTTCTTAGGATGCTTCTTTCTTGCTATTATCTAAATCATACAGAGGGCAAGTTTGGAAATGACATGAGTGTTCACATAGAGAGCAGATCTAAAAAGAAAGGTACTTAAAGAAGGGAGGTTGAGGAAGGAAAACATCAGCAAGATGGTTTTGAAGTGAATTTCAAACATACTGTGCAAATGAACACCCATGGTTGTTTCAGCTATCCCACATTTGAATTAAATTTTGCTTCAGCAGATGATTAGCTTCTGCTGCTCTGAATAATTTCACGTGGTAATTTGCTGATATCTTATGGGAGTTTGCTGTGATGATGGTAGATAATTGTATATAGGCTCTTAGGCCTGACAATTGGTCTTCTCTTCAAAAAAGGGGCTACATTTGGGGAAAGATAAACATAAAATGGCTCAGAATAAAGCTTTATCTGTCCTGCTATCTTCCTCTCTGATAATGGTCACAGGGGATGACTAAAGAAGAGTATAAGAACCTGACAAACATACTGTGACAGTGAGTCTCCTTTGCAAAATTTATTAGCTTAGCCTCCAGCAAATTATGGTTCAGGGAGTTGCTGAACCAAAGGTGATATTTAATTTTCAAAAAAGAATAATCTAGGATTCTTATTTACACTGCCTGTAGTGCATTAAGGTTTTAAGGTATTTAAACCATTCTCTAGAATAGCTCTTGCATCATTGGATCCTCTCCTCTCCCCACCCCCCCTTTTTCTTTTTCTTTTTCTTTTTTTCTTTTAATAACCCTTTTTTCCCCTCTTGAATTTTGCAAGATGTTTAGTCCAAGAAAAATTAAGAAAGGGAAAAATTGAGTCTGTAAGTAATGGAGTGACGTGAAAAAAATCTCCACTTGTTTTCTTTGTTGATATATCTAAAAGTTTTGAATCACATTCTGTAGACACGCTCAACCACCGTGCACTCGTTTCCATTTTGATCTCTGAAACAGAAGAGAACATGCTGCACCATGTCTCTTAAATGTACCAAGCCTAATACTGAGATTTTCTTGCTTAATTTCCACGTGTTAATGCTTTCCTGCTATACTTGCCTATAACATGCCAATAACTTCCAAAGCAGTGGGATTTCCTACTGTGGGAAGTCTGCCTAAAGTTAGCTGTCAAAATATGGAGATGGTCAGGAAGCCTGTAGTCTTACTTTGTGCTTCCCAAACAAGCCATGTTAAAAGAAATTTTGATAGAGAGTACAGCATCTTCAGGGTAGCTGCATTCTGTGCTCAAAATGAAGACATGGCCAATTCACTTTTCTGTCAGAAAACATTATAAAGTAGTCAGTAAAGCTTTGCTTCAGTAAAAGTTCTCTATGCAAAGTCTGAAGCAGAGCCAAAAATGCACAAGATAGCTTTCTCCAGAGAGGAGGAATCAAAACAGTGTCAAAACATAAGAAAAATAAATTAATTCTGTATGTGAAAGTGCAAGAAAATCGTATCACTTGTGATTTGCCAATGCTCATGAGTCTCCTGTCTTCAAGAGCCTGGGACACAGTTCAGTTTCTGTTGTGGTGATAGTAACCACAGTGAAAAAGAGGTGTTTTGCTGTTTTATCCTGATTTATGCTCATATTTCTATGAGTTCACATTTCACAAAGTATTGGGGGGAAGGTGTGTTTTATCTCACGTTTTTAGCTTCTGTCTCTCTTAACCACAGACCAATGAATTGTCTCACTGAATATTTAGTATTAAGAAGGTTATATTGAACTCCACTGATATTTTAAGATTTGTGAAGATTAACTGGTACTTCCTAATTAATAATGTGAATCCGATTTCCAAAGCAAACCTCAGTTTGTTGTCTGGGAGATGTAAGTGGTGTTTTTTTTCTCTTTACAAAGTGTTGCCAGGCTAACAGGATGACAATAATTTAACTGGATTTTGTCAAATTGTACAACGAAATGGCTATGGAAACTGGAGAGCATTCTGTTCACTGAAGAATGGTTACACTTTTACTGTCATGTAAGCAAAAATGTAATAACAAAGTAATAGAGCATCATATGCTGTGTACACTCTTAGTTGTTAATAACAAATTTAGGATGATAAATACTTTTCCTTCTGCAAGATTCTTACGTGAATCTTGAGAATCCCATAGCACTGTGAAAGTCATCTGCAGTTCATTACAATTATGCTTAAAACAGACCGAGTCTAAAGGCAGTCTGCCTATCAGACTTCTAAATTTCCTTCACTTAAAATCCAATCAGACCAACAATTCAGATTTTTATTAGAGGAATAGGTATAGCAAATACATACCTTGTTTTACAGCATGGATTAGTTAACTTGTTACTTAGCACGTGGTTCCACCTTCAGCCCATGAAGACT
Organism: Phaethornis superciliosus; assembly: GCA_023637945.1. Taxonomy (NCBI): domain Eukaryota; kingdom Metazoa; phylum Chordata; class Aves; order Apodiformes; family Trochilidae; genus Phaethornis; species Phaethornis superciliosus. Next base: position 3,145,440 of record JAJQWJ010000011.1, read on the forward strand.
GCTTATTGATTTCTTGAATTGTTGCTATATTAAATCCTTTCATTTTATAGTAACTGGTGTTTTATAGGCCAGCAGATTGCATCTGATTTTGTGAATTTGCTGTAACATATTGAGTTTAAGGGATTTATGCAGGAATGCAGAACCAAAATAATCCAGCAGGCACTCAGAATTTTACAACACAAGGGCATTAGGCTCGCAGATGGCTGATATGGATAATGACATTGAATAATTTAGTGTGGAAGGTAATCTGGTTTTGACAGAATACATTAACATTTAGCTAATGCATACAGGTGTTTGGGTAGGGATCTGCATGGGCTGATCTAATGGAGACCAGAGTGAGGGTGAGAAGTGCAGCATCAGACTCTCACCCTGCTTAAAGGAGGAGAATCTTTTCAAAAGGTGTTAAAAGAGATTTAGAAGGCCCTCAGTACTGGTGTCTTGAAAATAATTTCTCTCTGTGTGCTGTAATTCTTGTATTTTCTTCATGAGAGAAAAGAAGCAATACTTTTTAAATGCTTTCATTATAATTGTAGCTCATTTATAGGGTGCATCTAAGGAAACGAGGAGGAATAAAATGCAGCAATTAAAATGAGAGGTTTCTCTCCTCTTCATGTGTCTTATGTCAAAACATGGCCTCTACCTTTTCCATCCAAACTTCTGACAAGAGACTTCAATCTTTTTGCCATGGCAGCTTCTTTAAAATATAGTAAAAACAGTGTTAGTCTTGGTAATTGAGAATAAAAGGGAAGCAGTCAGAGTGCTGACCTGGTTTGCTGGCTGGATGTGCAGTGGCAAATGGTATCGTGCTTTTGCAGTTGTCTTACTTTATTTCAGCCTGAAATCAGTTTGCTATCACAAATATTTTTGTTAACTGATATGGCTGGAAGAGAGGACCAAATTTTCCCCAACTCTTCAAATAATTACATCTCTCTAAAATCCACACTAATACAGGTAACAATACGTATACTTTAAGGAGAATTCATGATATTGGCTAGTGAGTGTGTAACATGAATAACGTTCACCATCTTTATCAAATTTAAACTCAGTAATTTTTTTAGGCAAATCCTGAATAATTTTTGCCTTGGCAGAAAAGACCCTGCCAGCTTGAAAATTTTAGAAGTTAAGGAGCAAAACAATTTCACTGTCTGTGTGTAGTAAATGGTAACCTTTTTGGTGCCCAGCAGCAGCACTGGAGCCATGTGCCATGAATGTGTCCCTGGCTGTCCTGCCTGATCAGCAGCAGAGCTGAGTTAATCAATATTTCAGCTGCTGGCAGAAAGACAGCACAGGGATTTTGCTGAAGGAGACATAAAAGTTTGTTTTCAGCTCATAGAATTATAGGATGGTTTGGATTTAAAGGCCATGTAGTCCAACACCCAAAGAATCTGACTAAAGGAAAGGGAAGGAGCTTTCAGCAATGCAGAGTATATTGATCAAATTGACTTAAAACTTACTGTTTTCTGCAGCTTTTGTCTTCCCTCTTGAAATAGGCAATGGCTATTGGCCAGAAGCACTAGCTTAGCCAAATGGGGAGAATTTATGTTGAACAGCTGAAGGTTTTCAATATCACAGGAAACTGAAAACTAAAGGATATGAGGGGAAGAAACCTTAATACAGTTAGCACTCACTATTTTTATAAAATAAACCATAAGTATTATAAATGCCAAGAATAGCCTGACCATCATATTGATTTTATAATGTTTTTCCTGACTCTAGTACTGTGGTGCAGTGACATTTCATTAGATGCATTGGAACTATAATAAGTGAAGTGCAAGACCAGCTGATGGAAATGAAATTAAATCTCTCTTCAGTAATAAAGAAGTGACTTCCACAAAGACCAGAATACAACCCAGTTTTTCAGTTTTATAGTGTTCAATTCCAGCAAGCTATAAATAAAAAGCAGATTTTTTTGTTGTAGCAATGTGCCATAGCAGCTAACAATCAGATAACCTAATTTCTCTTCAGTCTTCAACAAAAAGTTAATAAAATAAATGTGTATCCAGCTGCACTATTGCAAAATTTGCATTCTGCAAATATTTAAGGAAGTATCTTAAAGATCATCCCATTTGTGGTGACAGATACACACAAAAACCCCAGCCTTTTGCTGGTGATCTGTGAAGCTGGCCCTGATTCATGCTTACACAATTAGAATATACCTGGAATTTTCAGGACCTTGAAGTACTGAACAACATCAGGAATTGGTCTGGATAGGAAATCCATCCTGTTGCTTTCAGTGACTGAGCACTTGTAAATTTGTTTAAATAAATAACTAAAATAAACCTCTGACCTTTAAAAGACATAGAGTCTTATTTTTGCAGTCATGGGATTGAAATATTACTGGCTGCATAAATATCAGGATACTGAGACCAATTTGTCTCTTAAAACCTTTATAATTCATATTTTGTCCATTCATGTACTAGCTTGGCTTTTTCCAGATTCCATTTTAGTATTTGGGAGGGGTTTTGATGCCTAATTACGATAAGAAGAGATAATAGTATCATGCTTTCAGGTCCCCATGTACATTTTAGTTTGCATAAGTGGCCCAATAATGAGGATGGGAGAAGAATAACTTGAAAAGGGGTTTGGACCTAGAAAGATGGGGAAGCATAAAGGAAAATTACAAATACATTTTAACTGAGAGAAAAGTTAATTAACATTAGTCAGGGCTGGAAGTTTGGCACCATAAATTTTTGGTAAGTAGCATGAAAGGCTTCCATCAATTGTGGAGCTGGTTAGCAATGAGGCCTGTGAAGAGCAGTGTCATTTGTTGATTGGATTGAGGGCTTTATTGGGTTTTAGATAATGAACTTAAAAAAAAAAAAAAATCAAAAACAAAGCCCAACCAACCAAAAAACCCAACCAAATAAAACTCACATGAATGTCATTTAAAGCCTTCCTCTAAACCAAAGAGCTTATGCTCGTCAGAGAGAGCTCTTTCCCTGCTGTAACTCTCATGTCTGTAGAAAATATAAATAATAGAGGGTTGCAAAAGACGTGTGATAACTTTTTGAAAGTTCAAACTTGAGGCAGCAGCTTGGCATTAGCATACATCCTGACATATCTTTATATATAGATATATATCTGTGTGTGTATTTGTGTTTTACCTGATTCAGAGCCTGGACAGACGAGGAGTGGGCAGAGACAGAGGTACTGGATGAAGCCTCTGAAAACATTAGGCTTAGATACCTTTTCATAGGGTATTTGCACAGGCTTTTATGACCTGATCTATGGTACAAGACTGAAATGAGTTCCCATTGTAATGACCATGATACAGAGCCTTAATATGGCCAATCAGAAGTACATCTGGTAATAGCAACATCCTATTTGACCTCTGGAAATTTCTTGTTTTATTTGTTTTCTTTCAAATTATTAGATTTTTAAATGAAAAATTGCTGTCTTAGCTTGGGTCTTCACCACTTTTAGGTCACCAACATGAGGAGGAGAAACCCTTGGCTTACTTAGTGTCCTTTTCTCAGAATACCAGGTGGAAGAAGTTGATTATTTGATCCCAGACATCCAAATCATCCTCTGAGATGCAAATACTCCTTTCACTGTTTTGCTGGATACTAAAGGCTTCAGCAAAGATGTTTCCTGTGGTTTATCTGATTCATGGCATTCTGCTGAGGATTGATAGAATTAGATCACTTGTATAGCCTAATGCAAAGACTACTACTGGACTACTCCAGGATTTGCCTTCATAACAAATATGTGGATGGTTATAGTGCCCAGTTCTTCAGTTTATATTCTCAGCATTTCTTTGCATAGCTTTTTGTCAGCTGCAAACCTTTGTTAGGAGAGAGGCAAGACAATATATATGTTTCATTCTGTAATGTTATTTCAAAAGAAATTTGCTATTTTATGCACTTCATGCATTATGTAGCACACAATGCAAAAGGTCCCATTTTAGCTATTTCAAGAAGTTTTGGGAAAACAGAGCACAAAAATGTCTTTTTTGGTTCATTCAGCTCTCCCCTGTGAAAGACAGACCTGAACTCAGGGTTGCTAAATGACCTTTTGGAAGAGTTATTAAGAATTCAGAACAATTCTTACCATTTTCATCTCTATCTTGATGTCTGTATTACTCTTAGTAGAGTCACTTTCATTTCCCTGTCTCCTTTCCAAATTTCCTGACATGTAAGTGACAAGATCTACCTGGTACATAATGTGTGAAGACCCCAGCTGGAAAAGGAGCAGAAGGAGCCTGACACTGGGATATGAAATGCAACCTTTGCCTGTCACTTTATGATATTAAAGTGTGTCTGGCACCTGTGATAACTTTTTTTTTCCAAGGAGGTTGGTAAAATGTGTAGTTAAGTTACAAGCTGATCTGACTTTGTCATATAAAGATATTAATTTCTTTTTGTTTTCCTCATACCTGAGATTTTACAGTTTTGAGGGACTTAATAAATATTTTCAATTTTTCTCTAGGTTTTAGAAATAATATTTCTAACTTGTATGTTTATTTCCTTAAATGAGCAAGGGGGGGCTGAAGTGGGGGATGGCTATTGGGAAAACCTGTTTTCTTCCTGTCCTTTTTAAAACTTAGAAACATTTTCAATGAGTTCTCTTACAATACTTTTTTATGGAGAGACATGCATTATGGGGTGATCTGGCATTCTACAGTGACAGGAGTGGCCTTCCCATCAGTTGATGAAGCAGTAAAACCAGGATACTAATTAAAAAAGGATACTGACTTCTTGTAGAAAAAAAAAAAAGTAATCAAGAAAACCCTCTTCTTTTGAGATTTTTTTATTTGGAAGTCATGAATCACTGTGCCATAATAAATTATTCTCTCTCTCTCTCTCCCATTTTCATTTTATGACCACATACATTTTATCAGAGAGATTCTTCATTAACCAGTTATTTACAAGCCAAACTATGCTAGTTGATGCTATTCTCTAGTCCTCAAAAATTTAATTTTTTTTGTTAGATACCAATAAATAAAATCTTCTGATGAGAAATAGTGAATGGACCTTTATGAAAAAAATTATTGAAGTTTTATTCAAAGTTAACACAATTTACATTGCGGCTTAGTGGTCTCGCATTTGTTATCTACCTGGGCATCTTTTTTTTTTTTTTTTTTTCCTATTATTCTATTTCTGAAATAATAGGGAAAAAAACCCCAAAATTGTGGAAATGTACAATAAAAATAATTTTCTAAAATGCTTATTAGCCTTTCTGAGGGTATTTTTCTTGTTATACTTGAGATTTACTTTTATTCTGCCTTTGCTTTTCAATGTAATTTTTCTTTTGGGTGGTATGAGACAATTATATGTGTAAGTGAGGCCCAAGCACTCTTGCAAACCTTCACCATGTCATTTCGTAGTACTTTAAAAGTTACCAACAGATTTATGGTCCTGCCAAAAATGTTGAATATTGCCCTCCCCCCTCCAAATGTATGATGGCAGTTTGGTAATAAATTAGGTAAATTTGAAGCTCGAAGGCTACAAGCCAAGAAAGTAAAATGTTATTAACTTCTGTTACCTGTGTCATTACCACATAGGGAAACTTGCCAGATAAATTCTTTGCTAGTTATTATTTCCAGTAGAGAGATTGATTTATGCCTATTCTAGGGAAAAATGATGCTCTGCAAACTCCATCTTTCATGAAAGAAAGGAAGACTAATGAGGGCCAACTTTTAGAGAATAAATTGAGATTGCTTGTGGATGCTACAGGTTTCCCAGTGTGTTTTTGTACAGCCAATCTGTTGAAGAAGTGATTGTGAAACATTCTGGAAACATGAGGTTGTGTTAGGACATGCTAATTTATAAGAACTCCTCTAAAACCAAGTTTCTGTTGTTAATTTTTCACTAATGTCCTTTGAATTCTATGTGTGAGCTGTGTTTTCAGTGAACTTAATTAAAAGTCTCTGTTCAAACTAGGAATGTAAAACTGCTTGCTATGGGAAGCATAAAATATGATTTATGAGACCATAGGCTTTGCTTTACCTGTTTTTTTTTTTTTTTATATAGATTAAAATATTAAACAAAATTCAAATTCCCAAAGTTGACATACAAAGAAAAAAGCAGATGAAAGGAATGTTCTAATCCCAGGAAAAAAATAATTACAGTTTAAAATTAGTGAATTTCTAAAAGTCCTGTAATATCTCATCTGTCTTTCTCAAGATATTTTCTAATGGACTTGGGTATCTGAAATAAAAGTAGATCTATATGGCATTGAAAAAGAGTGTAATTTTGGTTAAGAAAGCAGTTCACATGTGATTATTTTCAAGAATTTACTGATGCTAATTTAATGATAGTTTACTATGGAATCAGCATGTCATTAGGCTGTCACCAATATTTTTCAGAGAAAAGCCACAGTAACTTTGCTTTAAATCATCATGTTAGCATTTATGTCCTTAACTTCATATCAACAGTACGTATTTAATTAGTAACGGAGATGCTATAAGTAATTAATAACTTAAATAGTTATATTGTTAAGGTTCATTTAGGAACAGAAAAGTTCTCTAGATCTAGATGGTGTGTTGGAGGTTATGAGAGCTCTGCATGTTTCATGAGAGGATGAGAAAAATTAAAATACTTTTAAAATACATTCAAAGATGTATAATAGAGATAATGCAGTTGTGCCTCCTTTTGTCCTGGGTAAGAAACCACACTGATAAGATTTGACTGGAGCCATGATGTAGAATAGATCATTTGATTTTCAAATAAGGGTCAGGAATAAGAACTTTCTAATTTTGTGTTCAGAAATTCTGCTTTCATTCCAAAAGACTTTTTTTTCTTTCTTTTTCTTTTTTTCCCCAGCAGAGTAATTTTTCTTTTTTCTGAGGGGGCTGATGTGACTGATGATTCCTAACATCATTTATTGCTACTCTTTGTTCCTTCACCTCCTGTTCATGTGGCCAGGAGGGTGAAAGGGAAATATTACATCCCCCACTTGGAGAGGATCTGTATCACAGCCTCTCTCCTTCCATTTCAGCATATTAACCAGATCCTGGCTCTTTGGGGGGATTTGAAAGTACTTTTCACTTTTATATTGAAGGTAGTTTAATTCAGTAGAAAGTTAGTGGGGGGATGGAACAGGGAATTGTTTCCAGCATCAACTCCTTGTTTGTTCACACACTTGTTCTTTTTCTGTGTGTGTCCTGTTCTTAATTTACTGAAAACAAACAAACAAAAGAAGCAATGGTATTTTCACATACTTTTAAATGCTCTGAATAAGAAAGGGAGTATTATGCTGTAGCTTCTGCAAGGATCTCTTGAATCCATACTCACTGGGGTAAGAGAGGTCACAAATTCTTTGTTCACTTTTTATTTCCCTGGGTTTTGTGGAAAACCATTTTCTTGTATGGATCTCAACATGCTTACAATACTTTTCACTTTAAGACAATAACTCTTCTAAAGCAGGCAGCTCAGGGATGTCTTTAAGGCACACCAATAATGGTGCTCAGTGGGTAAACTGAAATGTGGAGAAGGCAGAGAAATTCTTTTGTTCTCTGCCTTTACCAAGGTGAAGGGAAGTGACATTCAGCAGAATGTGACTGATCTGTTGGTTACAGTCCTATCTTTTTATTATGTGAGTTGGGCAAAATCTGCCTCTCCATTATAACTGTAGTGAGACATTAAGTTTCTGCCTGTCTTTAATGAGCCACTAACTCAGTTTTTTAATGTGTAACTAATTTCTCTTTTAGAAGTTATAGGTCAGTGCAGAGATTAAAATAAATAATTTTTGGGCACTGAAGATTTTTTTCCCTTCAAGGCTATAGCATGGAGATGTAATCACCCTTGAAGAGACCTGGGCTCTCAAAAACGAGGTCACCTTGGCAACAAAATCCTCTGTTATTATGTGAAAGAGAATTATGAAAGGGATCTCTGAGCCATTTCCTCTCTTTTTGGTCCTCTTCTGCTCTACAAGATGCTGGTAAGATGCTTGTAGCAGAAGCTGGAGGAGGCTCCTGCCTTTGCTCACTGCAAACAGACTCAGAGCAGCACAGGGAATTGGGGAACCCCCATGAGATTGGATGCACTCAGCTTCTCTACTGCAACAGGTTGGATTTTAGCTAATGACTAAAAGTGATCATGGGCTCAGAATGATGTAAAAGCTTTCTGTTTATTCACATCTCCTTGGTTGCTCTGTTGTGTTTGTTGGGAGAATTAGGCTGAAACCCATGACGAGGTCCTTATCTTCAGTGGGATTCTTGGAAATTAAGGTGTACATGTGGTACATGGATAGGGGAGAGTCAGGACAGATTCCTGGGCATAAAGTATTTGGGATATGAAATTGCAGGATGGAGTCATGTACAGTGTCTCAATTTTCACAGGTTTCAAGGCTACTTTTAAGTTTTACATTTCGAATTTTCCTGTCAACTTTACTGCCAGAAACATGTGTTGGGTTTTTGGTTTTTTGGTTTTTTTCCCCATAGAGGCTTAAAAGCATTTTGATTGAGTCTTCTAGTAAAAATGTATCTTTTGGACCTGACTCCTGTGAGGTGTCTTCCAAATCATTTATAGGGGCAATTTCTAGAGATGAAGATGTAATTGAGTCTTCTTCCAGCTTAGGTAGGCAGGGAAGCTTTCTATCCCTGCTTTATTCATTTTCATTTGATTTTTTCTGGCACCCTTCTGCAAGCCCGTCTTTCACATCTCTCTGCTAAGAAGTTCTCTGCCATTGCTGTTTTCTGGACCTGTTTATTTTCTTGCTGTGGTGTGCATTGTCTGTCTGGGGCCATGAGGCAGGTTTTGAATCCAAATGAATTATTTTTTGGAATAATTTGGGTGAAGTGTAGTCATGTGAGTTATGGTAGGTATCATACAAGGTGACCTCATGTTTCTCCTTGGCTTTGCAGCATATGGCTAAAGGGAAAATTACCAAATATCCATTCCCAGTCAAAAGTCTCTGTTAGCTGTTATCACTCAGGCCAGGGTAGCACAGAGGAAGAGGAGAAGACTTGGAATCATTGGGGATACTTCTGTGAAAACATCTGCTCTGTGACTTGAGTAGGGAAATGGAATATTAGGAATTATTGGTGGAGAAAGAGTCAGTGACATGGTAAATGTCTTGTTGCTGCTGCATAAATTCATGTTACACCTGTATTTTGAATAATAAATATAGGTCTATTTATATATTAAGCAGAACAGGGAAGGTTCAAGGAAGATTGACAATGAGGATTAGAAATACAGTGATCCTTATGAAGAAAAACTATTCTTCATCTTATATAATTCTGCCCCTGGCATAGCCTTTGATTGGAAAAAAAAATTGGGCAAAATGTTATTTGAATGAGTCATGTCTCAAATTTTGGATTAATATTTTTATTATATATCTCTGAAAAGTGCTTTGTGTGTTACTCCCCGCCTCAACCTGCAGGTTTTTTAGAACTGAGCTTGTGGGTGAAATCCTGAGAATTAGTAATTAAGAAGCCCCCTTCTCATGTTCTCTGACATTGAATCTAACCACAGAAAAGACAAATTGGCTATTTTGGGTACTGTTGTATACTGATAAGGATTTCTCTCTGCTAGCCATAGATAAAAGAAATAAATAATCAGACATTTGCATGTTGTCATGAAAAGCATATTAAGTATAAATCCCTGTTCCTTACATTTGCTTTTTTATCACTGTAACCAGCAGTACTGAAAAATAAAGCTGACATCATAGGGTGAAAGAACAACTTAAAGCATAAAGTCAGCATGGAATTTGTTGCCCATTTTGCTAGTTATTCATAATTCCTCACTGCCTTAACCTTTTTCCATCTTGAAAACATTGTATACACATTTTTTGGGCTGTCTTTTGAACTTTTTTGAGATTGCTTGCCTTAGCTTTAACTTGTTAGTGGATTCAGTAGCTGATGTGTCCTTTTTATTATTATTATTTTTTCTCCAGTTTATTTTTATGAGCCAAGGACAGTTTTTTAAGCATTTTGACAGATTTGTTTTCATCACTGGTGCAGTTAATGATCTTAGAAGTATCAGTATATGGAAAGCATATTCACTTGTGTTGATTCGGAAGTTAGTTTGTGATTGGAAATTAACAAAACTTTTGTCCCATTTTATCTTAGTATTTATTTCTCATCTTCTTTCTCTTGCATTGTATTTAATTTTTTTTTGTAGCTTGCTTTTGTCTGTTGGTTCAGCCCTCTTGTTCTAAAAAGATTTTTTCTTAGATGAATTCACAAGTCTGAAACCTGAATCTAACCCTTAAGTGTCATACCTTCAGCTGTACTCAAGGACTATTGATATTTAATTTTGACTCCTGTCCTTTTTCTTTCTGTGAGAGCCTGACTTGACACAAGGACTACCCTGAATGCAAGACTATTACATATTCAAATAAATTAATATGGACAGGCAGGAGATTGTCAAAACACTGACACAGGCCTTTGCTAAATCTGAGCTTACATTTTTCTCCATTTATTAGATCAGTTATAACATGTTACATTAAATGTTGAATTCTATATAAAAGCACAAGTGTGGTATGAAATAATTTAAGAGCAGGAAATTAATTATTTTCTGCACACAAATAGCAAGTCCTCTTCTTTTCACCCATCTTTTGGTTACAGGATTGTAAATACTTACCTCTTGACTCCTTTTCAGGAAAAAATCCCCAACATTAGCTCATTAAGGTGCTAATTTTTGTCTATGCTGTTTCCTTAGAGTTGTTCTAACCATAACAGAACTCTCACTCTTAAACTCTTCTATTATTAAAGACACACTCAGAAGTGGGGGATTGAGAGGCTAAGGGTCAGAGAAAAGGCTGAGCCTTGCAATTTAGCAATTCAAATATTTTAGGTCTCTGAATTTTCAATCTGTCTTGCAAAAGATTAATTTTTATTCCAGCTTTTAAAAGTAGCAAAGGGACATTTAAAAGGCTTTTTTAGGGTTAAATGCTAAATCTTTTTAACTACAGACCAAAAATCCTGACTTGGAACAATGTATTTCTCAAGCATAGAAAATAGTCTTTTTAAAAAAAACAGTTTAGCCTTTTGTTTTGGTAAAATTGCCCAGTGAACAAGTCAGTCTTAATTTGAATTTTTTGAAAATTATCCAAAAATCAGTATGGGATCATTTTTACCAAGGTTTTTTTTCTGTGTTGCCACACTGTGGTCCCTAATAGTCTTCTGTAAACAAAGATTCAAAATCAGGCTCACTGGATCTCTGTGTCAGAATTGCTTGAAGGATCTACTAGAGGTGATAGAAATTTTTCCTTGGCTGCCATCTGATATTCAGACTAATATGATAAAAGCACATCTCCTGGATGCATTGTATTGCTTGGTTAATAAATTTTCTAAATATGGAAAATTAAGCATTTTAGGCACTCTTATTAAGAGCTGGTGGTGCCCATTTAACAACAGACAGATGACTTCTAACACAAATCTTTCATAATCACATGCTGATCTATGAAGTTATGGAAGGGAACATGAAATGAAGGGAACAAAGCAAAAGGATCCAGAATGCCTTTTGCCTTTCTGCAAAATGAAACAAAACAAACAAGAACAAAAAATCCAACACAAACCAAACACAAAATTAAAGTTATTATACTTTTATTTCATTCTATAGTGTAATGCCCAGAGAAGAAAGGAGTGCTGTCTATCTGTGCATGCTGGAATCAAACTGAAATATTTTTCTAATATGTATGTAGAATTAGAAAGGAAAATCAGTAGATGCTATTATTCTTCATTCACTGAGCTGGTTTAAAGGCAATCTGCAGATAAAAATGTACAATTCACTAATGACTACTGGTTCCAGGTTGAAACTTTGATCCATGCTTCACTTGTTGGAATGTAATGTGTTCAGGTGTGCAGTATTTAATGGGTAGTTATACCCATTCCTTTGTAAATGGATCCTGGATAAAGCTTCCAAGAGCTTATTATGGTTTTGTTAATCCTTTCCAATAGTATCGAAGAAATAGTTTTGTTCTGTGAGGCACATTTAATGAGATACTAATGCACCCAGAAGATTAAAGAGGAAACAATTAGGTCTTAGCTCTTGTTTGTTGATAAGGAAACCACCTCTCTATGGCACACAATATATGGGGTCAGTTATAGTTAAGTAACACCTTCAGTTAACTCTAAATTCTTAATTAAATATGATTGTGCCTAGAGTCCCAGAAAGAGCTCTTACCATTGCTTTTGTCTGATGACATGGCTTTCTACATTAAGTTTGTTAGAAGATTAAACAGAAAATACAGGCCAAGGGAGATGAATCACTTTTAATGAGTGATGGGTCTTACTGAAGCCATTTTTTGAGTAAGGAGGAAAAATAGTTACAAAGTATGTTTTTCTTATTCTATGGTATACTAAAAAATAGACATTCCTTATGGGGTTTTTATGTGTGTTGGGTTTGTTTGTTTGTTTTTTTTTAAATTGATACATTAAATGTCTCAGGAGAAAAAGATAACCAGAGCTCAAAATCATCTAATATTTTATTGTAATTTCCTTCAAAACAAACACCTTTGTGAGTACTTTTGTGACAGAAATGTCATGAGAGAACAAAAGATTCCTTCTAAATATACTTATATCAGCCTGCTCTGAATGAAGTATCTTTAGAGAAACCTTAGAGAAGAAGAATACAGGGCTGTGCAACAGGGGCAGAGGCTACTTTTGGAAACCAAGGACTCTTCAGAAAATTCATCTCTATTGGCTTCTTTTCATATACTGAGAAGGAATCCACCATGAATGCCCAAGCAGATCATCGATGTCACCTCAACAGCATAAAGGTTGAGGGTATCCCCTGCAACCTGGTTTGCAAAAACCCAATGTTCTTGGTTCCAAAGAACTCATTTTGGACCCAACTTACAAATAAGTCTTAGAAGGAGAAGCTGAGGGAGCTGGGAGTGTTCAGCCTGGAGCAGAGGAGGCTGAGGGCAGAGCTCCTGGATGGGCAACCCCCTGAGAGGAGGTTGGAGGCAATGAGGGTTGGGCTCTGCTCCCAAGGAACAAGAGACAAGAGGAGATGGCTTCAGGCTGTGCCAGGGGAGGTTTAGATTGGATATTAGGAAAAATTTCTCCAGTGAAATGGTTATCAGCCCCTGGAACAGGCTGCCCAGGGAAGTGGTGGAATCACCATCCCTCGAGGCCTTTAAGACTTGTAGATGTGGTACTTGGAGACATGGTTTATTAGTGGATTTGGCAGTGTGTTAGGTCAGTGGTTGGACCTGATGATCTGAAAGGAATTTTCCAATCAAAATGACTTTATTCTGCTCTATTTTTCATTCTTCACTTATGTCACAGAGTTGCTGTAGTTGAAATGTGCTTTGGAGATCCTCTAGTCCAACCCCTCTGTTCAGAGCAGAACCAACTAGTCCAGGTTTCCCAGGTCCATGGCTAATATTTCCAGTATCTCCCAAAGTGTTTCCTCCTAAATGCATTGTTATACAATCCTCCTCCTAGCTATTACAAACTGTTACTTCTTTGTGAGAGTAGTTTAACACACCAGTGTTACATCTGTTCTTTTATTCCCATTCTGCTTGACTCTCAGTCTTTTATAGAGTTGTTTTGTCCTGCCTTTTTACCTCAGCATCATTTCAGTGCCCTACTTTTGCAGTCGTTTTCTGGTATATTGACAGTAATTTCAGTTGATACAGAGCTTGTGAAGCTCTTTGCTTAGGCAAAATCAGGTAAGAAATGAGAGCATGATAAGTAGTGGGTATAAATCATGTTTGCAGAAGCTACTTCTGGCTGTAAGACTGCAAGACCACTGACATTTACTGTTCCTGAGCTTGATATTTACTATTACTGAAACAGATTTTTGTAACAGTTTTTATTAAATCATATTTTATGAAGTAGTTTCCTTGTTTCTCAGGAATGCAGCCAAACCTACGTCTGAGGGATGGGATTGAATTTTTAAAAGCTTAAGAGGAAAAGCAGAAACTTGATCAATGGTTTCTAAAACTTCTTTTCTTGCCTAGTATAATGTTTTGACTCTGTTTCTATCCAGACTTTTACCCATGTAAGCAGGTTTAGGGAATCCTGTGACTCTAATTTCAAGACAGGGAATCAGCCTTTTTGTACATAAAAGTGGCCTCGTACATCTTGGGTGCTGCTAAAGGTAGCAGGAGACCCTGAACACTCATTTTGTATAAATTTGAAAGGTGTGAATATTGAAGCATTTTGTTTATGCTGAACAATGGTAAATAATCTTGTTAGTCATTTATTCAATTTTTAAATATTTTTAGCCCTGTGGTATGAAGATGCTTCTAAAATTCTAGCATTGTTAGAAAAAAACATTTAAAGAAGTAAATGATCCTTCCTGAAATAGGTGTTAAAAGCTTTTCTAGTTATGGAAATGTCATATAGATATCAGTTAGGATTTTGTTGCACACAAAGTTCATGTTGCTTGATTACAGAATACTTTTTATTTCCTCTGTTAACTCTACTCAGGGATTTCCCTCTAGCATTAGCATTCAGCTTCAGCCAAGCTTTTTAAAAGAATGTTAAGTCCCAGTAGATGGAAAACAACTGGGGAAATTTAGTTGATCTGCTTTCATTTTTGCACTTCATTGAGGAAGAAACTTGCTCCTTAACATGTTTGTGGTGTTTCAGTGCTTTAATGCTTAGGTATAGCTTGGATGACTCGAGCCTGGGAAATTTAGGAAAATACATCTGCATATTTAAGAAAGATTTTCAGTGACTTAATACTTTAATTTAATCGAGTGGAGAATGTGTAAAAAATAATTTTTTTCATTGCATAATTATTTCATTACATAAATAGTTTTGCCAATTGTTAGAGGATTACATCCAGAATCAAATATCTCAAGAGCAACAACAACAAAGGTTTTTCCCTACAAGAAGATATATGGATTTTCACCTTTCTGCTCTATCATCATCATTATTTGAAGAATAAGGCAGACAGAAGGCCTTTCTGAAGGGACTTCTGAAGCCTGACATTCTGAGATGATCAAGACAGGAATCTCAAAAAACAGGAAAGCTCAAAATTTAAATTAAGGGGGGAGGAGGGGGAAGAAACAGTCTTTGAGGTTTTTCTGGTTACTTTGGTTTGCCCTATTAGCAATGAAACAGTTTTGGTTCTTTAAGGCTATTTCTTTCAATCCTACCTGATTTTAAAGTCAAATCACCAACAGATACATACTACTGATTTACGCCTTCAGATACTCTTAATTATCTTTATGTGCACAGATTTTTGACTATTTTCATGCTCAAACTTTCACAAGTTTTGATCTTGATCACTAAGTATATCTAGCAATCAAATGTTCTTTGTTTGCAGGATGAGAGAAGTTTAAAAATAAATGCTTAACAAATTGTACCTTTTTTTTTTTTTCTTCCCCCTCCTCATAAAATCCCCAGGGCCCTCTATTAGAGCCTGGTTTGTAGTTGCAGAACTTCATTCTTTGTCTCCTCTCTTTGGCTGTCAGCTTTCTGTCCCCTTGAAGGTTGCAGTGCCAAAGTGATTACAGGCAAATACATCAAATGGCTTGTCAAATCATGCTGATTCCCTTTCTAATCTCAGTGCAAGCTTTCACCTCATCAGAGGTCCACGAAGGTTAGGAAATGAAATTCCACAGTTAAAGGAAAGAAACTTCTTGCAAATACAGAAAAGAGTCCATGCTTCAGAGCCTGTTTATCTTCTGTGCATGCTGCAGGATTTACCCATTGCCCCAAGGGAAGGGAGTGGAATCAAAATATTAAGTGGTACTAAATAATAAAGCAGAACTGTTTTCTGCTTTCATTAATGCAGTTGCTTCATAAGAGTAAAATATAAAAGCTCTAATTAAAAAAATATGTAATCACATACCATTTCTGCTAAAAATGCTTTGATGTTTTGAAGAGAAGACTAATGTCCAGAGGCATTTAGTGCTCAGGCCTTTACTAAAAGATTTTGTTTTCTGACATAAATACTGACCTGCTAACTATAAAATCTGATGCTTTTTCCATTTTTCTGATTTGCTTTTCTCATTTTCTGTATTCAGTGTGAGTACTGCCACCTAATTATAAATGCAAGGGGATGACTTTAATTTTTCTCCACCACAGGTATGAAAAAAAGTGAGTTTTTATTGTAGCCACTATATCAAATGGGGCAGCATAAATTTCTGACCCACAGACAGAGCTCCTCAATTGCAATAGCAGCTCAGTATAGTTGAGTAATTCTAATTATTGCCTGCTGTGTTTTCAACTTAGTGCCCTGGAATGTCCTGTTCACAACTAAGAAATAACAATTGCCTTCATCAAAATGCAATTAATTCTCTGACCTGAAGTACCTGCTAGGACTAACTGGGGGATAGAAATTATTGCCATTCAAAGATATACTGTATTGGCTTTTCCTTCTTGCTTCACCAGTCTCCTGTACAGTGAAATTTAGTGAAGTTCCTAGACTGTAAGTAGGAACCAAAATTTGGGAGGAAATTCTCTTTAATTACATCTTTGTTGCAGGTAATACCTTATTGAAATTTTCTTCCTCTGGGTCCAGATGGAGAAGATTGGTATGTTTTGAGAATTGACCTCTCTCTAATAAAGAAAAATTCTGTTTTAAAGCAAACTGTGTGTATATTAGATCCTCCCTTTCCACTGAGAGAATGAGGAATGGGGAGGAATATGAGGTCTCCTCCTGACTTTGGGAAGGGTCAACCTAGACCCTTTCTGAGGATAGGTACCCTGACAGGAATTCTGTTTAAATTCTACCTGTGATTTTCAAAATGAAGAGGAGGGGTTTGTGTGGTTGATTTAAATCTGGGGAAGAGGAAAGGGCAGAAAGTGTAATGTTACAGCTCACATTTAAATCATGCAGTTGTTGACTTTTAAAATATATGTATCAATGTTATCAGTATGTGATGGTTTAGAGCCTGGTAGTTTGGGAAATGGACTGGACTGCAAGAGAGAAAGGAAAGTGTTCCTTCAAGTGTTGAGAGCTGGGGAAATGAGGTTGCTAGAGAGAAAAAGGACAAAAAGGATGCTGAAAAAAAAGTTGTCTTTCCATCTTCAGCTGGATGGGATGGACAGCATATTGCTTGTTTGGAGAATGAGATGCAGAGGGGCTTTAAGTGTCCAGAAAGTTCAAGGTGCAGCTAACTTAAGCTAAAGGAGAAGGTAGAGAGGTTGAAGCAGTTGGTTTCATCAGTTCATACCCTGTGGACTTGATTCAGAAAGTGCACATAAATAGGGGTCCTGTTGCTTTTGGTGAGACACCTCACACACACACATGCAGACACCTATCCGTAACTGAAGCAAACCAACTGATGAACCATCTCCCAGTTCTCAGGGAAAATTACCTGTAAACAAATCTGGTTTTGCATTTATGCAGCACAAACCCCCATTAATTGCTTTGTTTAGAGATGCTCGTTGCTTGTTTCTGAAGTACATTTGAATATCAGAAATCATGTATAAACAAACAGAAAGAGACATATACTTATTTTCCCTCATTTTCTGTATCAGAGATTATAATCTTGGTTCCAAACACTGAGTGTCTCTCTCACTTTGATGTCCCCTTCATCCCATCCCTCCATGCCCTTATCTAAAATCCCTCCCCAACTTCCCTGCAGCCCCTTCAGGCACAGGAAGATGCTCTGGGGTCTCCTTGGAACCTTCTCTTCTCCAGGCTGAGCAGCCCCAACACTCTCAGCCTGGCTCCAGAGCAGAATTGCTCCAACCCTCCCAGCATCTTTGTGGCCTCCTCTGAAGTCTCACTCCAGCAGCTCCACGTACTTTTTCAAAATGGAAACATAAAAGTTATGCTAACTTTGTACTATCACTTATCTCTGAAATATTATGTATAATACTGGGAAACTTTTCTGCATGGTTGAAAAATTTGGTAAGGCAGTAAATAATATCTTTATTCTGCCAATGTTTTTATCACATCACATTAAGTTAAACGCCTTCTCTGTTGATGTCGTAGTATACATATCCTAACTTTTTATTTAAAGGGCAAAGAATGTCTTTGCTTTATGAAATTTTAATCAAAAAGAACATTATTCTAACTTATAATCTCAGCACGTACAGCAGAGAAATGATTATAGTTGGGCTGGATAGTCCATAGTTAATTGCATTAATTTTTAATATTATTATTCCAATCTTTATGATTGGAGTGGTTTAATTTTTTGTGTTCACTACATAGTCGGTGAGGAACCTTTTAGCAATTGAAGTCATGGTTCAGTTTTGGTTAACTGAAGATGGCAACTTTAAAAAAAAAAAACATTTCTTTTTAAGTATTTGCCAGAGATTGCATTGCATCCTTGTATTAGTGTGGCACTGAAATGATATATTCCAGAAAGCAATCTGTTCTTGACTGGTTAATGACATAGACTTTTTCTCTGATCTATATTTTTCTCTCCATTAATATTTATGCTGCAGTTTGACACAGTGGTGGGGGAGGTGGGAAATGAATGAGAGTGCCATCCATTGGTAGGAAGAGTCACTATTAGCAAAGACAGAAATAGTGAAGAAAAGTAAAGGTTGGGGCTGTTCCCACTCTGTGGGTAAAGAGAGAGAGAATAGAATCAAGTTTTTCATTATCTACATGCCAAGGGTGGACAAGGGGTGAAGGATCTACATAGGGGGGGGAAATAAGAGCAGCAGCTACAGTGGCCTGCAAAGACTCAGAGCTGAAAAGTAATAAAATTCTTAAAATATGATAATGTGAGATGTGATGCTAGGTAGCTATGAGTTCCCCTCCTTTTTCAGCTTGTCTTGTATACCAGAAAGAAAAATGTAATATGGGTTTTTAATTGGATATAATGCTTGTTTTCTTATTCAGGATGAGCTGTAGAGCTTGTAGAATCTAAAGAAATTTACAGTAAAAAGTGTTTTAAATCATCTTTGTATATTCAGGAAGGGCAAGCAAGAGAGAGACCAGAATGTGTATATAGCTTTAACTGCCTGGCCCCAAGCAGTGTAGTTGGGGGTTATTGCTATGGCCTTTTTTTTTTTTTTTTTCCCCCTCCCATATAAATTTTCTTCCTCTGGAAGCTTTGTAGAAAGGTAATTATGAAGTTGCTCTGAGATTTTATGCCTTCCACCAATTTCTCTTGCAGACATGAAAGCCTTTGAAGACAATCTGTGCCAGTCACTTCTAAGACTGGAGCATAGCTCCTTAGCTTTTACTTTTTGGACAAAAAACAAAAAACTGGCAGTGTGTGGTGCACTGGCATCTTGTTATGACTGACTAACAAGATGAGAATCAGATGCTACATTTTACTTTGATGAAAAAGCAAAACAAGTAAACTTAGATGCCATTGTATTATACAAATAAATGCTGAGATGAATGTGGAAATTAATGGAGAATAATTTAGAGAATCTCAGGTTGTCTTCTAGTTCATTGATGTTTTCTGACAAAGGAAGCAGTGGATCTCCTAGTGTGTAAAAAAAAAAAACAACACACTTTTTTTTTTACATCTCCTAGTGTGTAAATTTTTTTTTTTTTTACATCTTCTAGTGTGTACATTTTTTACATCTAGTCTGTAAAAAAAAAAACCCACTGTAACCCACTGTTCAAGGACTTACTTGTCTGGAATATGAAAAGGTGATATAGACAACACAGGTATATAAATAGAAGGTTTTCTTTTATAACCTAATGGAGCCCTTCCATTTCCTTTCTCTAAGATTGTTTCCACATTTATGTTTTATCTATTTGACTTTGCAAGAGAATTAGCAAGGAATTCTATATTTAAGTTTTTTGAATCTTTGTACATTTTAATAAGGCTTAAATATAACATTCTGCTAAACACTGTGGGGAAAAGGCCAACTGAAATCACTAATTGTCAGCCACTTTTTTTAGAATGGCAGAATTATTTTTGCCTGTTATAATCCTCAGCAGTTTGCTTTGCTATTGTTGGAACATGTTTGACTACCAGTTGTTAAATGAGCTTGTATCATTTAAGAGTGGGAGAAGAACATTTGAAAAAGAAATTGGAGTATATTTATTTAAAATGGGCAAATTAAGCTGTCACAAATACTATTAAGAATAATTTAGAATAGACAACCTGCACGTGGTTTTTCAGATTAGCAGTTGAAACCTCCCTGTGTGTAGTTTTCCTTTATAGATTCCTTTCAAAGTGATACAAACTTCTCTAAATGTTGGTTTTCCCCGCTTTTCATTTTATTTAGTTTATTGTTATATACTCCCAACTCTGAGTTTTACTTTTTTTCTTTTGAGCCTCAATTAAATGTTAGAGCATGGGAATGTACAATTCCAGACAATGTATTTGCAAGTGCCCTGATATTAAACCTATTTTTATTGCAAGTGGTTATTTCCCTGCTCAAAAAACTCTATGGAATATCATTCAGATTCTTATAATACCCTAACATAATGAACCAAGTTGGTACTTTCCACCCTCAGAGAGTTTCCTCTTAGCAGTTTCTCAGCTTTACTGGGTTAACATGCTCCTACATGGTTATCTTTTCTGGTGGATACATCCACCCTCATCACTGACATCCCCATGGTAGGGTATCAGGTTGGAATCCTATCCCATAAAAGCTGATTGTATTTGGCTCCTGGGTTTATAGGGCTGAACCATGCTGTTCTTGCTGTGAATAGAAGGTTGATCTTCTCTTGCTTCTGGTTCTTTACTTTTCTTGGGGGAGCATGGGTTTCTTTGGTCTTCAGCTTTATTTGAGAAATGATCCTAGCAGGTACCTGCTGCTGCAGGAGTTTATTCCCAGCCATAAAAGATGTGTGCACTTTTTGTCTCTTCAGAAATCTGATCTATCAGGTGTTGGCAGGCCAGGAATAGGATTGCATTCTGTTGGAAAACAGATGTTTTAAAATTAATGTTTAAATAAATGAGCAGAGAAGTGATGGACCTGCATAACTGAAAGCCTGAATACCAAGGAAATAGAGGGAAACAAATATCAAAAACTACTGAGTTACCAGGAAGATGAGGGAAAGGGCCTGGGGTTCTTCTGACTCTAGAATATTAATTAAGTGTTTCCATCTCTAAAGCTTCAGATCTCTCAGTGCAAGAAAGTTTGTGAGCTGTCTTGTCTGGAAAAGGCAGAGACCATTTCCCTGCACGTGTGAATATATATGTATCATTGTTTCATGAATATTTTCTCTCTAATTAAATCAAAAAGGGTAAAAATCAAAATAGGGATTAAAACAAGCAAACACTTCAAACTCAGTTGCCTAATTAGTTATGAGGAAGATAATGAATTAAGTGCCCAGCAATTTAGGTGTGACAGCATTGGAGAAGTAGCAAAGCAGGCAATCAAAAATGCAGTGGGCAGGTAAGGAATTCAGCTTGCAAATATGGGATGGAAGACAGAGTAAGGACTGTTGACTGCCTGAGCAGAATAATGCATAAATCAATGCAAAAATAGAGAGTGGACCTACATAACACAGACTCTAGGGTGCAAAAAGGAGACTTTTGAAAATAAGCTGAATTATACATAGAGAAGTTTAGTTAATAAACAGTAAAGCCAATGTGTATTCACATTAGAGAAAAAAAAAAAAAGAAAAATATTCATCTTAAGTGATGTTCTTGCCTGGCAGTGGAATTCTGCTTTATTGTAGAAAAGAATTGCTTCTGGAAGAAAAATGTTTGTTTAGTGGAAATTTATTCTGCCACAGGTTTCTAGAGTTTACAGGCTTCAATCCAAACTCTTTAATGTAACTTGGAAATCTGCAGCTTTTCAAGTGAGAGTGATAGAACTGTATATTTCTATCTAGAGAAAACTTGCATGAGAGGGCAAGGAGGCCTGAAAGGTTTCAAAATTAAACTTGTTCCATAATTTTCCATAACCTTCACAAAGAGTTACAGTGAAGAAAAAAGCTCACCAAGCCTGGAAAGAAACACAAATATACTTTGCTGATTAAGAAAAATACATGATGTTACGTATTACTTGCTGAATTATAAGTATATACTTATATCATAATTTTTTCAGTGCAGAAGTACCTCTTGTCACTTAGCTGAGTAACTGGGAGAAAACAGTGAAATTTGTCACAAAAAAGTCTATGAAGATGGGTTGCTTAAATTATAAGAATTCCATATGAACATGAAATAAGTGGTTAGATATGGAATAACAAGCCAGAATGCTTATTTTTCTGGAGACAAATCAGGTAATACATCATATTAGCTTTTAATCTTCTTGGCACACATATCCCAGATTTCCTATTAATAAGAAATCTCCATGTCAATAGGTTAATTGTGTAAGCACTTTTAGACAAAGGCTGGCAGTCAGTCATGAGTAATGTCCACTTTTACAATATTTATCATTTTCTTATCAAGGGCTGCTTTAAATGACTCCTCAGAACTTTAATTTTGGAAAGCTTGCTTTTCTGTGGTTATTTATATAAACTTGTGGATCAAAACATGTTTTAAGGTTTCATCAGTGTTATCCATTGTATGTGAAGACCTAAATAAATAAAAGAATGTTGTTATTTTTGTGAGAATTTTGACAAACTAAATAAAAAAAAAATCACTCCTGCACCTATTTGGTCCGTAGAATTTGCAAGAGAAAAACATTGGAATATTTTGCAATACTTAAGTAATAGAGGATCTTTTATGGGATAGAAATGGAGTGGAAAAAAACAGCCCAAAAGTTATCTGAACCTTTCAAGTTGAGTATTCTTGAGTAGGCAGGAAACCAACAAATTTTCTCCTTATAATTTCAAACCCATCTGACTTTTTGAAAGATGGTATCTGTGTGATTAAGATTGTTTGTTTTTTTTAACTTGAACAATCCTTAAGGGAAATATGTCATGTAAATAGTAGGACTAGAATTTCTAGGATTTGCAGCCTTGTGTATGGGTACATATGTATGGTTCCTGAGCTCATTGAGGAATACTAATATTTTTTTTTTACTCTGAAAATAGACCAGTTCTCTAAATATCAGTATACCAGCATTTACCAGAATTGGAGTCCTGAAGCAAGAAATGAAAAGAGAAGACTCATAGCAAATTCCTCTGGTTGAAAAAGAGAACAAAGAAATTTAAAGTGTTATCTAGAAAAAAGCTCTAGGGAGAATTGAATTAGCTTTGGTCTAAACCATTTTTAGATAAAATAAGAAGGAGATGATTTGGGGTATTTTTGTCCATTTTAGCATTAAAAAATGGATTATATCTAGAGGTTAAATATTCTCATTAAAAATTCTTAAAAATTTTTGGAAAACCCAGTTACCACTCTGAAATCTGTTCAAGTGAAACATAAGCCTGAAACAAAATGTTTCAACCATTTTACATTCAGAAGTTTAATTTGGGAATTTTTTTGCCTCACCATTCTCAGTTAAAAAAAAAAAAAAAAGTGCAAAAAAATACCTATTCATTGATCTTACTGAATTTGGTAGGCTGTTTGGTTGGCTCCCAACTTCCAGTTTCAGAGGAAATGTCTTCAGCAAAGTGGATGGGGAAGGTAAACTCAGATTTTCTGAAGCTGGAAATGCAAAGGTATCCCAGTTTGTAACATGAAGGGCTTGGGGATGTCTGCTGCTCATCTGTGGGTGCTTCAGGTGAAGGTTTTTTTTTTAAAAATAGAATTAATTCCTTCTAGTTAAATTATAAATTATTTTTAGGTTAAGCAGTTTCTTGCATTTTTAATGCATTAACTCAAAGCTGTGGTTTTTTCATCCTGGTTGAAGAATTTCTTTCCAAACTAGTGAGCTAGGAAAGAACTCTGTGCTTAGAGAAGGGTTAAAAAAAATACAAATGGATGTTGAATAGGCCAAGTGGATTTCTTGATTTTTAACTTCATATGCAAAATTCTGTTCTTAGCTGTAGATCTGCTTTTTTTCCTCTTTTTACCCCCCCCCCCCCCTCCATAATATAAAGATTTAAATGAAAACAATACAGAATTTACTTTGGAGGTTATCCTGAAGATATACAATAAGCTCTAACACTAAGGATTTCTGGTTAAATAGTTTAACTTTTGCTCTCCATTGGATTACTATATCTTACTTTTTCTGCCTGTATATTTTTAACATGAAATCTTTAGGACTTAATGCTTAAATATTTCAACAATTACACTTTAAACATAAAAGTTTAAATGTTTATGAAAATGGGACTGCAAATAGCTGTTAGCTATTAAATCTTTGTGATTGCATAATGAGTTATTGTCCAGACTCTTGCATCATTCTCAGAGAATATATGATACTATTCTTTTTCTCCTTTCAAAATTTTATGAAAAAAAAAAATACGTAGAGGATATTCAGTTTTTTCTTTTGCTCTCATTGCCATGGAAACATTAAAAGTAAGAAGAACTGTAGGAAGAACATGAGAAGGTGGAGACAAAGAAGGAGGTACAGAAGAGTAAAGGAAAAAAAGGAAGGGATGTGGTAGTGCATGAAGTTGTAAGACAATAATTAGATATAGGTTTGATTCAGAAATTCTATCACATTTGGAAAAGCTCTATTTTTTAGACCTGAAATGCAGGATATTTGATCAATTTGTATAAAAAGACGACTATTTTTCCATTCAGTAGAAATACTGAAAACCCCACTTCAATTCTTTATTTTTGTTTTTTTTTTTATGTTTCCTTAGTATTAGAGCTCTGATAATGGGCAGAGATTTACAGTTGAGTTGCCTTGCACTGGGATGAAGGCTTCTGGGCCAGGATCTGCATTCTGTTTGCTCTTCTATCTTTACAACATATCTTGGACCACTGCCCAAACCCTTTGGAAAAAACAGACCTTTCCTGATGAATGTGTAGAGAAGTCACTGAAGCCTGGATCCTTAAATGCAATTTGGTCTGAAGGACTTAGTGTATTATTGTTTTTTTTTTATTTTCTCAGAGGCATGAATCTAATCCAATTTTCTCTGGATGCACTTACTATAAATACCACAATTTCCTTTGCAACCAGCTACTCCCTCTTCTTTTTTTTTTCTCCATCCAGTACTCACCAAGTTAGGAGTCTTTTTGTATTTGTATATTTTGGAGTGCCAGCAGATGGCAGCCCTGCAGCATTGTTTCTGGGATTCCTGGGCTGAGTAAAACTTCTGTGCATTGCAAATGGCTTCTTTTCCAAAACTCTTTACACTAATTCTGAAGTTCTTACTCCTTTCATGCTTATACTTTACCACTTGGAGGGAATAATGTCCCCAAATCTCCGTTCTGTATATATTTTTTTCCTATGATGATGTCTGCTATTACCTTCCATAGTGTCTGTGTGTGTGTATATATGTATATATATATATTTTTTTTTGTTGTTGTTGTTGGAATCTGCTCTTCAGTATTCTGGGTTAACTCTAAAAGATTTGCAGCAGTTACCTTGCAGTAAACTGCTCAAGCCATGCTGTTCACAAAGAGCCTTTCTCTGCTTTATTTTTAATAAATGAATGTTACTTTGGGTTTGGCGTTTGATTTCTTATTTCTATCAGGGACTGAAGTAGGCTGGTGAGAGAAGTTAGACTGGCCTGAGCATCTCTCTCTCACCTCTCCAGATCCTGATGTAATACCGTGTCTATTTTTCCTCTTTATTTCTATCTATTAAACAAATCTTTGCTTTATTCATTTTTATAGGTGTTCTGGCTTTTCCTAAGCACAGGGCAGGTCCTGGTAATGGAGTAATTTCTCCTGCTAAAGGAGCAGCTATAAGTTTAGTGATAACCCATGTAGGAAAGCTATTTTCTTAAGCATTTCAAAGCCCTAAATGCCTGGTCTATGCAATGTTATTTTAGTCTCCTAAATAAATTCAATAAATCTCATGTGGGTTGTGGAATGAGAACCTGCTCCTTCAAGAGAGGAAATACACAAGACAGAAGAAGCCAGCTTTCTGGATAAAGCACTGGGATGAGTGTCATGAAGCTGTTATTTTCTGGACCAATTCATACATACATTATTGTGACAGCCTTTTAAATAGTGTTGGTGTTGCTAAGCAATATTCAAATTGCTTAAAGATATTTTGAAAGCAGTAAATACCTGTTTTAATAGTCCTTTGGGGGAAATTAGTTCATTTACTACTGGACTATATCCATGCATTTTTCTCTTTTTTTCCCCTTTTTTGTTGTGGCTTTTTTTGTTTGGTGGTTGTTGTTTGCCTCTTTTTTGTTTTGTTTTTTTTTGTTTGTTTTTTCCCCTACAAAAATTTAACCTTTGAAAGTACAAAATCATCAAGAACGGAATTGAATTAGAAGAGGGGACCAGTGAGGGGAACTGGGGAGGACAGTACACAAAATGCTCTACCCATTAATGCACATTTCCTACTCTTCTGCTCCTTGAATGTGAGAAATTTAGGAAGTAGGGATAAGGATTCCCAGACAGTGTGGTGTTGCCTTGGCAGCCTGGAGAAATCCCACAGTGCTACCCGTGGCTTCCTGACCTAAGTGAAATAGGAATTTTTGCCCCTTCTTTCTTGTTGCTAATTCTTACAGGAGCTGTTGGGATACTGCCTGGTTGTATTTCTGAAAATTCCTTCAGTAAAGGAACATATGTAGATACCAATATATTTATTTAAATATATTTAGTATATTTTTACATTCTTAGTTGGAAATAAAAGATGCCCTCATAAGGGAAGTTTTATTGCCAATTATGATGGTAGTGTAGGCTTCTACTGATTGTGAATAAGTTACTTATGGATATTTTAGCTGCCTGTGTGTTGCATAGGTGGTATTTCTCTTTAGAACCAAAGATTGTGTATTAGTATTTTTGCTTTTTTTTTTTCAAAGGCAGTGGAGTCCTTTCCTTTAAATGAAATAATCTTTGCAGTAAATATTCCTCTTTAAATCTTTAGGGTTTTTTTTCCTTAAGTTTTACATCAAACACTAATAGCAAACAGAGCAATTCTTACTTCTATACAGTGCATATGAATGTCCTGCATGTCAGTGTCACTTGTTAAAGCAAGATTTAAAGATATACCTCTTTGGGTATATTGGTATATACCTCATTATATTAGCTAATTCTGTTCAAGAGAGACAAACAGCATGGAATGTGAAATCTGTGGAACCCATTTATTAACCTAGTGAACCTGTATCTTTTTTTAAATTTTATTTATTATTATTACTTCTTCTTCTAATTAGGTCTTGAAAAAATAATTTCCTAAAGAGATGACAGTTCTAAAACTTTGTTTTACCACTGTGTTGTCAACTGTCTGCATGTCTGGGTTGCTGTTATAAGTCATAAAGATGCTTGGAGAGCTTATTGCAGGAGGAAGCAGTGACACCAGCATAGTTCTCAGCTCTGTTATGGTTGGTGCCACCCACACTAATGGGCATAGTGGTCCTTAGTAGGTAATTAATGAGTTTCCTCAGACAGCCTGCAAATACTGTAGCTCTTTAATGAACACCAAGTTAACAAATATTAGGGGAAATTTGTGAGGAGCACACCTGAAAGTCTAAAATGTTGAATTGATATCTCAACCAGAAGATATCTGTGCTGTTCCTTGTTATGTTTCAGTGCAATTCACCTGAAAGAGCAGCTCCCTTATGCTTTCTCCTACCAAAAGTGAAATAATATGTTGAGTGATAACTATTATGTTCTTCATGAGTTCTCAGATACTATCTGACTCATTCTTCTGTGTTTTGAAGATGCTTTAAAGTCACAGCAGCTCAAGATAAGAAGTCTGGATGGTTCTCATTTCTCTCCACTCCTGATCTCTGGGTCAATGTTTTCTGAGGTCAATTTTGTAATGAGTTGGAAGCTTGTACTGCACCTTCTGATTTGCAGATATTCTTGTGGTTCTAGAGGCTTGAATTTAGGTGATCCTTTATTAAACTGCTTCTCCTCTTTCATTTTTCTCATGCTATCTATACAAAACTGTGACACTTCTGGTTTTAACTTTACCAGGTTACCTGGTCAGATAATCAGTTCCAAAGCTTTTCATTAAGTATCTTTCAGCAGACAACATTTTGAGATGCAACAACACCTGGGGATTAAGTAATGTTAAATGATAAATTTGGGAATATCAAATGATAAATTTGGAAATGCCAAATATCTGAATTGAAATGGTTGACCTCTTGGCACAAAATTACATTCTTGCCTTGAGGTAGTATATTTAAATGTACATTGAGCTCATAAAATTTTATGCTTTGTTATTATATTTCATAAACATTTTTGTAATTTTCTAACAAGCATAAGTCAGGTAACATCTTCATGGCAGTCTTAGCAATGCTTCTTCTTGGAGATAAGAATATAAATCCAGAATCAATATCTGGTTTTCCCCAGCATACAAATCCAAATCTAGTTTTGGAGCATGGATCTGTTATGGGATTTAGTTTGGTTTTTAGGGGCTTTCACAGAAAAGTTGGGCTTTTAAAGGAAGTTTAAATGGACAGATCTAACACCTGATCCGTCTTCTATAGTGAAATTTGCCAGTATCAAACGTAATTAATAAGGAGACTATATTTCTTTTGGCTGTAAAAACCCAAGAAAGTTACATATCAGCGGGGTTAGAGCTTATTAACTAGTCCATTATAGCATTTTTTTTTTCCATTTCCAAAGCTGGCTGTTACATTTTAGTTTGTTTGGACAAATTCTAATTGCTAAAAAAAAAAAACCCAATTAAAAAAACCAACCAACTAAACAAACAAAAAACTACAGTAAAAAAAAAAGTTAGGATTTCAAGTATCCTGTTCTGACTGATTTTGACAGTTCAGGATTTCATGAGTCTTATAAAACCCTGCATTAATTTCAATTCCTCCTGTTACTATTAAACTACTTATTAATGTAGGCTCAGCCAGGAATGGACAAAAATCAGCAGAAAATACATCTCCTTCGTGAGGAACATGAACCTAATACCTGATAGACAAATTGATTCTGGATCTGGAAGAGGTCCTGTTGAGGTTAATTCAAGTCATGTATCAGGGCCATTATGAAGAAATATAACTCTCTGGGTAATTAGGTAACTGCTTTAATAACAAACAAGAGTTTGGTTGTGCTAAGATAAATAAATGCTGCTCCTGCCACCTGTAACCTTGCTTCTTCTCTATTCAGGTACTGATACCCCAAGATTTGTCCCTGTCTGGTAACTTCAGTCCTCTTCTTGACCTAGGATTTTCCCAAGTGTCTGACTTCAGAGCATAATGCAGATGGGGAAAGTATTTGAACATCTTTGTCAGTGAGCTGAATCCCTATCAATGGTTTGTCTTTAACATCAGTATTGTCAAGGAACCCCATTCCTGCCTTTGAAATGCTAAAATTCCTCAGCAGTTGGTCCTCAAAGGAGCTTGCTCATCTTACCATATGTGAATATTCCAGTGCTTATGTTACCCTTAGGTTTTGAGTAGTCCTGATGTCTATTATTTCATTCAAGCTGAAGGGCCCCTTCCCTTTCCAATACTATCAGGTATTCTGAGTCTCTCACAGGGGGTGATGCTTTTCCTCTTGTAGGCTTACAATAGTGCAAGAATCCTGACTCCTGACACTATATGAGAATATTTGCTTCTTCTGCAGAACTCTGTTTCAGTCAAGCAAAACCATATTGCAGCACTTGTAACTACCAGTGGCAAAAAACTTTTTGTGTATCTGCATCATGGATACTAATGAGCCATATGACTCTGCACATTTGTTACTAACTTGGAGGCAATTGATCATTTTCATCTTATCTGGATAATTATTTCCCTAAATAGAATTCCTAATGTCATGACAACTCGCTCAGCCCCCTCAAACTGATTCACTCACGTGGCAGCTTCTGGTTGTATTATGCTGCAAAGATCTTCTGATTAGTAAGAAATTGTGATTTATTTAAATAATCAAACTGAAGGTACTTAACAAGGAAATATAATGCTCTCGTAGAAGATTTCACTGTGCATTATCTTCTCAATAGCATAATAACAATAGGCTTTTTTCCCCCTAAACATTAGCACATAGAATTGAAATTTATGAATCACCATTTCTGCACTAATACAGAATCAGAAAGTAATTCTGAGCAGAAGAAACCAGAGGATGTTACCTGGTCTAAAGCAGCTCAAAGCAAAGCTCCCTTCCCTGTTAGATCAGTTTGCTCAGGGCCTTGTCCTCTGACACCATCTCCAAGGATGGACATTCCACAGACTCTTTGGGCAACCTTAGTTTAGCAATTTTTTTCTGTCTACCTCAGTCAAACTGAGTTTGGGTTGGGTTGATATATACCTACTGGAGGCTTAGGAGGTGCCTGGTTCTTCATGTGCTTCAAAAGTTTTTGTGCAGTCCTCTCCAGGGGTGCTTCCCTCCCATCTGTAATGGGAATGTGGTAAATAACTTTACTTTATGAATTTTCCTTTAAATGATCTGGGTTTTGCTTTTTTTGTGTGTTTTTTGGGTTTTTGTTCTGTTGGGTTGTTTTGTTTTTTTTTAAATCATGTGAAGTGTACACTGGAAATTGATCATCTTTAAGGTCCCTTCCAACTCAAACCACTCTATTATTTCTATTAAAATATATTTTTCTGAGGTAATAGTAAGGAAAAACTCAAACACTTCATGTAAACTAAAAGAGGCATTTTGCCCTTATGTTGCACTAAGTCATGTATAAATTGCAGCCCTTGCTATTCCATGCGGTAGTTCAGGCTGGGTTTTGTGTACCAACTGTCGGTTAGCAATAGTAAACTGATAATACATTTGATTGCCATAATTAAAGGCATTTGATTACATCAGCATACAACATTTTCTGTAATATGATTAAAATCACACTGGAACACACTCAGCAGTTTTACACTTCAGTAATATACAATATGGGATGAAAACCTGGCACAGACTGATAAATTCAGTGTTGCATGCAGGAATACAGAGTTAGCACAATTATTTCAGAAGTAGTGGACAAGTAATGCATTTCAGCCAGTTTTGGTTTTGTCTTCATCTTCAAAATGAAGCTTCAGACTTCACAATTGCAACTTGTAACTCCTCCAAGGAGTTTTCAATTAAAACATTGAAACTAGCCAAGGATCAGGGTACCTGCTTCATAACTGTATGACACATTTCAAATTATATGCCTAGCTGAATGCTTTTTTTTCACTGAAACATCTTGCTTTGCTGCCTCTTCTTTTCTCTCTTGTTTTCAAAACATTGGTGTGTATGACTGACTTTTTTTATCTTTTAAAATTTATTTATTTATTTTAAATCTCCCATTCTTAATCTATTCCACTGGGACTCTCTCATTCTTTGGTTTTCCTTAATTTACCTTTCTCCTGTATGGAAAGCATCTATACTGGTATCCCTGAAGGTACATTATTTGGAAGGGCCTTTCTTCTAAATTAAAGGTCTAAGGGAGACTTTCCTTTTTTTTTTTTTTTTTTTTTTTTGTCAGTTTAGTTCCTCTGCTTCCTTCAGATCGATTATATTTTCTGTTTTCCTTTATTATGTCTAAATTCCCCCAAACTGGAGAAAGAATAAACAGAAAAGGCCATGCTGAATTGAACCTTAAGGCTAATCAAAAATTGAGCTATCATGGAAAGGGAATGGTGGTTTAGAATAGAAACTGAGCTGTTAGCAAGCAAGCAGTGGAATGGGGTAGAACTTCCACAACAGTAAAATAATAGAATTTCTGTCTGTCTATTGCCTTGTTTGTCTCTGTTTTCTAATAGTGTAAAATTTTTTAAGCAGTATGTATGTTTTGCTGGCACTGAGTGGCATAGAATTATTTGTTCAGCATTGGGGAATAAATTTAACACATTTTGGTAAATCTGTTACCCCTATTTTTTTTTTATTTTTGACAGCTAAATTCTTATATATAGAATGAGAGTAAACTTCTCTGCATAGTTGTACTAATATTAACCACCCTTAGTGAAAGTGTGAGGTCCCAAAGTGCTCTCTTCCCCTTCTCAAGATTTAATCTGAAAAAAAAAATTACAGGTGAAGTTGTGTCAAACCCAAAGAATTTCATTGTGCCTTCGTAGGGGCAATGTTCCAGTGCCACAAAAAAATGATAGTACAGGGTTCCCTTGGCAAAAAACCAAAATCATTGCAAAATAAAATTCCTGCTACTCTAGGGTAAAGGAAAATTCTGGTATAAGAGCTGAGAAAAACTCAATGGGAAGTGGTGAGAGGAGTGAACCTGTAGAAAAAGGAGTGCATCTGCAGGACAAAGGAATCAATGTCCCCATCTCAGCCATCCCAGAAGGGTTTGTGGTGGCCCAGGTCTAGTCTGGCCTCATGGCATGAACTCCTGGCACTGGCTGGAGATCCAGAATCACATCACCTGGTTTGGTTTTGTCTAGAGAATTCTTGTCCAGGTATCTGAAGACCATGGCATGGGATGAACCAAAGTGCAGTAAGGGGGAGCTAGGAGAGGCTCAGTCCTAAAATGCAGTTGTAGAGCCACATTTGGTTCCCAGATTGCTCCTCTATGGAGTTTTATTTATAAAGAGACATCTGGGTGGGTGAATCTCACCTCAGATTTGGAGTCCTGTATCATAACTGTTCTTCTGGTTAAGCATTCTTCTCTTTGCTGCAATGTTATGATTAATAATTTCCACTTGCTGCCCATGACTCAATTTTTTTTTTCCCAAAAGATTTCAGAAATAATATGGAATTCTAAGTGTCAGGTGGTGTTTTGTAGATGTTCAAATAACACTTTTGCATTTAAAAAAAGCTGTCATTACAAAACTAATACTATAAAATGAAAATAGTTAAACAAAAAAATTTTAAAAAAATTAAACTCAGTGTTGTTGCTCAAAATTGAATTTAATGTATTTTATATGCCTTTTCTGGTAGGTGGTAATCTTCTCCAAAATTAAATTAAGTACTCTACTTGATCATGGGAGTATGCATGCAGGAGAAAAAATCAAAACAAACCACTTCCCTGGGACTGATGAATAATTATTTTTCCATCTTAAACGGAGAATTTAATCAGGCCAACTGAGTACTGAAATGTTATGATATTAAAACGTGATATGCATGTAGTGCTTTGCATTTTGCTTCTTTTATTCTCTTGAAAAAAAAGTGGACAGGTCATATTATAGTTTAATTTATTAAATGAATGTGATTGTGAGAACTTTTAGCAGCACCACCATCAGCATCAGATGCTGTTTGTATCAGTACAAACATTCATAAAGAAATTACTTTCTCCTATTATAGTCAAGGCTTTCTGTGTCATTCTTGTTCACTGCAAGGTTTAAAATTAAGTGAATTTATGGGTTCACTTATGTGACTATAGGCTCCCCAATTTTCAGTATATGAATAAAATGAAAATTAGTTGGGCTATTACTGGGTACCAGAATTCTCTCACACAGACTGAAGCATCATTATTACTACTTCTAGTTGATACATCAATATTTATGGGCTGAAATGGTAGTGGTGGTTTTGGTTGGTTTTTTTGTTTGTTTTTTTTTTTTTTTACCATATTTTTATAATTTAATTATTCTTGTACTGCTGCACTATGAAAGTAAGTCATAGAAATTGTCAGAATGACTGTGACAAAGTTGGTAAGGTAACAGACAGAAGATAGCTTTGCAAAGGAGAGTTTGAGTGGAAAAAATCCATTATTTGGATTAGATTTAGCTTTCCCTGCTATTCCTGGGAGAAATGTACAAAAAGCCCATTTCACCCCAAGAAAGGACTTTATTGGTAACTTTGTAATGGATGTCTGTGATGTTCAGTGTTGATACCTTGGTTCCTAAGGAAGATCTTAAAAGTTACATTTGAAAAAAGATAAAATCTGTCTACTGGCATTCACTGCTACATGTGCCAGGAGTGTCCCACAGAAGTAAGCAACCCCATGCCTGCAAATTGAGAACCATTTCTGGGAAATATTTAAGAGTCTATTAACATGTCAAATTAAGCAGAAAATATTTCCTAATCAGCTACCTCCAAAGGTAAAAAAACCCAACAAAAACTAGCACATTTTTTAAAATTTATTTGAGAGATTGGTATTGGTTTTGGTTTTTTCCAGCTTATTAGAAGAAAAAAGGCTCATTTTTAATTTCTTTTAAGGGGAAAAAAATACAAAAAAAGTAGAGAAAAATGAGATTTTTGGGGAGAGGAAAAAAAAAAAAAAAAGACCCAGTTGTCCCAGTGGGTCAGACCAGCAGAGCTTTAGCTTGGTGTCCTGGTATTGGTCTTTGCCAGTCATAGATGCTCCAGCAAAGAGTGCAAGGAGCAAGGAAAGCCTGGGGGGGGGAGCTTTTCCCTGCCCTGTCTCCAAGCATCTGAATCACTGTTTTAATAGCCATCAACAGACCTACAACCCACTCATTTTGCTGAAGACTTGCTGAACTCACTAAACTTGAGCTTCTGAAATTAATAAGATATTGTATGAAATAGTAATTGTTGTGCATTTTAAATGTCCTACCTGATTATTCTATTTTAGATCTCCAATTTAGTGTTTAGGAGCCAAGTTGCAAGGCAATGGTCTCTCCCTTTTTGCTCTTTTGCTGACTTAATGACCACTTACTACTTTGTTTAGAACCTGAACTGCTGCATCTACTCCTCTCTCAAGAGATGCCAAGCCCTCAAATATATATTTGCCTGCATCATTTTATTCTTGAAGGAAGAGTACTCTGGTCTTACAGTGTGTATATAATTATCTTAACCTATCCTCCTTCTTATAATGTTTAGTAACTCAGTGCTATTGATTTTCAAAATGTGGAAGCAGGTCTCATATTCAACTGAATAATATCTTTGAAGAAAGATGTGAGAAGCCATGCAGTTCAACTTTTTAAACCTTCATCAGACAGAGAATTGCTTTGCATCTTCACAGAACAGAAAACCTGGATTTGAATCCAAATATAGACAGAGCTTGTTTTCAGCCAAATATTTTGTTTTGTTTTGTTTCCTTAGACTTAGCTGTGCTGTTAGTAAGAAAATGGTACAAAACTGGAGTGGTGAGGATCCAGAGAGGGTCTACTTTGATTTTCATGGTTGCCAATGACAGCACTGAAATACAACTTGACGAGTTGATGCTGATTTTACACAGTTTATTATCTTTGAGTGACCTTTGGCTGACAGCTCCAGCTGAATAATATGGACAAATCAGGGTAGATCAGTTTAATTAGTTTTTAATACAATTTGCTAATTACTCTTGAAATTAGATTTTCAGGAGATTTGATTGTAATGTTGGAAAAGGATACTGAGGAAGGAATTGAAAACTTGCAATAAGTAGCATGCCTTAATTTTAGGCTATTTTTATAAAACATTACTGCCATTTTAACAACAAACAAGGGATCCAAGTAAGAAGTGGATGCTTGTGAAAAAAAAATAAGAGTAATAAAGTTCCAGCTAGCTGTTTAATGGGATGTGATGATGGGGAAAGTAAGTTTACAGATTTGACATGCGTTCTCTCCATTTGGTCTACATTCATTTGCAGTGTTAGGCACATTCCTTAAATCCATGTGTACTTTTTTTTTTTTTAATAGGAAAAAAAATTAATGTGGGACATCATGTGTTAATTTGTAATGTATTAAAGTAATCTGCTTTTGTTAGCATTTTAGAAATAATTATGGTAGTGTAAAATGAGCTGCTGGTCTTCTCAAATTAATTGAAGAATAATGAGATTAATCATGAGTAGGAGGGGGGCCTAGAAGAATTCTAATATGGAAGAGCAAAATGGTATTATTTGGAATTTACCATCTTTTGTCTCTATTTGTATTAAAAAAATGAAATATTCCATCATGTGAATGGATTTCCCTAGGACAGCATGAGTGAGCAGATGAGGTCAGGGGAAGAAACTTCCCTGTGAGTTACTACGTGGAGTAATTTTACACTTTGAGTTCCATGCATCCCAAAGATGCAACATCTCTGTTCCTGGGAGGGAAATGCTTGGTATGTCACACACATGATGCTTTCTGAACACGGCAGAGACTCAGGCAATGCTCTAAAAAATCACAAAATCAAATCTTAGCAAGATGATTGTGTCTTCAACACAGACAGAGTGGCTTCATGAAACAGAGAAGGTGGGAGGGAAAGGTTAAGAGGAAGGGTTGCAAGTACTTCTGGAGGCTTTCCATGTGGAAGATGCCTTCACTGGGTCTCTCTGTGAGGTGAAAGAGTTAAGAGCTGAGGGTAGATGTCCCAGTCTTCAATCTGCTTGTAGTTATAGAATCACAGAATGGCTTAGATTAGGAGGGACCTTGCAGGTCATCTCCAACCTCTCATCCAGACGAGGTTGCTGAAAGCCTCATCCAACCTGGGCTTGAAGGCCTTAAGTGAGGGCACAGCCACAACTTCTCTGGGCAATCTGATTGAGTCTCACCACCCTAGTACTGAAGAACTTCTTCCTAAAGAACTTCTTCCTAATTCTCATGTGACAGTGATCTTTTTTCACCTGTTGCCTTGACTGTTCCTCACAAGTGGTCACTGATGGTTTAACTTGGGCACAGGGTTGTAGATCCATAGTTCTGCCTTTCTTTTTATGCCCTGAGAAGTACTGGGGTTTTCTCTCCTCACAGCAAATTATTGTGATGGAAAAGTACATGGTAGTTTAATAATTTTGAGCCTTTTGTTTCAAATAATCAAACAGGCTGATGAGATTGCAGAATTTCACAGGAACATTTTGTCTAATAAAGGTCTTGCAAAACAGGGGATATGCAGAAAGGAGCAGAGCTTTTCTTGCTAAATATTGTCAAGCTATGAGCTATCAAGTCATGCAGTATATTAGGAAAGACACTTGTCCAGTCACAGACATTATTTTGTCATTTTAAATATTGCAAATAGAAATGTAAAAATCTAGAAATTAATTAGAAAGGCAATAGGAGAAGCAAGGTAAGAGGAAAGTTTTGACTTTCCAATTAGTCAAAGTTTTCTCATTAATGAGGTAAGTTAAAGCCTAGGAAAAAATGCTGTCATGGGCTGTTGCTGTGAAACAGGGTCTGGGTACAACAGGCAGCATCCTAACTTTTACTCAAACTACTTTTTTTCAGCATTATCATTTTTCTTCCAGTATAGTTTCTTGATAGTCTGACAGCAGCATGTGAAATTCTGGTGGGTGACCAAGTGCTGGTTTATATTTTGAGTTTGTTAGCTGGGGCTCTGTGCTTTGGTCACACAAACACTGGTGCCTTGTGCTTTGGTGTAATCCTGGTCCTTCCTTCCCTTCTTCTCTACTACAAAGATCCCATCTGTTGAAGTGAGTAGATTGTAGACAGCATTTAAGCTTTTGGGATATGAAGTGGTTTTGCTGTTTGCTGTAGAAACACGAGGCTATGCACTGGTTCTCTGCAGTGAAGGGTATTGGTTTTGGTTTTTTCTACATGTGAGAGCAGGAAAAATATGGATCAATATAAATAATGATAATGAACAGGAGTGATTGGCTTATTTATTATTTTCCCCTTTGGGGATAAATACTGCAAAACCTATGAGAAGAACTATCATAAACCATCTGTCATTGCCAGGTGATCGTGATCTTTTTCACTTTGATTTCTTTTTGATGAGCATGGCAGACAAAATGGATTTTTCTTGTCTGAGTGTCTGCATTAGAGTCTCACCTTAGATAGCTGGTACTTTCATTGCAGTTACATATAATATATTGAAAACATCTATCTATGCTTTATAAATTATGGTACTTGGTTCACTATTATACTATTAAATTTGACCATAATAATTAAAATTTTAGCAATGTGCATTAATTTTTTTTAAAAGGTTTAGGGTGGATTTAAGCACAAATATGCTGGTTCACAAGCAAAGTTTGTAATGAGTCTTAGGTGTATAGTAACAAGAGCCTTCAGTAGGAGGAAATGGCAACAGGTATGGGATGTGTGAGGCTGGATAAGTGATGGTGGCTCTTGGAGGGTCCATCCAGATTGCGGTTGTGTGCTCACACATTGGCTTGGGCCCACTGGGAGTCTTGGTCCTTTAGATTGCCATGAAAGTACTGAAATATTGGATTGAACACATTTAGAAGCTTGAACACCACTTCATACCCACATCCCCTTCTGTACTACTGAAGTAAGCAGTAAGCTTACTGCTCTTCCTCTTTGTTTTTAGAGCTGCTTTAGGACCCGTGCAGTTCACTGTCATTGGGTTTATGCATTTGCAATAAGGAAAAAAACTACAGAACTGCATGCAGTGTTTTTATTAATTAGTGTTAAAATTTTTAAATTAAAAGATAGCAAGCTCCTTGATCGTGAGACCTCTTTAATTCTGTCCAGGAAGCTCATCCTGCTTTACCTCACAAATAAACCAAGGAACTAAACAACTACTCAACCTCACAACTACTAAACCAAGGTAGTAGTTGCTACCTTGCAAAGCAGAGAATATATTTATAGAACTTTTAAAAGAAGTGTCTATGTATAGCCATAAATATTCTAAATTTGTTTTGTTGTAAATCTAGCTGATTTGGAAATATACAGTTACTACCATTAGCTACCTAAAATTCATTTGTTTTAGAAGTTGGCTTTGTGAAATGTAAAGTTGTAGATAACTGAAAAATAAATTGAATAAACCCCATTTAATGCAGATATGTGCAGCGTGGCATATTTTACATGGATATTGCTACTTTAAAAAGAGAGCATGGAAGCAATAGAAGTGGTATATTACTGTTTTAGAACTTAACAGTATCAGAGGCTTAAAAATTAGAATCTTACTAAAATGATATTCCCAATTATATGACCCCCAACAAGCAAACTTAAAACTACATTTTACTAAGCAATTTGGTTTATAACAGCAGAGATGTTTCTTGTTGCATTTTATTCTGTCAGTAAGGACTGAGGAATAAATACATCAGTTTGTAGCATCTCATAAACTAATGGTGTTAAACTTTGGTTTCAGGAAATTCAAAGTGCTTACAAATTGTGTAAGTTTTGGATTTTTGTGGTTTTTTTTTCTTCTTTAGAAAGTTTTCATTGCTGTTTCTTGCTATAAAATACAGGGAGAAGCTTTAAGAAGTCAATTGGAATCTTCTGGTTTAGTACTTTTATTCTTCTCAATATTCACGTGAAGCTATGAACTTTCTAAAGAAAATTCCTGTAAAAAACATAGAGTTTACCAGTGCTTGAAGATAATAAACATGACCAAGGATGTGTGAAACAAATGGTTCCTTGTAATATTTGATGACTACTTCTCTGTCAGTGCTTTCAAACAGCTTGTGGGGTTTTTTTTTGCCTCCAACCCAGCTCTTGAAACTGTGTCTGCAATGAAACCCTTGGGTTGTGGCAAACTAGAACTATATGCCTCTGAATATTTACAGTTCCTGTGATCTGCAGCTTTTCTGATGCTTCTGGGAAGCATGATTGTAAAGTTATAAGTATCAATCTTACAAAATGAAAAATGCTCACTTTGGGAGGGTTGTATTTCACTCACTGTCACTGCTGATTTGAAGTTTTAGGTCCAAGATAACAAAAGAGGCTTTTTTTATTTTCTTCCTCTAATCACTGTTTCTGACAAATTTGGAACTGAGGGAATCTGTCATTAAAAAAGAAAGAAAAGGAAAAAGAACCATCAGAATCACTACTCTCTGCTGTTAAGGATTTTTAACTAGTTGAATGACATATTTGGGGTAGGCTGCAAGTATTTGTTGATACTATGCTTTGGGGTTGAAGGAAGGAGAGAAAGTTCTCTCATTTTGTCTTTTTCTCCATGGTAGTGATAATATTTGGTGCATTTTCTTTTGTTTCCCTTTTATGGCTCATTATTTGTATATGGCTACTTCCCTATTTAGAAGACCCTGGATTTGATCAATTAACTTCTTAATTTAAGTCTTTAAGCTACTTTTCCTCTGGACATTTTTAGCTTCCCTGTCTCCAGCCCACACTCAGGTGTTTTTAGTTCTCTTGCTCCACATAAACAGCTTTTTCCCCCATTTCCTATTATGAAACTAAGACAATTTAACCAATTGATATTTACCTATGTCTTTCTTTGTCTAAGGGACCTTTCTGGTTATGTAAAGACTGTATTACTTTCTCTGCAAAAAGATACAAAATAAATCTTACCCAATTAACCTCCCTGACAACATGCAATAATGTGCTATGTTGCACAGATGGAAATACTAAAAAAGGTCTATGAAATTAGGCTATGGAATCCATTCATTTCTGCTCAAAGGTAGTTTTACCATTTGTTAATGACTGGAGACAGCTAACAAAGCTAAGTAAGAATAGGATGGAAAGCACTGTTTTCCTTCCCAGCATGTCTGTGAGATGCTGGGATTTACCTAATGCAATGCCCATGCCAGCACAATTGCATTGGTGCTTACAAGAGAGAAAAAAAATAGAATAAGAGTATAAAACTTCTCTTTCTCTTCTTTTCGGGCTTTATTCAGAACCAATTAAAATCCAATTAAATCACTCAACTACAACGTGCACATTTAAAAATAGGAAAGGTGATTGGAAATCATGGAGATCAGCAGAGCTGCTTGGAACTCCACTTGCAGTCTTTTATCAGCCTGATAAAATTTCAAGCTGCTTGTGTGGACAGACTTTGATCTGCAGGCAATGTCAAAGTCAAGCTTGTGGTTAGGGAGGAGATTTGTGCTGCTCTGCCTTGCTTAAATCACTGAACCAAACTTTCAGTGATTTGAGGAAGCAGGCCCAAACCAAAATTGTTCCTTTCAGCTATCATTTATCATGATAAAGATAAATACCATGTAACTGAGTGCTTGAATTACCAGTACTATACATACAAGGAAGAAAGAGTGATGGACAAAGTATAAAACACTCCTTTAATCTTTTCTGCAGCAAATCCTTGCACCTTGCAGGTGCATTTTTTGTTCATCTCTGTGCTCCCTGCTGTTTTACTTTATTTCCACTATAAATAGTAATAAAATTGTTCAAATTTATGATAATGTTTATGTATTCAAAACTGTACTCAGGTTTCTGTAGGAACTGATACACTTGTATCAATAGGAGGTTATGGAAATACTTTTGAAAAAACAGGGCAAAACTATTGTTATGTTTGCTTATGATATTTAACACAATTTTTTTTGTTGCTCCTCTTCTGCCCTTGAACTGGATGGCTGTAGTGGAATGGCAGAAAGATATAATTTAATCAGAAAGAGCAGGCTATGTTGAAAGTAACTTCAAAGCTATGATTAAACATACTTACAGTAATTAGTTTCAAAGCATTCTAATTCCTTGCAGTGTTTAAAGAATCCAGCATGTAATGAAGTAAAATAAATCACACACTGCTTTGTTCATTGAATAACCAATTTTCTTCTCCTAACCACCATTTATCAACTAGAAAACTTCTCAGCTCTCCTTTAAATGTACTCAGACCCGAGCACACTCCTCATTCCCCCTCCCACACACACACAATGAGCTCAATTATAACACCTTCATTGGATTATAATGTACAAAAACTAATAGTTCATTTTGAATTAAGAAGTGAATCAAGAGAAAGGAAGTGATCAGTGCCAGCTCTGTAATGCTTTGCTTTGAAAACTCATTATTATTTTGATGAAAGAGGAAAAATCACGTTTCTAAAATTCTATTTTCTGATTTTTCTTAAGTAATACTAAATTGAGAGGTTCCATATGCTGCATAATTTGAACTGTAATTTCCTCTGGAGAAAACATCAAGCTTTGTATTTGTCATTGTTTGTTCTCACCATGTCAATAGGTTATTATTTTGGATGACTGAAGCAGAAAATCCAGTATTTCTATATCTACGAGTAAACTTGCTGACATTAGTGAAAATCTTTATATCAGATTTTGACCAGAGGATATGAAATATTGTTCAGTTTCCCTCTCAGCAACACATTTCAGCAGCAACAAGAAAATTTAGATGAGAAAGTGAAGGAAATTGAGAAGTTTTCATGTGAGAGTGAGTGAGTGCAATAAGAAAAAGGACTGGCTAGTGGTCTTGCAGCCTGGCTTTCATGCTTTTTATACATATGCTTTTTTATATTCAAGTTGAATGAAAAGTAATTACTTTTTGACTCTTAAATGGTTTGCAGTACAAGTGATGAGGAAGCTGTTCTGCCTATTTTCCCTTTGGAAATGATAAAACCATAGTATTGTTTTAGTTGGAAAAGACCTTTAATTTCATCACTCTAATTTCAATTATTAACCCAGTCCTGCTAAATCCACCACTAACCCATGTG
Source organism: Phaethornis superciliosus (assembly GCA_023637945.1). Lineage (NCBI taxonomy): Eukaryota > Metazoa > Chordata > Aves > Apodiformes > Trochilidae > Phaethornis > Phaethornis superciliosus. The sequence goes on from JAJQWJ010000011.1 coordinate 3,187,140, forward strand.
CCTCGTTACCACATCTACAGGGCTTAGAAATTTCTCCCCCACCACTGCCCTGGGCATCCTCTTCCAGGGTCTGACAACCCTTTAGTATCCAACCTAAACCTCCCCTGGCACAGCTTGTTCTATTGAAAATAAGTCAGCTGAAATTGGGCACTTTTATAGAATTAAGATTGTTCAGCACGTAGGGCATCTGTGATGCCTTTGGGACATCAAAAGATACACCAGGAGGAAAAAAATGTGAAGATATCTCCTCAGTCCTAGCAAGTCTGAAATTGTCCATTTCCTATAGTGGGACTTAAATTCTTACTGCTTCTTGAGTTCATGCTGAGTTATTTTGCCCAAAGCAGGAAGTCTCTACAATCAGACTTTCTAACTACCTGGTAACTGAATGAGAAGAACATTGTGCTCATTTGTCTTCTGTCTTAAAATTGAAATAATTTAAGAGTTTATTTTGCTGGAGTTTGCAGTACCTCTTGATGATCTATACACCTTGAACATCAAAAAAGAAAACTCCTTCTCCTTGCTAACTTCTTTCTTACTAAATTGGACCACAATTCTTTTTTTTTTGTTTTTTTTTTAGAATTCTGTTAATCTCTGTATATTTAAATCACAGTTCCCATTGGGCCTGTCTAAACAGAGGTTTTACATACTACCCATAAACATACTTATGAGCAATATGGCTAACCATTACTAGGCCTATTAAGTTGAATAACAGAATTTGAAAGGATTATTTTGGAAGGGTGATACGGTTTGAGTAAGTGTTGACTGGATTAGGCAGGCTGTGGAGATAGTATAAATAATATTCAAAATGACAGAAACACGAGAAGATTAATTTAATAGTAGTTTTGAGAAACAATATAACTTATTTATTGCTAGGGACTATAACAAATTAAAATAAGCTTGCTTGCGCTTTTAAAACGTTAATCTTAAGCCCTGGGAAACTGGAGACAATTTTAAGACAAGTTTCCTCATTAATTTTCCATTTATAATGAGTATTATGCAGGAATATTTAATAGTTTGTTGTAGATTAGCCTCTTCGTGACGCAGTATTTCATTTGGGTAAAGTAATGACTAAACAGACACTTTATTTATATATATATCATAATCTAAATACAGGTATCTTGGTAATTTAATTTTTATTACCAGATATGGGCAGGAAAGATCTATAGAGGTAACAGCAATTATGGCACAAACCAGTGAAACTTCACAAACTGCAAACAGAGGAAAATGTTCTCTAAATCACTTACTGCCATTCTCTGCTCATTGTTTTTTGAAGGAATCTTAGCAATAAAATAGCTGCACACTCTTCACTGAGGACAGGAAGGATTAGACCTATATTTTCTTCTAAAATATTAATGGGTGTACTTAGCAGACCTACCTGGGTATTTGGTGTTATGCTGTATGAATAGAAAATGTAACGTTGAATGTAGAAGGAAAGTACTGTGTTAAAATTGTGCTTATTTTGCATTGAAAAGTTTGGATTTTCTTTATTACTAAACAGATATTTTAGGACTACACTTGGCTACTCCATATAGAGAAGGTTTTACTTTTGTTGTTTTTGACTTCCTATATAGAAAATACATTCTGTTCTGCTTGTGCTGATTAACCAGACCTAAATATAGGTATGTGTATATATAAATGTCTGTGTATACATACATATGTATATATATGTATTTATCTCAACCTTTGCACATAGAAGCTGCTGCCTGAAAGTAGCTTCCAGGACTAGAATCTTGCATTTGCTTTTTAATTTTTTTTTTCCCCTGAAGTTCAATATGCCAGATGAATGGTATAGCTTTTTGGGGAAACATTTTTAATATGTCTCCTACATCTTTGTCAAAACGTAGAAGAGAATAGGTACTTAGGAAAAAAACACATCCATAAAACAAGCATGGAGTGATGGTTCCCTAGAATGTGCAAAATCCCAGCTTGTAAAGTAAGATGACAATGCAAATAAAAATACATTTGTTAAAAAGTTAATGGAAAATCTTTTTCCCATAACTTCCTTTTGCAGATACTAAAAATGTGTATATAATGTGCTCAGTTCTGAGCTGTGGTTCTGGCAGGGCTGGTGACCTGGATACTGTTACTCTTTATTTTTTTGGCTTTTTTTAAGTAAATCCAAATTTGTATCAGAATGCATAAGCCACCTTTTTTCCAAAGGTAGTTCCATACCTGTGTTTCACAAACTGAAAACACATATCAGTGCTGATTTGTCATATTTGCAAAGTTTAAACAGATTTGGATTTGCTTTTCTTGAACTTTAAAGTTTACTTTTATCTCACTTTTGAGGTGTTTTTTATTTGTTTGTTGTCATTAGTAAATATACCTTTCTTGAAAGGCACAAAAATCCAGAACTGTGCAATGGAAAGTGGTTTTGAATATCCTTACTTCCTCTTTTGCTTATATTCACGTTTTTTTTTTTTTTTTTTATCAAGAGTCAATGGATCCTTTTGTTTCATTGAGTTATTAAGCAGCATCACAAGCAAATTTTAAAAGGCAAAACAAAACAAAAAAGCCCACGTAATCTTTGATGTGCCTGATCTTGCTTTATGTAGAGAGATGCATGTTCAAGGTTAGAAGTTAACAGTGCTGAACTCTTTATTCTAATGTATTTCAGCATTTTGGTATTAAAGCTGATGTGAGCTCTGCACTTAATTCTCCACTCAGTAGAAGGGGCTAAAGTGATCTTTTATTGTCACTAAGCTTGTGTGAGAGCATGCCCAGGAAGGGCAAGAAGAATTCCTGGCTGCTGTAGGGAAGCCTTTTAGCTTTCTGGTGAAGCTGAAAGTTAGCCAGATATTATCTACCCAAACTTCTTGCTATGCCAGCTTTTGATTGTGTTCCCAGCAGAAAACATAGAACTTCCCACCAGTGTGATGATTTGTGTCAAATGTTCTGTATATTCTAGATGGATTTTCTAATCTGCATTGTAAGAAAAAAAAATCTTATCACTTGCATCCCCTTGGCTTCTTGACTCCCCCCAGACTGGGAGCATATGAATGAAGTCGGTTCCTCAAAGCTTAGGAAAGAAAGGAGGTGAGATAGGACCCAGTTGATGTATCAGTGATGTTAATACAGTCTCACAGGCTATTTAAGTCTGTATAAATTAGTACTTTCAACAGAAAACTGTGCACAATCTATAGACAAATTGTATTTTTTCTTGATAGTATTAATGGGCCCATATTGCATGAAATGAGCCCTTAAATTTTTTCTGCTCAAGAGATATATATTTTCTTATAAATGCTTTTACTTACTATCTCCATTCTTCCCTTCCTCTTCCTCCAATGTAATCTATTTTTGATTTGTTAGGTTTCTTTCCCCAATGGATAGCATTTTTGTCCATATATGCATTATGTAGCAATGACAGAAGTTTAAAAAAAATTGTAGCAGCCTCTTTAGTAGCTCTTTTAACCTGAACTTCCCTGGCCATCAGTCATCTGGAGAATTTCCATCACATATTTAAATCTGGCTGCTTCTTCGCCTTAGGTGCTTCTTTTTTAAAAACTACTTTATCCCATCTGGATCCTCTTACAGGCTCTGATTGTTCCTTTTGGAGTTCTTCAGGTGATGAGATGGTGGTGGTGGGGCTCAGAGCTGTCTCTTTGATTTGGGGCTGCTCTTTTAGGCCTGGGGTACCTTATACCAAAGTGGGAGACAGGAGTTTAAACCTGGTGTGCATCTGGGAAATACCAACCAGAGGGAACGTGTTTGTTGGAAGACCTGGTTCAATTTTATTTACAAAAGATTGCTCATTAGAAAAATAAATACAAAGTCGTTCTAGTGGTTTGTTCATACAATTATTTTCTTGTACAGAGACCATCCTTGACTCCTTCAGCAATGCTACAAAATAAATCATTGTTTTAAGCATACATACAAGTAAAAGGCAGATATTGACTAGATGAGGAGGGCTAGTTTAGTTTTCATAAGATTTTTCTTTTTCCTTTTCTATTTCAAAGGCAAGTCCTGCTTGTTGTTCTGCTGTTGAATTTTGCAGAAAGGAGATGGGCTTTTGCAACTCACAGATTAAAATCTAACAGCCATGGAGCTGTTTGAGGCAAACTGATGAAAATTAATAACCTATGAAGGTTACAGGCCTGCTTATTACTGAAAATCAGATAGTTAACCTGCGTTCCTGAGTTTTACAGTAGATCACAGGAACATAAATAAAATTACTTTCAGAGGTCATCTTATCCTAAGGGAGAACAGCTAAAAAATGCATATTTATACACATGAAAATTATATTCTGTGAAGCATAAGCATATAATATCTCTAAACTGGCTGTCTTGTGTAGAATAGCTTTGCTCTCAGGTTATTATTCAGCTTTACCTTGGACATTTGTATAATCATCAGAACTCAAATTATAGACACTTCTGACTAATGCAGGGTCTAGTGATAGCAAAGGTCTATACCTGGAATATTATATTATGGCTCCTGGAACTCTTTGAGCAGGTAAGGTGAAAGATGGAGAAAATCTGAAAAACAATGGGCCATAAACGATAGAGGTCCACTAATAATTAAATGCATTACAATTAAAAAAAAAAAAAAAAAAAAGTTAAAAACCCCCAAAAAACAGTGGAGCAATTCCTAATGCTATCTTCCACGGACCATATAAGTCAATGAATTTCAAGTTCAACCATTTGTGCTAAACAAGGTTAAAATGGCTAAGAGACTGACTATATTTTAATGTGCTATAAAGGAATTAAAAGCCTCCAGCAGTCCATAAAATATCTCATCCTTCAATTTTGTATGCAATCCCCATTACCATGGAAAGATTTAGTCAATCACAGGGCAATAACTAACTCTGTAGGGCTGCTGTAATTGCTAATGTAATTGTGTTACTGAGGTTTACCCACTTTTAATTCCACTGTTGCCTATTTCTTTGGTAAGAAATAAAGTTTCTTCATTCTCTTAAGAGGTACTATATTTTATACTATTACATTTACTTCTTTCCTTTAATATGTATCAACATTGTCTAATTACTGGTGACATGTGCTAGCCAGTATTTAGTTTACTGAAAAGAAAATGCCACATTCATTTATTTTGCTTAGCTACACAATTGCAAACAAAAAGTGATAATCTTTATATACTTCATTCCAGTAGTGTAGTTAACCCCTTGACTATCAGGACTTTGCTGGCATTTTTACCAGGTTGAACATTTCAACATTCAACTCACCAATGTATTTATCTGTCCTCCCAAAAGTAATAGAATCTGGTGAAACCCATCAGCAGCAACACAGCCCGAGTCATTGATTACCTCAGTGCTGAAAAAGAAATGGTTGGGTTTTGTTTCTTTCTTTCTTTCTAGGCTTTTTTCATTTTGTTTTTTTGTTTGTTTGTTGTTTTTTTTTTTGTTTTGTTTTGTTTTATTGTTGTTGTGGGGGTTTTTTTGTTTTTTTTTTGTTTGTTTGTTTGTTTTTTTTAAATTAATGTTTTTAGAATTGGATGCTGTTGGTGACAGTCCAGGAAGGATAAAAAGCATTGCAATACCAGCATGAACATAAAGGTGGAACTAGGTGATCCACTGTCCTTCCCCTTCCTCCCCTCTGATCCCAGTTTTCCTTTGTGCAGAACACTGGGCATGCTTTTAGAAAGAAAAATACTTTTCAAGTCCAAATCTTTCTAATTGTTTCTTTTTACCACGCAAGATTGGCAAGCAGAAAAGAAATGAGTTTGCTTGCAAGTTTGCTAGAAGCAAGAGCAAAGGGGAAGAAGGCAATCTGAAAAAGTGAGAAAAGTTGCTTTTGTAGTTCAACTATTTTATTTTTGGGTTTTTTTTTGAAATTTCACTGTGGCTGCTTGGCATCTCATTCTGAGCAGCAGCAGAGGCACCGCAGCTGTCAGGCTGAGGAGACAGTTACAGCATTGATATTCTTGCTTTCATGTTTCAGCAGTTATCTTTGCAACTCTAAATGACAGAACCTCTTTTTATTACCATTTAAAATAAAAGTTAGAGTTCTGTAGACATTGATGGGAACCATGTGGGAAGTATTGCTGCTTACCATGAAAATAGAGCTTTGTTAAGCTGAGGGTAAGAGGCGCATGAGGCATTTTGAACAGAAGAGGTGGGGTTTGTTTCCTTTTTTATTATTAATGAGTGTGATTTGATAAATTTATAGTCAGTTTTGGAATGGCAGGTCCTCTGGTTCTAGTGTAGTAGGTTTATAGGTAATGAAGTTTCACATAAAGAGTACTGGAGAAAATCAAACCATAGAACAGGTTGGGTGTGAAGGGACATTTGCAGGTCGTGAGGTCCATGAACCCTGCAGTCAGCAGGGACATCTTCAACCAGATCAGAGCTGCTGATCAACCATGCTGCTCAGAGCCCTGTCCAACCTAGGCTGGAATGTTTCCAGGGATGGGACATCTACCACCTCTCTGGGCAACCTGGGCCAGGGTTTTATCACCCACATGGCAAATAAAAATATATTCCTTATATCTAATGTGAAGATAAAAAATCATGTAGGCTAAAAAGGAAGGTGTAATACCTTGGTGTTAGAACCTGGGGATGAGAAGTAGGCTGTGCAGCATGTGCATTTTCTTACAATGTGGTGAGAATTGTTACTGTGCCTTGAAACAGTTCAGAAAGGGTGAGTAGCAATACTTAATATACCAAAAGGAAGAAGGCACGAGGAAGAATTTTCCAAATGTACACTGGGAGGGAGTGACATTGAGGACATTTTAAAGGTGAGAGGTACAAAGAAGAAAAAGAGAAACTACACATTTTAGAATCATGGATTAACAAAAGGATCTTGTGAAAATAGTTACCATTTATGAGTCAAATACAAAAATAATGAATTAAATCAATGTTTATTACATGCAGAATGTATGCTCGTGTCTGTTGAGTAAGAAATGGGGAAGAAATCACAAATAAATGGAATTTAACCCAGGTTTTTTCATAATGTGAAAATAAATCTACAGCTGAGTGCATCCTTCTAAAACGAAGCAGAAGGAGAGTGGGAACAGGAGAACATGATTAATCTTCAACAGTAAACTTTTTTTCTTGTCACTCTGAATCAAAGGCAAGCATGTGTCACATGTTGAGTTTGAGCTAAACAAATGATAAAAATGCATGGCTTGTTGAAGTCAGAGAAATTTACTGATTACTGATATCTGGACACACAAGAAGTCTCTTCACTCATCTTTACCACTGACATGTTTATCCCTCCCCCGATTCTCTTAGATAACTTTTGATAATTATTTATAAATAAATAAAGACAATTATTTGATTTTCAAGCAAAAAGAGAGGGGATGTTTTGGATTCACCTGGCTTTAAAAGTAGGGTCGGTCCCATGGACTGCTATACTGTATTGCTATAGTTATATTTATGATTTTGCCTTTGAGGAACACACTTGGGGCAGCTATAACTTCATTCCTACCTGAAATCTGTACCATTAATGGACAGTTAGCATAGGTTAAATTCTTACTATTGCAATCAGAAAAGGAAGCACCGGAATGACCAACTGCAAAGATGTGCCAAAGAAATGCTTGCTCTTTAATTCTATATTGTAGCAAATGAAGAATTGGTTATCCTTGCTTCATAATTTGGTTATCTTTATAAGAATGCCTTTGAATCTCCCTGACCTCCTCCCAATAGTTTGTTTTTGCAGTTTCTTCCCTTCTTATGAAAAATAATCATGTGAGGAAGTAAACAAGAATGAGATGAAGCCATGGTCACAGCTGTGCTACCTCCATGTGCTGAGATTTGAGTTGATGGGGAGTGTCCTCAGTACAATTCCATCAAGCAATGCTAGAAGACCAAATGCCACAAACCCATGACACAAGCAAGCAAACACACCAGGAAAATTAAGAGTCATGCTGACCTTCCTGATCTGGTTCAAGGACTGAATTTTGGGGTGTTATAATTTCCCCACCCAGAGCACTGTACAGAGCTCTGGAGTTCTCAGGGGAGACATGGACCTTTTAGAACAAGTCCAGAGGAGGCCATAAAAATTATCAAAGGGCTGGAGCACCTCTCCTATGAAGACAGCTTGGTAGATTTGGGGGTTGTTCAGCCTGGAGAGGGCTCCAGGGAGACTTTATTGTGGCCTTGCAGTACTTAAAGGAGCCTTAGCAATAGGGCAAGGGGTAATGGTCTAAACAGAAAGAGGGAGATTTAGACTACATAAAAGGAAGAAAGGTTTCAAACTGAGGGTGATAAAACAGTGGCCCAGGTTGCCCAGAGAGGTGGTAGGTGCCCCATCCCTGGAAACATTCCAGGTCAGGTTGGACAGGGCTCTGAGCAACCTCATCTACTTGAAGATGTCCCTGCTGACTGCAGGGGAGGTTGGACTAGATGAGCTTTAAATGTTCCTTCCAACCCAAAATGTCAATCATTCTGTGAAGGCTGACAGGAGGTGAAGCTCTCTGAGGCACAAGTGTGCATTTCTAAAATAATTCCTGAAACCTGAAGGTTTTAGCTTGGCTTCTTTGTAATCCTGCAAGACATGGTGAATGTTTAGCTTGCAGCTTTATTCATGCAACCATATGTTAAGGCTTATAAACAAAAGCAGCATTATATTTTTATGCATTAAATGTTTGTTTGGGGGGGAAAAGAAAAAAAATCTTAATTCTGGCTCACATGATGACCTCTGTCTTCCTGTGAACTAAGAGGAATGTGAAGAAAAAAGCACAGAAGTGCCTACCCACCACTCTGCCCTCCTGCTTAGTCTGGGGAGCAAAAATGAAACATAATTATATGCATAAATTGAAAGAAATTGAACTCTGTACCATATGCAAAGGGCTGAAGCCCATCTATGGTGACAGAGTAAATAATTACAGCCTTGTCTGTTTACTTCTTTTTGCATTACTGAGGACTTCAAGAAGCCAGTGCCGAAAGCTATTCCAGCCCCATAAAGTTTTTGTGCATTTCAAAGCCAACACAAAATTATACTGCTTTTTCTTGTCTGCAAATTCATGGAGATATGCTTAGAAATACTGTTTTGCCCAAGAGGTTAAGTGAAGGCTGTGAAAATCTATATTCTTGCTGAAGTTGCCAGATATTTGTTTTGCAAGAAGAAAATGTGCAGCAGCTCATGCTTTCAGTGTTCTCTCTGGGTGTGGGGAGAGAGTGAAGTCAGGATAAATCCTCTGCCTTGCTTCTGAAGTGCATTGTGGAAGAGAACTTGAAAGTGATGGAAACCCCATAAAATAGAAAACAAGTTTCATGTCCTGGAGCAGAGAACTTGCCTGTGGGTTTTGGGCAACACAGGGAGATGTCAATCAGTGCCCCTTGGGTAGAACTTGAAGCAGGGATGATTGAGCTTCACACCTCTGCTGGTTTTTGACCTTTCTCTTGACTTTGGTAAAGTCGTCTCTGATCCTCAGTTTCTGAGCTGGGAAAATAAACCACAGTGTTTGTTTCTTAATTGGAGGTTTCTTTTCCTTGGATACAACATGCTGAGTTCTCTTTCCACCCTATGAAAATTTTTCCAGTTCCCTTAGAAACTGGAAGAGTGGTGGCATACGTGATGGGCATCGTCATAGCTGACTTAAGAAACTTAAAAGTCTTGTGGAGAGGAGGGGAGAAATGAGACATTTTCTCCATCATGAGTTAAAGTAAACCTAGTAATGTCAGAATATGAAGCTCAGTATGAGTGAGGAGTCAGCAGTGTGATGTTTCTGGCTTCAGCACTTGGGCACCTGCCTCTGGGAAAGAGAAATCCTGTTCCTCACAGACAGTCTTAGTATAAAGGTTATGGGTGGTTTACTTCAGCAGATGTCCTCTATACTGGTTTATTTTTTTAAAAAAAAATTCTCTCCTAGGTCACGATTGTTGTCTTAAATGGTGTGATGCTTGCTGAATCAGCTTGAGGAATGATTTGGGTGTAATGTTTCTGCTTTTTAGCATAGAGCTGCACATAGGGAACAGAAAGCCACATTTGTTAGGATGGGAATAAGAATTCAGAACTATAAGTCTGCTCAAAAAAAATTGTGTGTGAATTGGGAAGTAAAAACAGGATGATAAATAGCTCTATTTTATGCTTTAGTGTTTAATCTAGTATCTATATTTAGTACACTTATTCTGGGAACCATTAAAGTTTCCATATATTTATCAGTGAATAAGGTTTTCTAGTCTTTCTTTTAGATAGAGGTTAGGGAGGAAATTGGGGAAAAAAATCACACCTAAATGTTCCTCAAGTGATGAATTCTTTGGAAAAATATGGAGGCAAACCAAGCTGACAACTCTGTGTTTCACATGCATATTTCCTTTTTTTTTAATTCATAAAAAATTAATTTTAATATTCTCTTGATTGTCTTTGGTTTCCTCCTAGTCCAACAAGACAGAAAAAGAAAACAAACACAAGCTCAAATTTTTCATTTCATCTGCTTTTTGGTATCTCTCAGACAGCTTTTTTTGCACTTGGTGTACCTCCAGAACCCTTGATATTTTGTCTGCCTTTTTAGCCCATTTCTCTCCTAGCAGGACTCTTGGGGAAGAGGTAGCTCAAGTGACTGGTAACTTGATACCTGCAGATGATTTTGGAGCCTTTGCAAGGGGTTCCAGAGATCAGGAGAGAAACCAGAGGACTTCTGGGCACTCCTTTTCAACTTGCAGGTTGGAGAGCTGAGTAAACAAAATCTTTCGTTCTTGATATTTTCTTTTTATCTGTCATTTTTAGGAGCAGGAAAAGGTTTAATCTGTCAAAAGGTTCCTATGTGACTGACAGATTTTGAATGCTTTGTAGTAACTAACCAGTGTTTGGCCAGCTTTCATCTTTTTTTTGTTATTATGCAAGTAACTTGGAGGCAGATTCCAAGCTTATTATCTGCTATGTCTGACAAGGTGATGCTGTACTCACAGTTTGACAAAATTATTCTGTTTCCCAGGACTGCTGATGGAAGTTGTTCTGGAGTTTCTCTGTCTTTCCCTCTCCAGCCAGGCTGTTTGGGCTGGAAGTCACAACAGAGGATATATTGGCAAGAAAGCAATGTAGGGGTTATGGGGTGCCCACTGCTTTGGCAGCAGGAAAAAGCTAATGGTAGTTATGCAGAATGGAAAATAGAATGTTTGCTGATATAGCTGCTTAGTGTAAAAATTGAATTTTCTCTTTCTGGAATGATTGGCACAGCCTTCATTTTATTTTTTATCGTGCTGGGTCTCTGTTCATAAAATACTGAGAGAGGGCAAAGAGGCACTAAGCTGTCCCATACTTGGCAGAATCCAAAGCAGCAACAGGAAGGGCTAGGACAGGCTTAAACACTGGGAATATTGTGGATATGAGGGTGAGAAAAACTCAGTCAAAATGCAGTTTTAAGATAACACAAGAGATTCTCAAAAAGTATAAGACATTTCTATACCTTTTAAAGACTAGGCCAATACACAGGACTGGCCAAGAGCAGACACAAATAAATCAGTGTTGGAGGACTTCAGAAGAATGGTGTTGACTTTTCTAAAGTGGAATTTGACAGGCTTGACCTTTTCCAAGAGCATCAGCTGAACCTAATTGCCCACTGAGGCTTGTCTTGCTTTGTTTTCTGGTTTGTTTTTTCTTTAAAAAGTGGCACTTCAACACAATCTAGTTACTATTTTTGTGGAACAAACAAACCATGAAATGTGTTAATGTTCTGTGGATCAATAATGAGGGATTTCAGGCCAGAAGTACAACTGTCTGGTTTTCTTTCAAGTTCTCCTATGGTATGCAAGGATATGTTGACATGTTCTATGACTGTCTCCAACCACAAGGACTGGTTAGGATCCACCCACATGTAGAAGTTTTATAAGGAGATAGATGCAGATGATCTGAAATCAAACTCGTATTTGTGTAATTAACAGAGAGTAAGAAAATGTGATTTGAGGTCAGGAAGTCATTACATTTACTCTTGGATTTAAATGTGGGTTGTTATATGGCTCCTTTTTATTAGGAACATTGAAACTGCTATTTTGGTTTAGAGTAATGGTCTTTAAGTTCCTCTGAGCTCTTGAAACTGGCATTAGCTATATACCTTTATTAAAAAAAAAAAAACCAAAAACCAATAAATGTTTTTCTCCGTATTTTACTCTGTGGTTGTTAGAAATGGCCTGTGAAAATGATAGTCACCTCAGGGTCACATTTCAGTATTTTAATTAGTGTTTACTTGTGATTTAAAAGAAGAAAAATTCCCTAAAATTTAATTGCTTTTAACAAGTTTTATATAGTTGAAGGTTAAAAAATAACCAGATGATGCCTCAACACCTGTATGTGCTCCTGTCTAAACTGATCAGACAGCTAGATGGAGGAAACTGTAATTTATCTAATATATTTGTCAATCTACAAAAACATTGCAATTAATTAGACTGGTGGCTTAGTAGGGGCACCGTTCCTGAATCTCAAAGAGCTGAAAATAAATGGACTGCATGGCACAGAAAGTCACCCTAATGCAAACACAAAATTAAGAGTATGAGAGGAGGTTCTGAAAGGTGTTAAGATTGTTTTGTTGGTTTTTTTTAGGGAAAAGTTTCATAACTAGTACTGTTAGTTCTGAATTCTAGAAGTAGTTTTTTAGCCTGAAAAGGACACATTCAAAACTAAATGGAGACAAATTTGCTCTATCCCCATCCACAGAGCCTTCAAAATTTAAATAGTAATTTGGTTGGGAATCAGGATCCTTGGACTGTGTTCCCACCATAATTCAGAGATTCATTTACTTAGATGAGGCATTTAATCTCACTGGGTCTGTTTCCCAGTAGTAAAACAGAAATAATAAACCTTACCAGTCTAATTATGGGTGTCTTGTTAGGCTTAATTAATTTGTAGGGAATGTTAGTATCCCCATATGAAAACTGATGTGTGAAGTGTGTGTGTGTATAATTACATTTTGTACTCCCCCCCCACACACCCCTCCTTGTTAAAAGAGCACTCTTTGGGTTACAAGGCTGAGCAGTCAGAAGGAAATATAAGTTCTGCATCTGAGCACTCCCTTGTGACTACTCATTATGGGAAGTATTTAATTATACTATCATCTGCTGTCAGCCCAGCAGAAAGCCTGTCTCATTCACTTCATACCAGTTGCAAATTTCCACCTCTTCAAGCCAGCCCTCTCTGCTGCCACTTCTCTCTCCTTTCTGATCCGATTTCCAGGTCCCTTCCCCATCACTCTGAACATCCTTGGGAAGTTCCTGAAGCAATAGTTCTGTTAAGGTATTTTTTTCCTGACACCTCAAGGACAGTTCCTTGGTGTTCAGCAGACTGATGCTTGTGTGAAAACCCGAGCACTGTCTGTCTTTCCACAGTTCATGGACCAATTTCTAGCATGACCTGCAGAAATCCAGGAATGATGTGGCCGGAAAGTTTTGCTCATTTGGGATGTGAGTTGGTGCAGTACAGTTTCAAGTACCTGAACTTGAATGCCTTAATCCAGGTATTGAACAGATATGTTGTCTTTGGAAAAGATCATAAATTTACCCACTTTGTCAAAAAATAATAAGACTCCTGTTACAATTTCAATTGAATTTCAGGTCTATGAAGCTGGAATTTTGTGCCAATGCTCATTGCTTTCTTATGGCTACTTCTAACAGATAATACTCTGTCTTGTATGTGTCTGTGGGGTTTGATAACCATATTTCATGTTCCTAGGGACTCTCATATTGAAGAAACTTGAAGATGAGTTTAGACAGTTGTTTTCTAAAATTAGAAATGGGGAAACTCCTGGAAAAAATCTCTGAAGGCAGTGGAATGGAATTACAGGTTGTATTATAGCAGACCTTTTGAAATATTCTTTCTAAAGGCTAATTTACTTTTGAAGAACATTAGCTCTGGAGTGCACTAATGGATCTGTTCTCTGTTACACCTAGCTAAAATATGTTTGCACTCTTTAGATACTGCACAATGCTATTGCAGTAGTGTTGCTTTCTAGTGTTTAAATACTTGAATTCATTGAGGTTCATTAAATAAATCCAATTTTACACAGCTGAGAGAGGTTTATGAAATTAGCAGAAGTGTCATCATTAATACCTATTATTTTTCTGCTTCAATAGAGCCATGGTCGTTGCATTTCAGAACACGAAGGTTTTTTATTTTGTTTTTTTTTTAGCGCAGAATTTACAACTTTTCTCTCATTATATAAAATGAGTCATAATTTTGAAAGTAACGAGTAAAATACAGTATGCCAAAATCTGTATTTCTCATAGATTCAAACTTCTCTGAGTGTTGGTTTTGTTTTAAATTGTGGTGGAAACCAACTTCTGTAGGCTTTTGAAATTTTCTTTCTCATTCTGATAGTAGTTTGTTCATAACCAGACTGTGTTTTAACTCCCTGTTCACTGTGCACCTAGGACTCCAGTGGGGCAATAATAAGGGACAGGAGAAACACCTCAGACTCGAAGGTAGATCTAAACAGAGGGATGCAGGAGTCCTCAAATCCATTTAGGCTTTGCATTAACAATGTACCAGTCCTATCTTTGAGCACATTCTGCCCTAGTTTGTGGGACCACATGCTCATGACTGTGAGTTGGTGTGACCATAACTTCAGTCCTGGGTTGCAGATTGGGATTTAAAACCATTCCCCCAGCCCAAAGAGTGCCTTGAACTTTGGGGATCTCCTGGTGCTGTAGAGTTAAAAGGATGCTCTCATCTTCAGCTGCTGTGGCTCTGTGTTGGTAATCCCAGTTTTGTTACTCCCTTGGTTTGGAGCAATATCAGCATTATTTCCTGTGCTCTTTGGTTGAATTATTCATGTCCAACAGGAAAAACAAATGCACTGATTTGGTAACCCTGGGCTTCTGCTTCTTAAATTGCTGCCTACAAAAATAGCTACATAATAGGACTTTCCTGGAGATTACATGGGTGGTAATGCTGGACTGCATCCTTCAGGAATGAAAAATGACTATGGAATTTGTTGTTTAGAAAACTAATTTAAAAAAAACAAAAACCCAACCAAAACCAGAACAGAAAACAATAACAAAGGAGACAACATTTAATGAGCTAACCAATATGCCAGCTTACTGTTTGATTTTGCAGCTGAAAATGATAATGACTTCAAAGGCATCGTAGGCAGGAATATAGCTTCTAACTTTGCAATATTAATGAAAATTGTAGAAGTATATTTGAATTATGTGAAAGTTGAATTATACAGCCCCTACTTATTGTCTAAAGAGTTTAGAGTTGTCTGACTGCATTGCCTGTTTTTCTGTGTAAATAGCTATAAAACTAAGGTTTCAAAGAATTGCAAAACATCTGAAGTGCCAAAACCATAATGATCACTTTTGGACTGAGCCTTAAAGGGTATTTCTATTCACTTCGGACACAGATTATTTTGAACAATCAAACTTTTATTCTAAACTGTAAATGTAGCATAATAAGAAAGCAGGAGCTGTATTAATGGTGATCAACAGATTCTGAACTTGAGCTATAAAATTTTAAAATACCTGAAAACCTCTAACATCTATATGCTAACAATTTACGACTAATTTAAAGGCTCAATTCTGCCAGGTACTGAATCATTGCAAAGTGAAATTAATGTATTTCTTTTACTCTATTGAGTCTCCCTCTCGTTAATGCCATGAAGCAACTGTGGGTGCACGGGATGTGGTTTGAATGATGGGAGAAATTTGTGAGAACCATTGAGCTGGAGGCTCATATGCTGCAAGGTCCACTAGGGATCATGTCTAATCTTGAATGTGCAGATGGTGGGGATTAGGTGTGAAAGGCTGTAAAAACCCAAGTTCATCTGGGGGCAATGAAGTTCATTATAAAGCTATTGAATAGTTTGCACTGCTAGGTAAGAGCTCTGTAAAATATGCAATGGGAAATGGTATTTTATTGATTCTGTATATGCATTATTTAAAAAAAAAAATCTTCCTTAAAAGCAAAAAGCTATTTGGTGAGCATCTGCAGCACCATAAAGTTTGAATGTATTTGTTAAAGGTAAAGCAGCTGGGTTCACCATGTAACTATTCCTTGAGTTTCTTAGATCTTGGAGCTTGAGTATAGATCTTAAAGGCTCTGTGGGAAAAACTATAGCTCAGTGCTACCAAAACTTTTTAATTCCTTCCTTCTCTATTAACATACTCAGAATGAAGAGGGGACCAAAATAAACTAGGAAATCAGAGAGGTCAACGATAAAGAAAAAGAAATGTATCTCAGTCTCTAGACTTCAGGTAGACTTCAAATTCCATTGCAAAAGTTTGAATAATTGATAACTCCATTTTAGATGGACAGTAAAGGACAGAAAGATGGTACAATTTGTTACAGTATCACTTAGAGGCAAAATGCTGGAAATAAGAGTCCCTGGAGTTGTATTCCCATGGGCTAATCTGGTGTAACTGGTGAGCTGTGGCATTAATGTACCAGTGGAGAATGTCCCATTTACTGCTCAACAAAATGGTCAGTAGTTTGGAGAAGTGAGAAGGTGGAGCAGGTGGATGGGCAAGAGAGAAGAAACCAGGGCTAATATACAGGGTAGGGTCAGTTTCTTTGCTAAATTGGCTTTTCCCCAGCTGAAAGAATTCCTGTTACTTTAAGACTTTGATTTCATGGAGTCTGAATTTTGAGCATTTCAGTGGCACTGCTTGACAGTGAAGAGCCTTTATGAATCCAGTTACTAGTCACCAAGGGAAACACCTTGGAAATAAAATGAATACCAAAAAGAGATATCTAAGTATTAGGTCAAATAGTGCACATGCAACAAAACAGGGAGCAGTCATGTTACATTAAAATATGTTTTGTATAGCTCTTGTCTTAAGGAGATGCAGTATTAGAATTTGGGGATTAAAAACCTTAAAAAAAAAAAGCTATTAAAATTTAAATTGATTTGTTTTATACTCATTTTATTATTATATTTATTCCTTGTAGTATCTATCAATTCTGTCACGGTAGTAGAAATGTATTCATCCTCTCTCCAGTGTCTGAAGCCCTTTGCTAATACTGGTTGAGAACAGGCTTCTCTTGAGGTTGTCCAAGCACATCATGGAAAAACAGTGGAGAGAATTACTGGGACTGTTCTACCTTGTTAGCAGACCATGGTAGAGCCAGATGAACAACCTCATCCAGGAATCATGTACAGTCATACTTATGGGAGTGTTGTTAATGCTATCCACTGTCTTTGGCAAGAAAAATGGCACCAAAAGTACACTCCCCACATGAAGTTGTTCTTCTACAAGCTCTGAAATGGTTCTCACCTTAGGCTTACTCTCTAGGCAAAGAAGAAAATAAGTTGGCTTTTTGTTTTGTTTGTTTTTTTAAGGAGATAAATAGTCTCATTGCTTCTCTTAGAGATATTTTAGAGAACCAAACATTGTAACCTGAAAGTTTTGTTTTCCTCTTATGCACTATAAGGAGATGTTAGCTAACTCTAGTACAAGACATCTCATGTCTGTGTTGGAGAGATGTCTGGTGAGAGAAGTCCCACTGTGAGGATCAGGGTATAACTCTGAGAAGATGCTGAGCTAGTGAGAGCTGGGTGATCACTGCCTCTTCTTGGGTGGAAGGATGCTGAGATACAAAAGGAGCTTTCTAATCTACCAAGCTTTGTTTTTTTCTTTAACACAAAAGGAACACTTAGGAATCCAAAATACTAAGTTAGAATAGTGTAACTTTTTAAACAGACAAGTAGATAGGACCCTAAAGGCATAGTGCAGCACTTAAAGTTTGGAAATCAGGCAGCAAATCCTTTCCTCCAGCCCAGCTCTCCTGTCCAGACATTTACAGTGATTTTCTGTTGAATAAAACTTCATGAAGCCTCTCGTGTATTCCTGGGAAAGTGGAAGGGCATGTCAAAAAGCATGTTTTAGAAGTATCACTGGTGATTCTTTTATCAGTACACTGCAGTTCAGATCAACACTAATCCTGATGGTATCCAAGTTTATATGATTTCTGTAAACCATCTCTCTAAACTAAAACTTGTTATAAAAAGTCTTGACAAAAGAAAACGTTTTAATTTTTTTTCCTCCTCCTAACTAAATTGACTAGGTCCATAGGTAAAAATTGGAGATGCTTCCAACTTTGCTAAACAAAATAAAAATAGCACTTGTTAAAGCTTTTGAGAATAATGCAAATACTTTCTCTATGGTTAATAAAACCTATTTCTTTTAAGCAATGCATTGGTCACTCAAGGTGCCAAATTGACAGTCCTGCTAAATAACAACCTCCTTTCAAAAAGGAAAGCAGTAGGTGCAATGGATTGTGATGCTAATTTCCATACTTTGAGCTTTAAATCTGTTCAGGACATACCATTGAACACAGAAAAGTTTCTCAGACAATGCTGATGCTATGCAGTTTTTATTCTTTCCCCCTTTAGCTTGAAACGGCAGGTTAAAAATTGGTTCTCTTGGCTAATTTCTCTTTGTAGATGTACCTCTGCTGAGAGTTCATACTGTGATCCTCATACATTATCTAAAGGCATTTGTTATTCTTCTTTCTGCAATTTTATGTATTTTTATGTATAACTATTGACTTTAATGGAGCTGCTCCCAATCTTCCCTGCACATCTAGCATTTATTTTATTTTTGCTTTTGCTTAGGTGGCATATTGAATTGGAGAATAAAGCCACCCTTTTGTCCTTTAGAAATATTCACCATTATTGCTGTTTATTAGGGGCATTATGAAAACTATGAGCTAAATGGAGACTGTATGAGGAATCTGAATTTCACTGACATGAGGAATACAGACATTTCAGAAAAGGCTCTTCTCTCCCTGGTGACCAGGTTATATAGCTTATATTTATACAAGATAATTGAGTTACTTTTCTGTTAGTATGCCAATAATATATATTGTGGATAAAACTGATTTTTTTTGTTGTTCTTTTGACAACCCTGGGCTAAATAATGAACTTTTAATCTCTTCTTCTCTAATTTGTGGATGAAAACCAACAGAGAAAAATAGAGGAATTTGAAGATCTGTTCCACACCTTTCCTTTTCAAAGCAGAGTGATTTCATCTGTATAAAACCTACACTTCTAGAAAAGCTGCATAAACCTCAGAATGTATATTTTATATAAAGAAATATCTGAAGTCTCTCTTGCATAGGGGCACTGCACAGCCTTTGCGCCAAGGATATAGGGAAGCAGTTGAAATTTTCTTAGTTATTGTGTGCTATAAATCTCTTCTTATAAACCACATGGATATCCTGAAAAACTGAAGTCCCAGAGCCTGTTCTTCCTGAGGTCAACAGAGAAACAGCAGAAATGAACTTGTCTGCAGCACAGACGTGTGGCATCACTCAGACATATCCCAGCTGCTATTTTAATTGAATGAGAACGTTAATGAGCAAAGTGAGGTTAATGTACAGTCCCAGCTTTCCAGCCAATTAGATTGACAGTGTTTCATTTTACTGTCAGAGCTATCAAAATGTGTTTTTTTTTTTTTCTTCCCCATGATATTCCTTTATTACAAGTTTTGTAGTAGTAGGGGAATGCAATTGATATGCAGTCAAATTATTCCTGACAGAGAGATTTTAAAAGCTTTTAGGGTAGATGTAAAGGAGGAAATTTTGGCTTTGCAAAGTCTGCTTAGCCCATCAATCTGCATTAAGCATCCAACAGTTGCACTGAACAGAAGTGACATCTTCAAGAAGCCTAAGTGCTGCTCAACTTCTAATGTCATTCTTGGGAGAGCTGAAATTGAGTATTTTTTTCCTTGATTGCCATATCACTCCATCATAGCACCAAAATAAAAAATAAATCAATATTTAATTAAAAATATCAATAATATAAAAAATAAAACAACTACAAAAATAAAAAAATAAAATAAATAAAAAATATTACAAAAATAAATTTTGTATTTATCAAAAATAAAACAATACTTGTGTTACAATTAGGGGTAGACTTTCTATTACTCCTTTTGCACCATGGACATAGGATTTCACCTCTCAGCATATGGGGTAAAAGCACCACATTGATGCATGCCTAGATATGGGCTTGTAAGAGAAGAAATACAAGTTAAAAAGAAGCCTCTTCCATTTCTTACAACCAGACCCCCATTACTGCAGACACAGCTTTTAATCCGTGAAGCTTCTCATTAAAATTAAGGCTTATTTTTGCCCCAACACTTCCTGACTGACTGTTTCAGAACTTTTTAGCTTTTACCAGCAATAGTATTTTAGCCCACCCTCCTAACTCTTTTTTTTCTGCTCTGCTCATTTAAATTCCTCTCTCTTGAACATAAATGACTGCAAGTGCACAGTGTTCCAGGTGAAAACTCACCAATGCCTTACCCAATGCCATTAATTTTTCCTGCTTCTACTTACCCAACACTCCTAATATTGCATTTGCCTTATTCACAGGCACGTTAAGCTGGTATTAAAATATTTACTTGGGGTAATGGGTCTTTCATCCATTACCATTTGCTCCTGATGGTTGTCTGACTGACAACAAATTCTTATTAATAGTGTAAGAAGCTGAGCTTCAAGCTCTGAATTTCTAACCTACATCTTATATTTAAACCTCAAAGTTATCCAGTTCTTCACAGTGATAGTAATTCAAATTTGTATTGAAGTTTCCTCCCCCTTTTTTTTTTCCTGCATAATCATATTTAAGTTGTTTAAATTGTATTTCTTCTTGGACTCAGGGTTTTTCAACATATGGATTACCTTCCTGAAAAGATTTCTTTGATAAAATAACCACAAAATGGAACATTTCTTAAACTATTTCTTCATATTTAATATAATCTATCAAGGCTTCATCTAAATTGACATTTCTGCCTCTGAGTTACACTTGCAAGAAGTACAGAAAAGGCCTGTGATCACTTAATGTGCAATAGGTACTACAGCTAAGAACAGTCCAAGGAAGTTTTACTTTCCAGAAAGATTTATTTGAGGGAAAAATTACTTAGGTATTCACATGAGCTAGGTCATGTAAGTATAAAATTTGTTTTCAAAATTGTATCCAATTCAAGGTTAAAAGCTTATTCAACCCTTTTATATGAAAGGTAATATTTATAGTATTGGTTGCATTGGGTTGTGCTGCTTTAGAAATTTTAATAGTAACAGTGAAAATGCTACAACAATGGTACCTCTGAGAAATATGTAATATATGTATGTGCTGCTAAGACTATTCTTATTACCATTATCTGCTTTATCTCAGTTCCATTAAAGTGATGGATATTATGCAATACAAAATAGAAATGACCATATTCTCTATTTTCTGCTTTGCTAGCTGGCAGTATGTAACTGGTGAAAACTCTTATTTTATCAAACACATTTCATATTCTGAAACTGGACTGTAACAAGTGAATAGAAGAAATAATACTAACAGTGGGTTTGCCCCTTAGTGTATAGACACAATTATGAGGCGTGCTAAGGGTAGTCAGTTACTTGCTTGAGAAAAGTGGCAATTTTTTTAGCTGTGCATAATTTAAGTACTTTTTTTGCTATTTGTAGTAATTTAACAAGTAGATAGGCAAATATAATTTGTGTAACCTAGAAATGAGAGTTGCTTAACTTCTGTAGAACTTAAAAATCTATATGAAATAGTTTAAGGCTTTATTCAGTTTCCAATTTGCCTTTTCATCTTCTTTTTAAAGAATCATAGAGTTGCCTTCAAGATACCTGAAGAAATCACCCTATCCCTCCTTCTCATTTAATGGCAGGATAAAATAGAGTTTCTCACTAAAAGATGTTCTTTTAGCCTGCAAAGGTCCTCTTGAGGTTGGCATTACTCACACTGCACTTTGTGTAACTACTCATCCCTTTTTTTTTCCTAAAAGTAAATAGTCATCTCTCATAGGACATGTTTCCCATATCTCTTCACTGTTCTTGTGGTTTCCCTTTGTATTTTCTCCAAGAAGTCTGCAGTCATCTTCAAATATAATGCCCTAAATGGACTCAGTGTTTTGTCTGAGGATGTCTTCCCCACCTACTGTCACCTTCACTTTGTCATTGTCAGTCTTTATTGTTGACACTTCTAATTAGGCAAAATATTTGAATTAAATTCTCCAGGCATGGAAGTGGCCAATATTTCCCCACAGTGCTCTCTTTGAATGTGTGATGCATGGGTGTATAGATGTGAGACTCTCATAAAAACAAAGAAACAATGATTCTTTCAAAACTCATAACTAATTTTTTTCCAGTAGTCATTAAAAAAGAATTCTGCAATTTATATAATTACTACAGTGCACAGAAAATTTCTAAGGGTAAAAAAAAAAAAAAAAAATTAATATGAACGATTAGTATGCAAAACCATAGCTCAATACAGTAAAAAGAATTAATGGGCTTATTACATTCAATACACTTGTCTTCACTTCTCTATTATTTATAAGCTGTGAATAAAATTTGAGAAGGGCACACACATAATTTTGTATTGCAATTAAACTCTAAAATAAACAGATCTAAGAGTCAAAAAATGTATCTGGGTCCTCAGCTTTCTTTTGCTATCACCAGCATAGCAAAAAATTTGGATGGCAAAAGCTGAGACACACTTTTTCTTTCCCTCAAAACTCTTCACACCTTTTTTCCTTTTTTTTTTTTTGTTTCACTTGGTTGTGATATTTCTTAGTTGACAGATGATGCAAAGGACTCAGAGGAATTGGAGGCCCAGAGTGTCCAACATTGCTTAAAAGAAAGCCTTGGGACATACATAATTGAAAATTTTAAGTTACTTCACATAAATATGTCCTTAATTTTCAGGACATTTGTATGCTAATTCACAGCCAAAATTTTAAATCCATTCTTCCAGGTTGCCTGCTTGTTGTAAAGACAGAACAGCAAAAGACTTTCTGTTTCTCCCTTGCCTGATTGTGTACTACAGAAAGGAAATTTTACAAATACAATGTGCTGGGACAGTTCAACTCTGGGTATAGCAGCCACCGTCTTATTTAAATGCTGGATAGCTGCCAAACAAAGAAAAATCATTCATTTCATACCACATTATATTGAATACTTAGACAAAATAGGTGAAGAAATAAAGGCATTAATTCTGTGGCTCTGCCAAACTCTGCAACTTTTAGCAAAGTGCTTTAACTCAACTTTACAAGAGTTTGCATGCTACTGATACAGTGCCAAAACCTTTATGTGCTTTCCACGTGCAGGTCAATCTGGAAACTTCCTTAGGATCAGCAGTGACACACACACACAAAAAATTATAAAAAATACTTATTTATTAGTCTGTGTCACAGTCCCATCATGTTCCAAGCTTGTTTTAATTCGGGTAGTTTGCTGGAAACTGATTTGAAACAAGGTCCTTTACAGTATTTGCTCCTTTGTTATTTGTCGTGAATGCTTAGAATTAAAACCTAACTTTTTGCTTTCTTTTTTCTTTCTTTTCTTTTTTCTTTAACCTCTTCTGAAGTGCAAGGTTTAGTTGTTGCTGAGATGTCGATGAAAATTTTCCTTATCTAGTGCTTTAGCCAAGTCTGGGATAAAGTTGGGAGAGTCTTGTTCTTTGAAAAAACAATACTCTGTCTCCCTGATTAGTGAAGAGTTTTTTTCTGGGAAAGCTGTCAGATTTCATGAAGGGATTTAAGTGTGACTCCACTAAGTTGCTGTGCAGGCTTATGGCCAAGTTGTGCTTAAGAGTTCCTGGAGATAGATGCTACAGGTGTGTTTCTAAATCCAGAGACTAAGCAAGAGGAGAGCCTTCACCTCTGAAACACTCCCCCAGGAGGATCTTAAAGGGATGTTAGGAACTCTTAAATAACATTTATACAGCACAGTTCCCAAGAGGACAGCTTGAAGAGCAGATCCTAATGTCCAAATTCATCACCTTTCCCTTTCTCTTGCTTGACTGCCCTCCTCTGCCAGGTTGCCAGGTAGACAAAGCCAGGCTAGCATTTTGGTTTGAGTTTCAGACAAGAGAAGGATTTTGTATGTTTTTAAGGTTGTTGTCATTTCTGCTTGGCTACTTTGGTCCGATGGGATTGGGGTAAACAAGGCTGGGAAGGGTGTGCATCTCAGCACCTTGTGTTTGCTGTGTGTCACTTCAAGTGCCTTCTGCAGTCTTGGAGAAGGAAGAAATAGGGAGATGGAGACTGATGGAGACTCCTTTATCCCATGGAGTCTCCTGGAAAAAATGAAGGGTACTGGGTACAAGTCACCCTGGGAAATCCTGGACACAAGGGGTTTTCACAATGAGAACAATTCAGCTGTTGGACTCTTCTTCCCAGGGAAGTGTTGGATTTCCCAGCATAAGACCTTTTTTAAGACTCGGTGTAACAGGGTGCTGGGCCACCTTGTTTAGATTGCTTTTGCCATGAAAGGTTGGACTCCTTGAGATCCTTTCCAACCTGGTATTTTATTATTTTTCCAGCAGCAAGTGGCTTCAGGATGCCTTAAGATTTTAGGTCATGGTCTCTTTAGGGTTACAGCAGAGTCAGAGGGCAGGGGGAAGCCCTTAGTGCCCCCCACTTGGGTGTCAGTTCAGCTCTTTAACCCAGGAGATGACCCAGGATGTACTCACTCCAGGCATTTGTAGGAAACTTCAGCAGCTGAGTTGAGGGTTGGGAAATACTTGTGCCTGGCAGTCACTCTCACTGTTTGTACAAGCTGAGCTGGAAAGGATTTCTGTTTCTAAAAGACTGGCACTGATCTATGCTGAGTGTAACCATGTAGGAAACTCTTTTTCCCTTTTACTCACATTGGTTTTGGGAGGGTTAAGTAGAGAGGGTGAACTGTAGCCAGGCTACCTCCATTCCCACCAGTTCGAGTAGTCCTTGAAAATATCTTGAGCTCAAGGACTGAAGTGGTGGGTGAAAAAAATATGATTACTGTAGCACACGTTGGAGAATTGCTAGAAAAGCTGATGGATTTGAGCTGATTTTTTTGTGTGTCCACTTGTAAGTTTTGAGACATAATGAGCTCTTGGTCCTCCTCGTTCTCTGGTGCACAGTATTTTCAAAAGATGCTTTCTTAGCATGTGCTGAGGGACTCTCAAATCCAAACTAGATTTTTCACAAGAAGTAAGAAAAATACATTCAAATGTCAAGAAGAACAAAAAAACCTGTTTTTTTAGAGAAAGTGAGTGGAAAAGATTCAAAGTGATACTTTCCTCAGGTGAACCTCAGAGAGTTACGTTTATGGTTTCAGCAGGTTATACTTACTATGATACGGAAAGCTTTGCAAAGAGCTGCCAAATAATTGTGGCAGCCCGCGTAGAATCCTGCTAATAATTGTATTTCTCTGGTTATTTGGAGCAAAATATTGCAATGAACTCGCAGAACAAAAATGGGAAAAATTTGAAATATTGCTTACTTTTAAGTCAGAATATAAAGGTGAGATGGGTAGAGTTAAAAGAGGTTGGTTTGGCTTTAAAAAAAACTGAAGGGTACAGATAGAAGCACAATAATGGGCTTTTTCTTGTAGTCTTTTCTTATATTATACAACAAAGAGGAGATCTAGCTTTCTGTAAGGACTGCAGGATTTTTTTTTTTTTTATATCTAGCACTTAATTCTTTTCCCTTCAAAGATCCTGACCTCTACTTACAAAAAAGACACTAACAAAACTCTGCAGAGGAACAACTACTTTTACATTTTGCATGTTAATTATGCAACATATCTAAAGATAGACTTTTTTATTTTATTTTTTTTTAATTTTTTTTTAAAGATTGAGGGAGAAAATCAATCTAGAGCCAGTTAATTTGCTTCAGATTTCCAAAAGAAAAGGTAGACAGCAGTGCTAAATTTAATTAGCAGTAGTGAGGCTGCACATTCTGGTACATCCCACTGTCTCAAAACTGTGAGCTTAAAGTCTCTTGTAGTCTTCCAGGCTGAAACTTATGGTAGTAAATGGACCACTCATCTTTTAATTGGAAAAAAAAAAAAAAAAAGGGACATTAAAAAAAAAAAGCTATTCACGTGATGTCTTAGCATGGTGTGTGGGAGGCTTTGAGGCCACAACCCCCTGAAGTCTAGGAAGGTCGGGTTTTTTCTTCTTTTTTCAGTATCTTAGAGCCATTTCTAGGTATCTAGGGCCAAACTTCGTAAGAAATTCACTTCAGCAGGGTATTCATTGAATCTTTCCTTTTTGTGTAGCAGCTCATCCTGCAGTCATTTATCTAACTCGCGATCCAATTTAGAATGGAAATTTGACTTTAAAATCTATTGTTAAGGTAGTCTAGGTGTGAGGGACTTTTAAATTTTCCTTTGTGTACTATCCTGCTCTATTAAGGAGAGAAGAGGGGGAGAGGGGATCAGCTGGTCTCATTTTAGCTCCAGAAATGTATTTCCAGGGTTTTAGAAGTTAACAATTCAGTGGTTCATTTCCCACCTCTATTATTTTTCTTAATTCTGCATCCTGGAAATTTTGTCTCACTAGGAACTGAAGAGGAAGAAAAGATCTAGAGGGGGCAAATTTGAGGACCTGCTAAGGACACTGTCTAATCACCCGTGGTTGTGATGTTAGAAGGAAAGGAAAACAGTGCCACTTACTTTCATTACTGGGTGTGCAGAACATTTGCTAAAATCCTCATAATTTATAATATGAGGAATTTGTATTTTTTCTGGGAAAAAAATTGTAATAGGAAACAAACCCTGACATTTAATAAAAAAGCAAACTTTTGCATTGTTAATAGAAATTACTGGGATTCTGAGCTCCCTGAGAGACATGAATTAAAGTAATGCCACAAATGGTGCCTCAGTTCAGAATTTGATGATTGTTTTTAATAAACATAGTAGACAGTAATGTCAATTTAGGAAAAAAAGATAAGCAAGAATAAAATTCAAATTTAAATGCAAAGGTTAGAGTAGAACAGATGACTCATGCTTTATCTGTAGTGGGGTAATTATGCAGTGATAACTCAGAACACTGGCTTTGGACTTAGGAAGAGCAAATCACCATAGTGAGATTTATCCTCTAGCTAATTTTATGGGCAATACAAAAGTTTCTGAAAACTGCTATTTGAGGGATGGCTATGAAAGGTCATCACTTCTTCATTTCCCCTTTTTTTCCACTTAACAGTCATTCATGTTTACCAAATCATATTGCTTTTCCCTGAAATTTCCTATTGAGGCTGTTGATTGCTTTTTCTGTGCATCTCTAAACTTTTCAAATTACATTCATGTCTTTGTATATGATCAGCTAGAAATGGTTGCCAAGACATTTGTAGTGTAAGAGTCTGCAGGCATGGTGATAAACAACACATTCTCCAAGGAGATTTGCTAGATTACTGTGCTTTTTATTATTCCTTAACTCACCTGTGAGCATCTTGAATGCTTACTGGGACTGGTGGCTGTGTTTTCAGAAATGTTTGATCATAAAACAGAGCTAAGACATTTTAGTTAGGAGGATTATGGAGATCTTGATTGAAGCATTTTTTAAAGTCTGATGCCAATAGATGTCAACCTGCAGTGTGTTAGAAAGTCAGATTAGTGGGAGGCTATAAGGTGGTTTGCAGATGGCTGAAATGCTGCATCAGAGCATTAGAAGAGATGATTTGTTGTGTTTATTTCCCTCTCAATCTCAATTTCTCATTTTAAATGCATTTCTCTCCCCCCTCTACCCCCCCCCTCAAAATCAAGGTTAAAAAAATCATCGGTGTCCTTCTGTTGTCTCTCTGCATTCAGGAAAACCAAACTGTTAAATGCCATAATTAAATGCTTTACAGCTCCCATTCTGCCTCCTGTGACAAAAGGAAGAACAGATTCATTAACTCAGTGGCATGGGATAAGTTTTCACCGTTCTAGGGACACAATTCAGGAGGGAAAATGAGTTGTGATGCTGAAGACACCACCCTCCTTCCTTGTTGTTTCTTACCCCTTCTTACCTACATCCAGCTACAGACCTGGATGAAGTGTAATGAAAGATGGTGGTAGCTGGTAAGGACATGAGGACTTAACACTTCTGCGGACTTGGGATGAGGTTTGTCTTCAATATCTGAGTACATGTGTGCTGTAGAAATAATTATCGTGAAAATATTTGAAGTAGATATAAGGCAAATACTTGAATCTTACTGAATACCTTAGGTTGTTTTTAGTGGTTTGGAAATAACTGACTCCTTTGAAGGGTGTTAAGCATTTATTCAGTGCTGTCCATCTTCAGATTCCTGAGAAACTTTTATCAGTCTTTGAATCCACAAACCATACATCTTCCTCCTTCTAGCTTCTCCTGAGATTCTAGCAATTTTCATGGTAAATTGCCTTGCATGTTACATTTTCAGTTCACTCTTCTGTTTTCTACAAAGCTGAACGGAACTTGCTTGTCTCCATGGGATAGTGTTGTTCGTAAATAATTTCTATTTTCATTTTTCCTAAGAGTCCATTGAACATGTTGTGGTAGCAATCCATGGGCAGCCTCTCCCTCTGTGAGTGCTGGAGCTGCATCTTCAGCTCTGCTTGCAACAAGTGGAGTAAAGCACCAAAAAATGGAATCCATGGGCCAGGGGAAGGGGGGAATCATGTTCTTGATGTGTCAAAGAAATCAGTTGATTTCTTCACCCTATTGTGATTTAAATTCCATATGTCCCTTGAGTTTCCATACTTGTGTTTTATTTGTGTTTTGTTGTAGTTGTTTCTTTTTTGGTAGGTTTTTTTGGTGTGTGTGAGTTTTTGGGTTTTTTGGGGGGTTTGTTTGTTTTTTTGTTTTGTTTTGTTTTTTGACATTACAGGACTAATGGGTGGGATCATTTTTTAATAGATGGAAATCTGAATTTTCATAATGAATTCATGTTTTTGTACATATATAGATATATGCTTGTGTGTGTATGTATTCAGACACATGCAGTATATAATATCCTCAAGATTTTACCCATTTTAAATATTTTTAAATAATTCACACATAATATCACAAACAGTGTCTTTGTGACTTAATGCAAGAGTACACTGTTTCCTTTCACACTGCAAAATAATTATTTGGCTTTTTTCTCATTGATTTTCTTACCTGTATAGCTTGGGATCATGCAGGTGGACTTTACCAGAGGGTTCTTTGCTGAGTAGAAGTCAGGCTGCTGAAGGAGTAGGACTTAGCCACCCAAGCAAAAAACCTTCCACCTTTGTGCCATACTGGATTTCAGTGTCCTACCTTTGTTCCAACTAGCTCAGATGTTGCTGTACTGTGCTTTTATTCCATTCAGATATTCAGTATGGGATATTTAACTGAGGTGTCATAACCAACAAATTAAAGAAGTTTCTGTTAAAAAATTTGGCTATTACATTAGGCAAAGTCTTTCTCATCAAGATGTTGTAGACAAGCAGGAAAACAATGTCTCCTGTGACTCTGAGTCTTGTGTGGTCAGCAGAAAAGCACTGGATAGAGGTAGCTCTTGATTTATTGCATATCAGTTAATAAACCATGCAGGGAGGAAAGGCTGGAAGAAGTCCTTGGGATAGCACTGTTTATTCCTGGACTAGGGAGACACAAGATAAACCTTCCTCCCTCTTAGCCTCCTATAAGGCTGTTGTCTTAAACTGGTGAAAAAAAAAAAAGTAATCGGATTTTTTTTTTCTATTTTAAAAAAATATTCATACATCTAACATATGTATGTCTCAAGGACTAGAAGATAAAATCTTAAAGATGCTGAGACTCTTCTAAAGGACTTGTGCTCTTGCTTTTATGCTTCTATGGGAAAAATTAAATTAATAAACATCTTTACTATAGTGTAAAAACTTCTGGTTTAAAGCTGAAGAGGTTAAAGAAGACATAGGATATTCAATTTTTTTCACAATATTGTCAGCTTACCTGTTAAGAAAATAAGCTTCAAGCCATAAATAATTCTGTAAAACCTAAAGCATAGTGTTAGCCTATTCTTAGCTCTCTAGCCCTCAGAGAGGAAGTGTTTCAAACCTGTAGTGTGAAGTGAAGCAGTTACATGCCTATAATTACTTGGAGGTGCTTTGTAGTATGAAATAACCTTTCAGTTCTAAGGGACAAAGATAAATACATGAAAAAAGAAACAAACAAAACCCAAAGTCTACCTCAGTATCAGGAGATTTTGGCAGGTAATGGTTTAAACATGGTGCTTAGTTGCATATCACAGGAGTCATCTATTGCTAGAATCAATATTCTAATAATATCATAATCAATATTCTGATAGAATCAAATCTGTAGGCATTTTAGATCTTCTGTTCCACCTTCCCTATGACTTTGCACAAGCAGTAAATGTGTCTATTAAAAAAAAAAAAAAAAAAAAAAAAAGAAAAAGAAATTGTTAAATGGTACAGCCTCTCACATTCAGTCTTGTTTTCTCTGAAGAATAACTAATGTAATCTAGACAGAGTTGTGACAGATGGGCTGTAAGGCTGATCTGGCTGGGTGTAAGTTTAGGTAGTTGCTATGACATCATGAGCCATAAAATGTTGGTGGGAGGATGGTTTTGGAGAAGATACTTGGCATGCACCTGTACTGTGCCACAAATAGTCTTTTGGGAGATGTGACAGCAAAATGCTAAACTTGGGAAAGATACACATTCATTTTATAAAAATACTCCACCAAACATGAAAACATTGTGAAGGGCAGGAAGAGGATACTAAAAATAATCCCCCTGCCCATGTGTTTCTGGGTGCCTGTCTTGAGCAAGGAAACAAAGAGGTGGATACAGTTACACAGAACTTCTCAAAATAAATTAGTCCTAAGCCTAAAGTGAAAAGGAGATAGGAACGCTCTTCCTTTTCCCTGTTTTAAAAGTGAGTTTTGAAAAGTAGATGCTCCATCCCCTTGCCTTCCCCTCTCACAAAGTTTTCAAAGAAATCCTGTTTGACATCTTGAAAGGGAGATAATTTCAGGATATTGTGATAAGCCTTTATCTCCTGTCACTTTATTTCTCCTTTTTTTTTTTTTTTTTTTTTTTTTTAATCAAGAATTTAATTTCTCACCATAGTTTTAATCAAATAACATTTTTGGTATTGCAAAAGATTGGTATTTTGGTATTGCAAAATTTTTGGTATTGCAAAGATCTGAAATGAACCTGGCAGATATGAGACACTTAATTTCAATAAGCACAACATAATTATGCAAAATATTTTAAAACTTTTGGAGACTGTCGTGTGGGGTGCAAGAGTTAAGCAGCAGAAAAGCATCTTCAAATGTGACTGTCCATGCCTGGTTGAGTTCCTTCTCTGAGTTTCAACAGAAAAAACATGTGAATGTGCATTTCCATCAATACATGTTTAGCTACAGTGGCCAGGGCTTGAACATAGGCTAAATTCTGCCAAATTTTTAGGGCCAGAAGTATCTGGCAGAGGGATGGAGGAGCAGCTGGAGAACAGGAACATCTTAAATTGCTCCAGCTGTTTGCTTCTGTGCAGCTGAGCTAGAACTTGACTCAATTCCCCATTAACTTAAACTGTAACAAGATAAATTGAAATAAAGCAAGGTTACATTCAACTAATCAAATTGTGAATGGTTGAATTGGAACAGCGTTCTCACGCAGATGAATCCTGTGACACGTTAGAAAGATAATTTAAAATAGAGTTAACTGCAGGAAGATTTCATTTAAGAGTCTGGGTTGAGAAAAAGGACAAAAATAATCCTTTTTGAATGAGATATGATTATGCTGAAGGGTGAGAGAGTATGGTTTGGAAAACAGCTTCATCATAATTTAAATTTCTAAGGAAAACTGAAACATGAGTCTAGTCCTTTACTCCCAGTCACCAATGTCTAAACTGCCAGCATAAAGTAAATGCTTGATAGCTGTTTATTTTTATAAAGTTGGTCCAGATTTGGGTTTAGGGATTGGTATGGAAGGCAGGCAGGTGTTCCAAAAAGCAGTGGAAGAGCAGTAGTTTTGTCTGATGCTGGAACCTGTTCCCTTGAAATGCTGGATGCAAGGAGAAAGGTGGGTACAGAAATCCAGCCCAGAGGACAGTGAGATGTGCAGCTCTAGCACGTTCACAACTTGGCTGACGCCTAAAGTCAGCTGGAGTCATCCACTTTTTTTGTTTGTTTGTTTGTTTCCAGTGAATTGTTTTAAAAAAATCAAATCAAAGTGATAGGGCAGGTGAAGTGACTGAGTGTTTCATTCCAATTGCTGTGATTTGCTCTCTCCAGAATCAGATTTTTATTTTTTGTCTGAGATTTGTAAACTGTATTTTCTTTATCATGTAATGCATAGCATAGGTATTTTTGCAACCAATTTCTTTTACCTTTGGCATTTGTTGAAAATCATGTGGGTTTGTTGGATTTTGTGTTTTGTTTTCAAAATGCTAATTCTTTATAGGTCTTCTGCATTTGTGAATTTTTCAGCGGATGTCCCAATATATATTTTTTATTATAAATAATATTCATGCAGACAGATTTTGAACTATCAAGTATTTTTAAAAGGTCCAGCTCTTGAGATCCCTGAATTTTCTTCCTCTCATGCTTGCTTCTAGCTGCTTCTTCCTCCATCTCAGGGCTATTGTAGTGCAGTATTTTCCAGTAATGAATATTTAGTGATATGTCAAATAGCTGCTATGAACTATTTATTCTTCCTCTAATCCTTTCCTGGGTGAATATACTTTTGTCTTGAGATAGGAGTTGCATTATTAATGTTTAATTTTCTTGACACTCTTCTCCAGATCTGCTTTCTCATCTTCCTATATCTATAACTTTATTTTTGTTTCAAAGTATCTATATCCTTATATATTCTTTAGTCTTCTCTATACTTTTGTCAAATATAGAGATTTGTGTTATTTACTCTGGTTTTTGGGTTTTTTTTTTTACTTATAGTTTCATGCTGAGCAATAAAAAGCTGTGTCCTGCAGTGATGAGTTTTACCTTTGTCAGAGGAGTGAAGGACAGGTTTGCTGGTCTCCCTGCAGCCTCTATGGCTGAGAAATGAGTACTTTTCCCTAAGCTGCCCCCTTACAGCTAGGGTTTCCAGTAGAGTGATGGCTTCTTGCCCAGCAGGAAGGCAGAAAGTTGCTTACAGGTTTTACAAAGGAAAAATAACTTTTACATTCTTAACTAATTTCCATCCGCGATCTTCAGGCTGTATAACTCACTGGAAAATTAATTCTATTTAATTTTACTTAGACTTTTTATTTTTTTTTTTCTTATTTATTGCTTTAAGATACTTCTCTTGATTCAATTACAATTCTAGGTGATAATTGAAAGTCAAACCTTGTTGACTGGTGGGGAAAAGCTGATAACAGTTTGAGGTGTTTCAGTTGGTTAGCGTGGGCACAGGGCTGAATTACACATTACTTTGTTTTATTTTGACCTCTAAAAGTGTTCTTCTGTAGGGGATCATTGCTTGCACCTGGAAAAAGGCCAGTCCATAGTCACTGTGGACAATTTGCCACTGTTGGATGAGTCTCAGTGGGAAGTTGTAAACATTATTAATCATAAAGTAAGGCATTTGTGTTAAGGTTTGTAATGAGATGATGGAAAGAGACTCAGGGAGGTGATTTTGTAAACCAGATGCATGTTTCAAATCGAAATACTATATTATTCCTGACTTTCACTGTCACACAGACATTTGTTTGAGAGCATATATTTGTAGCACCTTGTGTAAGAAAGGTTTCTCTGATGGAGGAAGGATAACTTAAAAAGTAGAGTTGATGTGGGTTTTGTTTTGTGGTTTTTTTCCTTAACTGTGTACAAAGTATCTGGTTGACATTTGAGATTATTTCAAGCAGCTAATCTCTCCTTCAGGTGAATTATTCTTAAAATTTCCAAGCAATCTGCAGTTGTGGACGAGGTCACTTTTTGACCTTTTTTTGAATCAAGGGAAGATCAGCCTTAGGGAGAAGAGAGAGTAATTAAAATGAAGTCTCCAGGCCCGATCATCTTTCTGTCACAGGCAGCTGCAGAACTTGAAAAATTACTTTCTGCTGCCCTGCCAAATTCTGGTTATTTGCTTGGCTGGATGATAAAACCATCCATGACCTTCAGCCATGTAGAAGACTACAAATCTTTTGTGGTGCAGAAAAACCCAGAAGCAATAGGAGGACATTACAATTTCTGAAGTGGAAACTTTCAAATCCCCTTTTGTACTTATGTAAAAGAATTGTTCAAAAATATAGTCTGTAGGGAGAAAAAAGGCCATGGAAATGTCCTAGACAGGTGTCTGTCGAAAGCATAGTTTTTAATAGCTTTATTTTAATCAGCTTAATATTTTGGGGCTTTAATATTTACCTGCAGAAGAAATCCAGTAGCATATTAGGAAAATGAAAATTAGGAAAATGAAAACTAAGGCAGAGTTGCAAAAAAAAAAAAAAAAAAAAAAAGAACTGATTTCACAGAAGTCCCTTCAGCAGTGGCTCAGTGATCAACATCTCTACATTCTACACAGCTAAAAGACAGGAATAATCCATAGCCAAAATAAAATACTGGCAATAAACATTTAAGATACACAGATCAAGACCCTACATCATAATCTCTACTATCTCAGTCCAATTAAAAATATGCTTTTGTAGCACACCAGCTACTCCCTGTATCATCACATTAGTGTTATTGGAAGAGTAAAAAAGATTCCCACTTCTGCTTTTTGATGTGTTTAGCTTCAAATTTGCATACTGTAAGCACTGTGCCCTTTTATACTTCACAGCTACAAAAGGCTGTGAGTTTGCACCTCAAATCCATACCCTGAGCTGCATCCCATGCATCCTGTCCAGCAGGTCAGGGGAGGGGACTGTCCCCCTCTGCTCTGCTGAGAGGGGTCCTGGGTCCAGCTCTGGAGTCCTGAGTACAGGAAAGACCTGGAGCTGTTGGAGCAGGTCCAGAGGAAACCACAAAGATGCTCAGAGGGCTGGGGCAGCTCTGCCCTGGAAACAGGCTGAGAGTTGGGGTTGTTCACCCTGGAGAAGAGAAGGGTCCAGGGAGACCCTTCATAACGTAAAGGGGACTTGCAAGAAAGGTGGGAAGAGTTTTTTTTAGCAGGGCCTGTAGGGATGATAGGACAGGGGGTGATGGTTTTAAACTGAAAGAAGGAAGATTCAGACTAGGTGATGAAACATTAGTAAGAGGTTGCCCAGAGAACTGGTAGAAACATTCCAGGTCAGGTTGGATGGGACTCTGAGCAACCTGATTTAACTGGAGATGTCTCTGCTTACTGCAGGGGGCTGGATTAGGTGACCTCTGAAGATCCCTTCCAATCCAAATTTTTCTGTGAATCTGTGATCCCAATGTTCTCTTCATAGCTTCTCAGCTAACTGCAGCATCTAATGTAAGATAATCATCCTTCTGTAGTTAATGGGGAGATGTACAGAGGGGAAAAAAAATCA
Source organism: Phaethornis superciliosus (assembly GCA_023637945.1). Lineage (NCBI taxonomy): Eukaryota > Metazoa > Chordata > Aves > Apodiformes > Trochilidae > Phaethornis > Phaethornis superciliosus. The sequence continues at coordinate 3,222,119 of JAJQWJ010000011.1, forward strand.
CAGACTATTAAGACACCTATTTATGAAGGGAAGAATTATCCCTTAGAACTGTCAAGTGTAAGGATCTTTTATTCTTTCTTTTTTCTAAAATAATATCATTTAGCATAATATAAAGCTGAATTTTGAAACTCACTCTAACTAGGTCTTCAGATTAAAAAAAAAAAAGGTTACAGAAAGTTTTGTGGATGAAGATGATTGCGTTCATTGCAAATAAAGAATTTAATATTACTTATCTGCCTTTATGCCTTTTATCTAGAGACGTCAAAATACATGACAAAGGATAAGAAGTATCACTATTGAATTTTTCAGATAAGGAAACTAAGTACTGTCAGTTATTCTACTCAAAGTCACAGAAGACTACAGTAATATCCCAAGTTATTTTACCATGTCTAATGCCCTCTCCATTGGAAGCTTCCAATAAGTTTTCAACCCAAATTGGATTTCACTTACCACTCTCAACTGTAGGTTGAACCACATATAAAATCTGCAGGAGCACTGTTTAAAAAAACATACTGTAAATGGCTTTCTCAATCAGAGGGTCACATTCAAGTTGACACTCTTCAGAATTACCATTTCTCACTTTTTTTATATGAAAAGAATCAGCTTTTACCACCCTCCCCTCTTGCTTAGAATGGTTGGGCCCTTGCTGATCCTAGCAGGGTTTACACATATTTCTCTAGTAGGTGACATTGATATTAGTCCTTCCTTGTTACTAGAGGTGCTTTGTGGAATAGCTGTTGGTTTTTTTTTCCCCTTGTTAACTTCTCTTTACTATATATAATTTGTATTTAATTATTTAATTCTTTTTCTTTCTTCTGTTACTCTGCAACTGAAGGGCAAACACAGCATTAAATACAACTTCCTGGAAAATATTTTACAAAGGCATTTTGATATTAAAATGGGAAGACACTTCCCATTTAAAAAGAGAAAGAAAACGAAAGATACATTTTTAGTCATGTGAATTATTAGTAATTGTTGCAGTCTTCCCAGAATGTATTTCTTCTCATATTTATCACAGACATTATCATGCTATTACCTCATTTTTTTTGCTTTTTTCTTCCTCAAAAAAATTACAGGTTTTACAACATAAGAATCTTTGACTAATGGAGATTTTTATCCCTTCACAAAAATTTAGTATTAAAGCTCCTCACATCATACCTCTCTACTCATATATGTCACCTACCCAAGCATTGCTATGATGTTATGGTGTCTTTTATCTCTTTTATCTTCTGGAACAAAAGCATCATCTGAAACACGTCATTTTCTTTCATTTTGCATAATCAACAGCAGAGACAAATTTTGTTTATTAGGGGAGTTTAGTGGTTAACTGGCAACTGTTCCAGTTCTCATTGTTTTTACAGTGTCTACAGTTGCATTTCATTTTCTTCTCTTGCAAGCTGCCTAGTTAAGCTTTAAGAATATGTACTAAACAGAATAAACCAAGAAACTTTGGTTTTCAGTAGTCAAATATTTCTGCTTTCATGACCTCAAACCAATCCCATGGTTTGTATCGTGACTTTGTTAACAAACAGATAACATTAGGAAATACAACCAATGCAAAATACAAGCTTGAAAAATCTCAGGATCTCACTCTTCCACCCTAGCAAAATGCAAAGACTAGGTTGTGAAAAATACATAAGACAAAAGATTAAGTGGTGGGAAAGGACCCCCAAAAATTAAACCCATAAAACTCTTGAAGTGACTGGTGGACTATTAAGGGTAAGTTTCAGTTCCCAGTCAAATGACAGGGATGGGTCTCAGGATGACTTGTCCTTTAGTTAAACTTAAATATTTAAAGCTTTGATCATAACCACTGATCAGTGATTTATGTTTTGAGATAAGTCCATGCTATATAATGAATGAAGCTGCTTCTGTAGGCTCCTCACTTCATTAACTGAGTGAGTTGAATAGCTGGAAACAGGAATAGTCAGCAAGAAGTCAAAAGAAAGCAATAAGAAAATTTGTGAGTAAGCCTCAGGGTCCTGCCTTCAGTTTTGATGCTAAATAATTGCTTTTTTTTATTGTGTTGGGGTACTTGTCAAGGTGTACAGTCTTTCCTTTGTGCTCAGACAGAGCTCCTTTACTCCTGACAACTGCTTTGAAAATGGTACTATATGGGAATTTGAGTTACCTCTGATGTTGATGTATGATCTGAGGGAAACATGACTTCTAGATCTAACTCCCCCTTTGATTTCTGGTGTGGCTGAGCTCTTTGAAAAGAGGTATGATAATGCAAGCTGACTGGAAATTTCCCAGAATAACATCTTTTCTATGGGAAATACTGAGATCAGAAGTCTCAGTTTGGGCTAAATTCTGATTATGCAGCTGTCCTAACTCCCTGTTCACTTCCTCAGTGCTTGTTCATTATGACTGTAGTCTAGATCATTCTACAAGAGTGAAAATGTTTGAGAAATGGTGGTAGCTTGAGTTTTCCTAAAAAACTTTGGCATTTCCATGTGATGAGAAATAGGCTATTTTCTTCAAAAATAATCTCCTTTGCATTTCTAGGGATTTTTTCTGAATGAGGAATTCCAATTTCCATACAACTAGATCATCACTGGGCTGTGTGCTGCTTCTGGTAGCAGAGAAGACCATAGAAATATGATTTGTTTTCTGGTTGATGTAGGGAGATTGGTCCCTCAATAAGTATGTTGACAAAGTCTAATCAAATCACGTTAGCAGAAAATTATGGACTTTATCATAGACTTGAAAGGTTTTATCACCACCTGGCAAGCTTTTACAGCAAACAGTGCAAATAATGATTTCTGAAACTTCTATTTTGGCAAAGTCTGAGCAGGCTAGCCTGAGGAATCTTCCTGATGGCTGCTTGGATAAATTTCAAAGTACCATTGCAAATTATAAATGTGTTAGGATTATTAAGGAAGCAACTGGGGAAATGAGTATTATGAGAATTTTAAATGACCTTAATAAAGGGATTAATACCATTTCCTCACATCTCCTGACAATTCTCAAGAGGACCTGGGAAAGAAATTAAAGAAGTCATCATGTGATTGGAAAATTAAATTTTGAGGACATACATTCCAAAATCCTAAGATTTCAACACACACACACAAAATAAAATTAAAAAAAAAAAAAGAAACTGAGAGAAGGTAGTCTGGCAAAAGATGAGTGAAGATAATGTTTTTACACGTGATGTTTGGAGACTCATGTATTTCCTTCCACATTCAGTCATCTTCATGGTATTTATTTCACTTAACTTTCTCTTTCTCTTTGTTATTGTCTTCCTCTCCTTTCCCCCTGTTTTTTGTGTCTTTCCCTCTCTTTTCTTCTTCTTAGGTTTAAAACAGCAGCGGAAGAATATCTCCATGTGCCTCCCAAGCTTTACTAATTTTATTATTAATGAAGAGCTGTATACATCTCTTTTCCCTTCAAAGCATACAAAACATTTCCCTTGCACTAATTTTTTAGCCCTTGCCAAAAGGCAGCCATCGTTTAAAAGGCTGTAGCACTTTAAAAAACCATACAAACAAACATAGAAAAAACAAAACAAAAAAACCTTCCAGCAGTTGGAAAATACGGAATTATTGCAGATAGAGAAAAATAATTAAACAAATTAAAAAGTTGTGAAAATAAGGATTTTTATTGGAATTACCAGAAGTGTTTTGGAGGCCCATGAGAGTAGATGTCACAACATCCTAAAGAAAAAATTCTGCTCTAGAGAGCATACGCTCTTAAATAAGCAATGAAAAAATGGTATTTTATCAGTCTAAATTTAATTATCGTAGAATCACAGATAGGTTTTGATTGGAAAAGGACCTTGAAGACCATCTAGTTCCAACTACCTGCCATGGGCAGGATCACCTTCTGCTAGCCCAGGTTTCTCCAAGCCTCATCCAACCTGGTCTTCAGCATTGCCAGGGATGGGGCAGCCACAGCTTCCCTGGGCCAGGGTTTCATCACCCTGACAGGAAGGATTTCAGATTTCCATCCTAATATCTAGATCTCCCTTCTTCCAGTTTAAAAACATTCCCCATCATCCTATCACTCCATGCCCTTGTAAGAAGACCTGCTCTAGCTTTCCTGTAACACTTTCAGGTACTGAAGGCTGCTATGAACCTCCCCAGATCCTTCTCTTTTCTGGGCTGAGCAACCTGAACTCGGTCACGACGAGCTGAGCTCCAGGGAAGACAACTTTTTGCTGCTAGTCAATTAACTTCTTCCTACACAGTTATTCCCATCAGGTAGAATAACAGTTAACTTGAACAGCACTATCTTTGTTTCAGAAATCTAGTGGCCTCTCCCAAGTCACACGAGATGTTTGTTCATCACTGGAGCGTCTTCACGTACACCATCATGACTTCTGTCTTTTTTTTTTTTCTTGCAACGCTTGCCTCAGCACCTTCATTGACCTCAAGCTGTCCAGATTCTATTGGATTTCATGCCATTTGATAGCAGTACACATAACAGCTCCCCACTGTCTCAGTTGGTGCTAAGTCTGTAGTTTCCCCTTGGCATGGAGAGGAGCAGAGCAGCTGCAATCTCACCTCAACGCCACCGCTTCCTGCAACGCCCTTGGTTGTTCTTGGAGGCTTTCTCTGTAAGTACTGACCACTGCCAGGCTACTCCATGCATGCACATAGCTCCACTCCTCCCTTTGCTCTAAGGAGTAGCTGGGGGCACAGCAGTGAATCTCTCCCCTCCATGCACTCAAGCATTTAAATAACCACAAGGTGTGGTTCTGGGCCGAGGAGAACGTGTGAATGTCCCGGGGAGCTTGGATTCAACATCACTGCAGGGTGAGAAGTGAGCAAAGAGCTGAGCTCATCTAAAGTTCCTGAGTGCTGCAGCAATCTGGAAAATCACACAGAACTCTGATCTCAGCTTTGAAATGGTTATTTTCATCTGCATTTGGACGTTTTACGTCCCGCGTTATTAATTTTGCCTTTTTGTTGTTTTGTTTGGTTTGCTTTTGTAATCTGCTCCTTGCAAGAAAGGTTTTAGGGCACTTTCTCCATAAATATGCTTTGCTGAAATAAACCATAGCATCTGTAGTATAGAGATTGAAGTCATTACAAAGATGGTTGCTGCCTTGGCTGTTTTCAGTAGGTTTTGCAAGTGGTGATAAAGTTCCTCATAGCAGTAGTTGAGCTGATTCACTCCTGGGCAAAGGGAAGACAGAAGTCAAGCAAGCAGAACAGAAGAGGAACCAGGAGAAATTCTCAGAACAGGGACACAGTGAATATAAACAGGAATAGGATTGGAAAATTGAAAACCCATAGGGCATTATTGGTGTCTGTTTACAGAGGACCCTGTAGATAAGTCAAGGAAACAAGATGATCTCAATACAGTTAAAGCTCAGGGCATAACAGGGGAAATGTAAGATGTTTTCATGGACCATTTCACTCATACAAAGATATTTAAGTAAGGTAATGGATGAAAGAGTGTAGAGTTGAGAGGCATGGCTGGGAGAGATCTGGTCCATCTGATCTCTCTTCAGTAGGACCACTTAACTCAAGAAACCTCCAGTGCAAGGTGAACTTGGAAGTCACAGGAGAAGTAAAATAAAATATGAAGTAAAGTAAAATATAAAGGAAAGACTGTTAAATTAGTTCAAGATTAAGAAACCAAGGGAAAAGAAAGTCTGTCAGGAAGCTGAGTCTGAGGAAAAGAAAAAAGAAAAATGAAAAAAATAAAAGGAAAAAAAGGCAGAGTAGTGTTAGAATAAAAAACTGATGGAAAGGGAGGAGTAAAATAAGACTTGACTACTTGCCTTCTGTAGCCCCATGGAACCATTAGTTTTTATAACTACTTTGAAGGCTGTGTTTGATAAGGAGCAAGGAATGAAACAAAGTACTTACTGTTTTTTATTCTCTTTCTTCAAGTTCACCTTTACTGCCCAAAGAATATCCCTTAATTTTTCAGGATCAGAGTATATGTGTTGTATAATTTAAAGTTATCTATAAGAGGATACTGCAGACCTAAAAGGCCAGATAGAATCTTCTTTTCTCTTGAGCTCAGCCTACCTCTGCTTCACCAGTAATTCACTGACTTGGCCATTATTATTCCTGTGTTGTTTCCACTTTGTATCTGCATGTTAAGGGATTAAATTTCATGACCATGTTGAAAACCATCAACAATGGGTTTTGAACATTTTCTTCCACAACACAAGACCACCTTGGAAGATTGATTTATAATGCCTATTACACATCTATTAAGAATATGGTGAAGACATAAATTGACCAGGATAGGGTCAATGAAGAAAGAAGTTGTATGGATTGAATTCCAATAAAAGGAAAGAAGAAAAAGTTATATTTTGTTTTTCTGCTGCTCAAAACTTATGTACTATCCCTTTGCATTCAGCAGAATTGACTTCAACAGGAGATCCCTCCTACTTTAGAATAGATGTCCATGATGTTTGGACTATGTCATCTGAAGAAGTTTTCCTCTCCTCTCTGTTTCTGCAATAGATAATTTAAGCTGGATGCCTCAGTTTTACTTCATCTCCTTATCTCTCTGTGGCTTTGTCAAATGCGAATTAATGTCTTCAGGTTTCATTTTGATCGTTTCCCCATAGAAGTAATAATGAAATATGACAGAGGACTGATTGTGTTGCAACATACAAGTACACAGCACTGCAGGAGTCATAAAGAAGTGAAACAGCATGGGTGGTCATTGGCACAGAAGGCAAATACTGATCTGTATAATCTTACTTCACCATTTACTCCTCAGAAATCATAACCAACAAGTACTCAATATAGCCTCTGCCATTTCCTAGAAGAAAATAGTAGTAGTTTATCCAGTATTGTGGGGTTTTTTAGGGAAGTGGAAAAAAAAAAGTGATTTGTTTTTGTCCTGCACCCTTCAGTTTGTTAGTCTTCTTTCTAGCAACTCCCATCTGCCTCATATGTTAATATTACTGTAGATGCTGCTGATAGAGAAGGTCAGTTTGAAAGACTCTTTGTTTTGAATTAAGTACTTTATTATGACATGTTATGCCTATTAATTAGATGAGTCATATACTTTATTCACCATAGGGTTCATCTTTACAAATAGTCATGAAAAAATTACTCAACGACCACAAGCTAGATCTCTAAATGGAAACATTCATCTAAATAGACTGCTAAATGGTAGGAACTATTAAAGAAAAACAAAAAAACCCCGCAATTATGAAAAGAGCAAGAAAGAATAGAACTCATAAATGTGTAATTACAATGGAAATATAAGGAAAGAAAAAAATACGAATTCTTGCAAGCTTTCCTGTATCAAATTCCATAGATGCCATGATGAATCATGTGTTATTTAAAACTAGGTATAAACAGATAACAGCAGTCTTATGCCAGTTTTAAATAGAATTCATAATATCTATAAAAGTTCTTTCGAACAATTACATCTTTAGAATTAATAGAATCACCATAAAAAGTCACCATACAGAGAGCAATACAAAGTCACCAGCAATGACAAACTATATCATGCAGTTATGCTGATTTAAGAGACATTTTCTTTGAGAACATCATTTGATAGTGCAATACTGGTATGAGAATTATCAAATAATTATTATACTTAATAAATGTCTGCTTTAGAGGGAAAAGAAGTATTAAGAACTGAGTATTATATTGGAAAAATGTGAGATGTTTTTGCTTTTGCCAATATGCAGCTGCGTGTTGGTAAAATACACAACTCTTCCCAGAGTTCTTTAAACCCAGAAGTTCTTTTAAAGAAAACAAACAACAAATCCAGACTGTGACTCTATGGTTCCTTGTGGTTAGAACCTGAATCCTTCTGGAAGAGATGACATAGATGGATTTATTATTACTTTTTAAGGGAGAGGGCGAATTATCATTGAGGAAGGAATAAGTCTACCTCAATATTTAAGTACAATTGGAGAGAAAGGGATGTCATTGGTTAAACCTCCAACGACTTTTATCATCAAAGGCAGAGAAAGGAACATTTTTTCTTTTGTTCCAGACCTTGGTTCATCCATTTTGGGGCATTTTATCACAACAGGAAATATAATTGGTATTTTCTTTTTACACCTTGGTGAGAACAAAATGTTTCAGAGCTGCCCTGCACGTTGTGTGAGAGGTGGCAACTTCAAGGCCAGGACTGTGGCTGGGAGGCAGCAGTAAGGAATTCTGAGCTAGGTGGAATAAGATGTTTTATTCATTGTAACTCAGATGACAGACTAGGTCTGTTTCCTTACATCTGTTCAGCATCAACCCATCTTGCTAATTCAAAAATCATGTTTGTGAGGAGCACAGTGCAGGAACTGCAGCCTGTGAAAGCTGTTTTGTCCTTGACCTTTACATTTCAGCACTTCCACTGTCTGCTGGAGCCTGTTGGTAAATGCCAGCCTGGAGTTATGAAGGCATGAAGGATTATCAATTGTAAAAAGAATTGCCTTTCAAATGAAGATCATTACAAATCCCCATATTGAGACAAAGAGAGCAGGGATGCAGGGAGGGTTTTGTATTCTGACAGCACGAGCAGTGGCAGGGTCAAGGTGACCACTTCCTACTGTGTGTAAGTCTGCATGAAGAGTGTGGAAACCTGTTGGGAGGCAGACAGCTCAGAGAGACAGACATATAGCAGAAGACTTATAGTTTCTAGCTGAGCAAAAAGCAGAGAGATATTGACATAAGCTATCTTCTGGGGCTTTGATGCATCCGTGCTGGCAAAGTCCATCTGTCAAGGCTCAATGGAGGTGTGGTGGTATGCTGGACCCCAGAGTAGAATCATGGAATGTCTAGGGTTGGAAGGTACCTTGAAGATCATCTAGTACCATGCCCCTTGCCATTGGCAGGGACACCTCCCACTAGACCAAGTTGCTCAAGGCCCCATCCAGCCTGGGCTTCAGCATCCTATGGGAGGAGGAAGCCACAACTTCCCTGGGCAACCCGTTCCAGCATGGTTTTCCAAAAAAAACCACAGCCAGCAGTCCTTTGCAAGAGCTGTGGGTGTCATCTCACTGTCCTTTCAACTTTTAGACTGTGGAAGTCAACGTCTAAGCTGGTGGTAACATTCCAGTAGGTAATGGGAAAACTGGACAATTTTAGCAGGTGGCTAAAGTTGTAAACTCATCTAGAGATGAGTTTACAGTGCCCTAAAAGTGCCCAGGTCCTATTGACTGTGTAGGAATTTCCAATACCTACCTGACTAGAGATCTATAATTTAAATATTTACCTATGGTCAGATTAAAATGCCTTTTTGTTGTTGTTGTTAATAACTGCTACATTCCCCCAGTGTTTTCTGCTATTATAGCACTCCTAGTTTATTGCTCTTCAAGATGGTGTTCAGTAGGAGAAAAAACTATCACATTAATAGACATAGAATTCAGTTGTGGATTTTTTTGTGGAAAAAAGAGAGGTCAAGTGCACACCCCTTAAATCTTTTGGAGTACCTTCTGGCCTCCAGGTCATGTTATGTACAAGTGTCTTTGCAGTTGAAAACTATTTTCCACTCCAAATAGAACTACATGCAGCCCTTATCCATTTTACATGGAAAAGGAACACTCTTTGGTTATAGAAAATACTCCCTAACTACTTCAGAGTAAAATAACTATCAATTAAAATTACTTTAGAGTGGTAAGGGTTTAGGAAATTTAGAAGAGATCTCGAAGGAATGAGATGTTTTCACAAAGATGCTGGCTCTCTTATGTGGTGAAAGTCTGCATTTTAAGATGCCAAAATATGATTTAACCTGATCAGAAGTATTTTTTTTGGATAGTGTTGGTTCATTTAATTGTGGGGGGTTTTTGTTGTTGGTTTTTGTTTGTTTGTTTTAGTTTTGAGACTTCACATTGTGCCAATCAGGTTCTTTCTTCTGGCCCTTCAAACAAACTTGGATTGCAAATACATGAAAGGATGTAGGAGCCCTTGCTAATTTCTTATATTCAATATATGTTCTAGTACTGATTAAAAAGAAAGAAAAAAAAGAAAAGAATGTTTTGAGAGGAGCCTCATATTCTGGGGACAGATGTATATGCAAATACAATGAAAGCACAGTCTTCTAATTAAGCTTCTCAGGCTAAACTTTTAATGGAAAAAATAACACGTTAGCTGCTATTTAGAACTGGTAGGCTAAGTAATACTTGAAAATTATTTTCACAAAGGTTTTCTAGTGCTTCACAGTACTTTCAGCGAAATTATATGATCCAGGATAGACTATCCATAAGTCACAATCGTGTGAGATTTCATCTATTTCAACTCATCTTGAAGACATTCCACGTTGGAAGTGTCCAACAAAAATTAGAAGACAGTTTCAAATAAATTACCTGATTTTTCTATTCTGACAGCAAATTACTGCTTGTTATAAAATATGGCAATAGTACAAAACATATGGAGGCACTTTTAATTATCTTTAAAACCTTCAGAAATAAAGGTTTCTATTAGATTGGTGCCTGTTATTAATTTTTTAAGCACTTCAGAAAATTGCATCTGAGATGAGATAAATGTAGCTGCACATTTAAATTAAGATTATCCTTAGGCTAGTAATCTCATTTACTGTTGAGCAATTTTAATTCAAGTCAAGGCAGTACAATTAGTGTCATCATCCTGCTGGTATTTCTTTGTGGCTTTGTGGCTGTATTTACTGTTGTTAAAGACAAGAAGTCTCAAATAAAGTACAAGTCAAGGGAACACATTATTAGAGGGAGAATATCTCAGCAAGTGTTGCTGCTGCAGCCTGATGAGCTGGACTTCACTTCAGCCATCAGTTGTTTGTTAGCTCTAAGAAGAAGGTCTCATTAAAGCACTTGACAACCTTAATAAATTTCCATTTTAACATGGAGATAATTTATTTTAAATTATATTTTGACAAGTGTTTTGGTTTTTTTTCTTCTTCTTCTTCTTTTAACTGCTGACTTAAAATTATAGCTGTTTTGAACATTTACATTAGAAGAACCTTTTGGTGTACAATAAATTTTATTCCCCCTGATAAAAAGGAATTTTACTGTTACCTGACTGTGCTGTGTCTAGGAAGGTATTTGTTCTGTAGCTTGCATGGCTCTAACCATATCAGCCATTTCATTTTTTAAACCAGCTTTTTATTTGTATGAGTGAATTCTGCATGTGGTCCAGCTTCCCAGAGCTGTTACCTTTGCAAAGAACTCTTAAATTTCTGTGAGAAGCCTATGCCAGGAGGAGTAAGGGAGGATTTGTTTGTCCTGAGGATGCTTCCCTGAATATATTGATGTTCAGTAATTTCATGACAGTAAAGATGTGATCTCCCCACTGTAAAACCTGCTCAGTCAGTCAGAGTGCAAGCTCAAGGGAGTTTTTTACAAGGAAAGGAAGAGACACCAGGGAATTAATCAAGATCACAGGAAGGAAACCTTAAATAAACCCAGGAGATGTTAGGTTCCATTTGAATCATATGTCTAGTGCATAGTTTAGCATCAAGCTTATAAATATTTGTGTCATTTAAAAATATGTAGAGATGTGGAAGGGCATGGCTGTTTATATCATTGTGTGGTTGGCAATACAAATTGTACCAAAATGATGTTGCACCAGAAGCATTTCTAGTTGCTTTCCATCCAGATTTCTTACCATAAAGGTGTTTAATGTATACCTATCTTTAACTTTCTGAGAAATGTGATTTTCTGGAGTATTTGCGTTTACCTTCCTACTACCAACTACCTTAGTGCTTCAGCAGGCACAAGCATATGGTGCTATTAAGACCTTAAAGTGCACTCAGAAATAAGTGATTGTGTGTGATATACACACGTATATGTCTCTTTTTCTGTGTCTATATATTTATGTTTTCAGAATTAAGGAAAATGTTACAAAAAGACTTCCCTGCACTTACATAGATTCTCCTCCATGTGTATTTGTGAATCAGCCCAACAGAAGATGACTTTTACCCTGGCTAATAAATATGCTTTTCAAGATCCTTCCTGACTTGCATTTTCTTCTTTTTGGAATGTGCACTTTTGGGTTTAATAGAGGGTATTTAGGGGGAAGGGAGGAAGGGGTGAAGAGAGAATTCCACACAGGATGGAGAATGCCGCTGTAGCATAGCCACTCAGCCTTCCTTTGGCTGGGAAGTGTTGGGTGTGTTTTGTTCCAGTTATAAAACTCTGGTATCTCAAAACTGATAACCCTGTTCTTCAGTAGTAAGTAAAAACATTGGAAAATGATAGAATTTTGCAGATTAAGCAGAAAATCAAAGATAAACCAGTTCCTGACTTTTTAGTTCCTTGAGACTGCAAAGACCATAGCATTCCTATTTAACAAATACAGACCTACTGAACGTAATTCCTGTAAGATTAAGAGCCCTTTGTGTAAGATTTTAAGTAGTGAATAAATATTTCTTTGTGATAAACAATTTTATGAAAGGTATTCAAGTTTTCTTTAAAGGGCTGACTTGGCTAAATATTTTTATCAGCCAGATTTGGATCCTGTGATGCTAAATTCTCTATACTGAAAGAAAATTGCATTTTCTTCACTAAACAGAATATTGGACTCAATTTGCCACTGATGTATTTTTTTACCTTTTAATGAAATGCTACTTATATATGTAGTAGAACTTCTTGAATTCTAGAAAGTTAAGATAGCTAAGACTGTGACTTTCATTTTCATGCATTATGGAAGTGATTGTGTAGGCAATGGCAAATTATTTATTAATGGCTACTTGGCAAACTACATTATATAAAAATGCTAACTCTAGTCATAGCTCTGGATAGTCCCAGCTCTGGTTAGTGAAACAGGCAGTTGTAGTAGGAAAAAAGCTGAAAAAACATTAAATAAGATCAGGTTATTTTTCACTTCTGTTTGTCAGTGTTTTGTAGGGGATTTGCAGGGTAAGATGTTGAAACTGTCTGCATCACCCCCAAGGAATGGGAGTGGAGATGTTAGCAGGTATTAACATTGGGTCTGCACGATGGGTTATACTATAGAGTTCAGTATTTCATATTTTATTACTTTTTCAGGAGCAATATATTCTGTCTTTAGGCTATCTCAAGCTATACTGCTTCACAGATAGTTCAATATGCTTGCATGTCATAGAAAATTCCTCTCATTTTTAACTTGTCCATGATTTAAGAAAACATAAGCTAATAAAAGACAGGGAAAATAATAAGTTGTATTTGACAACACTGCCTTTGGAAAAATGTGTGTGTATTCTTAGAATATCCAAGTTAATACAACTTCCTACAGCAACTACTACAGTGTACTTCACCCAGGTTGTGGTCTCCAGCATTAAATCTAGGGAATATGCTGTGGGTTGGATTTGGAAAGGAACTGCTTGATTCAGCTTGGAGGAATTGTTCTCATCTGGAATTAATTCAGGTTTTGATAATTGCTGTCTCTGTAGATTTCCTTTGAAGGGTTTTCTAGGTATGCTTGGAATGAGGATCATTTATTTTCAATTCCTGTCTTTAAACCATTGGCAAAGACTGTGGTAACACCTGGACTTTGGCTTTACACCAATGGTACTACAATATTCTTCACTGGTACATTGGTCTGTTGTTGAGAAACACTGTAGTGAGAAGAACAAGGTAAAAATACCTCTCTTAATTGTATCTCATGCCTGGAGAGCAGTTAATATAGATTTTTTTCTTTTAACAGACTGAATCAGGCACAAATCAATTCCAAGTGGTTATCTGACATATATTTCATAATTCAGTTAACATGATGCTCAAACCTACTTTCAAAGAGTGATGATGGAGTTTGGGTCATAACACAGACAGTGAGGAAAAGCTGCCACAGTTCTTCCCTGTATTTGTTTTCTGTTATCCATGACCAAAAAAAAAAAAAGACAATCACATACATTTGGAGAAAACTCAGGTATTTCACCATGAACAAAGAGAGCAGCCTGCAACTTTGCTATTTCAGGAGTAAGGTAGGGATGAATTTTCTCTGTGTTGTTCTTTGCATATGTAAGAAAATTAATCAGAATATTGCTTATAGACCATTGGTAATTTCTACCCAGTGCTAATTTGGCTGAGCTGGGCTGTTGCAGGGACACAGCCAGGGCTCTGCCTTTTCTGCATTTCACCCACTCTTTAAACAGTTATAATTAAAGATCTCTGTATTTTCCATATTGTCAGCAGAAGAAGGCAAGAGGATAATTTTATCCAGTGCCTTAGGTGCTTGTCTTGGGATGGGAGGAATCAGGCACCGAATATGCATTTCCCTTGTCTGTCTAATGTAGTTTATAGACCCAGCTTTAGGGTGGCTCCCATTGGTAAGATAAATTTTGTGTTCCTTCCCTCTCTCTGCCTATGTTCATCCTGGATGTCCTGGTTTTCATACTCTGTTTTGTGGGGATTTCCTCCCAAATTCCAAATGGGGTCTCCTTATCCTTAGTCACACTTGCTTACTTGCAAGGGAGCATTACCAATCTGGGCAAGAATTTTGCTCCATCTCTTGACAATATTTTCACAGAATGAATGAAATGCCATTTTAGGTAATTCATTCAATTTTCCTGCAAAATCTGAATTTGTCTCCTACTGTGGTGTTTTAAAGCTTGCCAATTAAAGATCTACCTCCTATCCTGGGAGTATATTCCACCTCCAAACAGACATCACTTGGCAGAGCTTGAAAAGTCTTAGTTTTTTTATTTAATGTTCTTAAGCCAGCATTATGGTTAGAGTAATAAATGATATTGCATTATTGTAGTTAATCTATCGAGCATTCTTAATTGTATATCCTAAGGGTGAATATAATATTGCTCATTGGAGTTTATGATTTGCTGTTATCTTTAATATAGTCACATTTTCTTCCTCTGCAGTGTAAATATACTTGTGGGGATGAATTTCATATTTCATCCTGTGCACATAGTGTTATAATTTTGTTTTTTTAATTATGTAACTTAGTTATATAACATTTGTCCAGAAATCTTGTTTTACAAATAATAAAATAGTAAGCTATTTTATTTATGTCATGAATATGCAAGTTGTGTTAATGTAGCTTTACAAAATAGTTGTAGCTAATATTTATGCATTAATATTTATAGATTAATGACATTTGCAATGGAAATTTGCTTGCAGATCTTCCATTATGATATAAAACTGACTTGTATAGAATGTTTAATCAGCTTCACAAATTGACTTTTGGTCTTTTCTTCCTTCCAATTTATTCCTGCTTTATTATAAACCAAGCTCTTTATAATAGAGTTTTGTTGGAGTGAAATTTTCCAGAAATCAGTGTGCCAAAAGTTGGCAATGTTAGATGTGGAAAGAGCCCAGTTTTGCAAGTGATCTGCCTTTAAATTTCTGTAGATCTGCTTGTTCAATATTTACATGGCAATAATGTCAGATGAATTTTTCTTTTTATAAATTTTGTAAATTTACCAGTCACCCTCTTTTCTGCCCATAAGTAAAAAAGTAAATAAATATATGAAATTAAGTCATTCATAGAAACACTTGGCATTTTAGAAGGGGAATGAATGTTACCTAACTTGCATTATAATTCTGTCACCAAGTTAAGCACCCCTCTGTTTTTATGCCATTTAAAGAATAACTAAAGCATCATGCTAAGTTTGATGATGGCAAAACCAAGTGAGCTTGGCATCTGAGGCAGGCATGACTGTCAGAAAAGCCTCATAAACCTCTCTGGGGGTGGGGACACAGTAGAACTGCTTTTAAGATTGCTTCCAGTGCTTGTATTGACACAGCTTGGGACAAATGCCAGTTATTCAAAAAGGTTTAAACACAGCACAAACTCACTCTATTTAAAAAGGTTAAAGCTTCCGGATGTGTTATATCATGATTATTGGGTTTTATTTCAAAGAATCGGGTGCTCTGCCAAAACCTGCAAGATTTTTATTTCTTTTTCTGTGTGATTTGGCAGGAGATTTATTGGTTTACATTGCTGTGCTTTCAGATGTTTGTTGTTCAGTCTTCTCTCCAGAAGTGGGGGTCCTTTGGACACTGGGACAATGTGGACAGTCTTGTTCAAGAGATATCATAACCATAGATCAGTCCAAATAATTTAAAAGGAAATAATTTGATATACAATTACAGAAGCATAGAACACTTTGGGTTTTGTATGGGACATGTATTCCAGCCCCTTGCAGTGAGCAGGGACATCTTCAACTGGATCAGGTTGCTCAGAGCCTCATCCAACCTGACCTAGAATATTTCCAGGGATGGGGCATCTCCCACCTCTCTGGACAACCTGGGCCATTGTTTCACCACCCTCAGTAGCAAACATTTTTTCTTACATTGAGTCTGAAAATTATTACCCTTCATTCCATCACTCCATGCCTTTTAAAGTCCCTCCCCAGTTTTAATTTTTTTTACCCCGTCAGGTACTGGAAGGTGCTCTAAGGTCTCCCTTCTCCATGCTGAACAACCCCAACTCAATTCTGAAGAGCTAGGGCTAGGACTTCAGAGCTGGATGGAGTGGGGATGCACATCTCCCATGCAATCTGATGCTATTTGTAGTGTAAATTCACTCTGTAATAATGCCCATTCTTTCTCTTCCATTCACATATCTGAATTTTTGCTTTGGATGGGATAAAGCACATAAAGTTCTGAACCTACTTAAAACATGGGCTTAAGCTGTGTGCAAAATAAATTGTGCTATTAGCACTGGGTTTAAAGTGCACAATTGCATAGGATCTGGATTGCTTCTGCTTTCTATAGCAATTTACAACATTTCTTATTTCTGCTGTGCCTTGTTTTCTGTGAATTATAATAGCAGAGCTAATAAAAAACTGCAATAAATACTGATACCAGTGATATCATATAAGCAAAGGGTATTAATATTAATTGCAAAAAAAATCTGCAAGGTAATTTATTGGAGGAAGGCTAAGCATTTTAGATTATTTTATTGAGACACCAGAAATTAAAATACATTGCAATATTGACATTAAAGTGTGGTCCCCTTTATTTGATTTGTTCGGCGATACAATCTAATTTTTCACACTTAGACTATAATAGCTTTGCTCAAGTTAAATAACAAACCAACAGCCCCCACTCTTAAACCAGCCCAAATTCTGATGCTTGAATCTTTCTTTACAAATCCTTTTCCACTGAAATAATTCAACTTCTGTCTTTCAATTGAAATATTCCATTGTTTGGCATGCTGACACTACTGAGCATGGTAGGAGTTACTCTCAGAATGTTGTTACCCCCAAAAGTCTTCTCTGCAGGACTCAGTTTGCTGCATTTCCCAAGGAAGATGCAGCTCCTGCTGCTGTCTGGGGGTGTGCTTTACCTCCCCAGCTGAAACACGTTTAACCTACTTCTGAAGAAACTAAATATTTAGCTAAGGAGGAATTGCTAGACTTTGGGTAAGCTGAAAATGTATTCTGTTTTTATTTGAGGAAGCGGAAAGAAAGAGTAGGCACTTGGGGACAGGAAAATGCCTTGGGTTTCCTTCAGGCTGTTATCCCGAGTCTCCCAACATTTCTCTTTCCATGAGCCCATGTTCAGGAGGGGATCTGTAGTCGAGGGAATTCCCTTGGGCTATTGCAGTTTTTTGCATATTTTATGCTGGAAGGAGAGAGCATTCTGTCTAAGAGACAGGGAAATGAAGCGAATCTCATTTAGAGAAGCTGTGCTGGTGTGTAATTTCTGCATTGTTAAAGCACAAAATTAAATTCTTGATAGCTATGCAGTTTTATATAATTATCACTATTTTTCATTGAGAAGGGAGGAAAAAATAGAGAAGTGCTGTTTACATTAAGGAGCACACAGCTGCACAAGTATATGACCAAGGTTCAGGTCCTCTAGAAGTGCAAATATTGATGAGTTCACAACCTCTTGCCCTTAATCTTTTATTCCTGCAGTCTTTCATCTCTCAGACAACATTACATTCTGATATTCATGATGTCCAGCACTGGATCACAAACCAACTGCTGCATCCCAATTCCAGCAGCTGCATCTGACATGCTGGTAGGAAGTACAGTGCTCAGATTCAAGATTTGTGATCCTGGTTGACCTGACATTTGTGGGGGAATGAGATTTCACTGCTCTCCCTACTCTGATGAAAATTTCTCATGTTTTCTACCATAACAGCTCTGTAGTTTTAATCAGGTATTGTAAACACGTACCAGTTCTTCCCTGGCACTTTTTAAAAGCTCAGAATATGAAATCACTAATAATTCCTAGAGGAACCTACTTCATTTGGGGTGAGATTTTTTTTTTTTTATCCAGGTGATGGTTTGTGTTTGTAGGTAAAGGTTTCCAAGTGTAAAGCACTTCTACTTTTATCAGAATGTTTTCCTTCCCTGCAGTAAGAAACTTCATCAAAGAATTTCACTTGATTTGGTTGCCTGTCAGCCTGAGTTAAGCAGAAGCATCTGAAAAACTGGTTTATCCTCTAAAGCAAAAAGCACATGGTCCCACGTATATTCAGTTGAGAAGCTGAGAGCTCCATTGATAGATTATTTCTCAAATCACTGCAAGAAATAAACAGCCTTGCAAATCTAATCAAGCAGGGATCAGCAGTGGTGTAAAGCTCTTGAAATGTTTAGATCTAGAGAAAGGAGATAGGGAATATAATAGAGGGTGGAGAGGAGATGAAATTGTTACTTAACTAGCAGTGGGTGAAAAGAAATACGTTTAGGGAGTGCATTTTGTCTTGTATGTATTGAAAAGGAGACAGAATTATGAGAAGGTTTTTACACCTCCTGGGACTTTTATGTTGTTATAGACAGGAATAGAAGAGCAGAACTGATGCTCTGTGTGTAGGAAGCAAATCCATTTCAAAATTCAGTGTAACCTATCCTTTCCCTTCTAACATTTTGAAACTCTATTTTTGCTGGAGTTTGTTACAGTGCCAGTCTAAAAATACATTAATATATATATATATATATATATATATATTCAAACCTTGGGCTTGAGCCAGGTGTGATGATGTCAGCAGAAGTCTTCCTACTGAATTTGGGTGAGATTTGTGATCATTCTACCAGCAATTATTTGGACCTTCTGGAGAAGCATTTTTAGCAGAGAAGTCTATCCCGTCTACAGGCTTTTTGTGGAAGACTCAAGGTTTTTTTAAGCCTTTCTAAGACACAGCAGTACAGAAACCATTGAACTCAGTGTATTTTTTTTTAAAGCTGACGGAAATGAAATAATTTCCTATTATATCAATTTTTAGACATTTGAATAAATTGCCTGATTGCTAAAGATACTAAGCACTCGCTCTTCAGAGGGACATTTTGTGTTAGGAAATGATGCAGGATGTTATCCTCTCCTCAAATGGAGTACTGAAAAGAGAAGCAAAAGTTCTGAAAATCAGTCACCATAACCTGTTCTGCCTGGAAACAAGCCACACACGGTTTTCTCCTTTATGACCTCATTTTTGCCTTCCAGAGTCATGTCATTTTTTGATAACAACTTTCTGCCTCGGGGTTTTTTGTTGGGTTTTGATTTTTGTCAGAACAAATGCAAGGCCTTTGCTTCTCCAGGGATAGTGAAACTTGTTGGAAAACTTAGCTGTTGGTGCACAGTTCAGGGCCTTGTCAAACAGCAGAAAAACTCTGGGGGTTAAGGGACATGAGACCAGGAGCATGGCAAGAACTCAGGGTACTATGGAAAGGTTTGGGATGGACGTGCACCAAGACGTGAGAAGATTGGGTGGGAAGAGATGTGAATGACAGAGGATTTGGGGACTGCATGGAGCAATGGGTTCTCTGTGGAGAGGAATTTGCGATGTTGGGATTTGGGGGGGGGAATCAGAGTAAGGAATGTTGGCATGGAGAGAAGTTAGGGTGCTTTCATTGAAATACGAATGTCATATCTGCAGAGGTAGACAAAGCAAAAATCTCTAAGCTTAACCTATTTCTAAAAGTTGCTGTTAATAGCTGCATGATTAAGTAATAAAGCACAACAATTGCTGAGTGATCCTTCTCTTTTGATTTTAAGGAATCTTGGAGATAAGATGCATCTGGGACATCTTGGGTAATAATTCTTGAATTTGTTTTACTGCTTTTTGAGTCCTCTTATATATGGCTCCAAGATATCTATGACAAATGTTTGTATGTGAGAAAGTATTTATTTTCTTCTTTCTAATCATTCAGTGCAGTTGTCCCCAAGGCCTTGTATAATGAGAACAATGAATAATTACCTTCCATTCACCTTTTCCATTAAGTTTGTAAATGTGAGGGTCTGCCTTTTTTCCTTCTTTCTCCACAAAGCTCATTTTAAATGGAAGAATTTTTATACCTTTATTATTTTTGTCTGTATTTTCTGTTCTTTGGTTCACCTCTGGCACAGGCACACCCCATATCCATATGGTTTCATGACATTGGTCTCTCTCTTGTCCTTCAACCTTTTCAAAACAATTTATTCTGTTGGTGTTCTTCATCATCTAAGAACATTATAGCTGTGATTTTAGAGAAGAATTCAACCTGAACCAATGTTTCCTTCTAGAGTGAATTGCCAAAGTAGGAAACACTGTTGTAAAGGCTGATGTGCTGCAAGAACTTTAATACTGGATTTCAGCTGGTTTTTGGGTTGATATTTGTGTGTCTGAGTTTCAATGCAACCTTTCCCACTGCTGGTTACTTTTGACTACACTGAGTATTTTGGTATCATCAGTAGATTAAAAAACCTCACCCACTCTAGATCAATTCTGGACATAAAGATGAGCCAAGACTCTAAGCAGAATCCCTATGGAATTCTGCTAATAACTTCCTCTCACTGGAAAATTGACCATCTTTGATCTTTTAACAGGATGCAAATCTATGACAGAATTTGCCCTTGTACTGAATAGTTTCTCATAGAGCTTTTGTTACAGAATTAATCACAAAATCCTTCTGATGTGTTGGTGCTGTTCAACTGCCTTAAAAAAACTGATTATACCTTGCTCCTGTACCCTGTCTGAGTGGTGCATTTGTATGCAGTAGATGAATATTAAAATCTCTAATGTGGTACACTAAAAGCGAAGAGATGAACAGACTAAAAAACCTATTTGAACAATTAAGTAAGAAAATTTTGTTTGCAAGTGTAAGAAAAACAAGACCTAAATCTGACTAAATTTAATAAAAATTTAGAGATGGCTTTGAATTACTTTGTTTACCCATTTTCCTAACAATTCCTTTAAAAACTTTTTCTTATGCCAACTTTTTTCTTGTACCAACTTTTTCTTACGCTTTTCTTATACCTAAGATTTGGGGTATGTTGATTTTATGATCATCTTATAATCTAAGGCTTTTGGTGATCGTTAAGACTTAACTCTTCTTTCTACATTGGTTTTATAATTTTTCTGACTCTTTTGGCTGGCTGTGAGCTGCTGAAAAATCTCACCTAGAGATGGGATACAGGCAGGATGCTCCTGCTGAAATTAAGTTCTTCAGTATAAGGATGTTATGGTCACCAGAGTTTGGGTCAATAAAATTTTTTTCTTTGTTACAACAAATGAACAGGGATTTTTGGGGCTCAGCTGTCTCTTTTACTTTTTGGAACTGCCTTCCTCCATGTAATCCATCTGGATGAAAGGAGCCAGAACCATGGTGATAGTTCTAAGCTGCTGTGTTCTTTTCCTGCTGTCAGGTTTACTTAGAACTTTTCCATTCTGAATTTACACTTTAGCTTAATTTCCAGAGGTTTTATTATCTCTGAATCAACTGTTGCAGGCTGTCTAATGGTCCAGTTCAATTCTGGTTTTTAAGCTCTTCTGAGAGTCATTATTGGTTTTAGAGTAATTTCTTGAAAGTCTGCAGATAAGTAAATGACTGAGAAACGAAATTAAATTAACAATACCTCAGAAAAAATTGTAGCTACAAGTTCTGGCTTCTGATATCCACTGATAATCTTTAGCCTTCACAGCCATGCTAGATAATAATTTCTCTTGTGATTTGGGTTTTTTGGCTTTGGTTTTTTTTTTTCCATTTTGTGAATGTATTTGTAAGTAAAAGTCAGTATATGACAAAAGTACATCATTGTGTCATTGTTCTGTCAGTGGAGAACTTATGCCTTAAAAAAAAACCAAAAAGAGTCTCTTGTTCTCCTGGTAAGGGAAAATAAACATATTTAAATACAAATCAGGACGATGCCAAAGTATGAAGGGTTTATAGTTCATGTTTTAAGAAAAATATGTTCTCATTTTCTATTGTGACGCATCTGTTTCACCAGTAAATTCCAGTTCTGTGCAAAATAATCTCATTCCTGCTTATTTAGGTGGATGCATTTGGCAAATCACAGTGAAAGCATCCAAACTGAATAGGGTAAAATATTACAACGTAGTCAGACAATCTTTATTTTTAAAAGATGTAAATCTGAGGCTATTCAGCTTTCCTTACCCATGCTCAACTGAGTTATTATGTTTATTAAAGTGCTTGTTGCATTCTTTCTAGACACAAGTCAAAAAATCAATATTCTATACAGATAAAATATATTGGTTTGTTGGGAAATTGAAGAATTTTATATCACTTTTCTCTTGAGAGATTATTAATATTTACTGGGTAAAAAAGCCATTATTAAACAGATGCCAGCAAGTATAGAATAGCTTAGGGTAAATTCCTCTGATGCAAGGTATAGACCATGTTCTCAGCTTTATGTACCTGATAAATGTTGTTCAGCTTTTGTCAATGTCATTGGAGCCATTAGCAGATGGCTTCAAAAAGTTTAGTCATTTAAAAATGAACTGAGCTGTTCTTTATGGGCATCCATTATTAAAAAGAAATATAACAGAGCTGTCATGAATGACTTTCATCTCCCATCAATTCCCCATGCATGTAACTGCATCGCCTTCAAGGGAGCTGTTTCTAATCTATAACCATTATAGATTTTAAAGTCAAAAGGGCCATTCTGATTATGTGTAATCTGACCTTTGGCATAACATATGACATAAATTTCTACCTGCATTAGGTCTGATGATTAAGCCTGTGCTTCACTGAAAGGTGATGAATAATGTATCTCACCTAACTTCATCTCTCAAAAAAATAGTCACATAGTCGCAGTTTTCTTAAGTAAATGGGGGAAAAAAAGAGGCACCTTTTGAGAAAGATTCATCCCATGTGTTCAGTTACTTAAAATGAAATAAAGTGGGCTGCCTGCTCTGGGTCTTGTCCATCCCCATGGCCTGTACTCTGGTTTGGCCTGGCCTTGGACTTTAAGTAGCTCAAATTTGTTGATATGAACCCTTCCCATGCAGCTTTGATCTTAACGTTTCTCTGAGTCTCGATCAGTTTTCCTCTGGGTTTATAATTCTTGCTTAAGAAGTTTATTGGTATTCTGAATTTGTTTAGCTCCAATAGCCAAGTATTGAATCTTGTAAACAGATCTTTATCAGCCATCACAGACAGTCATAATCTTTTCCTCCTATAGAGAGGAACAAAATTGAAGATGAAACTGGATCAGGACACACTGTATTTTATCTGAAGTTTGAAAGATATTTGGGATGAGTCTATCTGCATGCAGGCTTTTGAGTCAATCTATGGAAATAAAAATCAAAATATTCCACCTGAAGATTATAATATATCTCAGGGAAAGCAGTTGGGTTATCAGTCCCTCAGTTCTACTTCTAGGTGTTCAGTGGAGCCATTATTATTTTTTTTTGTCTGCATGTGGCTATATGAACCCTGTGAATATTATCCTGCCTCCTTCTAGCAATTGATTACCAAATGTCAACAAATCCAAGAAAAATGTGACAGATTTACTGTTCTCTCTTCTTGGGGGATCATGCTTTGGTGTAGTATTGTTTTTTCTTCCAAACCATGTGGCATTGATGTTGGTAGCATGAGGACTGCAACTTTTGGTAGCAAGAAGTCCATGGGTGCAATTGTCCTCTATAAGCAACATACTGAAAACACATTCAGAGCAATTATTATGACTAGGGACAAGACTAGTAAATTTTTCTTAGTGTCTGATTGCTGCTGGTGGATTGATGGATCCTTCTATCTCAAGGCATTTGTCATTTATGAATCTTAAAGTCTTTTTAAAACAATGTGCTTATGTTGTGGTTTGTTTTTTTTTTCTCCCCGTGTATCTTGATATTAAATATTCTGCAATGCATGGCATTTACTCCAACTGGCCTCAACTGTATAAATTTAGACATCATCCCTACAATAATGGCTATGTCCCATTCTGGTCAATGGAAAGGATTATTCTTTTCTCTTAAGTACCTCTACTAATGGATAGTGAATCCACTGACGGTGCCTATTTGAAAAACAGTGTGTGAACCACAGAAACCTGGCATTTTTGAGAATTCTATTTCTGATCTTTCTGTAGAAGCATCCTCTGGGATAGATGACCCCTCATGTTCCTTTACACTCAAGGCAGCAAACTGACCTGGTGAGCCAGGTACCCATTGGTATCTGTGAAGTTTGCAGAGCTATGAAAATTGACAAGACCAGGCAAACCAGAAATCACCTTGATGCAAAGAATTTCTCTGTGTCTGTGGTCCTTGGGATGATCATTGAAACAAAAAAGCCCTTAACAAGGAACAACCTGGCAGCTTTAACTGAGAGAGCTGTTAATATAAGAGAGCCCTGGATGAAAAAGAGAGAGAGAAGTGCTACAACTTATTTATTCCATTGATTATGTTATAGAAGAGCTTTTATTTATTAACTGGGAGTGAAATTCTGCTGATAACTGCTTGCATACAATTTCTGTGACTGCAAGAGTTATGTGCAGAGTGCAAATTAAACTCTAGATTGTTTTTCTTATTTGCATCATTAGCAGTCAAGAGAAAGCTTTCCTTTTACAAATGCTGCCCAAAATGATGATGTTGCTTGTTTTGAATTAGAAAAATTAGTAAGATACTCAGAAAGCAGACTCCTGATGTGCTTCTGAGAGGCATTAGACAGATCCCATCACCTGTGGAGTGAGAATTACTGAATAGTTGAGCTACAGTGTGTTTCTAGAAAAGAGCTCCATAAAATTCCTGATTAGCATATATCAGCCCTGCAAAGTCCATCAGAATCATTACATGGTATCATTTAACCAGGTACTTCAATACATTACAGGATTTTCTAGTTGCTGTCTTGTCCATGGTATAAACATTAAAATTAGCATAGCAAGTCCAAGCCAGAATGTTAAAAATGTGCCTGGCAGTAGGTAATTTATCTTACAATTAGGTCTCTCCAAGTCTGTTCTTTGCTCTCTTCTCCCCTTTGGTGGCACAGCTTGGCCCTGGTGTTGCTGTGGACATCGAGCTGGTGGGCTCTGGCCAGAGCAATTGGGGCTTCAACCATATTTCTGCCCTTTCACACCTTCCTGCTTAGTCCTAAATTCCACCAGCATGAGATCAGCTTATTCATAAGGCCAGGCAAGTAGTGCTGACCTTGTTCCTGGATGTTTATGCTATACAATGTCCTTGTTAAATCACAAAGATAGTGACGGATCTCGCAGGGGACTGGATCACAGCTTCATTAACATCCTTCTGTGTTGTCCATCAGTTCAACACTGTGTTTTGCAATCATTTTGCTAAGAACAGTTTGTATCCTGCTGTCTGGGTAGAGGAACAAAGTCTTTTGGGAAGGTGGAAAGAGAACAGGATGTCTTCAGGTGCTCAGTGCTCTGTGAAGCTGTTTCATGTAAGAGTGGTTTAATGTGCTGCTTTATGGGTGTTCACAGACCACAGGGAGGCAACGCTGCCTACAGGTCATTTGTTAATTGAAGTTTCAAAGCATTCAGCTGATATATGTTCTCTGACAGTGGGTGTATTGGAAATAATGTATTTTATTCAGGAGACATGGGTGAAACTTCAGAGTCACGTGGATGTAATTCTGCTGCTCCCCTTCACAGTGAGCCGGCAGCTTGAGCTGGGAAGGGAATAATGCAGGGAAGAAAGAAAACCACAAGAGAAACTTTTATTTGTTTGAAGTTCAATAAGAAGTGTCTGTGTGCTCAAAAAGCCAGTCCCAGCTACTTCATATCTTTTAATGAAGAATCATATTTAATAAGCGTCGCCTCTGACTTCAAATCCAAGAGGCTGCACATGAGGCTTTCAGTTCTTCTCTAGGAGATGTTAGTCCTTTTATAGTAAATAAGAAAGGACTCCTAATGACACCAATTAAGAGATGTGAAGGCCTCGTTCAGCTCTTTATGGTCTGGTAGGTCAGTTAAAATGAGACAACAAAACAGACGGTCTAGACAGGAACAATTTGGGCTCTTTGTGGAAAGATGAATGTCTGTGACTTAACTAACGGAGGGAAGAATGGGCTTGGACAGCCCACCCAATTATAGTCATATAGTTATTCTCTCCCAAGAAAATGAAATAATTTGGAAACTTTGCAAATGTTGCCATTTATTTATCTACAAAGATAAAACGGCCATTTTTGTGGGATTGTGGAGGTCTCTGTGTAATTTGTAACCTTTCCTGGACCAAGTCTGCTATTATCTACCTGTCATTATACAGACTAAACTCCATAAGTAATGCTGCTTTGAACTATTTATGCCACCAAGGCTGTCAGGACTTTGAGGAGAGTATTTATGATGCTGACAGAGTGGTCACTTCGTTGCAAGACAGAAATTTGGCCATTTTGCCCCCGCTGTTGGTTATGGAAAGAATTAATGAGAAATCAGAAGCTCTGTTGGATTCCCTCTGTAATTACATACTTGAGGTTTAACCTTTTTTTTTTTTTTTAATGCATATTTTTAATTAAAAAAAATAGCTATTACTCTTACATTTTTCTTAGCCTGTTGCTCTAGGTGTCTTCTCCTGTCTCAACTTTATCAATGAAGGATTTAGGCTCAAAGAGGGAGGAGGTAGATGTCTTACACCTTGATTGTTACAGTGGTAGGGAGTGTACAATTCATCTGAAAAATCAAACACAGGCAGGTATTTACTGTACAAGATCAATGCTTAACCCTCCTGTAATATCCTATTCTGAGAAAGCTCCATCTCCTATGTTCCCTGCTAGTTTGTGACCTTGGTTTTGCTTCTTAAAATATCACAGAATCTGATTCACATGGGGGGTTGTGGAGACATTTCTTCAATTAAAGCTTTTTTTCAAGTTGTACTTTTTCTTCCATTTTACAAGTAGTCCTTAGTATTTCATGCTAGACATGCTTTTTCTGGCTGTACAACTCCATACCAAAAATACCCAGTCTCAGTCTTGGATAAGATATGAATTCTTATGTACTTGAAGGGCAGGGCATGAACATCCTACTACGAACAGAGTAAAGCTTTCCATTTTAATCTGGAAGCATTAGATTTATCTGGTAATATGGATTTTCATCACTTTGCTCAAACTCATTGCAGGTTCTTGTGTGCTCTTGCAGTCTCTTCGGAGACTGACTGTGGTTTTCACGCCTCAAATTTCCAAATGTCTCTTGGAGATCAGATGGAAGCATTTGTATTTTGTGGGGTTTTCCTGGCAAGATATGTAGTAATTTGGATGTTTCTGGTTAATGTTAATAGTTGATTAAGTGGGAAAAGGGAGAATGGTACAGGACCAACTGTTAATTAGGATGTGGGTTCCCCATCCAGAGGGGTTTATGCAGGGCTATTGTGAAAAAAATAAATGTGGCTATTAGGAATGACATAGCTGTTCCTGCTGAAATCACAGGTAACTGTTCTTTTGCTTAAAGGCAAAATTTTAACCACTCCATCTTCTGGAAAGCACAACTTCTATGAAAATAATATGAACAAATGTACTTGGGAGATAGAAGGGAAAGCTGTCTGTAATCCAGGGCATTTAAGATGTTTCAGATATTTAGTGGGCTATATAAAGCTTTTCACTGTGACTGCTGAGAGTAGCCATTTGGGAACTTATTTGTGGATTTAGCATGGGGAATCTGAAGTACAAATCTGTGGTGTGACCTTGCATTATGTGTCCAACACCCCAGTATTGCACAGGAATTCTTAATGCAGAGACTGCAATAAAGGAGTTGACTTAACATACAGAAATACAGAACACTAGAATTAAATAGTTCAGTGTATCTAAACTGTGATTTTTCTACTCACCAGCTTGCTCCAGCTGCTTATGCAGTGACTAGCAGCCTCTCCAGAACACAGTTTTGATGGTGTTATTAATTCATGCAGAAATATACATTGAGTTATAAGCTCTTAGCACCATGCAGTGTAGTATTATTACAAGACTGGAATAATTTTTAGCTGTACCTCAGAAATGGTGTGTGGATCAAGAAGCAGCACTGTTCAAACACAAGAAATGTCACATAAAAAGGCATGGAACAGGTTTTATTTTCCTTGGAAGTTAGGTTGGATGTTTTTTCCTGAGAACATAACAGCTTTACATGTCTTTAAGAAGTCCCATTTTCTTGCAAAATAAGCTTAATTAAGAGTAGCAGCAATGGTTGTAATAATAAGACATGTGCATAAGTGATATATAGAATGGGAATTTATAGATAAATCCGGAGAACTTAAGGAATGACTGATAGATAGAAATATTAACACGAGACATCTTAGGTGCCAGTTTTTGCATATTCTCTGTAGAAATACAGTGGTGATGACACCTAGTGGAGTCTGGCTTTAACTACAGGAATGGACCTGAGCCTGCAAAGGTGGTTATATTGGAGTTGAAAGGAAAAAGTCAATCTCTCTGGAGCTCTTGAACCCAACTGTTGCTCTTGTTCTAGTTGCAGATATGAGAAATTTGTATCATTGCCAAATTCTTCTTGCTCTTAAAAAATGATGATGGTCACCATGGCACTGTAACAGGATGGAGCCTTTTTCAGCCTCTGTACTTTTCCACTCCCTATTTATTTTGTACTTCATGAGGTTGCTTTTTTAGGGTTGATGGGGTGTTTTCTTTTTTTTTTTTTTTCTTTTTTTTGCTGTTGTCGTGGTCTTTCTCAAGGCATATGTTGGACTTCACCTCAGTGAAGTCTTTCTTCAGTTTGAGATGGGTTTTTAGGGGTTCTTTTGAATCACAAATTTATTGGGAACACCTAGCATTGTTTTAGTGGTCCCTCAAAATGCCTAGAAAGAAAAATACAAAATATATTTTCCTTCTTAAGAAAATAGGCCTATTATAATGAAAGCTGTGTTTCTCTTATGTAAATACAGTTCAATTCTTAGTCGTACTGGAGAATATAAACTAATAGATTACTAGAACACCATTTGCAGTGGCAAATGCTCACTAGCACACATCTACAGCTTACCAGATAGAAGTTGGTTTCTGTTTACAGGATGATTTAGGTTCATGTTGGAAATATACTCTTTGGGGATGTTATTCCATTTTTAAGTTTATTTAGTATTGGTGTAACACGTCTCTGATACTGACTTGTTCATGGGCCACATCACAGAATTTTTCATAGATTTGGGTTTTGGGTCTTACCACCAAGTAAGCAGGTGTGTGCCAGAAAGTTTTGAGCAGATGTGTGCTAGGAAGTTTTGTGTTGATTTAGTTGTGTCCACTTCTTAACAGGATAGACACGAGAGCACATGGGTGAACATACAAAGTTATAATACACCCAAGGATGTTTCTGGGGTTGGTGGATCAGGAAGATTTGTCCCAGTGAGAGGCAGCTTGTGCATTACTGTGTCTGTCATTGCTTTTATGTCTCCTGAGATACCTCATTTAATAACTGCTCTCCCCTGGATGCACTGGTGGTTGATAGTCCTCTATGGCAGATGTGATTATTTGGCCAGAGTCCATTTTAATATCTTGTTTACTGGTTCTGAGAATGAAGGCTTTACCTCCCAGCAGATGGGACTTGCAAAGCAGTTCTGTTTACCAGCAGGCCCTGTGCCTGAGACTGTGGGTTTTATATCCAGTGGAGTGGCATATGAGGGTTATGAATAGAAAGGTGCTCAAGTCAGAATAACACCTGGAATTATTAAATAAACACAAACACATGCACCACAGGAAAATGATGACTGCAGCAGCCTCTGCTTTGCTATGGTCTCACCATGTGTTCTTCTAGATACTACCTGCAGGACAAGCATGAGCTTCCAAAACTGCTGAAAACCAGCTAGATCAGGAGACAACTCAAGAGAGCAGTCCAAGTCCATGCTTTATCTTCTGATTGTGGGCTGATTATAGGTGTGCTGCAGCTTTGATGTAATGAATTTTAACCAGAATACTGGGTCATTTTGCAAATGTTGCAGTTGGAAGGTGGTGGTGTTTGCACACATGTATCTTCTGAAGATTTGTGAAAGGGCCTATTTAAAATGCATGCTGAGAAAATAAAAGAAAAACCAAAACAAAATAATTCTAATGCAGTTGAAAGGATTTGATGGATCCATTGATTTGCATTCGTTATACTATGCTTAATTTACTCTATAGGAACTTCTATCATTTAATGAAAATATAAACCACAGATTATTACAGATCCAAGAGTAAATTCCATTGAAGGTACGGGCATTGTATACCAAGAAAGCTCTAGTGACTGGAGCCATCATCACTGTCTAGTGCTTTCTCTGCTGCCATGCATTGCTCTTGAGACCATGGGTGATGTTTATGGCTGAGGAAGCTGCACCACAGATCCAGGTCTGTACTCAGTTTGGATCAGTGACACAGAGCCACATCACAGATGTCATTCCTTCAGACTCCAAATTAACATACTGCCAGGTGTGAATGCAGAGCAGATGGGATGCTTTGGGATAACCACACAGTGGGACACTTGTGGAGACAACTGATTTTCCCTCCAGATGCACAGAAGCTGCACTGCACAAAAGCATTCATGGAGAGCACCAAGGGTTTGTCCTGTTATGTTCAGCACTTAACTTGGGAAGACTTAGAGTACCTGAGACAGTGATTTGATTTCTGCTCTGAATGGCCTTCTGACTGAGAGCACCTTCCTTCATCAGTTCCATGAAACCCTAGCTAAATTATGTGCCTGAAGTTAATTGTCAAATACCCAATTATATGTTCCATGTGAAGGTTTGGCTGTACCAACCATACCTAGTTGGCACTGATAAAAGATAACAGTTTCAAAGTCCTCCTTTTGAATAATATCTGGAACAGAGTCCTTACCCCATCTCTCCTGAAGAAGCAGCAGCCCTGTGTGTTGCCCTCATTACAGTATGGCCAACTTGGAAGTTGCCACATACTTAAAGCAGTAGCCCAGACTGCACCAGCACACAAACATCTTGATACCTGTGTCATGTTGTGTTTGTGTGTGTGTGTTTGTGCCATCTACCCAGCTAAAACTGGAAGGTTTGGTGCTTGACATCAGATGGAGCTGGCAGCCTTATTGTCCCAGTAGCTGGGTTCATAAGGCAAAATCTGAAATCACAGAACAGTTTGGGTTGGAAGGGATCTTTAAGATCATCTAGTTCCAGCCTTTCTGCCATGGCCAGGGACACCTCCCAACAGCCCAGGTTGCTCCAAGCCCCATCCAACTTTCAACACTGCCAGGGATGGGGCAGCCACAGCTTCTCTGGGAAACCTGTGGCAATGCCTCACCGCCCTCATAGTAAAATATTTCTTCCTAATATCTAACCTAAATCTCTCCTCTTTGAGTTTAAAACCCCTTTTCCTATCACTCCATGCCCTTATGAAAAGTCCCTCCCCATCTTTCCTGTAGCCCCTTCAGGCACTGGAAGGTGCTTTAAGGTCTCCCCAGAGCCTTCTCTTCTCCAGGCTGAACAACCCCATTTCTCTTAGCCTGTCTTCATAGGGGTTTGCATTCAATCCTCACAACTTCAGTAACACCAGGCTCATATTCAGGTTTTTTTGCAGCCTGAATGTCACATTACCCAGTAGAAGACCCTGCTGTCAGTTTCTGAGACATGGCTCTACAAACCTATTTGCAGCCCCTCTCTTGGCTGGCACAGAGACAGGCAAGGTCACTGCTGGCCCTAAAACCTGAACAATTTCCATTCCAAATTCACCAGACACGCTGATTCAGCTGTCAGCCCTATGAGTAAATCTGAGCCTGGTGGTGAGATCCATATTTTTTTCGTGTGTGCTAAGGACAGACTTGTCCTCAAGTCAGTGCCTCAGGGCTCAATGCATAGTGAATATAAAGAAAAGTAATAAGATAGAAACTCTGCCTTGTCCACTAGATCACAAAAAGCCTCCATATTAAAAAAAATAAAAAACCAAACCTTGCTATTAAAAGGATAATGAGAGAGCAAGTTTGCTGTGATGTGCTTAGAGTTAAAATAAATCAGGGCCCTGCATTTTTATACTGCAAAAGACATTCAAACTTCATCTTACAACAGCCCACATAGCACTGAGGCCTTGAATACTCTATTGATCTATATAACTGTGATGTTTGGAGTCTGTTGCAAAAAATAGGAAGGGCTTGCATCAGTTTATCTTCCCCATGTCATATCCTTTCAGTCATAAATCTTTGGGCTGGGCTGCTATTATTAAGCTGCTAATCTGCATTTACTTTTGTTTGGTACAAGCTAGATAAAAACCCAGTTGCAACAAGTTTAAAAACCTGGTTGTGATATTCTGTAAAATCTGAGTTGAGAAGTCTAGCACTTGCTGTAGCATTCAGGTAAAGGAGTAGCAGTTTTGGCTCTCCTCCACATTTTGCAAAATAAAATGGGAGCTTCAGAGTTAAATCTAACCACGTAATAAGTTTTGCTCTTTGGAAACTTCTTGTTAGCTGTGGCCAGGCTGGTTGCTGTGCTCTTCATCTCTTAGCCAGTGTGGTGCTGGGGTTTTGGAGTGCAGGAATCTCAGTAGATGGGGCAGGGGAGCAGCAGTGCTCCATGGGTTGGGCCATGAAGGCAAAACCACATGATTTTTTGCCAGGGAAAAGAAAAGAGGATGGAGTGAGAGGCAGAAGATAAAAAAAAACCCAAACAAAAACCCAGTAGATATGAAGAAGCAAACAACAGAGTTGAGAAAGAATTAAAAAAAAAAAGAAACAGGAAAACTCTATGGCAGATGTGCAGTAGTAATACAGCAAAAACATATGAAAACAAGTGTTGGATCTAACTTTTAAGCCCTAAAATATGTATTTTTAAAAATATATATTTTCATACACTTATGCTTTCTCTTTTATCATAATTGGAAATTAAAAAAAATAAGATTTTTTTCAGATAAAATTATATTTTTGTCTTGAGGGCCTTACTTAAAGCTGAAATATCCTAAGGAATGCATTTAAGTCAGGAATGTTTTGCAAACATAATTTTCAATGCTTAATATCGGGAGGGAAGATTTAACTTCACTTGACTGCTCCAGAAATACTCTTAAACTACCTTGCCATGTGTCTGAGCTCCTCTTTTTATTAGTCTGATTTTTTGTTTTATTTTCTTCTTGACGCAAGGAAAAACAAGCTGTTCTGTTGTGACTTTTTCATTGCTGCTGTTAATTATTGTTGAAAAGAAAGACTTCATTTGCTGTGATTCAGGGATTTCAGTTATCCTTGGTTGCTCATTTTCCCTATCCTGCTATGGAAAGCTGCCCTGCAGTTCCATTTCTCAGGGACATTGTTTATGGGACTGCATTAAAAACTCAATCAAGACAGCCAAATTAAGAAAAGATGCAGGTCCTCCCCAAAAGAGATTTTTTTTTTTCTCTTAATCCAAATATTCTAAAAGTATTTGTGAATCTCTGCTCCCCAATCTTCCTTGTGCAAACTTTTAACACCTTTTCAATTGTGCATTTACAGTGGTCTATCTTAAAGCTGGAGAAGTGGATAAATTTTTGGAGGGGAAAAAGGGAAATTAAGCCTTGAAGGGAACCTTAAAATGCAGACTCTTTGCCAGTGCCCCTGTATAAAGCAGGAGATCAATGGTACTTTACAGAGTCCCTTAAATGCTGTTACCTGGAAGAAGCTAAAGCAAGTGATGCTCAGTGTCTGTCTAGTGAATGCCAAAATGTGCAGGGAAGTGTGAACAAGAAGTAAATCCCATTGGTGTTGCTACCAGCGTGACTGGTTATGCCACCAGCACTGAGTATATAGAGACAACAAAAATTACAATTTCAGAATTAAGAATTGTCTACCCTATTTTGGGGAATAAAATAGGATGAGAAATTATAGAGGTGCTAAAGTAAGGGATTATAAATGTTTTGATGACTCTTGCCCTCAGTGGGCTGGGATCATTGTTCATGAGCTCTCTACATTTTCTCTTCTATGAAGTAAAAAAGGGGAAAAAGTAGACACTGCAGAGTTAGAAGCGTGGTATCTGGGAATAGCCTTGAAAATGTTAAGAAATCTCTAATTAGAAGCAGGAGTGTTCATGGGAATTGTGAATCATATGCTGAGAAAATCAGATCTGAGCAAATGAAAAGCTTCCACATAGCAAGGATGGAGAGCTATACATGGAATTTGAGTACAGGGTGACTTCATCCCAATATCCACAAAGTAACAAAAGGCGTTGGTGGAAAAGGAAGAAAAGTGAGCAAGACTTTATTACAAAAGAAAGCACATCAGTAAAATATACAGAACAAAGTTTAGTAGCACTGCACAGATATCAGGGATGACACCCAGCATCTAGACTGGAGAACTTGGCCTCTGCCAAAAAAATCTCTTCAAAAAATGTTCTCCAGTGCATAGTGAGATGTATAATCACAGAATAATTAGGTTGGAAGTGACCCGTGAAGGTCTCTGGTCCAGACCTATGGTCATCTTAGATCAGGTTGCTCGAATCTGATCTAGGCAAGTTTTTAATATCCTCAAGAATTCCAGAATAGCAGAGAAAAAATAATACTGGAATAACAGAAATACACCTGCTAAGAGATGGTGAGGTTGTGTTGGCAGCCTGAAACAGCAAAGGAGACAAAAAACTGAAGTGGACAATGAGTGTATGGTCCAGGCTGCAACAAAGTCAGATATATTGAGAAAGATGCCAGAAAGACTGTGATGAGCCTGAAGCTGGATGCAACAAGTATAGACCTTGGGCAGCAGAGCAGATGTAAATCTAGTAAAGAATTGTAGAAATTTAGTAGCATGGCAGTGAAAGAGGGTCCAGTGTTAGAGCCAGGCAGGCACAGAAACACTTGGTGCAAGGAAGTCAAATAAAATTAGACATAAGCAATTCATAGGCTTTCTAGGGCACTGTCTGTTGAAGAAAAAAAATCATCAACGTGAAGTTGAGTTAACCATGAAAAAAATAAACCAAAGTTAATTTTTATTTGAGAACCAGTTGGGTACATTTGAAATCAAATAAATTTAAATATGATGACAATCAGTACCCTGTCTTTGTGCTGAGCTCTGTGCCAATAACCCTCTGCCCCCTCAGGTTAGGACCTGCGTGTGTGGAAGGGATATTAACATATAAAAATGGATAAAATAGGTGCAGTGGCATGTGCAGGGCTAAGAGGGAACATGGGTTGCAATTGATTAGGATATAAAAATGAGAAAAGACACACACACACAAAAAAAGCATACTGGGATGTATTTCATTGCAATATAGCTGTACAGACAGCATTTCGGTATATAGTGCATTATATACTTACAGCACATATGCCAATATTTATGTCAGTAATGGACCAGTCTAGCTGTACAATGAAGAAATTACACAGTGCAAGGTGTATAGTGCTTGAACTATCAATAATACATATTTGGGCATAAAGTTGGAAAGAAGAAATTTGCAGCTTATTACTATAAAGTGCACATTTTGCTTCTGTCCAGTGAAGCTGTTACTTGCTGTGAAATGGCAAAAATGCTGACTTTATGTTGAAACAACCCTGAGCATTGTCAGCAGGAGCAAATCTTTCCAGTGCCTTTCTTTTTTCTTTTTTCTTTTTTTTTCTTTACTTTTAAATTTTTTTTCCTTTTCATTTTAGTGGTTTTTTTCTTTTTTTTTTTCTTTTTTTTAAATTTTTTTTTTTTTTTTCTTTTTTTTAAATTTTTTTCTTTTTTTTCTCCATTTTGAATTTCAGCCAACTTCATTTGGGACCACAGAGGTGCTGCATGGTTTTAAAAATCATAAACTTCACAAGCATTTTGGTATTCACCTATTTCTTTGGGCCTTTGTGAGCTTGGGCAAAGGCACAGAAGAGTCAGCAGCAGGCTGAGGAGTTTCTGCTGTCATTTTGCTCCTCTAGGATTTGACAGAAAGGAGAATTAATGTCCCAAGGAGGAGTCTCACTCCTCCTATTGTATCCTAGTTTGGGCACATGGCAATTCAAGCACACTGCAGCTCCTGTGGAAGTCTACAGGAAGCACAGAATAAGGGAAAAAAACAGATACCTCTCAGCACTACTGGTCCAATCTCTTTTCTCCTTGGCATGCATTTGTGTGTGTTACAAGTTTTTCTTACTTTTCCCCCACTAAGAAGCCTAAAACAAGTGGAACATTAAAATCCAAACAAAAGATATTCGATCTCGCTGAAAAATATTTTTCTTCTTGACTTTCTGTTGTGAATTCATTCTCTGTGCAGATTGTTTAGGCTCCAAAAGCTGTGATGCTCCATACAGAGAACACCTTAACACCGCCTCTTCCTGTGAATGCTATGCACAGAGTTATGAGATTATCAGCACCATTTAACTTCTTGCACTTAATTTACCTCATTAACATTTTTATTGCATTTTGTTATTATTGCATGGTTGGGAAGGCATCCTGCTCAGGGAAAGCACCTGTGGAGGGCTCGGGGTTGTCAGCCGCGCGTTGTTGTGGCATTGAAACAGCTGAAATAGTTCAACTTTCTGGCTTCTCTGCTACCTACTCAGTTGGCAAAGGTGTGGAATAATCTACAGCTCAGAGGTTTTCCAATTTTCAAGACCACAGCCACTACAGTCTGACCAAATGCTATGCTAGAAAGAATAATGGTGTGTTGACCACGGGACTGGTATTTGATTTCAAGCCTTGATGCACCAGTACTTCAGTAGGAAATGATCCTGATGGGGTGACAGTTTGCAATCTATCTTTGGGCAGCACGAAGGTTGTAAATTTCTCTACCTGGTGCTGACCATTGTTTCTTGCTGCTAAGAGGTGGAAATTTTTGTGTGGGTTTATGATATTTTATTGATTGTGTTACTGATGGTCACAGATCTGACAAAGTTGGGGTTTTCCTGCAGTTATATTACAGATTTTAATGCTTTTATTTTTTTTTTTTTTAAGTATGTTAGCTTAATGTATGTATTTCTGGTAAGTGTGCTACATTATCATTCAAACTTTTAGGGTTCCTAATATTTAGGGCATCACAATCTTCTTGGAGTTCTTGTAAGTGCTTTCAGTAAGTATTTTGGGTTTTTTGTAATGTTAGTACTGTGTGAGTTCTAGGAACATGCAATTTCTCTTAAACTCCTGTTCAGTAGAGAACTGAAGGTCATGTCATTTGTTTAAAAGTCTCTTTTCCTTTTAATTTTTAGAATAATCTTTGTAGCTTATGGAATGAATGGCATGCCTTTTTGATGATGATAGAAATTAAATACAATATCAAATAAGATAGAGTTCCTAACAGTTTTTAACTTTACAGTAGGAAGCTCCATTTAGCCCTTAAATGTGAGTTTATAAGTAGTAAAACCAGTTTCTTAGATAAGTAACCCTGGCTTATTTAATTTATAGTTTCCTCTAAATAAAAAAAAACATTTAAAAATCCACTTTGGATACCTAATCGTTGAAATTAAATTGTCATGAGAAAGACTTTGTAGAATATAACTGTTGTGAGGCTTCTGAATATAAAAGGAGTATCAAACTGCTTTTATAAAAATTGTGAATCCTTGCAGAGATTATACTAATGAATTTTCTTTTTTATTCTTCTGACTGACTGGGAGGTATTAACTCTCTTTTTAATTCAATTATATCCTCTCCACTCAGTCAGTGGTAATAGGTTAATTTATTTGCAGCTACTTATTTGCTAATGAAACAAAAACACCAGGAGACAGGCTGAGATGAAGTTTCATTTTGCAGCAATAGGCAGAGTCAGGATGTGAGACAGCCTCTGCCATGGAGCATTTAGCAGTTACTGTGGGTAAATGAGTGTGGGCAAAAAATGCCTTTTTTACAGCTAAAATGGCAAAAATTAGTGTTTCGATTGGTTAGCTTGCTTGATTTTCACATTTGTCCCTTTTGCACATTTGAAGCAGCCTGTGAGAAATATTTATATGGAATTGAGGGGTGAGAAAAGAGCTGCAAATGGGGCAGTGAGAATGGGAGAGAAAAACCTGAGTGTAAGGGGGATGAGAGCAAGGGATTCTGCACCTGGCTCCCCAGCACTCAGTCTTTATTGGCATGTTTCAGGATGGTCTCTGGTATGCATCTCAGAGCTTTTGGAAGTGTGGTTGTCAGGTTATACACTTAATATTGAATTTGCTGTTGCACTAATTGCTTATTGTGCTGCTTAGCCTCAGCATGGCTGCTGGAGTCTCTGCTTCATTAGGGCTCAGTGAAACAATCTGCAAAGCCTTCTGAGTAGGGACAGGGAACTTCCCTCTGGAACCTTCAGTACAGCCCTGAGGTTTTTGCAATTCCTTTTAAGAATGGCACTGATATCAGTGATGGTATCATTTCCATGCTGAGCATCTTTCTCAGCAGCCTCCAGAATCAGCGTCCAGGTTTGATTTTCCCTAAATCTCTGTTTGTTTGTACAGAGGATCCATATTTCTCTGAGGATTGCAACCACATCTGGTTATCACTGATATGCTTGGAATTAGACTTTTGGTCATCCTAAAGCAATTATTTCTACGAGGTGAAAAACCATAATCCC
Source organism: Phaethornis superciliosus (assembly GCA_023637945.1). Classification (NCBI taxonomy): domain Eukaryota; kingdom Metazoa; phylum Chordata; class Aves; order Apodiformes; family Trochilidae; genus Phaethornis; species Phaethornis superciliosus. The sequence continues at coordinate 3,260,440 of JAJQWJ010000011.1, forward strand.
TTTGGTACCTGGCACCAAGCAGAGTTAAAAGGAAAAGATATTAGTAGGTTGGAGGACTGAGAGAGTCTTTTAAATCCACGAAATTAGATTCGTTTCGGTTAAACTTAAACACAGTTCAGGTGCTATCCAAAAGCTTTTTCTTTAAGTCTCTGTTTTTAACACTAAAATGTCTGGATTGCAGGTTTTATTCATTACTGTATAGTATTGCATTAGTTCTCTGCTCTTCTCAGAGTTTCCTCACACAGAAGGAAATCAACTCTTCCACCCATCCTCCCAAAATGAATATTTTCAGACTCGAGGAAAGAATATAGAAGAAAAACACAACTCTGCCTGATTTGCTGTCCCAACTTCTCAGCCATCAGAGATCTCAGCCTCGATGGTCTGAATCAAAGAAGGGCTTGATTAATAATGAAGCATTGCAGTTATTTAGACTTAGATTAATAGTAATTGCGTGTTGTTTTAAATAATGAAAATAACCTTTTTAAATCATGTCATAATTGCAAATGTTGCTCTTTAGGGTTTCCAGTTATGCCTTCCCTTTGCATGCTGCCTTTGTTGTTTTATTTAAGTGTAATATACAGATGTGTATGTGGTTCTGTGTTGTATACCAGAACAAATTGCTAAAAAGGAGGGTAAAAACCCATTTCCATGACCTAAAGCTTTTGTGTGTAATGCAAACCACTTTTGAAACACTGACCCATGCTTCTCTTGTAACAGAATAGCTGAGGGACATGAGAAATGCAGTTTGCTGTACCAGAATTGATACAGGAATTTGGGCCTGGCAATCCAAACAATTCCCAGGAAGATAAGAGTGTGGAATTAGAGCGTCTCCTACTGCAGCTTTCAGTTTGCGTGCACAATTAAAGATTCATTGGTCTGCATAGAGAGGAATTATTTATTCTGCCCTTTGTCTGCCTGAATGATTTTATGTCATTCTTCCTCCTTCCAGAGAGTCCGTTCAGTGGAGTGAAGAAAAGTCTTGACAAAATTGTCAAAGACTGATGAATCAGGATTCTCTAATTAAAGAAAATATATATTAAAAAAAAAATCCCCAACATTGACTTCAGACTATCTACAATCTTTTTTTTCTGTTTGCAAATCATGTACAGAGGCAAAGAGCTTCCTTTTCCTATTAAGATCAGAGCATCCTTTAAGATAACATAAGGAAAACATGCAGGTGGAAAAGTTATCAAGTTGTATGATTTATATAGGAGTTCTCAGTGCTGTTTTTTCTGTGTCTTTTTGAGGGAGAAGATTAGGAAGGAAATAATATGTGTCTGTAGTTCGATTTAGCTTCCTAGACAAGGTCTCTTGTCATCTGTTAGCTTGAGAGACAGACTATCATGGATGGGTCTAGAAAAAGTAAACAATGATCCTGACAATAAGCTGAGAATAATGGGTTTATGCCATAACTGTCTTGTGTGTTTTAATGAAGGAATTCAAGTAATTAATTTATTTGAATTTCTGATGGGTGTTCTGTGCACGTGGCCTTGCCAGGCTAACTCAGAAATTAGCTCAGGTAGGCTTTGAATATTTCATAACACGGCAAACATATGAGGGAGCCACCTCTTTTTTCTCACAGTTGTGGTGTCAGTTATCTTCAAAACAAAGATAGTTTCATTCAGAGGACATTTTGTGTTGTGTCCCTTCTGGTTCTCACATATGGGCTGCTTCCAGCTGCAAACACTGAGCTGCTTTATGATGCTTCTTGGGTTTGGGTTTCCTTTCACTTTTCATGTTCTTGTTGGAACTATTTATTTCATCCACAGGAGTGGAAATAGCTTCTTGACAAAACCAAATAAAAGGAGTGTGAAGGTTTGCACAAGTTCTGAGCACAGGGACACAGGAATGGAGACTTGTTCTGCAGTCCCATTCGCTGTTGAGCATCCACATCTACCATATTGCTAAATATATTATTAAATACTTGTGTAAAATTCTCCTCTTGACCCCATTATAAGAAGCCAGGTTTAGGAAGTAGGGAGCATAAAAGGGCTTCTTGATTTCCAGAACCCTTCCCAAGTCTCATGTCAGCTGCCATCAGTCCTTTCCTAAATAGACCAGGTCTCATCTTGAACATCTTATATTCCAATACATGCTAGGATTTTTATTTTTGTTTAATTTTTTTACGTCTACCTATTAATATGTCTATTGACTGAAATATTTTATATATGCATATGTGGAAAACCTTCCCTTAACACCAAAAACCTCCTTATTTTGTAGCACAGAAAACACAGAAAAATAAACTGTTTTTAAAGAACTGGATTGCTTCATAACTCAGGGATGATAAAACCAAAGCTTATGTACGTGTAACTTTGGCACTTGTGAATTGAGAATATTTTTTATTAACTCTGTCTCTCTATATACTGTTGAAGGCCAATGCTGTCTGGATGAACTACCTGAGAAATTCCAGTGAAATTCTGTGCTGTTCCTTTTGGACTGACTTTTATGTAGGTGTTTTGAAGCCAGAGATTCACAGAGAGAAAAAACTTGAGGCTTTTGCTTATCAACAATAGCTTTTTGATCTTAGAGTGGCCCTCAGAGGTCAAAACAAATTTATGTTTGCATAATGTGAATAGGGACTACTAAGGCCTCTGAAAGGCAGTGACAGTGAGTATTGTGGGATGAGAAATTCCACCTACAGGCAAAGGGAAGAGGTGAGGAGAAGAGTTCAATGCATGCAATTGTACAGCAGTGCTGAATGTCTGCTGTATTTTTGTCACATTTAAATAGATGTTGTAACTTTTGTATGCTTTTCCATTAAAAAAAAAGAAGAAAAGAGAAAAAAATTGAGATAAATTACTTCTGTATGGAAATCAGCGAAATCAGGCAATTGCAGGTCATTTGGGAACCCTGATGTTCCTTTTACTTCTGCTGCTAATTTTTTTTTTTCTGTTTTTACTTTATCATAAGCAAGTAAGCCACAACCAAACCCACTTTCTTCTGACTGAGTTCAAAACTACTCACAGGGGGAGGAGAATTCATGTGCCACCTACTCAAAGAAGTGCTTCTGAACACCTTTTAGGAAATTTCAGTTCATTAGGGAAAGACCAAAAGCATAATGGACTATTAAAAAATTGGTCCTGGGATTTTGCAGTGAGGAAACATCAGGTGAAACTGAGTCCCAAATAAGCAGGGAAAATCACACCTGCTGATCCATTTTGAAAAGAAGGATTCTAAAGTAACCTGGAGGACTCTTTCCTCCTGGTGGTGGCCAGCTATTTGTGCCATGCTGTTTCCATCTGAATAAAAAATCAGATGGAAAATGTATTCACCTTCCAGACTCTTACTGTTCTCCACATCTAGTGCTGTGGTCCATGCAGAGATGTTTGGTAGTTGTTTGAAAGTTGTGGCACAATAAAATAAAATTGTTAGTCGGTATAAATCCAGCGAGCAGCACCCAAGCTGCAGCAAAAATGTTGACGATGACTGTGATATTTTGTCCAGAATGGAGGAGATTTGGGGCTTAGCCTTGCAGTGACATAAGATCACGGGTCACCAGCTCCATCACCAGGAAAATTTAGCCCTGCTAAGGTGAGAAGAACCCCAGTTGGCTGCCTGTGTATGCTTTCCTCTCTGCACCATGTCTGTTTGGGCAATTTATGCTGTGTACAGGGAGGCTCTGCAAGCAGCATGCACACGGTTTGAAGAGTGTAGAGCAAATATTTGTTGAGTACCACAGAGAGTGGGTTTCTAAGCTAAATAAGTCTCATTGATACCATTGCTGCCCTGCTGCCATACCCAGTCCTGGCTTGGAAGCTTCCAGCCAGGCGTGGGAGGATTCTCCTTCATTGCTCCTTGGAACAGGCTTCAAACTCCTTGTTGTGATTTTTCTTTTCCTCTCAGACTTTAACTAGCTTTTCACAGCACTATTTTTTCTTTCTGCCCGAATCTTTGAGCTGTGTCATTGATTTCAAGAGAAGAGGTGAAACCTTGAAAGAGTGATGGGGAGAGGAGTAGGTAGGGAGGCTGAAGGGCAGAACTGATGACTGAGATTTCAGTGGGGGAAAGAATGGACGTGGGCTTGACAGCACCAGAAATGGAAGCTGAAAGAATGGTTAACATGGAGCCAGGTATTTGGAGGCTAGGCAAAAGCAAATGGAATAGTAAAAAAGAAAATAAAAGAAAAAAAAAGAAAAAAAAAAAAGTTTCTGTGTTACCGGGATGGAAATTAGCACAGCTCCTCAGAAGTCTGTGAAAATTGTCAGCTCACAAGTGTGAAATTAACCCTCTAGATGTGATATTCCTGTGGCTGAGACCTCTTTGGACTTCAGTGGTGTTAATCCTGCTTTAGGTTTATAAGGCCTTCAGTGTTTAATTCAAAAGAAAGTATTTCTCAGGATGTTTTCTCAGTTTGTAACTCTGGGTGGTCACTCACTCTCCTAATTTCAGTAATTGTTTCAATTGCTTCCTTAAATTGTTTCATTTTAAAGCTCTGGCAGCTTTTGGTATATACTCTATATACACATCTCTTCTCCATCCAGACCTAACAATATCAGTGGATCAGGGAGATGGGGTATTGGATAATTCTTGGCTCTTTAGTATTTCTGAACTGTTGGTTCATACTCTGCAGCTGCCTTGCACTTTATAGGTTCACTAAATTTGATGAGGGCTGTTAAGCAGTATTCTGTGATAAAAATAGTTCCCTTTGCTGACATTGAGGTTTTTTTATTTAAACTAACTCCATAAATTGCATCAACAAAAACTACTACTTTTTTTTTATAAATTTGGAACAGGTAATCTAATTTGTCTCTGTAGAGCCAAGAATGAAAAGAAGGACCTGGGAAATTATACAAATGATGGACCTAGGCCTCTGACAGTTTTTCATACTAAATATCCTTGTTCTTGCATGGGCTGTTATCTAGAGACACTGGATTTTCTGTGCTACTGATGTTGAGCCATGTACCTAAGAAACTCTAGCACAATATTCTTCTTTCAGTTTTTTTGTAGAGCTTGACCTCTGAACACAATTAACAATTCCCTGTATTTATTTCAGGCTAAATGAAGTAATATGATGCTTGATAAATGAGTTGAAAGCATTAGCCAATTCTGGTATTTCTGAAGAAATTTCATGTGGTCATAGAATTTCTATATGGTTATAGAATCTTGTGTATGTTATACGTAGTATGAAATAATACATATTTGAAGGAGACTGTAAAATCGTATTATTTTAAAAGGTACTTACCTTGGTCTAATGGGTCAAAGAGTTAGTGCTGTGGGAGATGCTGACAATTTCAATAGAAAAAAAGTAAAGGAGAAAATATATTCTCCTGAGTCAAGAAAGACATTACAATAGAGAACAGCATTTAGAGGACAGGCAATGTGGGGAAGCTCATAATAAGTGATATCATAACAGGAAAGGTTATTCAAAGAAACAACAGCTTGATTATTCAGCTAATCAAAAGAATCAGGAAGGTACTTTTACTTGCTATCATTTCCCAACTTCATACAAGGACATACTGTCTAGTAATGAAAGTCTCATAGTTGTAAGTCTAAACTCTGTCTTCCAGCTCTTATCCTTCATACTGAAGGTAAAAGAGATTATATAAATTGTAGGAGATAATGGAATGACAGGCAAGAGGAACTGGGTGAGGTGTTTTATTTTGGGAAGTTGTATGCTGGGATTTTGAACAGTTTGGAAAAAAATTCAGACATTCAGTGAAACTTCTCTACCTAAAAAGTAAAGTTCTAAAAATTCAAGCTCCAAAAAAGCTATGCCACGGAATTTCCCTTTGTCCTTGTGATTGGTTTGACTTCCAAAGTTGATTTTATGAGGCCACTCTTCTTTGTGTGCACTCCTGCCCTTATATCCCAGAGCACTGATATCTCACTCTTTAAAGACTTTAATGCAAATCAGCCAAATGTGTTGATTTGCAATCTCCAACTTCTGTTGCAGTTCCTGTTTCATATCCTCCTTGTTACTGTGGAATGTGAAATATTTCATTATCAGCTGACATTTTATAAATACAGAAGATAGTTATTTAATGAACACTGCTTTTTTGGGATTGGTATTTATAATATAATAGATTAATTAGTAGATTTTATTACACATATACTCAGTAGTGGTGTATTTAATACATGAACCAACAACTTCTTACTTTTTTTAGTAAACTTTTTATTTCAGTAGAATAAGAATATATTACTAGATTCCACATGAAAGAAAAAACAAAGCAAAAAAACCCAAGCCCAAACTAAAATTTAAAACCCTGCATATTGTGAAAGACTGGATTTTTTTGTTCAGATGTATTTTTCATATGTCTCATGATTAATTAGTCCTAATAACAGTTCCAGGGAAGCTTCTTGTAGCAGGAAGCACTGTAGTCTTTGAAATGAGAAAAAGAAAATAAAAATTAAAAAATAAAGACATTCAAGACATTTAGACTGTGGTGGTCTAATGTCAGTTTTGCTTTGTGAATATCTCCTAATGTTGCAGTACTTGAGCTATAGCATCCAGGTAAATTTTTTTTTTTAAAAGCAACTTATGAATTTACACACTTCAGTAGCATTGCTTGCAATGCTGCCATGTGTTCTGAGAGAAAAAAAACTGCCTCAACTTGTGTAAATAGTGTGGGAAAGGGGGAAAAGTTGACAAGATGTGCTCGTAAATCAGTGATGGTGAAGAGAAATCTCAGCTCAACTGAATTACAGATTGAAAACTGTAGTTTCACTGTTGTCAAAAGAGTAACAGTTATGCCAGACTTTCACTTCTGTGGCCTGACTTGAGTTTTTATTATTATTTTCTTAACATGTATATATAAAAATGGTTTAGCAAGACATTATGGCAATTTAAAAAATAAATTAGTTGACTATTTTTTTTTCCACAATTTTGTTTTCCTTCTCCTGAAACAGCACACTTTTATGAACCATCCACCTTAACAATGGTGAATAAAGCACATGGACCTCAAAATTTAAAGACAATATTAAGACTCACATCTATTTTTCAAGAGCCAAGAAAAAATTCCTTTGAATAGAATCATATAATTGCCTTCATGTTTGGGAAGGAAAAGGAAATAAACCACACATTATTTGTCAAGAGTTGCTTTGTTGAGCCTTGGCTTCATAGCCTCTTCTGCTCCAGTGCTGAAAATTGAAAGTGCTTTTCATAGAAGCCCTTACTGCAATAGACTATTGCACCTTCAGAACAAAGCAGCAGAAACAAAGCTTACAGAAAAAAATAGAGGTTAAAAAGCTATTTTCAGAAATACAGGGAGCTGAATCAAGCCCATCCCTACAGTCATCTTTCAACCATTTGCTTTATAATGGTTGGTAAGATGCTTTAATACTACATTTGGCAATTCTTGACTGTTTAAGGTTCAATAATACTTGACATTGACATTTTGTCATGAATAATTAATTAAAACATTCAATCTAGAGCAAATAAGGAGGATGTGATATGTATGTGGGTGTTTGTAAAGCATGGATACGGAGAAAAAAAGATAAATTGTTGAAGTTAATTACATAACTGTTAGTGCCAGTAGTGTATAACTTGGTGAGAAAAATTACATGAATCCAAGAAGGATGAAGGATGAAGACAAATAGTGTCCTGATCAAGAAGATCAAGACAAATACAGAAGTGTTCCAGGTTCAGTAAACATAATGAGTAAAAGTGCCTCAACCGGTTTGCTTATAGGTGAAAATAATTTCCTGGTAATAGAATAATGTACCCTGTGCATGTTATTGCCTTCTCTGGGACTTGTATAAGGACTAGATGACTTTGCAGATATATTGAGGCTTGTTTTTTATGAATCTGGGAAAATGAACAGGTTCAGTCAAGTCTCCCTTACAAAAAGACATCTCTTACCACATAAGTCTTTACAAAATTTTTTTCTCTGCCTTTCTTTCAATATAAACCTGCTAACTGAATCAAGTTCACTTTTCTAAAAAGTGTGAGATTCAGACATAAAAAATCCCTTCCTACTGGCAGAGGGTCATGAAACAACTGCAAAGGAGAAAGGGGGACACTGTCTACTCTCCAGTATCATCTCTGTTCTCTGTGCCTTTGCATTAACTCATTAATGACACTTGAGAGTTTTTCTGCAAGTCTACCTCCAAAAGTGAAAACGTAGATATTATTTATTTCTTTTGTCCTACTGAATTAGGGAGTAGCATCTCAGGAATACAGGCTAACCTTGCCATTTAGGATCAGGGGTTTTCTCTTTTTCTTTTTTTTTCTTCTTTTTTTTTTTTTTTTTTTCTTTTCTTTTTGTTGGGGGGGGTTTGTTTGTTTGTTTTTGGGGGTTTTTTGTTTTTGATTTTTGTTTACATTTTTCGTATATCTGATTCCTTCTCTAAAACCAATCAAACAAAAAGACCAAACCACTCAGGTGAAATGAGCTTCTTTTCCAAACTCTGCAATTGCTTCATCCCTTTCCTTGAAAGGTAATCTGTCTTTGTCTGATCTTGCAGACATAAAAGCAAAAACTGTCCTAAAAAACAAGTCAGGATTCCTTTCTGGAGGGTTAGGTAGATCATTTGTCACTGAAGTCTTGTTAGTTTGGCTGCTGAAAAGTCAGAAAGAAAAATATTTTAGCAAAGCCATATAAAGATCCCATCAAAGGAGTGGAGGGTTGCTTTGAGCAGCAGGATTATTATTGGATAAGATTGCAAATCTCTTTGGGATCTCTGCCAGATTTTGACTTCTGTTCCCTGGGAGGCCTTCACTAAGGTTGTCCACTTAGAAAGGGCAAAACACTAGCATCAGCTCAATAAAAATGTATAACTAATGAGGAACTAAAGAAGTATTGTCTCCATCTTTGTAATAGAGCTGTTTTTTTCCCCAAAGATTCCCTCTCTTCACTGCATCTGTATTTTTAGCAGGGTGGGCAGACTCTAATCTTCACTGGTAAAATTAATTCTAAGAGCTCTAGAGAATGCTGGTAAAAATTAACTCCTTGGTAATATTAAATTGTTGTAAATGTAATTCCAGTAATTCCAGATTTTTAAAGATGATCATAACTGTTATGTCTAGAAAAGAAATATCAGTCAGCTTGAATATCCTTAGCCATGTCTTTGTGTGTGTATATATATATATATATATATAAGCTTATATATACACTTATGTATGTAGAGAGGTGGCAGGGAGATATTATATATGACCCTTACACTGCCTTTGCTAAACCAAATAGTAAAATATTAAGGCCAGGCTGTAAATTCATTAATTTAGCTGGTGAATGCCTTGGAGCCAAGAGATGAAGTGCTGCTTTTAACAGTCTTGGACTGTCTATGTGAAATGTAAGGGTGGTTTATACAAATTACTTATGTGACCTCCCAAATAAATTGATTGAATTCAAACTCTTGGCAATCCTTGCTCTGAAGTCTGAAAATGAGGTAGTTAAAAAATAATGTTCATAAAAAATATATTCAATCCTGAATATACAAGATAAAATTTCTAATGTGTGGTAATCAGCATTTCTGTCTGCTTCCACACAGTAATCATTTTCAGGGATAACTAATGAAAAAGCAGTAAATCTCAGGAGGTATCAGGCTAGGGTTACACATACAGACATGTACAAAAGAAGTATATCCAATCAGATAGGTTTTTGCATTCATATATATATATATATATATAAGTATTCTAGTTCATAATGTGTCCCTAGATTATTTCCCTGGATTCATTCATGTAATGGAAAACTTTCCGTGTTCACAGATCTAACTATTATATTATCTGGATTTACTCAGTGATTTCATATAATCCACTCAAATTTTGCCTGTATTAGGACTGAACAGAAACTTTCAGAAGACTGAACTTTCCCAGACACTAGCTATGATGTAGCTTTGATGTGGAAGCCACAAGTGACAAGAAAAATCCCCTACATTTTGAAAAAAATCATTTATCAGATGTTACGTACATAATGTAAATGACACAAAGCATGTCCCAAAGATATTACAGCCCAAATAGAAACTGGATGGAATGCCTGAAAAAGTTACATCACTGCTATATTTAGAAACTTGATATATTTGGAAGTCATTCTAGCTTAATACAAATTTGTATTGAGTAACAGTGAGCCTTGAGGATGCGATGTGCTTGCAGGAAATGAATGCATCAGATTAGCAAAAAGAGAAGAGATTGTAGTAGAGAAAAATGAAAAAAATAGCAGTGTGGCTGGATTTGAGAAGTTAGTCTTAAAAATCAGGTCTATAGCCAGGGAAGATACATAGTGAGAGATTTCCTGAGAGCTCATGGGAAGATGTTTTTGCTAGTAATAATGTGGAAGAGGAAAGAGCTGAGGATAAGAGAGAGCTGAGGGTGAGATGTTGGTGTCAGGTGGGAAAGCACACGAGAAGGGGTTGGGGAAAAAAAAAATCAGCCAAGAAAAATGTAGTGAAATGAAAATTGTTCAAGTGGGAAGGTGCTTAAGAAGGAGGAACAGCTTCAAGTCATTGGCCTTGGAGACAGAGGAAAGGGTGTATCAGTGAGTAACACAGCCCTTTCCAGGCAGAGGGAAGAAAACCACAGAGAATTTGTGACAAAAGTCAGAAATCTGTCAGAGGTATCTTTGTCAGTACTAACTTTTGAGGCTGATCCAGGGCTGATGTGAAAACTTTCAGTTTGTTTCAGTGGGTTATGAAGCCCTTCCCCAAACTCACCAGTTAAACAGGTTCACATCTCCCCTCTGAATATTCATATTCTCCTGAAAGCATTATTCCTGGTCTCTGCTTTATCTTATTTAATTAAAAATGGATGTACAACAAAGATCAGCGCTTAAAATAATATTCAAGGCCTAATTTAACCCCAGCCTGTTTTACACAATACTGAAATGTATGATGTTGTTTGAGATATTCTGGAGATTGCTTTGGCTTTTCATAATAATTAATATAGTTCCTCTCAGCTCTATAATGTCTCTCAAATGTCAGCTTACTTGGGTCACATCCAGAGGAAGCACTGCAGTGCTGTCAGGAGAGCTGCCATTCTCTTGAAGGAATAAGAAAATGAGACCCCTGTCTTCATATGGAAAAAAAAAATCATCTCGGTAGACTTTAAAAAATAATATTTAGTAGTAGTCTTGTCCAATATATCATCATCCTGGTGACTAAATTGTTGTCTGAAAGAAAATTGTCTTTAATTTTTAAAACTTCTTTCTTGAGAGAACTGAAATTTATGAATGCAGCTGAAATATTAGTGAAACAGTGCACAGATTATAGTGAGAAAAAGCAATATATATATATTTTTAAATATTTGTAAGCAGAGATGCACGTAGTTTCAATATTTACATATAAGAAAGCAAAATCCTCAATATGTTTCCTTAATCTTCTAAGTATCTTTACATAACAAAATATGCATCTTATAAAAAAAAGCAACTATTTAAGGAAGCAGAGATTTTGTAGAAAAGGATGTAGGTGAGTTAGATCATCATCTGCTCCCAGGCCAGGAATGGTCAGAGGGGGATGTATGGTATTAATGGTATTACCTCACCCCATTTTTAAGACTGTTGTTGAAGCACTGTGTCAATTTGGGGTACAGACTGCAAGAGAGATGAAGTCTGATTGAAAAGGGAAATAAAAATTATGATGAAAGATCTAGAAAAATGTGACTGGTGAGTGAGGATTGAGTCAACTGGTGGCATTTTGGCTGGAGGAGTGAAAATTGCTACCATTTCTCTTCTGGGTCCTGAAAGATGTAAAATGCTGCTACAAAGTGGAATAGAATAAAAAGGTTTCATTTTCCTGCTGGACAGGAGAAATAGCAGCAGGGAAGGGTTGGATTAGAAGTAAGGAAAATATATTAGGAGTAAAGAGAGTTCAACACAGAGGAATATTGCCTGGGGGTGCTGCAAAATCCTTATCAGCAGAGAGGTTCAGTAACAGCCAAATATTTGTCAGGAATGAAACAGTTGGTTTTGCCTTATTGCAGGAAAATGAGCTGAATAGCTGCTTCAGATTGTTTCAATTAATTTTTCTATCCTTTTAGCAGCTAGATAACGAGAGTTAATAAACTTCTATACGGTATTTTAGAAAAGGAAAGTGTAAAGACATCTTTGAATTACACTGCATCATATCACTGTTGTTGAACCCATCTGGAATTCTTAAAATTTTAGTCCTGTTCTGAATATGAAAGCCCTGTTCTGAAACATCCAAGTTAGTGATAACCTTTCTTTCTCCAGGCAATCTAAACTACTACAAAAGGACAAAAAATTTTGGAATGAAAGGCAAATGAAAAACACAGGGATCAAAACTAGTCCCATTTATAAACTAGTAGATTAATAAAATAAAGCTGTAGATTTTGAATTCTCTTCTACTTTGCCTTTATTCTATGCATGAAACAGGCAAATGGAATAAAGCTAACTCCCTATGTACTTTTTTTTTCTCAAACTTACACTTTAGTTTTAAAATCCCTGAGCAGTGAGCTGCCTGTGCTGTCAAGTCAACAAGAATTTCCATTAGCCTGAAGATAAGTAGTGTTATGTCTGTCCTGAATATCTTTTAAAAAAAAAACCCAGTCTGTATTGTATTTATGACACCAGGTAGGTGCAGTGGCAGTGAGAAGTGTGAACTTGAGCTTGTATGAGTGACACCACCTTCAGATCAAACTTTTCTGTAAGGTTCTCACTACAGCTGCCTTCTTCCCTGGCTGAAAGCTGCTGGCCTCTCAATAACTTCACAGTTCAGTATGGTGCAGGTGGATCTAACAATCCAAGTGTATGGATTTCTACACCCCAGTTTTAAGGTAAAGGTTAGTTTTTCCCTGTCAGTCACCTTAATCCGCTGTAGTGATGCCATTACATACAGTTTGCATGCTGTCAAATTCTTAAAAATACACGTGCACATATATTAAATTACTACACATGCTTATATATGTTAAATCACAAATATTTGTGTGTATAGGTAAGCTTAAATTAAGAAAAGTGATGAGCTGTGACAGTAAGTGAGAAAGGTTGTAATTCTGCAAAGGTACGAAGTGTTCATGTTGTTCCTAAAGAGCAAAATAATTTGGTCAGTTGTTTGGAAGAGCCCTAATACAGTTCAGTTGCAATATAGGATTAAAATGCCAAAATTCTTGGCACAGAGTTACTTCATCTTCTGTGATGAACTGCATTTGAAGTTAGAAAATGCTTTCTAATACATAACCCAAATCTCTTGTGATGCAAATGGAGCTGTTTACTTCTTTTCTTACCTGGTTTAGACAAAGATGAGGATTGAACAGTTTCCCTTGCAAAATGTTTGAAAGCCTTTTGTCTTGTTTTCAGAGCCACTTTTGTCTAGAGTAGAGTTTTTTTCCCTATGAATCTCATCTGATGCTGTTCTCCTGGTCATTTAGAACAGACCAAATTTAAAGTGTTCCTTTAGCTCCAAATCAGCAATTTGATATGCCAGTGGCAGTCACTTATTACAAAGAATTCTTTTTCCTTTTCTGACATTAAGCAAATCTATATTTTCAAACGTTGCTTACCTTCTTGAAGAAATTACTCTGAAGTGGGGTGTGCAACCATTTAGAGTGCAACCATTCCTGAGCCCTGGTGGGCAAGCTTGTGTTACACAATCAGTCAGAGATAAAGGACCTTGCTGGAGGTGAATTTGGTTATTTTAGTGGAATTTACTGATGAAATTATGGCTGCTTCTGAAAGTAGCTGTTCAAAGTCACTTCCAGCAAACTGCTGTCCTCTGATGGGAGATATATGTCCTTGTGGGGCTTAGACACAGTTCTTTTCTGTCTCCAAAAGAGGAGTTCATGCATTTTCTCTGATAGGGAATGTTGTGTCCATAGCCTTGACTTCACACTCCCAAGAATCATTCAGATCTCTTGGATGAGCTGTTACTCCCTTGCCAGCATAATTCTGGAGAAACTTCACTCATCTCTGAAAATATCTGCAGCCAGACAGCTGAATACACAAATTTAGCAGAAACTTCCAGCAAGATGAAGCCTGTAGCATCACTAGGGAAGTGGAAACCTTCTGTATTAACCAGACTACCTGTGATCTGAGAAGCAAGCCTTTTAGTTATCGTGGCAGAAATAAAATTGAAAACAAGAACTTTTTTTTTGCTATATTAATTTGAAATATCTTTCTGCTGCAAGCAATCTTTTTCACAGAGTTCTGAAAGAATGGTCTAATTATCCATGTTTATGTTTTATTAGCTGACAAGCACTGTCTAACAAAGGTAGCCATTGAGAGTGAGGAGACAACAGCAAGGTTATTTTGGGAGCACTGTATTGATAGGTGAGAATTAAAGGCTGGTATGAGACTTAACCAAGCCCTTGATGGAGGGATGTGTCTAAGAAAGCAAAATCTTTCTCCAGATCCATCCAGACGTGCTCCAATTTCGTTACCATCATCAAGGCAAAGCACCCATCAGTAGCATGAGGCCATCATAGAGGCAAAGGGAAAAAGCTTCCTAACCAAAGAGGTTCTGGTATCTCCATGATACTGATGTAATTGTCAGTCGTTTGAATTCCTGTGATAAAAGCCTACCTTTAATTGACTTTTAAATTAATTGAGCTGAGCTACCAGCTTCTCAGGCCAGTCTAGAAATAGCCTGTTGGCAAGGAAAGCCTCCATCAAATAGGAAGATTTGCAATTGGGCTCTGGCTCTGCACAATTAGCTTGGCTTCCTACAAGACTCTTGTGGTGAGAAGTGTAATCAGCTCCCCCCCAGACATTTAGACTCCAGAAATCAATCTCACAGCATTTCTAGGCCAGCCTCCATTCCCTGGGAAAACACAGCACTTGATCCATGTCTAGGTAGTGTTCTACTGTTCACATTAGATGGAAACAGCAATGGTGATGGCAGCTTCTCAACAGTGACCCAACATTTGTGTTATACCAAAAAAAAATCACAGCTGAAATAACAGTGACAGGAACAGTCCAGCAATATGACCCACCAATTTTTGAAAATGAATGCAAGCTTTGAAGTTGTGCATTAAATTCAGGTCTAGACTTAGTGCTTTATTAACTACCAATATTGTGTTTGAAATCTGGCGTCTAAACCTGGGACCTTTGCCTGTGAATACTCCCAACTCTTTTGTCAAAGCTAGAGCGTCAGGATCATATATCTTCGTATAGGTTTGTGGCAAATACCAACTGTTTTTCTGGCTGATTTTGTCATGTCAGCTGCCATTCTGTCTGAAAAGTATTGAGGAAATATTTCTACTGCAAACTACTGAAGTATTAGTTCAGTTATCCTACCAGCAGAGGTCTCCTCGTAAGATAAGGTTGAGATAAGATTATTTGAGATATAAAGAAATTAAGAAGGCTGGTATTTATTTAAAAGAAAGTATGTTCTTTGATATATGTTTATGTTTGATCATTTAATATTAAGATGGATTCAGGAAAAGTCTCTGAGCTTGTGCATACACCTGCATTACACAACACTGGCTTTTCCTAGTACTGCTCCCTTGCATCTTGATGCAGTCTTGTAGTGAATTGAATGCTGGAAATCAGATGAGTTTTTCACTGTCTCAGATAGTCTGAAAGTCTAATGTGAAAATTGTTTCTGTTTTACCACTGGCATTTTTACTGGCTTGTCTTTGTGGCTTCTGCTGCTCCTGCTTGAAAGTCCATACGTTTACATTGTGATCTTCATATGCCTTTCAAGGGATGACAGACATGACCATGGTATTTTTTCTCATCCCAGATTTCCTAGGAGGCATCATTTAATTCTTAACCATTTTATTATGCCTCCAAGTTCACAACTGTCAGTAGCTGGTTTTTATGAGAATTAAATATTTTCAATCTTGTAATACCCAGTTTCCTTAATTTGGTGGTTTTTCTCTGACATATCACTTCACACTTAAATATAAATAATAAACTACTTAGCTCATACATATCAATAAGAAAGTCTGTTAGAAGTGAGAGATTGCTTGCTTAATACCAACAAGTGCTTTGGAGAACATCAAATCCTGTGACAGATGAGTGTTGCCACAAGGATTTATTTTGTTCAGGCTTTAACTAAAATAGCTTCAGTTGCATTTTGCTATTTAAAGATACTGAAGTAGAAGGTTATAGCAAAATGATTTATAGATAGTAATTGCATTTCTAGCTTACCTGTTTCCATAAATGAAACCACTGATTCATTTTGTACTTGATCTTGAGCACAACAATGTTAATATTTGTGTATTCATTGGTGTAACTAAAAAGCAGTTTTCTTTTGTTCGTCCCCAAAATATTTCAAAGTCTCAGAGCATCTGCTAGTGTTGATTTGCTTTGTGGTTCTGCATTTGGAATATTTGTGTTCAATTAAATGCTAATTATTAAATTAAATTACATTAAAACAAATTAAAAGAAGGATCCAAATTGTACTACTGGTGAGGGAAGCATAGCAAAGGTACCAGTTCTTATACTGTATTTTCATATGCTACATCAGCACCATCCTACAACAGGGGAATCAGAATAAATACTGAGTCCTGCATCTATCTGGTAGCTGAATCTTAATTAACTGATTTTTATGGCAGAGATAGCACACAATCAAATCTGTTGTTTCAATAGTTTGATTAGAGAAAACCACGTTGGACTGAAGAACCATCATATTTTGACCAGTCACTCAAGAATAAATGTTGACAGAGGGTGTCACAGGTCTTGGGTGTGAGCTAAGTGACTCAGTTCACTTTCTGATAGTGAAATAAAGAACAGAAAAATGAAATTATTTAGGTAAAATCCAATTACTGCTCCAATCCATGAGAAGAAGACTGTGGGGCAGCTTCTAAAGTGGAATATGGAGCTTAGCACTTCAGTGAATCTAAGCAAGTTTCCAGTCCTGTACTATAAATAGGTAAATGTATGTTACTTAAATTATAGACTGACTGACTCCAAATAAAATGTTTCCTATGAAGACCAGAGGCAAAGGAAGGTGGTATGGCAAGGATGCTGTTTCCTAAATTTCTTAAATAATTGTACAGTATTCTCCAGTGTCCTTTTTTCTGCTTCCGCTAGTAAAAGAGTATAAAGTAAAAACCAGTAAGAGTTTTTCTGAATATCTTTCCCTCCCATTTCTTCAGTGCTCTCTTTTTGCTGTGGAACTTGTTCCTCTGGTGGCTCCTCAAGTTTTTCATGCTTGCCATCACAATATGACCAACAGGACAGGCTGAGAAATGTTGCTTCATATGTTTGGTGTCACAGCTATTTAGACACTTGAAATTTCTTTCATTTACCTAGTTTTATTGGGATCTGTTACTGTGGTCTGCTAGCCAAAACAAGGGCTTTGATTAAAAAAAAAAAAAAAAATTGCTAGCTAATATTATTTGCATGGTAATTGCTTTGCAGTGCCTATTATATCAGTGTTGCTGGCACAGCTTTGTGATAGCAGCAAGTAGGGATATTAATACCCTCTGACAGAAAGCTTTACTCTTTTTTCTGGTTTTTAAATTAATGACTACTTTTCAATAGGGGGTTGGATGGGAAAAGTATCCACTGTTACCCTCAGCTTTGTAGGATTTTGCTGAGGGTCATTGCATGGTCTGGAAGACCAGTGATGTTTGCAGACATTTTGGGAAATGTTTTATGGACCAGGATCAGCTTTGCTAGGGACTTCTTGTACCTTTGTGGCTCAGCTGACCAGCACAGGAGCAGAAAATCCATCCTGTTTCCAGCTTGAAAAGGACTGATGACACGTTCCATTCATCAATCTGAAATTTCTGCCCTGCATGCTCAGCACAATTAATCTGTGTACATGCTGGAAGTCCAACACCTTCACACCCTGCTGGATTCACTGCCAGTTGGGTACAGACACAATCATTTTGACACATCCAGAGGAAATGGGCTCTGGCCATACACTGGATGACAGAGGTGTCTGGATTTCCACCTGGGATTTTCAGGCTTGAAATACATGAGCCTCAGATAACTCCTATTTCAAGCAAGGCTGTCTCAGGGTTTGATTTCAGTTTGATTTCTCCCTCCAGAGCATTAATTACATTATTATATAGTATATAATATATATATAATATAGTATAGATTATAGTGTATATATTGCCTAGGAAGAGTCTTTTGAACCTCACTGCATTTTTTAGGCCTGGTCACAACTCCTGTTTGGTTTTAGGAAGCAGCATGCCACTGCAAAAAATAATCTTATAGGAACAAATTTTAATGTTACATCATGTCTCCTGCTTAAAAAATTTCCAAGAAGCTTCATACCAAAGCACTTTTGTCTGTAATGCATCAATGCATAGCATTATTTTTAGCAATCATTATTTTAAAATGTTACTGTAAAGATACTACCACATGCTTTCTATAGGATTTTTCGATTTCTTAAGTGCTCAGAGAACTCATAGCAATTTGTATTAATAGTTTAATTCATTATTAGGCATATGTCAATCAATAATTTAGATATTTCTGGCTCATAGTTCTTGGAATGGAACTTGGTTTGTGAAGAGTGAACAAATATACCATTCCATCTGTTAGCCAAAGCCACCTGGCACAAAATAATTTGGGGCATAATTATGTAGCTGGCAAGAGATTCACAGGGAAAAAAAAAAAAAAAAAAAAAAAAGAAGTGATTTCTAGAGTTTTAATCCCAATTGATGCTTTACTTTGGAGTGATGGAAACCTGACTAGTGCATGGAGGACCAGTTCTTTTTTTTCACACTTCTGAGTAAAATAACTTGTGTTCACCTTGCAAAAAATGCCTAACATTGACAGATATAGGAACCAAGAGGCAGGTGTGAAATAATCCTGAGAGCAGAATCACAGGAATGGAATTGAAACTGGTCTGTTGTTATAAGCAGTTGAAAAGACTCGTGTAGGAGTTGCATCCTTGTCCTTTTAATCTTTAATCACATTTGCAAATCTGTTTTCCTATTCTTTCAGTGAAAAAAAGTCCTTTTATCCTCTAGAAGCAAACACAAAATAACTTTGCAAATTATATTTGAAATATAAAGGAACTGTCTCTTTTTAACTCCTTGAAGAGGAAAATAAACTCATACAAGGTTTTCCATGGGTTAGATAAAACTTCTGAAGGAGGAGCAAATAGATATACTACTTAAAAAGAAAAATAAATTTCTCCAACTAGGTGTTTGCTGCTGTTTGTAAATGGTCTTTATCTGTAAAGTGGAACATCAGGCCAAAGTTGCTCAAAAATCATGCTTACACTCTATATTGTAAAGCTGTAGCTGAGGCAAGACAGATTGAAGGATGGAAGGTGAGTAGTGCTTTTAAGGGATACCAAGAGATTTAAGCTGGTAGTTAGCATAAAACTTAGTCATTTTTTAACTAAAATCATGAGTATCAAACAGAACCTGGCCTTTGCTTTGAAGTTTTACTGTTTGCTGTTGTTTAGAGCCTGTGGTCACACCTGAACAACTTATCAGTCTCCATGTTACAGGAAGACGCAGGTGAAAATTAGCAATTGCAAATAAATGAGGTTTTTGAAGAGAAGTTTTATTTATGAATAAGAAACACCTGCTCGGAATAATTTGTTAATGTTTGTTTCCTTGAGGTAAATGATTGGCATGCCATACTTTGGTGTCTGGAGGGAGAGAATCTTTTTTTTAAATTCCTTGCATGGCTGGAGTCATTCAGTTATCATTCAGCTTATTTAAAGTGCTTGAAAGATTTAATTTAAATGAAGGGAAAAATGATCAATCATTAAAATAATGATTGAAGGGTGGTTTTTTTGTTGGTTTGTTTTTTTTTTCCTTCTTCCTTATTATTGTTGCAGATATTGGGGAAGTGCCTTTGAGATAACTTTACAAATAACAAATGCTTCCGGTAGACCATAAACTGTGTTACCAATAATGAAAAAGGAATCCTTGATACAGTTAATTATTAAGTGATGAATTAATCTGGAACCTGACAGTCAATTTACCCCAGTAATGCCATTCAGGGGAAATGACAGATTACAGCAGGCTGCCATTCTGAAGATGTCCCTTTTCCTCACTTTGTAGAAACTTACAGTTCTTCAGCTAAAAGTCAGGGTTTGCCTTTTGTCTACTGTGAGGAGAAATCTAGAGGGGAAAAAAGCCTTATTTGACAGAGTAAGATTGAGAAGAGTAAGTCGTGTTTGAAAAAAAAGCATTTCCTATGTGAAACTAAACATATTGCACTTAAACAGTGGGTAAAGAATTCCAGTATGAGGTGCTAAATGAAGGACTTGCAATCACTTCCATAGTCTCTGGAAATTTGGGTGTGCCTCTCTGTGATTATTGATGGAAAAAGAGATGTTCTTAGTGGATCAGTCTGTGTATCTTCTTTCCATATTGAGCAGAGAATCAGTTTTCTTAGGGTTTCCCTGTAAGCTTTTCCTTCTACTTGCACAAATCCTCATGATACTCGAATGCCTTTTTTTTTTCTTATTTTTAATATTGTCCCTAGAGTTCCTTATATTCTTATTCTTGAAGCTTTACAAATATAGGTGTTTTCTGAAGTTGCATCTGTTAGGAATAAAGTATCAAACTTACTGTGACTGTGGATTGTAATGAATTAATTTTATGCTGGAAGAGCAAATTGTTTACAGTATTATATAGAAATAATTTGAATAACCACAGAATGGTTTGGGTTATCTATTTTCTAAACATCTTTAATTAAATGAAATTACAAAGACACATTGTAAATGTGTTCAAGTTTTAAGACTCGGGAAGTTGAGCCGTGCCTTGTTTATTGTGTTGTTCTTTATTCTAGCTGAACAAATTAATAACACCATATTAAAATGAACATAAAAGTGGTAGCTCTGGGCAGTATTCGGTCTTTGCCAAAAGCCACTGTGAGATACAGCAAGACAGTCTTAGGTGGTTATCAGGTATTTTTAGAATAACCTGTGGAAGGGCAGTAACTTTGTTTTAATTACTAAAATATGTAAGAAAGTGCTTGATGTGTTTAGAAACATTCTTGGGCAATTCATTAGCAAATGGTTTGTAGGAAGGGTTACTTAATTTGCCTGCCTGGCACATAAAGTAACCTTTATCTAAAAAAACCAAAAAACAAACACTGGAGATTGAGCAGAGAGAGAGAAAAGTGAAGTGATGGAAATATTTTGCAAGAGAAAAACTTAATCTCTTGCTACTTCTCATCTTCTCTATAATCACAGCTTCAATTAGCTTGAGGATATAAGTGCAGCCAAAGGAGAACATGAACCTGTAAACAAAATACAGAGTCCTAACCAAGCATTTGGTATTATTTTAGCCAGAAACAGAGCACAGCTCCCTTCCAGTCCTTAGCAGCACCTTCACTGCATCCTCACAAGCATCTCAGCTCCTTTGGACCACCAAGTGTTCTGAGGGTTTGGATTGTTAAAAGATAGGAACAGAAAATGATCTATTGTATTTCTTTATGCAGAGAAAGTGGTAAAAAGGCCAATTCTTCCAATTTTAGAAGAGGGAGTAACTGACTAAGAAGATCCTGTGTGGATTTGAAACACAAGGCTGTAAAGAATTCATCTGGCCTCAGTTTCTCCAGGTGGCTGTAGGTCTGCAGGTTGGTTGGGAACAACAAAACTCAGTGACTGATCCATGAGTAGGAAATTAAAAGCATCTGTGCACTGCTCTGTGTGCTTTGTCCCAGATGCTGTTCCTAAAAAAGCACTTTTTTTTTTTAATCTGAAAAGTTTTAGGAATATATATACAACATTCTTTCAGTGTTCCCATTTCTGTACAGCTGTTCCCTTTTTTAATGCCAGTTTTTTGCATAAGTGTTGTCTTATACAGTGAGCTCCATATTTTTTAAGTTATGATTTTTTCTGGTACTAGAGTGTGCATGGGCCCGTGTTACACTCCATAGCATCTTCTTGCAAGTGGGTATGAGCATACTACAAAAAAAAAATTACATCTGCTGTAAACCAGCCTCTAAGTAATGACAAAAAACAACAAAGGAATACAGCAGGCAGTTTAAGGTGGAACATCAAATAATAATAATATAAAAGGAAGCATCATAAAATTGTGAGTGGAATAAAAAAGAGAGGGTGTGTGCTTGTTTTAAAATCAATTGCCAGTTTATATTACTTTTCCTGTTCGTGATTTGATTTTATTTTTGCACTAGCCCTATGTGGACTGGCCACTAGAGGGGGAATGGATGCAGGAGGATGGATGCAGGAGGATGGATGCAGGAGGATGGATGCAGGAGGATGGATGGAAGCTTTGCTGTGCTGCTGCATTTGTAGATTCAGTTTCTTTGCCTTTCTTCCTAGATTAAAACTTTTTCAATTCATTAATTCTTCTACTTGTCAGTAGTTTAGCCTGATCTAGCAGTTATATCCTGAACTTGTGCTTAACAGAAATGGGGACTGTTTTCTAACCAAAGGCATAATAGTGATTTAAATCAAGCTACCTTAATTTTTTGAAAGCTGCTCTATAATGTATACATCTAAGACGTTATTCTGCTTTTTTCTTACTTTTTAATTTTTTTTCTCTGAACACTTAGCAGAGGTATCCCTTGCAATATCCAGAAAGGTGGTTGTCCAATTGTTGCATATAATTTACATCACCAAGGCTGGGATAAGCGGTTTTCCTTCTGTCTTTGCGTTGTGCTTGACAATTCCTGATTTCTTCTGTCAAAATTTGTATGATTTTCAGCTTTTGGAAGACTCATTACACATTCTTTTGTTTCTCATTACTTTTGTGATACAAATAATCTCTCATTAGAAAAATGGCACACATTTTCTGATTCAGATAGGCTGATTCAGCACCCCTGGCCTTGGGGCCATACTACACCCCATTTTTTCACTGTATTGAGCAGAAGGCCACTGCATTTTTGCATATTTAGATAGTTTTCTATGACCATAGAGCTCATCTTATTTATGAGAAACTGACTACCTTTTAAAGGCATTTTTTTTTCCAAAAGATCTTTTAAAAGTTCAAATATAGAATTGTCTTTTTTTTTTTTTTTTTGTATACCACTTTTTAAATATTGGTAGTTTAGGACTGCAGGTTATGATAGAAGCATGAGGTTACTCTATTAGTCTCTGTTGTATGATATTACAGGTCTTAATGAAACTTAAAGCTAATTTATCAGCTAGTGAGGTAAGACTTACCAGTCCATAATAGGGGAACTGCAGTAGATTGTAGTTACTCAGGTCTAGGTGCAACAGCTACTTTTACTAGAAACCTTCCTTTATTTAAATTCTATTTTTAACAGCTCCTTCACTTCTTGTTTTACACTTTTTCATTTTTATTTCTTTATAAATGCTAATTGCACCTGACTTGTTGTTTTAAATGTCATAGTTTGCTTCTAACACTCTCACTTTTATTTTCCAAATGCTAACATCTCTATTACCTGGCAACAATAGACCTGAGATAGGTTTTAGTGTTTGTTTCAAGTTATATTTTTCGTGGCTTATTCATCAAATCCTCATTAAGAGTTATCATTAACAGACAAAGCTTGATTCCTTTCCTAATGAAAAATGACAGATTGGGGCTAGATTATTCTACATAATGTGAAAACATAAAAATGGAAAGCAGAGAAAAGTTTTCAGCTAAGTTTTATCTGAAAGATACAGACTGTAACTTCATAAAACCACTTAAGGGAACTTTTTGGGAAGATCTTTATTCTGCTAACTAATCTCTAACTGTTTCTGGTATCAGGGAAATACATTCAAAACCCCTAGACAAAAGAGTTTACTTCGGCACAGGAGTGCCATTCATTTAAAAAAAAAACAAAAACAAAAAGCCCCACAACTATTGATTTCTTATATTCCACCTAAAGCAAAACATCTCCAAAAGTCCAGCTTTGTGCATAGCAGCAATAAAATATTTAAGATTTCTAAAAATACAACAAAAAAGCCCATCATGACAGAGCAAAGATGGACAGGGGAATAACTCAGGGTTCAGATTTATGGGACTTCATGGATTGCTGTTTCCTCCAGTGTAAATAGAGCTTTATACACTTTTAGTCATCAGGTATCAGCACAGTGCTTTGTTTTCCTGTGATGAGTTGGTTAGCACTTGATTTTCTGTCTGCTTAATCTGCTGTGGGCCTGTTCCTCCTTTTTCAATTTTCCCCTGGATTTTTTAGCAGTGATTTTCTCTGTCCCATCTGATTCACCTGTTTTGCAGTTGGTGCTCTATACCCCTCACCTTCTGCAAGCATAAGCATTGTCCCACACATTCTGTTTTGTTTTGGGTTTTTTGTGGGTTTTTTCCCCCACAAAGAGCACGTCAGATAGATTTCTTTACTTATTTATTGTCTCCATTATTTCTTTGTGTTGCAGGCCAGAGGATTAACATTCAATTTATTAGATTACAACAATTACATCATCAATTCATCACATCCAGTTGTGGTTTGGGGATTTGATCTGACAGTGACTTTGGCTTCTGGGCTGTTTGTAAAGGTAGTTAGGGTGCAAGGGGAAGGTTTATGAAGATGGAGGCAGCTGCATTTGCCTGCAGAGAAATACAGAATGTCCAATTTGGAGTGACATTTACATGAAAATAAGGTAGACATTTGATATGCAGTGGCCTCTTTAGAGTGGGGATTGCAAAACTTGTAGGAGCAGCCACAAATTTCTGTTTGCTGTTGAAAAATTTCCTTTGGGAAATAATCTGGATTGGATAAGTAAATTGTCTGTCAAGATAAACTTTACTAAAAGAACCAAGTTTTTTTTTTTTTTGAAAAAAATGGGCGGAGGAGGGGGAATCCCTAGGTGGTTTATCTCATTATTATTAATTAATGTTCTTTAATTTTTACCAGGCATTCTTAGCAAAGCAAACTGTCAGCAGAGGCACTAAACTAGAGAGGCAGATTCACTCTGTTTACTCCTGGGAGCTCACTTTACATCTCATCCTACAGAGGAGGTTGATAGCAGATGTGTTTCAAAGGGTTGACTGTTGTGAAAATATCAAAACCTCTGGAATTCAATAGCTCTGGACCATTCTTCCAGTTTAGTTTGGGATTTTCAGGGTTTCCCTCTTCTCCCTCCTCCTTGTCTGCTCTGCCTGTCAGGCTCTGAGGTTGAAAAATGGGAGAGTGGGTAAAAAGGGACAAAAATTGGAGGGAAAGTCCATATTTTAAAAAAAAACTATTTTAATTTTCAACCCCTCTTGCTATCAGGAGGGTGTTTGCTCATTCTTGTTGCAGCCACTAGAGTACAGAGGTGTGCTGCTACAAAGAGCTTTTGTATATATAAACTACATTGCTTTCCTTGGATAAGCTCTCAAATCAATTTGGTATGTCCATGCATATTTTTTTATCTCA
Source organism: Phaethornis superciliosus (assembly GCA_023637945.1). Taxonomy (NCBI): domain Eukaryota; kingdom Metazoa; phylum Chordata; class Aves; order Apodiformes; family Trochilidae; genus Phaethornis; species Phaethornis superciliosus. Next base: position 3,285,480 of record JAJQWJ010000011.1, read on the forward strand.
GATTTTACTGAAAATACAATTTTTTAGCCCTCTCTCTGGTGTCGTGCTCTGCTTTGCTATTAGGAGAAGGGAACATCTTGAAAAAAGCCATGATAAAGTTTTTCATAAATGAATTACCACCAGGTTTAGTGTCAGTCAGAGAAATCTCTGTGCTAAAGATGATAATTCCCTGATGAATTAGATTTTTATACTTACCTATTACTTTTGAAATCTTGGATTAATCTTTGTTAGCTAGGAAATGGAACTGAATTGGTCACGTTACCATAGCACCCATGTTGAAAGACATATTTCTGGCTGAAGTTACTGTGTCTGGTGAGGATGCAAAGAACATGAGAGCAGCAAAATGGTTTAAAATAACAAGTGCCTGTTTGCCAAGCACAGGCACACATAATATTATCCATTAGCCACTGTCAGTTATCTCTAAGTGATATACGTATTTGGATTTTTGAGAAGAGGAGAACTGGAGGAGAAGGTGAAAAGCTGATGTTTATTTTAAATTTAATTTCATCTCTTGTAGCACAGAGCTGGTTACTTTGAACTCTAAACTCCTTTCAGCCTCTTACACTGAACTGTCTCACACAACTACCACACCAGCAGAATTGTGTAGGAACAGTAATTGGTTTAAAGGCTGAATAATTGTGTCTGAATGCCAACAAGTGACGTTATCTTTATAACAAAAACGATTGCCCTGTTCTCATGGAACTCCAGATTTCACTGCAAACGTTCACTTTAAAGCAGGCATACTGCAATAAAATTACAGTGCTCTGCAGCATTCATCTTGGATCTTCACAGCCACCCACCCAATTACAGGCTGTGTCTTGCCAGCAGAAGGTTGTTGCTTGGTTTCTGTAATATTTTTGTAGCCTTGCTTTCCTCTTCACAACTTTAGAGGTAGACTGTGCTTACTCCTTTCCTTTCAACTGAGTTTTTCTGCTGAAAAAAAAAATAAATAATAGGCTGGTATGTAAAGTCGCTTGCGTGGCTCTAAATGTGGTTTGTTGGGGTTTTTTTTACATAAAATATACTCTGAGTAGTTGTTCCTAATACCTTAATAGCTCTGGTTTATGTCAGTAATTATATGAAAGGTTAATCTTTAAATCACCAGCATTTCCTAAATTCCTAATCAACTTCATGTTGCAAAGGAACCCATATAAATGCTCAATTTGTTAATATTAGACTGGGTTGAGCAGGTCAAGGAAAAATATAATCTTGGTGCATAATGATAAATTCAACACAGCAAAAATACTGGATCTGTTTGTCATAATATCTGTGAACAGGAAAGCTGGATATGAGGGAGGAGGAGTGTGGATAAAATTAGCTGGAGACTCTGCTATAGCTCAAGATCAGCCCTCTCTCTAAATGAGGGTTACTTAAGGGATGGGGCGGAAAAAAAAGGAGACATTTGGGGTAGAAATTTCTGGTTTTCTAGAAGGTCTGTGGTGAACTGTAACTGGAACAGCTAAAGACGTCCAGCTGAAAAAAACTATTGGAAGAGGCATGGTGCTGGAGTTCAGGGAACACAGTGATGGGTGGGGGGAACCTTGTGCCCCCAGGGAGGTGGCAGAGGAAGAGATGGGTTTGGGCAGGTGAGTGTTTGGGGCTGTGTGTCCATCTGCTCCCCTGCCACTGGGAGAGAGTCTGTGTGTGGCTGGGGGTTTGATAGGGAGAGAGAAATCCCAGGGAGAGATGCTGAGCATCTTTCTGAAATCTCTGCTGTTGTCCTAGGCACAGTCCTAATGTGGGAGGTGAAGGCACTGAAGAATTTGTTTTCCCTCTTTGCCCTGTAGTCCCTTTGCCTTCTCACCAGTTCCCATCTTCCCTTTCATCCTGTCCCTTCACCCTTTCCTTTTCTCTTTCTTGCTCAATGAAGCTATTTAGTGTTGTACCCTCCTTGCCAGAAGCTGTTTCATCCCTGCTTGCTCAGTTTTTAAAACTGCTTTCTCCACCCACCTTCAGTCTTGGTTTTTCATCTGTGCTAGTTCTGTAGATTTACCATCTTTAAAAGAGATTAGGCAAAGAGAGGCAGCAAAAACCTGATTCAGTTGTCATGGCTCTAGTCTTTTCTCTCATTTTTTGTCTCTTCTTAATTTCTTTTCTTGTATTTTTACTTTTGTTATTATTATAGCACTAGGAATAAGCTTCCTAATTAAACACTTCTCATTTGCCATCCTGAATACCATTGGAGGTGAAGGGGAGAGATATTCAGGGTGTCCTCTTGCTACTAATGCAGAAGGAGACACATACAAGAAACAAATGTTAGTCCAGCTCAGAAGCAGATGAGGGGCTTTTTGTCAGAACCAAAGAGAAAAGATCAAATAGGCTCATTTCAAGTGCCTCTTAAGACCTTATCCATAAAAACACACAGAATATATCAAAGCATACGAAAAATATCCTTAGGTAGCATTACTGATCTTGCTCTGGCACATGTATGGAAGGCAATTGTGGACCAGGATCTTCAGACTGAGACAGAGCATCTAAATGTTGCTGTTCCCATGGAGGAACAGTTCATCCCCTTGGTCTAACCCCCTGCAGTATTCAAACAGTGTGGAAAATGAGGGAATTTGCAGCTTTAACACAGAATGTCTTTGTATTTTATATATTCAGGCCAGAAACAGAATGTGGTACATTAGCATTGGTTCTGTGATTTCATATAACTTTTTCTTTTTCTTTTTTTTTTTTTCTTTTTTTGAAGTAGTACAGAAAGGAAGGAAAAAAGACAGAAAGAAAAATAAATCATCCCTTATATACATTCAAAGCATACACAGCAACAGTTCCTTCATCACTGGGTGCACTGAGAGTGTGTATTGATGTTAGCAGCAAGGGATTGCATATTAGAGAGCTGTACACTGGTAGTGTTAGCCAGCCTCAAAAAAGGTAGTTCTTTTGCTTACCTTTCACCCTGTCTTGTATGTTAAAAGACACTTAAATGTAAAGAAAATCATGTCAATTACCTAACTAGAAAAGGGAGATTAGTCATATTAAGGAGAGCAGTGAAAGGAGAATATTTTAAATATTTTAATTCTTTGATATTCCCCAAGCATCCCTTGAACAATAAACTGGCACAAATAACCCTAAAAGTATCTTTTTTTTTCTTTTTTTTTCTTTTTTTTTATTTTTTTTTTTTTTTCTTTTTTTTTTTTTTTCTTTTTTTGAGCCATTTCATAAACTGGAATAAGGGCATCAAAAGAGAGGGAATGACATCTCTGGACATCTGGTGAAGACAAAATTTGGAAGAAAGGAAAAATTACTTTTCCCTGCAGTTCCTATAAATGCAGTACAGATACAATAACTCTCATATTTACCAATGCAAGCAACCTGGAGCAGGATGAATATCTGAGTTTGCAATAGCTGGGTTGAAATTAAATTCTTGCTTCTTGGTTTCTTTACAATCCATATGTTTTTCATATAAACATCCAGACTAGATGTGGGCACCATGTAATAGCAGTGAAACCCTCTATCTACCAGTAGATATTCAGAGGGTATTCGGATCTCCAGGGACCCTGTGGACATCAATAGCAGGTTGCTTCTAGAAGCTGTCATCCTTAGAATTGATTTTTGCATGAAGATTTTGAAATACATCTTTTTTTTTTTTTTCTTTTTTTTTTTTTTCTTGAAGTTCAGTAAGTGCTATCCTCTATGGAGGACCATCATCCATCCATCCATCCATCCATCCATCCATCCATCCATCCATCCATCCATCATCCTGCTAAGGGTGGCAAGCCATTGGTGGTCATTACCTCTCTTCAGGAGAAATGGCAACAAGCAGTACCCAAATCAGCTCTCACTTAGGAAATCACTGCACCTTTAAAAGAAAATGTTCTGTTCAGTTTACTTGAGCTGCCAATGCAAGAGGCATGAGGCACAGAGGTAAATAAACTCCAAAGGAGGAATTGCTCACGTCTTTGCAAACGTAGCTTGAGGTTGCTAACACCAATAAACAGCAGGAATCATTCCAGAGGGGTGCAACCACTCGTGTGTTTAAAATACAACCCACATATATGCTAAAAATACAGAGAAATACAACCATGGGATGATTGTTTGTAGGCATCAGTCTTGATGTTAGATTTACAGGGCAAAACCATGACTGAACTCATACATTTCCTTATAGCAGCTGGGAGTCACTATCGAAATGAGGCTAATTCATAGATTTTTTTAATTTTTTTTTTTTTTTTTAGCATATGGAGACAGTGTTTTTAACCATCTTGGTTGGGTTGGGAAACTTCCTGGCAGCTATCTGTACCCAGTCCTTCTGGCTGCAGTGCTGAGTCTTGATTTGGGGAACACAGAGCATAGTCCAAAGTTAGAGAGCCAAGTTTTCACTGTTAAATTCCCTACTGATTTCAGAGAAGGGCTAAATGGGGAAAATGCATACAGTTTGGCCCTCAGATAGCATGGCATAAAGTATTTTCTCTTAAGATATGATGAGGAACCCAAAGAGACAAAGGGGCTCCATCCCTACCCTCTGCCCTGACTGTCAGATTCAGCCATGGACTCTCAACCCCTCAGGTCACTTGGGACTTTTAGGTTGGATCAGACCCTTGTGGGTTTGAGGCACAGAAAGATGAATGTGCATTTCTTGAAAAGAGACAAAAGCCTAATTTTAACAGTGCTAGCTTTTTTTTTTTTTTTTTTTTTCAAAGCTGTGGATGAATTTTCAGTGGCTTTCATTAAAAAAAAAAAAAAAAAAAAAAAAAAAAAAAAAAAAAAAGTTGATTTAAATTCAGTTTCCTAAGAAAAAAAGTCCTCTCCCAATACATAGTCTCATTGCTTTCACAGATGGCATTGTGATCTCACTAAATAAAATTTTTGGTGAAGTGGCTATCATCATATTTAACATTAAACAGGCTGAGGTGTAGCAAAGAGAGGAAAATAAGGTCTGACTCCTTAAAAATAGTGTCAGTCAGAAAAAGAAATAAAATTCACTCTTGTGTTTAAAATTTATATCCAAAACCTGCTGTGTAGGAAAAAAAAATGCATTCTTCTGTGCCTAATTCTCTCTCTGCTTTATAAGTATGCTGTAGCCTTTAAAGAGCTGGTAGTACTTTGATGCTATAAAAAAAAAAAAAAAAAAAAAAAAGTGATATATTAAAATATATGAGATATTTCTCAATTTTTACTCTCTTAGTGGTAACCTAAGTATAGAGAAGTATGTGCAGAGCATAGAAATGTTACCCAGTTCTCTGTCCACAACATTTTATTAGCATATAATGATTTATGAAGAAAATTCCAAGCTGCTCTGCCTGTTACAAAGCTACCTCATCTTCAATAGTATGAAGTTGTTGAAAAAGAATCATTCAGGAAGTTGTGCACATACTGGAATGAAAAATCCAAACTTCAAGGAGAGGAAACCTTTTATTTCAGAGCAGCCCAATAAAATGGCTGTGTGATTCTGCATTATTGTATCACTGCTTCCATTCTATTTCTCAGTCATTAGTGAGAAGGGTTTGTATCCTTTCAGCCTCTGCAGAGATTTTGGAGTTGGTGGGGAAGGTGAGGGATACGACACAGACTTTACTAGCAGTTTACTATAGGACCCAGAAGGATGCTCTAATGACTGTCTTACTCTGACAGTGTTACAGCTGAGGGTTTTATGCTTGAGACACTGAACACTGAATTGGTTTTGCTCTTCTCCATTCACCAGAGCACCACAGTGCCCAAAGCCAGGGTTGCTTTGCTCTTAGCATATCTCAAAAGAAGCATAAAACAGGGAAATGCCAATAAAAGCCCTTAGATATTTTTTTCTGCTTTGTTGTAAAGCAAGTGATGATGGGCACTCTTTTTTGGCAGTGTTTCAGTTGTTTGGTTGTTGGGTTTGTTCTTCTTTTTCCTGACCATTTGCAATAGGATCAGTGTTGATACAAAATACTTTTAGGGGTTACAATGCAGTTTTTGTGTATCTCACAGAAAGTTACAAGTGAGCTGTACTTAAAAATCCTCAGAAATTCTGTCCCAGGGACATGGCCAAAACTTTAGGCTCTCTGAGGTGCACTGGCTCCTTGCTATACTGACATCCAGTAACAGGTAACACGTTAACAAAAATATAATTCCAGTGTCATGCTTCATATCTTCAGTAACATGATGGAAGTGAATGTGTGCTAGTTACAATGTGAAGCCATCTGGTTAATTTTAAGCTTGCTATTTTACGTGGCTTCTTTCCTCCTACACTCAGTATGAAGAGAGAAAGAGGTTAAACTGTTGCATTTTGTATACATGGAACAATTCATGTAATATACACCAGTCTGTAAAAACTGTAAATGCTATTTTTTTTTATTTTAAACAGTTTTCTTAGTTTACAAAAGATCAATAATTGGTACCTTTTTACACTCTCATATTCCTGAATATTGACAGATCTTCAAAGGGAGTATTAGCATATGAAATCTTAAGATTGACTGTCCTGAAGATTTATGGGTTTGTTGTTTTTGTTTTGTTGTTGTTTTTTTTTTTTTTTAAGACACGATAAAGCTAAAGTATCAAGTCTTTTCCACAGCCCCTCGTAACAATTTCGGCCGAGGAGCCTGTCAGAAATCACCAGCAAAGCCCAGCAACCCCCCCCACCCCGTGCCACTGTCTGCCTGCACGCCGTTATTTGGTTGCACACTGTTTAAATCCCCAAGGAAAATCACACCTCGCATTCCCTCGCTGGCTGCTGGTGACAGGAACAAGATCCGTACTCGTTAATGATCACCAGGGCTCCCTCAATGTGGTTGGGTTTGTAATCAACGTAATACTCCTGGGCTGACATGGCAGCCATTTGATGCATGGTCTGTTTTTGCTTCTGCTTTCTGCGCTGTGTCACAAAACACTGTCTTAGTTGCCTCAAGCCGGCCGGAAAGCACTTCCAGGAGACGTACAACACTAAAACCACGATGAGGAAGGAAAAAATCAACGCCATGGTCCCCGTCACCACCTTGTGGATCTGCACGGCGTTCTCCGAGTTCTCGCCGGGCATGGTGACGGTGATGGCGTAGACCGTCGGGTCCCCTTGGCTGTCCTGCACGTCGTACGTGGCGGTGGCAGAGCCATAGCTGAAGGCTTGGTCGCTGTCGTTGGTCACCGGGGAGAGGGTGTTGACGCCAGTGGGGTCTGGCTCGTCCTCACACAGGTGGAAAGCGTAGACGGCGTCCAAAACGTCCTCGCCCTGGGCGTACTCCGGGGTGGCACAGAGCAGGTTGCTGTCATAGCGCCCCTTGAAGTTGCTGAGCCAGGAGGCCAGGGCGCAGACGTTGCGGCTGCAGTCCCAGGCGTTGGCAGAAAGGCTGATGCTAGTGAGGGACTTCCAGGAGTCGAGGACTCGGGAGTCGATGTAGGTCAGGCGGTTGGAGTCCAGCTGCAGGGACTTGAGGTGAGGAACGCTCTCAAAAACGTGAGGCTCGATGTATTCGATCTCGTTGCCAGAGAGATCCATTTTCTCCAGCTGCCATATCCAGTCCAAAGTGTTGACGACGATGGTAACTTTATTCCTTCGCAAGCAGAGGGAGTGCAGGGAGATGAGCCTGGGAAAATGGGCTAAGTTCACTTTCACCAAGTCATTGTGCTCGAGGTGCAGCTCGGTGAGTTTGAACAAGCCTGCAAAAGAGTTTCGAGCCAGGCTCTTTAACTGATTGTATCCTATGTCTAGAAACTTCAGGCTGCGACAGTCCTGAAAAATTCTCACCGGCACGAACTTGATGGCGTTCGACCGCATGTGCAAAGTTGTCAGTTTCCTCAGCCCGTGAAACAGGTCAGGCTCCAGAGCCTGCAGGTTGTTGTATGATAAATCCACACTGCGCAAGTTCGGCATGGGTCGGAAAGTGGTGTTGGGCAGTTGGGTTATTTTGTTGGAACTCAGGGTGAGCTCTTTAACTCGCCGCAATTTTTGAAAGGCATTCCCCTCCACTGAGCAAATGTGATTGTGATCCAGATAGAGCCACGTGAGCTGCATTAACCCTGTGAACTGTCCATCATGCAGCTCTGAAAGGCTGTTGTACCGCAGAGACAAGCCCATCATGCCCGACAGGTTGCGAGGCATCTCTGTGAGATTCAGTGATTCACAGTACAAAAGCCTTCCCTCACACCGACAGAGCTGTGGACACCCACTACTCACGGCTGGAAGCATTTTAGAAAAGATACCCAGCGTACACAATATCAACCCCGGGGGCTTCCTCAGCAGCCAGTTTAAACAGAGACCAATGAGAAGGAAATCCATTAGCAAGAATATTTCCAAATATGCTTGAGAATGTCCATTGAATCTTTTTCAAATTCTACATCATAGTTTATTTAAGGGAAAAAAACCCCCAAAAAACGAAACCCAACAAACCCCCAACCAAAAACCAAGAAAACAAAAGCCAGAAAAACCTAAAGCAAAACAGCAAACAGAACGAACACAGAGGCAAATATTTCACTTTACAGCATGCAGGAGCTGTTGCAGCATTAAAGTTCACAGACATTCAAAGGTAAAATGATAGTGATTTTGTTCATGTTAAATGCTGCAGCAAAGAAAAAAAAAAAAAAATCTTTCTTCATGAAAGAATTTAATTAAAAAGTGTCTTACCCACCCTTTTCCAGAGAGTGACAACCTCCATTCAGTTGCTTCCTTTGTGTTTGGACTAATTATATGCAGAGCTAAAAAAGACCCCTCTGTGCTACAAATTCGGTCCCTTTCAATGTTGTGCAAGGCTGGCAAGCTCACAATGTCTCACTTCGCTTCTGCTCAAAGAGCGCAAGGCTTGTCCAGCTAGCTTTTTAGCTGACTCCTAGGACCTGCAAGTTTCAGAACTATGTACATGAGCTTGATCTTCTCCTTCTCCCTCTGTCCTTTCCTCTGCAGTTAACACTGTGGCGTGAAAAAAACTCCAAACTCTTTACTAACGACTCCACGGGATTTGTCAATCTGTTTAATGTCCATCATTTGCAACGACCATGACCGGCACAACCTTTACTCCGAGAGAGAGAGAAAGAGAGATTACCATTCATTCACTGACCGGCTAAGGGCAGCTTTATTTCCCATTCTTTGTTCGCTTTGCTTGTTAGGTGATGCTTAGAGCAGAGAGAGAGAGAGACAGCAAGAATCCCTTCCCTTCAGCTGAGCAGTGTGTTGCTAGAGCATGCAGAGGCACCCAGTGTTCACTGAGTGTCGTAAGCTGCTCAGGATTGTACGCCTGCACCGTGCATCGCAGCCATGGGCAGATTGAAAAGGGGTGGGCATAAAAACCAACAGTGGAGCGAACCAGGAAAGTAATAGATGCTCTTTGATGAAATGGAAAATACTTTAAGCCTATCTCTCCATTTCTCAAACAGGCACGCACGCACAGCCGCACAAATCATCAAGAGCCAGGCAGTGCTAAGTAGGAAGCTTGAGAATTAGGATTTTTTAATTATTATTATTCTTTTATTTTTTTATTTTTCGCTTTTGTTTAAAGCCTGATTTCATAAATTATTAGCCGGGAGAGGGAGAGACTTGATTTCTTGGTTTGGGAAGCAATATGTAAACCAGGATCCTTGGACTGCTTTTTCTCTCTAATTCCAGTGATGAGATTTGCCTTTTGGAGTCTTGGTGTGGGGGAGTGGGGCTGGGGCGGGGGGACGGTGGTGGTGGTGAATGTGGTTTTATTCTGACATTGTCTAAATAGAGCATGATTTGAAATTCTGTGCATTCTTTCTCATAGAAATTCAGCCAGAGCTCTGCAAATAGGAATGTCTGATTTTGTATAAGCTTTAATTACATTTGGGCTTTTTCCATCCTGCATATTTTGTCTGTGTTCAGCACGTGCCTTTCCTAAAGGCTGCTTTTTTTTTTTTTTTTTTTTTTTGCTTTTTTTTTTTTTTTTCAGTGTATGCTACAGCTCACAAAACTATAATTCTTGCAGCATAAAGATTACTGTGCTTCAGGAATAAGATCAATGTATAGGTTACTCTGACCATGTAAGCAGCATGCAAAGAAGGGGTTTAAAAACCAGTTAGGTTCCTAAATTCTGCAGATTGGGCTGTTTTTTGTTCCATGTACCCAAAAAAATCCTTGCCTGACAATTTGCAGCCCTCATTATTTATTCGAAGGGCGTCGACAATGAGCTCTCTCTGTAATTTTTACTGACTGAAAAATATACAATACTTGTGTCAGGAAACCCTGGCCATCTTTTCCTATTATGAAATAGAGTCAAATGTCTGTGTGCTGGTGAATGCAACCAGAGCTGACAGCTCACCATTCTGCATGAATTCTCTATGAAGAAGTTTCACATAGAAATACAAGTATTGCAGAAGATGGTGCTAATTTTAAGCCAGCATCGGTTGTGAAATGCTGGAGGCATGGGAAAACTGTTACATTTGGGTTTTTTTTTCACAAATGTAACAATTAAAAAAGAAAAACCTAAAAAAAAAATCTTGTTTCTTGAAGTATCTGTTGCAGAGGTACAAAATCTTGGAGCTGTTTGAGGGGTTTGAGAGTGGCTGGGTGGTATGTGCTGGAAGAGATGAAGGAATGCAGTCATTTCATGCAGTAAAAGTTGTTTTATAGAAGTCCTGGAAAACTTAAGCTTTCGTGCATAAAAATCCATGGAGGTGATTCAATATAAATGTATTTGCCAAAACGGGTCTTAAATAAATTACAAATATAAAGCGCTCAGCCTGCAGTTTCAGAGCCTGGGAATCAATGTTCTTTTTATGCTCCTAATTCAGTTTATTCACATTTCTCTGCTACTCACAGCCCGTGCCTTTTAATCAGTTGGATCTAAAATGTGATGCTTTAATAGTATATGAACCTTTTATATGTTTTAGTATTCTGGCAGGAAAGCTGCATGTGGTTTTCCTCTCCTAAGATCATGCTGTTTTATTCAAAGCAGAGTGTTTATGCAGGTGTCCACTGGTTGCAGTACACCTTAATTCTGTTTCTCAGTACACAAAAGCAGGAGAGAAAGCAATGACAGAACCAAGGGAAAGAGCTCTGAAGCAGAAGCTAAAAGACTAAACAAAAAAAAAGCTTGTCCAAGAATATATTCCACAGTGCATTTCTAAATAGTTTGATGCAACTAGAAGGATTTTAAAAAAAAAAATAAATTAATTGAAAAGATGAGTTAAACTTTGCAGATACTGAAAAGAGGTTCAAAGAAATAAGTTTATATCCCTTGAGAGACAGCCACCCTGTGAGTCTTCATGGGGTAGGGCTTAATGCCCTCTCCCAGGTAACAATTTGGGGAGAGCTCTACAACAGTAGCCCTGAAAATTGCAATTTTTTCTTGAAGGAAAACTGAATTTTTTTGCAAAATAGGTGATGATTGTCGTCACTTAGTTACCATCTAAATTCCACGTATAAAGTGAATAATTCCTCTAGCAGAGATGAAGCTCCTTGATGCATCACTGTGAAGAGCTGACTACTTTTTTTTTTTTTTTTTTTTACCCACTCCTTCTACTTGCTATCACCCAGGATACAGCCTGGATTCAAACCAATCTGCTTATTCCCTCTCTGGCATATAATCTATTATCATTTGCTTGCCAGATGTAGAAATTAGAGCAGACACTACCAAATCTATATAGCATCAGTTGGAAGACTGACAACTAGAATTAGGGACACAGAATTTAATGGCCCTCAGCCCCCTGCCTTGCATCTCTGTCAGAGGTCTATTGCAGAAGAGCCTCTGCTCTGATTTGTCCAAAATTTGTTTTCAAAGGAAGAATCCAGGTGGTATTAAAATGAGAAACCTTAACTTGGGTTTGAGGCTGTGACATTGGGGTAGGGACCAAATTCAAGAACATAGATATGAAAACAAACTTGGTTGGATATATGTCTTAGCCTTGAAACATCTTTGTAAATTTGTGTTCTATATTTTTGAAATGTACTTTTTTTTTTTTTTCCAATCTAACTAGGAATCCACTTTGAGCATGATTAGAATGCAAAGGGTTTAATTTCCCCTCTCTGAACTGTTATCACAGCCAAACTGTTAAGTTTACACATTTTCAGAAGTTTCAAAGCCTCTGGCAAATCTCTATGAATTAGCAGATTTAAATTAGTTTTATTAAATGTGCTATTATAAAACATTTTTAAAACTGTAAACTAATTTTATATGTTTTTAAGGGAGATGGAGTAAAGTAGGGTACAGTAGCAAAACACAAGCAAAATTTTGGAAAGTGTAGCTGGGAAGGTATTTTTTGGAGTCATGACAAGTGTAATTCCCTGGCAATATCCTGCAGTGGTTGTCAAAATTGTTCAGGTTGAGAAATGAATATATTTTTGAGTGTTTTTAGCCTACAAATATTTAATATTGTGTTCAGATTAACATCAGAGATCTTTTCACTAGCCTCAGAATCCTTTCATACTAATTCCTTGAATTGCAGGGCATTACTGTTTGTACCTGGATATTTAACTTGCTTGAATTGGAAGTCTAAGGACTTGGACAGAGATGAGAATCTGGCCACTAACATCTAACTGTGCATATACCTGTGTTTTAATATGTTAAGTGACAAAATATGAAAAGAAAAACCAGTATATTAAATACTGAGGATATTCTTTCTGGTATTTTCTGAGTGGTTTCTGTCAGCATAATAAAAAGTGGAAATCTTAGTGTTGATTTTAATTTCCTTTCATGAATGGACAGCCCTTAACCTTGATCTTACATGGTAGTCTTTAATTTTCAAGTGCACGGAACCATGGCATTTTGTATAAAAGAAACATTTAAAAATAGAAAAGGGAAGAGAAAGACCTGACTTAGTATAAAGGGAATTAAATCTGTTATTTATCTATTATTTTTATCTCAGTCATCCCTGCCATTTGGCTGGCTGTCCCTTCTATATAGAATTCATGGTTTCAGCTGATAAGAAATTAATCACCTCTATAACATGCATTTTTTTAGCACATATAGAAATGTACTAGATTACCCAAGCCTGTGAACAAAATACTTCTGGTGATTCAAGATGCCAAAGTAAGAATGATAACTACCATTAAATGGTGGTGGTGCAGGACAGACCCATCAGATTTGTTCCTACCTTTAAGTAATATTCTTATGTAAATCATCTTATTGGTTCTGACAATGTTATAAAAACTTTTCTCTCTCATTAGAGGCACTTCATTCTCATCAGCAGCTGCAGTCAATAGCAGGTAGTCATGCCCCACTCTGTAAAGACCTATGTGCAGAAGTGTTAATACAGTGCAGAAATATCAATTTTTAGGAAAATATACCAGTTAGAAGATGAAGTATCTCTCCTCCATTCATTACTGTTAGGCTACTTGAATAAGCTAAAGAGTTACTGACTCTCTTAAGTAGCTGTGAAATTGCCTATGGATTTCTGGATGTGCTGTCAAACTCTAGACACTCTTATTGGTTGTCAATGTCCAGGTATAATGGAAAAATGACAAGTTAAGATTATCCTTTTGTCCTTCATCAGCACATTGCTGAAGATCGTGTAGCATCCTGGTGAGGCAAAGACTGCTTCAACAGCCTGGTTGTCAAGTTACCTGGTGGTTGGAACTCCTGGCTTATAGGGAAAGTGAAAATTTAAATTTTAGTTTTCACTTAACTCTTCCTAATTTGTGTCTCTAAAATGTTTTGGGAAGTCTTGGACTACATTACTACAATTATTAGCAATTGTAGTCACTATTAATTGGAAAGTTGTTAGTACCACCTTCAGAAATGCTAAGCTAGACACGCAGGAAAGGCTCATCCCGAGACCTTCCCAAGTGTTTTTTGTTTTTTTACCAACTATAATTGATTTCCAATTAGGTTAAGAGCAAAGAGGGCCACAATTTACCCATTCACTTGAACATGTCTGCTTTTCACTCTTCTGCTGTTGATAGTTTGTCAGTAAGGATTATTTCTGATTAGACTATAACACAAAATGGTCTTTTATTTGCATTTAAAGACACCTTTTTACTGAAAGGATTTTGTTCTTAAATGGGTATACCTAAACCACAATGGGTATTGATGCCATTGCATCTCATGTTGGTTGGTTGGCTGATCTTCATCTATTTACTCAGACTTACCAAGCTTGGGAGAGGTTGGATGGTGATGCAACCAGGAGTACAACACAAATTAACAGAAGAGAAGGGTTGGTTAGGGCTGTAAAAGATCTCCCCTATAACAAAAAATCAGTTATGGACCTAAACCCATCATGTGTCCATGACTTTCTGACATTTTGTGTCCTTATCCAAAATAACTTGTGTTGCTCAGAGAGCTGGCAGGTCCCACCTGGAGATGCAGTCCCAGTCATACCAATGAGCACCTGCTGGAGAGAAGTCATCCTTCCTGATGCAGAACTATTCACTCTTTTTATCAATGACAATTTTAGTGGCATTAAACACTTTTCAGACTTTCAAAGTGCAGGAAATAAAGAGAATTGAGAGGAATTTATGAAACCAATTATTAAAAGCTGGGATGAACAAGTTAAAAGCTGCTCCTGGCAGTCTCCTGGAAAGTCTTTCTACAAATGGATGAACTGCTCTTGGAAAAATTTCCCAGAGCAGAAAATCTGTTCTGCTCAGTATTGGGCAACCAGTTGTTCTTAATCCGTTGCTTTTGCTGCTTTCCAAGTGCATTTTAAAGCACAGTCAGAAAAGATAAAAAACCTTATGTTGGCCTTTGGAGATAACTTATTGCAAGAAATATAGGTTGGTGGTAAAGTTGGTGCTAAACTAATAATTTGAAACGGAATAAATACTTAGATTGAATTCTGTCACTGAAGGTACCATCTGAATTGACTCTGAAGGGAGTTTTACAGGGAAGCTCTGCTTTTGGATAATGTTACCTGGAGATAGTATAATTTGAAATGTTCTTAGCTCTGAGGCCTGGATTTCTTGAAGACCTGAACAATATGAGCCAGATGATGTAGTCATGGAAATAGATGTTGGATGGTAGCAGAGTGCCTGTAGCAAACAGGCAATCAGATCTTTGGCAGACTGTATTATTCTCAGTTATCTCTGCTTCTTGGTATATTTTGGCAGATGGAGAAGGCAGGATTTTTATGTTTCCATCCTTCTGCTCTGATGATATCCATAATCTGAAGGGAAAAGGCAGGAAAAAACTGATTGCAATCCTGGTTGGTTGTGTATTGCATCTTACAGGGAGATGAGAGGGAATCTGCATCATTAGCTCATCCATAGAAGTCATAATGCAAAAACCAGGTTGAAGACACACTTTTAAGATAAAAGTCATTGTGGTGTTTGCAAACTTACAGGAGATGGTTTGTTGACTACCTGCAATATTTATGGCTTCATTACGTATTATTTGCAACTGATGTAATGTCTAAGAGCAATAATCACAGGTCAGGAGTCTCGGAAGGACATATTTAAAGGCATGACAAAAGATAGTCATGCCTTGTAAAAAACAAAACCAAAAAACCCCAAACCCAGAATAACCAGACTCTTTAAAAAAAACAAAAAAACAAAAACAAAAACAAAAAAACCCAAGCAACTTAAAAATACTGAGGAAATTCTGCAGAGTTTCACATGGTGGGGATGGTTTGTGTGTGGTGTGTATGTAATCTTAGAAAACTAGCTTTGCTCAACAGCTAATTTAATTTTGTGAGAGCCAATGGCAGTCCTTGAAATGTGCATTCCTGACTCTTTTTTTAGTGTTATTTCAATATATTTATGGGTCTTTGCTAAAGACTTTTTATGTCTTGTAAGGAAGAAATGCACAGTGTAATCAAAACTTTGTTTCATTCTTTGGCTCTCAGTAAATGAATATAGAAAGGTATAATGAAATCTCATAACATATCCAGAGATCCTGAGTTAACCTGCCAAACTATAGAAAGTATATGCAAACTACATTTTCAGCAAACACACAATAAAATGAATGTAAATTACTCTCATGTTTTATATGTATTCAAAGGTGAAATAGCAGATTTGGGGGGCAAATGTTTCAGAATCATATTTCCTTTCCTACTACTGTCATTTGGACTCCAGTATTTGTGTAAAATGAAGAGCTTAAGAGTTTCTTAAGACTCAATTTGTATTTTGAATGAATGGAAAGATGCATAATCAACTTGAAATAACAGGAAAAGATCAGCCTGTTTTTCAAGATATAGGACATTTTACTGTATATTTTGAATTCTGGAGACCAATTTTAAAGAACACTTGGCTTCTGCTCTTTTTTTGTAGTGCAAATTAATTATAATTTGACAAGAGTGTGCTTGATTTTCTTCTTCAGCTTTGCTGTAGAGCCAAGCTTTATTAGTTAGAGCCTCTAAATCAAAATCAAAGGTCAGTATCTGTGAAATGCCGGTGGCTCAAGATAAGTTGTGGTTTTTTGCCCATTATTCAGAGATTTTTGTCTATGAAAAGGTGTTTACATATTTAAGTGGGCGCTGCATGCATGGATGTGGAAGAAGAATAATTTTTCCATTACTATGTCCTAAAGAGGTGGGAAATCATTGGTGTGAAACTCCTAAAACTCTTTGGTGTGGTCTTTAAACCCCGTGGCTGAGGGTTCTGGTCCCACACAGCATGTTGTATCCAGAGATTCCCCTTCTCCTCCTAGCCCTGGTGATGATGGGCAGAGAAGCTGCTCCCAAATCATCCTTCAGCCCCCAGAATCTGTACTGTCCATCACTCAACAGGAGCCCATTTGGGGAATCAGCAGGTGGGGGACCAAAAGTGGTTAATCAAGCTACAATAAGGATGGCCAAAAATGTCAGCTGAGATCAGAAAGGGATAGAGAATGGCAAACTGGCATTGTTTCTGTACTTAAAACCTGGGACTAGCTGTGGCTGAGCAGAAAGGCATTAAAGACCCCTAGCTTCAAACAAAATCCTTAATCCAGGAAGCTGTACTGTGTTCTGATCCTCATTTTGCTTCTGATTCTATATAATTTTTCAGTGTGTTTTATATCCTTGTTCTTCCTACATTCAGGACTTTTTTTTTTTTCCAATTTCCAGCTCGTAATTTCAGGGATTGTCTCTTCCTATGTCCCAGCAGCAGTGCCAGCATCTTTTGCTATGTCCTAATGAGTATGATAATAATCAGCACAGCTTGAATGTTGGAGGCAATAATTGTTGGACAAGAATTAGTGAATTAGAATGCTCCCAGATATTTAATCTGTACAGCTGAGGTTTGGTCACATTGCCTTTCTGCAGCCTGCAAACTACCCTTATTTTGCTCGCTGAACTTGGATAGCAGAAGTCACTTCTAGCTGTTTTCATGGCCGTGGAGGCAACGAGCATTGGAAGACATGGAAAATGTAGTGGGAAGAAGCTTCCCCGGTGCCAGACAGATGAAATTGAGAGGTGTTTGCTTCTTTACCCTCCTGCCCAAAGAAAATCATACTGACAGAGACAATCACATTGAAAAACCTTGGGATGTGTGCTGCTTTTCCTTGGTCCTTGGTCTGCTGGACCCTGTTGGATGCATCTGCAGCAATAAAAGCATTCCTGACCTTGGGATGCTGCCCTGAAACACATTTGGTTCTGCGTCGTTTGAGATGTGTTCTCTGACTTTCTGGTTTTTCTGGCACCGTTGTACCCATTAAATACTGATTAGATTTAAGAAATCCAAGAGACTAAATAATGTTATCATCTGTTCCCTACTTATCTTAATAATATTGCCAGTAATATTCCAATATATCAATTCTAGGATATTCTATACCTGACCTGATGCATGAAAAATAGGAACAGTATGCGCTTTTTTTTTTTTTATTGTTTAAATAACCAGTTTATTTATTGATTGGATTTTGCTATCTTGCCTAGAGATGAAGGTAAAAAGAGAATTAGCTATTGTCAAGGACTGTTAGAGAAATACATCATTTTTCATAATGTTTGATGAATTGCTTACAGTACTTGTATTACTTAAAACTGCAATTAAAGATCACCCTCTAGTCAAAAGAAAAATGTGATAAAAATGTGACTTGAAACAGGGCAGAAGATTTCTTTTATAGCCCTTTGGGATTAATTCCAGTAATTATTCAATCTGACGTTTTTCAGAGAAATAACCCTTTATGTATGAACTCCATTAATCATAATAACAAAGTTCACATGTCAGATACTTCTGTCTAGTCACCTCATACTCTACATTTAGTAAGAGACTAATAAACATCTTCAGTAAATATAAGAAAATACTCAACTGCTTTTAAAAAAAATCCCAGTGCATGGTAATAGTTTTTAACTAAGTTTTGGTCTTGTGAGGTGAGACACATTCTGCTCACATCTACAAATGCACCAGATTTCCAGGCTGAAGCTGTCATCAACATCATGTCTCCTGCTATTTCTGTGTGATTTCATTTCATAGCATTTTATGGACTTTTTTTTTACTTCCTTTTCTCCTCTGAACTGCCCTGAAGAGGTCTGCTCTGTATGTCCATCCAGCTGTAAACTCTGATTTTCTTAATTTACATATGGAAATAATAGGTCTTTGGCAAAACTTGTATTTAGGAAATCAAAATTCTACTTTAGATCATCAACATACAGGAGTGAATACTTTTTTCCTCACATAGGAACTTATTACACATAATTGGAACTGCACACTGAACACAGTGAATATTGAGTAACTGTGATGATGAGCAACTCCGAGGAGATTTTGGTATTTTTTGTCAGTGTTTCATCAGCTGAAGATACCCCATAATACTATCTTGTATTTAAAACTGGTGGTTTAAAAATGCAGTGATGATTAGATGCTCATATTTGAAGAATTTACTATTCTCTCCTTTTTATACATGACATTTGTTCTTTTGAAGCTGGAAAGTGGAATTACGTATATTCTATGATAATTCTCTGTGAATCTATGATAAAATTTTTTTCTGAATGTGGATAACTGATGTAGACAAATGAGATTGTTTTAGCACAGTCTCCTTCTGCCTCTGCCAACTTCTCATCAGTGGAGAAGAGTGGAAAATAATTCTTTGTCTTTGGAGATTTTCTTTATATATATATATTTTTTTTTTTTTTTTTTCCTCCCCCTTTTCAGTTCTGAAGCATTATTTGATGCCCCTAAACTGTTACCATGACAAATGCTTTCAGTTCAGGATTTTTGCATGGCAGTTGTCATTCTTTGCACACTCCAGTAGATGGCAACTCCAGTCTTCCTGACATTTAATCTCCATTCAGGCTGGAAATATTGGCTGTGCCCCCCCACCCCTGCCCTCGCATCTCGTCTATATAAATGGCTACGAATTTCACAGAAACGTGATTCAGTTCTACTTTTATTGAAATCATCACATAGTATCTAATTTGAACTCAAACAGTACCAAAAGAGGGAAAGAAAAAAAAAAAAAAAAAAAAAAGAAAAAAAGAAAAAAAAAGCCTGTAAGCACAAGTTCTTCTGGGTCATAAAGCACACACTGATTCTCTCATAACTTTAAAAATATTTTAGGTATTTTCATAAAAAGGGTTAGTACCAAAAACTTCTTTTATTATGTGAAATAAACGAATGGATTGGCTGCAAATGCAGTAGGCTGGCTTGCACTTTGATGGTTTGGCTGTAAAATGTATCATCCATACCTCCCCATCCTTCATGGTAAAGTTGTTGGGTGGTTTTTTTGTTTGTTTGGTTTTTGTTTGGGGTTTTGGGGTTTTTTTTCTGTTCATGGATAAGAGTTTTTACAAGTTGCAAATTATATTTCTTTGTGAATTTATTAATGGTGTAGCTAGGTGTGGCTTGCCTTGGATGAGGGCAAGAGTAGGACCAGGGATTTCTGGTGCTGGATTAGACATGAGAAGATTCTCAGTTTACCCCTCTTTTTCCAAGCCCTGCTATAAGCCTATCTTCTTTCTGCTTTTATTCCATCCCATCACATGTATTACCAAAGCATCAATGCAGTGGAGTCTTATTTCTCTGTTTTCTTCCACTGACTTTCACAACTTAAATACTTGCCTGTAGAATTTCAAGACATAAACCAAAGCATCTCTCTGTAAATGAATACCAGACATCAGCATCAGCCACAAAAGATTGTGATTGTTCTGCCTGGGATAAAGACTAATGTTCAGAACAGTCACACAAAAGACCCTTTCTCTATCCCTCACTATCAAGATTGTACTTTAATTTTCAAATCACTTCCACTGTGTCTAGCAAGGTTTTGTTTTGCAGTTGATTGTTAACAAGAGGCAGAGCAAGAGATATTTTATTACTTTTTAAAAAATCCAAATAAGATATAACTCCAGAAGGATACATGCCACTTACCAGGTTTTGTTGGGTTGTTTACCTACTTCATCCATAATTTTCAGTATTAAAAGTGCCATATTCTGCAACATCAGTGATGCTATTTGATACCAGCACTTATGGTCACAGACAGATACAAACATTTATTGTTTAAAATAAACCACAAACAATTCTAAAGCAGAGCCATGTGGAAGGCCAGATTTAGATGTTCACACTTTTACTGGTTTAGTAAAAGCCTCAGTTTTCAACCCAGACTTGATTAGTCTATGGACATTTTTGCTTCACAGAAACAGTATTAAAATAAATTATGCTCATATAGGACAAGCAGCATATTGGTCAATTTAAGCCTGACTGGTTTTTTATGTAACAAATTAGTGAGCAAGGCAATTAAATCTCTTTCGGATGCCTGTTTCATCTCTGGAAAGAATCCCAAGAACCTCAGAAAACTGACTTTTGGGTTATATACAGGTCCTGGGTCTATTGCAGCTAAGTGGCTTGTTTCTCATTATCACATTTAGTGCTACAGAAACTACTCCACCAGAGTCTTTATTAAAACTTGCTTAAGGCTAGCATTTTCCCTTGGGTTAATAATGACTTTAGAGAAATGGATGTAGAAGCTAGATTTGTTCTAGCTACTGGAATGAATTATGTCTCACTGGGGCCTCCAGGCTGGTATTTCAAATTTGCCACCAGGCACTTAATCAAAAATTCTATTCCAGTATGGAAAAGACCTTGTGCTCCTGTTAGTAAATGCAGAGAACACATTTGAAGTTCTTCCCCTACACCCAAACTATACAGCTGTACATTTTTCTCTACTAAGAACCTATGGAATTGCTACACGCATCAGTGAAGAATGTTTAAAAGTGTCTCCTGGAGATCTCATGCATCTGGGAGAAAGCTGCCAGTTAATTTCCAGTTAAAATATGTATCAAAGCTAAAGCATCAAGCTAACTTCTGTAATGTTCTTACTGGTAAAAATACCTATTAAACTCCCACAGCTCACTTTCCTGTTGTGAACATCATATTTATGAGGGAGGTAGGATGGAAATAACATTTCTTCCTGCAAGTCCTTTCTCATAAGTAATCAGTTCAAGATCAGCATTGCTTCTCCTGTGGCTCTGTCGTAGCATCACAGAAGGTTTTGGGTTGGAAGAGACCTTTAAAGGTCATCTACTCCAACATCAACTCCCTGCAATGAGCAGTAACATCTTCAAGTAGATGAGGTTGCTCAGAGCCCCATCCATCCTGACCTTGCCTATGATTCTGTGAATCTTTCCAGGGATGGTACATCTGCCACCTCTCTGGGCAACCTGGGCCAGGGTTTCACCACTCTAAGCATAAAAAATTCCTCCCTTAAAATTTCTATCCTATTTGTATGAGCAAGTATCTCTGAAACATGCTGTTCCTCGAGCAGTAAAAACAACAAGGTTTTTTCCTAGTTTGTAAAATCTGCTCATGTTGATAGTAAGATAAAATGCTGACTTTGAAAAGACTTTAGATTTATGATCCCCAAACCAAATTGCTAGCTTTCCCATTACCAGTCTGGTTTTAAAAAATGATCATGTAAAGTTCACAAAATAGAGTGGCATGGAAACACTCAGCCTCTTTCAGTGTTTTTACAGACTGAAGTATCATTTGAAATGCAGAGATGTTTGATATTAAAAGGAGATTGGTAATGGATAATTGGCAGACAGGTGTTTGGCTTTTGTTTGTGTTTGTCAAGGACAGAGTCTTCCAGCATGTTACTTGGAGAGCTCATGAGCATATTCACATTCTCATCTTTTTTTTTTCTTGCTGACTGGATTTTCTTTTAGTGCTGTGTTCAGAGATTTCAAATGTAGTATTACCTAAGAGTTGCCATTAAAATTTGAATCAAATGGTGAATGTTACAATGGATATTACACTTTAACTGCTACATCTGTAACCCAATATTAAATATAAATAATTTTTATATATACACAGAGAGAGTGAAATTTTCCATATAACTATTTCCACGGTTTATTTCTAGCCTAACGACTGCAGGAATTGAAAAAATATTTCTTCTTCTTTTGCTATGTACATACACTGCACTCCTTACTTTTCATTCCAAAGTGGATTTTCCCGATATTTCTCTACAAAATAGAATAGACTAGTTGAGCAAAAGCAGCAGAGGGTAAAATAAGTCTTTGCTTACTTGCAATGTGTTTATTCTGTATTGGGATTTTAGAGAATACTAGTTCAGGCAACATCATGGGAAGGCTAATTGAGTAAATTCTGTTTATAGGTAAGTTTTTGACAGTTGCTAAGATTGAAACAACATTTCACATAGTAGGAGGACAAAAACATCTTCATATGAAATTTCCTGTTCAGTCATTTAAATCAAAATATCAAGAATATGTATAAATGAAATATATATAGGAGCATAAACACACTGAGGTTGGAAAAGACCTTTGGGATCATCAAGTCCCACTATGAACCTCCCACTCCCAGCTCCACTAATAAATCATGTCCCTGTCATCCATTTCTCTCAGGCTGTATTTAATCTCTAGGAAAAAAGTGCAGTTTTAGGCAAGGTATGAGATACCACCTTTTGCACAAACTTTCTCCATTTAAACCACTATGAATAAGAGGTTAAAAGCCCTTTTGCTCTATTTGAAGTTATTCTTTCTATTGGTTATAGCTGGGTGAGTCCTTACGACATAAACCTTGTTTCATAAAAAGCTCAAAGAATTTAAGACCTCCTCTAGTCAATCTTTTTAGTCTAAAGTAGTGTTAGTTTTGTCATTCATGACACATCTGCTCCTCCTGTAAACTCCTGAACGAAACACTTTTTAAGGGAATGTCTCCTAGTGCTTTACTTCTCAAGTTCCAAGAGTTTAACAAGCCAAGAGTGTTCAGGTTTTCACTGCTGATGCAGTTTTTTATTGATCTCTGGTAACTGCTCATGGTCTTTTCTGGATCCATCCTAAATGGTCCCCATTTTCTTGACACATGGTGCCAAAGTGAAACTCTGGTATTCAAGGTGCCTTTTTCACAGCTGGGTGGCAATGGTGGCTCCTGTTCAAGCCTGTGATTCACAAAATGGAGCCTTTGCAGCAGATTTCCCACACAGCTACTGCACCTTTTGTGGTTTATATCTGGTTATTCCTGACTGAGTGAACATCTTGTACAGGACCCTGTAGTATCTCTTTTTCTATTTTTCTTTTCAGGACATAAGTGCAATTTGTCATCATGATTTTGAATTTTTATTCTGCCTTCCAGAGTACTTTCAGTGCTTCTCAGCTTGGTGTCACCTCCAAATTTAATAAGTGTATTCCATTTGCTATCACCTAGGTCTTTAATGACAGTATGAAACATTGATGGACCCAGAAAAGACCTTTCTGTGTCATTTCTAAGTGAGTCAAAGAATAAATTTTAGGTAGCAAGCTCATTATATGGCATGGATAATTATATTAATGAGACTGTGTAGCAGAAGAAAGAATCCACATCTAACAGGTGATGGGAGAACTTACCAGCTCCAAGATTTTTGACTTTTCTTTGTTAACATCTAAGGCTCACAGGCAGGACGCATGAAGGACAAAACACTTTTTCTTCTTCTCTCTCTAGGGCTGAACTGGACATTTAGAGTCCCATAATGAGAAAGAAGGTTTAGGTAACATTCATGAGCAAAGTAAGGCATTTTTCATTCCTCTGCCTGCTCAGAAAGTCTGTAGACTACAAATAAACTCTGTAATTCAGATAAGGAAGTCTGCAAGGGCTTACAATAGAAGGGATTTTCTTTCTATTTGCTCTGATCCCCTGGATTCCTGCACAACTGCACCCCCCTTGCTTTGCCATGTCAGTTTTGTTAACAGCCTTTCCCATGGAGCTTGATGGTGCAAAGTGTCCCCTTAAATGCACAAATGGCTTTGTGCTGAATTATGTATTTTAATGTGAAATGGGATTCTAAAAAAATGTTCTACAATGTTCTACTATGGAATTAAAGACATCTGCTCATTTCTAGCTGTGAAGTTTCTGTGAGAAGACATACTACATTCATATATCCTGTCTCGACATAACATTTGAATTACTGATTACCTGAATTATGTGTGAAAATTCATGGAGCCTAGACAGCTATGTCCCTGAGGGCTATCAAAGACACTTAACTGTTGCAGTGAAGTCCTGGAATATATTATATCCATCGAGTTACATGCGTATTTGCCTGCCTTAAACTGTAACACCTCATTGTCATCCCAGTTACTCAGTGACCATCATGTCTGCAGAGTACATTTGACTGGGAGACTCTTTTACAGCTTTGCTTTGCTGAGTTGAAATAAAGCTGCTGTATTTTTTTTTTTTTTCTGAAGTATTATTCTTCCAGAAATGTAATAGAAGGGATTTGTTTTGTTTTGTTGGGATGGTTATTCACAAGCCCACACACAATAAATGACAAGCTGATACGATTTTTTTGTTATCTAAACAGCATTTCCATGAAACTTTGGCTCAGGAGGAATAATCTATTATATTATTACTTCCAGTTTATTTGACACCTGTCCAATACTCTAGACACTTCTAGCTCTCCAGTACAATAGTGGTTTTGCATTTCCAATATTTTTTCTTTACATCGTTTATCTTCAAAATACCTTTGTGAACTATTTGCTGCTTATAAGTAGGTAGATAAAGTAGACAGAGACTAAGCTAACATGACAAGCACCAGGCAGGCATCCTCTGCTGAAGCAGAGGATTGGTGCTTCAGAAGTCATAAACAGGCACCCTGGGCTTCCAACTCTTTTATTTCTGCAGCTCATTGCATAAAGCCCATCGTGTTCAGCTCATCCCCACGCAGCAATTTGGTTTTCATGCCCACGAGGTCGCAAGACCTTAATGAGGCATGGAAAGAAAAAAAAAATGAACAGTTTGTCCAGACCTGGCTTGTTCTTTTGTATTTCTCATTCTTTGCTTTTTATCCCAGGTTTTGTTTCACTCTAACCTCTCACGTACAGGTTATTTTGCTGATGTCTCAACATGCAGGTACTCACATGCCCCATCCTGGCAGCCCTTGGGAGAGCAGATAAGTCCAGCTCTCTTCTAGGCATAGATTTCCAGCATGGAGTCTGTAAAGGGCTGGCATCAGGTGCCCTCTGAGCTATTCTGCTCAATCCTTTTAATATCAGAGGCTTAAAATCTCTATAGATGTATTTTGCCAAATCGTGTTACAGTTTTTTAATGCTCTGTGCAATATGAAATTTCCCTCAGTGCAGCTGCAAATCTCGTGGACCTTGTTAAATACTTAGAGGATTTATATTTTTTTTTAAACTTTATAATCTCTATTACTAATTATTAATATTTTCTTATGTAATCTTGATGCTACTCCTTCTTTTAGGGCATGATTCAATCTTATTGTTTTGTTTTGGGAAGTTGCAGCAGGAGATGGCCACATATTGATGCCCGCACAGGTCTGAGGTGGTATTTTTTATGCACTTCTGTCTGGTATTACAACATTAAGAAATAGAATGCTGAGTAGCAGCTACTGGTGGCCAAAGAAGGGGCTGAATAAAACTAAAAAGAAGTGAAACACCCTGTTTGGAACATTTTGTGTCACTCACACCTCTCTAGACAACCATGATCATAAAATCTTAACTGGAGAGCAAGAGCCATCACCTGTGCAGAGGCATTTTTTGGGAGCAAATCCCAAAGGCAAGTCCCTAGAAAGAGGTAGTGTAGAATGTGTTTCCTGCTGTGCCATGTATTTCTTGTTTGGTCTAGGAAAGTGAGGTAGACCAGGATGGACGTTAAATATTTTCAGATGCATCCTGTCTTCACCCACTGTCACAAATTGCAGATAAAGGAGCAAATCTCTGTACTGTTTTGTATCCTTGAAGGTACCTGTGTAACAGATGTGAGGAAAGCTTGGCTTTGAGGTGTTGTGCCACCACCATCTCCAAAGGTCCATTTTACTCTGCAGATTGTGTATTTTGGGTATGAGTTTCCTCCCTTACAGGTTATGTTTCCCCTCTCAGTAGTTTCTTTAAGCTCCCTTTCTCGTGTCCCCTGTTTTTCTTCCCAAACCAGTTATCCCCAGAGCCACTCCTGTTTCCACCCAAAATGGAATCTCAGAGCTGAAACTGTGCCAAACATCAGTATATTAGCAATTTTAAGGCAAGAACCACTGACATCACTTCTAATCCTTTCTTCTCTTCTGTGAATCTCAAACATTTGTTTGGGCAGAATAACTCCAAGCTGGTCAAGGCTCCTTGGCTCTTTGTGAAGAGCTGGGTTAAAGCACAGCTTGTAAATGGAGACTCAAAAAATACAGCTGGCTTTGAAAGGCAGGAAAATAGGGGCTGCCAATTTGTGAGATCAAGATTATATGAATAATGAGAGAAGAGAGTAAATAGAGACAGAATTGATTCAGAATGATTTAAAGCAGAAAGTTATTGACATGGAGAAATACAATATTGGAGAAAGGCAGGAAAAACCTCATACATTTATGGCTAGTGATGCTGTGAGAAAGTTGTAGGAACTTGATAGAACTGGTAGAAAGAGTTTAATTTTGAAGGCAAAATTTATAGTCACATGTTTAGTGATTGAATGTTTGTAGGCTTAGGAGAAAAATGTGTCCAATGTGATCAATTCATGAACTGATTCTGGTACCTCAGGATCTGCTGAAGCAAAGCTGCAGCCTCTTAAAGAGATACACAGACCATAGTCATTGAGTTTACTCACAGCAGAGGAACATAGCATGTGAGTGGTAGAGTTCAACCTCCTTAGCATAAGGAGAACACAGCCTAATGCAAATGTGCTGATACCTTGGTATGTTGCTTAATAATTTGGGATAGTTGGCTATGCAATTTTCATTCAAATCTGTTTTATATGAAGCAACTTAGCAGCTTTGGTATAAGGAAGGAAAAAATAAAAAGAGAGTTTTAGTGAGGAAGTCCAATAGTGGAAATTTTAAATTACATTTAAATTAAATTCTTGCCTCTGTTTGTAAATGTGGCAGTGTTTAATGTGGTTTTGATCAGTGCTATATGCTGTCCTTATATCAGCATAGAAAGGAAATTTGTTCCCAAGTGTAGTCAGCATCAGGCTTTGGTGGGTGGTGGGGGATGTCCCTTTCTAACAAGCTCTTGATTTAAGTGGGACAAATGAGTTAAATATGGGTCTGTGTCTGTAGACACAAAGCCAAGCTAAAAGTCCTTTCTGTTCATGGAGCTGATTCAAGGCTTCTTCACCAGTGCCCCAGAGCTCAGGAGAAAGTCATATGAGTGGAAAAGGTCATAGAATTCCCTCAGGAAATTGCTCTAAACTGTGTAATCTGTGGGGAAAATAAGGAAGAGATAGGGTTGTTTTTTGTGTTTTTTTTTTCCTTTTTCCTTCTCCAGAAATTTACCCTACATTTCTGCTTTGAACATATGTTTTTAAAAAGTGTGTGGGAAATTTCCAGGAAAATCCCATACACTTGAGTTTTATTATGTTTCTCAAGTGTGATAATGATTTCAGAGATGACTGATGCAATTGTTTTGTTTAGTTTGCAATGCTTTGTGCTTCAGTTCTTTTTATTATGTTTACACAAATAGCTGTGATACCAATCGCTGTACTGAATAGCTGGAAAAAAGAATACATGGAATTTCAGGGTTTTTTTAAATAACATTTTCCTAGGCTTGTGAAACATTCCCATGTATTTTTTTGCTTTCTTTCCACATGTAATTGATATTTATGTCTGTCTACGTGGACAGTCACACTAGTCACTGAGCAACATATATTCCTAATAAGCTTCTTCTTTCCTCCTGGGCAGCAGGAGAGACTGAAGGCTGAATACTCAGTTGGTCCAAAAATGAGGCAGCACTAAAGTAAAGAAATAGAAGTAGCAAGGCAGAGGAGAGGTTTCAACCGAGATATTTTGAGGGTCTGCATTTTCACCAGAGTACTTAACAAACCAAGAGCTGTCACCATTGAAGCCTCCTGAGCTCTTTAGGTGTTGGCAGGTTGTGAGTCCAGAAACTATTTCATGGGTAAAAGAGAATGACTTGGATGAGTGAGGAGGCATGAGATAGGATACTGAACCAGGGTAACATTTCATCTCAGTGAAGAGAAGCACACTGTTGTGGAACTGAAGCAAATTCTTGAGTACACGTAATTGTTCTGCAGAATATTGTCCAACAGACAAAACCCAGTTTATTTAATTGGAATATGAAAAGGGGGAAATTAATTTATGAAAAGGACCATGAAGATAATTTTGACTCTTTTGTCAGACAAATTACTCATAGCACTAACTAGGAGGTCAATTTTGGGATCCTTTCTATGGAAATAAAACAATCAACAATGGAACTTCCACCAACAGGAACAAGCCTTGAATCATACATTTGATGTGGGCAAGAAAAAGCAGAAGAGATGTAAGAATCTAGGAACTGAGGAGATAGATGACTAAACCATCAAGCTATCATGCCTGAAATTAGCCTCTTGGGCAATATTAGCAGTCGTAAATTGCCTTTCCCCTGCCCTTTCCCACTCACTGTAATGGACATCTCAGACTCTGGGATGGATGAGCTAGGAGTTTAAGGATGCTGACCTTGATGAAGGGATTTGACTTTTATTCTGGAGGCATGTCTGTGTGCTTATACATATGGATAAGCATTTGTAAATGTTTGTGTAACAGAACATAAATGTTCAAAAGCATGTGCAGGCTTCCGTGAAGTGATTTAGAAGAAGTAGGTGGTTGCTGCCCTAGAACAGGGAATGGGTTTGATGATGTGAGAGTAGGAGGATAATTAAGATTGAAAATATTATTTATGCTTTGTAGTTACTGTAGCTAATTCTTCTGTTTCTGTATCTCCAAATATTTAAGTTTTCTCTAAATTCCCATATCTTTGTTTCATACCAAGTGTTCTTAATTTTGTTTTAATAAAGGAAACTTGTAACTGATGGACATGCTTGAAATATTTGAAACAGTTCCTTGAGACATAGAAGCAAAAGACATAGCAGCATAGCAAAAAAGTATTATTTTTTTTTAAAAGCTTATATATTTTAAGCGGAGTGCTTTTGTTTTTATAGGCTATATTATGATTTTTAACTCTCCAGACTGCCCTTATTATGGTCTGGGGATCATATCTTTATTATGTTTAGTACAGGAGGCTAATGCTGGCTTCAGGGACTATAAACAGGGGAGTCACTCCACAAGGTTGCTCAGAAAACAATTGTGGAAACATATTAAATATAAAAATTTAATGAAATTTTCCTGCTATAGTTATCCTGCGTGCTCTAGGAATCAGTAAAGTTTATTCCCATTCTCCTGGTTTGCTAATTTAGTGCAAGTCCTGCAACTGGATTGAATGGAAATTATTCTATAGATACAGTCATAGAACATTTCTCATAGCAAGGTGGTTCAAGCATCATTTGTCTGTATTATTGCTCTCTGATGCTCTAGTAATTGACATTTTAAAAAGACTTGGGTAGAAGAATGTTTAGGTTATAGGCTTTTTAAAATAAATATTTGCAGATCATATTTACCAAACAGAGTATTTCACCCTCTGTTTATGAAGCAGTAAACAGGTCTGCTCATTTTAACTGCATCCTTTAAAAACTATTATTGTATTGAAATAGTGATTTTACAGTGTTCAATTAAATACAGAGCATCACTTTCAAACACAATAATTTTTAGGGTGTGTGTCTGCACAGGAAATCACTAAGTGGTGGTTCTGATTATCTACAGTTAAGTTACCCTCTTTTATGGGTGAAAGGGATAATATGTGCCCAGATTTTCATTTCAATTCACTGAATTACTCTGGTGATTCTGCATCACTTCCCAGCTGAGCACAACTCACACAACTCTACACTCATCAGAGCTGCTACACATATACTCCACATAGTATGGGACCATGCAGAGAAGAAATTTGGGATATTTTCAGAAATACACAGTATTCAGTAATGAATCAAAAGTACATACCAAAATCCCCTCGAATCAGAGAATAGTTTGTGTCAAAAGGGGACTTTAAAGATCACCTGGTCCAACCATTCTGCCAAGGTCAGGGACCCCTTCCATTCTATCAGATTGCTCAAAATTCCATCCAATGTGTCCTTGGACACTTCCAGGGATGGGGCATCCAAGTTCTAAATTGGCACTTTGAAATTTCTAAAGTATTTATGGCTGAGGGGTTGAGGGAGGGCGAATTCTTCATTTGCTTTGAGTTGATTTAAGCATGTCACCTGGGATATAATTTATCCTATGAAATCCTTGTGATGCAGAGCAATGCAAAAGACAGGACTATTTGTTATTTTTTCTACTTTTTTTTTTTTTTTTTTTTTTTTTTTTTCCCCACTAATGATTGTGCTGTAAAAAACAGCTGCTGATCTCATTCAGTGACCTCTGGAGTCAGTGAGCTTTTCCATTCACCATCATAAACTTACTGTCAGGCACAGGAGATTAGGCATGATCCTAGTCCAAGAAACTGAAAATTGGTCTATATTCATAAACCTGCTGTATAATAGCCTGATACAAATCCAGCTGGGTTATTAGGATTTACTTCTGAAGGGAAGAATAATGGTCACATTTAAATCAAGATTCAAGGTTCACAAAAATTCTAGATTTAAGGTTTACAAAAAATAACCAATTCTAATAATGCCTGTCTTTTCCTATAAGAAAAAATAGCAGAAGTGATAGCAAAACCAGGAAAGTCAATAGGATTCAAAACTCAACTGAAGTCACATCATGAGGCTACGTGAGTCACATCATTTGGCACAAACCAAAACCTGTTGTGATTTTCTGAATTTGGAAGTAACTGTTTTTCCACACTGTTTTTTGCATTTTTTACTTACTTCTAAACTGACGTTGAATTAATTTCTTAATTCCATGATTTTCAAATGTTTCTGTGACACCATTCACCCCAGCATCACTTTCAGTCACCTCTGTCCTCATCACTCCTGGGGAGCTTCTGTTGTTCTGAAGTGCAAAGAGGCCTGAGCAGACACGGGCACTGCACATCCCCATGACACTTCATATTCCTATTTTACTTACAGAAACAATCTCTGAAATTTAAGAAGAAACAGGTTCTTCTGCTCTGCCATGCCTGCAATCTTAAATACTGTGTTTTCTCACAGCTAAGTTGTGGGGTTTGGTTTCATAAGAAACTGTTGAAATCTCCAGCAACACTTTTAGACTACTATATTAATCTATGTTAATTTGGCACACAACATATTTTAGATATATAAACAGCTGAGCAACAAATGAGGCTCATCTATCCTGTGCAGATTAGCAAAGTTCCTCTGGAAAAATGAAGATTTGATCATATAATTGAGGACTGTACAATAGCATGTTCGGTTAAAACAAGAAATTCTAGCTGAGTAGACATCTGTAATACTACTATTTTGTTTTCAAGTGTGTGGTCATGCAATTTGAGCAAATTTTGGCATTTAAAAAAAAAAAAAAAAAGTGTCAGTTGAAATAATGTATTCAACATAATGCCTAAATTTGTGTGTTGTCCTCCCTAACACTGAAAATATTAAATATCTCAGGCAAGAAAACATGATTATTTTGCAATGTTTTACTTATACTGAATGCATAGTGTACAGTGTAGTGGATCTGAATGATAAAAGCATCAAATGCACAAATGCACCAATATATATCATGCTGCTTTCTTTTTTGGCTTGATAAAATTTGAAGTTGTGTGGAATATTGGAAATTGCTTTCTGAGGCAGCAGCTCATTCTTCTGCATGTTGCAATTTGTTTCTGTTGTAAAAAAATATGGTTTTAGAGAGCAAAATGATATTAGAAGTAGAGAATTTTACTAGGAGATGCTATTTGTTGTAGTAAACTGCTCTGGAATTCATCAGTCAAAATGAGTACTGGCACAGGCAGTCGTTCTGCCAGCCATATTTTTGGCTTTTAAAAACACACTCTTCCCCAAAATCTCTGTTCTTTAGCTATATTAGATGATTGATGGATGTTCTGATCTTGATTAGGAAGTTATCTAAGAAATCAAATTTCATCCCTGAGTATTCAAACATCTGTAAATGTGTGCACACAGTTGCCCATTTAAAGCAATTCAAAAAAACCCCCACAAAACCATAACAGACCTCTCTGTCAAAGGAGAAGCCTGAAATACTTCTTTATCACAGTTCCTTTTGTTTTACATGAGCATGTGGTATTAGTAAAACAGGCTCACCAAAAACATTCACAGGTACCTTTCCTGATGTGGTCATTGCTTTGACCCCCAGCTTTCCATGCTCATCGGGGCCACAAGATCACTGTTTGGAACAGAACATTTATCCTGTAGCATTATTGCCTTTGCCTAATTTTCCTTCATTATGAGGAAGCTTCCAATATCCCATGGCATTGGCCATTGCTTACCTCTGAATGCACAGCAACCCCACCTTACTGCATTTTAAAGCATCCATATTTATGAAATTAATTTAAATACTCGATTAAATTATTAAAATACTGAACGCTAAAATTTTGAAAGTCGAAAATAGGATTTCCAAGCTCTGCATTGGAGTTCTTGTGGTCCATCTATTCTCCTGAAAGCAAGAAGCTATTAACATAGAGATATTTCAGCAGAGGAGAGCAATCTTGATATATTAGGGGCTTGTTCTACATCGTTACCGAGTGCTTTGCAACATTGACTTGTTAAATGTTTTCTTGTAGCCAAAGCCAGTCAACCCATCTGTGTTATCTGAAGTTCTTCTGAAGGTCAAGCCTCAAAGATAGCTTCAGGATAGAAGCCAAAATGAGTTTACACTTTGTGGAGACACTTTTGCTCTTTCTCCTGCACGGGTCACTGGATGGCTCTGTGTTTGCAGAAGCCATAGCCTTGCAAAGTATAATATGATATTTAATCTGTGAAAAGAATGCTTTCTGGTCTTTTGGGAATTAATCTCTTATGTACGTGGACAAAGCAGAACACAAAGCTGTATTGCATGTTGTTGAAAGGGATTATTAAGGAAAAATATTTACTCTAAATTGTGCTTGTCAGACATTAAACCCAGACTAATACTCTCTTACTTAATCTCTGCTACCTCTTGGGATTGATCTGGGACTGAATTTCACATGTACTCTGCATAAATATTTTTATGTATGTGTAATTAGCCTTTAAATAGGTAGCAGTACTTTAGCCTAATAATGAACACAATTCATTACTTCCAATTTGTGTCACCTTTTGTCTTAAAGCTTTTTTTTGTGAGATTTTCCTCTTCTCAGTCTCTGCTACTTTCAATACTAGTTGCCAGGAAAAAAAAAAAAAAAAAAAAAAAAAGAGAGATAAAAAGTAAAAAGAACCTGTTCTTTTTATTGAAATATCCTGTTGTTATGCATCTAGGTACTAATTAATTGCAAGAATCCCCCCTGTTCCCTAAGAAGCATCATAAGGGTGTTTTCCTATGTTTTCCCATGCTGTGATCATAACTTTTTCTATATAATTACCTTCTCCTGATGCTGCTTTTCAAGAGTGAGGAACAAAATAAGTGTGAGGCATGACATACTTGCAAGATGTATTTAAAAGCAAGCTCTGTTCTGCTTTGTTTCACAAAATAAATCTTAACTGGGGTGCATCCCTTACCCCTCCCAGAAGTGCTGGTCTTTTATGAAGGAGATCACATCTCCATCATGCATTCCTTAAGAGGGGAGCACTATATTTATATGTTATATATGTTTTTATATAGCTATGGATAAATACAAAATATGTATTCCTTTATATTCTATATATTTAAAAATTACTGGCAATTTCTCTAGAGCTCCTGAAACTCTAGAGGATACTTCCAGAAACAGTGTGGTACAAATAGTGGAGGACAGCATAGTTGCACAGGTTGAGTCTTTACACTTCTCTCCCACATGACAGATCACTAGAAAGTTTTCATTCCTGCACTTGCTCCTACAAAATAAAGGAAAAAAAAAAAAAAATTGTTCACTTTATACTAGAGAGGTAAACTGCATCATGGCACTACCTTAAGATGAGATACTTCCTACCCATTTCACACTTCAGAAGTAATTACTTAACACAGTGCAACCCATTTTATTCACAGTAACTTTTTCTCTGTAAATTACTTTGTAGTTTTGAAGTTAAAAGCATCACACAGTGTGGAAAGCTGCAGAGCTTCTCCTGCTGGGCTTTAGTTTATTTTTAAAATTTTTTTAGGCATTTGATCATCATGGAATTGACTCATCCCTAACACTAATTGCTGTACTAAAGAAAACTTTGTCAAGTGTAGTCTAGTGAACTGGGAATTGGAAGTGAAGTCTAGTTCCCACGGGCTGGGGGTTTGGTTGCCCTCTTGTTGCTGTACATCCTGACTATGTGTAACATGCAAAATCTCTACAATTTTTCCTGGTTTATGGAAATTAGCAATTTTTATAGGAAAGGTTTATCCACTCATAATGTCGTAGATAAAGCCAATGAAATTAAAGGGTATTGCATATGAGTAATAGAAAGTGTGGAATGTTACATTCTATTACTACTGAAATTGCTAATGAAGACACTGCAGAGCCAAATTAGTGAATTATTAGAATGATGCTGTTTAAAATACTTTATATCCTTAGATATTAAAAATAGCTTTAATATGGAATATCAAAGTTTAACCTATTTAAGAGGGAAAGAGGTAAACCAGATACAGAAGTCAGTTGGCACTTTTACCACTTGCAGACAGCTGCAGGTATCTATGGATAACTTTAGATTGTGCCTGATTTGTTGCAAAACTTGCAAACTACACAATTGTCTTGGTACAAAACATGAAAATCTCCTGCAGTGAATAACTCTGTACACCTCCAGATTGATAGTTCACCTCTGAAGCCAATGCTAATTGATAACACAAGGCTAATGTAAGAATTTAAATTTCACAGACTTGCAACCCTTTTGAAAACATACACACTTGTCTCATTGGATGAATTTTCAAAAGCATCAAAATAATTTAGCAGGATATAAATAACTATGGAGCCAAGGAACCAAATCCAAGCACATTTTAATGTTCTTTGGGCAGCCAGTCTCCCTTTGGCACCTTTCAAGGCTCGTTCAGTTTCATTTATGAACATCAGAATGAAGGTGGTGCCAATTTGCATCTGCTTCAAAGTTATTTCAGGTCTTTCACTGGAACCACAGGTTTCAGTCTGCTGTGATTTCATTTAACATTCTTTAAATTTTTTTACACTTCACTTGCTACAAGAAGTCTTCGTGGCAATCTGCCAAAAGAACTATCTTGCTTTTAACCCCTTTTGCAATATTTTGGGAATTTTAGTTGTGACAGAAGATGAAGGTGTATTAACAAAATAGGAAAATTAGGATGAACTTCAGATTTTTATTTTAAAAGGCTAGGCAGGCTGTAAATTGTACAGTGGTTTTGCATGTTGTGTATTCATGTATTTTCTTCAAGTAGATATGAGATGGGCTCTGATGACACCTGCCTGAACAGTTTCAATGCCATCATTATCAACATAGCAGAGTTAACCTATCATATTGCACATTCATAGTAAAAACTTATTGGAGGAATGTATTTGGATGTACAGGTATTAATTTAGTTACCTATGGACCAGGCAGGGATGGTCAAATTAATTACTGTCTCATGACTAGGGAAGATAAAGGGCAAAATGCAATAAAAAACTTCAGAATCTATGAGCTCAGAGTTACAACATGATCATTTTAAGTGATTTTTTTACTACAGTGGCACCAGGATCTGGGCTCCACAT
This sequence comes from Phaethornis superciliosus, assembly GCA_023637945.1. Classification (NCBI taxonomy): domain Eukaryota; kingdom Metazoa; phylum Chordata; class Aves; order Apodiformes; family Trochilidae; genus Phaethornis; species Phaethornis superciliosus. The sequence continues at coordinate 3,321,153 of JAJQWJ010000011.1, forward strand.
TGTGATAGTTGAAAAAGTCACTTCAGTCCAGGGGAATAAATATGTTGAGTACAGGCTAAGTTCCCATGCCTTCTGGGTTTTAAAAAGCAAATTAGGGATGGAAGGAGAAGGCTTTTCCCAGCTCATGTTCTATCCTTGAAACATGTATTGATAGTTAATTTTTTGAAAGATTAAGTGAGAGTCCTTTGTGTTTAAATCACATAGAGTTCATTCTACCTCCTTTTTTTTCTATTATTTTTTCTTACAGTTGAGTATTCAGCCAGGAAATTAGAAGCCTTGTCTGATTCCCTGTTGTGGGGATTCACAAATCCTTATTTCCTTTATCCCTCTGGGCTAGGGGTAGATTTTTCCCTCTCCCACTGCAACTGAGCTGTGGTGCAGCTTGGGATGAAAGGGCAGAGGGACTCCAGGCACCAAGGTCCAGCCCAGCATAATCCACCTGGGGACTCCAGGCAAGGCTTTGAGGTCAGGTTTGCATTTCTTTGCTCTTTGGAATCCACCAGTCTTGGATCCCTGCCTGCAGAGGGAGAAGGGGGGAGTCCCTTCTCTCCCATTCACCCATTTAATCCATATCATCTTTGATGATGATTCTAAAAATACAGTTTACATGCAGTGGTAATTTGGATTGTCCATGAAAAGTGAATGTTCCAGTCACTCCATGGAAATAATGGTAAAACTCCTGCTGGCTTGAGAGGGAGCAGAGGGGGGCTTTGTAAGTGCACCAGTTATCGTTTCAGCAAAGGTCTTTATGCATTTAGTTGTTGTCTAAAAACAGAACAAAAGCTCAAAAAATTCTGATATCTACAAGAAGAAATAAGGATTTTAATCAGTTTATATATGTAAAGCATTATTTTGTGCCTAATTAGTTTTTAATACCGTTTAGAAAGGGAAATTTTTTTTTTTGTATAAAGGCTGTTGATGAAAATGTCACAGAGTAATTTTCAACAGGCTTTTGCTTCAGATATCCCACATGGACATTCTGTTATTTTGTGCTGGCTTCTACACTAATGCCCTGTAATTGTGTTTCACTTGCTCTGATTAAACTGACAAGTCATTTGAATGGGTATCACTTAGCACATTGATCTGAGGTGGTGACAGGAATAGACTGTGGCTTTGCTCTGCAAAAACAGGAGCTCATCCTTTACTTTTGCATTCTTGTGATTTTCTGGTTGGAGTTTGCTTATTTTAATTTGTGTTTTGGGTTTTTTGTGGTTTTATTTTTTTTAAATTCATCACTGATGAATTGCTGTGTTGTCCTACAAAGGAAAATGTGGACACAAAAAGCCAATACTTGAAGTGAACAATTAATTATTGTAATGAGGACTGAATTACTTTCTTTCCCAGGCTTTGCTTTATCTCCAGTCATTCAAACCAGTAGCTGAATTTGCAGTATGTGTCAAATTAAATCTCACAGGCATTGTTTGCTTGGAGGTGGGGTTTTGTACCAGACTGAAAAGCTTTGTCACCAGACACATGTCCCTGCCCTCAGAAAGTTTGACACATGCATTAACCTGATCTTGTGTAGGCTTTAAGGTACACTGCCAAGTAAGGTGTCAGAGATGGAAAGTAGCTGTGGTTTCACTGGCTGCAAGGAGCATCCACTAAAATAGTTTCAAATCTTGCCTCGTTGTAGACTGGAGTTGAAATTGTTGGGAACAGTTTGTAGGATAAAGAGAAAATAACAAAAAAAATAGCTCATCTATATCCTTGTCTGCCACTACTCTTTCCTTAGTTGCCTGGTATAAATGTTTTAACAGATAAAAATTTAATAGAAAATATGGTGGGAGGCTTTAATAATAACTACTTCATTACTTAGTAACACCAATTATTATGCTTATAATAATTGAATAGACATTTTTCAGGAGCTTGTATTAAAGTGGGTAAACTTTACCACTGTTTTTATACAGTCTTTCACTACGGCCTTCCATATCTGAATGGGAAAAAATATGTGTACTACCTCCTTTTCCTCCAGTTATGTTAGATAATGAGAAGTGATTTAAAGGCAGATGGGAGTTAACAGCTGGAAAGCAGTTGGTGGGTATATGAGGAGTTTGTAGTGGACCCTTTGCAAGTGGATGTCTCTGACGACATTACAATAATTTCAAATTCTGGAGTAAACATTTCTGACCTTCTAAATGGAAGCATCTGCAAGATTTCACTTAACTGATGAGTGGGAGGGTTCTCAGCTGGTGTAAATTAGCCTGTCTTCAGTGAAGCTGATACTTTTATAACAGTTTACACTATCCACATTTCTGTCCTCTAGAGTTCTGGTTTTTTATATCCATTTCAGTGTAACAGCATCAGTTTTGTGTACTGACATCTTCTGACTGGAAATACAGAGTTTATTCTATGTAAAACCCTGATGTTTTCCTGTTTGAGTCCTCTGTGTAAGCACTGCAAAAGATGCTCTTCAACTAAAAGAAATATTTTGCAGATCAATATTCTAATACAGACTGTTGCAAAGGCTTTCCCTCAAACAAATGAAGCTTCAGAGACACTGGATCTCAAGGACTTTAGGACAGAAACCTGGGATAGAAGTACACTTAGATCCTAACACTTGTATCACCTCCATTTGCAGTGATATAGATCACATTGCCCATGGATAGGTTTGGTGTAGGTGTAGCAGAAAACTTGTCTCAGGTTGTCAGTCTTGGCTCCTCCAACTGCATTTCTTTTTCTATTACTTTTTTTTTTTAACTTAATTTTTTTTTTTCATAGTGTTGCTATGTTTCTGTGACCAGCAGCTGTCCTTGGTTATTTCTGAAAATCCTGGGTTACTTCTAAAAATCTAGAAGTAGCTAGAATAGCAAGTTTTGCAAAACTAGAAAAGCAACAGCCATAAACCAACCAAAGTAAAATACTTCCCTGCACACAAGTTTTCCTTCTTATGAGAAGATAAAAGAAGAAATCACATGTGGTTGATACTGACCACACCACTTAATTTACCAGTTCACCACTTGAAGGCATTCAGATGCTGTGATGATGTGGACTGCCTAAGAACATAAATAAAATAGAGAAAGAATCATCTCCAACCATTCACTCATGCAATTTTCATACTTTCTTTATTTCATTACATACTTAGTTTTAATTATGTACAGATGTAGATAAATCTTGATTGGATCCAGGCCAAAACCAAGACTTCCACACCTCAGGTACTGAAATTGTGCCAGCCCATGGTCCATTTGTATTTTATTGACTTTTTTCACTACCTGGGATTGCAGGGATGTGGCTTTCCCTGTTTTCTGCTTAGTTGTGTTTATTTATGCTACACTGGAAGCAATTACACTCACTGTGGTCTGGTCACAATTTTGTAAGGTAATTAAAAACTGCTGAAAGCAATTATTTTGTTAAGGAGAACTTCTTGTCCGTAACATATGATTATGAGCAGGTTATTTAGTGAATGGCATTCCAAAACTGAGTGATATTATGGAAGTGCCATGAAGAAAGCCTGTAATTCAGTGTTTTCTTGCAAAGTGAACAAACAATATACACAGTGAGGTCTTTCTCTCTTGTTCTTTCCTTCAGAAGCTGAAGCTTTCTCCTTTGCAACTGAAAAAAGGATGTCTAGGCAATCTTTCCCATCCCTTTCTCTCTCTTCTCTTTTTTTTTTTTTTATTTTTTTATTTTTACTTCAAGAAAAAAAGGAATGACTAAGAGGAAAGGGGAACATACAAATTTTCATTCCATACTAGAGTACACTCTAGGAAAATTGAAGATGGAAAAAAGGTGATTGAAGAACCTCCCATCTAATTATTTAAAATAAATGCTAAAAGCCAAAATAATTTATAGAAATAAACATAAGGCATGAATGAAATCAGAGCTGAGTAGAACACTAATTCACATTCCCACCATGCTCCTAAGAGACTACTCACTGTTCCATTTAAAAAAAAAATCATTTCTTCAAAAATGTCTTCAGCTCATCTGTAGAGGGACCACATGGATGTTTTAAAGTACACTTTCCTAACCCATCTCCCTAACTACTAGCTCAAATCTTTAACTTCCAGTGAAATTTAGACTACTCACTTCTGCTAGGATATATAGGTTAGCCTTTTCCTGACCCAAAATTATTCTTCTTAATCTGCCAGTAAGAAGCTATGTATTGCTATGTTTAAAACCAGCTTTCTGCTTAAAAGCACTGATGCAGCTTATGTCTGTTGTTCCAAATGTTTTTCTTTTTAGTACTAAGCTACCTTTAATCACTTTTTAAAGGGCTATTGAACAGGAGCAGAGTTTTTAAAGAGTGATATTGTTCAATATTTAAAATAAAATATAAGGACAGATATATTTTTGAGGAACAATTTACACCTTAATAAAACATTGTGTTATTGAAGTTCTAAATAAACTGTAAATAATGGAACCCTCTACCTAGGGGCTGATGAAAATATAAAAGTATATCAAGGTTTGGTAGCTTTTGGATCAATAGATAATCTTTTTACCTGTCTCCAGAAGACTGAATTACTCAATTAAAGGCAGTGAGGATGTCTTGGACAGGCAACATGTAATATGTTAGGAGATTGAGTTTTCCCAGGTATTTTGGCTTAAATCTAAAGCAGCAGAGAAGACAGAGGAATGTGTGAACAATGTGATGTGAACACAGTGTTTCCAAAATTTTTTTACATAGTTTTAGATTGTTATTATTTTTAGCTGGTAGTATTGGTATATTGAAACACTGAACTTTTAAGTTATGCAATTTAAAGAAAAAGGACAAAACCTCCCAAAATTTGTCATCTAGTTGTCATGCACAAAGGTTCTGACTGTGACATTATGTTGAAGGTCTGCAGTTGCAGCACTTTTTCTGTATTGTTTATCACTCTTGTCTCCTTCTTTAATAGGTCACTATTTTCAGCCACGTGCATGTCATTGATTTTTTTTTTTTTTTAATGTAATATGCTCAAAATAGTGGGTTTACATCTCACACTAATGTGAGTAATTCTAACATTTGAATTCAAGGATATGCATTACCCTAATATCTAAGCTCTCTTTATAATGCTAATCATTTTGGTAGTAGCAATATTATCTGTTTCAGATGCTGAAATGTAAGGCCTATGATTCCCATATTGTTGGTATTTGGAATTATTCAACACCACCAGTACAATTCTGCTGAACATTCTGTGGTTCTGACACAGCACTGTTCCTGTTTGGATCATCTGCTTCCAAGGCTGTATCCCATCCAAAATGTGTTATGTCTTTCAGCTGGTTGGCCTGACTGCCCATGTCTTCATTCTGTGATATTCTCTAAGGTTAGAAAAGAGTGTCCTTATGCTGATCAAAAGAATTCTCTGATGAGCAATTCATGGGATATAAATTTAATAGCCGTAAAAAATATTTTGGGAAAGTTTTATTTTACTCCAGCAGTATAAAGTGTCAACAGCTCACGAAGAGAAGTAAAAGATGGAGAGAAAAAGGTCTTTTTTCAAAAGGAAAAAAAAGTGCTAGATATTACCAGAGATCTAGCAGATGCTGAAGTTTCTCACTATCCTTAAGTGCTTTTTATTATTGTTTTATTTCTCTTCTTAAATGAAGCTGAAGTTCCCTAATTAAGTGCTTACCTTATTATTATGCAGTTTTAATGTGAAGCTTTTTAGGCTTTACTTAACGTAAGGAAGGCAATGATTGCAATTGTTTGTTGTTTCTGTAGGGGCTTGGGGGTTTGCTTTGTTGTGGGGTTTTGGGGCTTTTTTTTTTTAATTATTATTATTGTCATTGTTGACAATGGTTCTGACTGTAGGCATTTTCTGGAACAGTACCTCATCTTCTTCCACTAACTGGACATGAATGTGTTGGCAAACTATACACCTTCTCATGCCAGGTGGTAAATCAGGCTTAAAAATGCTTACAAAGTATAGTAAGGGAGCTGGAACTTACGTTGCATGATCTGGGAGGGAGATTGCAGCCTTGGGGTAGCAGAGCCTGGCCTGACCTGGGGAACTCTGCAGACAGCACAGCCCCTGGTTGAGAGCCCATGGAAATTATCTCCTTCTGATAGACCCAGAATAAATCAAAGAGGCAGGGAAAAGCTCTAAGGAAATTAGGAATGGATGTAACACCAAATGAGGAAATCATCTGGAAACAGCATGGGTAAAACCAGTATGCAAATGATGTTAATGGTCACTAGACATCAGAGACCTGATTAATATCTTTTCCTGTAGCAAAGTTCTCCTTTATACACCATGAATAGATGCAATTCTCTGAATACCAATATTTTGGCATTCAAGGAATTCTGTATTTCTCCTCCTTTTCCTTGTAACCCAATGCCAGTAGCAATTTTTACCTCCTTTTTGTGCCATCTCCAAAGTACCTTTCTTCCCTTTGCAGGAAAAGATTTAACAGAGAAATGTTGTAAGACTCAATATCAAGCTTTATGGGTTTGGGTTTTTTTCAGAAACACAGGAAACCACTAAATTCCTTTTTATCCCTTCTAGGAATAAAGGCCAAACATTATCACTGAGCAACATTAATATAAGAGTATTTAAGGACTTAAATAAATAAACTTTAATAAACTTATATTCTCAGCACAGAGCAGATGGTGTTTGACAGACCTGCCTGAAGCTATGCAACATCACATGCCTTGCTGTTTATTTTTTCAATAATGTGTTTTACTAAACAAATTTCTCCTTCTTTGAAATTGTATGGTGAAGAAGGGGTCTTGTATCCAGATTGAAAGGCAGTGGCTATTTTATAACAGGTGAACGCCACTTAAAATTCCCAAATAAGTAAAAATTTTGCAGAGCATGGGAAGTGCCTCCATGACCTCATCCATATTCATATGTGTTAACAAAATATTGCCATTCAAAGAGCTCAACTGGATCTCTGTCCACTTGGTTTGGTACCTTGGTTTGGTTCAAGCCATTTAGCATCCCAGGCAGTGTGTGGTCACAATTTGGGCAATTGCACAAAGCCAGGACTTTCCCAGTAAACAATATAGATGAGGATTTTCTCTCTTTTGGAGGGACAAGGGCTGGCCAGATGGATATTGCCAGTTTGTGTTGTGTGGCCTAAGGGTCACAGAAGGGTTTCCAGTTGTCTTGTGTTTCACAATATTATGTACCTTAAGGGCCACTGTTTATGTAATGTAAAACTAGGCTAAAAAAGTTGCAGGGTACATTTGGGAGAGGCTTAGGAGAGATGCTCGTTAGACTTGCACGGGCCTCAATGATGTTTTGCTCCTATGAGCAATAACACACCTAAGTTAGAAACCTAAATTACCAACTTTTAAGTGAATCTCGAAACTTCTGTCTTGTTTCTTTGTTTCTTTTTAAAAATTTATTTCTTTATTTCCAATGGCCATTTAAAGAATGTCAGGACCCTGTGCTCCTAAACAGTGCAGTTTATCAAATGCCTCATGTATTTAGTGGTTTTGGATCCTGTAGCTTGCTAACCTGGAACAGGTCCCAATTCAGGACAATTTTATGCTCCCCTAAATGGGTGCCAAATATTAAACACTTGATCTTGCATGTCACTGGTGATCACAAAATGCATCTGTCCCATGAGAGATCAATGAAGAACAGGTAACTGGTTGTTTGAGAGCTGTAAACTACCACCCCATCCCAGGCTTTAAGTGTCACAGTGTTTGCTTTTTGGTTATTCACATTGTTTTAATATTTACCAAGTTTACGGAGTTTAACAGAAGAATCCTCAATTTTATGGAAAATAGAAAAAAATGTTATCTTTGCCCCATCAAAAAATGGGTTAAAATATTTGGTGTGGCTAAATATCTTTCTAAGTCAGTGGATTAGATTTTGAACAATGAGAAGGAAGAGAAGAATTTAAACAAAAAATATAAAAATTGAATTATTTGACTGGAAAAATAAAGCATCCCAGTACACTAATATCACCAAGGATCCCTTTTTTTTAGCTACTAGGCAGCACACAGCTGGAGTAATTGAAAATTTTCTTAGAGTACAGCTTTGTAGTCCAAGAAACCAGTAACCTGGCTGAGAGCAGCTCATCTGGCAGTCCCTGTTATATCATCTCAACAGTTAGGAGAGGCTTCCTATACCAAACTTATCTGCCTCATTTTTAATGTGAAATTCTAGCTCGAAAAACTTTATGTTATCATATAGCATATATGACAGTTGCTGTCTTGGACAAAATACAAGGTTCTGAATTTAGTTCATCTAAAACTAAAAGTCTGTGTTGACATTGCTTATGCCAAAGAGCTGTGGTTCTTTAGCTTGGGAGCAGAAGAACTCAGTAAAAGGATGAACACGAGAATAGGGAAATAAAAATATCAGTGGGTTACACAGATGCTTCCTCTTGTATCATAGCAAATGCTTTCTCTCTCTGTTTTCTGGTGTCAGTTTGTATGATTAACTCCAGACTCCATAAAGGATTCTTTTTAAAAACCTAAGAGGTAAATTTGTGTTTTTTGTTAACTTCTGGGGGTACTTGACATTTTCATGTTTGAATTTCTAGATAAAAAAAAGAGGAAGGGTTTTGCAGATAGCTAAATGATCATAAATGCATTGCCTTCATATCATAATTACAATTACAGACAATAATGGAAAGCAGACATTCCCTCAAATGAATGCTTAAAGCAGAAGATTGGAACACAGGCTACTTGCCAGCATGGCCATGTAAAGCTGAAAACAGTTCTGTTCATTTTTGAGATCACTATTGAAGGGGTATGTTTAATCTCCATCCCACCTCAAAAGTGACTTTTCAATAGTTCCCAGAAATGTATGCTATTAGGCTCAGCTGGAAATAGAAAATCACTCTTAATCATATGCAAGGAGCAGTTCTAAATAGGAGTATTTGAAAACAGCACTGGGAAGGAAAGAGTACTGCCAGATAAAAATGGAAGACCATTTTGATTCTTGATGAAAAGCTATCAAACAGAGTTCAATGTGGTAAGAGATGTGACAAATCTTTAGAGAAGCAGTTTTCTCTTAAGAGAAAGGTAATACAGCTGACAGTCACTTAATGCTTTTTGTGCCATTGAACCTAAAAAAAAAAAAACCCAACATTTTTTTATTCATTCTTTATGAGCCACAAAAAGATTTTTCCCTTCCTTTTTAATCTTCGTGAGGATTCTTGCTTTGAGACTTCCTGCAGGAAAGTCTTTTAAATGGAAGTCTTCTTTATACTGCACCTAATGTCTACCAATATGATTCCTGTTACAGGCACAGGGACCATTTTTCTGTCCTCAAGCTGTGTTGCTGCTTATTATCACGTTTAACATTCCCAGTGCCTGGCAGGATGGAGATTAGAAACTCTTAATATTCATTTTATAGTGAAAGGTCTTGCCAGATTTTTGGAGCATAGGCTGTAATATATGCACATAATTTATCGGTGGAAAAGTTCTGAGGTCTCTCGTGAGTCACCTTAATCTTTCTTCTTAATCTTTCTTCTTCCATTTTAGCATTGTTTTTAAATAATTTGCTATACCCCCTGCAAGTAAACATATTAAAAGCATCACATTGGAAATAACAACTTGATGGAATCTAACAAAAGAGATGCATAGTTTTCCTTTGATAAATCTGTACTATTTTATTTGAAAGTCTCTATTTTCCTGGAGTGCTCATCTCTAACTCCCAAATTTAATTTTTAACAGACTGGAAGGAAGGAGAAGGGGGACCCACTCAACATTGCTATTGACAAGATGACCAAGAAAACACGAGACCTTCGAAGACAGGTACCCTGTGCTTTTTATACTTTTTATAATGCTGCTTGAATCACCAAGGGTGTCATTGCTTTTCAGCTTCAGGCTATTTTTACCACTTGTAGAGGTATTAAGAATTTCTGTCCTTATGGCACTACATTACACTTGACATTAAGCAAAGGACTAGTCATTCCTGAGCCAAAAAAAAAACCAAAAACGGGAGACTGAAACATGTTCCAGTTACAACATTCAATGGTCTTAATATGTGGGAGTGTAGGCAGATTGGCCAGACCTTCACTGCCTTTGCAACCCAGTAACACTGTCATATGTGCTTATTTGTATTTATTTGAATATTCTCATTGAAGTAACAGGAATGGTGAGCAAAATAGAAAATGTTTGTATGCGCTGAGTATTTTCAAAGAAAAATTTCAAAGTGCTGTATTAAATAAAGAGCCTATGAAGATACAAAGAAAGCTAATAAATAACAGGTTGCCCAGAGAGGTGGTAGATGCCCCATCTCTGGAAACATTCCAGGTCAGCTTGGACAGGGCTCTGAGCAGCCTGATTTACTTTAAGATGTTCTGTTTCTTTAAAAATAATAACAATTTTAAAAGACTGCCTGCCCAGTCATAGGTTGCCTTTGTGAAAATGATCCAAAACTCACATTTCTGCAAGACTAAGTAAGGCCTTCATGTATCTTCAGATAGCTATTTGCATCATGATGGCTTCAGGAAGAGTGGCCTCTATAGGCATTTGGAATCCCTGCTCTGCACTGCTAGAACTCAGCTCAGTTAATTTCTTCCTTAAATCTCAGCAAACATGTTTGAGGATCACGTTCTCAGAGCTTGTTTCTCCAAATAATAAAAATTTTGCAATGGAGTAAGAGACAATATGATTCATTGACTCTCCTGTATGAAGCCCAGCACCACATCTGTTGCCTGGCTTATCACAGAAGATCTCTGCTGTTCTGACCTCCAAATTTAAGGGATCCTAGTTTCTGCAGTGAAGCTTGTAGCATGTGTTTCCTCCCACCTCTGTTCTTCTTGCTTGAAGGAAGTAGCAGACTAGCACATGAGTTGCTGTTCTGCGTGAGGCTCTCAGCAGTAGCCTGAATTACTCATCTCTAAAGCCAAATTTACTCCTAAACGTGATATGAAAATGGCACCTTTCTTAATAAACTGTCTGCTTCTCGTGTATATTCAGCCCCTTGGGTGTTGAATTCAATCTCAGAAAGGTTGGAACTCTGCATGTGGGTAAAGTGAAGCACATATATAAATATTTTCATGTTTGGAAACGAAGCTTTTAATACAGTTTCTGGTATTTATGAAAGTTAATCACGTAGGTATAATGTTTATTAAATTTTGCCAGTTGCTAGTAAACTAATCAAGATTAGATCATAATTGTGCTAGGCTTTTGCATGAGCACAGAGGAAGCTGGAATCATCACATCTATAATCAACAGTATACATATGTGTGTCTACTCAGACCTGTCTGTTCCCCCCTCCCAGCTAAATTTCAGAATATAAGGATGTCACTGAGGGCTTGGTTTAACGGCTAGGGACAGGGTCTTGAAAATTAAGAAATAATGAACCACAGCTGAAATTGCAGTGTTAAACTATTGCAGTGTTTCTTTTTTGGGCTAAATCATGGGAGAGGCAACCAACTTTGAATATCATCACGCTTTTTGGTTTTGATGAATCCCTTTTAAAGCAGCCTTGCTTGTCAGATTTAGGAAACATAGTGTTACCACCAGAAAGCTGGACAATCTACAAAATATGTTTTGGTAATGAAGAAGGCATATATATTTTATTTGGTAGTCAGGCTCCCTTGCAAGGCTTCAGTAACCAACCATTTAAGACTGATTTTTTTCTTAGTCTCCCCAGGTTAGTTAGCTTTTTGTCTCTGAGATTTCATTTGATTGTTTAAAGAACATGCAGACATGTGAAATGATTGTGGTTGGGCTACACAGTGCCAAAATGCCACCTCAGGATTTACAGTCACATCAATAATAATAATTCCTATTCTGATGAAATTACATCTTTTATACTCATCATTTAAACTCTCCTGGGCATTGGAAAACAACTGTAGAGATCTAATTGTATGTCTTAATATAAACTGCTAGTAAGAACATCAGCCTAAGTCAGACTGAACAAATTCTTGGAAGCAGATGAATCTCACCAGCCCATAACTTACTGTTGTCATTCCTTACTCTACTTGGCACAATTTGGAAGAAGCACAGAATTCTGTGTCTGATACCCAGTTGTGCCAATTGGCAGGATTTGGGGTCTTTCTCCTCCCTGGTATGCAAGTCTGTTGTAAAAAAGCAAAACCAAACAAAACCCCCAAAGACCTCAAAGCTAAAGAAAATCATCTTTCACTATATGGTGCAGCAAGCTAGACCAGCAGTGAGGTGCTTGTTGATGCCACTTATTTTGTCTGTTTGCTTTCCCTCCATAGGGAAAAAGAAATAAATAGTAACCCTATAGTTTCTATACTACAGCTGCTCCTCTGTCAAGCACTGCAGCTCTGCAGTGACATTGAAAGCAAGGTAGGCAGGAAGGACACACCAAAGAGGTTGGCTAACACATGAGCTGGATACCCAGTGAGGACCAACATGGGCTATAGATCATTTGGAGTTACATGAGCAAGGCAGCAGCTGTTCTGCTGTCACCACCACTGCTGTCCCACCTGTCAGTGCCTCTGCCTCCTCTCCCCTTCCACTTGATCAGCTGAGTTTCTTCAGGCTGGGTCAGGCAGTTGTTTTTTTAATAACCAAACCCATCAGTTTTCTCCTACAAAGCAGAATCTATCTGTACCTATCTGTACTGCTGGCAGCAGCATCCTGTACAGTGGGTTGAAGTAAAATAATTTTCCATTTTTGTCCATTCAAGCCAGACTAATATGTTGTATGCCTCCAAGTGGAAGAATTGCAGAGCAATAGGAAGATTTTTTTACCGGTGATTTTCCATTTATACTGGAAATGAGGCTCTCGTATAGCTGTCAAGGATTATTCATCCACCTCTTGTAGAATTAGGTTTATACCGTTATTAAAACTAGTTAGATCCTCATTATGAAATACTCAACAGAAAATTTTCCCGTTCTTTAAAATTGAAAAACATCACCATCTATCCAGAAATTTAATTTTGACAATAAAATTTATGACGCACTGACAGTGTCAAAAAGTCACATTTGGATTTTTTCAGTAGTTACAAATTTTCATTTTGTAACTTTGCAGTTTATTTTAGCTTATCATTGAAAATAGTAATATATACGTAGTAATAAGTATTGAAAATTAAAAGCATTTTTTCAGAACTGTGAAGAAAAATTTTAATTGTTTTAGGGCATTTTGATAATTTTGAAATTTTCAGGATTTCTTCCGAAATAAAATAATCAAAAAAGTTAAAAGTACTATATTGTACTTAGAGGTGTCAGTTTTACACAGCAAAAGTTGATTATAAAATGTATTAAAAGGAACTGTGAAATGGAAAAAGCAGAATAAGGAAAAAAAAAAACCACCTACAGTTATTATCCTCCTGATCTTTTAGTCCCTTTTTGGTTAGAAATAGGCTAGAAATAAAACTTTCAAAAAGTTAAATATTGATGAGACAGATACCTCCTGTAAATTATTAACCCAAATCTGGTAAAACTAAAATCTTGGGGAGAAATTCTTGATCAGATTCAGTTTTCAACTAGTTTATAGTTCTCTGAAAGTACTCCCAGATCAGTGTACTTATTGCGTAGGGGTTACAACAGTCTGAATTAAAGAACAGGCTATGTCAACTTCCTAGGCTTATTTGTCATACCATTTTTTTTCTAGCTCTTTAGAGGGAGTGTTTCTCTATTTGCTCTTTACATCAGTCACTTCCACTTAGATTCAGTTGTATCACTGCTGTTTCTGTATGCTATTTTTGGTAAAATAATTGTTTATCACTTTGAAACCTGCCAAAAATTGAGATAGACTCTAGAGACTCTCAGAATAAAAGAAACGCGAGTACTCACTCATGAAATAAAATGAAAGGGACACCTAAAACTGAAAAAAAACCCCCATGTCTGTTGGAACAGATTTCATTGCAGCTCAAATTACATTGTGGATTGACATATGTTTTCAGTCCGTGGACTTAAATCTCTCTCTCTTCAAGGATATGCAAAGCTTGCTTCATTACAGGGTGTAAATACTTTGAAGAAAACACAAACCCCCCTCCAAATGAAGCAATTCTATCACCATTTTGCAGCCAAGCTACTTTTTCATGACCAAATGACTTGGCACGTGCTGTAGGGAGGGGCCAGTGGCACCTAGAAATTCCATCCTGTTGCCTTGAATCACGATTTTCTGACATAATTTTTTAATTTATCTTTTCTCCTTTCTAAAATGCTCTGTGGAGCCAGCAAGAGTTACTGGCCAGCTTCAGAGGCATAGTCTGAAACACAGAAATATCAAGTTGCTTCTGAAAGTAAAATTGCCTTATCTTAGGAGTTCTGGGTTGTACCAGCTGGAGGAGGTACACAGAGACTGTACATGAAGCTAGAAGCCCAAGGAAAGTGGGAGTGCTCAGAAAGCAGACAAATGAACATCTTCAGAAGAAAGCAGTGAACTTAATTCTAATGAAACTTCAGAGATAACCATTGCCTTTGAGCTCCTTTGAGAAGCTGAAAAGCACACTCCCCAAAAATGAAAACCTCATAATAAGGGAGCAGGGGGAAGAGAAAAAGAGAACTCTGGGAATTCAGCCCAGCTGATGTCATCTCTGGAAAATGGGTGATAATAGAAGGAAGTTGGTTTACCCTCAGTCTCCTCTCCAGCCCATGGAGAGGTCACCTTCAGAGGTGGTTTGGGGATTTGAGGATACACTTTCCTTGTCTTTCTTCATGTGTAGGGAGTCAGAAGCAAACTGCTTTCTAGTTTAGACACCCAAAAGCCAGGAGGTAGATTTGTGTAGATAATCCTTCTACTTTCAAGCTCTAGAGCCAGTCAGCACTGCAGAAGAAAGTGTATTTCTTGGAGGGCTGGGGAAGCAAACTTTGCCTCTGATTCCATTAAAAGTAGGATCTGATGCGCCCTTTGTTGTGAGCAAGAAGGTAGCAGTTAAGTTTATAAATACTGAATGTGTCTTTTTTTTTTTATTATTTTTTTATTCAAGATCTATATAATTTAAGGAGGGCTAAAAACACATAAAGAGAGAGGGTCGGGGACCCTACCTAGCTCACATAACCCTGAGAATTTGTAGAAGAGTTGATACAGCATTTTAAAGATTCAGAACTTCACATATATTTCAAGTAGTGGAAGAATACCCAAGAAGGCTGGAAATTGAGCCTTGTTTGAACATTTACCAAGGATTTATTTTGTGAAAGCAAAGTTGAAGCAAGGTCATACTTTAATAGATGATCCACAGGAGTCTTGTTAATGCTGTGTTATATTGCCAAAGATGAGGTATCGGTTGTTCCCAAGGGAAAGCACTGTGTGATAGGTGATACTGCCTCATTCTGCTGCCTGAAAATGCTTCTTGACAAAATGTTGGAATTTTTTAAAGGGAGCCAGCCATAAGTCAATCTAAGTGTCTTTGAACCTCAGGCCACCTGCTGCATCAGCTCTTGCTCATTAGAAACTTAGCACCTTTTCCTTGCTGCTTAATCGGTTATGGTTTTGCCTTCAGTGACTCCAGTGCTCTTGATTATGGAAATCTGGAAGCTGGCTTTCAGAAAGCAGTCTATCAAATGCTAACACAGATTTATTTCCTTGCCAGCTTTACATCTTTGTTTCTTGTATGCATTTAATGTGGGTGCAATTCATTGCCTGCACATCAGTACTTCTTCGTTGGGTTGCAGCAGCAGCTTTTATGTGGGTATGAGACAAGAATCTGCTGTGATAATGGGCAAAGATACTGATGCTCTACCTAATATTGAGTCTTCTGCTCTTTCAGCTTCCATTGTATTTGTAGTCCCTCCTTAAAGCAGCTTAAGTCAGCACACTCTGAATTTTACCAGCCTGGACTGAAAGAAATGAAAGTCCCTGGCATGCTCTTCAATACTGCATCCACTTTTTGTCTCCTGCCTAACTGATGTATTTACTTTAGGAAGGAGTTTTAGAAAATACATCTAAAAATCTAGTCTAAAAAGTTGGAGAGCCAATGAACTCTTATTTAACTAGCATTTAATTGTGGTTTTTGCATTGAACTTATTAGAATGCACATGTCTGTCTCCCTCAAAACACACTACTTTTAGATGGTTTTCACTGTGACTTTGAGGTTTTTATGGTGCTCTGAAGTGCTTCAGAGGAAATTGAGAGTGTTTTAATACTGCTGATTTACTCTTTCAGGTCTGCAGTAATTTCCTTACTGCCTAATTATAAGGCTCAGTTTAATTTACTCTACACATAATGTTTACTGATGCACATATGGTGCCATATTTTAGCAAACTCTACCCATATCAGGTAGTTTTGTGTAAGGCTACAGTCTGTAATATTTTCATCAAATAAAGGAAACTTTGATTTGCAACATAATAAAATCAATTATTTTTGTCTAACAAAATACACAGAATGTAGCAACAGCTACTTGTGCATTTTGAAATAGGGGCTTGATTTTTTAACTCTTTTTTTTTTTTTTTTTTTTTTTTTTTTTTTTTTTTTTTTTTTTAACTGGATGAAGTTGTGAGCTTTTGCTTTCCAAAGGGGCTCCTGAAGAATTATGAGGCAAAACTCAGTGACAGCTCTATTGCATTAGAGTAGATTACTGCACAGAGTTTGTCTATTATTCCTGAAATAATGAGCCATCATAAAAGCTCACATATTTCAATATTTGTACTTTGTACTTACTCCAGGAGCTTTAGAAGACATCTATCTCTGTAATCACTGCAGAGAAACAAGTAGGGAGTTAAAACTCTTTTCAATGAAAGACACTGTAAATGTGGGAGAAACTCAACAGAGGTGTGTACAGTTGGTGATAAAAAGAAAAGAAAAAAAAACCCACAACACACATCCACACACACAAAAAAAAACAAACAAAAAAGCTCCAAAACCCTATTCAGAGAACTTTCTATTGATGATAGTTTTACACAAAGAAGCTTTCACTGTTCTGTAGTGTCAGCCAGAGAATGACCTGGAGTCACATCAGCTAAAGAAACTTCTAGAGCTTGGATTCATAAAGAGTGCTTCAAATTTTGGTTCTCATTACCAGTAATGCAGTAACATGAGGTAGAGAGCACTGTAGATGTAGAGAAAACTTAATCCTTTTTCAGACTCCTATAATTCTGCCCTCCTAGTAGATTTATGAGCAATGGCAAAGCATTTAGAATTTAATTTCCAAATGGAATTTCAGTACTGTGTTTGTTTCATAATTAACTTTTTTTTTTTTTATGGTAACACTATTTCTAATGTATAATAAAATGTCTTTCATAATACTTGTTATTAAGCAACCAGAAATATTAAAAGTGGTTTTTTTGAGTTTTTCCTTTGTAGAAAACACTGGTAATGAGAAGAAAACAAGGTAACATAAAAATGAAAAAAAAAAAACAAACACCAAAACCAAAAAATCCCAGCCACCAACTTAAAAGAAACCCAATGAAAAAACCCCAGACTGTGATGATGCAGAAAGGGCTTTTCTGAAAGGCATGGATTAGTAAATGATAATATCAGGTATCAATCATCTCTGTCCAAGATGCAGGATCTGTGTGTGACTTTGACTGACTGTTGGAAAAGTTGATGAGAAATCCATTTTGTAGAACAAAATCAATTTTTAATCTTGTTTCAACCATTGTCTTGAACTCCAATAGACCAGTTTGCCAAAGAGAGTTCCATCAGCTTTTGTTGGGATTACATCTCTAAGTGATAATATTCCCTGGACCATCCTGTTCCTGCAGCTGGTGGAAGTGGGAATCTATGACACATTTAGTACTTTGTTGACCATTTAAAGCTTATTAGATCTAATTCCTTTAACTTAGAGCATAACTTCATTAAGGGTTTTCATAGACTTGCTTCCCATTTGTAACCAAATTGCTATTTAACCTCCCCAGAACAGTTCTATCTCCAATTATTTTTTTTTTATTTACTGCATTTCTAAAAAAAAATCAAGCTCCAAAGTCACTCTATTTTACTTAAATATCATTTCAACAGAGCCTGAGGCAACACATCAAGATACACAGTGTGTTTTGGTTCTTGGTTCATTCCATGATTTTTTTCTTCCTCACTACCTTCCTCTTTATCACACCTCTTTTGCATCAGACCCTCTGGTTTTGCCATCTCGATGATGGTTTTGACACTTTACAGCCCTCCTCAGTTTTCACAAGGATATTTTTAAAAGCTACTATGATTCTATTCATAATTGTTAGAAATCATAAATATTTGCTACTACCCCAGCACTCCAGTCAGCTCTTAGATTTTATTCTATCCAGACATGAAAAAATGGCAAGAGTTTTTGCTCTGATATTTTCTGGGGGGGGAAGATGTATATGGGTGCCTGTCCTCCAGGCTCGAAGATTGTTCTCTGCTTTCATGGAACTGCATTAATGTTGCTAACAAGCCCAAGTCTTGCTCTTGAAAAAAATTTTTTTCTTTGAAACAACAGTCACAAAAACTTATAATGCCCCCTCCAACCCCCAGAAAAATAAAAAGGTCAAATCAATGGGAATTAACTTGGTAACTTGGTTCTTCTGTGCTTCTGCCCATATGCCATGGAGAGGAATCCTTTGTAGTGACCTACAACTAGGAGGAAGATTGTGGGTTGTTTTGTGTGTGTCATATTCTTTTTCAAAGTGCTGGTCCAAGTATGTCACTTCAAGGTACTTTTCATTAATAAATTCATACCCAGGCTTTTTCTGGCCAGGAAAGTTTCTCTTTAGAGAGAATAAAGTTCGCACACAGAAAAACAGAGGAAGAATTATGATCAGCATTTGTGACAGCATTTCTTCCTGAATTTTTCTAGGCTCAAATCTTCTACATTTTTAGGTAGTATATTCCAGAAATCTGTAGTTTGAGTGTGATGCATGCTTTAAATGTAATCTTATTTTTGCTGTTTAATCTATCGAGACACAATTAGCTGCATAAGGATTCACATCCCCCAGTCCAACATTTTTTGGTCACATCTTTATGGGTTGCACTGTGCAGAATAATTTGGGAGTCTCTTCAACACTCTGCTGCAGTAGCTTCTAATGGTCACTGCCTTGTTCTCCAGAACTCAATTTCACACTATATTGGAGGAGCCACTGCAGTGGAGAGGGCTTTATTTTCATCTCTTTCAATTAAATTCATACCTGTTTGGGAGTGCTCTGCAGCTGCAAACTGGAGCTGGGTGCAGCTTGTAATGCATGTTAGATAGAAAAGGGTAAATAAGGTGCTCCCTGGTAAACTTTTGTTACAGATAGCTTTATCCTGGCAGGCTTTATAGTTTAACAGTCTGTTAGAGTCATTAATCTCCTGCTGTGACTTTACCTTCCAGTGTCAGGATTAGACATTTAATTCTCTACTAAACTGTAAGTAGCACTGGGACATTTTGGTTCTAAAATTGTTATATAGCCATGGAAAACATCATTTCAGTGGGCAGTTTAACCTCTTTGAGCTCAATTATAGCTGTGAATCAACAATGATAAACCATCCCTAAATAGTGCTTAGAACAGAACATGGTGCTATCAAAAACAGCAACTGACTCTGCACCATAAACTGACTAAATTGACTGAACTGGAAAGACATAAAATCTGCCTTGTGCTAAACCATACTTTTAAACATATTTGCAGGTTTTGATGTTTTCCTTTTTTATCTTTGTGCTGGTCTGGCAAACATTGTTCTGTTAGCTATTTGTGAATTAATAAAGTTTTCTCCATGACAAAATAAATTCAACAAGTCCTTTAGTTAATGTGCTTTCTCCTCTAACAAATGGATTTTCCTGCAGTGGGAACTACCCACACTTTGCAGTCACCTCTAGCTTAAAAATTCATTGGGGAAAAAAAAACCAAACTAAAGCATTGTCTTATGAGTAATTGTTTGTGTCATAATATTTACATCAGTATGCAGGGTAAATCAAGGCATTGCAAAGACATTTGGTAATGTATGTATAAGCACAAGATCTCACGTTGGTTTTAGAATAAAACTTGACATGTCTTTGCTTCATGTTTTATGACCATTTAAATTCAAGTCACAGGCTTCTCCCATTCCCTTTGCAACTGATGTTGGTTGCATGAAGCAGTAAAATCTGTGGGTGCCTAAGCCATCATTTTGTCTGGAGTTTGTTGCAGTACACAGAGGGAAATACAAGATTAGTTTTCCAGTAGTTATTTACCTTGATGAATAGCCCTGATTGTATCAAATAGACTGGTAATGCTGAGCAAATACTTTTAAATGTCTTGTCTTGTGCAATTAATATTGCCTTGTCATGTATCCATTTGAGCTATTGGATGAATGTCTTATGTTCATACTCCTGTCACATAGAACAAATGATTTTGTCAAGTCATTCTTTATAGCTTGGGCTGATGGATAGCAAAATTTGTGGTCTCCTGCGTATATAAAACACGTTAACTGCACCTTTCAACTTCAGTGCAAGGGCATCAAACTCAGACTCAGATAACCGATTTCTAAAGGAATTATGATGCATGTTTACATGAGGGATCAGAAATATGCTACTGACATCTATGATTAATACAGCATATTAAAATAGAATTTGTTAATTTTATATTTGTCAAGCCTGTGACAGTCAGATTTCGGGGTGGTGGGGTTTGTTTTTTTTTTTTTCAGCTGCTGCAATTCTGAACTGCAGAAGACAGCGCAGTTACCATTAGAAACCAGACAGCCATTTTATTCACTCATTTTGGTAGTTATAACTCTGCTGTCTATTTACAATGGTAAACCCCAAATTGATGATTAGATACTGTTCTTACTATCCTTTTTATTGATTTCTGGTCTGTGGTTGTAGACTGCAGATATTTAATACTGCTGAAAATAAGCTGCGTACTTAAACATCCTGAGATTTTCCTTACAGTTCCATGGGGCATATTCTTATAATCAGATCTATAATACCACATTAACCTTGATTAAAAATTGAATTGCTTGTTCATTGAGCACAACACTTTGAAACCTCCTTATGGAATGATATAAACAGAGAAAT
Organism: Phaethornis superciliosus; assembly: GCA_023637945.1. Classification (NCBI taxonomy): domain Eukaryota; kingdom Metazoa; phylum Chordata; class Aves; order Apodiformes; family Trochilidae; genus Phaethornis; species Phaethornis superciliosus. The sequence goes on from JAJQWJ010000011.1 coordinate 3,341,837, forward strand.
GTCAGTGTTCATTTAATGCTTAAAGGAAGCTTTTTAAGTGAAGTGGACAGTAGGTTTTATCAACACTTCTATCCATGGAATCATAGATGGTTGGAAGGGTTCTCTGGAGATCATCAACTCCAACCCCCTGCCAGAGCAGGATAACATAGGGCAGACCACACAGAAACACATCCAGATGTGTCTAGAAAGTTTCTAGAGAAGGAGGCTTCACAAGTATTGAACTTGAGCAAAAGGATTTATTGTTTTTTAAGGACTTTTTTTTTCCCCTGAGAGTGAGATGGAACCCACATGAGACTTTTCAAAACCTTTTTATGTTCCTTTTGAAATGCACAAATTTTGGCCCATTTTGGTACAATGGGCTTTAAAAAAATCCAGCTGTGGGTAATCATGCAAGGCATCTAACTTGGGGACAGAGTTTCTCAGCAAGTGTTGGGAGATGGGGGATTAAGTAAATGTGAGATGAACCTTTTCTGGCAATCTCTCTCCCTTAAGACTGGCTCTAGCTGGAACCCTTCATTCAACAGAGAAGAATGGATATACAAAGTGATTGGAAATGTGGTGCAGAGGGCATGCACTCAGGCACTGTTCTCTGAAACTTAACATCTTTATCTTTTTTCTTTTTTTCCAATGCTTTGATGCATTTGGAGCAAAATTAGTATTTGTCTTTTTATTGATATGGTACTTATGAAAACAAGTCATGGATCAGGATCAGATTGAACTAGACTCTGTGCAAACAGCCCTGAAGAATGGTCTGAAAGAGCTTGTGATATAAAAATAAAATAAGAGACAGAGGGTGAATATCAGCAGATTGGTGAGAGAAGAAAAGGAAGAGTTCAAGGTGACAATGTGATAGGTAGTAGCTACCACACACCAGCTTCCTAAGTGTTGGCAGGTCTCTTTGATACATTCTTCTCCTTTTTTGTCTTTCCCCCAGCCCTATGTTGTGTGTATTACTGGGTTAACTATTCTGTTCTAATCATATTGGAAGTGGAAAAATGCTTTCCATGTAGAATCTGAGTAGAACTCTTTTAAAGGGAAAATTAGAATTAAGGTATTAAATTCTTAAGACATTGGCTACTGTAGTTGTAATAAAAATAATAGGATTACTGCATGCATACGCAGATGTGCTGTTTTGCTTTGGTTTTTTTTACCTCACCACTCAGGGATTGAATTGAAATATTCAAAGTTAGTGTTCTCCTTATTTAAACAGAGCTGGTAACTGCTGCTGTCAAACAGCAAATTCATCTTGGAGAGTGTATTTGTAATGCCTTACAATATATATACTGCTTTCAGTATGATTGGGTGTTTTGGTGACAACATGAATAGCTAGAGCTTTCCTGTCTGGGCTGTGAAATGGAGAAAATTACCTTTTCCTGATGTTGCACCTAACTAAAAAAGGATGATTTAAGGAGACTAATGGCTAGCCAGACCTCCAGGCTCAATAGCTCCCAGCTTGTGTTGGGAGTCAACAGTTTTTCATTCTTAACCATCAGAAAGCTGGAGCAATTAAGCTCCCAAGAAGAATTACTTAAAATTTCAGCCATCTTTCTGCCTGTCTTTCAAATTTTAATGAAGTTTGACATGAATTAGTGGTTATTAGAAAGGCAGAGTAGAAGTTAGTGACATCATTCTTACAATAATATTGTTTCAAACAGATGGTTTTATGTAATCACAGATGTTTAATCTACAGTAACTTGTAAAGTGTTTCTTTTTTCCTTTGAAATAAGTGGTATTATGTTTTCCAATCTACCTGGAAAATGGTTAGAAAGGCTTTATGTTTATACCTGTTGGAGGTATTTGGAAGAGAATCCCAAGCACAAGGCACGTGCAAAATTAAATACTCATTGCGTAGAATACTACTCAGTGCAGGAATTACAAGAGGCTTAGAAATAGTCAGGCTAATATTTTTAATGGTTTCTTGAAGTTAAGCCCCTTAATCCATATTTGGCTTTTAAGTGAGCTAAACTGTCCTTTTAAGAAGAGTGCAGCTTTCAGTTCTCATCAATTTGCAGTGCTACTACATAGGTAATCACCATCCTTCCATACAGATCCTTCCAGTAGGATTAGATATGTGCCAGGATGGGAATCTCAGGAGGGTTTTGCAGAGCCTAGGCCCTTAAATGTTTGATATTTATATGCTTGCTGAAGATATATAACTTGGAAAGGAAAGGAAAGGAAAGGAAAGGAAAGGAAAGGAAAGGAAAGGAAAGGAAAGGAAAGGAAAGGAAAGGAGAAGTCATACAGTGGTATGAGATGCACACAGTGCTTATATATAATTAACAATGAATACAGTGGGAATGTATATTGCTAATTCTCCTTTTATTTACTGCTCTGCTTTCTTTTGTCACAGCTCCGGAAGGCAGTAATGGATCACATATCAGATTCATTCCTAGAGACCAATGTCCCATTACTGGTTCTCATTGAGGCTGCAAAAAGTGGTAATGAGAAAGAAGTCAAGGAGTATGCTCAGGTCTTCCGTGAACACGCCAACAAGTTAGTTGAGGTAAGTGACCCCAAATGACACAGCTGGATTTCCATCCCACCTCTACTCCTCAAAGGTCTGTATTTTACTAACACACATATATATATATTATTGTTTCTTTCTGTAGAGGTATACTGTGTAAGGTCAATAAGTGATAATTTCAAGTCTTTAGGGGTGATATTGAAATAGCTCCATTCACCCATGAGGAGTATAAAGCATATTGGTTGTAACCTGGGTGCTCGTTAGTTGGATTTGTACTAAAATAATGATAATGGTCATCTCAGTTTGTCCTTGAACACATTGAGAACTCTGAAATACACTTGTATCTTTCTTGAAGAAATAATACAGTGATTTGCTTGATTATTATGTGGCATTGCTGGATTATCTGTACTAGCATTATTCTGAAACATATGTAGCCCCTTTGCAAGACCCTTTCTCTCTAGCCATGCTGTGTGTTCCTAAGCAGAGGAAAATGCCATTACAGAACTACTGATTTGTCAAGTATTAAACTACACCTTTGAACAACTTCTGTTCTTAAAACAGACATTGTCTTAATTCTGTGGTAATTGAACCTAAGGAAGGAGAAAGGGCTTCCTGGTTACTAATTACTAAAGCTAGACAGTTCCCTCACAAAATATAAGGGGGGGTGTTTTATTTTTACTGGGAATAAGGTGCTGTTCTGGAGCATCTCACTGTTCCCATGTACCAGACAGGGAATCAAGACACCTTATTCAGGTCCTGGGAGTCAGAGGTTTGCTATAGTATTTCCCTTCACAATATTCAGAGTTATATTGTAGTGATGCTCAGAGCTGTAGCCTTATACATAATATGCCATGAACCTATGTGGTTAGTATTATAGCAGCCCCCTCCTCCAGAGATTTTCAACAGTGTTGCAATTACAGGTCTAATAGCATTATTAAAAAGTTAAATATAACTAAGTAGATCTTTTAAAGAAGATAATAATAGGTAGTGACATAAAAGGAGGAAAAATACCTTGTCAAGACTTTTGTTAAAAAAAAAAACACACACACCCCAACAGAAAAAAAAAACCAAAACCCCAGAAACCCAACACATAAAGAAAACAAACCACCTGCAGCTGAAAGAAACCCAACAAAAGAGTGCTTATAGTTACCCAGACTTGGTTTTATGAGCCTGACAGTAGATTAGACTCAGACTTTAGACCAAACTAGAGTTTGATCACTGATTTTGACGATTGTGTGGTTATATTTAGGTACACACCCCCCCCCCAAAAAAATAAAGAATAAAAAAAAAATGATAATAACTCTAGATGACTTGTCCCTAATACCTAATAATTTTATTCTATATAGGTTGTTTCCAGGCTATTAGAAACAGATCTTTAGTTGCTTCTTGTAAAGCTCTGAAATCTGTTACTAGGCTATGGATCCAACCTTATCCTTTTCCAAGGATGGGTTCTTTTAGATGGATCTTAGTGTTTTATTTTCAGAGTTTCTTTATGTTTTGGGTAATAACATATCTTGAAAAAAATTAATTTCTAGTGCAAGTGGAATTTTGAAAACCAAGTTGCACAAGCAAATAAATATTTGGAGTAGATTTACGTCCTTCTACACTAGATTTTGCACTTAAAATAGTTTCATTATTTTAGTTAACGATTCACAATGGTATCTTAGCAGATGGACTTCAGTGGTTTTGTGGGTCAAGTAGTTTGAAAATAGTAAAATGTGGTTTAAAGATGAGACATAATCAAGTGACTGTGGAACGTTAGATCCTTTCCCAGGCACAGGGCCAGAATTGCTTGGTAATAAAATGCAAACCCAGTTCCACTGAAGCAGAGTTGCACTTGCTTATGATAGAGGAATTTGAAATTTCAAATCCCAGACCATGAAACTCTATAGTATTAATCATTAAGTTTAAAGTCAGAATCTGTATTTCTTGTATGTCTTAGCAAGCTCAATACCATGTCTATCAAAAGGTCAGGGAAAATAACCCCTGTTTTAATGCTTCTTTATGTAAAAATACATTTTACCATTTTGAGAAAAGAAAATGCCTTTCTTGATATTTGATGAATACAACTAGCAACATTTTCTTTGCATAATCATATATTTTCCAAAATATACCCTCAAAGAGTGAGGCTTATGGAAGCTTTTATCATCCACATTTCACAATATTTAAATCTTATCTTAAGAGCTACTTTCATTATTTATGTGTTTTCCTTTCCCTGCCTCTTATCATTAAATTTTGTCTTTTGCTTCATTCAGTATGATATGCCTTGTTTGAGAATAATAAGCACAAAGATGAATTGTCATTTTTTCCAGACATTCACTGACAACCTCTTTTGTCTGTAGTTTATGCCTGAAACTCAAAGTAAGATGTCAGCCCATGAAACCTGAGGCATTTGTTCTGTGATACCTCTGTTTAGAAGTCTTCTTGTCTCAGGATCTGTTCAGACTCCAAGGAAACAGAGAACTTCAGGAATGAGGCCCAGCTTAACTATGGTGTGAATCATTCAGAATTACCCCAATTATCATACAGATACTTGGGTTAAAATTAAAATAAAACATATTTTATATGGTACCATTCCAAGCTCAGATGTCAGACTCCTTCTCTTCAAATTATATTTCAGCAGTCATCTCTCAACTTTCCTGTTTTCTGGAAATGAATTTAGAGAACTGATGGTGCCTTTCCAGATCTTTGCCTCATGAGTCCATTTAATGTGTTTTTAAAAATTACTTCTAATGATTGAAAGTCAATAAATTCCTGAGTTGTATTGCAAGCTTCATATTTGACCTTGGGAAACGATTTAACTTTTGTATCCAGGCACCTTCCTTTGTAGCACAACATTAATGACAGATAATACCTACCACACAAAGGCTCTTGACTGCTAAATCAGCTCAGATTTATTCAGTGTATCTATCAAAGCACTATATGGCAGCTGATAAAATATTTTTTTATTTATGTTTAGTAAAATGTCCTTGATTTAACTCTTAGTCATCTGGACCGTTTCTTGCAAAATTAAATTATGAAATCCAACCAGTTTTCCTTTGGGATGAAATTCCACATCCAGTTAAATCCAAGGAGCCATGAGAGCAAGCTGTTCAGTTGCTTGCAATAAGACACATCAACATGTTTGAAGTTCAGTTAAGAGCTGTGAAAATTATAGAGTCTTCTAGTTAAATTAGTTGATTGGATCAGGCTTTCCATCCTCTCAAGAATGGAGAGAAATCCAAGGTAATGCTATTAATGACTGAAGTTTTGGAGGTTTTGAATATTTTTATGGAAGGACTTCAACATTTGGTAATCAGTGAACATTTACAAGACTTTAACCCAGTTACTTTATTATTCCTTGAAACTTATTTCCAGCAAACTTGGAACAAAGAGGATTTTTATTCTTCAGCATGAAGAAGCATTTGATGAAGCATCAAATTTGAAACAGCTAAAAATAATCTTTAGAAAAGACAGTGCTTTACCAAGTTGCCATTATTTTCTATGAAGAATTTTGTGAAGTCTAGATGTGTATTTTCAGTTCTATCTCATATAAACTTAGAATTTTCTTGAGACACCCAAAATAATCAGTTATCTTTTAAGAATGCTTGGCTAGTGGAAGAACTGTGTTGGGTAATGGTTTATGGTGAATAAAATTTGATATAGTGCAAGCAAATCAATAGTATCACAAAGTCAAATAGTAATTTGTAGCAGATGAAACATAACAGCAGCATTTCTTTTTCTGTTTTACAGTCCCTTTGTCCGTTAGGCTTGCCAGAGTCTTTATTAATTTTCTCCTGACCGTGTAATTGCCATTTTGAAGAGTGTACTGGGGTTATTTTGGGGAGTTTAGGGGTTTTGTTTTTTTCTTTCATCATTTGAAAGGGGGGGGGTCGGTGCTGGTAAGTTAGGGCTTGAACTTCTTTGTAAGATTTAATGCAGGCTATTCTTCATTTTCCAAGAAGTGTACTATTCGTAGCTCCCTCATTCAGACTGGTTGTATATTTTCCCATGAGAAATGTGGAAATAGGCTTGCAGACTGAAGACAGGAGGGAAAAAAACCCCACTGCTTGTGTGCACACCCCACAAGCCAAGCAATGGGACCTGCTCAATGACCCCTGCTAGCTTGATATGGTAATGAGAGGAGAAAGGAACAAACATGAAAGGAACTTTTATTATGATGGTCGACAGTGAATTTAATCTAGATTTACATCAGCAGTAAAATAATCCAACCCAGTATATTTTCATTCCACAAATATCTCTCAGAAAAACTTGCAGAGGGCTCTGTCCCTAAGAAATAAAAATCCAGGCTTTTCTCTTAAGGAGTGAAGATCTTCTCTGTAAATCTGCCCTGCACTTGAGATGCTCTGATAATTTACAGGGCTACACTCCAGCTCACTTGCAGGAGGTACTAGGGATCTTCATAAGGAATATATAACAATGTTTTGTTTCTGCTTTTGTAAATATTGTATAAGTTCATGAACTGAGTTAGGTTTTCATTTAAGACAGATAAAACCCAGACTAACAAGCCTAAGAGTGGAAAAACTTTGGTTTGTTTATTTCTGCAAATTTAGTTCAAGGAACAAAGAGTGATCCTACTGCTATATTTCACAAATACTGTCCATATTCTAAAAGGTCTGTTCTTTTTTATTGAAGTGCACATCACTGCATTATTAGAGTATACAACTGGCTGTTTTCTTCTAGTAAAGAAGAAAAAGTGTCAATATTCTTTCATAGCCTCTGCACCCAACTTCAGTTTATACATATCTTGGTTTCCTCTTACAGACAGATCAGCTTTTATTCTTGTATTTTTCTATTAGCTGACATGAAACTACTTAAGAAATAATACTTAGAAGACCTTAGGAAGTCATAGATTAGTTTGATTCAAGCCTTCAAGTTGAAAGATTTTATTTGAAATGAAAGCTGTGTGCTGCCTCTGTCCTAGTGTTTCATCTGCTCATTTGAGTTTTAATTTCTATCTCAGGCCATTCTTCCCTGCTTGGACAGCAGATGTTCTTAATTCCCAGTAAACATCATGAGTATATTGACAATAGCTAAAACCATGAGTCCCATTATCTGTGATGAAAGCATAAAAAGCTTGAACTCTGAATTAATTTCTTCTGAGTCCCTGCTGTAGCATGATCTAGTTAGTCCATCTCTCCACCTTACTAGGCATGTATGTCTTTGACTCAGAGTCCTCCAGGATAAAACTTTCTGGTAATGTTATGTCATTTATATCATTAGTCAACTCTTACCAGTGCCTTTTTTACTTAAATTAATCACTAAATATTGGTAGTCCACTGGGATCTATGCCAGTTCCATCTCGTGGTTTCTAGATTAACACTGCAATGAAATCAAATTACCTTATAGAAAAGATGAGGCACAGAAATAATTTGTACTTTGTGACTTTTTGAGCCTCTTGTGTACCTGGCCCTGAAGAAGACCCGTTATTAAAGGAGTTAAATAATCAGTGTCCACGTTTTCAAATATACTTTAATCCCAAAGCCATCTCTGCCTTCTGTTAGGATGGATGCAGCTCTGAGAGTTACAAAGTAGGAAGAAGAATTTGTTGAAGAACTTGTCTGTGGTCTGCAGGCTGCATGGTTAACATGGAAACACTGAGAAATTAATCAATTTGGCAGTGGAGAACTTGGCTGACTTGGCTATCAGATGAAACCCTGGAAGTGGCTGAAGGGGCTGATGACTTTTTGGCAATATAATCCTTTTTCCAAAATTTGTTCCCACTGGTACACCCTGCTAAACAAGCATACCAGGATTTGTGAAACTATTTGCATTAGCTCATGTGATCATTTTCTATTAATTTGTCCTTGTTTTAGTCTTACATTGCTAAGCTCCTAGATCTCATACAACACCCAGAGGGCTGAAGGATAATTTTCTTTGTTCACATGTCCTTCTCTATGTACATAATACGCAAATGCTATATCAAGTTGGCAAACTCTGGGTTATTTTTCCCCTTCCCAGGAGAGATTAAGAAAGAAAGAAATAAAAAAGTGCAAAGTACTTTGCTGCAGAATCTGCATGTCAGTTTGAATACATCTCTAGCTCTGAGACTGTAGACATAAAGCCAGTGCTGTACTGATTTGATGTGGTTTTACACATTTAGAAAATAAGCAACACAACTGGAGGATTTTCTACAAATGAAAATGTGCTTTGGTCACTTTTTCTTTTTTTCCTTTGCTTTTTTTTTTTTTTTTTTTTTTTTTTTTTTTGGCTGTGACTCTTTGACATACCTTTTCTTTTTATCTTTTCATGAGAACTATCTGGTTTTCTTCCTGCAGAAAAAGATATTCCTAGTAATTTCACAATATTTTCTAGTTAGCTGACTTTTTAAAAGATAATTAACTTTTAACCATGCTTATTTTCAGCTCCTATAAAAGAGATGAATTTGAATTATTCCCTTTTATATCACTGATTAATTTTTTAAAAATGTTTTTCCAGTGAATAACTCTTGCTTAGCTGGGGACTCACTTCTCAAATCTGATCATGCTGCTGCACTATGTGATTCATGTGGGAAGTTTTCCCAAAATAAAATGACTCCTACAAACTCTAGTACCCATTTATGTCTACTATCACACACAATCCAGTTGCATAGCAGTCTGTGTGGCTTAAAACTTATTAATAATACAATCAAGATCTCTTGGTAGCATTTTAATTAACTAAGGACGTAAATTCTGGGCTTAGCTACTCCTAACCAGTTGTTTGAATTTGTAACCTCAGTGTATCATGCAACATTTAGGCTGGAAATCATCCCCTAGCTCTTCCATAGGAAGGATTGCTTTGAAGGGCATGAATATGTAAAATTGTTACTGGAAGGAACCCTCTGGAACCTAAATGTCCCTTTACTTTGAATTTAAACACGTCTAATAGATGTAGTTTCTATTTACAGATGTGTCATCTCTTCCATCAGGAAAGAGAATGTGGAAGCTCCTGAGACAGATACAATCCTTCCTTTAATTACTCCTTCATGAGTGAGAAAAGAAAAAGTAGCTGTTACCAGAGGCATTGCTCTAAAATTGTCAGGATGAATCCACAGCATCTCTGTGATGAGCCAGTGTAATATTCCCAGCTGACTGACTGCTCAGCCCACTTTGTTTAGCAGCTAGAAATCAATACTGGCAGGTATGGAGCCTGCCTGCCTTCAGGTTCTTTTAGGTTTGGGTTTGTTGGTTTTTTTAATATTTCTTTTCACCAGGCAGCAGACAGGGAACCCTCTTTGCTTAGCAGCTGAAATTTATTGGTAGCTTTTTGCACTGACCAACCTATTAGGTTTTTGGCAACGTGGAAGACAGTGACCTCTTACCCCCCAAAATAGATTGTGATTGGAAGCAGGAAGTTCATCAAGTGGTATTAACCTTTGAGAGGAGTTAATAAAAGAAGGTGGTACCTTCCTGTCCTGGTAAGTCTTATAGCTTGACTTGCTGTATTCAGGTGACAACAGTGCAACATCACTTATGGGACTGCCCTTTCATAGAGTCATAGAATCATTTTGGTTGGAAAAGACCTTTAATATCATCAAGTCCAACTATTAACCTCTCACTGCCAAGTCCACCACTAAACCATACCCCTTTCCTCTCCCACTGACTGTTCTTTCTAGAAACTGGAAGAAGGATTTGTTAGAGCAGGTAGGGTGGGCTTTAGTAAGACACACAGTTGGAACTAAAAAGGCCAAAGATTAATTTGAGCAACTCTATTTCTTTGGACTAACAGGATATCCTTTGGTTAGGATATATTGGGTAGAAATTCACCTAGTGCTACAGCTGACTTTTGCTGCCTTTCATGTCTTTTAACCCATTTCAGATGTAATAAGGGCACTGGATTAGTTTTTCAAGATGAACCCAAAGCTAAAGGTCATCTATTACTGTGTGGACTTAAAGACTTGTGGTTTTAATATTCAGAATGGCTTCTATTTATTAACATCTTCATTTCTTAATTTAATGTGACTCTCCTCACTGTGTTGTGTAATGGAGACAGCTCTCCTGCTTCCACTTGCCAGATGGGGGGATGTGAAGGGAAAAAGGTGCTTTTGAAGACAGAAGGAATTAGACACTTGGCACGTTAGTGATTTAAAGGTGGTATTTTCTAGACAACCCACCCAGCTACCCCCATTCTTTATTTTTACTCTAATATCCTATTTCATGGAGTGTTTTATTTAGCATGGGTGTATTTCAGGCAGTGAATATTATGAATTGTGCTTTTACATGTACATCTTTGGTTTCACTTTAGGAAGGAAGAGTTTGGTCAAATAACCTAACTTAAAGCATGAAATATAAGAGAAATTGGTGAGGGATAAAAGAAAGGATGAAATAGAAGCTGTGCTGATAATGCAAACTCATGGCAGCTGGAGAGAAAGCAAACTTTTTATTGTGGAGAAAGGGAATTTCTCATCTGTGATTGAGCCATTTCCAACAAGCAGGACAAAGGCTAGAATTATTTAAGGAGACAAAAAGTTCAGTACAAGCAGTAAGTATTTCTGAGGAGACTGAAAAGAGCATTTACAAGGAAATAATGAGTCAGAAATAAAGGAGAGCATTCAGACATGCTCACAGAATCAGCAGAAGATGCACAAGGGAAAGCCATGTCATAGATTTGAGGAGAGAATGGCATAGTTAATGATGGAGTTTTGAACTGATGTAAAAGAAGAAATTGTAATCAAGAAATCTCGTGATTTTGAACAAAAGTCATAGCAGATTTGATTTCAGAAAAAGATTGCAGAAGAAATACATGCAGCAGGAGTTCACATGCAGACCCTTACGTAATAAAGTTTATGAATTCAGAACAAAATATGCAAATGGCAAAAAGATCACCTCCAAATGCTGATATGGTAATATGGAGCTGTAAGAAATGTCTGTATTTCTTTAGCTCAGGCAATGTGTGGGTCCCAGTGTGCTCTATCCTGGGTTTTTTTTTCTTGTGTCCTATTTGTTGGTTTCTAACAAGCACAGTGGTTGTGATGAGGCATTCATCACAAATATATCCTACTGCTTATACTACAGTGCCAAGGCTGTAGTTGCCCCAGGTCAAAATAAACCTTATTGCCCAAATGTTCCTGGTCAGCTCTTATGGCTCTGTTGGCTTTTCAAAGTTCTGTATCAGAGAAGTATGCTGGGAACTTTGCAAAAAATTGTGTTTGACTGTAGTGGCAACCACATCCATTTCCCTTGATATATTTAGAGTAGTCTGGTGTATTTATTATTGAGGAAGACCAAAACTCTTCCATCCCAAGTTTTCATTAGAAACCTTTCACTGATACTCAACCCACTATCAATTGTTCCCAGTGACTTTGAAAGTGAATTCCCTTCAGAGTCTATTATTTTATCTGTAATCTTAAAATGGGTATTTCATCTACTTTAGCCCTTTCAGTTTGTTACACACCTTACATACACCTCTGTTAAAAAGCACCTTTCTCATAGCACATCTGTTCTCCACCTGCATACTTGCAAATTGTGATCTAAAAATTCCCAAAATTCAGTCTGTGAAATTACATCCTTTGGTCTCTTCCTTGTAAGTCCCTTTTCCCCCCAGAAGTTTATTGCCTGTGTGATACATATCCAGTCCATTTGTTTTTTCAGCAATTTCACTAGTGTGTATGCCCAATATAAAATCTACTTTTTCTTAGCATTTGCAAGATGGAAGCAATCCCTGTAGGCATAGTGGTATGTGGCTTTACTTGAATGGAAGAATCTTGTCCCATCAGTATATTTGGTGTCTTTTTCTGGACTTCCAGATGTGTTCAGAAACAAAATGCACCTTTTGCCACTTTGGGTAAGTTCACTGACTGTTATATTTGTGTTTTCACACCTATAGTCTAAGCCTTGGATGGCCTGTGTGGCTTTAAAATATTTTTTCTGTCCAGAAACATCCTCAAGATTACCAGCTGAGTCAATTGCCCTGTCTTTGTTTCCCCCAGAATAGATGTTTTTTGGACAAAATTTACATCTCTTGCAGGAAGCTTTTGCTACAGAATTGTCTGAGGGAGATAGTAGCAGAAATCAGGGTGATGCTGTGAATGGATACAGCACAGGCTGAGTCATACTTTTGGTTTATTTTATTTGATTTGATTTTAAATGTTGAAAATTGGGTGGTGTGATCTTGGAGTTCTTTTCCAGCTGTGACAATTCTGTGATTCTATAATTCTGTGAAATAAGAGTCTGGGAGGGCTATCAGGGAAAGAGAAAGTTTTAGAGTGAATTTGCAATGAACTTACTTACATGTGCTTGGAATGTTGCTGAACATCAAGTACATATAGGACCAGAATTTTTATTTTTTTTTAAGGGTTAGCTTATGATTATATTTTTTCATTTATTCACAATGCATGGATTCAAAAAGGAAAGTCCACATTTCATGTAGGTATGGATCTTGAAAGTAAGCATTCTTCCATAATCGTTTGAAGTAAAAATAAGCTCAGTGGTGAAGGAAAAGAGATATTAGAAAACATCACTGCAACCCTGCTATCCCTCATTAAAAATAATACTTAACTCGTTCATATAATAACTAGGTATTACTGACTAAAATATGATAATCTTAATAAGAAGTTTTCTTAAGTGTTTTAAAATGGGTTTTATATCTTAATTTGGAGATAAATGTCCAAGCAAAACCCAGCCACCTCACTACTGTTAGAATAACATAATAAACATGTGGATCATGTTTCAGTAGAAAATCTTTTCAGATATTAAAAGTAATAAATGAAGACTGATTTCATGGCTTAGAATGGAAAGTCATTGGCTTTACTGGTTTATTTCCAAGTTCAGAGTTCTGAAAATCAAATAAAATAATTAAGTAGATTTTCTTCAAAGTTCCAGAAAGTTTCTTTTATGGCTTCAGAACAAGCATGAGAACCATCAGCCTGAGCACAATTTCTTAAAAAAAACTGTGAGTAGCCAAAAAAGGGGATTTTAGTATGAAAGTGTAATCTCAACAGTAAATTTAGTTTCACAGTACACAGGTTATAAAACTCCATCCAGGTAAAATTGTGTTTTGATGATCCTGAATTGGTTCCAAGACTTCAGAAGTTCAGGAAAAGAGGTTCTGTAAGCATTAATCTCTTTACAATACTTTGTACTTGAAAGCAAAAGATAGAAAGGGAGGGAAAGTCAAGATTTTATCAATTCCTATACTTCTTGCAGTCAAAAGAATTGTGGAATAGAGGTCTTGCTTCTTCAAAATGACTGCCTTATAGGCTAGAGCTATCACCTTAGCTCCTGGGTCATTATGCCTCGATGGGAAAGTAAAGTCATTGCTTTATAATGAGGACTTTTTATCACAGAGTCAAAAATGATGGTGTTACCTGTCTCTTTTTAAGTGTGTTGTTCCATAGCCGTACCCCTTGAGGCACCAATTAAATGACTCAAGTTTTTCTTGTAATGAAAATAAACATAATGCTTACCCATAGATATGCAAAGTTTGTAGCAGATCAGCTGTTACTTTGCAGCACACAATCCATACTGTTGTGTATTTTAAAGGGGTTTGTAAATTTTACCATGTCCCAGGAAGCACTTAAGAGCTGCTGGTTGTGACATGACTGAGAAGTCCCACGGCTGTGTTTTTGTTGCAAACAAATGCTATCACCATAAAGTCATAAGGAGGATGAATGCACTTACGTTAACAAAACACCAAGGAAATTAGCATAGAGAAATTTTTAGATAAGTTAAGGGAAAATGAGAAAAAAAGGATGAATGATACCTTATTTGACTTGGAGTGTAACTGCCTCAGAAGAATAATTATTGTTGCTGGGATGCTGAGTAGAATTTATGTAGGAAAGGAGAAGAGCTGAATCTTTGTGTTATCCATTTCAGATAACAATATCAACATCCTTTTTAACAAAAGTGTTTGGTAACATTTTTGGTTCAGGTTATAAAAATTGAAGTGTTTAAAAATTAAAATGATAACAGTTGCTGCTACTGGCCACCATAATCACAATACCATATAGTGTTAAATCTTCAGTTGTACTTGATATTGGAACCAATCACAAAGTTACCTTGGCATCCACTGATTGAAAGGAAGTTAAACACTTAATACAAGCAGGAAGATATAACCTTTTACTTTCACAGCCTCTGTAAGAGAAAGCAAAAAAGTGATCGAATTCTATACCTTATGTTGCCACCAATAATTCAGAATTACTGTAATCTTTGCCTGCTTCATTGAATAATGATAAATCTAGATACAATGCATAGATCACTGGCAACCTTATACAAAAACTCCTACATCAGTGCAAAAATATTAATTCTATTGATTTGTGACACATGATTTTCAAAAGCCCGACAGATAAAAGAATTAAGGCCTTAAGTCATTAATTTGATCTGATTACTTTGTTAGTCTTTTATTTACTGTCTTCTCAGTTTAAAACTGAGGTTAATGAATCTTTCAAATATTCTGTAATATTCTAGAAATCATTATTTACACACACACATCCCCTAGGTAAAAGTCGGTCCTTTTCCCCCTTCTATCCCTTTCTGGATTGCAGAGGGACTTCTGAGTCACACCATATATTTTCATTTCTGGAAGTTGCTGATAGCAAATTTCCCATCTGAAATAATGTGCAGAGAATGAGATGGCAAAAAGCCAGAAAGCAGTAGGAGCTCTGGAGAGCAATGTGCAAGTGTAGTTTTACCTTAAGTCTTACCTTACCTCTTTCTCCCTTTGACATTTTCTGCAGAAGTTACCATCTTTCTTGCCCATATTGTGGCCAGAAATCATCTTTTACTTTGGTTTTATTTTTGTAAAACTCAGAATTCTGCTGAGAAACTTGCATTCTTTCTCAATTTTTTAATTTACTGATGTGCAAATTAATGAGGTGTTATTTATGTATACCCAAATTTCTTAGCAATCATTAAATGATTCATCATTTTTATGTATTAGTTACAAATTAAAAAAACATCATGCCAAATACTTTTGCTGAACGCAATCCCGTTCCTTGTATTTGCCTCCCTTTTTTACTTTCATAAAGACTTTTTTCTTTTGGAAATTAATTACTTCCCCATCTTCATAGCAGGAGAATAGCAACACTTATTCTTTCTCATTTTTTACTGTTTAACAAAAAAAAAGACATTTTGTAAGCTGTAAGTGAGCATGTAAAATCAGATGTTCAGTTGGTGTAAAATGATGTTTTCCTTTGTCTTCAGTGGAGCAATGTCAGTCTCCAGCAATCAGGTGTAAATCTGAGGCTTCTAACTTGACTGGCCTTATAAGTACAACAGTTCAAGTTATCTTCAGATTTGGGTGATGCTTCTTGTCTCAAACACCTTTTAGTGCTCAAGGGCACACAAAATCTCTCTTTAACACTAGATTGTTTTGTTTTGTTTTGACTTCAAAATGCTTTTAAAATTAAATTATTATTATCTCCACTTTATAGGTGACATCCTATAAGGGTGATATTCTTTGCCCAGCTTGTGTTAGTGGATCTATAGCAGACCTAGTAAAATAATGTGATCACTGTGATTTCTATCAGTGGTTTATAACAAAGGTTTTGTGCTCCTTGTTCCAGTTTCTAAATTTGAACCATACTATCTTGAATTTTGGTTGACTTTTTATTTACATATCACTTAAAATAGAAAACTAGATACAAGTGAGAAATTATCTTCAAGCATTCAGAAGCCATTAGATACAGCCTACACCTTACTATATATAAGCCAGTAATAAGTAAACATAGTATACTTCCAAGATTAATTTTAAATAGCTAGAACCTTTCTAACATAGGATGTTGAACTCATTTTGCCTTACATTTGCCTTAGTCTAATCTTTTAGCCTTTTAGATGGCTATTGTCTGCCATCATTCTGGGTCATTGCTGGAGAGGGATGTCCTACTAAAAGGTCTTTTTTTTATCATCCCAAGCTAGGCCTAGCAGTCAAACACATGGGATGCATTGACTCTGAAGATGCCTTCCTCTCTTGTACAACTTTGTAGGAATCCTAGACAACTAGCTAACAATAAATGTCTTTTAGATAGCTAACTCTGAGTTATGTGTGTTGAACCTCTATCTGTAATGGTAAAAGTCATGTCTCTGGTAAAAGATTTTTACTGCAGAAGTCACTCCTATTGCCTGTGGTGTCCTTCTAATTCTGCCCTCACTTACTTGCAGTGAGGATTTTACATTCTTGTCATTACCTTCTTAGAAAAGCCCAGAATGCTTCTTCTGCATCCTGCATCAAATTCTTCCCTTGCTAGAACACTATAATATCAAATCTCTTTGAATGAAAGACAACCAATGACATGTAAGCCAAAGGGGAGCATCCACATTTCTCACCTCATGCTTGCTGAAGATATGTTTCCCTAATATTTTTCTTCAAGCTGCAGCAAAAGAATAGTAAAAAGAACACTGCAGGCAGTGCCTATGGTTGGTTTCATCTTAACCTGTTTGAGCTCTCTGATCTTCTTTTAGTCAGCGGTGTCTGTCAGAGATGCTCCTGTTTCCATCTTATGTGTGTTGAAAGCTATCTTGGCATGTAACTTTAACACAGCAGATGGGACATGGTGCAGCTTGGCTGACCTCTACTTTCAGCATTTAAATAGCTAAAAAGATTTCATTACTGTAGAATAAACTTCCAAGAACTTCTTACTGGCAGACCAAGCTAACAAGTGCCAGTTCCAATTGTGTAATTGCAATAGATGAAGAGGTCAGTTTTCATTATAGTTTTATGGGATTGAAAGGTCCTTCCTTCAATTTTAATGAGAACCATAGGGATGAAATTCCTAGGAAACATCTTTTTTTTTTGGACTAGGACAAGAAAGAAGCCAAGATAACATTGGTAGTAGTGTACATAGACTTCATCACTGTGTTTGCAAAGTCTTACCTTTATTTTTCAGTATCATCGTAAAGAGGCTGGGGACAAACAGGGTTTGCAACATTGGGAATGGAAATACTGTGCTAAAAGTGCTCAACACACTTCATCTTCATTTCTTTCTTGAGAAAGTTTTCTTTTTAGTGTCATTATTCTGTTGCTTTCAGCTCCTGAATCCCCCTGTTCACCTCTAATTTACTCTCTTTTTCGGCTGGATCGCAACACCACTGGGTACCAGGTCTAAATCTTTAGCAGGCTATGTTCTGTTTTCTGCCAGAGACTTTGTAGAGGAACTCATGAATACCATCTCCTCAAGATAAATAAGCACTAAAAGTTCATATATCTATTACAGTGTGAAGTAGAGAGTAGTTATTAAAAAGCAGATAAAAGGGACTCTTGTCCCACACACCTTGACCTCTTATAGAGGGATAATGGTCTCATTAACAGTTTTTACCCTTTGTCAACATTGTTTTTTATCTTTCAAGATGATTATTACATGATTTTTCATGTATGGGACTAATTTTGATACATAAATTTAAGCTCCATCATTCCAGCTGCTGTCTGATTTGTCAGGCTGCAGTGCAGATGTCTTTGAATCAGCTCACACTTTGGCAAAAAACAAGTGATCTGGGTTTCATATATACCCCAAAATGGCATAATCAAATTAATAGGCCTATATTAAAAAATACTTGACAGATTTATTACAAATATGCAGTATTTATGGAATACTTGTAAAAAAAAAAACAACAAAAAAACCAAACCCAACACTGAATGACTGAGATAACACAGCAGCATAATTGAACACTTCCTTTCTTTGGGCTGCTGTGAATATATCTACTGCTTTGTAGAAGGATTTTTTTTTCAATTAAAACAACTACAAATGTTGTGTTACACCATGTAGTTACAGATATAAACATAACTGTACTTAGATCTAATGACACAAACATGATGAAGCTCATCTTCCCTTACCAAGTGTGAGCACTCTGTTTCTAGTTCTATGAGGCTCTCTTATTTTCTTTTAAATGTTTTTAAAGAAAAAGGACTCAGTGAGTTTATGCAATTAAATAATAACAGTGTCTTTCACAGCAGTTGTACGAGGGAGGTAAAAATCTGTATTTTTGCTTACTGTTCTTGTCCTCAACAGCTTTTTCTGCACAGGTTTTTGTACTTGTTTTCATTCTTCCTGCTTGTCTTTTTCCATAATAAATACAAACAAGCTCTTGTGTTCTTGTTCATATCTTATGGTATAATTATGGCATCTTTGTTGTAATATTTATTTGGGAAGAAAACCAAAACCCATCTCTCTGTGCATAAATGAATGTAAAACTGAGTCTTACAAGAGAGACTGACTTTGTCTTTATTGATACAATTTGCAGAAAGCTTTCTGGAGAGAAATAAAGGAAGAGTATTGTCATTTGAAACTTTGCTTTCATTTTATTATTAGAAACTTTATTAATGGCATTGAGAATATAGGTGCATATTACATAAATGAAACCTTTAAGAAGTTCTTGTGCTCAAATTCAGTTTCATGTTTTTACCTCATTCTACAACTCAACAGCCTTTCATTGTGTTAGAAGACATTTAGGGCAGAATTGTCCCTTAAAAAAAAAATAATCTTTTTAACAGGTGAATTGGAAAACGCTGCATACATACTGAATGCAAAAGAAATTCAATGCAAGAACAGTAAATCACAAAATCAAAGTCTTTAACTATTCCAAAATACAATTTTTAATGCCAGTCCACTTTCTAATCTGTGAATTCCAGAAACTGTCAAGCTCTGTGTCAAAGAGCTGTTTGGAAAGTGATTCCAGGATTTCATTCCCATGGTGATCATAAATCCAACTATTTTTCTTTCTGAGCACTTACCTCAAATGCATTTGTAAAATGCTTTTGTAGCTTCTTGCGATGTTCTGTTTACCCAGTCTTCCTGGAAACTCTTGGTACTGGTGTGGTTCATGCTGCTCTCTTTGTATGTGTGACTGTTGTAAGTGAAGTTTTGCAGTGGTTGGTACTAACAATTTAATGTGTTTTCTTAAATTGTGACTATTGGTTTGGTTTTTTTGTTTGTTTTTTCTTTTTTTTTTTTAATTCAACATCTTTATCTGCTCCTGTGTCCTGTGCTTTCTTTCTGATCTGATCTGTTTATTCTTTCAAATTGATTACACAACTATGACTCTTATGATAGATTATCATCAGTGCTTGTAACCTGTCAGAGCTGTTGTAATTCCTTGTGATTGATCAGGCAATATAATTTCTGTTTCTGCTTAATCTTTTCCGTCCTCTTCAGTTTCTTGGTCTGAGGGGCATTTAGGTAATCCATGTTCCTTTGGTAGTTCCTCAGATTTAAGTCCAAGCCTTTCAGCCTCATACATACATCCATAATTCTGAATAAAAGAGGATCAAAGTGCTAACGCCAAAGCTGAGATCATTCACTGGGATTCTGTTATTTAACAATACAGACATAGTCTAACATCTCTGTCTTAAAGCAACCATTTCCATCCTTTGTTGGGATGAGTGAGTTACATTTTGAGAGCAGAAGGATCTGTGGGGATCATGTATCATCTGAAGGGACAGAGAAGCATCGTTTAATTATTGGTGGAAATTACTTTGTGCCTGGAGACTCTTCTGAGGCTTTTCTTCTTGAAAAAAAAAAAGAGACTCCTTCCCAGAATATTATTTGTTGAAGTCTGCAAAGGCATAATGATAATAACGTGTGCAGCAGCAAGTGGTATGTAACCCAAACTTTTTTCCACCCCCACCCCCGTCTCTTTTGGCTATGCAGTTTCAACTATATTACAAGATACTGACATGTGCTTTGTCATGTCAGTACCCTGAAAAAGATTAGGAATTCATAAATATTAGGAATTCATAAAATGTCTGTGAAGCTCAAATGCTCAGGTAATCGATGATAATTGATAAATATACTTGCATCCACAGCATATGACTGTATAAGGCTGAAAAATAGCAGAATGGTGCAGCAAAATGTCAGCTCGGTGAAAAATCTGTAGAAATTTTCAATGAAAAGTGCTTTCTGTTGAAAAATAAGACAGCTCATTAAATATCCTTGGCAATGGCAGATGCTAATCTAAGCACTAAGAGAATAGCCTCGATAATAAAGGGTAAAGCTTGTAGGTGGCAGGTGAAAGGAGCAGTTTTATTTGCATGGTAACAGGTGGAGGCATTCTGAAACTGATGCAATGAATCCATGCAGCTGAACATAAAGTTACCAGAGCTCTCTGAACAAATACATATTGGAAATGTTAAATACAGAAGTGCATAAGGTGTAATCGTGGGTTTGATTTATTCTGGAAGAAACTAGATCTGGAGACAGACTGTCTGGATTTTTTGTGTGATCATTTTCGCACTTGGAAATGCAGTTTTAGGTCAACTTAAGCTATTTTTGGAAGTGTGATGAATCTGGCCAGTAGAAGTATAGGTGGTGTCAACCTGAGACTATTTTTTGTGATTATTTTTCATTGCAGCCACTGAACAGAAAAAATGTTATTTAAACAGCTCTAATTTTTGGCACACACTTCAAATACAGATAGGCTGTCTGATGCAGGGTTTGTATTTTTCTTCTCTTATTATGAAATCATTTTTCTGATTCTAAAATAAACATTTTTAACGCAGCTCAATCCACACCCATGTATATGTTATACTCAATGATCTGGAGAAAAGATAGAAAGATAAATTAATGAATTAATAATATCTTTTGAAGTTGAGTGTTTTTTTTTTTTATATTTAAAAACTTGGTCATATTTCCTACAGTAGTGTGTAAGGTCAAACATAATGCTCAAACTAATTCCTGTTGGAACTATTTTACTCATATTTTACTCCCCCTCATATTTTTTTAGTTAATATGTCCTTCATTTTTGCCCTTTAAGCTGAAATTTCAAAGTGCCAGGCTGTTTTGTAAACAGCTGATATACTCCATTATAAAAGCCACCAAGCTTTTCTGGGGGAAAAAAAAAAAAAAAGCAGCTATGAGTGTGAAGAAAAATAGTGTTTAGGTATTAAAGAAAATAAAATCGATCTTGAGACTGTATTTAATGCATACATTAAGGAAAAAAATTACTATAGCAGAATTATATGATCTTGGTTATTTCATCATGTAACCTTATTTATTTTTTTAAGGTATTCAGTCAGCCACAGTTGGCCAGGAGCAAAGAAACCATTACAAGGAAATCATTTATAATATTCTCTTTCCTATGTTTGTCTTTCTTTTTCCTTGGAAGTCAATGGACTGAGATACATGATCTATACTTTAAAATAGAAGGGAACCCTGTAAAGGTGTACTTTACCTATGTTGAAAGAATGGATATATATATATTTTTTTTTTAAGTCAGCTAATGTTATAGTGATCAGGAGAAGTATAAATGTCAGTATTCTTAAACCTTCTAGAGGTTCAATGTGGGATCATATGCTTCAGACTAAATATTCTGTGTAACTACTGCCTTTAATTAAAATCACTTCTCCTACCTGCTGGAGAAATAAACCAATAACCAAGTGATGATACTTTTCTTTTTTAAGGCAGAAATGAATGCATAGAAGTGGCTTCAGTTTTCAGGAACTAGAATTTCCTTGCATTAGCACTTTGAACTCCTTTAGCCTGAATTTTGCCACAGGATGACTGTGTTTTATTTAAAATTTGTTTTGCAGGAAGTTCTAAATTATTTATAAGTGGCTGCATTTGTATTCAGAACAAAACTTTGTCTTGATTTTCACTAATTCTTAATTTCACTAATTCTTAAAGTTTTTCTAGGTAGAGTTAATCCATACTCTGGATAGAGTATGAAGGCAGCAAGTACAGCTGAGCATCTTCAGGCAAAGAATGGAAATAGTCCTTGATGCTTAAAAATTAAGTTCTTGTACAAAAATAAGAATATGTTAACTTTTCTTTCCAATGTATTTCAAAATCAAGGAGACCCCACTGCTGTTAGGGTAAATGGGAGAGGATATATACATTCTCACCTCCTGGAAAATCATATCAGGTGTGAGTCTTTGGGACAGAGGTTTTTGCTTTGGATCATTCATCTGTGCTATGAGAGCAAAACCAGCTTGAGTTTCTGTGATGTTGGTTTCTCACGAATTGCTTTCAGAGCCTGAAGCTGAGGTCTGAGAGCCTGGGTACAAATAGTTTTCTAGATCTCGTTAAATAAATTTATAAACTTGGGGGAAAAAAAATACCTTTTGGGTACACAAGTTTTTATTCAGCTGTAGCAGTAAAGTTTCAAATTTCATGTGTTATAGACAGGAGCTGAGCTCTCCCTGCTCCTCCCTTCCAGACCTCTACAGCCCTTCATAAGATGTTAACTGACTTGAAAAAAATTATTTAGAGGAAAAAAACTCTGATACTGATTACCCCTGGTTGACCTTTGTCAGTATTTTATTTTTAATTACATACAAAAGAGAAATTTCCTGTAAAGCAGAAGTGAGACATCAGTCATGAGTTAAAATGCTCTCCAAATTTAGACCAGTTAATTATACATTATCTACCTTTTTTACGGTGGACTTGAGCTTTTAGCTTGTTAAAGAAGAAAACTGCTTGAAGAAGAAGAAAACACCTGTGCTATCAGTGAATTGCAAGGAAGATTATTACCTTAGGTAATTTCAAAAAAGCCTGTGTGCCAGCAATCTAGAGAAGAAAGGTTTAGTCTCAGAAATTGTTCTCAAGTTTGTGAGACCAGTTATTATTTGGGTTGGGTAGGAATTCTTCTTAAATAGCCTTATCCAGTATATTCAAGGGAAGAGTTTCCGTCAGATTGAAGGAAATAAAAGAGTTTGTGTAGCTATTTAATAAGAAAAGAGCTTCAGTTCTTTCAGGGAAATGCTAGACAGCTTATAAAATGCAGACTTTCAGGGAGATGCTGGAAACTGCTGGTTCAGTATTTGTTCTCCACCCCCATTTAGGGAGCTCTATGGGAAGCCTACAGGCTGATGTAATAGATTTTTTTCTGGAAATCAGGGCTCATTGCTCTGTATATGCTGATGGGGCTGGTTTTGTGAGTAAAAACACCTACTTTTGGTGTTTTTCTCTACTCTGCTACCAGCATGGTGAGGACTAACTGCTCCTGCTTAATGTCTGACCTGGACATCCAAGAGACCCCAAAGGTCTCCTGGTGGTAGCACAGACATGCAATAGGGGTTGTCACCTTTAACCACTGTGTGGTCACCTTGCATATGTTGAGATGAATATAGAGAGGACTGGAAAGCAGGGACTGCTAACCTTTGAAAAACATTCATTAAGAAAAAAAAAAGGAAAAGCAGTACTGCTCTGGAGGCCATTTGGGAATTCAAGAGTGCGGCTTAAATGTGAAGAACAGCTCACTAAAGTGGTTCTGAAAATGGATAAAAATGTTTCAAAATACGTCGGAATCTTTCATGATAATACTGAAAGCTTGCACTGGCATATTTTCTTCATTCCAATGTGAACAATGTTTCTGAGCAGAAAGAACTGTCACTTGAGCACTCTCAGCGGCGTATTTGGCATTTTTCTGAAGACTGAAGGGTAGGCTTCAATTACACTGCCTACATCCAGAGTAAGGACATTAATTCAGTCCAGTATGTCTAATTATACCAATATAGATGAAGGCACTATCTGCCCTATTTTATATTTAGGGTTTTTCAGAAGAAGATTTATTCTTAGCTGAAATGTTAGTTTGAATGTCAGTGTCGAATGTCAGCTGGAGTTCTGGTAGTTTCAGTGCCTGTTGTTTGAATTTGGGTTCCTTTAGCCCAGGTAGATAAAACCAACCTTTCTCAGCCTGTTGAAACAGTGATTTTTTTTTTTTTTCCCCCTCCCATAAATCATGTGCATTCAAGTAGATCATTAAGACTTTCAACTTGACTGTGTTTGTGTTTAAGCCATTCTCTTGAAATGAGATCAAGATATTCAATGTAAATCAGCTTTGTGTTCTCTTCTCAAATTGAATGCTTGCCTGAACTGGGGATAGCACAACATGAAAATCATCTGTGAGCTTCTAAAATGAGTGAAGCTCATTTTAAGTACACCAATGTTTTCTCAACATATGTTCTGTTCAAATATCCTCAGCAAAGGTCCATTTACCATTGTTTATGTTGGGTTTTGACAGATAAGAAAAGAAAATTTGGGAATTTTGGCTGTGATGAATAGCTAGGAAAATAATTTATTTTGTTTTTTGCATAATCAAAGATTCCTGAACAGCTGCATGAGTATCTCTGCCAATGGGCATGATGTTATTTTTTGTGATTTTTGTAGTGAACAAGTGAACATGCATCACAGCAACCTAATTCTTAGGGCACTCATGTTACTACATGAGTAGTATGTATGGGTTTACATTGTTTCTTGATGTGTTTAACACTCCAACATGGCATTAGTGTAATAGGTAGCAGGTAACAGCTTGCAGAGTATTGGCTGTCATTCTCTCAGAAAAGGTATTTTACTCTGCCTTTAATAGATTGTGTTTCCACTGACTCAGAAATGGAATTGGTCTCCTTGTGTTTATGCAAATAAACACTTCCAACAGCAGTTACCTTCCAACTACTGAGCTCATTTCTCCTGTCACTCACCCTGCTGTAAACCAGGATTAATTCAGCTGAAGCCGATAACCCTATAATGCTAAATATATAGAAAGAAGAGAATCAGTGATTTGCCAGCAAACTAATTCTTGAGGAAAGACCAAGTACAAAATGGAATTAAAAGCTTTTAGCACTGCAGAGTTGCACCATGTGCTGCCATCTGGGGCTGGCTGTCTCTGGGATGAAGCCCTGGGTTCAGGCACTTGCTGTCAGAGCCCTCGTGCTGTCCCTTCCCCTGCCCTTTAGGCTGGCAGGAGGCTGTCATCACAGCAGCTATCAAGGGATTTAAAAGAGCTTAAAACAAAAAATTAAAAAAAAAAAAAAACAACAAAACCGATGTCATGGACATGAAGTAAGAATTTTAAAATAATAAAAAGAAAGCGTCAGCTCCCTGACAGTGAAAAAAATGTGTCTGTAACAGCTGAGGAAGAAATACTCACCTGACTTTGGCTTATTGTTATTCTGTCTTCATTCTAATGCAGCTTCTTCCTGTTCAATATCAGTTTATAAAACAGTGTTACATGTTCACTGACCCCCAATAACTAAACATATCCCAGTATGCAGCTAGATGAATAAATTCCAGTTTGTAGCAGTGCAAATATATGCTGATGGTCATCCAGTGGATTGATAATGAATTAACCATTAAAAAGATGCAGGTTAGAAGAATAAAAGTATATAGGAACAGTGTATTATTATTTCTGGTAGCAATGAGATTTTTTTAATATATAGACTACCACATGTTCTTTGGTCAGCCGATTGTGTCTTTTTCATGCCACTGAAAAGCTTTTGTGATCAATTGCCACATTTAGAAAATCCCATTTTATTTCTTCATTTCTACACATTGACTGGCATTGCAGAAACACTTCTATATGGAATCCCATAAACATTTCTGGAGTGGCATTATAGAGATAGAGAAGTGAAAACAGAGCAACATTTACTAACATTTGTGTATCATTATTGGATTGATTGTAGAATTAATTGCTACCTTGGTTTGTCGAAGTTACAATTTGTTGACCAATGCATGTGTTACATGAACCAAGGCTGGTGTAAATCAGTGAAGCTTTGCTGAAATGGAACAAAGCTGCTGGACATCAATTGGGAATCTTCAGCATTGTCTCACTGGATGGATTGACTGAAGTGGCTTGGTTGTGTTATGTTGGTGAGTTGGTGAGTTTTGTTTTTCTACTCTAGAATTCTGTCATTGAGTGCAAGGTTGAATGGGAGCTGCAGTTCTTTACTGTGCAAGTCCTTAGTTCTTATTTACAGCTGCACTTGAACATCTCTTCTGCCTTGTTCTCTCACACACATTTTAAATAATTTATATGTAAATTTTTCTAGCATGTTTTAATGTGCTCAGGGCTTCTGTTGGTGTTTCTCACTATGAGAACAGGGTTTCCAAATAAACAGAATTGAGTTGACCACTCTATATTTTAAATAACATCTGAGTAGAGACAGCAATGACAGTGAGTTAAACAGAGCAGAGGAGTCAGCATGTCACCTGTTCTGAAGAGAGATTGACAGAGAAAGAAAAATCCTTCAGAGATATGTTTTAATATTTTTTCCTTTGGTCTTCCAGGTGTGTAAAGATATCATGAGAGACTGGGAAATATGTGGAAATTTAATTTACAAGATGAATTGTTTAGACTCAACCAATAATCCTTTTTCATGGTGTTGCAAGCACAGAAATGCACATGCAAAAAAACCAAAACAGTATGAAAAGATGTCAAAATTCATTTTAGCTAAAAAAGTCACCTAGACCAATGTATGAAGATTCTCAGTGGATGTCATTGTAAGGGGTTTTTGATTTGTATTTTTTATGGTACTAAAATTCTGTGAATTTATATAAGCCTGGAAAGATAGCCCTAATGGATGTCAATATCTTTCCTGCCGTGCAGTAGATAAATGGGTTTTTCTCCTTCTTCTCTTCACCCACAAAGGCTAATAACTCAGATCCAGATTTTAGCTAACAGTGAGTCTGCAAAGGAGAAATATGCAGAGCAAAGGTAAACAGATTTTTGTTGATTGGAATTTTTTTTTATTTCTTGCTGTCATTACTCAATCTCTTAATATGTATTTGAATAGGCCCTGAGCACAAATTAGTGCACACTCGTTGCAGTTGGTCTGGTAAATCTGACCTCGTCAAACACTATTGCTATTTGTTTTCCCTAATTAAATGTTTCATGTACAGGAATAGAAATCCATACAACTGGTATCAGTGCAGACTCATGAGACTAAATGAAACAAACATCTGCCAGAAATGATTTAGGTACAGCTGATCCTGTTTTCAGACAGGAGCATCATCTGTCAGGTTTCCTTTTGGCTCCAATTTCCATGATTCATTGTAATCTTACATTAATATTGGTTTAGTGAAACTGATGTTCCTGTAGTATCTAGTCTCCTGATTAAATTAATCAAACTTGGTCAGAATGTTCCCAACATGAAAAGAAACTTGATTTTCCTGTTCCTAAGAACAAAAGGAGGTGTTATTCCTCACCTGCTCTGCAGATAAGGGTGGAAAAAACAAAAGTACTGTTAGCTTCCATCACCTTTTCTAGATGTATTCAGGAGTACAATTATTGTTTTCTCAAAAAAACATGAAATGGGCCTGAGACTCAATAATGCTCCATTTTGTTGTATATTTGTTTGCATTTCCTATGGTTTTTGTTAGTTAGTTTTTGGGGTATTTTTTTTCCTGTTTCAGGATGATATCTGAGGAATCATTTAGTCTAGGGATAGATTACAAAAAACTGAATAAAGACTTGTAATTGAGTGAAGGATAGCTTCCTGATCAGCTCAGTGGAAAAATCCACTCTGGTAATTAATTCATCATTTACCTGTGTCTAATTTTAAAGGTGATTGACTGAAAAGTTCCTGCAGAAACTAGAAACCAAAAATGCCAGAGCAACTCCCCACCCCACCCAAGTTTTTTTTTCACATGTCTAGTGTGATATTAAAACATACTATGATATTAAGATTAAACATATTCAAAAGGTCAAAAGACACTGTAAAAGCATAATAAAATATATTGTTACTCCAAATTTGTCCTTTCATAACCTGTGTGTACCCCCATAGAAACACAGGAATTCTCTTCCTTCCTAGTTGAAGGCTTTTCAGATGTGGAAGATTTGCTGTAGTTTTGTAGGAAGCAATAATATCTTTTTACCTGGTTTCTTAGAGATTTATATTTTTTGGTCAACTGTCAGATTCAGCTGAAGCTTTTCCTACAGTCTGTGAGGTCTCTTACCTACTCAAGTTCCTCATCCTGGACTACCAGAGAAACTTTTCCTCAGTGGGATATTAAGAGGTTAACAAGGTTTGTGTCCTCAAAACGTGTTTTAATTAAAATTGTAATTATTTCATTGTCATTGAGTCACTGAGACTTATCTGTTACATTGAATAAATGTAATCAAAAGCTTACAAATTATTAAGGTGGACTAGTGGAGAGACTGCAGTTATCTCATGGACTCACTGCTCATATACTTTTAAACTATCAGCTTTCAAAGGAGCCCAAACACATACTGATATTTCCATTAAGTTTAATAGCAGAGACAATGGAATTATTATACTGATCTTGGCATGCCAAGAGGACCATAAATCAGAACACAGTGAATTAAAGATCTTTTTCTGCAGTCCTATTTAGGATTTTGATGTCAGTTTTGATTTCTTAGGTATATGTTTGTTCCCATTTTATGCTTAATGCTCAAAGTCACATGAAGAGCTCTTGAAATAAAACCTCATTATCAAAAACTATTTGTGTGTGAGCTGCTTCGAGCTCATGATGATTATTGGGCTTTTTTGAAAGAGTCAAAGAAAAAAACAGAAACATCACTCTAATATACAAGAAATAATCCTGGCTTTGTTCAAATGGTTTTGGATATTTATGAGCTAATGGTGATCCTTTGAAAAGGTAATCAGTTTTCATGTTTAGAACTGCAAATGAGAGAGAACTGAGATAAAATGTAAGAATGTCAGGATGTAACAGGTTTTTTCTCAAATAAACCATATGATTGAGTTTACAGCTAAGATGATCTTTTCCCCATATTTATTAGTACTATAACAAAACCAAAATTCTAAGGGAAAAAGCAAAAAAAAAGCACAAAATTTAAATAAACACCCTCAAAAAAGCAAACAAGACATAACAAACAAAAAAAGCAAACACAGAAAAAAACCCCAACAACATAATACAGTCTTAAACTAAGAGAAAAATACAATTTGAAAGTATGAATTCCAACACAATGCATAATTAATTTGCTTCTATTTATATAGTTGGTTTTGTTGTTTTTTTTTAACATGTTTCCCATTCAGGGGAGGAGTGAGAACTAAATATCAGTACAGGTTTTCTCACCTCATTGGCCTTTGCTTAGCTCTGAGAACAGCTCGAAATGTAAGGTGTCCTAATGATATCTCTTTTGCCCAAATCTTTTACAAGAGAGACTCTGTGCTATGTAGGTGAGGTTGTTTAGGCTAAAACTCTATTAAGGATCATGTTTACAGTTTTAAAAAAGGTGAATGAGTGTGTGTAAGTGCTCAGATCTGTGTCCTGGCTGTTCTCTGTAAAATACTCTGGGTCTTTGTTTCTTGGTCTGAGAGACTCATGTGGCTAAAATAATTTATTATCATAAATATGACTTTTCCAAGAGTAGACGTGGTGTATTAGCAGAAAAAAAAAGGCTGCTAAGCAGATGAATAAACTTAACTGATGTTTCAAGCCAATATGAGCTCTCTCCATCCCAAGGTTAAAGCATACTGACAGGAAGAACAGGAAAGGGAACATCTAATTCTGTTGCCTTGTCTACACATTCTGGTTCTGAGCAGAAGACATAATTCTGAATTACTGTTGAACCATTGCTGAACTATTGTAAAAATATTTTATAGGCTATTATTGCACAAAAATTGGATACATATAAAATCAATCATTCTTGGAATGTGACTTTTTAAGCCTTTAAAATATTATACTAAATTTTAAAAATCTCTTTACTCACCCCTATGAAATAAATTACAGTATTTTACAAGGTTTTGTCCATCAGCAAGGGAACTAGTAAGTCTTGAGTTCTTAAAAAAATGTAATTTGCATTCTACATGCTGCCTACCATGCTAAGCTTAGATTTCTTTCACACTGGCAATCTTCTTTCTCATGCAATACCTACTTTTCCCTCCTCTCCTTATGATGGTGTATCCCTATTTCTTTAATTTCTATTATTTTCCTTCTGCCTTAAATATATATATATATCTATATATATATCTAAAAGCTAATATCTCCCTCAGTAGGACACTAATCTTGACACAGATTTGGGCATTCATGTAAATCAGGGGATGACCAGCACAGTCAAAGGGAGGGTAATGGAAAAGCACAAAAACTAGTGTTTAATTTCCCCTTAATAAAGTAATATTTACAGTGCAGGGTAGCAGAGTGACTAGTTCTGCACCCAGTTTTCCTATTTTAATGTGAACAAGTTTCTTTTTTTGTATGCTTATACAGAATTTAAAGATATCCCCACCTGTGCTATCAGTCACTAGCAGCTGTAATAGATTGCTAGACAACTCATTCTTTATCTCCTCAACTTCAGCCCCAAAACTGGTTCTAACTCACAAGATATGTTTCTTTAGGGATCAGTAATTATAATTTGTGATTTGTTTATACCCTAGGGTGTCTGATATCACACTGTGTTAATATCTTCAAAGCTTCTGTTACTATTGTGAACTTTTTTTGAGTTTCTTTTGCAATCCCCTGTTTTTCTTCAACAGCTGTCAAAATATAGCTTCCTGACAATCTTAGCTAACTTTTAATTATCACAGCCTAGTCAGGCATGCATCCCTGTTCTAGGGTCACTGGAGAGTTAGCCAAAATAGTGGACTGTTATTAGGTAGATGGATTGCTCTGGTAACTACTTGCTATTAATATCTATTAATTATAGCACTGCCAGGGGTATGTTGTCAAAATTGCTTTATGGGATCATCTCATGCACATCGCAGCCTTGTGAATCTTGTTTCCATAGGACACCAAGTGCCCTTGCACCCCTGGAATATTTCAGTATACATGGTGCATAATTCATTCTGAGTTTTAACAGCAATGGCCTTGGTTGAAGATTGACCAGAAAGGATTAATACACAAACACCCAGAATTTCTTCCTCATTCGTTGGTATACCAAAATCAGAAACTCTTTTGGCTTTTTTTTGTATGCTTTTGAGTGTAAAAGTTACTGTTGGTTAAAGGTTCTGTTGTCTGGCATTTCAGAGATATTGTCATAGTTTTGGGTGTTCCTCTATATTCTTTGTTTTTTTTTTTTTTTTTTTTTTTTCCTTCCAACATGAATAGACCAGGTATGGAAGAGAGTAGTAAGAAAGCCTTTACCTGTTGTCACATGAAACAGGAAAATAACCTGATCCTGCTAGCAGGGGTAAAAGAGCACTGACATGGGTCACTGGTCTCTTACCTACACAGCAGGAATTCTTGAAGTTGGAGAGCTTATGTTTGCTTTCTGTGAAAGAAAGAAAATAAGTGTGTACCAGTGCAATGTAGAACACACTTCTACCTCTACCTTAGAAAAATAGTAAATCAAATTCCTCAGTCCCAGCTTACCACCTAGAGTCAGCAGTCATGCTGGGTGTGTGGTTTAGGCCAGGTTATCTGGTTCATGGCTCACCTCATTAGATGGGCAGTAGAGAAGAGATTCCCTACAGCTTTATAGACTGCTTCCTTGTAGGAGAAAGACTTGCTGCATCTCATCAGTGCACTGCAATGTTGCTCAAGACCAGTTGAAATTAAAGCAGGAATCTTCTCTTAACCACCAGAGACCAAGCTCTGCTCTTACTCTTCTGGGTTCACTACAGCTGTTTGCTGATTATTGCTTCAGCAATGGATGCACACGTATACAGAGAACATTCAGAAATTATATCAAGATAATTATTCAGCAAATGGTTGAAGGGAGAGATCCCACCAGTCTGAAGCTGAGTGCCCCACTGCTCTTCCCAATTCCTGTGGGACTGAACCTCAGGAGAGAACCTCCTGTCTGCTGTCTCCATCCCCCTCCCTACCAGCCAGCTGGGAGGTATATGGGTTCCCTTCTACAACTATTAATTAATTGTATTACAGCTGAATGCTTCAAAAAGCTTTAAGAGCTTCCTTTACACTCAGTAAAACAGGGGAGGATGATCTGTAATTCCTAAGGGAGTTTTCTGTCAAAGCAGAAACTTATTTCTATTTATGTCAGCTCTGGGAATTAGCACCCACTTCTCTAAAGTCCTTGAATTTCAATGTATTTGGAGATGTGGTGGAACACAGAACCCCTAACAGATGTGTGCTGAGGCTTTAATTGTGGGATCAGGTCTTCGTATATGGTAAGAGGAGCAGCTCTGAGCTTGTTTGTTCTAGCTGAGGGTGCAGGTTGATAGTTTTGGGCAGTGCTCCATTCTAAGTGCCCAAGAGCATTGTGTGAATAATTAATAAGATAAAATGAGGAGGTTTCCAGACTTAGTTTTCACCTGTGTAAATTTAAAAAATATTGAAACAATCTTCTGTCCTCCTTTCATAAATCAGCTTTCCCCTGTTTTCCATAGAGAGCACTTGGACTGACCTGGCTGAGAAATTGCAGTGACCTGGAAAGTGGGTCTGAAATGGCATGTGTACATTAGCATCATGCCCTTCTTGTTTTCAGTGGGTCTTTATATCACAGCAGAGGGTTTCTTCTGTTTGCAGTCAGGCATATTTATCACAGTTGGGGCTTATCACTGGGGTGTTGAAACTTGATCTGTTTAAGGAAGAGTCATGTGGTCAAATTCCGTCTGAAAAGAGAAAGGAAAAAACCTAAAATGTCTATATTTACTCCTAGTGAATACCTTATTTATTAATATCTAAAAATCATTCTTGTCTAATATTAAAATTAAGATATGAGACATTATGCAATACCCTTTTCTTATAATGATTACTGTCAGCTGTAAGATTTTTTCAGGTATGAAAATAGTAAAGCAGAATAATTTTCAAGGTGTTTCATTTTTTATCTCACTTCTGCTTCGTCCCATAGGCAATAATCATGGCATTTACTGGGATGGTCTTAGGAAATGGAGGAGATTCAGATTGCATCAACACCACTGACATGGTCCAGTGCTAGGCCTTTTGCATTCTGAGTTGAGGTTTCAGCAATCATGAAGCTTCTGTCACTGTTTCAAAAATCTCAGTCAAGTTTCTTTCAAAACTCTCAGTCCAAGACCCACTGAGTGTATTCAAGTCAGAGTTCCTTTGAACTTCACCAAGAGCAGAAATCTCTTAAAGCTTGTGTAAGAAGTTTGAAGTGAGTTTAAGTGAGTGGAAAAGCCTTATTCCTGTACTAAGTATGAGTGAAAATTCTGCTGACCTTTTGAGAAGAGAAAAGTGTCTCATAGGTTCAGTAGGCAGCATATAGGACATTAAATAAAATGTTCTGCTATTGTGATTAAAATTATCCATTGCTTTCTAACATACTGATGTTACTGACCTGCTTAGGTATGTGGTGAGTACTGGAAATATCCAAGCAGTTTACAGTAAATGTGTTCAGGGTTTGGTCTGAAAACATTTTCAGAATGAACCTCAAATTTAGCAAGTGAGAGCATTAATACTTTGCAAAAGCAATGGCTTTTGTATTGCTGTGTGTACAATTAATTTTTTTAATACATATGGATGTATGTAAATTTGAACAACTTGAAAGTACATCTCTTATTGAGATAAGAGTAGAAGTGGTTAGTATAGAAGAGGGGCAGTTTGCAGTATGAGGTTTTCCCATGCCATATGGAATAGGTACTGAGAAAGCAACCACAGTCTAATATTTTCATGGTAGTAAAAACTGGCACTGCACTGCATGAAGAGGGAGAGGAATCTGCTGCAATATGTGCTCTCAGTGACATTTTGATTTTTGGCACTTGTTTGTGTATGTGCAAAAACATCCCATCTAGTGATAAATAGAGTTTTGCTCATAATATAATGCTTGAGTGAATAGAGTGAGGATACATAAGTTGAAGATCTTGGGTAACAGCTTCAACTCTGTGCTCTCCTTTGGAAAAAATCTCTTAGTTGTGATTCCGTGAATATCACTGGGCTGCCTACAGCAGTACCAACATTAATATATGTCAAAATTTTGAAGAATTCAGAGACTGTAAAAATATCTGGATATATTACTAAGTGGATGGGTAAATAATTACAAATATTCGAGATAATACAGTTCAGCAATTTGCCTACCGCTCATCAGGTGAAACATGGTAGCAGATTATTTGCTTGGCTTTAGTCCCCTATGAATGTTACAGAAAGCTCTACTTAAACCACTCAAGGTGAATAACTCAAGAGTTTCAGTTTCTCATATGTATGGTGGAGACAGATAAGTCTGAAGGTGCTGTGGGTTTAAGCTATTCTACATTTCCCTAAAAAATAAAAAAAAAAAAAATAACTTGCTTTAAATTTTATTTTTCCTAATATTTCCATCAGGTAGTTACAGTGAAAAAAGAAATTACATAAATAGGAAGTACATGTGGAAAAAAAAATTTACAAAGAATGAACAAAACTAAGATATAAATAGATTGCATTCTCTACCTCTGAATGGTTTAATGGTGGGGGAAGCTGAATAAGTTTTCTTTTTGTATCAATAATTCTATACAATCTATGGTGGGGAAAAAAAATAAAAATTCAAAAGCAGAATGCATACATTAGCTGCAATATTCTGCAGAATGTGTTGATATTGATCCTTTGCTACAGCATGTACTGACCCCTTTTTTCACATTTTTGCAATAAGTGGTGTATTATATTTTTATTTTGGACCTTTTCATGTTCATTATATTCAGAGTGACCATGTTAAGTCTTTGAATTTAAATTTGAATCAGAGGGCAATTGATTTTGACAGTCATAATTACCTTTAATAATAGAGCTCAAGTCAAAATTGGAAATGGTCTAGTTTAAAAACACAATGAGAGATAGCTACACCTTATTTTCATCCAGGTAAGAATGAAGTGAATTGGTATGAAAGATCCTTACATGCCTCTGTAACTTGGAATGCAATTTTATGGCAGTTTTCCTGCCCTAGATAGTATGCATGGCAAAATCAATTAAAATTGATAATCCATGCTTCACTTTTTACCTAATAAGAACTGGTGTAAGTGTTGCCTGACCATACAGTGCTCAAAGTCCCAGCTGTCATAAGTCTGTCTTTAGAATAAATCCTGTCCTTAGCATTTTCTTTCAACAATGGCAATAAAAATTTACATTGGAAACAAACTCCTTCTCTACCCCAATCTGCCATCCAGCAGAAAACTGCCTGAGGCTGTAGTGCAACCAAATCAATGCAAATACCTTTAATTGGGAGGGATCCTGCATATATTTTGAATAATTGAAACTAATGGAACTATTTGCATGATTAAAGATAGATAACTAGCAAGGTGCAGAATTGAATCTTGGGCTAGCAGGGCCAGGGGTAGGAAATTAATATGAAGGGGCCTTTTTCACCTTCCAATTCTAGGATTGCTTTGGTGATTGCAGAAAAACACAGCACCACTGGAGCTGGAGTGTTTATTTTCCTGCTCATTACTTCTTTGTGCTGTTGCAGGACAGGTTTGTGTTTAGCAATTGTTTTGATGGAGTAAGAGTAGCTTAGCAGACCTGAAATTCTGGACAATAATGTTTATCTACACAGCAGTTTCACTATTAATTAAGTTCTCCATGCATTTTGAGGATCATTCACAGTTCATTGAATTTGGTATTTAAAATGTATTCATTCGTATAAATACTCTTCAGACAGCTCACATTGCTCTTAATACAAACTTAAGTTCTGCTTAGGTAATCGGTGAGTTGCCTATGCTCCAGAAACTTAGTAAATAGGAAATAACAAAGAAAAGGGAAAAAAAAATGAAAAATTAATTACCTGATAACTGCTATAGCTTCTAATGAAATCTTCTTTCCAAATGCTTTGGTGGAGACAGAGCACATGAAGCGTAAAGGGAAACTGTCAATTCAAAGATTTGGCAAATTGGCAGCTGCAATAAAATACAGCCTTTTTATTTTCCTTTCCAAGCTATCTGCTCCACCCAGCTCAGGAGTGATGTATTAAATGAATTTCCTGAAGCCTGGGTTCTTCACAAAACATCTGCATTAAGTATGGACATGCAAAACACTTTGTAATGCACCACTAAAACCTCTTTTATCTTAATAGTACCTTCTTCAACAAGCATCAGGGCCAGCTTTAATCTAAGTTTAAATAATAAACTGGACACATCTAGAGTCTGAGATAGAAGATCTGGAACAGGCTCTGAAATTGCTTTTCTCTTTTTCTTGATTATCGACAGAAATCAGCTTGGGTCTCAGACAGAAATCAGAGTGTCTCAGCTAGGTGGGGTGGGATTGGTTCTAAGTTTTTTTGGTCATGGTTTTAGGTAGGTGGGTAAGGAGAATATCTGAAGTTGCTAAATATACTGTGGGCTGAAGCCTGTGGAATTAGCTCATGGTTTCTGTCAACTTATAGCACACAAATGGACATTACTGTGCCAAGAAGCATAATTGATGGTAACTTGATTGTGTCTTTGATTGCAAAGTCAATCAGAATAATTAAATAATGACATATCTGGTGAATGAGTGCACTTAAAACTTATAATGTTCCACTGATCCGTGCTTAAATGGTGTCCCTGAAATGCAGCCTTCAGCAAGTAACATCTTCTTTCCATGTTTTTAAAATAAGTTTCAGGTAAAGTCACAGTATTTTTGATTGGTAGTGCTAAATTCAATTTTATCCAGATTGCATCTACCTTTGTAGGATTTACTTATCTCTGTTCTTAGCTGACATGATCAGATCTTCCCATGGTACAGCCTGCATACTCCCTGCTGAATTGTGAAAGCAGTTTTGCTTTCTGACTGCTGGTGATACAGGGCTATATTTATGCAAGAATTCAAATATACCACAGAAACTATTTAGATTAGGATTATACATGATAAGTATCATTATTATTTTTTAACAGATAACTGTAATGCTTTTTGATACATATTTAAGGTAGCCAGATTGTATTAATAATACAACATTCCTGTATTAATACTCCTGTATTTATAGTAACATCCAAAACAATGTGCTGAACTCTGATTTATTTTTTTTTTAAAGGAGAAAAAATTTAATAGTTTGATTGCCATTTCATGATACTCAGCCCCTTTCAGTCACATCTCTGCTATCTGAGAAAAAGGAAGTTACATGGTGCATCAGGAGCCTTAGGACAGGTTTTCATCATGCTAATCACAAAATGAAAGGGCCATCTGAAAAACCACTTATTTAAAATACAGGAAGATGGCTTTTGCTGAACTTAATACCATTTGCTTAGTTTTTGAGGTCTGTAATTTCCACTTATGTTAATGTATTCTAATTATTATCCTGCTTAGCTTTTGTTTCTCATGAAGATTAAAGTGGTCTGTTTGATGTGGGCAAAGAAGTGACTGCAGAAGGTGGTTTATTAATTGGAGGATGTCAGCTCAGGAGAACGTTTTTGACATGAGCACTGTAAGGCTGTTAACAAACAGAATAACTCATTTGTCTCACCACGAAATGAAAATAA
Source organism: Phaethornis superciliosus (assembly GCA_023637945.1). Lineage (NCBI taxonomy): Eukaryota > Metazoa > Chordata > Aves > Apodiformes > Trochilidae > Phaethornis > Phaethornis superciliosus. The sequence continues at coordinate 3,379,179 of JAJQWJ010000011.1, forward strand.
AAAATCGCAACACGGTGATAAAAATCTCAACTAGGAAATGCCTGCAAGACTCTTTGAAGCCTCAGGTTCTTTTCTTCCCTGGGTTTTGGCATTGTGATATATGCAAACCACGTTCTACATCACTGTGAAGTGAAATAGGTTCTGTGCAGAACAGATGGACCAGGGCTAATGTGCCGATGTGCGCTGGAGACGAGAACAGATTAATACCACAAGGGGAGACTGGAGGAAAATTGGAAAGATGGGGGTATTTGAACTAATTCATGAATCATTTCCAACTGATGGTTATGCCTTCGGGCACAGTGAATAATATCAAGGAAAATTATTTAAAATTTTATAAATTTGTTTTAACGTAGATTAGAAGGAAGAGACGGATGATTAAAAAAGTGATGATTAAAATGATGATTTAAAAAAATCTTGTATTCCCTCCTCCCAGAATGTACCTTTGTGATTTAAATATCACCAATGAGCTTAATTATGTGCGCTGTGACATGAATTGCTGTTTTGAAAACCCATGGCAGATCCATGGACTTGTCAGAAAGCTTTGGGGAGTGGATTTTTTGCAAGAAGCATTGTATGAGCTGGGAGAACATGCTCTGCCACTTGCATCCAAGCCACAGAGTTGCAGCTCTGCAGTGCTTGGTTTGATTGCTAGATCTCATTAAGATGTCTCTCTAAGTCTCTTCTGTCCTCATCTTACCCAAACAACCCTCAGCCTCGTGACATCTAGGCTTCCCAAAGCTGCCAGAGCAAGCACGTGTAGATTCCTACATCTTTAAATGAGATCATACATTGCAGAATGAGGTTTTCAACTGAGACATTGCATATTACCAAGTTATGATACTCTTGCTAATGAGAATTTTACTCTATTTATAGAAATAAATAGATTCACCTGAGAATTAATTAAAAAAGCTAACATGCATATGAAACAAGATGCTTGAGAAGTATGTAACTTCCTAGTATGAGGGCAGGTATAGGAGGTTTTTTTACGGGTGGAAAAGCACAATTCCATGTGTCAGGACATCAAAGATTCTTAATTGTTCAGAGCTTTGTGGATATGAGCCTAATTCCTATTATTCATAATGGACATGGTTAATAAAAGGAAAAAAAAACAAAACTGTGAAGAAATTAAATGTGTAGATAATTGTTTTGATGCTTTACATGCTTTATGTTTTAGGAGATTAATTTTCAAGTTCAATGCAGAGCACTTGACAGTGAGGAAAGTTTTTGAGAAAATTGTAATGGAGATGGCTAGTTCTGTTTGCTAGTAAGGAAATAATCTGCATGGATTTCTGTTCACCAGCACAGAAGATGCTGTATCACACCTCATGTATACAATTCTTTCACTTGGGCAAGGCTCAATAAGAAAAGAGAAAGGTATAAAATGGCCAGCTTGCTGAAAACTTGATTGTCATTCTGTTGTTTTCATTGCAGGTTGCAAATCTGGCATGCTCAATTTCGAATAATGAAGAAGGTGTGAAGTTAGTCCGTATGGCAGCAACCCAGATTGATAGTCTGTGCCCACAGGTAAGTCAGATTCCTGTTAAAAAGTACTTGAGAACTCTTTTGGCATTAAAAAGCATCAGTTAGCTGTGGCAGGGCAAGCAGCCTAGATGAAGATTATAGCCTTGCCTTTGTCATTATGCTGTTGCCTGCTTTCCACCAACTGTGAAAAATTATTTCCTATCTTGAGCCCTGCATATTGAACGAGGTGTGACACTGAATTGTCGACACATACTGTAACCTGTTTGTTCTTTCTTTTCTGAAAAAAAACAAAGAAAAAAAATAAAATTGCCACTCCTCCTAACAGATATTTTTGAATAACAGGTCATCAATGCTGCACTCACACTGGCTGCCAGACCCCAGAGCAAAGTAGCACAGGACAACATGGATGTCTTTAAAGATCAGTGGGAGAAACAAGTGCGAGTTCTCACTGAAGCTGTTGATGACATTACTTCAGTTGATGATTTCCTCTCCGTTTCAGGTACTGGGATCAAAGGACTCTTCTAAAAATATATTGCTGAATTAAAGTAATGGGTTGGAACAGAGAAAGCTATAATTACTAATGCATCATTAGTACGTTAGTCTGTCATTAGATTGCTGATCTTTTACAGTCAGGAGGTGCAACCAAGCCATGCCAATTAATCCCTGGTATCTATAGTTAGTTTTTCCTCTTCCAGAAAATAGCATCCTATTTGTGCATCTATTCCTAGAGAAGTTTGGTTTTAACTCAGGCAGAAAGTGGGACTTTGACCACCTCTGAAAATTTTTTTCCCAACATGACAGGCTGACAGTGTTTGCAAAATTGTTAGAGTCCTCGTGGGGTTGTGGGGCAAGAGGAGAAAAGATGAACTTTCCTTACTGTATTTTGTATCTCAGATCAGCTGTGAGGCAGATGTACCATACAGGAAGAAGGGAAATAGGCAGATGCTGTGTATGAGTCCTACCAAAGTGCTTTGTCAGAACACAACCGGTGTTCACATTCCCAAAGAGCTGGGAAGCACTTCTGGGTTCCACAATTATTGGTGTAGCAATGCAACCAAGTGGAGAATAGTCAAGTAGTATGAGAAATTCCATTATTTTTGCACCTCTCAGACCTCACCAGGAAAGATGACAATGCAAAGCCAGCTATTGTAGGGGAAAAAAAGCATCTTAGTTTACATAAAGAAGAGATGGAGAAGAGAAGGACATTGACTCTTTGGCTCACAGTTTTTTTCTCCATCCTCCTTGTAAAGTGTTACACCTTGTGTCAAAGTTTAATGTAATAATATAGTCATACACAGTGCATACCACAATTGCAAAGTGGTGCATGTCTTGGGTTAATTCTCTGCTGCAGAAAAATCATTTTCCTATTATTATAATTTTGAGAGAGGGGAAATAAGTTGTGAATAAGGCCACAGCCTTATATATATATATTCAGAAGGTAGCTTGGCCTTAATTTGATATTTCATTCTACATCCTTCTCCTTGATGTTTCTTCAATTTCCTAGTAATCGTTTAGGATGTTTGAAGAAGAATATGTTTATCCTTTTAAAAAATGCCTTTGTTTTCTTTCTGCCCTCCCATTTATTTTGTTTGCTTGTAACCTGCTGTTATTAGCAACGCAGGAATGTTTTCTTTTAGTATAATTACACTCCTCTGTTCAACACCACTGCTAGAGTGTTTACTGCAAGCCATGACAAGAAAATGAACTCTCAGAATAAAGGGTACTTCACAATCTGGTAGCACATAGGTCTTTATTTGAGATTTGAAGCTGGCAAACACTCTTCAGCAGACCTGTTCTATAATAAAAGGGTGGACCAAGCTGTAAACTGCAGACCAATGCCACAAGCCAAAGAGAAAGCTTTGTTTCTTAAGAAAGCAAAGTTTCTTAAGTGGCCATTTGTTTATTTGTTTGAGGACTTTGTTTACCCCATGCACTTGTATCCATAAACCCAGAAGTTATTTGAATGGATTACATTTCTATTTTTTGTTTTACTCAGCTCATATTTTCTTCTAAGTTAGTTTTGTCATAGATCCAAAATTTCCAAGGCAACTGTGAAGTAGTATTTCTGTTGGGTTTAGATTTTTTTCCTAATACTTTCCATAGCCACATCTATTAAAAATGAGAAAACATCTCATGTAGCCAGAGAGCCCGTTGCTGTTAACTGTAAGCTTGGAAACCTCAGCTTACACAGGGTAGTTTTATTTTTGGATGTTAAATCAGTGAAGCATTCAAAATGGGCTAGTGTCTGGTTAAATGTACCTCATGAAATGACACCTCCTCCTCTTCAGATTGTGTGTCACATTTGATGACATGTTTTATTAATACAGTGGCTACGAGATAAAGTCTGACCCTAATTTAATCAGTTACTTTCTATTCCTAATGTACTCTGTTCAAATTCATGTAGCACTTCTTGTTGGGCACAATTTGGTTGTGCCATAGAAAAAAATAGATAATGCTGAGGAGGAAATAATGAAGAAAAATTTTAGAAAAGCAACAGTTTTTAAATGTAGGTAAATTCTTTTAAATGAATAATATTGCCTTGATACTCTTGGGACTTTCATTCTTCATTCAGAAGCATTATAGTTTAAAATTTGACATCATGTAAAACATTTCTTACATTCTCAAATGATCCAACCTTGGGATTTTTAACAGTGGCAATTAGTGTACCATTCTATTTTTGTGGCCAAGGATAATTAACAAAAAGCAGTTGGTGAACTGATTGAGTCTGCTTTATTTATTACTACTGGAAAGAGCAGCATTTCATTTTCAGTTTAGATGTGTCTGTGGCAGAAAAGCAACTTGGTGTTTAGAGTCACTGAGTTTCTCAAAGTGAGTTTGCTCAACTATGAAATTCAGTCGTAGTTTTTATATTGAAATGATTTTTAACTGTATTGCCTGCAGGGAAAAAAATGTCTGACCTAGTCAAAATCTGCTTCACCCTTTCTGATCATCTGTATGTGAGAGTACTACAAAAACTGTGATGCTGCAGCATCAGAGAAGGAGATGGGCTGATTCTTAGCCCAGAGAAAGCAAAGCAGCTCCCAAAATTTCAAGAAACCTACTTGATATTGCATCATCTGAGCAGACTCACTGTTGTCCTGTCCTATTTTAGAACATGCTTAGTCATGTATGATGCTCCTGTGTGTCATGAGAAATTTACACCTTAGTCTCCAGCATAGATGGAGTAAAGGAGATGAACTGCTTGTGCACAGGCTTCCTACTATCTACAGATGCAATTTGCTGTTGCTTTTTCAGAATTGTTTCTCTACTTTTCTAACTTATTTAAGCACAAACAAGCCAAACATATTCAACGTTTATGGGGATGTTGTGAATTGATCATCTGCAGATGACTGCTCCACTGTTTGCATAATATTTGACCTCTTTCCTTTTTTTGCATTGATTTTTATTACACTTCCATTTTGAGAAAATTCAGAGTGATCCTTGAAATTAAAGTGACTGTTTTTCAAAGAATTACAGGTTGGCACTCACAGTATAGGTGAGAGGGCATAGCCCAGACCCTTCTAAAGATAAATATCACACTCAGGATTTTTATTGTTGTGTAGTGGAGTATCACAGAATGGAGTTTGTTTTGCAGACCTGGATAAGGACAGGTATCAATTTTTTAGCATAATGACATTTACCCAAATCAGTAAACTTTGCTATGAGGAACAGTGCAATGAAATGAGCCTCATTGAAATGAATGAGCCTCATTCTTTTTTTTTTTTTCTACATTCCAGAAAACCATATTCTGGAAGATGTGAATAAGTGTGTGATTGCTCTCCAAGAGGGGGATGTTGATACACTGGACAGAACTGCAGGTGCCATCCGTGGCCGTGCAGCCAGAGTTATTCACATTATTAATGCTGAGATGGAAAATTACGAAACTGGAGTTTATACTGAGAAAGTACTGGAAGCTACCAAACTGCTCTCTGAAACTGGTAAGTTTATTTTTGAAATATTGTTCAATATGAAGTCACTGGAAACTTTCAGTTCTCTGAAATCTGTAACTCAGAGGGGAACCTGTGCTTGAAAACAAGATACAAACAAATTAATTACCATGAGTGAGTTTTTTCATTCTCTTCTCGGTGCTATTGCAAAATTCATATTGACAAGAGCCATATAAGAGATTCAGTAACCCATCAAAGCTTGTCTACTTGTTGAAATTTTCAATGATTTGAGTAAATAAAACACAGCTTTTTCTTCAAGTTCTTTCTGATCTGGTTGATTATGCATTACGTGTCTCTAGAAAATCATTGCAAATATTACTCTGTGGTCTGTGCAGGTGAATGTTTCTTATTGGTGACTGTAGCTGTGTTTTTAAACAAAACAATTTGTCATTGAAAATAACATTTAAGTTATGAAAAAATATAAAAGTCTGCCAAATCATGTAAAATATACAGATTGTATAAAATTGTCAAGGTTTAATGCTGGGTTGGCAATTAAATGACTGACAGATGCTCTCTATTAAACCCTCTCCCTTCCCAGGAAGGAAAGAGAATAAGGGAGACAGACTGGGCTTCACAGCTTTAATGAAAATAATAATGATGAAAAAGCAAATAATGAAATAGATACAGGTGGATGCAAAACCACTATTGGGCTTCACCCCAGTAACACTCACATTCTGCTGCAGTCAGAAGCAGATGAGAAATGGGTGCAGGAACACACAGATTGAGGGGTTCATGGATAAGGACCAAAGGGAGGAGAATGGATGTAGTCCTCCCAGGACACCAACCATGGATGAAGAGAGCTTGACCCTTGTGTTCCTTCAGCTTCATACTGAGTGTGTGTCTGGGATGGAAAACATCATTTGGTCTGTTTTGGTCACCTGCCCAGTCTGCTCCTCCCCATAGGAGAGTTGCAGGTGTGTTCCCTTTCCTCCATTCTGTTTCTGGAGCATAAGGTGTTTTTCAGAACCAAGCAGTGGTCTTGGTTCTGCACACCATTCTCCAGCAGTGAATGTAAAAGTCAAGCATGATCAGTCCTACAAGCAGACACTGACTGAAAAACATGCTGCTATTTACAGGAAGTGCAGTCACTTAGAAGAGACTTAACCAAAAAGTGAAATGACTAAAATGAAAATTTTTTCTGCCCTGGCTCAAACCAAGACCAAAAAATAGATTGTATAAAAATAGAAACAACTTCTAGAGGGAGAGACTGGTCAAAAACACTGTTGTTTTATTTTTTTCAACCTGTTTTTGCCTTCACCAAAGCAGAGGTTGGATTCATCTGAGTGTCAGTGATTACATCTGAGCTGCTCATTTTAGACTCCTTTATACTCAGTATTAGCTGTTGCTATGTGCATCTGAGTTGTTCAGTGCAGGCAATACTATCAAATGCTCTCATCTTAGAGCTGCAGTCTACGTTTGTTCAGGTGAATCATACTTTAAATTTCATTGATTTTATGGACTAAGTATGAAATAGATACAGGTGTATGCAAAACCACTATTGGGCTTCACCCCAGTAACACTCACGTCACATTATTAGTTATCCTATTATATACTACCCAACAAGAGACCAGAGGAGTGAGTATTATAAATAGAATTATAGTTGCAAATGTTTATGAAGAGGTATGGATTCACAAAAAGAAATTAATCTGTTCATTTTAATATGGTTAAATGTTCTATTTCACTCTCATGGTAAAGTCATGTATAAAGAAAGATATTTTGCAGAATTTTTCCTACCACTAAACTTCTTTATTAAGCAAAATAAAGCATAAGTTCAGTCTTTTCATTCAGCTAAAATTTCTGACCAATTGTTCTACAAATTTCTTAATTTTTCAACAGAGTAACTGGCAGTTATGAAGTGCAGTTATATAGACCACCAATAGGCACAGTAAATACTTACATTCTATATTTAATGCACTTTTTTGCATCATATAGTATGAATTATGACTCAATTCCAGAAGTTCTGGACTAAGAGCATCTTGACAACATCAACTTTTAAACTCTGAGATTCAGTACTTAAGATTCAGTCCCTGTTCCTCAAATTCAAAGTTATTACTTATTGTGTATTTTGTAAAATGTAAATTTGTAATAAAACCTAAAAAAAAAAAATATTAAGAACTGTACTTCATGTACAAATTGTGCAACAGAAGTTCAGAAGACAGAATGAGCCCAAATTTAGTGGAGCTAATAAAGCTAAGCTGATTTATGCCAGACATGAATGTAGATCATTAATATCACTGCACAATTTCTATCTGTAGCTTTTCAGGCCATTTACAAAGGCATCGATTAGTATTTCTCTGTTTGTTGATTCAAAAAGGTAGAATTTACTGACGTACTTTGTCACTCTAGAATAAAGTGGTTAAAATGGGTTTTAGACCATCCTTATGGCATTCTGTGCCTGCCTGTTTGTACCCTGCCCTCTCCCACAGAACAAGTCTCGTAGCAAATATAGCTACATCTCTGTAGCTGTGGATATAGAGATATGGGTATCTGTGAATAAATATGTGTATATATATATTCTTTCTATTCATCACCTTGAGATGTGGCACAGATTTTCTCAGACTCTCAAGAATGATGCAAGTGATTTATTTGGAGTCAGGCTCCACCTACAGATGCACATATCAAAATATCAGTGAGAAACACCTTGATCAGTTTAATCTTTTTTTTTTTTTTTTTCTAATTGAGTTTTATTTATTTCCAATAAAGTGCTCTTCAAAGATGGGTAAAAATTAATTAAATGACAATGGAAGGGAAAGAAGCACATTGCCTTTCTCTTATTATGAACTCCTTAACTACCAGGAAAGCCTCTGTGAAGCCTCTTTTTACAGGGATTTCATATTGTTCTATGAGCACTGGCTTTGATCCACAGTGCAGAAATAGGGGTACACTGTTTTGGAAAAAAAAACCCAACACCTTTCAAATGCTTATTTGTAAGATGGAGAAAATTAATCTTTGATGAGAACCATATTGGTAGGTTCCAAGAAATTGAAATATGCAAACCTTACTTTATTAGCTGCTTTCACCTTGAAGTTTTATTTGTCTGTTGGTTTAACTTACAGCCTTTGGAATATATGGGGTGAGATTTTATAGTGTTTTAGTGCTTCTTGCCCATGTGTGACTAACCCACTGCCTTTACAGCCAAGTGCTTGGTGGAGGCAGGATTCTTACCTGTGACAGCAGTACTAGGTCATGACATATTGGTTAATGTCTTTTTTAAATTGGGTACTTTTATTTTCTTTTAAAATCAAAATAAAAACTTGACTCTTGCTGACTTTCTAATAAAATCAAGATGAAAAATATAAAACTATGGAGTCTGCGGGGCTCGCTGGGAGCAAACAACAAAGTCGTAGATTTCAGTGGATGTTAATTGTGTGCAAGAGGAAACCAGAGCTTCAGGGTTTAATTTTTTTTTTGCTCTTTGGGCACTGGGAAGTTTTACTAATAAATAAATTTAGCTTGGTTTCCTAAAGAGCAAAGGTCACCCTGGGTGAAGTCCCAGCCGTGAGCATCAGGCAGGTTCTTGGGGACAGGGATGGCCTCAGGCCATGTGGGATCAGTCAGGATCAGACCCCTGAGAGGACCCAGGGTCAGACACAGCCCAGGGATTTGTTGGGCAGGGCCGTGCTGAAGGTTCCTGTTAAATGTTATATTGCTATTCTGCATTTGTAGAGAAGTGTGAAATTATCCTAATACAGATATCCATGAAAAAAAGGAAGGAGACAATGGTGGAAGAGGAAAGAGAAGGCAACAAAAATGGTGAAGGGGCAGGGAAGGGAGTAAGAGAAAACAGAGAACACAGGTCCTAGTTGAAAATTGAGATCTTTCATGCTGCTCAGCACCCTTTCCATCTTGGTCCTCCAAAGGGTGTCCTCTAGACTTTGATAAGGAGGACATTGAAGTCTTCTCAGCAATTGCCTGAGGAGTTGTAACAACTGAAACAAAGGAGCATGGGTGTCTCATTGGTAAAAAGAATTGTGGTAGAAAGCAATGAAGTAGCAGGCAACAGGATTAAACATTATTTTCCAAGATTTCTGAGATGTTGGGAGGAGAAAAACCTGTGACCTTCTTTAAAGGTCAGAGATCTGAATATAAATTAGGAACTAGAGTAGACTTTGCAGGGTTGTAATGAAAGGGAGTGAATGGGAAATGAAGGAGATAAAGCAGAACAAATGAAACCAGAACTTTCTGGGGAGGGCTGTACAAACTTTCTGATTTTTGTTGTTGTTGTTGGATTTTTTGTGTTTGGTTTTGTTTGTTTTTTTATTTTTTATTCCTTCCAGTTTGCACTGGGATGTCTGGAACACCATCCTGGAAGAGCCAGTACTGTCATACATGCTTTACTTACTCCTGTGAAGAGCACTGGAAATATGAAATGGTCTGATTCAGACCAGAAATTAGTGTTTCAGCTTTTAGCATGCTTTAAAATATCCTAGTAACTTTATAACTATCTGTATTTTAAAGTAGGGCACTCCCTGTTTTCTGTTTTCACTCAAATTTTTTATTTTTGTCTATCAGAATGGACTCAAGTTCAAAATCAGCACTACTGGCAGTTCAGCAATAAGCCTGTGAGAGTTTTATCAGTGAGAATAGGACAAACTTTGAAGATATTTATCACTGGGAATAGGCAGCTCAATGATATTATCAAATCTAATACTAAAATGTGGTACAGATGGATTTTGCAGCAGTGATATGAAGGGAAACAAAATGTAGGAGCAAGATGAATTTAAGCATAGCTGTAATAAAAAGAAAAAAAAAAACCAACATACTGAATGTGAAGGAGAGTTAAAAATTGCAAAATGGAGCCTATTTAAAAAACAAATTATGTTAAATTCATGTTTTATGGGAGTTTCAAGTAGTTACAGTACAACTTGTGGGTTCCATCATCCTGAGAACATGAGATCATTTATCCAGGGGTTTTGATGAAATTATGGATTTTATTTTGCAAAGCACTTTAGCATTTTCTTTTAAGTTTTGCTAAACTGAAATCCAAAGGTCAAGACATCACCATGAAAACCCATTTAACACATTATTTAAAGAAAAGTATTTTACAAAAGGAACATAGAATACCCCAAATTATGTTCCACCAGTGCTGCTTTCAGCCAAAGACTTTTTAACTAGAGGGACTGTGTCCAATATGCAGAGGGATACAGTAAGAAAAAAATGTAAAATATATTATTCACCATGCTGTCCTAAATCATAAATACTATTTATTTTTCTCTCCACTTTTAGAGTTTAAAAATAGAATACAGTACTAACATGGAATAAATTGCAATTGATTTAGATTTTTAAAGGCTTTTCATGAGGCCCTGCACACACAGCTGTTTGGAAAATGGGTAACCATGGAGTGAATGTTAAGGTCTTTGATGGATTAAGAACTGGCTACAAGGCACAAGCAAAGCATAAAGGACCATTGCTCAGCAGGCAAAAAGATAAATCCTGGGAGGCTTCAGGGGTCAGCCTGGTGATTATTATTAATATAATGCATTAATTAAAAGGTGAATAGATAGAAGCAAAATTTTCCACAAGGAGAATGCTGGTTTGGCTGGTGAGAGCAGGGGAGTTTCCTTACCAGAAAGACAACACTGGAAGATATTTTTATTTAATTTTTTCTAAGTAACTGGAACAATTTAAAATATATTATGCATAATTACAGGAGGACTGTCAGCTAATTCATCCTCTCAGAAAAACTATGGTGTCATTATAGGCAGCTGGGCAAAGGTACCTTTTCCATGCACAACAGCCCTCAAATTAGTGTTTAAGGTTTTAACCTGTACTTGAAAGAGAATATTTACTAAATGCCCTGAATATATCTGTGAGCGTTGATCTCCACAGCCTGAATATCTTCCAGAAATGCTAGAGGGTCAAGATAAGGATCCCAAAGTTAAAGAAACATGGGGATTTGGAGGTAAATTAGCTCCAGAAGAATATAAAGAGACTAGAATTATATATTTCGGTGTGCCAGACACCTTAGATAATGAATGGTAGGTCACTATAGTAGAAGTGCCCATTTTCATAAATCATAATTACTTTGTTTCTGTTCAAATCTTTCATCAACACCATCTTGTGTTCTTATGATCCATTTTTTAAAGGAAGGAGGATGGTTTCAGAGGTCCAGAAAAATCCCAAACCTATACCAAGTCTAGAAAATACAGGCAGAAAATTGCAGTGCATATTGCCTAGCTGCAACAATGTTTTGTTAATATAAGTGGTAATTGTACAATAATCTTTTAAAATAAAACACTTGCATTCCCTTGCCTATATATGTCTATATACAGAGAAACTTACCACTAAAGCCAGGAAGTTACAAAGCTTTCCTTGTAGTATAGAAGTCATTTTGTGTCCAACAGCATGCAGCCATTTTCTTGAGGGCAATTTTCAATTTCAATTGAATTTTTTCAATTCAAAAATGGAAACTTTTGAATAGTTTCAAAAATTATTTCAAGCTTTTATTTGAAATAGTAACCTGAAGGGAGTTCCATTTAGTAGTAGTGATATTTTGGAGGTACTCACTGTATGCAGTCTTTATTTGCACAAGCAGGCTGGAGAAATGAGTGGGACATCTGGAACTGGTGGGACAACTTTGTCCCTGCAGCCATCATTTGTTATCAATCTTTGTGTGGTTTTTGCTGTCCCAGTTCCTTACATCTTCCTACTGGGCTGGCCAGGAGGCTCCTGATTGCAGACACCCCTTGCCTGGCTTCTCCCTTGACATTTTATCTTTCTGCAAAGGATGATTCAATCAGGACAAAGTCTGAAGGTTTGGGTTTTGTTTCTTTTATGTGTGTTTTATCTCCAGCTACTTAACAACCTAACTCCAGACACCCCATTGACACTGGTTTTACAGTCCATGGCTGAACTGGCAGTGAAGGCTGATTCTGCCTGAAAATCCTGTGGTTACAGCAAAATGCCACAGAGCAGGTGGATTCATCAGGGGAAAAGCTCATCTGTAAAGAGCGAGAAAAGATGGTCTTGTGCTTCAGACAGTGATGTTCCCTCCTTTCCTATCCCATAGAATTTAAACCAGCATGCTTGGAATTGTGCTCTGGTTTTGCTTTTCCTCTTTTCTGAGTGACCCATGTGAGACACGAGGGGTTTCCCATCTAGAACTGATGAGGATTCAGATATTTACTGAAGAGTTTTTAGCTGTTAAGGAAGTTGGTGATCTCTGGGAGTACAGAACTCCCTCTGAAACCTTCAGAAAACCCAATCCAGGAATATACAACACAGAGATAGTTCTATATGGCCTTTTCTTAATCCATGATAACCAAAATAATATTAATATGTGCATGTGTATGCATGGTAAGTCTGTGCTTCTTGGAAAACCAGTTGGCCTAATATTGCTATATATATGGTTTCATAAAGATTTTTAATTTTAATTAGCAATACAATAATCATAACTGAAATGTTGTAAATTAATATATGATACTAGACCAGGGTTTAATAAACTTTTAGTGAAATATTTAGAATCTTCTGATAAAGAATATATGTTTCTTCTGGAAACAGACATTGGCAAGCACTTCAAGCTAAATAAGGTGTCATGTTCAATTCCTTTTTCATCCTTCAAACTAAATTGAGATACTGTGCTGTTTTCAACAGAGTATGCTAGGTATCCCATAGGAATTATGTTTAAATACATGTTTAAAATACTTAAAGTTCCCAGTTGGAGAGTGTGTTCATTCCTGAATTGAGTCAAAATAATAAATAGATAAAACATTTTTTTTAAAAAATACAAAATAACCAAATAAACTCCAAGCAAACACAAAACAACCTCGAAGAAATTTCATTCGAAACTCTGAAATTTTAAGCTATGTCTTTGTGTATTGTAGAGGCACTAAAACCTCTTAAACCTGGATAATGGTTGGGATTTTTTCCTAAGAGAACATAATTTTTGTTAATGTAGTGGGTTATCCATCAATTTTTTTATTAGTAGTCTCCCCTGCTAACTCTTGCAGTACTGCAGTGTCATTCTTGAATTATCTTATCCAAATCAGACCAGATTTTTATGGCCATTTAAGGTCTATTTGACCAGTGGATTGCCACCCAAGAATTCTTAAATGAAATGAATACAGGAGCCTTGCCAGAGGGCAAAGCTGAGTATACTGAGATCTGTGAGATCAGTGATTCCTGTTTGTCAGTGAACTCTATCAGGCTATGAGTAGTTTCCTTGACTAAACCAGCTTTTTATTTTTTAATTTTTTTTTTTTAATTAAAAAAACCTACATATCATTTTGTGTCCAACAATACTAATGAAAACTATACTTTTTTTAATAAGGAGTATAGAATAATTTATGGTATTTGGACTAAATATTGTTATCAAAATGTAGAAATATATGTCTGCATACAACCACAAAAAATTGTGGTTTTTTGAAAAATACTTTTATATCTTTCTTTTTGTTCACAAGCTACAAAAATCTCAGTTGGGAACTGAGAAAAAGGGACATAGTTCTCTAACTAGGGCCTCACTGTGCAACTTCAAAGTATATACTTTCAAGTCTTTTCTTATATAGTGTAGTAATTCTAGATTGACCTATGTCATTTTTTACAATAGCATCCCATTGTTAGACACATTGCAGAAATCCCTTTGTTACATCTCTCTGGGTTAATAACATACCACAGGTAATTAATTATTCCTTGAGATCATTTTTCCTCTTTAGTTCCATGTCCACCTTGCAGTAATTTAATTTGCTTTTCCCTTGTTTTGCTTCTGAGACTGTCATGTGTGGCCATGTCAAAAATCTTACCAAGGTCAAGCTCCATCATATGTACTGCTTTTCCCAACCCACTAGATGGCTGCCCTGAAAAGTAAAATATTCTAATAGCTTGATGCATATTATTTTGACAAATCTGTTGCCTGTCCGACATCTGCTCATTATTTACTAAGTAATTAAACAGTAATTGCTTTACATCGTGTTTCATCATCTTTCTGGGTACTGAAATTAGGCTGGATATCCTATAATTCTTCCTTTCTTTGCTACCTTTATATAAGTAGATATATATAAATAAATATCCCTGGAACTTTCACTGTTATTGTGTTTCTTGAGTTCTCAAAGATATTCAAAAATTGTTTTGATTATTTTCTTAAGAAATGCAGGGTAAATTTAATTATTCTCTGTTAACTCGAATACTTAATATGTACATGTTCTGAAAACCTGCCCTTTCCTAAGACTATCTCTGCTAATTAAGAAGGTCTAGACAGAAATTTAAGGACCTTAAAAATTAGAGTTCTTTGCCTCCTTTTCTATTGCCATTTCTGCATCTCTGATTTTACTTGTTTTATCTTTGTGACCTTACATAATTTTTCTTTTATTCTTTATGTTTACATTTTTCCTTGCATTTTTATTGATTGCTTTTTGATTTTGGGGCTAGAGACTTCCTTATGCAATTGCATTGTCCTCCTACTACACTTTCAAATGTTCCATTAATTAATTAGATATATGCATTCATTAATACTCTTCCCAAAACTAGCATCTCTGTCAAACTTATTTTCTACTTGAAATGTTTTCCCTCTGCTTAGCAATGCTTTGTTAATGTTTAATTTTTTTGTCTGTTGTTTCTGTCTGTTGTTTAAGTCTGTTGCTTCTTCTTTTCTCCAATATATCTCAAGCACTTACTGAACATTACCTTCATGAAAGATACAATTCTGTTTCTTCAACTATTTACATGAATAAACATAAGTGTATATATGTAGACAGAAAGGTATTTGAAAGGTATTGCCTTTAACATCCAGTAAGATTTAAATGCCATAAAGGTTGAGCTCATAGTTGCTGACAGTTGTTCGTCAAAGTCCTAAATAATTTTTACTTTAAATCAAATAGTAAGATGCATAAGACAGTTTTCATTTTGAGAAAAATATATTTAAAGGCATTCAGTTAAGAAGAAAATGTGGTTTCCTACTACAGTGAAAATTTACTGCCTAGGAAAGTTTGTTACTGCTCTTGATGAAAACAATACTGGAAATTCCCCTGCAGCTGAGATCAGGTTACCAAAAAAAAGTGTGTTAGAAATACACTAGGGAAAAGCTGATCAAGAAAGATAAAATTATAAAACCAAAATCCAAGTGTCTGAGTTAGGAATTATTTCCTGGTTTTCCAACTATAGTGCCAAAATAATTAAGTCAATGGTACATGATTTGGATACCTAGATGTTAGAAGGCAAATAATAATGATGTGAGTATAATGAAAAGAAAAATCTATAAATCTGATGCTTGACAGGAGTTCCTTAAATCTGTAAGAATTAATCCCAATGGATTTTGTATCCAGGTTTCTAAGGAATCATTGATTCTGTTTGTCCTGTTGTAAATGAAAGCCCTTTAAGTCCTCCAAGACTTATGTCAAAATATTGAAGAATAAGAGTAACTAAGTAAAAGAATATATGTGCATTGTATTTAGTGGGACTTGACATTCATGTATCTGTTTGTAGGATTTGGGTTTAAGTTGTTAGAGGAGTGATTTGGGGAACATTCATCTTTCTGCATGTGTGATATGCAGAAAGTGATTATACCTTCAAAGGAATCCTGTATAAAATTTAAAGATAAGCCTCTGGTACTTCAAGAACTGCCTTTAAACTATTTACATTAAGTAAATAATAGCCTGAAGATATGTATTTGAAAAGCTCCTATCACAGTTTATAATACCACAAGCTAATATCTATGTTTATTTTTTGTGTTATATACATAATGATAGTGAAGAAACAATGTTCATTTACTTGCCTTCACAAAAGTAATTTGCTAGCTTTTTTCATTTTATCCCTTCTACTATTATTATTACTCAATATGAGCTAGATTGTAGTTAGTTATTTAAATTAGTAGGCATAATGGCTACAGTTTGCTTTGATCATTTGGTGTTAAATACATACTGTGTGCTTTCCAATTTGTAAAGGCTTTAAATGTATTTCACTGATAGCTCAGACAGCATGCAGTCTTTCCAAAGTTAGTAAATCCCTTTTTTTTTTAAAGTAATTTTACATTCTTTGTTGTGCGATCGGAGGAAAGAAGATGAAGACTGATATTTTTATGCTCTCAGTAAGTGTGCTGGAGCTCTACAGTTGGTACAAACCCACCCCATGAGCCTTTCAGGGTCTTGAAATTGTAACGTTACGTACTGTGTCTACTGCAATGTTTGTGCTCAAAGGACAGGGTAAAACGTTCACTGAAGATGGTGTGGAATCTTATTCCCTTTCATTTTGTTTCATCTAGTTATGCCACGCTTTGCTGAACAAGTTGAGGTTGCCATTGAGGCTCTGAGTGCCAATGTCCCACAGCCATTTGAAGAGAATGAGTTCATAGATGCCTCCCGTTTGGTCTACGATGGAGTTCGGGATATCAGGAAAGCTGTTCTGATGATAAGGGTATGTAAGGCATCTGGGAAACAAGAGCTGGGACCTAAAGGATAGTAGCACATTGGATGAGAGGAATATAAAAGCTTCTTAGAATCATATTTGTTTTGTAATAAGCCAGAGAGGAAAAAATTAACGTTGAAACAAATGTGAAACAAAAATATATACAGAAAAAAAGAATTTGTAAATGAGAAGATGGACGTATCTTAGGAGGTGAACCACAATTTTTTGATCATCTTGGAGAAGATTCTATGGCAATGGCCAGTGGGGGCAAACTTCATTAATATTTCCACAGTAATTGCATTAATTTGCTAAGATACTCACAAATTGTGTAGATTGGTGGGGGGTTTTCTCCTACTGTATGTGTGTTGGGATGTGAGGTAAGTCTGGTTAAAATTTGAATAAATAAATTGTTGCTCCAGTGATTCTCTGCAGGGATGGTTTTGAATGTTTACTGAGGTAATGAATGTGTCATTTCAGCACTGACTAACCAGTAGATTCAGTTTGCTTAAAGCATCAAAACCCCAACCAAGTAAATTAAAAAACCACAGAACAACAAAATAATTGTGAGACTAGGTGTGAGTCTTGCTTTTCAGTGTAGTCTACAGTCAAAACAAAGAAAGATTTTAAAAAAAAATAAAATGAAATTAACAAATCAAACCTGGGTTGGATGTTTCTTCAGTAATTATAACTTTAATTTGAAACTCAAATTACCTTGAATCTGCTCTAGTGAAAGCTACATATAAATAGAGCCATGATGAAAATCTCAAAGAAAACATGAACCAAATAGCAGTGCTAAACCAAACAGGTAACATACAGGTGTGGTTATGGGTATATTATAGGACTGATGTAGGAATTCAGGAAATTAGTGAAGAACACGCTCTGTGTCTAGGAGAAATTCTGTATTTGAAAAGGGAAGTCATGGCTTGTGCTACAGAGCAGACAGACTAAAAATTTGTGAAAAATCGGTATTTTTCTGTTACTGCAACATCTATTAGTTTTGAAAGGTACTCTAGCTCTTCCTGACACTGGGGTTTGTCAGAATTCTGTTTGGGAGTGGTCTCCAGTCTCAAATCCATGTGTTTTACATCTGTGTGACCATTGGTTTAGGTGTCTACAGGGCTGATTCAGTCCTTCTGTCTTCCAGCTCAGATCAATTAAGTTCCAGACTTTGTTGTCTTGGAAACTGCATTTTAATTATCAAGGTCCTGTAACTTGTGCACAAAATCTAGAGTTGTTATGTTTAGAAGGCTGTGTTAAGAGTACAAATCTTTAAGTCAAGGTATTTCAATATAATATTTCTTTCCAGGAGAGCCTATTATAGAGAGGCTGCATCTCCAAGAGATCAAATAAAACAAAGCAATGTTGCAAGAGAGAAAAGCTTGGCAGCATACAGATAACACTTAACTACAGTTCTTCATCTTAATGAAAAATGTAGTTATTTTTGGAAGAAAATGAGGGTGTTGAATTCTCCACACTTGAAAACCTTAAGAGAGTGAATCTGAAAGATAATTTTGAATTAGATATCACTTGCACAGAGGGGAAAAAACTGAGATTTCTCATGCTTGTAGTGTATTATTAACACTTGGATTAACTTGCCCTTTTAGTTGCACTACGTTTTCTCCAAGTTCAACATCTGTACCTATTAAGATTCAGTCTTCTAAAGACCTTAAACTCTCAGAATATGAATGTCAGGCAGTAACAGCAGTATGGGTTTTCTGAATGCTTGATGAACCCCTGAAACACAGGATTTTCAGAATATTTTAGCTTTTTTAGAGGCATCCTCATATCCTTACTGGTTACAGTGTTGAGATTTTACTACTTTGACTGTTACACCCTTACTTTATGGCAACTCTGACTACAACAGCCTGGGAAAGGGCTGTGTTTTCTCTTTCATAGTCTTACATATAAAAGTGGCAGCAGAAGAAATCAGGATTATACTTGTGTGGGGAAGTGGTGCTGGTTTTACAAGGACATTGACCAGTGCAACTGGCTAGCTGAATGGCCTTGGAGGATTGGGAGGAGATAGCTGGTTTGTGAAAAAGGGGTTGAAACTCTCCCTCCTGTTCCTCTTTTCACAGTAAAGCCTAAACAGATAAAAAGCTGAGCCCTAGGATAGCAAATACTCTCTTTGCTCAGGGTGTTGTACAATTCTTCTAGTAGCTGGTTTGCTTATGACAGATTTTAAAGTCACATTCTGCCCTCAGGAGCAAAGAGAATAATCTGATTAAAGGTGGTAGGAAAGCAAGAGCCATTGGACATTATAATGATGGGTACCAATCTTTTTTCTTTTTTTTTTTTTTTATCGTGTGGTAGTAAATATAAATTTATTTTTTCACCTAACTTCATCTCCTGTCTCTCCTGCTATATACACTATTTGTACATGCATCTCTTCAGAGCTGCAGCCTGAGTTTCATTACCATGCTGTCACACTTGGTTATTTCTTTCTCCAGTGCTCAGCATCAAAAATCTGTATTTAATTCATAGTCTTTAAGCCCAATGAAGATGATTGTGTTTTACTCTCCCTATCATGTGTGCTTCACCATGCAGCCAGCAAAGCAGCTGATTTCCTGCTACAAACAGTGATGTGCACTTCATGTTGGAAGCCAGGCTGTAATATAAATATCACTAAAAGGCTTCTCTACATTATGTTAGAGGGTTTGGACCAGTTCCTAGTGACTGAGCATCTTCAGGATAGAGCTGTAATGACAACTGGCAATGATTAGCACCTCTGCTAGAAAACTTGACGTTGCCTCTAAGCATGAAATGCCAGCATGGATGATTTTTTCTGTAATGGTTGGTCCTCTGGGTTGACATTGAGGCATATGGGTATCCAGTAAGGTGAGGATTTCCCTGCACAGCTACTGTGACCTTTTTTCTATTACAACTATCATGTGTTGTACCTACAGAAGTTACTTGTGGGCAGATTGTTGTACTAAATGCTATTCAAGCACAAAATGGAATCTAATCATCCTTCTGAAGTACATTTCTGGTTTTGCACCATCTATATTTTAAAAAGTACTGAATAGGAAGATAAAGTAAACTGTTTGTATATACATAAGAAAACTTTTATTCTAATTTTTTGCTAGAAGGTAAAAAACCCCAAATAAACAGATCAATATATTTTCAACCTCCCTTCAACAATTTAAACAGCCTGAAGCCAGCATATACATAACAATTTCATGACCCTCACACCATTTCTAGCCCCAGCAATAGAGATAATGTGCTTTCAGTTTAAGGGATGAGGCAAATTCCAAATTCCTGTATCTGAAAAGAACCATGTGAACTAAGAGTAAATTATAAACTCTACATTTGTTTCAAAAGTGATTGACATCATTTACAATTTCTTCAAAGAGGAAATTTATTGGCCTTCATAATTTTTTTTTCTAGGATGTTAGTTTCTAGGATGTTACCCGGGTTTTTACTTTCTCTTTGGAAGATTATGTGGAGATTCCAGTAATATAACAGCATTAGTGTCCATTTATATATGTAATAACATCATTTTGAAATACTGCATTCCAGGTTTTAGTGTTTCCAAAGGATACTCATTCCTGGCACTGTATTCATCATGTTAACAGAGATAAGAAGAGTTACACCATGGAAATGATAAATGCCATTTGTAAAGAAAACTTGACTTGAAACAAATTTTAAGACACTTCAATTCCAGTTCTTTACTGCTTGGCCGACAAGTTAATTTAGAAGGGAAGAGAAACAGCATTTTTTGGGCAGATAGTCAATCAAGTAAGAGCTTCTTATACATAGGACTTTGTCTGTAGCCTTTATAAGCTTGTCATCTCTCTTTTGCTTTCTCTCCCTGTCTCTCTCTCTCTCTCCAGACACCTGAAGAGCTTGAGGATGACTCAGACTTTGAGCAGGAAGATTATGACGTTCGGAGCCGAACGAGTGTTCAGACTGAGGATGATCAGCTCATTGCTGGCCAGAGTGCAAGGGTGAGTATCAAACCCATCAACTACATTTTAGTGGCTGTAGAGCTAGAAATGAAGAGCTATGCCTTGGGAAGCTAATGCAGTGATTTTGAATCTTCAGGGTCACTTCAAAAAGGGCAGGCTTAAGTTAACCTCGGTGTTTAAAGGTTTTTTGTGCCTCGTCTATTTGCAAAGCACTGACTTTACTCAATAATCTTGGGTTTATGTGATAAGTTGTATCAGCCATGTACTCTAGTGCTATAAGAGAAGGCCTCGAGGGTTTGGAATGTGCTGAAATCATGGAAGTAGTCAGCAAATTATTTTTAAAAATATTAAAAAAAAAAGAAAAATTCCATCAGGGCGCCATGTGCTGTATCCAGAGAAATCTCCCATTAGTCATGTTTCCCAGTGTGCAAACCTGTCAAGAAGATCTGTTTAAGCTACTGAGTAGACCCTGTAATTTAATTGTAATTGAAGACATTTGTTACTGAGTCAATGTAATTTTACCAGGGTAATTACATCATGATAAACTCAAGTCACTGTGATTTGTGACCTTAGCTTGTGCATGGGGATTGCAAATTAAGCTGATGAGTGCTTCAGGGGTCACAGGTGCTGCAGAAGTGAAGTCTGTTAACACTCAGAATTATGCCACCCTCTGATGAATGTTTACCTTTTACTAAATAGGCTGCTCAGCTCAGATTATATATTAAAAATTTAGCAGAATATAATTTGGGGGACAAATGACACTGTGAAAGTACATTTGACTGGAAAAAAGAGATTTAAAAAAAAAGCCAGCCTTAAAATTTTCCAGCAGAAAACCATTAGGATGTGGGAATTACCTGAATTATTGTCATTTACACAGGTCTGCAGGTTTCTTCTGGTAAGTACTAAAAGTGAAGTGCTGAACCACATTAAAAGCATCCTCCCCACTCACAACCAACACTGTAGGAAAAGCTGGTAAATTGAACAGTGACTTTTTACCTTGAATTCTGGAAGAGGATTTGTAGGGCTGATGACCTGAGGACCAAAAAGCAGCAAAGCTTTGAAAGATCAGCTCAGAGGACCATCAAGGAGGAGTTTTCAGCTGCTCTAGGAAGACCCACAGTTCGTTAGGGCTTGACACAGACATTCTACACCCTGAAAGGAAAAAGTAGAGCCATGAAAACCTAAATGAAACTTATTCAGAGGTACAGGAGGAATCTGACACATAAATACAATGGAATGGGCAGAGATTTCTTTTTTCCTTAAATTACTTTCCTTGAATATTGAGTACAGATGGGAAATAAACAATATGATGTATCAGAAAATATATTTTTCTATCACTGCATCCCAAGAACAAAACATTTTTCCTTGTCCATCAAGGATATCTCATATCTATCATTCCAAAATAATGTAAAATGTAGTATGTCACAGGAAGCAGCAAATTATGAAAAATGAAAATAAAAACATGTTAAGCAGGAGCAACCCAGTCCACAGTCTTGTGACTCATTGAAATCAGTCTGCTAATCTGAAATCAGTCATTTAAACCTTTTCTGTAGAAAAGCTGGATTTTTGTTTGTGGAATGTAATGGCTCTGTTTAATATGCTTACTCCATAAAGCTATTAGTACTTCAGTAGAAAGACTTGTGTTGGTCCTCAGAAGAAATCAAACTTGGATATATGAGCTGCATGTGCTGTAAGATATTGCTTCTTGGAAAATGCATCAGCAGCTGGAATAGAAATATTAAAATACTGTATACAAGTTTGAAGGGAGTGGAGGTGAAGCTGCTTACAGAGAGAAACCACATGCAAAACATATAGATTGTTTATTAAAATTTTACTGCTCCCACATTCCCTTAATTTCAGTAATTCATCTGCTTTGGAGTCTTGTGTGCATTTTATATATTTATTTATCAGCTTGACTTATAGTAGATTTTTCTGTGGAAAGGCTGGACTAACATTTGAAACTGCTGAGTTACATTGATAGGGCCTAATTAAAACTCATATGTTGAATTTTAATTTGATTAATTTGCAAATTTCTCATTTTCTGATCTACTGTTTACAAAACCTTTTTAATTTCTGTTGTGGAAAAGGTCAATTATGAATTTTTAAAAGCCAAGAGCATTTTAAGAATATGTAGAGAAAGACTTCAGCTGATTGAAAGTGACATAAACAAGGAAAAATATAATGGCACTTAAAGATGTGTCACACCCCATTAAATGCATAATGTTGTCTCCAAAACCCCTAAAGCCAAACAGTAGCTCAACTTGGAAACGTTACTGGAAATGTCCATTTGATCTTTAAAAGTAATTTCTGTAATTTCATAGAGGTTTCTTTTGGGGGAAGGGTGGGGAATTTTCTGCTTTATTGATAATGTTGAGGCAGGTTAGTATCAACCTGTGCCTCTTTGCATAGCTTCCAAGAGACAATTAGACTGCTAAATATTATTGAAAGATGCATTCATTCCAATTCATCTCAAACATATTATCTTGCATGTCATAGCTTGTTTTAGCAGAAAACCTTATTTCTGACAAAGAATAGGACTAGGGTAGATGTTGGAAATTCAGTCTGTCTTTTCCTGTAAATATAATTCATACATATAATTCACTTTGCTCTAAAGTTAAGATTTATCAGAAATTTGCTTTAATCTTTCTGTATTGACTGCTGAGGAATCATGGGATCACATATATAATTTTTGAATTCTTGAATGTATGAGGAAAGCTGTAAACATCCTGTGAACTCAATTTCAGCTGTCCTAACACAGATCAAATGTCTGCTGGATATTTCTTGCCATCTTCCACTCCCATAGAAAGAAAATCAGCATTTGGACTGGTGGCTATGTATAGTTTCTACCTTCCTTTTTTCATGCCCAACTTCTCCCATTTTTTTTCTCCAGGCTATCATGGCTCAGCTTCCCCAGGAGGAGAAGGCTAAGATTGCTGAGCAGGTAGAGATATTCCACCAAGAAAAGAGCAAACTAGATGCAGAGGTGGCCAAGTGGGATGACAGTGGTAATGACATCATTGTGTTGGCAAAGCAGATGTGCATGATTATGATGGAAATGACAGACTTTACTAGGTAAGGACAAAGTAACCTGTGCTGTGGACTTCTTCAGATATCCATCCTCTTCTTTTGTGGCAGTTGATAGCCTCTTGAGATGATGTGCTGAGTTTTGAGAGAAGCAAAGCCAGGTAACACACATCATACATAGCAGGATTTAAAAGTTCTGCACACGTGGCTGCTGTGGAGGTTTCTCCAAATGGGATTAATCCTGTGAAGTTTATGTCCTATTTGTGAATGTGCTATATTTGCAGATCATCTTGAAGTTCAGCAGCAAAGACAGTCTGTGGCCTCACAGACGTTCAGCTGATATTTTGTTTAGTACCCATCTAAATGCATGTTCCTCTCTGAACTTTCAACATTTTGATACAATTTATGTCCATCAAAAATAATGGCAAAACTACCTATATAATTTTGAATGCTGAACTTCTTCCCAAAACCAGCCCCAATGAAATGAAAATGTTTTCATCTAATACTTCATTGGAACCTGTCAGTAATGATTTCTTTTTGCTTTCATTTCTTTTTTTATTGATGTCTTATTCTTTCCTAATTGCAAAGCATCAAAATGCCATTTATAAATTATATCATATAAACAGAATTACTTTGTTTACATACAGTCAGATTGTTAATCATGCCGGACAGAACATTTTGCAAGATTCTTTGAATTACAGATCATGATAACAAATTAAAGGTTTTGTAATGTTTATTTCTAATAGGAGCTTAAATGATATTTATCAAACCGTGATTAGACAAAAATGGACAAAAATCTTCATGTTTTTCTTCAGAATTAAAGCAAGACACCCATTTACTCATTTCACTAAGGTGCTCAAAGAGATTTCTTAATTTCTAGATGGTCATGTGCCTTGTGTCTGGAGCCTTCAGCCCATTCTGGAGGAGACAGTCTCTGAATTGATAATATAGGGTTGGCACATACTGATTAGATAGATGGATATAGATATACAGACAGACAGATAGATGTGTGTGTATGCAAATACCATTAATTTACAAATTACTATTTGTACTTGGATAGTTGATTTGTAGTAGGCAAAGCAAACATTATTACTTTAATTATTCGTATGAAACTTTGCTTATTTTAATAGATTACTATTATAATACTTTCCAAGTATAATTTTCTCAGATTATTTGTTTTTCTCTCTGTTTGTGCTTTTACAACTATTATTTTTTTTATTAGATTCCACCACTTCTATATGCCAAATGGGAGTGTACAACCTCCTGTGAATGGTGATATTTTAAAGGACTGTTAATTATTTTTGTATCTATATTGTCTCTGATCCTTCTGCCCAAAAAAAAGAGTGAAAACATATCCAAACATATCCGCCATGGTTTCATGGAAGGAAGAAATAATGTTTTAAAGCAACAGCCCAGAATGTGAACACTTTCTGTAGCCTCCTGAAAACCTTTGCTATATTGACCATCAAACTGAAAGTTTTGTAATTACATTTTCTGCCATCAAAGAACAGAATCAAAAGACAAGAATGAGAGAAAACCACTGCTACATTTGAAGTAAATAAAAAAAAAACCAATCAAAGTGCACCTCTGCCTACATCAGATTCAATAAAACTGGTTTAATATATTCCATTAAAACAGAACAAAGCCTTTCACACCTTTTTGCTTCACTGTAACCCCTCAGCGATGTTAAAATAAAATAATTTTTGAAATGCGTGGAGTTTGTGACAGTCAGATCTGCTGATATAATTAATGTCAAAGCATGCGAGGTCACCATGAAGGATTTTTGCTACAGTTTATGTTCAATAGAAGTGGCATACTTATAGTTCAATATCTGTTTCAGGTGGAAATGAAAAGTATGAAATGAACATAAAAATGGAAATATGCTTCAGTATGTTATTCTTTTCATTACAGGTGAAAAAAAAATCCCAAAATCATACTGTGTTGTACTTAAAAAAAATGCCTCCAGTTTAAAAACACATGGGTTTGATCATATGATTTTCCATCAGTTTTGTCTGAAGCTGTGTTTCTTAACATAGTATTTAAAAACAAAAAAAAACAACAGCACAAAACCCCTGAAAAACTTACTTCTAACTGAGCCATTCTCCGGAGCAGTAGCAAATGTATTAAAGTATGAAGCTTTAAACTCAGAAAACTGTGCATGGACTTTTAAAATTATATCTATACACATTTTGGTAACTTCAGTGATTAAAATTGGACTTTTGTGCCTCGCGATCATAAGAGCAGAGTGAAAGATCAGTCTTGAGGCTAATGGTACAAGTTTCAAGTGTAACTTAAAGAGTATGTTTTCAGTGTGTTTATTTTCTGACAAAAAATCTACTAAAAATATTTCTAAAATATTTTCTTTTGCTAGATATGACAGGATTATCATTCAGAATATTAACATTAATTTAACAGAAATTTAACATCAGGCTTGAGAATAACATAATTTTTAAATAGCTCTGTATTCCAGAATAAATGCTGGCTTACTGATCACTTAAAAATACATATGCTATTAAGTGCTTGAAGGCACCATCAGATTAAATTGCTAGTGAGACATTTTGTAAGAGAGAGGAAATATAGAAGACTTGTTTCTTAAGCTCTACTTTAAACCAGCTAAAAGGTGAAGTTATAATAAATTAAAAAATCATTCATATTACTGTTTTAAAATCATACACTAAACAGGGTCACTAAATCTGTTTCCTTACCTGATTTATTCAGGCTGTGCATAATTGTATTGTATTTCACAGAGGTAAAGGCCCCCTGAAGAACACATCAGATGTCATTAATGCAGCCAAGAAGATCGCAGAGGCAGGATCAAGGATGGACAAATTGGCACGAGCTGTAGCTGATCAGGTAACAACAAAAATCAGCAGTAATATCATGTAAGCTCTGTCAATGAGTTGCTTTTTACAGGAAAAGGTTTTCTTTGTTTGACAAAAAATTACCTGTTGAAAGTCACTGCCTGGATAGTGATCTACGTGCTGAATAAGAGTTCCAACCCCCCTGCCATGGGCAGGGACACCTTCCACTGGACCAGTTTGCTCCAAGCCCCATCCAACCTGGTCCTGAATACCTTGAGGGAGGGATCAGCCACAACTTCCTCAGATCTCCTGGGCCAGTCTCTCACCACCTTTATGGTGGAGAATTTCTTCCTTATATCTAGTCTGTATCTGGCCTCTTTCAGATTAAAACAATTACCCCTCATTCTATTGCTACAGTCCCTGCTAAAAAGTGTGTCCCCATCTTTCTTGCAAGCTCTCTTTATATACTGAAAGCCTGCCATAACATCTCCCTGGAGTCTTTTCTCCAGGCTGAACAACCCCAGATTTCAGCCTTTTTCCAGAGCAGAGATGCTCCAGACTTCTGATCATCTTTGTGGCCACCCCTGGACTT
This sequence comes from Phaethornis superciliosus, assembly GCA_023637945.1. Lineage (NCBI taxonomy): Eukaryota > Metazoa > Chordata > Aves > Apodiformes > Trochilidae > Phaethornis > Phaethornis superciliosus. The sequence goes on from JAJQWJ010000011.1 coordinate 3,406,267, forward strand.
GCTCCAACAATTCCATGTCCTTAAGGTGGGAACTCCAGAATGAGACAGAGCACTTTAGGTGGGCTCTCAGCAAAGCAGAGCAGAGGGGGAGAATTACTCTGCTGGAAATTTTGCTCAAAGGGGAACTTGACAGCTTCCTTGTCCTCTACTCTTTCTTGTCAAAATAGGAATTTCTTTTTCTCCTTCTACTGTAATAGTGTGTAACATAACCTGCCAGGGAGTGTGGGCCCAAGTGTCACACAAAGCTGCCCATTTTCCTAAGCTCAGAAATCAGGGTTTAGGTTTTCTTCATTTTTAGCAAGCATTTTTCCTGTACTTAACCCTTTCCAATCATTCAAAGGTAGCATCTGTTCATTTTAGGATAAGACAGAAAAATCCATCTGTCAGCTGCTGAAATTCCTAGTCTACAGGATTTGCAGAGGTGGAATATTTTAAAGAAACACGAAGAGACCTGCTATGCTTTGAGTGCATTGCCTTGAGTCACATACTGCATTTCAGGAGACTGTAACATGCACACTTTAATAATAAACAGTCAAATCACAGTGAGAATGAAGTGTTTGTTTCCGTGCTTGCACTTTAATGATATTTTACAGAACTTTGGAGATGCTCATACAATGTAAACTTTTAATGGGCAGCTGGATTTTTAAATACTGTTCCAATGAGAGATACTACATTTTCATTCACTTTGAAGTACTTGTATTTCAAGCCTTGTCAGCTCTCTAGAAGTATTGCTTTAAAGTTCATTTCCTTCAGTTTATAGGCTTCAAGGATAGGGTAAATATTTCTTTATTAAATTCTCACTGGTAGGGAGAAGAAGTCTCTTAGGAATTCATGCCTGAAAAGTGTGGCAGCTGTCTAGGAAATGGATGTTTTATAGCATTGCCACAAGTACAGAGCAGATTAAACCTAAACAGCTACAGTGAACCTCCATCTTTGTCTATTGTTGTAAAGGAAGAGAAAAAAAGGAAAGTGACTGCTTTCACTGTTACAGAAAAGAGTACATGCAACTACTTAACCACAAACATACTCCTTGACAGCATTTGCTGCTGGGGTTAGAGCAGTCATCTCAAGCCAGAGGTTTTGATGTTGCTGACTCGTGTGTGTGTGTTTAGTTCTATCAGCTTTTGTTGAACTGGTCTGACAAATTCTTCAAAATTGAGCATAAACTTTGAAAGATGCTAAAAAGAGATACCTGGAATCTTTGTTCCCTAAGCTATACATTCAAAGAATTCACTGTCAGTCAGACTGTGTTGGGTAGCCTTAAAGGGTATTTACTGGAGACATGCTGTTAGCAGTGAACCCTTTTAGTAGTGTTTCATCAGAGTAAATTACTGAGGTCTGTTCTCTTGAGGCAAGACTTTGAATACTAACTACAGGAGTGTTGTTTATTGTGCTGTTGCTATTGTGGGGGATGATGCAGTTTCTATTAAGAGTCTCAAAGACTATGAATAAATTGTACTTGGGCCTTTTTCTAGTTATATTGGTTATAAAACCTCCTCTGAGTCTGAGTGCATTGGACCTAATGTAATTTGTATTAAAAGACATTTGAGATTCACAGCATCCATATTGGTACAGGGCTGTAGATAATCTTCCCTCTGGCAGAGGGAGAGGTATCCCTTAGACATGAAGTCTGGGATATGGGGTGATGGTTTTAGGCTGGATCTAAGGAGGAAATTGTTTGCAGTGAGGGTGGTGAAAGCCAGAGAGGTGGTGGATGCCCCATCCCTGGGAAAATATGAGGTGAGGCTGGAGGGGGCTCTGAGCAACCTGAGCTTTTGATATCCCTGCTCACTGCAGGGGGTTGGAATAGATAATCTTTAAAAGTCCTTTTTTACATAAACCTTTCTATGATTCAGTTCTATGATTCTAAACTTTTGATACCAAACCAAAACAGTCTCACCTCTTCCTCTTCAGTCCTCAGTGTTTCAGTAAGGTCTTGGCTTCTGACAAGTCTGAGGCAGAGCTTTGTGCTCTGAAGGTCTGGATGCCAGAGAAGCTGGCAGGACAGTCAAGAGTTGGCACTAGACTGTAATGTCAGAACCAGGTTTAACTGGACTTAAACTGATCCGTGTTGAATCTTAACCTGGACTCCCAACAAGCACCTGGAGTTTCATGTCAAATTTGGTCTTCTGACTACTCAAGAAATTCTTCTGTTTTGTACAAACTGATACCCCAAGTGAACTTCCCCCAGAAACACAACAATCCCATTATTTTTGTTGTCCTCCATGGCTGACAAAGAGGTTTCTTCTTTATAGAAAAAAGCATAGTGTGTCTTCAGGTTACAATTCATAACTCTTGAGTTAAATGAAAGGTAGAGTTTGTATTTTCACATTTCATCAAGTATTCCATGTAAAGATGAAACGAAATGGATCCACCTATACACACATTGCCTCTGTCTTCTCTGATTACCTCTGTAAAATCATATAAACACAGCTCCATCTAATTAAGTATTTCTTTTGTCTGTAGTGCCCTGACTCAGCCTGCAAACAGGATCTGCTGGCTTACCTGCAGCGCATTGCCCTCTACTGCCACCAACTCAATATCTGCAGCAAAGTGAAGGCAGAAGTTCAGAACCTGGGAGGAGAACTTATTGTATCAGGGGTAAGCTGGTATTTATATTTAGCTGTTTATGTTTCCCATGTAGCACTTGAAAGGGAGCATCTTTGATGGCAATAATGTACAAAACAAAAATACAGTGATTCATAGCAAGCTTTTTTAAAATGTTATCACCATTATTCCAGACCTTACAATAATCTTGCATAGTGCAATTTGATTTTCCAATTACCCTTTGTTTATACTAAACTCGTAAAATCTTCATTCTTCCAAAAGAAAAGTAATTTCATAGCCTAGAAAGTCATTGCCAAGCTGTGAATATTATAATTATTTGGAGCTTTTTTATATTTGCTCATTATAAATCTTTTTTGTTGTTGTTAGTACTGGTAATTTGCTTCCTCTGTGCAGCAGCCAGCTCTCTATGAAGTGCATATTCTTAAAATGGTGATGACTAGTGGGATTTTATTCACTCAGGTTCCAATGCACACTAGGTTTAGCAAAAACTCTGGAAGGCCAGCAAAATATTTTAGCTTTTGATGCACGTGCTGTTTCCAAATACTATTGGCAAGCACAATGGTTGTACACTCTAATCCCCATCCAGTTATTTTCAAGGAATGCTACAAACTTTTTACAATCTTTTTTAGATATAAAGGCAGAAATGTATAGCAGGAGTAATATAAACAATGAGTTTTCCACATTTTTAAACTATATTTTTTCTTTCCTTCTCCCTGTGATGGACACTGTGCCTCTGGGAGATTCCTAGAAGCAAGCAGTAGCAATTGTTGCTCTTCATGACTTTCTCTTTTGTTTTTTTAACTAATCACCCTAGTATTAGCCCCATGACACCTTTGCTGTCTTCTAACTCAAACAGAGGCTGTAGCTACGTAAATGTTGAATACATTTCACTCTCCTGAGTGTGTTTTCAACACAACGGTGATTTTTTGAGACCAAAGATACTTGAAACCAGGCTATTTTCAAATGCAGTTTTCAAAAAGCACCCTTTCATTGTTTAAGCCCAATCAAGTACGAAGATTGTTAGGACAACTAACTTGTGCCCTTCATTTCATCCATAAGATTCCCCAGTGAAATCACTGGCCTTCCTCAAACGTGTCAGAAGTCAGAGCAAATGTTCTCAACTACATAACATTTTAACTTTTTGCAAAGCACTACAGAAGGTCTTAAACATTTGCCAGGCTTTCTTGGATCACACATTCTGAAGTCACATATGCAATCCTAAATGGAGCTGCTTAAATGTTCCTGTGTCTGTCCTGCAATTGGTCTTCACTTCTTGCCGTATGTACAATATGTAATTTTAATACCTTGATCTTCCCACAGCGACGAAAAGATCCTCTTCCATTTTCCTGATATTAATGGAGCAATCTGTCCTTGTTTCACAGCTATGCTGCATAGTAAAATGCTATGATCTTTTCTTACCTACTGCCATCTGGGTCCAGCTTCTCATACCCATTGAGTTGTCATGCTCATCTATCTACAACAATTACCCAAATCAATGCTTCTACCAGCTTGGCTTTTGTGGTTGTGTGTGTTTCTTTTTCAAGTCTCTTTATTCAGTGTATGTGGATGCTGAATAAGCCATTGTGAATCTCTAGCATCTGTTTGTTACTGGAACATCATCATCTGTTGTGAAATTTCAGTGGCCGAACTGCTTGACTTCACCATTTTCAGTCTGGCATTGTGAGCATCTGCTGCTTACCAGGCTTCATCACCATTGTGTTTCTGTTTGGTTGGGTTTTTACAGTCAGTTGGTGACAAAGACAAAACCAGCTTCAACCACAGAAATGATTTGGGTCTGTTTCAGAGACTTAGGAGTACTGACATAGAGAAAATTTTAAGATTGCCCAGCTTGTTCCTTCTGCTGTTGCTTTAAACAGGAGGTGATACAGAGAGTTGAACTCCAGTGCATCCCTTTTTGAGAGCATTATCTTGTTATCTGATATAACACAGTTAGGATAGTGCTTTCCTGAGAGTGTTTTCCAAGCTGTTTATCTTCAAGGTGCTGGGTACTGTATGCTCCTTTGCTATCCAGAGATCTTGTATCCAAGTGCACATCTACATCCGCTTGTCTACTTGCTGCTTCTGCTTCCATCTTCTTCATTTTCTCTTGGATAGCCAATTACAAATAAACAGTATTTTATTTACATTAAAATGAAATACCATTATTTGGCAATTTGCATACAGTACAATGTTAGAAGTGTAATAGAAGTCCAGAATTTAAGCTTCCCAACCTATCACTATAGAAGTAAGTTTGTGTGAATGCACTATATTTGAGTGTTTAGATGTAAATAATCAAGCACCAGTATGACTACCAAAATATTGTAATTTACTACTGTGTTTAAAAGAGCCACGATATAATTCAAATTGATCCAAAATATGAATTACAATTCAGAACTACTCTGGGGGGTAGAATCTTTGCTTGCATTTTTGCATTATTAAGATTATTAATCAATATTTATAAATTAAATCAATGTATGCATATAAATGTGTATTTATAGAAATGTATATTTATAGAAAAAGGAAAGAGACATAAAACCAATTAAAACCTAAAAGACAGATGAAAGCCACCCCACAGTTCTTACAATTCTGCTGGAGAAAAATGTGTTGCAACACAGACTCCAAAAATATTGTGTACATAACATAATGTGCTATGTATCTTTGGGTGAAACTTCTATTTCTTTCTTTCCCCACAAGATTCAATAGTTCAGCATGGTTTATCTCTGAAAATAAACATAAAGCTGATCTTGTCTGCTTTTTCTTCTGTAGATTGAAATGATACTAGCATAGCATATGAAGGGGCTGTTTTTGGCATCATAGACATTGCTGCAAATAGGAAAACAGATCAAAAAGTAAGAAAATGTCACACTCCAAGTTTATTTCAGTAAAAGAAAGAACCCACAGTTGTTTTCCCTTTCTTTTTTTCCATTCCCTTTCCCCCAGCTCTTTCTCCCTTTTGATGTTTCCCATCAAATTCCCTGCGTGCAGAGAGCAAAATTATTTTCACCAGATAAGTAATTTCTGGGAATTATGAGTGAGCATACATCAGCCAAACCTCAGTAATATCAATGGAGCAAGACCATTGTCTCTTGAGATACTCAAACCTTCCCAGACAACATCCTGTTCAACCTGTTCTAGGTGAACATGTCCTGGCGGGGGGGGGGGTCCATTCCAGCCCATAATATGCTGTGATCCTGTAGTTCTCTGAGACTCTTAATTCCTGTTTCCAATTTAATTAAGAAAGGTAAAATAAGGAAAAACTTATGTGATGCCTGTTCTTCAGTGATGAGACTTGTCATCTTGGAGAACACTGTAGGAAAGGAAGGAAAGAGGTGAGAAAAAAGTTTGATAAAAGCAAAAAAGAATTAATGTGTAAAAAATGCAGATTTTAAAAAATAGTTCTAATCAGTGTAGATGACATCTGTTTGCCCAGTGAAAGTCTCTTTAGCCTTGGTCCATAAACAGCTATATGTTTGTGTAATTTTAAATTTGAATATCCGGTGTATAATTCTCCTCTAAGAATGAACAACCTCTAATAAAATCACAGACTAAAAGCACTTCAGAATAATTTGCTTTGTCTCTTACCTCAGTTTATTTAATGTAATGTGTGTTTGCTTCATAATCAGTTGCAGTATTGTATTGGAATGAGTCCTCTAAAGTGCAGAGCATATGCTTCTCTCAGTGAAGTAAATACTATTTACATATACTTAGCTCATGCTGATATATAGCCTTTTTGTGATAGCTACTTCTGTGGAACAGAGTTGGCTTTAACTATGATGTTTGTTATTTGGATAAAAATTAGGCTTCTAACTCCTGGGCTGCTTTATTTTTTTAGTATTCCTGCCTGATTCTTGTTAGTCAGACAATTGCAATAAAACAGACCTATATATTCATTTCTTCCCCTAGAATAAATAACCACTTTTTCTGTTTACTGCTGCTCTGAAGCTGATCAGCTCATTTACCTACTCTCCATTTAAGTTAAAAGCTTGCATTTTCTAAAATTCTTGTTTATGTTAGTAGCTTTGCTTCAGTTTTTCCAGCAGGATTATGTAGAACAGAATCTAAGAAAATCCCTTATCCAAGTGAGTCCCTTGTTGTGTTCAGGTTTGATTTAGAGCTCTTCAGATAAAATCAGCTGTGTGATTAGAAAATTCGCCCAAATACTCTAAAACTTCTGAGCCAGATAGATACACGGTGCCACACAGAGTAACAGCCACGTGCCTCTGAACACTGTCCAAAAATATTAAATTAATAGTCCAAGCACATTCCAAACTTACACTTCAGCTGGCTCCAGTTCCCAATTATTTTTGAAGGCCCATTTATCTTAGCATAATAGGCTCAGCTACAACACTAAGGGAAGGATCATTCTAATAAGATGTTGAAGATACAAGACAGTTAAGGCTGACTTTATCTAGGGGTTCTTGGTGAGCTGAAGTGAGGATGTTAGGAGAAAAAAAAAGGTGAAAAGGCTGGAGCCACCCCATTAACTTTGGGCAGAACATTATGACAGTTCCCATCAGCACCTGGACTGAGAGATTGGGTACATAGAAGTGTTTACAGATATGGGATAGACTGCAAAATAACTGTCTCTACATTTATTTTTGATCAGTGATGAGAATAACCTAACTGGAAGTAAGTAGTCCTCATCAAAATATGTACCATAGTGCAATGGTCTGCATCCAGCAATTACTTCAGGTGAGCTGGCAGTTTCCTTATCAGTTCTACCTATGGATCTTGCAGCTGGTAAAACAAAACAGCTTAAAGGTCACACTTTTCTTTCATTAAGGCTGATTCACCCTAAGTTACTTTGTGCTGTAAAAGCAAGTTGGTATGCATGTAGGCAGGGAAGTATCAAGTTCCCACTTATGAATTATATAGACTCAAAGAAAATTCAGGCACTTTGAAGTTCACCTGCTATTAAAAGCAAGTAAGACCATCTCTCACTGAATTTAGATTAAAAGGCTTCATAAGGAGTTGCCTAAGAGCCACTGATGTGGTATTGCATTTCTCTGCATCAGAAAGCCTTTCTGATTTTTTTCTTTTGTTTGTTTGATTTCAAGTAGGCAATCAGAGGGAACCTTTGCATTTAAAATGCCTAAGAGTATGCTTTGGAGTTTGGTGAAGAAAGTAATTTAAATCCTCCTGAATCGGGCAAGAATTAAGCATTTCATAAAAGAAAGTTTGCTGAAGAGAGAGTTGGAAAATTGACAAAACTCTTGGTTTTATTTTCCTCAGAATTCTCAGGAGTGCAAAAAGGTTAATCCTGTTATTTATCTAGCAGCAAAATGAATTTTACTATTAATTTGTAACAGAAATAGAAGAATGCTACAGGAAGTATACTCCCAGAAACAGTCTTGACAAACCAGGGGCTGTAGGTATTTCTGGGCTGGGCTGCTTGGACTTGGTCCTGATTTTAGCTCTGAAGTTATCACTGTGTAAAAACAGGAGGGCTGTGGCAAGGTGGGGAAAGTGAGGGACCCTGAGTCCCACTGTATATTTAGCTAACTCACATCAACTGCTTTGGAAGAGACAAAAGAAATGTAAAATACAGGGAGATGTTTCAGCTTTGCCTTTTGGGATGGAGATATATTTAACTTCTGCATATATATTGGAATGTATGCAGACATATTGATAGATGAGAGGGTGAAATAAAGCCACAGGGCATGTACTCTGTACCAAAATATATGGCTATATGAAAAGCAGGATACTTACAAATATATGGGGTTTGATAAGCCTTTATCTGGAACAAATTGTTGGAGCTTTTTTATTTGTGACTAATTTAGGAGTCTCCAACTCCTGCTGGCACAGGCTGTATACCTCAATGCCCTCTCCAAGAAAGGGATTACCCTATGATGTGATAACATAATAAATTTATCATCCTGACACTGAGTCAATTTACTACTCCTAGAGGATAAAGGCATCCGTGTGTTATGCAGGTTAATCAAAATGAGTGCTGATAAAATCCCTCATGGTCATATATTCATTATATGTGATGTATTTACAGGGGGACTTGCTTAGGGCTTTCTGAATGTTAAAGCAGTGAAGAATTCCTAAAGATCGTATGAAAAAGCTCAAAGACAAAACAAAATATGTGAATAGATGTATCTCTAGTGGCTTTAAAGCCATTTACAACACCTCTTCCAAAAATGTAAAAGTAATAAAGATTTATTTCATTAAATGAGGCTTATCTGTTTCTTCTTGGTAAGGATAGTTTGAAGCAGGAGCCAAAAATGTTTATGCAATTTACATCCTTGGAGGTGTTCAGGCTTCAGGTACCAAAATGCAGCAGCTGAGCAGATTTAATATTGGTAATCAACTCATTTCAAGTTGAAAATTGTACAAGAGGTCTCCAGAGGTCTCTTTCAAGTGAGAGTTGTAGTGTCTTTTGGTTCAGCTAAATGAAAGATCCTGTAAGTTCTTGTTGCTGCATCTGTGAGTTCACATTGTTTTGCCTTTGTAAGTGTTGCTGGACTGGACAATAGTATATACCTTGAGCTTAGATCATCTGGGGGATCATAAATATGATACATACAAGGAGTAGAGCAGAAGGCTTTGGAAAGATTTATTTCTTTTTTATTGGTGTTACGGTTATTTCTTCAAAGCAGCAGGGGGAAGGTAGTGGGCAGAGTTCATACTGTGTAAGGCAAAGCAGATGAATGATGAATGAAGCTTAAGACAACTAAAAAATTCAACAAGAAAAAAATTTTGTATGAAATTATCTGAGTTCTTTTGAGGCTACATTGTCTTGAAATAAAGCTACTTTCAGGACTAAGAAAATATCTTGTTGCATAGAAATGCACATGTAAAGACACAAACATAAATAGGAAACTAGATCCTGTCTAAAAAGAAACTTGTTATTGAGAACCTCATTTGCAAAGTAAAATCACACTGCACTTGTCTTCATTAGAATATATTCATGGGGACAAGAACCACACACACCATCTATATGTTTACATTTAGAAGGTTTAAAATTTAGACAGATCAGACTTTTATTCTTAGTAAGCATCTTGGCTACAGGGAACATGCTCTTGTGTTTTATTACGTACCAAATATTAAATTTCTGAAGATTCTGTTCATTGAATTTTCTCATTACAAGAGTTTTCTGCTAAGAAAAGCATTCCTGATACCAAGTGATGTTAAGCCATTTAATTCCATAAGAAAAAAAGCCAAGTGTTATGGATTGAAAACTGAGGCTAGAAACAAATATGATCATAGAAAAAGATTAGAGAATTGAAGGAAATATGAATGCATATGCTTCATTTCCTACTGCATTTGCTTTAAAACTAGCAACCACTCTAAAACGCAAAGCTCACCTTCTATAGCAGTAATGATTTCAGTCCAGCTTGTTTTCCTATTCCAGGCCACGCTGAATGAAATGGGAAGAAAATGGGAATATTGTGGCATTCTAATACACAAACTGCACCAGCCCTGCAATAATTAGCAAGGCCTTGGGACCATTCCAACACACTCTAAGTTATGGTCCTAAAGAAAGAGAAGACTTCAGTGCAATCCCAAGTTCACTTCTCTTCCTGTCTTGCTGCCTTTAAAGGAGGTGGTTGGGCTGCAGGCTTCACCATTCTGTATTAAATAAGAATTCCTTTCCCCACAAGGCTTTAAATAAAAACTAGGTTTGTTGTTGCACATGGAGTTACGGAAAACTGAATATACATAGGGACAGATTTAGCACAAGGAGACTTTGGACTGTGTTTGTTAGACAGAAGTACATCTTTTGGCTCTTGCAATTATTCAAGTTCCTGATTTAGATAGTTGAGACTTAATCTCAATTATAATGGTGCTATCAGATGTTGCTTTTGCAGATATTAAAATACCAACTTCATTTCAGCTTCATCAATTTATTTGACTTGTAAATATAGTTCTTGAGAACTTGAGTTGCAGGTGAGTATAGAAACACAGAGAAGAAGACATATCCTCAGCATTATAGGTTTTCCCAGCCAGACTTGATTCAACTGTGGAAAAAAAAAACCAAACCAGCTTGCAACAAAGGATTTGATAAACCTCACTGTAGGAATGTATTTTCATTAAATTCATGAGGTAATTAATTCAAAGGTAATAACCTTTAGAAAGAGATCAGGCTGTGAGTGGAAGTTTACAAGTTGTCCTATATATTTAACCTCTTCTGAAATGTTTTCTACCATGCTTGTAAGATATTTTTTATTAATATTATTATTTATGAACCTCATAGGAGTAAAGGAAAAAATTTGTCTATTCTCACATCACGTCATTAATCTTTCATAACAAATGAGCAGCTGCATCAATAAAAGGGCTTGTTATATTGATATGGAGTCAAAGTAAAAAACTATCCAGTATCAGAAAAAGCAGTCCTAACCTCTTAATATTTGTAATTCTCAAATGCTTCCTTTTAATATCAGTTCTTTCCGATTTTGACTGATATATCATCAAAAGAGCTTGTGAACTGTATTACAAGGTAGGTATTTGTATCACCAGAAAATGAGATGAAACACACAAGTGATTTACCCTAAATCTCATCAAAGACCAAATTAGAACTCTAAAACTGGATTAGAACAGCAATATCCCATCCAAAAGGCTGCAGAAACATTTTCATCCTTTTTTATACCTGTAACTAGATTGAACATTCCCATTTTCAAAAAATTAGAGAAGTTACAGCTTTACTCAGTTTCAGATGAGATGTTACATATTTCATCATTCCTTTGCTACAACAGATAATGAACAAAAAAGATCTTTCCCTTCACCCATCAAGCTGATCCACAACAGCACCAGGACATCTTTGGGTCAGAGGTGTGTTTGTGTTAAAGTCTCAGACTTTCATGGTATGTGTCAGCTTGGCATTTTTACTTGGCCTTTTCAAGCTGTTGTTTCAATTTCTTAAAATACGTCAATTTTTACCTTCTGTCAGTATACCAGCAGTACATATAATGTTTCTGCATGGTTGCTACTCCTCAGCTTTTCAGAGTCTTGCTGTATTCAAACTATAGCAGCAACCACTGGTACCTTCCTGGCCCATTCCCTATCATCTGTCCATCTTATTGAGCAAGAAAGCTCCTTGGTGTTTTGCTCCTTGGTGTTTTTTCTGACAGATCTTTGACATCAAACAGAACACAGACCTTTATTTTAGTTTCATTCCCAGCGCCTGGGTGCGCATGATTTAAATAAATTATTTGATCTGCATTCACATACTTTCCCTCTTCTGGTAGGATTATCTTACACCCATAAGAAAATATTTTAGAGTAATATTTAGAGTTTTAAAGTCTTAGCTTACTCTCTGCATTTCCGTGCATTCATTTCATTAATCTTAGTTGTATTCCTTGGAAGATTTCCCTCCTTTCTTGAATGTTTATACATTTTTACCATGTTTTTAGTTAGGTATATTTCTCTGCTTTTTATTCACTGTTTGAGTAATGTCTTCTAGTTTATGTTCATAGATCAGCCTTATCTTTCATGCTCTTCCCGTAATTTCCTCTTTATCAACTACAGATATCATACTTGGCAGGTCAAAACAAGGTTTCAGATTTCAGCAGTGCTAGCCCAAAATAGCATCTGGGGTATTATCTGCTACCTAATCTATTGAACTGTTTATATCACATTATCATGATGAAATCTACCATTTTTCCCACCTTGTGTTGTCTCTGGAGAATATTCTTGGCCATCCTCGGTCTTCCACAATTTAATTGTGCTACTTCCATATGCTTCTCTTCCAATAAAAAACAATATATCTTCTTTGGAGTTTTTAGAACTGCTACTAGAACTGTAACATTTCTCATAATAAAGGATATATTCTCTGAACACACTTCTCTTTATCAGACTGAGCAATCTTGCTGAGGCTTCATAAGGTCTGGTTGTCACAGGAGGTCAAAATATATTCCTACTTTATTTGGCAAAAACAACGGTGGTGCAATAGTCAAGTCATAGGTTACCTAAGTTATGAATTAACTGAATGCTACCTGGTACTTTTTACCATAAAATCCTTTAAAAGTTCAATTTTTCTTTTCTCTTTGTCAATCTAGTAGACATACATGTTAATAAGGGGTAGATACAATGCAGGGTACCAGGGGTGTTTTTCCTCCTATCTTTATACATCATGATATCAAGATGATGTAATGAGAAATCAGACAGATATATGCTAAATTCAATTATGAACTGAAATGCACAGCACTGTTACTACATTGCAGTAGCTAGATGCAACCTAATTTTGCATTGTGTTCCTGAAATTATACATCATCTCTAACAGTCACAGTAGCTCTTAATTTAGTCAAGTGGACAAGCCAATTTGTTGGGGTTTTAAATCCAGAAAAATACTGGTTTAAAGTAGCACCTGTAGATATTGCTGGAAGAGATTATTGTAAAATTTTTGAAGATTGAGAAGGAAAGTGATTCTGTTATAAGGTGAAGTGACTGGTACTAGACAGTACCACATTCTTTTTTTCAATAGAAGGAAAAAGGAAAAACAAAAAGCACACGCACAGAGCAGGGGATAAACATTAATCATTACTAAGACTTAAAAAAATAATCATGATCAGATTACAATTTACACGATCCTTGTAGCAACAAAAAGCCCAAGGGAAAACGTCAATATTAATTTTGTGTGCTTTTAATACATACTCTTAATATACATTTAAGGAGCATTCATTTTTTGTCTTCCAAAAGGTAGACTCTTGTGCTAGCAGTCTTTACTGGCACTGAATAGTCCCCCATTCTCTGAGCAGCTTTATTTAACAGAGTTACTTTTAGCAGCATATCCTGGTTTTTTTCAGTTTTACACAGCTAGGTTAGAAAGAAAATCCCAGTGGATGATATAAGCAATTATATTTACTTTCAAACCTGCTTTTCCAGAATTTGGATGATAAAAATTCCATTTGCAAGAAATTAGAATGAATTATCCCATTTTAAGCCCTTCAGTTTTAATTCTTGGGAATTTTTTGAAAAAAAATGTGCTTCAGCTTCTGAGGTCATCATTGTCTAAAAATGTACAGTCTTTAAAAGCATCACCTTTATGCAGTTTTGTTGCTATTTTCTGAAACTTTAAAGTGTGCTTCGTAAATAAATGTATACCCAGAGTTTTTATACTTCCCTCACTTGCTCTCTCAGCACAGTTTGTTAGTCCATTGTGAGAAAGTGACAATTTTTTTCCTGACCTCCTTGACCTGGTGGGGTAGGTGGCCTACCCTCTGGCTTGCTGTATTCAAGACTCAGCCCAAAGGGATGGATTGTGTAATGTTTATTCAGCACGGGTGGAAATAAATGGAATTCCAGTTGTAGCCACTGGAATTTCAGTTGCTTGCATCAACGTTTGCCATGTCCAAAGCCAGACACAATATAATGCTACCTGGAAACCTCACCAACCAAATTCATGCCCCACCTGATGTCAGTCAGCTTTTAGCAGGGATAGAGCTTTCGATCCCGTCTGATTTTCACCGAAAGGTGGTAAAATCTCCCTCCTTTTCCCAATCAGCATACCCTGGAGGGCTTGCATGCTTAACCTGTGCTATGGGAGCAAGTGAGAGGAACACCAGACAGCGGGGTTACTCGTCGTGGGAGAGTCCCTGTCTCCTTGACCAAGCATAGCTCCTTCAGCACACGTTTTCCTCTCTCCTCACCTCTACGCTACGGCACGGTATTTCTCTTGCTCTCTCTCTCACTATCTCTTTTCTGTATCTCTCGGAAATCAGACTGGAGTTCAGAGCACTTTCACTACCTTTTATGAGGTAGAGTGTGATGTCATAGATGGGGGCAGGGCTAGTCAACTTTCTACCCACCCACCCACCTGTGCTGAGGGAGCTACGCTTGAGACCGGAAGCAGTGACTCCTCGACGGTGAGTAACCTCCTGTCTCATCTCTCTTTAATTCTCTCTCTCTAGATCTGGGGGTGGAGGGAAAAGACATGAGAAGAGGGGATTTTTTTTTTTTTTTCCTTTTTTCCCCCCCTTTTTTTTTTTTTTAATTAACCATAGGGCTCACAGAATGAATTGCATGTGCTGTTTTAGTCACCTGCGAAAAATCATTTCCGTGCTGCTGGGAAGATGTTGAGTTCATGTCATCTGTCAAGCAAGCATCATGTTTTTTTGCAGAGGTGGTCTGTTCATTGGTGTTAAATTAATCCTTCGGTGTTCAGTTTGCATTGTGAGAAGGCTGACTCTTGAAGTCAACTCTTGAAGTCAACTGCTAAACTTCCATTAATTTAATTACAGTGCTGGGCCATCATTTTTCTACAGTACTGTGTGACTAAAGATAGATTGTGTTATTTACATATTTATGATTGTTAACTATGGATAATGCCTGCTTATACAGGAACGGATTTTTATTCTCTGTTTTACAAATCTGTTTTCATTTGCTTTATCTAGAATGTTCATGAAGCTATGACAATAGGACAATTATAAGACCTATTTTATAGATGAAATAAAATTCAAAAGTAAATTGTGGAAGATGTATAATTAAGCAGGAAATCAAATCCCAGAAGATCTGACTGAGATTTAACCTTTGAAATTGTGAATGAAAGCATTTTATTTTGTCTGTAATAAGAACTTGCGATGGGCAGGGATATTGCTCACTGAATTTCTAGGCATTTTTGTCGTGTCACTGCCTATACATTACTATTTTATTTTAAAGCACTGTCTTGTTACCTATTTCACATTGCCCCAAGTATTACTGCTTCACTGTTTTAATATCCTTCAGCATTTAAAAAAAAGCCAAGCCAAGATGGACTACAAAGACCTTCTTTTCTTGTTCTGCCTCTCGGGTATCTATTAAAGCTGTCAAGATGTCAGAGCTTTCATACTAAAGGGCAGAAGAAGGATCATATGAAGCTTTTGACCTCTAGGGATACTGCAAATCTTGCTTTTCTTGTTCATTTAAAGCTCTTTACCAGCTCTGTGTGGGGTCTTGTCATATCTCAGAGGAAGGCACTAAAAGGCAGCAATGCATACCCTATAAATCAAAGGCAAAGAGAGTGCAATCACAGCCTTTCCAGCAGAGGTGGTCCATAGTCTGACTGATGAAGTACTTCTATTTTCAGGTGACTAAATGGCTTTGAGGAATCTGGTATAGGTTGCAGAGCTTTCAATCTTCTGGTCACTGGCAGGTATTGGGGATTGTTCAGTAGTGATGAATAAATATTCATGACTCAGTGGTGCTCTTTGTATAACTGCATAGGAGAGCTGAATGAAATTCTGGGAGGATGTTTACAAAGCTACAAAAACTTTCACTGATGACTGTTTCCCTTCCTGTCAGGGAGAAAAATAAGGACAAAGAATATAAAAATGGAGTCACTGACAGGTGGTGGCTTTTCTTGCTTTGAATTGTGTGCAAAGAGTTTAATACTACTGCTTATTCCTTTAGTGAGCCAAACATTCAAGTCTCCAAATCTTTCTTTGCAAAGCCAAGAACTTGTTTAGCAAATTTAGCTTCCATAGAAAACATTGATCTTTTAAATAGGAAAGGAGAAGCAGGTATCTGAGACACAGGTTTCATTGGGAAAACATTGTAGGAATTGCTGCCGTTAAAGAGAGCTTGAGGTTTGTTCTTTCCAGAAGCAAATATTTTGAGGAAAAATTTAATTTAGATCCTGAGCACACCCTTTGCTGATGAGTTTACAAAATTGGTTTGGCACGTAGTTAATTCTTGAATAATGCAGGAGACTTTCATTTTTGCACAGAATATGTAAAACATAAGGAACAACCATACAGTGCCTCTACTCTCACTTTAATGATACGAAGGAATTTTTGTGACACAGAGAGGGAAATTTTTTACAAGTGATAGAAGAATTTGGAACACAGAATCAGAATTGTTATCATTCAGTTATTAAGATGAATTACTGGTAATGATCATCACTGAGGGGATATTATGGAACAGAGATGTCACTGTCAGTGTCACCTAAAATTCTGAGAAATTTTCTTCCTAAACATATCTTGTAAGGTGAGCAAATCAGCAACTGAGTTACATAGAGGGGGGAGTTTGTAGAAGTAGTGATATTCAGAGTGACATAAACTGCTGTGACAATTAACCTGGAATATACCTTTTTCAAATCTAATAAATTTTTGTCTGTGCAATCCCAGGACGTGGGTTTGCCTGAGTAACCTAACAATGGGTGAATAAACAGCCTAATTTTACATTTACTGAGCTAATCCCTCTGTTAACTTATTTTACTGCCAGCTATGGTAAAAATAATAAATGAAAACATCTAAAGTGTACAGATTAATGTATTTTGCAGCTTTGGCTTGAGTGTTTATGCAGTCAATTGTGATTTTTGCTTTAACTGTATTTATCTACATGTTCCTAAATTAAAGTAAAATATTATTAGGCTTAGATTTCATCAGATTTTATCTAGTGTGTATTATGAAAAGTTTTCATAGAAAATATTTGTGCAATTTGTTCCAATATATGCTGATTTAAATTAGTTAAATGTTCTTAAGTGTCTTGCAAGCTGGAATTTACTTTACAATAAGACATTCTTTAAAATTGTGTTGTTTATACCTTTGCAAGCACATTATGTTTTATTGACTAAAAGCAAACCCAGCAACAAGTATTTAACATACTTAAGCAGGTCAGCATTTAAATTAGATTTCTTCCTCAGTCACACTGGCAAGGTGTGAGCAATACTTCACAAATAGACATCAAACATTTTTTCAGTATGATTAAGATAGCTATGTAAAATTCCCAATTCTTTATTTGCCAGGCTGATTTCTCTTACAAGTTGAATTAAAACTTTGTGGGTTGGTTCCTACCTTATATATATATATATATATATATATATGAAAAATGCTGGAGAGCTGTGAAATGCACCATCTGTTTGCAAACCATGTCAGCTGGCAGAGAGATGCTCATCACCCTTGCCTCTCTTACTGCAGTTTTAGGCTGGAATAACACCATTGACTCAGAATGAATTACTTGTGATTTAATCTTGTTTAAGCAAAAGAAGTCACAATGACAGTGCACAGCATTCTAGAGAACTCTTTGTGTTGATTTAAATTGCAGTCCATTTAAGCTTCGACCTCAGCTCATTTGAGCTGTCAACAAAAATGCTTATTAGGACTTGGACTGAGGATAATGGTTGGAGGAACTGCCTTACCACCCCAGACTTTCTGTTTCTGGGACAGTTGCATCTCAAAGACATTAAAAATCATTCTGTTCAACCATGATCCTTTGGGATTTTTTATCAGTCCTGTCTGCGTGTCTCAAAGCAAATGCATCGGTGTCCCCTTGTAAAACTGAAAAAAGGTATTTCCATTATTTCCTCTCTGCAAATAAGAATAGCGTGCCTCATGCAAGGCAGAAAAGATCTGCAAGAACCACGATGAGTTTTGAGCACTACGTTCTTCTCCAAGAATCAGATAAATTTCAAGACCAGATTTTCTTTGTCTTGTGTTCTGTATTCCAGTTTCCACTCTGGATGGCCAAATTAAAACTGAAACTGCAAATTAAATTTAAATTTAAAAACTAAAATTAAAACTATAAAAATAAAAATAGGAGAAGGAGTTCACTGTAGTTAAGAAGTACAGTTTGAAAATTATTGACTTGGAAAGAAATCTTGCACTAACAGGGGGAGGCTACCACTCAAGCTGAGCAAAAGATGAGAGTAGGTCTATGGTGTAATGAAAACTGAGTAATATTCAGAAAGATCTTGCTTGAATATGTTTTTTTTACTGTTGTCTCCATTCCTACATGGAGGGTGATGTATCCAGCCAACTGTAAACATCTGTATCTGAGATGTTCACTCCAGGCTTCCTTTATAATTAGTAAAGATCAATAGCCATTTCTGGAGTGCAGATATTGTGGTTTCAGGTAGATGCTGACAGCCAGGTAGATCAGTCAAACCTTTAAAAAATGACAGAAGCACAGGCAAGTGAATTCTACCTTGTATTCAGAGAAGCATAGAGTCAGAGGGGTTAGCCTTTGGGTGTTTTGAGGGTATATGTGATTTACATCTAAGTGATGTAAATTTTCTGGGAACTTAGCTGCTGGAGAAAAGAAACAACCTGTTTTTCTTTCTGATCAGAAATATTTAAATTGTTTTGTAACAAGCATTTATCTGTATAAAGTAGCTCTCTCTGAATCCCAGCCTCATTAGTTTCTGTAGGGATTGATATCTTTTGTAGTATGTGGTTTTCCTCATTTTGACACTTTTGGGGATCAAAAGAGAATAATTAAGGAAAAAAAAAATCTCAGAATATTCATTACGTTTGATTGAATTCTTGGACTGATGGATCAAATCCAAAGATGATTTCTTGCAGATGTTGAGCATCTCTGCCCAGATCCCTTGTACTGTCTTTTGGATTCAAATGCACTTTAGGCTCTTATAAGTAAAAAGTGAGGTGCTCTGGCCCGTCTTCATAGAAAATGAACCTGTGAAAGATCTCAAGTGCTCCATGATTCCTGATCTCCTCCACCAAGCACTGAAGAAGTTTAGGATGCCTTCATCCAGCACCTGGATTAGGTATGGTGACTTCATTCATAGAGATGGAGACTGAAAAACTTGCCTAGGACACCAAACACATCTCAATGTTTTTTATGAGCAGCCCTGTTTTTCTTGCTTGTGTTTCTAGTGACAATGTTCAGTTACAGGCATCTGAAGAAACACATCTGGGGGTTCCAGTGACACTGGCACTGAACAGCTCTTGGATCCTGAGTGATATTAAAAGGCAGTCACAATTTTTCAGATGCCAAGTAAATGCAGACAGGTCCACAGATAATCGTGACTAATATGCAGGTTTTAAGTTAAGTGAGAGCTCTGTAAGAAAAGAGTGCAAATGTTTTTTTCTTCATTTCACCATTCTCCTAAACAGCAGCTGAATTTATGCCTTTATGTCCTTTACACAAATTCTGGATTAGAGGGAAATTTGAACATAGAACTGAATTATTTGTTTTTGAGTAGGGAAGATTGTTCTAAAGTGAAGAGCCCAGAAACCATTTAGGTTTTGTGAATTTTTGAGGCTGTCAGTACTTCTGCATTTGCTGTTCAGGGAAAATTCTATCTAAAATACTGAATCTCAAAAGCAAAAAAAGAAGACCAAGTAAATCAGAATTTCCTAACAGAAATATTTTCTGTAGAGAGTGGTATAGAACTTAACCAACTTGAATGAGCAATTAAATATTTGTCAATAATTGGTGAGATTTTTTCCTCTCTTCTACAGTTACTCCATTTTTCCTTTTTGATAAACCACTTGCTCTTTTAACAGTGGAAATGAGATCACTGGCATTATCTACTCTCCTCCTTTAGATATATTCACATCTGTACATCTGTAAGAGCCAAACTTCTCAGAGATATATAGTGACAGGAAAAGGGGCAACAAACACAAGTTGAAATTTCAATGAGCTATAAGGAAAAAAGTTTCACCTAGAGTCTACTCACATTTAAGGGTGGAGGTCTCTAGTCCAGAAGAGTGGGAGACTCTCCATCCTTGGAGATACTCTGATTTTGACAAAAATTGTGAACCTCATCTAATTGAATTTGTTTTGAACAGGGCATTGAACTACATGACCTCAAAAGATCCTTTTCGTCCTAAAATATTCTATGATTATATGAATCTTTGCATAATGGAATGTAGTAAAACCAAGCCTTTACAATGCAGAGCAAGTTTTTACTCATTCCAATTTAGTCTTAATTTGCTGTCATCTTTGCTTGTTCTTTCCTTGTGAACTGCAGCAGCCTTTATAATTGTTTCCAGTTTGCTCTGGTTTCATTTGTTTGCTGTCTCCATTAACTGCTACCTGTTTTGCAGATTTTTAATAACATTTAGCATTAGTTAAAGTTAAAAATGTAATGAACAAATGCATTCACAAATTGTATCTTCAGTAAGGAAGGCTTACTGAATATTATTTAACCATTGATTTGGCTGAAAATTAGAGCAGTTGATTATGTATACTTTATTTAGGATAAAATGTTAGAATTTCCATTAGAAAACATTTGCCAAAGAGATTTGTTGGTGCTGGGATTTTTTTGAAAAGCTGAAGTGGAGCTTTCTCTTGAAGACTGCTGTGGAGATTCAATTTTGTTTTTTTTTTATTTCATTGCATACCCTTGTAAAGTCCTGAAACGTGCTCAGGGAATCAGAGAAAGGAATATTTCCACTTCTTCAGTAGAACAACACCGTAAGGACCCTCAGCTGTGAAGAAGTGAAAGCCTTTTAGCACATCAGAAATGATGAATATCTTGAATGATCAAGCCCTTGCTCTGCTTCTATGACACATAAAATATACATCAACAAGTGCAGGGAAACATTAGGACGTGAGGAACAATTGTCCTGGTACTATCTTCCATTCAGTTTGTTTTATTCATTTTAACTCTGTTTGATGTATTGTTTCCAAGCCCTTTCCTGAGAAAATCCAGCCATGTCCGTAGGGCAGCTGTCTTCAAAGTGTCTCTGTGCTGACCTGGGCAAGCATAACTTTAGAGATCTGCAACCAGCTGGAGGAGCAAATTTGCCTCAAAATGTGACGGATCCTCCCAGCTGAAGACACGGAGATAAATCTCATACAGATAATGTTCTGACACTTACAAGTTAAAAAAGAAGTTGGGAAAATACCTCATTTCTCAGTATTGCAATCCAAACCCCTGCATTATGCTGCTTTTGTTTTCAATGTGACAAAATCAGGAGGAATAGCAGGAGATAACACATTCGTATGGAAAGAATTTAGTGTTTCTGTGCTTTATTGATTTTTTTTATCCAAAGTTTCCTGCATTTTATCACTGAGAGTACAATTTCACGCCAACCAGACTTGATTTGGACTCCCTTCAGGTAAGACTGTAAGAAAGACATGCTTTTCTTCTTACTATACTTGTTCACTAGATAAAGAACAAAAGGTTTGCTTCCAAAACTCATTTTGAAAGAGCACAAATTATTTTATGCTTCTAAAAATTATACCTGTCTTAACATTGCATATTACTCAAGTCAGGAGGAGGAAAATCAGTAGCACAGACTACTTTGATATTTGGTATTTCCTCTTTCAGATTGAACTGCAGTTGGATATGAAAGTGGAAATTTGTATTGTGATACTTTTGACAGAGTCCTCTCTGTGTTCTTCCATCTGCATCATGAGGTTCAGATAATGTTACAGCTTCTGTAGAATTCTGGTGTATGCATCCTTGTGTAAAATGTGTGTGCAATCCTGGCAATACGCAAACCACTTATGTAAAATCTTGTACTAATGACTTTTTTTTACTGGGACTGATTGTGGGCTTCCACAGATTTCCTCTAATTTTCTTCAGTAAGACTCTAGGCAGTATCACAAAATTTTTGTTACAGCTTGAGGTAGCTGTCCTGTCAAATAGAGTTCAGACTTCATCTTTGCTGCAGACATTTTAGTTTCTCCTTGAAAATTAGTTGGAAACCTCTCTTCAAATCAGTCCTATTAAAGTCATATTAAAGCTATATTCATTCAAGAATTCAGATCAAGCCTATCCATGGGACAGAATGATTTCAAGGTTTTAAACATGATTGTACTATTTTTTTCTCTTCAATTTCTAATGCAGCTGTGATGGCCATTAGTGTATCATTTGTCTATGACAGTGCATCATAGGGATCATCCTCCAGGCTATAGTTATATACAGAATGAGGAAGATTTAGAAGAAAACCTTAAGCCACCATGACAGAAGACTCATCTCCATGTCTGTCAGTTGTAGATTCCTGTAGAAAGTGTTTCTTTCTCTATATTCAACACTAGAAAAGCAAATGTGTCACATACACAGCCATAGGGCTGCAAAGCTGCAGAGTGAAATCCTCTTCCCATCTACAGAATTCCTTTGGCTTCTGACTGAGGATTTTATCTTTGGTCTGTGGAATTGTTCCAGACGTTTGGGCATTCAGACTGATGTCAAATATCCCAATTCAGTAACAGACTGTGGAGGTTTTGAGGCAGTGCTGTAGCATGAGGATGACTGACAAAGCAAGCTCATTTACAAAATTCAGTGCTCTGTATGATCACTTGTCCTTGCAGCATTTCTGTTACATGATATAAGTTGTATTCTTTTGGCATCTTTTTCCTGCTGTGCTTCGGCAGATAGTGAGCAGAAGAAGAAGAACTGGTTCTGAGAAATTTTTCATTATGGGTCAAAATATTTTCCCTGATTAAATTTCCCTGATTTTTATTGACATAAAAATGACATTTTGATAATGTCTAAGTCCAAAGGGCATTGTGTGCATTCCACGTGTACAACAAATCATATGTAGAACCAGATGGACTAAAGTAAAGGAAATAAGTTTCTTAGTCCTGTCTAAAACTAATACCTACTTATCATGCGCTGTGATCCTCAAGCTCCAGCCTCATAAAGCATCTGCATTCCCAGCTTCAATATTCCCCATGTTTTGCTCCAGAACATCCCCATTAGTATTTTAGAACAGTTCTTGGTAGAACTTTTACGTATAGATTTAGATTGAGTGTTAGAGGAAAATTCTTTACCATGAGGGTAGTGGAAAAAATGGCACAGGTTGCCCAGGGAGGTGGTTGAGGCCTCATCCCTGGAGATATTCAAGGTGAGGCTCTGAGCAACCTGATCTAATTGAGGGCAAATACCTAAACTGTGGCAGGATTTACAATTGAGTGCTTCACTGTGTTGCTACATAAACCAATGACCATGATGCACACGTGAGTTACTAGGGCTGATGAGACAGCAGGGCTGAAGATGCTTGATATCTCCAGTGATGTTCTACTCTCTTGGACCAAAGACAACTGGATTTGGTATCCTTCAGACCCCAACCTGTGAGTCAGACCCCTTGCAAGGCTTCTTGTTAAATATCCTTCTGCTTGCAGCTATTGATGAGGAGAGAAGAGAGGAGAAAGCCAGGCTGAGTAAAGAGGCAAGTGATGATGACATTGAAGGACATGTTTCAGTTGCTCAGCTGAGTAGGCAAAAAGATAATTTTTTAACACACCCCCCCCCCCAAAAAAAAAAAAAAAAAAAAAAAAAGTAAGTATTTGTAAGCACACACTGTGAAATTTAAGTACAGTCTCCAGTAGCTGAGCATTTCGCATTTCTGAGTTGGTTTGTGGCTTACTATGCTGGATGCTTACAGAGAGAGGAAAGTTATTGCTGGGCTCCTGGTGGGTACATTTGAAGGTATTTGTGTCATATTCTTTAACTTTACAGAATTTGTAATCTTATTTTATCATAAATTTAGATCAATTAATGAACCATAACCTCCCCCCCCCCTCAATTTTAGTGATTTCCAGTGTTGAATTGTATTTTATATTTTATTTATGTATTTGTTTGAGTTACATGTTAAGTATTCTCAAAGCAAATTAACTGGGATATCACTTTGTGGTTTATCCTTTGTGTTTTAAAATGCCTGCCATTAGTAAATCAACTGTGTAAGTGCATCTCTACAAATTTCCTATATTATGCCTGTTCATCTTTTATGGGAATGCCAGTAGTGAGAGTATTTTTATACGATTATGCTTTTTCAAACTGGCACAAAGCAGTGGGTAACCATTTTACCTTATAAATAAAATGTGTTTACAATGGCAGTAGTCCCCACAAGACAGAAGATAGCCACAGTTCCTGGTACACTTGTGTGCTTTCTGTTGCTCTGAGAGATGGCAGCCTTTGTTAACTGCAGCTAAATAGGGTTGGGAACCCCATGGGTTTTGTGTCTGCAACTGAAAAAATGCAGGTGAGGACAGTTCCTCAGTGGCCTGGCCCCCTATAAAACACAAATACCCTCAAAATGCATTAAATACTCAGGGTGTATAAAGGAGTAAGTTACTTACAATCTAATACAAAACTAAACGGCTAGGAAAAGGGTATAACAATTTGTTCTCTCTTTTTAACACCATCGTGGCCACATTAGATTCCAAACAAGGATATTTTGCTTGTTGTGGAATTTCAAATATGCAGGATATTTTTCGCACAATGGACCCATATCTAGCCAAAACCTTATGTGGATTTGCAAGTGACTGACTGAAATGCTGCTTCAGCCATCGTGTAGTAATGCTGATAAATAGCAGATGTCTCCTACCATGGGGAGGAGTGGATCTGAATAGCAAACAAGCCATTCTGGCACTGGCTGCCACTAATAGTATCATGTTTTATGTATGAAATGTGCCACAGAAATGTAAGACATAAGTATTATGAATAAAATCTTTTTCTTACATCTATCTTGCATACATATGTAGGATTGGGTTTACTATTAAGCACAGCTGAGAAGAAAATGTTCTGTTGCATACGAATGTAATCTTGGAATATAGTATTTCTGATTCACCCTCCAGATTCATGTAACTTTAGTTACTCTGGAGGCTGCTAATTGACTTTTGGGTTGTGGTAACAGCAACTGTACCTGTCCACAGAAGTATGAATTTGCTCTGAAAAAGAGGAGAAACAAGGAATGCACCCAGAATTCACAGAGAGCCTTAAGGGCTTGGCAATTCCTAAATTACCTGCCAAGGGCACACAAACCAGGTCTTAGCCAAGGGTATTGGAAGGGTTACAGGTTCTTTTTCAACTTGTTAAATAAATGACAATTGTTCTTCTCAGTCTGTAAAAAGTCAACCAGAATAAGATCTATTTATCAATAATTATTGTTTACATTCATACCTTTCAAGGTTAATATGGGCCATTGCTATCATCTTAGCTGTCAATTTCCATAACTGATGCAAAGGCTTTCTCAATTAATGTGCATTGAAAATGTCCAATAGTTACACTTAAGTTAGATTGTACATATTAAAAAAACCATCATACTGATTTCACAATTTCTAGAGATAGAATCACTATCTTTCATGAGCTCTTGTGATTAACTAATATCACTGATAGAAAATTTCAGTTAATTAATAACTGAAATTACCCTCTTCACCTTTCTGTTATATCTTTGCCTAATCTGTTGAACATGAAATGTTATGTCTTTCTTTTACTATGTACTTGCTGACTCTGATCAACACATCTTTTAATTGTACACTTTATTAATGGAGAAAACAACTGACTCTGTCTTTTCCAGAAAATATGTTTTTTTTATTGAGATTGTTTAAATGGCTCCAGTGCAGTGATTCTTAGGTTCCTCGTGGATTTTTCACTTTTTTTATTTATTATTTTTATGGGCCAATAACTGAAACTTATCTCTTATGTTTAAGAGGACTTTTTTTCCTAAATAGGGGCAAACATTTGCAAAGAGATCAAAGTAGGAGAACACTATTACTTTGTGTAGCAAGGGAAAGCCTGCACCTTCACATTTGAAATGTTAACCTTCCTTCGTATTTTTTTCTTCAATTATTATTATTATTAACATTATCTGTTCGGGGAAGTGCATATGTTTCTGTGCCCAGATTTTGTAAGGAATTAAGGCACTAAGGATTTGATTCACTACTCCCAGCTTTATGTCACTGCAGCTCTGCTGATTACAGAGCACAGCTTAAAACTGCAGCAGCACAGTGGTGTAGTAAGATCTAAATGTTAATTGAAATGATCTTCATTCAGTTTAATTCTTCTTTACTGAGCAATAATACAAGTGAGGAGCTGGAGGCAAGAAGAAAATCACTGGAATTGCTTAGGTAGCCAAATTTGATACGTGGGATGGATACCAGCAGACTTTGGATACTACTCATAGCCTAATGCTTTTATGGGGGTTTTATGTCTCTTTTCTGAAGCCAAGACTTGAAAGCATTTTACAATAGGAGTGGATATTAAGGGCAAGGAGTAAGTATCTGCATGTAAAAATGTGATTAATGTTGGTGAAAATAGGGAGCTCTTACCTATTGTAACAATAGATTGAAACTAGAGGTAATTAAAGTGGCATCAAAATATGTAACATGGTTTTCTGAAAGACATGATTGCAATCCACATCCCATCCTGCAGTACCTGCTTCTGCACACTTTGATCAATAGACACCATAAAATTACTCGTGTTTAAAGATGTCTGGTTTAAGCATCCTTTATCTGGGTTTAGGCAATTAATTTAGGAGCCTGCTCATTTGAAAATGCTTCCTTTAGTCATTCTGTTCCCTAATATATGCACCATGTGAAACAGTCACCAGAATTCCTTTCATAAAAAAGCACTGGAAAATGTGAGCCAGCTCATTCAGGAACATGTAATATAGGCTTGATCCAATGAGTTTGTCCCCATTGATTATAAGGTAAATACTATTTTGATGGTATTGCTTTATATTCAATAATAATCCACCAGTGTTTCAAAAAGAATCATTTATCAATGAATAATGCTTGATTGTAGATATTTACAATAAATTAGAATATCCTAATTTAATAGAGTATGATCTGTTATTTGCCAACAAACATACAGATTGCCTTATAAATCATGCAGTAGCATGGTTATAGTATAACACTACACTGAATTATATTTCATTACTGCCTATTGAACAGTCATGTTTCTGCCATATAATGTAATTTTCCATCTTTGAACTTGGTTCTTTTACTAACAGAAAATACAAATTAGTCCTGAGGAAAAATATTTACTAGGGGCAGGCAATTAACTACGGGAATGGCACCAAGTACATGAAAATCATTAAAAAGCTTTTTTGTTTTGGTTTTCATCTCACTGAATGTAGCAGTTTAGGTATTTAATGAATCACAATGAGTATAAGGCCCCAGCTGAGGAAATAAAAAATGATAGGTAAATCTATAGATTACTGTGGCTCCAGACACAGGCTTTCTGTAATGTCTGTTCTTGTTCCCATCAGTCACTGACACTTCAGAAGGAGGTTTCTCCTAAACTCTTTTATTAATGATACAAAATACTTGAGGTGAATTATAACATGATTTCTGTTGTTGCCCTATGAATATTTATCCTCTTTACCTTGCTTAAAATTCATGTTAAGTAATCCTGTGCTCCCAAAATATGGCATAGGAAAGGTTTGGAGGGAGACAGACCTTTTATGCTGCTTTAAAAAAGCTAAGAACTTACAGAGCAATTGGACTGGAATGAAGGAGTTAAAATAAAATTAGATGCCAAAATGGGTCTACAAAGTAGGAAAACTAAAAGGCTTTCTCTCAAAGAGAATAACCCACTTTTTCAGTATTTTGGGAAGGGGATAATTGAATATCCTAAATAATAACCTGGGTTGCTACACTACTTAGAGTGTCTCTTTAGCACCTGCTAATCTGAATGTCCCCTTGGATTTGGCAAGTGCCTAATTTAAATTTTGAAACTTTGAGACCTTGCTTTGGTTGTCCAGTTATCTGCTTAAATACTTTTGAAAAATTTGGTTGGGGATGTGTACCTGATTTCAGTGAATGCTGGAAGCTTGTTGAGTGGAAGTCCCAGTGGTGTGAAGTTCAACAAGTTCCTAAGACCTCTTCTATTCAGAGGACCCAGGAACTTTAGGCAGCTTGTGCATGGGAGTGATTCCTTGTGAGCATAAATAGCTGAAATAGCTACAAAAACCTGCAGTTTACTGCTTTATCATTTTATTTCTTTAAGGCTTTCAAAAATCTCCTTTCATCTTTTCAAATAGGGTTCTGTAAGAAGCTCAGCACTGGCCTCCCACTGTTCCTGTAGACACCGTTGGTGGTGTTATGGTGGACTTGGTAGGAATAATTAGAACAAACCTAAACACTTGGGAAAAATCCCTCTTGACCTGTTTTGTGGTCTCTGACATGTAAAAGTAACTTTTTAAAGGTTTAAGGGAGAAGTAACTTTGTGGGGGAAAAAAAAAAAAAAGAAAAGAAAAAAGAGTAAAATTCAACTGTTGGAAAAAAAATTAACAACAAAACCCAAAACACAAGCTTTTCCTTTGAATTATAAAAATAATTTAATGTGAGGTACTGAATCTTACAGTTCAGTACCTGCTGTTGCCTGTGCTTGCTACTACAAACTACTTGATTAATCCCAAGGGAGAGGATTCATTTCCTTTTTAATGAGCTCTGAGAGAACCCAGACCTTCAGTCAGGAAACAGTCGAGTGATCCCGTCGGGGTGTAACCTTGCTGTATTTCATTGTCTTTTCTGTTTGTAGCTGGACAGTGCCACTTCCCTCATCCAGGCAGCTAAAAATCTGATGAACGCTGTGGTCCTTACAGTGAAAGCATCTTATGTGGCTTCTACAAAATATCAGAAGGTCTATGGCACTGCTGCAGTGAACTCCCCTGTTGTGTCTTGGAAGATGAAAGCCCCTGAGAAGAAACCTCTTGTAAAGAGAGAAAAACCAGAAGAGTATCAGACAAGAGTGAGAAGAGGGTCCCAGAAGAAACATATTTCCCCTGTACAGGCCTTAAGTGAATTTAAAGCTATGGATTCATTCTAAACCACTGAGCTTTACCAGGAGGGTTTTATATTCTTTTTGTATGCATACCTGCTGACTTGTATGCGTCTGGCATGGGGGGCTGGGGGGAAGCAGTGTCAATTTGCATGCAACCTGGGACTCTCTACTGAATTAACTCACTTTCTGCAATGCCAAAATTCAGGGCATTCTCTTCTGATGTTAAATGGACTTCTTTCAAACTTACTTTTTAAACTAAACTATAGGATTGAATTGGCCAAAGAATTTGCATCGCGGGGGTACTTTTGGGTTAAATAAGAAATTCAAGTCTAAACCCAGAAATGTTTATGCATGCAAGAAACATTAGGTTGGCAGGTATATTAAGTGAAAAAAACAATGGAATTGTAATGGTAGACCATAAAAGCTTGTATTGCTTCTGTTCCAGTGCAAAACCGTACTAGCCAATATGCTTAAATGTGTGGCCCAATAACTAAATGATATAACTTTTGAGTCATCTTCATTATAGTATGTGAATATTCAAAAGGGATATAAACTAATTCATCTTAAAAATGCTTCTTTTAAACCACATTTTGTTCTTTATATTCTAGTAGTGCTATGATTGCTCACATTTCAATTAATCCCATTAATATGACCAGAGGTTTACTTTTGCCAATTGAATTCCTTATGGTGGAGTATGAAGCACAATCTGGTGAATTTGACATTGCCTTTTATATTATGATTATTATTATAATATTAGTAATAGAAGACCTGGTGGTGGAATCCTTAGAGATATGGAAGATGATGGTGTGAGAATTTAGAGGCAAATATGTAGGTGTAGCTTGGATTACAGGTATCTGACATACCATTGTAACCACTAACTCTTAATAAACTCATTTAACCTTGGAATCCTCAATATGGCTCATCTCTTTTAATGCACAGCTGTCTCCTGCATCCTGGCTGATGTAGACAGTGATTAATTTTGCCTCAGATGTGTCAAGTGTGGAAGGAAATTATTTGTTTGAACACCTCAGAAACAGCATAAAGATAAATCAGTTTTATTAAGCTTATAAGGTTGACAGATCAGAAGCTTGAAAATAATCTGTTGTGCCACAGTATCTAGACCTGTATAAAAACTACTGGGCAAAGAAATGCAGTATCTACTTCTCTTCCCTTTTAGTCCCAAATTAAGCTGCCTTAACTACTGAGATTATATCATTGTTATGAAAAATTCTTAGTATATATTAAAATAAAATAGTAAGTGTTATTATCATTAAATATTAACAACCTAAGAGAACATTTATAAGGGATTTAAAACACTATGATAAACAATGATGTGCACCATAAGTGACATTGGAGTGTTTTTGTGAGATGTCTGGATGCTTGTCTCAGATATTCTGATTATTCCTCAAAATAGCAACTACTAAATTTTGTTCTATTGCCCTCCTACATGATCTTTATAAAGAAATGTACTCTGAGAGGCATTTTAGGAAATTACTATTTTTGCTTTGTTTAGTTGTACTGTAATATAAAAAGGTTCCCCAGTCAGATCTAGTGATCAAAATACATTAGATGTGGGAAAGTCCTTGAAGAGCTTGTGGTACCAGTAAACTACCTAAAAGTAATTGGGATCATTACAAATGAAATTACAGTAATGAAAGACAGATACAGAGTTTAAAGAAAAAATAGCAAAATATCAGACAAATAAAATATCCTCTTATGCAAGAAAAAGAAAATAGGGAATTGGCCACAAATAAAAATCAAAGTATTTCTTCAGAAGCTCTTTGGTTTAAAACTGATGGACTAGATGAATGGTTGCTTTAAAATTGGATTGTTGCTGTAAGAGTTGTCTCAGAGATGTTCAGAAGAAAGCACATAGGCAATGAGATCTATGAATGTGTTGTAGAGTGTCCCCTGATTAAGGCTCTGTAAGCAGAGAGGAAGATGGTAATACAAGGAATCCATTATCAGTCACTCAGGAAAATTATGATGGTGTCTGAAAAAAAAGAAAGTAAAACCAAGAATGGCATTGGGCAACTTAGTTTTCTGCAAGTAAGAGTCCCAGTTTAGGATGGATGATTTGCCTTTTGAAGGATCCTATCTGTGCTCTAAATATCTTCATGGTTGTGTGTAGTGAAATGAGGCAATGAGGTGCCACTAATTACCAGGTAAGTGGGCATGAGCCTATATTCAACCCACCCGTGCCTGATTAGGGCTGGCCCCAATGAGCATGAGCAGGATTAGGAGGCCAATAAAAGGTTTGGGCTTGAGCACACTGGGGGCTTGGTGCCAGGCAAGCCAGAGGAGAGGTTGGTTGAGTCTGGAGCAGTAGCACTGATCCAGGCCAACTAATCCTGAAGGCAACAGCTTCTGCTTGAGCACCTCTTTGACCTCAGAGCGTCGTACCCTAAGAAAGGTTTGTCTTGCAACATCTGGTGGAGAATGCGGGCAAATGGATGTCACCCACGGTCTGGAATTTGGACAACTCAAATATGTCCACGTGATGATAGATACCTTTTCAGGCATGCTTTGAGCGACAGCTCGGACAGGGGAGAGGGGTTTACATGTGGTCTGTCACCTGACCAATTGCCTTGCTGGTATGGGGGTCCCCCAAGTAGTAAAAACTGACCATGTCTCTGCCTATAGAGGCGGAAAGGTCAAGCAGTTTCTTGCTACTTGGGGAGTAAAGCACATCACAGGGATCCCTCATTCATCTCCAGGCCAGGTGATAGTGGAAAGAGCTAATTGCACCCTGAAGATGTATTTACAAAGGCAAAAAGACAGCAAAGATATGGACCCACAGATGTGGCTTAGCAAAGTACTTTTTACATTGAATTTTCTTAGTCTAAGCCACGATTCCCAGCAACATCCTGTGTTACTACATTACTTGTCACAAAAGATGAACTGCATGCTGGAAGTTCAGATTAATTACAAGGATCCATCTACAGGTCAGTGAGTAGGGCCCAAGCTGTTAGTGTTTACCAGAAGAGGCTGTAGCTGTGTCTCCACAGACTCCGGACCTCTTTGGGTACCCAGTAAATGGACACCCCCTGCCATGACCAGATCTCTGATGGACAACCCGACACCCATTCCACATCATCTAACAGGTCAAACAACTCACGTGTTTAGGACATGTCATGTTTTTTGAACTTCACATATTTTTTTTGTGTGTGTGTTCCTTTTCAATTAAAAAAAAAAAAAAAAAGAGGGGGGGTTGGGGTGGGGGAGGAGGTGTAGTGAAATGAGACAACCAGGTGCCACTAATAACCAGGCAGTGGGCATGAGCCTATATTCAACCCACCTGTGCCTGGTTAGGGCTGGCCCCAACTGAGCATGAGCAGGATTAGGAGGCCAATAAAAGGTGTGGCCCTGAGCACACTGAGGGTTCATTGCCAGGCACAGACTGAGGAGAATATTGGATGATGCTAAACATCAGCAATGTGCCTACGTTTGAATGCTTCACACAGTTTTCATCAACTTACCTGAAAGAAGAAATGGTGTGGGATGGAAAGGTCCATGGAAACATGAGAAGGATCGCCAAGTCTGGAATTGCCTTCATATAAGGAGAGACGAAACAAGGTAAGAATCCCCAGTTCCTTCAAGGACATCAGTAGTGATCTGGTTTCATTTGAACATGATCAGAGACCAGCTATGGAGGAGAGGCCTTGAGTCAGCTGGGAGCTCCAGCCGGGGCAGCAGAGCCAGGGTGACCCAGGGTGGGTCCCACGTCCCTCACCCCATGGGCACTATAAAAGGGGGAGGTGTGCTGAGAGGGGGAGTTTTGTTCCCTGGGGCTCTTTCCTCTTGGCTTTTTGCTCCCTCTGCTACTCCTGAGGACCTGGCTGAATGTAAGCTCTTATACTTCATGTTGACGTTTGTATTAATTGTTTTATATGATTAAATTTGTTTATATTGCCACCTGTGGCATTTCTCCTCTTTCTGATTCCCTCTTGTCATTGAGTGAGAGAGAAACTAGAGGTTTAGCCCTGGACATAGGCTAAGTGGAGGCAAATAGTGAGAATATAAGATGGGGAGATGAGGAACAAGGATCCTTACAACTGATCCTTACAACTTTTGGATGGGGCAAAGAAATGAAACCTCAGTGTAGTAAAATAACGTAGTACATTACTCATACATAGCACTTTCTCATTCGTAATTCCCAGTGATCTCATTTACATCATTAAACATACATAAGTTTAAGTTCTTGGCTTCTCATAAATTACAGTATTCATATGCTTAAAGTTGAACAAATGCTTTGATAATAAGGAAGCAGGGGCTAAAGCTCAGCACAGATTCATTTTAATCCAGTGTTTTCTTGCTACTGTGTCCTTATGGTGTGAAATGCAATCAGTATTTCAGTAGTTTTACATTTTAAAAAGAGGTGGACAAAGCTGTGTAAATGCACTGGGAAACAATCCCACAAGGCAATAATACTGGGTGGATATTTTTATATCTGGCATGTTGTTTTATATCCCCACATGAAAGCAGGCCAAAACAAATTTCCTATATCTCTTTGAAACTCAAGTTTAATGAAGAGGATGTACATTTATAGGTTTAAAATTACATTTCTGCATCAAAAAAAAAAAAAAGTAGATTTCAATGGATTTTTTTATTTAAGCAATACCCAAATGTGGCTGTTCTGTTGTTTCCTTTTTTTTTTGTTTGTTTTTTGTTTTTATAATGAACTCCTTAATATGAATCTAAGTTAAGGGCTTATAGTGTAAATAAAGCAATGTATCTCATTTCTAAAAACACCCCTTCCAAGAACATTTCAGATCAGACTTCAGTTATTTTGTAAGGCAGAGGATAAATACATGTATGGAGAAGGAAGGAAGGAGAGAAGGAGAGATTTTTGGCAGTTCAGAAGGGAAAGGTGACAGCTGAAGTTGTGTCCAAGGACAGGCAGATCATCCTGTGTCATCTTAGCAGTGAATTCAAGAATTTATTTGGAAATTCAGCACATGCTGAGCTTTTACCTACAGAGATGAGGAACAGTTAAGAATTCTTCTGGTTTCTCACTGAATGACCAAGTGCATCCTCAAGCAAAGGTTCACACATTTCTTCTGCTTTAGATATTTTTCCCCTTATGACTCAGTTAACATCAAGCTATGGAGAACTTGACAGCTTGATAAAAGCTGTGGGAGGTAGAAGTGTATTTTTGTGGTCTAGTTATACCTTTAAAGGAATAAAAAATTACTTGAGCAATGTTTCCTTCTTTTGATAATGTTTGGTGAGGTGTGGTACGTGTGTAGCTGTTATATTAGCCTCTCCCTTTGGGCAAAATATAAAAGTTCCAGTGTTTTCTGGTAATAATAATTACCAGACATAATAATGGACTTGAAAAGAGATGGGTCCCTGCAGAATGTGTAATGTTTATACTTACTTGCTTGCTATATCCCAGCTCGTTAAAATTAAATACAAGGAAGAAAGAGAAATGAAGTAATGTTTCCAAAGCCTCCTATAATATTCAGAGCTAATGACTTTACTAGAAGGATGTGTTTGATCTTTTTCTTTTTTTTTTTTTTTTTTTTTTTTTTTTTTTTTTTTTTTTTTTCTTTTTCTGAAACATTTCATGCAGAAATTTTGAAAAAAAGGGTTTTTGGCCTGCATTTCCAGGAGGTCATATTCAGTTGTCTTAATGGCTCTGCCTTCTCACTGAACCATAGATGTGGATGCTAACAGGAGGATACATGAGGAAAAAAAAAAAAAAACATCTCCATCTTTTAATACTCTTGATTTCTCAATGTATATTAGTTTTCTGTAACTGTGCCTGGTTTTACTTATGTGTACTTCGTGTGTGTGCATGCAGGCACACAAAATATCACAGAGGTGGTAAAAATCTAAGTAGCAATCCACTTCCCAGCAAGCAGGTGTAGCCTTTATTTAGCTGGAACACCACAAGGATGTCACAAGACCCTTTCATGAAGGATGTACTGAGTTTTTAAGATCTCTGAAGATGCCAATGCTGGACTCTTCAAATAAATCTGTCAGATCTCACCTGGATTACTGTGTCCAGTTCTGGAGTCTCCAGAATAAGAAGATGGAGCTGTTGGAGCAAGTCCAAAAACAGATGAGATACAGTCTGAATTAGGGTTGTTCAGAGGGGGAGAAGGTTCTGGGAAGACCTTGGAGCATCTTCCAGTACCTAAAGGGGCTACAGAAGAGCTGGGGAGGGGCTTTTCACAAGGGCGTGGAGTGACAGCACAAGAGGGGGAATGATTTGAAACTGGAAGAGGGGAGATTTAGAGGTAGCTAAATGGTGAGCCCCTGGCTCAGGTTGCCCAGGGATATTGTGGCTGCTCCATCTCTGGAAGTGTTCAAGGCCAGGTTGGATGGGGCTTGGAGCAACCTGGGCTGGTGGGAGGTGTCCCTGTCCATGGCAGGGGAGTTGGAATTGGATGAGCTTGAAGGTCCCTTCCAAGCCAAACCATTCTGTGATTCTTTGATTCTCTCTATATAGGCATATGTATGTATGTATGCATCCATATATATGTGTTTGTTTGTATGTCTCTATACATATATTTGGCTATATGGACATCCAGCTGGCTCAGTTAAACCATAGGCTCTTTGTTTGCATTAGCTTGCCAGCAGTCTTACTGCCCAGCATTTGTCAGCATTATGCAGCCCAGTGTCTGGAACCTGCAGGAGCTGACAGAGACCCTGCTAGATGTCACATACAATTTTCATTATTAATTAGACTCTGGGCTACAACTGAGACCATAAGGAAGATCCATTATTTGGGCCATAATTGTGGAATAAATTAAGATCACTAGACTTTGTCATAGAGCTATGTGAATTCTACGTGCCTCGTGGGTTCATTTGTCCCTTCAGACAGGGTTTTAAATCTGCTCAGAGAAGCTCGGTGGTATTTCAGTGAGCCACTTATTTACCCCATGATGAAAAGCTCCTCCAGCTTTTCCTAGTGCTATGACCTAAGCTAAATTGGGTGCTCACACAACTGTCTATGTTGGGGAGCAGGGAGGGGGACACATTTCTGAGCTGTCTTCACTGGCAATGACCTCTCCAAAATCACATTAGTTGGATCTCACACACCATGGGAGGTCCCTTTCACCAAGAGCATTTAAAATGCAGATTTGTGTTTGTGGGGTTTGATGGAAAGATTTCTTCCCTGAGCTCTTGGAGTGAGTCAAGAGAAGGCCACGATGATCAGAGGGCTGGATCACCTCTCCTGTGAAGACAGGCTGAGAGATTTGGGATTGTTCAGCCTAGAGAAGGCTCTGAGGAGACTTTTTAGTGGCCTTCCAGTTCCTGAGGAAAGCTGGAGGGGGACTTTTGACAAGGGCATGGAGTCATAGCATTAGGTAGGAACAATTTCAGACTGGCATAGGGGGGATGAGGATGAAGTATTAGGAAGAAAATCTTTGCTGTGAGGGTGGTGAGCCCCTGGCACAGGCTGCCCAGAGAACTGTGGCTGCCCCATCCCTGGAAATGTTCAAATCCAGGTGGGATGGGGCTTGGTGCAACCTGGACAGATGGAAGTTGTCACTGCACATGGTAGGGGGTTGGAAAACAGATGATGTTTAAGGTCCATTCAAAACCAAACCATTCTATCTGTATTCTGCCCTGTCATAGGGTGTGCTACACATAGCCTACCCATCAGCTATACTAGACATTGAATATTGGTCACTATTCCACAGGAACAGATTTCAGCTTTTCTCAGTATGTGCATCTTCAAGGGCTTCTGTTGCTCATAGAAATCATCTTGATTTTTCTTTGAGGTTAAACAGTGTCTTGTCAAATGATTAAGTGGGAAGAAAACCCAACTTACATCTCAGCACCTATTTTGCATGTACACAATATAGAAGAAATGTGAAAAAGTGGTATAAGTTCATAAAAAAAACACCTGTTGCAACTCACCTCCTAAAAGGTTTTGATTCTGTGATCACCATCTTTCAAAATCAAACTATCTTAAATTTTCCAGACACAAAATTTATGGATTATGGGAAATTTTCAAGCTTAGGTCTGAACTTACATGATCCATGTAAACTGACTACATGGATAGCTCAATATTATGAGTTGTATTGTTCAGGGTGAATCTAGGTGAAAATATAAACTAGACTGACAAATAAATGTCCTGACTCATGTTCCCATATCATGTAGCTGTGTATAACTGTTCACAATGATTTTAAAGTTCATTCTTTCAGTTACAGAAAGGTGAGGCAGAAAGCTGCTTCCAGCTCAAATTTAACAGCAAAAGACTGGCATTTGTCTCCATTTCAGAAACTACTGCCTTGGCTTAATGAAGATATGAAGAAATCACTCCTTAAATGACTTCTTTTTTTTTTTTTTCTTAATTTCCTCCTCAAATGCTTTTCAGACTTAAAGAAAATTACTAGGGCAGTTCCAAAGCCTGTTAATTTATGCTTTTCTTACTACCCAAAATGTCTGACTGAGGATATGGTTTGTTAATTGACCTTCTAATTGACCTGTAGAGCCTCATGTGTTGGGCATACTAAGTCCTCTCCTGATAATGCCCTCCTCATCAAGGCTTATTGCTTTAGTGCAGCTCGTTAAGAAATGAGGGCATAAATTAAACTTGAAAAGAGAAGTGGAAATGCTGGAGTTGATGTGGGAGTATCTCAGAGGATCTTGCATGCTAGTAGAGGGTAAGCTGGCTTTTGCTTTCTGATGCCTTGGCTAAGAGATGGATTTATTTAGGAATTATGCCTCCTATTAAAATTAATTGCTTCCCCTGGGGCTTTGTTGGTACAAACCTATTTACTTGCATGAAGGGTGCTTCCTGGGTAAGAATGTGTGGTAGAAGTGTGGCTGTTGGCAAGGGAGACTTTCCCAGTGATGTATTTGGTATGTGGATTTGCTGCAGAGGTGGTGGTAGAGGCTTCAGAGGCTCAGAGTCAGATTTTTAGATAGAGCTGAGCTATCCTGTGTAATACACCAGAGGTTCCTCAGGGTAGGTAACCTGTATTCACAGCATTTCTACAGGGGGAAAAAAAAAGAGCTAACAGAACTCACTCAAGATCAAATGTCATTTATTATTGATGAACTATTTTAGATTGTAGAGAAGTTTTCTTTTTCCTTTCAGGATTGATGTTTCTTATTCAGGAAAGCTTTTCCACATTATTAATTCAATCATGCAGAGCCCTTTGCTTTTTCAGATTCTTCTCACTCCTGCCAGAGCCACTGTGTATTAGGTTTGCAGTCAAGATACTGAAAGCTCTGTTCTTGCTTACATGAACACTTGAGTACTGATAATTTTATGGGTTTAATACTCTCTAGCATTGTGTCTCAAGTATAGCCACTATGATTGATTTTTTTTTTTTCCTCCCACAAGCATTTTGTGTTCAAGAGGATGCATTATTATTTGTTGACTTAACTCTCCCAAAACACTTTGCTGAATTTGCTGCTCGGGTACCTCAGGTTAAATTGGTTGGGACACCTCAGTAAAAAATATCTACGAGAGTCTTCCATTCTTGGGCTAGAAACATGAATTCAGAGAGCAGTCTGCTATGCTATGAAGAAATCCCATACACTTTTGGCACAGCTTTCCTAGCTACTGCAAGCTTGAAACTGGATTGTGTTTTCTCTTGCTCTGACACCGCTGGTTTTTTGGGGGGGGGGCTTGGACTTTTTTATTTTTATTTTTCTACATCCTGTAAAGGATCAATTTCTCAAAGTGGGCTTTGATTAGAAAGATTATTCATGTGCAGAGATGTATATGTCCTATTGCGCTCAAATTGTGCTTTGCATAGCAAAACTCTGTGTGCATCACCTACGTAGCCTTCACCTTCTCCTCAAGACCTTCCTTTGCCTATAATTTTTTTTTAAAAAATCTCTCTTTAATCTCTCATAAGGACAGAGAGACCCTGAAGTGCTGCTAGCTATGTTATCTTGTGTTTGTTCACTTGACTGGCTCCAGTTCTAGGTTAGTGCCTTTGTAAGACTCACAAAACTTGCTTGCAGTCTGCAGTGGGGAAACAGGTATGCTGAAGAACAATAAACTGTTGGGTTGTTTTCTGCAAATAGGGCATAAAAGACAGGACAGGTGCTTTTAACATAATTATCTAGGTTTGGTTGGAGTTGGAGATGCAACTAAGCTTTGGGATGCTTTTCTAGAATGTTAAATTGCTTAACAAATAAGCAGAAGTCTGACAGATGTGGAGGTGGCAAAGCAACCCAAACCATCATCGAAAAGCAGGGGTAGGAGATAAATTTATCTTACTCAGAACTCAAAAACTGAGGTGTTTTGAGTTCCCTTTGGTGATCAAATTTGGAGTTGAAGTTTTTGCTGCTGCCTGGTCTGTGTGTTCAAATAAATTCATGACTGCAGTACACAGTGTCAGAGCTGGCTGAGCAGGTTGGGAACCAGAGGCAGGCTGTGTGTAATAGCCTGAATCTCTGTGCAAGTTTGTTTAACCTGTTTGCATTGGTTTTATTCTCACTTCTCTCTTCCTGTCTCATTAACCTGCATGATCTGACTGGATGTCTGTATGAGGCCACCTGAGCACAGAAGCTCTCTGCTTGAGGAAGCTTCAGAAACTAATTTAAATTTGACAATGCGTGATCAAGAAATTGCAAAAGACCCACTTATGGAGTGACACAGATATATTAGGATTTAAAAAAAAAAATCTAAAAGTGAATAGGAGCTTCAGAAATATGGCATGTAAAATTTTCTATTGACATTTAATTCTATATTAAAATCCATATATTGGCAGATTAGTTTCCAGTGAAGAATGTTTAATAATAAAGCAATGAGTCATATCACCAGTGCTGCAGCCCCTTGTGAAGAATTTTATCAGGAGATTATATTAATCTTACTTGAAATTGTCACAAACATCCTTTATTCTAATTACCTTTGCCTGAGGTTCTGTTAAGAAACCATGTATCATTTTGTAATATAAATGCTTCATAAGTGTGGATCCTTGTCCTGTGCAGTAACATTAAAGTGACTTTGTATCCCTTATGTATACAAATGAAACAGAAGACAATCAAAATATCCTCTGTCTAGGATAAACTGCCTTTAATTGTTTTGTCCCAATGACCCTTCAGTCATAAATTAGCTTAGTTTATATGCTGATTCCATATGAAGAGCTTTTACTTTTACATCTCTTTAACAGTAGTGATTTGACCCAGATTTGAATTTGCACTACCAAGGACATCTTTTCTATGAGCAGTGATTCGTGGGATTATTATTTTTTTTTTCATTATTGCTTTATTTTGAAGAAGGGAATGCTTCTTTCCTGTAAACTATTCAATATCAATCCATGGCAGCTCACTACATTTCTGGAATCATCTTGCAGTTTTAAGGGATTTATTTTTGTACAAAATTTAACATGCTAAGCTAGGTTTACCTTTAGCATCTTTCACAGACAGCTCTGACAATTTTTGGCCATGGGATCTTGGCTGCTTGCTCTTACTGGGCAGAGAACTTTTCTTTAAGTTTAGGTAACCTCATGACTAATCTGTATTCTGCAAGTCAAAGAAGCACCAGAGTAAAGAGGTGGGAAGCTGTTGGGTAGGTGTAGCTCAAGGACTGTTTTGCACCATGGTAGACATCCCTGGCATGCAGAGAATATTCCAAATGGGTGTCCTGCCTTTTTTTCCTGGCATCTTGTTCAATGACTCTTCAAAGAGATCAAGTCCATGAGTCTGATGCCCTTTGAATTCTTGATATCTGAAACTTAAGAAATAGCCCTGTGACTGAGCCCCTCTCCAGGTGAAAACTAAATGAGTGCAGCATCAGACCCAGATTTATCTTTACATGTTCTGTGTAATTTTTTTTTTTTCCATTTTTTAAACATGTACATTCTACACAAATTGATTACACTTGCCTTGATGCAAGTAGGAGCAGAGTATGGTCCCACATTTAGACAGCTTTGCTTACTGT
Organism: Phaethornis superciliosus; assembly: GCA_023637945.1. Lineage (NCBI taxonomy): Eukaryota > Metazoa > Chordata > Aves > Apodiformes > Trochilidae > Phaethornis > Phaethornis superciliosus. The sequence goes on from JAJQWJ010000011.1 coordinate 3,446,820, forward strand.
CTGAGTCAGTAAGTTCAGATCAACTAAGAAAAGACACCAACTTTAAACAACAAAATTTCTGATGAACTTCTAAGGTTCTGGGGAACTGTATTCATTTTATGAAGTCTCATGAAAAATTCTAATAAGATCCCAAAATCTTGTCCCAGTATTATCCCAATAAAGTTCTTCTGCAAGCACAAGAATATTTCCTCAGTAATCAGTATTGGAGATTTTAACAGTGACTGCAGTTGTCTTCTATTTGTTATCACCCTGTGATTTCACCAAGTTTTCTGCTTTTATTCAAAGGGGCCTCCCTGCTGGCATTACACCTCCTCTCATGAGCATACCACAAGTACAAGGCACAGCACCGTCTCTGATCAGAAAACTGAAAAGGAAGTCAGAGAACCATGTTGCTAATGAGTACATGTCCATGTTAAAGTTGGAGTGTTTAAGGATAACTCCTGAAACATGGAGCATCTCTACATCAACAGAGTTAAATGTCAAGTAGGGGAAATGTACAGATAGGAAAACAAAGTCTGAAAACTATCAGGTTTCTGTATTTTATAATATTTTAGTGCAAACTGAGGAGCCTCTCATTGCTATTTTGTGTTTCCAGGATAGCTGGAGAAGACTTCTAAAGCTCCATGCCAGAAACAGCTGTAGGCAGGTCTCATCTCCATCTAATAAACTCTAGCCCATATTAGGCAGAGCCTGGATATTAATTTTTCTGGAGGACTGCAAGAAATAAGATATTTTCAAGTGATGTGCCATATCAAAACCTCTGACATAGAAAGGGAGAATAATTTTGCAAAAAGATTCTAAGACCTACTGGTGAAAGCTTTAGTTTACAGAATATATCCAAAGCTTGAAAGATTTTTGTGCTCTATGTCTTCCTAGTGGGTAGGGCACTACTATAACTGAGAGTAAATATCTTTATTCTGTATCCTTAAGCAAAATTCTCCCTCTCTCTCTGCCAGCTCCACCATAAAATAAATATAAGGAAAAACAAACATTTAAAAAATATTTTTTACTTTGAGTTGCACCCTTTTTGAGCTGACCTGTCTAGGAAACTATCAGTATTTATTTTGAGAGGGGGGGAAAATTATTATGTTATTTCATAAATATTTTCTGAGCATTTCATTTGGGGAAAAAAATCCAATAACTACAATTTCCCCAAATACCAAATCTGCTTCCACTTTCAGTAAGAAAATCCATACTGAGGCATTGAAAGATTACAGTGAGCAACTGCTCTTCCTGCTGTCAGATTTTAAATCAAAGAAAGCTTTCTTTGAAAAAAATACAGAACTTTTTTCTGTGAAAGCGAAATTTAACAATGTATTTCCAACTAGTTCTGTTTTGAAGAGAATCAGAGGCTTTTCCACAAAGCAGATTCTCATCTGATTTAAGCCAGAATAGCCACACTGACATGAGAAGTTAATCTCTTTAAGGTCTTAAAAGTTATTACCTGATAGGATTTTAACAACATGATGGTTTACTGCATTCTTCGCTTTCAGTGTTATAGGCAGGATTCTCCAGGGTCTGTGCAGTGGAACAGATACCCAATAATGCCTTTGAAAGACCCATATTTTGCATTGCTGGACATTTTGCTGAAGTATTCCCTTCAGGACTGCCATTTTCTATACTATGTCTTTACAAACCAGCTGACAAAAAAGAAAAAAAAAAAAAGAAAAAAAAAAATGGGTAAAAGCAAGCAGTGTCAGGTGTTTTTGTCTTCTCTGTTCCCTTTGCAGTATAAACAGAATTGTGCTGTGCCATTGGTGTCATCAGCTCCAATGGCTTCTAGGCTGGGTTTCCCCAGCAAAGTGCAGATTTTTAGAGATGCTCACATTGGCTCTGGAGAAATAGAAGTGTTGGTAGTAGAAACAAGAGCAGCTGTCTCTCAGGGGGACATCCTTGCAGTGATGGTTTGTGGTGTGCACTTGCATTTCAGTGCAGAGGAAAGCTATTGGCTACTGGTGTGCAATATGTGAAATATTCCTCCTAGGAGTTAGAGATTATTCTCATTATTTAAGTCAAATGGTGTGTAATGCCATGAAAAATGCCTTGTAGAAATCTCAGTATCCAAAATTGACACCATAAACTTTTACCATCCATCAGATGTGCAATTTCATGAAAGAAGGTATCAAATTAGCTTGATAGGATCTTCTTTTAGAAGAAAATTATAATTATAGTGCCTTCCCTTAGGTCTTTATCTGCTGTATTCCGTGTCAGTCATTATCTTCTCAGAACCAATGTCAGGCTGATGTGCCTGTAATTACTTGGTTTATATAAATACTAACAGCACCTTCATTTGAAGGATGTGGATGCAGGACACAGGATTACCTTGTATTCTGTTTTATTTTTTCAGAGATTGGAATTTACACACATTCACCTGGTTTAATGTGGATGCATAAATCTTGCAGTCACAGATGACACAGTTAAGTAAAGCTGAGCTCCAGTTCATTATGTCCTAACATATAATCATGAAATATGGGAGATTAACTCAGCCCTCCAGAAGGTGTATTTCTCACTATTGGTTATGAAGACATTTTCAGATGATTTGCTCACAGGTCTCCACGCTGTCAACTTCTCAAATTAAATATTGTTCAAAGAAAGGAAACAGGGCAATGGAAGAAAACCATAGCCTGTCAGCTGAGCAATGTTTCTGAGGGAAATGCATTCTGTGTACTGATATAGTGTGATTAGTGACTGCCAAAGAGGCAACTGCAACGTGCAGTGTATGCATACAAAATGGATCTACCAACATGTCCTTAATGGTGAAAAATCAGGCAAGAATTCAGAGTTAAGGTGTCTGACAACCTGCTAGCTGCACAACCCAATTCCTCTTCCCTGGCAGGTCTAGGTGGTGATAAAGATTTTAATTATTTAAGCATGGACAGGTTTGCTTTGCACAAGATCCTGTCTTACTCTACATTGATGATGGGCTTCTGGGGATCTGTGTATAAAGGAGGATGACTCTCAGACTTCATCCTCACTTTTTGTCAGAAACTGTACTGAGCAAGCCAAAGGGTGGCAGAAAGAGGAGGTGAGGTAGATGCATGCTGCTCTGGGGAGTTGGTTAAATTTCAACCTCTGTTTTCAACTTGTGTGATACCCAGCAAGTCACTTAAATATCACTTTGCAGCCATGATCCTTGAGTGTCCCTCTTTTCCTGGTCTCTCACCTTGAAACCAGGTGAGGAGTCTCACCTTGAGACCACGTGTGATTTGAGACTTGAGCTCCTGCAGTGGCAGCCAAAGTCATTGAGTGCTGTGCTTGCAAAAAGGAAAATATGACACAGGAATATGTACCCTGCAAAATAATGCTCCAAGTGTTTCAGTCTGAACGCTCCTAATTAGTGTAGAAATATTTGCTTTTAATTTCTTTGTTCTTCAGCTGGCCATTGGTAGAATGGGGATATTGTTGCCTTCCAGCAAGGGTAAATTAATTAATATTTACCAGGTTCTTGGTTTCTATAATGATGAACACCTTAGAATGCTCAGGAAGGAATTAATAATTATGCTTTTGAAGCTGGCATTGACAAGGGATAAAGGATGAAAGGAGTCAATAAACTATGAGATGAGAGTATCAAGTGCTAGCTGATTAAATGAGCATCATCCTTCCTGTTCTGTGAATGAGGTGTGAAACAGAACCAATTAGCTTTCTGTCTGTCCTGAGTTCCAAGACATGAGATAAATGTAAAATTAGACAACTTTTTTCTGTGGGATTTTACCACAAAAGATTTTTTTTTTTTAAGATCATTTTGTTACCCTGTGAAAATAAATTACTTTTTTCTTATTAAAATAAGCTAAAACTTATTCACATTTGCCCTCTTTCAACTAGAAAAGAAGGAAAAAAGGTGAGCAAAACCTTTTACTCAAGAAAATGTGTTTTGAACTTTTTGAACACTGGAAGGATACAACGGAGCCTTTAAGCAGAACATCATTGCAGACACAGTTTACACATTAACAATATCTGTGTATAGATGACCACCTGACTTTCTGTCCCTAAAAAATCCAAGTTTATTTGTCATATTTGTGAAGTGGCAATAAATGAGGCTGGGTCAACTAGTAATGGAGGCATAAAATTTATCTTGTTATGTTGAAGGGCATTATCAAGTAAGATTTGCTTTGGATCCCAAAATTTCATATATTCATTGTGCTTATGAAAATAATCCTGTCCAGCAACAATTACAAATAATCAGGGGTTTCTTAACCAAAATACAGCTGTTTGAACAATGCTTCAGGGGTAAAACCTTTAACTCTCACATAACACTTCTCATCAGTGGACTTAGATTTTTTAAAAAGGGAAAAAAAACTATGAGGAAACACAACTGTTGTCTTGGTTTTATAGACAGAGAAATTGAGGTCAGTTACATTACAGACAACAGAAAGTGAAGTATCATAAAATGTCATTTCCATAATATTGTGCATCATAAAGGTAGAATAAAGAAATTAATTTTCATTGCTGAACTGAATAAAGTAGGAACTATTAAAATATACAATTGATCAGACGTTCTCCTTGTGCCAGAGATGTCATCATTCTTCAGTAAAATATCTGAAAAAAAGATTGAAGAGCCTGCTGTTATCATGCTTAATAGTGTTGTTTGAAGATGTATTGAACAGTCCTTTTTCAAAAAAGTTTGTTTTCATCAATCTGACAAAAAGGGGGTTGTTTTTTTTTCTTATTGGTAATGAGAATTATCCAGGGTTATTTGTTTTGTTTTTGTTGTTTAAGCTTTCAGAAGAAAATCTGCATATTGGGAACGGACAAATCTAAACTAGTTAAAGCAGAAAAGCACTAATTTCTTATCTCGCCTTCCCTGAAAATACTTAATTTTTTCAAGTCCTGGCTATAAACAAAAATCTTTTTTTTTTTTTGTCTATCAAAATTTAGATTGAGATATAATTTTCCTGTTGGCTATGGAGAGCATCAGTTACAAGATTCATTTTCATTGATGCTAAGACTAAGCACGTGACTTGTGTATGGCAAAACATTGAGGGCAGATTCTAGTATCTTAACTCTGGGAAGCCCAAGGCATTATTTGAGAGAGTAAAAATGTTGCTCAATAGGAGCAAAGGTTGAAGAATCTGCTCACTGGTGGAGATTCCCATGAAATATTTTGACTAACTAGGGAAAGGGACTCTGAAATTCAAATTGTTGAATGGTTTAATAAAATCAGCACGGTATGAAAAAAAACCCCAGCAATTACTGTCTTACATAACTCCCAGGAAACATCTATCAGACATCACAGTCTAGCTGAAGATGTATAATTTAGCATTCCCCTTCCTTAGAACTGCTTGTTCTTACTCAAGATGGCCTCTTTCCATCATATCCCCCATCTGCTCCACCCCCACTTCCTATCCTGTCTGATTGCTTGTATTTTTTAATTTCATTACTGGTGTTCATTTTAAGGATCAATATAATTTCTGAGCTTGAATCTTCAAACTGCTGAAGGCCTCTGCCAGTTCAAAAGTGATCCCACCTCCTTGATTTACTCTACCAGTTTATCTCTCCAGGCTCTCCTGTTGCTGTCTGGCAGTGCTGATGATGTTCAGGTTGCAGTTGTGTGCTGGCAGGAAGATTTCACAGAGGAATCCCTTCTCAGTAGTGCTGGTTTTAATTTCTCATGTGCTCCTCTGACTCTTAATTCATTTGTGATCATGGGAGTAAAATGTCACAGTTCAGAAACGCTGAAGGAAAATGGCTGGGAGACACCAATGCTGTCTCCAATTAAATGCACCCCCGTGTAGAATAAATCTGATTTGATTTCCCTTTTTTTGAAGTGTTTCATTTCTTGGGCTACGCCAATTAAAAGTAGTGGTGTTTATAGTCAGATTGTGTTTGATACCTGAGAGACCTGAAGACTTCACAGAGGCTTTGATGCTTTGGCTCCTAGCTCATCATCAGTGTTGAGGACTGCAGAGGACATTAAGGACCTCTCTGAGACACAGTTCATGCTAGTGGTGTTTTCAGAAAGATAAATAATATAAAACTCCTTGATTCAACACTATTACAGTTGCACCTGTGGGCACATCATGTGAAAAGAAACCCCAGTGGTCAGACCCCAGGTCCCCAATATTGTGCCCCTTAACTCCAAGAGCCCCAAACCCTTGGTCTCCCTTTAGCCTTTCATGCTTTTCTACCTCTCTCCTCTCTTGCTTCTGACTTTTTCAGGTAATTTGTCCATACAGACTATCTGAAATTTAATTTTAAGGAATAGTGCTTATGAAGATGTATAAATCACCAAAGATAGGACATTTAGGTTTGAAAAATTGATACTAGCTTTGCTGGCTTGGAGACAGAATGGCTCTTTTAGATGAGATTTTGATGGAATTTTCTGGTCAATTCAGGTGGGTTTAGATGTATTCAGATTTCTTTCTAATGGTGACTTGACAAGCTGTGAACACATACAAAACTCCTTATGTAGCTCCAGAGGTCTCCATTATCACGATTTCTAATTTGAAAGCACATCTGTCCCAGACCACAAAGCCTCCTCTTTAAATGTCAGCAACTTAAGTTTCTAGCTCTTACAGGGAAAAAAACACCTTTTACAGGACATGGTTGCAGCATATGATAAAACAGACGGGAGCTGATAACTGTCTGGTTTTATTTTATTGATATTTCTGATGCGTGTAAAATTACTGTAATATAAAGTGAGTTAACCACAGTCTTTATCAAAGGGAGTGCTAAAACAGTGACTGCAAAGGAGTGGCTCTCTCACAGGCAATTAAATAAAAAATAAGAGTAGGAATCTTGCTTACCTAATAAATAGGTCACTAAAAAAAAACTGATAACACGGAGGGTGTGTGGGGGAAATCAATGACTGACATGAATGGCAAAGTAAAGCCACTGACTAAATTTTCAAACCTACTCTGATGTTCATCACCTCTCTTGATGGTGTCATAATTGCTGGTGTAATTTTGTGTGACAACAGATTTCTAGTTATGCTGAAGGAAGTTTTATGACCTGGTATTTCAGTTCTAGTTTTCCTTTCATTGAATTCTCTTGCAATTTGTAGCTCATACTTGTCATCATAGAAAGACCTTTTTTTTGTTGGTTTTTTCTTTTGCCTTTCTACCTAATAATGAAAATCTCACACTTACAAGTATCACTGAAAGAGGATTCAGCCTTGAGGACAACAAACCATTGTGCTCTGTTTTCTTGTTGAAGACAAGGAGTGCATAGAAAATCTGAATTCTCCAGGGGAAAAAAAAAATGAAAGAAGACCTCAGATTCTGACAGATGGGTTTTTAGACATGAGCCACATGAGGGTTTGTTTTTGTGGATGAAAATGGAAATAGATTTTAAGACTATGTAAAGCAACTTGATGAAACAGCATCCTTTAATGAAGTTGTTGTACATGGAGGAGTAGCAAATAACATACTGGAAAAAACAAGAGGCTCTAAAGAGAAGTGCCTCAGTGTGCAGTGCTTGTGAGCAGCACTCTGAAGAAGGTGTTGATTTGTCCTCTTGTTTTGGCTCTTCTTGTGTGCTGTGGGAATGTGGTGGCTGCTGCTCTTATCCCATCTTCCTTGGGGAGATGAACAAGTGTTGGCAACACTAGGATTGATCCTACAGAGAGCTTCTGTCCTCCCCCAAAATAAGTCTTGTGGTAGTTTGAGAAAAGGAAACTCTTGAGGGATTCAGATATTCTCCAATTTCTTTCTTGTATTACTTGGGCCTTTAAATCAAAGGGATTGAAAACACAAGGATTCATGTGCAATGGCATTGCAGAGAATGCCCAGGCTGACCTATTAAGTCTTGATGTCCCCAAAGGAAGCCTAAATGATCAGAGAAGATTAAATATTTAGAGTTTAACTGGCTAAAAATGCATTGTATGACTCTGATCTTAGGGGTAAGACTAATCTGATCGCAGATAGACCTCTACGGTGCAGATATTGATATCATTCCAGTGGATCATGGAAGGCTCCTTTATAGTAAAAGAAACAAAGCAAGAAACTTCATGGTGCTGTCAATTGCATCCTAAGGGAAATGCCTACCTTTGGTTCAGCAAATCACAGTCCAAGATTATTTTCCTCCTTAGGTGTGAAGGCAAAGTTGGGAGAAATGAATCCCAATCTAAAGGCACTAGAAGAGAGCACGTTAGGGAATTCATAGCAGTGAGAGGCTAACACTATTTTTCTCATGAAAATGACACGATCCAATGTCTTATTGTAAATAAGAAGTACAAAAACATTTCTTCATTGTGGATCTTCCTGACTGTCAAGGATTTTTTTGTGACTCAGATGAACTCTGTATCAACTCTCCCACTGAAGGAAAAATTAAGCTTGATGAGCACATAAATGAGTAAAGTATGTTCATCTTGTGAGAGGTTTATCTTTTTCAAGCCTTTTCCATATCTAAGGAGGCCAGGATTAGCACTACTGCAATGTTGGTTTTTTTTTTTTTTTTTTTTTTTTTTTTTTTTTTTTTTTAAATAAGTTCAGTACTTCCTAGAGCAATATTGTCTAAAAGATGAGAGTGTGAAAATAAAAAAGAAGAGATCTCTGCCAGCATTTAAGAGCTGCTTACTTTACTCCTTGGAAACAATGTATGGCTCCTACTACGCTTTCTGTTTTTTTTCCAGGACAAATATGTCTCAGTCTGCAGTCTAAGTTGATACAGCTTTTCTCTGCTTGATTGTATCTATTCTTTAACCTTTAAAGATTAGGAAGTTAAATATTTCATGTTGCACACAACAAATATAAAAATATTTTCCTGTTCACTGCATTATTCAGTAGTGTAACAGCCTCTCAGCTGGAAGTCAGATAATACTGAGGTACCATTTGAAGATTAGTTGTTTGTTAAGGTTATTGTTACTGGAAGATTATTCTGGTCATATGGAGATGAACATATATTAAAAATTATGCACAAAATTGGTAGGCAGATGTCCTAGATGAGGGATAATGGGGCATAAAGTTCTGTTTTATTCATGTAGTATGGCTGAAGCTGAAATGAGCCAGATGTCACCAAAAAATACAACAAAAATGTGAGAAATTGTCTGAAGATTTAATATATATATGGAACTTTCATTGTTCTCTTTATTATTACATCCATCCACTTCATTCTTTGGAAGGAAGGCAGTGAGGGAATATTTCACTCCTGATGGTATTAATATGGCTAAAGGAAAAAATGAGGTTCAGCTTTCTCAAAGATTTCCTGAATAGCCTGAAGCAAAGTTCCAACTCACACAGCTCAATCCATAATCTACCACCAAACATCAAATAACCCCAGCCTTGCCAGAAGTCAAAAACGAGGATGATTTCCTTTGCCTGTATTGTTTGAAAGCCCTGATGAGGTCATCCTGCAATGAGCTCACTTTATATCTCAAGGTCTGAAGAAGTCACAGTAGTTACTATTGCCTCTGGAGAGGAAATAGGGTGAAACCTTTGCATGTCACTCAGTGCCCAAGGCAATGTGGAAAAAAGGGAATTGCCTTCCTTCAGTCCTTCATCTTCATGCCTTCGTGACACCAAAAGTTAAGTCTTCTTGAACCTTTTCAATACGATAGACTGAAAGCAGTGGTTCATTTGAAAAGGCAAAGGGTGAAAGTAAGAGAAATCTTCTTTATTTAACTGCACTGTTGTCTATGGCTTAGCTTCCTCTTCTTGTCAGTACCTAAGCACCAAAGGCTGATGGTGTCTTCTCAATGGAGGTTACTTAGAAGGAAACAAAAATCTGAACTTACCCAGATGGATTAATCAGGCACCAGGCTAGAGATTTAAACTCTCTCTCTCTCCCTCTAACCTAATGAATCTTTAATTGTATTATATGAAATGAAACGTACCCAAAAGGAAGGGGTCGAGATTTCCTTCCTGCTTTTCACCCTGAAATACTTGTAGGCTCGTACTCCTAGAGAAAGGCTTTGAATCCTCTCAGGGAAAGAGTAAATTGGGCATGCATTCCACAACTTATTTGGGTGAACTAAGTTCTGAGCTGTTACAGAATTTTGGTTAAGAACAGGAGCTGAAGAATAAACCCAGAATCAAAGACTCAGAGTCATACAGGTAGGAAGGGACCTCTGGAGGTCATCAGGAGCTGTCTTCTGCTCACACCAGGCCATCAAAATTGCAACTGACTTTTAAGTCAGACCAATTCTTCTTATCCTGGGATTTCTCCAGAGAATGAGATTCCACAGCTTCTCTGAGCACCTTACTTATTCCAGCATTTGAGAAGCCTCATGATGAAAATCTTTTCCTTTGCTGCAATTTATGACCATTGCCCTCAGCATGTTGTTTTTAATATACTTATATTGATCCACAGGATAATTTCCAATTTATAAGATTAGAAACCAACTTTTTTTGCCCAAACATCTAAGAGGTTTTGATCCAATAAGGACGTAACTGATTCTCCAGAAAATAATTTTTGTGGTGACTTAATAATCAATGACTTTTTCGGATCATTTATCATCATAGGATCCAAGCTGTCCCTTTTCAAACATGTCCAATTGTTTTAAGTTAAACAAGAATACCTTTTAAAAATCTGAAGAAACACTGAATAGATGAATACAATACCTCAAGCATTTTAATTTTTTCTATTCTGAAGTATTGATCAATGAAGACTTAAAATCAATATATTTAACTGGTTTGGACTAGTTTTATAAAGATAGTGGAATGGAGTAAATATTTTCTTATGATAAAATTCAGTCACCTGTAACATAGTTAATAACAAAAACAACATAAGAGGATCAGAAAAGTCAGTAAGAAGGTAGGACAAAATGAAAAACTGATTTTATATTGTGTAAAACAGCTACATTTCAAAACTGAAAGACAGAGGGGGGGAAAAAAAAGAAAAGGATGCATCACAAATGCTTCTTGGAAAGAAATACAATAATCTTGTTTAATCCTGAATCATTGTTGCAATCAATTCAGTTTTGTAGCTAAGTTCCCATGACACATCTATTTCAAGAGCTAACAAGAGAAAGAGCTGAAATACCAACAACCCCAACAGGAGACCAAATTTTCTCTCATGATGAAAATCTCTGCTTGGAGAGGTTTCAGATCTGCATGATCAGTGTGAAATTGAAATTACTCCATGTGATTTTGATGAGTGACAGACAAACTGTTTGATGTTAATGCAAGAAAGGATGCAGAGTGATATGAGACCAAACGAGAGATTTAAGGGGGGAAAAAGTAAAAAAAGTGCTTTTTTGGTTTTTTTAACCACAATAAATATATACGATAGAATGAAGGGGGGGGGGGAGCAGAAAAGATGAACAGGGTTAGGCAGATACACTGGGTTTATTCTTTGCACAAAAAAAGGAATGAACAACAATGAAAGATGATGTTCAACAGCCCATCAATAGCTGAAATATGTGTGCATCAACTGAATCCTTCATTTTGAATTAGAGTATTACACAAAATGCACGAGATCCCTTTTAATATCTTATAATAAAGTTTCTGCCTTTCATAGGGATGAGACCTTTTAATCTTATGAAGCATTCATCCTGACAAATAAGCCAACCTTCATCCTGACAAATAAGCCAACCCATTTACATTAGCCAGCTTGTTCATCTCCTTATTAATTTGCATCACCAGCAGCTCTGCCTGAAACTGGGCCACTTGGAAATCAGGAGCTGGTGTCGTGCAAGGTCACACCAGGTCCTACTTTCCTCTGGCTGTGGATAATAATAGCATAATTATAATAATAATCTCTTGGGCTGTAATTAACCCTTCAGTGTCTTTCAAGAGTCCAACTTGAGAGCTTGGCATTTTAGTGCAAAACTTGGTGGATTTGATTTATAGGGAAAGGTCAGTCTCCCTCTCTGAATGTAGGTGTATGTGTGAGGTGGGTTTTGATTTTTTGGTTTGTTTTTTTTTTTTTTTAGGGCTTAAGTGTTCCTAAGACTGAAGTGCTTCTGTTTTCAGAGCTATTATTTATCAACATAGCACATTTCACTGTCTCTGATCTTTACAATGTAAGGTCACAGAATACTGGAAACCTGCAATAAATCTCCTGGTGTTTATGTACCATTTTCATCTTGATTTGACAATATAATACATATTCCTTCAGATAGTATTGCCTACTGGGTTGTACAAGTACAAAATGCCTTTAAATACTGCTAATCAAACCACAGGGGCACTCATGGAAGTAATTTTAGACCTTACTAAGGGGCCATGCACAGTTTTGCAGCCTAGCCAGCAGAGCATCATCCAAAATTTGAACTTCAAAAGTTTGAAAATTTGGTCCTTGCTTCCTCCTTACTCTGGAGGACAGGAAGCTGTGCCAGTTCTTGACTTGGAATGGTTTAGTTCTTCTTACATGCTCACTTAGGTTGGCTTAGCTCCACTAGCTGATGTAGTGGCAAGACGGAATAAAAAAAAAAAAAAAAAAATTATTTTTGTTGTCTACTCTGTTAAAAAAAAAAAAAGCCTCCCACTACGGACATAGATACAAACAGTACAGGGCTACCTGATACTTTTCTTTCTTTCCTGTATTACTGTGGAAATGAATTGGAAAGGAAACCTTAACTACTCTCATAGGACCCAGAGTAAAATGTTAAGACTGGAAGCCATCCTGTGGATGTATAGGAAATGTAGTATGTCTCCTACTGTCTTCTACTACTTCTGAACCAGAAGTCATCTAATCTTCTTAAAATGCATTGTGTAAACCAGGGACTATTTCATTCTGTAAGTATCTCTTTAAAAATTGCCTTTGAGTCAAGACTTATCTCATCAATGTAGAGTAACTTTCAGGGATATTTTGTCTCCAGGAGAGTACCCCTAATTGCTGGTGGGTTTTAGGAAAGGGTTGAATTGCACATCCTAAAAGAATCCTTGGTTTCTACCTGCCAGTCTCTGCAGTGATAGTGGAATGAAGAGGTTGTTGAGATAAATTCCTGACTCAGTAAACACTGAATCAGTGACTGGCTTTTTTTCTACCCAGGGTAGACAGAATAACCCCTCTGCTGGCTGCAGATATCAAAGTGCTTGGTAAAATGTCACATTACCCCTTTCATTCTCTTGATGTACTTACAGGGCCCCTTGGCTTAACTTGTGAGTGGCAGTGGCAGCCTGGGACAGCTTGGCTGTGTCCCTCAGCAGCCTCTGTGGGACAATTAGGTTCACCAGAAGAGAATCCTGTTGCTAAAAGCCCAATCCAAATCTCTTTGAAATAACTGGACAAGCTGCCATAGGCTTTGGATCAGACCCCCTGGTGCAAGCAAAGCTGATAAATTCAGCTGTTCTTCTTTTCATCTGGATAAAAGATAAGCTCTTACTCAAGCTGTGAACTCCCAGGGGGAGAAAAATGAAGAGTTGTTCAAACACAACAGGCTTGATTGTGTCTGACCCTGTGTGGGTGCTAGGGAAATGGGAGACAAGTGCTAACAGGCTTTCCCAGCTCCCTCTGGAGAGCCTGATCCAGCCCAGACATGGATGTTCTCCCTAAGATCAGGGAGCCCAGGGGCTAGCACAGAAGATAATGTCTGGAGCAGGGAAGAGGAAGGGGATGGCAGGAGGCAGAGCTGTTTACCCCTCTTGGCACATTATGAATCCTTTATATATATGCCCAGCAGCTGCTGCACACACTGAGTGAGATGCTGGCCTCCATAAATCAGTTCAAATTTCCACGTGCTTGGATTGCACATAAACTGATCTGCTTAAGGAAGTTTGTTTCTGTGTTCCCAGGAAAGATTGCTGGGATGGTATGTGTTGCAACTGTGCTTTCTACAGAGGGTTAGAATCAAAAAGAGATGAAGTTGTATTAAGAAAAAAAAAAACAACCCAACAACAAAAAAAATCCCAACAAAATCAAAAACCAAACCCAACTGATATAAGTCCACAGCACATTTTTGAAAATACCTAATCTTACAGGGCCCACCAATGTACATATACTGCTGTTCTTTGAGGATATATATTTAAATGGTCTCAAAATATTAAAGAGGAGAATGTACAGTTCATGTTTACCAGAGCAGCAATTCCCAGCTTGTCAGACTGGGTAATGGGGCACACCAGGGCTAAAGTGCAAGTGTGAAAATGCAGGTGACAAATCCAGGCAGGAGGAGGACAGAGTGTAAGGATTAGGAGTCAGTTAGAGAAATCTAACCTAGAAGAAGCAGTGGGATGGTTGAGGTAGTGGGCAACATGATAAGAACTCTGCAGTTTTCAGGTCACTTCAGAAGCCTGGGCTCCAGCGCATGCTCAGCATCCTCCCTACTTCAGTGCTGTAGGAAAAACCTTTGATCTGTCCCCAAAGTTTGGTGGCAGACAAGGTTCCCCTTGTGAAAAGAAGAGATGAGCATTTGTGCCTCATCTGGTGCAAGCAGCAAGAGGTCATCACAGATGTTCACGTGGAGAAAACACAGACAGAGAGTGGTACTTGAGACTCTGCTGCCTGTGTTTCTTTGTTGATGTATGGAAACAGGCTGTTCTGGATGTTTTATTGATTCAAAGGATCAGATTAATGATCTCAAATTTGGAATGATATTTGTAACAAGAGTTGAGTGAGCATCATGAATATATTGTTACATTTATTGGGCAAGAAAAGTCAGTGCTGTTAGGGAGCCTTGCTGGGACTGTGGATGAAAACTGAAGCAAAGCATTCATTGCCAGGGATAGTTCATGGGCTCTTTAGCAAAGGCTGTTTTTCTTTGTCCATTTTCTGTATTTTTTCTTCAGACTCATGACCTTTGTAATCAACAAGAAAAGGCCATCAGTTCTGCCTGTTACTGAAAGAATATTTCCCTTTGTCACTGAAACGGAGAAGTCAGTGAGCCATTTTTTATTCTGGGCTTTCATAGTTCCATTGACCATTGGTTTTCCAGTGATTTCAGGACCCGTGATGATTGACCCACCCATTTAATGATGGAGCAGGCAAGTAATACATAGCAATAAAAGTTTCTGTGTACATCAGGAAAGATCTAGAAAGCCCACGACGAGAAGGTGGTCATTTCACACATTGTTTTAGTCTCTTGATGCTGTTGCTCAGTGCTGGCTGAATATGCAACTCATACCTGGAGCTGTGCAAAAAAATTTGCACTTTGGTCCCAGTTGACCTCTCAAACTTCTGAAAGGAATGTTGTTTCAGTGTGCCAAAGTGAGTAAGGTTGTTTTGAGTATGCCAAACTAAAATATTTTTGGCCTCTCTGAAGTGTAGTTAATTTTCTTACTGAAATGGCTTCATAAATTTGATGTAATTTCTCAAACCTTTGGAGTCAAACAGAATCTTAATTCTTTAGGAGATCACACCATTTGATCTGAAGCTTAGTTAAGATAAATTATTTCAAGTCATTAGAAAAATTTCAGTGAGCTTAAATGAGTTTAAACCTGTATCCTAATAAAATGAATCTTCCATGTGAATGATCCACTCCCTCCTATGCCTACTGAACAGTGGTGTGAAGTAGCTGCTAATGCTATTAGGACCCTAACTTCAAACCAGGGCTTAGTCAGCAACCACAGTCATTTGCCTTCAGTCCTAACATTCAAATGCAAAGAAGAAAGCTTGAATCCATTTTAAAAAACCACAAAACTCCAGCTGACTCCAGCACCAAGAGATTTTCACTCTGAAATGTTGGATCTTTATGCAAACAGAAGACTCAGTGACATTTTGCTGCGTCACTAAATCCATGCAAGCAGAAGTAACTTTTGCCAAAGTGAAGAATGTGAAGCTGTTACACACAGTTAAGCTTTAAGAGTTATGCCAGAACAATTCCTTCAGGATTTCTAAATCCAGATGAAGGTGGCATCAAATTTATCTTTCAAGGCCTTATGCAGGAAGAGAAGACTAAAATATCAAAACTGCCCCTGAACCAAGTTTCTGTTTAGTAACCAGTACTTTGGCTTTCTATACAAGGTGTTTTATACAGACATGTATTTTGTGTGTGTCTATATATATGTATCTTCATTTAAGTTAGTGGGAATTTTTTTATTTATTTCACTATGTATAGATAGATTATATACACCAGGATATTAAATAAATAGTTCAACATACAGGTTTCACTTCCTGCAGTAGAATTCATAACTACACACAAAGACTAAATGGTTTAAAACAAACTACTGTAGCTTCAGCAGTCACATCTTGACTAATTTAGGCTATAGTAATATAACTTAATAACAAGAGGACTGTATTTGCTGCTAGTTATTATCTCTTGTCCCAGCTAAGGATTCTGTTTAGTGTGGTTTATTTGTCATCCCCTGTAGCACATTCTGGCAGAAAGGCATTTAAGTTATTTGGGGACCTCTGGTTATGTGCTGTATGCC
The DNA here is from genome assembly GCA_023637945.1 of Phaethornis superciliosus. NCBI lineage: Eukaryota > Metazoa > Chordata > Aves > Apodiformes > Trochilidae > Phaethornis > Phaethornis superciliosus. Next base: position 3,463,001 of record JAJQWJ010000011.1, read on the forward strand.
CAACATTTTTGCAAAAACAGCAAATTTTTTTTTATTAACTGCATTTCAGAATTTCCTCTTATAGCTCTTGTTTTCCTAGTTATTGCACTATTTGTGTAATTTTTGCTGTATCTTCAGAAAGCACTTATGTTTACTTATACTTAGCTCTCAATATGCATTCATTATGTTCACAGTGAATATAATTTTTACTGTGTGGCAATGGCATAAAATAGAAGTGGAACAAGTTAACTGAAGCCTTTGAAGAAGAACACAGTCCACTGTGTGTTTCTCTTGCTACACCAGCTGGCTCTCTCACACCTTCCCCTCTTCCCTCTCCCTTTTAAGCCCAGTTCTGTGGACAGTACTGGACCCTAGCAAGGTCCCTTGGAAGAAGAATGCATCCCTCACCTTCAGACCCTTAGGGAACAGTGTGCATCCTGCAAGCACAGCTCTTCCTTGGCACTGGGTAAGACTTAAAAGGTTGTGAGTGGTGCCAGATATTGAAATGATCTACACTGTTGGTAAGGATAAAGATAGATATTCTCTTCAAACCCTTAAAAACAACAGCTTGAATGTGTATTCTTAGATCGATGCAGAGTGAATTCACAAAATAGCATCTGAGAGATTCTTCCTTCTACCTTCCCTTTCCCATGGAGGTTAGGCTGGAGCAGCATACTCATAGGACAACTTTGGCTGATCTGACCCATCTAGAGGATCTACACCATCTGTGTCAGCTAGAATTTGTGCTGTGACTTGTCCCCTGGAGCTACCTCCCTCTGCTCACTCACTGATAGCACATCACATTTATTTTAGAATAGCCACAAGAACTGGGAAGATGATTGGGTGCTTTATTGTCTGGTTAGTTCATTTTTGGGAGTACTGGAAATGGGCATTAAGCAACTGAAGTATCCTTGAGTCCAGGTTGAAATTGAGTAATTTTACCCAAAGTAAGTTGGTAGAAGACTGCAAAAAACCCCAGCTATTGTCATAGGCATTAAAATAAATTAATATCTATGATTAATGGTTAATTTTAATATGACATTTAAAATATGGGGAGTGATAAAATAATTTTTAAAATTTATACAGAAATAGCTTCCACCACCATTTAGTTTGTTTGTGGGTTGTTGTTTGTTTTTGTTTTTTTTTTTTGATAGATCCACTTTGTGTTCTTTGGTAAACTCTATGAGGTTTCTATGTGACAGCTTTTGTTTAATTTGGATAGTCAGGGATGCTGGCTGAGGTTGAGAAGATGCCAGTTTTTGAGCTATTTTTTGACCATTCTTGCAATTATTACTTCTGGGTGGTGGTCTCCCTCATCAGGTGATTTAAAATGGCTACACCATCTGGTGCTCCTCATCAAGGAGGAACAGGTTATTCTTGGTTATACCTCCTGCTCCCTGAGTTTCTTCTGGGCTGTAAATCTAATTCTGTCTCCTAATCTGTTACAGAGGTTGTGTGTGAGTCATGCATGTGCCCAAGTAATTAAAAATTGTCACACTCTCTCAATGGTTTGAAATAGACATTTTCATAAAAATTACACTTGGGATTGTTTTGCTGGGTTTGATTTATCAGTTCCTGATGCAGACTTTTGAATAAATAAAACATAGCCTGATATTACTTCATATAATTTCATACAATTGCTGCAAGCTAATTTGATGATCTTGTAGAGGGATTTCTTATTTCCCAAAAGAGACAACAGATGACATCTATCTAATTTGCCAGTTAAAATTCGTACATGCAGCTTATACAAGAAAATTGATTGGAACTCACTTGACTATTGAATAAGATTCACATCAGTAAATATAGTGACTGCATTTGTATTAGTTAAACTTCCAAGCCACAAAATACATTTTGTCTCATTTTATTTGTAGAAGAATGGCAGAATTATTTTGGGAATAATCAACTTCTCCGTTTAGTCACAATTACATCCTGTTATAGTAATTAAAACTTCACCCTTCTTCTTAGATTATTTGAATGGAATAATTATATTTCATCTTAAGATTTAACTAGATCTTTCTTTTTGCCTCCTAGCCTTTAGAAAACAAAATTGTTAAAATCATGCATGGGTCCTACATTTATGTTCAGCCTCCATCTGGTTGGTCCCACAATGCCAAAATATGGGTACTTGAGGACCCCTGAAATTCAAGAACTGGTTACTCTTTGTGGCAGAGGCCTTTCCATTAGACTATTCATAGGAAAAGAGGAACTGCCCTCAGTTTCATTTATTTCAGCATCTTGTGCTTGTTGGTGACTGGCAGATAACGCAAAATACTGTAAAGTAGGCAGTTATTTTATGCATGGCATCAAGGAAGGCTCCTTAGGAAATGTGGAGGATTTATATATATTCCCTAATCCTTATATATTCACTGTTTAAAACTCTTAATTCTAAAGACTTAAATATTTGCTTTCTCTTCTTAAATGATTTGAGATTCTTAGTTACTGTGCTGGACCTACATCCTGTGTTCCAGTATCAAATGAGGTCTATGGGATATCTGTTCAGCTGCATACTTCAAAAAAAAAAAAAAAAAAAGTTTTTTTTAAATCCTGTGTCCCTGGCCTGAAGGAGGGTTTTCTTGGTAATCCTTTTGCTTCATCTAAGTTTAAATGCAGCATCTAAACAGGGCAAACTACAGAAATGACACACATATGTCTTCTCTCCCTCAGTTTTGAAAATTTTCTTCTTTTTCCTTTACCCATGAGTGGTCTTGTTTTCTGCCAAACATCAGAACTGATATTTCACCTCACCATGTGCAAACAAAAAACAGGCTCTCTGCCAAGCCCCATCCATTATAAAACTTTAGCAGATCTGACACATATGGGTTGATGAATCTTCCGATGTCTTCCACTGTCACTTTTCACAACAGCAACAACAGGTCGAGGTGATTGTCTCAAACACCCCAGTTTCACCAAACTGCCTGCCCCAAAATAGTATAATGGGTAAGCTGACATTATAGGAAGATTTATTTGAGAATGTTGCTGTTTAGGTATATATGAAGTAACTGAAAGGCCACCTAGGTCAGCACCAGAGGAAGTAATCTGAATTATTCTGTGCTTTGGATGTAGCTCTGGCCACAGCACAAAACCTCAAATGGGAGCAGTGTTTCATCATTTGTAGCAGAGCTGTGAAGACATTTTGTATAGGGAAAAAACCCATCACTGCAGAAAGGATCAATGCCTACCACTTGGTAAAAATGGCAGGCATAACACTGGATTATTAAAAAAATAGACCTACCTTGACAAAGTGCTGCTTTCTGCATCAGTAATCTCAGTGCTTCTCTAGGTAGAATTCACAACTCAGTAATAAAAAAAGCTGCAGGGTACATCAGTATTCTATGATAGCACAGAGCTCTTTTTCACATGCATATATATTATGTTTCTGCATATATGTTTGCACAATTAAATAATTTATAAAGGCACATTAGAGGAGAAAGGAAATCAATATGTTGTTATCCTTAGCTTCACTGTGTGAAACTGCAAGAATAAAACCCAAAACAGATTAGACATAAATATTCTTATGAGGTTCTCTACACCTGGTCATCCTTTTTATGAATTATGTTAAATCAAATATGTAAAGCATCCAAACATCTGTAGTACATTAAAAGCCACATCCAACAGTACTGTATAATCAATTAGTACTTCATGATATGTATATTTTCTAGCAATTTTTATTGGAAGCATTTTCTTGTGGATTGAACATTATACCTACTTTCATTTTTGACCCTAATGCAGACCTTTTTCATTTTTGGCCCTAATACATGGCCTTTCATCTCTTCTATAAAACAGGAATGGTAAAGTTTGTCTGTCTCAAAAAGGGTTTTTTAAAGTGCTACCATAGAACAGACATATGATATCAGTGCAGTATAAACACTTTCTCTTTTTCTAACCTGATTCATTACAGTTTTTACCCAGTGGGAACTTCACTCAGTTTCCAGAACTTTCTGTCTCTAGAGTTTTGAGCCTCAAGCCTGCAAAGACTCAAGCTCTTGTGGTATTGCCACATAATTCTATGAAATTCCAAGAGAACACAGGCTTAGCCTGTGTTTATCTAGCCTCTAACTTTGCACAGTAAAAGGAGTAATATTTTTATATGATCATGGCTAGTCCAAAAAATGAAAATAATATAGGATCTTGCTGCATAGTTTTATGGCTCTCCTAAATAATGCCACAAATTCCATTTTTAATTTCTTTTCAAGACTGAACAAGCCTGAAGGTGTTTTTTCTTTTAGGACTGTTCTTATTTTCAGTCCTGAAGTGCTCCTTTTATGGCTGGTATATTTTGTTATCTTGTGTTATAATTGCCATCAAAAGTATGGCAACCAGTGCTGAATTTTGTCTAAAACCAGAGACATCAACAAAATTTGCACAGAAAAATTGTCACCTAAATAAATAAGATGAGCAGAGGTTATGGTGCCCAGCACTTAAATAAACAGAGTGAATAGTAATGGGCATGTTAAAGCTGTGGTCATGGTAAACAGTAAAGTTATAAGGTGCAACTATGGTATTTATGCAAGAGGTATAACTTAAAGAAATGGAAAACAACATGAGCTGAGCAGGATCCCATGAGGACTGTAAGACAGACAGGCATGGAGTGGCCTTGGTGAAAAGGGAGGGAAAGTCAGGCATAGACAGTAAATTCACATGGGAGAGAAATTTCTAACACTGTATATACAATCTTGTAAAGGTATAAAATATTTGCCTCCTCTTATGTCCTTTTACACTTAGTTTTTTCTACAAGATGCAAGCTCTTTTTACTTCTCCTTTTCACGGTTTTGTTTGCCTGTGACTGTGAAAGAAAAAATGATTCCAGGCAGGTTCTACTGTCAGTAAGACTTGTGTTCTACACAGTCTGGGGTATGAGAACCCAGAAAAAGATTTTACTCTTTCTTTCCACACTGAATATCTGTCTCACTTGGTCCTGCTTCTTAAGATGCTAATCTGCATTTAATTACTCTGCTGCCATTATTACTCAAAACTATGAGCTTGTCATCAGCACTTTGAGAAAATATTGAGGATCTCATCAGCTGTTCCTGTTTCAGTTGCTAAATTCTACCAGGTTGTTTGCACTGCCATTGCCTGTCTAACCCAGCTATTCCAAGAGCTTTATGCTTTGAGAAGTATTAAAGAAGGCGGAATTGCTCCTGGCATCCTGGTGAAGTTGGTAGATGTGGAAGAGCATATCTCAAGGATTAGGAGCTTCCAGTTTGAATGTGGGACTGTGTTTTGGGGCTTGGGTGGTGGTTACAGGGCAACACGGGTGGCACCTCTGAGAAGATGCTGGAATCTTCTCAGATTCCAAAGCTGGACCTGCCTCTGGCCAAGGCAGAGCCCATCATCCATGGTGATGATCCTTCTGCGATTGATTAAGAAGGGGAAAAGGAAAGCACTAAAATATGTGCAATAGAGAGGAGAGGGAGAGGTGAGAGCAGTAACAGAGAAGAGATATCAAGGTACATATGAGAAAAAAGGGAGAAGAGGTAAAGGGCAGCCTGAGGTGATGTGCCCAGCTGTGCCCTGCACTCATGGAGCAGTCTGTGAAGGACCACGGTGGAGCAGACTGGGACATTTTGAACCCTTTACATTATCTCTCATTAAAAAACTGGACATTTAGCCATGTATGTCATGGCTTATCGCCCTTTCCTCAAGTGTAAGCGATATGAATTGTCTGTGATGGCCTCAAATGGAAGTATTTTCACTTTGACTACGACACCTTTAGCTTTCACTACGGGGTTCATATTAGTAGGGAACTAAATACGAAGAGTGTTTACGTTTGAGAGAAGGACGTGAAAATACGTCAACCAATGAAAATCATTTTCCTGTTTCATTTCAGCTGTCATTTCTCATTTTATTTTCTTCCTTAATAAGAGAAGGGTTTGGCACTGCTGTGTCTGTTCTGCTTCCCCTTCCACTGTGGGGGGGACACAGCCGGGACGTCTCCCTGTGCCGCCATTTTGTCCGCCTGGAGCTGCTCCTGTCGGAAGCTGCTGGAAGCTCCCCCAGCTCCAAAAACCCGACCCCACCTCTGGGTAATGCTGAGCCCCTCAGACCCAGTGGAGGGGACGTTAAAGAAGGGGAAAGGAGCAGCTGTGAGACCTCAGGGCAGAGAAGAGGGGGAGAGCAATACCGGAGCAGAGAGACCAAGATGAGTGAGGAAAGAGGGGGAGAAGATCCCTGAGCAAAGGTTCCCTCGCAGCCCGTGGTGAGATGCTGGGCTGTCCCCCTGCAGCCCCTTGAGGGCCATGGTGGAGCAGAGATGGCCCCACAGCCCCTTGAGGATCATGGTGGAGCAGAGATGGCCCCACAGCCCCTTGAGGACCACGGTGGAGCAGCCATGGAGGAGCCCGTGGCAGGGGAGGTGTCTGCTCCCTCAGAGGTGTCTGAGGGACTGCACCTGGCGGGAGGGACTCATGTCGGAGGGGTTCCTGAAGGACTCTCTCCCGTCAGAGGGACCCCACCTTGGAGCAGCTTTTTTCACCTTGGAAAGCTGAGAGGAACCCTCCTGCCTGAGGAGGGAGGAGAGGCAGAAACACCGGCTGAGGAACTGACCACAAACCCCACTCACTGTGGCCCTCAGGGTGGGGAGAAGGTAGAGAGTTCTGGAATGAAGTGGTTTGGTCTGGGGAAGAAGGGAAGGTGTGGGGAAAGGTGTTTTTCAGATTTAGTTTTGTTTCTCATTGCCTTGGTTTGATCTGACTGGTGAGAAATCAATCTCATTTTTTTTCCCCCAATTGTTTTTCTCTTTTGCCCGTCACCATATCTGGCAAGTGAACCCTCCGTATCCCTGTCTCATCCCATGAGATTTTTGTTTTATTTTCTCTTCCCCATCCCACAGTTGAGGGAAGGAGGAGGGAGTGGCCGTGTGCTGCTTTGCTGCTGGCTGGCCCCGAACCAGGACAGTCTGCTGGAAGTTGAGGTGGTGCCAGAGGGAGTGTTGAATAGTAGCTAGGAATGATCTACGAAGAAAAATAGGAATTTCAATAGGAAAGAAACAAGCTTTTTCTGCTTATTGTAACTGTATTTGGCACCAGCACGGGCTCCGAAGAAAATAATTATTTGGCTATTGTTGTTGCTATAAATAACAAAATAGAAGTTTGTGATTGTTGATCTCTTGATGTTTCTGAGAGTTTGATAATGTTATGAACTCAAGGGGACCAATTTGATGATGTAGTTTTTTGCCTGCCATATGGCTGGGGTTGCTTGACATCGAGATCCAGTTACCTGCAAAGCTTTGCCTGGCTGGGCAGGGTCAGCCCAGCACTGGAGTTTTATGCTTTATGCAGAGGCTCCTGGCTTTGTGACTCCAACCCTAGGCTGGAAGCCTGGCTCTTGCAGGGGGCTGTTAAAGTCTCTGAATTACTTGGTGTAAAACCAGCTGGTTTTATTTCAGCCGTGCCCTCAGGCAAAACAAGGTTCTTTAACTCCTAAAATTCCAGCTAGAGAAGCCAAGCTTTAGGCAAAGCTCATACCCAAAATCTTCCTTTCTAGCTTTGAAGCTCAGCTGGCACAAAGTTCCATCCTAATTGAGAGTAGTAACCTCACTGAGAACAGGTTACTATGAGGCTGCTGTAGCTAAAGACCTTGTGAATTAAGCTTCAGTCTGGATCAGACTCTAATTTTTAGATATCTAGTTTTGAGACTTTTTTCCCCTCTTTTTAAAACTTTTGTTTGTCCTTGACCTGTTTTCTCCTTCACAGCAGCTGAACCTATCACCTCCAATTCAAATGTGAGATTTCTATAACAGGTTGACATTCTAGTGGTGCAGTAATTTGACAGTAATAGACCCTTTTCTACATCTGGGATTCAGCAATCTGGGGCAAAGAGAAGACAATCCTCTCCCCCATTTTGTTTTCCTGTAGAAGATGTGGTTCTGCCACTGGGTCCATATGTTGCAAGTTGAACAAGAAGTTCATCTCAATACACAAAGCAAAGACAGAGTAAGATAGAAACTGGTTTGGTCACATGAGGAATGCACTATAACACCCCCTTCAAATCTGGTAAGTGCAGCATTTCCACACAGATGTTTAATCCACTTACCAGCCAAGAAACCCATTCAATAAAAGTGGTATTCTATGTATGAGTGACTCAGTAGTATTTTCCCTGACTTTCTTGTTTATAATTTTAAAAGATTTAGTCTCTATTTCTGCTGAAGTTTTCTATTCTTGCTGATTTCTCTGTGCTGATCTGCTTGAGGTGGATTTTAGAGAAGGAAGGACACTCAGGGAAGTCTCTGCATTTTTTCCCTACAGTAAATTCAAAATATAGGCATGCTAACTATCTGGTAAAAGCACCTTAGTGAGATTTTAGCCTGAAGTTTAGGGATCAATACATTAGGATGAGCATCCTAATTGCTGGAGAGCAGGCAAGAAAAATAAAGGTCTGGGACTGACTAATATCAGGTTGGGGGACTGACTGGTTGGATGTAGAAAGGTCACTTGAAAGCAGAAGCTGAGTGGAGGAAGGGAAAATAATCAGTCCAGGAAGGTGAAAGATGAAACAAAAATGGGATGGGAACAAATAGTCTTATTACTGAACAGGGTATCAATGTAGGTTCAAGAAAAGGGAGGTAATAGAAGAACTCAAATCTAAGAAGAAACATTTGTATTTAGGGGTGTAAGGCATCTTACACCTTGGCTTAGGTTTTAAGCCTTATCTGAAGAAGGAGGCTTGTTTTCAGCAAAATTCTGAGAAATGCAGTCTCTTCTTTTCTTCTCTTGATTGCTATAAAGGGTGAAGATTCACCCTGAGGATATCAGTAACTTTGTTAGCTTTTACTTAGCAGAGAGTCCTGTGATGGAAATGAGTCACCAAGCACACTTGTGAAGCATGTGGATGTCAGTATAGTTTCTTATACTGGATGTATTTTTTGTTTACAGTTAGCTGTAAACACTAGGGACTGCAAATTTTACTTATTATTTTAATGTAGGTATCTTGTGGCATAATTCAAGCATAAAAGTCAGAAACTGTAATAAAAGTGATGCTCTCTGCAACTCTGAATCATCATCTGTGCATTTATGCATCAAAATTAAAATAGTTGAATATAAGACGTAGACATGCTCCCCTTTGCACCTTCTTGAACAGTTATTAACAGTGTGAAAGGTAAAATTAACCCAAAGCTGCTCCTGGATGGATTTACCAAATGAAACATAGAGCTGACTATACTGTTTCAAGGTTTAAAAAGTTTAGGAACTCCCTGGAGCTCAATTCTCCACAAGAAAATCATAAGAACTGCTCAGGTAATGCTAAGATAATTTACCAGCTGTCACCTCTATGAATGCTGGTTCTCTTTTGATACCATCACTTCTTTGGTACTTTAGGAAATACTCTATCTCATCTGCAAAAATATTAAACTAGAGATGAAGACAGTGTTCTTTGAAGAGACAAATGCAAATAATGCCTTCAGCATAACACAGAAGTGTTTTAAGAGGGAGATCCAAAAGGGGCAGTTTTAATCACCATGTACCTCAGTTCCCTCTCAATCAGATAAGGACAATGGTATTTTTCACAGAATCATGGAATTTTTGAGGTTGGAAGGGACCTCTGGAGGTCACCTGGTCCAACTCTCCTGCTCAAGCAGGGCCACTTAGAGTCAGTTGTCCAGGACTGTGTCTAGATGGCTCTAATTCCACAGAGATGTTTTGAAAATTAATTAATGTTTATGGAGCACTTGGTTACTATAGTAATATGCATCACTGAAGAACCTGGGAGGAAATTGAGCATTAGCCACTGGGTGGAAAGCAACAAAGATTTAGCATGAGCTCATGTAATTAGAAAACATAACCCACACAATAGCTGATTTTTGTGGTTTTGATTCTCTGTCCTTAGTAATCCTGGGTGCAATTTCTATGCTTTTGTTTTATAAATTCTCTAGTGGCTGAGCTGGCCAGTCCTGACTATAAAATATTTTGTTTATTATGTTGGTGCTTGAGTTACCTTATATTAAGTCTTTGTGAGATTTCTTGCAGTGCTTATGTATAAATAGCAGACAATGATATACTGCTTTCCCTGCCATCTTATTTGTTATGTGTGTAGTGTAAGTATCAGTCAAGTGAATCAATAAACACTGACTGCATTAGCAGTTGTATGAAGAATATGAATCCAGTAACCATTCATGCTGTGTTAGCTGAGATTTCAGCCACTCTGACTGATTGCCTTTGTCTTTTGTTTGACAGCAGATGAACTTTGTCCCCAGGATATGATGGGAAAGCATTTAATTAAGATCAAAATGTATGCTGCACCCTACTTCTCTTCAGTTTTCATAGTATTTCATTTAAAAAAAAAAAAATTATATATAAATATATTATCTTTCCTAGCTTAGCAGTTTTCTGGGAACAAACACAAGAAATTAATAATACTTCTTAATCCTCCTTCATGTTAAGATGCAGAATATTAAACTCTTAACACCTTACCCTTTGCAAGACATTGTTGTTTGCTGCTTCTTTCTGTGTTTCTGGATTTTTAGGTATGGGTTTTTACATCCCCACCTCAACTCTATTTGCTTAGGAAACAAGGATCTGAATTCTGCTTTCTGCCCCTGAACTGAATCTTTACTCAGCTGTAATAGTTCTCCATGTGTTTTGTCCACTTTATCTTGCAGTGGTCCTGTGTTGAGTTGCTTTAAGTGTGATGAAGTTAAACCAAGTAGGACCATAACCATTTTTTCACAAGTTTGTACCATTTGCCTGCATTTCTACTAGTGTTTGCTGAGTATCTTGAGGGATTGGGGAGACTGGATAGAAGAAAAGAGATTTTATTTAAGTGTGTGTTTTGTTGTGGCTCATGGGAAACACAGTGGCAAATGTATATGAGAGTCACTTGTATATAAGGGATGACACTTTAATGCTAAAGTCATACATTGATTTCCTGTGTGGGAATGTAATTTTTTTTATAGACCCAGAGTATCACCAGACTGCACCTGATGTTACAATCTCTGTCATCACATCAGGCCAAGGTACACGACAATATTAAGGGAATTATTACTTTTTCTTCCCTTTTAACTGGCAGTGGAAGAGGGTAATGGTCAGTGCAGGTGCAAGGTCACGTAACAGGAATCCCAACTGAAGCAGAAAATTGAGGGGGTTGGTGTTAATTTAGTCTTTTTCTGGGCATTTAGGCAATCAAAATAAGAGTTGCAGAATCTCAAGGTCACATTTTCTTCATGCAGCTCCACACTGTGATCAGAATAGTAAATTTGCCTGATATTCAGCAAACTTTTGGTTCTGGCTTCCATCCTGCATCCATCCATCTAGCAGAAGTAGAGCCAGCATCACACCAATACCTGAATGCTTCCCATCCTTACTGAGTTGATCCACCCAGAATTCCTGAGAGTAAGTGTGTCAAAGAGCAGAGAAATTAACCTGTCTTAAAAGTTGTAATACAAAGCCCAAACCATCCTCCACCTGTCCTAAAGGCACTTACAACTTCTACTGTGGTAAAGATTAAGCTGTGCTTTTTAACATTTGCTGTTCTTCAAGAAGGCTTTAGTTTACGAAAACCACTGAGTTCAACTTGTAAATCTTCACACCTTCTACCAGTGGTATAAAGATATTCTCATTTTCCCTTCTTCAAAAGCAGACTTGAAAATCTTGCATAATCCTTTGCAGGCTTTTGATTTTTTTTCATGTGAATATCCTTCACAAATTAGCTTCCACTGATGTAGTTTAACAGCTCACAATTTCCAAAGCAGACAAAACCTTGATCACATAGAATGCAATCAAAACATTTTTCTTTTAATTTGGTAATCTGTCTGAGACTGTATTCATTCAAAATAGTATGTAACAGATTTTGTACCATTCTAATTTCCCCTTCATTATATCCTATCATTTGGACACCTACGTAAATTGCCATCAATTTATTATAGTTTTAGTACTTACAGCTATAAGGCAGTCAGCTGTGTTTGTCTGAGAAGGCTTAAAATGTAGCACTTCATGTGTCTTGAACATTTTATGGGTTTACTACGAGTCTTGTTTTATAAGACAGCCCAACCAACCTGTGAAATGGAGCTCCTGTCCAGAGGGATTCTAGTTTGCTAATAATTGTCTGTTTCCACTTATGACCAATGTTCCTTTGGGCATTTCCATACCGTTCAGTGGAATTCTTCAGGGAATCTTGGGATGAAAAACCTGCAAAACAGCAGAACCAGGTGACCTGTGTTTTTTGGATGCTCAGAGCTCAGTTGTAATAAGAGAGTCTTTTGAGAATTGCATGGTTGTGTCAAGTCCAAGAGCCTCTTTTGTAGCCTAAAATCTTCTTTTAGCAGTCATGATCAACAATTCAAATTCAGTTTGCTCAATTACAAATCTTTATCTGATGTGCTTAATTATAAATCTGCTTTCTCAAGGTTCCTCCTTTGACACTAGCTGCTAATTTGGCCACTTCATATAACAGTTTTCCATTTCTAAGCAAGCCCTCCATGGCAGGCACATCAATGAGGTTATTCAAGTCAGCTCTTTTTCTCTCTCTCCCTCTCTCACTGTCCTAAATCACAGCTTCATAAATTATAAACATATAGTTCTATATTAGGATAGGTGGGAAGTATTCAGGCTGAAGAGCTTTATATTCCAATCCTTATTCAAAAAGCATTGCTATTCCAGAATATCCTCAGGCCTGGTTAACTTCAATGGGACTGGCACCAGATAAAAATCAAACCAATAATATGCCTTATTGAGTTAGGACCATTATCTGGTTTTCCACTAATGCAGCTGCACCAAGTTAAACCGATTTCTGAAGGGAGAGAAGGTCTCACATTGCTCTCCACAGCTGATAATGTACAGGAGAATAAATACTGACATGAAATCTCTCAGTGCTGTTAAGTACTTTTGAGAGCGTGGTCTCAAAGTGAAATGGGACTTCCCACGGGTAACTAATGCTTACAGAATTAAACCTGGTGACAGTGATAAAGTCTGTTTGTGAGCAGACCTGCATTGTTCAGGCAAACCTCACAAATAGAGCAGGCTATCCTAGGAAAGATATAGTCAGGCTGTGGGATTTTTCCAGTTGTGTTCTGAAGACTTATGATAAATACCTTAAAGATTAAGCAGTTGTTTCAAAAAGCAGAGTAAATGCATTATTTTGTTTTGTGGGAAAAGGACTAAAGCTATGAGTTCTCTCTAACCTACATCTTTGCAGAAAAAAAGCTATGAAAGGAGTCCCAGGAAGCAAGTAACTAACCACAAAAGAGGAGAATAAGTCTCTTTCAGCATTTAGAATAGAGAGATGGGAGATCTAAGGAGCATTTTAGAAATAAATGTGTATTGATAGAAGGGGAAAAAAAAAATAAATGAAGTTTTAAGAAAACTTTGATTAAAGGAGCAAGCATGGGTGGGAACCTGGAGATAAGATGGTGACATAAAAATCTCACTAGCGACAATATACTTCCCTGAATATAGTAAAACTTTTGATTTAATTGATGCAGCTGAAGAGAAGTTGTTACTGGCTACAGCTCAATAATTCCTCCTCAGACTTTGGTGGTGCTGGTTATCCAAATAGTTCTTCAGGTGACTGATTTTTCTCTTCCTTAGTTGGTTGAGAAGACTAAAGTTTTTAATGGATGGATTCTGTGCTTGTTTTGTTGCAAAGGTCAGCTAAATTTGGTCAAGATCAAAATAAAATGTGTCATATGACTGGTAAAATAGGAACTGAGATTTTAAGCTGCCTTGCTTTATGTTGCAGGACTTCAAAGTCAAGACATGGGTCATGACATAACTTACTTTAAAAGAAGTTTGGAAAAAATATCTTCTTCCACTGTGGTACAAACTAAAAATAAAAACAAACTTGCAGATTTAGGATTTAAGCATTTCACAAATGTTATATAATTAATCTCCATGTGCTTGCCCTGCTGGGTGTTTTCAAACTTCTAAGTTTGATATATTTCAGCAGTATTAACAAGATGGGGCTCTTTTTTTTATTCTTTGAAAATAGAGCTGGCTGAGGAAAAACAAACCAAACCAACAAATCACACTTAGTTCAAAAATGTTTGTTTACACTCCCCTCTTCTTTCTGAAATGTAAAAGCTATCTGAAACATTTATATGTAGCTGAAAGCAACCCAAAGAAGAAAGTTTTACAAAAGTATCATCAAATTCTTTCCTGCCAATTGAAAATAATTATTTTTAGCATAGAAATTTCATTAGCACTTGAAAATCATGAGTAGTTCTAAAATCCAATTTAATTCAGGTTTCTAGAGTATTGCATTGTAGGCTTTACTCCTACTGCTGCACTCCTGTTTAATATATTCTTATTTTTCTTGCTTTCTCAGATTACATGGAATGTATATATGCCATAGTATAGTATGTATATGCTAGTATGTTGGTCGTAAATAAAATTTCATGGTATTACATCAAACTCTTTTCTGGTAAATTCCAATGGGAATGTGAGATCCAAATGAAAAAAAACACCCACCATTAGTATCTCTCTCTGCCTTTGTTAGTGGAACATAATTTATCTTTCATTCTTTTTTTTATGAGTTCAATAATGTTTCACTAATGATCATTTACAATAATATAAATAAATTATTCCTAGAGAAGAGAGACTGTAATCAACATTTGTAGCACAGAGGGAGAGCAATTCTTGACTTCTCTGTGTTAAGCCCTGTGCAAACCCAGGGCAAAAAGAAGTCTTTACACAACTTGATCATTAAGGACAGGAGCATATCAAATCAAATCTGCAGTACCAAATGTTTGAATCTCACTAATTTTAAGGGAGAGATGGAGGAGACCAATTTCAAGTTAGTTTTTGACAATAGCAGCCTAGAAGGCACCGGCCTTGGTTTGGTTGTTTGTTTGTCTATGGCCTTCTAATAAACTGCCAGTAACATTTTGTGTGAATTTGTTCTCTGGAGCCTGGTCATTTGTGGTGTCTTTGTTACAGTGGCTTCAAAGTGTCACACTGGAGGCAGGTATTGATGGGAATATAATAAGTTTTTTAAAAGAACTGTCATAGACATTAGGGAGAGGCTCCAGACAGATGAAATAAGGACAAAAAGTCACTTCAGAAACTTCATAGAAAAGGAAAAACAATGTCAAAGTGTTATGGATAGGTTTGCCTTGCTCTAGAAATGAAGTGGGTTAAGAATGAGTGGGGAGACTTTGTCTTTTTGGGGACACAGATCACACTCTACTAGGAGGAAAGAAGGACAAGACAACCCAGGACACTGAAGGACACTCTTCTGCTACAGCTTAGCCCTTTGTGAAATCAGTTCTCCCATCTCTGATTAAGAACTTTGGGATTCAGGTTGGGAAATATTTAATTAGAGCAGTAATAAAAAAACCCCTGCCATCAGGAGAAGATCATTTTCTGCCCCTTTTACAATCACTGGAGAATTACTGACTCAGTACTCCTGAGAACCTGGCATCCTTCAGCACTTTCACTTTTATTCTCTGTTACAAACCTATTATCCTATGGAGAGAAGGCAGAAGAGATGCTACAAATATGCCAAAGGGATGGAAGCTTGTTTATTACCACAGGTGCCATACATTGCACATACCTGCAGCTGTACCACCCCCCTGGCAGCCAGGAGAAAAGAGCTGCTCAAGCAATCAGCATGGGCAGGCCTGTAAATAGCCTCTTCTGTCCCCTAGTAAAAGGAAAGGGAAAGAGAAGGCAAGTTAGTGGGTGTTATGCTGAGAAAGTTCTATGGAAGAGAAGACAGAAGAAGGTAGGTTTTGTTATTCAATTGTTAAATCAAAGATAGAGATAATTACGCTTTAATAGTTTTGTTTTTCATTGCACTGCTTGTCGGAAATATATTCAGTGAATTTGTTCCTGTAACTAAGAGTGTAGATGAAAGGTTGGATCCCTGAGTTTTCAGAAGATGCTTTGTGAAATAAACTCCTGTATGGTGAAAGGAAGGTCTAATTGCAGAGATGTCTGAGTTCTTTCAAGTTCTTCTGTTCAAGTTATTTCTGCTAACTCAGTGGCTATGTGTGTTCCCTTGGGGCTGGCTCCCCATGCAAATATTCTGTACTCCCCTCTGTGAGAATGTCAATATACCCTCCTTGTTATGCATAGGGTACATATAATGCCAGGTATTTTGTGTACTTCTAAATGTCAGCTTGGATAGCTGTGTGTGAATAAGATTTGAAGTAGGGAATATGATTTTTCAGGTGATAGTGGTTAGAAAGTTGGGGTTTTTTCCCCAGTGCTGCTGACCCACACTGGCACTGCCATGAGCCCTTTACTTCTCTGCAGTTTGTTGAGGTGCAGCCTTTGAAAAACACAGAGTTGTGTGCTAATTGTGGTCTTCTAATGTTTGTTGCCTCAGTACAAGTAGAAAATGTTTGGTTGCCTTCTCTGAAGGGAAGTTCTTACAAGGTCTTGAAGGTGTGGTTCCTATTGAGACACTACTTATGCTTCATTTTTCCAATGTCCCATGACTGCTTGGCCCTTAAATCCAGTGAGGGTGAGTAGCTCCATTGCTGAAATTGAACCCTTAGTGGTAAACTTCTAAATTCAAGGGACATCCCAGTGACCAGAGATGAGTTCAGAAAAAGTGTAGGCTCTATTTTGTATTAAGGCTCAAGTCAGATCTGGATACGGGAGTTGGTGGGGTGGATGAGGAAGGTGAAACATCAATATATCACTGTACTCTTTGTGACAGAACTGTATTTTGAAGGCAGTAAGGAAAGCAATAAATCATGAGCTGGCTCTTGAATTTTCTGTCTTTTGTGTTATATTGCCTGATCCCTGAAGCTGCTGATGTATGCTCTCCTGTGATGCTGTTTTCTTCTCCAGTTGACCTGAAACTAGCAGTTTCAAAGTTGGGGGACAGTTCATATTTAGTCAGAGCCTGAAATTCAAGTGAAGAAATTTAGAAGCCTGATCTAACAGCAGTATAGTCTATTACCCCTAGGCTTTTATCTGAAGGTTGATGGGGTAACAGTGTAGGTGACAAAGAAAAATGCCATATAAAGCTAATTCAAATAGAAATATGTTTCAGTATTTAAACTAGTACTGCAGGTTACAATTTACAACTCAACTAATTATGTAAAATATAATTAAAAATACCTATTTTTGATTATGAGGAAAAAAATCTGTGCAAGTATATATATAGAGGGCATTTAAATAGACAATAATCACTGTAATGATATCAAAAGAGTATAGGTAAAGGAGAAAAACAATACCAGAAATTATCAGGGGGTTGGAAAAAACACCATTAAACACAGAGAAAATGGGAATGGCTGCTACACTAAGATTTAAAAAGCTACAAGTATCAGCACTGCAAAATCAGTCAAGAAGCCAGGGTGTCACTCTCTTAAATCTTTCACCCATACTTGCCATTAGTGCCAGGACTAGAAATGTTAATGAACATTACCCTCATATAGCAGTCCTGGAAATGCTGCCATTACCAAATTAAAAGTGTAGAAAATGAGGCAGAGAGACACAGGTCCTGTTACTTTATGGATCTAGGCTAACCTTGTCATCCAGCTTCCATCTGCAGTTCCTGGAGAGACAGCAGCACTTGAGAAGGGCAATTCAATTTTGTTCTCTTGGCTTCCTAAAGCCATTGAAAAGCCTGACTGTCACTCAGGTTTCAATGAATCCTACTTTAAGTGATGCTTTCAAGGACATGTAAACCTTCTGTGCCTATTTGGGGAATTGAATGCAAATTTTTTTTCTTATGCAACTCAGGAAAGCATATTATTTTTTATAATAGTGCCATAGATATCAGCAAGTACTAACATCAACTTCTGAAAGCCACTGAGGGTTTTGATGGAAATGAGGCAGAGAAACGCAAAGCATCTGACTGTCTGTAGAGCTTACATTGGCTCTTAAATATTTGCAGTTCAGGATAGGGATGCAATCCCCACATGATGAATGAATTTTTCAAAATAGGAAAAAAAATTGAGGTTTTTTCATTTTAGTGGGGGAGAATCTCTACATTAAATACACGTACATAATTTGCTTTATTTTCTTTCCAGTGATTGAATCAAAAACCTGTTACTTGTCTCCTTCTTCCATTCAGTACCCCCATTAAAATAAATGTATAGACTGCTACTCTTATGCAAGTGTGGACTTTTTTTGATCAATATAAATATTCCTTAGCATCCACAGTCCTGCTAGTTACAGTTTTGTCTAGTTTATTATGGGACTAAAATGGTGTAAACCCTAACTTAAGCTAGTCAGGATCAGTAGCTGCTGACTGACAGTCATCTCTCTGCCCAAAACCTTTCTCTGTATCATAATTAATCAAAGCTTTCAAAAGTCAGTGTAATTAAGAGCAAGAGAGTTCTCGTGGATGAACTGCAAGCTATCTGCACTACATCTGAATAAAGCCAGCAATCAGTGTAGGCATTTCCTTGGCACAACAGAAAGCAACTGACCCTTTTCTTTTCCATCCTCTCTCCAAAAATCTGTGTGTCTCTGTGCTCCCACTAGACCTTGTTTCCTTCTTATTAATATTTGGAGAAAAAAACAGAATGCTAAAGTGTGGAATCACTAGGGGAAATGACCTTCCTGGGCAGATGAAATCTAAAAACTAACCACCTTGCCTCTTGTGAGTACAGAGAATAAAACCTGCTATTTGTGAACCTCTCAGGATAAGAAGTACTTCAGCAGGAATGGTTTTAGCAGACTGCAGTGTTTCTTAAGAAGAGAGGAAAAAAAAATCCTTGTTTTGATCACTTGTTTTTTCCACTGTAGTAATGCATTCAGCTCAGCAGTCAGTCTGGCATTCAAAATGTCATGCAAGTGAACTTTATTCTTGAAGTGTTCTTAAGGTGAGCTGGTAGTTGAAATTTGTATGAGAATCAGTAACACATACCTGACATAGCTTCCTCTAGCTGAAAGTGTGTCAGCCATTAACCACTTGATAGATTTCTACTGCAGGGTTTCGGAACATAAGTCAGGAAAAATGAGACATGAAAGAGAACACTAATTGGGTGAAAGCTAGTAATTAAATTTCATTGAATTTGGCAGGAAATTCTGGCTAACATGTATGCTTCAAGATGTTTCAATTTAAGATCCTGATGTGTTGTGGTTTTGTTTGTTTTCCTTACAATTAATTTAACTTCTTTAACTTTACCCGCGCTTGCTTTAAGTGACCAAATATATAGTTGATTGCTGTCATCTCCTATAAATATCCAGCTCCTATCAAGTCTACTCTACAGCACAGCATCTTGTCTTTAAAGACATGGCCATGATCCAAAGCTGTCAGTCCCAGGTAGGATGTGCTGTGGTGTAGGGTTCCCCCTGTGACACTCAGGCCCTAAAGGGGCTGCCTAGATGATGCTGCCCAATTTCCATCCCTGTGTGTTGCCCAGGGCTGGTGGCTCTAGGCAAAACTCAGGCAGAACTGATTCATTGGTGGTGGACTGGACCATTGGTGGTGGTTTTGGCTCTCTGAAACCCTATGATTTATGATAGATGTTTAAAGATGAGCTTTCACAGTAAAACTGAGCAAAGCAGATCATTCCAAACTGTCCTGAAGTCCAAATGGATTTGGAATTGGTTTAAATCGGATCTCTATCTCTTCTGTACTGGAGGTAATGCAATAATCTTCCCGTAAGACCTTCATAAGCTGTGATTTTTGGCTGCTTTACTGCTGCTGGTGATTTTGATCTTTTCAACTTGCATAGCTGTACACACAGGAAAGCTGTTCAGTTATATCTCATTTTTATGTTTCACTATCGTAGCAATGCACTTGTGCACACAGACAGAAACTAAAAATACTTGAAGAACAAAATTACATTCTATGCTATAATGTGATCATAGAGCCAGTTTTTCAAAGAACAGTATGGGACTATATTTTTAATGCTTTTGGCATTTATTTCTATTATGCTGCATGGCACAAGTCTGATAAAACTTCATGGGACATGTTGAAGCTTTAAGAAATGTTATGAAGTGTTGTCCTCACTCAGAAATCCAAATGAATCCCACCATTCATATACTTTGTTTGTACTGACAACAAGAATTAGGAGTGAATATTACTGTGAATGCAGGAGTGCATGAATCCTCTAGATACAGTATCAGTAAAGCCTTTATGCTGTTTGAAGTTCCAAAAATGTGACAATTGTCAGCTGCATATACAGAAAGATCACCCTTGCTGTGGATGAGACTTGTATGGGTTTTTTGATAGATGAAGACAAATTGCTAATGATTATGTCCCAGTTCTCATATAAATCTCTGAAAGAGCACATGACCAGGCTGCAAAAGGAACAGGACACATTAAATCATACTGTGGTTCAATATTTGATTACTGAAAGCTGGAATAACAGTGGGAGTTCTTTTCTTACCCACCCCATCCCTTCCTTAAAAATAAACCCAGTAGTTAACTCTTCACTTATAATGGAATATCTTGGATGCAGAATTTGTTGTCTGGGAGCTGCTGACTGACAGCAGGTGGCTGTAGTCTCAGTTACTCTGTTCTTCCACAAATGCTGTTCCCTTTTTCTTCATATACCCCACAACCCCCCCCAAAAATCCTCACCGTGGATTTAAAAATAACATATGTTGGCCTCAATAAGGACACTGTATGACCCAAAAGCTTGTGAAAGAAGTTGCTTCTTTGTTTGCTCATGAAAGTTAAAAGTTTCCTAGTCTCTTGGGGAATAAATAAGCAGCGATTGTGGTACTAACAGTATGGTATTATAGACTTTGTTCTCTTTCTAGCTAGACAATAAAAATACAATTCTGCTTATAACTGTGAAATCTACTTTCTTAGTACAAAGAGATTGTTCTAATACCAGTGCAGTTATCAGAAAAATATTAAAATCCTAAATTTAAAAGAGCACACCACGGACCTATTCTTTTATTCATTAAGTTTATTAGGTAGAGTTCAGATTGCTCTTTGCTTTATCTGCCTTTCCAGAACACCAGCAGTGACACTCGAATGTTTGAGGATTCAAGAAAATACCAAAATGATGAATATTAATGCTACACAGACTCTTCCTACACCCAGACTTGTGATAATTTCTGTTGTCTACTGCCAGTCACTAAACTGCTTTTGCTTTGTCCAAGGCAGCTGTAATGGAAGCTGAGGGAGTGGCATAGAGTGATGTGTGAGCTGAGGAAAGCTGGGCCAGCAGCTCCTGGTGATGCTCTGCTGTTCCTCTGTGACTGGAGGTGCTCATCAATATTGTGTGGCTCAGAATTTGTTTCCTGAGTATTGCCCCTGACACTGCAAGGTGTGATAGTTGTGATGTGTAGCTGCAGTGGTAGGCAGGAGAGCACAGCATGGAGTAACAGGGAATGGGTTGCAAAAGAGGTGTGAAGTTGATGATAGGAGAAAGCTAAGGACTCAGACCAAGAGAGGTACCTTGGCTAGTAGGGTTCACCTGGACAGCTTCTCCCTTTTCAGGGGAGAGGGAATGTAAATGGTAACCAGTAATTATCATGAACCCACTTCCCCATTAGTGTGTAATCTACAAGTTCAAGGTGTTTGAGCTCCTCAGTAAGCACAGAGTCAAGATTTCATTGCCATATAATTTGTGTTCCCTAGCTGGGAGAGCAGTCCTTCCAGCAATCTTGGAAGAACATAAAAGTAAACTTAATTCCATATTGACAAGGACTCTTTGGTGTCTTTTTCAGATTATTGTTTTTCATAATGCCAAAAGGATGTTTGCTTTGGGAGGTGAAGGTCAGTTAAGTAGGTATCATCAGGCTACACAATAATAATGTAGTGTAGTCTTTTATAGTCAAATAATGTCAGCACCTCTTGCAGCACTTTTTAGAAGCAAATCATTTTCCTTCACAGAAGTAAAACTCCAGGCTCCTGGGTCTTGACTTTTCAGCCTGTTCACTGGCAATGTGGTTCTTTTGTTATTGTAGAATATTATCTGTTCTACCTCCAGTGCTCTTATCCAATTAGTTATGGTACACTGTAGTTAAAATTGGAGCTTTGAAGTCTTTGAACCTTATGTGACTACTAGAACAGAATGAACACGCTGGACTAGGACAGAATTCTGTTTTCCTAAATGTAGCCAGGAAAAGAAAGGGAGAACATGGCACATTGTGAATACAATCATACCAAGTGTGTGAAGGAGGGCTGCTATATTCATTGCTTTCCATCCTCATGCCCTCCATCATTGGTCTAACATTACATGTGATGTTACCCACTTTCATTTAGAGGGCACTTTTTCCAGTTAGCCCCGTGGCTTCATTAGCATATTTAATGGTTGCTGGCAATTGCCTTCTCAGCTATCCACATGCTGAGAACAGTAATTGCCTGGATAGTTGCACAGTTCCTCTGCTATGTATGTTGGGCTGAGCATCTACCCTGCAGTAACCCTGAGGGCCTTCCCTCTCCCCACACTGATGACTGTCTTATAACAGGAAACTTAATTTTATATTTGTTTCACTTCCTTATGATAGTCATGATTATGATTAAATTTCAGGATCCTTCTACAACCCAAATCACTGATGGGAACTATGAGGCCTGGTGTTCTCTCCCTTTCCCTTTTTCTCAGTGTATGTGTATCTGGGGGGGCTGATGTGCTCCTGATTCTTGGGTGCCCAGGGCAGGGTCTCACAAGCAGGGGAACATTCAGATATGCTTGGTCAATTTGGTCTCAGATTCAGGGAACTAACTCTTTTCATGTTCTTTGTTTTGAAAAGTATTTTAAATGTTTCTGATTCTTTTTTCCCCCATAGTTACACTACATTAGAGATTTTTAAAAGAAACCTCGGCAGCAAAATGTTTGCAAATCATTCTCAGCACTTCCGTAAATCAAAAACATCTTTGGGAGTGTGTCAGACAGGTTTATTGACTAAAAGTATGTTCCCTTGACTCACCTAGGGTCATGTGAAAATTGGCTGTGTAAAAATTGTCCTGGCTGGTCACCCTGATGTCCAGCTTACATTGTATTTTCTATATCCTTATTCACTTTTTAAAGTTGTCTCTTCAAACAACCACTGGACATAGTATACCAGAATAGACTAATATGGAGCAACTAAAAATAATCTGGAATATGATGAGAGCCATTACTGTATCCAGAAGTGTGAAGAGAAAAAGTAGAACCTCTGTGAAATCAAGGAATTGGTGGAGTTTGGTCACGAACATGTGTTATGGAGGATGCCTAAACAAAGAGCTTTCTAACCCTTTCTTTAGCAGAGATGTTGCTTTTCTCAGTGCTGTATTCTGAGTGTCACAGATCTCTGTTTTTTAAGTGGCAAATACCTACCTCAAACTAATATGAGAAGTGGTAGTAGTGGATGTCTGCACCCCTTTTCCTGCCAGAGATGTCAAGGTTCAGATGGCCATGAATAATGAAGAACATTACCACAGAAATTATTTCTGTAACTCTGGGTTCAGTACTATACAAGTATCCAGAAATCCTATATGATCTTTTAGGATTTTGTGATTTTTATTATATATATTTTTTTTTTTTTTTTTTTTTTTTAAATTATTGCCAACAGAACCTGGAGGAAGCTTAACTGCTTCCATGAGGGGATCAAATAGCAGTGTAGATTCTTGGGATGTAAAAACATGTTATGCACTGTTGACATGAATATCAGTTGGGATGACAAAGCTGCATGTTAATTGCAATGCCTCTACAGATGATCTGGTGCCAGTAATTAAACTGAACTTCAGTGGGTTTTGTCATGAGAATCTGAGACTCAGAGTTTTAAAGGAAAGGAGAATAATTTGAAAAGATGTTGAACACATCACCTACCACTAAAATGACCTGATTTCATACTAACAAAGCTCCAAAATATTATTTTTACCACTTATTTTCTGTCTTGGAGAAAATAAGTAAGGTAATCAGTACTCCTCCTGAATGGAAAGTTCTAATGGAAATTCAGAAAAGAAGAATATACCCCCTTGGAGCATTTTCAGATCATTTAATACCTTGTAATTGTAAAGAAACAAC
Organism: Phaethornis superciliosus; assembly: GCA_023637945.1. Lineage (NCBI taxonomy): Eukaryota > Metazoa > Chordata > Aves > Apodiformes > Trochilidae > Phaethornis > Phaethornis superciliosus. The sequence continues at coordinate 3,486,780 of JAJQWJ010000011.1, forward strand.
AGACTCTTGTTTTCAGTCATTAAGACTACAACCCTTCCTCACTGCAACACAGATTATGGCTCCCACTCAAATTGTGTTATCATTCTTTCTTTCTTTCTTTTTTTAATTTTGTCCCTCTTCTGTTGCAAAGTGTAAATTGTTTCCTGCCACTCCACAGGATTTTTCTCCCTTAATGATATGGAAGGAGATAACTACTCATAGTGCTGACAGAGGTAAGAGTAGTAGAATAAGTAATACTTCAGATACAGAATGATAAACTGCTACTGGGAGATAACTCAACAAAGATTCATATCCCAAAGCACTAGTTAGTCTATCAGCACTTCTGCCATTGTCTCTTAGGCCACAAATCTGAGAGAAAGTTTCAAGGTCAGCTGTAACTCTACTGAAAATCTGTAGATCTTAGAAAAGCCCAGTGAATTAACCACCTTTTTTCTTCTTGGATTTTGTTCTAATGTGAGGCTGCTTAAATACCTCCATTTGGTTGGATCACTGTAATAGGATAAGGGTAAACAGAAAGCCAAGACAGATAAAGATATATTTTAGGAGGAGGAAGGTTGTATTTGTGAGAAGCATCAGGTAATTTAGGCCAGAGAAAGAGGTCAGTGGAGTTTTATGTTGTGGCTGATGTAGTTATTTGTGGAAATAAAAATACAGCATTAATACTAGCACTATGCTCATTTGTCTAGAGCAAAGACTAATTGAACCAGCTCATTTAAAACTGCTTTTAATTGTTTCAAAACCTAAAAAATAAAAGAAGGGGGAGAAAAAAGTGATGCCTAAATTTAAGGCAAAGTTGTAACTTGCGAGCTGCTTACTGGCCACATGTACCAAGTTTTTCAGCCTCTATATAATAAAAATGATTATTCAGATAGAAGAGGATGGTTCCACAGTGTGAATTTATAGTTCATAATTTTTTTTTTCTCTGACTGGTGTGGAAAATTTGCCATTCGATCCTTAGCTGAAGACTTCACTGATTTCCCCTTCAGATCTTGGCCTTATTACAAACATAAGTGCCAGCTACCCAGAGGAAAGAAGGACTAAAAGTACAGTATAAATTAACTTAATTGAATAATGAAACCAAGGAGAAGCTCATCTGTATTATTTAAAGAAGTGAAAACTAGTCTTGTAGATCCAAGACAGCTGGTAAGGGTAGATAAGGAAAAGCTCAAGCCAAAAGGAGAGGGGTTTTGTTGTCTTTGGGGGTGCTGATGAAAACTTTCTAGGGAGGTTCATTACTAGTAATAGGAAAAGCTCAATGAAACTGTTGGTCCACAACTTGGACAAGAGGAAATGCTATCTACACCTAGGGGAGGAGAAAGCTTAAAGGACAAACACTTTTCTGTATCAGTCATTCTGGGGAAAACTGCAATTACATCAGATAGCATCTTTAACAGATTGTGAGTTCTCTTCCTGCAAGTGGGATATGAAGTAAAAAAATCTTTAGATTGGCTGGATTTGATCAACTTAGGCTGCTGTATGCTTCATTTGCAGATTTTTTTTTCTTTTCAAGGAAACATCAGTAGGAAGAAGCAGCAATATTTCCTACATTTCTTGTAAATGAATGTTATCCAGTTCACTACCAGAACTGGTACCATCCACCACGATTATCTCTACCAGTGCTGTGTTCCAGAACTTGTACTTTTACCCAGGGAATATAGTAGTAGCAGTATTAAAATAATTTATTATTATTATTATTATTATTATTATTATTATTATTATTATTATTATTATTAATTTAGTGGGGCCTTTTGTGACAGGGCAAAGGCTAATGACTTTAAACTAAAAGAGGGTAGACTTAGACTGTTTATAAGGAAGCAATGAGTTCCAATTAGGGTGAGACACTGGCATGGGTTGCCCAGAGAGGTGGTGGATGCCCCATCCCTGGAATCAGTCAAGCTCAGGTTAGACAGGGTTCTGAGCAACATGATCTTGTTGAAGATATTCTGTCCCATGGCAAGGGGGTTGGAATAGATGAGCTTTAAAGGTCCCTTCCAACTTAAACTATTCTATGGATCCGTGGTTCTATAACAGAAAACAAACTTGTGAATCCCTGGTGTATATAAAGTAACCATTGGGAGTGCAAAGCTGGTTAAAGATCTGTTTTCAGAGAGTATTTAGAATGAGTCACAGATAGAAATGGAAGTATGAATCAAGTGAGGTTCTTCAGGGATATGTCCTGGTGTCGTGATATTAAATATTTTCATTAAAATCCAAATGATGGGATAGCAACTTTACTTAGTGGATTTCAGGCTGCACCAAGCTGGGTGAAACTGCAAGTATCTGGAAGAACTGGATTGAGAGTTCAGAATGATCCTCACAAATCTGAGACAGGACCTAGAAAAAATGGCTTGAGATTGATCGGAGATAAGTAAAAAATATTCTACACTTTGATGAAAAAAAAAAATCAACTAGCTGAAGAATTAACTGAAGAAGAAAGCAGTAGGAGTGATAATGTCTGGAAATGTTGCCTCTGAGGAGAACCGTAGGAGTCTGGGTTATCTCTTGTAGAAAAGAGGAGACAGAATGTCAAATGTGTTACTGCAGAGGGGAAAGAACAGGGTAATGACTGGGAAGCTAGTGAAAAAAACAAGGCTACAACTGATTTGTTGGCCAAATTTTCATTGAAGCTCATATATTCACAGTCTTGCAAACCTGGTGCTTTATTGACTTCATGGTGTAATCCTGTCTAAAATAAATTTCCCACTGGTATCAAAGCCTCTCAGCAAAGTAGATCATCTATCATTTTGCTTTTTGTTTCTCTGCAATCTACTGACATGAAGTAGACACCAAAGCTTTTTCCTACACATGAGATCAGGAACTGGAAAGCTATCATGTGAGTAAACTCTTCTTCTGTTCATAGCCATCAGTGAATTAGAAACTGAAGTTTCAACCTGCTCAAAGTAGGTTTTAACCTTCATCTTTACCTTTTAAGTAGCTTTTTACATTGCCATGCTGTAACTGTCTCAATCTGATATTACTATCTGAACTTAAGACTTGAAGTACATCTAACTTCAGCAATTGCTTGTCACTCACCTGTTGAAATCTGCATTTATATTGCTAATTACAGAGAGTTATTTCTTTTCCCAAGAACTATGCCCACTAGACTACCTGCCACTTACCTGAACTTTCAAAAACCATTTTTCATAATATGTCAAGAGAACTCCAGAATAATATCCTTTATGTTCATGCAACAAGTATTTTCCTCTTTAAAAACTGCAATAGTTTCATCCCCTTCTCTTTTTTTTGTGTTTATTCATGCTCCCTGGAGCTTGGTTTTAGATGAAGAGGAAGCGTGTTGGATGGATGCCTTCTTTCTTATGACCTGAAATTAGCTTTAAACAGCCATTTAGGAGCAATTCTTGTTCATTCTTATGAAACTTCAAAGACCATGTGTGATTAAGTGCTGATGTAACTTCTCCCACTGATCATTTATATAATGTATTAGCACCTTCAAAAGTACCTCTTTGGACACACTGCCATAGGAAGCACACATCATATTGTATTTTCTTAAACGTAGTTGGTCAGGTATTGTATGACTGCAATGAAAACAATTGTCTTTTTAAATTAACTAAGATTTGCATCTACTCATAGGATGTTGCCACATCACTGCCTGATAAGTGCTGACATGAGATAAGGTGCTTTTAGGCCACCTTGCTGTACCTATTATGGAAATCTTTGTGCAACAGACCCTAAGTGAAACCTTGAGGTGGGGTGAATTTGTAACCTGCTTTTTCATGCTCATTCAGAAAGGATTAGAGGTGAAGTCAGTTTTGTCTTGTTTTATGTCCCAAAATGTGCTTTTCAGTTTGCCTCTACAGTCTTCACAGGGGGACAGGTTGCCTGAGAAGCTGTGGATGCCCAATCATTGCAAGAGTTCAAGGTCAGGTTGGACAGGACTTTGGGCAGCCTGGTTTAGGAGGGTTGAACTAGATGATGAGTAAAGGTCACTTCCAACCCAAACCACTGAATGATTGTACCTTGATGGGATAACTGACCTGAACTTAATTGGGCATTTCAGGGAAAAGGCCTGAATAATCATCCAGAAGATTACTTCTCTGCCAAATTTTCCTTCACTGCCACTTCGTATAAGTGCACATATTGTTCCTTTTGATGTATTTTTAACGTTTTAACACTGTATATTGACACTACATTAAAAGGGAGAATTTAACCCCAGCCTTGGGCCCTCTATTTTAGATGAGTTTTGAATAACTGAAGCAATGACTGGGCAAGGTATGTTTTGCTTTTTTTCGTTGCTGCAAGGCTGAGGCTGCTGTCCCCAGTCAGCAGAGATCTTTGGAGGCAGTAGGTGGTCCTAGAAGTGTGGGTAGATCTGGACATCTAGCACATATTGGAGTGTCTGGGAGTTTCTTTGAAAAATATTCATCTTAATTTTCTTTCCACTTAAATCTCAGAGTTGTATTTTGATAGCAGTGGACATATGGAGAGCTGAGGGGTAAAAAAGTGCTTTGAAATATAAGTAATGTTTGTCAGAAATAGAAACCATGTAATGATATGACAATAACAAAACCAGTTTCCATGGCCCCTTTAACTATATTATTTTTTTTATTTGACTGCAACAGAAAGCACCCATCCATAGACTCTGCCCGGCTTGTCAGCTATTTAGAAACACAAACCCTAAATCAATGCCATCAGCTCTTTATTTCTGCTAAATTACAACAGCACAATCAAATACTACCACCTGCAGACTCTGGCCTGTATCTCAGTCCACCAATGAGCAAGAAGAGTCTACAGAGTTAACTAACAGTTTAAAGAAGCTGTTCTATAGATTCGTGGGTTTAGTTTGCACATACTAAATCTCACCTTTGGGTGGCAGCTTTATATAGTCTATGCACTGCGATCATAAAAAAATTGGGTTGTGAAGCACGTTAGGAGGTTTGTAGTCCAACGTGCTCAAAAAAGGACTAACTTGAAAGCCAGAGCATGTTCCTCAGGGTTTTCACCAGCTGAGTCTTGAAAATCTCCAAGGATGAAGATTCAAAGCACTCCTTATGGACCTCTACTCTGGCACTTGAACAATCCCATTGGGAAACATTTTTTTTCCCCTTGTACCCAGTCAGAGTTACACAACTTGCACAACTTTACTGGTGCACTTATTGTGTTCTAACACAGTAAGTCTATTCTTCTACCTTCCTTCTTTTAGATAAAAACAACTCTAAAATTTTATGAAGTATTCTTTCTTCAGGGACAAACTTGCCCAGCTTCCTCATCTTTTTGTTTGCATCTCTCCAGCTTCTCCATCTGTCTGTTACTGGGGGTGGGGGCACAAAACTGCACCAAGTTCTGCAGACACAGTCTCAGAAATGCTGGAAAGAGGAGACTAATAATTTCCCTTAATCACCTTGCCAGATTTTTTCAAATGCAAAGCTATGCAGTTTACCATCACTGTGGTTAAGACACAAACTGACTCAAATTCAGATTCTCTATGGAGCTACTCAAGTATGAGATAAAACTCAATTATCTTGCTTTACCTTCAATGGCAACTAAAAGGCACATGTTGGAAACTTGAGGTGCAAGTTAAAAATTTTTTATCTGTCCAAACATCATGCTGTTACCAGACTGTTAATGAACATCATGTCAAGGGAAAGATATTCAAAGCGTTTGAATGCCCTGCACAGTTATCTACATGGTTGAAAAAGTGTCTGGAGGTGATGCCTGTAGCAAAGATTGAAAGAGCAGCTAGGAAGGAAAAGCAACTGATTTGGAATGGAAGCCACACTTAAAGTCACCATGTCCTGACAAATTTGATCATGATTCTCCCTGTGTTAGATCCAAGACCCTGTATCTGAGCTACAACAGAAGCTGCATTTACTTGGAGAGAGGAAAAAGTATTAAAGAAAAAAAAAAAAAAAAGAAAGCAAAAGTGTTTAAGATGAGCTATGTATATATATATGGAATAAATTTTCTGCAGAAGCTGAGGAAGCAATGGCTTTGCCTGATAGATCCTCCCAAAGGAACTATGCCTCAGAGCAGTAACATCCTTGTCTTTATCTTTACAATGAAACAATCCTGAAAGCAGATAAAAGTGCACAGAATGAACGCATAGAAGAAAGGCCTAAGTTTGCCAGTAAAATATTGCATTCATTCAAAGCCAGAGAGGGGTTTTTTTCTGGGGTATTTCTCTGCTTTATTTTGTTACACTTCAGTCTGATCACAGCTTGACCTCAGCAGCAGTTTAAAAGCTATGCCAGCACAAAACCTGTCACTGTTCTCTGGCTTATGTCAGCTTCTTTTGATTCAAGAGAAGCCTTGAAGCCTGGGCTGGGTTCTGCTGTACACACTTAGAGGATGCAGGCTAGTGCTTGATTATTGATATTCCTTTACAATACCCAGGCTTAAGAGGTTTAAAAAAACAACCAAAAACCCCCAAACAAAACAAAACACAGTAGCAAAAGGGGAGGGGGAACTGGGAATGTTTTTGCTTGCTCTGTGAATCCATATGGTTTCTGAGGTTGAAGCAGGGAGTATTCATGTTGATTTCTTAAGATAAACTTCTCCCTCTTGGATTGATCACGTGATGGAAATAAGGTACAGATTTTACTTTTAGATAAAAAGGAAGTGGCTCACAGACACCTTGTTGAATGAGGTCCTGTTATCTACTGGGGCAAAGACCTCAAGTGCAAGGCTGTAAATGAAGAAGTCTCCCAGCTGAGGAAATCACACTGTCACTACAGTCCCCATGTAGGTTAATTCCCAAACCCAAAGCACTGAAGTGTTTTCAGAAGTGGATATCCACAGGAGGGTGGGCTTTCAGAAGTGATTTAGCTACCCAATGCTGTGAGGAACTTGCTATTTGCTTTGCAATGCTCTGTAAAAGATTTTCTGACTATTGTTAAAGTCATTAGCTATTTTCTACCTCCCCTTTGCAACTTCCAGGACCTAGAATGTAGGTTACATCCACATGATGACCCTAACTGTCTAACAGGATTTCTGTGAAGCAAATTCTGAGCATGATTTAGGAGTCAGGACATTGCTGAGGTCATTCCCAATGGTTTGCAATCAGCTATTTTAATTTCTTTTTTTTTTTTTTTTTTTTTTTTTTTTTTTTTTTTTTTTTCATACCCTAGCAGCATATAACATTAACAGTCTGTAAGTGGAAAGGATAACTTTCCACTGCAGTTACCTTTTGGGTCTGTAAGTGCTAGGAGCATTACTGAATTTAGAATATAACAATAACTACAGTCTCTTTGACTGTGTCTGGGGCTCATGAAGGAGGTCACTACAAGTCTGATTATTCATAGGCATTTTTTGACAGTAGAGTCAGACTATAAATTTCTTCAGCAAATTTCAGCTCGCTATACATTTGTTGGCTAAGCCTCTTAAAATATTTGACATATCAGATGGATGACTGCAAGGTCTAAAAATATGAATAGTACCTGGTTGTTTGAAGCCACAGAGTAATGAACAGACTTCTGAAAGAAACAGGTCAGAAAATACTCACTGATAGCTGATGTTTTATACATGCAAAACCATGATTTCTTTGGGCAGCAAAGCAAGGAACAAAGGAAAGAGCAGCTTAGACAGAAGAAAGACGATTTGTGAAAAGACCAAGCTTTAAAAAAAATAAACTGCTATGTGAAAATTGTTAATTTTTAAAATAAATTTGAACATATTGTGGAGGAGTGCTAGTACTGCTACAGTAACTACTACTAGTAGTTACAGCTAGTACTGCTACTAAAACACGTTTATGATTAAAGCTGACTCTGAAGGCTGAAATCTCCTAAATTATTTTTAAAATTCTGGTAGTTCAATTTATTTAGGTGGGAATTATAGGGTCAATGGTCAACAAAGTATTGCCTGCAGAGTTATGTGCAGAAATTTAAATTTGTCCTTCTCTCCATACATTACAATGGCAACTTAACTGGTGTTTCCTCTTGCACTCCATTTACGTGAGAATTTCTTATATATAAAATATAAGAGCTTCATATTTGGCAGGGAGAAGAAAATTATGTATTCAGACTGTATAATGTTCTCCTCAGTTTTGATTGCACCTTAAATTCTATAGGCACTGTGAGAAGGGAAGGAAAAGGCTCTGCATGTCCACAGTTATTTGAATCCATGATCAATGGGATCTCATCAAATTCAGCAGCACACTGGTATCAAGGTCAGCATCTCTCTCTCTGTCTTTCTCTCTCTTTTTTTGGGGGGGTTTTTTTTGGGTTTTTTGGGGGGGTGGGTATTTGGTTTGGTTTGTTTTTTTTTTTTGTTTGTTGCTTGTTTTGTTTTGTTTTCCCCCAGTGATTAAGGGTCGTGTCAGAGAAGACTTATTTCTTTGATTTTTTTTTTTTTTTTCACATCTGACAGGGACTGAAATCACTCATGACCAGCCTGAGGCTGTTTAAATGGATGCTGTGACTTCAGCAGTGGTTGGAGTTCAACTTGTGCTGCACGTACATATTTTGTGGGATTTTCTGTGAGATACACTGGAGTATTAAGGACTGGATGTTGCCAGTGGGCACATTCCCTTGATTTGCCTTTTTTGATCTTCCCTTTCTGAGACACTTCAAAGTCAGTTTGAGAGTGAAAAACACTTAGCATTTTTCCAGGTACCTTTTTCTCTACCTGGCCTTTAGGGAAGAGTTCTGTTACACCGATTTGCTGAGAGAGAGAAAAAAATGTGGCTGGTAATTGCATGAGAATTTTTTTATTCATCCCTCATAGATAACTGGCAGCAGCACAGCAGTGAGGGGGCTGTGGGACCCTGCAGAGCCCCCCAAAGCTGAAAAAAATTGGTGCAAGTAGAGCAGAGAGGGTCGGAGGCTGGAGCTCAGGGTGTTTGTAGATGGGGTGAGAGAAGATTCAAGGGGAATTATAAGAACCATCCAGTGCCTGCAGGGGCATAGGAGAAGGAACAAGTCTGGGTTTTGGGTTGCAGAATTGGAAGGTCAAGAGGCAAAAGCTACAAGTTTCAGCAATGGAAACTCTGACTTGGAATTAGGAATTGTTGGTTTTCCCCCCATCACACAGTGTTTAAACAAAGACCCCCGGGCCCAGTAAAGGAGGAGCAGAATCCAAGACCCTGCAGGTTTTCCAAACTCAGCTGCATGGTTTCTCAGAGAATGTGATTTATCTTTGAGGTTGTTTCTCCTTTAAGGAAGAGGTTGCAGAAAGGACCTTCAGAGGTCACTTCCAGACACAAGTCTTGCCCAGTTCTGTAATTCTGACTGCATATAATCTCTCCTGAGGAAAGGGAGATCTCCTCTGATATAAGGGGCACTGGAGAAGCAGTGACTATGATGTTTTTTTAATTATGAGAATGAGCTCAAAGGGCTTTTGCCAGCTCAGTTGAGAGTAATTATATACGCCATAGTACAAAAGTCAAGAAAACAGAAGTTGCAGGGATCCATAAATAATCTGGTAATCTCAAGGGGCTTTCCAAAGTATATATATCTTCTGTTAATAAACCAAGCATTTCCAATTAGTGTAAGTGACCACGAAACTCTAACCAAAGAACACAAATTAGAGAAAGCATAGCCTACTTTAATGACTCAAGAGGTTATTACCTCCCTATGAAGTCTGACAGAAGGCAAGTATTGACTGAATTATATGGAATGAATGCAAAGCCTGGTGGTTTTGTGCCAAGTGGAGGAATGGAGGGGAGGAGAGTGGAAGAGAAGGGAAGCTCTGGCTTGTGTCGGAGAAGCTCATTTACCCCAGATCTGAAATCCATATGCTTGTTAACTAGGAACTGGCTACATCCCAACATGAAAAATGAAGTTTACATTGCGTGTGTGAACCAGCAATTTGCATTGATTTGCACATGATTTGTGTCTAATTTGCTAATCGTTAAACTCCGTGTCATATGTAAATAGGCAGAAAGTTAAACCCAAAGTTTGAAATTCATTCACTTAGACAATTTAATCTTCTTGGCAGGAGTTGCCTTCTCTCAGACCATCTGAGTACACTGAGGTTCACCGTCCATGAAAGGTTTGCAAAAAGGTCTTTCATTCATATTATTTCCTTCTATTGCCACTGTCCAAAGGTAGATTGAACTTTTGTAGCAGTGACTTGATTTTTAGGATTTTTGAGATTATTCCACAGCTATTTATATGACTTGTGGTCCATCTACAGGTGAGGCTGACCAGTACAGCTAATTATCCTTAGAGATATATGAAATACAGGTGGAATGCATAGCAGCAAATGTAGGAATGGCAGAAATAAGAATATCTGCCTGCAAGATGCTGCAAGGCTGGTGTTAATGTAAGCAGAATCAGGCCAAAAATCTGAAAGCAGGGCTTCTATTACTTCAAATAGATAATTACCACTGCTACTTCATTGCAACATTAAAAAAAAATAAAATTAAGTCTTCTTTAATGAAAATGATAATAAGGAGTGACTAAGACAGCATGTCTGATATTATTAGTGCTTCAGCTATCTTGTCTGAAACATATGCAGTGCTGATATGTTTAGTTGACTGTAGAAACATTTTAAGTTTTCCTGATGTCCAAGGAGACAAAAATAGTATGTAAATTAAGTTCTTTCATGTGGGGCTTTTTGGTTGTTTTTTCCTTTGAAAAAATTAGTCACTCAAAAAGCATTTTAACAACACAGTTCACAAATCAATGTGACTCTGAATTGTATTTGATTATTAAAAAAAAAAAAAATGTCTCCAACTTGCCTTGTGATTAAAGCAAGACACAGCTAAGTGCATGAAAATATTTTAACTGAAAGATGTCAAGAAGGGACAGAGCTTGTGTTGTAGGATAGGTGAATATGTGCTACAACCTGGGAGCCTGGACTTTCTAGAGGCATCAAAGTTCATCAGTGATGTGTAAGCAAATATTAGACAGGATGCAACATAAGAGAAACATCTACTCCAAAAATCTATTCCTTATTGTGAATACTTATGTTTTATATGGGCTGGTATTGAATATGGAGCAGGTAAACATAACTTCAGATAAAATAGGAAGGAGGAGGAAACAGTCTGAAAAACTAGCATAGACCATGAAGTAGTGTAAGTTTAAATTTATTATTTCAATCTGTAGTCAGCTGGAAGCTTTGAGCTTTTTCTCAGAAATGCTGATCCAGAGAAGGGTGCAGAAAGTAGAGGGCACCTCACCTAGGGGAAGATGCTCTTCAGGGTCAGCTCACATAACTTGAAGCATCCTGAGGGGTGCTGAGGCTCTGTGACCACAGCCCCATAAACCCTGGCTGGAGCAGTGCTTCACTAAGGAAACCTGCTGAATTTCTTACCCTTTACTCCCTTTAACCCTTAGTGCAGGGAATTTCCATGCTGTCATCCAGTCTCTAGTTGCAATACATCAGGTTTTGTATACAGAGTATGGAAGAGCTTGGTTCTGCCCCACCAGCACCCTTCCAAAATCCAGTTTGTTGGTTCAGAGTGCAGCTTCAGGTTCCAGCTGGCTTTGATAGAATTAATTGGGTCAGATTTTCCCCCAGCCTGCTCCTCAAGGAGCACTTGGCTTTCTTCAGCTACTGTTACTGGTATCAGAAGTATACTACTGGGATCATAGTTCCAGTGCCATAAATGAACACCTGCAATGTTATTTTGTAAGGTAGCACCTAGCAAAACAACTTTTGACCTATTTCTAATTACCCTCTACTTCCAATTGTCAAAATATGGATCTAATGAAATTAAAAAATCAAGGAATAAGTGTGAAAGGCTAAGGAAACCATCTCCATTGATATTACAAATTTTACCATGCTCTCCACCCATACAAAACAGACATTTTCTCTTAAATATAAATAAAGAAATGAGTATTTCAGTCAGGTGGCAACAGCTATGAGCAAAGGTTCTGCTTTTGCCAATGCCTTTGCAAATCAAATTGAATTATTTATTCCTCCATCACATTTTAAATTGAATTCATTTAGGCCAAAGAAAAATATTAGGTTAGATATGGCTGAACTGGACCTATGCAGTTGCCTACCCTTGCCAACAAGGGCATGTTTTGTCAAAGCTGTATCTGGCTTCAGCCTCTTCTAGATCCCTTGTGTTCTGATCTGCTTCTCTGATACCACTTGTGGGCTGTACCACTGGACATTAATGAAGTTGCTGAAATGTGGAGCAGAGCATTTGGAAAGGTTAAAGCTTTGATATTGCATGGGGAGTTCTTAGTTTCTGGTCTCTACTGGGACAGTTTTGTTTTATCAGGTTTCTGGGTCTTCTCTTGCTCAGTTAATTCAGGCTACTAGTTACTACAGCTGGTTACTAGCAAAGACAAGTGGCTGCTAACCATAAATGAGTCTTCCTGATTTCAGAGAAGAAAACCATGAGCCAGGTTTGTTATGCTGCATTTCCCTCCATGCACAGATGAACTAAACCAAGCAACTGCAACAATGAACTGGATATTTAATTAGCTTTCCATAACTCCTCAGACTGAACACAGCAGGAGTACTGATGTACTGGGGAGTAGGAACAAAAGGTCTGCAGTGGTCTCTGTGTAGGTAATGCCTGTCAGTCAATAGGTAACGTGTCAGTGGAGCTAATCCTGCTCCAGTAAAGGCAGCAGATGCATTTATCTTACCAGACTTTTGAGTCTGAGGTCAACTTCAATCCTGTCTCCAATCCCTTACAAGTCCTAGGCTTGTCCTTCCATTCACTGCTTCCTGCCTTGCAGCCATCGAATATTGAATTATTTAATCGATTTAACACTATTTCGATTGTCTTACAATGCAAATGCTGACCTTGATAAGGGAAGGCTTTTACTTTTCTATTTTTTTTTTTAGTTGCCAGCATAGCAATTACTATGTACTTAATAGAATCCAAAATTAGTCACTCCTGAAAGTAATTATGTGTTAATTATGCAATTATTATATTTTATATAGGCAGCAACAAAATTGCAAAGTACTTTAATTATAGGTTTTTTGAAAAATCAAGTCAACTACTACTTGACACAAATAGTCGTTTATGAAATAATCTGTCACTTGACATTTTAAGCCTTCAGGTATTTTTACAGCATTGTTATTGTGTACCTAAGGAGACTGCTTTTTCTTTGTCAGAGTGCTTTTCCTGTGTCAGAGATTTGATGTAGATATATTTTACGTATCTGCCTGAAATTAGCAGATGATATGTTTATAAAATTTAATTATTAGATTATTATATATTCATCTGTCTTTTAGGAGCTTTGCTTGAAGTAAATCTTTTAAAAGTGAGATTTGAAGAAATGAAATAGGATAATTTTATGGAAATGAGGCTGATCAGATCAAGTTACTTGTGTATCTGATACCTAATTTGCTTTTTATGCTTTCTGAATCTGTTGACCATTGTTTCTCCATTTATTTGTGGCAACATCTCAAGACAAATAAAGGCAGGAATGTTTTGTGAAAAAATCTGTCTGAATAGGCAAGAAACCCAAAGTAGTGCTTCCAGTCAAAGAGAAATTACATCAACTCCAGTCTATTCTGTTGGGTCAGTCTGTGCATTGACCAGCACACACTTGCTGCTTGGTGTAGAGGTAGATTAAGAACAAGTACAGTGTTTTATCTCCATAACTGCATTGTTCAAGTCAGTGTCTGCTGTGCTCAGAGGGGAACTCTCATTTGTGTACAGGAAACAAATAGAGACAGTCAAATGGCACTTCTGACCCTTTCTGCATAATACTCCAATAATGTGGTTCTGATTTACTGTTAGTCAGGCTACACTGGTAATTAGGAGCTCAAATGAATCTGAAGCCTTATTATAGTAAACAATATAGGAGGACGTTCACAGAAGATTTACAAATTAATGTTATGCTTTTTGATAGCTAAGAATCTAAGGCAGAGAGGAGTAAGTTATAATCCTGAGCTTGTTGACTGTAGCACTTAGTAAGTCTCTTCTGATACTAAATTATTTTTTATCAGTATCAAAAATCAAGCAATATTAAGGATTTCACATTTACTAAAAAGGCTTTTGTCAGAACCTTTGTAAATGCTGGAGAGTAGAGCAGAACTGAAACTCCAGCCCATCTTTACAGCAAAGCTGCCTGTCTTCTCTCTTCTTGTTTTTCAGCACCCTCTTGAGATGGTACCACCATCCTGAGATGGTTAGCTACTCTTTGCTCTGGATATGGTCATTCTTTTGGAAGTGTTATGCCAATCTCATCAGTAAATGTATGGCTTGAAAGAAAAGGGAGATTTTCTAGGGGATCCTGATCCCATCCATTAGCTGTGGGCAGTCTCCTATAACCCAGCATTACTCCTTACTCTTTCCTAAAGGAGGTGGTGATGGGTGTGTGTAGCATCCCAGCTTTAAGTCAAAACAAACAGGATATAGAGATGGGAACTTGCAAAGCTGCTGTATGAAGAATTATATTGTAGGGAGTCTGATGATACTGCTAAATACAAAAATATTCTTTGCCATCTATCTTTTCCTTCCCTGCTTTCTGTAATCAGCTTCCTTATTCTGTTTTTATCTCCCTTACTCACACTGCTGTGATTGACTGGCAGATAGAGACCTCAGCATTGCCAATTTACATTTGCAATCAATAGAGAACTTAGATTTCCAGTGATATTATTAACATACATTTAATAAACAGCAGAAGTTAACTTTCAGATGACATTTATGACTATGTACTGAAGCACAGAAACACTTAAAATATGATTACACAGAACTCTTCCTGGATGCAAGTCTTGCACACCTCTGCTTTCCACTTTTTTTCTCAAACACCATTCAGGATTCCTCTCCTACTGAATCCCCAAAATGTTTTTCTGTCTGGCATCAGCAATATATGTACACTATTTTAATTGAAAATAGTTAGCAAAAAAAAATTAGGATCTCAGGTACACATAGATATAAGGATGTGGCACAATTTCCTTAGTTGTTACTGTCTGAGAGTTTTGAAATGTTTATTTTAGGGTATATCTGAATTGAACAGTCACTAAATTGTTACCATCCAGGTTTGAGCAGTAAGGTTAAACCAGCATGGTACTGAGCACACTGTGAAGTTGACTGACACAGGGAATTTGCCCTTGTATGAAACCATAATGATGTTGTGAACCTCCATCTTCAGTCTGCTGGGTTGGAAAGGGAGGGAAGAGCTTCTATGATGAAAACAGCATAGTTTTATTATCTGGGGGTCTTTTGGGTGTCTCACCTTGACAGGTGATGGATCAAGATACCATATGCCTGGTCATGACAGCACAAGGAGAAAATAGAATAGAATAACTTGGAGAGCTGTCAATACAAGCAATTAATTTCCCCTTATTTTAGAATGGATATTCCATTGCTTTGAACTGTAGCAATCTGGCCCACATTCAAGCCTCTAGCTAGGCCAAGTCTGACCCCACAAATTCAGGTTGAAGGCTCTGCCCCATCACAGGAGGTGAGAGACCTGGGAAGAGCTGAGCACAAGAATCACTGTACAGACAAGAAATGCTCCATGAAGCTCTGAAGTGAAAATACAACCTGGCTTCAGCATCAGGGAATGGAGGATGGGGGAAAGAACAGAAAAGCCAAGAGGCAAAAGGTCACAGGATGAATGTCTCACTTCTTATAGGATGCAGAAGCTGTGAGAAATACGTGGCTGGTGCAGTCAGTACAGGAGTTCACTCTACAGAATTAGCCAATATTCTGCTTGTGCTGGAAAGTCAGTGGAAACATTATTTGAAATGGCTGAAAGTTAAGTGGGTGTACACCAGATGAACAGGCATTAAAATAAACCTTGTTTTGTAGATAATATTTAGCTTTTTCTGTAGGATTTTTTCTTTTGTTTTGTTACTTTGATGGGAGAAGCAAGATTTCCCAGGAAGATTATTTAAAGTTATTTGTTCAGATTATTTAACTTGGAGATTTTGGCAGCTGAGATGGCATATTTGGGATTGCTTGTGAAAAGATACCAGAAGCAAGCTTGAAATTCAATATGCTTACTAGCTCTTACTAAAATATGTCCAAATAAACAATTAAGTTATTTACAACACTTGCTTTTTCTTTTCTTTTAGAAAATTCAGCATTTATCTGTAAACTATAGAATTACAGAATCATAGAGGTTGGATGGGACCAGGAATGGAAACCCTAAAACCTCTCTGGACAGCCTATTCCATTGTTCACTCAACTTTGCAAGAAAAAGCATTTTCTTATTTTTAAATGGAATTTCAGTTAATCCCCCTTTGCCTCTTGTCCACTCTCTGACCACCACTGAGAAGAGCTGGGCTCTCTTTTCTTCTTAACTGCCCATACATGTTGCTAAGATCCCCATCAGCTTTCTCCCCTCCAGGCTGAGAAACCCAAGAGCTCTCAGCTTTTTCTCATAGAACAGATGCTGCAATCTCTTCATCATCATTTTGGTTCTTTCCTGGTCTCTGGTACAGCCACAATTCTAGTGCTGAATAGAGGGAAAGGATCAAAAGCCTGATTGTTACTGCCTCCAAAATGTATTTTCAGGATTTTTTCTTTTTTGTTTTTTTTTTGGAAGACAATTTCAGTTATCTTTTATTTCCTATTTGTAGTTTTGAAAGCACCAGGACAAATGTGTATATGTAAGCTGCTCTGGGAGGAAAGCTATGGTGGGAGGAGCAGCTTCATCTCAGTGTAGAAAATTTAAATCCAAGACTTGGAGAGGAAAAGAGTCTATTTTTGTAGCAGAGGGAGAATTTCAAGGTTGCCAAGATTTGGGGAGCTTTTATGTAGATATTTAAGCTTTTACTTCTAAATGTAAAAAGGATAGGGAAGGACAATAGGAAAAAAAAAACCCAACAACAACACATAAATATCAGAACAAAGTTATAAATCCAAAATAAATAATACCAAGGACAAGAAAAACAAGTGAATATAGTGGCATATGTTTTTAAAGGATGTAGAGTTGGACTGAGCATCTGAATTTATTTTGAAGTTAGTTATTTTGGGCATGTGAATTACTCTCTGCTGAATAAGGACTCAAACAATTGTGTACGTATGTTGGAAATATTAAAACAATGTCCAGTGCTAAGTAGAGTTTAATGAAGAGCAAAATAGATTTTTATGTTAATTCCTGATGGTGTTATTTTCCCTATCTAAAATTTTTAGTGCTGGGTAGATCAGGATTTGAACTGCCTCACATTGGAAATAAGTAACTATGCTGTCCAATAAAATAAGTTTATTTTACTTGCTGATATTAATCATTCAGACATAAAATCAAACATATCACCTGCAATTCTGTTAGGGTATTTGGCTTTTCTCTACTGGTACACTTTCCTCCAAATATATCCCTAGGGCCCTTTGGGTCCTATGTCTCCTTTTCTTAGTACTAATAATTAGAAAATTAAAGAAGTGTATTCCTAGGTTTCGCAGCTTGAAACCAAAAATACTGATGGATTTTGTTAATGGATAGTAAAGAAAAGAAGCCAAAATTGCACCTTGACAAAGTAGGAGCCTAATAATAAATGAATCAGCAGAGAATACCATCATGATACAAATGATTTTGTGTTAGGAAGTTACCTGCTTACTTTCAGAGTAAGAGTTTATGGCAGGTTGATGGAGGTGGCCACCTGAGTAGGAAGGATGCATGCCATTTACTACTGATAGTTTGCAACTGGCAAGAGTGTGATGGAGTAATGAGATTGGCCAAAGGTCTCTGAAGAAGTTGGAAATCACCTGTGCTGAATGTTCATCCAGTTTCCTAGCTGCAATATCAGCATTCATCTCAAGAATAAAAAAGTTGTCTCTTTCCTTAGAGAGAAAACCACAGAACCATATTCAGATTTGTGGGGGAAAAGAAGCTCCTTTTTTTTTTTGGTACAAAACCAAGTTTTCTCACCATGATCAGCTGATGTTTGAACCTTCCTTTTTTTTTTTTTTTTTCCTGACCACAGTATTTTTTAATTAAAATGTGGAGATTAAAAATTCCTTGGGCTTGAAGACCCAATATATGGGCTTGTACCCTGAAGTGAAGGAGGAGTCAGGGTGTCATTTGTAACAGACCCCATGCTTTCAAGGTGAATGATAACCTTTAACATCTGTGTCTGTTTTGCTGAATACCTTCTGATTTCTTTAGTGTTGGTCTCCATCTGTTTTTACTGAATATTGACTTCATCTCATTGCTTTTCTGGAAGTACTGTACTAAAGATTATCTCTCAATAGACTCCAAGCATGAGTGGCTTAGTAAAAGTCTCTCATATTATTAGGGCTTTATGTTCCTAGAGCAGGCTCTCTTTTTTTCCTGTTCTGCAGACAGCTCTGTGTGTAAAGTTCTCAACTCTTTAGGTAACTGCTTGCAACAACATTGAAACCTGCAATTTTTTTAAAAGAAGCAATAACAGTTAAAAACTTTATGTTCATATTTTACTTTAAACTTTGTATACAGGTTTTCATGTAGATGACTTTTACCAGAACAGTTTGGAAAAGATTTTATGCAATTCTTGTTTCAAATCTGCTGGGATTTGTTGGTTTGCTTGGTTGGGTTTTCCAAAACTGTCAGGTGCTGAATAGTGGAAAATTAATTAAGTAGAACCAATTAACTAATCAGAAGACTGAGGTGTGATTAAACAGACAGTGTCCGGGAAAGCATCCTAATTATAACAGGGTATTTCTTTAATCCCAGAGAAATCTAATTAATTTTAGTTTACTTCAATCTCCAATGTCATCTTTCAGTTTTGTGTTAGTGACTGTAAGATGACAAGTCCTGGACTGGTGTGACAGACAGGGGGACACCTTCTTCACATAAATGACCAGATGTAAGTATTTGAATTAGGGGGAAATCCCCAGGAGCACCCAGGTGTTTGATGTTATTTGTTCAGATTATTTAACTTGGAGATTTTGGCAGCTGAGATGGCATATTTGGGATTGCTTGTGAAAAGATACCAGAAGCAAGCTTGAAATTCAATATGCTTACTAGCTCTTACTAAAATATGTCCAAATAAACAATTAAGTTATTTACAACACTTGCTTTTTCTTTTCTTTTAGAAAATTCAGCATTTATCTGTAAACTATAGAATTACAGAATCATAGAGGTTGGATGGGACCAGGAATGGAAACCCTAAAACCTCTCTGGACAACCTATTCCATTGTTCACTCAACTTTGCAAGAAAAAGCATTTTCTTATTTTTAAATGGAATTTCAGTTAATCCCCCTTTGCCTCTTGTCCACTCTCTGACCACCACTGAGAAGAGCTGGGCTCTCTTTTCTTCTTAACTGCCCATACATGTTGCTAAGATCCCCATCAGCTTTCTCCCCTCCAGGCTGAGAAACCCAAGAGCTCTCAGCTTTTTCTCATAGAACAGATGCTGCAATCTCTTCATCATCATTTTGGTTCTTTCCTGGTCTCTGGTACATCCACAACTCTAATGCTGAATAGAGGGAAAGGATCAAAAGCCTGATTGTTACTGCCTCCAAAATGTATTTTCAGGATTTTTTCTTTTTTGTTTTTTTTTTGGAAGACAATTTCAGTTATCTTTTATTTCCTATTTGTAGTTTTGAAAGCACCAGGACAAATGTGTATATGTAAGCTGCTCTGGGAGGAAAGCTATGGTGGGAGGAGCAGCTTCATCTCAGTGTAGAAAATTTAAATCCAAGACTTGGAGAGGAAAAGAGTCTATTTTTGTAGCAGAGGGAGAATTTCAAGGTTGCCAAGATTTGGGGAGCTTTTATGTAGATATTTAAGCTTTTACTTCTAAATGTAAAAAGGATAGGGAAGGACAATAGGAAAAAAAAACCCCAACAACAACACATAAATATCAGAACAAAGTTATAAATCCAAAATAAATAATACCAAGGACAAGAAAAACAAGTGAATATAGTGGCATATGTTTTTAAAGGATGTAGAGTTGGACTGAGCATCTGAATTTATTTTGAAGTTAGTTATTTTGGGCATGTGAATTACTCTCTGCTGAATAAGGACTCAAACAATTGTGTACGTATGTTGGAAATATTAAAACAATGTCCAGTGCTAAGTAGAGTTTAATGAAGAGCAAAATAGATTTTTATGTTAATTCCTGATGGTGTTATTTTCCCTATCTAAAATTTTTAGTGCTGGGTAGATCAGGATTTGAACTGCCTCACATTGGAAATAAGTAACTATGCTGTCCAATAAAATAAGTTTATTTTACTTGCTGATATTAATCATTCAGACATAAAATCAAACATATCACCTGCAATTCTGTTAGGGTATTTGGCTTTTCTCTACTGGTACACTTTCCTCCAAATATATCCCTAGGGCCCTTTGGGTCCTATGTCTCCTTTTCTTAATACTAATAATTAGAAAATTAAAGAAGTGTATTCCTAGGTTTCGCAGCTTGAAACCAAAAATACTGATGGATTTTGTTAATGGATAGTAAAGAAAAGAAGCCAAAATTGCACCTTGTCAAAGTAGGAGCCTAATAATAAATGAATCAGCAGAGAATACCATCATGATACAAATGATTTTGTGTTAGGAAGTTACCTGCTTACTTTCAGAGTAAGAGTTTATGGCAGGTTGATGGAGGTGGCCACCTGAGTAGGAAGGATGCATGCCATTTACTACTGATAGTTTGCAACTGGCAAGAGTGTGATGGAGTAATGAGATTGGCCAAAGGTCTCTGAAGAAGTTGGAAATCACCTGTGCTGAATGTTCATCCAGTTTCCTAGCTGCAATATCAGCATTCATCTCAAGAATAAAAAAGTTGTCTCTTTCCTTAGAGAGAAAACCACAGAACCATATTCAGATTTGTGGGGGAAAAGAAGCTCCTTTTTTTTTTTTTGGTACAAAAACAAGTTTTCTCACCATGATCAGCTGATGTTTGAACCTTCCTTTTTTTTTTTTTTTTTTTTTTTTTCCTGACCACAGTATTTTTTAATTAAAATGTGGAGATTAAAAATTCCTTGGGCTTGAAGACCCAATATATGGGCTTGTACCCTGAAGTGAAGGAGGAGTCAGGGTGTCATTTGTAACAGACCCCATGCTTTCAAGGTGAATGATAACCTTTAACATCTGTGTCTGTTTTGCTGAATACCTTCTGATTTCTTTAGTGTTGGTCTCCATCTGTTTTTACTGAATATTGACTTCATCTCATTGCTTTTCTGGAAGTACTGTACTAAAGATTATCTCTCAATAGACTCCAAGCATGAGTGGCTTAGTAAAAGTCTCTCATATTATTAGGGCTTTATGTTCCTAGAGCAGGCTCTCTTTTTTTCCTGTTCTGCAGACAGCTCTGTGTGTAAAGTTCTCAACTCTTTAGGTAACTGCTTGCAACAACATTGAAACCTGCAATTTTTTTAAAAGAAGCAATAACAGTTAAAAACTTTATGTTCATATTTTACTTTAAACTTTGTATACAGGTTTTCATGTAGATGACTTTTACCAGAACAGTTTGGAAAAGATTTTATGCAATTCTTGTTTCAAATCTGCTGGGATTTGTTGGTTTGCTTGGTTGGGTTTTCCAAAACTGTCAGGTGCTGAATAGTGGAAAATTAATTAAGTAGAACCAATTAACTAATCAGAAGACTGAGGTGTGATTAAACAGACAGTGTCCGGGAAAGCATCCTAATTATAACAGGGTATTTCTTTAATCCCAGAGAAATCTAATTAATTTTAGTTTACTTCAATCTCCAATGTCATCTTTCAGTTTTGTGTTAGTGACTGTAAGATGACAAGTCCTGGACTGGTGTGACAGACAGGGGGACACCTTCTTCACATAAATGACCAGATGTAAGTATTTGAATTAGGGGGAAATCCCCAGGAGCACCCAGGTGTTTGATGTGACTTTTGCTGCCTGAGTCTGACTGTGATCCTCAAAGCTTGTAACCCCTGCACTAAGGTTTGGCTGAAGGGTTCAGTGCAGTATTGCTGAGATCCCTCAGGTACCTGCATGAATGAATGAATGCCAGGATTAGAAGCAATATATGTCTTAGATTAGCACTTCCCCTTGTCTGGGGAACTGTTGGAGAGTAGAATTAGGTAATTTAGCTAAGCTAATAGCTAAATCAGTAGCTATTCTGCAGTTCTTATGTATGTCCAGTGCCAGTCCCTTTTGGTGGGGCTGAAGAACATTGTGCTTGAGCCTCTCTGATATTCCTTCTGTAGGCTCTGATCTTGTCCCTCTGAGCCTGTCTGCCACATTCACCCCATATTGCAACCTTCATCGCCTTCCACTGAAAGGCTGTGAAGAAAGTTTCATCACATCTAAGGAAAGCAGAGCAGTGTCTCTATGCATAAGAGATTTTAAGATTGTTTAAAGGGGCTTAAACATGATCTTGCTTCCTTGGAATGAGGGAGAAACCTGAATTTTAAACCCTTTCTTCCAGGAATATCTTCCCCGTGTCTTATAGAAAAGGTCATCACTGGGCTTCCTGTTGGGTGATTTAGTGCAAAGATGATTCTTTTTGGCTCACAGATGGTTTTGGCAATTCTATAGCTTACGTATAGAAGCAGGAAGGTTTGGCTCCATGAGCTGTGACCTTTCCAGCTCCAAGAAGCAGTAAACCCCATTGGGCAAAACCTGGGTGTGGGACAAAGTATCTGAGAAGATTGCCTAGATTTTAGGTCTCCAGTTTGCCATGTGGGCACTTAAGTCCCAGAGACAGACAAGTTTATACATTTCAATTGCCATCTCTCTCTCTCTGCTAAACTTGGAAGGTATTAAAAATCCTGTGGAGAAGCAATTTATAATTAGGAGACAATGGGAGTGTGACCAAGGATCTGCCACTGGTGTTAGTCTGACTTTGGAGTCTGCATGTCAAGATGTGCATGTAGCCTTCCCATTGCTTTTATTTCCATTTTGAATATTTTTTAGAGCAGATATAAGATTTCCTGCCTTGGTTTGAAATATCGGGAAGTTTGATAGTCTTACCATGAGCTTGCAGCAGTGTGACCACTGAGAGCCAAGAAACTTCTGAGCATCAATTGTCATTTTTAGGGTATCTGATAAGGAAGAGGATAAATACTGTGCTCCTATGGAGAAAACTGGACATAGATATGTTAAACAAGGTGTTGTTTATCATATTTTGGGTGTGTGGGTATTTTGCCTTGATTTACACCTAAAAAAATCCCAAAATGCCAGTGCAATGGTAACTGCTGAAAGGCTTTGGAGGATGTTAAGTCAGATGAAATTGATTTAGTTTTGCCTCCAGACCTTTTATTGAGTTAGAGACTGCATTCTAGTGACAATACCAGTGTACAGCAATGAGCCCCCATTGCAATGCAACTGTCTTGAAAGCCTTTGGGGAATGGCTTACTAAGAAATAAAATATAAATTCCTTGAGGATGAATAAAAAATGAACACCCAGGGGCCTATTGAGAATTCATGCAGAATCCTAAATTGATTTGATCAAAGAAATAGCAGTTACTCTTCCTTCTCACAGCATTCTTCCCCTGTAGAATGAAGGCAAACAGTGGAAAGGTAAATCCTCATCTTTAATTTGAACATTATAAAGCCTTGGCAGATCCATCTGCTTCATTCTTTGTAGGAAAAAACACGTTAATGATTCTGACTTCATTAATCATTAAAAAACAAAATACCTGAATTCTAGCACATCACAGTACATAATACACAAAGGATTTCTTTGTATACTGTCTTGCTCTTCGTTAATACTCCTGTCTTTTGTGGAATTACACCTATCATGAATGTTTCCCTTTGAAAGTTTTGATTGTTTCATTTATCACTTCATTTTATTTACTTTGTTCATTGGATTTTTGAGGGGGTGTGTTTTGGTTTTTAAGCTTCTGCCTTTTAACAATCAGCTTTCAGTAAAGCTCTCTATTAATCAGATGAATCCAGGATCAAATATGCCCAGATTATTAGAACCAACCTTGATTCTTAATTTTTTTTTTATCAACTCTCTAGTTTTGATGCCAGCTTTCTGAAGGATTATTGAACTTCTAAGTATAACAAAAATCATGATGTGGGAGTGCATTTGATACAGGGATTTAGAATGAGGCTAAGTCAGCTTAAACTGAGATTCTCTGCTCCACTTTGGAAACAGTGGTAACACAGAAAACAGATGTGTGATTCAAAAGCTGTAATTGCTCAGCTTGGGTGGTCAACTAGAAGATAGTCTTGGTTTTGTTTGTAGGTTTTAGGTTGGGAAAGAGAACATTAAAACAAGGAAACAAAGCACATGGCCTCCCATCTGCTGCCTGCTAAACTTACCACAATATGTTTTGAAGGAAAAAAATAGTTATAACATGGGAGACAAAAAAGAATGTGCTTCCAAGCTAAATCACCAATGTTCTCCATACAGAGCACAGCATTTGTGCTAGAACTGATCAAAAACTGTAATCACAAACCTCATTGTCTGGAATCTTAATTGCTGCAACTTCCTCTTCACATGCCCTGGACAACCTTACCTTACCTTTACAATTTATTTCAAATGCTCCTGTAATATGTTCTTCCTACCTCATTGCCCTGATCATATTAACCCTTTTTCCCAGATGTCTGTGAGTCCTTTTATTCATCAAACACATTATATTTGTTTGATTTAAGGTTTTTTTCAATTCAGTTTCTACTTAGCTTCTTAATTTTTTATTTTTTTTTTAATATATGGTGCGAAATAGTAATTCTGGTCTAAATAATTTTCCTCTTATCATCTTTTTTAGTTCTTATGCAAAGAGAATTTGCAAACAGAAAGCCAAATGGGATGAGAAAATGTATTCTAGACTGTTCACTCCTATCCATGCTAATCCACAGTGTTTGTTTTTTTGTCAACTAAGTCTTATGTAGTGAACATAATGTTCCAAAGGTGCAATATTTCAAAGAACTTCAGATATTTTATGTTCTTTACTGTGTTCCATGTTCTCTGTGTTCCTGGATAGTTCATAAACCTAGGCTGGTTGGGTGCCATTTTCTCAGTACTTCAGTCAGTACTTCTCTAGCCTTTGTGGGACAAAACTGGACAGTTCATCACATTTCTAGGCCATTTGAATGTAACATCTGTCACTGAACATAAGACTGTTTACTCTCTTCAGCTGAATAAGACATTCATAATGGGGGGAAAAAGGTTTTCTTGAAGCTAAAGGAGCTTTTTTTTTTTTTTTTAATTACATAGACTTGGTTTTGATTTCCTGATGGATCGAGCCTGTCTTGGGAGTAATAGCATCAGCTATTTCTCCTTTACATCTGCTCTTTGGAGGAAGAAATAACAGCATTAAGTCATGCCTGTCTCTAACAATGGTCTGAGTATGGGAAAAAGGAACAGTAAATGGCTTTACTGCCCTTGAGAAAGACAACAGGGCATCTACTGAAATGCCATTCCAGCTCTTCTCCATGCTGCCCAGTGCTATGTAGGGATATATATGCTGCATCTGAGAAGACAGCTATTGCTTTCAGCTTCCACTGCTTTTGAGGCTCTGCTCAGGAATGGTTTTCTATCCATTTGACACGTCCTTGGGATGTAGGGCAGGTAGTGATTTTTTTTTTTTTTTCCCTAGGCAAACATCAAAATAGCAAACTCTCTTCTGAAGTTAGTGAAATGCCTTATCCATGCCAAATCAAATTATTAAAATCCTTTCACTCCATGCTCAATCTATAACCTTTTATGTTTCACTTCAGCATAGTTTTATTGCCATTTATTTCATTTGAAAGCATTAACTTTGTTGAACTAGAATACAGTTAGACAACCCTCTAGTATGGCTTCAGTTATTATCCAGTCACATTAAAAACTGGTAACTGGTTCTTTTTTTTAATGAAAAGTATGTCTAGGATGACAGTATTGCAGACTTAAGGAGATGGATTTGCTCACAAGACTTTAAAGTTTTAGTAGGTTGTTTTGTTTTGTTGTGGTGTTGTTGTGATTTGTTTGTTTTATTGAACATTATTCATCCATATTTTCCTTCCTTAAAGAGGAAGTTTCTCTGTTGGCTATCTCGGCCTTTTCTGTCCTCGAGGAACTATCTGGTTTCTGTGTTTTTTTGTGTTTTAGCCTGCTGCTAAGTGAAATATATGACTATGAAGTCTTGGAGTCTTTGTGAAAATCTTTCCTTGTTCATTATTTATTATCTTTGCCACTGCTGATGCTGACAAATGTCATTACTTTAATGACCATCGTTACCCATTGTCATAATTAAGGAAGATCACTTAATGAAACTGAATGTAACATTGCTTAATACATCAAACTAAAAAAAGATGTCATGACTAGGTACACAACATGATCAATCATTTTAAAAAATGAATCAATAAACTAAACAATTCCTCTTTATTAATATAACAACATCATCTCCATAAAGGTTCACAGAGGCAGTAAAAATGGGTGCCAGATGATCCTTTTGCCCTTATTTCCTTAAAATTCAGTGATGACATGAAAAGCTGGATTCCTCCACCACTTTTTGGGGCTTACTCAAGAATCTTTCATGCTCGCCATTTTATGCTTGGTTTGTGGATGGCTGTAGCTCTCTAAATAGTCCATTAGGCATTTCATCCTCAAGGAGCTGCAGCTTAATACTGCTATAGCCAACAAATGTCTCCTTAATCTAAGTGACAAGCATCTGTATCTCTGCAACAGATGGCCATGGCTCTGTACCATGGATGACTGTAGGTGGGCTGGCATATGTTTCAGAGGGCTGAAGCAGTGACTGTAGCAGGTTTTTTGCAGAAGCCATGCTATAGAAAGTGTCAGTGCTCCAAAATAGGAATGGCAGTAATCCTGGGCAACAGAGGAAGCTAATGAAGGTCCAATCGTGGTGTCAGTTCCTTCTATTTCAACAAGAGGAGTCTGACTGAGAGAATTTATTCCATCTTTGTTGGGCAGATGTTCTAGATGTGCAGGACACTTGTTTGGGCTGTTTACCAATGGTCTTGCCAATCTTTGAGATCCTGTGCTGACACAGCAAAGAGCATCTGCTGATCATGGAAGTCTGGGTTTCCATTTCGTGGTAGGATCAGGAGGAACACAACATATGGTAAGTGGGCACAGAGGAAGAGAAACTGAGAGACAGAACAGAATAAAGAGGAAAAGATTGAAAGGGAGGTAATGAAAAGATCCATAAAGTGTGGGTCAGCATTTAGCAGACACGTGGGCAGGAAGTTTAGCCATGGATGACTGTGGCTTTGTGACAGATTAAGGAGCTTTAGAATCACTTGCACAATCTTCTGTCTCTTGAGAATAGAGAAAGGGACAGCAGGAAAGAAAATCAATTAGTGAAAACATCTATTTTCGTAATTTAATAGACAATGTAAAAATATCTTATCAGAGCTGCCAGGGTGCCTCTGAGTACTTGCTGTTATTGCTTGGGGCATTTCTATTCAGAACTGAAGGGAAGGTGTTAGGTGAGTGAAATCCTTTCCTTAGTGCTGGGCTGGCTTTTAATTTCAGTGTACCACCCTTTAAAGTGGGAGCTGATGATGATTTGAGTCTTTGGACTGCTTTAAGATTTCATGAATACTTTTAAGAGATGCTTGGATGAAATGCAAGAGTGAAAATGAAAACGTGTACTGAGGTCAAATGTGCTTCTTTGGTGATGTGGGGGTTTTTGATGGCTGTTAAGGTTAGTTTAACCAGAATTCTGTCTGGTTTGTTTAAGGAAACCTACAGAAATAAAATCCCCACTTCAGTTTATTGTCATGTACCTCCCTGCTTCCCTTTCCAAGGTAATGCAGACTGTGTATAGAAATAACTTCATGTTTATGAGCAGAATCCTTGTGTGAGTGAGGAAAAGAGGGATTGGTGTGAACAGCTGGGAACTGAATGTTGCTTGTAAGTAAAAGTTCAAACCAGAAAATCACCTTTATCCTGGCCCAAACCAGGACAATTATCTCCTATGAATAGTTCTGAAGTGTGACATACCTGACCATATGTGATGCCACTGTGGAAAACAAAAAAACCATAAATTCTCTTATTTGGTATTTATGAAAAGTTAATATCTGTTACATACCCATAGCAGAAGTTGCAAATTGCATTTCCTTGTCTTCACCCTCATCCTCAGCACCTCAGATGAGGGGCTTAGAAGTTATTCCATGGCCACACACTAGTGCCTGGGGTGAGCTGGGACAGAGGGAACTGAGCTCCTTTACTTCTGTTTGCTACAGAAATCCCTAAATTCACTTGTGCCTACCCTGTGCAGCCTCCACGATTCTGCCTTTCAACTCTTATGAAATTGAGATAAGATTCCAGTAAGCTTTGTTGGTGTAGTTTGTTTGGCTTGGCTTGTGGGTTTTTTACATTTAGATGTTCCAAGTTTTACATTGCTTTTTTTTTTCTTCTTCTTTTTTCTTTTTCCTTTTCTTCCCCTCCTCTTCCTTTTTTTCTCCCTTTTTTTCTCCCTTAACCTGGTTTCCCTGCTTGAACAGTTTAATTTGATGCCAGCTTTGTAACACGTATTATCCTTTGCTCCAGATAAATTTATTCTTGAGTGCCAAGACTGTGATCTTTGAACACTCTGAACGACAGACCTGAGAAATTCAGTTCAACTGGCTCTGGCTCTCTCACTAAAAGTGAAATTGAGAAGAATAGGCTGCTCTTAGTGCTTAAAAGTAAGATACATGTCCAGTGATATTTAAGTTCGAAGTGTGACTGTGATCTGATAATTAGAAAGCTGGTTTCCTCTCAAGGGAGCTGCTTCACATATGTGACCTGATATTCTCTTTCTGAGGATTTAAAATTTCATGAGTGATGAGCTCTATTAAATGAAACATTTTTTGGAGGCTACCAGCCTTAGTGTGATCCTATCCCTATACAATACTATACAGTTTCTTATTTTACACAGCTCTTCAGTTCTTTTTCAGAGCACACTTTTTTTTTTTTTTAAGTTGATGGCAAAAAGGAGAAAAGTTCTATCTTCTACCCTCTTGTTTGTAAATCATCACAATTTAGCCATTGCAGATGAGGTTCAGCTTCAAGATTTTGACACCTAAAATAGTTGGCAGTGTGGGCACATCAGCCAGTTTAGGCTCTCAAAGGTTGTATTATAGAAGCAGGAGATGTAATTAACTCACCAGTGCATCTCTATCATCATACAGATACTCCTGGATGAGATCTGGAACTTTCTAGATTCCATTGCCTCTCTTGGCTAAGTTGTCCACGTGTAGGTTCTCAGTGTCCCTAAAAGTCCCCTGAGATGTCCAGTCTGATCTCCAGCTGTTGCTCCAAAGGCTTTTCCAAATGCTGCATCTTCTCTGCCAAACCCACTGCAGCTCTTCAGTCTTCAGCATCTTGGGCTGGGAGCTGAGTCTCACATCTCACCCTTGATTTCCTTCATTAGGTCTTTCTGAGTCTCTCTATCACTGTACCTTAGGGAACTCTGAAGCTTCAGAAAACATTTCAAATCATGATACAGTACAAGGAGTGGGTTAAAGATGTCTATTCCTAAAAAAAAAAATAAAAATTCCTGTCTTTGGATAGGATAAGCAATAAGGTTTAGAGGATGAGGTCATAATTAAATTAGCAAATACAACACTGTGTGTAAAATTAAGGCGATGCAGCCTAGCAATACAAAAGAATTGTTGCTGATAAATAAAATATTAAGTTAGGAACATTGATGAATTCAAAAGATTCAGAAAAAGAAAAAAACTATAGTTGTTTTGGAAAATTAGCCCAGCAATAATAAATGAATAAATACATAAAACATTCAAGTGTTTTAACTTAGCAAATGAAAGTTAAAAAAGGATATGCTGATGTTCTATGTAAATTCATCCACATAGAGAGCAGACTTCTGAAAGGAAAGGGCACTTTAGTCTACCAGGAAAAATAAAGTATAAGAAGCTGTAAAATGCACAATTTTAACAATTAGTATCATTAGTCATTACAACAACAACTCTATCATTTATCTTCTTTGAACTGAAAATTAATGACTTTCTAAAAGACATTCTAGGTCAAGTACAAGTTTTTAATTTTGTTGTAGCAATAGCTCGGAGAAAAATTCTAGTAAAATATTCAAAACACTGAGTTAATGAAGTCTCTGAACTGTGATAATTTACAGATAAATGGATGAGAAAAGATACTTTTGTTGTCAAATCATCAAATAATTTCCTCTGTCTGGATCAACCCATTAGAGAACCATGTATTTACTCCATTTTTACAGTCAGATAAGATTTTATTGCGAAGAACTATGTTTTCTTCATTTTCCTGAGTATGCTTTTTAAAAATTAGTTTTGTAATCAAAATGTCCATCTTTTTTGTGAAATTTTAATTTGTTTGGCAAAAAATCTCAATGGTAGAACAGCCCTTTAGTATTTTGGTTTAGAGTTACTTGAGAACAAAAGATAAACTGTGACTTACCAATCAGACCCAGAATTGCATGTCTAGTCAATAATTATCCATATTTCTGGCTTTGAAATAATCTTGGGTTAAAGGTAGGAGACATACTGACTATAACATAGGATTTTTGCTATTTGCATATGCATGTATTCATTGACTACCAATGTATTACTTTGGTTATTAGCAATTAGAACAGCTAATTTACCATTTTAACTTATTCTTTCATAAAGTCACAGTCAATTTGTACATTAAAAAATTGAAAGACTGGCACCAAATTTGCATGTCCTAGAAAACTATTTTTGTAAATGTTCACCTTCTACTTTGTAATTCAGTGCAGGAAAAATGCAAGAAGGAAAGAAGTAATGGACTTGGTCTACTTTTTAATTCCTGTGTACAATAAATCACATATCGTGAAGCCTCTTAAGAGATAATTAAAAGTGGAATTAAGAAGTATGAAGTGCCACTTTGGAGGAGAAATGAGAATGGTTGGAAAAATACTGATTCATTAGTGTGATCCATAAGGGAATGTGTAAAAAAGGGGGGGAAGAGAAAGTCTCAACACCCTCTTCTAATATGAAACTTTTCACAAATCTAGTGACTAATGGTGCTTTGTGGGACAGATGGATGGAACTCACTTACTATATTTCTTGCAATTATTAAATGTCACAGGTATTTATAAATAGTATGTATTTATTTTCCCTCCTGCTATCTTTCCTTCATTCATAAGCTCCAGCCCACCTCCACTTTTGACTGTCAGAAACCAAAATTGCAATCTTTAAAACCCTTCCATTCAGCTGCCACTTCACCCCAGATGCTCTCAAACCAGTTTTCAATATTTTCCCAAGCACCTGAATTTCTGTTTCTTGGCATGACCAGACTCCCAGAGCTTTCTTGCCATTAATATAGATGCATACATCACACCTCTTGGATATGTCCTCCTTTAGAAAATCCTTCCCCTGGCATTATTTTTCCTTTTGTGTTAAAGAAAAACACTGGGTTAATGGTCAGGAGTCCTTTTCAACACTGGCTGGAGAGAATATAGCCTCATTTGCTAAACCTTTACTTGATACTATTTCCCTCCTCACCCTTTGTTTCTGTTGAGCATCTCATTCAACAGGATGTATCTAAGTCTTGAAATACACTTTCATCATCTCGGTTCTCTGCAGCAGAGAATTTCTTAATCCCATAGGTGAGGAGAAAAACTGCCATTCACCCAAACTGATCCTGTGAGATGTGGAATAGCTTCAACAAGAGGAGTGGGAATCCTTCCCATTCCATATACAACAGTTGCAAGCTACTCACTAAGCTTTTATTACTAATGCTGATTTTCTTATTTCCTTCTGTACTTTCCTTTAAAAGAAAGGCATGGCTGGAGCTGTGATACTGAAAGATCACAAAGGCCTCACTTTGGTGAACAGTGAAAAAAAACAACAACAATTTGAATACTTAGGTCCTGGAGTGCAGTTAGACTTAAAGAGCACCCAATTTCCATGCCCTAAAGTAACGCAGTCCTAGAGCTGGCAGGCAAAGAGCAAGGCAGAAAAGTTTACCCTGGAATAAAGCCCAACTTGATTTGTCTGGTTGTTTTTACCATGGCTCTCTGGAAAAGAAGGGAGAAAAAAGCAAAACCAAGCAACCAAACAACAACAAAAAAACCCAAACCCAAAACTTCACCACCACAACAACGAAAAAAATATAACAAAAAAAAAAATAATTAAGAAAATGGAACAAGTGATCTGACTGTCAAATAGAAGAAATGAGAAATAAAGGTTAACAAAGATGAATTTGAAAAAGCCTCTATTCCAACAGAGAAATTTGTTCCACAGTTACAACTAACAGTCTGTAACAAATTAATAATTAGAAAAGAAAATTAAGAAGGAAACAGAAGGAAGCAGGTTCTGACCTAATAGCATCAAGAAACAACACAAGGACCCAGAGTCTCCTGTGGTGATGCATAGCATGTGAAGTATCTCACTTCATTATAGCTCTGCTAATTTGAAGTAGCTGCTAAATAAATGTACTGTGTCCTGTAGTCTTTGATAATGAAATAGTGGTGAAATGGCATGCCACTCTGCTTGTGATTTAGAGCTTCACAGTAAGCTGGATCAGGTATTTGCCCACATTGTTGAGAATGTCCTGCTTGCTTTCCTTTAAACACTTCTTGGTGTTTAAAGAACTTTCTTCAATATCAGAAGTGGCCTCTCAGTTGTCAGCCCAAGTAGATTCCTTATGTGGGAAATAAGGGTGAAGCCCCTTAAAATTCAGTGTTCTAATGCTGACTATGATGGGACATAAATCCTGGTCTGCATCTAAGATTTCATTTTCCAAGACAAGAACTGTTTTTTAGTAGTTGTGTACTAATTTTGGAGTTGAGTACACCCTGGAGTCATACTTGATAGCAGAATTGGACTGCCAGCAGCATAAGCTTAACTGCTGGAGTTATGAATGGGAAAGTGCAATTAGGTCATGCAGCAGAATTGTTCCCACTGGTCTCTCCTCATTTAAAACTCGATTCATTTAAGATGAAGATATGGCTCATTGTTCTTCAGATAGTCTCCAAAGGATCTGGCAGCTGGACTAAAGAGGAATTCAACCTGATGGTAATACAGTGATCAAGGCACTGTGGAATGGCTGCATACTTACTGAAAGTGTTTCTACAAAACATTCTGTATATATTTTATAACCAGAATAAATGTGCTGGCAATTGAAAATTGGAAACCTGTTACTGGAAATTATTTTTGCAAACTGTACTTATCCAGTGGCAATAACACATTTCAACATCTGCTGTTACCTTGCTGTAGCGTATGGATTTAGCTATTACGAGGAACATAATAGGCCCAGTGCCTTCATCAGCTGCTCTCCAAATCACTGTATCACATAAGGAATTTTTTAGGGAATAGAAGTCATGGTGTGTCATAGTGCATTTAGCAAATGACAGATGCAAACACATGGAAATATGGATGCAGGCAAAGGGAAAATGTTTCTTCTGGGTTGGACTCTTATTGGAGTGCAAAAGCAGCATAAAAATCAAATAGAGACCTAGGAAGTGTCTGATATTAAAAAAACAAAATCTTTTCCTATGAAAGCAGATGGACTAGATGACAGTTAGAATATATATACAGAAATGGGCTGGATTCATCACTAGACTCCAGCTGTTTGATGGTAAAATCAGCAACAACCATTAAATCAAGCTTGGGCTGATTTGTATTGTTTGACTGAGTCAAAGAATCTAAAGCAGAACAATAATTTTAACAGTTAGTGTCTTGCTCCTTGTCTTGTAGCTGTCACAAAAGTTGCAGCGTTTTGCTCTTTTATAAATTATACCAACTACCAGCCAAGAGAGGCAAACAAGTTTCAGTGAGGTCTTAAGCTGATCTTTGCAGCTCTTATCTGAGAAAGATTTTCCTAGGTTTTGGACTTACACACAGCTTAGTCATGCTCTGGCAGGGCTGGTTTTGGGACCTGCATGATGAACACTCCCCCACTGATAATACAAAGAGCATCTGCAGTGCTTCTGAGGAATCTGACCTATAATGATCTTTACAGACAGTCCATAGGTGGTGTAAAATGCATCTGGTTTTACTTTTTTTGCCTTCTGCTTCCTGTCTGTCTTACATTAATTTCCAGCTTCAGCTTACAAATGGTCGAAAACAACACCTCAAGAGTTGGACCAGATGATCCTTGAAGTCCTTCCAACCACATATTCTGTACAAATCCGATAACAGCACAGTCTTTTTAGGCAAGCTTTTAGAGCAGAAAGTCTCCTCTGCTTTGTCTAAGGCTCTGAATGTACTTGATATCAGAACTGTATCATCTTAGCAGTTCTCTGCTCATTGTGGCAATTCTGATACCCTGAGCTACAATGAGAATATTGTGTAGGTTTGTCAAAAGGGAAGGAAGAAATTTTTTCCTCTAAACCCGGACCAGTTGAGTTGCTGCTTTCATAACCAGTCATGCTGGTTTGGAAGAGCATCATCAGAGCAACAGAAAGGTCAAAGCTCTGACCTGTTCATTTTGCCCAGTGTGTTTGGGCTGGTCTCCCTTGGATAGGGACCTTCTGAGTGATGGTGGGAGAAAGAGATATGACACATCATGTAACCATGCTGAAATATTCATCAGCCCAGTTGGAAGAAATGGGGTTTGTTATGGAAACTCATAAAAATGTACAGGACACAAGCCTGCATAGCAATTCCAAATCAGTGACATATGTAACAACAAAATTTTGCTGCTGTCATGCAAGGCTAAGTGTGAAATAGCAGCAGTATGCACACACTAATAGAAGAATGGGGCTATAGCTCTAAATACAAGCTGAAGCAGCTTTCAAATATTTACCAATATTGGGCCATCGGTCTACAAAAGCACTTAAGCAAAAAGAGCATCATGCTGTTCTTCTACATAGAGCTTGTAACTGATTATCTTCTGAATTCTTTCAGAAATAGAGTTGCTGCTGATTTATAAAGATTTATTTGAATTCCTCTGTGTACATAATTAGCAAAAGGTTTCTAGATCACTGAATTTATGCTTCTGACAGTTTGTTTCCAAACATCAGCCTCTCCTTGAAAGATACCAATGTTTGTAGCTGTTCTAACTGAGTATAAGAGGTGTAACTGACTCTTTACCCTTCCTATTGCTGGTGCTGATGGGGAGTGAGTGTGGTGCTCACTGCTGGCTGGGGTTAAATCACCACAGAGATTTAGGATGTGTAGCAGGAAGAAACCAAATGTTTCAAGAGGCAGGTATGATGCAAAGCTCACTGTGCAAAGTGTTAAACATTCTAATGGACTTCAATCTATATTCATCTTTGCTAGCTTTTAAATTTAAATAGGCAAATGAATGTGAAATCAGCTGAAATTAATGCCTTTTTGAATCTCCTTTTTCACCACTGTAAATTTTGGAGGTCGTAGGCTTTAGCAAAGGAAATTGAATCCTATAAAGCATTAAAAAATAAGAGACAAAGAGGAATTCTAATGAAATTTCTAGGAAGTTGTGATTATTGTCAAATCAAAGTCAAGTTTACCTATCAGTCCTTGGACAGCAAGGAGGAAAAAAAAATAAAGACCCTATCTCATAGTTACAGCAATAGATTTAATTTAATTAGGGACATTCTGAGAGTGTTAATGTCTGAGTGCAAAGAACTCTGTTGAGGAACAGTACTTTTCATGAATGAGGAACTCAAGGCTAACCCAAGACTTTGTACATTGTGCAAATAAGACTTTTTGACTATTTTTATTTTCCAAAAGAAGCTCCAGGAAGCCAAAGCCTTTGGAAGCATGAGGAAAGTATTTACACAGTCCCTTTAACATAATTTATCCAGCTAGCCAGGTACCCAGAGCAGCAAAAGTATGTAGAGAAACCTACTCTTCCCTTCCCATTTCCTACTAAATGCATAAGCTTACCACATTTTGCAGCAATGTCTGCAACAGATACAAGAGTTGCTCTTTCACAGTAACCTCTTAGAGGACACCACAAACTCTGAAACCCAATAATCACCTGGCCAGCCCTGAAGGTTATACTCTGTTATACACTTACAGATGTTATACATCAGGCCAGGTCCTGACTCAGTGTTTCTGTTTCATCAGGCATTTCATCTGACTTCTTGATGTTGGGCATCCAGGCTTGAGTTCTGATTCCTTCCAATGCTCTTGCAGAAGGAAAGATGACAGATCTATCTCACACCTCCAGCCTTTCTCTAGGCAATTCTCACCCCAGACCTCCCCAGCATTCCTGCATGTCCACATGTGCCCATTTTTGTTCCAGGCAGGGAGACTTAAACTTGATGCAAGCCCATTGATGTGAGAAGTCCTCCTGTAATATTGGCACCAGAGGCATGGATTTTGATACCAGCCTGTGTGGGGTGAAGACACAGGTAATTAACTCCAGGGGAATCAGAGCTGCAGGTTTACACATCTGGTATCAAACGTGTTGTGATCCTTTGTTGTAGAGCATGAATCCACTAGCAACTTGATAGGTCTTCGGGTGTGCTTAGTTCAGAGTGAAGAGAATGATGCAATACCTGCTGAGAAACTCTTTATCTGGGAAATAATACTTAGATGAGGTTAAAAAAAGAAATACTTTAATTCATTGTGCAGTTTGTTCATTCCCTGAGAGCACTGACTTTTAAAGAGCTTTAAATCCAACTAAAATATAAAATGTTTCAGTTACTTAACTGCAGCCTTGATAAAGTAACATTTTGCTAGAAACTGAGAAACTGAGCTCTGCTATCACATTTTTTAAAAAGCATTTCTGTGATTTGGGGATCAAAATATGTAGCTTTGAAGTTGCTGGAGCTCCAAAGTCATTTAGAGGGGTTTGATAATTTCAGCATTCAAATCTGCATGTGGGGTCTGTTGGGCCATAGAGTCTGATTGTGGGCAAGCAAACAAAAGACTGTTGATCAGTTTGAACAGAGCTGAGCAAATTAACATCTATGGAGGAGCTTTTGACCAGATCAACAGCTACTCCTAATTACTGTGGAAGTTAATGAGGAACAGAGTTCTAAAGATAAACATTTCTTTTCCCCTACATATTAAGCAAGAAGCTTTTATTATCCATGCCTGGTGAGAGTCAAAAAGAACTGTGTTAATTACTGGACACTTAAGAAGACAAAAAGCTAAAGACAAGGTAGTGCCTGTACTTTACAAATATGACAGAAATTACTTTCCAGAAGTTTTAATTGATCATATCTCTTGAGGTCCCTTCCAACCCCTACCATTCTATGATTCTATAATGTGCTAAAACCATAATACATGTCCACTGTGAAAGTCACTCAGCCTTTTTCCTGTTCTAGACTTTCTGACAATGTGTTCAATGAAAAAGGAGTTTCCCACAAGAATGTACTGTCCCACTTAACTTGATACAAAAAATTAAAATAAATATATCACTGTGTTTCTTACTCTTCATCATAGAATCATGAAATCCTTAGGATCATCTAGTTTCAACCCCCCTGCCAAGGGCAGGGTCACATCCCACTAGATCAGGTTTTTTAGGTTGAAAATTCTCTCCTTCATAGATTTTTTTTTTTTTTTTTAATATATATCAATGGTTCTCGTGACTTTAGAATGGGAACAGTTGTGTATATGCAGATTTTGCATTTGATGTGCAGATAATCCTCTGAACTGATGAGGGAAAGAAGATGCTTATTTAGTCAGACTATTTGATTAATAACCAGAACCAACTGCCTCCACTTTCTGTTATGTCTCATTTTTTGAGAGTGACCTCTGCACAGTTTCTTCTTTCTGTGCATGCCATACTTCATCCTCTAAAATGGGAAGTGTGACTTGATTTCTTTTACCCTTTTTATGTCTTGCCTATTTAAAATGTGATGTCTTGTTAGAACATTTGCTGCACTGAAGCTCCAGTGTTAGTTTGTATTGCAAGGTGAATGACAAATAGTGTTTATCTGCTGTGGGAAATATGGCATAAAAAAATGAATTATCTACACTTTCAAACCACTATACTGTAACTACAACTGTATTTTTACTTAGCTTTTGGTTCCTTCTTGCAAATACTTAAAAAGGTTTACCTTGGAAATTAGCAGGATAAATAATATGAAGAATGGACTGTTAGCCAGAGCTTCAAATTAGGAATAGCACTAAGCATATTGAATTCTTTTTTTTCATAAGAGCACATTAGTAAAGAGTCAATTATTAGCTCTGTTAATTGATTTATTCCAACATTTTGAATGTATTAGAAGTCAATGTATTTAAGTGTTCTGTTTTAATTATTATTTCAAGTTGAAATTAGGTTCTCAGAGGTAAGTAGATTATAATAGATCCTATCTCCTGGGCCCATGCACTGGTATGTCAGTAGGATTTATTGTAACTTGTACCTTCAGAGAATAAGAACTACATGTAATTTTCTCTTTTAGTTAATGAGATTATATGCTGTTCAATAGATATTTTCAGTGTGATTTGATAGAGAATTCTTACGAAGAGATCCAGGCCTTGGCTTTATCAGTGTGCTTTCTTAGTTTCAGATCACTGATTTTCATACAGTTTAATATGCTAATTTATCATCACGTTCACCCATACTGCATCAGTCATCAGAATATTAAGCTGTGCAGGTACACTAAAAGCTCATTGAACAGTTAAATGAAGACAGAGAGTTTGCAAAATACGAGTTTTATTTTAGAGGTAAACAGGTGAATTATGTGCCACAAAATCCAGGAGAAGAAGAGGACCATCACTGGCATTACTGATATAGAAGCCTAATGTTTAAATGAATCTGGCAGTACCTAGAACATGTTTTTACATGTTAATATGGTGTTATATTATTTAATAAACAGAACATTGTTTATTAAGTCAAGACTTTTGTAGCCTTATGGGCTTTTTAAGAACCTGATTACTAGGTGATCTTCAAGGACCCATCTATTATTCTGTGATTATATGATTATGGTGCTATGATGATGAAGAATTGATTTATTTTATTAACTGATGTACTATTTACCTAAAAACTGAACCCTAGAATAAAACTGAATGAACTCTAGGAATCTCAAAAATCTACCTTCTTGATACAAATAAATTACCATTATCCTTAGAACCAAAAATTCTCTACAAAGAAGGAAAATATCTTGTATTAAATCTAAAGGAGAAAGCTGAAATTGCATCAGGCAAGAGTAGTACCTTTTAAGCATCCAAGACACTTCAAATTCATTATTGTAATGTGCTGGAAATGGAAAGTGCATCATGTAAGTGGGATCTGTAAAGGAAAATGCTACTTGGCAATTTTACAAATAATTTAGATAATTATTTATTCCTGGAGATGTTAATGTCAAGATTGTTTGGTGGATAAAGTGGTTTCTTGTGTTGTTAGCAGCTTGTGTCACAGTTGTCAGCTCAAGCAAAGTGCTGGGTTAATGGTGGTGTTCTTATTATCAATACTTATTATTTATTGAGACTGTCACTGCAAGTGGTGCATAACAAATAGAAGTCAAGGCAAGTTTTCCCTGGTAAAACTTGGACAATCTCATTAGACAAATTCTGAGCCGAAAATTCCAAAAGAGGGGAAAATGAAAAAAGGAAGGGCAGATAGAGCTCATAAAATTGTTTATTCAGAGAAAAACTAGCGTATTTGGACAGGTGAGGAAGCTCTATCTGGGCTTGAATGAGGGCTGATATTATCACAGGTGATGAAGAGGAGAGATGAAGGAGCAAAGGTGATAAACCAGGGTAGTGATGTTACTTCACAGTCTCCTGAAGTGGCTGGGATGTTACAATATGATTTCCTCATTAGCTATAAATGAAAATAAAAAGGTTATTTCAGTTTATAAGAATAAAAAAACCAACTTCCACTGATGTCTGATGGAAACACGAATTAGTGCCATAATTCATCTGCATATTAGTGGTGATTTA
Organism: Phaethornis superciliosus; assembly: GCA_023637945.1. NCBI lineage: Eukaryota > Metazoa > Chordata > Aves > Apodiformes > Trochilidae > Phaethornis > Phaethornis superciliosus. Next base: position 3,526,158 of record JAJQWJ010000011.1, read on the forward strand.
GCTTTTTTATTATTGTATTTTCTACAGATAATAATAAGACTGAACTCTTGGATTCATCAGCTGAAAGCTTTTGAGAGCAAAGTTCCCCAGGAGCATTGTTTGGGGTAATCATCAGGCTCTATTAGCAGAACTCTTTCATAATGAATTCCCATGGCCTGTATAATTCTGAGTTGATTTTCATGGTAAAATTATTCTTGAAAAAGACTGTAAAATGAAAATCTTATTATTCTGAAATAATTTCTGAACGTTGGTGGCTTTATTACAAAGATTTAATGCCAAACAACTAAACCAGGTATTTTTGAACTTGTATGAACTTTTATCATGCCACATCTGAGTAATTCTCAAGTAACATTGCTTGTCATATTCTCTATGCAGATAAATCTTGTTTATAGAAGTAAGGCAGGCCATCAGAATAACTATGATGGTTAGCAGAATTGTTTATCCACTATCTTAATTTTAAAAAAATTGACAATCATTTAGACTAGAATTATTTATACCTCTATAGAGGTCTGTTTTGAATAGGACTCCCTTTCCTCACAGGTGCCAGAATTCTTGGTGTTTAGAGAAAGCAGATTTTTAAAGAGAGGACTGAGCAGAGCATATTTGAAGGTAATTGTCAGTTTATTTTCAAAAGGCCCCAGGGAAGCTTGCAAAGGACTTTAAATAATTCACATGGCAAAAATTCATCCAAAGAACTTAAAGTCAATATAGCCTCTTGCTCTTTATAGTACTTTATGCCTGAGTCCTAGTATATTAATTCAAACTCTCAGAGGCAGAGACACCATATTCTCAGACTGCCAGGGTGCAAATGTGAGATACCATATGGGACTTAGCCCCAAGAGGGAGGATACAATAAACCCAGAGTCAGAAAGCTTAAATAAGAAATGGGATTGGTTTCCTTAGCATAAATAGCACTTTTGCTACCCTGCATTTCGTGAGCCTACATTTCTGATGTAAATAATTTTGAGTCTAAAAAGTATGATCGAGTAGAAATCTGTGTGGGATGGAAGATAAATTTAGGTCTGTAATGAGGGACAGTTTGCATTATGTGGCCAGTGTATCATCTGTTTAAGACACGTTTCTTTGCTGCAGAAGTTTCAGAACATTTCCCACCCAGCCCTATTTCTTTCAATTCCCATGGATGTTGTGGCTTTCTTAAAAAGAAAAAGAACCTGCCAGCAATGTAAAAAGCTTTCAGCAGAGCCCGTGACTTCTTTCCTACAGCCTAAAACTCAAGGGCAATGAAATCTAGCTCTGACCAAGCAGTTATTTTATATTAAAAAATTAACACTTCAGCAGATGCAAAAATGTACAAGACTGATTTGCTAACAGAATTGAAAACAATTACTCTTGGTTTGGTCAAAATTAATTTCCGATTTTGTCTGCTTACTCAAGCTTTTTCAAATTCACTAAGAAAAGATGCAGCTTTCTGACTGATTTGTGATCAGAAGATACGGAGCCTGTTTATTTTTGGGTTTTCCCAGACTATCTGTACAGTCCAGGCAAATCAGAAACACTGGAGCTTTGAACATAGATGTAAGGCTTTTATACTACCACTGTTGGTGTTCATCATTCAATTACCACCAAACTTGAGGAGGAAAAATCAAATCCCCAAGCAGAACCAAGACTCAGGGTGTGCAAAACGTGACCATTGTTTGTCATGCTGCTTTCTTTTAGAGAATTTTTTCACAAATTGTACTTGTTTGACTAAGAGTGACTGTTCCATGCTTGTAGGAGTCAGGCGAGGAAGCCAGAAAAATGGAGGCAAAGATAAATTTAAAAAGGCCTTCAAGAAGGCAGAGTGGAATAAACTTCATATGCACTTTTGGGGAAAATAACTCTTCTCTGCCTCAGTCTCCAAGCCTTTCACAATACATTAATGATTATTCCACTTGCATGGATGACTGGTTCAGGTTAACTGAAATTTTCAGGTGTGCAAAAGTCTTAAAGAATCCTGTAAAACTCTGGCTGTTGAAGGCTCAGGGGGCTGTGTGATACAATAATCCCAGCTGTAGAAACAGTATTGGTAAATAGCTTTAAAAGGGTGTCTGTGGCATCTAAAGTTCTTAAATTTTAAGACATTTTCTCTTCTTGTTTGTAAACCTTTTTTATTGCCTCCTATTTCTACATCTGTCAGCTCTTACAGATCTCCTGTGTTGTCTTAAAAACAAATGGTTTTTTACCTCTACCTTTCTTGGCTTGAGTGCTGGTCTCCCAAAAAGAAGAAAGAAGAAGAAGAAAACATGTAGGGAGAGACTGTAGAAAAAATTCCTTTTAAAGGAATTTAAAGGAATTGCTGTAGGGAAATTCCCTCTGTCAGCACTTTTTCCTATAATCAAGTTAACAAGGAAACATAGGCTCAAGCCTGAGATATCCATTTCAAAAGTCATTGTCCTACAGTGCCTTTTAATAGATATTCCAGAAAAAGATACATGAATATCACATTAGGCAGAGGTGCAATAATCTGTTTTTTACCTTATGTCTTCTGCTAATCTCTAATATTCAAAGTCTGTGTCAAAACTGAAGGATGGTGCTCAAAAACCTTTCAGAACTTACTAGCATTAACTATTATAGCTCTAAGAATTTTTTACAGTCTTAATGATACCCAGTCTTTCAGTCTATTAAACTTTGTGACCTGGAAGTGAGTTTTGCTTGGCTGTCAGTAATGCTTGGAAATTTGGTGGTCTGTGTTGATTGGAGCTGAAATCTGTTACTGTTGTGCTTGCAGAAAGTGACATCATCATTTAAGTAACTGTTATCCAACACTTTCTTTATAATTCCTTTTAATAAATAAGAATTTCTTTTAATAATGGGGGAAATTCATACACTTTGCCCCAAGTTCCATTCTCCTTGTGTCCTATGTGCTGGTCCACCCTGATGTGGGAGCATAGGAATAGAAGGTCTGAGAAAAAGAAGTGTAATTTCTTTTAACTACCCATCGAGCAGTGCCAGGAAGGTGTTAGAAGAAAAGAATTCTGAACACAGATGCCTCACAATCTTGTTGTTCTTTTATCCTTAAACTTCAATATGACTGTAACATATTGATGGGTCAGGCCCTCAACTCAGCTGCCAACAGTGGGTATGAAAGCTGAGAGATGGCATGTTCAGAAGTTGTCACTGGACCTGAAAAACTCCTCTGTCTGTGTTGGCAGGTGAATTTGGAAAGCTCTGTCCATCCATCCACCCACCCAAGCATCCATTCACATCTCCTTATGGTGTCAGCAGATGCTGAAGTGAGTCACAGCCTCCTTCCCCCTCCCAAGGCACAGTTGTGTTCATGAAGGAGACGCAGAGGATGCTCTTGGCAGAGAAATCTTGAATGGCTGATGGAGGCAAAACAGCCCAAACAGAATCAAGTGCAGGTATGCTAACAGGGCATCCCTAACCAGCAACTGTCACAAAGCTGGGAACGTTAAGAGCAGGGGACAGGATTTGGTGTAAAGTTGGGAGGATATCCAGCCATTTAGTTCCTTTTTGGGAACCAAAGGCAAACACCATGACTCAAGGCTGTGGGTCTGCAAACCGAGACTACCTTTGGCTCCATTTGTATTGGACTCAGTGACACAGCATCTGGCACTTTTCCTCAGAGTCTGGAAAGCTTGAATGATCTGGGTGGAAAGATGAAAGTTAAAAATATTCAGGCTATCTATGAATTTCCCAGCAAACTTACTATCCTACATCACAGGGAGGAAAGGAGCTGGGTAGTACTGAAATGAAGTGTTTAAATGGCACCAGATAGATAGTTTTGGCCACGAGGTATTGGGTCAAGTATAGGGAGAATAGTTTGTATGAGTGTGGTGACCTTCATCTGAATCATTTCCTAGTCAAGAGAACTTTGAACACAGTGAAGAGAGAAGGCTAAAAATGGACCAGTCATGTCTGAATAATCAGGCATGAAATAGGAACTTGAAAGACTTTACATCTGACAAAGTCAAACCCCAAATTGCCTAACAAGAACAAGTGTGTGTGCACTGTTGCCAACACTGCTCAGAAAGGGAATGTGATGGAGCTGGTGATTGTCAAGAATCAGAATGCAAGGAGAATTGCTGGGGTCAATATCAGATGCTCATAATTGGAGACCAATGAGAATTACAGGACTCTAAATGCTAATTCATTAAAGTTGGATGTAATGAAATTGCTCGGAAGGAATTTATTATAAACTACCTAATCTCTCTAAAGAATGACCTCAACTACATCAAAAATTGTTACACCAAGCAACTTTAGCTGAGGAATATTAATTAGATATTGCAACAAAACTCATTTAATTCTCAAAAAAAACCCAAAAAACAAAAAACCAAAACAAACCAAAGAAGTCCTGTAGCAAGGGATAATTTTTATGTTCTCAGTAGAAAGTTAATCACTAATTGAACATACAGCAGCTCTGCAACCAACCCAGGATTATTGCCTGGTAAGGTTTGTTTTGTGCAAAGAAGCTGTGGCCAACAAAAAACAAAATATGGGAATGCTACCAATGAAATCAAGGAAAAGCCATGAACTACAACAGGCATTAACATTAAAAGACATTAAAAGACTTTGGAACAGGATATCTGAAAAACAGATTTGCTTTCCTCGAGTCTGAGAATGATAGGAAGGGGAGGACTTGGTGTGATTGTTCAGAAAGTAAAGAGGAGACAACTGCTGATGCAGAAGGTGAGGTGGCAGCTCATGTCAAATGCAAATGGACTGCAAAAGTTGACAGCAAGTTAAGAGGCAAACTGTAGGTCTCCAGACATAGCTTGAGAGGTAGAAGTGGGAAAACAGATGTCACTGCTTTTATATGTGAAGTGGATAGCTATTTATTAATGGCAGAGACATATATGGGTATCACCCTAACCAATGTGAGGAACAAAAATAGGCTGCTGCTGCTTTGTCTTGTGTCAGCTACAGGTTAATTATCCCTCCTGCAAAAGGTGATCAGGCTTTATCTTGCAGGTAGAACTGAAGAGCTGCAAACCCCAACACATTAACAAACCAAGGTAACTTGTACCATAAGCATCAAGGAAGTGAGCCAAGGGATGATCTGAATCATGAATGTTTGTTAGTAACCAAATATGAATTCCAAAGGTTGGAGGATTATTAATTTCAGTATTTAAAAGGGCTAAAACTAATGAAGTGGGAAAATACATTGCATGAATCAGTTGATTTATTCTAGATAAAGTAACATAGCTAATAAAACATAAAAGTAGATTCCGGTTCCAAAGGGCTAGAAGAACAAACAAATAAATATGAGAATAGTGTCAGCATATTGTCAAAGAAAGACATTTCTGGAAAACAAGAACACAGTTTCCTTGACAAAATCTCAGGTCTAGCTGAAAAGGTCTGTTTGTGACAGAAACTTTGGTTTAGATGATTTGATGTACGACTGTCTGACATTTGTATAAAAGAAGATTTCTATACACAGAGTGAACAAGGAACAGTAGTTGGATTAAGAACTATAACAGAGAGATCTCAAATTAAGCCCTAAGTGGAGGGATGTCATTAAAGAAATAATTTCTCCTGGTTTCCAGTCCTCTGTCCAGTGACCAATATCTTGTCAAATCCTGAGTACAGCAGACAGATTGCAAGGATATAAATAATTTTGACATGATCCCAGATCCCTGTGAAAATGGTCACAGTTCACAAAAGACATATTTGGGAATACAGCATTTTCTTTTCTGCAGGATAGGGGAGTCTCCTGTCATGCAGGGGGTGTGGGGAACATTTAGGAGTTATCCCAAACACTCATCTCAGTTTTGAGTTCACTGATGTTTTGACAACAGACAGCAACAACTCTTTCATAAACAAAAAAGCAGCTTTTGTTTTGTTTTTAGTGATCAATGAGTTCTTGAGACCTTGATGGCTGTACTTAACTATCCAGACAAAATTTTAAGCAGCTTTTGTGCATTGGATTTTGGCAGTGTCTTAGCGTTGAAACTTTCTCAAAAGGAACTTTTTGAAATTAGTTATTTGTCTGGAAGGAAGGGAAAGCTAGCTTGAAAATGTTTCACAGCTAAAGAGAAGCCCCACTGAATTTTTTTCCTGTGCTGCTCCTTATGTAAAATGGAGCTTATGAAGGAACAGCAATTTGTCAGCATGTTGTATCAGTCAATATGAACCATATTGAAATAATGACCAGCCAGTTGCATGAATTCTGCTTTTCTTTACACAGACATGGGGCTGCATTATTCCCTACCATGCATAAATAATAACCTACATAGTCATTTATAATAGGGAAAAAAAATTAAAAAAAAAAAGAAAAAGAAAAAAGAAAGCTTCAGTGTTGTGCAAAGAGAAATGATACTAATTGTCAGAAAAATCAAATGGCAGTGCTAAATCCTAGGCAGATATGAGAACTTTCTGGCTGGCAGGTGAGCTTGAGTCATATCTGCTTCCTAATGGAATGTATTTATACTCCATCAGTCGCTTCAGGTGTTCTGGTAGACTTATTCCAATTATTCTACCATTATAATAGATTTGGTGAAATCCTATTGTGTCCCATCTTTCTTGCTGAGAGATGCAGAATGGAATAGTTACTGCTGAATGGTGAGCTACCAACTGGATCTCTATTATAGTTAGAAGGAATGGGGTTTTTTTGTGTCTTCCTATATTTGTCCATTAAGGCTGAGAGATTCAAAGGAAGATGAGAGCTATTCAGATTGCAAACCTGTGGGAGCAAAATGGGGTCGTTTGTCCTTTTAAAGATTTGTCTTTTTAGTATGTCTAAATGGATATCCTAATGGGAATGTTAGTACTGAGATATCCTGAAAAGACAAGAACCTCTAAAGGTGTTTTAAAAGTAGAACCTGTCAGTGCCACTTTTAATTGCTTCTGTTCAGTTTTATGCTGAAGCTCATCCAGTGAAATCATCCAGTCTGGCTGGCTTTTAACTCTGTGCCTTTTCTCAAAGAATCTAATAAAGCAATGCTGCTCTCCTGGGGGCACAAATTCAAAGCACCTTCATTGATTCTAAGTGGTCCAAACTTAAACTTGGACAAATAGTTCTCTGTTTAAAATCTCTGGATTTGAGGGATTTATTTTTTCTGGTTGATTTCAATTTCAGTGATGGTGATGTACGTTGCTCAGCAGGTAACAGGTATCAATACTAGAACAGATCCAATAAAAAGAGAGAGAGGGAAGGAAGGAAGGAAGGAAGGAAGGAAATCAAAAAACCCTCAAATGTTTTTCATGTTTATGAAAGGAACTGAAGAGGGAGATGTTTGAACACTGTGTATAATTTCTCCTGATTTTGACAGTATCTTTGAGCTTAATTTAGTTTTTAACTCTTATTTCTTCGACAATGCAATCTTGTAGAAAATAATGAGATTGCAGGAGCTAAAATTGGAGGTAGAGAGCAATCAGGTTTTATCCTCTTCCTGTCTTAGAAAATGACCAGTGTGAGCCTCCTGCAAATGTCTTTGCTACTAAGTGCAGAAAGCTAATTAAGGATGCTGACTTATCTTTTCCCAGCTATTTCTTTATTCAAACATCCAAACCAGTACTAATTATCCTGGCTAGATAAAACCATCAGTCTCCAACTGTTTTAGTTACAGCTCCATTTATTCTCTGTACAAAGTTCCCCATCTCACCTTGTTTTGAGTGTATACACATGCATATGTGTGGGTTTGCTTCCAAATAATTGTTCTGATGACAGAAATGTTCAGTCCAGTAATCCCCAGAAATTATTATCCATTCCCTAGTGTACACAGCTCTGTGTGCACTATCCAGGCACGGGACTGTGGCTGTATGGCTGTACATGCATTTACGGTGCTTTAATTTTTAAATACCTGAAATTGGCTTGTTTAGGGCTATGCTGGTCCAGGTCTTTTTATCCATCTTATTGCCAGAGGCAGCTCAGGGCTGGAAACTGCTTCTGAATACTTTCCCTGAACATCCTGACTCTAAGTGTGAGGACTGAGCATGCTGATGAAATCTTTCTTCTTCCCTTTTCCTCTTCTTTTAAGGCCATAAGAAGACCCCTATTTTATTTATCCTGTAGAAAATTAAGTGATGGACCCTCCTGACCCAGTTGTGCAGCTGATAGGTGTAGCAGTCAAGAGGCAAACATGCTGTCTCAGAATGGTGCTGTAGCTCTCCTGGAGTAAAAGTTAGGCTGGGCTACAACTGGGGAAAGAGAGATGAAGATTAGAGCAAACTCTTAAGAGTGTAGAAGGTGCATAAAGGACAGAGAGACAGTAGAAAAGCAAGATTAATTAGTTTTCCTATATCCTCAGTCAGCCTGTGAAGGTGACTCTCCAGTGATGTCTCCATTGACATATCTACATTGACCATCAGGCTCTCAGGATAGGCAGCTCAGGTTGTTGCCTCAAGGGCCACTGCTATGTGGCTTCCTGGCTGAAACTCTATTTAATGTCTCTGTAACCTTCCTCATCTCTAAGTCAAGGCAGCAAGAACTGCAACTCTCCTCATTGAATGAGAGAAAGTGAAACACAGCAGCAGCAGCCCAAAGAGCATGGTGGGGTCAGCTGAAAGTCCAGGCAAATGCTACCATATTTCCATCTGAAGTTGCCCAAAAGGCACGCTGGCTTTTCAGGATCAGTATCTTTTGAAGGTCAGTAAGCTTTGAGCTTTTACTGATGATAAACTCAAGAGATTTGGCAAAGTGGCTGTAGCAACTCGTGCTCCCCCCACCACACCCAGTGAGAGTCTTTTATCACAAGTATTTAACATTCTAGGGTTATTTTTAATATAGTATTTGGTAGCCTTTCATTGTTAACTGCTCTTTTATACCACTGGGCATTTTTTTAAGTATCAGATGTGACTTCCCTTCATCTTCTCCAGGTTTGTTGCCTGAGTCTGCCATTTTGTTTGAACTCCCCCTTTTTTTTCCTAACTTCAGTTCTTCCTACAAATAAATGAGTTCAGAACATTTTTATGTTATTATTAGCCACTGTATGCCAGGTGCTGTATTAACTCTAGCTCCTGGCACCATCCTGCTTTTTTAGAGTCCTTTTTTGCCACCTATCTAACACTACAGTTTAATTGGTTTCCAGCTCACTGCACATTTCTCTCTCACTCAGATGCAGACACAGGCACCAACACACAGAGAGCCCTCCCCTCCCTGCTCAGGATGCAGACTGAATGTAAGAAATCAAAGCCTGCAGCAAGGCTGAGCCTGTTAGAACCAGTGGGCTTGGTAAAGAAGAATATATTGATTTTCTACAACTTCCAGGGAGGTAACAGCAAACATTTTATCAGCAACTGGACTGTACGTTCTTCTGAAGTCAGCTCTGCACTCCAGATAGGTTCAGTGTGGTACTGCAGACTGTCTTTTCCTTTTTGAAATTCAATATCTTAGCCTGTTTCTGCTCAAAATACAACAGAGAGGTTGCAGAATACATTTGTCATGGCTCTTACTTGGAACCCACTGTTGTACTACGTGATTATATTTATAGTCTTTATTGTAGTCATCCTCAGAATTTACGTGGCCTGGGATATCACCTTTATTCTCCAATTTACAGTTAAATACCAAAGGCTTTTATCTTCAGTGTTACACAAGCATCTGATTCCAGTGGGAAAACCCACTTAGCTTTTTACTTTAAAATTGGGATTTAAATGATAGGCTCAAGGGGAAAATAGTAGCCTATAGCTATAATCTTAAAGATATAGCTAAAAAAGTCCTAATTTGGATTTTCTACATTGCCTGTGTCTTAAAGCTGCCTTTCTACAGAACAGGTAATTTCTAAAAAATTTACCTTAAAATCATTTATGTCACTATACTCCTGAATTTTCTCACATATATTGAGTCCTCACCCTGTTACTGTTGAAATACTTTTAATGTCAGAAATAAGGAAATCTGGGAACAGAGGCTAGGGGAAGGCTGCTTTGTTCCCTTCTAGTGCTATCATTTTGCCTAAGGCCCTGCAGCATCTCCCTTTTTTTGTTCTCCTCTTGTGTGTAATCACTTCTGGAGCTTGCATGCCTTGGCACTTCCCTCTCTTGCTGTTCATCTTCTCTCACGCATCCTGGGGCTCAAACTGTGACTAATCCTTCTATAGTGAGATTTCTGTATTGTTCTGCAGGCCCTGGTCATTCAGCCCTTCAGACATGCTATTCCCTTTCTGATGCCATGGCTGGGGTCACTCGCTGGTAACTCTTCCAGGTTGCTTCTCCTGCTTCATGCACTCACACCTTCTATTTTTTTTTTTTTTTTTTTTTGGGTTTTTTTTTTTTTTGAGGTTATCATTTTTCTAAACCAAGAAATCATATCTGGAGCAATTTGATTTAGTGGAAATGCAAAGATAATTACAGTTCTGGGAGATTCACAGGCAGCACATCCCAGGCCAGGAGTGGGAAGCAATGTACCTCTTCTGCAGACTGGGCAGGAGATCAGCACCTTGAAAAAGGAAGGAAGAAGCTGTTAAATCACAACAGTGAAAACCTCAGTATTGTTTGAAAGGCCTGAAAAATAGTCAATGCTTTTTCTTGCCTATTTAGCTTGGGTTTGTATCCTGTTCCTTCCGTACACCAAAATGATGCCCACCATGACTTAAAGCTTAAATCAGGTATCTTTTCTCATGTGCTAGCAAAATATCAGATTTTATGGATTTGGTTTCTTTATTCTTCATTTTTTTCTGTGTATGTAAGATTGGTTGCTTGTTGGGGAGATGAGCTGGACAGGTAGGCTTTTTCTTCTTGTGCATTTCTTGCACAGATGTGTGGAATTTCTGCCTGCTGCTTTCAGATTTGGCTTAGCAAATTCAGAATCTAACTATAAGCCCAAACTTTTTCAGTTGGTGAGGTAGGTGGGTCAGCAGTCATAAACATTTTTAATGGGACAACTGAATCGAACCCAGGTGACCTGAAATCAGTAACAGGAGATATTTTAGGTATTGGTCTCTATCTGTAATTACAATACACAAAGACATGGAAGAAAAAAAAAATTGGAGACTTCAGCCTTCCAATTTTATATCCCTTAAGCACACAGACTCCCTTTTCCTTTCATGCAGGGGCAGCCATAGGATGGGTGATTCAGGAAAGTGATGGTGTCACCCAGCTAATCACTGCATTCCAGTCAAAGGATGTGTGGGTTAAAGGAGGACAGTTGTTTCTGCCACGTACTTGATCAGGAATCAGTAACAATTAGAAATTAATGCTTTATGTTTTGCAAGCCAAATATTAGTACATTTATTACTTTCCAAAATTGTTGTGCAAAGGATGAAATAGCTATTATTAATCAATCCATTAAAACTAATGGGGCATGATACCTATTATCTTAAAAATGAGTTTTAGTGTCAGAGTCTATCCATATTGCATTTATGTGCTGATACCCACATCCTTGTTAAGTGATAGCCTAGGCTGCAAATGAAATCCTTTGCCAGGAAATGCACTTTGAGAAGTGACTGCATTAGCCATGATTTATTTTAATAAACACAGGGAACAATAGCTGAGGACAAACCTGTTTTTGTAGCAAATGTAATTATCCAGAAGAGTTTGTCACAGAGCATAGCTGCGTTTCCTTTAAGGCAAAATGAAAACACCAAGGAAATTTTCATGAGGGGCTTTTTAAAGGTCAAGGTGTCTGTTCTTCCAGCCACATGTGTAAATACAGAGAAGCCAGAGAGGAAGGATGGCCAATACATTGTGTAAATGCTCAGGGACCCCCAAATCCTCGTTCCATGCCATGGGGTAGGGGTGCTTCTGGTTTCTCTTTGTCTCAATCTTTTAATCGTTAAAGCTGAGGAACACAAACACTCTCCTATATCACTGGCACAGTGTGAGGTTTAGTTCATTAACACCCCTTAAGAGACCTCAGACATGATGTAGAATAAGGGTTATAGAAAACTGTGGACAGACCATTCTGCAGTTATTTTTCTAGTGCAAATTTTCCTCTGTCCAGCACCTGATGAAAACATTTCCTCTCCTTTAAATGTTTGTGGAGTAATAAAGTCAGACTGTCAGTCACAGTCAACTGTGATGCAACAGAAGTTCTGTGACATTGTTTTCTCAATTTCAATTTTCTCAATCTCAATTCTTTGAGATTGTTTTCAGGAATATTTCTGGGTTAAGAAGTGCAATTAAACAGGTGACTATCATTCTAACAGGTGGTATATTTCATAACCATGGCAGGACATGCAAAGCCTGCAGGTGTTCCAGTTAATTCATGAGCACTTTGTTAGGATAATAGACTTGGGCCTTGAAACTTCAGGAGTCTGATAAGAATATACCTCAGACAGCTTGCTAAACTGTCTAGTCAGCTTTACTAAGACCTAATTTTGCTTTTTTACTTTCATTTCTGTCTCACCCTACACCCACTAACTTGCTAGGGGCATCGATCCCATTGATGTATGATTAGGAGTCTACACATTGATATGAAATATAAAGTTGACTGTATAGAAAAAAACTTCACAAAGATATTTACTCATTGCCTATCCAAGTGAGGAAGAGCTGATAATATTTTTCTAATGTCTACTCAAGTGCAAGAGATAGCACCTATTTTTCTGAAGGGCCATTATCATTTGCAAGGCAGTGAGTGCAGTCAATACCTGGAAGAAGAAGTGCTGAAACTGCCTCCTAAATAAATTAAGGATCAATAGTGTTTGGTGGGAGGGAGGAGGATTTTAATCTAAATGGAACCCCAGAGAGATTTAAGAAAAGGATTGAACATAAAAACTAGCACACTTTGCCAAGAAAAGCTTGTTTCCTGTTATAGAAACCTCAGCCCACAGAATGGACACAAGAACATGTTGCTGGCCATGGGAATAAAGCAAACACTGGTGATACATCAGATAAACACAAAAAGGGAAAGTGAGAGCTTTTGGATTTAATCTTAGGACAATTAGATTAAGTGTTCTCAGTTCTGTGAATTTTCTTCCACCCCATCCCCACCGTATTTCCTACTCATGTCTTCATAAATGGTTTTGCTGTGTTATTGGTTTGTTGCTGTCACCAAAAATGGCTCCAGGTGGGCCATAAGGGGAGATTTTATGGGCAGGAGAGATGAGTCTCCTCTCACCCATATCTCAGCACTCTGCCCCAATTCTAGAGGCTGATCAGTGTATGTCCACCTCACCCATGCTAGCTAGAAAGGGGCTTAGTATAGGAGCTGTTTATATTTATTCAAATCCTTGGATAAATATAATCTAATTTAAAATTTGGTAATACATTTTACCAACATTTGGACCAAACTTGAGTCTGTACATGCTTTAATTAACTTGTATTATGCTTAGATACTTTGCTGAATTTGAAATTAAGTGGAAATTTATGGCACAGGTTTTATGTACTTAAAGTCACGTTTACTTTCTTTGTTTCTGCCAAATCATTTAGTCTTTACATATTTTAATGTGCCTTAATTAAGAAGATGGTCTCTGATTTTTTTTTTTTCATCAAAAAATATGTTTCCTTTGGAAATTTTTCTTTTTTCTTTTTTTCACAGCTAACAGATACTTTAAAATGTAGATATTGCTGAATAGCAGCTGGAACTGTGTTGGTAACAGATTTATCTAATGTTAATTTAATTGGCTAATCAAGGTTGTGAGGTTTTTTTAATTTTAGATTAACCTATTTAAGCAGAATATTAAGCTTTAAATAAACATTGCCTTAGGTAATTTGAAAAATTCATTTTACTTGTTCATTTTAACAAAAACCCAGATAGAGGAATGGCACTGTTAGGTTAAAAGTCAGAATTCAACTTCAGAATGACAGTTGTAAGATTCTTTTAACTAAGCAGTTGTTTGAGAATTAATAATATTTTAATTAATCCAAAATCCAATTTTGCCATTAAAAACTCAACCAGAAGCTTATACCCAGCTTTATCAGATATTTCTCTTCACCTTTTTTATTTATCCTTTGATTGGTCTACAGAGGATACAAGCGTCCAAAGCAAAACTTTTGATGTTACAAAGGAATCTTCTTTGTAGTCAAAGAAAGAAAAATCTTTTTTTTTTTTTTTCTTTCTCTTCAAATACAGCAGTGCTCTCTTTGGGCCAGCATCCATCCCTGCCATCACGAAAATTCAATGAATTAGAAGGAATTAGCAGATCAAAGGCAGTAGTTCTTACATAAGATGCACAGAAGTAAAAAAATCTCTAATACCAGTGAGTTAAACAATACCACAAATTTCCACCAATACTTATATAAAAATAGTTTGACTGAGGCAATGAATAGTAGTATAGTGAGATAAAATCTCAGAATGACTTTCAGCCTTCTGGAAAATCAGAACCTAAGGAGATCTCTAAATATCTTTATGTAGGGCTGACCTTAACACTCAATTCTGTATTTCATGACTAAGTAAATTTTCTTGATTCCCCATATTATAAGAGTAGAAATTTTATTTCCTCCTTGCAAAACATTTGTAAAAGCAGGAACCTCAGATCATCTATGTCTAAGTAACACGAGTGTATCTTTTTTCACACCTTTATGTAGCACACAAAAATCACAGTCAAAAATAATCACACTCTTGACTTCACACTGACAAATATTCTGATGGGTTGATAAGATTTCTACCAAACATTTTCCTATCACAAATTATAAGTGTTAATAAAAGTATTCAAAATGAAAAATTCCCTACTAGTTTGCAATATCAGACATCATTATTTTTGCCAGAACACTTCCTTCCCATGCAAAACTAATGCAGAACTTATATTAAATCTCTTTCTCCTAGATTCCAGTTATATATCAAGCTGGTTTTCAATTTAAAAAATTAGAGGACAAACATGCTGTTTCTGCAGTCTGAAATTGCCACTTTCTTGGCAGTTTATGATGAATTAATATAGTATAATATGACGTAGTATAATATTTATTTTAGCAAGGCATGTGATTTTTCTTCTGTTCTTCTGACATTCTTGCAGACCTTGATCTTGGTAAAAGCAGGAAGGTAGTTTCTCAAAGGAAGTCAGGTATCTTAAAGTATAAATATATATACTTAGACAATACATAAACAAGAACTTCATTGTGTCTACAGGTCTAACAACAAATCAGGTGCTTTGTTCCCATTTGAATATTGACTATTTACTATCTTCTACAGAGTTGGTATACATTTGGCAAGGGAGGGGGAAAAGAAGAGCACATTGTAAGGTGTCCTTATAGCTCTGTGGTTAATGTAGGATGAGTACCAAGGGGCTTGAGGCCCTGCCCTGAGAGATTTATAGATAGTTAAGATGGGTGATTGGTGCCTACAATACCCAGACAGCTTATGGAATAAACTGCAAGAGGAAAATCCCTTGCTTAAAGGAATTTCTACATTCATGGAGTTCAAGAGTGTGGACCACATTTGCAAACTGTTGGATTTTCTCTTTCTACTCTCTTCTTTCTATTCTCCTTTTTGGCCCAGGGATGGCAGTCCTATTCAAAACAGGTTATTCCATCTCTAAATATTGGAGATATGGTTTTGTGAAATAAAAACTGATTGATATTGAATGTAGGTGTCAAATATATTCAAACTTTTAATGACATATCTGCATTTCTCTTCAGAAATAGCCTATCAGAAATCAGGTAATGAGGAGTAATCACTTCATTAATATTAAGCCAACATAATGATTATAATCAACCCAGCTTTGAAATCAAAGGTCGTTAATAAAAAAAGTTACTTTAAATAAAATGCAGGTCACAACTGATGGGTCATCTTTTAATTAGGCATGATGAGGGATGAGTGAAGCTTCCTAATAGCATGATCTGGTTTTCCAATGAGGACTACCTGCTCTGTTGTCAATTTAAAATACACAGTATAACCAAGGAGAAATAGTAACTGATATAACCTATAGATCATTTAACTCAGAGGAAAACTACAATACAGGACAAGCACTGGCCCCTGAAGTACAGCGTCAAACAGGTCATTTTACTTCTAATTCTGCAATTCCAGTCACTATTCACTGCAAGTCAGTGATAAATCAAAATAAATTTTGACTGCTCTTTAACTCTCCATACAGAGGCTGAGAATTTAATACAAGTTCTAATGAAGCACTCTCTATGTATCAAAGCATCACAACTGGGATTGGCATTCATTTCTATCACAAGTCATCTTTTCTAGCCTATCACTGTTTCCTGAAGATGGAAACTGAAGGAGGTGGCAACAAAAAATTCATTATATTCTTCTGTAGTATTCCCTTCCATCCATTATAAGCTTCTTTAGTGGATGGAGAACAAAAAACCTTAGATATGGTTATCATTTTCCAAAATACTTTCTTCTTTTGGATGATCGAAATTTAAATCATTCTGTCGACCCAGATGAGGTTTTCCAAGTATATATTTCTGATGTGAGTAATAAAGGAGGTCCAACTTATAGAAAGTATGAAAGTTATCACTGCTTTGTTCCTAAATGAAACAAAAGAGGCAGCTATGTATCAAATGCTATCTTTGAGAAGGAGAAAGAATGAATAGCTGCCTTTTTTCCTAGGTATTAACCAATAAAGTAAACTTCTCCTGTCATTCTCAAAAGGAACTTGCTTTTATTTCAGAGTTTTCCCCCAAAATTGTAATGAAATTGTTATACCAACCCCAATGCAGCCCTCAAGGTGAAACATGAACCCTACAGATCCTCTTCCTACCTACCTCAGGATCTACAATAATTTAATTAATTATAGATATACTTCACTGCATTGATGATAGTTCAAGCAGAGAGAGATCAGTTGGACAGCTGTACTTAGATATTTTTTTTCCTTGACAAGTTTACAGATGTTGGTCTTCAGAAATCCCATTTGTACATACTAGTAGACCAAGAAACCTCCATGAAAATTTCTTCATCTTTTCATGGTACTGCTTCAAATTTAGACCTGCCCAGGCAAGATCATATAAACTGATTTACCAGTCTTATCCCTTCAGTCTGATGATCCTTTTCACATCTCATTCTTCCCATTTAGTAAAGGAAAATGAGCTGTCCTCATGGTATGACCTGCTTGGTTTGCTTTAATGATTACTTAAGACTCAATATTCTTCATTCTGAGCAAAAGCAGAATGCAGACTTCATTGTGGCTCTCACCCTATAAATCTTTCTTGTGAAGTTAGTCCCTTTTGCTTGAATAGGGACTGGCTGCATGAGAAACTTCAGTTGCTCGGAATGAGGATTTGCAGATGAAGGTTCAGTGTCATTATCCTGATGCTGAGGTAGTATTGATTGCCTTCATGACTCCAGTTTGCAGCTAATGAGGGTTCTCATTAGCCAGTGTATTTTTTACATCCCAGTTCAGTCAATTGTCCCTTACCAATGGAGTGTAAAATATTATTCAGGTGACATAAATACATTATGGAGTTTCTATTTCATTTCCTACGGTGTTAGTTCGGGACAGTCTATTTCAGTTTACAAACTCTTAATTCTGTGTATTGAGCTTGTATTAATGCAACAAAATGAGAGACATCATTGTATATTTGCATTTGTAAGATTTCTAGGGAAGTATTAGCTTTTTAATGCAAGGCACTTCAGTATCTTGCTGGATTGTTACTGTGAGACTGAAATAATCCAAATTCTGCTTCTGTCCTTGTCAATGATTTACAAAACAAGCAAGCTTTGATTACCTTTTGATAATCAACTTTTGTTTCAGTGTTAATTAGCATGGAAAAGGAGGAACACCATTATTGGAGTCTTGGAAGAGTTCATTATTTTACATTATATTTCAAGCTCTTGCACTATTTTAGGAATTCAGAACTTTTCTTTCTGCTTAATTGATATATTTTTTTTATTCCAAGTGCCACTATTAGTTTTATAAATTCTTTCCCTGTCTTGATAAACTCTTTTCCTGCACTCAGCAAAAATATGGCGGTAATTAAACAGAACTGTTTAAATTCTTCTTTGCTTTTGAAAAAAAGAAATCAAAATTATTTCCTGTAACTGCCAGTGACATGTAAACAAAGTTGTCTTAAAAAAAATAATACGTGATTATGCATGGAAAGTAGAAAATATAAAAAACAGTAATTTCCTTCTGAGCTACTCCAGTTCTTCTTGTCTGGTGTTTGAACTAAACTCAGTTCTTTGAGTAATCCTAATTGAATGCTGTTCTGTGGAATTAGCAAAAGGACATTCACAGACTTTTGGAGTGAAATCAGATCTAGGCAGTGACTCAGACCATAGATGTGGGCAAATTTCTTCTCAGCACTACCCCGGTGGGGCCTTCCAGTAAGGAGAGATACATTCTTGGCTTCTGATGCCAGCAAACCCCACCATCCATCAGCAGTAGAGGACCAGTGATGGTAATGAAACCTCAGGCTCAATATGTCAGCAACAGAACTATGGAGTTGGTTTTGTCTCATCTTAATGCTCCTGCCAAGAATCTGCTGTGAAAATCAACACAGCGCTGGCTTTCCAGTGGTCAGTTCCATGAAAGCTGCAATCATGCCTTGCCCAAGGCTTTACAACTTCAGTTTTGCACTCAGTCTGTTTGTGGGACCTGGCCCTGTGGAGCTGTTGAGATCTCATCTAATCTCAGCTTGAATCTGGCTCTGTGTTGGATCTCTGGCTTTGAATCTCTGTCTTCTTTGGTTTGGATTCTTTTAGATATAGATACAGATATAGATAGATATAGATAAACACACATATATCTAACACAAACACACCCCTTTTTCTTTTTTTTCCCTGAGAAAATACCTTGGGTAAAGAATTCACCATGTACCTGCCAGCTTTCTGCCTCTTCCTCCCTTCAGTAAATATCCTGTTCTGTATAACATCTCTGGGCTGGATCAATGTTAAAAAAGGACTTCTAAGGAGACTGTCTTCCCTTACTTCCATGGAGAGATGTTCCAGCAAGTAAAAATTGGGAGGTACTAGGAATAAAGAAGAAACTCTACCTGAATTTCTGATTATTCTGATTCCCAATTTGTATAACGTTACTGAATGTTGGTTAAATAAGGTTATTTCATTTGTTTGTTTAGTACAAAAGAAATTATTCCCCACATGTATTTTATTAGAGCTGTTAGGAAAAAAAAAAAGGAAGTGAGACTTGGCTAATTCTTTAAAATGTACAACCTATGGTGGATGCAGGGCAGCAGCTGTTATTCTTGCTGAGATAAGTCTGTGCTTACACAGAGCAAGGTGATAGTAAAGTCAGTTCATTCAGATTCCACCAGCTATGTATCTTCTAAAGTACTCTGTCTCCCCAGTGAAAGTGGAAGGGATCCAATTAAGAGTGGGAGAGGCTCTGCTCCGCTGAGCTTCTTTAATAATAGTGGAATGAAGCAACATATGGAGTTAGAGTCTATTGCCAAAGAAGAAAAATAGCAGAAAAGGAGAGAAGTTCTGATGGTTTGGAAAATCTTCCAAAGGAACTCTTTTTTTTTTTTTTTTTTTTTTTTTTTTTTTTTTTGAGTTAGGAAACACAAGCAGGCACAGGATCCTGCCTTAGGACAGAAAGATGGACTAACTGATAACCTTCTGTGCAACCTTATCTTCTCACTTATCTGGTGAAAAGTCCTCAGGCCATTCAAGGGAATAAATACTTTAATACTGCATCAAATCCTACCAGGCTTCTGGATGGGTGTAAAATAACATTCTTGGTTTATTCCATTCTGATGAGGGGACCTGTGACTTGTAAGCTTCAGAAAGTGTTTTTGTTGACAGGCTGCCCCTGTCTTTAGCAAAAAGATTCAGAGATTTACCAAGGCTATTGAGATACAGACCTGATAGGAAAAGGATTGAGCAGAAACTGAACAATGATCTGGATCATCTTCCTGCCCTCAGGAAGGATGACCCATAATCCTGCAGGGATGCAACCATGGGAGGCAAGGAAAGATGTGAATTGGTGAGGCTATGATAATTAAATACGGAAATTAAACATTTTAATTATCTGGGTTATCTGTCATTTAACACAGACAGAACCTGGTTTGGGGCAGCCCCTCTGCCTTAGTTTTCCCTCTGAAAGGTAAGAAATTGTTTTCTTAAGCCTCCTTTTCTCAGAAAATTAACTTTTGAATGTGTTGTTAAAAAATCAGAACAAAACCAACACCTACCAATGACCCTAAGATACACAGATTTAATATCTGTCTAAAGAATCTTAAGGGTGAAACAGAAAAAAAAATCCCAACCCTGATAGATCCTACTGTTATTAATGGGGCTTCTCAAAATATATTTTCTTGGTAATACAGATATGCCAATAAAGGTTGATTAAAATAACAGGCAATCATGATCAAATTAAGTGGGGGTATACTAATCTCATGTACTTACATGAGAACTTAAAAAGCATATGACTTGAGGATGACAACTGAAAGCAGGATATTTTTAGCTAGAATCAATAGAACTTTATTCCACTCAAATAATTTCTGCATAATATAGAGATGAAACATTTGCTTTTCTTCCCATCATCTTTATAGGAGAAATAAGGCATAATAACAACACAAATATGTGTATGAAAATCTGAGAGTATTTCAGGAAAGAGTACCTATGAGAGATAGTGCTACTAATTTTTTTTAAATGTTCTTTCCAGTTTTTCTAGTGTAGGATATAGCAATTATTCATATATATAACTTTGTGTGCAAGTGTGTGTGGACAGTGTGCACAGACAGATCCTCTTGTAGTTCTTTTCAGGAAAAGAAGGAAAACCCATGAGGATGAATTATGGAAGATTATTAAAACAGTCAATTTTGTGCTGTATTCTATCCAACAACAAAAATAAGACTGCATTTGCTGTTTAAATCTTACTGAATGTTACAAGAATACATCACATACAGTGATGTAGAAGTGTAAAAATAATCATGTGTCATGCATACCATCTATGATGAGCATCTTCTCCTTAAACAAAGGGAAATCTGCCTTAAAAGTGCAGTAGAAGCTCTTTATGACAAGAAGCATTTGGATGATGCTCTCCAGCACATGGTGTGGTTCTGGGGGTGCCCTACACAGGGACAGGAGTTGGACTTGATGATCCTGATGGGTCCCTTCCAACTCAGCAGATTCTAGGATCCTATGTTTGTTGATAGAGCAGGATGGAGTGCTGAGCATGACAGCAGAAGGTACAGGATGATCTCCTTCTCCCTTTGATGATGGTGCTAGGTTAACTAAATAATTTCATTATGTTTAAAGCATCACTCAGAAATTGAAATGTTTTTTGGAGGTGCAGGGGTTTCTGGCAGATTTTACTGAAAAATCCTGGCAAGACTTTTCATCATCTGCAAGCATTAGAAGTGCTCAGACTCGAAGGAGGGTAAGGAAAGGTGCAGAATAAAGATGCAGATAGCCTGATTGATTAAAGTGTGAAATGATAGTCCTAGCTACTCATTAAAACAAACAAACCAACCCAAAAGCTTCCTGTCTTCATCCTTGATGCAGAGAATCAAAGTAAGTTCTAGAGAAGGGAAAAAAAGCAGAATTTTTCTTATCAGATGATTTTGCTCTTTGAAGAGTATGATAATACACTGAGAGCACTGCATGGTTGGTAAGGATGTGAAATTATAACTTTTCTCATCCAAAGTTCAAAACATTGTAACTCAATGAATAAGCACCCAAACCCAGAACTTTTTTTCAGACATTCTCTTCATATTCCAACTGTCTTGATAATGACTGAGCAGTGGGTTTCAGATAGATACAGACAAGTAATGTCTACCTGTTGGCAGGGAAGAACTGTATCTGACTTGTATAAAATGACTTGAAGGGAAAAAATTGAGATGAGGGAACTTTGAGGATGTTGTTCTGCCTCTGTTTTAATTTTGCTCTCACCAGAACAGTTGTCAGAAGCTAAGTACTGCCATTCCATGATTCTGTTCTGTAACCATTCTCTGGTTGTATTCCAGTGGGAGGTCCATGCAGGGGGGTTGGAAGTAGATGATTTTTGAGTTCCCTTCTAATCCCAGCTATCCTATGACTCTACGATACTGATAAATCAAAAAACCTGGGAACCCTTCCTGGGAAGGAAATGCAAATGAACTACCAAGAAGACTGTTGTTTGCTCACATCAAGCCAATGCATTATAAAGATCTGTATTTAGTATTTTATTATTTTAGCATTATTTAGTATTATTTAGTATTTACTGTAAAACATAGCTTTAGTTTATAGACTTCTTTACATCCATACTCCTGTATCCCTAGCAAAATATGAACAGAAAATACAAAATGAGGAAAATATATGTTGGATTAATTTGTATTAAATGCACAGCAAAATGAGGAAATACAATCACTTTAGCTACTGGTTTGCTTTTCTTTATAGAGGTAACTGTTGCAGTGTAATTATCAGCATAGCACAGAGAAGGCTGTATCCCACTTTGACAGGCAGATTAGGATCTAGTTCTAAATGGAGAACACTTATTTTCAAACCAGTTCTATAAATCATTCCCCAAGTCTATTTTCTTATAGCCTCACTCTGTCATTATTTTTTTACAAGTGCATTTCCCTTTAATTTCTTAGGTCTTAGGGGATAATTCTTTGCAGCTGGGTAAAAAGCACTAAAAATTTCCTGCACAGTGTTGTACAAATCCAACAAGTTTTCCTTCTGAATGAAAAGGATATGGAGCTATGTTTTCCCTAGGGCAGAGCAAAATATGTTGAATCAGATTCAATTGCTGAAAAACAGTAACATTCATTTTTATCAACAAAATTGGTACAGAATAGGAAAATGGAGAGGGAATCAGAAAGCATCCAAAGCAATGCTGATATTTTTTTTTTATCACCAAACATATCTAAGACTCTCACCATTTTAAAAAAATTCAATCAAAGAAACAAACAGAAGTCTTTTCATATTGGAATTACTTTCTCTAACTCTCTTTAGGACCATACAAACCTTGTTGCAATTTGATTGAATGGCCATAGTTTGGCTCAGTGTAATCTGCTCACAGGTTTACAGCATGCAGTCTGTTGCTGCTTGATGTGTTTCTGTGAAGCAATGTCCAGAAAAAAAAGAAAAAAGAAAAAAAATCTTAATAAATTCTCACTGACGAAAATAAAGAGCATACTGTGACTTGGACTGCCACACAATGCAAAATGCTTTGTGATCAGGGCAGAGCTGCAAGGTTATCAAATAAAGCATGAAAAAAAAATAATATAAAAGAAATAAAATTGTAAAAAGCCCTTTTTTGTGCTTTTAATTAACAAACTGACTTTTGTGATATGTAGGGATGGTGGCAGAAGCAGCTCTATCATGGTTTAGCACCAGTTGGATATATGAATTAATGACACAGTAATAATTGGTATTACAGTGGTATATTACTTACTGAATTTGATCTTTTATAGCATAAACCTATTGAAGTTATTAAGCTGTGGTTTTCATTGCTTTTTACTTGTCAGGTCCTTGCTTAATTATTGCAGGTGAAGTAAATGTCTCCTCCTGGCCACCTTAACTATGATTCCTTCCTTTACAGATAGTAACCAGTGTCATTTTATAAACATATAGAAATTTGATCAGTTATTCAAGGAAAAAAATGTGATCACAAAAGCCAGTTAGTTATGCTACAAACACAGTAAAGATGTATGTTACCTATATGCTGTTTACAAGCAGCTTGTGATATATGAGGGGTTTAATTTTATTTTATGCATCAGCACATGCAAGAAAAAAGAAAAGAAATTATGACAGATAATTCATCCACAGAGTAACAGCCCATATAGTTCTGGGCAAAGATACATTTCATGTATCTGAAGTTCATTTGTTTCCCTAGGAAATTCTGGGAGAAGCTGGCAAAAGGCAAAATATCCCAGTTCTGTCCTTTGTCCCATGCACTGAAGATATTTGTGCCTTGCTGTGAGACAAACAGAAAGACAAATTGAGTGATGTCAAGGAACTCAATATGCCCAGTTTTGATTCAAGGGGTGAAGGTATGAATTTAATTAAAACAGTTCCAAATTTTAACCCTGCTATTATTGTGCTGTCATGGTTTGGAATGTATAATGGCTTTTTAAATAATTAAACTGATGTCGTGCATGTCTGGGAATGAAAAATCCACTTTTTCTGAGTGTCAGACCCAGCAGCAGACAACACAGAAGTCCTAACACCTTATGTTTTATAGATCAGCAAGCACAAAGAAAGAGGAATTTCCCTTTCAAGAATACATGAGAATGTTTGCTTAACAGAATGCTTTCCTTTCCTTGCTTTGGTTTAGGTACACTGAATATGAGAGTATTTCCATTTCTGATTCTCATTTGGAGGAATTCAGTTCAACCAAAAAAAGACTCCTTTAAAGGCCCTTTTCTCAGCAAGGAATCAACTTTTCCACTACTAAATTATTATTTTTTTAAACCTGACTGGTTTAGCATAGTTGGACAGACACTGAAAAAGTCAAAACTTTACCCAGAGGTCTGTTTAATAAAAAAAATATTTTATCAAAAGAAATATGTTACCTGTATGCAGCGATCTAAAATGACTTATAGGATTTGCCAAAGTCTATTGCAACATGCAGGGTGGTTTGCTTCTGAATTATTTTGATTTTTTTTTTTTAATAGAGAGCATCAGAAACACCTGATTGTACAGTGCAGACATAAGGCTGACATTTCTTCATCTCTCTTAATCAAAGGCTTACTTAGTGCTTTGGAAAGTATCTCAAATCTCAGCTGGGCTGCACAGAGGGAATTTAAGATAGAAATGAAAAATTTAGAGGATCCCAAATATGCCTAGAACCATGAAAAGCCAAATGCATCTGATCCTGTATCAACATTTGTTCATGCTAGTGGAATCTGTGTTAGCTTATACAGCTGTTTCCCATACCACCTCTAATCTCTTATGGATGAAAAAGGCACAATAATCCTTAATTTCATATCTCCATTAGCTGGTTTTGGCCATAGACTCACTAGGGGTCCTATCCTTATTATTATATTACTGTATCAAATAGCTGTAATGGCAAGCAGAATCATAGAGCTTAAGGCTTTCATAAAGATGAATTTTCTTTGATTTTGTACATACTTGATCCACAATCTGGGAATTTAGGGCATAAAAGATGAAAAGAAGGTAATAAGTAAGTATTAAACTCCTCGATTTAGAGAATCATACCACAAAATTTCAGCAGGTCAAAACACTGAAGTTTAGGGATTTTTAATAGCACTAGTTCTTCTTTTTTTATATAATTATGATATTTAAACAATAATGCAAACAATAAGACTTCAGAACAGAGCCCTAGTATTATTATATCTGGTACTGTTAGGTTTCCTATACATCATGTAGTTGACATCTGAAACATGAAAAATCTCCTCCACCCTGAAAAACTCTTTCTCCTCCAGGAATTCAATAAAAATGAACATTCAAACCCCAAACATCCAGAATAAACTTCCTTTCTTCAAGAACACACCACCCTTGACCCACAGGCTAAGCTTCCAGCTCAGGGTACAATTGGCTTTCTGGGCTGCAATCACACAGTGCAGCTCATGTCTGCTTTTTCATCTCCCAATATCCCCAAGTCCTTCTCCACAGTGCTGCTCCCCATCCACTCATCACCCAGTCCATCCTGGTAATTTCTTTGACCCAGGTGCAAGGACTCTTCACTTTGCCTTCTTGAACTTCAAAAGGTTCACATGAGACCACTTCTCCAGCCTGTCAAGGTCCCTCTGGATGGGTTCCCTTCCCTCTAGCTAATCAGCTGCACCACTCAGCTTGGTGTCATCCACAAACTTGCTGAGGATGCCCTCAATCCCAGTGTCTATGCCATCAATCTCAGTACTGCTCCTCATACAACACCCTGCTGGGCACCACTTCTTATTGATCTGATGCTGCTGTTGACTCCAACTCTTTGGATGCTTCCATTCAGCCAGTTCCTTACCCACCATATCCACATCAGATCCAGAGCTCACTGATTAAGCAACAAGGACATTGTGTGTGACCATCCTAAGGCCAATTTCAGGCAAACACTCTGGGACATTAGCTAGTTAAATCTAGCTACAGGCACCTTCAATCCAGGAAACCTTAGAAAGCTTTCCTAGCACTGACAGTATCATTTTAGTGTGAATAATTCCATCCCAGTGCTGAAGGGAGCACATTTTCTTATCTTTATTTTTCTTAGCAATGAGAAAATTTAATTTTGGTTTAATTCTAGCACCACAGAACTTAGAATGTAAAACTAAAACTCCTGGAACCTAAAATCCTGGGGAATGCTTGCTACTAGGATAAGTATGCACTTTGTTACCAACTTGATTTCCTCCTTGTGGATATACTCAGAATACCTTTGACAGGGATTTTTTTTCCTTTGATATTGTAAGTTTAAAAGGTCATGGTTATGAATACCTGCTCTGCATGCAGAGATGTCAGAACAACCCATGACTCATTCTAAACATTTCTTTTGAGGTTACCATAAGTGAATTGCTTTTCAGGTGAAACTCATCAGGTTCCCAGAACGTGTTCTTGTCTACAAATTTTTCCTGCTGCATTGTATTGCTCATCTTCAAAATGGTAAATGTCTTCATTTGCATCTGCAGGAGTTGCTTGAATCCTTTTTCTTGTTTGCATGCATAACAGTTCCATTTTATCTTTCCTTGTTTTTTTTCCCTTTTAGTTCTTAGTTCATGTTTCTTTCAGAGCCATTGTTACATGTGCTTAATTTTCAAATTATTTCACATCTATTTTCCATAACATCTTTTTCTGTTCTCACTATGAAATGTGATAAAACTGGAGGCAGTATTTTCTCTCCTCATTTTATACCCTGCTCACCTTCTGAAATTTCCACTTGCATCTTCTGATGGAGACTTACTGAAATGCTGTCCTTGTTTAGAAAATTATTACGTACAGTAACTATGCCAAATTGTTTTTTTCCAGGGGAAAAAAAAAAAAAGAAAAGAAGAATAAAGAAGAAACATTCTTATCAAATTGCGTCCTAAATTTTCAGTGGTACCATTATAGTGATCTGTATGGGATTTCAGAAAAAAGGGTCCTCATTTTAGTGAAAGAGCCATTTTCTCTTTCCCTCTTTGTCAACCCTCTCAGAGGTGAGTGAAATAGATATATTTTAGGAATAATTCATATTTTCATAAAACTTTTTCTTTTTTTTTTTTTTTTTTTTTTTAGTGGGGGGTGGGTAGTAAAATCACCATTCCAAGCTCAGCTTACTAAACTAAAACATCTCTTGGCAACTTGCCCACGTGATCTGATTTATTTTTACTCTTGCAATAGTTAAGTGCTAACTACTCTTACTTATAATTCCCCTCTGAAAATAAGCCATGTGTGCAAGTGCTTAATGCAAATATAATAGCAGATTTTCATGCCCATTCAAAGCAAACACTGGGGATTTATGCTCTTTATACCTTCAACCCCACCTGAACATAAGTTATAAACTATCAGTGTTGATATCCTAGCCTGTCTCTACAAACATGAAAGAAACACAGCCTGCAGAGCAGTCACATCATGAGTGCTCTGAACTGTGCCTGCAGGCACCACTGCTCCAGCAACCAACATCTACAAATAACCCCTGATGACTGACATCCCAAGTTAGCCCTTAAGCATAGGACCAGAGGAGAATGAGGGGAATTCAGGACCAGAAGCCCCAAGCTGATCCCACATGAGACAAACCTGGGCTTGGAGTCACTTTGCAGAGATGATCAAGGTTGCTCATTCTGATTTAAATCTGGTGTGGGAGGGATAAAATCACATTCAGGTGATGCAGTGCCACACAAACCTGGATCTCTTTTGGATTGAACTATATTTGACTGTTAGCAACACCTGTGATTCCTCACTAAATGAGTTCTGAATGTAAAAGTCAGTGTTCAAACTACCTATGGTCCCTAAAACTCCTGCTATTCCTCTTTCCTGCTATTTCTCTGTACGCCCTTACCTCTCCCTACCTTTGCTTTCAGATAGTGAGACTGCAAAACAAGAGGGAAGATAAATTCTCTTTGATGGATTCTATAGCTAATATACAGGGCCTTGTATAAAAAATATGGTGGATGTATATGTGATTGATTAGAGCATGTTGTTTGTATTGTATTTGGAAATTAAAATATAGGAAGGAGGGAATTTCAATAGCAAAGTGGAACTGGTTGTCATCAGGATTGATGTTAAATGATCATTCATGTCTGCTTTATCTCACACCAAGTTTCCTTTAGTGGAATTTTAATAACATAGACCTTATTGTGCACTATGGTGATAGGATCCTGCCAGTGTTTAGTTGAGCTGGTTAATTTACAGGAGCTAATTTAAAAGGTAGCTATTGTATTAAGGAATATGTCCCGTTGGATTTATAACCCAGCTTTTAGGGTATTATTTCCACAGGAAACAGATCTTCATCTTTTCTCCTCATCTACACCCTTGCTCTCCAGCTTCTAATTATTCAAATGTGAGGGGCATTTCCTTCATTTGGAGACAAAAACATCATCACCATATGATTTATGAGGTCATCTGTGAAGTGAACTTATTTTGGCTTGTAAGTATTTATACAGTATTTTGTAATATATTAAGCTTGCATATAGGGATAAGTATAAACTCTTATCTGATTTAATCCTGTCTTGGAGAGAGATTTTTCCCCTGCAAACATTTAATGTATTTACTCACAAGTTTTGCCATCAAATATAATCATTCAGCATACAACTCCTGCATGATTGTAACACTTCACAATCACTTTTCTCACCAATGAAGCCAAACTACTGTAGTTGAATATGGCACCTATTTAACACTTTTAATCCATGCAACCTGAGAGTTTTAACAAAAAATTGCCTTACTATTTTCGGAACTTCAATCCAAATTAAACATTTTCCATCAGTTGCCATTTGTTTTTATAAATTTGTTTC
This sequence comes from Phaethornis superciliosus, assembly GCA_023637945.1. Classification (NCBI taxonomy): domain Eukaryota; kingdom Metazoa; phylum Chordata; class Aves; order Apodiformes; family Trochilidae; genus Phaethornis; species Phaethornis superciliosus. The sequence goes on from JAJQWJ010000011.1 coordinate 3,554,697, forward strand.
TGTGAGGCATTGGCTGCAATGTCTGTTGTCATTCTGGAATGAGCCCTGGTATCTTCTATTTATTCCATATTGGCCTTCATACAATTCTCAGCACTGTAGTATTTAAGAAAATTTCAAATAATCCATTGAAAAAGTATGACTGGCAAAATAAATTTCTCTGGCTGGTTCCTGTAGCCAGCTCTCATCTGTTCATCAGCCATAGTGAAACATTTAAGTGGCAAGGGGGTTTCATACACTCACAGGTCTTTTCTGCTCACTTTCTGCTTCCATTCAGACAATAAGAGTTCTACTGGCACAAATGTTCACAGCAAATGAAACTCAAAGCCTCATATGAGCATCTGCAGAAGGGGAGATGTAAATCTGCCCAAGAAGGCATCCTGTGGGAAGTCCTTCTGTGTGCAGCCATTCAAAGAACAGAAAGAGAGGAAACATGGCATATTTTCTAATTGCAAGTGATGAGCAACACATATTGAATCACAAGTATTTACACTCAGTCCTCAGGGTAAAATACTGGAAGACGACAATGGTGAAATAAATTCATACAGCATCCAATCTAATACTCATTAAAATAAGTTAAAAGACAGATTGAAATTGGATTAGGCCAATAGGTCCCAGTCTAGCAAGGATCTCAGGCTTGTTGGAAGTCTTATTGTCTTTAAGGACACCAAGCATGTATTTGAAGTTATGATTCTCTTTAGGTGCCAAGATGCTTTGGGACCAGAAGAAATGAAATTAAGGAAACTAACTTGTGAGGATAAACTTGCTTAATACATTTTAAATGTTTAACAAACTATATCCTCCAGTTTAAAAGAAAGTTTTTTAGAGAGTTGTTTTTTTTTTTAATATTTTTAAATGTTTTGTCTTTTTGAAGACAGAATGCAAGATGCCACCAGATAATTTCTCAGAATCCTTTGAGATTTTTGAAAATGATTGTTCTCTATTAGTGAAGCATGCTTTGGTGAAAAAATTTGAATTTTAAACCTTGTTTTTTCTCTTTCCCCATAGAAAGATGAAATGAAGCACTTCAGCCAAAGTCAACCCATACAAATTCACTTAAAAGCTTCACATTGCATAGCTACATGCTCCACGCTGGATTCTGAAGGTAAAATCTATTCAGGATGTGTTCTCAAAACCTTTTATTCCTCAGAGCTGAGTGTTTTTCTTGAAGACATTTTTATTAAAATGTGAATCAAATTTGACAGTTTTGTTTCTACACGTTAATCCGAGCTATGTGTTATGGCTGTAGATAAATTTTGCTGCCCTTCTTCAGTTAAATATGACATTACTCCAAATACAGTTCAAGTAAAGCTGAGTGTAACTTCTGGCACAGCTGACATCAGTAGATGTGATGTTTGTACCTACTGTAGGAAGTCAAAGATTTCAAAAACATTTCAGAAGAGTTTTGCCTCTGAAGAATATCAAAGCTTGATTGTGCCTGGCATGCATTGCTGAACCTTTGTTTTAAATTACTAAACATGAACAAAACCTGCACATACAAACCCAATAGAAAATGGAACTTTGTAGCTAACAACAGAAGGAGCAGACAGTATTAATATTGTAAGTTTAGTGGGAAGTTCTACTCTTCTCTGATTGCAACTCACTGCTTACTTTAGAACTTTATTGTGTCTTTCCCTGAAATGTGCCAATTTCTGGCTTGCTCATCAAAAAAAACCCAATGTTAATTCCCATAAATATGGCACATACCTTATTGCAATTTATAATTTCTTTTTTATCAACTCTGTCATGGAACGGAAGAACTTCAGTTTCAGACTGTAATCAAAATTATTGATACTTTATCTGCTGTAGTCATGACAGTTAAATATCTTCCCATATTTCAATTCTGAAAACTTAATTTTGATACCTTACCTCTCAGACATTTAATAAAAAACCCAAACACATAACAAACTTTAGGTTGAAAAATAACATCATCAATCTCAGCTCATACACTTTTCTCTAGCATACTTCCTTTGTAACTTATATACTTTGTGGATGTGCACATCCAAACAATATAAATTGAATTTCAGACCTGCATAAAGCCCTGAAATAAATGGCCTTATACTGGTGTAAAAATTCAGTGATGAACTGGGGTCTGATCCTGCTTATTTTGTTCTCTTGGGAAATCAGAAAGGAAGACAAAGACAAGTAAAACATCAAGAAGATCAAATGTGAAACAACATAAATGGCCTGAAATTGACTCCTTTTACCTTGGTGACATTTCATTAACTTCAGTGAAGTTTTGGAGGATTTTTATTGAAAGGCAAGTGAGAAGAGACTAGGGTGAAAGGAAAGAAAGCTTTTTCTTGCAGACCCCAATAGCCTGATTTGCTGAACTGTGATTTTATGTAGGGAAGAGCAACACACTATTTTCAACATTCTGAAATAACCTTGTCTCTCATCTCGATTCACATGTGACTTTGCAGGTGATTTGTAACAAGGGTTTCTGGGGAAAATCCTAGCCATGCAGCAATCAGGAAAAAAGGCTCATCCATAATTGCAACCCTGGTTTTTTTGAATGAAAGTTCTCTTCAGGTCTCTTACTAGTCACAAACACAGGCTTTGACTCCTTGATTATTCAGAAATGTTCCAGGAAGATGGCTCATCGAAGGAAACCAAATATATTGTGTTTCCTATCTACTGGTGACTATTTTTCCAGTTACTTCAACCAGAACAAAATGTACAGACACAGACACACAGACACTGTGAAGTTGAGCTTCTGACTTAAGACTAAGCAATGAATAGCAGTCTGTATTTGCATTAGTCCCTGTTCCAAATATTTAGTGGGGGAAAGTGAACACTAAAACATTTCCTGCCTTCAAAATCAGGCTGCGATCAGAATTAGACCAACGATTCCTGTTATTTTTATCACTCCATGGTTTAGTGCCTCTCCTGGTTTAGGAGCAACATGAACATTTGTGGTGGGAGTCAGCATCTAAATGTGGATGCCTATATTTGAGAGTCTGGAGTCGGTTGCTGAAAAGCAGCCACCTGGAGCCATTTCAAACAGGGCAGTAGATCTGTGGCATCTCCCCAAGTTTTGAAGGTGTCACACATGACTGGTGAAACACATGTCCTCTGAACTGCCACTCTGGGGGACACCTTCAGATTAAAATGAAATTAAACCTTAAGTTCCCATGGTAGACAACAGAGCTCAGAAAAAGAACTGTTCTATAGACAACCTTCACCAAATACGTCTTAAGGCTCTGTTAAGTTCACAGCCAGGGTATATGCAGAGCAAAATCAGGTCTTCTAGTCAGAGTGCTGGACCCTAATTTTACTGGACAAACCATGGAAGTCAAGAGAAACACTCCACTGTAGCAAATTTAGAATTGCTTCAATATTGCAGAACACTGAAAGCAAAACTGGAATAGCTCACAGTGTCTTGAAAACAAACCAATAAAATGCCCTGAAACCCAGGCTTTATAATATGTAATGAATTTTAAAAATTGTCTGATACCAATACTTGCATACAGCTGGTGATCCTGGTCTTGAAACTCTGTCAATTTTATTTTTTTTATTAAAATAAATTTTAAAAGCCCTTTATATCACCAGTCAGCTGGCACTGGTATGAAAGCAAATTTTACAGCCAACAGAAAAATCCATGAAATTATGTATTCCTTATAGAAACGTTGATGCAGCTGCTGGTGGGAAGAGCAGTGCCCTAAGCTTTGCCTCTGTTATTTTGCAAATGGTCCATGCTGTGAACAGTGGTCAAGCCCAAAGCTGCCAGATGCTCTCTGTGACTTGAATATCTGAAGGTCATCTGTGTATTCTGATGGCTGAGGTGCACCTGTTTAAATGATGGCGCAAATCCCCCAAATCCCTTATCAAGCCTGAATGTTGCCTCCTGACAGCAATTATAGAGCACCAGATGAACTTTTAATGGGACTAAACTTAATTCAGAAGTGGACTGGTGTCCTGATCCCACCTGTTGTCAGCTGCTGATAACAGAGTTTTCTCTCCCAAGCTTTCAAAGCTTGCAGTCATGATGCAAATGTGCTTATGTGTATTTACTGATCTCATGCATAACTTCCAGTTTTATTCATCCAGGAGGGATCCTGATGCCTTTGATGTGTGAGATGACTGCCATGTGGAAAGGACCAAATTCTTCTTAGTTTTCTAAAAATGCAAATAGGAAGTTATCCATCTTTGTAGTGTTATCTTGAGACCTCAATGTGTATAATCCCTTGTGCCATTCTCCTGTCAGACCAAAGGAACTCCCAAAGGTCTTCTAGGTTAAATTCACAGTCAAAAAGATTGAGGTGAAAGGAATCACTGGGATGGAGATTTTCACAGTGAATACTCCTATCTGATATGAAATGTGTTGGTCAATCATCTGCAGACAGATTTGACATTACTCCTGACAGAATTTGGAGATGCCCCAAAGATTTGTATTATATTTAAAAAGAAAAAAGGGGGGGGTGGACCAATCATGCAGATGAGTTTGTTTTACTTGGTAACTTTGGATCTCTCAAAGCGTGTGTCAACACAGCTGAGTAAAGCATTAGAGATTGGGGAATGATGAATGTCAGTCATACAGATCAGGAGAATGTGTGCTGGGAATTTATGTGGAGTTACAAGAGTTTAAGGGATATCTTAGGCAAGAAAATCAATTTTTTTTGAGCAATGATGTGACTGTGATTCCTGGTGTGTATAGAAGGGAATAGTTTGTTAAAAATGGAAGTTGACAATAGGTTTGTGTGTGGCATCTGTGAGCCCAGTATTGGAATATTGTGTTCTCAGTCAGTGATATTATGAAGTTGAAAAATTCACAGATGGGAGGCACAAAGGGTTTTGAAGACTTGAGAATATCCATACAGTGATAAATGTATTAAGTTCAGTCTGTTTGGTTTTTCAGAAGAGCACAAAAATACTCTCACTGAAGAATATACTTAGTATTGAAGTATACTCAGATATACTTCACTCTGATCAGGTACAATGGCTGGAATTTAGAAATAGTTTAATGCAAGTTCAAAACCAAGCACAAATCCTTAACATGGAAAATAATTCCAGCAAAATACAAAAAAACCTGATAACTTTTCAGTCTTCTGAAATTCTCAAATTGGGCAAGTGTATGGAATAAGAGGTGATTGTTCTCAGTCAGAAAATAATTAAATGACATTAAGTGGTCTGTAGGAATCTGTCTGGGTGATCTAATAATTGGAAACTTTGAAAGGGATGAAAAGAGTTTGAGTAAGATCTTCCAGAATACTGTGTAGTAGAGGAATCAGGAAGTCTGAACAAGGAGGCATCTTGTGCTGAAAAATATGGAAGATGTCAGAGTGGACCACAGAGAAAATTGGCAGCATCAGCCAAAGTTTGAGACAGGCTGAAACAAACATGTAGATCCCTAAGAATACAAAAGCAGCTTTGAACTTGATCCCAAAGCCAAAGTGCTGCTGCATGAGTATTAGAAAGTGTTACTGAATGCTCACACACATTTTATGATTAAGGTTTTATTTTAAGGTTATGACCTTACTGGTTTCTTTGCTTTCTTTGTACATATCACTTCTGGCAATCTTAATTTGACTTTCTTTCAGGAGCAAAGATAGGCTCAAGAAACCAGAGTCCATCCTCTGACATTTATAGAGCTTTATGTCTTGCATCTGTAATAATACTAGGGGAGGAATACAGTTTCCATGTCCAAACACGCTGGTCTGTTTTTATATAGAGAGAAAAAAATTACTCTGTAGAAGCACTGAGTTCAAAAAGAAAAAATGGAATTGGTGTTGCATATTAAATTGCTATGGGCATGGCAAAATATATTAGGAAACCAAAAATCTGAAGTTGTAATGGGAAAGGTTAAAGGTTGTTTATTGTGTTTCCAACCTGGATCAGATGGTTAAGGATAGGTTCAAATAGGCTCAAATGTTTTTGCATGCTTACATCAGTAAACTTTCAAACCTCAGATTCATTTCAATCATTTCAATCATTAATCATAGTTAGGGATAGGCAAATATGAAAAGCTACGGCCCACTCTTCCCACCCAAGTGCATTAAGATATGCATTCAGATTAATTTTTGGTTAATTTATCCTTATTTCTATAGCTAATGAGTACTGATTTGTGAATTGTAAAAGACCACACAGTGAGGAGATGTTGATGCAGTCTTTCTGCAAAACAAAGATACCACTGAGGCAAATATTTGGCAAGAGCTCTGTAATATTTTATGTTTGATATTAGCTTTTGGGGTCATTTTCCATATTGATAGGAGTCTTGTTTGACAAATCATCACAGCCATTAAGCCTTTTCTCTTATATTTATAGGCTCTAAAGCCAGAATACTCTTGTTTGTTGCATTTTATCCACTGATGCCTGTATTAACTCCCTTCTGATTAAACTAGCTAATAAGGCTTCTAATCTTGATTTGGAGACTGAGCTGATGGAACTGATCATGTTCTTAGATAAACTTTTGAAATGGTTAATTAACCTTCTTCTTAAAATGAGCAGCTCATTTCTTATGTAAATTTGTCTATCCTTGGGTCCCAGAGATAACATTTTGTTTGTTCAGTGGTTTCTTTGTCAATGTAAGACATTTCCCCTATATCCATGTGGTGCATATCCATACAATGTGATCAGAATGAGATCACTCAGTGCTTCCCTGTAGGATATTTATATAGAAAATAATCCTGAATGTGATGGGAGAATTATAAGGCTTGCTTCCTGTCTTTACGGCAACTTATTCTTTTTTTTTTTTTTTTTTTTTGGATAGTTGCTTTTGCAGTAATACTGCTCATCAGAGTAGCCAAGGTAATGATGATTTCTGATGGTGAAAATTTTGCTTAAAAACCTTTGCTTTCAGAGCTTTCCTGAACTGTTGATGACATTTCTTACAAACTCTTCCTCAAAGCTCTTCCTAGGTAAATTCAACTAACAACAACAACAATAATAGCAGTAATAATATTAACAATAATAAGTGGTTGATATTTACTTTGTTCCCATTCCTGTCTACCTGGACAAATTTTTAGCATTCTATGAGACACGGATCTGTGCAGCAGGATGCTAATAACCACCATCAGTTCTAAATTGAAGGTGACTTATTATGAAATTAATTGATCATTCCTGATCAATGTCTGATAGATCCAAATCACCAAGAGAAAGACTAGATGCATACAGAAAACTAGATGGATACTTTGCCCTTACTAAGACCTCCCTAGGCCAGACTGAATGCCCAGTGATGGAAAAAAACTTCCACTTTTCTAGTCCTAGCATCCTTTTCACAGACAACTTCTTCAGAACTATCAGCCTCGTAGCTCTAACCAGAATTTAGCTCCCTGAAAAGATAGACATATTACTCATTTTAAATTCATTATCCTACATTTCAGCTATGAGCTTTTAGACTGCTTCAGTGCAGTGAGATTACTTCTTTTTCTTTCTAATATCTCACTTCCCCAGCTATTCGTTCACTGCCAATTTCATTTCTTTACAATGCCATAGGTGAGCTGTTTTCATCTACAGGGTTCTTAAGAACATTAGTTTGCAAAAGGCTCCTTGCAAGACAGAATTATACAGACAAAAAAGAAGTCAGAAGCACGTGCAGGAAGAAGAGATTATGCTAGATGTCTTCATCCTGACACTTAAATGGAGTGTGACATTCTTAAAATATTAGTAGAACATGGGATGTCAAGAAAATAGTAAAATATTTGTGTTCTATTATCAAAGAAAAGATGTGTAGATGCATAAAGGAAGATTCAAACCCAGAAATGACAGGGAGGGTTAGGGAAAAAAAACCTAGTAAGGCTTTTTTTGTGGAGAAAACAGTATTGTACTTTATAGCAGATGAAAGCTTCTGTCTATTGTATGAAAGGGATAAAACAGAAAAGCAGTAAGTAATGCATAATCCAAAGTCATTGTTCAAGCTATACACTGCTCATCCCCTGGCAGCACTCCCAAGATAAACATCAGTGGTATGTATGCAATAAGTTTTCTTTCAGAAATATTTAAAAAACTCTATACTGAGTGAGTGCAGTAAGTAGTACATTTTATTAACATAAATCAAATATATGAATTAAGGCTACTTGCTTCTGGAAAGACCAGAGGCATCAGCCTAATTCTGCTCATCCCTAGGACTGGCAGATGAATTTTTTTTCCCATTTAAAGAAATGTTAAGTGAAATATGTAAAGAGGAAAGAGTTCAAGTCCATGACATTCTCACATAGTTCTGGTTCAGTAAGAGTTTACATGGACAAGTAAGAAACAAAGCAGAACAAAACTAAGCATTTCTCTTAATCCATTTTTTGTCTTGTCATGTTTAGGGAATATTGAAAACTTCATTTTCTCTCTGAGGTATGAAGCTCTTTTCAGGTATGTTACTAAATAAAGCATAATGTATTGTTTGTGGTTTTTGATACTCTAGCTGAATTCAGCAATTTTTAAATTGTTTTGTTATCCTGATGAAAATGCACATGGCCTGGCACACGGGGAAATATACTACAGGTAGAGTTAAATCATTCTTTTTTTGACAGAAACTGTGGGATTTCTTTAGCACTGGCTAGTATCCCAGAGCTAAAGTAGAGGGAATGTAAGCAAGAACCAACAGAAGTATTTTTGTTTCACGTGGATTTTCATCTGTGCATCAATTCACAAACTGCAAATTCGGATATTACATGCTGAGATTATTCAAATGTTTCACAGGAAGATAAGCAGAGGGTCTTCAAAGGCAAAGAATGTCACCATTTAGCCACTGTTTGAGAAAAAAACAAATCTAGTTTTTCAGTGATTCTGCTGGAACAACATCCTCACTCTCCAACTTCAATGACTGCAGAGGATGTTTGCCATATTTACCAATGTCCCTACCTCCCAAACCTATCCCACAACTAGTTAATCTCTCCCAGAAACAAGAGAAAATACATCCTCTGAAGTTTGTGTATCATCATCCCCAGTACTAAGGTCAGTTGCTACTTTTAGTGTCATGGAGCAGTGCTCACACTGATAACTGTGTCCCTTACCACAGCTTTTTAATTTAACTACTGATAAGGAAACAGAATTAACTCTTCTGTTGCTGTAGTGGTGAGAGGCAGTAAGTGAAAAAACGGGCAGATGTTCTAATCCTATAGTAAGCAAAATACACAAGAAAAAACAAAAAAAAAAGGTATTTGATTGTAAGAGGATATTGTACCTGTCAACAGACCTCTAGCAGACCTTTTCCTGTTTTATTTTTCTCCCCACCAGGGTGATTCCTGCTTCAAGCTCATAACAAGTTGTAAGTGTTCTAATGCACTTCTTTCAGGAAATTACTGATTCCAAAATGTCAAGTGATGAACACTGTGCTCCTAAGTACAATGTTCCAATCATTAATTACATTCATCCTTAAAAGTGTTTTCCTTGTTTCTGTTCAGAATGTCTACCTTGTGATACTTTTGTCTGCTGCATCAGAGGTCTCCTCCCTCTTTTTTGTATTAATACTGATCATCCATAGTTCTGAAAGTTAACTTTTGATACTGCTGAAGTTAATTTGATTTTGCAGAACCTTTGTGACTCTCACACTAAATGAATGCAGCAATGTAAAGCTGAAATACCTGACTTATTTGCTTAATTTTAGTCTTTGCTTTTATTTGACAATCTGAATGCTGACTAAAACTTTGAGGGATTTATAAGCCAGAAGAGCTATTTTTCTAAAATGTTTCTGAAACCTGCAAGACCCTGGAGACTTTTTAAAAATTTTTATTGCCATAGGCAATGATCTTGTCATAGGATAATGTTTAACATCATCCTTTTTCCCCCTGAAGCGATATTAAACTCAGAGCAAGGGATACACTTCAGGGAAAAAAAAAAAAAAAACAGTGTTTGGGTCTTGGTATGTAATAGGATATGGAAAATATGTTAAATTATATTATTTATAAGTAAGTAATTCAATTTAGCTAGCCAGTATAATGTTAAGGAACTGCTTTAAAGCAACCTGACAGTGACCCAGTTTTTCCTGTCATTTCTTCAATAAAAATTGATAACCCATTCTTGTCCTTGCAGAATTACTGTATTGACAGAGGAAATTTAACTCCATGCATGATTAATGACCGAGGTAACACTCTATCAAACATGCAACATGAGCTGGGATATTTGGTGCACCTGACAGCCCATGAGTGATGGTCCTTTGGAGGAATGGAAAGCAGACCATGACAAAATGACACTTGCCACTACATCTGCCCCATCAGTAAGATGGCACAGCTCAACAAATGGGCCTCTCGACCTCATCGCTTCCAGCCGAGCAGATCATTTCTATCAACAAGTTATTTAGGTGCTGAGACAGCTTTCTTTAATGCACTTTGTGGTTGAATAATAAGCCTCCTTCCACCTTTTGCACCACAGGATGGATGAGAAGTGAGAGAGAAGCAAAGCACCATTTGGAGGATGAACCATTGGAAATAATCGATTCCCTGCACAGTTTTCCTACGGAAGGTTGGTTGGAAATTGGGCAGATGACATTTATGCTAAGGCTCCACCCCAACAAAGTGTCAACCAGAGGTATGCCTGTAGGTACCATGTATAAACATAGACACATAAAGTCATACATGATGATATTTAGTCAGACACTGGAATGGTCTCCCAGGGAACTGGTGGGTTTGCCCACTTTGGACAGTTTAAGTCTCAGCTCGATGGGGTGCTGAGACATCTCATATGAACAATAATAGTAGCAGGGTGGGACCTTGATCCTTGAGGTCCCTTTCAACCTGACATTCTATGATTCTATGATACAGGCCAGAAATGCCAACTCCATTTTCATGGCAGAGCTTTTGGATGAGTTACAGTGTTACAATGAGAATGGTATCAGTCCAGTGCTTCACAGCAGCACAGAAGGGGAAAAAAATGAAGAAGGAAAAAAAAAAAAAAAAAAAAAAAAAAAAAAAGATGCTACTATTGGTTGAAGGAAGAAAAAACCACTTTTAGTGATCCATTTCTCTCCATTAAAGTCTGTCCATGTTTCCTCATGGAGATAAAACAAAGCTCTCCTTCTTCCTAAAATATAGGAAGCTTGCACCTACAACTATTGGACTTGTTTGGATCTTACTGATTATGGTGGCTGGCAGAGCTGTGGAAATCCAAAGTATCACCTTTGTAACCCCTTGGCTCCTTCTCTAGAGACTGAACCTACGAGTGCTGGGCTCAGTGCTGTACTCTGCTGTCTGTGCTGCACTCCATCCTCCTGCCCTAGGAGGAGGCAAATCAGTGACTGATGTAGTTAGCCCTGGGAGGACTGACTGACAATTCCTTTGTTTTGCTGCTCCTAGTTTTATTCTGCTTAGCTGTTTACACACCCTAGGCCTGATGCTGGACTAAGCAATGCTGACCCGTGGTGTTCTGCATCAATCTGCAGCTCTCTATTGGAGATTTATGTCTTGAGCTTTGCATCATGGCAGATGTCTGTGTTTTATTAAGCAGTTTAGTATGGCCTTTGTCTTTTCTAAGAACCATGCTTCCCCACTGTGTTGGAACTAAATCATGACAGAATCTAATTATTACAATGATTGCTATTTTTATGATCCGTATTTGCACAGACAGTGTTGGAGTCATGGATCAGCACTGTGGTCCCTGCCTTTCAGCACAGGAGGGGACTTGCTTTCCTGGAATTGTCATTATTCTTCCCTGTAATCTTCTTCTCATCAAGAAACTGCTGTATTTCATATGTTCCTGGTGATGTAAGTGGAGTGGAGCTCAGACCAATATCTAGATGAAAACACAGCTTGACTTTGCAGTTAATAATAGGACTGGGACTGAAATCCTAGCTCCTTTAGGCAGATCTTCCTGTTACAGGCTGAGTAAAACTCTTAATTCAGTTGCTACAGAGAGCAGGCGATACCTGTCAGCACAGATGAGTTACTGCAGTGCCCATCCAGTTTAACTAAGAATGTATAAATTAATATTTCTGACTCAGTGATGCAATTTCTGTTGGAAAGTGCTGTCTCCTTTGTGATGAGTATTGTAATGTCTGCCTTAAAACAAGGAGAACCTGCTCAAACCCACGAGAGACAGCTATCAGTGCTACAGTACAAGGACTTGAATCTGAAGTATTGCCTTCTTATCCTTCTCAGCCACAGAGAACAATTAATTTAGAATACAGTCATGAGAATTTGTTGGCTGTATCACATGCTCTGGTACAAGAAAAAGTTTCAGCTGCACTGGAACTACATGCACAGTTAAAAATAGACAATTTTTCCTCTTGAAAAAGGAAAGTCTTTCAAAACCTTGCAGTGGAATTTCAGTATGTATTTTTGCTGCCAAGTGTCTTAGTGATTTGCCACTAAATTGGTATTGTTCTGTTTGGAGAAGCCTCTCGGTGAAATCATTCCTAAAGATGGGGTGAAATGTATTTTCTGTCCTGTGGTACAGAGCTGCCTGTGAACCTGCTGCTTCTGTGCTGTGGAGGAATAAGAGATACATTTCCCAGTATGAGATGTCATGACCATGTCATCCTAACCCCTGAGAGTCAAGTGGTAAAACTCATTTCTTCACCATGACCTTGCATTTGTGATAATTTCTTCTTGCAGAACCTTCATTTTGTCCAGAGATGAGGACATGTAGTGTCTTTGTGAGCTCATGACCACCAGGTCTAATAATTGTTTTTTCTCCCCAGCCTGTTTCTGCAGTTCTCTCCTTCAATTTCATTAACCTGGTAATGAGGGGAAGTAGGGCAGGCTTCATTGTATATCAGAAAGTTTCAGGATAAGCCAGACAATTCTAACTCAACCTCACATGTAACATCTTGCATTACAGAGCTCATGTGACTTGAAATTCATGGAAGAACTTGTTGTGCCACAACAAACTCTGTGCAGCACTGTAGATGGAGTGCTAGAAAGAAAAAAAGAACTAAAAAAAAAAAAAAATCCCTTATGAAGAGAAGAACTGGAAAAAAATTGGGAAATTTATTCTGTGAATATTTTCATCTCTATTTGCTTTTACAGGGACTGTGAGCAAACAAACTTTTATTTGAAAAAACTCAGGAAAAGCTAAACACTAGGATTGGATGCACAATTCAGTGTTTTATTCTGCATTCACATAGGAAGTGTTGTAGACACTCTGAGATCTCACAGCACTTTGGGAACTAGCAGCAGCAGGGAAGAAGAGATTTGGCATATGACAAGGGATAAAGAAATTAAACTCAGATGGAGAAATAAATTGAGGATTGTAGTAATGTCATAAAACCCCAGAAAGCAGACAGATGAGAATCACAGAATCGTTCTGGTTGGAAAAGACCTTTAAGATCATCAAGTCCAACCACAGATAACACACAATGGGTTTTGATTTTGACTTGGAGGCACAGCTTATGGTGACAATTCTGACATCTACATGCCAAAGATGCCAAAACCACTATTCTGAAAAATATAGTTTAAAAAAAAAAAAAAAAAAAGGAGTTGAAGAATGAATTGTCCTGGACTCTGGTCTGTCTGAAGCCACATTTTAGGTATTTATAACACTTATTCATAGTCCAATGTTGTTTATAGACCAAAATCATAATGAAATCATGCCCTGGAAGAGAGGGGGCCTAATTCAGCAAAGAGAAAAGAAATTTTCTCTACTCTGTCTCTTTGAGAGGTAGGACAAAAGTAACTTGTTTAATGAAAGGCAAGGAAAAGTTGGGTTAAATACTAAAAGCAAAAAGTGTGATACACAGGGATGTAGGCAAGCCAGTTTGTTGCTAACATGGGAGATCATTATGAACAGGTCCTACAAACATCTCTTGGGAATGATATTTACAACTTAACCTATTTTAAAGCAGGTAGAAACACTGTGATTTTTGGCTCTCCCAGACATATAATTCTATATTTCTAGGTGATGTGGGATAAAACAGGAAATTATCTCAGGATTTAAAATTTTAAACGGGCAAGCAAGAGCAATATAATTTTTTCTCAAGTACTTTACCTCCCTGTGTCTTGTATTTATCTTTTGCTGCCAGACAAACTCTCAGGAACCAGGACCATCTCCTTTAGCAGTCCATCTCCATGAAGTGCCTCTCTGCATCATTTCCAGGTGAGAAGGGAAACATTAAAAGAGAAGATATGTTCCTAAAAGAGTGGGGCTGTGATTTGACACTTCTGGATTCTCTCAGTCTTCTATGGCTTCAGGAAATATTTGCTCCTCAGTTTCTGCCTTTGTACAACAGTGACAAAAGTACTGATATAGAACAGTTCTGTGGTGAATACAGCCCTTTATTTTCCAGTCTTATTACAGAAGATACTAGATGAAGTCTAAGACTAATTACAGATAGGCTTGAAGGTGAAGGTTAATTTCATGCAAGTTGCTTTTCATTGAAACTCACTATTGAGAGTTTCCATCCACCCATGAAAAAAAGATGTTGGGATTTTTTCCCTGAAGACAGAGAGGGCTGCTGCCTCTATTGACCAAGATTTACAGCACTGGTTAGAAGTAGCACACAGACTTTAAAACACACTTGGTGTTCCCAAATTGGCTGAGTGCATGGTATCTCATGCCAACACTTACACTCCTTTACTGCACTGCTTTAAGGCCAGGACCCAGCTGTATTTCAGGAGAGTAAAAAAAGAAAGCTTCTAATTTCATCACTTTCCAAATCATACAGCAGTACTGCAATACTCATAGAGGGGATATTGACTCAGTAGTTGCTGGCATGAGCATCACTGCCTGGCTGACTGATATGGGAACAATACCTGTGGGCAGGATGGCAAAGAAATGGCAGACTTGACTGCACGTCACTAAACATATGAATCCATTGCAAGGAGTCTGGAGGTTTTACCACTAATTCAGAAAGACAATAATCTACAGAAGGAGTTCAGGCTTGAAGGTGAGCAGTTGCCTGATCAATTTGCAAAATCACAAATAATTGAAGCTGACAGTATACTCATTTCCAGGATATTTTGTTTGGATTTGTTTTCTTTTTACCTGCTTTTTATACTAGCAAATCTGTTGCCATTTAATTCATCCTATAAAGCCATTCTTCCCTGCAAACACTCTCTATCTGCCTACTTGCAGATTTTTGTGAACAATTCATCTAGGCAAAAATGTCAAATGAATGTGACTTGGCAGCTAAAGCTGTGTGAAAGTCAGCAGGTTTTGTTAAATGGGCTGTGTGCATACACTCCCTGTATTTTGGATTTGGTTTGCATGGAATCATGCCTTATGAGCTACAGGTTCAGACAAGTCATCAAAACCCACTCCAGATCCCCCATCTATTCTGGCTTCATGCTGAAACCACAGCAAACACTCAGCTCTTTTATTTGACAATAAAAGGCATGAGTCACCCCCTACTTTCTTCCAGCTTTCTGCCATTTCTAACTCCACTGATTTCAACATCAGCCTGATTGCAGGGAAGCCAAACTGACATAAACGTAAAAGGATATAACATTGAATCACATCCCTCAGGCTTAAAAGATGTATTGCAATGATAGCTGTTGTGAAATGAATACGGAGATTTCAATTTAATTCTTATTTGCAGCAGATAGACAGCATTGAAGCCTTCACTAGTAATACCTCTCTGCTCTGCAGTGCAAGAGTTCCTCAGAAATATGGTCCCTTATTCCATAAGAACAAGTGTAAGAGACAGTGTCATATATCTTAGGAGGAGAGGGCATCTCTGGGGTCATCAAGCACTGCATTCTGCATCTATATCACACACAAAAAAAATCTCTTTTATGAATTGAAAACCTTTCTCTTAAAGAGCTGGGGGTTTTTTTTGCTTCTCCTTGCTTGGCAGTAGTCCTCTTCAGCTATCACACTGGCCAGTGAAAAAGCTTCTGGCAGGACCTTATGAATGGCCTTAGTTTGGTCTCTTAACCTTTCAGCTCCCTGACATGAAATAATCAAATCTTTAGACTTTCAATAAAGACACAGGATTTGACAAACTGCAGGACAACCCTGCACTCTCTGCACTGCAAGATACATGAGCATCTGAGGACTGACATGATTTTGCCTTTTCCATAACTTAATTTTAAAAATTGTGTTCTTCTTTAACCCATGGGGCCTGACACTCACCTTTCTTCATCCTCTCTGAGCAGCTTTCTGACCTGGGCACTCCCCCCTCATCCTCCCTTACACTCATCACTGTCATCTGCAGTCAGAGAATACTTATATGTGTAAAAAGCCTCATTACAACCATATATTGATTACTTATAAAACAAGTCATTAGCACATAATCTGGTTGGGTGAATTGCCATCTTAAGGGAGGTGTAAACAACTTGGAAATTCCTTCTCAATCAGTGTTTCAGGCAATTGTGCAAACACAAAGCAGGGTAACAGGTAAAACTGAGGTACACTTTGTACTAAAAAATCCTACCTGATGCCTGGGAAAATTGATAGAAATCAAAATGGTTGGTTTTCCTTCTTATGCAAAACCTGATGAAAATAGCTTTAAGATGAATTTTTTTCCCAAATCTTTCTAAAGACTACCTGCTTTAAAGAATACTTTAAAGTTTGCTGATGAAAACCACAATAACTACTATCTGAATATTATTACAACACACCAGACAAGAGATCTGAAAAGCTTTTATTATTGCTACCTGACTTATTCTTACAGTGAAGAACACCACAGATTTCTCTTTTCATTTATCTTCTATTGCTTGAAATTGTCAAGTCACTGCTAATAGTGAAAATATGCAGTTTAATAGTTTTCTTATTTATTTATGTTGGCAGACCACAGAGAACCTTGATTATATCCTGTGTCTCTACCCCATGAAAATTGTACCCTTTTTTCCTTGATTTACACACAAGGTTCTAATCATAAACCATCTTAAATAGAAAATGTGTGAGGCTGTCTGCCAGAGCTCCCAGAAAGAGCTTGTCATAAATCAACAGCCATTCCAAAAGTAATTTCCAAAACCTTAATTTTGTTGGCCTTAAAAGTTATTTGTACTTTAAAACTTAACTATTAGTTCCACATCAATATTCTTCAGGAGGAGGAGGAGGGGGGAAGAGAACCAAAACATAGTATATGCTTTCTTTAATAAACTCCTTCTCCAGAAAAAAAAAAAATAAAAAAATCTTTTAATATTTCTTGCATGCAAAGTGCAAAGTCTAACGAAAAACTACCTAGCTGTAATTTTCTTGGGCAGTAAACCAAGCATGTTATGGCTGCAATTCTATTCTATAAGAAGGATGAGTGTTAATAGGAAAATGTTTTGAAAATAAGATTAAGAAGAGGAAATGCTATTATATATTTTTTATCCAAGATCTTTCTATCAATAGATAATAAAAGATGTATTACCTATACTTTTGTATATACACACAAGCACAGAGATGTACATATGTGTGTGTATATATATATCAAGCATATTTAGAAAGAGCTGTAGCTACAAAACTAGTATCTAACTTGAAAGACAGGAAAGAGAGAAATTATTCCATTGCAGCTTTGAAGGATCTATAAGATGTCACAATAATGCAGGTAAAGCACATTTTAGCTTCAAAGTTTTATTATACAATAATTTGTTCTCTCCAGAAGGGATTCACTCCTTGTCCAAGAGGTTTTCTGGTTAAGCAATCACCTCCCTCCAATGTTCCAAATTTTATTTCTAAGTATATTGTCACTTACACCTCCCTGACTTTCTCACCCTTCCCTTGCCCACTTTTGGTCCATCACGGCTGCAGACATACCCAGGAGTCAGTCCTCACTGAGTTTCCTTTGAAATAAATTCAAGACAAATCAGACTATCAGTGAAGAAACTTCCTTTGTATTCTTCATGTTGCCATTCAGTTATTTTTGCAAAGGGGTGATTTTTCTGTTTATGGATCTCATGAAAGTTCTACGGATATTAGGTAGAGCTTCATCGATATTAATAAAAATTTAAAAAGCAAGCTCTGTATTTTTGCCTTTGCAGTAGCTAGTGAGATTTTAGTCTTCAGTAGAACAGTGAATCAACAGAATAATCTCCAATTCTGTAAATAAAAGCTGAGATTAAATAAATCAGTATTTTAGGAGCTGGTTGCTAGAATTATGCCACTTGGTAATTCAAAAGGGATTGAAATTTTCCCTGTCCTCCCTTTGGAAGTAGCAGGAGTAATTAAATATTGAGCAAGCTTAAGATGGAAAGGAGCATATGCAGTTAAAAAACTTGAATTTACTGAAATAAATTATTTGTTCATTAATAAAGAGAACAAGACAACACAAACAAGTGAGACAGGACCTATGTAAAATCTTCAAATGAACCACATGTCCTGAGAGCTGAACAAGACTTCTTCATATAAATTTAATAAAAGGCTTGGACAGTAAAGCATGAGACTCAACCCTTAGACTCCCAGAAGAAATTGTTTTAGATGGGATTCTTCATCTGCTGAGACATGGCTTCGAGGAGGTTTTATTCCAAATTATTTTTTCTTTTGTAGAAGTCTAGCATTCTTGGCTGAACTGAATCACTCAAATAACTTACAGAGTCGAAAATTTAAATTTATAAAGACTGACATTTTAAACTTAAAGATTTGGCATACTTTCTCTACTGGATGGTGAGGGCCTGAGAGAAAATAACTAATTAAATCTACCCAATGGATTATGCAGAATTCTTTGAAGTCAGTGGAGCTTCTATCCACTTTCACCTCCACTAATTCAACCATGGTGCCACTGTATATACCCTTAAATACAGAGCATTACCTGGCTAAGTGGCATAATTTCAGCGTCTAAGTTTAGTTTCAGATGTTAGATATGATTTTAAAATATCTAGAAAGAAGTTTGACAAGTCTACTGGACATTATCACACAGAGACATCTTCCTGCCCATCAGGCACAGCTGCAATGGATCCATGTCCTTGTGTCACCTGCCTGGTGATTTTCAAGAGGGAGCTCTCAGTGCTACCTTAGACTAAACTCTTGCATTTAGGCAAAATGAAACTAGATGTCAAGTGTCCTCAGTTTTACAGAAACTGCCAGTAATTTTAGCTTTTTGAACAGTTTTTAAATATAATCTTATCTGACAACCCAAAGAACATTAAATTAGTCCTTTAACATTTATGGATGGGCTGCTAACTGAGCTTTAGAAAACCAAAATCATTTTCCTACCACGGATTTTTTTTTTGTGTGACACTGGAAAATGCAATTAATCTCTGTCATCAACAGGAATGAAACCCCTACACTGCTTTCAGTTGCACTGAATCCTTTCAGAATCTATGCAGGGAATTGTGTTTGCTCACAGTTTAGCCCAGTTAAATCCAATTCCACATCTTCAACTGGATCAGGATGCTCACAGCCCTGTCCAACCTGACACTGAATGGGGCATCTACCACCTCTCTGGGCAGCCTGTGCCAGGGTTTCTTGACTCTTACTGTAAAAAATTTCTTCCTTATACCTAGTCCAACTCTTTCCTCTATTTGCTTAAAATTTTGACCTTTGTCCTATCAGTACAGGCCCTGCTATAAAGTCTGTTCTCAGCTTTCCTGTAGCCCCTCCGGGCACTGGAAGGCCACACTAAGGTCTCCCTGGAGCCTTTTCTTCTCCAGTCTGAACAAGCCCAAACTCTCTCCAGCCTTTTCTCATAGCAGAGGTGCTCCAGCATTGGTCATTTTTATGGCCAACATTTGGAAATATCCTTCTCCAAAATAAAGTTTTACTTTGTCGTTTTTCTTGGAATAAAATCCCACACCCTGCTCCTCATAGTCAAGCTTATTAAACTACAGACTTCTCCAAATTACAGTAAATCACTGTTTTTAGAGGAAAATTTAGAGGGAACCTAGCAGAAGACTCTGCTATCTAGGAAACAACCAGCTCTAAGAAGAGACATGGGTAATGACATGTTCATAACTGAAATATTTCAGAAGGATCCATCTGAAGGAAATGCACAGAGAAGGAGCATCTCTCACTGTTGGCAACATGGAACTTATATCACCCACCCCATGTATTGAAACATGAAGTTGTTGCAATACTTGTCTTACCTAGGACTAAAGTTTTACTCTGCCTCAGGCTGGGACTGGCATTTGAAATATTTGGAAATCTTTGTGTCTGTAGTCCTTTTGAAGCAGGCGAGAGGATTTTGTTGTCTCCTCGGTGATTTTAGATCCTTCCTGGTTTTTTCCTCACCAGATGAGCTACCAGGACACTTGCTAACCAGATCACAGAAACACATATCCCACTTCAAACATCAATACAATAATCTCTGAGGACAGCAGTATTTCATAGCCTTGTCACACAAATCCTAAATCTTTGCAGAGCTCTTACACTTCCAGTTACTGCTGTTCTAATTAATAATCCTTGCTTTAAAAAAAAAAAAAAAAATCCATTCAGTATAAGTGGGCTAAGTGCTATTTATCTAAAAGCCTCTGGCAGCTGAAGCCTGGATTAATCTTCTAACCCAAATCAAATCATGTCAACTCAGATCAGCTTCCTTCTGTAATCTGATTTTTGTGGGTAAGTCAGATTCCCTCCCTTTATGTGACCTAAGACAAACATGAAGAGGGAAACTTGGCATCTCTCTGGGAGGCAGATCCTTAGATGATGAAATTCAGCACAGATTCCTTCCTTTTCATGAACTTTATCAATTTAAGTCACCATAAGATATAGCTTGAACTCTTTCATACATTTCGTAGACCATATATTTGAAAAGTAATAAGTCCATGAACTTATCTTCCTATTTTATTGCTTTCTCTTGTGGTAAAGTTTGTGTGTGCCTATTCAAAAATCTGAGATACTCTGCACAATTTTAAGAACGGCAACATAAATTCTTATGCTTGTTCTCCATATGTATATTCTTAAATTTAACTATCCTGTTAGCTTCTCTGCTGCTTTACAGCATTTATTTCACTAACTTTCTGCATAAGAAAACCTATGCACATCTCCATTTAAAAATGAAATGTCTGTGGAAATTACAGTAAACAGCAAATGTTCCTGCAGATAGATATTGACTTTACAGTGTGATTAAATTATATCCATTCTCCTCTCTCTATTTCTGCCATGCTTTGAACAAGACTTCAGTCATTTGGGTTTACATTCCCATTTGCAGAGAAAAGCATTTTAATAGTGACAATTGCTGATGATAATTTTGTCCCCTAAGCAGGTTATTTTATTAATTTTTTTCTTAAGGAATTTGGCAAGTATAGTGCATCCAGCAGCAATTTCCATTTTGATCCTAGTTTGGCTGCTGTGGTATAAAAGTCTGTTCTTAACCTTAATAATTTTGTTATTCTGAACAGAGAGTTGCTGATCCAGTCTACATCCTGGCCTCAAATACTGGAATATTATCACTGCAAAATGCACCACAAAAGACGAAGAAAAAAGAGTGGATGAAAAAACACAGGTCTGTCAAAAACATGCAAGTCTCTCCAAAATATACAAAAATCCCAAATGCAGGACTGGAGGGTGTGAAAGTCACAGATTTAATTAATTAATTCTGAAGGATAGTGTTAGTTCTGAATCGTAACATTATGACATTAATTCCACGTCATATCTTATGTCATTTCTGTCAGGAAGCTAAATTGGCTTTTTCATTATAAATGAACATTTTTCCTTTTTTTTTTTTTTCCTTTTTTTTTTTTTTTTTTTTTTAATTTTTAAAATATATTCAGCATCTTTGACAAGGAGAGACAGTGTTGTCTCTAGAATACCACCTGCATGCTACCTCAAACTCACTGCTTTGCAATAAGATTCCTGGGAGCAGAACAGTTAAATTATAAAAGTGAGTTACTTAGGGTTGAATCCATAAAGCAAATTAAAGTGTCAAGTCTGACTCCTGTATTTAAGACATAAACTCCAAGCTGAGACATTCACACCTCCCTATGACATCCCTCTCCTGCATCTCCTAACCTGCAAAACTTGCAGGCAACCTGCCTCGTGTTGCAGAGGTACCCCAGGTGTCTAATATTCCCTCTGGAGTAGTTCCAAAACCATCTAACTCTTGATAAAACTCTTCTTTTGCATCTGTCAGATGCCCAGTCCCTCTCGTAATCACAAACTGAGATTCATCATGCCTGTCATTATTGCCAGGAGTGACAGGGATGAAGGAGCATGCAGGATCTGGATTTATTGATTTGACTGCCAGGGACTTCAGTGTCATAATTCCAACCACATTCAGATTTCTCTAATCATCAGTAAATGAGCTATTCCTTCATGTCAAGAGGTAGATATCTTTGAATTTCCTTTAAACAACTACTTTGACGTTGTGTAGAATAACTGAAGTTCCTTTAAGTTATCAAGCAATTGGTATTAGCATGACAGTGTAGCCTAATGGCTGAGGTGTTTAGCTTGGGAAGGAAGATTAAGGGATGTACTGTGTTTTAGTGCTCTTTAGAAGATTTGTTATAAAACAGACTTTTCAAAACTTTCAGTGTCATGAAGTTGATGCTTTAGGACTTATACTCTGCCTAGAAATAATCTATTGACTATTATCTATATATTCTTGAACACCAGCAAAAGGTCCTGAGTAAGATCTCCATGATGTTTTCAAAATATTAAAATAAGAGTTTAAATATCAAGAAGAACAGAGTGATGTCCATTCAGTTTTGCAGGCATTTGGAGCTTATGCTGCTTGACATGAAAATGGAAGAATAGGTGGCAGTAATGCTGTCCTTTAACACTTTCCTCTGTCCTATACAATGCTGAAGGGCCTTTTAAACCCATGCATATTTTTTTTCATATATATTTTAAGTTCTTTCATATTGGAGATCCTAGATATTACAGCATAGCTTCAATTGCTTTAGATTATCCTGCTGTGAGACAGGTGAGCTGGCAAAGCTGGAAATGACACTAACATGAGCAACCAAAATCCCAGCGTAAGCATCTAAGCTCTTCTGGCTCACTTGTTCTCTGGGAAATTTTAGCTGTGAATCTAAGAAAATAATGTCTCCACCTCAGAGAACAGTCTGTACATGCTCAGTTTAGCCATTAGTTTCCCTGGAAACTTAGCAGAGACTCCAGAGAGCTTTCCTTCTGAAGTACTGCTCAGGAGCTGCAATCCTGCTGTCTGCCCCCTGCTCACCATCTGCAGGTTAGTGCAGGGTTTCCTTGGGAAGCTCCATCTGCTTTTACTGTTCTCAGTGACTCATAAGTACACAATACTCTCTATTTTTATCATGAAGGTTTCCAGCTGGAGATCACTGACTGAAGCATAAAAAAAAAAAAAAAAAAAAAAATTAAAAAAAATGTGATAGCATATATGGATAATCTATCCATTAATGATGTATAAGAACAACCACAGCAAAGAACTGATGAGCTACCCAAGGAAGAAAATCAACCAATACTTTGCTCAAACACTTCTGTTCTGCCATCATTCTCAGTCTGTCCACCTGCTGACCACATTCTTGAATCTCCCTCTCTTTCTGAAGCAATTGCTACCTGCTTTCCCCTTTCCTGCAGGGCTTTGCATTTTTATATTTCTTCTACTCTGCTGCTTTATACAGCATCTTGCAGCATTACTGTCAGTGTCACCTCATACAATGAACTTTTACCATCATTTCTGTTTTTCTTTTTCTAGGCTTTGGCTTGTTAATCTATCCAGGCTTAGTTTTGAACATTTAGGTACTATGACCTACTGATATCAGGAAAATTCCTGGGTAACACTGAGATCATGGCAAGAGTAGTAGAGCTGGCCCAAAGTGAAGGTCCTCTTCCTCCAATTTTAGCTTTAAATATAAATTTTAGCTTTTACCTGCAGACTTAGATGGGGATCAGACCCTGTAGCCCATAGACCCACAAGAAATCCCTGGAATGTTAACTTAGATTTTTTTGGTTTTCCTTGCTTATCTGTAAAAAGGGAGTAGTTCCCTAAAAATCTAGAGAGAAAGCATCTGCATTTACTAAAGATAATGAAAATAATAATCTTAAAAGGCAAGAAAAACAGATAACATTAATTGCTCAACCTTCTCCAGATTTCTACCACAACTACGGTTATTTCTATTTTATTCATAGCTAGGAAAAACTGGATCCCCTCTTATTATTTTGGGGTTTTGTGTGTGTGTTTAGATTTTTTTTTCTGTAATTATTTGCCTCTTCGAAACTGGTGGACTACCTGCTGAAGCAGCAAATATTTCATATAAATAGGAAGTGATCAGTGTGAAGAGGTCTGGCTGGAACCTGATGAGAAAAATCTCACAAAGCCTCCATCTATATAAATTAACACAATTAAGGCTCATTGAACATTCCTCTGGGCCCACTGACAAAGCAGATAAATAACCATCCAGCAGTGTGCAAATGTGTAATCAGATAGAGTCTGGAATTCACTGGGACATGTGGCTATAAAGTGGACACAATGTCAAAATCATTATTTTGCCTAAGACTCTTCTGTTTCTTATACCTCTGGCTCCAGCTCTGTAATTTCTCCATCAGACATTTAGAAGAACTGAAGATAAACAGCAAAAAACTAGCACATAGAAACTAGCACAGCTCTACACGATGGGAATTTAAACACCAAAATAAAATAAACTGTATTTAAATGCTGGTAGAAAATATAACTGTGATTCAGTTGGACAGATATTATTAGTTTAATTGAATATTAATAGGATATTCCATTTATATCTCCTGTTCTGTCTCAAAGTCTCCTAAGATATTTTCCAGCGAGTTTTAATGATAGTGTAAAATGCAGCTACTTCTGAGATAAACATCTATCAGAAATCAGTAACAAAACCATCATTTAAAAGCTAGGTAAGAAGAATTTACCACTTGATTCCATAAACTGGAATATAGCAAGAACACCAGGAATGTTTCTAAACTTTCTCCATGCAGTGATTTAACATTCACTCTACGTGGAAAAAGCAAAAACCAAAGATTATATTATAGAATCACAGAAGAGTTTTGATTGGAAAAGACCTTTAAGATCATCAAGTCCAGCCCTAAAATGCTGCTGAAGTGTCATCTTCTGTCTGAGGTGTAAAACTGGGGTAGTGAGGGTAGTTAGTGATCAACAAGATCTATCTGGGGTCCAGCTTGCTGAGGTGAAAGAAATATATCCAGTTCATTATAATAATTATATTCATATTATCAGACACCTGCCCTTATATGACATACTGTGACTGCTGAAGGCCACCAAAAAGCAGACAGAAGACTCAAGACTCCTGAAAGAGTTACAGTTTGGTGCATTGCACTATATGCAGATAAAGTTTCCCTGGAATTCAGCCTAACGTAATAAAATAAACACACACTCATCTATCCCAGATGAAACCCCAAAAAGCTTTCAGTCTGAGTTTCTAAAAGTTTCAGGAATCAAATGCTAGTGGCACACAATACCACCAAAACGTTAAACAAGTAACAATTTTCATTTAATCCAGAAGTTTAAAATACCAATTTCTGTTACCCTTGAAAGTTCTCTAATACCCAATAATCTTTTTTGAAATGCAGATTGAGATATGATTTACTCTAGTGTAAAATTAGGAGTAAATTATTGAAATCTCTGATTAACAGATTTCTTCTAAGAAGGCTGTGCCCCTGTACATAATATTCTGTTAGACTGAGAATTTGTATTGATTCCTATTTAATGGCATCTAGGGAACTGCTAACCCTATGTCTTATAGGACATAAATATTAATTGGATTAAGCACATTTTGGCACATAAGGGTTGGTGAGATTGAGTCATCTGTCAGTTAAAGGTCTGAACAACAGCTACGGGTCAGGAGGAGAACCCTGAAGGTGAACAGCTTATTATATACCAAGGGTTTGCAATTTCCCTGTTTCCACATTCTAAGGTTGGAACCTTTCTGCAATTCAATGAAGATGATTGGATCACATTTTAAAGCTGAGACAGAAATAGAATTATATCTTCCTGGGATTTTATGATCCATTCCTTTGAACACACAGTGCTGCTTTAAATAAACAAACAAACCCAGAATATTATCTCACCTCCTATGCAGAAAATACAAAACTAACAGAGCCTCGTCTTTCCAGCATTTAGATGTTCTAATGATGTCAAGGGAAGTGTGTGTGTTCAGCTTTGCTAAAGAGGAAGAAATGATACATGAACAGGCAGCCAGGGCTGCTTGCAGGGAGGACTGGATAGTGAATGGCAATGCTGGAATTCACAACATTGTGTTCACATCAATGGATCTGAACAGTTCCAACTGGGTAAGTGTAATTTAGACCTATCAAATCGAGCCACAGAACAATGTGATAATTTGGGAACTCAATTCTGAAGAGTGCACAGCTTTGCAGGAAGTTAAAGAAGTTTGGATCTCAAAATTCAAAACATAAAGTCCAAGCTTTCTAGGCTTCTGTGGAAAGTTTCACAAAAAAAGTGACAATTCATTTAATCCTTAAGTACTAATTATTCTTTTTGTGGCCAGGATGAGTGTAGCTTCCAGAGTTGATTCTATACTCTTTTCTAGCATTATTTTTTTAGTATCTTCTAGAGATGATTCTAGAAATTTCTAGGTGGCTTTCTAGAGTAACTTCTCGATTATTTTCTGGAGTTGCTCTTAGATTTTCTTTGTAGAGTAGCTTGTAGTTTGCTTTTAGTTGTTTCTAGAGTCTAGGTTGCTTGACTTTCTAGGTTGGTTTCTAGATTTTTCTAGAGTTTTTCATTAGAAAAATACTCCTTAAGATATGAAGATAAACCAGGGAGCAACTGTGTCTCTGTGCTGACTTACTTGAAACCTTTGCTTTTGCAGAAGTGTTGTGCTGCCAGTATGAAATGCACCTGACACCACTTTAAACATTGTGTAAGCTGAAAGTATAAAGTAAACGGGTTTTATTGAAAAAAATGGGAAAGATTATAGTTCTGTTTATAAAGTTGGAAACACATTTACATAAGAAACACATCAAACCAACAATTGCGAGCATACTGATATCATACTCTGCTTACAGCTGTGATTTCAGATTTTTTTTCCCCCCTCTTCTGATCTGTCTTGCAGGCAGTTAAAAGCTCTTTCTTAGGAAGGTTTTACTACCAAATAAAAACCACAGTGTTTTGCAGGGTGATTTTCAATCTCTGAATTTCCATCCCTGGGTTTTTGTTTTATATTTTAACTTTCATCCAGACTGCTGTCAAATAATTTAATTTCAGAAAATTCATATCCCTAATTTTTTAATTAATACCTTTCTTACTGTGATTTTGCTTTTTTGTTGTTGTATCATGCCTAACAGACCTAAAACTTCAGAATGTTATCTGGTACTGAATTTCTTGCAGAAGTAGAGGGAGACTTTAAATAGCTTTTTCGTGTTCATTCCTTTTCACTCCTTCAAAGCAAGAAGTTGACTTTTATTTTTACATTGTATTTCCACATAACCATTTTTGTGGAAACAAGTTGGGTTTACATGCAGTACTTGTGATAGGGATTTTTGCTGTAATGCAACAGGTTTTTTAACAGAACCTTTTCTATGACCTTCCATTCCACTTAACAACATGCTTTCCCTTTGCAGTGTTTTACTCATTCAGAGAGCAGAACTTTGGCCATCTCTTATTTTGCATTATTTATTTTCATGTATACACCTGAACTTGACACACACTACAGAGGAGCTTTCAGGCTGTTGCAACTGATTTTTATTAGCAGATGGGTGCTGGGATGGGACCAAAATCAAATTGGTACACTACGGGTGGTAACAGAACCAATCACACTTAGTGCTGTTAGTGCACTCAATCTAGTGAGCACTGAGGCAATTCAAATGGAAGCCCATGTTCCTAAAAATGTTATGTATAGTTCAATCACTATTTGATAAAGGTAATGATTAAATATTGAACTTAAAAAAAAATAATTCTTATTTAAATTCCTATTTCTGTTCTTGAACTGTCCATAACTAGCTGGTCATTCTTTAGAGAAACTCCTAAAACTCACTCTAGTTCATCCTCATTGTACTTGCCCAGAGTTTCCCCTTCCATGGTTGGGACACACTTGCCAGGAGTGATTGCCAAGGAAAAAGTTTGAGAGAGTGGAGCAGGTACCTGAGCCCAGGGCTCTGGTGCCACTTTAGATATCTCAGTGAACAAGAAACCAATGAGACAGAAGCTGTAGGAGGACCAAGATACCTTTGTGCAGTAGTGTTCCCATGGAGGTTTCAGCAGGGAATGTCTGAGAGACACCAAGGGAATATACAGAGCTGGCACTGGGAAGATGAAGCTGAGGGCCAAGTGGGCAGAAAGATATTGGGACCACCTGCTGGGATCTATTGCTCTGGGGAAAGCAGACAGCACAGTTTGTCTGAGGGATTGCACTTGTGAACTTCCTGGGGATAAGACATCAAAACTGAATTCACATTTATGTTTTCCTCAGCAAATCTTTTCTCTGTAGTAGATCTGGGACAAAGTTGCCTTTTTCATTAGCTCAGTGTCATGTAGGATCACGTACATAGGAATGAACTTTAGATATAATATTCTCCATCCAGGTAATTTCACTGAGATAAAAACCACTGCAGACAGAAAACCTGAGCAGTATAAATTTTGACTACCATGTCTATTTTACCCAAGAAAAATTGCTTTGTTAGTTTTTGAAGTTGCTGCTCAGTGGGCATCTGCAGGAGAGCCCTCGTGATGTTGAAGTTATTTTCCTTTACATGGGTCATCTCTGTTTAAGTTTTAGATAAATTTAAGGTTTATTATTAGATCCATGTCTTTACTTCAAGTAAAGAGAACATAGGTGCAAGAAACCCAGAAAGAGGGACTTTTGTGTCTGTGACTGATGAGAGATCCCCATCCAAGTCTGACCAGGCTTTCCGTGTCCTCTTTTTGTTTGTTTCTTTGGTTGGTTGGTTGGTTGGTTTCTACTTAAATGAACTGTAGCTTGAGGAAGTTATTTCTTGGTGTGTGGAGGTCATGCCTTTTAATATATATTTTGGGAAAGCAAGAGCATAAGCAAATGGAAAAGCTTCAACATTGTTAATTTAGCTATGGTATCACCTTAAGCTCTATGTTTCTGCAGTGTGAAGAGCTCCAGTTTTGACAGACTGTACCAGGGATAACATAAAATTAGGGAAAAAGTGAACAAATATAAAATGTTTTACAAATTGAATTCCAGAGTAACTGTTTTTCTTCACACTTCCACAACCCATTTCGTTTTAAAAACTAGAAATTTCACAGCATTTTAGACACAAAATACGTAGCAAACACCTCTTTGTATCATGACTTAAAAACTCTTCCTGATAAACAACATTTGTGTTGCCATATTTTAAAATCAAAATAGCTTTATACAGAACATGGTCAGATTCTTTTATCATCTAAATAATTCAGTTACAGCCCATACAGAACATCTTTTAGGTTTGTTATTTTAAATACATTCTTCCTATGCGTTTGTCCTCTAAGTTTGGTTTTTTTTTTCTTCTCTAAGGGCTTCATGGTATTTTAAATGCAAGTTTTTCATTGAAATCTTTCTAATGACTCCTGATGAACAGTGGGGAAATCTGTGCATTAGACTGATGTGAGCTCTATTCCCTTCAGTGAAAGTTCTTACTATTTTAAAACAAATGTTACTGGTTCCAGTTCAGTTCTTACAATGACTACAGTTGACCTCAATGAGATTTTGGTCAAATCCTAAAAGTAAACCTGGTCATAGAGACTTTCATAAAATCATTATGATACTACTAAAAGTAATTTTTTAAAACATTAATTACACTGCATGCCTTCCTTTCTCCTTGTCATCTAGCTTTTTCAGATATGATAATACTAAAAGTTGCTACTTCTCAGAAGCTCCATAAAACAAAGTTCCACACTGCCCTGTGTACCAGAGAAGGAAGATCCCCTGGGTTATTTAATTCAATACTATCCTATCATAGTCAATTAACCATGTCCCTAGAGACCTTGTATTCAAAGTACAGGAGAAAATAAATGGAAGATCAGAAAGACAGAGCACAGATAAACAACTGAAGATGCTCATGGGGATATTTGACCGTCACATCAGCACACCATTAGCATATTAGCATCTTTTTTAATTGGAGTTACCACAACAAATTATTTCTCATGCTCCAGCCACAGGAGGTAGGAACTATTTTCCCTTTGTCAGTGATATGATTGGGCTATTACATCACTGTGAACATTAGTTTGTATATCCTTTGAACTGTAAGGTATTGGCAGATGATAACTTATTGCAGAAGGTGTAGTTATGTGATCTGGGATATCATGAAGCCCATTACAAAGGTTCAAACCAAATGAGGCCAAGAAGATCCTGAGTATATTATAAATAAAAGTACTACCAACAAAATCCCATGTGCATCACTATAAAATCATGTTAAGTTGCCTCATTCAAATTTAACAGGTAGAACAGAGCCTTGCAATTAATGTCACTATCTGTTATTTTCTTTGTAAATGATGTGTTTTTTCTTCAAATAGTCTCTGCTTTGCTGTCATCTACCCCCATAATACCTAAATCCCTTTCCACTGGGATAAAGTTTGATTTAATTCCTCCGAGTGTTAAGAAATGTCACGAATGTGTCTTGCATTTGTAAGAAGAGAGAAGCACACCAAGATGCTTTCATCACGAGCTGACTTAAAAATTAGAGCTGTGCATGTAAATGAAACTGGTGCACTTTATTAAAAATTTTATTATTTACTATTTTTATTTATGGAAGACCTTGCTATGTGGAGAAAGGGTACAGCTCACTAAGGAGTTCTCATGTACAGATATAGGGTGAGCTGCACTCAGTGAGACATTTTAGAGTTTTAAGATTTTAAAAAAGACTATTTGAAGAAAAAACACATCATGTACAAATTAAAAATAGCTCATTTTCCCCCACCCTTCAAAAAGGATGAGAGTTCTAATGACAATTTAGGAATCCTGATAAAACAGAGAAGTTTTTTTTCACTTCTTCTCATTGAAGAGAGACTGATGTCAACTACCTGCACTTATGAAAAGAATTTGATACTGTCCCACAAAGCATCCTTATGTCTAAAATGAAGAGACTCAGATCTGGACCACTCAGTGGATAAGGAATTGGCTGGATGGTTACACCCAGTGAGTTGCAGTCAGCATCTTAAGGTCCATGGAGAGACCAGTGATGAGTGGTGTCCCTCAGGGGTCCACAGTGGGAAGTATGTAAGGATAAGTTTAATTCACCATGATTAAGCTCAAGAATTTAACCAGATTGTGATCTATTTCATCTCACTTCATGGCACAGACTGAATTAAATGGCAGTTAAAACTTTAGAAAGAGGAAGTAACACAGCAAATCAGAAGGAATAATCAATGACAAAGTGCATTTAATCTATTTCTGAACAAAGAGAGGAATGAGTATTATCTCCTGCATGTATTGAAATTCCATCTATGTTAGATGTTCACTTAGTTACCAAGAGGGCTATTTTATTTTCCCTTTCTAAGCTGGTAGATTGTGACAATGTTCTTGCACTTAAAAGATTCTTTGCTGTAGCGTGTTCTGCACACAATGCCTCAGACCTTAAATGATTTTAGAAACTGAAATGACACTAGGCTGCATGTCAGCTTTCTTCCTAATGTCTCATGGGGGTCTGCCTATTTCAGAAAATCCTTTTCTCTATGCCATACAATTAGCAAAGCAGCTTATTATGAAATATCTCATGGTTACAAATAAGGTGCTGAATAGCGAGTTATTTTGTACATGTCTGCTGCAATCCAGTAGCTCTTATTTCATCATATTATTACTCAGATTTTTGGCCAAGGTACATGATGGACTTGGCTTTTGAAAGCAATGACGTATGGATACAATAAGGTGCATCCTCTCAGTATCCTCTCAGAATGTTCCTTTCTTACTGACTTTCTGTATTGATTGCCTTGACTTTTTGGTATAGCTAATGTACTGAAAGCCTCTGACAGACATTTTATTAGTATTCCATTAAGATCAGGAAGGCCCCTGATGACTATCCTGGCTGACACACTGAATTTTTTTTTTACACCCAATTATTCCAGTGCTAAGCCTACATATAGAAATACTTGCAAATTTAAGTAAACTACAAATCAGTACAGAACTTACCAGTTTCAGAAGTTCATTAATAAATTCACCTGGGTTTGGACTGCACTTCCTCCGGGATATCATCTGTAACAGATTCAGAGAAATATGAATATAGAAACATACAAAAGTCTTTTCCACTTAGAAATCACTAGATGAGTAGAGTTTGAAGTCAGTAAGTGTGAGAAGGCTGCACTCACCATATAGCTCTAGAACAGACAGTCCCTGGCTAGGCTCATTCCCTGCTGCATGCTGATTGCCTGACCTGAGCCTTATACATGCAGCTTAGTCCCATTTACCTTTTATCTTAATTACTATAATTGAAGGCTACAGGCTGAAGTGGTCCTCAGGCAAGAGAAAATTAACATGGCAATTCAACTCCTGGCCTTGGCCCACCTGTGTATGATTGTTAACCAACCCCCTTTAGTTTCCAAGCTACAAAAAACTCTTTACTCTTTAGGCTTAGCATTTTTACTGCTATTCATGATCCATGCATTGAGAAAAATGTAAAATAAAAAAAACATAGGGACCGAATCCTAAAGATATACGAAAAGAAGAAATGCCTTGAGCTGAATTTTGGAGTTAATTACAGCATGTCTGCAAACTGCCTCATACCTCCTCCTGCAGCACTACCTTACAACTCTTACAATTCAAGAAATCTCATAGTATGTATTCAGCTTGAAGGCTCACTATGAAAGCAGAGCATGTATTTAACAAAAGAACCATGGAATTTGGTCAAACAATATCACAGTAATTCCAAAGAGACCTCTGCCTTATAATAACATTCTCCATCTGATCAGCAGCCTGTGCCAGTCATTGCAGATCCTGGAGTCCTCTTCTGGACATTCTATTCCTACAGCAACCTACAGCAATTCTATTCTATTCAAGCAAGCCCAAACTGTTCTGTGGATGATTCTTTACCTGCACCTTTTATTGCCTACCTGCCTGTATGCATGAATTTGTTAGCTACTGAATTTTTAACCTCTTAAAACATATTCTCTCACACCTATGTGGTGTCATCTGCTGGCTGATTATATGTAGTGGTCAGTTTTGGAGTATGATAGTATAGAATCTGCAAATTACTGTGGGATGACCTGGAATATCACTTTATCCTTGGAGTCTCGTGCCTGGGAGCTGGGAGAGGACAGACCTTTAATGGTGGGATCAAATGATGGCTTCTGTTCCTGGATTGCAAATAGAAAAGGAAGCTGGGAAAGAGACTGCCTTGTGCTGATAGTCACTGGGTTGCAATGGAAGCTTGTCTGGCTCTGGAGGTGTAGCTTGACTCTTTTGCCTGTCTGGCCCAACACAGACGATGCTACAGCTGCATCCTCCTCAGAAAGCTGTAAGTAGTCTAGGGGAGAGAAGGGAAGAATATCTGGGGTTTTATTCTAGCTCTGACAAAGTTTCTGCCTGCCATGGTCAGAAAGCATTTAGGTAAGAAGAGATGGGAGAACCTTTTCACCTTCCCTGTCTTAGGAGCCAAGTTACCTTTGGGAATACATTATCCTGTTTCAGTCAGTAAAAGGGAATAATCAGTCACCTTGCCATGGATGCAGAGGACCACAAAAAAATATAATAATTCATATTTAGAGGTCTCTGTTTCACCTAATTTCAGTATACAAATATTTAATTATCTAGAAAAAAATCATACTTCTGGGATGGTTTGTTCCATCTAGCCTGGCCAGCTATTTTCAAAAGACTGAACTTTACCAATTGCAAGAAGGAGCCCAGATTTTTGTAGTTTGCACTAGATGCTTTTTTGACAGCTTAAGTTAGAATCCAAGACTTGGAGATATTTTTTATGCTACAGAGTATCTTTCTACAGAGGTTCTACTTTAACCTTGAGTCTCTGGAATCAGCACAGGATTCTCTCACTGGGAGAAATGATTCAGCTAACACAGAAAGGTCAGACTGGATGATCATGATAGTACCTTTGCCTTCTTAGGCTCAAAATTTTATGAAAATTTGGAAGTACCTGCCCTTTGTCTCAAAATAGCCACTGAGTCACTGACTGTAATTACAAAAGCTGTAACAGTAAAGAGAATTTATGGACTTTATCATCAAAGTTATTTTGCATATATTAAGACTTTATGTGTTCCACAAGTATTACAAGAAATCTCCTAATAAATACAGATTTTAACTACCTCTGAAAAATCGTGAAGCTTTCAAATAAATTGCAAATGAACATGACCTGTGTTATCCGGGAGCACAGAATGCTCTTTTGTCTTCCAATATGAGCATCTTAGGTGGTACCAGAACACAAAGTAAGTACAGATAATAGAATATGAACAGAATGAGTTTTCAGCCTTTTGTTTCAGCATGTCAGCCCTCATTTCAGTTAAGGTATGTAAGTCAGATACGTTACCATGTTGACTCTTGCTCTACTCTTTCATATTGTTCCTATTTTTTTTTCATAATGTTCCCATCTCCTTGTATAATGCTGAACTATTTATCTTCCCTAATAACAAAGAAAGAAAATTGTGCTTTTTAATTGCTGAAAATATTCACTTTCGAAAAGCATGTTAGAGAAGAGGAAGGGTAACAGATTAAGGAAACACTTTAAAATAAATTTTCAGGAGATCTAGGTGCTAACCTGCTTCTTGGCAGTGAAGACATTTGACAAGAAGCTTTCTTGTAAAGAAAAGAGTGCTTTTTGTTGCTGATGTGCATCTAGATAACAATCCAGAACCATTTATAAATCCTATGTTCATAAGAAACCTGATAAATAACAAAAAGTCTTTTAAAAATTGCTAAGTTCACTTTAAACAGAGTGTTGGCAGCAGGTGACAGGAGGTGACCCTTCCCCTCTACTAAACCCTGGTGATATATGCTTGGATTACTGTTTCCAGTACTGGGCTTCCCAATAAAAGAGAGACATGGACTGGAGTGAATCCAGTGAAGTTCCACAAAGATGATTAAAAGTTGATTAATCTCACCACACAGCAAAATCTACCCAAAAAAGGCCCCAGAATTCATAGGACAGTAATCAGAAAAATTGGAACATCACTTTCAGGTTCGTTCCTAAGAATAAGTAAATATTCTACTATGTTTTTCAAAAAAAGACTCACTCTTTCATTAGTTACGTAACCACAACTTCATTTGGAATGAACAAGATAAATATTTTTACCTAACATATTCAGTCCAACTTCATACAAGGACAAAAAGCAGCTCTGTTAAGTAGCTGAAGGCATGGCTGGCAGGCATCACTGTTTAAATAATTGTAGCCTCAAGCCTCGTTTTGCATCAGGTAAGCAACTAACCCTTTCTTTTGCCTCCTCCAGATTCAAAGAATTTTTAACAATGCTGTGCAGAGGTTTTTTGCAAGGTCATCCATTTTTTATAACATTGTGTGAGTGCTGTGTAGGAGAGACACTGCAGAAGTTACAGCTCTGTAAACTCACTCCATGAAGACCAGATGATGGATCTACAGGTTTTGTTGCAACACTTAAAATCTGATTTTATTCTCCAGGTACAAAATAAACCAACAGATTTGACCACATAGGTGCAGTATAAATTTTCACTGATGATAACAGTTTAACAACTGAAAAAAAAAAAAAAAAAAAAAAGCATAATAATGAGAATGCATAAAGGTCACTAATACAAAGGAGCAAGGAAATCCCCAAGTACAATTTTTGCAAAGAAGTTTGTCCCTGTTTTTATCTAGGTTTAAATCCTTACCTGATGGGCATAATTTAATTAACAGACCAACACAGGAATACTGCATTTGTAGTATCCCTTTCCATAGCACTTCCAATGTTTTGGAAGCATAGTCCATTTGTCAGTTCAAACTCCTAGTGACTTTTTTTCTTTTTTTTCTGTTTCTTTCCCAATAACCTGGCATTGTTTTACTTTTTGGCTTAATGCTGTAAAAGAAGTATTTTCTCAGTTACCTCAAATAACGCCAAGATACCTGTTCTGAGTGCTAGTAGAATTCTGATTTGTACATTTTGGGATGGTTTTTTCTTACAATGCTTTTCATTTATCACCATCTGATTTTATTTCTTATTTTCCAGTCAAAACCATGACTTCCTTCTGCCATTCCTACACTCAGCTTTTACTCCTATGGCTAAGATAGAATCATCAGTAACATTTGACAGCTCACTACAATATCATTTTTAGATTATATGTGAGCACATTGAAAGGCACAGGTTTTAGCATAGATCCTTTGGGATTATGTTGGCAACTTCCCTTAATTATGAAAACTGTAATTATTTCCTATCTTTTGTTCCTATTCATTAATCAGCAGGTAATTCATGGGAGGACTTTTCTTTTTACACCATGACAACTTAGTTCCCTTTGAAGGGAAATGTTTTAAGAAGCTCTTTGAAAATCCAAGTCCACTGCTTACATATGAGTTTAAGAAGTGTACTCCTAAATGACATTTTTATGTATGGAAAAGTGACTTTCATGGGTTTTTTTTAGTGGGAGTGGGGGGCTATGATTATTTCTTTATGCTTTGTTTGACCTTTTGATAACATTTCTATGAAACTTCATGAATATTATAATTTTTGCGGAATAAAATTTCATTAATAGTTCATGCAATATAATGAACTAGTTTGTGATGTATTTCAAGATAATTTCATGTGGACCATTTTTTTTTAAATTTTAATTTTATATTTTATTAAACTTATGGTTGGAATACTTTCCTTAATGTTTATATAATATCCCATCAAAAATTAAGAAGATATTTCCTGAATAATGAACTATTTCATAATTACTTCTATGATTTTTTTTTTTTCTCTACGTAACTCATCTTCCATGTTAGGAAATATGCCTATATAAGACATCTTATCTGAAGTATTTAGAAAAGTACAACTGATCACATTTCAACATATCCACTATTTATTTTTAAGAGCAAACATACAAATACTTAATGTAAATTACTCTCCATTGCTAGTTTCATCTTTAACCTATTATCTTCCCACTAAGTTTTAATGCATTCTGCAGCTAAGCAAACAATTCAACAAAATTTCAGAACCACTCACATTATGAACTCTGCAGCTCTGGGCTTTTCAGTTGTGTCCAGGGATGGAGAGCAGACACCTATGGACTGGTTTCCAGAAAGCAAATTCTGTCTTCCCCTTGGCTGAGTTCTCAGCAGCTGTTACCAGATGTTGTGCTTCAGAAGTGAAAGATGGTTCCGTGAACATTTTTTCTGAAACATCAGTTCTGAAATGCCACTTTTGTGGGGTTTTTTGACCAGGAGTTGGGCAGAATGCAGCTGAGAAGTTGCTT
Source organism: Phaethornis superciliosus (assembly GCA_023637945.1). NCBI lineage: Eukaryota > Metazoa > Chordata > Aves > Apodiformes > Trochilidae > Phaethornis > Phaethornis superciliosus. Next base: position 3,591,632 of record JAJQWJ010000011.1, read on the forward strand.
TACATGCTGTGAGCTAAATTGGCCTTCTGGGGCTATGGCAGCTGAGACTCATAGAAGAAAAGGAAAACTTTGTGGGCCTTTCTCACAGGCAGAGCAAATCCCTTATCAGCAGGACCAAAAAACCCACCTTTTTTGTCTTTTTTTAGGAAGCTGGAGATGTCTTGAAGTTACCTGATATAGCTTGTAACACTTGTGCTTTCTATTGGAAAACCCACTGTAAAGAATTGTTGTTGTTTTTGTTGAACTCTGGATTTCCTGTAGACAAACATGAAATATATATTGTCAGAAGCAGAGGGGCTGGCAGTGTTCTCAGATTGCTTCCTCATTTGTGCTCTGCTGAATTTCTGTACTTTCACATATTTTCAAGCTCACATTCTGTATTTCCCTTGAAGAGCATACCTGCTGCTAAGAAGATGTTCTTGTACTGGGTAAATGTCTATGTAGATGGTCTTAAAGTAGGTATGTTGAAGACAGGATAAAATGCTATAAAGTATACCCCACACAGTGATAGAAGGCAGTAGTTTGAAATGTAGGTTATCACATGCAAAGCTAAAATACTATAGATTACATCTCACACAGTTCTGTAACATGATAGTTTTGACAGCATCTAAAAAAAAAAGGAATTCCACGAAACTTGTTACTTCAGGCAAAACACTGCACCCAATGACAAGGTAAATTTGTCTGGATAGTGTCTAGGTTTTGCAGTACTTGGAAAATCTGTTTTCTGTTAAGTTTTTGTCACTAGACTTTGCAGGGACAGCTGGGGACTGGAAAGTAGGAGAGGAGAAGGGAAGTTGGCTGGGCAATGGGCTGTAAGATTAGCAGGAAGAAGGACTCTTGATGGCCACTAAACTGCTGCTTTTCAAAGAAGTGATATTTTTTTACCTGGTTTTGAAAACAAGGGATCGAGTGTCTGTGTGTGTGTGTAGAGCAACAGGAAAAATACTGTCATATACCTTTGTAGCATTTGTATTCCCTCCAGGTAATATTAATGAGACAGAAGGTAACTGTGTGAGCTGTGTTATTGCACAGCTGGTCTCCAGGCTGCTCCCACCATACCACAGGGGTGAGACAAAAGATGCTCCATGATCTGCCAAGGTCACCCAGGTAATATGCTTCAGAGCTCCAGTGAGCTGCCACATATTCACTCTCCTGTTTTCTTTCTATCCAAGTAACACCAACAGAGCCTAGGGGTGCCTGCAGTCATGCACAACTCCATAGACATTGATATTTGTTATTATCCTGTAAAGGAGAGATGAGTTCTCTGTTTGACAGCAATCTGCATGCTGCCCGCATATGGTATTCCATTTGCTACTAATCAATAGTAAGACAGTAGTAATTTCTGTGGAAAGAATTACCATCATATCCCCAAGTCTTCTGAGGAGCAGCTGAGGACCCTGGGGGTGTTCAGCCTGGGGACAAGGAGGCTGAGAGGAAACCTTCTCATTCTCTACAGCTCCCTGAAAGGAGGTTAGAGGGAAGTGGATGCCTTTCTTCTCCCAAGTTCCAAGTCGTAGAACAAGAGGAAATGGCCTCAAGTTGTCCCAGGGGAGGTTTACATTGTCTACGAGTAAAAAGTTCTTTACCAAAACTGTTGTCAGGCCCTGGAAGAGGCTGCCTAGAGCAGTGGTTGGAGTCGCCATCCCTGGAGGTATTTAAAAGACATGGCACTTAGTGGTGGTTTATGGTTCAGTGGTGGTCTTGGCAGTTCTGGCTTAATGGCTGGACTTGATGATCTTCAAGGTCTTTTCCAACCAAAATAATTTGTAAAAAACAGACTTGTGGCTGCATTAAAAGAATAAACTATCCATCATACATAAAAGTTTTAATTGTTACTGCAATTTTTAAAGTAACTACAGTTAAAACATGCCTACAGCTATTGTTTTTTGAATGAATGAAACAATTCTTAGAAGTAAAAATAAGAAAAAATAAATGGTTTTGTCTTCCCCTTTAGTTACTCACAACAGATATGGGTGAAAATAAAAACATCCACAGCTCCTCAGATCTAGGCAGTAAGAATTTATAAAACATGAATGTGCCATCTAGTGTGAAGCTAAGAAAGAGGTGTGTTTAATCCTGGAACTATTATTTCTATTTGTATTTCTAATAATCCTAGATCATTAACTCAGTATCTGCCTCTTGTGCTTGCCAGGCTGACTCAAACACAGCACTCTACTCATGCAGTGACAACTAATACCACTATTTTTGCACATGTTAGTGTTATTTTTGGCAAAAAAAGGATTCCTAAGATGTGTTCAAGGTGAAGCACCTTCATTTTTGAATTTCCACATCAGGATGCCATGACAACAGTGACTGCTCAGCTCTGCTTCCAAGTAAAGGGGAAGGCAGCTTGCATTATCCACCATTCTGGACTCTGTTCTTTCAAACAAGATTTAAGCTTTCCCTTGAGACAGCCTGGTGAGGCAGACATATTCTGGCATTTTCAGAATGCATATTTATAGTCTTCCACCCAACTGCTTTCTGCGAGTCACTCCTGCAAACCAGAAACCTTTGGAGTAACCATCACTTATAGACAGAAATGCCAGTTTTGTAGTGAAGAATCAGATGTTATCACCTCATGGCTCACCACCTCATCACCCCATGATGCTCATAGTCACTGAATAGTCAAGAGTTGTTATTAAAAAAAAAAAAAAAAAGTCACTGAGGAGCATTAAATTATAGCAATTCTTGCAGGGCAGTTTTTGGTAAACATCAGTGCCCATTGGCCCAAGTGCTGGGTACTGTCCAGAGAGGGTCTCGTAGAGGTTTAGGAAATTTGACTTCTGGCATTTTAATGAGATTTTAATGAGTTTCAAAGGCAATTCTTCTTGACTGTGCTTAAAACTCATCATAAAGTTCCCTCCTGTTGCCCTTGCTCCCTTGGCACTTCCCTTAGGGCTCTTCACACTGGCTCTTTTTTATCGTAGATGAATTTAGTCCTGCTCCTTATAAAAAAAATATATTCTAACTCCTGTTTATAGGAGCTAAGTGGTAGCTAAGCACACTGGTAGCTAAGTTACAAGAGATTCATGTTTCATATGAGAAAAGGCAGCACTGCCTTTCTGAACCAGAACATTTCCAGAGACTGTGACCTGGGGATTAAAAAGAAACCCCAGTTAAGGTGTACTGTGTGCTGCACCTTTGTGAGAAATCTTCCTGTATCTCCATGGGTGTCTGCCACTTCACCATCTGATTTCATCCTCAGCAAACTTCCCCACTTTGATGTTGAGATTTATTCTGAATACTTCCAGTGAAAGCAATTTCACAAACTCCTCTGGCAGCTAATTTCACTGTCTAAGCAGAAATAAGATGATGAACTTTGAAAAAAAGCTTTCTGCAGCTTCCAGATGTAAATCTGTCTTCTGAACTGAAACCACCCCATCACCTAAAAGGAGCTGATACAACTAGGAGTACAGAGTGAAATTTCATACAATACAAGCACACCAATATGCTAAGATCTTCTACCATTATATTTTCTGCCTGCAGAAAATGTAAATACAGGAGTAAAGCACAAAAACTTTCAAAGAACATGTTCCCTTTGTATGGGTCTAAAAAAAAAAAAAAAAAAAAACAAACAACAACAAAACAACAAAAAAAAACCAAAACAAGCAAACAAATAAAACAAAAACCAAACTATGAAGTGCAATCCAAACTGAACTAAAGTAGAAAATTAGTGCCTGGAAAGAAATAAATTGAAATAGTTACATACTTGTCATCTAGACACTTGCACTGCTACGGTGGGAACAAAAGCAATGTTTTCTTTTTTTCTTTTCTTCCATAGCTAAAGAGCAGAAAAAAATTAAATGTAAATTGAATTGAATAAGCTCTTGCTTAATTTATTGGATTAATTTTAAAATACACCTCATAATGACTTTATCCTCTGAGAAGTTTCAGAAGCTTTTAATGCTTAAAAGGCCAGATGCTGTACTGTGCTGTGTATACTGAGGCATAGCAGGTCTTACTGGATGAAGAAATCACACCCTTAAAAGGCTTTTGTGCCTCAGAATTGCACACACGGGTAATTTGCCTGACATTTAAAAAATTTAATTTAGGGTTCTTAGGAAAGAGACATAATCATCAAATAACAGCTCACTTTCCATCCATAGAAATTCCTTAATAGTTCTAAATATGATGCATACTCTGAAAAATTACTTGACTCAGAACCATGAACTTTTAACACAATTAATTTAATTTGTAAATTGAACAATACGCATCATTAATGACTCACAATTTCCAATCTGCTGAATGGTTTCTGCCTCAAGTCTCAGTCGTTTTGGTCAACCCATTTTCTGCACAGCTTTATATTGCCTTTAGGTTTTGTGCAGCTTCCTCACCTTAACTCCATAATGCCCAATTTGCACATTCCTGCTGAGTGCTATTGGTGATGACAGCAATCTTGGGTCCCCTGTTCCTCTCCCTCCTTTCTGTTGAGGTGGGGGTTAATGTCTTAACTGGAAAATTGTCCCTGGGCTGCAGCAGCTGCCAACACAAAGGAATTTCCAAACAAGATGAGACCAGTGGAAGTGCACCATGGATGACTGAATTTTTTTTCTGAATATTCTAAACCAAAACTGTGCAATTTATGCAGATTGGTGGCTCCACCACTGAATTATCATTACATTCAGGATTGGTGCTTGAAGGAATCAAACTACTGTAAGCTTCAGTAATTTCTAAGGCATTAGTCAAAATTGCCTAAAATCAGGCAAAACTACCTAAAGATCCCAAGCATTTCAGTCAGGTAAGAAAGGCAAGAGGAGGAGTTTATGGTACGTTCATGGTGTAACAGGGTTGGACACAAGAGGTGAACTTTTCACCCTGAGGACAGTCAGACATTGGAACAGTCTCCCAGGGGAAGTGGTGGATTCACCCACTTTGGAAAGTTTTAAGTCTCATCTCCACTGCTGAGACATCTCATATAAATTATAGTATTAGAAGGGCTGGACCAGATGATCCTTGTGGTCCCTTCCAACCTGACATCCTATGATTCTGTTATGAACCTCTTTGAGGGTTTTCCTCTTAAATGGTTGTGCCAACGAATGAGAACAATAAAACTTTCCTTTGAAAAAATGGAGCAGGTGCAACATTTTGATGTTTCTAAGGGGTGCTGATGTTCTTTGAACACACCATGCTACAGGATGTTTTAACAAAATGAGGTGGATGATGTGACATGCCTGAGAGATTTTGATAACTGAGATTCCTTATTTATGAATCAGATTGTGCTGTAGAGCAATTAATTAGGGCACCGATTCAGTAATAATGTTATCAGCTGATCAGAGAGGTTTTTTTAGAGTTACAGTTAGGTTTAATTTACTGATCAGGTATGATGTTTTTATTTTAAAATATATTTAATCAGCACTTATATATTAATCATAAAAGGCATATACTTTGTGAAAAAAAAATTGATATATTGATGTGGATTTAAAGTATACCTGATGGAGCCTACATAGAAATAATTCTTCACATTAAACTTTATTAAATGCAAATCAGGTGTAGGTTGACTGGATGAAATAACCCAGAGCATTGCATATTATGCCAGGAAAAGAGAATTATGAAGTGAAGATGTAGGAAATTAATCCACTTGTGCTTTCAAATCTCTGTCTGCAAATATCTCCCAGTAACACAGGAGGGAATGTCAACAGTGTTTTGATACCAACTTGCTTTAAGTTTAACCACTGTAAAGTTCACCACTGTGCTTATTTGCACTAAGCAGCCTCTCTCCAAAACCAAGGACACTACAGGAAGAAGAGGGTTTATTTCACTCAACCTGTGCATGATTTTTCAGTCATTAATACCTTCTTGTCTGAGATGACAGAACTGCTCAGTCCTCCATAACGTGCAACTTTTTATACTGGAAGTTTAACCAAAATGCAGCTGCTGACTGTAGTTCACTGAAGCTTTTAGTGCAAACATTTTTGGAGAAATTCATGGCTATGCTGCTGTTTTTGTTGATGCATTTCATCTACACTTCCATCTGTGCAGAGGAATACAGCCACTGGTTTGCAAGAGAAGATATGTATAAGAATATATAATATATAAGGAGATATGTATAGCAAGAGAATATATGATAGACCTAACAACCTTAAAATTCAACAGAACAATTTCCTGTGTATTTTTCCCCCTTCCTTCATGGATGTACAATAATTTAGAACCACTGAAACTAACTGTCTAGTTTCTCTTATGTGAAAGCTTCTACTACTTGTTGTGTTTGGGTCTACACTCAAGGCAAGATGCTTCCTTGCCAGACTCTTGTCACTGCAGTTCTAACCACAGCTCACTTGCTCTGCCTAAATGAATTTCAGCTCACTTTTGTTTGTAAAAAAACCAACTAGTTTTGTAATTATCCTAGCCTGATGTGTCAAAATGATAATGTCACTAAATACTAGTGAAAAGGTCAGAGGAAATAAATAATTACAACTGGTATTATATTTGGCATTAGAAAAGAGAACTTTCTAAGGATTCCAAGTTACATGAAAATACAAAGAATATATTTTGTTTGCTTTCTTATTAAGAGACGTTCACATTTTAGTATTGTAAAATATTCTGTGGCCCAGCATCTGTCTTTTCCTTTTTCTGAAGACATCAGGATCTTGTGGGAAAAAAACTAATTGCCCCCTTTCGAAATGTACTAAAGCCCTGGAAAATATACTCTAAAAACTCCAAGCACAAGCTCTTTTTTTTTTTTTTTTAAGAAAAACTTTCAGAATTCTGGGGTAGAATTAAGATTTCTATCAGCATATTCTATAGATTGGTGAGGATAAGAGAGGTCATCAATACTAACTACACTCAGTTGGACTTCACTATATGTACACTTGCTATATATTTGATTATATAAGAAAGAAAGGGCTGTGTGTGTGTGCATCCATATGTTAGGTCAAACTTTAAGCAAATTCAACATCTAACATATCTTCATGGATCAGAGATAGTTTATTTTTACTCTATACAGCTTTAAAATCCTCCTTTTTAAATGACTTCTATGCACACTGCACTGCTGAAAACTTATTAAGTCCAGAATACTTCAGTGAAGTTTTGAATAGCTTATACTAAAGTAAGGCAAAGCAGATTGTGTTATTTATTCTTACTACTTATTGTCATTTCAGCCCCATTAAAGATTCTCTAGTCCCATAGGACGTATCAGTTCTGTTGGAAACTGTATTTTCTTTTCAAAACCAAGGATGTGTATTGAGCTTTTAGCACACATTAATGCTAATTAGAAAAGAGAGACTGGTAATTAGAAATAGCACAGCTCAGGGTTACAGATACATGTTGAAAATAGGCAAAGCTGAAAGACAGAAGTGTTGTATATATATAAATAAGAACTATGTACTCAATCTATATGGAACTCCTCTTAAATTATCAGCATAATCTGTATTTGAGCTTTTAGATCTGCATCATACTTGACTAATAACAAGCAAAGAATCATTCCCATACCATGTTATCATCAAAGTTTTATCTGCTTTACAAGACTTTTTAATGCTCTTTACCAAACCTGGTCTAAATTTATGCAGAAGAAATGCATTTATTGTAATTTCTGCTTTTGATTGAGAGCTTCCCTGTTTCAGTATGGAAAGATGAAAAATAGCTTTTACCTTCACTACTTGCAAAAAGAAGCCAACTAGTTTGGAGTGAAATTTGCAATCTTGACCTGCTTTAAATTCTGGAAGCACCAACTGGACACATGTAAGGAAGGAATGTCACCTGCCTTTCAGTCAGAAATCCACTGCTTTAGGCACAGAAACAAGAGGTAGGGCAGGTAATTCAATTTTGTGGAGATTCAATCCTATATCTCTCATCTCTCATTACTCACAAGTGTCTCCAAGTTGACTTGCAAGCTGTGATTACGCTCCACCTTTCCCTGAAGTTATCCCACTGAGAGTGCTGCACTTGCTTTCCTGGTCCTTACATATTCATTGAAATTAGGAGTCAAATCCTGGCATTCTAGATTCGTTCCTAATCCTTAATTTATGAAGTTATTTTCCCTTGTTCTCTCACAGTGGTTTAATAAAGAGCCCTGACTGGAAAGACTGCAAGTGCCCTATAGCAAGATATACTTCACTGTGTCACCAGAGCACTCTCAGCAAGATGAAAATATTTAACCTGGATCTCCCATGCCCAGGTGAGAGCCTGAACAATGAAACTATGCAGCACAGGGTAGTTGGACTGTATTACTTCATCTTTCATTCTGAGACAAATGCCTTTGACAACCCCCTCACTGTTTTGCTAAAGAGCTGCAAGCATCCAAGCATGAAACGACGTCTTCACTCTTATTGTGAGAATAATTAACCACTGGAAGAATTTACCTAGAGATATGGCTCATTTTCTATTGTGTGAAGTTTTGAAACACTGCCTGGATATTGTCTGAAGAGAGATTATCACACAGGAACATAGACATGTATTATTTGAACAACTTGTTGGGTCTAGGCAAGAGTCAGTGGAATTTGAAGCTTCTTAAGGTGCAGGACAGCTGAAATGATGATATGGGTCTCTTTTGTGCATAAAGTCTATGAATCTATGAAAGATGCTGCCTTGTAGTTATTTTGTGTGGTTATTTATTGTCCACCCCTTTTGCCTTTTGGTTCATAAGTCCGGAAAAAGCTCTATGTTTTTACTCAGTGAAACATGTATTTCAGGCTGTGTCATATAATGTATTCTTGTAATTAATATTTTAATGTTTGTTAACATCATGGCATTGACAGTATTGAAAAATGCACACTATTAGTCTTTAGGATTATACAAAATTCTGCATTCGATTAAAATATTCTGCAAAGTGCTTTGGCACAATGCCAAACAAGAGAATGAAAAGGTCAAAAATATTTTACTGGTTGGTTCATTTGTAGGCTGTTTCATTAAGTTAACATTATTAGTCTTTGTACAGAGAGAAGTGGAAGGAACTAAAAATTCTGTAAAGCTGCTTTGCCACCAATAAATTAATACATATCTATTAAATCACATATTAATGGGCAATATAAACACATTATCTTTTTCATTTAGATTTCTAAGTAATATCCTACATAATACTTTCTGTGGTGGTCCTGGGACCTACAACCAGTTAAGCCATAGGCAAACACTTTCCACAGCACAGTCACGAGTTTTACTTTAAAAAAAATGCTGTAGCTACTTTCAAATACAGAAAGATCATGCAAAAGAAATAATGACATAATAAAATGAATTAAGAAAAACATTATCATGGAATCACAGAATAATTTAGTGTGTAAGGGAGTAACAAAAGTGTCAGCTCCAGCCCCCTTGAATACAAGTTCCCAATACTGTGTATGACCTTTTCCAGTTGTGCTTTGACTATCCCATAGAATTTTTACAACCTGTCATGGAGAAAAAACTTTCCCTCATATTTAATTGGAATTTCCTGGATTACAATTTGTCTGTTGTCCCTTGTCTTTTCCTTGTGCTCATCCAAACTGGGTTGGGCTCTGTCACCTCCATATCCTCCCACCAGGTACCTGAAAATTGTGTTCTTTAGGCAAAACAAATCCAATTCTGCCAACCTCTTGTACTATGTCCTCCAAAGCAAAGTGCAGAGTATATTTTTTTTACAGAGCTACAGGATTTATATCCTCAAGTCACTGCAGCTATATAGTGTTTTATAGTGTATATAAGTTTTGCAAGAGAATTAAGAATGGCTGTTGTTCTGGTAGAGTCTCAGATATATTCACCTGTGTGTCATAGAACAGGGGAGAAATTTCCCATTTCTGTCCCACCATGATGAATTGAGAGTTCTGACTGCAGATTAATGAATTCTGGTCAGTCATCCAAAGCAGCTAATATGGGCCTATTATAATCTTGGACACATCTAGGTGAGTATCTGCCAAATACTTCTGATAATGGCTGTGCTATATTGTTGTCAAATTAGTGGCAATAGCTGGTCACTATATCTTAACTGGTCCTTTACTGCAGCTGAAACAAGCAAAGAATACTACTTTTTTATCTCCTTAAAAATAAAATAAAATAACAAAAAAAATAAATAAAGGAACTAGAAAAAATATCCAGAAACACTCCAAGCAGAAGAGGGGGACTGAGGTGATATGTGAAGAGTTTAAGGGTCGAAACAAGGATTTTTAAAAAGGTAAAAAAGTCACCACAGGGAGCTTGAGACATAGAAAGACACAGACAGTATTTTGTGTAGTGGCAGGACCATCCAAGTTTAGTGAAAGTACAGTAGAAAAAATTCTTGGTCAAAAAAGAAACTTCCACCTTGGAGCATCTCTGCCTTTAACTATGGCATCCAGGCTAAAAGTTGATAGCACAAACCTCTTTTAGATTAGGACCTCACACAACCTAATGGGAAGTATCCCACAGAAGAAACTGAACTAGATCTGTTAAAATATAACCTGCCACTAATAATGGGCAATAATCAATGCCTGTAAGGTTGGAGGAGGAACCTAATTTACTGGACCACTTGTCTTTTCCTACACTGCTCTTTAACCCAAAGGGTTAACAGGATACAGTGGCTGAAAACTGAAGCTTGCTAAATTCAAGTAAAAAGATGTATTTCAACAATGGCAGTAGCTAACCACTGGAACCAGCCTTCACATCAAGACTGAACATATTTTTTAAATGTGTGCTTTAATTCCAAACACAGCTAGTGTGGAACTGCTAAAATTACATGATCTATTTGAGGCATGACTAGGTGAGGGCAATGGCAATGGGTGTGATTAGTCTGAAACTCAAGAAATTAAATTATCTTCTGGTTCTTCTCTAGAATTCTCTAGAAAAATTCTCTCTCTGGTTCTTCTTCTCTTCTTGAACTTCTCTAAGTTCAAGTGAATTTTCCCTTGACTTCCCCAGGCCAGAATTTCACCAGATATCTTCAAAACTTCATTCCTGAAAATGCTGGGCTGATTTTTATCACGAGCAGAAACTGATGATGGCACTAAAGGAAAACCTGTCCTCACCAAAGCAAATGACTTGATTATTGAATGCTTTAAAAGATTTAAAAGAGCTTTGAAATAAACACTGCTTAGTGACACAGAGACTAGAAGGAAAGTCACACAGTGGGAAAGTTTATTCTATCAAACATGGCAGAAGACAGCCAGATCAATCTGAATTAGGCACAATGCAGAAAACTATTTGTTCCTTTAGCAGATAGATACATATTTAATAAAATCTTGCAGTTTTATTTAAAGGAAAAAAAAACAACTTTCAGAATGCCTGGCAAGCCAACACTATATTTCCTGCAAAGACATATTATCTTTATAAATATTTATTGATTTGAGGTGATGGTTTATTAAATTAAAGCCAAGTTAAAAAAACCCTGAATTTCTAAACTGATGCTCAGTGGAATGTATATTACAAAGCTTTGTCAGATAATTTGCCTCAAGTATGACTCCATCAAATTAAATAACCATAATGCCAGTATGGAATGGTTTTTAATCATACAGAACATCTTTTTAGGACATAATCCCCCCTTTTTCCCAGTGTATGTAGATGTTTAGAATAAAATTATGAGCAGGAATTTAGGAAGAATGATTTAACCCTTCGCTATAGGTTCCATTTCACCACAATTTTGAAGCCTGAAGCTGACCTGAAATCAAAGATTTATCTTCTGGTGAAGAAATCTTCCCTAAATATGAGTCATTTCATAACAACAGATATGGATATAATTGTCAAATGTTTGTTTACTATGGTGTCACAGTCTCCTGCATTTCCAAACCAAAGAGTATAGAAGATTCATACCAATATAATCTAAACTTCTGGCACATTATATGTGGTGAAATTTGATACTTACAGAGAAAAATATGTCTGAGGATGTCAGTACAGACAAGCAACCACATCATATACATACTGAAAATCTGAAAGGACACTAAATATCTAAGAAACTAGAATTTGGCACCTTACACAGTCAAACTGAAGGTGGGTTGTGTTTCTTTTTTCTAATTTAATCCTGTCTTCAGTGACAACTGACAGATAAAATAAAGAACCATGACCAATTTTCAACATTGAAATTAGTGTGCATAATTAGGCTCTTTGAATGAAAGTTGTAGTACAATTCCCACTCCTGTATGGTGTTAAAAATTAATGAGCAAGTTCTTGGTGTCCCAAGCATAATGGCCTTTAAGAAATAACATGGATTATCAGTGCCTTATTTTTCCTGTGTTCCCAGACATATATGATAAAATAGCACAGATAAAACAATACTACAGTTGTTTTGAGTTTCCTGATGTTCTGTTATGAAGCATGTACCAGAAAGTGGATGACTGACAGGTTTCCATATAAAATACAGCTGGACAGTTTAATCTGTGAACTGCACCCATGGTTACTTTCTGAAAAGACCTAATAACTTCTGAGGTAGAGCTGAAAAATCATGCCCTTCAGTGAATTCATTATCTCTCTAGCCTTTCTTTCTGTTTTTAGCATATATATATATATATATATGCATTTCCCTAGGGATAGGTTAATGTGTTTCTCAGTTCCTAGATTGCTCTAACAAGAATTGAAGATGATAAGAAAATGAATTCCCAAACCCATCCTGAGGCACACAAGTTTTGAATTCTAACTATTTGGTTGTTTCAAAGTAGGAGTTTTATAAACAGCATCTTCTGTGTCAAACAGAAAAGGTTTGACTTGTGGCATGCCTCAGCCACCAGTCAAATTAAATAATTTTACATTTGTATCACAAAGAGAAAAACAATTAGTGATACCTTGAAGAAAATTAGTTAAGAGCAAAGAGCTCTGAAAGACCACTAGCTATTGTAGATGGGTTATAATAACAGGGAGTTTCAATTTTAAAATGTAAAGAAGACTTTAGAGAACATGGACAAGAAAATGTATTTAAGCTTCCTGCTTTCCTAGACTTCTGTCAAATCTTTCTGAGATGTTTTAGAAACACACAAATTGGAAAGCAAATAGTAAATCTCTGACTCATTTGTCAGATTTATGACACTAAGGCTTGGTGTCTTGGTAATATTGTCATTACCTTTCTTCAAATTTTGAACTCTTAAACATTTCCCAAGGAAGTTGTAGTTCCTTGTATGAGAAGAAACACATGAGATGGAGAGATCATATGTGGCAAAAAAGAGAGCCAAAGAAAGTCTAGTTGAGAGAGGAAATACCTGAACCTCTTTGAAAAAAAGGAAAAATTTAAAAAAATTGTAATAAAACATGAGTGATCCAACAGCTGAACAAGTGCTACTTTTTGCTTTCACAGAAAGTTTGTGCTGTTCTAATGTTTAAAGATGTAATCTTATCATCATTACCAGACTTAAAAAAATAGAAATTCCAGCCCAGAACATAAAATTTGGTAGTTCTTTTGTTTACACAGCAGCTGTGAAAGTTTGTGGAATACAAGGAAGAGGCTAACAACTGCTGAGAGATCTTGTTCCAAGATCATCTTGAACCCAAGTTCATCTCAACCAGAAGCAGTATATTATCTTCTACTATCTTCATAAACCAGTATAATAGAGTTTGGGTTTTTTGAAAGTGTATTCAGTAAACTTGAAAAGATTTCATTTAGATGACATGACACTCATTAGGTCACAATAACTCAATCACTTGCAATTATTTCTTCTTATCCATATTGAATCATCTGTGAGGGACTTAAGACATGGTAGAACAAAAAGGAAAAGAAGGGGGAAATGCAGTGAATCAACCATAATGAGAATAAATGTCTCAAATAGGATTGCTGGGAAGCTCACAGAGTGTTTTTGTTGCTGTTACGGAACTAAGTCCTAGAGTAAAGCATCACATAGTGAATGATGAGTTAAAAAATACATTCTAACAATCTATGTAATCATTTCCTTCCAGCTTTTATGCTAATAGACGCAAAAGTCTCATGAGAAAAATGTCATAGCAATTTGCTGGGAGATGACCATAACGTGAGCACTCCAGCAGGTAAGCTGCAAAGGCAAATGTCCATTTTGGCATCCACTAAGCTTGGAGTGCCTGGATTTGAAGCCTTAGTTTTTCATCACAAAATATCTAAAGTGTTTTTGTGGGGGTTTTTTGTGTGTTGGTTGGTCTCTCTTTTTTTGTTGTTTTTGTTTTTTAGGGTTTTTGGTTGGTTGGTTGGTTGGGGGTTTTTTTGTTTTGTTTTTTTTTGTTGTTGGATTGGTTTGGTTTTTTGGTTGGTTGGTTGTTTTATTATCGCATCACATGGCACCAGAATGCTTCCAATTTGGGTCACTGCACAGACTGGAGACCTCAAAACTATAGAACTGACATCTGTCCCTTCAGCTGCCTCAGTGACAGACAGCTGTCTGAGGTCGTTTTCAATCACATGGTCAGTGATTAGAAAAGAAGAAAAATAAGGCTTGATAGTGGGATTTACTGATGTTGGCTGACAAAAACTGAAGGCTCAGAAAAAGAAATTTGTGGTTTCTCTCATCACAACAGTACCTACTGAAGTTCCTTTCTGTGTTTATACTTTTTCCAGGTCATGACAATGTATTTCATTTCTTCAGGCTACACTTCTTCTAATTTCCCCCTCCCTTTTTTTTTCTTTTCTTTCAACAAACTTCCACTCCTCTCAGTCTTGTTATTGGAGAAGGCTGAACTGTATTACATGAAAATTTCAAAATTGCATGTACTGTGAAGCACAGAGGATACATTATACTGAATAGTTAAAGCTTTAGAAAAATATAAGCCTGTTCTGTCAGAGTTTTACAAGTGAGTTATTAAGCTTCATTTTAAAATTCTTTTCACAAAAAACCCAATAACAATCAGTTATGGGTTGGTTATTTTTTTTCCCCCTGTCAATATCCACCTATAGGTAAGTCAGAAAATATATTGCAATTGATATACTACATTAAAGCAGTTTCAACAGAACCGATTCCTATTTGCTTCCTTGTCAATAAATCCTTCAAATGCTTCAATACTTATGCATCTCTTCAGAGTTTTAAGGCAGATAAAACAATGTTTTGTTCCACACCAGCAACTTAAGTTGTTGTTTTCAGTCAACTTTTTACATCCTTTACTTTAATAAATCTAGTGAAACCAGTCATCTTTTACACATCAAAGAAATTATTTATCTTCCATGCAATCGAGAAAGCAGCCTCCAGAAATCCTATTTGAAGGCTTCAATGAAACAGACCATACTTTTATTAAGGCAGAATATGCTATAGGCTCTGTTCACTGTACAAAAATGTTTTTAGGAAGATTTGTCCTTCCTGAATAGAGCAGCTAGGAATTCTTGTGTTAAACACCAAGCTGAGAAACAGAGCAGAGCTGATAAACTCTAGCTGGGACACTGTGCAGTTGTGATGATGCCTGGAACATTAATAAAGAAGCAGAGAGAGCAGAGTATTTCCCCTCTGCAGCACACAGCCTAGAGATTCCTCTTTCAGCAAACAGAGCAGTATTTTCCCTCCTCTTCTCCCCAGGAGAAAAATATTTGCATGTATGATTATGTTAACAAGAAGGTATGAAATGACAACACCAGAAACAAGCATCTTTTCCCTCAAGCCTCAGAAAAAAAATCAGTGTTTCATCACAAACTCAACATGGGAGAAATATATATTGTGTGTGTGCATATATGTTATATATGTATATATATGTATTGATCTAGAATCATGACTGCTTAATTCTGATTTCCATCCAACAGCACTAGGATTTCAGTCTTGGCACTGCTAATAATATTTGGATTCGGCTGAGCAATTTTGTATAGATGGCAAAGCGAAATCTTTCAAGAGTCAACTGGAAACTTCCTTGAACCCATCACCGACTGGCAGTTAGCAATAATCAGTAGAATTTTATAAATTATTTGCATGGCTATGGCAATGTGTTGGGGGGGGGGGGGGGAGGACTGCAGAGAAGCTCCAGAGCTGCCCACTGCTGGACACAAACTCCATAGGGGAGAACTGGGAAAATCTGTCTAAACACACAGATACTAAGTTCACACCTTGAATTTCTGAACTATCACTGCTCCAAGTTTGACTGGAAAGTTTAATTACAGTTTCTTTTCAGTCATAGGTCAGTTTTCCTCAGTCAAGCCATCAACAGTTTGCAACCCATTCTAATGGAAGTTCCTGTGAAGAAAATCCTGGTGGAATTGGTATTGAAAATGCCAGTGACAATAACATCATGATGGCAGTCTGAAGAAAAAACAGAAAAGAGGTGGGTTTGAGGGAAAAAGATCTGCAAAACCCTTACTGTGTGTCCTTGAGCAGGAATTTTTGGAAAGTCATACGTAGCATGGGAGTGTGTAACATTTCCCTTTGAAAATTAATTAGAAAGTTCTCCATCATTCTGATTATCCTCACTACCAGTGCAAAACAAAAAATGTTGGATTAATAATGGGATGTCATGGGGTGTGATACAATAAAACTGGGGAAAAAAGCCAACCCTGGTTCAGGGTAGATGTACTAATTAGTTTTGGTCTTTCTACTGCATTGTATTTATTCATCTTGGCTTTAGTAATATTCTTTGTTTCCGTTGCAGTTGTAACTACAAGTCTGGGCTGTGTTATATAAAAATAGGTTTTTTTCTCAAAACTTTATGAATCAAACCCAGAGGTAAATTTTATAATTATAGCAAAGTGATTTTCTTTCATCTATATTGCTTTGTATCCACTAGGTTTCACAACAGGCTATAGCTCTCAATTAACTCCACACCAAACCAAATTAAGCTGAAAGCTTGCATGTTCAAATTTTATCCAAACTTGGCAAAACCATAATAACATGAATCCTTAAACTGCCCAGTAATGTTCCAAAAGGGGTAACAGTATTCACTGAGTGCTTTGGCTAGTTTTTAAACAGTCATCCAGACATCTGTTATTCAAACTCTGCCTGATCTTGCTGTGAGTCCAAAGTGTGACACTCGTAGTGCAGGGAGAAGCTGAGACCCACATTTTCATTGCCTAATATATCTGCACGTGGCATAATTAAAAGCTATCACAAGTGAGGAGGTGTTCATTGGCTGTGCTACATGTTTTTTCAGCCTAAAATAGAACCTGAACAGTCTCTTGCTGCATAAGCTCTGTTAAAATCCAAACTCTAGAAAGATTTAAAGGGAACTGTGAACTTTTCACAGACATGATTGATTTGCCATTGCATACTGTTGAAACCTGACTGATTATGCATTTAGGTAATCAATTGCATAATGACCATCAGCAAATCAAGAAGAACCAATAAAATGCATATGCTTGGAAACAAATGACTTGTAAAGACTCTGACTCATCCGTGTCAGGCATTTTAATAAGGACTGCAAGCTGTGACCTCTGAGAGGCTTTCAATAATTTGGCAACCAAGAAGGCAGCAGAGGCATGGTGGACCATCAAGAAATTATGAGATTGTTTGGGTAATTTGCATTATTATCACAAGGACAAAATGTGACTAAATTCTTTCCCAGCAGCCCTCTCTATGTCCTAAGAAAATGTGTAGAATTCACAGACCTACAAGTTATGTTATAATTTAATAGCGAAAAAACCCTTTCGAGTCTTCTCTTAGCCATTCTTTCTTTTCCTCCAACTTCTTTTCAAAACAACGTGCCTGAACCTGTCCCAGCAATTAAGAAGAATTTTAATTTTTCAAACAGAGTTTGAAGTTTAAAAGTCTGTAAGATTGGAGGAGCTCAAGATTGGGAAGAACACCATATTCACGTCAAGATAAAAATAATCTTCCTCACAATAATTATGAAAAGAAATAGAAGGTTGTGGCATTTCATTTTTTTAATGAACAGTTTGTCCTTGCATGAAGTTTTCCAACAATAATCAGAGATTTTACTCAAATAAAAAGAAAAGCCAAAACCTATCTTTACAGTTCAACAGAGAAACAAATCCTTTTTCCAGCATAAAAAAATCAGCAGGCATTGGACATCGCTGCTTGAGGTGCCTAAGCAACATGTTAGGGTTGCTCACCCCTGGGGTTGGCTTTCACATCACTTCTTACACCTTCTCAACACAAATGCTTCAAGAACCATAGTCTGAAGTCAAGAGTAGCAAAAAAAGAATTCACCCTCACTCTCTCCTACCCAGGACTTGTCAGATCTTGGCTTTCTGCAGACTCCCTGAGGAGAAGCAGCCAAGGTAACTAAGCTGCTAGGTGCTGTAGGTCATCTACCACTGATTTACTACAGTAATTTGTCCATACAGGTAAGCAAGATGCAGTCTTACTGGACCAAAAAAGCTTTGAAACATTTATGAACCACTAGATTCTACAGTAGATGTGATGACTGAGTGATGAGCTGAATGTTTCCCAATAGATGCAGGAGCATCTGGAGGTTTGGGGTGAAGGTTGTGACTGTTGGTCTCCAACATTCAAGAAATCCTGCATATGATTTTGGAATGAATTAAAAAGATGCTTTTTTTGGCACTGAACTTGCTGAAGTGACAGGTGTGGAGATTTCTAAGTGAGAACACTTCGTGACACTTGTATATGCTTACATATGTGTATGTGTATAGCTATATAAAAGAGAGAGCTCATGGTTAACAGACAGAGATAGGTAAGGATTTATATTATTTCACTCATTCTGCTCAGTAACTACTAAACCTTCCTGCTAATACCAACCAATACAGTGCAGGAGATGAAGACAAAATTAAAGACAACCATTGACCCTTATATTTTTTTGGCCTTTAAATTTTTATGAGAGGAATTCATAGTCGTAAAATTTAACACTGTTTTTCATTACAGGTTTCTCCTGCCTGATTTGTCAGCTACAATAAATAAGACTTTGGTGGATTAATGTTGGTACATTCAAGAACAGCAACCACAGCGAGTCATGCCTGAGCCTAAATTATCTCTACTTTCATGGAAAAAAGAAAATCCAAGCACTATGAAGAGACGTATTAAGAACTGCAAGCAAATAAAATGAATGACTAATGGTGTCAATTCCTTACAGTGAGCATTTTTGCTCTAATCATTTGGAAATTGCAAGTTGTTGAACATTCCCTTGAAATAAAAACATTTTCTTCCTCTGTTATATGTCAGCCTTGGGTTAGTTATTGCATTCAGCAAGAGTCTAATAGCAATGTATTACCAAGCAGAATCAATGTGGTACTGTCTATAGTGATTGCACAAGTTAATTGCTCTTTTAAATGAAATATATTACTTTACAGAAAATATACCAGGAAGCAAAGATGATTAGACAGCTACTTTCATAAACATGACTGTGGTGTCTGCTGATTACTTCACATCACCAGTGTACTTTCAATAAATAAGAAACCTTTGCTTTCTCTTTTTTTTTTTGTTTCCTTAAAAAAAAAATTAAATAAAAAAATCAGAAAGTGAGAATGTGACTTTAACTGAGTTTAAAGCAATATACATCATGTATGAAATGTCAGCTACATTTTATAAATCCATTCCTACTCAGTTGTATGGGAACACCTAGTATTCATTTCTTTCGGAGGACACTCAACCACATTTTAAAGAATAATACATTCTTTTGTACCAAAAGGGACAGAATGAAAAGTTCACCAGCTGGCTTGTGAGTCAGATAAGGAGGTGATAATTTATCTGAGTTTTAAATGTAGTTTAAAGCATGTCAGATCTTTTGCAAGCACAACTAACCCATGAGTGTCACACTGGAAATAGAAAGATTAATGCACTTTCTCCAGAATGCTGAGGTTAGAGTCACTGCCTGTAGTTTTCTTACAACACATCTCATGTATTGAACTGGAAGCACTCTCAGAGAAGAGCCCTTACATACACTGAGAGCAGAAATGCTCTTGAAAGGCTGAGTCCAGGGCAAAGAGCCCCTGCCAGTACACACAAGTCCCTTCCTGATTTAATCACCTCTGACTGGGGGTTAAGGCTGCACTGCTAACAAAACACACTGCCCATGGTTACAGGGGTTTGCATATGGGAAATGAAGCAAAGCAAATGAAGTGACTTGCCCCAGGCTAGGTAAAAGATTGGAACAGAACAGAAGCCTCCTGCCTCCAGGCAATGTTCTGTTTGCCTTCCTGAGGCTGTGTTTGGCTTATAGCAACTGGACCTTGTCTCTGTTCCTGGCTCTGTGTCCAGGCTTTTTTGCAGAAGCACTGGCTGCTCTTCCCTCTTTCAGTTAGGAAAAGTGAATGAAACATTTACCTGGGTTATTGATTGCTTCTTGTTCATTGTGGTTTTGTGGGAAAGCCAGAATGTTTTTAACAAGGTGTTCTTAAGGGCTTGCATCACTTTCACCAGCATGCAATCATAATCAACATGGAAAAAGTTTGTTGAAACCATAAAACTGATACCAATTATCCTGAAACTTGGAGCTGTGTGGAGAGTTTAACTTCCAGATCACATAAGCAAATCTCTAAAAAAACCCCATGCCACTGGAAAACTATGTATTCATAACTACATTTGACAGCCAGTATGTTTGTTTTATCTACCTTAAGCTACTTTTGAAAGTTAATTTAAGTGTCTTTCAGAAGATCCGAGTTCCTTGAATAGTTAATGGAAAGAGATAAGCTTAAAGCCACCTAAAACAGCATTCATGAATTATTCTGCCTGACCTCAACCCATAAGGGATATAAACATGAGCATACACAGAATAATATTTGCATGCAGAACTGGTTTGTCCATGGAAAAGGATAGTTACATCTGTATGCATAAATCCTGTGAGTAAAACTGCTCTCTTTGATGCGTTGTAAAGGACAGTGTATGCAAAATTACTGGATATATTTTGAATCATTGATCATCTTGATTATAAGAGGTATTGAAGTTTAAACCAAGCTAGTAATTTTCACAATTAAGTGTGAATTTGTGATATGCAGCCTAAAATTTATTTCCTTTGATAAGGTTGCCTTGTTGGCTTCACATATACTTGCAAGCTATATTAAGTTTCAGATATGTTACAAATACTGGACCTCTCCTTATGTTGCATTATCAGTTAGTGGTTAATTTATAGAAATCCTATATAAAGCTTTCCAAACTTTAGAGTTACAGGAAAAATAACAGTCCTTCCTGTCTCCATCACCTGCCTTTTGACAGGTTGTAAATATAAGACATACATAAGTCATTACACATATATCCATGTCTCTGCTGACACATGGCTGCAAGACCTCCTGTACTTCACACTGAGTTGCCCATCAGATTACATCAGTGTTAACATAATAAGCTAGTTATTGCTGGTATTTAAAGAAAAGAAAAAAATTATAATGTGCCAAGCGCAGCAGAAGTTCAACAGCTGCAGAGTAGCACTAAAAGAGCAAGAGTGGCCTGAAGCAAGGATCAAAGAAATTGCATCTCTGATAGGAAGGGGTGAGCAGCAGTTGGATGAGTTGGCTGAAAGGAAGGGAATCAGTTCCCTTAGCCCATTCCTTTGCAAAGGAAATGCTTGCAGAGTTTGCAGCCACAACTACTCTTCCCCCTGCAAGCCCACACAGCAGGACTTTCAGGCAGCCAGGATTCAAGCAGTGGTTTGAATCCCTCACACAGCAAGCCCAATGGAAGTGCCATCCCCATGCATTAAATTAAATTCCATAGAGCAGCAGCAAGGTTAGCAAGTTGTGTGCAGGAGGGAAGAAGGGAGAACCTCAGTACCTCCATGCAACTATGGCTTTACTACTTGGGAACAAATGAATTAGCATAAAACTAATCAGTGAATCAGAAATTCCATTCAGCTCTTTGTAGTACAGATGCTCTCTGTCCAACACACGAACATTTTGTCTCATCTATAAAACCTAAGCTGAAAGAAGGTTGATGGGAGTGCAAGATTTGAATGGGCTCCCACAAGAGTGAGGAAGGAAGTGTGGGACATCTGCTCAGAAAACATCAGTTGGCCATTACTGAAATGCATTGCCCAGTTCTGGGGTAATATTTTAAACAAGTGGAGACATTTCTGAGAAATTGTATAAAGCTGTCTTGTATTTTTAAACGTATGCCTCATGGACAGAGATCAGATGAGCTCAGTCTACTTAATCTCCTTCAAGAAAAGACAGGAAGACAATTTATGATTAAAGTAAGTACCTATGCAAGGAAAGACCTCTTTTACTGTACGTTTTCACAATATGAAAATCATAGGCATAACAAACTCCAGCAGCTGCCTTTCCAGAGGCACAGTTTTCCAAAGGTCAGTAGCAGCACAAGGCACTGATTTGCTTCATCATCAGGGCTTGGCTTTGTGAATGAAGAGTTAAGGGCTCTCCCCATGCTTTCTGCAAGTGCCCTGATGGATGAAAAGGCCAATGTGGGACAGGCAGTGGGGTTGCAAAAAGCACAGCAGAAAGTCTCCTGTGATGGAACAGCCAAGGCATGTTTTCTTCTGCACTGTCTTTTCTCCTCGAGACTCTGCTCCCATCATTGGGTTAGGGTTAGGGTTTGGGCCAAATACAAGAAAGCAAGAAGATTATGGTTTGGCTGCTGCTGGGTGCACAAAATTGTTATGAAAGGAGCACCAAATTCAGCTGATTCACACATGGTATGTAGGCACTTTCAAGGATGAGAGCTTTAATATGTATTAGGTGTGATGGCAAAATGCAAGTAAATGATAGATTCACAAGAAATGCATCATAGAAGGCAAATAACTTGAAGGACAGTGTGAGATGCAATTGGTAAGAAAGAGCACAGAAAGTACCAGAACTCACTCTGGGTTTCAGCCACCAAACAGCAGAATTTCAGTATCAATACATCATTTTACACATATTGCCAGAGTTAAGGGGTTCTGAGTAATGATCCCAACACAGACCAGAAGACTATGTCTCAGCAAGACAGACTACATAAGTACCTAAAGGAGTCAAAGCCAGAAGCAGAATTTGGAGGAGATAATTATGATTAATTGAGAAAGAGTAGACTGAGACAACAGGAGCAAACTCCTAGAACAACTTCTGTGGCCATGCAGGGAGCATGATCCTGAGAAACATAAGACAATCCTAGGGGTTTTGGTTGTGATTATAGTTGACTGCCACAAGGAGAAAGGTAAAGCAATGGAGTATAATCAGTTCATAATTCAAACTGAACTAGAGAATTGTTGCATTTCATGAGAGAAGACACAAAACAAAGTCACTATGTCGGCACAGCCAAAACAAATGTCATATTATCACATATAAGGTGATCATGGGGAAGGGGAAAGTTCAGGAGTTCCATATGACCAGAACACTTTTCACAGTCAGGCTTTTCTTACAGAACCTCTAATTTTATTATTTTTAAATTAGAATTTTTAAGTTATTCATTATGGTTATTAATTTTACAATACTTTCCAGTTCTTAAATAATTCTTGTATTTTATCCTGAGGCAAAATCTCTTTAGCCTCTGGTACTTAAAACTCAGACTTCTCACTCATCTGCAGTAGCTACACTATTTGACTTGAAACAAAAGAATAAACACATGGCACTGCAGAGGGCAGATATCCAACAGTGTTATTTTAATTACATTTAACACATTAACCACTCACCCCAGGAAAAATGGATAGTAGTTTGTATCATCCATCAATGAGGAAGTTTTATTTCCTGCTGTCACTGAGGCATCTTTGTACTGCCCAGTGACATCCAGCTTTGACAGTCATGTTTAGGGACAAGCTCCTTGTGCTTATGGCCATTTGTACAGCTTTTTTACAAGGCAGTTAAAAAAAAAATCCACTGTAAGTGCTCTGAATTATACACCTGAAAAGCCTCTCTGTTTGATTAGAGAGGAAGCCTTAAAGGAGGTGGAAAATCATTCGGCAAGGAGCAAGCCGACTTAAATGAGGTGATAAACTTTTTTCACCACCCTTTTTGATTATTTTTTTCTGCTTTCTGCAGTGGTATTAGCCTGGAAAAACCCTTGCATTAAGACACAAGAATTAAAAACATGAATAAAGCACATAATTTTTAGTTTATATTAATTCTCCTTTCACCTCAAGAAAAAATATGTGTCCACTGGGGAAAGTTTCATTTATCAAACCTTCTTAAACAACGAGAATTGAAGGAACATTGGGTTGTTTTCTCATCTGCCTTTGGCAGGTCCTGTTTCATCTTAAGTAAAAGCATCTTTCTACACTATTCTTTCCTTTACTTATTTAGCAAATGCTTCCTATGGAAAAGAGTTTGGTAAAGACTGCAGCCAGTGTCACTTGACATAGCTTAAGGATGCATGTGTTTTTTCTCTGTACAATGCTCTACAGAAGGCACCTGCTCAGCTGATGTCAGAGACTTGGCCTAAATCTTTTCTAGGAAGATTTATTGAGTATTATTGGGCAAGCTATTTCAGACCAAAATGGCTCATGATGACCCAACATTTCTGGGGTGGGATTAAAATACCCAAATCAGCTATTTACGTTCCTTATCCCCAGGGGAATGAGGTTCCACTGTATAAGAATGGGTTTAGCAATACTCACTTGCACTCAAGATATAGGGGTGTCTGATTTAGGCTATAGGATACACTCGAAGATGGTTCTGTGACATTCTCTCTTGCTGGACCCTTTGCATTCATCCATAAACCTAGGTTTCAGGAGCAGGTGGAAACCTGCATTTATAAAATTTCCTGTCATATATAGACTTCTAAGACATCCTTTTGAACAAAACTGACTCATTTAGGGTTTTCTTAGACTGGATTACAAATCTGGGAACAGGAGACATTTGTTCCAGCCTTTCTTCCACTGCACAGTTTTCAGATTTGCAGCTTCCTCTCTCCACAGAAGCAGTCTCATGAGAAGACTACTTTCATCATCTTCTCTGAATTTGGAAAGAATTTTGCTCAGTGGAGAAATGTCACCAAAAACTTCTATGATTTTAAAATATCAATACACTACAACTCAACTTTTTAGACACTAAATCTATTTCCAAGCTGTTCTACTGATGACTTTCATAGCTTCAAAGAATTTTATCCTCATGCAATTTTTTTGATGTAAAACTTTCAAAATCAGTTTTTCCATTGGAGCACTACATAGACAGACTAAATGTTTTACCTGATGTCACAAGCAAAGAGAGCTTGGAAATATCCAGTGCTTTTAAGTGTCACTGTCTACTTGTGGATTCTTCTCCCTGGAAACAATATTCTCAACTGTCCAACAGGATCAAGAGATCAGCAATGGGAACAGAGGGACTGGTTTCAAGAAGGTCAGGCAAGGTTAAATGCTTGGTCTGCACACTTTGATTGAGTTCCTTTAAATGTGCTGTTGGAAGCAGTGTGGTAACATCAATGTAACATTTTATTTACTTTTCAGGGACTCTCTATTAGATATTTGACAACTGGTATTTTATCACTCAGAAGTATTTTTATTTTTCTTCTACTTCTTTTCTTAAAATCTACTTCTTTTCATTTTTTATTGTGTCATCTTTTCCTTTTCTGCTCTTTCATAAGCACTACTGAGGAACCAGAGATACAAAGTTCCACCAGCAGAAAAGAAGCAATTTTCTGTAGGAAATGTCACTGCTGATATGAGATGTCCAAAATCATAGAATGGTTTTGTTTGGAAGTGAACTTAAAGATCATCCAGCCCCCAACCAGCAACCTCCCACCAGCCCAGGATGCTCCAAGCCCCATCCAACCTGACCTTCAATACTGCCAGGGATGGGGCATCTACAACCTCCCTGGCCAACCTGTTTTAGAGTCTTACCAATAAGGAATTTCTTCCTGATGTCTAATCTAAATCTACTCTCTTCCAGTTCATGCAGATACAGTTCATGAAGATTTGAAGTTGGTAACAAGATCGCAAAATTCCTGCTCCCCTGAATAAACTGCAAAATAACAGCACAAGGCTTACCAGGGCTCCAGCTGAAAAAGCCATCTAATTCAGAACGGATGAAGCATAAAGAAGCATAAATACTGTACAATTGCTCCAAAATAGATCATGCATGACTTCATGGATCCTTTGTATGTAGAGTTAGCAGTGCAAACACCAGTGCTGTACCATTAGCACTCCGAGTATACATTTCTCTACTAACCTTGGGAAGCAGTGTAGGAAAAAGATACTGGATCCTTACTGCATGATTTAGACCCAGAAAAGCCTGCTGGAATGAACATAGAAGCTGGAATGGGATGAACACTTAACTGTTCATCTGGCAACACAGCAGGCTCGTTATCTGTATTAAAAACATTATTTCTTTAGGGAAAAAAAAAACCAAAACAAGCACCCTAACCCCAAAGATATTTAAAAGCAGGAGGTAAAGAAAACATGTGCTGCACATATTCAGTGGTGAGAGACTGTGCTGCAATGAAGGTTGCCATGGTGACCAAAAAAAATGCAATAGGATCTTCAAGTGAGGTGCTGAAAGCATCCAGTAGGAACCCTCAGATCCCACCCTCCAAGCTGAGGAAAGTCAAGATCTGCCCCTGGTCATTGCCAAAGCAGTCCAGCACCAGGCAAGAAGAGACTTAGATGGGCAGCACTATTTAGTGGCATAGGAGCTACCAGGAGGTACTGCCTTCATAGGACCTATTCCCCAGGAAGCCAGCATGCTAGGAAGAAATGGATTTAATTCCTGGTTAGCAAGAAAGCTGCCTGTGCAACAGCTTTTCTTTTTTTTTTTTTTTGGTCAGAGTGAGATGTAATTTTAACATTTAAAAAAGAGAAAGTCTTTAGCTACTCTGGCTTGTGAATCACAAGGTCGATGTTCTAATGCCACCTCTCATAAAAATCCTTCTTTTCTTCAACAGATAACGTTTAAAAAAAAAAGTAGCTACTCCTTTCTTATAACTACAACTACAGCTGGAGTAAGGAGGAATGAAAAGTTGCATCTTGTTATCCTGTACAGCAAAGTACAGATGGGACTGCCTCATTTTCTGTTTCCACACAACTATCCCAAGTAACACAGAGATGCTACCATCTTAAGAAGAATTTGCAAGTTGTCACAGGGACTTTAAGCATCTGTCTCAAAATATATGACTGGAATCCTGGCCCTCCTAAAATGATACAGGAGTCTTTCAAAGAGTAGAGTAAGGCCTCATGTCTTTCATAAAATACGAACTCTAATAGAAGAGATGCTACTTGCATGGTCATCAGTCCTCACTGAGACTTTTGGTACCCTAGGGCTCTCTTTTCTGATGCCCACTTCTGTTCACCATGACCCAACTGGGCCCATGCAGAATCTCACTGACCAAACAGTGTCAAACTGCAGGGTCAGATATCAGTGAGGAAATCTCAGTCAAGCTGGTTTTTTCAACAGGAAGGCATCTTTTTTTATTATTTTTCCTCTTTATGTTCCTTTTTCTTTTTTAATAATTATATTTTTTCCCTCTTTTTTTTGTTTGTTTGTGGTTATTTTGTTTTTTGCTTGTTTTTTTGTTGTTTGTTTGTTTGTTTACTTCTACCTTTCATTTGTCAAGGTCTTGAGTTTTCTAGCAAGAGAAACCCAGACCCTAGGAATTAAATTATGTGTTTACAATAATAGTACACTAATAGTACAATAATCTAGAAGCTAGAATCCTGGAAGTAGCCAGGGAGTGAATCAGTTTCTCAGCAGAGATACAACAATAAGTTTCAGTGGTGGCAAAATTATGTTACCACTAATTGCTTGTCAAATTAATTCTAAAATAACAGAATTACAATACAGCTCAGTTCACAAAACAACTGCATGGTTTGCAGTTATCTGTACAAGAAGACAAAATTTCTCCTCCACGTACCACATACGTTGTTCAGATCCAGTTTGGAGAAAATATTGAAAGAATTAACTCTTATCAGATGAAAAATTGTTGGGACCACTTTTGACCCAAAATTGCAAAGTGTAGTTGATTAATGGGGCATGACCAGGATAGGGAAAAAACAAATCTGTAACGGAAACATTGAATTCTGAAATGCCTAAGACTAATTTTATACTTAACAATTGTGATGATAGACGAGATCATTCATTATAGCCATGATTTTTATAGGTTTTTTTGCTGTAAGAAAGTTAAATAATAAAGAAAACTTACATAAAATTTATAAATCATTGGAATCGTTTCTTCTTGTGGCTATGGAAAAGCAATTCTTTTTTAATTTTTTTAAATTTCTATTTGGAATATCCATATCAGTTACACACTCTACCTATCTATTCTAAAGTTCAGGTGTTTCTTGTGCCAAATTTAAGATGGCTAATGCAATCTTTTGTGGATAAAACCTTATTTTTTTGCTCCTCAATGCCTCCAAAGAGCCTTTAATGATGTATGGCTCTTTTCTCACTGTTAGAGTTCAACCTTATTCATTCACCATTTGGATGGTTATCCAGGAAAAATGAGCAAGAAGCCTGGAGCTCTCACACAAAAGTGGGTTCTGTAAAGCTTTTTCAGGCTTCCAGATTAAATACAGAAGTTGACCTCAGTGTTCTCTATATTTATTATATTAAAGTATAATACAGTAATTTCACAACTTACAGCAATTTCCCTTTTCTGTTAGTGGAAATTACAGTATAGCATTAGCATAGCAAAACAGTTGCTTTAGCAGTTCACAAACCCTAAAAATTATCAAGCTGTTGCTTCAGTGTTTACTCAGTATTCCATCATGTGCTGTGTTGCTTCAAAAAAGTCCATATTCTGATGACACAGTTGATTGAGTCTATTTTCACCACTGCTAAATGGAATCAAACATAACACAATTTCTATATAAGCTAATTACCCTGGTTTATGTAGTGCCCTGTATTTTGTAGCTTAGATGGTCTTCCTTTTTGATTTCACACCATCTGACCATAATAGATTTTTTGTCCTGCACATGCTGTGAAAATGGAGAGCTTTGAATCCTAAATCCTTCAAAACTACAAAACTAGCTAGACTCAGAATCACAACAGTGCCTCATAAAGAAATACAGATTTTAAAATAAGGAAAGGGCTTTAGAAAATTCACACATTTTCTATTCATCACATTGTCATTCCTACGTCAGACTTTGACAAATTTTGCTGGTAACTAACTACAATACCATCACTGAGAGTTAAAAATAAATACACAGGAGCTGTGGTTGCTTCTTCATCTTGACGATGAAGAACCACTCAACCACTCCACCTGCCTGGGATCTCAATCCACACAGACATCACTATTCCAAGTTGTTGGTTTTGGCACTTTGCTTTGATTCCATCATTCTCTTCATGATGCATGGCTTGATCCATTGAACACATGAAGCAAGCTTTCTTTGCTAGCCTTTAAAAACTCATTTACTTTACCCTATTCCTCCAAGACTTGTGAATTGAACAAGGAATCAGCTCTCAACCTTGAACTATTATTGATCACTTGCTTTTCCTATCAGCACTTCTATGCTTTACCTCCTCTGCTGAAAGTCACTTTAGACATTTGTGATGGAATTCTATTGTCAGTTTTAAATCCTCCCTTAAAACCTTCCTTGTCTCACACTATTCATCCCTTCAGTTTTGCACAGGGAAAGCTTTTTTCACACAGCTTCCTCCATTTCATTTTAAATTTGGAATCTGTGTCTTTATGCTGGGACAACTCACCAGCTACTCCTTGTTGTTCTAAAGATTACAAACACCATAGACAGAGAATATTTGCTCTTTTGTACTGCTCCTTCCTACACACTAACCTTTGATGAGAGCTCTTCAGGCTGTGTGAGCAATCAAAGCTTGTGCTAGCAATTAAGGCTAATATTAATAACAACATTGGTGTAGTGATTCCCTAACAGAAATTACCAATTGTTTTGGTAGATGACTTGTTAAGTTAGATATTTAAACCTCAGCTACTTCAAGGAGGGAAACAGCTACCTGAGGGAATAAAGCAGTTGTGGTGGAAGAGGCTAAGTCACTTGCTAGATATATTTCATTTTTTTTTCTGTGACGTATGAAACCACAGCACTTCTCTTTGCAGTTCCTCAACTCTTTGAATATAAAGCTTGTGCCTCAGCAGGAGCACTGGCATCTATCCCCTGGAGGGCCTGGCCATGCCTTGCTGCCAAAGGGACTGTCTTCTGGAGTTTCAGTCTAGCAACCTCTACTTGTGTAGCTCCACTGCCTCCAGTTGTCCTGGGAACCTGTGATGGGATCAGCAGGGTATGACAAAAAATGGCAACTAGGAGAAGAAAGGGACTAAAGCAAGCTGAGAACTGTCAGTAAAAAGCATCCTTGTAGTAACGGGAACTGTCATGGAATCCCTTGGTGAAGCTGGGGGACATACAGCAGAAAGGTTTGGGTTATTTGCTGGAGACAATAAATAAAGAAATAGAGAGGTATATGAGTAAAAGCACTGGGGGAGCTTTCTAAAGATGTGTGAATCAAAAATCACTTCAGAAACAGGCACATTCAGATCTGTGGGGCATGTTTCTCAAACAGTAAAATATTGATGTTCATTTCATGCAGGAGAAAAAATATGTTTCTTTCTGAAAGTTAAGCAAAAGCATAACTGTAGATTCCAGGAAGCTGAAACCAGACCAGAGACAACTCTCACTTGGTCACTTAGGATTCATGCAAACACCTGAGGCAAATACCTCATGTTACATGCCACTTATTAATGTCAGCATATATGTAGTTACTCAGTTAGTTTATTTGTTCTATGGTAAAAATAGATATTTTTATCCTATTTATTTATTTTTTTTAGATGGAAAAAAAATCTTTATGGAGGAAGAATGAGGGAGGAACACACAAAAATTCATAAAATTCATCTCAGTATGTGTTACGGAAATAAATGCGCACTGTTTGCAATGGCAATCTAGAAATCAGAAAACTACCAATTACTAATGCTATTGTCTGTACACCTGTATATTCCAATAGCATTGGAATAAATGTTGGATGACCAAGATGTTCCATCAGGTAATGCTGTCTTCTCCTGGAGTGTTTCAGCTATCAGCAGTCTCCAGAGTACATTAAATGAGTATCATCTATTGACTGTGTGAAGCCATACAAGTATGCCCACCAGACATCTGTCACTTTATCACTTGCCTCCTCACTCTTGGTCCCATTGCTCCTCTGACCCATTCCTACCCTTCCAGCACTGTTGGGAGGTTCCTTTGCTTGAGTAAAGATATATAAGGCTATATATCTATTCTGTGTCTGAACATTTCTTTTGGAAAGCTAAATGTATTTATTGATTTATTCCACCTACCCCTTCGCCCAACACCTTCAGCCTAAATGCTAAGCAGAGCAAAAGGTAGAGCATCTTGTTCTGCAAGCTTTTGTATAGCAGACACAGACTTTGCAATAGGATCATCTTCCTTTAAATTGGATCTAGTGCTACACCAATTCTAGAGTGCATGAGTCCTCCACAATCCCAATAAAAACTGCAGCTGAAATAAATAATGTTTTTTATTCAAAAGATGCCTTGGTATGTTCTCATTGTCAATCAAAGTGGCAGCTCACATAGAAAAGGAGTCAGATGGACTTCGACCTGACTTCAGCTGTAGTGAATGAATTGAAATTCCTTTTCCAGCAGAACTAGATAGTTCTCTGGTGATGGTAGACAGCACAATGCTGAAGGGGGGGAGGGGCTTGTTTGCAATCAGAATATCAATTTTTCAGTTTAATCTCATCTTGGTAATTGTCTAGTTTGGCTGATGGTTTCTTAATGCACTTTTGAAAATGAAATTAATATTATTAGAAACTATGTTGGTTTGTGGGGGTTTTTTCCCCTCCTCCTCTAGCTGCTGCTAAGTTAAAATGCATAGATTTTAAAAGCAGGATGATAATGATACAAACTATTTTTTCAACTATTATTATTTCTACAGTGCATCACCAACATCCATCACACTGAGTGCTAAGATACCCAAGTCATAGCAAGTGCAAACAACAATCTAAGGGATTTTTCAGACAACTTGATAGGGAGGACAGGGTGTAAATATAAAGGCAAAGGGTCAGAAAAACATTTCATACAACTCTCTTTTTCTGTGCTGAAGAACTGAATTAATCCATCAAATGTAAGCTTTGTGCTTTTACTCCTTGGAATTACACTTACTGACGGTGAAAAAGTTTTACCTGGAGATTTTCTGTAGGTGGACATTAATTATAGTGAAGTAAGGATTAGTTCAGTTTAGCATTAGGGTCATATAAAACTGACTAAGCCACTGTCTTTCTCTCAGTAATTTATCTTTTGAGGTATTATCAACCAAAAGGATGGTTTGCCAAGTATGCCTCACTGACAAGTGTTTTCAGAAAGCATTTCACTGAAGGATACTGGAACAAATTCACTATTCAGTCACATAACAGTACAGCCAACCTGTGTCACTGGCATTACTCCACATACAGGGTGAAAAAAAAAACAAAACAGAGCAGAATCTGGCCCCTTATCTTTAGGATTAATGCCTGGATGACATAGTTACAATAGAACTGACAGCCTTCCCTGCTCATGTGTGTTGCATTATGAATATTATTAATTAACACGCTGGGTGCAGGTGATCTAATCAGTTAATATATGCCTTTAAAAAATGTAATATTACCCTTCTGCAAATGGACATTCAAGCTGACTTGCATAAATCTATTTCCATTCCTTTTTATTCCAATATTCTTATTTCTAACTTCATTGCTTCAACATTTGGCAGGGAACACTTAGACAGTATGAGGCATCTCATGATCAGTATCCATGGGCTAAAAATGCTGGTAGAAACCGGTGTGAAAACTGCAGGGTTTCCTCTGAAAGTATTAGCTTTCTGTTTGATCTCCCTCTCAAGCATCTATGACAAGCAAAAAAACCCCACAACCCAAACCAATCAACAGTTTCACTAATAGGCATTCATGTCAGTATAAATGAGCTCTCATAAATTTTGATGGCACATGTATGTAGATGTGAATCAGGAAATAAAATGAACAGGAAGTGCAATAGAATCCATTTAGGAGAAGTTCTTCATTTATGCAAGTATGATAGAGAGTCTCTAACTGATGATTAATCATAAAAATTATGAGAGACCTTTCCTCCTCCTCTGCCAATATTTCCACAGTTCTTGCTTTGTGTTAAGCTATAATTTGTTGATTAAATTAACATTTTCTACAGGCATGTTCATAGAATGAGCAGTAAGGATTATTATGGTCTTAAAGAAGTTTCCTTGGCATTTTACAAGACAAGAATAAATTGTGTTTCATATTTCAGAGTTTCCACTTCCCTTGAGGGCCTTCGATGAGAAAAGTGCTAACTTAAGCAAAAGAAAATGAAATGTCTTGTCTTTGAGCAAGAGGAAAGTAACTATAGTTGGAAGAAATATTTTGAAAAAAACAGCATGGACACTTTCAGCCTCGTTGCATGGCCTGGAACCTTGTTATTTCTTTGATAATCATAGAAACATTGCAATAGCATTTATTGACTTATCAACTTATTTTTCTGGGTGATGTACTTCTTGTTTAGAAAGAATGTTGAATCATGTATAATTAAGGGTAAAAAAATGAATAAAATAACTACCTATCTAAAGTATTTGTCAGACCAGATTTTCTCAAGTAGTTGGAACTAATCAGCAGTACATCAGATTAACAGCTAAGTATTACAGTATTATTCCTAGATCATTATCTATATAAATATTCATGCAGAGAAAGCAAAACTGTATAATCAGAATTGTTTGCTTACTGGAAAAATAGGGACAAAGCATCACCAATAAAAGAGAAAGTTTTAAGTATGAAAGTTTTATGTCTGCCCAGGTTATGCAACTGCTGATGAAAACCTTTGCATTTTAGACTGACATTTTTATGGCTTAACCACCACATAGTTTAAATATCTTGTATTTCCACCATAGGGGAAACAATATCTGTTTAGGACAAAATTACAATTTTCCAAGTTACAAACATGCTGGACATTCTTATGCTACAGATTAAACTAATATATAAGGACCCTGAAGCTAGGGATGACTTGAGGGGGTTGACAGTACAATACAGTAGAACCAGGAGGTATTTATCAACACCCCAAAGCACTGCATGCCACCTGCTGTCTGAGGTATCAAGCTGTTTCTCAGCCTCCATTAAAATAATACCAAGAGCAGACAGAAGCAGCTCAATTTCTACATCCACCCATAAGCATGATCTTGGCTATCTCTGGCTTATTTTCTGTAGCTACAGCTATTGCTGTTTGTCTCAGTATCACATACTTGTTTGCCACTCACAACCCAATTTATCATGCTGCTTGAGTGTCTCTACACTCCATGTGGAGCACATCTGAGATAATCTTTAAGAGTCAGACTTGCCATGCATGCAGACAGATGATTTGCAGCAGCAAAAACAGATTTGGAGTAAGGCTTCAATGATTTATCCATAAGGCTAAGGAGGATTGCAAGTTTAAAACCCACTGCAACAGCTTGCTTGTTTCTACTGTGGGATAAACAGCAGCACAGAAGAAAAACTAAGTTCTCACAGACCAAACTACTCTCATCTCAGAACAGGCAGTCCTGGGTAGTACACTTCCAGAGGATCTTCCAGAATGCAAGTGGAATTTATGGGCATTTTCAGTACCTTCTTGCAAAAAGAGAGGAAAGTGTGTCTGGCAGGCAAAGATTTGCCTTGCTTAACCTGGTGATTTTTCAAGTTCTTCTAAAAGCTGGGTTACACAATGCTTGCACAATGCTGTCAAGCTGATGAAAGTCAGAACTCTTATGGAAAACAAAATGAACATGAAAAATCAAAACTATGCTGAAAGAGAAGAGAAAGTAGTCCCAGATGGAACAAATCTCATGTCAGTAGTCCACACAGAAATGAAGAATACAGCCCCAATTCAATCCCCTGCTGGTTCTACTGCAATTACCTTTCTGCTTCTAGGCTTGCACCTTACTATCCCAGTTGTTCTTCATTTCTGCTCTATTCACTGGGCCAAATTGTAATTACCTGGAGAGGGAGAATGGACTGGGAGGCTTAGAACATGTACAGAAATAGAAATTAAATCTTGTTGGACCTAGCAAAGGCTGCAGATGTTTCATGCCTATAAAATATTATTACCAATGCTTTTGCATTTTTAGATAAACAAATGTGACATACAATGACTGAGATTAGTTGTGGCAAATTGTCCATGGCTAGGAATGCCACCTTACTAAATATGAGTCAGTGTAACTGGAGGGGCTTTATCTTGGTCTTTTTTTTTAAACATAAAGGATATTTTCTTTATGTCAGCTTTAATCTTGTCTAAGAGAACTGTAAATTTAGAAAAAATTGCTTTGCTTGACATTCATGTCTTCATTACCAGAATAGATTTGGAGTACTTAAAAAAAAAAAATAAAAAAATAAGCTTTCATAGAGTGACTGCTTGAATGAGTGAAATATAAAAAAACAGCAACAATAAAACAACCTAAATACAATCAAGACAGATTATAAATATCTCACTGACATTGATGACAAAAGCTCACTTCCCCTCATCAACATCCAAATCTTTAATCCCAATAAAGAAGAGGACATTAAAAAGCTTCTTTAGAATTAACACACTACCAAATGTTTCCTTCCAAGCCCATGTAACCAGAAAGACACTATTGCAGAATTATCAGTTTATTGACTAGGAATGACAACTGATTTATAAACATGCATATTAAAGAAACAGCAAAACAACCAGGTGATTTTTTCCATAATATTAACAACAAAGAGTCCATTGTGTAACAGTATTTACCACTTTTCAACTTCAGTAGCCACACCAAATAGTGTAATTTTGCTAAGTGGCAACGGAGGGAACATGATAACTCTCTGCAAAGGGTTTTAGAACAGGAGAGCGAAATTTTAGGTCATTCAGGAGAGGAAAACAAAAAGGGAATGAAATTAAAACAAGAATAATCAGTGGCCTGATCCTCTAAACATCCACTAGCTGAGAACACACTTCATATTTGAGAGCCCGTAATTAAATCCTATCGCTGTTTTTTTTTTTTTAATAATGCTTCTCAAATATTTATAGAGTATCATATCTCTCCTTTGCTCATTGCTAAGGAAAGCAATGTTAATTGACCAGTTTCAATAGCAGCTGTGGCTCAATACTACATGTTTACAAAGTTATCAGGTTATTTTACAGATTAATAGGAACTGATTTTGAAATGTGTCATTTGGTGAATTTCATCTTCCACACGGAGTGTGAAAGGCTCAGAAGTGAGGCTTTTTGAAAGGACTTGCAGTGAAAAAACTTGGTGCAGTTCTTTTAAAAGGCCTTTAATTTGAATATTTTTCTATACATCCTTCAGGCCATCTGCAGACCACCAAGACACATCATCCAATTTTCAGTGCATTAGTATAGCCTTTTTTCCTGAGTGCAACTTGGGAAGCAGCTGCTGATTGCCTGGATTTTTCAAGCAATGGCAACAGACTATCCAGTGCCACTGAATTCCTAAACTGCCCCAGAAGGTGACAGATGCTCATGTGGAGATGACCCAAAGGAAATGACTAAAAGCTTCCTCTGAATTCCTGGAAAAGATGGTATCCGGAAGCAACACCAGAAAAAATCAATCTATCTTGCCACACAGTTCTACCTTAGTCTGAAGAACATGGCTTGAGAAGAGGTCTTCAAAGATAAGCTTGCAAAATAAGCCTCTCTGGCAGAAGTCTGTTGCTGGAAAACATCTTTCCAGGCTCTTCTCTGATACAAAGAAAGCAGTGAATTTTGTGCAGTGTTTGATTTCTGTATGCATGGTCATCTGTACTGGACATGTGCCATAGAAACATTTTTTTGTGGACAGAAGTGGCATCTTCTCATATCAGAGGATGTGCAAGAAATACTTTGCCAGATTCAGGCAGAAAACAGCTCAGGCTGCAGCCAAATAAAGAAAATCTCATCATCTGCATTTCACAGAGGAAACACCAGATCAGAGAACTCACATGAGTTATGGTAATTTTAGATTAGATGTTAAAAAAGTCTCTGGCTTATAATGAAACCTCAGGCCTTTGATTTAAGTTCTCCTCAAAATAGCATAGTTTATTATCTGAATGATTGCAACTAAAAATAGAGTGAGATAGGTATGCAGTTCTCAGCTGCAGAAAACTGAGGACTACTCACTTTCTTCTACTTTTAACTTTCTGTACTTCATCTTTCTTTTTCCTCTTCACATATACTAGCTCTTACCTAAATCCTTCACACTGCATTTAGAACCAAATAAAGCATTAATATGTTCATCTGTGTGAAATGGTCTCTTAACTATTACCTCGGGCAGTCATTTAGTTGAATCTGATAGGGGAATGCATTGACATTGTTAAGGTTAATGACCCAGTGATTAACAGTACACATTTTGCAGCTCAATGCTTTCAGTCACTGTTTCACAGAATAATGTGAACAAAGATATGTATATTAAGCTACAATACCTGGAATGGAGTCTTTCTTTCTACATAATAGGTGATGTAAAAGAAACCATCCCATGCTCAAATTAGTAGTTGTAAAAGACAGACAAAGTTTTATACTTATCAAAAACATGAGGAACTTCACTGTGCTCATAGATGATACTGTATTAATCCTGATTAGCTCATAAAGTCAGTCATCTTGTAATTTGTGTCCCACTGCATTTAGCTAAATCACCCACAATTTTAAAAAGATACTTCTAATGCTCATAATTACTAAATTTATTACTCATAATTTACTAAAGCTGTAGTTCTAAATTGGATCATCCACAGCACTGAGCTGAGCTGACGATCCACGTGATTGAAATTCTATCCAGAGTACACAACAGGACTTTTTTGCTGACCATGGGCAGACAGCTGTATTTGGCATAAAGTTGGACCAGGAAGGATAAACAGCACTCAGTCTTCACACAAGGCCATCTAGATCAAATTTAGCTTTTCAGAATTTTGAACATAAGTGAAATAGCACTATGAGTTGCTAACATCTTAGTAGGATTGGTACTGTAAAGGTGTCCCATCCTTTGGAAGTGGCAACAGCATTCCGATCTGAGTACAACAGATGCATCTGAAATAGGGTCCCTTCTTCTTAAATACCATATTCTGTGGATATTTTTCACTCTTGCTGTTATGTACTTGATAAGAATAATCTCACTTAATTAACTTTAAAAAAATAGAATTTCCTCTTGTGGGTTTATCACATGTTTTTGAGAGCACTGGTATCTAAAAACAGCATAACTGCAAGAAACATTATCACAGAACCCAAAAATAATCTTGGATTTACTTCTACTAAATACTTTTCAGGCTAATTTTAAGCATAACATAAAGAACTGAGCAAATAATGGGACAGTGGCAAGTTTTCCTAAGCAAGGACACAAAAATAATCCCAGGGTTAGTCATTTCTGCCATGAAGGTATCATAACAGAGTAGTGACTACATTTGTACTTCTTTGATTTCCATATTTATGCACTTGAGTGTTCTGATTTTTAAAAGACCTATTCAAGGGACGTTATTCTGTTTAATTAATGGAATAGGTTAAGTGGTGAGCCTCTGAAACTTTTAATAGTTATTTAGGTGACTAAGCATGGACCGAGGCAACTTCCTCAATTATTTAGTTAAAAAATGTGGAACTACAGCCCAGATACATGTCAGATCCCTGCAGCAAAATACATAAACTATAAATTACACATAAATTATGAGTCCTGGAGAATGATTTCCAAAGAGAGAAGTCCATCTCAGAGGACCATCACCGACTATGTCTGCTCTCTCAACCATCTACATGAGCCTGGGCCACACAATACTCACCTTCCCCTCACATTGGCTGATATATTATAGGCTTTTAGAGGTCTAAGAAATTAGGAAGAAGATTTGTGAGCTGAGGCTGGGGCAGTTAACATTCCCATACATCCCCTTTAAGTACAGTGCTGTATATGCTGCACCTGGTAGGCAGGCAGCATATTGAGGCATTCAAAAGCTATCAGCATCAGAATCCATGACAGTGCCAGGAAAGGTCATTTGCTGAGCAATAGATGCTGAAGGTATATGCTAATGCATGCCAGTCCTTTATATCAGGAGAAGAGATATCATTGAGAAGAGATATCTTCATTATCATGAAGAGAAACAGCTCTCTTTCACAAGAAATC
The DNA here is from genome assembly GCA_023637945.1 of Phaethornis superciliosus. NCBI lineage: Eukaryota > Metazoa > Chordata > Aves > Apodiformes > Trochilidae > Phaethornis > Phaethornis superciliosus. The sequence continues at coordinate 3,630,230 of JAJQWJ010000011.1, forward strand.
AGGATGAAAGGCTACGGCTTGAAGGCATGGATCAAAGAAGAGGTAGGAGGTAAATTTTCTCTTCTGTGCTTGGCAGATACAGCCAAGATAATGGCAGTAAAACATACCAAAGAAATATAGCTGTTAAGCAAAAATGCCCTCTTATTAATTCCCATGACTTCTACTCCCTTCTATAACCTTATGGAAACAGACAGGGCCACCTGAGTCATTCTTGACTAATTTTGAAACATCCTAACTTTTCACTTGCTCTCTACCTTCTTGGTATTTGTAACACTTTCTGCTCATGAGTATACATCTTGTTTAATGTATATGCAGATTACCCATGTTCTCAGGGCAGGAAATTTTGAGGGTATTTTTAAAGGTACTGATTTAAGTAAGCTATGAATAGAACAAATCTCTTGGGTCATCAGCTTCCTTCTAACACAGCCAACATCATTTTCAAGTGCTTATGCTACTCTGGTTTGAAAGCTCTTCCAGACTCTTACTACTCTGATAGTTAAAAGAAGTCCTCTCTCATTTGTTGTTTGCTTGCATCAGCCTTAACTTTCAGCCTAAAATAATTTTCTCCTATTCATAACAACTTATGCCACTGTTGTTCATAGACATTTTCATAGATCAGATTATTTTGTGTGGGGATAAGCAAGGCAGCAACACTATTTCCTCTAGTAAACTGTCTTGTCATCTCTGCAGAAGCTCAATGGCCAGTTTTTGGATCATTTCTACTCTTGAGTTCTTCAGCATGGGGAGATAACAATACTCACTGGTATTTCTACCTACCTGTAACAGCTATCCCCATTCTCAAAAGGAACAGGTAGTTTGAAGGAGTGACTGACTGACTGACATTATCCATCTCCCCCAGGATGGTGAAAACACAGCAGGGGTCGGATCCAGATGTCTATGTATGAGCTAGTCACAAACAGTACAGTCCATCTGAATCCTACCCCTCACTTCTGCATGGCAAAAGTTATACGAGATTAATTCTTTCTCAACAGCAAAACATTCTGTTCTTTTAAATTTTTCACTTGTTGTTTGCCTGTTGTTTAGAGTAGTATCTAAATAAAATCAGTATCTAGGTGTTCCTTTGGAAATTCTTTCAAATTATTCTTAAATTCATTCCAATCAATGAAAGAAAATTCTATATTCATCAGTATGTACTGATTTCAAATCCCTTCCAAAGGATTCAAAAAACCCTTTATTTAAAAAAAAAAACAAACAAACCTTCTGCATCTCAAATACTTTTTAACTCCCCACATTTACTTCTTAAAGTCTTTACACTAAGAAGAGAAAAAAAAAATAGTGCCCCTTGCTCTAACTGCATATTTTTTTTTCTAATTGGAAAAGTTCTAGTAAGCTTGCACTAAAATTTTAAGGGTAAAAAGAGTCAAGTCCTTGTGCTTAGAAATATTCTCTGTCACTGTTAATTTACTAGTAGAGACACAGACTCTGACTCTGTTGAAGTCAGTGATAATGTCCTATCAGACACATTTCTTCAATTAATAGTCATATCTTAAATACTTAGAGAGCTTTTTATATTACATTGTAATTCAAGTGACCTTCTTGGACAGTGCATAAGCTGGTTCACTTTTCACATAATAAAGTGTTAGGAAGATATTATTATTGTATAGTGGTATAAATATGCATTAGCAATTAAATTTTATAAAAGAAGTTTGCAATCTCAAATGTTCAAGAAATGCCAGACTGTACACTACCAAAGAAATGTGAGCTCAGTAACCTGAACTTGTGTGGAACTTCTGAATCAGTGAGGTTTTTGATACAGTTTTTACAAACACAGCCCTCACCATAACAAGTGAGATGAATACTCCTTCAGGCAGATTTACGTTATTAGACAGAAGAGTATATATTATATCAAATATGATGACAGTATTTGGGCTGTAAAGGAAAGTACTTTCAATAATAATGTCCTTTGTACCTTTTGATGGGGCTGGAGATATAAACCTGTGCTGTGAAAATTCAAGAAAGCCCTGCATGTTACTTGGCAGGTCTTACAGCAATCTCTGCAAGTCCCTTTTCCTCATCTTATTTTTTTCATTTCTTTTGGAAGAACATAAATATCTAACAACTGTTAGAGCAGAGTTTCATAGCATTGTTCATTTCATGTACTGTTTTTGGATAACACAGTTTTGCTGCCTGTTTGACTATTGAGCCAGTATTTGTCAAGATCTGCAGTCCTGTTCTTGCAGGATCTGTTGAAGTCTGCAACGATCTAAGGTGGTACCTTGTTTTGTTTTGGATAAGTACTGAGGTTTTTCTCTGATATGAACACTCCACTATTAAATCCTCTAAGGGCTGAGCTCTTCCACCAAAGATTAAGCTATCTGAATACATAAGATAGACAAAGGATATTGGAACTACCCCAAACAGAGTTGGCTTGCCCCATGAAGATACACTGCAAGGTATAGTGAGGAGAAATCTTCACCAACACTATCCATAGCTCATTTCATGGCCAATGATGACTGCTCCTCATTTTGAAAGGACAGTGACTAGCACATCAGCCACACCACTTACTCAAGCAAAAACCTCAAATCAGTAGATAGGAACTCAATATTTGGAAGCACGATCATGTCAGTACAGACAGTGGGGCTTTGACTCATAATTATGTTTTTAAATGATCCTCTAGCACAGGCAAAAAAGCTGAACACCAGCAAATATCTCTAAGCAGCAGCAATGCTAATCATAGCAAAATTAATTCTGTCTTCATCAGAGCAAGTAAAATGCCACTTTTGCTTTAACAAGACTGCACAAACAAATTAATTCTAAATGAGGCACCATCGTCCTGCCAGTTCTCTCACAGGGCTCAGTTCTACATTCTGCTGCTTTTCTTATTCTGTTTGGAAATTTCCTTTTGGGAGGGAAGGGATGATTTCCACTGTGTGAAAACACTACACAGTAAAATACACACAAAAAGGAGATGAAAAACCACATCGGCCTCAATACATCTTATTCAACTTTAGAGGATCAACTCAGGCACCCAGGCTTGTCACCTATTTACCCTGGCCTTTTGCTAGATGTTGTTAAAAAAGAAAAAAAACATGCACTTCTGAAGTGTGAATTAGATCTAGAGGTATATCCACTGAGTACAGAAGGGACCTGGGTTTCCAAGAAAAATAAATACTTCATTATAAAGTCATGGAGTTAGGTGGGGTGAAGTCAGGCCTTCCTGCACTTGAAGAACAGCCCTAAAGTGAGGAGGATGAGAATCATAGAATCATAGAATTAGCCGGGTTGGAAGGGACCTCAGAGATCATCAAGTCCAACCCATGACCCACCGGAGCAGTTGCTAGAAAATCTTAAATACTAGAGAACGTGATTGTGCCATAGCTCAGCATCAAGAGCTGTAAGTTGATTTGCACCATCAAAGTGGGAAGGTGATAAGCCTTATTTTACTGTTATTTTCTATGCTATCATTATAGCAGAGACACGGAGACCACACTAGGATGTTGACTCAGTGCTTATTAAGAAGCTTTAGCAGCCCAAACTGATGAGGCAGAATCAGAGGCAATATCCCTATTTTAGAGGAATGAAAATGGCACAGGAGATGAAACAGTTTGCCTTAGGTGACCCAGAAAAACAACTGATGAGCAGGGAACACCTGACAGACCTCTTGAATTCTAGTCAGACCCCTCAAATATATAAACTCCTATTTCTCAACCTGTTCAATCATCTGGCCATGCACTACAAGGTGGAGGTGATTGGACAATGTGAAGAAAAGGAGTGGAGGGCAAAGGAGGAGATTTCCTCTGCTTCTGCCTCTTGCCTTCACATTGCCAAAGGAAAAGAAAAAGCTTTTCCTATCTTTGATTTTCAAATCATAGCCTATGACTTCCTTCTTTTTTTCCCCAGAACATTTTTCCTTTTTTACCTCCCTCTTGCCTTCATCTTTCCCTGCTCCCTTTCTCTATATGGTACATTCACAGTTGCGTAGCAACAGCACGTTCCTTAAAAAAAAAAAAAAAAAAAAAGAGACTTAGCAGATATAAAAGCCTGAATATAAAAAGTGAGCTGCACAAGGTCTTAACAAGATCATAAAGCAACCATATTTTCTGACTGGTTCTCTCCAAAGAAGAAACTAAGGAAGTGGGGGGGCTGAAGAAAGGTAGGAATAAAAAGCATCGGCATTTTTGACACTCATTTCCATCTGTCCTCCTATAGGTCCCTAAGCAGGTTCCTGTTGGGCAGGACCAAAGATGACTGGATGCTAAAAGAAGGAATGAGAATTTAAGATCCAAACAACCAATAAGAAACACATACCACAGGAACAAAGGAAAAGAAATAGATCTAGTATTTTTGCTCACAGCCATACTTAACTCCTGCAAAAGCCCTGTGTACTGTGAGCTCTGTCATTTTGAAGCATTCTTCCTGAAAGGTGAACTGAATTCTTCAAAGACATATGTGACCAAAAGCAACCATTAAATTCAAAAGTTATTGATTCTTCTCAACATATAGAATAGTCACTGGAGATCCCACTATGGTACCTTACTTACTACTGCAGTTTAGCTGCATTTCTCACAGACAGCACTGAGTTATGTAGGATACTTCAACAAAGGACAGGCTTAAGAAAGTCAAGCAACTCACACACATAAAACAGTAGACATATTTGATAGTATGCTATTGTAATAAAACAGAGGAAGATTAATGGTTGGACTTGATTTTAAAGCCCTTTTCCTGCCCACACAATGATACTACGATGATTCTATGATACTATGATGCTAAGAGCAGTATTATACAGAAGTTTAATAGAGACTATCAAAATTGTCTTCTCCAACTTAGAATTATTGCTATAAGGCTGAAACCTAGAGCCATGGCATGGCAAGTGGTTGCAAATAAAAGCAGCCTATCACACAGACTTTCTTCAATCCATAAGCAATTCCTTGCTTGCTACTCCTTTGCATGTGAAGTGCCTGCTCTTCCATTTAGATGGAAGAAATGGTCTTCTGTGATGTGACCATGTGTCACCACAGTCAGTATCCATGGCTTTCAACTACTCTGCCTCAATTACTGCTCAGGATCTCAGCATGCAGAGGAAGACCTCCTTCTGTAATGACAGAAGCAGTGAAATGAACATTGTGTCAAGAAAAGGTTCCAAAGCAGCTCTTTGGTGATGGGAGTAGCAGCAGCAACCATAAAACAGTAGCTGTGCTTAGATTTAAATTTTCTTGCAACACAGCTACAGATGCATGGTAAGATACAAAGGAGTTTCTGTTCTGGCCATAAAAGCTAGAACAGAAATAGCTAAATAGTGAAAGAGACTGGAAATGATGGTCAATCTGATATTTTTCATTTTGATCTTATCTTGATCTATTAATTTAAATTCACTGATGAATCCCTTCCTGTAAAGCACAAATAGTCTAGTTCTATTTCAGGGAAGTTGTGTGATGAACATTTATATATTTATATAACATTTATATACAAGGATAAAAAGCCAGATTCAAGTACTAACTGTTAAATGAATGGCATAAATTTAGAAAAAGTCTAGAGAGACACATAACCCACCCTAAGATGCACAGATAGCATCAAGAGAACTCCCATTTAAAACATCTGAACATACCGGAAAGCTCCTGATGACATTTAAAGCTTAGATAAGACTGTAGAGGCAATAAAATCTCAATTTAAGATGGTCATAAGCAGACTGACCTGTATCTCTATATGACTGATGCTGATGACACAGTGTAGAAAATGCAGATACTTAACTGCATCCTGACCTCCTTCTCCACCTCCTGTCTAAAAAAACCTCCTAGATGGATTCTTATCAATCAAATCCAGATACATAAAATATTTATAAAGTATACATTCTTCTCTGAAATGCAGTTTAGTCATGAGAAGCCCACATGTACTTCTATATTTGATGAGCATTGCCCTTTTTTGCCAACTTCCAGTACCTATTCTGTTAAATACAGTCCTCCAAATGTTGTTTTGTGGGTAAATGCAATGTTGGTCCAGGAGAAATTACAACACTAATAATTTAATCTCTCCAGGTACCATGAACACTGATTAAACTATCTACACTCGCCTGTCAAGAACTGCACACAGGACTACAGTTTTCTTTTAAGAGCAAGAGGAACTAATCTCTCCTGATCTATATCTTCTAGCAGTAGTGAAATATTTCATTTGTTCACTTTGCCTGTCTTTACTTCTAATCTAAGGCTGTCAGCAAATGTTATGTTGGTTTGTGAATACAGAACACTGCTTGAACTCACACTGAAGACAACAAATTCATATGGGTTGACTATTGAATAACAGTAAGATAGGAAAACTAATTTCAGGGTGGCATCCACCTCCTGGGACAAAATTAATCCATTCTCAGTATCTATAATGGGCGAGATAAATTACTTTCTGGAAGTGAGCAGTACTCTTCATTGACTGCAGAGAAAGTCTACAGAACTAACTTAAACTAAAGACTGAAACTGTAGTTGGTTTAAGTACATCTCCAAAGACTTCCTGTTCAGCCTGTGATTTCACCATGGTTACCTCTTCCTCCCATCACCATCTCTGTGAACCATCTAATATTTTAATGTTAGGAATGATTTTGCATTAATTATATGCCATTTCCTATATGATAATCCAACAAAATTCTAACACAACTCAAATCTGTAAGTACAGCACTGAACATTAAGACAGCTCATGAGCATCAATAAAGTGTATTTTTATAAATTCAGTGATAATTCTGTTTCCTATCTCCTAATATGTAAGAAATCAACTTTACTGTAATGGACCATCTTGAAACATTTATTTTGGTGTCTGGTTTTATGAACTATGTTTCTTGTCAGAGATTAGCTCTCCAGATGAGCTTTGGAGAATCTTTTTGTGCAGCTTAACACATAAGGGCCCTCACCTCTCAGTGTATCCATCTATTGGAGTTTATCACACCCTTAATATAGTCTAAGAGAACACACCCCAAAGTGTGTGCTGTTGTATTTAATTGTTCACTAGATGAACTTTAAAGCACAGTGAAAATGAATTTGCACTGATGTGGTGGTGCAAACTGTCAGATAACCACCCTTTTATTAGGAAAAAAAAAATATACGTGACACAGATAAACACATGGGGCATAGCCAGGAGAATTACAAAATATAACACATGGAAGCCTTAGTGATGCACATGTTGTGTGTACTTGGGGCTTAATTAGAGATTGGCTTCAGACCTGACTGCAAAAATCAACCTGGGAACTCTCTCCTGGGGACACTGCCAGAGCTGGGGATCCCAGTGCTGGGAGAGGTAGGTTGGAGGGGACAAGTTCTTGCTTTCTTGCAGGCTGCAGGAGTATTTAGTGAAATCTATGTGTCTGGACAATTTTAGTCTACACCAAGCCACTGGTAAAATCATTGCAGCACTTGCTCTCTCAGTCAGAACTGATAGGAGCAGTAAGTTTTTTACAAACTCATCTGGTGTGCTGGATAGTGACTAAGGGAAGCAATCAGGTCTGGACACTACCACCACACCACTGCACTTGGATTGCTGCTCTTAGCTGGGATGAGGATAGGTTGGTGAACAACTACACAAATTAAAGTGGGGTCATACTCCCAGGTGATAATGAATAGGAATTTGAAGGCCATGCAAATCACAAGGTCGAAAAAGGAGTAGAGACTAAATTATGGCTCAGACAATGAAAAGCAAAGATGCTTTTCAGGGAGGTCCCAGTCTCATCTGTGAGAATCCTCATGTGAAGTTAAATCAATCTACTCTGACACCTGATTCCCTTGGAATAATCATTAAAATAGCAACTGGAGAGGCTAGAATGGAATAGAACCAGAGTCATTTCTGTTTCAAGCAACTGCCAAAATACCTTTTACCACTGAGACCACAACATCTCTGAAGCAGCTGTTGTGCTCTTCTGGGTAAATAATATGTGTTAAAAAATGTATAAACATTTATACATGTTTACCTTTGAGACACCAGCTTCTCTGAAGCAGACATTTCCCTTGCTGCATACATAATATATGCTTTGTTTGAAAAACTGCCTAAATTCATAAAGGAAGAAAAACCTGTAGGGCACTGTGTATGTACAGTGCTGTTATCTCCTGTAAATACAGAGGTAGCAGAGCCTTAGCATATAATATTGCCTTATACTCTGTGTTCAAAGTCCTCTGCAAGATGCTCACACCATTCCTTTTAATTTCACAAGTGCTCATACCACCCCATTTCTAGGAAAAGCCACGATTTTGAAAATTATTCACTGAATGGCAGAACTTTTGCCTCAGTGCAATGTGAGCCACAGCAAAGAAAAAGTGAAAACCTCCTCAATCAGTGGTGCTTGATAAAGCTTTCATGGCTTTATCCATCACCATCAGCATTGAGAATCTGGAATACTGGGTCCCCAGCAGTAAGGGAATTTAAAATTATGGAAAAAAAAAAAAGTATAAGGAGTTGTTTAGTATTTTTTTGTCAAAAACCTCCCTACTGAGGAAGAACTAAACCCACATCTATTATTCTTACTGCTTTCATCTTATGGCAGAAAGCCTGGGTGACAGTCCACAAGGTTGCAATTATGCTACACCTTGTTTTCTTGTTCTAATCCACTTCCACAATCTCAACAATTCCATCAAGCATTATTCTCCATCTGGCATTCCTCTCATTGCCAAGGTGGTGTTGTACTCTGTCAAAAAATCTGAGTCTCCACTTTATAATTAATGGAGCTTTCATTATTAATTGGTGTATACTGATGTTATTGATAAAATTATGAGAGCTTTTGTACCACTAAGGGGGTTGGAATCGTATGATATATTTTTGCACATCTTTATATGGAACTTCTTTTTCTTTTCTACTGCATATAAGTTAAGGGATATTCTTAATAAATCAGTGCTATTCCCACTGCATGAAACACTACTATGAAACAAAATTATCAATGTAACCATTAGTGAAAGGGTTTGCAGCTAACAAACAGAAGAACTTTTTATATCCTAACGTTGGCACATTTTGTGTGGATAGCTGTTGTACTCTAAAGAAAAAGAAGTTTATAAAATCTGTCACTTTTCACAGACCTCTGCTGATTTCTTTGCGCATGGAAATCTACTTCTGCATGAGAGCAATTCTGCTAAATAAAGCCCAGTTTTCAGAGCAGCAGAATGTGGAAAAGTCCCACAGGAAATTAGGTGTAGCTACTAATTCCTATCACCTCCACAAATCACTGCGGGAGTTTTCCTCTCCTTGTTCACAAGTTCAGGTCCTGCAGAAGTGTTTCCACCTGAGAGGGAGCTCTGAAAAGGGGAGCCCTGAAGTGGAATCCCTGGGTATAGCTGTTTTCCTCTATAAAAAGGCCATGCCAGCTAATCTCTGGCCTTAGCCCTTGTGCTTCTGCCTTGAACAGCAGGTGGCTATGTGACAAGATTTTATACAGCAGGCAGTCAAACCCACCAAGGATCCATGAAAAGGAAGGGGTAGAGTTGTGTCTGCCCATATATGATGGTGAGGAAAGCAGCAGACTGGAGGATTTAAAAGAGTAACTGCTCACAGTCCTGTTGATCTGGTGCAAAATGTATCATACAAATTGAATTTTCAGGGAAGGAATATAGAAGAGCTCTGATCACCTGTTGCTTTGCCTTTGTATTTTTAAACACTGTTTTCTAAATATGTACTGCTATCCAGCTCAATATTGCTCTGCAGAGTGATTTTCAGAAGGCAGACAAGTTTTAATATGACATATGAACTGGAAACAAAAAGGTGAAAACACTAAAGAATGCTTATCAAAACCTTTAAGGAAAGAAAACTAAATCTATTTCCAAATAATGCTGATAATAGCCCAAGTCCAAAATCTCTAAGGCAAAGATTAATTTAAACCATCAAGCAAGGATAGGAATTATACAGAATGTAAAGAAAATTAAATTAAAAATGAAATAACTCTCAAATTCAGAATTTAGCTTTAACTACATGCAAAGCAGCTAAAGAAAAGAAAAGAACAGTTCTCTTTTTGAAGATATAGCTAATTCATTTTCCAGGGAGTTAATTAGAAATAAACAAATTATTCCAGTATTGAAATGGGTTCGGTTAATTCCAAAAACATGCATTTTATGGCTAAGATAATACTTTATTTTTGAAGTTGATAAAATACTTCATATTATACCAAAGGTTTAGACAATTCTGGTCTCTGAAGAAATGAAAATTCTAGGAAGCTTTATTTGGAGCAGATGTAGTATTTGTTATCTTCATCTGTCTTCAACAATTTTGTTGCCCTTCCCTTTGCAGAACTTCAGAAATTTTTTTGTGTGTCAGACAAGATGAAACAGCAAGCATGGGCAGCAAGCACATCCTGACTTTGCTCAGCAGAGCAATAGGAAACCTCCATGCTGCTGAGATGCTGGCTAAAAAGTATTCATTGCTCACATACAGTATTCCAAATTAATATTATATGAATAATACATATGAATATCCCAAATGAATATTCCAAAAATATTCATTCCCTGCATGTGGTGGGAGAAGAAAGAAATTATTCACTCCAGGAATCATGGAAATGATTCTGGAAATGAAGGCTTTGTGGACTACAAAAACTGACAGATAATCTTCTCATTCTATTCCAGGCTTTTCCTTCAGGGTTCTTTGCTAATAATTGTTCCCAAAATCACTCCCATGTTCAGGAGCTGAAATAAGACTATTTGTGGTAGCTCATCCCTTTTTAGAAAGCTGACTTTCACCTCCAAAATAAACTTGCATGTTAAGGGAGTAATTCCATCCCTGAAGACAAAATCCTTTCACTCATACTGATTACACTGACCTGTATCATGAACTAAGCAACTGTTGAATTTACCAAGAACTTCTGTTAAACATGCTGAGAAATAGCCACAAATAATCAATGAGTCATCTTATAGTCACTGCAAGAAGTGGGCATACTCTGATTTAAATCTATAGGCATCTACTGCAAGAAGTACATAATGTTTTAATCTGCTTACATATGTTGCTTCTTTATTCGAGACAAGAACATGATTGAATGTACATCTTTGTGCTGGAGGCAGTAAGAATTCTTCATAAGAAGCAAATATTGCTTCTCCTGCCAGTCCTATTCTGTGCATCTTCAGCACTGGAACTGCACTCTTGTATTAATTTAGGAGATAATTGTGATTTAATAAGATTCACTACCCTTAAGCAATACAGATAATTCTTATCACAAATAGTCTCTAAAAAAAAACACCCCAAAAATGACATCAAAAAATTTATACAGTTTTATATCCAACCTCTTTCTCTACATAAAAATTTTATTAGTCTAACTGAAGACTACAGAAAGTACATGATACAAGACAACTCTAAATATAGAAGTTTGGACATTTCACAGGTTTGGTTTGCCTTTAAAATGCCCACCTGAATGTTGCAAGTGCAAATTGCAGCCCTTGTAATTTAAAATCTGTGTCACATTGATGGAGCTGAGTAGTTCTGCAGCGCAGGCTGAGTGTGTTTAGCTTTAGGGAGCTGTCACATTATGGCTGGAGTCATGACATTGCTTTCTCCCACCCTTTTGGAGAGCAGGAGGGAAAAAGATGTCTGTACTGTATCAGGTGCTATTTTCATACCTATTATTTTAGGTATAAAATAATCTCAGCATCTGATGATAAGACATTTTCTGGCTTCCAAAGCCACCAAAAGCATCCATCTAATGGCAAATGTAAAAGAGGAAACAAATCTCTGTAGCATATGCCACTAAGTCTTTCTTGTGAAAGTTTAATTTTCTCCCGGAAAAAAGAAAATTGAGCTGTTCTCTTCCACCAGAAAACACTTGTATCCTCACCAGAAAAATAAGCATCTTCAATGTAACTATTCTGTACATAGTATTCAAATTATTCCCCAACTGCTTTATTTCTTTACAAGCCAAAGTTCTTCCTCTATCACTTCTATGTTAATCTATAACTTTTTGTTTTCCAATTATTTTCTTCTTTATAAAATATAACAGCATCAATCTCTTTTTTTTTTTTTTTTTTTCTTTGTCTTTTTTTTTCTTTTTTTTTTTCTTTCATTTCTTTTTTTCGCTTTCAGGATTTTATGTCCCTCAGCAATCTATCCCCTGAGGGCTATTAAGAAGGAATCATATACTCAGCATAAGGGCAGTTTTCATGCAAGAGGCACAAAAACTTTGTGTGTGTGAGACCTTTCAGACAAATCACTGCAAAAGTTGCCAAAGTGACAGCAAGGCATAAGAAAGTAAACAAGTCTGGAGGAAAAAAAAATTAAAAGATATTTTCCAGAGAGACAAAAATGTTCAATGGCTCCGTTTGTTCTTAAGAATTACATGTAATGGGGACTTGTACTCAAGTGTCCCATCTAATGCTTTCAACATACACCAATACATTTATACAAAGGTGTTGGTTTATTTTCTTTGAAATTAATTGTATCTTTTAAAAGCAGAAAAAGAAAGAGCTTTTCTTTCCCCAGAAAGAAGCTAGTCCTTCCACTTCTGCCGATAAATGCCCTTAAAAGCTGAAATGATTCAAATAACCTCAAATACCTCCAGTTTTGGTGGTTCTCTTCCAGAGAGAACGGGTTACAATATCTAATCCTGTTCCCTCCTTCTATAATAATTGTTTTGAAGGTGAGCCTTACCTGCACAGCTTACACAGGAGATGTCTGGTGTATATTTGCTGTAAGGTCAAGCCATGGTTTCCAGATAAATTTCACTGGAAGAGAAACACACCCATGCATTAGAACCCATCATAGAGCTATAAATTGGGACTATTGGTATAATACTCTTTCACAGGATAACTACATTAATAATCACTATGTGCTCCAATGCTACAGCAATAAAGGGCCAGTAAATGCTAAAGAAAATAAAGGTCCAAAGCTATAAATCCTACCAGGAGAACCCAGTCTTAAGGGGATAAGGTTTAACTGCACTTTGGAAATGCAGGTATGTGTCATCACCTGCTTTTAGACATAACAAATGCATATGCAAAATTGTGAGTCCCCCAGATTTTATCCTTTACACTGTTCCCATTTGTGGATTTTCCAACCAATCCAGGTGGCAGCCTGTATTTAATTGGAAGGCCTGTGAAAAGCAGGTTTCATGGGAGATAAAATTGTACATCTGTAGATGTCTTAGTGTTGGCACTGGTTTCTGGTACAGACACCCGAGGTGAAAAATGAGATGCAGTTTCAAAGAGATGAATAAATTCTGATTGTGAATTATTACATCTAGTTGCACAGAGGATGTAGCCATGTGAGGATGGTTTTTGAAACTCCCTCTCACAGGCTTTGTTGTGACAAAATAATTTTTTTGTTGTTTTTTGGGGGGGTTTTGAGATTCGAAATCTTTCTGCAACTGTTCCATTTCTCCACTTTTAATTAATGCTCCAATTAAAGTTCAATTGGATTGCTGCAGGTAAAGTAAAATAAGAAAATAAACATTGTTGAGCTCCAAAGTATAATTAATTTAAATGAGAATTTTTTATCCTTTCCCAGAGTTACAGGACATTGTTCAGAGGAATTATTCATCTGGTTTCCTGGTTATAGCTTTTTGAAACTAAAAAGTTCAAGAAAAAAAAATTTAAAACCTTCATCTTCCATACTAGGAAAATTAACTCACACTCATTACTCTTTAACATCACCTACGAGACACTGAATATTGAAAAGTACAAAGAGCATATTTATGCAAATAGCAAAACACATCAACTGAATTAGAGGGAAATGGAGGAGCTTAGGGAAGCTAGAGAAGCTTTTCTTCAGCAAATCTGGCATTTGCAGTTTTTAAACTGAAGACACACAGTTTCATTTAGTCTACCATTACTTTAGAAAGAAAAACTGAGAGACTTGATACTGTGAGTACCCTGGACTGATACCAGCAAGAGTATAACAAATTCAGACCAGAAAGATGGTCAGCTTGTTGAAAATTCATGGGTAGTAGTAGTTTAGCTCCTGGCTTTATAGAGGGAGACAGAAACACCAAAAAATCTTCATTAGGTGTAAAAAATACCAAGCTAAGCAAAGAGTTACCCTTAGCAGAGAGCTCCAAAATACATCAAAGCACAAGTTTATGAAAAGTAAATTTGATATGGTGAAAATGCACAAAGCAAATCACAGAATCATTAAGGTTGGTAAGGACCTCTCAGATCATCAAGTCCAACCCTCAACCCAGCATCACCAGCCAACTAAACCAAGTTTACACAAGTGCTACACACATTTTTTTTTTTAACAGGTTCAGACATGGTGACTCCATGACTTCCCTGGACAGCTTGTTCTGATGCCTGACCACTCTTTTGGGAAATAAATTTTTCTTAAGATCCAAATATTTGACCAAAAGACACGAGAAACATCAAGTTGGGTAGAGATGATCTTTGATGTGCTGAAGACAGCCCCCCTACCCAAGCTTTCCTCTGAAATGCATCAGATAAACTCCACGTCAGAGTATGAGCCACTCACCTTATCTCTGTGCCAAGTTAGCACAATTTACCCTTTTTTACACTCTGAGGTACCAGCCTCAGCTCGATTTTGGGTATTTGAAGAAAGGAGCTGCAATTAGAGCTCAATGGAAGATAAACCTGGCTCAACAATTGGCTAAAATACACACTTGGCCAAGAAGAGTGGGTTTGTAGGATCTGTCTGCACAGTGAAGAGCAGGAGCCAAGGTCCATTCTTTGCTTTCAGGGAAAGCAACACAGGACAGATGGATGGATATAGCTAAATTTTATTTTTCTTAAGTACAGTGGCTTCACACATAACAGCTGCTAGGGCCAGGCTCACACAAAACCCATGAGAGGGCACTCGCTGGCAAAATGCTAATTGGCAAATGCCAAAATTGTCATGGAGCTTGATAACTAAATATGCTTCATACCAGTTACCCAAAAAGCAGCAAAAAGAATCTTTCCCACTGCCAAATGCAGACAGGTCTTATTTGAGGACTGGGATTTGCAGGTAGAATGAAAGATAAAAAATGAGGAGATATGCATCTTTTTAACAAACAAGCAAATGGCTTTTAGCAAATCAATCTCTCTACACATCAAATATTTATAGCAGAAACATCTATGCAAGAAAACTCTGGTCTATTCTTGCTCCCAGAGAAACAAAATGAACAGTTTTAAAATTTACAAAGGAAATACAGTTCAATTCTCTGGAGCAGTGCAAAGTTACGCCTACACACTCTAAAAGCTAAGGCAAACTATATGAAATAAAATTTCTTATATGAAAAAGGATACAAATGAGTATATTCAGACAGCAGGTGTATATTTTGTGTCAGTTTTTGTGAGGAAATTCCCAAGAAGCAGAACAGGGATAATAACAGACCAGTGTAGAACCAAATATTTGAATTCCTAAGAATGAGTTTGAATATGATATTTAAACAAAATGGAGAAATAAGAATGAAATGTTATATTTAAATCACAAAAATCCTACTGCACCGCTATGCATGGGAACATTTTATATCATCCACAGCTTCATAATTGTTCCTTTCAAAACAAAGTATTGAATGCAATGTGTCTCTGATTTCAATTATTAACATTTGGTATGCTGTTCTAAATTCATATACATAGTGTTCAGAAGACAACAGGTTTTTAAACAGCTATATCTCATCATGAAAAGAAAAAGATTACACAATTTCATTTATAAAGGAATTAATGGCTGGTGCAGCTCACTAAGAATATAAATTGACACACCCATGAAGTAAACCAAGAAAAAATTTTTCCCCATCATGTTAAAATGTGTCTTGTATCTCTAAATTATAAGTCTGAAACATTTTTAACTGTCTCAAAGCTGTTTCCACTGATGTATCTTCTCATCCAGGCTGTAGAATTAAATCCAAATTGAATTCTGAACTTGGATTAGCTTGGATCAGTTCTCGTGATGCTTTTATGTGCAACTCCTTGGGAGAGGAACTGAGAGGAGAACATCCCTCTTTGCTTTTAACTCATGTCACCATTGTAAGTTTCTTTATAGCAGAGAGAAATATAAATGTAGCACTTTATCCATTTGAAGAAATACCTTTGCAGTCATCCCAAGTAGGAGCTCTGAAAAAGAGCACCCCAAGACTTAAGATTTCTAAGGAAGAAAAAATTTATCCTTTTGTTCCAGGAGTGGTTTTCCCTTTTTTACAACGGATCATTCCATTTGCTAAGTTTAAATCTTTGGATTTTGCTCTAGCAGCTGCCTCTGGTTGTGCTCCCAAGGTTTAAGATTAATGAATGCTTAGGGTGGAATCATTCTCAATCTTACTTCTCAGGAGTAGCTTTACTGGAGATAATCCAGATGAAAGGGAGCAATATGTCCTAATTGTTGCACACACATCTCATGCTTTTTACCTTTTGTTTGTTTGGTTGGTTTTTGGTTTTTCTGTTGTTTATGCCACTCTATGTTCTCTTTGCTGTGGAGTTAGCATGACTTCTTATATGACTATTAAAAAAACTAAAACCAACATTTTGAGCAAACATAGGACACACAGGAGAAGTGTTAATATGAGGCCTGCAGCCTTGGATGAAGAGCTTGGAAATTTCACATCTTGCAAGTGCTGGCAATAGTTTTTGGATGATGTGCAGTACAGCCAGGTCAGTATGTATGGAGAAATTACCAGCTAAAATCATGTAGCTGTGTCCTCCCAAAACAAACCAACAAACAAAAAAGCTATTGCTGTCCACTGCCAAGGTCTGCCAGGTATCTTTGTAGAGATTGATGGTATTAGCAGCTGTTTCTTGAGGGGGCTGGTTGTTTGGATATTCTTGTTTTCTTATTTTCCTTCCCTTGCTATATTCTTTCCAGCTGTTACTTCAAGTTTGAGCCATCCTAGTGAAATTCTACAAAGTGTTGTACTCATTTTATGCCCTTTTTTTGTACTTTTACCTCTCTTTAGGATTTTGGAGAGCAGCTGTTCTGAAATCTCAAAGGATTAAAATAACATTAATTCCATAATCTTAATGTCAGATATCTGAAAGTCAGCTTGTGTTTACTACTGTGGCAATTGGTCTGCTGGAATTTCAATCCCTTGACTGTTTTTTCTTTGGCACCAATGGTTACATTTGATTAATATTGAATAAGTAATGAATTAAAAAATGAATAAATTTTATTTATATTGATTGACAGAGTATCATTATTTTCAGGTCAATATTAAAATATATCTACTTCAGCATCTTCTTCAAAAAGCCTGTTCTTTTACATGAGCTTCTGCTTAACAAAGATTTTCCATTAGAACGTTTGCTGCTATTGAAGATGAAAAGAAGCCTTGAATTGAAAAGAAAACTTCATTTGTTGAATACAAATTCAATAATGGCAGAGATAGAGAAAGAGGAAATAGCCCTAAGTTGGGCTGAGGGAGGTTTAGATTGGATATGAGGAAAAATCTCTTCACCAGAAGGGTTGTCAGACCCTGGCCCAGGCTGCCCAGGGCAGGGCTGGAGTCCCCATCCCTGGAGGGATTTCAGAGCTGTGGAGATGTGGTGCTGAGGGCCATGGGTTAGTGGTGGCCTTGGCAGTGCTGGGTTGGACTTAATGATCTTAAAAGGTCTTCTTCAACCTTCTATGATCTGGTTTGGTGTTATCAAGCTTGCCACATATGTAAAGCCTAGGACTTTTGCATGTCCTGGTGGCTTTCTGAGCATCCTACAGACTGGAACACACAATTTTTTGATTCCTCTGTAATTTTTTGATCTGAATACAACAGGGTTTGGATTTTTGACTCCAGACATATTTTCATTGAAGGGAGATACATATACATTTACTTAAACCAAACAACTATGCATCCATTGTCTTACCTCTTGTCTTACAGGCACAATACACAATATGGTCCCAAAGAGGTAAATGCATCAATACTTTTTTAATTACATTGAAGGACTTTGTTACTTGCTTTCCAAAGTTTGGTCTTTCTGACCACTGCAACGTTGCTGCATTCACAAACTTTGCTGGGCTATTCCTGGAACTTGCTGGTTCACCAGAATGTCCTGTTTCTTGATACTGAACAGCACACATTTTATCTGCTCCTTTTCAGAGGTAGTAACCTTATTCAGAGCAAAGCCAGCTTGTAGAAAGCATCTCAAAACTGATCGTGCTCACTTTTATTTCTGTCATAAACCAACTTATCTTCAGCATGGTAAAGGATGCCAAGCAATCCTGGCACCATCTGAGAGATTTTTTTCAGAAATTTTCTGTTGCTAGAGTGATGCTTACTGGGAGCCAGCTGACAAAGTACCTTCCAAAGATAGTGATGAATATAGGTAATGCTTGAATTCTTTCATGAAAAAGGTAGGGATGAGAAGGGCCAAGAGGACTTTCGAAGTATGTAGGCTTTGAGAATATTTGGTTTATGACAAAAAAAAACTAATGTAAGAAGCTTGTTTTATTTCTTCACATGCGTTTCCTAATCTACTGCTGAGGACTTTCCTTGAGTGTGAGTGCCTAAGTGCTTTTATTTGTCAAGTACCTCTCATATCTTCCATCCTCTTTTGCACTTTTTTTCCCTTTTCAAGTAAGAAATTACAGAGGTCAGAGGCTGTTAAGAATACACAAGGTCAGCTGTATGTTCCTCTGGCAACTTTTGTATTCCCAGAAAGACGTGTGGTTATATCTCTTAAGTAATTTGTCTTTTTGCTATTGATGCATCCCTGACCTTTTTTTGCTGGCCACCTAATGCAAAAGACTTTTGTGCTGTCTTTTTCCCAGAACTCTGTTTTTTTCCCAGTTCATCTGGATACTAACCACAAACATCCTGTGTTGCATTCCATGCAACTACACATGTATTTTAATTTACCTTTACAAATATCCATTATCAGATTTACTACCAATTTCCTATAAATTATTATTGAAATTATAATGATTATTTTTTTGGTTAAGAATTTCAGCACTTTAGGTTCATGGCTGCTTTTCTTCTCTTACAACAGAAATAAGGATACAATGCTACCTAAAGCTAAAAATTCTATCATTTTTATTATTCTGGGAAACTGGCATGTTGCTGTATAATGCTCTGCCTTCTGGCGTGAACTAAATCCTCTTTCTTCTGCTAAATGCAGTTGTCAGCTGTACTTTTTGCTTTCCTACATCTTCCACAGATTTTCCACCTCTCTGCCCTACTGAAATTTTTTAGTCTTTCAATTCTGAGCATAGTAAATTCAATAGAATTCTTTCCTAATTTGTGCCTTCATTCTTTATTAAATTAATATTCTCTGAGATTATATTTCCTTGTGCCACTGAAAAAAAAAATTGTACTGCTACTCTCCTTACTAGGTCTCCTTTTACTATTTCATATTTTTAACATTCAGCTATACTGACCAGGGTAAGAAAAGCTGCTTCTTCCAGAAGCTGGTACCTCCTTTTACATTTGACCCTTTCATATATTTTAACATTTCCACCTATGTAATGAGCATCAAAAGCTCTTTGTTACAACTGGTTTCTGATGGGGAGTTTGAAAGTGAATCACTGTAAGAACAATTCTGATGAACAGCTCAGTCTGCTACTATTGGGCTGTTCCCTCTTAAAAGTTCAAAGCTTCATCTGCCTGGACCCAGCAAGGCCAGATGTCTGAAATAGCAAGAAGAGGTTTCTCCAAGAGCCATTTCCCATCTCTGTTTCAGTACTGAAATGACCATTTTGTTAACAAAATCTTCATGATTTGCTGTAGATTTTCACATTTCTGGTTACTCTTAAAGAATATTATTTGTTTCCCAGCTTTTAACTTGCCCTTCACAAGCCCCCCGTGTATTATATCTTCCCCATAACATATCTTGTAGCTTTTCAGTAACATATTTTCCTTTTTCTCTTTTTTTTTTTTTCTTCAAAATGTCTTTTTCATAGGAGGGAAACATCACTAACTTTCAAAACAATCATCTTGAGAGCGAAAGCCAAAATTCCTTTCCAGCTTTCCTCATACTACATATTCTTATAGACACAAGTAAATTAATTGACTGTAAAGATTTTAGGTCGTTAGGTAAAGCAAAGAACCTCCTGGAAACCTACAGAAGCACAGATTTCACTTCACTAACCAGACAGGCAACCTGTGCCACTGATTTCAGATGACTGCTCTCCTTCCTCCGCTGAGAAACTAATATTTAATACCCACCATACCTTCCTTAAGTTCCTAAATTACCCTGGATCAGAGCTTCTGTTTGCAGGCATTTACTGCCTGCAAAAGATTCAGTTTTAGGGAGTTTCCAATCAATTCCTTCACCTCTGCTGCTGGGTTCCCCCAGTGAAAACTCAAGAGACCAGTTTAAAAAAAACAAACACTTTGGGTGTTTTTGTCCAGAGAATAAAAATGCTAAAAACAAACCTTAGGCCATAAGCTAACTTCTGTCCTACTCTGATCTCTTAGTTAACTTTATATTTTAGATTACTTATATAATTTATTTTCTATATTTTTTTAAACTTAAAAAGCAGATAGTTCAGCCATAAATAGCAAATAGTTATTAATTTGTAGCAATGTCTACTTGAATGGAACCTAAAAACATAAGTTTTCTTTTTTTTCTATATACATGCATCTATGTTTTACACCCTTACACATTAGTAAAAAGAAAGATTCATCCAAGACAGAATGAATGGTCCACAGTTCAGTATTATATTTTATCAGTGTGAGGTTTCATGGATTTTATTGCATGCTTGTAGATGCAAAGATATTTTTGGCTTTTTTCCCCATTAGTTGGTCTTCCCTTCCCCCCTCCATTTCTCTTTCCCCTTCCCTTTTTCCTTTCTCTTTTCCCTTTTCTTTTCTTACTTTAAATCATATTTTTCCTAATCCTTGATCTTAAGCACTGAAGTTATTATGTATGCTGATGAGGAAATTCACTCTTTTTTCTGCAAAATATCTTTGAGTTTTCTTGGCACTCTGCACAACATGGTAATTCCTCCTTTGGCAGTTGTACCCACAAAGGCTACTTCCATGAGAAGTTGTTACTTTATCTTTTTCTTTTTTAATTCTTCCCCCTCTCAGTTTTCCATATAATCATTCATTACATGTACAACTCAAATGCTTTTCTTATGCAGAACATAGTGTGTTGGGCTCACAGTCATATTCTGCATCAGAAACATTTGCATTGAATCCCCATTTTCTTGCCTTTAATTTAGGGGTTTGTTTTTGAGAACAGGATCTCATTTCAAGACTCTAATTAGAAATGGTCTGGAGAAAAAAAAAAAAAAAGGCACTCCAGGGCTAATTGTGAGATCACTTCTGCTGCTGCCATAATTCACCTGCTCTGATGCTTGTAAAATATTAACCTGTCACGCTTGGTACTTTTTTTTTTTAATGTACTATAAAATCGTATCTTCTTCAATGTTTTATGCTTTTATTTATGTTTTATGGCAGCAAATAATGCTTGTAAAGCATTCCTATGAAGCAGGTTTCTATTTACCTGGTAGGGCAACCTGTGGCACAGTCAGTAAACAACCACAAAGTGTTTCAGAGAAGAGGTGTAAAGTTCATCAAGCTGAAGATTTTTTTGGTAGCATCCATGACCTGATTCACCAGCTCTTGGTGCTGACATCTCAGCCTCTTGTAAAAGCAGCATAAAAACTCATCATCCCTGTTAGAAGCAATTCAGAAAAAAAAAAAAAAAAAAAAAAAATCCTTAATTTTTCACCTTGCTCCCAGCCCCTATCTTCTTGTCTAGCACTCAGAAAAAGCAACTGGGAATGCCTAAATATTATTTAAAAACTGAATCCCAGACACTGTTGCAATGACTATAGTGTACAGCTCCACTGAATGGAATATATGGGTCTAACCCAGAGTTACCAAGATGTTAACAACCTCACAACCTCACTGATTTATTTTTTCCCCTAAAACCAGTTTAGCTGATAGGCAGCTCTGAGCAGATACCCCAGTGCATTATGCTACCAGCTCCTGATTCAATTTGTGGCTTCAGGCTGTGACTGTAATAATTTTAATTGTAGGACAGCTAGTGTTGGCTTTAGTTAATTATGCCTTCATTTGAAAAGCCATAAAAGAGGAAAAGTAATAATTTGCAATTTATTTCTTTCGGTTATAAAGCTCAAAGTGCAATAATGTAAAGAATATGAACTGATATTTAAACTTTTTTTTTTTCCTCAGCAAGGAATGTCTGAAAAAGAATTGTTTCCAAAATTTTGTAATTATGAGGAAAAACTTGTTTGAAATTCATGGTTTTATCGAAAAAAAAAAAAAAGAAAAATCAACATTTGAAATTAACTTTTAAAGGAAATGCTAAACTTTGTTTAATGCAGCGAGTTAGCCATCCCATTTATAATTCATAATATTCTAAATTATTGGAATTCAGAACCAAAGTCTAAACCACCACAAGACATTTCCAAAATCGATTCTGAATTCTCTAAAAAAAACCTTGGGTAAATAATTTGGTTCTTCTCATTGACTTTGATGAAAGGGTCTCTCAAACAAAAAGGAAAGCTCACAAATCAGGACAAGGGATTACTTTTATCATCTCATTTATCCCAAAGACTGAATGTAGTGTGCATCTAGTTGCAAAACTGCACCTATAAACTAATGCAATATTTGCCTCCCACACCATCCCAGCAAACACTTGCCTGCTATAGTTTGCACCACTAAGCAACACATCCTTTAGTCCTAAAATCACTTGCACATCCTGCAATCTGGATGAATTATTTCCATCTATCTTTTCAGGAATTAAAGCACCTGCTCTACAGCATTGTAGGGAATAATTAAAACCAACCAACCAAACAACACATTAATTTGGGGGGAAAAAAGCAACGCACAATGGCAAGATGAAATACTGAATCCATTGACATATTCAGGATGCTCTAAGATTTAACTGTATTTTCCTTTCATAAATACCATGCAAAGAGAAAGGAAAAGTTTATGCTTAAATGCAGTTGCATGGCTGCAGGAATCAGCAAAACTGATGAGCTAAATCCTGCAAGTTATGTGAGGACACTGAATTTGCCACTGTAAGAGCTCAGCTAACTTTAGGAACAGAGCTGTTGCCATTAGCAACGGGCCAGTCATTTATAGAGGGAGAGATGTTTATCACTCAGTGCTGCTCGGAATTTTTAGTGCTTTGCTCAGAGTTAAAAAAAAATAAATAAAAAAAAAAGCTGCTGCTGTGTTTGTCATTAGCTCTGGTGTTGTGCTGATTGGGAACTAATTTGCTGCCTTGTGCAAAGTGTAGCACAGTGCCATACACCTGTAGTTGCTACTGAAGGTACTGACTTTGCTCGTGTTTTATTTTGTTTCAAAGATGGGGAAGTGGAGGGGACTTCCCTTTGATTCTCTGCTGCCTTGCACAGGCTCTTATACTCTTTTCTCCCCCTAAAGTCTGAGAAAATTTCTTAATCTCTCATAGACCGATATGGACTATTTTAAGTGAATGATATTACAAATTTTTATCTGACTTATTTCAACAATGTGTATTCTTCTTCATGATTCTTTTGATATTACTGCTTGTACAATGATGCCCCAGCATGGCTCTCTCCTCCATCAGTAGATCCTCCACTTCTTCTTTCTCCTGGTTTTAGTGTTTGAAGAATTTTGGTTTTGACTCCCTCTTCTTCTTCCTTGACTTTCTCTATTTGCTAAAACAACTGAAATATTGTCCTACCTCTGATGTTTTCCTATTCTCCATCTGTATCACCAAAATCATCTTGATCATTGGGTCTGTACACTGTTATAATCACCTTATCAGCTCCATATACAATTTTCTATGGTTGTTAACTAGTTCATTAACAGCTCCTGTCTTCATTATGACAACATTTTCCCCCATCTATTACTTGGCATCAGAGAAAAATATTGACAAGACGACCTGGAATGATCATGAAACAGTCAGAGATATAACTGGAACTTGCTTTCTTCAGTGAAACACAGACAGTAAAACAAAACAAAAAAAGTCTTTCTGTAAAACTTACAAAACCACAGACTGTAAAAGATATGGAAATAATTTGGCACAGAAATGAATAAACTTATCAGAAGTGTATTCACTTTGAAACAAAACTCTCTCTAGTCACTGTAGCTGTGGGTTTCCAGCAATGTCCCACAGCAGAAGTATTTAAAAATACAATATTTAAAAAGAAAAATTCATGTACTTATTAAAAAGATTTTGTAATAACATGGTATATAAGTGGACACAGAGGCACAAGAATATTATCCCAGGACATTCATGCACAATGATTTCTCTTCAGTAACCTCTGAGGATAATCTCACATCTGAGGACTAAACCAAGTCTGAGTCTCTCTTGTCATTTGCTTGTCTGTCTTACAACTCAGTGCTGTAAAGTAAACCACCTGCACAGCTGCTGATAAAAGAATATTTAGACACAATTCTTTGCATAACTATAATGTGTAGTTTTTTGGTCCATGGTCCACTAAGTGGATAACAGTACCAGCACTGAAATCTTTAGGGAAGTATAAAATGACAGTGGGCAATGTTGATGCTGAGAGCACAATTAAGACCTGAACACTGGCAAATTCTGCTTTATTTGAAATTTTATAATCATAAAACAGTACTCTTGCCTAATTTGTGGGTATATTTTACAGCAGAGTATACAGGTCAGAGAACTCCAGTCAGCAAGGCACAGCACAAAAGCAGACCAAAAATTACTCCTTTTTTATTTTTTTTTAATGCAAAAGATGGAGACAGAAAACAGCAGAGGCACAAAGGAGAAATAAGTACTATGGAAGCTTAACAGATGAGAAGTTTAACTCTCATAGCTGTGCAATTGAAATAATAAGCTTACAGTACCAGAGAAGGAGCTGCATGTCAGACTAAAAATGGGGATCCCTTAATGCACCAAAAAGCTTGAAGATCCTTTTAAGATTTACAGGGCACTGGATAGAAAAGATAAATATAGCATTCAGTAGAAAAGGACACACAAGCTGGAAAATGCCCAAATATGTCACTAAACTATAAAAAAGCATGAACTCTGTACATGTGGATACTAGAGCCTGGGATCTGTGTGCATGCTCATTAAATAGGTAGAATAATTAATCAACTAGAAACTGCATGCCAGAATGTGAAAACCAGCAGAAGATGTATGATACAAAGTATTAGGGACCTTACTGAATACATATTAGAAAAAGAGGTGGTTTTGATAATCTAACTTCAAGCTGGCAGACAATGTTTCCTACTCTCTTCTATTTGATCAGTGGCATGTAATTGCTACATCCCTAACAGAAAATTAAAAGGATTTGGGACTTTTCTTTGGTGATTCAGAACAACAGTCACAGTATGATTCATGTCTGTGCTACTGAACTCTTTGGACTCCAGAAAAAAAGCATCTGCATCCTAGCTGCCTGTTGAAAGTGATCTCTGGCCCCTTCTAATGACAAAAATCGACCAGAAATCATCTAGGCAGAACCAAAAATATATCTGGGATATAAATATATATATATATATATAAGAAATGACAGGGTACAAGACTAGCATTCTTAACTCAGAGTTGGTCCATTCAGTTCAAAGCCAAAGAAAAGTGCAGAAAAAAATTGTAATTACTATTAATTATCTTGGGGTAAGTGTACAAAGACACAGCTCCTCTTCCTCCTAGCTCCTGCTGGTCAGTTGACACCAGCAAGAATGAAGTTTTCATACTCCTGAAATACTTTTCTGCTGACTGCTATAATGGATACTTCCTTTTCTAGGATGTTGCTGATCATTTGGCCTTAACAATAAAGCCAGGAAGGCTTGCTCAGAAATTTTTTTAGTGGATCTATGTTTATTTATTACTTTGTGCCAGTTTAAAGCAGAAATAAAGAATTAACATTGGAAAAGATTTGCAGGCATTTCCTTAGCCTTTTCAAGCATAGAGATCACCCACCTTCCCTTCTGCTTTTTTTGACTGACAGGCTGAAAATGCCAGTCTTTAAAATATTAATGCAATATGTAGCACACTTAAGGTTAAGTATTTAACGTATATTTAATAGAACTCCATCTAAATAATTTTTCTCCATTAGTCTAGGTTAAAAACAACTTCAGAGTGTCTATATTTAGTAAATTTTTGATACAGCTGTTTACCCTCTATATTAAAATATTCATGTGTGTTCTGTATGTGTTCACATTTGTGTAAAAATGAAGAGTACCCTGAATTTGTTAATCATGAACTCTTCTCCTCTGAAAAGGGGTAGTATATTCATATTGATTAACTTCATATCATCAAAGGTTTATAATTCTGATCAAAAACTGCGAAAAAATGTTCTTTAAATTAACTGCATTAACAAATATGACAAAAGCAGCAGGCTTTTTCTTTTTTTTTTTTTTTTTTTTTTTTTTTTTTTTTTGACTTCTTCAGGCTTATCAGCCTGGTACAGCTGGGAAACAGGCAGACTTGTGACATGCAGATGAGCTCCAGAAGAGATAATGCACTTGTTTGGGTATAATGGTGATCTGCCTCTTTTCTGAAGTTGTTTCAGACTCTGTTCAATCTCAGAACCAACACATACTGTAGCTTTAATGACTTCAGGTATGTAACATTGTTCCTTGAATATTTAACACAAGAATATAGCTAATTGCTTATTTTCTGACACCACAAAAATTCAGACCATGTATGCGTGCTGCTCCTTATCTGAAAGGTCTTGGGTGAAAAAGAAGAGAAAAATGTAAGGCCAAAAATCTATTCAGCAACCTCTATATAAGCAACTAAGCCAGGCCAGTGGCTTTTCTACCTGTTCCTTGGTCCTAACAGAAAGAATCATGGCATTCAGATACAAATGAGAATGAATGACTAGATTTGTATTTTGACACTTCTTTCACTACAGTCTGCACATTTTCCACTAGAATGTATTTTCATATAAAGATACTTACAAGCCCAAAGGAGCTCACATTCTTAAAAATTTAACCTTACACGTAAAGAGTTAAATACCACTTTTTTGGGTGGTATAATAAGAAGAAAAGACTGGATTTTCTTCTGTTTAAACCTCCACTAAAGCAGTCTTTAATTGGCTTAGCAAAGCCTGATTTTGTCCTCACAGTATTAAATTATGATTTGTTCCAACTCACGATGGTAATTTTGGGTTGGGTTTTTTTTTGTAATTTTTCTCTTTCCAGAGATAATTTTGAATAATCTATTTAGTAAAGCATGGCTTTAAAAAAACAACTAGTGAGTAAGTGCCATGCATAATATTTTTCCACAGCAACATACTATAAAAATTTAAATGCATGTGTTTCAATTGTTAATCTACTTTCCAAATAGAGGAAGAGACCATAAGAGATAAGGCTTACAATTTTAAAATATGCAGAGAGTCAGTTAAGACTTCTAGTACGTACAATTGCTAAATTAGTTTTTATAAGGACCATTTCCATTTGATTGAATCTCAGATACAGCCTGTGTCTGAATACTACATTTTTGTTCTTTTCTGTACCTTCATTCTCTTAATCTATAATTGAAGTCTTTCCCTCTGAAAGCATACTGCACATGTATGGCAAACCTGTACAGTACAACAGGAGATATTTTTATATTGGGAGATTTATCCTGCTGCAAAGTGAAAGAACAGACTTCTGAAACCTTTTTTATAACAATCATCTTTAACATTAATAGCTACCCTTAAGAGTGAAGCATCACAGAGCTTAACAGTATTATTTATTGCTCTTAGTTACTAATCCTTGGCTTTTACACCTCTGGGGTTCTTCCCAGTATTCATAAATAGTGTGGTTCAGGATTACAAGGCTATGTTGACTGTTTTGGACCCTACTTTATGTGAGGGCACAGAGATCTGAACTCAGCAATCTCTACAGTTTTGGGGGGTTTTTAGCCCAAGGGAAATGCAAGACAAAATGAAAAAGTTACATTTTCTCCAACTATTCTGGGATGAGGAGCACAACCTGTTGACTATGGAAATTACTTCTCTATTCTATTGCAAAGTTTAATTTTTTATCTATAGGACAAGACTCCAGGGTATACGTGACAGAATCACAGAATCATTTTGCTTGGAAAAAGTCCTAGCACTGCCCAGTCCACAATTAATCCATGTCTCTAAAGCACCACACCTACACATCTTTTAAATACAGCCAGGGATGGCGACTCAGTGACTTCCCTTGGCAGCCCATGACAGTGCCTGACAACAGTTTGATTCCATTGTACCATTTGTAGTAAAAAGCTAATTATAAAACCAGTGGAAATTAACTTACCAAAAATCAATAATCCATTTGGTTTGCATATGAATGCACATATGAATGCACCAAGTACACACCACATATAATCAGAATATGAAAATTAGCACAATCTTTACAGTATTGTTAGCATGTGCTTTTCCTCTATGTTTTATTTATATGATGCAATCCAATGTCTGGATGGGAGCAGGAGGATTGATTGCATCCTGCACATGCCTACTTCTCCCCATCAGCTCTCAAAGGAGCTAAGAGGAGAGTGCCACATTCAGCCTCTTCTTAAAAACCTCCAGAAATGGAGAATCCACCCCCTCCCTGGGCAGCCCAATGCCTGATCACCCTCCCTGTAAAGAATTTCTTCCTAATTTCTAACCTAAAGTCTTTTCAGAGTCAGCTGGTTCAGTGTTGCCTTTGGACATGGGGTCAGTGACTCCCAACTCTGCATGGAACAGGAGTCACCACGTCCAAAGGGCTGGAACTGCATCTTGACCCAGTGGGTACCTGGAGAGGAACCTGCACTGCTGCAACCTTCACATCCCATTAGAACAGAAGTTCTACCAACTCGTGCTCCCTTCGGCTGCTCAGGAAAATCAAGATCTCTCTGTATGCCTCCATCAATCTGCCAACACTATTTTCAATGGATAGCTGTTTCACATGTTCACACTGGGATTTTCAGTGTTGCGTGAAGACTGAGAGATGAGGTTTGTTACATCAGGGTGAGCCTCTAAATCACAAACAAAACCTGCAGATCAACCACAGAATTTGAAACCAAGGGTCTGCTATCCCATTAGGAGGAACTATTTGTCAAAACAGGAGTGTACTGCTTTTGGTTGGGACAGAGTTAAATTTCCTTAGAAGCAGCTCGTACTCTGACCACAAAATAATATAAGAAGTATCACTGTTGCTTTTAGACTGAAAATTGATTTTTGGTTTTTCATCACAAGCTCTAATCAATGGATTTGATGGGAGCACTATTTGGCTCTAACAGATTTTGGCAGAGACTCCCACGAAACTGTTCACTGAAGTGCAAAACTCATTGCAGTCAGGTTTTAAAAATGCTCTCTTGTGCTTCTAGAGAACAAAAACCAAACCAACCCATATTCTGTTCCTGTTTACCATAGTTTCTGCCAATCATAGGTAATCCTCTAGCAAATCTGCCTACGGAGAGTGAAACTACAGCAGAAGTTGGGCTGCTGGAGTTCAGGGGTTAAACACTGCAGCTGCCCTAAAGCTGAACTGTGAATTCTCACATCATAGATAGAGATGACCCAGAAAATACACCAAAAATGACTGCAAAGTTTGTTTTCTACACTGGTGCCAGTTAAGGGCCAGTGACTTTCACAAGCTGGGCTCAGTTAGTGGAGGGAAAACATTGAGTCCACTTACCAGGTGGTCCTCAAAGGAGGTGGGCTGGGGCATCTCTTACTGAGACTCTGACAGATAACCACACTTCTAAGTACAAATACTGTGAAGATGTTTTTTCTAAGATGTGATTTTACTATCAAAGCCTACAGGTTATGTTAAATTACTTCTCCATCTTTTACAAGTGTTACAAAGTTACCGATAAAGGAGTTTTCACCAGATTCGATGGGTCTCCATATGAGAGTTTGGGTTCTACTGGCTCTTGGGTATTTGTGCTGTCTTTATTCATGTTAGGCTGAAAATTATTTTTCAGTCTTTTTCCCCCATGCTCTCCAGCCTCTGAGTCACCCTTCATAAGCCCCTGTTAGTCAAATTAACTTTTCATGTTTTTCCAGAGACTTCAAAATATCTGCACTTGATTTCATTATGGCTTTCTTGTTTTGACTGATTTGTTTTTATAACACTCACATTAATTGAACTTTTATATGCTCAAGTTTTTGATTGATTTATGAATAAGAGGGGACATCTAAAACATTGGATCATAAACAGTTACAAGCAAAACAGGTGCAGCAGTAGCAATAATAAAAGCATAAATCACTACCTTATTTTTTTAAAAAACACACTAATGAATTGATATAAAATGCCCTGTTCCTCTGAAATATAAGCATCAAAAGACTAAAAATTTATTTGCAGATATTCTGAGAAAATGTGATTATTTCCTGCCATCTCCCACAGGGTGGAGAGGAAGAACAAGCATTATCAATAGATGGAATCTTAAAATACAGCCACTGGAAAAACAAAACAAAAAAGAACAATTGCAAAAACCAAACAAGAATCTTTAAATGTAAAAACTTTCATTTAAAGGTCCCATCCCATGCAAGACTTCCTCTACATCAATGATATTTAAACTTACTCAAAGCTGAAATAACATTACCATTTTATTTTAATTTAGGTAATAAAAGAAGACCAAAACATGTATTTATCTCCTTTTCACAGTGCCTCAAGCTAAGGCCTATAGTGAAAGTAATATTTGATCTATAAAGAATCTTTTTGCATGTTTGTTTGTTTTTTTAAACCCACAATTAACACAGTATGAAAGCTGAAAAGTTAAGTGATAAATCTCACAGCAGTCATGTTATTTCCCCCCCCCTCTCCCTCAAAGTGGTTTCTTAGGTATTACCTGCTAAATGCTCGAAAGAAAAAGATTTACAGCTTTCCAAAATAATATAACTTTCTTTGAAGTCCAGTTAAACACAGAGGGTAATCGGATGCCTTGGCACTTTGAGTCACTGGAGTGAGAAATTGGCCCATTCTAAGATGTTATTCAGCCCAGATAAGATGTGTTGCCTTCTGGGGTTGTTTACCTGTTTCCATTCCCTTGACGACACACCTGGACAGTTGCTTTAGATGAGACACCTTCATTTCTGAGAGCTGAATTTTAAGATAAATTAATAAACTCCCTTAATCCTTAGTTGCTATTATGCTAAGATATGAAAAAAAGTCTCTTAATTCTTCCTTCTTTGAATGTGAAAGGAGCAGGGCCAGAAAATTTTACCAACCTATTAAAATAAAATAGAAGTTTTTCAACAGGGCAGTTTGTACCATGGTCTTCCTCTCACTTCAGATTCAGCTGCAGATTCAGGGTCAAAATGTCAACAAAATGCATGTTTGAAACAACAATCAGTTGTTCTATTGATAGTGAAGGTAATTGTATGTTCATTTGCTTCAAGGATAAGAGGCTGGAATGGGCACATGAACATTAATCACATCATTTAGAGAGTCCTTACAACACTTAACAAAATTCATTTAAGAATCAGTAAAAAAAAATGCTCTAAATCACAGAATCAAAGATCATTGGTGCTGAAAATCATAGGCAGGAGAGAAAAAAAATATCCTTGGCCTTATGTAACGTTGGTTTACTAATAAAACCAATATCAATTTATTAATATTTTTTCCTGTTATCATAAAGCAAAAGACAAAATAAACGAAAACTTGGATAGGAAGCTACCCTCAGCTCTTAAGAAAATTCTCACCTTTCTTACCCATTTCAGCTGCAAAATGATGAAATAAATTCTAATAAACTAGTAAATAAGTTTATACAAGCTTTTTATAATCCATATGTTGCTCTGCATTTAGCTAATGGTGAAGCATGAATGCCTGTGGGAGCTAAAGTATTTGATAAATCAACCTGTATAATGTGACTCCTCTACTTCTGTGACTCAGGAATATATTCATACAATATTATTACAGTTGCACCTTTCAAAAGTAAAGGTTGTAAGCACATGACGTAAGAGAAAAAAAAATGAGTCTTTTTGAGGCCTGATTCAAAGGATCTTGACCATGTGCTCTGAAGCCCAAGACTTCACCACATCAAAAACTCATTCATAAGAAACTTGTCTGGGTGCCAGCAAAGAGTTATTTTACCTGCCTCTCTTTAGAAAGCTGCTCCAGTATATACATTTAGTTGGGATCTTACTCTACTGTTAGATTGGATTCTATTTAGAAAGCTGTCGATATTCTCCTTCCTTGGAGAACCTAAACAATAATTTTAATCTAGATGCTTAAACTAGATATGAAACCTCACCCCTCACGTCCTGTTGTTTGTACCCAGGGAGAAGCAATCTGTTTGGTTCAGTTTTTTTGTGCTCTCAGTATGACATCCACAGTACAAAAAAGTGAGCAATGCCCTAGTCATTATACGTGTAGCTGCCCCATTACTTTACAGGATAATGTGGTTCAGCTTCAGTTCATAAAAATTCACTCCTTTGCCATAAAGAACTCGATGTATTATAGTTCATATAAAAGGGGTATTTTGAAGAGAGCATCTGATTTATTCACCATAAAATACTAAATAACAGAATGACCTCTAACTGATCTACTGTGCACCAATCATTCCTGTGGAATTTCAATTTTCCTTCAATCTGTAAAGACCGTGTTCAGATTCACATTACAAGAAGACTAATACAAACTGCCTAGCTGTTAAAATAATGTATGCAAGATGCCAAAGACATATGTTATTTACTTTGAGGATTCCATGATTTTACTTAGCATAATTCCACTTAGCTGAACAAGAGAGATTCAGATTTTCTCTGACAGTTGCAAAGAAAAAAGAAAATCAGATACGGTTTGAAAGAAAGAAAAAAAAAAGAAAATATTAATATATGCATAAAGGTTAGAATAAAACAAATTTCTAGGACTTTTTTCCACTCCTTTTACGCCCAGAGCAATTCTTCTATTCAATATGAATAGACCAAAGTGCTTGTACGTTCAGTCAAGAAATAAGGTTTTCTGAAGTCTGGTCCTATTAATGGCACACAGAGCAGAATGACAGAAATCACTATAATTGAAATTAATGATTTTTGGTCATGATTTAAACAAAAAATAATCATATAAATCTAAAGAGAGTTTTATTGGGTTAAAACAAATGTCCCCCTCATATCCAGTGATAAAGAGCAGATAACCAAGGACAGAATGTAGAACAGGAACCTTTCAGAGATACCTCTTTGTGTATCCTCCCAGATTTTGCTTCTCATCTAGGGTTTTAATAATGAGATTTAATTTGCTTTGCATTTTATACTATTCAATTACCATTCAAAAACAGATTATCAACAAACAATTGGTTTAATTCAGGACCGGTTGGCTTAGTTTTGACAAATGGATATTAACATTGCCACTGTTGATTCACCCTTCCTGAAGGATAAATCAAAATGCTTCTGCACTGTGTGTGGCTTCTAATCCATTTGTACCACCCCATACAGGATTCAGTCAAAACCACTTCCTTACACAGATTTATATTGCTTCCAGCTCATCTCCAGATGGACAGACAGTGAGGGCAAACACATTCAGGTTCTGGCTGTAACAGCAAATAGCAATTCTCTCTCTGAATTCAGTGTAGCTACCAGTGCCACTGCAAGACACCTGAGTCTAAAGCAGATGTCAAAGTTTATCAGATTGGTATTATCTGATTCTTTATATACCCTTTTTTTTTTCCTCCACATTGCACTCTGCTGCAATTAAAGACTTTTTGGACCTTTGCTATTGATTTCAGTGAGAGCAGAATCATTATTTAAGCTACTGCACAGACCATATAATAAGAACCATGATCTTGTCTTCATGATTTCATTTCTTGTAGCCACTTCCCAGGTTGTTAGGTGGCCTTTCTTTGCCTGTCAAGGTTTTCTTTGTATTGCTCTCCATGCTTAAATGGAGATGCTGTAAGTGAGATGTTCAGGTGCAGAGTGAGCAGTTAATTATTAATTCTCTGTAAAAGCTTGGGATGCCTCTTTGTGCTGCACAAAAAAGATGGAAGCAGAACGAATGTAAACCTGTCAAGACTGTTCATAAAAAGCTGATATCAGTCAGGGAACAATTGTTGCTTGGGGCAGGAGACAACTGACAAGCCAGTGAGGTTCTAAGAGACTTCCAAAATGTGGATCTTTCAGAAAAAGAAAAGACACATTTCAAAGGTTTCAGAAACTAAATATTATGCAGTGACTAAGGGAAGGATTGTACTACTGTGAAGAGCTAGCTCAGCTGAAAAGAGCTATGTCCCGCCAGGAAAATTAATATTAGTCTGTGCACAGGAGGGGCAGGGCTAGGGGGGAAAAGTTTTGGTAGAAAAATTGCTGATTAGGGAAGAAAAAGCCTCCACATTTTATAATGTCCACAATGTTCAACTCATACAAAGACCTAAAAAAGTACATTTGTGTCATCTTCATTGCATGCTGATCTGACACACAGGGTGCCCAAACAGCATGATGCTGCTGCAGGGTACAGAAAAAGCCAGAGCTTGGAGTGAGACATTTCTTTGGCCTGAAATACTGATGTGAAGGCAGAACAAAATACAAGCGAGGTAAGGAAAGTCAGAACATTTTAACCACGCTGAAGAATTGCCCCCATATGAGGAAATCTCAGTTACAAAGGAAAGGGGAAAAAATGGGCAACTAAAAGAAAACAACAGGGAGAAGAATGTGACAGGGCTTGGGAGCAAGGCTGTTTATAGGGTCCTGCCATTGTGCAACTCCTTTCAGCAGAAAGCCAGAGCACCCAACGTGGCCCTGGTGTCAGACTGATTGTGTTTCAGTGCTCTGAAGCACAGAGCTGATTGCCAGTTGTGCCTTCCTCATGTAAGTGCTCTCTGGATGCACATCCCTCACTCCATCAGCTGCAACAATTCATCTCTGCTGCTGGGATGGGGTTGTTCCCCTGCCAAATTCAGGGATGTGGGATAATGAAGTGCTCCTGAAGTATCTACCGTGTGCACCATTGATATTTAGAACGTCACAAAAGTTTTTATTCTCTTTTTTTGGATTCTTTTATTAATTCCTGCATCCTGAAATTCTACTCTGTGGATTCCCTGGGTTTTCACTGACTTCTAGCTAGGAGTGTACAAGTCAGTTTATGGTGCTATAACAGGGACAGGAGCAGAATGATGTGTGTTTGATATTCATTGGACTCCATCCTCTGGCAAAATAGGTTCTTGGTATCAATGGTGTTTGCCCCCAAGGAAAGCAGAACATTGCACATCTTGCTTTTGACCCACTAGAACTGTGGCTCTTCACCTCAGTACAGTGTTCTAGTCTTCTTGGCTTGACTTTCTCTCTGCTAATAATGTAGTGTCCCCTGGCAATGTCAGGGAATGCAAGGGGATTTGGGCATTTGAGAGGAAGAAGATACCAAACACTTGGTTTTAAGCAATTGTATCCAAGTCAAATTGGCTGAAGGGTTCATGTGATGGCAGAAAGACAGCTGAGGCTGAGCTCACTGCAGCAACCCAACAGTAGAACCAGGCACTCAGTCACAGCTCTGAGTACCAGCTCTGTAAGGTGAGAAAAATCCTAAAAAGAACATTAGAACAAATCCCCAGCTGGTAAACATTCACCTGGCTTCAGCATAGCTCCAGGGCTGGCAGAGGGAAAGTTTAAAAAGACTCCACAGAAGCTTTGTGTGTGAAAGAGAGGGGTGAAAGGGAGAGGGAGACGCTAAGCTAACAAAAAAGTGGGAAAGGGAAGACCTAGGGGACCTAATGACAGAAATTGCTGACTATTTCAAGTAGCAAAGCTACTGGTATCTAATTTTCCTGCATGATGCCAGTGACATATCAATAGGTTACTTTACTATGCATTTGCAAGTTGAATGTCTATTGCATTGTACATTTTGTTTAATTTTTAAAAGTAAAACAAGCTACTGCTGCTTACTTTGCTTTCATCTTGCACATGTGAGGAATACTACGAAAAACAGAATACAAGGACAAATCCAACTTTTTATACAGCTGCTCTGCTGGGGCAGGCAAAGGGAGACCTCAGCATATTCTGACATTTCCCTTTCTCCCCTTGATCCCTTTATTAGGTAACTGTGACAGCTTCAGGATCAGTGACACTGAGCCACACAATTGCCCAACAGTTGCTGATACCTTGATTCCAACCCAGCTATCGAGCCATGAACTGCACTTATATGATGACTCTTGCATATAAGTTTAATCACTTAATCCATTTTCCCCTACAAAACCTGCCAAAATAGATCCTGATTTCTCTGAAAAAACAAATGCACAAAAAATTTCCATTCCTTTAACACGGAGAACTTCTGTAAAAAACAGACATCACTAAAGGAATTCCTGTTTGTAAACCACTCTGAATGAAATAACATTGTGCTGTTTCAATAGTGGCAGTTACACCTGGATGACTCTACTTATAAATACTGGTAAAAAGTGGAAAAAGTTGACTTATTCTGGATCTATCCCCCCAAAAATAATATCACGAATGTTTTACCTTTATTTTTCTCTGAGGATCTCCATATGAACTATTTGTCTCTGCAAACTGTCCCACAGTAAGGAATACTTATATATCCTGATACAAGCAAGATGCAGTCTGCTGTATCAGTAGCAGTAATATGTTGCATGAACTTTGATACCATCTTGGGGGATAAAAATAATCAGCAGTTCTAAAAATCAATAAAGAATTTGCCATAACTCAAGAGAAGAGTAATGAATTTTCACCACTAGTCTAACCAGCAAATACACTCCTCAGACTTTTCTTAGGATAGGTAGCAAACCATAAGTCTCTGTCAGAAATAAAAGATAGAAAATAAGAGGTTGGGAAGTGGACACTGTAGTGGATTATAAAATTAGTAAAAATCAATGGTGTCCATCTGCTGCTAGAAAGAGAAACAGGTCTTACAACCATGAATATTTGCATGAAATGTGAGTATCTCTTCAAGCCCTGCTAAAATCTTACTTTAAGTAAGGCTTTCAGTTCTGCTGCTTGCCTGTACTTTCAGAATGATGAAGACTTCAGAGAGGCTCAACAGGAGTAACTGCAGAACTAGGAAGAATGAGCTAGGAAAGCTTTTATAGAATCTGCAAAGAAAAGATCTCTTTCAGGACATACACTTGATTTTCAAATACAACAAACATGCAAAGAAGAGATGCAAAAATGAGAGGATTAAAATTATTCTCCATAATCCAACATGGATACACCAAGATGTCATAGACTTTTCAGATTTACATTAAACCCACTGGGGTAAGGAGAGCATAGAACTTGGTCTAATAGTTAGAAAGGTACAAAAAAACCCAGCAGTATGGATCCTGACTTGGCTAAGACAGTTCAAATACTTTTGCAAGTTCCTTTCCAGTCTTACTGCCTCCTTTTCTTGGAGAACATTCAAGAATCAATGAGTAACATAAGGATATAAAGGTGTTTAACAGAGAGCATCCAACAAAGCTTCTGAATAGTTATTGTTAAATATTGTGTCCACATCAGAGCTTGAGGTTAAGACGTAAACAAATTATTACAGTATAAATATATAACAATTATTTCCAAATTACTAAATCATCTGTAGCTTGGTAGACCTATTCTGCATTTTCAGCACTATGGTGGGACACATACATTATATTTTTTTATTACTCTAGAAAAGTTTCTTTTCTGTTTAGGCTAAAATGGGACAAAGCCCCAAAAGCAAAAGTAGCTACTTTAGTTTCTTACCAAAGAAAAAACAGCCACATAAAAAGGCACTTAATTGATGTTTTTGGTTTTTAATATGAAAATAAGTTAAAAAAGAAAAAAAGTCCTTCCAGTACTTTTTTCCATTGTGACATTTAAATATGCAAGACTTCTGTAGATATAAAAATGCAGGCAGGAAGGGAAGGGGCACGGTTTTGTCTTATTTTAGTCTAGTGGAAAACAAGAGTAACCCCACTGATATCTATGGAAACATTTAAAACTGGGGCATGTGAGCAGAAAAAGAGCCATCCAGAGCAGTAAACTTCATAGATTTCAATAAATTCTCTCCCTTTTTAACACCAGCTGTATAAAAACCACCCATGAAATTTTATGTGCTTGGTCTGGTGCTGAAATGACCAAACTCTTTCCAGTAATATAAAACAGCAGTAAGCAATTAAAGCATTTCTGCTTGAATACATTGTTCCAATTTGTTTAGTATTTCATTCTGGAATAATTCTCCCACATCATCCACTACTTCCAATATTATCAGCATGATTTTCTCTAAGATATAGAGGAATGCAATACTGAAACTTCCATTTACAAGTACATCTTTCTGAATGTGTATTTTCCCAGATGTTATATTTCAACATATTTCTCCTGAATTTTTGCTGTTGTCTTGTTAGCAATGATATTAAAAATGCTTATATTTTGTATTACTTTATTCCCACCATGAGAGTATCAAACCATTTCCAGCATGAATATTATGCAATAATGGAGAGCTACAGATACTACACTACAGACTGTACTGCACATTATTTAGCATTACAGTCTTCTATGAGGTCATTTAGTTTTTAACTTACCATTATATCTTGCATTT
This sequence comes from Phaethornis superciliosus, assembly GCA_023637945.1. Taxonomy (NCBI): domain Eukaryota; kingdom Metazoa; phylum Chordata; class Aves; order Apodiformes; family Trochilidae; genus Phaethornis; species Phaethornis superciliosus. The sequence continues at coordinate 3,668,340 of JAJQWJ010000011.1, forward strand.
GGGTAGCAGCATATGAAATTTTTAGTATGAAAGACCAGATTTACAAAGTAAATTGTCCACGATTTAGATGAAGTTGAAAAGTTCTTTAAATCTATGTTATTGCTATTAAATCCCCACATTTTTCCCTTCAGTTAATCAATCCATGTATTTCGGTGAAACTGTAAATTTGAAATCTCTGGTATTCCACTTACAGGTTGTCCTATTCCTACTGTTCCTGGGAGTCATCTATTAAAAAGGTCAGGGTTGAATTTCTTCCTACAACTACCAGGGCTATTACACTGAGCAGAAACAAGTATTTGAAATGTTTCACTATTGATTACCACAGTCAGCTAGTTCAAGTTCTAGCACGTGAGCCAAGATTTTAAATTCCTGTGATACACAAACCTGTAACACTCAGTACCAGGTGATGATCTTGTTATAACACAGCAGAGAGGTAAAAAACCCAATGATGAACTGTGGAAACAGCCCTGGCAAGGACACCATGTCTGATAGGCTGAATGTGAACTCATTTTTCAGTTTGCTAACCAAATTTGGCTTAAAAAAAGTGACCCCAAACTCTTGGTGAACATAAATAATAATTTATATAGTAGGCTAATACAATATAGTATATAAAAAAGGGGTTTTCTTTTTTAGTTCTATCACATTTACACTCTATAAGTTTTTCTCCCACCTTCCAAAATACAAATATGTTAAAATGAAATTTATCTTTTCAAACGAAGTTAAAATACTTTAAGAAAAATGCTACATTTGCACTTTACTCAGTGTTTGTTTGCATTATCTTGAGCACTCCTACCTAGTCTTTACACACACCGAGTATAATTAATATATGATTTTGAGGGAAATATTTGGGCACGGAAAAGTTAAATCACTTAAGGAAACTGCAGGTGTGCATATAAAAAATTATGAGCTGAATTAAAAACTCCTGAAACCTCATTTAAACAGGTGCTACCTTCTGGCAAGTGAGGAACTTGGTTTCTAGCAGCACTTCCAGCCTCCCAACCTCACGAACACCTTCCATTCTTTTTTGTACCTGTTTCAACTCAAGTTAAAAACTATCTCTCTAAAATTGTCTCTGCAAATCCCAAGGCTTTCAAAAGAAACACAAATCTGTAAGCATCTCTAAAACCATAAATTAATGTCACCCAAATCTTCAGCCCAACCAAAATGAATGTTGAAATGCAAAAAAGCTCCAAACAAAACTAAACTATACCTAATATGTGGAGTGGGCCTGACACACTATACAAGTGTAAGAGAGTCTGTAGTTAGAGCACCAAAAATGCACACAGTTCAGTGTTTCTGAAATAGAGACCAGACAGAAGGTATTATTAATTACAATAAGCCTGATTTTAGGCACTCTGAAACTTGATGTTTCAAATGTGTTTATGGTGTGCCCCCAAATACAGAGTTTGCCAGAGTAGTCTGCAGTCCTTGCTGTTTCTGTTTGGCGAAATTTTCACATTATATACATGATGGACATCTTTTGGGGCATTGATTTAGCTTTCTTTTATTTGGTTTCTCATAATTATTCTTTTCTTATACTATTTCTTAGTTGAAATCTTACGGATTTTTTGCACTTTTGATTCATTATGAAGATGGATAGTTTACCTTTTCATAGCACTCTGTATTTCTACACATCTCGGTAAATAATCAGTAATTAATTTTTAACACTCCTATATACATGGTAAATTTTGTTATCTTAGTTACACATAAAACTAAACAGACTATAAACAGGTCTAATAAATTTGTCTGAGGCTAAGTAATGAGCAATGTATAACAGAAAAGCCCAGCACAGTACTGACAGTTTCTGACTTTCAGTTCCATGGGTAGACAAAGAAGAAGTCTGTCTCTTAATTTTCTTTAGATTAAAGTAGCTCATTAGAGTTAAGGAATATAGACAACTCTACAATTTCTTACTCTGCCTGTTGTTTACATCATTGAGGGATTAAAATCCATGTCTCTCATGAAAACCACACATCATCTCACTGAGGTGGTCAAAGTGATAGTACTGAATAAATGACTCTATAAAATCTGGTAAGGCACAATTTCAAGATCTATGGAATCACACAGCAGTATCTGTCTGTATATAAATCCTTTATCATAGTAAGAAAAATAAGCTGCCAGCTTTCCACTCAAGTGAAGGCTGGCCCTGGAGCTCATAGAATCAGTCAAAATGAGAACATCAACAAATAAGTCTTCGATAAATTTCAATACAAAGTAGTGAAATATGACATAAAGGAAAAAAGTAAGAATCTCTAAATAAGCCAAAAGGCTACTTTCTGCCTCAGTTGACCACCATGGAAACTATTCCAGACTTAATCCTCTATTGTACAGAAAAAGAGGTTCAAGGAGAAATGGAATACTAAGTAAAATTGACTGAAAGCAGTGTAGTTCACCTTTATATCATTCAGGGAATAAAGTTTCAAACAATGAATAGTGTAACAGTAAATTACCATGAATGACTTTAATTAAAATATCAGGAAATGAACACAAGCCATCGGAGAAAACCAAAAATAAATAGTTAATTTCTTTGCTACCACCTGAGGTAACAGTATCAGTTTTGTGCCCTGGCACATAGCCAGTGCTCATTTTCCCAATCATTGATTAAATTTAGCACGTTAGCATTTTCTTATCCTGTGTCAACCAGTACTTTCATCCCCTTTAGAAATCTGTGCCTTCACTGAACTTAGTCAGCTGTGTTCAGACACTATACAAAGCCTTAACCATTTCACATCTTTAGTAATGGCAAAGGTAAGGTCAGACCAGGTCTACCAGCTCTGTGACTGGAGTTAAAGCTTCAAAGCTGAACTTTGAAGCTGACTCTTTGTAGAGTTGCTAAATAGTGGTTTTGTGAACTGAATTTGTGTGTTGCTCAGCCACGGCACTGAATATTTTACAGTGATCCTCCTGAGGGCTTCCTCAGGAGGGGAAATGGGAGACAGAAGTCACTTCTAAGGCAGCAGGGAAGATGTTCTGAGGTCAGCACAGCCATGCTGGCAGCTGGGGACAGCTTCTGGAACAGGGCTGGAGCCATCCTTCCTATTTTAAGCCTCTTCCAAATTATGCCAGGAACAGCACTGTGCTAGACACATGCACACTGATGCACAGGGTCATACCTAAGTCTCTTACATTAAAACAGGGGAGGAAGAGAAGAGGATACATTCTGTATATAAATATTTCATATAGCTACAGAGATATGAACTGTATGCTATGCATCTTTGTGACAGTAAAGTTAATGAGGGCATTTTGTACGAGAATCAGAAAGTAACAAGGCTTGTAGTAATTTTTAAACTTCAGCATCAAATTCAATTCCTTTCGACTTACAGTCAAAGAGATTTTGTTAGAAATCCTGTTCCCCAAGCTAACTCCCAACCCTGTATAATTAAAAAGGGTGATTACTAATTTCTATTTTTTCTTCTGTTCATGCAAAACCAGAAATGGTGGGGAGCTCTCTATAAATAACTCTATCAAGGAGGCACTTGCAGTTATGATACTTATGGAAAAGGAATATTCCACCCAATCTATGCATTTGTGTAAATGGCTTCTCTTGATGACGTATATAGGAATTAATACTTGAGAGACAGATGTCCAGAGAAGCACTGTTCAACTGCTTCCCAAAATGAGTAACATAGTTCTAATTTTTACTGCTTCAAATACGTATTTATATATTACAGTAAATAGCAAAGGTCATGTCCATATGTGCAGTTCCACCATGAGAATTTCCTAACCAGAGCTGGTGAATTTGGTGACTTCAGCTAGTCAGTCTCAATTTTAAGTTCTCAAGTACTAGGTAAGAGTAATTACAAGCAATCAAAACAGTAAACTTCTCATAGGAAGCAAAGAAATTTTAGACTGGAGGAGTTTCCAAAACCCAAGTTTTAATGCCTTAGTTATCCAACATGTTGCAAAAAATTTAAAATATTAACAGATATTTATGCTTTAAACATACAAGCTGGAGTTGTGGCACAGTAACATTTTCCAGTCAGAAATAATACAGCATACATGAGATGAAAATTTGCAAATACATGTGAGAGATAAGGATGAACCCATCAAGCTGAAAAACATAAAAAGACTGCAAACAGTATGGAAAGAAATTGGTTGGTCAAGCAGACCCTTTGCAAATGAAATCAGTCTTGGTAAACAGAAGACAGGAATTAAGAACTGTATAAAGAAGCTATTACTGCTCAAAGAAATTACCTTAAATTTATGGGTAAGCAGAGCAAACAACATCTTATGAACTGATGGAAGGCAGTTGTAAGGAAGCATATTCTGAGCAAGACTGAAAGATTTCTTGGACAATTAATGCCTATACAGAAGAAAAGGTGGGACCTTAACTTCATTTAATGTAAACATGACTATAATCCTGATCCTGCATAAAAATCAAGTTCGTGTTCATCTGTTTTGTGTCTCTTTGAGAGTTTAAAGTTCAACACATTCTTAAGTACATTTCTGAACTGTGGAAATTCACTGTATGAGATGAATACCAAGAGAAGTATGTGATGAAATAAATACTAAAACACATTGAAAATCTCTTGTAGATCAGAATTACATTTTTTAATGGTTTGTTGCAAAAGGAGGTTCTGTGGAGAATGACAAAGAATCAGAGCATGAAGTTGAATTATGCAAAAGAAAGCAACAAGAGAGAGAATATTTTATTTACAAGTTTATAACCACAAATAGAAAGGATTCATTCTGTATGAAAGTATTTGGAATAGGCATACAGATACTGTTACCATTTCTTGTGCCTCCAGGTATACACGGGCCATAAGAAATATTTTTCTAATTTATTTTTTTTTATTACTTCTGTGATACAAACACCCGTGTGCCTGTATTAAACTCAATGCAGAAACACTGCTTGAGTGTGCCAAACATATCCCTGAATAAAATGACGTTTGAATATGAAGACTATAAGGACAGAGAGAATCATCTGTTTAATCTGGGAGTTTGTTCCAAGTCTTAAATGGCTTCACTTTTAACCTGTATATAAATCCCATGTAAATATTTCATTCATTCTATCTATTAGATGCAATTATAGAAAACTTATGTCATTAATAATAAAGGTGTTTGGTACAACCAAAACACCAACAAGCAAAGCCAACTCACCAAAAGAACAAGACTTTTCACAGTAGAAAAAATCACTATCAACAAGCTTTCTCTTGAGAAATTAATCTTAATTTCAAATGCAATACCATATTCCTAGTCCTGGTTGCTGTAGGTAACAAGAAATGGGAATTGATAGTGTTGCAAATCCAGAGATTTCTCAGCAGCTGAGACATACCCACATTGTGCCTGTTGATGCCATGTAGTCTTGGGTTAGCATATGAAAAGGATTTGAGTGTCACTGCTCTCCCAGGATACAGTAAGCTTCCTCAATGCAGCTGTGATAAACCTTCAGGAAGGAACCAGTTTTAGGAATATAAAATCTAGGAAATTGGCTCCAGGTCACAGAGAAACCCATTCTTGGAAAAACTCCACCACAATCAAATCATCCAGTATATGAGGAGAAAGAGAAAAGCTCTGTATTCTAAATTTTGTTCAGTTAAGGCTTCTGAGAATAAAAGCACTACCACAGCCTTAACCAGATGGACCTTACACAGACTAGGGGCAGAAGTAGTTAACCTACAGTGACCACTGCTATTGAAACTACTGACACAGAAACCAGAGGGAGATGTGTTCATATATGATGTCACTTCAATTTTCCTATTCTTTTTTTTTTTCTTTTTTTCCATCTATATAACGCTTATTGTTATTTTGCCTCTGTGAACAGCCCACAAAAGATAAAGCCACCAAAAATGGGGACTGTTCACCTGCGATGCATCGTTTGACTGGAAGATTGCCTTGGAAATTTTGGCTAGAAGTGTCTTCAGCGGCTCTGAAGGAAGCTGCCATGTCATACTGTGACCCAAAATTCCCAACAGAAGCTCTGACAACTCAGAAACAGAAGGTGAAGAGGGCTCTGACAATGCAAACTTTGAATAATAGCATGCAGATTGACCCCTGGGGAATACCTCACAAAGGTTTTCTGTTCATTCAAGTGTAGGAGATAGAACCAAACCCCAAAGCACAGACAGATAAAGAAGCAGCAAAAACAAAACTAAAAGAACAGGATAAAAGAAATCTGTGAAACAGAAAATTATGTTAGCAAGGCAGGTGGGGCTACCAGGCTTCTGATCAAATATCCCCCATCAGAAATAGAGACATAAACAGCTCTGAGAATCCAGGGATGTTGTTACAGCAACAGATTCTGGAAAACCTATGGGAGGAGGATGAGGGTAGGCAGGTTTCATGGGTACACAGTATTAATAAGATTAATAAGGTATTAACAAGATTTTATGGGAAAAAAATGATGATGGAGGAAGGGACTTGGGAGGTGATCTCTGATGTACAGCTGAAAGAAAAGTAGGAACAGGTTTGCTCTAACATGCACTCCTTGCAGGAGCAGCAGAAAGTGATGGTTTGTTAGCTGGCTGTACAACAGACCTGTATAACAGGTCCCACCTTTTCTGCTAAAAGAGCTGGGTTACTTCAGAACCCTACAGGCCTTCCAGTTTAGCTAAACTTTGATATGGAATGCTTGGAGATCATCTCCTCCTTTTGGGCTGTTACAAGTGTAGCAGCAGATCAATGATTTTCAGAGTTCCTGCAGTCTGATGGGACTGACATTCAGAAATCCCAGTAAATGGACAAAACACATTAATTCTGCCTTGAACAAAATTGTGAAGAATGTATCTGAGGAAATTTTAAATAAAAGTGAGATGAGACCTGTGTATAAAGATTTAATATGACCCTCAGGATGAAATAAACCATCTAAAGACAGGGAGAAAACATTTCATATCATTTCCTTACTCCAGAGTCTTCCCCTTCATACCAGACGCTGAGGGTGCTGTTCAGATCTGGTAATTTTAAATATTTTAATCTAGATTCTTAGGCTCCTTCTACAATCCAGGGAAGTTCGCCCCATTTTAATAGGACAATAATATTCTTCTCAACAGACTTTTACCTTCTATAAATTATATTATTTATGAGGTCCATATATATGGGAATATAATATCAAAGTCAGCATACAGAATTAAGATCAAGCTTTAGCCATCAAATTATCTAGCTACATACTTTAGATGTTTATTTCAGAATGGAATTAATTCACTCTATCAATCCAAAAAATCCTGTCTCTGGAAACAGCTACAAAAAGAACCCGTACTTGTAAGTTAAATATCTAATTATACATGGAAAAGTTATCTAAAGTTAAAGATGATATAACATCTGTTATAAAGAATTGTGATGAGAAAGGAAATAAAATAATTCTTATCACTAAGTAATACACATTTTGTATTATAATATGTTAATAGAACTAGTCAGACACTTTTGTAAGGAAAAGTCACATGAGTATATTTGTAATGAATGGGGAATATATATTCAGATAAAAAGAGAATAAAAATGTTTATTAATGCATATTGCTCTAGTGCTAAGTCTAGTACACTACTATGAAGCATGATTTAAAATAATTACAGTATCTGCAGTAGTCGCCAGTGAGCAGAGAAGTTAGGTGGTTGGTTGGGGTTTTTTTTTTGGTGCTATGAACAAGTGCTACTAGACTTTGGACACCTCATTTTCATCAGCCATGAACTACAGAAAGTTCTCTTAAAGAAATTATTATTTAAACACTAAGTGCCACTGAAACAATCCAGGCCAATTTTGCTGCTGCTGTCAGTGAAATAAGACCTATTTTCTTTGCTAGGGAATATAAAAACTTTGAATATATTCTACAGCAAAGCAAAGACCATATAGAAATCTTTAAAAATAGCAGAAGCATTAAGAAAGGAAACAAGCTATTTGACAGATGTAGGAACTTATAACATGGCCCCATTAAGTACTGATTCCTGCATTTCAGCACAAGCCCACAGGCTACACTGACTGCAGTCACACCTGTGGGCAGCTCCATTTAAATAAAATTATGGTCAAGGGTGTGACTTTTAAGAAATGTCAATCCATAATTCATAACCCACTGAGCAGAGTCCCCACCTCTAGCTCTTCCCTTGCTGAATTAGCAACCCGGTTTAACTCAGTAAGGAGCAGCAATGTGGAACTGCCTTGCATGAGCCTCCAGATTTGTATTCCTTCATTCAGTCATGCCTCTGGATATTACACCCTGTAGAACCATGACAATACTGTGGCATTCTGCCTGGAAAGGATTTAACAAGGGCATGGCCTAGGGGACATCCCTGAGAACACCTGCTTCAACTAGAACAAGCAGCCCCATAGGTGAATGTTATTCTACTCTATTTTGAATACTTTTATTTGAAAATCTTAAAGGGAATTTCATGATGCTTTTTGCCCAAAGAAACAAATTCTGAACTCATTCTGCATTAACTATTGTGCTTTGGTGATTTACTGGTCTTAGGAAAAAAATGTGGAGCCAAATGTTTTGTATTAGCAATGTTTGAGCTACAATGCAAAAATGAAGGTAGGTTCAATAACTCCTAAAAGCTGTCCTCAGAGCTATGTGTACCCACTACCACTGTGGAAATTTACTCACCATTTAATTCATGAGTTCTGCTCTCCTGATCACTTGGGTGGCTTTGTGGTAATTCTCTTGGGAAACCAGCTAGTTTTCTCCAAGAGTAAACCAAGACAGAGCAGATAAAACAGCTTTCTGCACATTCTCTTGCAGGCAGAATATGGGTATAGAGCATACCAGGTTCTGTTGTCTCCAAAATCTAACCAACTACTCATGTGCCCTAAAATGTTTTCATGCTACATGGTAGTCTCCATGTCACTCATGAAAGCCCCATGCTGGGAAACTGCAGCACACACTTGAAATTCTCTTAGGCACTTTGAATTTAAAATTCTCATGAAAATAATCATCATATCTTTAGGTCCCTGGGGCACGACGTGGAGCCTGGGGGAAATTCAGGCCACTGCAGTACAGTAATGAATTAAAAGAGTCAGTCAGTCACTCTACAGAGCCTGACCCTGAGCAATTACAGTCCAAAGCACCCTCCTCCACTTGGCCTGAGGGCCAATGGTTATTTCTAGGGGTAGATGGCATCTGACAGGTTAAATGAGCCCAGGATATGGCCAGCAGCTGCTTTTGTACTCATCAGCTGTTGGTCCTTGTCCTTTCTGCTATTAATGCCTGTGTCCTCTCAGTACTCCCACCCCAAGGAGCTCAGTGCCAGGGCAGGTGGTACATCTGGAGATAGCAGTGCTACTCACACAACACAAAACATTGTTCAGTTTGCTTTGGCAGCCCAAATTCAACCTGTTTGCTCATACAGCCATAGCCCTTATACACTAATAGGTACAAAATGTTAATGCACTTGTATATACCTATAAAAACTCATCAGCAGAAAACTGTCTGCAATGTCAGTTCAGAATATACAGTATTTCTGGCTTCACGCAGTGATCAGTAAAATTCTGTATTATCCTGAGGCCTTTAAATGAACTGGGAAGTTCATAAAGATCTATTTCATGGTCATAGGAACATCTGATCCTTTATTCTCTCCCTGTAGCTATGATACTGCTCTCCTTGGTTCATTAATATACTCATCTTAACCTGTTCAACTGTTGGTCACTATATCCGTGAGGTAAAACAAAGTTTTCTAGAAGTAAACATACTAGTCCAAACTCCAGCCAGGCCTAAGGCAAGAGCAATCAAACTAAATGAACCAAAGTAATTAAGCCTTCAATGATAACGTAAATAAAACTGTTATGCAACTGAATTTCCAGCATATGGCTTCATAGTCACCTAAGCTGTATGGGACTACAAATTCATAGTGATAAAACATATGCACACACCTGCATATAAATTTGACAAAGATCCTTCCTCATCTTGCCAGTCAGTTCATCACAGAAGATTAGGTTAACCAAGTCGTCCTTGGAAAACAAGTTTACTCTTTTCCATTATCTTCTTTTCCACATTTCATTCTTGACTTTTTAAAATACGAGTCCAACACTCACACCTTCTTTCTCTGGTTGCTATGGTTTTTCATAAATGAGGGACAGCTTTCTCTCCATACTCTTTCAGCACCTCAGAGCTGAGTGTGATGAACCTCCCTGTTGGTGTTTAGACTGTTTTCTCATTGCTGGCTGCCCCTTTTCTTTTCCAAATCTTGCTGTTATGCAGAGACACCTTAGTAAGAACTAAGCCAAAACCAGTGCTTCATTTCTGGCTTTTACCCATTGTGGGATTGTCTCTCCCACCCGTCCAGGGACCCATATTTTCCCTGAAACATCACTGTCTGCGAACAACTGCTGTTAGACTTCATCTCACCAACCTTCAGCAGCAGAAACAAGACTGGGCAAGAAAGACAACCCATCCTCAGATGAGAAAGCAGAAGAGGAATGCCCCCTGCACAGCCCACATCTTTATTCTTGTCCTGCTCCAGCTGGTAGAGTTGCCCAGGGACTCCTCAAAATAACATCATAAAAATTTCTGTTGAGTGCCTACCCCTGGACAGGCTCAGACCACATTGTGGTACCACAGCAATACAGCAGTGTCCTTCAGAGGTAAAAAGAAAGCATCTGTACTGTGTAGAATGCAATCCCTCTTCTGTGTCCATGAACTCAGAGCTTGCCTGCAGAAGGAAAGTATTGGGGAAGAAGTGGAGATTCTGGTGCAGGAGGGAACAGCATAAGAACTGAACAGCACCACAGTTCAGAGATGAGAAAGTGAAAATGGAAGATGAGAAAGATGGAGAAAAGAACAATATCCAAAGCAACAGCAATCAAGAGAGAAAAGGGAGAAAAACCACAGTGCAGACAAGGAACAGGCAATCAGCAGAGAAATGAGAGGCTGAAGACAAAACAGATCAAGGGCTCTAACTAAATCTCATGGTGCCAAGCAAGAAAAATCCCTGACTCACCAAACTCATTTAGTGAAAGAAAACAGTAAGATAATGAGAAAGCACAAAGCATAAAACAAAGTCAGTCTATCAACCCAAACTAGATTTTGGAGTTGGATTTTGTGATTTTCATAGATACCTCTGGAATTGTCATGACTGTCTCCTCCAGCCCATCACAGTCATTTAAAGAAAAAAATAGCCATCAATTGCACAGGAGGGAAAAAAAGAAAAGTGCTCTCCTTGGTGGCTTAAGCTGAATGCAGACATAATCTGCTGATGTAGGAAAAGCTCCATGATTGTGTTTTCTGCACTTTTAGGAACTTGCAGTGATCTGGGCTTTTCTGTCTTAGTCACCTTTACCTCAAAAACCTCAGTTTGTTCCAAGACTGCTGAACATATTTCACATAATGGGTAAGAGGCATCTGTGTTCCTTACCTCAGAAGCTCTGCTGTTTCCTAACCTGTCTGCCTCCATTTAACCAAGTTTTATGTAGCTCTCAACACAGTAAGTGCATCCCATCTGATGTAGAGATGTGTTCTGTTTATTTTGAAAGGCGCTTTTTAATAATGAAGGCCACCTAGAGAGTCCCTTAACAGAAGGCCTCACATTACTAAAGAATAACTGCACATTATTGTTGATTAGAACAGTTACAGAGTATGCCCTTTTCATAAGGAATAGAAATATTTCTGTGTACCTAACAAGATTATAATTTATAAGAAGTTTGGGTTTGTTGAGCATAAGAAGTAAATTTAAGTTGACTTTTTATGTGTGTTTTGTAGACTATGACGACTCCATTTCCAGGTAGTATACACTGCTCTTTTATTCAATTATTCCTAGTTAAACTGATAGCACAGACCATCTTTCATTTGGAGACCAAGATTATTTTTATAAAGTACCATTTATGAACCTCAATTCCTTCCTTCTATTCAACGTTCCAATTAAACTCTTAAGAAACAGCACTAGCAAATGAAGAAAAAGAAAGTAAAGAATCCTGCTAAAGCCTGTTTTTTTTTGTCACAAAGCTTCTTTTTATTTGATTTTCTTAGAGTAAAGCTGTCTTCATCTAACACCACTTATGGTTTTCAGTGCCTTTTTTAAAAGTGTCCCTATTTTCTTTCTGTTTTCCTGTTCTTAGGCTGGATTACATTTACACCAATGAAAAATACTGAGGTTTCTGAAAAATGTTGTAATTAAGATCACTTCCAGTAAACTGCTGGATATATTTATTCCTTTGCACTTGCATTAAACAAGTTTTTGAAGTTATCCTCTGTGACAGGACAGGTACAAACACTTCTTGAAAGAGAGACCTGCTCTGAGGTTTCTGTAGTATGAAAAGAACAAGCAGAAGGATTTGACTGATGTGAGGATTAGGATTTCTATTTGCAAATGGATACTTGAAACACAGATAAATGAAGTGTCACTCTGAGAGTCACGAAGGAGAACTGTGCCAGAATTAGAAATGCATCAGGTCTCCAAGGTCCCCACCCTGGGTTTCACCCCTGAAATTATTTCTACCTTTCCATATGCTTTCACCCTTCACTGTTTTCCAAAGGGTTTATCAGTTTGAAGTTCTCAATCATATTCCAAACTGCTGGAATACATTATGGGTTAAATGAAGTTATAAAAGTAACCTTATCAACTTGACAGGCCATCTGTCAGAATTTACCATGCAAATAAAACTAAATTCCATAAACAAACAACTGGTTTAATTCAATTGGCAAGGTTCTGAATTCAACCAGACATTGAATGTTTTCTTTATATACCTCATTACACAGATCTGTGGTGCTGCCTTCAATACTGACATTGGGTATTCCTTGCAGAGCCAAAAAGGTCTAAGATCAACCCCAAAACATAGTATTAAGTTTCAAGGAAGCCATTTAGATTACTTGAGGCCCTTTCTTGAAGAAGAGTCTAAGTAAAGGTCTTTGCTCCTTTTTGTTCCGAGTAAACAAGCTCCAGGTGCAGAAATTGCAGAACAGTGCTACCCGACTCTAATAAATTAATTCCCAGCTTTAATGAATTGTACAGGGTTTTGTAAAGGTCACAGTGAGCCTTTTAGCTTACAGTAAAGGTAAGTAAAATGACAGACATCTCCCAAAGATTCCCGACAAGCAGTGGTCACAGGAGAATCCAAGTCTCCCATGCACTACTCTTTCACATATTCACTCTAATCTTTAAGATCAGCTTCATTTTAATTTGTTAAAGCACAGAAGGAGCCTTCAAATTTACTTTAGGAGTATTAATAGGGACTGTGGGACCTGCTGGATTCTTCCTTCCATAGGGTGGGACATTTCTGAAGGCACTGATGCATTACCATCATGTAGCCCTGATGAGGTGGTGTTTCATATGTTGTAGTTATCATCCCAATAACATTTATAATTAAGCAATCACTTTTATCAGCAGGGAAGCCAATCCTTCAGTGCAAACCCTTGGGTTATTCACTGCCAGTCAGATCTCACAAAAAACAGAAGAAATGTACATTGTAGTCTAATCCAAAGAGTTTTTATTTCAGTCTGGTATCCAAATATATCTCCCAAATAAGAACTTAAAAGCTTTCTGTTCCAAATTTATTGAATGCTTTTAAAACTAAAGCTTTTAGAAACAATGTTATCAATATGCATTCCTAATATGAAATTTGTTTCAATCAAGTTTTACTTTACTTATCTGTAAATAAAACCTCACAAATCTTATAGCAACTTGATTTGGCCTGGGCTGACAGTAAAATTTAATCCTGTACAGTCAAGGATAAACAATATTATAAAAATAAAATATTACTGTTTGAACTAAATGTTTAAGACCTCAAACTGGTAGATGCCAGAGACAGTAATTTAATTTGCAGCTAAATACCAAGAGAAAGGAATTATTTAATTAGAAGCTCTATGGCCTGTGTTATTCAGAAAGTCACATTGGCTCTTAACTGGTTGAATAATCTATTATTTTTAATTTATTTTTATTTGCTTTTTCCATTGGTCATGTTTATTCAAACTGTTTTTTGCCTCTTGGTCTCTGATAATGTGTAAAATGCCCTAAAAGTTTCTAAAGAGATGCCCCATATACCCTTTCTAGTTGTTAATGCTTTCACACTTAGTGGTTTACCTACTGTGTGTAGGAGAAACAAACCCCTTTTAATGAATGCAGATAGTAGGATAAAAATTCCACTAATGTGTTTGAGGAAAACATCCTTATAATAGTTAAGTTAATGAGGATGTGATTAATGGATATACAGATGAAATGCATTTGCCACCTCAATAGAAATATTTGTAATTAAGATAGATTTAAGTAAGAGGCATTAGATTGCAAATGGAAGCAAGAACAAGGACAGTACTCAAAACAGTTTCTCTCCTTTCGTGAAGCTTTTCAATATATTTAAAGAATTGCTTGACTTACTCTCTGCTTTGCAGATATGGAGCTACATGCCTGAGCAAAAGAAGAAATGATACATCAGATAAATAACTGTATTCATCCCCATCTGCCACTTCCTTCCCCAAGGGACAGAGATGTCTGACACACAAACCAAAGGTCACTTTGCCTTGATTAGTTTAAGTGCAGCTTAATGGTTGACACAAAAGTTGGAGAAAAGATAAAGTCCATCTCCAAAGCAATTGGAGTCACTGGGTAATTCAAACAGCAAACTTATTATTTATGAAACCTGTTCCAATGGGTGCAATAAGAAGTGAATTCCCACTAACTTTATATGGGCATGGAACCTTCCAAGAAAAAAACAAAATAAAGTGATTTGATAATTTCATTTCAAATCCTAGCATGGGAATATAGAAATTATACTAAGGATCTAGGTTCCTGAGAGCTGTTCAACAGACTTCTTTATTTCACAGTTTCACTTCAGTCCTCTCAGACCTCTGACATCCCACTTTCTCCTTATGACTCTTGCTTGAAATCCACAATGGACTGTAAGACAGTAATGATGAAAAATAGGAGGGATAGAAAAAGACCCAAGAAGTCACATCAAAGGACTGCCGTGTACCTGTTTATTCAGCTGTTATGCAGGATAAGAATTAAATTACATCCATCTGTTTGCTAGGAGCCAAAATGAGAGTTAGAAGTTCTTTAAGCCTATCTCTGGTCTTGTTCCTGGGTTTTAGTCAGTCCAGATCTACTCTGCTGCTCCTCTGCAGTATGACTTACACCCTAAGTGAGATAAATAATGTACAGCAGAAAGCTATTTCCTCTGCACTTCAGCAACAATTTGAAATAGATCTCAGCATTACTCTTTAGGGCTGATGGAATCCAAGATGCAAACAAGAGCAAAGGTTTTATTATTGAGTAGCAGGCATTTCAGTTCCATCTACAGTGGCAGTTAAAGGGGTGTCTCGTAGACAACAAGAGAAAGGGATAAAAAGCTCAGTGTCAATTTTAATACTGACTGTTCATATCACAAATGCCAGCAAACGAAGGCCCAATGAATATTTGAACTGCTTGCAAACACAAATAATGTTAAACAGGGTAAGTGCATCTGCATTTACTATGCAGGGAGCTTAGGAAGGCAGAATATATTTACTGTTAATAGTATTCACTTCAAGCTATACCAATATGGCTTTTGTTTTGATAAAACTTGTCCTTGGGGAGCCAAACACAAACTTCAGAGCTTTTGCAAGAGATTATATATATTTTCTAGTAAACTCAGTATGGGTCTGAGTTACCAGCTGACTTTTACTCTGGAAGTGATTGTGCAGAGGGAGTAAACAACAAAAGCCAAGAACAGAAGTCTTCTACTTTCTGCAGCTGTATAAAAGATGCATGGAGGTGTGAGACATCATGGAGTTACACAGAGTGCCCCCTTTCTACTCATCCAGTAGAAGAATGTGACTTTAAAATTAAAAATAAATTTAATCAAAACCAAATCCAAGTACAAGAACTGAGTCGCAGTAAAATTAAAAATAAATTTCACAGGAAATCTCAACAAATACAAGTACTGGCAAGCAATTGGTAAGCTTGTATGAATCAAAAGTAGTATAACAACATGACACCTTTTATTCCATCTTTAAAGCCTGGGATTTATTTCAACTTTGTGTTCCCAAAGAAAGAAAAAATGGCTAAAACCTGGGACAAACAACTGCCCAAACTTTACAATTGAGAGATGAATTTTCAAAGTAACCTGATTCCACAGTGATGAAGATCTATGGTTTTAGATCTAGATGACAAAAAGGTCATTTCTGACCTGAATCAGACATCTGGGAACAGTATCAAATGAGTCTGTTTATTTTATTGATACATATTTTTATACACATACACATATATATTGCTTTGTTTCTCTTCTCACATGATTAAACTCATAACACAGCATCACATACAGCACAGCAGGAAGATTTGATGGAATAAGATGATAAAGGGCAAAAAATTGCCATTATTTTACTGAATGACAAACTCATTATCAAAGCTAAAAAGAAAAGTGCAAATTGCCACATTTGAGTGGTCACAAGGAATTCTAGAGGATAAAACAAGGACATAAATATTAAAGCACCAGTGATTCTGTTAGAATGCTTGAAGCCATTTGAATACCTCTTCCAAAATAGGCTGAGGGAAAACTGCATCACTCTGAAGCAATGTGAGTGGATGAGCAAATAAAATGACCACCTAGAAACATGTTCCATAGTCTTTATTACTGCAATGGCAGCAACAGTACTACCTAAAATACAGTCTTCTGTGGATATTCATGTTCAAAAAAGTAAACATCCAGTATTTTTAGCCTGGATGGACCCAAAAAACCAAACCAAAACAAACAAAACCCCCAAAAATTAACAAAACCCAAACAACAACAACAACAACAACAAAAAAAATTAAAAAACTGACTAGTTTTCAGACGACCAGTTTCAGATAGGAGCAACACGACTGAGAAGGCCATGATGAGGGAGCAACTTTGCAAGAAAGGAGAATAACATGTTATCCTCTATTTTCTCTTCAGTCCTCTTAAACAGATAATAAATTTAAGATCTTTCCATGGATCCAAAGTAAAGCCCTTAAGTAAGATTTCATAAAACACAACTGGACATTTAAGATTGGTATGTAATAATTCATTCTGGAAAACAGTAAGTAAAGCAGAAACGTCTGGGCAGTGCAGTATGTTTTTATATTTTCAGAGAGAAGAGTATGATGGTAGTGGCAATAACAGGTGGTTTCAGAACAGGTGCTATAGGCCAACCCAGTTCCATCTGAGCTCCACATGCTTCAGCAGACAGAAAGAAAAATGCTTTAGGATGAGATTTTCATGTTTTTTTCAGAGAGACCACTTAATTAGGGTAATGACATACCCTAATAAGCTTGCTAGTAGTTTTGAATTCTGGACTGAGTGGAGGATTCAAGGCTTTCAGTGATCCTGAAGGAAGCAGCCCCAGATGAGCAGGACACGTTTACTCCAACTGAAATGACCTCCAAAACACAATTAATTGATAGATGTTCACCTTTCATTAGCAGCTCCCTGCAGACAAAGTTTTCTGACTGCTGTTTTCCTTGCCTGACAGACTGTTCAAGTGGCTTCTCCTTTGGACATCCAAAAGCTTGAAAATGAGCTAAAAGCAACCAAAAATTCTCCAAATACTATTTTTGGAAGATACCCTGGGCTGGTAAACTAGAAGAAATACAGTGTGAAAATACCACTTTTTCTAGAAATATAACCAGACTACATTTAAAAAAACAAACAAACAAAAAATAATTATGGAATGTGAGATTATTTTCTAAGTTAAATGCACATGCATTTTACTTCCACAAACTATAGGAATAGTAGTATTTGCATCTAAGAAGGTAAGTCAAAGTGCATGCAAGCAGTTACTTAGAAACATTTAGACCGGAAAACCCTTTAAAAGTTCATTGAGTCTAACTGTAAAACTACCACTGGCAAGGCCACCACTCAACAATGTCACTACACACCACATCTACACCCCTCTTCAGTCCCTCCTGGAATGGTGGCTTCACCACTTCCCTGGGCAGCCTGTTCCAAAATCCTTGAGAACCCTTTGAGTGAAAAAATTTTTCTTTATTTCCAAAGTAAATCTCCCCTGGCACAACTTGTTACTTGTTAAAAACACATCAACACTGACCTTGCTACAATACTTTTCCAGGTAGTTGTAAAGAGTGAGAAGGTTTCCCCTGAGCCTCCTTTTATCCAAATGCCCCCAATGCCCCCAGCTGCTCCTCATAAGACTTCTGCCCAGAAGACTTTTTTTCTTTTTAATACTGGTTTGGTTTTTTAATCTAGAGCAAAATGATCTCAAGACAATATGCTGAAAGGCAACATTTTACTGTAATTAATTAGTTGAATCTATTAACAGCATTAATAATCTGTTAAGAAGGATTCAAGTTCAAACAGGTACATAAAGTGACTTAGGAGTGGCTTTAAGGTCCCTTTGAATAAGTTGGAATCCATAAGGAATTTGGAATCCATAAGGAATTTTCAAATCCAATTACATTTGGATTTGAAACACTTGACAAAGGTAGGAAAACTGCCTCTTTGGGATGGAGGTTCTTGAAGGGAACAGCAAATAATTTATTTTTTGGCTTCTCTTTTGCTGTAAGCAGTTTTGAGAAGGAACAGCAGAGGTTGGAGAAGCAGCAGTGGGAGCTGGAGCTGGCAAATTTCCTTGGCTTTAGGGCATGATGAGTGCAGCAGAAGCTGCAGACTTCAAGCCCTCAAGTCTGTAGGTTTTGCTGAAGGATGTACAGCCTAGATGGGTTCAGTGCCAAGTTGCTTCCCTTCTTTTCCTCCTAGCACAGAATGCAATTAAATAAATTCTTGATCTCTCTGGGATTTGTTTTTTCTAGTAAAGTACTAATAATACTTCTTCATTTAGACAAAGGATAAAGCAGTGATATATCCGCAAAAATGCTGGAAGGGTTTGGGTTTTTTTCCTCATTCCTTCTTGTTTTCTCCATTATTTATAGCTCTGCTACAGAGCAGAAACCCAGCATTAAAGCCTAACTTAAATCTTCAGTTTGTATTATCCAGATGGATTCAAATTAGGAAAAAACAAAAAAAAAACCTCATTTTATAGGAAATGAGACTATTTCCCTCATCTCCACATATTTCCTCTACGCTTTTAAAAGAGGTAAGACATTTCTTAAACCTGGTGATTTGAAAGCCAGGAGATCAGGAAAAGTAACAGAGCTGAGGTAATAGTCTGGTCTCCTCCAGGTATGTGGAGCATCTTGATGTTAAAAAAAAAAAAAAACAAAACAAAAAACCTCACAAATAAAAAAAAATCCTCAACTAATGTGCAGAGAGATGAGGCTTAAAAAGGAGGCCTTTTGAGAACCTGTGCTGCCAACTGAAGAGTTCAAGCAGCTCTCAAAAGGCAGGACCTTTTCCAAATTAAAAGGATAGGTTGATAGTTCTCCACGGGTAACAATGGTTAATGAAAAGTTCTCTATTATCTACATTACCTTCAAAAGGAAAAATGTCTTGCTTATTAGATTTGAAAGAATAAGTCACAATATAGGCAATACCTAATGCATCTAGCAGTCACTCTGGAAAGGACATTTTTAATATCTTATCACAGATTCTCATCAGTGATAAAGCATACTGAAGACATTTACTTGTACAAGCAATATCCTGGATAACAGAGAAAGCAAAGAACAGACAGGATAAATCAGAACTAAATTCAAATCTGAATAATGTGTTTAAAATGACAAATACTGTGCTTGAAGTGAATGAGTTTGAAGGAATCCTCTACAGAGTACTAAAAAGAAAACACTGAAGAAATATTTCAAATCATCAATGTTTAATAAGCATATTTATTGTATGTGATCTATTCTAAATGCAAACATACCTAAAAGATTTCATGTCGTAGCCATTGGGCAAGAATCCTTACGAGAGATCCAACTTCATGATGGAGGTTTTGGAGTCTCCCTCCTTAGAGAAAGATGCTCATAAGAAGCAGGTGGATTCTACTGCAACAGCCTTTGGAGCTTCTATATTTTTTAAGATCTTATATCTGTCCAAGTTATATTGAAAGCACTGCAGCCCACAAAGCCATCTATATCCTGGGCTGCATCAAAAAGAAATGTGACCATCAGGTCAAGGGAGGTGAAGTGATTCTTCCCTCCTACTCTGCTCTTGTGAGACCCCACCTGGAGCACCATGATCCAGTTCTGTGCTCTGGATCCAACCCAAACCATCCTGTGATTCTATGAAAGAGCAAAGAATTGTGTCTTACAGTGTAACTTTTACTTTAAGATCACTTGCAGCAGGGTAATAATTGGCAATTGAAGAAACATGCATAGAAGAAGTTGTCAGCATTGCCAACTCAAAATCACCTTGGAAGCTCACAATGAATTTTTTTAAAGCTGAGAATTGAACATGGTTTAGGACTGCCATTGAAAAATCAGCTTTTTCAGAAAAATCGGAATTACGAAGCAATGTCACTGAGAAGATTTAAGCCTCAGATCTGAGCCACTACGGAAAGAAGAGAAGCTAGAGAATATTTATTAAAAAAAACAGGTAAAAGTCAGCTTAAAGCTGAAGAAAGTCAGCTACAGGCTGCCCCCAGAACAAAGGAAGGAAGAACAGATTTTGGAATGTTAAAGATTTAGAAAAAACAGAAGTGCCTGATTTGATCCTTGGAAAAATTAAATCTTCCAGCAGTTAATAATGCTGACATGAATCTGATCTTTGCCTGAAGTATGGGACAGATTGTCAAAGCCATGGGAAAAAAGGAACAAAAGATGGAAGAATGAGTGATCTAAGTTTCAGTATATTTCAAAACAGTGCTGAACGTTTCCTTGCCACAAAGTGGTTCTTTCAGTTCCTTCTACTTCTGTGATTCCCCACTATAGTCCAAACCACACTACTACAGACACTTTTTCACATATTCATACATATTTTATAATTTCACATCATTAATACAGAGTTAGCTAGGGAATAGTCTCCTCTAATAAATTAGATCCATTAATTGCTATGGAGAACATAGAGTGCATGCATCTTCCTGCTGAGATTGCAGGAATTCATACAACAAACTTTTCTAATTTATTTATTAACTGTTTAGAAACTCCTTATAAAATATTACCAAACAGTACATGAAAGAAGCAATTGCTTAAGGCAGTAGTGCAAACACAGCCCATCTATGTAGCTAACTGAGAACCTTAAAAAAATCTAAACCACTGAGAACACTAAAAAAAGGTGGGAAGGAATGGATGGGACTCACTACTTTTACTATGTAGATCATATTCCTTCCTCTCTAGTCTCACAAGACTGTTTCCCTCAAAAACCAAATCAAAACATAAAACTTCACTGAGAAACTTGTGCCCACACAATAAAAAAATAAAATAAAAAAAAAAAAACCCTCACTTCTTGACATATTTGCTCCATCTCTAGAAAATTCTGAAAATTAACAGAAGCACATTTTTCAAGTAAGATTTAAAGATACACTTCTCAATTAAATTAATAAAGGAATTTCCTAATAAAGGAAATTCTTAAATTTTTCTAGTATTTTCCTAGCCAGTAAAATACTAGGGTAATGGTCAAGCTAACTATTTGAAACTGAATTGAATATTAGCAACCACTGAAAAAGCTCATT
This sequence comes from Phaethornis superciliosus, assembly GCA_023637945.1. NCBI lineage: Eukaryota > Metazoa > Chordata > Aves > Apodiformes > Trochilidae > Phaethornis > Phaethornis superciliosus. The sequence goes on from JAJQWJ010000011.1 coordinate 3,689,701, forward strand.
CACTAAACTGTGGGTAGATTATCTTTCTTTTAAAAAGTACTGTTATATTAATGTAATTTGTATGACTTTGAAAAATCATGCAATCTGTTAAGATTAGAATAATAACTCTTCCTTAGTCACCATTTCTTGTCATAGAGAACAGCACTGCTCTCAGAAAGAAATGTAAAGACAAAGTACTGTTTCCAACAAACAATGATCTGGAGATAGTTTTAGATTCATTTGTAGTGATATGGCATACAGCTTTAAATTACATATATGGTAATTCAATTTAGCTGAGCTATATGGTACAGTGACTCTATAGTCATTGTTTCACACACACAAAAAAGAAACAATTTTTTTAAGCTTTTTTTTTTTTTTTTTTTTTTTACTATGGAGGAAAGTCACATTGTGAATTCAAGAGGAGCTCAAGGATATGCACTTCCAAATTATACATCATAACCAGAGAGAGAAGAACTGAAGATGAATACACAAAAATCTTTCAAGATTCTTCATTTTTGCAGAGAAATGACTTGCCTTGCTTTGATAAAATCCTAATGTACTGTGGAAATGGGTTTGCTAGACATACAGTGTATCACCTGGTTACCCATCAAGAAATGCAAAACTCACTGGGAATCCTATTCAATGTCAATTTTGAAGTTCCAGTGAAACTGAATACCTGTTAGCTTAAAGGGTCAAATAAGTGAGCAGTTTCAAGAGGATTTCAGTTATTTTCATCCCAACATGCCCTCACTACTGAATTCTTTCTCTTCTGTGTGTATGCCTGGGTCTGAACAGAGGCAGGGGTAGAGCACTCAAGAAGCACGTGCACTTCATGGACCAGTAACTAATTTGCCTCTCCAAAGATGACTAATTTATTTTCATTTTTTTCTATCATCATATTATTGAGTTTATGGAATTTTATGCAATATCCAGGTATGATTGTACGGTAGATCATATGGTAGATAAGACTTGGATATCTGAACAAAACCCCTGTCAGACTAAGGGGGTTTTACACAGACCAAGGAACATTTGTTTTTGAAAAGGATTCAGAGTAAAATACTACAAGACCTACATATCCAAAAAGTCAGGTTATTAATGAAAAGATCTTTAGGACAAAACAAGAAGCACCGTCTTCTTTTAAATTCCTTATTTCACATGAGCAATCATAAAACTTGAAGGGAGCTTTGGGAAATAGAAGCTTAAGCACCTTGGTGCCAATGAGCTGAAAAATTTTTATGCAGTGGCCAGAAAAGGATCAACTCAGGCATATAAATTGTCTAAAATATACATTTAACAAGTGCTCCAAGTAGCCATATCCAGAGCAAGAATTACAAGTTGGCTGAATTCAGGCAGAATGTGTAAGATTATGGATGAAGCACTTTGTAAGGTGTAAGAATCAATGTGCTAAGCAGTTAATGTACTGTTGGCTTCATCAATATGAAGCCTGGTCTGAAGAGGAGACTGGAAAGATGGTGGATTAAATAAACTCGATGGAGAAAGAAATTTGCTGAGAATTATAAACTCTGATATATTGAACCCTGGAAATCAATAATGTACTACTCAGGGAAGGAAGACATCTGATACAGTACTAGTAAAAACCTGGTCTAATTGAGTGAGCATTAAAACAAACCTTGACAGAGAGAAATTAATAGGCAAGAGGCAATAAGCAGAATAAAAACAACAACCTAAAGAATAGCAAGAAGTAGGAAGCATCATCTGGGCTGATGGTGAAACATGGCTGAGGGATAAAAGGGTCATCTGGCATGCTGAGAAGGCAAAAAGTGATCTGAGAACAGGAAGCTAATGAGTATCATAGATCACAGAAGATAAAAAGATAAATGGAGGGGTGATAATAGAGGCAGCAAGGGAAAGCATTTACATAAAGAGGTGATAATAGTATGCAATTGGGAAAGAAGACCATAAAAACATAAAGATAAATCTAATAACAAATACCAATACACTTGACTGGAAAGAAAAATCCTTGCAATGTGAATAGACTTCAAAGAAGCATCTTCTGAAGATCACAATGGTTCAAATTCCATATTATAACCAGGCAGCTCAGGTATTGACTTCATTAGGAATAGGTCCTGCTATGAGAAGCATCTCTGAGAGAAGCCATACTGCCAGGAAAAACCACATCAGCTTGGGATGTGAGAATATTGAGACTCCTTTGTAGACTGGGCCAGGTGTGATCTCAGCTGCTCTGCAACCATCTCAGATATAATTGTGTTCATTCTCTCTTTTAACCATGTTAGCTGAATGAAAAACTGCATGCTAAAAGACCATCTGGTTAAAACATTTGTAAGTCCTTACTTATAAAGTCTGAAAGTCATTTCAGCAAAACTTGCTGTGTACATCTTTTTCATAGGATATACAAAGTACCATGGCTTATTGAAGAAATGGAAAAAAAAAACCAAAAACAAAAAAAAAAAACCAAAAAAAAAAACCCCCACCACAACCCAATCATTACTCACAAGCAACTGATGAATCTCACTCATAGAAGTGATGAGTGAATCAGCTTGGGGAAAAAACACAAAAAGTGCAAAACCCATTGGAAACAGTCAATTAAGTGTGAATCAAACTCTTATAAAATCAAGTTTCATTTCCTCTCTTCCTCTTTCCTTTTGAAAATAAGACCTTTGCCATTGAAATGGTGGCAAATATCCAAGTAATTTGGATGGAGGAAAGGTATTGTAAAGTACTCCTACTAAAAATACTTTACTAAATTTGTTAACATGTTGTAGATGATTGTTAAGGCATATAACCATGCAGATAAGAATGTTTTGTCATTTACAGTAAGAGCCTGACCACCTGCAGCCAGTGATTTGAAGAATAAAGGTAGTCACACTAAGGCTGGAAGGTTACAAGCAAACTGTCAATGTTTTATCCAACTATTTAAAGCCAGATCTGCTGTATGGAGAATCCACACAAATACAGTTCTTGACTGATGACTTTGCTAGCTGGACAAAGGATATTTCTCACCTTCAGACCAGTAACACTGAGTGTTTTCTGCAGAAGCAAAATATGTGTATTAGGGCACTGGTATTCTTTATTTTTCTGTAGTTTATTAAGCCCACATTTCATAGTAGAAAATCCCAGCTGCTGGTGCATGCCAGGTAATACACAGGATTATTTCTGTTTGAGTATTCCATCAGATTTTATCCAAAAAAATATTAAAATCTTGTTGATAGCACTACAATTAGCATTCAGAGTTGGTAATGAGTCAAAAGAACAGATGAACAATTGGAGCTTAAGGTACATATGCCATCCTGCAGTTCAAATTATGTTTTGGGGGTTATCCTGCTGAAGGACACAGAATCACTGATCTTCACCATCACAGCTTAAGAATCTGATGATTAACAAGCAGTACTGTAGGGAAAAGATGGAGGAAAGGAGAGCTTTGAGAATATCTTTATGGGTCATTGACATGAAAAATAAAGGCTGTGAGAGCAGTGAGCTGATGGATCTTTTCCCATTTGCTGGCTTGACCAAGATTGTATTGCTTTGTTTTTTTAATTGGACATAGGGTTTATTTTTCTACTGTGAAAATTTTCCACCAGTATATGGCAGACAAGGCAGAAGAGGTAAAATGATAACGACCTTGAAGGTAGAATTTCGAGGTAGATCTTTTCCACTTTAATGACTTTTATAGAAAGTGCAGACAATAGGATTTAATCATTCAGCACTGTTACCCATATAAAAGTGATGGCGACGTCTAAAGCACTTCATTTCATAATGAAGCATCAGGAAAAGTATTTGTATGCAAGAGAAGACAGGAGCTGATGTACCAGTGAAAAAGTCAGAAGTCTTTTACTCTCCGGAGGTAAATTCATAAAGACTACCCTTCAGTAAACACAGTAAAGTGCTCTATCTGTGCCAACTTTGCACATTTGGGCTGTGAGTGACAGTAACTGATGAAATGTATTTGGTAATTAAGGATGCAATTTAAATTTTACTAGGTTTATGAACATTTGATGTTTAATGCCCTAAAAACTTGCAATGACACGTCCTTCTGTGTGATTATGTCATGAGTTTGGAGCCATCTGAATCATCCACTATTCACAAACCACCTGGTCATATTTTATGGATTTTCTACACTAGTGAAAGCAAAATACTCACCAGGAACCTAGGGAACACATAAAGTAGTTCAGACTTCAGTGAATGTAATTATTAAACTTTCTTTCCTAAACGAGAAAGCCAGGGCTACTCTGTGCACTTAGGCTTCTGGTTTTGACAACAGAAGAAAGAGAAGGAAGAAAGAGGATTTGCAAACACTCTAAGACTTCAAGGTGCCAGCAGTACCAGCATTGAATTTTGGTATTCAGTGCCTCTAGATGTTTTAAGAGGATTTTTTAAAGGGGAAAGCTGTTCCAGCAAAAGAGAGGGGAGTACAATTAATGTATTCATAGCTGCACAATCCATCCATAAGTAATAGAAGTATGACCTGGCATCCTTGCCCTTCTAATTCAACTGCTTCAACTCATAGCTATGGAAGTGAACTTCTTTAAGTTAACATATTTAAATAAATGCATTAGAGCACAAAATGTCATATTTTTTTATTACTTATTTTTTATTACTGTGGTAGGCAGCCATTTATAAGTATCATTAAGTGGTGGTCACTTAAAATTTTTTTTGTTAGCAAGGGACAGGTCAGCATTAATTTTTAATTGGGGGTGGATGGGCTGGAAAAAACTGGGTTTGCATGCAGGATTGTGACTGACTCTTCTTACTGATGGCAACTCAAAGAAAGAACAATCATTTCACAAGCAAAAACCCAGACAAAGTCATTATGATCCTCAGATTTGGGTACAGCAGGCATCATCACAGTGAATCCAAACTCTCTAGCAGATGCCTACCAACCATGCTAAAGAACCGACTCCTGTAGATGGTAAAATAAATACACTGAAGAAATTTCCACCTATAGATAAAAAAAGGAATCCAGACAATCTCCAAATTAGAAAACCCCACCTTCCTTGCTGCTGAAAGCCATGGATATACTATGTTTGTCCTTTTTCTCATGTTCCCTCCCTGAGTGGGAATGTTGACCACTGTGAGAAACATGAGATTCCACTGTCAAGGCTGTTGGAAACTGATCTGATCCAGGAGGTCAAGTCTTCAAACACTGATTTCTCATTTTGGTCTTCAAATTGTATTTTTTTATGTGGGACTGAACTAAATTCCCATTTTTTCAATGTTCACAACAGGTAAACTTCTAGATATTCAATGAAAAAGGCAGTATCCTGATAAAAATTTCCACTTATGTGACCCCAGTGAAATGGGAGAAATAACTAGGGGTTAATCATGACCCTTCCATACCCACCCCACTTTTTCAGAAATGTGAAATATGAAACTACTGAAATGGGCAGAGGCTACTCCCAGGAGTTAACCTCTATTTGTCTGTCCTTTCATGTCACTTTGTCACCACTCCAACTATTATGTCATCATTTTTCTACTTCCTTTCCCACATGTACTTGATATTCTATTACTTTATAGATATCTTTCAGCCATGATGTAATGTGATTATTCCAGCAAAGCCTACAGACTGTCCCTTGGAGAAAGATCCATCCTTTTGCAGCTGAACCATCCTGGTGCTAACAGACATAATGCCAGCCTCCCAGAAAACACTCCAAACTTCTGCCTCTCCTTAAAGCACATTTTAGATTTAAATCATGGGCAACATAGCACATTTCAGAGACCCAATAGCAATGTCTGGTTACCAGCCTTGTGGTTTGTCTTGCCCCTGATGTCTTTTCTTATGTGGGTCTGGACAGCAAGACATCAGTCTAAAGGTACCATTTTAAGTTTGTATGCAAGACAGTAAGTGATGCTAGTAAATACTGAGGTAACATTTCAGCTAGGTATCATTTCATTAAACAAAGAATGACACAACCCACCAAAACCTTTGTCACAGTTTGACCTAACAGGACTTGACGTTGTCTGACATCTCCTTCAGCACTTTTCAAGGAGTTTCACACAACTCAAGAGATTGCCACTGCACTGTCCAGAGATTTCATTTGGGTTGTCATGATCACAGGGCTAATTCTGTGTTACAACAATATTACTGAGAAAAAAGACAATTTTTAACATTAAACTGGACTTAACACTGGTAATCAGGACCAGTTTAGATACCACAAACACCTATACAACTGGGAAACTGGAAAAAAAAAAAAAATACTCTATGGGCCTTAGAGTCATGGGAATTCTATGCTGCTTATTGCTAACTCCAAAATAAGACTCCCACAAGTAACATAGCTTAGGTTTGTGAGTGTTAGGACTAAGTTTCAATCCACTGAAACACAGCAACACAAGTAACCTGAGACAAATGTCCCAGAATATCAAACCTTGTCCGATTTAAACCAGCACTAGGGTGGAAAGACCACTTTCCCTCACAATGTCATCCAGGAGCTTTTTTCTTCCTTCATCTCAATACATGACATTTATACACTGCATGTCCTTGGAGCCTGAGTCCGGCAAGCTCTTTCTAGAGCCAAAGGCAAGAAAACTGTGATCTACAATTTGAAGGATTTTTCATTGCTGTTGCCAGGGGAGAATACCAGCCCCAGGAAAACGCTGAACTCCACAAGCAAATACGCAGCTCAATCTAGATTCAGTTGCCCATCAAAACCTAATAAAAGGGGGTAATTATGGCTATTACCCCACACCAGAAGCTGTGCACATTGTGCTCCTGCATGTTGAGAGGACAGCAGAAGATTGCCAGCAAAGCACTGAGAGCTCCTCTGCAGGGAAAGGTTCTGGGAAGGAGCATTCAGTTGGATCAGTAGGCATCTGTATTCTCTGTTACTAAGGTTTAGGACTCTCCCCAACCCCAGTGTGTGGCTTCAGTGAATTATAAAGAGTTTCACAAAAGGAAATCATGTGAATATATGCACTTAAAATTGTGTTTTCTAATGAGGGAGAAAGCATTACAGAAGAAATTCTGCTTCTTGCAGAGATGAAAATGAGGGCTCACATCTACCCTTCAGTTCCTCTTCCCTCTGCCTCACTCATATATTAATTTTCAGCAATAACAAATGATACAATACTCTATTATATACAGTAGCTTTGCATTAACTTCTGCTTCTTTATTCAGATAATTATTAGTAGAAGGCACAGAATTCCTTATTCTTTGCTGCTTACTTGCTTAGAGCCAGGACATAAATTGATCATCTACCTGATGTTTTACCAGGTTGGGTTTTCTGCCCCACAATTCCTTGAATAATTTATAGCATAAGTAACCTGCTTGCATGTTCACTTCTCTAATGTGCATTTATCACTTCTCACTACAAGGGATCATTTCACTGAATGATGTGAGATAGCTATAGTCAGGAAATGCCACATAACAACAGAGTAAGAACAAAGTTGTTTGGTTTTTTTTAAAAAAAAAAAAAAAAGAAAAGAAAAGAAAAAACTGAACAAAAAAACCCAGCATACCCTGTCATTTATGGTAATGCAAAGTCTTACACCAAAGGCTTGAGAGGTGTAATTTCTCTGAATTATGCACAGGAAGTTGTTCCCAAGGACTTCAATTTTGCACATGCTGGGAGGAAAATGCCATCAGGCACCAAGGTTTTTACTTTGGTAAAAGGTAACCCCTTGGCATGGGTTTCCCTCTTAGCTCCTCTCCCCCTTCCTCTCTTCATCAAAACTCAAGAAAAAAAGGGTGGCATAGCTGGTGGCCTCATTCCTTGTTATGGATAAAATTATCCTCAATTCAGTAATCTACAATTCTGTGTCAAAGCTGCCACTATCATCAGATCTTCTGGGTGAGCAGGGCTGTCACAGATTAGTTAAGTTACTCAATCAGCTATGGATCAAGTTATCACTTCAGGGTTTGTACTCTCTGAATTGTATTTACTGACGTTGTTGTTTTGATCTTTGGTGGCTGTCATGTAAGCTCTGACACTGCATTCTAGATGCCTACTATTAGATGTCAATCTGCAAAGCTAATTCTCATCTGTGCCTCAGTTCCAAATCATACACTGCACACACATCACCATCACTCATCACTTAGTGCCTTTACCCTGTTAAAATACAGGGAATATTACCAGCACTAGCTATGATTACACTAATTATATTTTCTTGTGAAGGCATACTAAAAACCAGAAATCTATCTAATGTTGCCTTTTCAGTTATTTTTTTTCCCATCCATACAATAGTAAAGATTTTGAAAAAGGATTTTGGGGAAATAGAGGCTAAATAAAAGAACTGAAAAAAAAATTAAAACTGCAATTAATGTATCATACATTGGGCCATGCCCCATTGCTCAAAAAACATCAATTAAAAAAACCAAAACACAACAGGCACATAAAATCTTAACTGTACCCAATAACTAGGATGACACCGATGCTTCCAACAGAACACTGCAAAGCAATGCCTTGTAAATGCACAGCCTGAGATTGGAAATACCAAAGCATCCATCTGAAAAATAACCTAAAAGCAGAAGCTATCAGTTGATGACATGCATGCCATCATTCAAATCAAAACGTGAAACAGGGAATCAGCACAGGAGGTAAGAAAATCCTCATGAACCAACATGAAATTCATGATTATCTGTTACCCATGTTGGCACAGAACTGCTAGAACATTTAAAGGAAAGATTGCCTTCTACTCGAGAAATGATTTTTTTCTCAGACACATACACATCGTGAAAACATAATGCAGTCCAAAATCCACAGTTTAGTGATATAGTAACAGTGGAAATAATTTTGCTTACCAAAGGATTACAAAGGAAATAAGGATTTCAGGCAGATATTGTCCTATTGTTGATGAATAACTCATTTTGACACTACTGGCTGATGTATGGGTCAAGCACACCATGCCAAGCTATCTCTATGCACAATCAATGGGTTAGCAGGACAAATAAACCTCCTTTAATAATTTACAAGACTGTGGTTTGATTCTGGATTCTCTAGCTGCTAATGTGTTTCTCACAGTGGGGTTCTCAAGTTTGTTGAACTGTTAAATAGCTTATGATCTGTGTGTGCAAAAAATTAGAAAGGTCAAAAGTTGGATTTTTATGTGTACACTGTAGATAACATTTCAGTAGACTTATGTTACCTGATGTTATCATATCTAAATATTAAGGTTGTTAAGGATTTTTCCTAAATGCTTGAAAAATTATTTACCACATAACCACTTTTTTCTTAAAAAAAAAAAAAAAAATCCATGCATTCTTTCCACAGTAGTGGTTTTGGAAAAAACACTTTGCAGCAGTATGGGATACAGTGAATTGAGGATATTATGGTAGGAGAAAAGGAGGTTGGGACACTAAAGATTCCTTAATGTCCTTCTCCCAGTAAAAGTCTCAATTCCTTTCAAATCCTTCAACAGGGTATAACCTCTCCCTAATTTCATTTCTAGAGGTTAACATTTATGTTGAAGAATTGAAAAAAACAATTTTATCATCAAAGTAGCTATAGAGTACATGCACCAAGAATAAATTACAAAGTTAACCATGTATTTCTTTAGGCTGCTAAAAATTAGAAAAGAGATGAGGTGCTGCAGATATTCCTGCAAGGTAAGAGAGGGGACATGACCAATTTGTTTTATCTTACCCTTACTTTATGCTTTTAGCAGATCAACATCTTCCTGAAATACTCTTAAGTTGTCATCAGAATTTCCTCAATGTCAAAGATTATTTTATCTAAATTACTATCAGAAAGCTTAGTGTTCCCATAAATCCAGTGTTGAACTGAACCATGAATGGAAAACTGTTACTTACAGTACAGCTGAAAATTCAGAGGACTCAAATCATCACTTTCCCCTCCTCTGTGTTTTACAACCATGTTTTCAGGTGACTTTGAATACTTCTAGTGTGGTCTTTTCATGCATTATTTACAGATTTTATGTACCACTGGGGAAAAACACATCTCCCTACTTATAGCATTACTTTTCTACTGCTAGTTTGGTGATAACAAAATGTGTTTCTTTAACTTGTATGGATACGAGAGAGATCAGGAGATTTAAACTGAAACAGTGGAAATCTGCACAGTGGCTCATTGGTCCTCTTCCTCTACCTCCTCAAACCTCTGGTATAAAGCAGCTGTAAAAATTATTGGGCAATGCCAAGCAGCATACAGAGTTCCAGAAAAAAACCTTAAAAATTTGACAGACACATCAGCAGTAGCTCCAGCAGAGTAACAGATGTGATGTTTCTGTCATTGGCAGAATCACACAGATCCAGGTCTCTACATGGAATTCAATACATGAATCTACACTGATGCTGTGCTAGCATGTACATAGTTTATGGGTTTTTAGCATGCCTTGTAAGCAGTAACTTGCATAAGCATAGAAGATACTGCTTTTATTTTGTTATTGATGCATGTATCTGCATTAGGACTGTCTGTGTAAGCTGGCAGTCATGCATCCAGACAGAGGAATAAGCTGAGGAGCAAGAATTTTTCTTCCCCTGAAGTTTTTGCTCTCAACTTCCCTGAAGAAAGATGAAAGTGATGGTAAGTGACAGTAATGGAAGTTTCTTCTCAGCAGTGCTCAAAACTAGTGACTTTTTACTTCCCAGTACACCAGCCTGAGTGACTCTTGTGATCACATTGCCTTCTGGTCTCTCCAGTCTTTTCTCTTGATAGGCAACACAATTTCTTTTGCTGTGTCAGATCAATACCAAAACAGAGATAAAGATAAGTCATCCAGCTTTTCATTACTAACGCGATTTCTTCTGTGCAATTTGCATTGTTTAAAGATGCTGTCCTTGAGGGAGAAAGCAACTGCTGGGAGACACCATATACAGTCAGCTGGTTGAATTTCAGATTAGATGAAAGCCTCTGTCTGCAGACTATGCTACCTTTAAAAAGACAATTTCTAAGAAAATCCCCAATAGCAGTTTGTAGAGTTGTACAGAGTAAGAAATTTGGAACCTGTGCCACGGAGTTGTGGGAACTCCCACTATGGCATTCACCCCAGAGAATCACTGCAGTGTTGAGATTACACTAACTCCTGTCACATTCATCTTATAAAAAGACCTCAAAAACCAGTGTGCTGCATTTTGATAATCACATCTGAAATGTCACAGTGTGGGCACCTGCCCTGCAATACATCACCTTGCCCTTTTTCTAACTTTCTGACTAAACAGAAGAGGAAAATAGATGATGTGCTTCATTTTTAACACTTCTTTATGGAGGAAAAAGAAACTGTAAGGCCTTCCTAGCTATCTGCTACGTGAGCATGTCAGATTGTTACAGAAAGACAAAGACAGTTTACTTTTAATACCAACAGAAACTTACAGGAATTCCCAGCAAGGTTCAGCTCAAAGCATATGGCAGTGGCTGTAATACACCTATTTTAATGTAGTTTGCATTTTCAGGTTGAACCAAAGCTGGACATGTGCTCCAAAGATGCAATCACATGCACACAAAATACACGTGGCTAACAGTGACAAAGATTAACACAGAACAAAAGCAGCACTTTCCCTGGCAGTGACATTAGCACAAAGCACTGTCACACCTATCAAACACAACTTGATTCTGTTCCTTCTTTCCAGCTGATCAAGACTGCAGCTTGCTAGCAGAGCACATGAGCTCACATGGGTGCCTAGAATACCAGCACAGACTTTTACATCTATCCACAATCCCATGGACCAAGGAGGCACAGACACAAACACCTTTCCCAGTTACCATCTCAGACCTCAGGTCTTCCCAGTAAGGTCTCCTCAGTGATTAGACCAGCCTGATGTTTGGTATTAGAACACAAACACACACATCCAGGTCTCCCCAGCAGCCAACCTCAGGTGGTACTTGGACCATAGTGTACTCAGCTGCTGGGCATCCAGGTCTCATCTTACTCCCTGGTTACACCAACTTCAATTTGACAGTACACCTGGCACATAAAACACCAACAAATGTTAAAAAAAAACTAAACATACACAAAAAATACTTGGGGATGATTATGACTTTGGTAAGCAGATAAAGCAGACTGTGGTGATGAGGAATAGGTCCCAGCCAGAAAAGCACAGTGCCCAGCTTCTTGCTTCTATACAAACAAACAATCTCATGTATGCCGACTACTTTTCCTTTTCCCATGCCAAATCCCGTTTTGCTACATCCATACCCCAATGTGTTTACCTAGATGATCTTGGCATAAATGGTATTACAGTCACCTTAGTACCAGTCCCTTATAATTCTCTTTATCATCTGAGATTGGGCTGTTTTCTCTCAAAACTCTCCCTCAATTGACCAAGAGATCCATCCATCCATCCATCCATCCATCCATCCATCCATCCACCCACCCATCCCTCATGGCACCTTCTGTGACTGATCAATTTCTCACACTGCAGTAGAACTCACATGCTCATAAAGCAAACAGGAGCCATCTGCAGAAGGAAGCAGAGGTTAAGTCTCAGCTTCCTTTCTTACATTAGAAGTCATTAGAAAAAAAAAAGGTTAAAGCTTCCATTGAGATCTAGTTCATCTAACAAGTGCTATAAAACAACCAACCAACCAAAAAAAAAAACCCACAAAACCTTTTGGGTAAAAGAACAAGAAAACTTTCTACTCTAAGACAGAAATAGGATAGTCCTTAACCCATGGTAGCAGATTCAGGTCCTATTCTAAGCTCATTGAAGAAGAAAACTGAAGCTGATTTTCACACATGCAAAGCTGCTTTCCTGATCTGTCCATGAAAACAAAACTAGCAATGCTTTCACCGAAATGCAGAAGTTTTGAAAGCTTAACACGTTTTTCACAGAACTGAAGTATTCCTTGAATGCTTCAGTTGATATTCAGAGTGCCTTTTTTTTTTCTTTGACAGAAATTATACAGAAAAAACGACTCCACACAAACAACTGCTTCCCTGGGATTGATTACTTATTGTGAAAACAATAAGTGATTGTTTTGTGTATTTGCACAGCTTGTGCTGCTGCTGGATGCCTGAACAATGTATTGCCCATGGAAAACACAAGCCAGAATGTCTCTAGCAATACCAAAAAGCTTTCATTTGCCAGCAGGTTGAGGGATGGGCATCCCTTCCCCTCTGTCCAGCACTGGTGAAGCCACACCTGGAGCACTGTGTCCTCTTCTGGGCTCCCAAATACAAGAGAGAGAGATGTGGCCATGCTGAAGCAAGTCCAATAAAGGGCTGCAAAGATGATACAGGGACTGGAGCATCCCTGCTATGAGGAGAGGCTGAGAGAGCTTGGACTGTTCAGCTTAGAGAAGGCTTGGAGGGGATCTGATGAATTTATCTAAATACCCAAAGAGGGTGCAAAGAGGAAGGAGCCAAGCTCTCTTCATTGGCACCCAGTGACAGGATCAGACACAAGGGGCACAAACTGAAATACAGGAGGGTCCCTCTGACCATCAGAGAAGACTTTTTCCAGTGTGAGATCAATGAAGCAGTGGTATGGGTTACCCCATGGTTGTGGAGTCTCCTTCCTTGGAGATAATCAAAAGGCATCTGGATATGGTCCTGGGAAACTGGCTCCAAGCCCTGCTTGAGCCTAGGGTTAAGCCTTGATGGCTCCCTGAGGTCTCTTCCAACTTCAATGGCTCTGTGATTTATTTTACACAGTGTAGTTCTGCACCTCAACTTCTCCTATCTTCCCAATACTAACTGAACAAGAGAAAAGACTTGCTTATCTAGTAGAATTCTTCCAAAGGTTTCCAGCTTTAAATCTGTCATTAAATGATAAGTTGTTTCTACAGCTTCGATTAATGGGATTCTTAAATGCATTTAAACTGAAATCAGACTAACATTATAAAATATTTTAAATTAAATGCAACACTTGGCATGGATATCACTGCAAAGAAAAAGTTTGTAAGTGAAAGTATTACCATGATGCTAATAAATCTTATTATCAGGGACTATCCCAGTTAATCACTGTTTTAACACAGGACAAGCTGTCCTCTGAAATATTATCTGTCATTTGATTGAAGAAAACTGACAGTATTTTAACACTTACATAGCTACTCTATTATGTGGCAAGATCAGCCCTGTTCTTAAAATAGAAACTTGCCTTTTACCTCTCTTTTCATACCCTCCCCTCTTCTTGAAACACCTTCCTGCTCCTCACACCTCTAATTATTTTGTCAAATGCCTTTCCTACAGAAGCCACCACTGAACTTGCCCCTGAGCAGTCAGTCCACTCCCTCCAGCTTGTCTGATATAAGGTACTGTAGATGTTAACATCCTTCTGTAAACTCAGCCCAGAAATCCACTTACTCTTGTAAAATCTCCAAGTATTTTATGCATACACATGTGCTGAAGTTATGAAACCTTAAAAAAAAAACAAACCAAAACCAGGAAATAAGTCAGTAGAAAGGGACCTTTGGTCTAACTCCTCATTCACATCAGGTCCAATTTTGAAGAGTCATAATTAGAGAGGGTTTAAGAGGTAATAATTTGAAAGAAACAGCTCTGACAGTCTAGAAGAATCCCTTTGTAACTCATTACTGTAAGGTTCTGAATCTCTCAGGCAGGCAGTCATTCTTTTGGCAATGTGCTGTTAGCACCTACATTAATTTCTACTACTGGAAGTAAAGCACTGATTCAGCAGTTGCACAGATGAATCCTTTCCAGATGCTACAGTACTCTAGAAACAGATCAAATGTTTCTCCTAACTACCCTAGACAAAGATTAATGCTCTGACCCTGCTTCACATAACATCCCCACAGGCAGGATTGTGTGCTGGAACCAGGCAAAAAAAAAATGAATGTTTAAGGTCAAAATTCCAATTTGACATCACTAGAAAAACCTTGTCTTTATTATATATCATGAAAGGAAAAGCACCTTTTTTGCATTAAAGATCAGAAATAAGAAAATTCTGCACACAAACTAAAACTGTTAGAGCTGGATAAAACAGGTGGGGAGGCACACAGGAGGTGGTTACAATACCACAATAATATCTCTAAACCATTATGTTCCTGCACAGGAATGCTCGCTAGCTCTGCATAGAAAACAAAACAAAACAAAAATAATTTTGTCCTTCTGTTAGCAAGGAAAAACATATCCATTCCACCACCACAACCAATTTTGAAGGAGCAGTAAGGAGTTGTTAGCAGACCCTTTTCAGCATCATACCTGGTGGTTTCCATTAATTATACTGTTGTTGCTCTCTGGAGATGCATTACTGGTTGTCTAATTGGCTGGGCAATGTCGTGAAAGATTACTTATTAAGCAAAAAATATACCAATAGTAATTCTATGCTCAGAAAAAACAACGTGTAAATATTTCGAAAAAAAGCAATTACAAAACTGTCTCCAAATTGCCATCATTAGTTATTCAGGAAGCTGATTCTTCCATGAAAATGCTCTGAAATGAAAAAAAGTCTTTGCACCACAAATCACTGTGTATTAAATGGCAGTAGAGTATCTTGTGGAAGAGGAAGGAGAGGTTAGAGCTGGAGGGAAGTGCATTCAGATTTCTCTTGCACTAAAGGTACCCACAGGTACCTCTGGCAAGCCACATGCTCAATGGCCTCTCCAGAATTTTGCAGCTATACTGAACTAGCTCAATATAATAAAACATTGTGCTGTACACTGACAATTCAAACCCTGTATCCTAGCTGAGTAGTGACAGATTGGAGTGCCTTGGTAATGAGGTAATATTGCTTGTCACACCTGAACAGGCTCAGGTATATCCCACACATGTAGACAAAACCACTATGTGCCTGACATGCAAGGCTCTAAAAAAAAATTTTTTTTCTTTAGATGAAGGATACTGCAAGGACAAACAAAAAAGAACTCTAAGGTGTTCAGTAACAGGAGGGACACAAGCATACATAGCCTATATAATCTTTATTTTTAAGAGGACCCATTTACCAAGACCATTCTTGGCTGATTTTTTTAAATAAGACCTTGCCTTATCTAATCTCTGAGCTCCAGCACAAGCCACAGAAACTCAGCAGTACAACCCTTACATAAAGCTACATCATCTATGGTTAGATGAGAGCATGCATTTTGTGGAAACAAACCAGAGCCCCCTGATAACCTTGGTAGCAGTGATTGTCAAGAGTCCAATACTCTGACCAGGCTCTTTTAGACATTCCACACAGGGAGGATGCAATTTACTTTTTTGAAAACAATTGATGTCACATCAGATTTCTAATTTGATGTGACAGATTTCTAATTTGACACATTGATACAAAATACCCTAAAACCACAACATAAATGTAAGTTGCAATTGCTATTTATTGCTAAGTGTAAATGCACAGTTCAGTCCCCATACCAAGGTGGTTCCTATTGTCTATCTCTAGAATATGCTCACCACCACAATGCTGGACAGCCATACCCACTGGAGATCATGTCACTCACTTCAAAGACACAGTATTTTCATTAAAGTGTCTCCACGAAATACACAAGTAATTATATAAGAATTATATATAAAGAATTATATATTTATCAGACAAATTCAGTGGGATTTATTTGGCCCAAGCATTTGGTTTATATTTGAGGTAAATCTTTCCTTGGTGTACTTTTATTTAAGGTAAAAAGAGGAAGAAATCCCTCTGTCTTACAACCATGTACAAAAGCCCACTTCTGTCATTTAATTTAAATGTCATTTACAGGAGCTACTCAAATCCAGACAGCCACAGAATGAGTGTCTGACAGAGATTTGTACCCACCTCCAGTTTAGTTGACAAGGTGACAGCAGTGAAATGGGAAACCCAGGATCAGCTCACCACTTCCATCTTCACTTTAAAAGATGAACTACAGCTCTATTTTTTCTGACACACATTTTCAGACATTAGACTGATTCTTACACATCTCAGGCTAACGCAGCCCTTGCACCAAAAGTTCCTGTAGGAGTTGCATCTCAGTTAAACTGAAAACCTTGTCAAAGGTTTTGTAGTAAAAGGGGAATGGTTGGCGTGTTCCTCTTGCAGTATAATATTCACTAACTTGAAAGATAGCTCTTGCCTCTTACAGGACCAGTTTCTCTCCTCCATGTTAACATTTCAGATGAACTAATGATTAAGATTGGAAAACTCAGGTTTTGATGTGTAAATATACATTGCAATATTCCCCACAGACTTCTAAAGTTTTATTTGTTGTTTTGATAGAACATGAAAAAAGCTTAAGCCTGTCTCCTGTCAGGATTGTTGCTGAACTCCACTCAGACCACATTTATTATGCACCTTCAGTCTGGTAGGCAAGGGTCTCCAAAAACCCTTTGCAGAGTATGAAAAACTAAGGCAAAGGTTTTTTAATATTTACTTACTTATCAATGCTAGGAGAAAAATTATATTTGTAACCCTGAAAGGGTTCTTACCCATCACTGCTACCAAAGAGCTGCTATGCACTGGGAGGTTTGGTTTTTTTTTTGGTTGGTTTTGTGTGAGCTTGGTATTTTTTGTTTTGCTGGTTTTTTTCTTCTTTGGGGGAAGCAGAGTGAGGGTGGGTTATGAGGGGTTGTGGTGTCAAATTCAGCCAGAAGCACAGTGCTTCTCTTGAGGATGCTAAGTGTAATACGAATTGGAAAAACAAATTCTACCTGAGACTATGAGCTTTTATCTCAGATGAAGACCCAAAGTAAGCCAGCTCTTATCAGCTGAGAACACCCCACACCAACAACAATGAAACCAGGCATACAGCCATGACCCAAACTGTGACTGACCAGAATTCAGGACAAAACCCCTCACCTCCCCAGGACACTGGTTTAGAACAATGAAGATTAACAAAGCATTGGCCAGACACCCATCCACCCTGCACAGGACCAGCTGTACTGACACCAACACACACTGGTGATGGGAGCAATAGGAATGGACCCACTCCCTCTCCCTGTATTAGGCTGGGACACAGCTATTCACATAGCTAAACTATAAAAGAAGAATTTCCCTTGGAAATTCCAGGCTAAGAAGCCTTGCATCTCTCCTCAGCTGGTGAAGAACTGACATTTACAAGGGTCAGGTAAGGGAACAGAGAACACCTGTGTGCAACCTGGATCTATTTTATTGTTTCAGGTTAACTTGGTAACAGAAAATCACCTACCACCTTCATATGCAGTGTGGTGGCTCACAGGTTGGCCCCTTTTGGATTAGATGAGGGCATATCAAGATTTGAAGCCCTGCAGAATTCGATTATTTGAGAAAAAGAATGAACTTCAGGTATTCTTTGAAAGCCACTCCTTCCTCCTGCAAAACTTTTCCCTCATATTTTTAATATTGTACAGACAGATCATTTCAGCAGAGAAATATTCTGGTCTAGCTGAAGATATGACAAATTCAGAAACTGATGAAATATTCTACTGAGAAGTAGGCTAGCCATCTACTTTCTGAAGTGTTACAACATTTTGTACTCAAATATTTTTCCCATCATATAGTTTTACAGATTACATCTGTATTTCAAATGCAACGTCAGTATACCCTCTGCTGAGTGGCTGTCTGCTGATATATTTCCAAGACATTACTTTTTACAACATTTCCAATAAAATGGTCAGTCCTAATCATTCTGGCCAGCAATAAGGGATTGCATTTCCTAATCGTTCCTGTATACTACAGAGATATGATTGTCAAATTCAATCCTAAATGAAAGACCACATTCTATTACACTCAGTGCAGTCTGTTAGATACTAAGGAAGTGATCATTTAGAGACCATGTATCATAACCATATATCATGACCATATTATCTGAGCTGTGACTATGATATGGTTTGGTGACACTCCCTCCTTGTCTCCCCTTGCCTCTCCTTCCATTCCAACAGTCCCATAATAGGAGCCATCCCACTAAGCCTCATGTTGTCAGTCAGACAACAGTCCTACAGGCAGAAGCCCATCTAATTCCTCTTCTTTATTCCCCTTGCTACCAACATTTGTACAGAGGGGCCCCTGATAAGGATGAGATACTGGCTGGAGTGGCTAGAATTCCTTTGTGCTGCAATTTAAGCTCCTCTCCCACTGACCTGGGATCCTTTTCCAGGCTCTGGGCATCTGTTGTTGATATTTGCATCAAACTGGTAGAAGAAGAAGGTATTGAGGTTCCACTCCTCCAGGAAATTTAGTTTAAAGCTGTCTTTACCAGCTTGGGAATGTGAAGATATCCTTCTAGTCTGTGCTGGTATTATTAGTAATAGGAAGGATTTATATTCACAGAATTCTAAATAAATGCTAGCAAACGAGAAAGCATGATTTAGTCTGGATGTAAAACATGCCAGGGGAAAACTAAGGAACATCAGTTGCTGTTCCACAGAGCCAAACTCAGCAGAACAAGTGGAAATCCAGCAGGGAGACATCCTCCTCAACAGCATCTTTATGATGAGCCCCCCTCAGGGTGATAGTAGTCCCACTTTAATTGACTGAGAAAATTCCTAAACTATATGTAATAAGCCTACTTTTCAGCAGAGCTTTTGTCTCAGCTTTGATGTGAGTTAGAGCAGGCCCTAGGTGAATATTATTATGTTTATTTCCTCTACAGGTTTTATAACAAAATCTCTTCTTTTCAAAAGGTAAAAGTAGTATTTAATCTTCTGGGGCTATTAAAATTCAAAGCAAACACCAAATTCACATTTAAGAACCTACAGAACTAATCTGAAGTATTCTCCAGCTGACACTCTTATGCTATGAGATTCTATAATGTACTAATGTGTATATTTTTGTACTCTAATTGTTTACACAGGCATGTACTACAGACATCTATCTTCAACCTTACTTATTATTTGCCTTTGGCTTACTTCAAAAAGTATAGGCAGGAATCTCCAGGAAAAGGGAAAGAAATTTAATTTCATCTGGGTTCCTTTTAAATATTTAATTTATGCACGATGCACATTTTGGAAGAAAATTGGAATTTATAAGCTGAGTCTTACTACCTGAATTATTCCAATATAACAGAGAGATGATGCAGAACTTTAACACTCCTAATTGTTTTTACATTTTAAGGAGAATAGAAAGATATTGTAATTCAGCAAGTTAACACTTGACATCGAGTGTAAAATTGCTTATCCTCAAACATTTCTCATTCAAGACCAAGATTAATCAACAGAGCTTGGCATCAAACAACTCAACTTTGAAAAATCCAGCTCTCCATTTTGATGCCAGAAAGGGAACTGAGCTTCTTGCCAATACTGCTGCCAACTGGCATGCTGACCAGAGACACATTTGACAAGTCATCACTCTGTTATCTCACTGAAAATCCCCTAAATTTTGAGGTTTGATTACACTACACAAGATCTATTCTCTCTGAGACTGAGAGCAAGATTCATCACAGACTGATGGGATTGCAAGAACTCAAGAAATATTGATGTTTATCTTGCAAAGCATGATCAACCATACCTGCAATGCTTCATGGGAATGAAGAGAGATTTTTCTACTCTACTTTCAAAACTCTCCAAAGCTGGTGCCAAGGCTGCACATTTTCAAGCATTTCATTACACTTTGTTTTCAATGGTGCCTCCCCCAGTTGCCTAAAATGAGTTTTCCTAGCCACCAAATCACTGCTTTGTAATCAAAACCTGCTGAGCAAGGAAAATGTTACACTTATTGCACCCCACTCTTAACAACTCTCTTCATAGAACTTAGAAATATCTGTATGGACAGACTGTGTCACACCAAGCAGCCAACTATCATAATATTTTATTTCTGACAGCATTCGGTGGCACATGGGTCAGAAAATTCCTGTAAAAACTGGGGATGGAAAGAGAGACGTCCCTTGTGTTATTCCCCAAAATTTCAGCAACCTCAGCCTGCAGTTTCCTGACATGACTTTGAAGATTTTTATTTTTTTTATACCTTTTGGCTGGCATAGCATCTGTTGAAAGTCATGCAGTTTAGTTATTCATTACAGGAAAAACTGAATAAACATCCCATAATCACCCTTTCTATACTATCAGGGATTTTTACATTCTCTGTCACGTTTTAGTTACGACAGCCTCAAGTCAGTGTCTCTCCTCAGAGTTACTGCTTTCCAAACCTCTGTTCTTCCCCAAACCTAAGTGTTCTATGTCCTTCTTGAAATACAACCCCCCCAAACCAGAACACCATAAAACACAGTTAAGTCTTACAGGTTTCCTGGCTGTTACTCCTCTCAGATTTTTTTTGACTTGTGTATTTTTTAACTTGCATATCAAAATAAAGCTTTATATTTTCCTGTATTGAAAGAGATCCCTTAAACATTTTCAGACTGCATCTTAAAATTGGTAAAAAAAATCTGGACTTCTTTATTTCTTCAGCCATGAAAATCTAATGGCCATAGGCTATGATCTATCTTCTAAAAAACTGACTACAGTATTGACTGATACCAAATCCAAGAGCTCTAGGAAACCTCTCCTAAAATATTCTTTTGTTTTGACAACAAATCACTGATAACTACTCTCCATATGTTTTTCAAGACAGTTTTGTATCCATCTTGGCATATTTCAAATTATATTTAGGGTATGGATCCCTGGGCTGCTTATGAGAATGTCAGGTGAAAAGATTTACTAAAATCGTTACCATTACTTACTGAAAGGTGAAAACTGCTGCTAATACAACTGCTGCTTCAGCCCCTCTCCCTTGTCTACAGCACTTGTTAGTATGCTGTAAAAGAAAACTGGATCAATTGCCCTAAATCCATAACTGTTATTCATCTGCTTGTTTTCTTGTTAGTGATATTAATAATTTTTTTTTTTATTTTTTTTTTGAGAAGTAACCTGAACTTGGGTCACAACCCTCAAGATTTCCTCCCTTCTTCTCTTTTTGAAGATCAATAGCAAATTCATCTGGTTCCCCATCTATTCCCCAAACTCAAACTACTTTCGAGATCACTGTCACTTCTTAAGCACCTAAAATGAAGGGGGTTTTGTGTACAGATGTTTAAAAGCTGCTAAATTACAGTTAGAATGTGTTTGTGTATTCTGTGTATTTCTCAGTGGCTGGCTATGTATAATAGTACAATGATGTGTTGGGGTATTTTTTTGCCCTTAGACTTAAAATGGATGAGGAAAAAAGGGGAAAATGCTCCAGCTGCACCAATCCAGAAGTGCCAGGTCCTGTTCTTGGCTCACATCATTCTGTGCAGCACTACAGACTTGGGAAAGAGTGGCTGGAAAGTTGTCTGGGGAACTAATCTGGGAGCAGATTGAAGCCCCCCAGCCCCCCAAATCCAAGAGGAGATGGTTAGCAACCTGCCACCCCACTGAAGACATCCACAAATTGATGGGGCCAGAGTGGGATACATCCAAGGATACTGAGGGAGCTGGTGGAGGTACTCATCAAGGCATTTTTCATCATTTATCAGCAGTCCTGAGGAGCTCCCAGTTGAGCTGGGAGACTGGTAAATGTGACCCCTGGCTACACAAAGGGCTAAAAGGGGGATCCAGAGAACCACAGGCCTGCCCCAGGAAAACGCTGTGGGAAATGCCCAGCTCACAGGCACGTAGCTCCCTGGATTCTCCTTTCAGCCCTTCTGGTCCATGGGCATTGCCTTTGTCCATTCCCAGGCTACTGGGATCTCCCCAGTTAGCCAGGATGGCTGCTAGAGGATGGGAAGTGGACTGGCCAGCTCTCCTGCCAGCTGCCTCAAATATAAAATAGTCAAAAAAATAAGGGGGGAAAAAAAAACACAACAAACCATTCTAGCAGAGGATGGTTTTGATATAAAATAGTTTAAAAAACATTAAAGAAAAAAAATCCATTCTAGCAGAGGATGGTTTTGATATAAAATAGTTTTAAAAAAAATTAAAAAAAAAAAAGAAATTCATTCAAGCACAGGATAGTTTTGATATAAATAGTTTAAAAAACATTAAAGAAAAAAAACTAAATCCATTCTAGCAAAGGATGGTTTTGATATTAAAAAGTTTTTAAAAATTAAAAAAAAAATAAAGAAATCCATTCAAGCACAGGATGGTTTTCATGTAAAATAGTTTAAAAAAACATTAAAGAAAAAAAATCCATTCTAGCAGAGGATGGTTTTGATATAAAATAGTTTTAAAAAAAATTAAAAAAAAAAAAAAGAAATTCATTCAAGCACAGGATAGTTATGATATAAATAGTTTAAAAAACATTAAAGAAAAAAAACTAAATCCATTCTAGCAAAGGATGGTTTTGATATTAAAAATTTTTTAAAAATTAAAAAAAAAATAAAGAAATCCATTCAAGCACAGGATGGTTTTCATGTAAAATAGTTTAAAAAAACATTAAAGAAAAAAAAAATCCATTCTAGCAGAGGATGGTTTTGATATAAAATAGTTTTAAAAAAATTAAAAAAAAAAGAAAAGAAATTCATTCAAGCACAGGATGGTTTTGATATAAATAGTTTAAAAAACATTAAAGAAAAAAACCTAAATCCATTCTAGCAGAGGATGGTTTTGATACAAAATAGTTTAAAAAAAAATTAAAAAAAAAAAAAAAGAAAACCATTCAAGCACAGGATGGTTTTGATATAAAATAGTTTTTAAAAAATTGAAAAAAAAAATCCATTCAAGCAGAGGATGGTTTTGATATAAAATAGTTAAACAAACATTACAGAAAAAACCCTAAATCCTTTCTAGCAGAGGATGGTTTCGATCCATCGACCTCTGGGTTATGGGCCCAGCACGCTCCCGCTGCGCCACTCTGCTGGTTCTGGTTGGAGCTGAAGGGTCCCCAGGTGGCCCAAAAGGACCTGAACCAGACCCAATGTGGCCAGAAGGAGCAGGGCAGTGACTGTGCCCCTGGATTCAGCCCTGCTGAGGCATATCTGAGGGAAGTGGGATGTTCAGTCTGCAGAAAAGATCCTAAAGGTCTTTTCCAACAAGAACAATTCTGTGATAACTCACCCATTTTATATTATAGTAGAAGCTTAAATATTTTGACATCATCAGAACGATGGGTTTATTTAGGATTTTTTTTTTTAAGCCTCAATTATTACATTGGTACCTTTATTTGAACAAATATTTTGACATCGTCAGAACGATGGGTTTATTTAGGATTTTTTTTTTTAAAGCCTCAATTATTACATTGGTACCTTTAGAGGGCAAAAATATCCCCTCTTCCTACCTCCTTCCCATAGGCTCAAACAGTACTGAAAAATAAAAGCAAATTTTAGGGAAAATTAAATTGGATACAATTCTTTTTTTTTTTTTTCTAGCAAAAGAATGGACTCGGGGACTTAAACTTAGAATATTATCACTATCCATGGGAAACTAAGTGCAGAATCTTTAGAAAAGGATAAGGGAACACTATTATGTCATTAAATAAATCCAGAGCTTAGTTTTGTCTCAAAACTACCTGGGTAGGATCTGCCATCCCAGGAACACCACCAGATGACTGGGGAAGGGGTGAAGAAAAACATGAGGATGTATGAGAGGCATGGTGTCAATATTACACCATCATTTATCAGAAGAAGAAAACTGAGGCAGTATATAATAAACAGGTATAGAATCATCAGGAAAAAGGAGAAAATGAATTTAGAGAGATAGCTGTTGGGTCCTCTTACAGAACTAATGACCAGAGATTGTTAAACAAAGTTAGCAGGAAGAAGAAAAAGCAAAACAAAAGATAATACTTCTTGTGCATAAGCAGAGCTAGGGAATCCCTTCCAGAGAAGGCTAAACATCAGATGCTCACAGACTCCAGAGACTGTACAAGGTTTTGTACAAAAACTTTGGCAGAGATTGCTAAAAATACAGTAACTGGTATGTTCTCTGGAAAAATCTGACTTAAAATGGCTGCAAGCAGGGACAGCATTTGGGAACATTAAATATGACAGCTTGGTTATTCTGCTTTTCTCAAAATAGCTACTTTTGGAGAAAACATGTTAAGGTAGGCATCTAAATACCACACGTTTCAAGATTCTCTTTTCCTCTGAAAAGGCAGCTTTCCTAAGCACCTACATTATAAAATTTCACCTCTTTCTATCACTTCTTGGCTCCATGTCACAACCTTCCTTTTAAGCCACCCATGTTGACACTACTTTCAGTACTTCCCCCATTCTTTCAAATATATAAATATCAAGGAGTATTTGAAGCTTGTTTTCCTATTTTTGTATTACAACACTACGTTTTAATATGATTAATAAACTGTAAAATCTAATTTAAGCTTCTCATTATTGGGAAGTAATAACTCCATTTTAACCAGCATGTTTCCTGATTTGTAATCAAGTGATTAGATTATTCTATGACCTTTCTTGTAGTGAAATCCATGAATAAGGTCTCTGTGATATGGTTGCCTAGCTACATAAAGCCTATAGGAACATCTTGCCTTTAACACCTCTACTAAATTTGGTTGACATAGGTGGAAACCAGAAGTTATTATTGCAAAAGAGGCAGAAGTGTATCTTGTTTCTTCAGGAAATCAAACAGAACATCCCACATTAATTAGCTGCAAAAAAGATCGATCATCAGTGATGGGTAACTGGTTAAACACAAAAGAAAAAGACTTTATGCTTATCTCATAAAAATAGCCAGCAGTGAATTCTGTGCAGTGAGCGAAACTTTTACTATGAAATTATTATTTAATAACTTGTTCATTATTGAAACATATGTATTTGTGCCAATAAGTAAGTCCCTGCATAACTTTTTCTCCTAATTCCCATTCGTGTCCTGATATAACAGGAACACCAAGACCAATAAAAATTTTATTGCCATGCCTGCAGCATTTTCAGGCTCTTTACATCCCACATTGGTTTGATGCAATGAGAAAATTCACTGCACAGCTAAAATACATAGCAAATACAATTTTATTTTATCCAGTGGCCTTCTTCCTTTTACAGGAAGATGGTTATATTAGTCAAAAACATCCCATTCACTTTGTCTCCTAATGTCCACAAAAAGAACACAAAAAGAACCCTTGTTCTTTTAAACACTCCTCCACCAAAATACACATTAATTTGCTTCTATTCATTTCTTCTATTAATTTGTTGCAGTACACAAACTAATAGGTGTGGGGTTTGGTTGGTTTTTTTTTTTTTGGGGGGGGGGGGGGGTGGTGGTGTTGAGGTAACTGCAGTGGAGCAGATTATTACAGATAGGGCTTAAAATTGTACATCAGATGGTAAAGCTCTGCTTGCTCACCACAAAAGCCACAGGCCCATCTTAAACAGCAGGGCTTTATTCTGCTCATCTTGTTACAACCTTATTTTCCTGTCTGCAGTCTCAATAGTAATTTCTTATTTACATAAGTAGTGTATTAACATAGTAAGGATAAACTAAACATTTGCTGTAAAAAAAAAAAAAGTGGAAAATACTCCAAGACACCCCTTGAACTGAACCCTAACAGAAATGCCTTGTAGAAACTCAAACTCTCCAATGATTGGGGTAAATCTAAGCAGAAAGCACAGAACCAACTGGAGAAGATGCCTTCTTGATGAGGTCCCTTCCAATCCTCAACATTCTGTGATTTCTTCTTGAGAACGTTTTTACCTTTTGTCACCCCAGAAGAAAGTTTTACAGCTGTGAAAATGATTAAGCCTCTCTTCACCTATGAATTAGTCACTAATGAATTATTCCCATACAAGATCTGATGGAAACTCTGCATGCTGTTAGTGTGCAGACCACTGGTTAGTATACCAGACCCTCCCTCTCCCTTCCATCCTCCCAGCATAGCTTCTTTAATAATGCAAAAGGGAAAATGTCAGATACTGTAGTATAGAGCTTAAGTGATGCTCACTATTACATTTATTGTGCTTTGTTTTTTTTTTTAAATTTTCAGTCTTTCACTGCCAGAAATAAGCCCCCAAGCTCAGAAGTCACAGACAAGGAGGAAGCTGGGCACAGATGCACAGTACATGCATACACACACAAGATACAAAAGCAGTTCTAATCTAATGGAAAGTGTAAACCAGGATCTCTGGAACACACTAAAACATTAAATTATTGCCTAAAAAAAACCTTGCAGTTTGATTAAACCAGAACTATAAAGTAACACACGTGCATTCCCATAGCAATCCATCAATAGAGATTTATTTTTCCCCTGACTAATCCAGTCAAACTTAACTTGACTTATTTGATTTAGAAAGTGACACTGACTTAGCTGTCTACTGATCTTCTGGTTTAAAATGTTTTGATCTAGAAGACATACCATGGCAGTTCTTAATATTAATACAGGAAATTATTATTATTAATAGATTATTACCATAATAACTGAGGGACAGATTTTGCTAGATTTCAAATGAATGACATAAGTGTGAAAGCACTTTCAATTTAGGTCCCCATTAGTTTTAGACATTATTTGTTCTATCTTATGAAGGTTAGTACTTTTACATCCTAATCAATCCAATTAGTTCAAGTTTCCATCCTGCCTCTCTTTTCTAAGTAACCCAACTCACTCACTGAAGTACTTCAGCTGGAATATAGTGAATTCATACACCCCTCTCAAACTTCAACAAAACCATTTTGTTGCTTAGAAGTGCTTTCATGAGTGAAGCTTTTCATCTCCTATTCTATGCTTTCTCTATTAAATAAATTCTGACATCTGGGAGTAAAGTTCTGGAATCTAAATAAGGCTTTCTTCAGGTTATGATCTGGATGCATCTCACTGGAAAGAATTCTGGTAGCTGCAACAGTGCCTGGAGAAACTTTAGAGACTTCAGATCTTGTAAAATATCTACTCATTATACAGTTGTTTCTGATATTTAGTGCTTAGAACTTTCAGTCTTAAACACCTACAGCTCAACAGCTACAAAGAGATTAACATTATGCTGAACCCCTTTCACCCTTACTGCTGACACAAAAGTTACTCAAAAGAAAAGCTTTGATTTTCTTGGTTATATAAAAAACTGAGAAGGTTACAACACATCAGTTGACGATGCAGGATGGAGAAATATTGAGGTTTTCAGATTAAGGTTTATTATTACACATTGTTTGAATAGGACATGCATGCCAATAGCTTCAGAAATGCTGTTTCTATCCCTGCCAGTTTCAAAGAACAAAAAAAAAAGCCACAAAAAACCTGTTTGTATTGACTAATTCATTTAAGGAAACAGACTAAAAAAACAAATCACCAAACAAACAAAAAACCCACCATCAAAATACCCTCAAACTTGCTGAATATTTTCCACTTCAGCTATTTTCAAAGAAGGATGAAAAGAGTTATTTCAAAACAAAACCTTCCTAAGAAATTGAGATCAATACTGAATGTTTTTGAAACTTTTTAGAGGAAAGGTTAAGCTGAAACAGGGTTTTTTTTGTTCAATTTGCTGACTTGAAAAGGTGTGAAACATGGATTTATTTTTTTCCCCATATGAGAAATACATTAAACAAGCAAGCATCAGATGGGAGCAGTGCTTCTTATCACTTGATGCTTTAGAAAGCTCCTGAGCCAGGGGTGACCCTGCTGCAGAGTTGGTGCTTTCACATTTTAGTTTGATCAGCATCAGTGCTAACTCTTGCATAATTTGGGGGAAGTAACTTAATCCCCAACTCAGCTGCTGTTTGCAGAATTAAATATGTTTGCAACGCTTATTTTTGTAACTTTGTTAACACTGTTTTTGGCACAAGAAATATTTGCATTATGCTTTGAACAATCTGACTTTGGCTGTTACATAGCATTCTAGTACATGCAGGAGGAAAGAAAAGTCTTCAAATATACATATTTTGTTTGCAGATTTAATCTTTAAACTAGGAAATTGGTTGTTCTACCATGATTCTGGCACAAGAGATCACCTAGGGAGGATTCCATCAAAACTCTTTGGAAAGTTTCAGCCACCCAGTACCACAAGCTGTTTAACAACATGAGGTATGTCAGAAAACTACACACAGCTTTTGTGAATATTCCTTAAAAGCCAAAAATTTCCCCACCCCCCCCCTAAGTTATCTGAGTCTTTACCTACTCACTGTAATTAAAAGAATCTCGTAATCCTTGCCAGTGTTTAACAGATTTGAATCTCCCTTAAAAAAAAAAAAAAAAGCTAATAATTTTTCTGACATTTCACAACAGGAGTAAACTCGGCCATTATAAAAAGGACAGATTTGGTTACTAAAACAAGACTTCACTTATGGAACAGTCAGGATTGCCTCCTTCTGTCCTGCCTTACTACTTTGCTCAGTAATCTGGGGACACTATATATGAGTTTCTCTCCTGTAACATGCTTTTACCTGCAGCTTTGAGCTAAAATAGCTTTCACTTGTGTTTTGGTTTTGGTTTTTTTTTCCTGACCTCCCCTTCTGCTTGTGACACCATTTAAAAGCAGTTAATGGAATCTGGAGAAAGCCTGCCACTTGACATATTTAGCACTGAAGAAGAAAAATAAACTGCAGCAGTGACTAAAAGAACTCACCTGCTATTTGGTTGCCTGCTTCTTGCCAACCTGAAAATACTTTCCTGTTCTGATCCTACTTGTGGAAAATTTTTCTTATGACAGAGTACAAATTCAACAGTAAT
The DNA here is from genome assembly GCA_023637945.1 of Phaethornis superciliosus. Lineage (NCBI taxonomy): Eukaryota > Metazoa > Chordata > Aves > Apodiformes > Trochilidae > Phaethornis > Phaethornis superciliosus. The sequence continues at coordinate 3,718,898 of JAJQWJ010000011.1, forward strand.
TGTTCTCTAGAACAAGAGCTCTTTCCCTTGAATTTGTGTGATCTGGATTGATTTAGGAGAAGGAAGCTGGCACCTGTGGCAGTAACCATACTCAGCTGAATCCATCCTATTAACACAGTAAATTCAAAAGGGGCACAGACAAAGAGTAGTAAATTCCTACACCAAAAGGTTAAGGCATTTGAATTAGCCTTGCTCACCAGGCTTGGAAACTCCAGCCTACAGCAACTATTCAGCTCATATTTTTCGAGTCAGAATGGAGAGGCAGAGTGTTCACATGCCCAGTCAGATGATGATTTACTTTCCTAGGCTGTGAACATCATCTTAGTCTGCAGAGAGAGAAATTTAAGGTCTCCTAAGGCTGAAATGAAGGCCTTTGCCAGAAGAGGCACTTAAAGCATTTCCCCCAATGTGGGGTATGTATTAATGCCCATTCTCAGCTTCATTTACTGCAGAGGCTTCAACCAATCTCCCCTACCCCAGATGAGTGCTGTAAGCCCCGAGACATAAGCAAATCTTTCGTGGCATGTACAGAATGCCTTTAATAGCAGAGACAGGGAGCATTTAAGAGTGAAATCTCTTGTCAAAATGAGAAGACAGGCATTCAATTCAGCTAATTATCTGTCTGAAGGAACATGTACACTTGTTCCATTTATGGCCTGGTATTTCAGACAACTCAACAGCTTAGTGATAAGGACACTCATTTGATTTTCAAAATCAAATTTATAGTCTCTGGTCCAAATTAGCTCAAGAAAAATCTTCAACTTAAACAAATATCTGCCTTTCAAACCAGCTTTTTATTTCAATACCCCTCTGTCCCTTCATATGAATGATCTTGCAGCTTGCTCCTCTCCCCCAGTTTTTGTAATAAATGCAAATAACTGCAATAATGCAAATAACTGCAATTATATGTATTCACCTAAAGACACAGAGATACAATGCCATAGCCAAGTATATGGCCATCTCCACAGAACAAGTGATGAGTAAAGAAGTGTCCACTCCCTAGAAGAGACAGTACTGGTGCATTTCTTTTGGTTTTCAGAGGAAATTTGTTTCTCTGACTCTTGCTGTGTTCCAAATCAATGTGCCAGCATGTCTGGAAAATGGCACAGCTGTAACACTTGAATTCTACAATTCTTCAGTCAGAATTGTGCGTACAATATCTTGATATCAATATTTTGATACAGAAAAATGTCATCCTTCTCCACCCACAGATGAGAGGAAGAAAGAAATTCTACTCAAATCTGGAAATTTCAGAATCTGTGTTTCAAGTTTAATTTTGAGGTTAGGACAATACTCAATTCCAAACCAGTAATCCACATTAGCAGGATACCTGCTCATTGGAGAAAGTACATACAATATTCAACAGGCATCAGAAAGTATTATAGAGAAGTGGTATGATTTTTTGCGATTATTAACTGTTACATTTCCTTTTTGTCTTCTCTGTCTCAGGTAGCAGATTGATTTGATATGTTAAGAAAGCAGGGGCCACAAAAAGGCACACAACTTCATCCTCCTGAGAACCACAACTTTAGTTCTTTAATGTACATTAATTACTGCCTTTCATATTCACTAGGAGTTTTCTAAATCCTTTTGCACTTAACTATCATGACTAGAAGCACAGCACCAGACTAAGCAAGACAACAGGAAGCTGAGCTCCCTTAGACTATTTCCTTGGTAGAGTCTAATTCCAGAAGGCTACTGAGATTTAATAATAATTTTTTTAAAAAAGATAAATTTTAAAAATTACTAAACATATTCTTGCTAAATCAAGTCAGAGATTACTAATGTCCATTTACCTATCTCCAACAGTAAACAGTGGAATATTCAGTTAAAGAGCTACACAGGTAAACAAACAGTACTACTAGCAAAGTAAAAATTAATATTGTCATTTAAAAGCCATGCAACCTTGAAGACAGAGTGTGTAACTGGACAGTACTTGAAGAGCCAAAAACATTTCTTGCAGATGATGATGAGAGAAAATGAACATATGGAGCAAGTGAGGAGAAAAACGCTGGTGGAGTTAAGAATTGGAAAGCTAAATTGTATAACAAGGAGTAATTTATCAAATTTTCAATCAGGATGCCCTTCCTACAATGGCTTATGGGTGGGAATCTTAAACTTGCTAGAAAATATAAAGGAAAACAAAGAAAAGCAGATAAAAGTAACAAAGAACTGAGAAATAAAGGAAAATAAATAGCACTTGCTGTATGACCTAGAAGTGAGTGGTTATCACCCTGACCATCCCCGAGTTTTAGGATTTAAAGGGCAAAGGGGATTCCTTCCACTGGCTCTGACTTCCCTGAGATTCTCTTTACTGGACACAGCCAAACCCTTTATTATCAGACACACACATTTAAAACATTCAGGACACCATTTAATAGAGACAACTTGCATGCATTAATAAATAAATCTATATGTTCCTCTAATTGAACTATACAGTAAAGTTCAATGAATGTTATGCCCTCATTTTATGCCAGACACAGCAAGTCAACCATTTTTAGGAACAAATTAATTAAAAGAGCAGTAAAGACCAAACCTAATCCATCAGGACTGAATTTTTAAGTAGCTTCAAACATGAAACACAGACTATGTACAAAGCACAGTTCATTGTTTAGTCACTTTTGCTGCTGTTCAGGAAGAACTGGAACCTGACAGAATGGCTCCCTAAGCATCTTGTACCCAGCTACTGCAAAGCAAGGTCAGTCCTCTGCATTAGAGCATGGCAAAGAAGATGAAGTCAAAGGCCCTGAAATATATACAGCAGGTAAGAATATGCAAGCATCAGTTACCATAAATCAGCTGATGCAAAATAATTTGTTGGCAAGGAAAGCTGTTCTTGACAGGAGCCCCAGGAGCAAGAGGACTCGTTTGGCTTGTCTGGCTGCATTTATTTTTAACTCTGGACAGTCCCAGAACTTCCAGGACTTGGCTGCACAGCTCAGCTGATTTTGAAATGAGCAACACACACACACTTCAGTGAGAGCAACTGACTACAGAGGGAGGCCAAGTATCAGGGAAACTGAGAATTATCTTCTGGATGGGCTACACCACGAGTTGTGTTCCATCACTCTGATGACTTTCTAGATGCAAGAGAGGGAGGGATCTGCACATGGTGACACAGGCAAAATGCAGAAGCAGAAGGAACAAAGAGAAGAGACACCTTGGATTTTGAATAAGCATCCTAAGTACCTCACAATTACTCACTAGTGCTCCCAGGACCATTTTCCAGGTCAACTTTAATCAACAGAACACCTTGTGCTATCCCAAACCAGCCCACAGGCACCCAAGAATCCCTCACCTCCCACCACCTTCTGCTCCAGGTACAGGTATATGTAATTAAACCTGCACTAAAATATGACATGCCATTGCAAGCACTTTTCTCCACAGGATGATACAGGAGGTACAGAATATCAATTATGTTGCCTAAACAATGATAAGGCACTTAGATATAAGAGGCATAGAATGAAAACTTACAGAAAAAAAAAAAAATATCCTTCAAGCTTCAAATTAACAATTTACACCCATATCTGTTACTTATGCAGCAGAAAAGACCATCCTCTCATATGGAAAACTAGACTTTATACAATCATCCACTGCGTCATGACTTGATTTCAAATAGAGTAGGCATTATAGCATGCATAAAAACACTTTTCATGCTTTTCTACACCAAACAGGTGGATGCCTTTTTAACCTCTCTCCCCACTTTGCCGATTTCTAAATTCCTTTCTAGCATTTCCCCTCATCCTTATTCTATTTCACTCTTCCTGGAAGATTTTTTTGTAGTGATGAACAAGCAAAGAGAGACTGAATACATCAGGTGAAGTAAGTGTTCAAAAAGACCAAGGATCTATAAAGAAAAAGGTATAACCACAGTGTTCCAGATCTTGATTCAGAATTTGTTGCAGGTTCATCTTTAATGCAAAACCTTAAAACCTTAAACCTTAAAAAGAAAAAAAACACAAAACCCACAAAACACACACTAAAAAGCTCTCATATGGGCAATTTTCAAACTCATTAAAAGTGAACAGTTCATAACAGAATGCTCAGTTGTGGAACTCTTGCCACAAGATATTGTTAGGTTTAACTGGATTAAAACCTGTTACTCATTGAAATGCCCAAATATTACAAGTATTAAAGAGAGAGATGACAAGAGTTCTGAGATTATAAACTGACATGCTTTGGGGCTTAAACTAATTTTAATGGGGATTTAGCAGAAACCCCTGCTGTGAACAGGTATTTTCATAATACCTTTCCAAAGGTTTTCTTGTGCTTCCTTGTGAAAGCAGCTTATACTCACCATCTTGGGAACAGCTAATTTTATTATCAAATGGCAATTTTTGTGTATCAAAAAGCATAATGCCTATGGCTATATCCGATATCAGGCTCACTCAACAGTGGACCATGGGCAGGGGATACTTGTAAAGACAGAATGTAAAGATCCTGGGTACTATCCATTTAGAAGTTCTTGCTACACGAGTACAGGTGGTTAGAAAATAGCTGCAGGAACCAATATGAGAGAAATAGCTTGGGCAGTGAAAGTTGCTGTTAGAAGTAAGGATTGGAATATTTTTAAAACCCACTGAAAAAATGTTGTGTTTCGTCAGTGAGCCAGAAGCCAAAGGAAGGATAAGCAAGACATGAGTCACAAAAATTTATCAAGAAATTAAGGTAGTCTAGAGAGGGTAGAGACACTAATTCCATTTGTTCAGGAATTTTGGGAAGTGGAGCTTGTGGCTAACCCACCGAAATGACTGAACTGCATGGAGATGGAGAGGAGATGACTGCAAGGAAGCTGGACAGTCCAGGTTAGCTGCACATTTTCCTTTCTACTTCATTCCTTCTGCTTTGGATTCTGCTATGGCATGCACACTCCTTCAGAAGAGAGGGCATCCCAGAAGACAGCCTGAGAGTTCAGAATCCCAATCTCAAAATTCTCTTGGTCTGCTCATTTCCTCCTCACTCCCCTGGGGCTTTTTCTGCAGGGAAGCACACTGGGATTTACAAGGAAGCCAAGGCAGCCACCAGCAGAGACATCACCTCAGAAAAATGGCAGCTTAAGCAATAGATGGGCACAGAAACACAGCAGTTCCAAAAAAGAGCAAGGAGAGGAAGCTGTCAGCTGGTTTCATCATGGTCCTCACATTCTGGCAACATTATCAGGCAGATACAGCAAATAACTACAAAATATTTAAAACACACAAAAACACTTTTGCACGGAACAGCTTAACATCCCTACTACCTTAAATTATTATTCATTAGATGGAAACATACAGAAGGTGAAAGTCCACTTTTATTTCATTTTTATTTTAATGCCATGCCAGACTTTTCCATCTACAAAAGAACCCTGTTAGACTGCCAAGTATCTGGTACAGCAGGTTCTGGTTTTTTGTTTTTCAGCAAATGAACAATGTTCAGTATAAAAGAACTTATTCCATAACTCTGAACATACATTGCTGACCAATGCTACTGACCAATCTGTCAAAAATATTGATCAATTCTTCAAACTGGTAAGTATTGTAACAGGATTTCAAGGCAAATAAGATTGATCTTTTACAACAAAAGTAAAGAATACTTCATGCAGTTGCAAAAATACATGATTTTTCCATTGTGTTAATATTTAATAGAACCTTAAGGACAAAAAGAGAGGCTGTAGATCATCAAAAAGTTAGATGAAAAGCTGAAAAACTTGAAGTCAAGATGACATTAAATTAAGTATTTCCATTTATCTCAAATTTTCTTAAGGTCATATTTTCTAATTGATATTACTTGTCAGCACTGACATGGAAGTGGTGTTATTTCTTCATCAATTTGAATTTGCAGCTTTCTGCACAGCATGGCTGAAAAGTTCAACCCAGATGTACAAATTGATTAATTTAGGAATGAGAAAGGCCTGACTCATATCTTGACTAATTGCTCAGTTTGCATTAGTCACTGGAATGAGTAGACAATCTCACTGCTATATTCACAGTACAGTTGGAATGAAGAGACATTTCTCAGTATTGTCACAAGGAAGATTTTTAGCTTTTAACGTCAATGCCCTCTTGGGGTGTTCCTGCCCTTGTTGTGTTCCACTTATACATCACCTACCACATTAAGAGTTGTAATACAGCCCTCAGGTGTTACCACAGTTTACGTAGATTCTGTAAACTTTCTAAAAGAATATTTAGACCTGACTCAATACCAATACAAGTCCATGTAAAGCTGGTTTTAAAAAAATAAATAAAAAATTAAAAAAACCTCCTTGTGTCTCAGGACATTCAGACTTTGTAAAATAGCACAGAAAGTTTAACTTTCATATTCTATATTTGGAATTATGAGAAAAAACCTATGAATAAATTTTTTCCCTTAATGCCATATGACTGCAAACCAAGAAGCAGATTTCATTTCCCTGTTGGTAGAAAAATGGCTTTCTTAAATTGATAAAAATATAGCAGTACAAAATTTTGGAAATGCACAAATTGCTGCATGACCCAGTATAGATACAGTTCCCAAGTACTGAACCTCAAGGGCCAAATTGTTTTAGGTATGCACAGAAGAGTAGAATTTAGCATGACACAACAATTTTGAACATATTACTAGTAACCTCTTTGAACCTCTTCTATCTAGTGTACAGTATAAATCACTTTTGCACTGAGCAGAATGACAATCTGGGATCTTTATTATATCCCACACAATTTAGTTTCCCACCTGGAAAGTTAAGTAACCCGGTAAGGTATGAAACAATTTCAGTGTTTAATCTCAAATGACCGTGTCTGAATAATCAAATCATGCAAGTGCAGCACCACATCACAAATAGACCATAACAGACTTCATAACCAAAAATTACAGCCTTTTTTCCCTTTCATCTAGTAGCAAAGATCCTGAATTAGAAGGGAACACATACATCTGACTGTGTGACATCCACCAATTTGCAGGGTTCCACTAAACTTCAAAATTCTCTCATCTAAACCCCTGCTGAAGAAGCACAGGGACAGCAAGACAGCTGCTGCCAAACTCCTCACTGGCAGGAACTGTGCCAACCCAGTTAAAAACAAAACCAAAGGGAACACCCCAAGCAAAATCCACACAAAACATCCCAAACCAAACAAACAAACCCCAAGCCAAACTAACAAAACATAACTCACTGCACATACTAAACCCCCACAAAATAATTAAAAACAAAAAAACCCACAAGCAAATAAACCCGATACACCTCAGAAATCTGACTTTATAGTCAGCCCTGGATTGAATCATCAGATATGTATTATGTATTCTCATATAGAGAGAAGCCCATTAGGTCTTTACATCCCATAAAAAGAGTTCATCCTTGCTGTGTGCATTGGCACTTGGGGTTTGCTGGAAGCAGCTGTGACCACCTCGGGGCAATTCACATCCTTCTCCCCACCCAGGTCACAACATCTCCCTCTGCTACCCAAATTCTGCCATTTATGCCCATAACAGTCCACCCCTTCCCTCTCTAAAACACGCATTAAACAACCATCACAAGCTCTACTTTCAGCAGCATCACAACCTGAATATAAAGACAGAAAAACTGACAGGTGTTCATGCAGAGTTTTCAACCAGCAGACCAGGTAACTCCAGCCCCAGGATATCCCTGGTCCTGGTATTTATTTCCTACACACTCCACACAGTCTCAGGGCATTTCATTTAACTTACTGACAGTTAATATAAACTCTTAATTACTTCTTTGGGCATTGCAGGAAAAAATAAGCAGGAAACATCCCTCCTTCCCCTTCCCCAGCCCTTCACTTGCCTCGCTTCCACCTGGTCATAGAATCACAGAATCGGCTGGGTTGGAAGGGACCTCAGAGATCATCAAGTCCAACCCTTGATCCACTCCCCCTGTGGTTCCCAGCCCATGGCACTGAGTGCCACATCCAGGCTCTTTTTAAATATCTCCAGGGACGGAGAATCCACTACTTCCCTGGGCAGCCCATTCCAATGTCTGATCACCCTCTCCGTAAAGAAATTCTTTCTAATATCCAACCTAAACTTCCCCTGGCACAACTTAAGTCCATGCCCTCTCGTCTTGTTGAAAGTTGCCTGGGAAAAGAGCCCAACCCCCCCTGGCTCCAGCCTCCTTTCAGGGAGTTGTAGAGAGTGATGAGGTCTCCCCTGAGCCTCCTCTTCTCCAGGCTGAACACCCCCAGCTCCCTCAGCCTCTCCTCACAGGACTTGTGCTGGATCCCTTCACCAGCCTGGTTGCCCTCCTTTGGACCTGCTCCAGGACCTCAATCTCCTTCCTGAGCTGAGTTACACTCAATCCATCCCTTTTCTGGGACAACAGGCAGCACAGGACGTTGGGGTCAGAAAATAACCCTTCCCACCTGCTGCTCATTTCAGTTTATGCTTTTCCACCAGGCTTCTTGCCTATTCCTGCTCCAGCAAAGGCCACAGTGCCTCAGTGTCCCTCACCTCATCTGGGCAGGTTCCCCCAGGGCTGTGATCCCGCAGAGGTCACTCACCCACAGACCACAGAATCAACGGGGCTGGAAAAGAACCTCCGAGATCATCAAATCCAACTCTTGATCCACTCCCCCCATGATTCCCAGACCATGGAACTGAGTGCCACATCAGTCTCTTCTTAAAAACTTCCAGGGATGGAGAAGCCACCACCTTACATCCATGCCCTCTTGTCTTAATGGTAGCTACTTGGGAGAAGAGCCCGACCTCCCCATGGCTCCAACCTCCTTTCAGGGAGTTGTAGAGAGCAATGAGGTCTCCCCTGAGCTTCCTCTTCTCCAAGCTGAACACCCCCAGCTCCCTCAGCCCTTCCTCGTAGGATTTGGGCCAGAGCCCCTTCCCATCCTCGTTGCCCTCACTGCTCCCCAGTCCTCTCGGAGGGGCCCTTTCTCTGGCATCCAGCACCACCTCAAACACAAACGATAAACCCGTAACTTTTCAGACATCTCCCTAGGGACACCTGAGCAGCAGCACCGCACACTTCTGTACAGTTCTGGAGTCAAAGGAACAATTCCCCCCAGTTTCAAGAGGAGACTGGAACCAGCTATGACCAGCACAGGGTGCTGGGAGCCTCCTGGTGCCACCAGGCACTCCTGCAGCTCCCTGCCACCAAAACCCCTCTACTTTTGCCCAACAAACACGCTTTCATACAACACAGCGCGACATTTTCACATGTAACATACTGTCCTCTGGGACACAGGAAAAGGAATAAATAAATGTTACTGCTTACCAGGCAGGCAACAAGAAAAGCTGAGCACAGCAGGCGGTTGCAAAATGGCTTCTTCGGAGCGAAGTTCTGAATGCTCTTCCTAACCAGTAACTAATAAATAAAACTACTGGGGACAAAGACAGGAGGAAAGCCATGTGGCAGCTTCTCAAATAACACTGCAGGGGTTCTGCAGGTGCAGCTCCTAGAGGTGATTACCCGGGGGGGGTCACCAGGTGCAGCTCCTTGTGGTGATTACCCTGGGGGTCACCAGGTGCCTTCGGTCCTTGTGGCACCGGCAACCCGGGACGTGCCCCAGGGGCTGCTCCTCTCAGAAGCTGCTGGAAGCTCCCCCGGCTCCAAAAACCCCACCCCGGCTCCAAAAACCCCACCCCACCTCCGGCTAATGCTGAGCCCCTCTGAGGGAGAAAGGAGGGGACTCTGCCATTAAGATGTTAAAGAAGGGAAAAGGGCTGGGAACCACAGGGGGAGTGGATCAAGGGTTGGACTTGATCTCTGAGGTCCCTTCCAACCCAGCTGATTCTATGATTCTATGACCAGGTGGAAGTGAGACCTCAGGGCAGAGAAGAGGGGGAGAGCAATATCGGAGCAGAGAGACCAAGATGAGTGAGGAAGGAGGGGGAGAGGATCCCTGAGTAAAGGTTCCCCTGCAGCCCCTGGAGGAGCAGATACTTTACAGCGAGTTAGTGGTGATGGGAGTGGGATAGAGAGCTGAGACCAAGGCCAGAAATCTGAGGGAAACACTCGAAGTCAAAGTTTTAGTGGTGCTATGGATCAGCCGCATGTGCCCTTGTCACTACGAAAAGCACCCCAGATTCCTGCAGTGATGGATGAAAATCATAACCAAGTATGGCTGGAGCTACAGCAATTAAATTCCCCTCTGCAAACACTCAGGATAGTCCCCTGCACGTGGAAATTGATGATGCATGTTTCAGGGAGTGCAGTTTGCTTTCTTCAAACACAAAATGCATGGTCTTCCACCACTGTCTTCAATCTCTTTTTATTTATTTAATTGGTACTTTTTTACCAGAGGATCATTGAACCTCTGTGGTTCTTTTTCTGTACCAAGGAACTAAGCAATGCCCAGCCAGTAAGATTCCTAAGGACAATTATCTGATCCAAAACCCATGTCAGTGAAGAGACATCTGAATCTTTCCTCTTTGCCACATGATGACAGAATTTCTTCTTCCCTACCAATGTCTGCTCACCTGGAATACATTCTGGACAGTGTGAAAGTCGCCTTGTTTTGTTTTTAATATCTTTTTTATTTCTTAGAAACTGTTTGCTTTTATAAGACAGAAATAAATTAAAACAAACAAACAAAGAAGTTGCAATACAGCCCAGAAGCTATACAAACAAAGTAGCACCCAAATAATCTTTCAGTGTCTTTGTTTCTTTCTTTCTTTGAGGTTTGTTTTTGTTTTGGGGGGTGGGGCTTTTGTTTGTTGCTTTGTTTTTCTCTAATCTTCTGGTACAGAACCTAATCTAGATGATTTTGTTCGTTACCTGCTGATATTCTGTGCCTTCTCTTTATAATTTTTATTCCCTTTTTTGTCAGCTCTTCATTGTCTTAGACAGGAAGTTAGTTGAGGCAGAAACTTCCAGGTCTGGGGTAAAATAGTGAGCCATGGCTGGAAACCTTCTATGCAATGAAAATGCAAATGAAAATGAGCCATGCAAGCAAAAAATAGATTAGCCACATTATCCAAATTTGTTACCTTCTCTATAGTTTTCTCACTCTCTTCTCAGAAGATTTGATTTCAGTATTAGTAGCCTTTACAATTCTATTTTGGTATTTTCCTCTCATCACGTATTTTGTGGCAGCTTTTTGTTTTTCCTTTAGAGAATGGAAAAGTCACAGAGTCTGTGGGTGATTAAGTTGGATTGCTCCAGGTAGTAAAGCAGACAGAATTCTGTTGAACACTGACAGTTCTAGAAACAACAACAGAAATAAACTTTGTGACAAATACCAATCCAATAACTGGAATTGAAATTCCATTAATATTTCATTAGTGTATTCACCCATACTCTTCACACTCCATTCCTTCCCTTCTTGGGCTAAATCAGATGTTAATGCACATATATTTTGGACAATTTTTGATATTTTTGCTACTTTTTAGAAATCAAATCCGACAGGCCAGCATACTCATTCCATAGCTGGGAATATGAAGATGGCACTAACAGGAATTATTTTAGGCAGGGGAAGCAGCATTAATAGTGTGAAGAACAGTTTTCAAATACAGCAGAAATTAGTGAAGCACATTAAGAAATTCTTTAAAGTCTCAAAGCATTGCCTCTTTTCCATTTCAATAAAATCATAGTCAATTTCTGTGAAGAACTCTATGACAGAACCATTTGCTGTTGCAGTAGCTGTAAAGAAAAATGACTTAATGAACATGAAGACATAATGAAAATTTGCAACTCTAGTTGTTAATATAAAAGCCTGGTTTTCCCGGGCCAGGGATTCTACCAGTTAGAATCTTTGAGGTTTGCCAGCAAAAATTCCATGTGGCCAAAGTTAAGATCTTGTTTTTAGTAGATAACCTTGATTATACCATGGTTATGGTAGTAAGGAACAGATCAGACTGCAAAAGTCAGCCATGGACCTGAAGAAATCTCATGTCCCTACCCAGCATTCAGCAGTCATTAAAACACTCATTTGCTAATAGTAAAGAGAAGAATTAATTACTGGATAAGAGCTCTGTTGCAGTTTTTAAAAGGTCTAATTGAAAGCATATCAAATTCAACAGGAAAGCTTGAAATTACTTTGTTGCACATTTTTCAGAAAAAGAAAAGAGGCATGTCCCTGTACAGCCTGGAGAGAAAACTGAATTCCTTAGCATGGATTAGCAATTAGGGGAGCAATTTCCGTATTTCTGGTGAAAAATCTGCTCCTCACAATTCTTGTTGAGTCACATACCCATGCAGCAAGGAAATCTGGATGTCTCCTCAAAGGTACTAGTGGCATGAGTTGCAGTTTCCTGAAACCTCAGTTTTGAATCTCTCTGCTCTAAGGAAAGATCTAAACCCACAGCCATAGACAACTACCTGAGAAGATTGTTTTCCATTTCTCTCTCATTTCTTCTTGACCACAGTGCACTGATGTAGGCCATGCAGGGTAGAAGCGAAATTCTTTTGTCTCTATCTATGTATGCATATTATCTCAGGAAAGGGAATAGTTATTGAGGAGCAGATTCAATGCTTCCCTTGGTGTCAACTTTGCTGTCTTCACTCCATTGTGGGATTCTATTTCTTAATATGGCTTTTCACAGCTGGCCCATATTCTAACCTAGATAAACTGCTCCCATACCAAGGCAGTACCTAGAGGTAACAAATTTTTCTGCTGACTCTTGCCCCAGATGTTCAGCTTCCAGCTGCTTACCATTGCTGAATAGGTTTTCATTCATAAACAGTCAGTATTGACAGTAATCCCTCACAAAAGCATTACTTCATATCAGACAGTTGCAGCACATAAACCCTATTCTCCCAGGAAAATACATTATGTTTTCCTTTCTATATACTCAGAAATGCTGCACACAGTACATAATATCATTCCCTCCTAAAGAAATGTAATAAAACAAGACCATGTAGATATAACCTTCTTCCCTCAATGTGTGCAAATAGATCTCACTTGCACATCTCTGGGGATATGAACAGGTAGAGTGAGGACTTGCAATAGTGGCTAAAATTGCAGTGACTTTTCTCCTATCTGAATGCATGGCTTTCAAGTTTTTCCCCTCAGATTTCATGTGATCAGCATTGTCTCCAGGAAGTCTGTTGATTCTCAGTAGGAGATTAACATAAAATTTATTACACCATTTTTGTAAATTCTGTTGGCTGCTCAGTTGAAACCTTAAGTCTTCTTTGTAAATAAAGACATTGAGCTTCAAGTCACTGAGACTCCTCTGAAGTCTGGACTTGACATCTGCAGGATGAGAAATTGCACATTAAGTCAAAGATTCCAATAGGAAAAAGAAGTATCACTGATCAAGTGAGCTGGGCAATGAATCCAAGACAAATGGGTGTCATTTCTATTGCACAGGTGTGTTAATTTCACACTGTTGTTATACATTTTAAAGCTTGAGAGACAATAACTAGTGCCAGCTTTGCCAATTGATAGCCACAGTTGATGTGTTTCATCTGTGAGAAGAATAAACAAAGGAACCAAGAAAATAAACCTTTCCACCAGGTACAAAGAGGCTGATCCATTTTCATGTCCCAAATAATTTTTGCCATCCTTTGTAAGATGGCACATGATCATTCCTGTATAAAGATTGACCCTAAGCCTATGGAAGTCAAGACATTTTAATTGGCTTCATCTAATTTTTTCAAAGTTCTGCAGATAAAATTATTTTATACTGTTTACCATATACATAGGGGAAAGAAACCTAAAATCCATAGAAGAAACGTACTTGAAGCTTGGTCTAGTACTTTGCTGGTCACTACTAATTTTATAACAACTCCCTTGTCTCTTCCAGCAGGAATGCTTCTTCAAATAAGTCAGACCACAAGACCATAAAATGAATAGAAAGAGGTAAGTGCAGAACATGGATTTGCAGACAGTCCCTGTACAACAAGGGACAGCTTCCTAAAACAATAAATGTGCTGCTAACAAGATTGATGTCCCCAGCCAATAATCCTGTTGGAAACCTTTCACTTACTCATCACTTGAAGACTTCAGTAAGACTTCCATTATATAATAGACTACATAGGTGCAAACCAACTTACCATAATTCTTCCTGTTGTTTTAAAGAAAAAAAGATATTCTTTATGAGCCTCAGCTATATGGACAGTTAAGCAGTATCCTTTAGATGGATTCATTAGGTAGTCTGAAACTGAGCCATACACTCTTTCTTTGATTGTCTGGTAACTTTTGCATTAACAATCAGAAGGATTTACCTGTCTCAGTGTCCTTCATTAAGACAACTGAAAGATTCACCTGTCTTAGTGAACGACATTGTATTTCATACTTGGGGCTCATATTACAGCATAGTTTCAACAGATTTTTTTGCCATCTCACAGCACAAAGAAATCTGTCTTAACATTTTGTATCCCCTGAATTTTTTTTGTAGCATAATCAAACCCTTTCCTGTTGGTTTATTTTTTTTTTTAAATGTGAGATACTTTGTCTTTCCATACTTGTTGCTTAACGCTACTTGCCCCTCCCAATCTGCTCAGCCAGAAAAGAGGAAAAAAAGTTCTGTGTTCTTGGTTACACTATTTTAGGATGCATATATTTAGGTTCAAGGCAAGATAACATTTGTTGTATATCTATAGTCCATTTTTAACCTGTCACAGTTCTCTGATTTCACAACTTAATCTGCCTTGTTTACAGTAAATAAAATCAGTATTTCATAACATGGCACATCTGAAGGAAAACCTCCTCAAGGGAGGCATATTCTCCAAGTTCTTTCAGTCAAACTGACTTGGACATCCTCTTTTTTGCGTGACTAATGAAGTTAATGACTCAGCAGATTCACTTTCAAATAGCTCCTATCACTCCTCATAAAGCCTGGGTATTAATTTATGGTGTGTTTGCCTGCCCTCTATCTAATACCTGCCTTCAAATTTTCTTACTCCCTTGAGAGTCTTTAAGCTCCCAAATGTCAGACTTGTGTCTGTGTTGTCTTCAGAGGTCAGTCTGCAAAACAGTGTCTGGGCTACCAAGAAGTGAAACAGCAAAATTCAATCAGTAGTGCACTAAAGTAACAGCCAGAAGCCCAGGGTTGTATTCCTGGCTCTATCACTAACAGTTTATATGACTTTGAGGACATAATTCTGTTTTCTGCCCTGTTTTCTAATCTATTTAAAAGGAAAACAACAACAACAACAAACACACCCCAAAACCAAACAAAACCTGACACTTTGTTTCACTAACACCCATGAAATGAATGCATGGAAATAATGTATAAAAGCTAAATATGGCCAGGCATTCTGAGGTTTATTTGAATTACTTGTCTTTTCTTTTTAATCCAGTGGGAATGAAGCAGGAAAACGATTAGGATTCAGTATTGCAGGACAGTTGGATTGCCAATATTTGCTTTCCTGTTTTTCTGTATTTTGGAGTAGAGGAAAATAAGCTCCTTTGTGTCCTGTAAATTTTCATTTAAAAAATAATTCCTAAATTATTCCAAATATTGTGGACCAAAAATATCCTTTAGCTGCCATTTTAGCAATCATAAGCCCCCCCCCCTCCCCGAAATATTCTAATTACTTCTCTAAAACATTTTGATCTAAAAAAATGAGAGGTTACAGGTCCTTCTACAGAAACAAGACTATCCACCTATGTTTTAGCTTCTTGGGGAAGCCTGGAGATGCAGTCATCTGCCTGGAATTAACTTTTCCTATTCCCCATAATATCAAAAAGCATTTTTGGATAAGCATTTAACTAGAGATACAAGATTGAGAATTAGGATATCTGTCCAGCTTTGAGCAGAGAAGACCACAGAGGTGTATGAAACACCTCATGTGAGTCTGCAAAAGAAATCCCAGGACAAATGAAAAGTGGTGCCATGACTTGCAGTCTCTCTGTTCAATTATTCATTTTCTTATTTAAGAGTTTAGCAAATATGTAGTGGGGATTACTGATGACACAAATTCAAGGCTGAGGAAGTTGCAGTTTCCACTTTTTATACAGTTTTCTCGGTGAGCTCTTTGGGAACTGAGTGCTTCATAATTTGACATCTGTAGCTGACCTCTCTCTGTCAGCATTCCAAGAATTAATATTCTATAATTTTCTGGAGTCTATGAGGTATGTGGGAGTTGCACAAAGACCTTGTCCACTTCTTCTGATTAAGATATTTTGTATTGTAGCTGTTGTGCTTGCAGAACTTGCAATATTATTAATTTGCAATGCAAGTTTGTCTTTCTGACCACAAAGATAGCTCTATCTACTCTGCCTTTTTAATATGCTTCAAATTTAGAGGGGATGAAAACCAATTGTAAACATACAATAAGACATATGGCAAAGTAATATCCATTGATGAGCATTAATTTATGTGATGCATTCTATTTTCAGAAAGTGATATTTGAGTATGGAAAAACTTAAACATTGCCCCAGTTAGGACAGTTATGCCATATCCTTAGACATTTCATCAGAATATCTTTGCTTAATCAAAATAAAAGTGCCAGAATTAATGTTACTCTTATGAAATGTGGTGCAGGGGGACTTTCAGTAAAACCTAAAACACTTCCCTAACTCTTCTAGATGAAACAAGAAAAAAAAAATCTTTATGGCTGATGATTAAATGAAAGGCATGCTTTTGGATTCAACACAGTATAATATTATGCTGGTTATTAAATTGAACTGCTGTTTTTCTCTCATTTTTTATAATAGAACTGAAGAGAAAAGCACTTGAATATACTGATCTTATATGATAAAAGAATATAATATGATCCCTTGAAAGTGGCAATTTGCAGAAATAAGTGCAGAGTTCATGGTACAGGGAGCAGGATTTATTTAATCTGATTTTAGACATCCAGAATGTGATTTCTACAAGTAAGGTGGCAACATCTGTAATCAATAGAGAGAAATAGACTATGGAAATACTTACAGGGTGTTTTTAACTTCAGAAAAATACTCCCTATATTAGAAAATCAGTCTGTTTGCAAAGAATTGGCCTTCTGTCTAGGCAAACACACAAAAGGGAGTCTGTTTTGGGGTCAGCATAGCTGTTCCAGTCTCAGCAGGGTAAAATCATAGAAAGATTCAAGTAAGAAGAGACTTCCAGGGAAGGTCCTTTCCAGAGAAGAACTAAGGAAGTTATAGTAAAATGCTCAGAACCTTAGCCAGTCAAATTCTGAAAATCACCAAGGATAGAGATTCCACCTTTTGGGATAATGTCATCCACCATCACAACAAAGATCTCTGGTGTGTGATTATTGTATGTGGTATTTCCTTCTATGTATAGAATCCCTTTCTGAAGTTAACTCCACTGAATTGGTTATTTAATCCTCTTTTTTTTTTTTTTTTTAAAGATTGCTGGTCTTACAGACAGCCCTCTGATTCACTGGAAGTGGCATTCAGAGCTGTGGCTAAATCCTTTGATTACTGGTTGCATTAGCTGATCTTTACCTTTTTTTCATTCCAGATAAGTTTTCACCTTATTATCCACAGCACTATTTCCATGATGGCCTAAATGGAAATGTGCTTTGTCATCTAGGGTGGCTGAAGCAGCTGTTTATTTTTGTATTTAGAATCATAGTCACAGTTCTACAGAATCATTCTACAGTTACTCTAGAAATCATCATTTTCTTGCTGACAGCAGATTGAAACTTTTGATGTTGTGAATTTATGTTATGTTATTATTCTCATGGCTAGAATCACAAGGAAATTGTCACTTAAGAAGCATGACATCAGTATTGAAATGGTTCACAGCTTTAGACAATTTGGGCAATTTAGGCAATTTGTACAGAACCTGAACAAAATACTAATTTTGTCTGAAGAATATTCAGATAGTTGGATGGTTGTCCTTTGTACAGTGTATAGAAGTCCTGTGAGGATCAAATGTTTATATTCTATCCAATCCATTTTCTTGTAAGTATGTGGTTGCTGCTTGTCTACTTCTATATTCCCCTTATTTTTCCTGCCCTTTATTATTCTGAAATAGCAATCTTAATACAGAAAGTGAAACAAATGTTATGCACTTGATTATAATTCAGTTGTGATGAGTTGGCCCTTAAAATCAAATGGTACTAAAAGTTCACAAATGACATTTCCTGTTTGAGATGAGCACCAGCTGTATAGTTTGGACATGGATTTCAGGCCACAAAGCTGTTCAAATCTGTGGATTTAGTTTTCTTGTCACTCTATATTTAGAGATGTATTTTAGAGATGCCTCTCTAAAGCATGTTTTCTCTTTTGTAAATTGCATCCTATTTCTGTCTCTCTACACCCCCCTCATTCTGTACAATTAACTGTATTTTAATCTAGCTGTATGATGCATTCTGTTCTGAACAGGGACCATCATTTATTATAGTAATTTTCTGCAGTGTCTGTAATTAGATAATTTTTCTCACCAAGCTTTCCAAAGGAAAGAGTCAAGTCAGTTTTTGCTCAACGATGTATGCATTCTTAGTAATTCAGCAGTGTCCAAATAATTATCTCTCTTTAGAGTTCTGAGGCAATAGAACAATAGCTAAAAGCAACAGTGAACTTCTTTTCCCAGAAAGGCATAACACAGGGATTCAAGATAAAATCTTATGTTGTTTTTCTGCTAGGTCTCATAAGCTAAGAAGGCTCTGGGCCCAAGAAAGAAGAGGAAGATTGCTAACCCAGGCTCCCAACTCTCTGCAAAACTTTGGAGTTATGTATTGAGACCTGGCACTAACTTCTAAGCTATTAGAAATCAGAATGTTAGTTTCTCCTTTTTTAACTGATTTGTTGCTGGAGATCCCACCCTCTAGATAAGATGATATAATTCATAACCAACAGTTATTTCTATATCTGGTGCTAAACTGTGGCTGAGTCATCTCTTGTAAATCAGTCATCTGCTTGTAAAGAATTTTACTTCACAGATGGGTTTAACAATCTGTGATGCTTCTTGATCCCTTATCACAATGGTCTTTCCTGGCCTAATTATTTAAAAAAAATAAAAGCAAGCATCAAAACTTCATGATCCTTGATCTTCCTGCCAAATTATCTTTCTCTCTCATAGTAAATTCCACCTATTGTTTGCTTATTCAGGTGATTTAAACTAACATGACTATATGGATGGTTTTACTAAGTCTTTTTTTTTACCCTGGAAGGACGTGACACTATTTATGAGCAAAGTAGGCTACATTTAACTGTCATGGTGCCTATGATTTATTAGGCAGGATTACTGGATTTTACTGATTTATCTGTTTATTTTGTTGCTGTCATACAGTGCCCTTTGCTTAGTGATGGACTAATACATTTGGTTTTGTTTGCTTGACTTTTCCTCATTAGTAAACATCTCCAGACTCTTAATTTGCTTAAGACATATGCTTTCCAGAGGCTTTGGCCATTTATCTAAGATAAGGGGCAGGATGCACAATGTGCTATGCACATCTTGCCTTGTGCTATCCCACGTGTAGCAAGTGTAATGGAGCCCCGTTGTTTTTTTCTTATTATTTTTATAACTAGCACTATTAATTTTTGTGTATAGATTCTACCTGCAAATCTACCAACTGCTGAATCAGAAGCTGCTTGCTAGAACTGTGGGAGTGAGGAAGCCTATGTATTCTTTTAACTATTTACTGATCACTTTGAATTTTATGACAGCAGATTTTTTAATGTGTTTTTAAAACAAACAAAAACCCCCAGCTCTTCCTAAATTAAATTCATTGAAAAAAAAGGAAGAACCTCTGA
Organism: Phaethornis superciliosus; assembly: GCA_023637945.1. Lineage (NCBI taxonomy): Eukaryota > Metazoa > Chordata > Aves > Apodiformes > Trochilidae > Phaethornis > Phaethornis superciliosus. Next base: position 3,738,418 of record JAJQWJ010000011.1, read on the forward strand.
GGAGAAATTGGTGGATTTAGTGAGAAAAAAATATGAAAGTTTTACAGAGCTGCATATAAATTATAGAAATTGAAAGAACAAGTTCCATAGAAATTACTCTTAAAAAAACCTGTAGAATTTAATAGGAAATGAGAGTCTTTCTAAAATTGCTTTTTTAACCATCCTATAAATTGTTAAAATGAGGGTATCATTCTCTGTTAAACTCTTCAAGGAGGCTCTGAGGATCTCTACTTCTCCATTTAGTTTCCCAGCGGAGATCCCAATTCTGCAGTTTTTCTCACATGATTGGATTCATTGACATCAGTAGATTCTCTCTGAAAAAAATAAAAGCTATGCTGTACATCATGCCACACTAGAGCATAAGTTATGTGATACAAAACATGATCTGACTATATCATTCCTACTGCAGATTTTTTATTTTGCTCAGGCAAACTCTGTAAATAGGTTTGGGGTATGGCTACAACACTAACCAGGGCAGCTGAGTTTCTAGAATTACAGAAAAAGAGATGACCAACTTATTTCAGCAGTGAAATAAAAATGAATCCGAGGAAGCACTTTGTCACCCTGGGTACACCTCCCCGTGTCCATGTTCTTTAAACTGCTGGATGTATCCATTAAATGCTACAGGGGGAGCCTTCCAGCCACAGATTGGGATTCTCCTTCATATGTAGATGTCTAAAAAGAGGATGGTAGGCATAAGCCAGTTTTCTTCATTCCCTCTGTGATAAAGAGTAGGTGAAGATATGAATGAGAGACCTCTATGTGAGGATTCATGATATTTTCTTCTGAAGTAAAATGGAGACACTACATTTTTCCAATACTGGTCTATGGCCCTCCCTATTATTGAATTTAGTGTGAAATTCACCATTAGCATTTATTTTATTTCAGGGTTCTTAATGGAAAGCTACATGGAGAACTTTGTTTTATTTTTCATTTTGACTTAATGTTAATTTTTTAATGAGTGAATAGTAGGGATCTCATTTGCTCACCTCATGTCAGGTATCTCAAACCCATTTCCTGAGACCAAAGTTTTCCTGACATCTTATTTGTATTATGTTTGTGGTTTTTGGTGTATTCCCTCCAAAATTCAGACCCAAATCCTTTATGCTTTGGGCTGTTTTGCAGTTAGTTTGATTTTGTTATTTTGAAGGGAAGGTTAAGAGAGACACAGTATTTTGTTTCTTTTTTCAGTCAGGTGGCTATGCTGTAATGCAATTTTTATACACCACACACAATTAAATGATTTTAAAGCATTTGTATACTGGTTCTGTCTTTTGCTTTCTTTTAGTATATGTCAAAACAGTACTCCTGCAAGCCTTCTGTTTTACAGAAGTTGAAAAAAAAAAAAAAAAAAGGTGTAACCAGCAATCTCTCTGTTCCAGCACAAAGAACAGAAATAGCTTTGAGATTATGATGTAATTTCAGACTCAGAAAGTTAAATTGGTTTCATCCAGGAAGAAAGGGAGAAAAAATGGAAAAGAAAAAACACTGCTATTGAAATGTTTTCTGTTTCTCTTGGCTTTAGTTTCTTCTCCCTGTTTGGGCCTGATTGCTTGTTAAAGTGAAGTTTATGTTTAACACTAAAATGGTGAAAGCACAAGTTGTTTATCTGAAATAAGTTCCATTTAAAAGGGAGATATCATTTTTCCTCCCCCTTTTCATCATGTCTCTGTACATTCTTTTCAGCCCCATGAAAATCAGATGGAATAAAGGTATATGCTAGAAACAGATTTACATTTAGTGATGCTAATGGTGGCACCTGGCTTTAAACAAACTTATTTTGAAAGAGTTTTAAAGGAAGAGTCACACTTTCAAAAGCAATCAAGGAGTTACTTGACTGATTTTACTGATCCTGTGCTTGCTCTTAGGCTGTCCCAGTTGTGAAGGAAAACATTCACTTAAACCAGTTTAGTGAACAGACCCTGATGATGATGGTCATGATTACACCCCCCCATTCCTTCTTCATCCCCAAGCTTTTATTGCTGAGCATGAAGCCATATGGTATGGGATGAGGTATTTTCTTGGGTCAGAAACCCAAACCATAGCACCTTATGAGCTACTATGAAGAGAATCAACTCTGCCCCAGCCAAAACCAGTGCACTTTGAGGGTGATGGGGAAGTACATGGCTGATTCTTTACCAACCTCGTTGTGATGTTTGGGATCTGGTATTTAAAAATCATGGTATTGCTATTGAACAACAATTTCTGAGAACTTCCAGTGAACACCAGCTAAAAAAAAAAAAAGCCACTTTACCCAAACAGTCACATTTCTGTGAAAGACAATACCATAGATAGAAACTTCTTTCACATCTTTGCTCATTATTGATGCCCCACATTTGTGTGCTTGTTTTATAATTAATGGAAAAAACCCCAAACAACTGTTCTACAAACCCACAAATGGGTAAACTATTTGAAGACTTTCAAAGTGGTATTAGTGAAATCTGTTCAGCTGAAAGGAAAAAGCCACAGATAAAATTTTGGAGGACCAAGTGTTTGCAGGCACTGAGAGCATTTTAAATATTTCTTATTCATGTTCTTAACAAAGTCAAAATATTTTGAATTGTGGTTGTTAACAAGAAAGCCTCCAGTTATAAAATGACAAACAAGATCAAATGAAGACATGGTAGCAGTTGTAAAATGTAAGGAAGGGTTTCTGTGGGCCAGGAAATTAACTCTTCTCTGTGACCACAGATCAGCTGAAAACCAAAAGACTTAAATTCTGCCTATGAAGATCAATGTTGAACTGGAGGAAAACTGTTCTAGTGGCTTTTGGAAAGGATCATGAAATGTTTACTAGACCACCTGAAATAATTACATTATTTCCATCACTACATTGCAGCAATGAAGTTTCAGTCCATTTTTTTTGAAAATGGAGGGAGAAAAAAATTTTAGGGTGTCTGTCTTAAAGGGACAGAGCTAATTGCTGGCAGCCCTGTTCTTCACACCCAGACTGAAAGGGAATGTGTCTTTCTTGCTGACAGTGTTAAATTGTTCCCTTGTTTTGAGAGGAGGGATTTTTCAAGCTATTCTTTGGCACATGTTACAGAAAGCCCAGCTGCCCAGGGTCAGCATTCTCTATTCCATCCATGGATAAGTCTCAGGCATATAAATATTTCATGGGACTCTTGAGATGCCTGAAAATCCCACCTCATGTTTTTTAAGGTAAAAAACCCAACAAAATAAAAATCACAAATACTATCAAAAATATAAACTTCCTCGAACAACACTAAGACAAGCTTGGTCTAGTGTTGGCTTTTAATAATGCCACATTTGTTTCTTCTTAATCTAAAGTGGGAGATTAGATTTTTTCCCTTACCAGTTAACAACATGCACTCGTAACAAGTTGTGTGACTATAATTTGACTTCATCTGTGTAGTGCCCTGAGTCACTTGGCAAAACAGAGGCATTTTAAATTACTGTAACTCATTATATTATTGACATGCCTTTTAAATTTTCCATTTTCCTTTTAGAAATGCAATTTTAAAATATTTGAAGCAATCAGTTGTAAGGAGAATGAGGGGTGCATCTATTTACTAGCTTTGCAGAGAAAGAGAAATCTGCCTGAGGTGTAGACACTTGATTTTTACTATATCTAGAGAATTCAATAGATGCATATTGGAGGTTGTACCAAAATTTACCTATATAGAGGTTTTTTTTAAAATCCACCTGAACAATTTTATCTTCAACAAAGACCTCAAAGATAGCAGCAGTAGTTAAGCAGGATCTGGCCTGATTGTATTGTTTGCCACTAATAAGGGTTGTTTGGTCCTTTTTCTTGTGTTGCTTGTCTGTTGTATTCAGTTCTGCCAGAAATTACATCTGCTCTGCAGCCACTTGAACTAAGCTTGCTGAATTTAGGGTAGAAGTGTAGGTAAGAGAAGAGTGGAGGCCAAGATAAAACAGCCCTCTGCACGTATATGTAGTTTCTTGGGTGGGTTTTACAATCCAAGCTGATTTGCACACAGCTCAAGCCAAGCTGCTACCTGTACCTCAGATAATTTGCAGGGAGTCTGCTCTGAAGGCATCACTGGGATTCTGTTCAAGGCAATGACATTTTGTGTCTTCAGGTATAAGTAATTATCATGATTTTGATGATATTAATAACTTGAAGCTTAAACTAATTCCTTCAACCAATATCAGAATGCAAACACTAATGCAGTTTGTAAACTCTAAAGTTTAAATCATTGGAAGCTGATGTAAGTGGATGTAGCTATTACTTCCTTCTCTGAACTCTACCTAAACCAAGTTTTTTTTTTACCTTCCATAAAACCAGTGAGAAACTGGGAGGCTTCAGCAAGCAGTCATAGTTGTGAATCAGTTGAGTTTTCCTTTACCTTTCTACATTTGGTCAAAGGTAATCTTTGGAACTGAAACAAAAAGAAGTATTGAATAAAGGTACCTTCAAACAAGGAGTAAATATATTGAGGCCATATGCTTGGGGGGAGGAGTGATATGACAGGAGTAGTTTATACAAAGCTTCCCATGAATATCCTTTCAATCCCAGGTACTTTGAGTAGGGACCACTTTATATTCAGCAATTGTCAGTCCATTTCTCTTCCATGGACTGGCTGAGATTTGCCTTCAGCTCATCTAAACCCTTGCTATCCCCAGCATTCTCGGTTTACTAAAAAACCCTAATGACATTCTTTAGATATTTTGAGCCAGTTTCTCTTTCAAAGTGGTTTTGTTGCAAGTGTGAAGAAAGTTCAGCTTTTCTATCTAATTACTCAGTTTGGAAAAAAAGTCCTCTAAAAATATGAAAAGATAAAAAAATATTAGGCCTGGGTTTTGCAGTTTCTTGTCTGCTACAGGTGAGACAATTTCTGCTTTTTCTGTTCCTTTTTCACTTGGAAGAATTAACATCTGTAATTGTTCTTTTGACACCATGAGAAGTGAAGACAGACATGTGTATTTTAATGCAGATGTGCCAACGTGATACAGGGAACAGATAAGCCAGCAAAGTTATAAAATATAACATGACCAAGCAATGGCCTTTAATATGCTCATGATTTCCATTAGATATCTGTTGAGGATTTAATAGAAACACTTCTATTTCATCAAAAATGTTCTTTCCCTAGTAAAAATAGCCTCCACCATTTTCTTTGCTACTGCAAGAGCTACATGTGATTCAGCAGATTTGGAGCCTGGTTACATCATTTAGCATCTGTGTCTCTATCTTGCTGGCAAGGTCAATTTGTTTCTGCAAATAGATTTCCCACAACTACAAGGGGGCAATCAGTTCATGAATTCCCAGAGGTTTGGTTCTTCTTGTTCTCCCTTCTTGCTGACACAATTCCAATCGGAGATGCTGTTAAGCTTTATAAAGTTAACCTTCTGGTGTAAACTGGTAGTAGCATTTCATTTTTATCCATCTTTTAGGTCCTTTGGTGCTGAAGTCTTTGTTATAGTCAGATTGTCCACATGGTGTTAAGCCCTTGGATGAGTTGCAACCTTTATTACCTCAGAGCATTCATAGATGGAAGGCAGAATGATGCTTAAACCAGCTTGAGAATATTCATGTGGAGCTGTTAGAGCTGAGTTAGTTATCCTCATTGCAGGTCACTCTAGCATTCTCTTTCCTTTGGCAGAAGTTCAGAATTAATAGCCACCTCTTTTTTGGCCTGAGTCTTGCTTCTGCCTAGCCTAAATTCAGCCTGAAGCAGACTGATAACACAGTGATATCCCAGAATTGTCAACTTTCTGTCTCCTTCAACTGTTCAGTCACTAGGTGGACTACTTGAACTTGTGTTTTATGAAATGTCTTCAGACAATATCTCCTTAAGACCCAGGGTGCTTGAGATGAGTGATTTTAGAGATAATACACTTGCTGCTCTGAACAGGAGCTTGTCATGAGTCTCTGAGAGCAGCAAACTCTCAGACATTACCTCCTCTGTCTCAGCTCTGAGTGCACAAAACGTGTAACTTCAGGAAATGACAGCATTGAAAGATGAGCCTTCCTTTGGGTTTATTTACACACTGCAACAGAATGGAAGATGAATGTCCCCAAGCTAATATCAAATGTTTCATCCATGTGTTCTTTCTTTCCTTGCTTTGGCTATAACAGAATAGTTGCTTATTTCTTTATATCTTACACCCCTGTATTATGTACAGTGTGTAGATTGGTCTCTTGAAATACTAAGAGGTTAGGCTTTTGTAGACCACAAAGAAATTCAATGTTTTCAACAGAAAATTCTTTCTATTCTTACCCATTTACATTAACTTCTTCAAAAAGTTTTCCTTGACTCTTAGTGCTGAAGGAGAACTGCAGAACTGCATGCTTCACTGTATGACTTTTCTAGGGCTAACTTTGGAAGTTACAAGAGGAATTTTAAAAGTCCATTTTAGTTTGCTGGTTTATTGTTTCTTCATTTTTCCCTAAGGTGAAGTATATAGATGATCAAAACAACTTTAGTAAACAAACCTTTTCATTTATTATTGAAACTTTAGAAAAGCACCATAGAACAGATGTATTATGCTAAAATTATAGAATATTTCCTTGGAAAACTAACAGTCAATATAAGTCAATACCATACCAAACTAAAAAAATAGTATTAGTAATTTTTTTAGCCGAAGTATTTTATTAAAACAGACATCTGAGTTTTAAAAGAAATGAGAGAAAAATCATGTAATATTGGTTGAATTTAGTGCCATTTGTTTTATCCTGTGTTGAAGTTTATTCAAAATGAAATTGTTTAAAACAGGTTATTTTATATACATTCACAGAAATCACTCTTCATTTTTTGTTCCAAGATGGTTGGAACACATCTTAGAAAAATGAATGTAGAAATAGCATACGAAGTGTAAACAAAAGATCAAGAGTGATATGAAAGAAGTATTTGACATTTAATCATCCCCTCTGTAACCTGGTTTCCTGACATCACTCCACTGACTTCAGAAGAACTACATCAAATTACAAGTTGTCTCCAAGCAAGTGAACGTAAAGTCCTTTGGAGTGGGGAAATGGAAATCTTCCCTTTCCAAAACATCAGCACAAGGATAAATCTCCTACTGCTTGGACCCCACAACTCACAGGGACAGCTCAGGTCAAGAAATAGCCCATCACATTGACGCAAGAGTAATAAATCTTTTGAGTACCAAGAGCTGGGGTATTGAGAAGGAATTGAAAAGAACCTGATGGAGTTGCATAAAGCTAGAACAGGACTTTCAGAGTCAGTGTTAGATGGGGTTAATAAATCCCACCCATTCCTGAGAGCATGGTATGGAGACATCCAAGGTAGGTCTGGGACCAGTAAAGCCATGTTTACATCTGAGCTAGCAGGCTTTGCCAGATTTCAGCTGGTCTCCATGTGTTTGCAGTGTTTGCTGGGTGCCAGCTGGTTAACCCACCCGTGGCTAACACAAAGCTGACTGCATTTGCTTCTTCTCAGAACATACTTTAACCTTCCTCTCTCTTGGCAATAGGCAAACCAAACATAATAAGAAAAACTAAGAGCATATGGATAGGAGGTAATGCCTTTAATTGAGAGCTTGCATATGGCTGTGGAAATTAATTAAAATCATGCTAATTCTGCAATAAAAATCCCTGCTACAAGGTAAAACACTGAGACAAGCACATAGGAAGGTTAAGGTTGGGTGGTTACAGAAGTGCTTCTGTAATTCTCTACTTTAGGAACTGGGCTTCAATCTCCTGATTATCTCCTGGGTAATTTTTGTGAAATCTTTTGAACACCTGTCTGAACACAGTAGTAAACATTTTTGTTTATTCACACAAGTTGACTGCAAACTGAATCTTCCTCTTTAATACACATGGAAGGTGGATGGTGGTGTATCTATAGAGTCCTAGAAAATGAAGACATTAGGGAACAAGAATTAAGATACTATTGCAATAAGATTTTCATTCTGGTTTTATTCATTCTCGTTCAAATAAATATTCAAAAAGCCTTGAGACAAAATTTCACATGGTGAAAAATCTACACTCTAAGTCATGTTGCTGAGGGATTATTTTTCTGAAAAGCCAAAATTTCCCACACTTCTTGAATTTACAGAAAGTTCTGAGAATTACAGTAATATCTGGTAGGCAATATTGTCCATAGGAGATAGCTTTATAATAATGTAAATCTGTGTAAATCAGCTATGTGAAATTTCTTGCCTCTTTTTGTAAGGGGAGTGTGCTTGCTACTTCCGAGTTTAAATGTCTATCCCTTGTTAAGGAAAAAAAAAAAATCAAAAGTACATATATTCCTTTTTCCTTTAAATCATTAATAATTTTGTTGACAGCTTTCCAAAGACAAATCCCCAGACCTGTGGTGTATGAGCAGTCTTCACCACAAGAACAAACCTTATGAAACTGTTACTGTTTTTCTTCTTGTTTTGCCCTTCTTCCTTTTTTTTCATCTGTGTTCCCTGAAGTGGGAAGGGGTATGGTCAGGGAAGCTCTGAGAGATCTGCCTGGAGCCTCTGAAGATTGTGGCTTCCCCAGCTGCCTGCTCCTCTCCTCTGCTACAGGCTGCTGCCTCCCAGCAGAGATAAAAAGCAGCCTGAATGTGTGATTCTGTGTGAAGTCAAGCAGTTTAGCTCAAGCTCACCTTCACTGGCCATTTAAACTAAGCCATTGGTCTTCACTAAAACAGATGACAAATGCACACATCTTGTTAAAACAGCTTTTCTGTGATGCAGAAATATCAGGCAGAATAAGAAAAACTTGAAGGGATAAGGAAGAGTGCAGTAATGTCTGCAGTTTTTGGCAAGTCTTCCTGCTTTGGGTGTATTCCTGCAACCTAAGTCTCCCTTTTGCCCATCTGATCTGGTTCCATTTCATTAATTACATTTCCTAAGATGTCCAGTCTCCTGTAGTCTCCTTCTCCAAGGAGAAGAGGTTATTTCCTTCACCTTTTCCAAGTCTGTCACAAGATAAGCATTGCAATGTCCAGGATCTTTCCAATATCCCTTGCTGCCGAGCATCCCAGTCTGAACCTGAAAGTTTTGTTTAAGGGAAACTATAAACTGTTGTGGAGCTTGACCACTAGAAATCATGATGCTCTGAACCACTCTCTGGGCCACACCATTTCTCTCCTCTCTTAAGCTTGATGTGCTTTTAAGGCATTCCAAAAGTGAAAGTTTATCTGATGTTCTGCCCAAATCCCCCGACTAACAGGAGATGCCTTCTCGTGGGATGGACCTACCACAGAATTTGTTTAGCACATATGGAATCAAACTAATGAAACTCTTCATAAATGTTACAAAACTGAAGAAGACAGCACTGACACTCCAGAGGTAAGATTTATCCTAATGGTTTATTCCTTGGAAAACAATGTGGTTTTCTATACAAGGTGTAGGGAAACTTGGAAATACAGCAGCCTGTTAGTTCTTCTTGAAGACCTACAACCTGTCAGGTTTTAAGGAATAGGAAGGTAGCAAAAATTTGATGAGAGGAGAAAATCCCAAGTATACGAAAAACTTAATAGTGCTTTTCATAATTTTATTCTGAACTTTGTGTCATTTTCTGAAATAAAATTTTACGTTTGATAAAGTTCATTGAGTCTACATAATGAAGGAAGACAGCTGATGCTAATGGTAAGAAATAGAAGATTTCATGGCCCTTTTCCTTGAAGGTAGTTCACACTTGACTGAGATCCAAGGGCCATGCGTTCTGAATTGAGCTCGTAATACAAAATTTCTGAATTACACAGAATAATTATTTTGCTCGTTTGTGCCTCAGTTTCCTATATTTGCCAGGATAGTGTTCTGACAGAATGATAACACATCATAATCTGGGTTTTTAATGGAGAAAGAGGGAGTTGAAATATAGATTTCAGCCCTGGTATCTTCCAGGTGTGTCAGAGCATTATTTGATGCTTTACAGTGTCATCACAGGTTGTTTAGAAGGTTTTAAAAACTCATTGGAAAGAGATAGCTGGGATGACTAAAGCTGGGCTCATGGTCCTAACCCCCACATCGTGATGAAGATTTCTGGATGATGTCCCCAGTTGTTGCTCCATTGGAAGTTTAGATTGTTCTAAGTAACAACAGTACCAAAAATGTGTCACCATGGTCCAACATTTAAAAAGCTGGAGAATAAGAAAGTCACAAAAAGGTAATATAGAGATGAAATATAGAGATGAAACAAGGAATATAATCCCAGGCACTCAAGGAAACTATAAGATTGTTTCTAGATGGTTCAAAATCTGACTTAAAATTTACCATATATTGGCCAAAAATGCTGCATTTTCCTGCCATTGATTCTGCATTTCTCATTATTATACTTCCACAGCTCTGTAATACCACTGAAATACCTCTTATCCATCCATTTATTCTGCTTTGGAGCTCATTTGCATTTCCTCCCATTACTGACCCTGTCACTTTGCTTTCACTTGAGACTCACATTGTTCTCCTCAAACTATTTGTATTCTAGTCCTTGGTTACACTTCAGACCATGACTTATTTCTAAATTAGTTACAATCCCAGACACATTATTCAATCTACTCCTTTCCTTTCTCTGCATCTTATCTCTCTATCAGAATTTATCCTCCCACTTAGTTTTTCATCACCCATGTAGGTCAAGGATGGCTGATATTTATTCACAGTTCACAACAAAAAACTATGAAATAACACTTTTTTACCTGCTTCCTAACGTAATAATTTCTTTAATAGTAAACTTACGTTTTGTCTCTAATAATCTTTCTTAATAAGTAACCATTATTGTCTTCACAAAATAATCTAGGTAGTCATGGTAGGCAGAAAATATTCCAACATGTAAGTTGTACCTTCAGCAGTTCTGCTTGCAGCTAATAAAAAATTCCATGGCAATATGTTTTGTAGTTCCCTGTTGTGTGGCTGCTCCACTGGCTTTGCACTACACCAACAGGTATGTGTTTGCTACATGATTCTGATAAATATTGAGGAAAGATTTTATTTCATCCATTCTCTTGTCTCCGTGCTGAGTAATGACAAGATGGAACAAACTGTATTCTGGTGGTCCTGATGAATGTATGTAGTGAGTCACATTAATGCATCTTCTAGGTTTTGTAGGGAAGTAACACTCCCAGGGCCACCCTGGAAAGGTTTGTGCATATATCCAGCATCTGATTGTATCAGGAAAGTGAGGAGAACTAGGCATGGCATACTGAGATTAATAAGGTTTGGAATAATCCTTGAAAAGGAATTCTAAGGAATTACTTTAATACTGCATTTTGTAGCAACCAGCTGTTGTTCTGCACGTTTTCCTTTAACTGACCTTTCTGTCTGTTTTTCAGGACATTGTTTACTCTTTATTATGCTGTCTGGCTTTATAAATGAATCTGTTGTATAGTAAAGTATCAAATGTTTGTTTTTGGTTTTTTTTTTTCCTGAAATCTAGACAAATATACCCAATGCTTTCACCTTCAATGGGTTCAACAAAATCAATTCAGTTATACTGGTAATGTACTTTCCAACACTCAGCAGCCATCTAGGCCTGAATTTTAATGAAACCAACACACTGTGTACAGGCTGCTACATGAGTAGTAATAATACCTTGTACTTATATAATAATTCTGTTTACTAGGCAAGACAAAAATGTAATATCAAGAAAGAACAAATTAAAGTCAAAATATTTTTTTTCAAGCACCATTGCACCTGAAAACACAGAGAGCTGTGATGCTTTGTTTTTCTTCCCACCTTCCCCAGGTCCCCTTAAGCAGGGAGCTACAATAACGTTAGTAACTCAGTACTGGTGTGAGTTGTCACACTGAATGCATGATGATGTGTAACCAAGACTGTCTCTAGGTATACTCTGTACAGTTTTGTGCACTGCATAGCATACGGAAGAAAGTAAATCTGGAATTATCAGCCAGCTAGCAATGAAATAGCAAATTCTGGGACTTTTTCCTACCACCTGTGCTAATACAAAAGAGCTAATTCCAGTACAACAGGCTGGTCCCTCATATGCATTACCTCTTGTCTTTATTGCTGAGCCTAGGTCTGGTATCAGATTCTTCAAGTGCTAGACCTGAACACTCACAGGAAGTATTTTCCCAAAAATTCAGCAACACAAACTCTTGGATGTCTGGAAAAGATGGAGAACATCGTGCTAAACAGGATTTTACTGCTGAAAACAGGAATTTCCCACCAGAAGTATGGGTGGGACAATGAAAATGTGCACTAAATGGAAGGTAGCACTTCTGAAAGGTTATTTCTATATCAATCTTCGTTTGCTAATCTTAATGTAGTTACTGAAAAAGGTCTGTTCAGATTTTGGTTTATTTCACGTGGTTTCACTTCCCATTGCTCTTACCATTGCTCTTTTCTCTTCCCATTGCTCTTACTGTTTATCATTCCAGGTTAGTTACTCATCCAGGGCACTGGGCACCTTCTAATCAGGACAAATACTGATTTTTCCTTGTTCTCCCCTCTTTGCCAAAGTGTTTTGGAAAACAACCTGACAAACACTTCTAACTGGCAACGTACTGCTAAGAGGAAAACTGTCATTGTTTAACTTGGAGTCAATGCTACATGATTAACACAATGTGATATCATACTGCTGCCAAGGATTTTGACATCACACATCATAGTAAGGGATCCACAGTTAATACTTAATCTCAAGAAATATAATAAAATAAACATAAATCTTACAATGCATTTAATTCTAATATAGAAGAGATTTTCCACACAACTTTTACCACAACATGAAAGTCTAATTTTTACAGGGTTTTTTTCACAAACCAGGACATTCTTAAAGACTATTTAAGAAATTATTATTAACGAATGCAGTTTCAAATTTCACTGGTTGGATGGCATTTTAAGTAGAAAACCTGGTTAATTAAACTTTGAAAGAGTCACATTTAATAAAATTAACCATGTAATCAGTAGTATAAACAGGCAATGCTCAAAAGAAAGAGGTGGGTTTGACAAAATTAAGTAAAAGTTTAGGGAGGTGGTAAAGCAAACTTAGAAAGGGGATGTGTAATTCTGTAAACCCAGGCATTAAACTTGAGAGTGGGTGACTGATATGTCTTTTAAATTAAATGAAAGCAAAACAGAGCTTTAAAAATTATAGCAAAAATCTTACAGTATTGTTAGAATTTTATGTGAAGAAACAAAGTGACCATAAAGAGGGCATTGAAAGTACAAATGGGAATAATGAGTGAGTACTGCTGAAGAATATTAAGATAAACATAAGAGATTCTTTAAATATGTTAGAAGACAAAAATAGAAAAGAGATATTAAGAAATGAAACAAAGCATGGCAGTGTGAGTACCTGAAAATGAATAGGCAAGTGAACCACATCTTTACTGGATTATCATCAACACAACAGTGCAGACACTGGATATCCATCTCCTTTTTTAAACAAACTGAAATAATTAGAACAGTAGAGTAAGAGAAGCATACACCTCATTAGGATTCTGTCTCTAAAAGATTGATTTCAAGGGTGGAGAGTAAGCACACTGTTTGGAGGGGGTTTTCAGATGAAGTCAGTGAAAGCTCTAAATGGTCGTCATTTCTGAAAATGGCTTCTTGATTTTACAAACATACAAAGAGGTGCTAAAGGAAAGAAACAGAAATGGGATGAAAAACCCATGAGGTTTATAGCTTTTTTTTTGCTAGTTAGGGGTAGTTTAATTGGAATCTGAGGGTTTTTAAATCAATCTCAAGAAGAGATGCTTTGCCTGATTCAGTTCCTTAAACTTTGTTTTGAGTTTCTTGCTTTCTTATTGAAGCAGCTGCAGTTGGCCACTAGTGGATATTCATCCTTTACTAGATTAATTATGTTTCTTCTTTTCTTGAGTCCCTTGAAAACTAAAATCAGAACTTAACACCTGAGTTATAAAAGTTTTTTTACTGCAGACAGTAGTGGTGAGATTTTTGTTCTGATTTTCCGTGGCTAATAAGGAAGACTCAGGGCATTGCTGCTTTTCTTAATGTGCTGATTTTTGTGGATGATGGAAGGAGTGGGTATGACATTTGCAGTTCATAATTATGCATACCTGAGTCCTTTTGTTCTCATAATAGCAAGTGATAAAACCAAAGCACGTTCTTTCCTCTTGGTGCCTATTTTGTACATAATGCAGCTGTATTACGTGATAATCAGCACATCTCCCACTTCATTATAATATATATAACCAGGAGTTGCAGGAGTTCTTGTACTCTGTTATATTCAATTTGTCATCTTGTGAAGCCCTCTGAAGTACTGCAGTTTGGTCACTAGCACTCTTTGGAGTATCTGTTGCCATGAGATGGAGATGTGCTGACTGTTCAGGAAAGATGTTTAGAAGAAGATAACATCATCACAAAAGGCTGCAGCTGCAATGGAATAACTTTGAAGCTTTTTGATTCGTAGACTCTAAATCAAAAGAATAAAAAAATAGCTAGGGCAGCTAATCATCTTAATTCAGCAGTATCCTGGCACAGGTTAGCAATACACTTGGTACTAAGGGAAACATGGTAGAAGGTTGCTGAGTGAGCAACATGCTAATGGAAATGCTTAAACTATATTAATGGGTGAGATTGGGGAGTGTAAGTCTGTCTGAGTACTTTATATACAAACTCTGTTAATGACATTATGAAAAAATTGTATTCAACAGTTCTTTTCTATCTCTCTTCCCTACCCCAACCTTAGTTTTAGTAGTAGTAGGAAGCACCTTAGAATCTGGTGGTATGCTGGGAAAGGAATGAAAAAGAGGCTTGAAAATTGTTTTGAACTGTTTTTAGGGAAATCAGTATCTTTTTTTTTGCAATCTTCAGAGACAGTAATATAAGAAAAGCTTAGGAAAAGAAAACATGCCAGGGGGCACAGATATCTCAGAAAACATGCTATGGTCCAATCCAGAGACAAACAAGAAAAGGAAACCTAGGTTTTATTTTTACCCTGCCAGTAAACTTGCACGTCACTTGGTCTGACTGCTCTCTCAAACAGCTCTTCTCAGAATGGGCTGTAAGCACTTCAGGAATGGGCCTGTGATTTTACATCTTCTGAAACATTTGCAAACTGCATGAGTCCTACCATTCATTATGACATCATTATCATGGCCAAGAATGTTTAGCTTTCAAAAACCAGCACCTTAACACAAAGGTCATATAAAATTGAAGGTAAAAGCTCCTGTACGGGACATTCTTTTAACTATAATAAGCCTGTGCATCATCTTTGCAAAGAAAAGGAAGAAAAAAACAGGTGTCACAGATAGGTCACAACCAAAAGATTTGAAGAAAGTACATATAATTCTGCACTGAGCATCTCATTGCAGAGGAAACTGGGCTGGCAACTCACCAGGAAAACTCTTCATCCTAACACAATAGACTGATAGTGTAAGGAGGGGATTTGGGAATGTAAGGGGATTTGGAATGAATAGGGATTTTCAAAGTAAAGGAGACTTGATGGCCCATCTGGAAGCCAGAGAAACTATGTGCAAGTCACTAAAGCTGTAAATATTATGTTTGATATAATTAATGTGAAACCTTCCCACAATCTGAAAAAGAGGATTCCAGAACTGGCCTTCAATCTGCTTTCTCTACATTGTCCTAAACCATTAAGTTTGCTGTTAATGAATGCCTGGCCTAAAAACCAGATGTTCTTTTTCTCCTCTTGCTCCCCTTCTTTGGTGTTTTTATATTTCAATCCAGCCACTCAAGTCTGAGAAAAGGGGATTTTCTTTTCACTGAACACTGAGGAAAGACCCTGGCTTGAGAAAGGGCAACACAAGTGTATTTTGTTATATCCTTGTTTCACATCATTACTATAAGTGCACAGAGGGCAGATCACAGGATGAAACCTTGAGTTTCACTGCTTGGTCTATCAGTAAAGACTGGTGTCAAAGCAAGCAGCAACTGATCAGCTTTCAAAGGCATCATCAGTACCATAAACAGAGTCTCTGTCCAGTCAGACTGGCAAACAGAGCATGTAGCTTCACTCTAGCTGTGCTACAAAGCCTACTTTGACAAAGCCAGTTTATTGTGATGGAAGCTGCATATATCTGGTTTTTTATCACACCCAAACCATTTCAGATCATTTCCTTCTTAGCGTGCAATGTATGTTTCTCCAAATGCTTCAGATCCTATCTAAAATTAAATGCTGGATATTCTGTACTGGCCTTGTGGGAGAGGGAATATTTTTTCTTAAAATCTGTGCTTATCAGTCAGAGACATACTTTATCATTTACATGTGGTGCCATTGGATGCATCCTAAAATTATAGTGTAGTAGTGAAAAACAGACATTTTATTTTATTTTTTGTGCTGTGATGCAAGAAAGCTCTGACCAACTAAGATGTTAAATCTAGAGAAATAACAATTAAGGAAAAAAGCTCCATCTCCATTGGGACAGAGAAATATTAATCCACATCTTGTTAAGCACATAGCAAAAGCAATGAAAAAGAGATAGGTAATGTGATGAGGTGACTGATTTTGTACACAGGTATTATAAAAAGTGGGCAACTTAACTGCCTTGCAATTAAAGGGTGAAGGCACAGATAGGGTGATAGCTTTTATTAGGCAGGAACATATGTCCACTACCAATGACTCAGTGCTAAAAAACAGACTTCTGAAGTCATTTGTAGATGTCTGCAGAATTAATATGTGAGTATTTGTATAGGCTCTAACAATGAGAGTTCCCTCAATGTCTGACTTGAATGTCTACCATACCACGTGAAGCAGATAAGGTCTTAATATAAATTTCAAAGCATAATTATTTTCCTGTTTCAATTTGACAAATGAGACTTCAAAATCTACTTAAGCAGCTTTCTTTTTTTGCCTTCACTTCACTGGCAAAACAGAGAAATCTCCACAGAGCATACAAACAGCAAATACTGCTAATTGAAATGTGATACATTGGAGACCAATTCCCTGGTAAATAGCTAAGGAAGATACCCAAATAGAACCAGTGAATTGCTGGAGATACAGCACATTCACAAAAACCACCACTTTTGGTAGTATCTTTTTGTTGTTGATAAGGTGACGAAGGGAATCAGAAACTGGAGGGTGGACTTACTAGTTGGCATAGGAAGAAACAAAAGCCTACTTGCTCTTCACAGTAAACTATTTCCCAGATGACAGGTGGTACTGCCATGAGAAAAATCCCAGTGAAAACCCCTTTTATAAAAATTTGCATTATTCCAATATCCTCTTACAACAGATTAATAGTCAAGCTGTCTAATCTCGTATTCCTTTTATTGCCTTTGATTATCCAGACATATTTGGTGTAACCCAAGAGGCTCTGTGATAACTGTGATATTACTGTACCATCCTCTGACCTTTATTATTTTATATTGGTAACTTGGATCCCTTGCCAGCATCCTTTAATATACTGGCAAATAAAAAAGATAATTTATAGCCCAAGAAGAGGGCTTGGGCTCCTACTCCTCCACATTTACTTTATATTTTTCTTGCTGCAAAATTCACCCTGCACTGTATAGCAAACTACTGGTGTCCCACTGCTAAAGGATGGCAGGGAATGTGGGGGTGTGTGTGTGAAAAACAACAATTCTCTCCCTCCATCACCTAAAAAGTCATCTCTCCTCTTCTACATTTTAGTGTGCTGTTAGTCTGTTTATGAAATAATATGGGCTCCCTCTGGTGACTAATTGAACACCTGTAAATTTCCAAAGCTTTTAATCAAAGACTGAAGCCTGATGGATAAAAGCATCCACCTGTGTGCAGGAGGATGTTACAGTCTTCTGTATTTCTGTTTGTGTATAAATTCTGTGAAAAATCTGTGTAATCACCAAGTCCAAGAGAGAGCCACCTCTTTTGTTCAAAACCCCAGGCATGCAGTTTCTATTCTGATGTTGTCTAACCATCAAAATCCACTCACTGTAGGTCAGCACTACAAAGCTGGAATTGCACATTTCACATGAAGGCAATTCTTTTTGCAAACCTATTTTCTATTATAAAAAACAGAGCCAGAGATGGCAGAGGGAGTTGTCACTGCCATGCAAAATCACATTGTAGTTTCCTTGACAGTTTCAATATGATTTGTTTCAGAGAGAAAAACAATGTCAATTTTTAAGATGCACAGCATGTGTAAAAGGAACCAAGCCTAAACTGAAGTTTCAGGGACTTTTGAAGCAGAATGGAGAAGAAATCACCACTTACAGTGATCTTTTTCTCTCAGCATGTATTGAAGACCATTCTCAGTAGACATTCTGGATATAACATTAAATGCATATTTATAATATGCAGACTGCTCCTTATCAAATGGCCTTAGTGACTGAAATCACCTAAACAGGGTTTATTTCTGTATAAATAACACTTCGTATGAGCTGCTACACATTGCACTGAGGTAGCTGTAAACAAAAGTAGACACAAAATGTTAGTTTAGATGGACAGAAAACAGTTGGTTTTGCTTTGCCCCTTCAGAGACATGTATTCTCTATTTTAGGCCATCTTGCATGTCTCTCACAATTTTTTCTATGTTGCAGGACCACAGAGATATCTGAGGTGAAGACAGAGTGTGTTCTTGACAGGAGGAACATCCTGGCATCTGAGATCACTGGCAGCTTTCTGAGTCTGTTGGGTGGGTAAGTAGGCAACCATAGGGGAAAAAAAAAAAAAAAAAAAAAAAAAGGATTATATCTTATTTTGAGAGTCATTGCAGAGATATTTCATTTTTCTTATTGTACCAGCATTTTTGCAACCTCTGAACACATTGTTTCAATTGTAATGGTTAACCACTGTGATATTTTTCATTACACATTTTCTTAACAATTTCATTAAAAACTTTCAAAGGCACAGTAAGAATTAACTTTATTTTGGGTTTCAGCCTAAGGACTCTCAGTATGTAGTATCATTCTGCAACCTGGTTGGTTTTTTTTAGAGCTCTAGCATAATTTTTCTCCTGGTGCATTTGAAATTGCAATGGTATGGTAAATTCTACCAGTAGTAAATCTCATTTTCTCACACTACTGGCCTATTATTTAAGCCTCTGGTCAAGTTAGACTGCTTAATAAATCAGTCATGTCCTATAAAGGCAATTTATTTTCCATTAAACTGGTGACTCAGTTTACTATAATACAATTTGTAAGGAAGCACATACTTGACAAAATTTGTAGTCACCTATGTAAGTTGGAACACATTTTGTCAACAAGGGTGTGAAATTGGGATGCTGGTATCTACCCACTGCTAACACAGCAGAGAATGAGACCAGCAAGCCTTGGATTCCCACCAAAGTCTACTAAGAAATGAAAAGTAAAACTTTTCTAGGTCCTCAAAGGAATTGTTAAAAAATTCTTGCCTCTTTCACCCTGACTTTACATCACAGTTTAGGCCCATGTGGAATCAGCCAGGCCCCCTTCCTCTGGGTTGAGGAGGAGGAAATCTCTGAAGGCTCCCTAATGGAGACAAGGACAAGGAGGTTTTCACCGTCAAAAGAGACTTGGGATGAAACAACAAATTAATCAGAAGAAAGAGAAAACACAGCCAGATCCTTATACCTTTCCTCCACCTTTCCCTTCTTCCCGAGCCCAAATTTCTGCACTCCTGCCTCACCCTTGGCAGCACCACGGGATGGGCAGTGAGGGTTTAAGATCTGTTCCTCAGCCGGTGTTTCTGCCTCTCCTTCCTCCTCAGGCAGGAGGGTTCCTCTCAGCTTTCCCCTGCTCCAAGGTGGGGTCCCTCTGACGGGAGAGAGTCCTTCAGGAACCCCTCCGACATGAGTCCCTCCCGCCAGGTGCAGTCCCTCAGACACCTCTGAGGGAGCAGACACCTCCCCTGCCACGGGCTCCTCCATGGCTGCAGATCCACGGCTGCTCCACCATGGTCCTCAAGGGGCTGTGGGGCCATCTCTGCTTCACCATGGTCCTCAAGGGGCTGCAGGGCCATCTCTGCTCCACCGTGGTCCTCAAGGGGCTGCAGGGGGACAGCCCGGCATCTCACCATGGGCTGCGGGGGAACCTTTGCTCAGGGATCTTCTCCCCCTCCTTCCTCACTCATCTTGGTCTCTCTGCTCCGGTATTGCTCTCCCCCTCTTCTCTGCCCTGAGGTCTCACAGCCGCTCCTTTCCCCTTCTTTAACATCCCCTCCATTGGGTCTGAGGGGCTCAGCATTACCCATTCAGCATTTTTGGAGCCGAGGGAGCTTCCAGCAGCTTCCGACAGGAGCAGCTCCAGGCAGACAAAATGGCGGCACAGGGAGACGTCCCGGCTGTGTCCCCCCCACAGTGGAAGGGGAAGCAGAACAGACACAGCAGTGCCAAACCCTTCTTTTATTAACGAAGAAAATAAAATGAGAAATGACAGCTGAAATGAAACAGGTTTTCATTGGTCGCCGTATTTTCATGTCCTTCTCTCTCAAACGTAAACACTCTTCATATTTAGTTTCCTACTAATATGAACCCTGTGGTGAAAGCTAAAGGTGTCATAGTCAAAGTGAAAATACTTCAATTTGAGGCCATCACAGACAATTCATATTGCTTACACTTGAGGAAAGGGTGATAAGCCATGACATACATGGCTAAATGTCCAGTTTTTTAATGAGAGATAATGTAAAGGGTAAAAAATGGAAAAAGGTATAAATTGGAATATGTGCCATGAAATCAAAGAATATAAATTCCTTTTTTTTGGGGTGGGGGAGGGGAGACACACAATCTAATGAATAGTAAGAGTGTAAACATTTCTCAGTTAATTTAATTATGTTTTTTTTCTGTGAGAATACATATTCAAAACCATGTTGGTATTTAACATGAAAAGCTGTTCCTGTTTAAGGCTAGAAATACCTTTTCAGGATCCCATTCAAATCAAACAAGATTGAATTAAGTTGGGAATTTTTTCGAGGATGAAAATCCTCTTTTCTTTGCTTGTCTTGTCTTTAATACTGAAGTCTTAGCAATGGAAAAAATTGCACTGTGCTCTTTGGCTGTTCCTTTTGGTGCCACTTTGAGGAGCCTTCATTCTTTGTATCCTGGTCACTGCTTCCTTCCTTGAAAGAACTGAGAGGATGAATAGAGTAAGAAATGATGAGAATAATACTGAAGTTTGGAGATGGAACTTTCCTTCAGAGTCTGAAGAGAAGAAAAAAGTATTACCTGCTTTCAACTTTTCACTGGCATGACTCCTTTAGGGATAGTGGTGGTAGCCTCATTAGTTTAAGAAATTTGTTAATGCAGGTGTCACTGTGCCTTCTTTATTCTTGTGAAAAGAAGCCCTGGAGCATCTTTAAAATTCAGAGATTTTACTTGTGTGATGAACATGTTCTGTGATTTCTTTATAAAAAAACTGTCAGGAGTTAAGACTCTTAGATGTCCAAATGTGCTTGCCTTTTTATATATACATTTTAGTTTTAGGTTATACTTTCAAGTTTATTTGTGAGTAGCTTAGATACTGTTTTTTTAAACACCGACCTTCATGCTTACTTGTTCTTGAAGAGATCATTTGTTTCTTTGGAGTTCCTTTTTAAGTTTTATAATCAGCTCCCTTTAAGTAACTCCCTTTATAATTTAAATCTATTCAAATGGCTGAATATTTTCATTATGTTTACAATATTACTATACTGTGCCTAAATAAACTGTTTAATTAGCTGTGCTCTAAAGAATCATTTTTTATTTTTTAGATTTTCGTCGAAGTCTCATTTAAACTTCTGGCTCCCTGTGAAAAGGATTTTCTGGTGAAAATCTTCCAAATGTCTTGCCATTACTTCAAACTGAAGGAGCTTTGCTCCTGGTTTGGAAAGGAAAATAGAGACGAAATTCTCTTTTCAGGAGAGGTGTGGCTGGGTTTGGCTGGTTAATATACCATTTACATACCTTATTTTTCACCGATAAATGGGAAGTATTATCGTTATACACCTTATTGAGGGGGATATCTTGCTGCTTGGGAAGATCACATAACCAGCTGGCTGTAAACCCTTAAATCAAAGCCTGCTCCTCACCCCATCTTGAAGAAACTCACTGGACAGCTGCACCCCTGGTGGTGACTTTTCTCTCTCATTATTTCTTTGACTTTCTTACTCTTTTTATCTGCTTTTCTCTCTCTCTCTCTTACATCTTCTTTTCCCCTCTCCCTCTTTCGCCTGGCTCTATAATTTTACCTGTGTCAGTTGTCAAATAAAGTCTGCTTTCACCCGACCCTTCTATGGTTGGACTTTGTTTTGCGGATCCAAACCAAAAATAAATTTTAATGTTACCTCAGACTGCAACACATATCAAACTGTCTTTATCTTAGGCCACAAGCTTTCTCACTCTGACCCTCCCAATTTTCTCTCCCATTCTAGGTGGGGGTGAGCAAGTGCTGTGAGATGCTTCACTGCCTGCTACAACAGGTTACAAGAAATAATTTCTTCTAAACACTCCAAAGATATCAAAGCCCTGGTCTAAATGAGAAGGCTGCATGCCCAGGTGACTGCAAACACAGGAGCTGACAACTGAAGGAAAATACTCTTTTGCTTCTTTTTTCTCTTTCTGTAGAAGATCTGCACCTACACGGTAAATCTTGTACAATCAAGAGCTTTTATTTCATAAACTTGTGCCCATCCTTTATTAAGGAAAATAGAAATCTTAGGGGCAAATTTTCTTAAACTAAACACTTCACTTTCTAAAACAAGGACTAAGAAAAAAAAATAAAAAGAATTTACTCCAAACATGAAATCTATATAAATGCAAGACTTGTTTTCCCTTTGAAAAAGGGATCATGATGAAGTGTGTTTGTATCACTTTTGCAGAATAAGTACAGCTTTTCTTTGTGTCAGTTAATTTTTGCTTTAGTCCTGAGCTGTCAAATCAACACTGCTTTAGCTGGAGTACATATTGAAGCTGATATGGGTATAGAAGGAAATGCCTTTAAAATCCTGTTTGGGAAGCAGTACAGGACTTTCTGTAGCCCTAGGGCTTGTTTTGATAGCTGTGGGAATGAGCAGAGTGAGACACTGTTGGGTACTACAAACTGGTGAGTGTTTCAATGCATGATGCATTCTGTGTCATATCTTGGTTAAGATTCATGTCTAGGGACCTGATTAGCTACAAGAAAAGCAATATGATATAAAAGAAAAAAAATTGCCTCATTTACTTCTGCCTATTCATGACTGAAATGTTATTGCATGAGTTTTTAGAAACTGTAGCCATGCAAAGCAGCTATACCTAATATCTGAGTATCATACTTGGTTCATGTGCTTCAGAACTTTGCACAGTTGGAGAACTGTGGGATATCTTACAGGAAAACAAGGAATGTCTGCAACATAAATAAATATAGTAAGACTTGCTCACTAGTCACTAGCTGAGCAGTCATATAAGTTGTTTTTTTTTAATCTGTGTGGTTTTACTTGATTTGTTTTCTTGAATACTCTCTCCAGTATCTTCACTTTTTGCCTTATTATGGATCTACCTCTTGATAGATAATATGTGTTCATTCTTTGTTTGGTTTTGGATGGCATAAACTCCATACAAAGACTGGAACTTTAATAAGGGGAAGTGCTGACTAGATTAACTCCTTAAACTGCTGATATACCCTTTCACTTGTCAAAGAAAAAGGAACAACATCATGTCCTTGGAAACATTTAGCTTCTGTAGAGAAAATAAAATTGATGATTTAGTAACTTGGTAGTTCTTTGGTAATTTTCCTTTTCTTAATCAAGGTTTTTTTTTCTTTCCTTCCAATTTAATCTCAAAGTCGTAGAACTGAACTCAGTTCTTATTTCTCTACCACCAAAGATGTGGTGAGAGGAAACAGAGTTACCTTATTTATAATTCTGCTTTTTTTTCTCCAAGTGAAATTAAGTAGGGGTCTTGACCCAGTGTACTTTCAGTCATCTAATTGCTAATCTGAAATTAGAAATAAGAAATCTACAGCCCTTAGGTAGTGAGTGAAGAAATACTGTTAATTAATTTAGATGTGCCCAGTTATTCTCTGTATTATTCAATGGTAATGTAGAAAGTCTGTTTTCAGTTAAGACATCTTGGGTAAATACAAGGATGTGATCTGCTTCTGTGGTTTGACAGTTCACACTGATATTGGTGTCTGTGGAAATGCTTAGCAGTCCTTAGGTGGTTTTGAAAAAAAGTCTATGATGATGTAAATTGAGACTTGTGTTCTTCTTTTTCAAGATGAATGCAGACTTCATTATTTTGGTCTTTTGACACAGTTATGATAGAGGAAAAAACTTCCTGGCTCTGACTCTCAGGGTATACAGCGGGATAAGCAGTAGACTTTGAGGACACCTTGAGAAACAGGCCATCAAACTACCTTCAGGATTAGGAATCATTTCCCTTGGTTTTATCTTCCTATAATGTGAATATCAACAGCTGAGTCACCTTGACTCTTTACTGCTATTCAGGAAAAAAGGACCCTCTGCCCTATTTTAAATGTTGTGTTGAGGTGACATGATGTGAAATATGTGGTTTCTGTGTATAGACAATAAGGGGCTTCCTATGAGACCTCAGCCCTATCACTTCATTTTTCCATTTCTCAGCTTAATATGGGCATGCTATCTTTCTTGCCCCTCTTTTTGTTGTCTTACATAAGTAGATTGTAGGATTTTTTGCTGAGGGGCTGCTTATCAATGTGTTTTTTCTGTGTTGAAAACAATTTCTTTGTACTGTAAGCAATGGAGATAAAGAACTTTCCTTGCTGCTGCAAGGTTAAAATACTTCTAAACTTCCTAATACTCTTCCGTTGATTACACAGCAGAATTACACAGTTCTTTCATGTTTAGGGCTTCTTATTCAAATGTCTTTCTGATATTATGGGGATGTCTTACAATATGATTTCAAAATGAAAGATGTTGAAGGAAAAACCAGATGAGAGAACTATTTCTATATTTTAAAAGAGGTATGTGTATACCCAGACGCATAAAAATGTCAAAAATCATGTTCCAGTACTGAATATGTTACATATGGTATTATAATTCTGAATTAATGCCTTTAATTAAATGCTCCGAAGTAATGCTGAGCACAATGCTCAGTTGAAAGTTTGTTCTCCTAGATGAGACCTTTACACAACATCCATCATTCAAAGAAGATTTAAGTAAAGCAGATATATCTCTCAATGAAGATACTTTCATAAGTTCTTCCACAAAAGCAGCCCTGACTAAAGGGTAGAGGTGTTCATGGAATTGTTCAATTCAAAGGACATTTTTGGTTTAGTTTTTCTTTTTCTAAGGTGAATTAACTGCTCTTGAGAAAAAATTTTGGTTCGTCATTTTAAGGTTTAGGGATTGGGCTGGAAATATGATCCATGTTTTATACTGAAAGTGCACTGTTTTCTACAAAACAGTTTCCAGGACAAAGGAAAGATACAGTATGAAAAAAACCCAAACAAACAGGGGTTTTTAGTCTCATATGCAATCTGGTTGGACATCGAGGCTTTGAATGACTTCTTTCCAAAGTTCTTCTTTTCTACATGATACAAACACCGGACTATTGGATTTCAGAGTAAAAAAATAAAAGATTAAAAGTGCTTTATATGAAAGGATCATAGATAAGAATTTAAATTGGCACATTTAAAGGAAAAATGGTTATCAAAAGTGAATGTTAAGAATGTTCAAGAAACTGACCTTAAGAAATACAGTACAAAAGAGCTGCTTTCCTCTTCTAGCTTGTAACCCTTGGGTCAAAGCAGATGACCTGTGCTTTTAAATGTATGCATATGCATAAGCCAACTGAAAGCCATGCCTTTGGCATCCATGTCTGCCATTTATGGTGTAGTGATCCACCTGAACTCCAGTTCAGGAATAAACATCCCCCACATCAAAGGAAATAACAAGAGGAAATGGATGAATCTACCTCGAAATGTATCCCTGCTTAAGATCAGCCACCTTACTTTGCTGTTTTCATGTGTGTTGCTTTACATCCCAAATCCTGTTACGTGCTTCAGTCTTTATTATATGCTGCTGATGTAAAAAAAGGACACTAATGATGTGTGTTATAGTTGAATATTTCTGTGTTCATTTTCCTTGGAATACTTGGGATTCCTTTCATTTAAAAACCAAACCAAAATAACAGATCTCAGAGTCCATTAAATACATACACATGTAGAGAGCTAACACAATTTCTCATTAATGACTAGAAGTATCATTAGGCACACAGGAGAAACAATGGCAACACACTATACAGCCATAGCTATTTTCTCTGGAAGCCCCTCTCTGGGGCCTGTCCTGTCAATGACTGCTTTATTTTGCTGGATTTTCTGTTGCAGAGCCTGGGGAAATGTACACTGTGCAGGGAAGAAGCTGAGCCCAACACAACGCTGCCACGTCGAGGCATTCCATACCTCAGGGTGCACTTTCTCATACCTGCAAACTTGACAGCATCTAGAGCTCTAAATGGGAGCCCTAATCCAGTGTGACTGGCTCTGGCAGTCTGTGTTACCTTTTGTACCTTTTCCTTGAAAATAAAGAGTGCTTAGGCACCTGCTGCAGCTATGTAGGGTCATCCTGTATACACACAGAGAGATAAGAGCCTAAAGTGAAAGAGAATATTCCCTTACACAAAGGATGTCAGGCTACATTTTGCCTCCTGTCCCTTTAGAAATAAGATTCTCCCAAGTTTACTCACTGGTTTTATAAAAAGCCCAAGGCATAATAAGGAATATGACTGCTCAAGAGCTGATGACCAAAGATGTCTTTTAAAAGCTGTAGAGGAAGATCCCTAGAAAAGGACTTGGGCCAAATTTATTGCTGGTCCACAGGGCTTGGCTGCTGGAACATTCTCATGGGGTTGACTCACATGCTCCTTTCCTTGGTACTTGGAGGACCTCAAGGTAGCCCATGCCTTAAGGGAATGCTTACTGGCAAAACTGGTGGATGTGGTTCCCTGTGGGCACCCCTGTCTCTTCTGTATGTGCACCGACCTTATCAAAACACCATGTGGTCAGTGACAGTGCATTTCTGGAGGATGAGTTAGGACTTGAAGCATCTTTCTTTTTTTTTTTTTTTTTTTGCAGGAGGGACTGAGAGAGCTGGGACTAGTTCAGCCTGAAGAAGAGAGCTCAGAGGAATCTTAACAGTACCTGATGGGGAGGAATGAACATCACAGAGTCATGTTAACAAGGAAAAAAAAAAAAAGATAAGTAAAAAATAGCACACACCTCCCTGGTACTAGAAAATCTCCTTGCAAAACATTGTCATGAACTGTATGGGATTTCCTATGCTTATACTAGAATGTTTCACAACTGAACCTCATAGGGCTGAACTAAATGAGGATCTAGTCCTTCCTGTTTGTATAAATGTAAAATGATCATCACAGAGAAACAGTAAGCACAGAAAGGGCTTTTGTCATAGGAAAGAATTTGAAAAGAGAGCTTCTTGGGAGGAATTTCAGTTTTTAAAATGTTATTGTTGTTGTTCCTCCCCATCCTCTCCTGTCTCCCTGCAGTTCATTTCTGGAGCTCAAGCACTTTTATCAAATACATACTTTGTACTACCTGCATTCATAATTCTTTTACATTTTATGTAATTAAATCTTTATTGATTTGACACAAAACAACAGCTGCATTTCACTGTGGAAGCCAACTGAAAAATACATGTCACCTCCTCAACATAGACAATACACTTGAGATGCAGATGAAGTGTAGTAAACTCTTATCACTTTTGTACCTCTTCAAGCACAGTATCAATTATATATATAGACTTGCAGCCAGAGCTTCTACCTTATAGGCTGCATATAAAGTCTTTGCAGTACCATGAGCTATAAACAAGTAGCTACACTGAGATCCATTTAAAATAAACTATTGCATTAATAGAAATCTTTGATGTAGAAATCAGTTTTAATTTGAAATTTATCCTCTTAAAGTGATTGATTGGTTTTGGGAAGCAGTAGTTTTGCACTTTATTTAGCAGATTAATTCACTGGCACTGATAAATAGAAAAATAGCCACTTCTGAACAGCATTAGGTTCTGTTGAAATAGAACTACAGGATGTCCAAGAACCTTCCAAAACTACTGGATATCAGGAACTGCCCCTCCTGGGCTTTAGAGACAGGGTTGATCACAGACTCCTTTAAGGAAAGGAACAGTAAATAACAGGATAAATGCATTAGAACAACCTGGAAAGGGAAATGCAGGGACAAGCTGTGTTGTTTCCCAGATGTGACCAAGGATGCAAAGATTCTATGGCATTCTGTGAACAAGTTATTCCTCCTAAATGGGTGAGGAAGTGCTATGTACATGGATAAAATGAAACCCTGTGCAACAGGGATAGAAAGACTCCATTGCTAAGGCTGGAGTACCAGAGGGTATTTATCAAATAAATCAGATATTTATCAAATATATCAGATGACTAGAAGAGTAATGCATGGGTCTTATTGTGTAAATTTTGGATATTAGGATGTCTTAAATGCTTATCTGGACACATGGATGGCACACAATTGTTATATCACTTAATATCTGCCTAAGGTTTGGCCCTCCACAAAGATATGGAATCTCACCAATTTACTTCATGTTGAATTTTAGATGTCCTATTTTCATGATTGTACTTGCTAAAATATAACAGAACATATTCCTTTTTTATTTTTTTCTACCAGATTTCAGATACTCTCTTCTTTCCCAATTATGTTCATTCTTTCTAACAGCAAACCCACCAACATTTCAAGGCAATCTGGAGAGAATGCTTGCCTAGTACAACAAAAGGAAAATGAAGGTAGAGAAATTGCTTTAATTGCAGAAGGAAATACTTCTGGGTTTTAAGTTATTAAACCAAACAATAGTAATCACTGTGGAAACAGTGAAAGAAGTAATTCTCCTTCCTCCATACTCTTTGTGTCCCACTCATGTTCACAGAATGAATCTTCCTATTCAGGCCCTGTACCTGAACACTCCTGCTAATGGAACAATTAGTTTCATAGACATTGCTGATTAAGTTAAATACTTATAAATATTTATAACACTTTGCATAATATCCAGAGATTAAAAAAAGAGAAAATTAATGGTGAACTCCTTTCTATAAGTGCAGGGTTTTTTTTACATGATCTAGCTAGTAATAGGAAGGTTTAAATGTAGTTGTCATAGCAACAGGGCAACATAACTCTTATCGGCTGCAACTGCTATATTATAATAATGGGGTAATTTTCACAGCCTTTGATTTTTCTTTTTCAGGTTGTGCTTGCACCAGATCTTATGCTGGCAAGATGCAAGATGCATTTTGTCTGTGGGATTTTTTTTTCTCCCAAGCTTTTTAAGCAGTTCACAGACAGATTGAGAATATTGAATTCAGGTCCCTGAAATAGTCAATAGAGCTGCAGAAACAGTTCCCCACTTGAATGGTGTGTGTGTATTACCAAGGTCCCCACATAATCCATGCTCAGCACCTCTCAAGGGTGATGCTCTGCCTCTCTTTCTGACTAGGGAGCCACCCACACCGTGGGAAGTGCTAAGCAGAAGGATGTGTTTGAGCTCTCACCCTTCCTGAGGCCATAGATCTATACCTACAAAGCTGGATTCATCCCTGTGACCTGCATGTGTTTAGCAGAAGGAACAAAGTTAAAAGCTAAGCTCCTTGGAGAGTCAAGAAAGTATTTACAAGGAATAAATGCAGCCCATTTCTCTGCTGGGTCACCCCCAGACCTGCTGGTTCCCATCAGTAGTTATACAGAGCTCAATGAACTTGACTGGAGCATTTCAGGTAGCTGCCTGGGTTATGGGGAAGAGCTCCAGGCTTCCTGGAGAGCAGTTGCCTAAATCAGAGAAACTAAGCTTTTCAGATTTTAATTAATTTGTATATTTAATCTGAAAGCTTTCGGGAAATGTGTATCTTACAAAAATAGCAACAGCAAGAGAGATAGGGGAAGAAGTCAGGCTCCATGGATGAGTGTTTTGGGAATTCAACAAGAAGCAAAAATCCTAAATCTTTCCTGCTTGGAATATCTCTGGCTATTGTGTGTGAAACAAAAAAATAGCTGAAGTTCTGCCTCCTCTTAAATGTGTGCCCAACCAGTTGGTGACAGTCGGGTTTAAAACCATTGCCCCTTGTCCTGTCACTGCCCTCTATGGTGAAAAGTCCCTCCCCAGCTTTCCTGTAGCCCCTTCATGTACTGGAAAGCCACTTTAAGGCCTCCCCAGAGCCTTCTCTTCTCCAGGCTCAAATTCACACCTTGATGAGACCAGAAGAAAAAGAGAAATGGAAAAGAGGAATGAAAATGGAAAAGCAACTTCAAACTTTAACATATATCAACTGGATGATAGTGGTTTAGAAAAAATTTGAATTTTTTTTCTGATTTTATTATAGGCAAGGTATTTTGAAGAGTGTGTGTATCTCTGTATGTACACATAAGCATATAAATGCCACCATCAATCACTGAAAAAATAACATGCTTGTTTTGGCTGTAGCACCTTTTGGTATAGGCATGAGCCCTTTTTTAAATAAAAGGGCAGGTTCATGAGGAGTTATGTCTAAGTGAATTTGTGCATATGAACCTCCCTAGCTGACTCATATTTGAAGGCAATGGTTTATAGTAATAAGAAATGCTAAACACAGCAAACAAAGCACACTTAAAAATAGGCTGTGGTTTTAGCCTGCTGTAATTTTTGAAAATTAGTGATTTGCTTCTTAATATTCTCAGGCTCTCTGAGTTGAATCCTGTTATTCTGTTATCCTTGGGTTCTTACTTACAGATCTCTACAAATTATGATTTCCCAAAGTGAGTTTTATCTCTGACACATGGTCCACCTCACAGGGTTGCACACCAAGTCTTTAACAAGAAGTGAATTTATAAACTGTTGAAAAAAAGGAAATGAAAAAATAGTCATTCTGAACTAATGAAATAATTGGAAACTACTGTATCACAAATATATAACTATAGACTTCATCTAAGTTTATAGGTGCTCTTGATGTAAAACTGCTCTGCATTAATAAGATCCCTTTGGATTCAATTTCTCAAAGCTTTTGTAACAACCCAGTTCCAAAGAATTTAGATCAAGCGACAGTGCTGGTCACTAGGGAGGGCAACCAACAAAATGTCAGATTTCTTTTTTCAATTTTTTGTCCATGCTGTGTATACTCACATATCTCTTTCATTTTTTAGTATCCTTCCCCTCTTCTTTGCACCAGGGTTTTCATTCACTATGCAACAGAGATGAAAATAGTTTTGAAGTTGGGCTTCTCCCTCATACAGGCACTGAGTGAAATAATCAAGAAGTGTATGGGTACAGAAGTCAACAAATCCAACACATATTTCAAATACTAAAGAGGGGCTGACTACAAACCTGGAAGCTCCTGAGGTGGGCTTTGGAGTGCCTCAACTATATGCTTCATGTAGAAGTACTTCCACAGAACATGCTGCACCTCTCCTGAATGAGCCAAGGCATCCAAATGACCTGCAAGAAGCCACACAGGAACCTGCATCTAGTTGAAAAGAAGCAAAAATTGCTTTCCTGGCAACTCCCAAGTCCAGTTATTCCCTGCTGCAAGCAGAGAGGGTTGTGATGAAACCCAGGCAGTGTGGGGATGGAGACTGCTGCAGCACTTCCATGGGCTGGAGAAAAAAGGTGTCTGGTGAGACACCACAAATAAATCTAAATACACACAGTGGCAGCATTCAGGCACCACAGAGCTGGAACTCCTGAGCTGTTCAGTTCATGGCACTGATCAGGACAAGTCTGTGCATTCATTTAATTGTAAAAACAGCTCAGCTTGCCAGGAAGGTCATAGCAAGGCCATAATTATCTCATTAAGCAAATTGTTCCACTATCTGATAGGGCTTTGAGTTCAGTGTTTCCACTACCTCTTTTAATATCTAAATGGAAAGGGTAAAATTATCAGCTAGTATTAATCAGGGAAGTGCTACCTACAGTCAATACAACTACAGAGACTTAGCAATAAATTAGGGTCTGGCCTATTAGGGGCAGTTTTCTATTGTGTTGTTGCCCTCCTTCCATGTTTCTTTATTGAAAATCTTTTAAGTTTCACTCTATCTTGCAGAAAAGATACTGAAGACAGATGTATCCATACTGTGGTTAAATAAAGGACCCTTTGTTAGGATGGGAGAGAAACATAATTAGCAGAGGAAAAAACACCTAAGAACTGAGTAAGAATGTAAAACTCTGGATTTATATGTTGGGTTGTGTTGTATGCTGAGATAAAAGGTTTTGATTTCTACCTGTACTTCAAGCTGAGACATTACTTGATTCAACTGTGTGACTCAGAACCATATTTATTTTTTTAACCATTAAATGATAAGTAAGAGGTTGATTTAGAGATCAGTGAAATACTTTCTCTAATTTTGATGGATGCCAGCACCTCCAGACTATTTATGCTGCAGCTGTCCCAGCCACTTGGGTATTGTGCCAGGAAATGTGGCAAGGTGGATACTTACAGGATGAGTGATGCCATCAAAGTGCTTTTTTGAGAGCCCCACATGCTAAATGATCTTCCCATGGCAAGTTATTCTAGTTTTAGGGTAAGTTAACAAAATTACTGTGACAGAAACAATGGGCAACAACAACAACAACAACAAAAAAGTAAAATTCTCATCATTCATTAAAAACAAAACCAACAAATAACCAGGTCAGTCTTTAAAACAATGTCATTAACTTGTGTTTGCTCTTATAATAAACAGGAATTTTAAAGAAACAAGCACCTTTCTGAGGCTTTAAGGAATATCTCCAACAGAAATACCTTGTGCTTTTATATCTGGTTGTTTGCAAGGAGACAGAATACCATCTTTTGATACTGAGGGTCCTGGCAAAGAGGGGAATTCAACACCTAAACTGCTAAATAAGCATATAATGTGAGGCATATTTCTGATAGCCCTGAGTGGGGTGACATCTACCAAGGCACTGAGGTGATTTTACTTTAGGGAAGGTTTAAATACTTGTGTGGCTCAGGCTTTTATAGCTTATACTGCAGATTTGGGCCCAAATATCATATGAGACAAAACCTAGGAAAATGACATTATTGTCCACTTTATAGCTATGTGCTGGAGACAAAGGAACACACAAGGATGGTTATAGTGAATAAAACCAAGGGTCCATTCGTTCCACTACCTTGTTTCTCACTGTGACCAGTAAGCTTAATTCAAGACTGAGATACTTCCAATTAAGTGTCTAAAGACAAGGAGGCTTTATTCCCAGATCCCAGGTGATCTGCATGGGGTGGATGGCCATGTCCAAGATCTACTGGACACCCATGCTCTCTTAAAGGATCAACTAGGAGACAGATAACACCCATAAGACACCTCCAACAGCACTAACCTATGTTTAGCTGTATGAATGGCATCCTCCAGAGTTTAGGGAGTTGTTTAGTTCATCCAGGGAAAGCATCTGTGATGTGAAAGCTGAACCCCCCTCCACATTTCAGTGGAGACAAGCCATGGTTCATGTAGGGAGCTGGATGCCTAGGAGTCCTTCACTGTAGATGACTCCCTTTCTGTTCCTGGCCCTAAGCAACTGGTTTAAACCAGAAAACGAAACACAGAGGCTTAAGTCCTCACTGCCTCCCTGACAACGTGGTCATAGCTGCACTCTTTTCCTACTTTTAATATTTAAAAACAAGACCAAAAACCCCCAAACCCCATCAACAAACCCTAAAGCCAAAAGCAAAAACCAAGGGAGGCTATAAATGATGCAAATTCTTCTGGAGAGAACATTCAAAGGGAACAAAAAAAGTGTTAAGGAAAATGTCTCAGTGGTTCTGTTGGCTGGGAGAGCTGCTTAGTGAGCCAGAGAATCTCAGAGCAAGTGTACCCACAGCACAAAGCAAGAAGCAAATAATCAATTGGGTGCTTTATCAGCACAGTATTCAATTAAATTTCAATTAAAAAGCAAAATAATGCAGCAGTCATTATCTAGGCTGTGGCCAGATTCTTACATGAAATGTTAAGATACCCTTGTCAATTTGCAAACAATTTAGATAAGGATGAAATTCTCCAGACTGCACACTGTTCAGGAAGCTACTGTAGGCATTCCTAACAGTCTCCCTGTCCTGGCCTTGGAAACACTTCTAGTTCTCTATTTACCAAAGTTAATACCTCTCAAGATAATTCAATAAATATTTTTGAATGGAAATTAAAAAAAAAAAGTGGCAAAAATGAGAGATTATCAAGAATATGTAGCTGCAAACCAGGACTTATTCTGTCTTTATCATGCTAAAGATTTAATTACTTCTCCATGGAAATTATTTTTGAGGATGATAGCTTGATAACAACCACCTGCAGTCCAACATCCTCAGTTTATTTGCTTCTCCAGACTCCAAGGAAGCAACTTCTCTCTGTTTTATGGTTTATCTACCCTTGGTGCATTAGGCTTGAGGAAAAAAACCAAACAGCTGAATGAGTTAAATATTTTTGTTTGATTTAGGATTAGAATTAAGTTTCCTAAATCCTAGGTTTGGGTCACTAACCTGTCATAGTAGAGTGCTGTTTTTCCCTTACAGAACACAAACATCACCAGTGCAGGGCTGCCTTTCCACTAAGTTACAGCTGGGGAGACATTTGCTTTTAATTAGTATTTTGCTTCAGCCTTTGTCACACCAAAAAGTGCAAACCAGGGCTGATTCATACCACCTGGGCGGTGAATAAGGCTAAAAGAATAGAATATAAACCCAATCAAAACAACCAGTTCAAATCTATATATTGTATTAAAGTTTTGGTCAGATAAAAAAAAAATTCTTTCGTGACTCAGAATGTAATTTTCTTTCAGAAGTTTTTCTTTAGAACTGGAAATATCTGAAGAATAGTTGGGTAATTACCTATTTTTCTTAAGTTTTCACTGGTTTTTGCAGGCCATGAGCAAACTCAGAGATTTTCACAGCATATATAAAAGTTCCACTCTGAGCCTGGCAAGTGCCAGTGCAAAGCTGTCTGGAAGAAATCACAGCTATCTAGAACATGACTTCTTTCCTCCCAAGAATGCATTTGCCCTATTCAAAAATGAGATAGATCACCTCTCCCTTGGGCTCAGGATGAAAATGAATCACAGCAGCTCTCTCCTCATCATTGTGGACACTTCTTTTGATAAATTTGTAATTCTTGAATCTTATGAGCCTGAGGTTAAATAGCATTAGATATGAGTCTGAACATGGGGATGTTCTTAGAGCTTAACTGGGTGACAGTAAACTGGTGATACAGAAGGGGAGGAAAAGAACAGAGAGAGGGGGATAAAAAAGGAATGAAATCTAGAAATTTCATTCCCCACACTTTGAAAACTTTTTCATCTTGAAAAATATAAACAAGCCTTTCCTCATCCTTCTCAAGGTCTTTTTTTGTGCATCTGCAGTAAGTTAAAGCATGCACATGTGGGAGAGGTCACAAGAACTGAGTGTTCCTTGTGGCAACAATCAGCCAAGGACCAGAATTTCTTGGGTGATCTCTGCCCCTGCTGGTCACTGGTGAGAGTACAGAATAAGATGTGACACTCACAGGCCTAGGGCAAACATCTGAAACTAAAGAACAGACTGCAGAGACCAGCTGGAATGATAGTCTGCAAACTGCTATTTAATCTCTTTCCTTAATTTTTTCACATAGAAATGTGGAGATTTTTTTTTTTCTTTTAACTGAGACAGATGATATTATTTTTAATTGACTTGAAAAACTACCACAGACAGAGAATGACCACAGTCTCTGACCCTGAAAGAAGTTTTCAAGAATAATTTTCAGGAACATATGTTGGAAATTGAGAGGTATTCTGAAGGAGGCAAGTAGGAGAATAAGAGTTCAGATAATGGATCAGATCATGGTAGTACTATGGTGACACACGTGGTTTTTCAATTGTCCATTTTAAATTTTTTTTCTTTTTAATTTTATGCTGATAGTTTCCACAGAAAGGCCAAAAGAAGTGAGTAATATTAATAGCTGCTGAGTCTTGGGTATTTTTGAATGCCAGGTGGTCAATTATTCAACATAATCTTAGAGATAATAATATCTTAATATGATACAAATATACTGCAGGGTTTCATATTTTTATCTTCTTTGGAAGAGGAATCTCTACTTAAAATCATCATATAGAATTAATGTTTATCCATGCACATGTAAATTATTTCTGCTTCCAATGCATCTCATAACTTCTTTCATCCTCTCCATGACTGACCTAAAAGAACAATAGCTCACTGGGACTCCCATGTGTTTTCCTGTTGTAGAGCTCCAGAGAGCTGGAAACTCTTTATGGAAAGGGAGGAAAGGTCCTAGAAACAATTGCAACTGTGTATATAATTTGTCACATGAACAATTTTCTTTGCAACAACAAAAGAACCCCAAATTACTCCACATTTCCTACCTCCTGGAGTGCTTGTCTACATGACTGCAATCAACCTGATTTTCCCTAAACAGTTTCAAAGCAGTGTGTGTGATCTAAAGGGGAGGAGAGACTTTCAGATATAAATACAAACTGCTCCTGTATTCCTTTTCTTTGCACACACAATTAATTTGACGTGATTTCCCTGCTCTGGACTTGATGACTGGAGGGAAAGCTTTCCTCTTAGTCTTGGAAATAGAGGATAGAAGATATGAAGGGATAAGCAACCATGTCCAGCTTCCTACCACCATGAGAATCTGTGTAAATATTTGATGTGAACAATCTGAAAGTGAATAGCTCAGTTTGGGAAAAGAGGGAATGTTAAAATCCAGAGATTCAGTGGGAACACTCCCCACACCATTTCTCTTTCCATTATTCACACACTTTGACCATTATCCATCTCTGCAGGCTCTATAAGAAGCCAAATGCCATGAGGACAAAAGTTTTCGAACCTCAAAGCCCACAATTTGCCTGAGGAGGACAGCATGAGCAGAAAAGGTCAAACATACAACTAATGTCTTGCTCCTGATGTCCCGTTGGCTTTAGAGAGCTTCCAGCCAATTGTCACATCTTGCCAAGCACAAAGTTTTATGAAGACCCAGTCTGTAGATACTGTATACTTTTGGACATAGTCTCTCCTTCTGTATTGCTTTGCAAGGTTAGCAACACAGCTCAGGCCAGAAATAAGAAATCATGTTGCAGAAATACATCCCACCTCGATAGATCCTGTTCCCCTCGTGACTTTTAAAATAAGAAAAAAATGGATTGCAAGGAAGGAGTCTCAGCATTTTTCCCATCTCTGCTATGGAAATGTCTTTTGAGCTTTCTGGATGGCCCATTTACCCATCCTGTCAAAGCTGAACTATCTGCAAAGTGAGCACTGGGGACTGCCTCCTCACATACCTGCTCCACATGCCTGCCCAGGGACTGCAAAACACAGCAGATACCCATGATAAGTATGTTCACTTCACTGATAGTCCTTAGACCTTTCCCTTCTCTTTTTCCTCTTTTTTACCCCCTCCTGATTCAGTGGAAAAATGAAAGCAAGAGTACACCTAAGATCATACGTGCCTTTAGGCCTGTGACAACAATCTGGGTAGTCAAGAAAATCTCAGTTCCATCACCTCTGTCATTTCTATGTTCTATTACAACATAAAGTCTTCTTTCAGTCCTAAAGAGAGGCTAATTTTGTTTTTCCTACAAATTTTGCCTCACCAGGATATTTCACATCAACTTTAACTGTCAGGCAAAAAAAAAAGGAACAAGTACAAGGTTATGACTTAACCCAGCATCTGCTGAAGTCCATGGCCAGCTTTCCATTAGATCAAGACCTAAATCCTTATTCCTAAAAACAGTTTCAACACTTAATCCTTAGAGCAGAGAAGAAAGAGGGTGTATTAAGTACACTATAACCCTGGCATTTTTATATTTGAAGGCTGCATGATGCAAAGAGCAGAACTCTGCTTGATCTCTGCAATGGCTTTCCAAAGAAAATGAGAGTGGTGAGAAAGCAAGTAGAATGAGTCCCATCATGTTGGAGAGTCAAAAGGAGGCTGGACAGGGATGGAAAATATCTTGAGCTTCAGGGAAAATATAGCAATGGTGGAGGTGTGACCTAATAGTTCAGTTTCTCCTGGCATAGTTGTAATATCTCTAATGTTTTCTGGCTGCAATGAAGAAAGAGCTCTTCTTTTGGCCTTAGCAGAATGACTCTTTAGCCTACCTGTTTCAGGCAGTTCTATCACGCCCACTGCTTACATCAAACTGGAAATTCAGCTTGTAGCTGCAGATGGTTTCACAGCAGCACTTGCTGCAGGATGTCCTCACTGCAAAAACTATTTTTTTTTTTAAATTAAGTGTTTCATATTATAAAAAAAAAAAATTATATCCAGTAGAGAGCATATTTTACAACTCATTACTAGGAGAGGAGATAGGCTGGCAGTGTTCCTCACCCATCTAACCTCCAGTTCTGCTCAGTGTGCAAAGTCAACTCCCCTCGTGCCTGCTGAGCAGGTAGAAATTTTTCATGAGTGCAGATAGCTACAAAAGGGTGTATGCTGGAAGGCTCAGGACTTTGTGAATAATTCCAAAATAAACAACACAGCTGGAGTGAAGAGCTTGACACATGTTCTGTGTCAGTGGGTGGGTCATTGATTGGTTTTGGTTTAACACAGAAAACAAAGACATTTGGGGTGATTCTCCACATCCCTCTCATTATGTCCTGCAATATTATCATTGCTCAAAATCCAGTAGATACCCTAGCATTTTTCCTTAGCCCCCTGGATTTTAGAGTCATGTTAATACACCAGCTTTGCTGCCTTTCTTCTATAACTACATGTATAAATATGTAGTGAGATGACTGCCAGATTTCAAAGTTTCCAGGAAAAAATTAAAAACCTGAAAAAAGCTTGAAAACCACAGAAAATACAAGAAGCTTCCTACTTACCATAAGCTACCTCACTAAATGATGTCCTTCCATGTTTTTACTAGCTTTTTTTTTTTTAGCATTGCAATATTAAAGCTGAGCTGATAACCTGGGAACAGATGGGGTCAGCAGTGTTAGAACTTGATGTGAAAGTTCACCACCCTCTCAGGGCTGGCACTCTGAGTAGAAGCCATCACATTTAATAAAGTGTATATAAAAGGAAGATGTCTACTCAGAGACAGTCATTTAAGTCCTCATTCCAACTTTCAGACTTCATCTCAGGATTAACTGCCTCCTGCAAGTGTGGGTTGCAATTTGGTTTTATCAGTAGCATTTTATCTGATTACATTTACTGGAGAGGTGATATAAATTAGCCCATGCTCTGCTATGCACATTCCTGCTTCTGGTATTCCCAGATCCCTCCACACAGCACTTAAAAGTGCAAGGAGACCTGGAAACGTTTCCTGATCACTTCACCCTTGTGACTGGCACTTTCTCAGACACTTCTACCTCCCAGATCCATGGGGAATGAGTGGGCTAGAGGGACCTGCCACAGCACATCCTCATCCTACAGTGTTACAGGTGCCAAAAGTGCAAGAAAAAAAAGAACTTCTAAATCAAGTATTGCAGGAAGAAAGAAAAGGAAAATCTTATTTTATTATTTTATTTTATCTTTTTGGGGTTTGCTTTTTGTTTTTTGTATTTTCTTTTTTTTGTTTGTGTTTGTTTGTTTGTTTGTGAAAGGAGTATTTAATGCGGTTGTGATCACTTAGATACAAGGATCAGATTCTTGTTTTGCATCTGACCTATGTATAAAACATTGGATTCCCAGGCCATGGCTGATTCCAGGTAGTATTATGATAACAATATATAGTCAGACTGTATCTCTCCCTGTCTAAAATAATTTAACATGGTTCATGGAAATAAGACATCATCTGAATAAATATGTCAGGTTTGTTACCATCTCCAGTGCTGGATACATGAAATCCAGGGAAGTAATTTATATCTGCCTTAGTTTTGTTTTTTATACCATTTACTTCTGCTGGAAAGTGACCTTAGCTCTCCAATTGAAAAAATATGATATAAATCCACTCCAGAGAATCTTGAAAATTGGAAGAAATAGCTTGATAACAAGAGCTTATTAAATGTGACTTCCTAGAATATCACTGAAGACTTTTCTAACACAATTAAAACCAGACCTGTAGCAAAATGCCAGAAACCTCTGTTCTGTTTGTCCCTTCTCAGATGTAATTCAGCCTCTCAGCCTAGCCCAGGAGTGTGTGCTAAAGTGCAGCTCTTCCATTATTAAAATGACATAAATTGAGGACTTTCTGCTTTGTTAACAAAAGTGGTGATAAATGTCTCTCCCTTTTCCTTTGAAATCTTCACCTCCTACGATGTCTTCAGTGCATTTAAGTAGATACAAAAAGCAGATTGCAGAAATTAATTAATTATGTGTGTTAACTTTTCACTTTTACCCTTCACTGAACTGTTTAGTTCCTTGGCCCTGCCTTTTACAAAACTGAAGTTGTTTCCAAGGGTGTGTGGCTTTTAATGTGAGTGCGTGCTGTATTTAGCTGCTATAGCATGGCAAGCATGTGGAACATTTTAACAAGGAGTTTTCAATGAATCCCTGGGAAGAAAATACCCTCAAAAACAATACCTCAGAGCATAAGTACTTATATACACTGCAGCAATAAAATTACAACAAATGGCAAAGATTTCCTTCACCTTTCTGTCTTTTAAACAAACTTGAACCATAGGCAAGGTCGTAGTCATTTGCTGAAGAACATCTGATTTAAAGTTTCTTTCTCCCAGGCTGGGAATGAATTATTTCAGGCTGTTTGATGACTTGTTAGAAAGATGTGTTAAATTGCTGGTAATTCAAACACCAGCAAGCAGTTTGTATACTCCTTGCATCTTTTCAACAAATGCCATCACCTATTCTGTATTGCCCTTGGCTTCTCACACTTCTGTCAGAAGGAAATGAGAGATTTTTAACACAGCCAACGAGTTCAGTGGAAAGGGGCAGAATTTCCCTCAGGTCTTAATCCCAGTAAAGGTTCAGGGCATCATGCAGTTGTAATCAGTCACTTGTCTTTCTGAATTACTCTATTCCAAACCAGGGACAGCCCTGCAACATCATCTTTTTCTACTACCAAATAAATTTCATGTGGCAAGAAAACAAAGCTAAAAAAGGGGGCAAAAAGGAAAATCAGCACACAGGATTAGGACCCAGAGTTTCTGCTTGTTGCATTTATTGTGGAATTTATTCAATAATTATTTAGTCAAATAATGAAGTTAACACTACTTCTCTACCACCTCATTTGGGGTATTTTAAGGATTAGATGAGCTGATGTTTGAAAAGCAGCTTCCTTGTGAAAAACATTTTCATTTTCATGGAGTACTGAAGGCTGCAAATTAATTCCTGCTATAAACCTGTATTTCCCCCTCTCCTAACACCCACAGCGTTGCAGAAACTCCAGAACTGATTGCACAACCACCCCTACCCTGGGTGATGCACCATCTCCCTCTCGTGGTTCCTTGCTCACATGGAGAGAGGTTGAAGAATCTGCTAAAGCTTTAGACAATAGACTTCAAGCTTTCAAGACAGAAGAGTGAAAATTGGTAGTTTCAGACATAGTGCTCATGATCCATCCAGGTGAAACCGAGTTATGTCTGTATTTTAGCCAATTTTTCCATGAATTTTAAGGTGAAATGGATACTCATGAACTAGGAATAGTTATAAGCCTGAGAAAACTTCCAACGTCTTTGGAAGGTTCTTTCAGCAATTTATCAGAGCCTCACAGAAATTAAGACAGAAAGAAAAGTTCTAAGAGCTATTAAGACTTGAATTTAGAATTATGTTTAAGTCATTGAATGCACAGTGAATTAAAAATAAAAACAAAACCCAAACAAACTAATGGACACCTTCAGCTTCCAAAGAAGAAAGATAAATTCTTTTTTACAGCCATAGGGATCTTCTGCTCTAAGCTGCTTTCCCCAGATGGGAAGTCTAAGATCCATTCAGTACAAATAATTTCAGATTTATATGCCACCATCATTATCTGTGTGAGTTTCCCTGCATGCACACACACACTACTGTGAATTCACTAAATCTGGACTTTGAGACAGTATGTGGGAAAACACATATTCTCTGAAGATGGATAAAACCAATGATTATCAGGGTAAATCTTCAGTCTGTCCTTATATTCTGTCTCTGTCAGTAAATGATAGAATATACTAGTGTGAAAGCAAAGGCAGGAAAGCATGAATTGGTCTCACCTTTTCTGATTAGATCAGCCTACAATCAGAAACATTCTTTTATGGTGTTATCTACTGCATATTTTGCTTCTGACTAAGCCATCTGCATCCACCTGGAATTTCTTCATACTAGCAGAAATTGGGG
Source organism: Phaethornis superciliosus (assembly GCA_023637945.1). Lineage (NCBI taxonomy): Eukaryota > Metazoa > Chordata > Aves > Apodiformes > Trochilidae > Phaethornis > Phaethornis superciliosus. Next base: position 3,780,319 of record JAJQWJ010000011.1, read on the forward strand.
CATCAGAAAAAAATCTGAAAAGCAAAAAAACCCCAAAACAACAGCCCACACTTAATCCTCCTTGTTGGTGACCAAGAAAGGGCTGATTAGGAGCAGACTCCAGAGATAACCTAACAGTTTTGTCCTGGTATTTAAACATTTATACAGCATGGATGTTATAAGAGCTCACTAGGCTGAGCTACTTCAGACTACAAGAATTAATTGTGATCATCAAGGATGTTCTTTTTGAAGGGTGTGTATTAAAAAACTGTTCTGAGAAAAAGATTTGAAAGTTTTCCTGAATCCTGGTTTAATTTTCTTCAGACAATGTAGCAAACATTTGCCTTCCCTGTTTGGAGAATTAGATTAATGATTGCTAGGGTTTTTTTTTGGCTTAAGCCATTTAGCAAATTCAGTTTCACATTTGAAGATAGTATTGAATTTGCCAAAATTACAGGTTTAGGAAAAGAATTTTTGAATAACCTTGATAACCAGTCTGGCAGGAACATGGTTCCAAAGTTCAGGTGACATTACAGATTAATTTATTATTACAGATTTCTGAACTTTTCTCAAAGGTCTTTGACACTAACAATGAGGAGAGTCACTGCATATTTAGGATACAGTCCAGCATCCATCATTTCAGTGGAGGAACTTTTCTTTCATTCAAAAAGCACTGATTCAGGATCCTATTCGTCCTGATTTGGGATTAACATTAGTGTGGCTTGTATGGTTCTGAATCTGTAACTGTAGATACAGATTAATATCCATCTATGCAGAGTATGCCACTGAAATGAAAAGGGTAAGAATACCATCTGACAGGGGAATTTATGGAATAATTTTTGCAATTTCACCTTTATTGACAAATATTGCCAAACATTATACAGGCACGACTGCAAGTATTAAGGTAAATTAAAGCCCCTTTTCATGTTGCAGGCACAGGATAATTGCACCTATCCATCAGTTTTCCTCTCTTACTCACTGTATCTGGATATACTTGCAGTGAGGAAGAATAGATGTTTGACAGATTGCATTGTTTATTTTATTTACGTAGCCTTACCTTGACTGTTTCCATAAAGCAGCTTTTGTTACTACTGAAGTTACAGATACTTGCATTTTTTTCCACCACTGGCTTCCCTTGCAGTGATGTAGGTACCCTCTGTTCGACATCGCTGCCACCACAACCTTATTTCCAAGAAAAAATCTTTTCATGTGGATTGAAAGATATCTTCTTTGGGTGATGCTTCTTGGTTCAAGATGACATTGAATATATCCTTACTCTGTGTTGTAGAGTAGCACATTGATGGCCTTTGTACTCATCAACACAACCACTTGCACAACCTCAAGTGACATCAAGAAGACAGAACTTAGATGTGCTCTATACCAGTTTGCAGATCAAAGACTTTGGTACTAAGTTGGGGATTCCTACCAAATATATGGGGAAAAGTGAGAGAAATTATTATGCTTCTGTGCAGATTTCTGTCATTGTTTATTGCCTTTGTAGTCCATACAGAGCATAAGTCAGTGATATAGCATGAAAGATCTGATCTGTTCTGGCTGAATCTTTTACTGCAAGATTACTACAAGAACCCTTTCTCTCAAGGGTTTGCAATAAGGGTATAGAGTGACTAACTTAGGTACATATAAATAAACATACAGTATTTGTCAAATGGATTTGGTCAAATTAACCCTAATGCTGGCATTTTCCAGGGACCATTCATTGTGCAAGTGCAGGGAGTATGTTTCTAACTGAACACTCTCCATGGCTCTCTCAATGTTCCTTTTTCTCTCCACTGATTCCCCAGGAACAATTCTAGGTTCCTAAAAAGCAGTGCAAATTTCTATATGCAGTGTGCTTAAACTGTAAGTCAATTTGGTTTTCCATTTTTCAGCCACTGGAGGATGTTACCCAGAAGAACATCAGTCTCTCCCCAGACATCAGCACATCTTACTATAGAGATCTTTTCCCACCATTCACTGAATTTTTATTTCTTCTGTATATGTTTTGCCATATCTTCTCATAAGGCTTAACAGCTGTTCATGTAACACAGTACAGCTTTGGTCTCTTAGATGTTGAGAAGTGTAACACAGCAAGACCAACTTCCAAGTGAATCAAAGTGAGTAGCAATAAACTCTTCTGGAGCATGATTTTTCTTGAAAACATTTAAAAAGTTCTAACGTTTTGAGAAGATCACAATTTAACAAAGTTAAACATGGCCTCATGTTGGGTGGCCTGAGGCAGTCTGAGGAGAAAGGGTTGGAAAAATATTGCAAAATTTACTGTGGATAGTAAAGCCAGTGGAGTTTTTTCTGGAGGAAGTTCTATTACTTTGACAGTTGCCTTTATCTTCAAACCTTTTATTTTTGAGAATAAGTTAAAAAATGTTTGGCTATATCCCAGGATCTAACAACATCATAAAAAGGAGCAATAGCAGTTTATCAAGGGAAGTGTTGTGCGGTAGGAGAACAGAAGTCAAAATGGAAAGTATGGAAACTCCAGAATTATAATCTTCACAAAGTATGGCAGAACTCTGTTACAAGCAGCTATTAAATATAGACTGGAAATGAATTCTTGTTTTTATATTTCTCATTCAAACTCATTTCTCATCTCAGTAAGACCTCATTTTCTAGTGCAGAAAGTATTTCACACAGCATTGTTTGGCCAGCCTTCAAGTTTAGATAAATATTTTCATTATTTCTAAAAGTCTCATGTTATTTCTGATGTGCATTTGCTAATGCAGGAAGCAATGTTATATGCACCCTTTACATGATGTGATAAGATACTGAACTCTACCACTGACCCAACTTGTAAATTTAATTTGTAAGAAAAGCACGTGCCAGAGGTGAGCCTGGAAAATACCAACAGAACTACTCTTCATTACATTTCTGTGAATTGGTTGAATACCATCATCTTCACTGCACAGTGAAGATGCATTCAAAGACATTCAAAGCAGGTTGACAGGTTAGGTGGTGTACCTCAATTACAAAATCTTTTGCTAGTGACACGATTTCCTTTCTCTGATAATGCTTGCAGTTGAAAGAATAGCTGGCAAGGCTGAATACAGGTAGAGGGGAAAACAATGCTGCCTTTTATGTGAAATTGAAATTTTCCTTTTCCAAGGAGAAAGCCAAAGATTGGGTCATATGGACAGGGACTCACAGTGTTTCCCATGATGTTTCCCTTCTGCTGCTGTATCCAGCAACAGGGTCCTGGGCAGCATCTTTGTCTTTCAGATGACATTGGTAGAAGATTATTTCCTTGATCCCCTCAGAGTTTTTCACTATACTGAAGGGCAGTATAAAAACCTTCCTTCTGAAGAAAGGAACCTTCTTGCCCCCCTTCATCTTCTCCTGAGAGATGCTCACTGAATGTGCCACAACTGCTGCTACTGGCATTCATCTGCCAGTTAACTAGAGAATATAGTTTTTTAAGCATTCATTTTAATGTAATGTAAATGCTTTTCTTAAAATAAAATCAGATACTTCCTCTTTTGGTTGTTCTTTTTTCTCTTGCTTTCAAATGTTTGGAGTTTGGAAACCTGGTTAGCACTTAAATTCTGTCACAGGGAAAATTTTTGTTCTGACTTCACAAAAACATGATCTTGAACAGGAATTTTCTCTCTTCACAATGTTAATTAAACAAAACAATGGATTTTAATAAACAAGTGCAGCTACGAGTTCCTGGCCTCAAGGAAGTGTCACCACAATATTTATTGCTTGCATGAATGACTTTCTCACATAAACACTTCCCTATTAAGAGATACAAAGCTTATATTTCAAATTATAATAGCTCTGAGGGAGAGAAATGGTGGGGGAGAAATGAATGTTTTTCAGATTAGATCTGAAAATAGATGGAGAGTCAATGAAATGGAAAAAGACAAGAAGATGGATGTTGTCTGAGAAGGGTGTGCAGTAGAATGTATCTATTGGTTGGAATTAGGAAAACCAAAAAGTCTGACAGAGAGGTTGCCTTCACAACCATGGCTCCATGAGTATCTTTTCATATTTGTGTAGTTATCAGTGCAGTAACAGCCAAAGATGAGATTAGTTAGCTACTGAAAGAAGTCTTAACATTTAGAAATTAGCTGTTGAAGCAAATAGGGTAAAAATCTAGAAGAAAATAGAATGTGACACAATTAACTTGAATGAACAAATAGTTATAAAAAGACATCAGGTTTCTGATCTTGATCTTGGGCTACTGGGTGGCTAGTAGCTACTCCACTGTACCAATGTTTTCTGCTTTGCATTCTCATACCTGGGAAAAACAAAAAAAATCCTTAATGCTAAATTGAATCAAATTTGGGTCCTTGGGTTATGAAATATGTAGGCACTACACCTCCTAGTATTATTGTAAATTAAATGGGTGAAGAGACAATGTCAAAAATAGGGATACAGCTGTGAAGGTTTTGGTGTTATTATGAGCATCTTTTTTTCACTAAAAATTGTCTAATTATAAAAGTTACCAAGATAAACTAAAAAGTCTTCTTACTCTTTCTGTGATGTCTACTGTATTAGATTTTAATGAGGGAAGTTGTGTTCATAAATCATAATAATCCATTAATGAGTACGAATAGATTGAGTTCAGCATGAGGTTTTCTAGCCAAATATGTATTAGTGCATCATAGTCTCAAACAGGTTACAACATCATTAGCAAAGTATTTGTACTAACTGTTGGAAGCAAGCATTTAGGCATGACACTGATGCCATGCACTCAAAATTTAGTTACCTGTGCTGATCTTTGAATTCACAGAACAGCCATTCAAAATTAAAGTATGCAATATAGGAGATATGGAAAAAAACCCACATAAATTGATGAGTGTATTTTTATTATTAAAATGTTTTCCCTCTGAAATGAAAAGCAACTAAACCAAAGCCAGAATAGGCAGAGTGAAAACTCAGAAGGAAAAGGACATAGAGAAGAGATTAAACACAAACTGAGAAGACAGCAGGAAAAGCTAAAAAAATTTAAATATTGGAAAGCATAATTTTGAGATTAAAAATCTGGAAATATGCTTTTGAGGTCCTTTCCAAGGGGGCTAAGAAGTGAAGAGTTGTAGCATTTACTGATCCAAACAGTTCTCAAAAATCCTCCAGCTGTCAAAACTCCACTGACTTGACAGACTATAATGAGAGATTATACACCTTCCACATAGGTTAATAGCTATATCTCTGATCTTGAAGTTTTTTAGCTCTGCTATCAGTGTCTTTCCAGCTGGCCAAACACCTCAAGGATCTGTGCCGTGCTCCCAGGAACTGTCACTGGTACAGAGTAAGTGCCGTGGCACTGCAAAGGACCTTCTGAGGGACCCACCCCAGGCTGGCACAGCCACAACAGGCACAGAAATGCCTTAAAAAGGTGCTCTGTCTTCTTAAGATGAGCTACTGCCTTTGCTTTTTTGCTACTCCCTCTTCACAAGTATTGTAATCTGTATTTAGAACTTTACATCTTTCATTAGCATTTCCGTTGCTTTAATCTTTGTATTAAAAGGAAGAAATAGAAACTTTTGGGTATACATATGTTTAAATGGAGAAAGAGAAAGCCTTTAAGAGATACAGGGAAACATGGCTGTTATTAGTTTTATTCATGTCTTCACTCATGTCCATCTCAATCCTTTTGATAGGACTGAACACTGGGTTCAGTTAGACCTATAGGCCCATAAGCAGCCAGTTATAAACTGTTTGTGAGAGCAGCAGAAAATATTATGGACAACACACAGTCTGTAAGGCACAAATGTCTTTTGAGCTTTCCTGGTGGTTCACACACTCAAGGGTGTGCCTCCACGTGACAAAGGACACGTTCCTGTCAATTCTGTAGGAAAGGCTGTCACCACTTTGGTAATAAATTGCAATGATTTAAACTTACCAGAAAGGGAATCTCCAAGCCTTAATGGAGAGTACAGATGGTTGATGTTGGAGCCATATGCAGAGCTGTCACATCCTGACCCCTCTTGCTACAACAGCAGTGGGTTTTTGGTTGCATCCTGAATGCTTGAGATGTTTTTTTCCTCTCTCTCTTGATTCCTGCTTGAGACAAGAGAGATGCTGAATGTCACAGTACATTTTAGCTCCTGACAGCAAGCTAAGGACAGAAATATGAAAAGGGGATGTAAAACCTACTTTAAAATATTTCTGTGGGTGAAAAAAAAGTAGCAGCTTGGTAAGTGGAAAAGGAGTCTTAGGCTCACCAGGGCTAGATGAGGTCCAGCACATGTTGGTCCTGACAGCAGATCACTAACACCAGATGGCTGCTCAGTGACCTGTTTGAAATGGCTATTGGTCTCCATCCAGAGTCTCAGGAACAGGTATCTGTATTACAGCTGGTGCTAACTGGCACCTTTGTTAACAGTCACAGCAGAAGAACCAAGGACCAAATGGCCTGTAGAGATTGAACTGTCCTCTCACCCTGCCACAGCAAGGTTGAAATGTATTGGCAAGAAAATCATCCCTTATGCTGCTGAGATGGGGATGCATCTTGTATTTCCAACACCTTCCCTCAGCAGCAGGCACTTCAGAAAATATGATCTGCTTTGCATTTTTGCAAAAGCTTTGCAGGCATTTAAACAATGGGTGTAAGCACATTTATTAAAGAAGTAATCGAAAGATATCTATAGTAATAATAGGTTGAATCTTGCATTTAGCTCTCAGTTCCATTTTTTCAGGTATGACAAGAAGCTACTGTATTCTTGCCATTGTATTGAGAAGGTAAAAACCAGACATGCACAGAAGTGCAACCCATAGTTTATTTGAGTACTTAGAATTTTATACACTTTACCTTAATTCACCTGGTTATGAAGGAAAGTGAATTAATGAAGAAATTTCACATGAAATGTCAGACTTTTTTGACGTGTACAAAATCAATAGTGAAACAACACAGATTATTCTCTCTCCTCCTGTAGCAGAGTGATGAGTAGGAGATGAGTAGCAGCCAACATAGATTTGTCATGAACAAATCATGTCAAACCAATTTAAACTCCCTCTGTGACAAGGCAACAGGCTCTGTGGATAGACAGAAGCAGTGGATGTCGTGTATCTTAGCTTTTGAAAGTCTTTTGACATGGTCTCAGATGAAAACTCAGAAGCAAACTAGGTCTAGATAAAACTACCAGAAGAAATGTGACTGCACCTAAGATACAGATATTAATGGAAAGTGACACTGAAGAAGGTTCTGCAACATTCTTTTCTAGAACTTTCTTTTTCAGTGTTTTTGCTAAATCTACCAGTGGCACAGACATAGGAAATATATTTTAGAATATCAGAGTAATTTTTACAGGTTCAACAGAGAGAGAAAAATGAAATTCAATGAGTTTAATGGGGCTGAATGTGAAGTATTGCATGTAGGTGAGAGTAATCAGTTTCCCAGATAGAGAACAGGGAACAGTCAGCAGTTCTGAAGAAAAACTTGGGATGATGGTTGATGGTAGGTGGAAAACAAGGCAATGATGGCAGTTGTAGGTGTATAGCCTAGAAGATGGGAGAAGTTTCTTTCCTTTCCACTCAACAGAACTCACAAGGTTTTAGCTGAGCTGGTCTTTGTATTCCCCACTCCTGGAAATAGGAGGACCAATAAGAAGCATCTGCAGGAGATCAGTGGAAAATATGAGCTGAGAAGAAAACTGACAGAAAAGGCTTTAAAATGTTTTTTTTTACCTTGAAGAGAAGACTGAGAGAACAGTTTTTAATTGTGAAAGAGACTGCTGTTCATGAAGCTCTTCTTCCCATTTCCTTCCATTGGGAGGAATAGGACAAAAGTGTCATAGTGAGCTTGGATATAATTATATTATTGAAATGATAAGAATTAAATTAAAGTTATTACTCCACCAATATTTTTATGTCTTATCTATTTTTTCCTCTATAAACACAATTTCTCAATTTAAAATGTGTTTGTATAGATATATATACTTATTTACATATGTATGCTTTTTTTGTAAAATAGAAATACAGAAAGTAGCCATTTTCTCTTTGAGTGTGTATGGTTTATTCATATGCCTTTTAGCACAGTGGGGAGAGATTTTTTTCCCCTATTAATTCTGCACACTGAATCCTGTAAATATTGGTAAATGCTAAAAAAACTGCTGAGGGCTCTGCAGTCCTGTGCAATTTGCTTTCTCTTGCTAGAGCACTTAGCACTTTCTAAGGCCTAAAATATATCCAAAAGGTACAAAAACTTTTTATTTATGAGCTGCTTATATGAACAGAACACAGATCTAAAATATTTTTTTAGTCTCCTAATACTGGTATTTATTTTAAAACTATGGCTCCCTTTATGCCCTGCCTGTTTGAAAGACACTGATTATTCTCTAAATGATCAATGTAACCACGATGATGGTCAATAAGGTTGAAGTAGCAATGCTGTGATATTCTCATTTTTGGTGATTTTTCCCCCCATTTTTGGGAGGAAAGGGCAGAAAATCAATGAAAGTCAGATACAGTGCAGAGCTCATTGTGCTGCTCACTATGAGCCTGTACCTCTGAGGCTTAGGAAGTATTACTGAAAGAACAGCCAGAGAGGAAAATGGTGGAAAAATTGCTATTTTTCATCTGGTTCTAGGCTCTTCACCTACTTAGAAATAAATAGCTCTTCTTTGGAAAAAAAGTGTCTTTTACTAAAAAAGAAATGAAAAAAAAATTAAAAAGGAGATTGATTTTCATTCTTAAGGTCTAATGGAGAGAAAGAGTACATAAAAATGTTATTTTAATAAGTGGTGTTCTGACTGAATACTCTTAAAGAATCATGAATTTCTGCCACCTTTATTACTTGGACCTCGTGAAGCAAAAGTTCAGTTCTTTTTATTTTTACTATGTGCTTACATCTTTAGCTAAAGAGCCCTCATAAACAAAACAATTCCCTATGTATACTATATGGCACCCAAGGTAAGCATGAAACCCTGTACTCAAAGCTCTGCTTTAATTTTTAAGAGAAAAAATGCCCACTTTGTTAGAGACAGAGACAGTTTCAGTGTTCTTGTCAGGCATCAGCAACTCAGCCTGATGAAAAATCAACTCAGAGAAAATCTGTGGGCTGGGATAAAGGCAGCTCAAGAGGTAAAGCAAAAGTTGTGCACACAAGGAAAGGAAAAGGAGGAATTCCTTCACTTATTCCCACCAGCAAGCAGGTGTTCAGCACCTCCAGGAAAGCCAGAGCCCATCCCATGGGATGGTGACTTGGGGAGACAAACACCAGCACTCCAAACATCTCCACCTTCCTTCTTCTTCCCACAACTTTATATATTAAGCAGGATACCATATGGCATGGGATATCCCTTTGGCCAGCTGGGTCAGCTATCCCAACTCTGTCCCCTTCCCAGCTCCTTGTGCACCCCCAGCCTGCTCCCTGGTGGGGTGAGGAGCAGAAGAGGCTTTGACTCTGGGAGCACTGCTCAGAAACTGCAAAACCCTCCCTGGATTATCAACACTGCTTTCAACACAAATCCAAAATAGAAGTAATGTGAAGAAAATTAACACTATTAAAAAAAAAACCAGCACATAGACTAAAGCAGACACCCCAACTTACAGTGGAGATGATGAGCAAGTGCTGCCCAAAGGGCTCTTGTCTCCCTCACAGTGTTCTCTCAGTAGTACAACTCTTGTTTGCTCACTCTCCTGCTCATAAGACACCATGTTTGATAAGGAGTTTGAGAAATCTAAATGTTCTCTTCATTTTTTTCCCATATTTACAGTAATGCATTAGCTCAGCTCTATATACAGAGCAGGAGAATTGGAGCCACATCCCCCGTGGAGTGTAAATCATTAAAAAGTCAAAAGAAATGTTGCACATGGGGAATATGGCTGAGCCTTTGTTCTGTGGTCAAATACAAGGAAGTTAAATGTTTTTGGTCACAATCTGGGTTTCACATAGCAGAAACTTAATCTGCAGCCTTATTGTATATGCTATTACATCATTTACATAAAGTTTGTAAGTTATTTTGACTACATAGTCAAAAATATTTTCCACCCTCTGTCACCTGTCAGTACTGGCAGAGCAAAAAATATCACTCAACTGAAAATACTCAATAACTAATGGCTGCTGGGGGAGCCTGAATTTTTAAAATAAATAAACAAAACAAAACCAATTTGCATCATCGAAACAGCATGTGACATCTCTGAATTCTAATTAAAGTTTGCACTTAGAACCCATGGAACGTAAATAAGGTTTGGACATTCCTCAGGCAGTCAAAAGGCTCCCTTTCAATTTATTAAATTCATTTAATAAGGCTTTTTAAAAAAAAACCAACAAAAAACCCCAACAATGACTTTTAATGCTGTCTTGTCACTTTAGATTATTAGCAACACATGTCATGTCCATGTTCAGTGGAGTTTGATGACCCACATTAAGTGGCTGGATGGCTGCTGGAAAGACTTGAATGAAGCTTGTGGACAGAGAGATCATGAGAAATTGCTCTGACAGTAGAGCAAAGTTGGGGGGAGTGCTTACTTCCTTGTCACTCAATTCTTCACCATGCTTACCAGTTTGTTTTTCTTATGTCCCAAAGGTCCCAAAACCTGTAACCATATTGTGCTTTAAGTAGAGCAGGGAAAATATGTAAGTGGCTTAGAAATATCCTTAGAAGTAACTCATGAAGCCCTTGTGGCTCTGAGACAAAATTCACCTTTTTTCATTTTCTCTTTGTCAAGGTCTATATTGAACCATTGGTCTGTATGGATAATATCCACTGGAAGTATAATCTGGTGTCTCTGGAGTCTGGAAGTCATTTCACTTAAATTTAAATATCTAAATGGAAGCCAGTAAAAAAGGTTCCCTTGTTAGTTGATGAAAAAGCACAGGTACCCCAAAAGCATAAATTCACCACATTCTCACATAAAGGTCTGAAAGAAATTAAAGGAATACAATTTTATATTTGTTGTAGAAAGCACAGACCACGAGTTTAGAAATTATACCTAATTTTTCAATGTCTGGAGGTGCAGGGATGAACTTGTCTCTCATGTCACCAAGGAAGATAGGGGGAAAATAAATGAATGGATTCATTTGGGTTTGAAGGCATTAATTTCATTCATTTTTAGAATCATAAACCACTTTAGATTAGAAGAAACCTCTAGAGTCAACTACCCATCCCAGAGTCAGAGACTATTGGAGCATATTATTCTTGCATATTTTTTCCTGCAGAGACTGCTCAGTTATTACTGATGAGAATTCTACCAAACAAAACACTCAAACTTCAATATTCACTAAATCCACTAAAGTGGATTTTAGATAGCATCGCAGAAAATATGCAATTCCTGCTGTGTTGACTTGCTATATATACTAAATCAAACTGTTAAGGAACAGAAACAATGCTCCATGCTTACAAATCCATCAAAAAAGAGGAAAATGACAAATATCTATTATGAACTATTTGCAAAGCATCTGCAAACCTAGAATTATTCACTAAGGACATTTGTGAATAATTTCACATAATGAATAAATATTTATGGAACACCAATAGGAAAGGCAGTAAATTTTGTTTGCTGCAAATCACTCATACAGCTCCTATCTTTATCTAAAGCTTCAAAAGCATTTGCTGTACTGTGTATCACTCAAGCTGTTTAAAATTATTGTTGATTCCATTCTAGTCCAGATTTTCTTAAATTTAAAGTGCCTCTTTGAAAATGCTGTGCAAAGTGGAGCTATATTAAATTAAATTTCTGTTCTGAGAAGAGAGGAAGAGATGAGGGGAGGGAGGGAGGGAGGGAGGAAGGAAAGAAGGAAAGAAGGAAAGAAGGAAAGAAGGAAGGAAGGAAGGAAGGAAGGAAGGAAGGAAGGAAGGAAGGAAGGAAGGAAGGAAGGAAGGAAGGAAGGAAGGAAGGAAGGAAGGAAGGAAGGAAGGAAGGAAGGAAGGAAGGAAGGAAGGAAGGAAGGAAGGAAGGAAGGAAGGAAGGAAGGAAGGAAGGAAGGAAGGAAGGAAGGAAGGAAGGAAGGAAGGAAGGAAGGAAGGAAGGAAGGAAGGAAGGTAGGTAAGGGAAGGTACTGTAACTTCATGAAAGTTATGGAGCATCATATGGAGATCATGTGCAGGTATTTCACTCACTCCAAAATTGTCCATATGCATCAAATACCTAATGAAGAAGAAAATTCTTCATTAATGCATTAAATGCATTAAAAATTATACTTTTAAAAAAGAACACAAGTGAAGAAGAGGAAAGGAGGAGAGAGGGAGAGAGGGAGAGAGGAAGCTTGTCTTTACTCTGTGAAAGAGAAGGGGTGAATGACCCCATGAAATGGGCTGTCAGTTCCTTGCCTTGCCCTCCAGTTGAAAAACTGTAGCCAATGCAGTGTGACTTATACTAAAGAGCAGTGTTTAAAAGGGTATTTCTGAAATCCCAGAGTCCCTACAGCTCAGTTTGCATCCAGCCCAGCCCATTCCTCCTTGCTGCAGAGCACAGCCCAGCACTCTGTGTCCTCCTCCCTCTTACTTTAAGCCTTGCAGGAACTCAAATCAACATATTCTTCCCAAATAAGTATAGCTTGTGAGGTGCTTTATTTTTTCCAATAAACCTCTCTTGGCTGACAGCTATCTTACAGATAGATGGGATATTTATTACTAAAATCATGTTTCATAATGAAATGCTATATCAGCCTTAGTTTCCCTGCAGTCTCAACTGTAATAGTATTTGCAAATGACTGTGATTGGTTTCCTGCCCCCCACCCCTGTAAACAATGTGCAATTTCTGTAATATTATTTTTCCTATTACTTTGATTTCCCGAAGGTTCCAAAGCTATTTCCACATTTACTGTGTTAGCATCTACAGCTTGCTCTTGCTTTGTAGCCCTGGAAGCATATTTCAAAATCTCATTCTTTGTTGCCTCTGTTTGTCAGGAGTGAAGATCCTCACAGACAGGATGAATAAAACAAGCTGTTATTACCATTACTATTACTATTACTGCTTTGGTGGCTTTTTAAACTTGTGTGACTGTTTTTACAGTAGCTAATGCAGTAAACATCTATAGGAAAAGGCCCAAAAGCAGTGCTGAAATGGTTTTCCATTTTTGGTTACACTTTTTATTTCCTCACACCACCATATAACATCATTGCTTTGACACTTATCCTGAAGCAGGGGTAATTTCACCCACCCTCTCTACCTTTCCCCAACACCCTCAAGCCTACTCTCCTCTGTAGCTTAGAATTCAAATTAAAAATGCCAGCAGAGATGAGTGGGTGTTGAGCCACTCCACACTTCCCCCATAGTATTAGCACAAAGCACCCTGGGGATGTTTTTAGGACATGTCCCAGATGTTTGAGCATCTCTCCCTAGACATGTCCCAGCAGAACAGTGTCTGTCTAAAATACTGTAGTACACCAAAGGACTCTGGGGACTCTTTTACTGATGTTTTCCACTCAGTAGCATCATTAGGACACGTCGTTGCTCTTCCACTAGGAGTTAATATTTTCAAGCACACATGGAACGTTGGGTTTCCTGCAGGTGAAGTGCTAACATCTGCTAGTCATCACAGCTGCTTGTTCACAACTCAACTACCTTTTGTCTCTCTCCTCAGAGGATGCTGTGGAAAGGCTTTTGGGATCCCAGCTACAATATTCCTCATCTGTGGTTTCAGCATCCAGCCTGTATTTCCATATTCAGACTTAATATAATTTATTGGATCAGTCCTTAGCTGCCTGCAATTCACTTAAATTCCTGTCTCCTCTCTCCCTTCATTGCATCAGACCTGTGTTATTCCTCCTTTTTATTACAATTTCAGGATGCCATGGATAATTTGACACACACTGTTATAATAGAGTAGTGTCTGAAAAATTTCATTATCCCAGCATTTTTATTATAACAAGTTTCTGCCTTCTTCTTCCAACTACTTATTTTCTTAGGAGGCCAATGCTTTTAACAACTTTATTGTTTTCACTTTTCAGAGTGCAGTTTAATACCTTTTTTTTTTTTTTTTTTTTTTAAGCAGCAGCCACATAACTCACTTTCACTTTACTGATGCTACTGATGACAGTGTTGTGCTGTAAGCAAATATTTTCCCATATTCTCTTTTTGGACTGTAGTCTGCTTATATCTCAGTGCCCTTTTTGAATTATCTAGGTAATTCTCCTTCATACAGTCTGTTACACAGCCTTAAACACTACTGTTTTTATTATTCCTCATTACTGCCTAGAAAGGAGGTTGCATTATTTCTGCTTACCTCCTACCCTTCATGCACTTATGAGCTACTTGAAGTGTTTCTCTACTCCTTGCTTTATATTTTATAAGCTTCTGAGTTCAATAGGCATTTATGTCTTCTGCCACAGAACTGACCAACCTTCCCAGCTTTAATGAGCTGAAATCCAAAATCTTACAAAATACATAACTAATCTCTTTGAGAGCTAAAGTGAAGGGCATCACACAAACCAGTTCAGAGGTGGAAGGCAACAATACCTTTCCAGAAATTCCCACCAGGCTGAATCTGAATATGCTGCTAAATCTAAGGGTGATTCAGCTCTATGAATCTTAATAGCTCCTGAGGTTTTACTTCATGTAGGTCTCTGGACTATTCAGCAGTGTCTCCTCTCCTACCAGCTGTGTCCTGCAGAGATCACTGCATTGCTAGGACATGGAAGATGTGCTTGAAACTGTGTGTGGTGCTCATCCCTCCTTTAGCACTTTCTCCTCCCCAGGAGAAGGCAGGGCCAGCAGTCACCTCCCCATCAGCTGGGCTCTGATTTATCAGCCTGGATTCAGGCTGGCTTTGATCCTTCTGCTTGGGGCAGCTACTTAGGCTGTCTTGAGTCTTGCACAGCTCAGGTCCATTAACCCTTTCCACCTTGTTACTGCAGTGCTGATAGTCATAAAGCTCACCAGTGGCATATTTCTTAATTATCTTTCCTGGAGGTCATATTTTTCTTTTACTTCAGCTACCATGTGTTTTCTTAGCTGGGACTGTTCACTGGATAAGCAAGCCACACAGATTAGACCTGTTGTATTTCCATCAGTTTTTTACTAGGCATGTTCTGTAAAATTGATCTATACATGTCTAAAGTCTCTGGTATCTGCAGCTCATGTTTTCCCACATGAGCTGCCCAGAAACCTAGTCACAATACTTACATTTATAGAGGAAAAAAAAAAAAAAGATGGCATATACAGATAGTCTTGGACAGGTGGTAACCCTTCCTGGGGCTGTATAGACAGGATTGCCATTAATAATGCATTATTAAGGAGACTGATCTCTTCTCATAGGCTCTGATCAACCAAAATCCATAAAGAACCATTTCCTAAATTCACTCTCTATTTTTTCAGTTTATGTATTTGTTGCAGGAATATGATGGATTTCTTATGCCTTTCACATTTGACCTTGTCCTACTACAGAGATATGTTGTGATTTGCCATGGGATTTCTTGATATCAAACTCCCTCCCTCTTCAGATTGCCTTTACTTTTGCTCATACCCTATTCCAGAACAAGCAACCTGGCTCAGTAAACAGGGAAACGTAAATGTAGAGCTTTACTTAAAGCATAAATATTCATGGATGATGAACAAAACCCATGACTGGCACAGAACTGCTGCTATTGCATCAAATTTCACCAATGTTCCTACAGCAAAATGGAAAGGGAAAAGGAGAGTGGTTCCTCCAGCAGTCTTTAGGAGGATGAGGAAAGGTCTTTCAGAACTTAATTCCCTGGGTTCAGGTCTCCTTGCTTGAAGCTGTTGGGGCTAAGAGGAAATTTGGAGCATTATCTCAGTTTTGTGTGTTGTAACATGTTCTGTCCTCACTGCATCTATGTTCACGTTGCCATGGTTACGTGGAATACAGTTGATTTTCTGATGCTAACACATAGTTCTGTAGGGAGCACACAGGGGGAAATGCAATAGGATTGGATGTACACAAGTGTCACTGAGGAATCTCACCTCCAGTGGGTTCATGTCAAGGTTCTGCTCCTTAGCAGGTATTGGCCAGATTTAGAATTGCTGGGCAGTGTCAAAACCTTTTGTTCTTCTATGAGTATCAGCCACTTTACAAACCTATAAAGGTTCTCCTGCACTCCAACCCAGGGATGCACACACTGACTCCTTTTTATTACAGAGGAGAGAGAAAGAAAATTATCAGTAGTATAGAGCAGGCTTGGGGACAAGAAAAGTGACTTTATCCTCAAAGTAGCAACACCATCTGGTTCACAGAATTCTGTCAGAATAGTCTTCTACATAGTTTTCAGGGATATTTTTTTTACTTCTCCAGAAAAATGATGTAAAAAATAATAATGGAGGTTGTAAAGTGAAGGTTTTAGTAGGTTGAAAATGGCAATGCTAGTTTTTTGTACATCCCTAATTGCTGCTCTCTTGCATAGCTTTAGGAGCCTTTTTTTATTTTTTATATTACACCTTCTGTTTCTCAAATTATATAGTGTAAAAATCAGAGTTAGGCTACTTTGATATCACCTCAAGGACAAGTGTGAACTTTATGTGTATCACAAAGGATTAATCTGTGTTTAAAGGCTAAAGAAAGGTTATTTTATAGGCTTAACAATTAGGTGTTATTTGTATATTTTACTATTTTATGGGATGTATGCTATTTTTTTTCTGTTTTAAAAAGTAGAGCAGAGCTCAGCATAGCCCTGTGCACATTTAATTGTGTGTGCTATTCATTGATCCACCAATGGAGCAGAAAGAACCCAGAAAAGGTGAAGGACTTGCAGGCATTTTGTGACTGGCTATAGGCAAGGAACTGGTCCTGAGGCAAGAGGGAGCCAGAAAAGGCTATAAGAGAGAAAATAGAAGGGAAATTAAAGCACTGCTATCTCTCTACTTATGGCTCGCTATTGCTCCTAACTAGAAAATTACATCCAGCTGTAGCCCAAACACCTAATGGCTTTTTTCTTACCCTTTTGCCTATATAAAAATATTCTGGGGGGGGCACTATTTTGCCACAATTTTCTCTCTTCATGAGACTTCAGGGACTCTTACACCTAAAGCACTTTGACCCATGGAATACTGAAGAACTTCAACTGAAACTCTCCTCTGGTTTCATTTACTGAAATATCCCTGGCAAATACTTTTGAGGATGCTGCAAATTTTATCTGAAAGATCAAGTCAATACTTGGTAAGATGAATAATGTTCTAAATTACCTATTTCTGTTAATTAACTAAATAGTTGGCCTAGGATACCCCCACAGCAGGGTAGGTCTATGATGTAAATGTCAGCCTGTTAAGCTGGGTTTCTCCTCATCTAGTTAAATTAAAAGCAAATCAGCTGGGTGCCAAACTGCCAGTCTGAAAACAATAAGTGTATTTGGAAATATATTTCCCGCTGAAAACACATTAAAAAACCCCAACAAACCCCACTCAAAATTCTTGAAAACATCACTGCTTGATACATGAATCATGTCTGCCATGTCTTACAGATTAAAACTTCTAATTGTGGGGCCATTCTACACCATACATTATGTACAGTATTTTTCTGAATTAATTGTTTCCTAGGAAGAAATAACAATCACAAATTAGGAAAACTCCAATATATTCCATTTATAATAATCAGAACAATTTGATTCTTGCATATCTCAAATGTTAAGGTTTTTAAATATTTATTGGCTAAAAAAATAATTCAATTCCTTGATGGTTAAGAAATAAATCTTGTTTGTCCAAAGTGAAATATTAACATCCTACATATACAGCTTTCATTGATTCATTTAAAAGGTCAACAATAATTGTTAAAAGCTACTTTAAGTTAGCAAGATAGGAGAGTTTTATTTTGAAGATAGTGAAAAAAAATTTTAATAATTTTCTCTCTATTATTATTTTTAGTGAGCAATCTATCGGCATGGATGATAATTTACAAAATATTTTCTCCAAACCACTAAAAGAACTAAAACTAAATAAGGATGAAATAGAGGGCATTTCTTAAAGAGGACTTGGAAATAGCAGGAGTCACTCTACTACCTGTTCCACACCATGAAGAAAGAGCTGAAGGTCAAGTGGAAATTATTTTATTTCAGGAGAACCTGGCATCTGAAGCTTGCAGGAGATATGCTTAAAGCAAACAAAAAAAAGTGGCTTCTCTGTATCCCATCAGGCACTATTGAAATTTAGCTGTTCTTTATGTATGAATTCCTCTGAATTTGTAGGTTTAGGTTTAGTTTGGCTGTGAATGTCTAAAGCCTCTGCCAGATTTCAAACAG
Source organism: Phaethornis superciliosus (assembly GCA_023637945.1). NCBI lineage: Eukaryota > Metazoa > Chordata > Aves > Apodiformes > Trochilidae > Phaethornis > Phaethornis superciliosus. The sequence goes on from JAJQWJ010000011.1 coordinate 3,798,390, forward strand.
CCTCAGTCATAACAGTGGTGTGAAAAAGGAGGTTAACAAGTTTCCCTTTTTCCTGTCTAATCTCACAGCATTTCTATGCCTCAGACCCATTCTTCCCAGGGCCTATCATTCCATGAAATCTCAAGTAAAAGCCCATCTGAGTTCATTTCACAGAAGAAGGAGGAAACCTCTGAGCCCCTTAGCACTTTATTATGCACCAGCCAACCCTCTGCATCACCACTGACCCTGCCAGTAAGGAGTAATGATTCTTGCATGACAGGCAAAATTATATTTCTAATCACTTATGGCTATCAAAGGACACATGATATGCTTTGCAAAAGGAAGATGATTAGCTTTGTTGTCCTGGCTAGCTTCCAGTTTGACAAGCCCTGTTTGGTGAATACAAATCTAATGGTAGTTTCAAGTATAGCTCCTTCTTCCCTTAAATGTCATGCAGCATGGCACTCTGAGCTATTGAACAGCTGCCATGCTCCTCTGTGGAGATGTCTGTTGAAGAATATATAGCATCATTTAAAAGCTTTGGGGAATTAAAAGAAAAAAAAAAAAAAAGTATTTATTTTTAGATGGGAAGGGAGAAGGTTAGAGAGGGACAGAAAGATTTCTGATTATGGTAGGAAAGAGTGGAAAATAGATCAAGTAGTAAATAAGGCCAACTAATGAAATATTCTGTAGTATGATGTTCACTGCAATGATTAGGGACAGCTGATTCCTCAAAATATTTTTATCCTTTCTTAAAATGAAATTAGATTAATTTTTAAGTATTCAGAAGCCATCCCTCATCTGACTCATAGTTTAATTAATATTTTTAACCAAAGATCAGTTTCTTTTGGTGCTGTGATTTTGTGCTTCTGGCTGTCAAAATCTGGGTTACACCAGGTGTGCCTTTAAAAGGGTGAATGAAACTTGAGAAAGACTCAAAATCCCAGAAAAAGAATAAAAACCTGTGAATGTTTAACAGGTACATATGAAAAGCACTGCTTGAGAACAGGATTTGTCCAAGATGGGTGGACAGAATAAGCAAACCAGGTGTCTATATCAGTGTGATAGGATGGTTGTAACCATCTCCAAACATGCTGTTTCATGGATCTGGAGCACAGCACTGAAATCATCTTCCCACCCTCAGGTCTCTCTGGGCTGATGTAAGACATCACCACAATCCTTAGAGATGTTGTAAAAATTATTTGGATCAAATGAGGGACAGAGAAAGTCATGCTAGTAGGAGATCAGAGAGAGATGAATAGATGGGATGTATTATTCTGAGTAACTGGTTAGTATTATATAGCTATGTTTTATTTTTTGTTTTTGTTTTGATTATTAGAATTTTATGTCTTTCTGTTGGAAATTATTTCCCCTGAGCAAACTCCAGTTATTTTTAACTTTATACAAAACAGAAGGGAATGAAGAAATTCACTTTGTCTATCTCTACAGATTGCCCACAAGTGTCCTCCAGCAAAAGGCTGTAGTGAGCATGTGGCTTATGTTATAAGAGGCTTTGAATATTCAGTTTTTTGAACTATATAACATAGTTCACCACTGAACAGGTGTGAATAGGATAAACTGATGAAAAAACATTGCTGTAGATTTCATATAAAAAATATTCAGTCTATTACTTTTTAGCTGTCTTTTAACCCTCTGTCTCCTCTACCACCTTCTCTTTTTAATATGTGTGAAAATCACTTTCAGTACCAGTTTGTTTTGTTTTTTTTTTTTTTTTTCCATATTATTGGAAATAAGTAAAACTGTGAGGAAAATAACTTTATAGAAAATTTAATAAAACTTCAAGTGCACGGATCACGTTTAGTGACAGATGATAAGCTGCATTCCTAATTGGTATGAACAAGTAGCTTGGACAAATAAAATCATTGCACATGCCCGTTCTGACAGAACAATTTATTTTTCCCCTCTGTGCAATCATCATTATTGTAAAGACAGTTGTAGGGACAGTTGTGATTTAAGGCAGGGACTGTGCTATTCCAGACTTGTACACTTCCTAAAAATACAGAGCCCCGTTTTGGTTGCTCCCTTGCCACTACCATGATTAACATGATTAGATGGAATAATTTTGTAGCATTTCACTTAACAGAGATAAACTATTGCTGCTTATGCAATCATAATGTGCAATGTCAAACACCCTCATTGCTATAAAAAAACCCCAGTGCTATAGTTAAACCTGTTGGAATAATACTGTTAAAAGAAATGTAGGTAATTGAAAATGATACAGAAGACATTTTTTAAAAAATTAAAGTGAGGAGGGGAGTGATTGCTTAGATTTTCTACTTCCAAATGTTGGGTTTTTATTGTTTATTTTGGAGTGGAAACCTAACGCCAGCACAAGTTTTGTGGTTGGCAGCAAAGCTCTCCAATTTGTTGTGTATTTTGCTTCACTGAATGCATCTAGCAGAAGCAGTCCTGTATTCATTACACTGCCACAGCTATGCTTCACAAATCCCACTTGCAAATATGAAAAAATTCCTCCTTTTTCAAAGCCTATCTTTGACCTCTCTTCTGCAAAGGCAGTTTCCTAGAACTAGTTATCAGCTGAGCCAAAAAATTTCCATAGAGATGAACTGTTTCTTCTCTGATCCAGAGCAATCAGGGATGGTATATGTTGTTCTGACCCAGCCTGAGCAGAGATGTCAAATTGAATTTCCTAGATAACATGGAATTCTCATGTTATTCTCCACTTCATACATACCTGTTCCTTTCTGAATAAAAGTGCTCATATTTTCCACCAGAAAATAACCTTTCTCTGTGTGTGAAAACTTAAGGAATGTTTGGGGTTTTTCTTGAGGTCAGCTTAAAACTAAACAGAAATCTTGGCAGTTCTTGCAAAAAGGAATTTTTGTCCTTTGGTACATGGATGCTTCTTTTTGACTGATGTCACAAATGATGTGGGCTTTTTGGGCATATTCTGCCACCACCACTTGTAGCAATCTAAGCCTTTTCCATCATCAATAGCGGAGACAAAGTAACTCCACACAGTGATTAACTCCTTCCTGAGATAGGTGTCTAAAATGGAGGGAATTAACTGCTCTCTGGATCTCTTTTTCTTGACTGCAGACAGCTCCTAAACACTTAACTGTAATATGTACAATTGGGTGGGATGGATCATATCCTTACCCATTAGATTCACTTTGTTTTTTAACAGACACAGGTCTGAAAAAGCAACCAAGAAACTCAGGTTTTATATTCTCCTGCTGATCTGCCACAGTGTCTTGGGTAATCTTGTTCCAAAGTATGTTTCACTATTTCATTCCATGCTTTCCTGTTTATTTACTTTGTCCTAAAAATGGGCTGGAGGAGGAGTAAGTCAGGATTTCTCCTTCACAGTCACTGGTTTTAAAATGGAAAGGACCAACAAATTAATTAAATGTGACATATATTGTTGTTCACTTAAAAGTTTAGCAGCTGGTTGCAGTAATCACCTGTGATCCTTCTATTTCTCGTAGAGAGAGACATGCAGCCTTTGAAAGTAATTCATGCCTTATATATTACATATATTAAAAGTTAGGTGAAACGGAAGCAACCTTAAAAGCTAAAAGTCAATGAAATCACCAGATCTGTGGTTCTGACACGTAATCACTTTCTTTGCTACTGCTCATTTGAACTTCTGTGGCTTTAGTTTCTATTTTCCCCTTTTCCAATAGATGAAAGTTAACTTCAGGAATCCAGAGAGTTAAAAAAGTGATGAAATTTCAAGTTGAAGATCTTTTATTTAGGATACAAGAGAGAACAAAATTAAAATACCTCCTGCCTACTGAGCAGGAACTTGTCTTCATTAAGTGAACAGAAGCACTGAAGATGCTTTCAAGATAGACCATATCCCTTGGGTCTGACAAAAGCAGAAAAAGAACAATTAAGATTAATGTGACTTATATGAATATGTCAGGAAGAGTAGGCAACCTGCTTCTGTCTCTGACACAAGCACAAAATTCCCCCGTTAAGATGCAGGCTCTGCTGTGGCACCATAAGGAGTTTGTGTCCTTTGGTGTTTCAGACACTCCCAAGTTGACACAGCAAAAAAGTTCACCTGAGCACACTCTTGCTGTGACTACTTGCTGTCTCATAGAGAAGAAATCTAACTTATTCAGAGCACAAAGATATCCCTGTGGGCTGACAAGAAGAATAAAATTATTTCCCACCGGAGCTGAAAATGAACACAAACTTCATCACTGTCTGGTCCAAATGCAAAAGTCATTCTTTCCTTCTTGCATAATAGGAATATATTAAAAGCCACACTGATAACATTGTAGAAAATTATGCAGAATGAAGGAGAGCCTTTCTATAGCTGAAAATAATAATAAGGAAAAGGCAGAAGACAATGCAAGTGGAGACAGTAAGCCAGTCTGACAGGGCTTAAAGCATACAAATGAATTTTGGGTGAGGAAATAAAAATATTTCCACTGTGAAAAAATAGGCTTCTTGCATGGACATGCACAAAATTTCTTCCTTTGATTCTGGATGAAGAATAACTGAGCTAAATAGTCTGCTTGAGTTAACCTGAAGAAACTCCAGTGCTGGGGAAGCCCAGACAAATCCATTCTGATCTTCACAGTAGCTATGCAGCATATTTCTGGGGGTGACTAAATATTTTCTATTTAGAGGAGAAGTTTTTTCGTAGCAATGGTGGTCAAAGATTAGAAACTTTCAGAACAGACATTGTCTTTTTTTTTTTTTTTTTTTTTTTTTTTTTTAATATTTTGCAAATTCAAAAGTTTTTGAGGTATCCCAGAGAAATTTTTGCATAATTATATTTGCATGATGGATGGCTGTTCTCTCTCTTGCCTCTGCAAACAGTATCACACCACTTCTCCTGACCTATCTTGACACTTACTTTGGGATAAGTGATTCTTATATCTCCTCAGTCATGACCTTGGCCATTGAAGGAAAAGTCAGTCCAGAAACAAAATTAAGTGGGAGCTGTTTTGGCCCAGATGCTCAGCAGAAATGTGGCTCTCAGGGCAAAATGGCATGGTCTGCATCTATCCTAGCAAAGTTGGGCATGCTTGGGAAGATTCCCTAGCACTGGAGCAGGAAAACACATCAGAAGGTTTCCTGGCATGATTTTGCCTCATTCCAACAAGCTCTTTGCCTGAACATCTTCTGGAGATGGCAGCTGGAGCAGCCCAGGAGCCATTCCAGCAGGCAGTATGCACACAGACATCCTGCTCTGGGAGCTGAAACAGTTTGTTAGAAAAGGTAAGAAATGCCCTGTACCAGTTGTTCTCATTGCTTGAAGGTATCTCTGGACACATCTATTTTCCTGCTGTAGACGTAGCCATAGTGAAACTTGTTTTCACATGTGAGCATAGGAACAAGTCAAATACTAGCTGGAAAAAATTTACTCAGAGGAAGAAAAGCTCATGATAATGATACATTTAAGATGATTTTATTACACTGCTTATTTTTAAACCTAGAAGTCTGATAAAGTGTTACATAAAGAAACTCACTTTGCACTTATGTGATGCAGATTTGTCATGGTTTCTCTAAAATGAAAACTCATTTCTGAAAGACAGCATAATTTTGAGGGCACACAGATTTTACTTCCTCAGAATTGAAGGCATTCTCATGCACAGCTTATTACACCAATAAAACAGAAACAAACTAAAGGTCATATACATGCTCACTGGAAGGGACTGGAAATATAAATACAATCTTTTTGCATTTCACTTCCTGAGTATAGTGGGGTTTACTTAGGTGAGTAAGGTGAATACAGCAGCCTGGAAAGGTAGAGATACAGAGGAAAAGAACAGATTGTATTCTGAACTCCTGAGCAAACAGACAAATAGATTTCCCAAAATAAATAACCTGTTCTCTATATCAAGATCCCATGAGATTAATTACTCTACCTGACTTGTATTCTATAAAAAAATTCACAATATTGTCATTGAGAGATTGCACCAGACAAAAGCAGCTCCAATAGTCACTGTAATTTGAAAGCCTCTGTTTCTATTACATAAAATTGACCTTTCCTTCTGCTAGACTTCAGTGTTGACCATAGTATGGGTTTTATGAAGTGAATGAAATAATAGGAAAATATAGATTATTGACAAACAAAATTTCTCAAGGGATTTTTTTTTTAAACTCCCAATACACTTATCTTTAAACGTGCTTGAACCATCAGGATGAGATAACATAGTAAAAGATCTGGAAATGTTCTAGGACATGTATTAGAGAATAATGATTTTCTGAAGTAAAAAGGCTTTTGGTATTACTCTATTTCTGGCCATTATGGCATTAAGAAAGATATTACATCAGTTAAAAATGTGTGGTGAATGCAACAAAACTAATTTCAGTTTTTGTAGAAAGAGAATAAGGAACATCTGCTTTCATTGGAGTCATTTAAGAAGGAAAAAAGAGAAAAAGGATTCAAATCTAAGATTCAGTCACTTTCTGGAGCATATGCCTGCCATGATACAGGTATCAGTCCTAATCCAAAAGAGCAGATAATATAAGACATGAAAAAGAGGACATAGAATGGAACCTCAATGGAAATTAGAGGTATGAGACACCTAATCAAGTTATGGAGTTGGTTTATACTTTGTCCATATTAATGTGTTTTTGCATTAACCCATTTCATAAATATCTAAAAAACCCCAGACAAACAATCAAAGAAATATCTTCTTTCTTAGAAAGTATTTTTCTTACCATTTCTTGATATCATATGATTCACATGTACTTCTGGATGAAGACCAATCAATGCCATAAAGTGGTCTTTAATAAATATTCTCTAGATGCTTGCTGGAGATTTAATCAGAACTTCTTGGAAGCTTAAGTGGTAGATAAAGATGAATTCATTGCCCAGGCCATACTAACTTCATTGGCAAGAAATTTTGAGATGTCTCTCTTTATGAGATTTGTGAAAAGCCATGGGTGAAGCTGTAGGTACTTTCAGTTCTGAGTTGCTGTAAATACTGGTGAAATACTTGGAGATTCAATGGGCTGGCTCTAGTCCACTGCCCATATAACTTCACAGGGACTTGAATATTTGCAGGATGACCTTTGAAAATGTGTTCTTTCAGGGGGTGGGAAGGTGGAAAGCCTGGGCAAAGCAAGTGCTAGGACAAACAGAGCTGTAGTCCTGGCAATGCTAAGTGTATGCACTAAGCACTTGAATCTGCTCCCAGGACATAACTAATAATGACTCTAATTTACTCATAATTACTGCTTAGTATTGTAGCCATACTATATCTCCTATGAATACTCCATGTGAACTCATAGGGAATGGAAGAGAAAAATTAGTGTTTAAAGTAACAACATAACATGGATTACTACCATTCTTAGCATAGAGAAAGAAAAAGTAGGAATCTTGATCCTATTTTTTTCTTAATGATAATTTGATCTATAGGGCTTTTGACATTACACTTGGGATACTAAGTTGATTTTGTTGATTAAAACCAACAAAATATTCTCAATTATTATCTGTAAATCATTTGAGAAAAAAAGACTATTAAGAATAAAAAGGAAATACAAACCACTTAGAGGTTTTTATGATCTCTTCACTAAGGGCTTTCAGCTGGGAGTAGTCCTCTGTCTTTTGTTTCTTTCCACCAAAGAAAATTCATAGAGTATATTTTATTTTATTATCCTTTCAAAATGGTAGTGAGCAGTAAGAGTATCATGACCTACATACCTTGTCAATACCTGGACAACTGAGTATATTACATAAATGGACAAAGAAATCACTCATGTTAAGGTATCTGAATCTTCTTAGTACATCATCAATGTACAACGTTGCTTTTGAAAAAGCAAATTATAGTCACCAAGTCAATAAAAGTGAGAGTATCTCTAACTGGGTCAGTCAAAAGAACCTCTAGAATTTTTCATCAAGATGCCATTGTTCCTCTTCTGTATTCCAAAGCCAATTTATACAAATGAATAACTCCTCAAAGCCTTGATGAAGCACTGGGGTGGTTTATATGGAAGGCACTGATGTAAAGTCTATCCAGACTGCAGTTCCCAGCAGGAACTGTAACATCTTAATTAAAAAGATGTCTCTGCATAAAGTAACTGCCATCTAAAAACAGAAGTAAAGGTCAGCTTTTTCATCTGTTTTTTTATATAGAAAAGAGGGCTATTACAACCTATATTTATTTATATTAGCATCATTATAAGGTTTTGGTTTTGTTTTTTTTTTGAGAAAAGCAGAAGTCAAGGTGAGCATGGGGACAAGACTGCTGAGACCAGGGCTTCACAGGCTACTGGAGGGTCCTCTGGTTTTCTGTGTTTGTATGTGTGTTTTTTTGGAATATGTGCTCAGTCTCCCTTCCAACTGGACAAAGGGAATCCCTGCAGCCTGGCTTTATTGGATAGGGATACAAGGACTACCCTGGAGCTGGAGTCCCTCAAAACAGAGAAGCATAAATTACTCCAGTATTGATGAGAGGGAAATTCATGTTTTATATACTGGTACTATAGTCCAGTCTAAGAAAATTACACCTTTATCTAGTTCTTTAAGCCCAAAATATTTTCTTGGTATTATCATTGCTTATAGAGTATAGGGTTTTTATACATATATATATATTATTATTATTATTTTTAATTATAATAATTGCTTAAATACAAGCATTTTTCATTAGAGACTCAAAACAAATTTCTCATCCATTCTCACTCTTCAGTCTCAATTTCTATATTTTCCAGTTCAACAAAACGATTTATGTATGTTTATTGCTACAGCTCTCAAAGTTTCATTTAAATGTCAAAACTGTAACATTATAAAATGCTTTATCGTTTTGCATTGTCTTCTGTCATCTTACTAAAAAGGGCTCAAAACAGGAATTCCAAGAAGCACTGCATTAAAATGTATGTATAATTAATGTACAAAATTACTCTATAAAGAATAAAGCCTGAATTAAACACTTGTTTTCATTTGCAATAAATGAAATTATTTTTCCCCAAGCTGAGCCTGTTTTTTCCAAGATGGTAACCGGAAACAGTCTCCCTCTACTTATATAAACTCATGAACTTTCTTATTATTTTTTTTCTTCCTGCCCCACTGAGAAGGGAGCTTGAGTAAGCAACAGGTTGGGAGCTTGGCTGTACACCAAGGCTAATTTACTATGCATGTCACACCAAGACTGGGTTTTTTTGCCATTATATCACTTTATATAAATCTCTGTTGAATTTCATTTGGCATTTATTGCCTAGATACTCTGCCCTCTAAGGTTCCTTTGAAATTCTTCAGTCTGTCCTTTTCCTAAGTGCCTCATATAAGGTTGGATCATGACCATTCACATTATCCAAGAGTCTACTAAGTCTATAGTTTCTTAGTGTTGTTTCTAATTTTCCCAATGAAGAGCTGAAGTTTGAAGGACTGTTACTCCCTGAACACACCTGGAAACTTTCTAAGCACTGGTGTCTCCTCCTCATCTTTTTGTCTTCAGATACAAAATTTTAAGTGAAAGGTTATGTACTGCTATAAGTAATGTATGTATTTTATCTGGCAGTTCCTGTAGCACTCTAGAGGTAATACCCTTTGGAAATTGGTCCTGGAAATTTGTTAGTGTTCACTGTGTCTATTTGTATTACATCCTCTTTCACAGATGCTAAATGAGTGGTCAGAGCACTGCAACATGACCTGGCAACCCCATGTTGAGTTCTGATCCAGAAACATTTCCCTTGCCTATCTGGGCACAATGCAGGAGATTTTTCTCAAAACCCCACCATGGATTGGCACAAATACTCTTGTGGACAGTGAGTGTGATTCTTCCTTTATTTCACTACATTAGTGGCATCCCTGGTGGTGGAATATTTGGTTTTCATGCCATCCTTTACTGGTCAGGTTTAAAACCCAAATATCAAATATGTTTTAGGCATTTAAGAAGAAATTCTTTTAAGGCTTCTTCTGACACTGCAAGATTTACAGAACAACTTAATATTAATTGGGCAAAGGAATCTATGATCCTAGTGATTAGGGCATTCACGTGGCAAGGGTGACATGAGTCCCTGACATTCTAATGAATATTTACATAACTTTATATGAAGTATTCACTGGAGCAGAAACAGCAAGTTGCCTAATCACTTACCTATAGAATCATAATTTTCTCCCCTTTCAACTCAATTAATTTTTAATTGAGCCTCACAAATAGGAACAGCCTCAAGAAGAGGAACCATCTTCACAGAATGTCATAGCACTTAGAGCATTTACCTAACATTAGTTCTCAAAGTCCCTCAAAAACTGATGAAATTCAAACCTGTTGCTCACACTTTCTCAGGAGTCTGGACAAAGGGAGAACATTGCTATCATCATGACTTTTTTTTTTTTTTTTTTTTTTTGTCACAGTTTTTGGAAAAAAATCATATTTTTTTAACTATTTCTGTGAGGAGGTTCAGCATTTTGAGTTAAAAATGAAGAGGCCTTTACAACGCCAAAGAGGACTTGAGACATGTTCCTCACTTTGCTAATACCTTGGTTCCTTGCTAGACTTGGGGTTTTCTCATTTTGTTTTCTAGTCTTTCTGGTAAAAATTCTGTATCTGCATACCTTTGCTCATTTTATCTAGCAGACACTTTAGAATATTTAAAATCTGTGGAAATAGGAACCCCATGGCACAACTATTGTAAACTCACATGTTTCTCAGTTCCTGTGGTCCCCAGATGATGGAGCAGTGGCTGCTTTTCCAGGACAAATCACAGACACCATGGGAATGCTTCCACGCAGTGGATTAACAGCCAGCAGAACTTTGGAAGATCCGTGTTCTCTTTTCTCTTCTGCTTAACAAGACTTAACTCCTCACCTCCTGTGTTTTTGGCAAGTTGCTTAGGCAGCAGGTTCAAGGCAAGGATGCAGCAGCAGGGCCAGATGAAGAGCTTTGCAGTGTGCAGAAAGGGAATTCAGAATTCAGTGGGCTGGAAAGACAACAGGAAAACAAGAGCAGCTTTAGCAAAAAGTCTGGGGACCTCCTTTGTGAGGACAGCCAGGATTCAGCTCCACTTCCAAAAGCTGTTTATGTGTCTTCCCCAGTTGTGATTTCCTGTAAAATGGATAATGTCTCAGTAACAGGGAGTGGAACCTCAGGCTGTTTCTGCCCACAGCCACCAATGAGTGCTATAAACACTACACTGCTCTAAGAAATGGAAATTAAAATGACCCTTGATGTAGATGGGGCAATCCTCGTTCTTAAAAGTTCTATTTTCAGGTATTGAAATAAACTCCATCAGCAAAAGTTATCATCTCCTCTATATTTGTTCTCCCTCCCGACACATGTTCCCTTTAACCAAGTCTTGGCAACAATATTATTCATATTTATCATCTCCAGACTTTCTTTTCCCAAGTCACTTCAGCAGAGTCTACAGAAGGTTTACAGAGAAGACACAGCTGGTATCTCAGCTGCCTGGATCCTAAATGGACTGAGCCAAAGACACAGCAGCCTGCCAGCTCTCTGGAGCCAGAACAGCTTTCTTGTTCACAATCAGATTTATGCAAATATCCTGGCACTGGTCTAAAAATACCTGGATTTAGTCAAGAGAGGCAGGGAGGTGTAGAGGGCTCATACCCTATCCCTTTTATCTCATTGCAGTATCAGGTGTCTGGAGACAAACAGTGATCCCAGGACTTTGTTATCCCTAGACACAGACTTATTTTCTGACTAAAAACCTCCAAAACAAACAAAAAGCCAACAAAACATGCAACCTAACAAAAACACAGGTGCTCTCTCGGAGAGGAAGAATTTTGCTCTTTGTTTATTGCTCACCAGCATAGACTGAGTTTGGGACCACAGTTAGTTGAAGGGATCAATGAACTGATAGAGGGCAGGAAATGTACTGTGCTTGTGTTTCCTGAGAGATAATCAATACTGCCAGATAGACATACTGAGATATGAACAGAAACTGAACTGCATCTCCTAGGAGATGGACAGCTTGCTGTATTTCTGGCCAGCTATAAATAATTTTAGTAAATAGACTGGTAATTAGATTTAAATTTTTAATTTTTGAGGGACATAAGAGATCAGACTGAAAAGCTCCTGTCTTTCTTTGGTATTTTTTTGTTAACTGGGGAAAAACATGAAATTTATTCCATCAGATGATACAAGGGGCTCTTTTATGATATTTATACAAGCTGTAGGTTACTTGGTGACTTGGGCTATACTACATGTTGTAATTAATCTGCAAATTGTTGGCCTTTTGCTGAATTATGGGAAGAAAATTTAAAGGCTTATGTCAGAATGTCTGCAAAATTAAATCAAATTATAATGTTTCTTTTGGTACAGAAAAGAAGCTATGCTTAGCTTTATCTCCATAAATTAGTGACAAGGCAACAGACCTGGAGATTAGGAAAAAACAAGATTATGTCCCACTGTCCAGTCTATAGAAGATAAGATCAAGAGTGAGGAACAATATCTGTGATTCTCCCTTGCTGACAGGATTATAAATGGAGATGGTAGTGGGCATCACTGCAGGCAGCCCTAAAAGATAAAGATGCACTGATAAAATAACTTGAGAACCTATTTCTAAGCTGCAGGCTGAGGAAAAATGTCTCACTAAATGTTACAAGCTGCAGACATCTACAATTCCATGGGTGAAATTACTTAGAGAAACTGTGACCAGAAGAGTGTTTTTAAACTTTGGTGTATCCCAAAGGAACTCCTCAGATTTAGGGGTTGACACAAATGTCCCTTCACAGTGACACTGAAAGTCAACTCTGTGTCACTCATGCCTACCAAAAATGAGGAAACCCCCCCCCCCCCATTTCCCATGGATTGCATCTCCTTACTTTTTTGTGCTGCAGTGTGGTGAGGGATTCCACAAGCTCTTATTTAGGTGGCAAATGAGAGCTTTGTTTTTCTCTGAACCTAACAGCTATCTATAGGGGAACTTCAAATAAACAAAAAGTTCAGCGGGCACCTCTTTCATCTGGGTTCATCCAAAACCATTGCCTTCTGTGCAGTTTTCTGTATTGTCACCAAAGTAATATCATTTTTGCTCCATGGGTTTTGGTCATTCTCCCGGAGTGGACCTACTGAGGCAGTTTGCATGATCACCTGGATTTGTTTTGCTAGATACAACACAGGAATCAGCAGGCATTTCTGGAAGATATATTGAAGAGCTTCCTGCTGTTCTCTCAAGTAGTTTATTATTGGCAGAGCATCATAAGTGACTAGAAAGCCTTGCAAACACATACAGAGACACAGTCCCTGCTGAGACAAATTTAGCGTGTAGCTCAGCCAAGTGATAAGAAATCAGGTGTAAGAACTCATGTTCTGTACACCAGGCAAAACTCAACACTTCATTTCTTTTTCTTTTCTTATTTTAATGTCATTTTACAGATCTGCCCTTCTTTTTTTGTTTGCTTCCTAATATTTATTTTTTTTCCTTTAAGATTATGGAGCCTGATGAGAAAAAGCAAGCCATAAATTGACATCATGAAATCCACCTCCTCTTTCCTCATGTGTTGTCATTTCGTTACTTCTGCAGGGAAAAGGACTGTGAAAAGATAGTTGGAAATGCTTTTACTGAACCTTTCATTTTGAAAGCTTGACAGCACGATGCCCTGCACTTCCCACATCATCTGTTCCTTTCTTCTTGCATACATAAACTCCTCAGATTTGTGAGTATATGAATGCAATTTAAGAAAAAGAGAGAGATGCAGAGCAAGTTCCTAAATACTCAGAGAGAAATTCAAGGCTCCAGAGCTGCTTAGAAGGTTTGCTGGTTAGTATCTACAACTGATTGGCTCTGCTCCCAAAGTATGTTTTAGATTTAAGGAGATGTGATGCAGCTGAGCAATGCAACTGAGGACAGTAACATCACAGGAAAGAGCAGTCTGTCTTTCTCATTCTTTCAGCTATCAAAGTCTCTTACAGTAAATTAAGTAGTTTGCTTAAAGATAAGTTAACTAAACTGCTTAGGGTGAAAATTATGGAGCTATTTATTCATAGGATAGAGCCAATTTTTAAAAATTTTTTGATAATGCACCCTAATCTCCACTCACTAGTTCAAACTACCTATAGACATCTATACTTAAACACAACAAGCCATCGGCTCTATGAGTAAGTGTGGGAATTGGCAAGTAAAGCCCCAACTCATACCCCAAATTCACACTGTAATTAGCTTATAATTTCAATTCACTGATTCCCAAAAATATGTTCTAACATCGCTTGAGAAAGTTTCACATGAGACTGAGCAAGGTCTGACTGTTAGGGCTGCAATTTTGCTGTACATCCTCTGTAGTATCCCCAAGGTAGCTAATCTGAATTTCAGGCTCAGTGTTTATAGCAGTGCCAGTTGACAAAGAACCTGGGAACTCAGGGCAAGCACAAGAGTGGGATTGTGGCAGCATAATCTGCTACACTGGGGAAGTTTTTTAAAAAGTCCTTTTGGCTGTCTGTATGACCAGATATTTATGGGGAACTATAGGAGGGGTTGCTCTTCCTTTTTTGAGCTATTTTGGTGTGTGTAGCAGTAGGTCTATGCTTTTAAGTACAGAAGGCCACTTTTTCTTCTCACAATTTTTTTTTTTTTTTTTTTTTTTTTTTTTTTTTAGGTGTGCAATTACAGTTATTTCAATGAAGTTCCTGGCTGATTCCTGAGTAGGTAAAAGAGAGAAGCAGCCTTGTCAAATGGCAAGAACACTGGAGATTTTCAGGGAGTGGATTATAGTATTGCCTGATCGAAGATAAAGCTGAGTACCCTTGTACCATTCTTATCTTATTTCAGTTTTACAGAAGGGGATATCACACCTTTTTATAATGTGCTCTGAGATGTTCTGATGACAGCAGCTCCTTAAGAGCTAAGTGGCATTGCTATGATATTACAAGTGGACCACATTCAGAAACAAATCCTTTTCTCTTGAATTTGAAAGGTTGTATTCAATCAATTTTTTTTCTTTCTCATCACAGTATGTATATTGTATGGTTTACTTATTGTAACAGTTGAGCCATACTGAGATTGTTTCCTGTAGAAATACTTCTCTGTTCAAAATCTGTATGAGATATTTAAAGATATTCAGGTAGCTATCTACCTGTCTGCCTTTATAGGAAGAATTTATCACTGTGGCACTGGTCTTTCTTGCTTTATACTGCTACCTATATCAGCCTTCTCCAAAGTCTGAAGCCCCACAATACCCAAAGCAGGCTGTTCTCTTGATTGCCATAGAGCAAACAGAAAATGAAATTAAATTAGAAGCCAGTAATTTGGAGATTGACAGATTAACTTCACCCTCAAAGAAATTCAGAAAAATTATATCATATTATTTGGGGCTAACCTGAATGAACTATAATTCTTTATCATCCTAGTTGGGAGCACTCACTGAACCCAGGAAGTGTACAACAGTTTTATTTTGCTGCAGTGACAAATGTACACTCACAGCATCAATGGCCTTGGCCTTTTCCTTCATTTTGTTAGGACAGCTGCAGTTTTAATATCACTTAATTGATGTAACTGGTACAACATGCTCCACACAGAGGATGTAGCATAATTTTGTAGGAATATTTTGTTCTTGAACCAAAACCTGCCAGGATTGGGTCTCTCTCCTTCATTATTAATGCATCATTTGAAGCATTCCATACATTTCAAATTTTATTCCCATTAAAAGTTCAGCCATTCTGTTTCTCCTGCCAAAAGACTGTAATATTTTTCTATTTTTTTCCACATTGCTTTTCTTTCTCTTTCTCAGTTGTTTTGTCATAATATTGGAATAGACTTATTTTATTCAGAGGCTGGATTAACAGCCATGCATACAAAGAGAAGAAACAAAGCCTTCTCCCTAAATAAACAGGAAGATCTGAAACCATCTGCACATTCAAATCCCAGGGAAGCAAAACAGCAGCAAATGAAGGGTAATCTAAGAAGAACAATATTGATTCTTGGATATTATTTCTATTATTATTAGGTTAATATTTGGGAAGAACTCACTTAACATTTCCCTGGAGTACTAAAAACAACGAGCACATTAAACTGGAACTCAAGATTTAAAGACTTTGAAAGTCAGCTAGAGATGTTTCAGTGAGAGTATAAAAATCCATTTGCTTCATATCCCCTTAAATCCTCTCAGTGCCCTGCCAGATTAGTGTGTAAAGGGAAAGCAACAGGTTTTAATTGAACTGGATGTTCCCTCAGCTAAGTTTGATGAAGAAGTGAGTTCTCAGGATGGAGTGGTGAGATTTTTAGCTACTCCTCTTAATGGTTTGACAAGGGCAAGGAAGAACACTTTTGCCACTCTCTGATATGC
Organism: Phaethornis superciliosus; assembly: GCA_023637945.1. Lineage (NCBI taxonomy): Eukaryota > Metazoa > Chordata > Aves > Apodiformes > Trochilidae > Phaethornis > Phaethornis superciliosus. Next base: position 3,814,558 of record JAJQWJ010000011.1, read on the forward strand.
ATCTTGGGGAATTACATTAATATCTGCTTTTTCACAGCTATTATTCTGTATGGATTAATAGAGTGGCTCAGTTTGGAGAATGCTTGGTCTCCAGGCATCATTGTCCCCCACAAGAACAATGGTTCCATGATTTTTAAACCTCTATCCCTTCCCTCAGTTGAAATGACAGAGCAAGACACCTCCCTAGTCCACCATCCTTCAAACCCTGGCATGCTTCTCTTGGGCTTCTTCCTAACATTTATATCTCATACACAGCAATGAGAGCATGTTTCTGTCTCACAGTGTGAATGGAGCTTCCATGATCTCAATTTCAGCCTGTTTCTGGTCTTTGCCAAGCTGGTTTCTCATTTGGAGCATGCAAAAGAATAATAATAATTTAAAAATTCCCTCTCTTTGTGTATAACAGGTAGAAAAAACTTATTTATTAGAGGGTCAGAGATTAATCCCAAAGAGTGAATCGTTACCATGGGTTCTGGTAAGCAAAACCAGCAAAACTTGACCCTTCAGATTAATGAAAACAGTTTAATTTTTCTTTTCAAACAGCAACACAGAAAATAATAATAAAAAGAAAATAATAAAAAAGCAGCACAAAAAAGAAACAAAAAATCAAACAAAAAAAGCCATATAAAAACCAAAGCAAAACCCACAGACACACACACAAATTGAAACAAAAAAGCCTCCTGTTTTGGGTTCTTTTTTGGGTTTAGAGCTCTTAAATTCAGAAACAAACAAACCAACCCAAAGCTCCCAAGGCTGAGGCATATGCAATTTATTCTGCTTCTTCAACCACAAAAGGGATACTTTTCTGCCTTCCAGCTTGAAAATCTTCTGGTCATGAGTGTCGACACATCTTCTTCTTTAGTTTTGATGTTTTCTGGTTTTGCCTGAGGAACTAAAGCAGGGGGAAGTCATTTAGGGTTTGTGGTTGAGTACCATGTAAATGGGCAGTTTCATTTGTTTTCTTCTAAACTGACAGGGACTCCAGGCTCTTTAAAGCAAACAGCACTGTTGCCTGATAGTCACTTCAGATATTCAGGTGGTACCTGCTTATTTTTATTTATTTTCCTCCAGCAGTGCCATCTACTTCATGTTCTCCTTCAAATTCACTCTCATTGACATCTTTGAAGACGAGACTCAGTAGCTGGCGTATACTGTTTTTTTTTCTTCTAGGGGGGTGGGCATGGATTATGTCCTCTGAATGGGATTCTCTTATTTGTATATGCATCCACACCTTCCCCTACAACCACATGCGTGCAAACCAACATTGAATTTCAGACAAGAAGTGGAAATATAAATTGCTTGTTTTAAAATAATTTAAAAATAGACAAACTAAATATCTATGGCAAGCATTGTCAGGAAATGACACAAAGAATAAAGCATGTATGAAAAATAAAAACTCTTTGTGTATTTTTACATTTTACTCAGAAGAAACTAAAGAAAAGGTGATCTATTTTCATATAATAAGGAGAATGTATGAAACATCAATAAAATTGTCAAGACCTTGACTGTCTTTATTCAGTTATTTCCCTGAAAATAGTCAGGACTAATTTTTTTTTTGTCTGTAATGGTCCAAGTGTGTAAACAATGTATGACCAAGAAAGAAACCCCTCATGTATATACAGCATTTATTTTGCTGTTGAATTTATTATGGTAATGTGAAAAAAGCCATTTGCAACTACTGATGCTTGAGTAATTTTTTCTTTTTTCTGTATTTTTTTTTCCTGAAGCATTTATCAAATGAGGAACACCAGAAAATGGTTACATGAGAGTAGTGATGGGGTTCACCTGCTCCCCTACCTGGTGTTGAGTTGTTATCTAGAGGAATTAATCACCTATGGCTCCCTCCTAGGAGTCAATCAGACAACATGCTTCTAGGAGGAGATTTATGTCCCATAATAGCTATATGACTCCTATGCAAAGAGTCTATAGAAACCAAATCTTTAGGAAAGTCCCTAAAATCATGTGGCTGACCCAGTGCTGAAGTGTAAGTTTTAGGCTGGCCTTTTTCTCAGCTGCAGGAAGGTGTTGACTTCTAATTGGAATCCACTACCTGTAATACATCTACATTCATCAAGGTCATCTGCTTGTATACAACTGCAGGAAGTCTTAATTTCTTGAATAGCTCAAGGGTAAGAGACTGAATCTGAGAAAACTTGGATCTTAAATATACCTAAGAATATTTGGACATATTATTTTATGCAAATTACTTCATTACAAAAACTCTGGAGTCCCCTACATCTGGTAGACACTTTATTAACATCTATACTAATGAATTAAACAATGCTTGGGAATATTCTTGACATTGGAACCTGACTGTACATATGCTTAAATTGTTTAATGTCTGACACTCTTTTGGCTCATAGCCCATAAGCAACTTGTGTGAAGACACAAAGTTTGGGAGGGGTAAAAGGGTTTATTATTATGCCTTACTGGGAAAGAATAATCCTATTTACATTTAATTTGCTATCACAACACGTCCATAACCTGCCTGCCCCATCTGAGCTATCCTATTTGCAAGGAATGATCAGTTGGGTTTTGGAGGAAGGAAAGGAAATATAAGGAAAGTCGTACAATGTTTTGCATTGTGGAATACTATCAGCATCCAAAAGTTTTGTCTCCATTAAATAGATCACTACTATATAGCAAGTGTTCAGTGTGCATATTCCATTATACCAGATCATCTTCTTAAGCAAGTTAGTGCTTATTAAAACAAGCAAGACTCAGAAAATTACACCTATACAGAGGTAAAGGAGTGAATCAGATGTGACCACTGCTGCCAAAGCCACATGCTAGACACATCTGCTAAGACTGAAAGCAACACAAACCCAGTATTGTGAAAGCAGGAACAAAGCAGTTAGACAGGGGTTAAATCATATTGCTAATTCTGCTCTGCTGAACACAATTTGGGACTATGAGTAATTAAGAAGATTTGGCTTATTTTGCTTAAAAGACATTCTACAATAAACTTGTCACTTTGCAGACATATAGGTAGAGTCATCCCTACCTTGCTGCTTTTCTGTGAGACTGAAATATTAAGGGACCAGAAGGAGGTAGTGAGTCAATCACATACAGATCAGTGAGATAGTGTGCAGAGTGGCAGCAGTGACCCTTCTGAATTGAGAATTAAACCCAAAGACCTACAACCCTCCCCCAAAAGTTATCTGTATGTTTAGCACTAACTGGCAATCCTGCTATCGTTTTGCTGACCTCCCCCACTGGGACCACAGATGATAAGAACTGAATGTGCCTGGTGACTAAATAATCTTTTTCCTTCTGACATGTCAGCAGGGGACCAAAAAGGAAATTTGTAGACTGCTTGCTATTCTCCATGGCTAAATCCAAGGCTTGTCCCATGGAGAACATAAATTCATTTGAAAAACAAACAGAATAGAAGAGGGAAAAATAGGCTCTTAATGCAAATTGCCTAGTACTAAGCAAATAAAAGGCTAATAATAAGTGATAGCAGTACTGACTCACGCCTTTGTCAAGAGAAAACAAGAGTTCTATTTGGAATCATTCATAGTTACAAATTAAAGATATTATAGGCATTTCTTTTGTGCAACTGTGGATTATTAACTTCATGCTTTTGCATTCATTTTCAGGTCAGCAAATTCTTTCATCTTCTTTGGATAGCACAAAATAAGGTTACCTATTGACTCAGAGCTTCCTAAAATGTCTCATCTTCCCATCTCTTTCTTCCTTCCACCGAAGTTTCTTCTCACAGTTCCCATAGGTCAAGAGTGAATTATTTAGGGTAAAATTGCTTTTAATTATAAGTGAAAATCCCACCGAGGTTTCTGGGGGTTTCATCCTTGTTACACAAATCCTATTTTGTACCTCAGAGGTCCTGTGTTGTTGCTCTGTTAACTGTAAGACACAAAATGCTCCTGTGTCACAAACATAAAAATGAGACAAAGTAGGCTTAGAGTGATGTCCAAATTATAGCTATTTAAAGAGTTACCATTCTTCATCTGAGTTGTGATAAATGATTGTGTACACATGTATTCTGGGGTCATGACATATGTGAGAATATTTGTCATTTCTGGTTTCAGAACTTGAGAAAGCAACTTCAGAGCTGGTTAGCAGAGCTCAGAGGAGGCCTGATAACTCACTAAATAGCTTCAATAAATGGTTACTCTTAATGATTATTCTGTGTTAGATATTGGGATAGCAGTATGTTAATGAATTAATTTCCTATGTTAGGCTTACAGTGTAGCTCTATATTAATTGGGTGTTTTTCAATTGTGAATAACAAGTAATGCTGAAAAATGTAGGTCCAAGAAAAAAATCATTCCATACTTTTCTGTGCATTGTCATATAGGACTTTGTTTTGCTCAGGTTAGACGTGCTGCTGAGAGGAAAAGCAAAATTTAAATTTGAAATATCTATTTTACAGCAAGAGCAAATGCTATACAGAGGCTTATTAACTGTTTTATCCTGTTTGTGTGTGAATAGGTACATTAGAGTCTAAGTACACAAATTATCTTTTGGTCACACTCCACATGCATGAGAGTAAATATTTCTGGCTGATGAAGTCATCCTACCTGCAATTTGTCTATAGCACCATTTTTTCTCTAAAAGCCTAAGGGCTATTTCAGAGAACAACATGTTTGCTTTCAAAGGTACCTCAATACAAATACTCCAGCTGATTGTAAACAAGCCAGAATTGCATAAGAAAGAGAAATCTCTGCCTGCCCAAATTTCTTAAAAATTCAAAGCACAGAAGAAATAGATGAATAGGTAACACCACTGGCAGCATATATGGCTTCTAAAGTGCTGAGGTTCTGTGGTGAGACAGGTTCCTCTTGAGATGCCTAGCTGTTTCATGGGTATTGTTTTTATATTATCCTTGTAACACTTTCCTCTCTTTGTCTCAAGCAATTATTCTGCATGTAAATCCTAGTTTCTAACCAGTGTCAGGATGTTTGACTTACAGCACTGATAAAGCTGGACAGTATGGAGATATCTTAATGAATATAATTTGCCACTTATAGACAGTGTAATTCATTATTATATTCTAAATTTATTATTTACTATGCCAGTGTGTAAAGGAACTGCAAACCACAAATTACTTTCACAAATACTCATCATCTGAATAATCAAAGCAAGTTTCAAGAAAGAAATAACTCAGATAGGCTCAGAACAGAAGTCAAGTAAATTGAACAGGACCTGGGTAGAGGTTTGTGCAGTGGCACACTCACAGGCAAGATTTTGGCCCATGACAACAAATGAATTTTTGGAAATGCCTGGGATAGAAAACAATTCCTGTATGCTCTGTGGGCATGGATTTCCTGGTTTTGGAGGGGGAAAGAAGGTTTAGGCAAATGGGCATTTTCTCAGCCATGCTTTCTGGCATAAGAAACAGACAACATGTGGTCTTAGCTTGCATTGTGCTTTGACTTTGTTGTTGTGGAATCTTCAAAATTATTTTTTATTTTAAATTTTCCTTCAAGACTTTGTGATCAGAGAGAAGAGGAGCCACGAGACCATTTTAGACCTCATGCTGATGAGGAGGACAGGGAAGGAAGATCTGTTGCAGCTGAAGCTCTTTATTGAGGTCTTGGATATTCTGATTGTTGCAACTGGTGTGTAGAATGAAATCAGGTTAATGAAATTAAAGAAAGTGAGAAACCAAAACTTTGGTAATACAACTCCTTGATGTTACAGCTCTTGAAATAAAGGAGATCTGATGCTGAGGTGTGGCTGCTAATATCAGTCATACCTAAGGCATTCACTGTTTCCATTGAGAGTGATGACTCCATCACAAGAAACACTTCACAGTATTAAAATACAGAAAAAAGGAGAGCTTTCTTGAAGTGAAGAGGATCTATTTCTGGAAGATTATTATGTCAGTGCTTTCTCACGGTCCTGTTGACTTGGCATTTCTTTTCATAGATATTCCCATGTGTACAAATAAGATACGTCTGAGCTCTCATGCCTTTGACAAACAGAGGTTTAAAAGTAAGTTAGCAATCACTTTGTCAAAATTTGTTTTTCTGTTCTGCACTCCATGCTTTATAATTAAAGTCCTTGTGTGATGTAAACTAATTTTTCAAAGAAAATAGTGTCTCGACCATGATGACCTACTATTCACAACATTCACCTCTGAAATTCAAAGCTGGTTTTCTTTCCTTTATTGAAACCATTGACAGTGATTTGGAGATAGCTTCAGAATAAATCTAAATGGTGCAATAATTATTAATAGTACAATTCACCTAATAACCAGAGGAAGAAAATAGTGCTTTCAGACATTAATTTACAACTTTACAACAAAGTACATTTTACTGATGAAAAGAAATCTTGCAAATTTTATAAGGCTTAATCTAAAATCAACCAGGCAGATTTTAATGAGGCCTCTTCTTCAGTAATAGCTATGCGTTCAAAACATATTAAAGAAGAAAGTAGTTCTGTGATGATATTAAAATAATTTCCATTTAAAAATTAAATTGAAATGGAATGAAGTGAAGGATAATTTTCTCTACTGAAGTTTCAGTAGATTGACGTTTCCTAACTGATGGAATTGCAAACATTTTCTTGCATGCAGCACTGGGATCATGAATGCTTGAATCATCACTGTTCTTTTCTTATATACAAATATTTAGTTTTGTCACACTGATGTCAGTGTCATCTTCCAAACCATGTCATTCCTGGACAATATTTGTCAAATTGTTACGTAAATGTCCCTTATAATGCAGATGTTGCAGCATTCTCACACAATTTACTCTTGTGCTTCAGTGATCACATCACTGGAAATTTTATCTTCATGCTTAGGTGTTCTTTTCATAGCATACCTTGACTCCTTACCCTATCAACTATGGTATGGAGAACATTAGGTTTTTTAATTTTTTTTTCAGATGCCTTTATACATTTGTACCTTTATATTTTTTATACTGAGTTTTGGATTCCCTCTTTTCTCTAAATTAAAAAACTAAATTCTTATCAGTCTTTCTTGTGTGTGAGACTTCCTAGATTTCTAGAATAATTTTTTGCTTCTACTTTCTGGCTCCTTCCAGCTGTTCACAACTATTTTAAAGTATGTTGTGCAACAATGAGGAGAGAATTTCAGCTGAAGCCACTGAGTAGATTAGAAGGATTACTAAGATTACTACATATGTCATGCAAGATACAATTTTTCTTTTCATCTGACCTGAATTTCTTTGGCTCTTATCCCTTCTTTTTCATTCTACAGATGGAAAGCTCAGATACAGATAGATCATGTGAATCACCCTATTTGACATAGGAAATTCAGAAATCTAGGAATTAAGTACACATCTGCTAAGTATGAATTTCTGCTCACAGAGAAATTTTACATTCCCTAAGCCATTTTTTTGAGTTTCACATAGTATTGTTTCTTCTTAGCTCTCTTTGCCTTTCAAAATTTTAACTTCACTTTCCAGTCTTTTTGCCATTGCCAAACACTTTCTCCATGTCTCGGTTTCAGAATTTCCCTTACAGATTGTTAAAATCCAACATCCTGCACGGGCAGGGACACCTCCCACCTCACCAGGCGGCACAAGGCCTTCAACACCTCCAGGGAGGGGACATCAGCAACTTCCCGAGGCAATCTATTCCCTCACCGTGAGGAATTTCTTCCTGATATCTAACCTAAATCTCCTCTTTTTCAGTTTAAAACCATTACCCTTTGTCCTGTCACTGCCTCTCTGGTGAAAAGCCCCCATCCCCAGCTTTCCTGTAGCCCCTTTAGGCAAGGCAAAGCCTCCTCCTCTCCAGGATGAATAGTCCTAGCTCTCCCGGTCTCTCTTCATAGCAGAGGTGCCCCAACCTTCTGATCATCTTTGTGGCCCTTCTCTGGACCCTCTCCAACAGGTCTGTACCTTTCCCATGCTGGGAGCTCCAAGGCTATAGGCAGTATTCCAGGTGGGATCTCAGCAGAGCAGAGGGGCAGGATCCCCTCCCAGACCCTGCTGCCCATACAGCCCAGGGCGCTGTTGGCTTTCTGGGCTGTGAACACACACTGGTGGCTAATGTTTAGCTTCTCATCTACTGCCAGTCCCAAGTCTTTTTCCTCAGGGCTGCTCTTAATCCATTCTCCCCCTCCTCCCAGCCTGCTTGGGGTGGCACTGACCCAGGTGCGAGGCCTTTCATGTGGCCATGTTGAACTTCATGAGGCTGGCACGGGCTCGCCTCTCCAGCCTGCCCAGGTCCCCCTGGATGGTCTGCCTTGCCTCAAAGGTGTCAACCACACCACACAGCTTGGTATTGTCAGAAAACTTGCTTAGGTTACACTCTATCCCACTGTCCATGTCTCCAACAAAGATGTAAAACAACATTGGTCCTATTACCGATCCCTGAGGAACACCACTTGGCACTTGCCTCCACTTGGACACCGAATCGTTGACCACAATGTCTTCTCAGCTTAGAGACCAGGGTGTCATGTGGGACAGTGCCATATACCTTGCATGAATCCAGGTAGGTGACATCAGTGTCTTTTCCAATATCCACCATCTTTGTAACCTTGTCATAGAAGGCCACCAGACCAATCAGGAATGGCCCTTAGTGAAGCCATGTTGGCTGTCACCAATAAGCTCCTCGTTTTCCATGTGCTCCAGAAGGTTTTTCAGGAGGATCAGTTCCATGATCTTGCTGGTCACAGAGGTGAGACTGAATGGTCTGTAGTCTCTGGTTCTTGCTTTTTTCCCTTTTTATCTGTTACCTTTTTTCCAATCAGTGGGAAACTCACCAGACCACTGTGACCTCTCAAATATGAGGGACAGAGGCTTAACAACTGTATTCTCCATCTCTCCCTGGAGCAGTGGATGGACCCCATTAGGTCCTATAGACTTGTTCATCTTCAGGTTCTTCAGCTGGTCATGAACCTTTTGTTCTCCTACAGCTGGGGCTACCTCGTTATTCTTGTCTCTGCTTTCACCTGCTGTGGCCTTTGCAATGAGGATGAAGCACTTGCCAAGAGTGATGTGAAGAAGTCATCGAGAACCTCAGCCTTCTCAATGTCCTGTGTAAGTAGGTTTCTCTTTTTCTACAGGAGAGGGGCTAAATTTTCCTTGGTTTTCCTTTTATCTCCAACATGTCTATAGAAATTTGGTTCCTTACAAGAAAATGTCTTAACTGACCATGTGTTTCTGACAAGAAATCTTGTTTTAGGACAAGATACTGGAGAGGAAAAAAATGTGGAATATTTCAAGTGTGTTTTTTTGTGTTTTGTTTTGTTTTGTTTTTCTTTGGGTAGATATCAAAACAAGTTCTAACACTTTTAAAAAATTAAATCTATTTTCCATTTTCAGTCCAATCATGATAATTGGAGGTTAGCCTTCTTTCCCTTTGTATTTTCTTAGGCTATAATCCATTTTATGATTCTGTTATGGCACATGAAATGGATCATCTGCAGTAGAATGAAGGCTCTGGTGATGAAGTGCCTTCCATTTTCCCCATAATGTTCTAATATCATAGAAGACTGATGAATAAGATCCTCAGAAACAATTACAAAGAGGGACATCTATCAACAGTCAAGACTGACCTTTTTTTTTTTTTTTTTTCTTCAGAAGTTTTTTTTCTGGGTCAGTTTGAATAGTTTTGAGTATCTCTTTCAATGGAAATTTATAAAGGTGCTGGTAAAGCCAAATTATTCCAGACATATAATTAGATAATTTTGAAGGCATTATTTGACATGAATTAAATTATGTCAAATTCCAGTTGATGAGGTCTTATGTCTATCTTGTCTTCCTTCCACCAGACTGGAGTTACTGGAGTTTGTATGTTATCAAAGAAGTGTTTGTAGAGCTTTTCTGTTTTGTAAAAGGAGAGTTTCAGGCTTCTTATACATCTGGTACTCTGAAAACCTTACTACCTTACTTTTTCAAAGCAACTTGCTCTTCCTAAGGTTTTTGCAGTTTTCTTTTCCACAGCTTCAAACACAATCCTTCCAGTCAGACAAAAGTATGTGTTTTACAAATTGTATTACAAGTTGTTACCATTGTATTGTTATTACTATTATTATTATGCACATAATTGCATCATTTTTTTCGCCCCTTCCCTAAGCATTGAAATAAGGCCAGGATTTTCTTTACTTTCAGTGGTATATAGAACAAAGAAACAACATAATAATATAGTATTCCTCTATTTGCACATGAAGGAGGACAAGTCCTAGTGAAATAAGTGTTATATATTCTAGTGACAACTTACATCAATGTAATGCACTTAAGAAGTGCTATGAAAATTATTATCAAATCTCTATATTTTTTAGGTTTTTTTTTCTGGAAAAAAAAAACAACACCACAACACCTTTATTAAACCACATAACAGTTCCCACACTTGGAAGATGCTTTGGCAGCCTGGCAGATTGAAGGTGAACATAACTGAAAGAAATGCATTGACATGATGTATAATTTTTCCCTTTTTTCAGCTCCATAATTAATCTTTTTCTCTAACACAAGCTAAATTTGGATTTCTTAGTTCATGTATTTGGTAAACCAACTAATGCTACAGGTTATCTATTTTCCAAATTCAGGGTTTCAGATGACAGAATTAGATTACATAGAAAACAATAATAATAGCCCAAATTTTCCCAAATATCATTAAGAACTAAAGAATAAAGTTCTTCAACAGTTTCATTTTGCCTAGTTTATGGGATGAGAACAGATCGTGTCTTTACCATGGATTTGTCTTTGGCCAAAGCAGTGATATTCTTCCCCAGATGCCTGCCACTAGGAGTCAAGATTAGTATTTTCTCTATCTGTTTTAATGAGCATTTTCTTGGTGTCTGACATATTGTGATGAATCTCAGTAGAACACTGCCAAGAGTGCTTGTGATTTCAGGAAAATGAATCATCATTAACATGTAAATATAAAAATGCATGTATATACACAGATGTATTGTTTTGGAACACATTGCTTGTTTTGGAAGTTTTCTCAATACAATAAGAAAAGGTAGGGTGATCCATGGTAAACATTGGAAACTGGTCAGATAAGGAATACATTTTTTATTTTCTATGAAATGAAAACAAACAAACAAAGAGTATACCTGGCATCTGCAGGAAGGAAAGACGCCATCCTTAACAGATACAAAGTACACATCCAATTTTTTGTAGTACTGAGAATGTGATCAAGTCAATTAAACAGGGGCATGGCTAATGCTGTACTTGACTGAATCAATTAATCTTCATGGGTTTCCTGGCTGCAACAATTGCAAGGTAATAGCAAGGCAGAGAAGCAAATATATTTCTACCAACAATAGACTTGAATTCATTGACACATCATTTGGCCATGTGTTCAGTTTGGGAGGAGATTTTGTTTTTCCAGGTGATATTAACTCTTTATGAGTCAAGTCAAGGTGATTGCTTATGTTACTAATGTCCTGAGAGAGAGCAAAAGTAGAGGGTGGCAGCAGGTCATATTTTCCTCTGGAACATCTTAATCTCTTTTTTAAAGGCTAATGGGTAGCTTTCAGTTTTAGACATCCAGAATATCTCAGCTACTTTTCCAGATCCTGCTTGCAGACAGAGATTAAAAGATAGCACAAGTGTGATGACCTATTTTACTTGTCTATGGTAGAAAGAGAAGAAGATTTTTAAAATCATTGTTTATTCTATTGTTTAGAAAAATAACCTGAAAGAGTATTTCAGAAGTGGAGGTCCAAATAATGAGGTAACTGTGTAACTGTGTAACTGTGACTGAACTCACAAAAGAATATTTTTTAGTATCAGCCAGTTTCTAAGTGGATATAGCTGGATCTAAATGAAATTGAATCTTTCCCTCTGTGTGCTTAATTACAAAGGATAAATGCTCATATATTTTAGTTTAATACCCTGTGGATATTCCTCTCATGCTTTCATATTGTCATGCCTCAACTTCCAGGCAGGGCTTTCCAAAATCTACTATTTCTTAGCATAGTTTTATCCTAAACATTCTGGATATTAATTATGGCACACCAGCAATATGTGGTGTTACATTAAGGTGAGATATTTAGTGTCTACATGAAAAGGAGTCAGCAGACAAAACCATGCAGAAGGAGAAAGGGCACTGGTGGTGCCATTTTTGGCTCTTATTTAGAAGGAAATTGGGAAAATTAAGGCAAGTTTTTACACAGAGGTATTAATTGGACTCCTGTGTCTCTGGAGTTTCATTCTCAGTGAAATGTCCATGTGCAGGTATTTTCATGAAAAATGTGTTTCTCATGTTTTCATCAGGTTCTGAAGGGAGGTGTTAAAATAGGGAGCACCACAATCCACAGGAGAGCTCTGTAGTAATTCCAGAGCTTCACAGCCCCAGTCGTCTGTAGGGAACCTCCTTTTGCCTAAGAGGGTCTCCATACCTTTTGATAAAATACTTTAAAACCTAGGACTAAAATGCCTTCATATATTCAGGTATATTCAGGGAAGTAACTTAGCAGAAGTACATGAAGGATGGAAAATCTACCTCGAACTTATCATTTCTATTTACCTGGAAACACAGAAACAGAGTAAGCAGAAATAAGCACAGAAACAGATCAGCTTTAATGTAGTCATTTCATCAGCTAATTACTTCCAAAAAGAGTGTGTGAGGTACAAATAGTGGGGTGGGACTTTGCTCCTACACAATGAGAAAACTGCAGCACAGCATCTGTGCCTCATAAACTGCATTTGTCTGGGGGCTATGAGGAGAATGGAAGGATGAGCTCAGCCTATGTAAAATAACTGATGAATTGAGCATGCAGCTATTTGTGGCTCCTCTGCAGTGCTTGATTTGTGATAGTGATCTTTCATCCAAGCATGGATGTTATTCAGCCATGGATGGTTAGTTCTGTAATTGAGAAAATCTTCTGCTAAAAGCGATCTCTTATCTGTTCTTGTTGTCTTTTATTTGTTTTGATAGATATATAGACAGATTTTCTTTGGCTGTGTTCATTTACCTTTTATTTGTGTACTGTGGTCTTCTGGGATTTGCACTGGTTCTCTTTAGCCACTGCCTTACTTTGATATAATTAACTTGTACTTCCAATAGCTTTCTCACTTCAGACAATGCAAATCAGACCTTGTTTGTTTTTGTGTGTGGATTCCCAGTATGTGTGCCTGCATTTCTTACATTTACAGTTCTTAATTTTCACACCTACTGTATTATCTATGGCCCTCAAAATGACAGCATGAAGAAAGAGATGATTATAAGCTTTTTTTAACCAAAAATATGTTTCCATATTTTAAACTGCTTTAAATTTGGATTAATGAAATTGATCTTGCCTTAGAGATTTCTACTAATGTCACTAGATGACAAGTGAATTATCTTCTCTGAAATACTGTAATTCCTTTGAGCTCTACTTTTCAATGAATTCTTTTTTTTTCAAATGTGCATTATTCTCGCAAATCACATACATAATTGAATTAGGTTTGCTAGGTATAGAAAAATTGCTTTGTGACTCCCATGGTCATGGATGAAAGAGGAACAGAAGTGGGAAAATACTGCAATAAGAAATCCGGAGCAGAGCTTCCCAAGTTTTGCACAGTGACCCGCTGCCTTTGGGAAATAGTAATAATGAAATACTACTTTCAGATCTCTTTATTTATTTCAACAGAATAAAAGCACAGACTCATTGATAAGCTCATATTACTCATTTGTTTCTTTCAAGAGACTGGCAGAGAGTAGTTTATCTTGAGAGAAATTATTTGAACTAGAATATATTTAGTCTGAGTCTTGTGAAAAGTTTCCTGACAACCAGAACTGGATGGTTCTGGGAGAGTGCTCTCATGTGAACTGGGGAGGGGAGAAGGGTGAGTGGCACTGGATTATTTGTTAATACAGACATCAATAAATTTCTGAATGGATTTTATGATGGGATGCTGCAACAAGGGGTTGGATTTAATGGCCCAGGAACTCCCATGTGAAACAGCAGAAGGAACAAGGAGAATAAATCTTACTGGCTAATTCAGATGCTCATTTCCAAGTCCTTGGATGTTGAAAGTGATGAACTGGTAATCACAGCTTTCCAGCAATTAATGTTTTTTTCACTTATGGGTGGATTCTAAGACTGGATTCCCCTTACATATGTGGCATCTAATTTCTAGATTCAATTTATGGTTGTACCTAAAACTGTTGTGAAATTCACTTACTTTATGTCACCACATTTGAGCTAGAGTCCTTCCAGTCATACAATTGATGTGCATGGTACCATTTTAGTTTGTGTCAGGATTGAGATTCTTAAAATCTTAAAATGACTTAAAATCTCATCTCTGTTAAACACCTTAATCATCCTTTTTTTTTTGGAATGAGACAATGAGTCTGACTATGAGGTGGTTGGAGGAGAACTTAGTAAAAGTACTGCCCAGCTCACTGATGAGGTAACCTTCCTAGGAACAGGTAGACCAAGGCTCTGGGTGACAAAAAGGTTCTAAGCAACAGGAGTTGCTGAAGTAGTGACCTAATTCCCAGGAACTGGATGGATCCTGGAAAGACACCCTGGTTCAGGGCAGCAGAGGCAGAGAAAATATAATTTCATGCAAAATCTCCTTAAGAACTACATTTTTTTGCAATAAAGAAGTCTGGGATCTGGAACATTTCCTAGCAGTTTTATATTTCTTAACAAATGGCCCAGTTAGTCTTGTAGAACTTGGCATTTGCTCTTTATACTACTACCTCCTGTCACTAATAAGCAGGCTTTGAAATAAAATATTAGCCATTTTCTTTCATAAATACCAACCATCTGAGAGTTGATGGATGGTTTTCAGTTGAATTTTATTATCTAGGTCTGGCCAGTTAGATCTGAAGAGATTTACAAATATTTGGATGTCAGAAAAGAAAAGCAGGAAGCAGAATAATAAACCAACAAAAACAAACCCTCTAAAAACTGACAGATGTTAGCAATTTTCTACTTTTAAATAAATATTTATCTGCATTTAAATGACAGTGCTTGCTACAAGAATACTGTTCTTTTTGTAGCTTCTGCCATTAATAATTTCTTTGTTGTATCCTGATGTAAATACAATACCAGCTTCATGGGAAGAGCAATTGCTCTTTGTATATGAAGGTTAAACTACCAGTGCAGAATTGCTTCCTACACAACGGGAGAAGTGAAAAACTATAAAATATGCTTCCTGTCAACAAGACAGCTTTAAAGCTTCTTGGCTGTAAATGAATCCCTCGAATTGATAGTTTGGGAGCATGGCTTGTGCTTCGTAAGACTCAGCTCAGTTATAAAACAACTTGTTTATGCAGAAAATCTGGAGAATGCAATTTTTCAAAGCATTTTTCAATAAATGATGCCACACTTGTGCTACACTGAAGCTCAGTTTTCACATGGTAGTAAATACTCATCCCAAAAGAGCATCCGTGTTTTGGTTTGTTTATATTCTAGAGCAGGTGGAAGGAGAAAAATCAGGAGGAAAAAAAAAAACAAAACAGAAAAGACAAACAGTAATGTTTCCAGCCTCAACAGAAAAGTTAAAGGACCCTTTTGAGTTGTTACCATTTGCAATTAGCAACCTGACTTCTTTTACTTGCCAGCATTTTTGTTGTTGTTACTGGAGTGTATTCTCATTTCCACTGATCAAAGTTCATTGGTAGTTAGAAATTAGAAAAGAAACAAAATAAAACTGTATGCCACAAGGAAGTTTTAAATTAAATGCTCCTCATAATTTGAAATTAAGTAATTTCTTCAAGAAACATAAATAGTTTTAAATGAGTTGATACTAATTGGAAGTAATTCCTCAGCATTTTTTGCTAATTATTACTTATTTGCAGTCTGCTTAAATCTGTGGAAAATTGAATCTACATTTCCAAGACCAGAGGATCTAATCTCTCAATTTTACATCACCTGTGTCAGATATTGCTGAAAATTAACATAGAGCCTGTACTTATAGCTTGATCTAAAAACTACAGGAGTCCCCTGAAACTGCTACTGATTTTCATTACGTATTTGATGTGTTCTCAGATCTTCACTTTCTATCACTTTCTGCTGCTTTTTTGCAAACCTATAAAACTATTATTATTACTACTACTTTATCTGTGCTTCTGAGTACCTCCCATTTTAACAGAGAACTCTTTCTACTAGACATACACATTGTAAAAGATTGTGCATGCCCTGATGATTTTACTGCATGGGCAGAATTAGCAGAACATGTGATGCAAATGTTATTGAGCTTGTTTTCAGAAGACTGGGAGATCCATTTTATTGATATAAATGGCATGTTTTCTTCAAAGTAAGCCAAGGGGAAAAATAGTAATAAGTGAGGGACAGAGAAAGTAGAAGTTTATTAAACTAACCCCCAGCATTTTAAAGAAATTCTTGTCACCATTTCACTCTGAGGATGGGGATGTTTCAATGAAGCCTGCCTTTGGGACTGTATATCTTTGCAAGGACTGTGACTTGAAGAGCAGATTGTTGTTTTATTCTCCTCTTGTGTGCTGTGTTAAATATAATGAGGCTAACACTGCTAAGTCACATTGTGTAAGTCATAAATAATAGGAGTAATCAGTGGTGGATGCATCCCTGGTCTATGGAAGTGGAAGCTTCACCTTACTAATCACAGCACTAAAAAAAGAAGAGCAAATCCCACCCTCTGTGAAGCTACAGAATAAATCCCAGGGTGCTCCATGCAATGGAATTTCTCCAGAGCCTAAGTCACAGTGAAACTGAGTGCTGAAAGCATCCTTCAGATAAAGGTGGTTCATA
This sequence comes from Phaethornis superciliosus, assembly GCA_023637945.1. Lineage (NCBI taxonomy): Eukaryota > Metazoa > Chordata > Aves > Apodiformes > Trochilidae > Phaethornis > Phaethornis superciliosus. The sequence goes on from JAJQWJ010000011.1 coordinate 3,831,173, forward strand.
AAACAGACTTATCAGACAGACGAGAAAACATCATGCAATGGATGAGTTCATAGTGTTCTGGGACCTGAACCTGTAAAAAAGATAACTATCCATGAATCCCTTTTTCCAGATAGCTTGGGGGTTAAAATACTAAACTACACCCCTAAGCAGAGTTAACATAGTACTGCATTGTATTTTTCTTTGAAATACCAGTTCTTCCTTCCTCACCCCTCCCTATGTTTTATTTTTCTTTTGAATTCATCAGTATGTATTTTATTGGATTTATATTTGCATGTCAAAGTTTTCTAGTTGCTCAGTATTTATTATACAGGTTTCTCTCAAAACAAAACAATCCTTAATGATATTTAAAGTATTCATTAATTCATGCATAAAAAGACTGGGATTGAATTCTTTTCTTAAAATACTAGATTCTACCTATCTGCTTCAGTGAAGTCTTTTCTCATCTAGCTCAAGCGTCTTAAAATCAAGCCCAGTACATTTAATACTCAATGCATAGCCTTTATACATAGCAGAATATGAAAAGAAATCAAAGCAAATTCTGACAGAGAGAGCACGGAGAAAGCAGTTCTGTCTACAGATATTTGCTGCCTTTAGCTATCACAGGGATTCTTTTCTTCTAGCTTACATTGAAAACACACATATTTGGCCAACTTGACTTGAGTTATTTTATTTTTTAATTTCCATGAGTCCCAGCTGTGATTTCACTTTGGGTAATGGAATATAAAATTTGCAGATAGAGATACTAGGTAGGCAGCATTTGCCAACAGATGAAACAAGGAAAGGGAATTTGGCAACATGGCCCATATGTTATGGCTGCCTTGGGTCTCCATGAGACAGCAAATGGGTTTCCTCTGTGTCTGCACTGTGTTCTTAGCAAGGCCATGAGCTCAGGCTCAAGTTCAAACTTCACACACATGCAGAGTTCTGAAAAGCAGAAAGCCCAAGCCACCAAGCAGCAACAGGGTGTTGTGATTTTTGTTGTGGGTTTTGGTTTTGTTTTTTTTTTCCCTCCTTTTTTTTTGTTTTTTTTTGTTTTTTTTTTTGTTTTTTGTTTTTTGTTTTTTGTTTTTTGTTTTGTTTTGTTTTCCACTAGACCACCATATCCTGCTTAAAAGGCTTTTGTACTCTCTGTTGAAAGGGATCTGAAAGATATTTAGCTTGGGCTTCCTGTAGGACAGTGTAGAACCCTGTATATATCCTGTAGAGAATAAACCTCAATGCACAGCCCTGTGTCAGAGAACATGGTGGGCTTTTTGGCTTACCCCCACGAAGCAGACACAGAAATTATATCTTTTCCTACTTTCATTCTTTCCTCTGTGTTTTCTGTAATGTGCCTTCTACACCGACTTATTCCCGCAGGGCACAGCAGAATGAGGATTTGATTGAAACTCTGAGCTTTGTGTTTCTCAATGATAACCACCTAAGTTGTACAAGCACAGCAGTTGCTTGAATTCCTTGTATATCTTTGCAGGTAGAGAGTGAAATTTTTTTTTTTTTTCTGTAACAACCATCTGGAAATTATTTCTGATTAATTTATACAAGGATGAAGTTCTCTGCAGAAAACATAGGACTGACTTACCTTCAGTTTCTTTTCCTCTTCCTTCCCAGAAACTGAAGAATCTAATTATTTTAGAGTAACCTTGATATCATTAAAGGAGGTGTCCAAAGGACAGCTAAGAGTGGAATTGTCCTTCAGGTGTGATTTTCTCTTCTTGTCTTTTTAATGGCAATAGAAAACACTACTGAAAAAATGAACCAGAATGAAAGAACATCTAATCAAATGGCTGAAATTCACTAATTCAAGATTCAAAGTGAACTGCAAAGATAACTCTGTAGTAATCTTATGGCAATGTGGTGATCAAAAGAGCTTGGGAATGCTTTTCTTCCCCTTGATGCATAAAAGTTAATTGCAATAGCAATGAAGCTTCATTTACAGTAAGACCTGTGACTTTCATGGTATCTTGTGACAACATTATGACCTTAGATGTCTAGATTCACCTGTGGCTCTTTGCAATCATCTTCATTTAGTGTTACCTGAGTGTGTGATTGAACCTGAGTCCTGTGGAAATCCACACAATAGATCTGGTGTAAGTTGAGTGCACTCTCACAAATGTTCTCTGCAGAAGTGACTTAATGACTTGATTCAGAACATTATGAAGTATTTTGCCATACTAATAGTGAAAAACAGACTAACAACAGCCCCAAAAGACAAGAATCTTCTCTTGTTTTTTTCTAGTCTCACATCATCATCTCTGTATTAATCTGATGAGCTTTCTAAGAATGAGGAATGAGGATTTATTTCCTTACATTTTAGGAAAGGTACCAAATGGAAGAAGGAAATACGATGGTAACTGGTACCTCAGCTTTTAAATACAGACCAACAATATCCAAATTAGTTTCTTCATCCTTCCTTCTAACAGAGAGCAGCCAATTGCACAGCTATTTTTTACCTGGTAGGACTCTGAAAGTAATTTATTGCAAATTTTATTGCAAAGAGTAGTGCTAAGGACTGGTATGATCCATTTCTGGAGTTGCCAAACTAATTGCATCTCCATGTTTTGTGCCTACTTGTAAGCTCAGAAAATAATGTTTATATATAAATGTGCTACCAGATCATCACTCTACTTGGTTATAGAATTTCTAGTCATTATAAAGAAGAAATGTTTTTCTCCACTTTGTTCTAGGTGGATTAAAGGACACTGAGGATGATAAGGTCATTAAGGTTGATTATATTTTATATATTTTTACTGAATGCAATTTAATTTGGGGTTACTTTGAGGAAAGAAGAAAGGACAGCAGTCAGTCATGCAGCACAGCTCAGATTATTCAGATTTTTTCTGCATATTGAAAGCTCAGTTGGTCTGTGGGAAATCACATTTCTCTGTGACCTAAAGGACATCATAAAGAAAACTATCAGGCTAGATCCTATTGTCGAGTAAATGCCACAAGGATAAAGGAGAAGAGAATCCAGGACAGCAGAGTTTTCATAATATTACAGTTTCTGATGTAGCTTTTGCCCAGACACATTTAATTAATATAAATATTGAAATGTGATATACAAGGAGAAGAGAAGAGAAGAGAAGAGAAGAGAAGAGAAGAGAAGAGAAGAGAAGAGAAGAGAAGAGAAGAGAAGAGAAGAGAAGAGAAGAGAAGAGAAGAGGAGTGAAGCAGGCGTAGTTTGTTTATAACAGTTGAGGAAATGCAATCTTCTTTAGTTTTAAGTAATTCAAGAATGTCTTTTATTATGAGTGAAAGCAGAGAAAGGCTGCACACAGCTACTTTCCCCTGTACTAAAGAGTTAACATTGTCAAAGGTAATTTTGTGCTTTTCAGATTGCAGGGATGTAAAGGCAGAGCTTGGAAGGACAGATAATTTCTATGCCAAATTAAGGATGACTCTAAAACCTAGTGACCTTTAAATGGGTTGTGAAAATCAAGGATAATTGAGTGGCATTTCTGCTAATTATTTAAAGGAAATAATACTTCAGAAATAGAGAACTAGCTCTGACCTGGTCTATGACTTTGAGGGGCATACATTCAATTCTGAGAATCCATCATCATCTTCCTTGTGACCTCTACATGAGGTTTTCAAAGTTCAGCCCTAGACATATGGGATAAATTATGGTACTGAAAAATATAGCAAAGGTCAGCTTCTATTTGTTATTCCTATAAAATAGAGAAGCTTAGAGCTGCTAGTGCTCCCATGGACATCAAGGAATTGGAGATAGGGAACATACTGTGTCAGCTTTGTAGTGAAGGTACCCTGACCATGGAAGGATGGGGAATTTGGCCATTTCTGAGGGGCATTCCAGTGAACCCCCATCTTTGTGGTTTGCTTGTTAACACTGGTCCAAATTTCTGCCTGCGGGTGGGTGTGAAGTATGGGCAGGAGGCAGAGCTCTGAGGATTCATCTGGGCAGATGTTTCTCTTGATTGTATGTAGATACATCTGAATTTGACCTCCAAGGCTGCTTTTATAAATGATACAGTGAAGGGGTCACTCTGTGCACAGTCTTAATGTAGATGCAGAAAAAGTTCAGATTAATTAATCAAAACCAGTGCAAAATTATCTCTGGGTGTAAAAAAACCTTGCTGTATTCAGTGTTTTGAAGATATTTAACTGTGGATTAGATTAATTTTATAGAAGTTAGAGATCATTAAAGGACCTTGTTGACATGTGTAGGGATTTGCTCAGGGCATGTAAGAAAATTTTGGCAGACTACAGGAAAAATTAACTTTTAAACTTCAAGTATAGCATTTCACTTGTCTTCTGTGTATTAGTGTGGGGACAGAATAAAATGACTTGAGCATGTGAAAGCAAGTTCACTCCTTATCTTCTCAGAGAATGTAATTTTCCTTGTTCTGTTTCAGTCCTCTTCATTATCTAGGTATCTGTGGGAAAAGTCAGCCAAGATGTTATACACACACAAAACAGCAGAAATAAATTTCAAAACTTTGAGTGCCAATGCTATTCAACACGTCTTAAAGGCTAGGATATGATTATTTAAGTGGGGTATTCCTTGAAGAAAGATATTCCAGCTGTAGCATTCAAGACTTCTACTTAGCATGTTGAACTAGAGGGGCTGAGTAGTGAATTAGTGTAGCTATGTTAGTGAGCTTTTTAGGCTGATTGGTGTTGGCATTTCAACACACTTCTGCCCTGTGTCATGTATACGTGAGACATGAGAATTTGTTGGGATTCAGTTCACAGATGAAGGTTTCTACATGGAGGTGTCTAATTGTAGGTGCCTGTGTGTGAACTGTGACTCTCAGCTGTTGCAGATGGTGGAGATCTAGTCAATACAGCAGGATTTAAGGAAGTATTTTAGGCAATGTTTATACTTCCAATCGATCTTCTGAACATCTTCTAGACTTAACTGTCTGTACTGGCTAGATGAATTTAGGCTACAATAAGAGTTCAGTCACTTAGATCATATGCAGACATATGCATTTCAACACCCACACTTAAATGTCTTAATCCAAAAACTGCATCCATGGTGTGCATATGCCTTAATTTACCCATCTGTAAAGGCATTCAACATAATTTCTTGTCCTTACAAACATACATGAAAGGGGTGGGAGAAAATGTTTATATTGTCTACAGGAAGAGAGGTTCAATTTAAGAGTCATATTTACACACAAAATCTCACTGTAAATTCATTAAAATTGCAACATCTACTGGTCTAAAGCTATCCATAGGTCACATGTGGATCAAAATCTGAAGAATAAAGTGCTTGTGTGTCTCAGCAGAACTTTTCATGCCTGTTAATAGGGTGGATCCACCTGGGGGGCCGTATGAAGCAACCTGTTTACCCCAGGAAGGTGGTCACTTGCAGGGGAGTAGAACAGCATCAAGCAGTGTACAGAACTCAAAACTGTAATTTGATCCCTGTACCCCAAGCACAAAAAATCAATATGCATACTGTATAGAAAAGTTTCAAGTCTCTTTCATGTATTACTAACAAACCTTTCTCTCTATAAAAGCAAAAGAACTTAAAATATCAGAGAGCTCTAATAGATAACTGCAGTGAGGATCTTTTGTTATCAGCTACTGTCACAGAGGACTGTCATTTTTTTTCTCTCTCTAAGGCCCAGAACTCATATTCCAGTTTCGAGTTTCTTTTATCTTTAAGCTTCCAAGCAGATATATTTGTTTCCTAAATTCATCCAGAAAAGACTTCTCTTGGCTCATGATTCTGCAGCAGTATGCGTTGTTCTTTCAGCAGGAACAAATTGTTCTCATAGACTGAAATTTAGTAACTCTCCTTAAGGACTTCACAGAAAAATATTGAAGTTAGATTGAGGAATTTTTGGACCTGAGGTGGGATTAATCTGCCTCTGCTCCTATACAGCATTTTGTTGCTCTAAACAGTACATGCATGCAGTAGATGTGAAACAAGCAGAAGAATGCTGAAGAGAACTGGCAGAAACAAATCTGTCGTAATGAGAACACAGCTGTTGTACCACTGTGCCACCAGGGATGTATTACTGTGGTACTGCTGCCCTCTATCCTCTCTCTGATTTTGAATGAGAGCTCAGTTATGCTATAAAAAGTAGGTTAGATTTGCTGATAAGCCTCTCCACTCCATCCTTCTGAACTAGTTCCAAAGACATTTCTCTCACTACATTAAAATTGTTAAGAGCTGTTGCAGGTGGAAGCAAGTAGTAGGAAGAGGGTAAACAGGGAAGTGTCTTTTATTTATTGCAGTATGCCCATGGTGAGGTCAGATAAATGTATTGTTCTCTGTCCCAGAGATGTTCCCAAAACTCCCACCCCTCATATTTTCCTAAATTACTGAAATATGCAGCTCAAGTGTGAGTTAAGACAAATTACATATTGTCAGCACATCCACAATTCCTCTTTTTGGTATGACTCATGTCCTTGAAAAATTTCCCATTTTACAAATAATTTTTTTCATATCAATAGCAGACATATAGAAGGATTTACCCCCTTCTGACTCAAAGATATCAAAAACAACAATAAAATTTTATGCCTTGCCTTCCCCCAGTCATCCTCAAATTTCTGTTTCCCCTCCTCATGCTTCCTGTTTTATTTCTTTTTTTTTTTTCATGGGCATGAAGCACTTTGATCTTAAGAGCCTAGTTGTGAGATAGTCTTAATACTCTGAATGTGGTTCTACTGTTTATCAAAGATCTTTGTTTTCCCCATCAAATAAATATTGAAGATATTCTGATATAAGTGTAACATTGATTAATTAGTGTGAGCTTTTGCCCAGGCAGTCAAGAGAAATGTGTTCCCTCAGTCCTCCCAGATAGTTTCAAAACATGGAATATCACTGGGACTAAAAAATTTATTGGATTTGGCATTTTTCCAACACAGGGAAAACCAAACCAAAACAAAGGAAAAGCATCACTATATAGACAGTTTTTAAAGGCTGTAGATATGTGTCTTTCCTTTTAGTATCTTTTAGTATCACATGCACCCAAAGAGAATTACCCTGCAGATTGCAACACAATGCCAGTGGTACAAAGATTGGGATTCTTCCTCTCTTTCTAGTACAATATGGATATATTGCACTGAAATATTAATATTAAAGGTCTAAGCAGATCATATGAGGTGGAACTCACTGAAGTGAGTGTGTCTGAGCTATTAATGCAGATTCTGCAAACTGAGAGGAGCTCTCCTCTGCTCCAAGGGAGCTCTTGCTGCCCTGGATACCTTGGCTTCCCCTGCCTTCCTGGTCTGCAGATTCATAGCAGCAAAGGTCAAGAATTGACTCCAGTCACTGTTTTGAATTGAAACTAAGATTTAGGAAAGCAATCAATAGCTCTGTTCAAACTGACAACATGATTTTTTTTTTTTTTACTCTAAAACATATCCTTAAGTAGTTATTTCTTCAATGATGGGGGTGAGGAGGGGAGGGGAAGAAGTTATGCTGAGAGGCTTATAACAGAAAGTTTATAACTGAAAGGTCATGTTTTGTTTACTAGTTTGGGTTTTTAGTATAAGTGAACAGAAAATTGTTTTTAAAAGTTATTCTGAATGTAGCTATATTTCAGCCACCTCTGGAGAAGTTGTATCTGCAAAAGGCAACCCTCAAAGGACTCCATTGTGCAAATAGTAAAATGCATTCCATTGTTAAAATCATCATAAAAACAATTAATATGATAAAATGTTCTAACGAAGAGGAAAAACGAATAGCTGTTCTACAAAATAATGATGCAACATGGCTGATATTGTCAAGATTTTGTTTTGTTATAGTAATTCTGTGTCCTCTTTCATTAACACAACACAAATAGCAGTTTGAAGTGACAGATGCTTCCAATAGTGTTTCATGTAAGAATGCAGCATGTTAAGAGAAATAATTTTAATTTTGGTCTAATTTCTTGGACCAGGATCAACTGGTGTGCTTAAAGCCCCACAGACAATCACTGTGGCTCTTGCACAGTTTCCATGTAACATTGTCAGATCTACCAAAGATGCAATCTTAGGTGGAGGAACAGAAAAAATAAGCATCATAAAGCAAAATATTCACAAAAAAAATCTGTGTTAAGTTTTGACATAAGTAGGTTTTTGCAATAATAATTATAAATATTTTATCTTTTAGAGCTGAGACTGTGCACTAGAGATTTTTCTCTCCTTTGTAGAAACAAAAAGTCTGAATTTCAACAAAATAATTGAAAGTCTTAATTTGAACTGCAGAAATAAAAACAACTTCATTTTATTAGTGAATTTAAATTAAGGTGGCACAATTCATAGATGTGTTTGCATTAAAAATAAAATGTTGCTAAAAAAGATTAATGTATTAATCAAACCAAAAAGTAAAAAGACCCATAGTAACATACTAGAGAATATGATATAGTGGGAAAAATGAGAGGGATATCTTCTAGGTCACACTATTAATCTAGATAATGGAGAATTTAAAAAGTGAGAAGGAACCTTGAATGTGATCTATACTTAATTCAAAACCATTGAAGCAAGTGAAGTGCATGGGTAATGTAGCAGTAATGATGTCTGGGATGTGCAAATACACTAATTGCAGTATCCTTTGCTAATTAAAGAGCCTATAATTATGGCACAAGAATGTTGAAAACTATCTTGTTACAGCACTAGGACAATGTCATGGAAATCACTTCTTCCATGCAAGCAAAGGTGGAGCTTTGTTCCCACATGCACCAACCAGGGATGTCAGGCCCTGTACTAATTAAATAAATAGGCATATAAGCTGGTGATCACATGAATTTATGCAAAGGAAGACAGGAACAGACTTTGTCACTTCTCCTCTCCCTTGTGATCACTAAACCATCGGAGCTGAAAGAGCAACCCTGCTGTCCCAGACTCACAGATACATGCTGTAGTTTTTCCCCCATTCTATGTGTAACACCAATTTGTATTTAAATTTCTGGAGAAAAAGGGTCAGGAACCTGAACCAGACCTTGCAATTATTCATACATTTTGTCTCTGTCCCAAGTCCCTTTTCACACAGAGATCCATGCATCTGTTGTCATTTTCAGCTGCTTCTGTCTGTGTTGCTAGAATTTGAATCAGCATAGTGTACTTCTGTTATTCATTGCTAACAGCAGCAGAATCACCCAGAAAAACTAAGTTTGGGAAAGAAAGTTTTCACTCTTACTTTCACATGAGACTCTGCATTTTGATCAGTGTATTGAATCTGTGTGACTGACATGAGGAATGCTCAGATCCTTTATAATTATTGAGTGTGGACCAGGTGATGTAAAGGTCACTTGTGGGACATAACATTAATGACATTCTCTTACTTGGAGTGAGTGACAAACAATTATCTCCATGCTAGGATTTAATTGGACTGATATCTAGTGTTCTAGCCCTGACAGCTTCCCCCAGGATGAATATTTTTTGATATATGCAATTACATGCCGTCATGAGATTGTTGGTGATTAATGTCAGCCCTTCAGAACTGTCACCCAGAAAAGGAAAGAATGGCAAAGAGTAGTCTTCAGGCCTGATAAGATAATGATGACCCTGGAGCCTTCCATGTGGCTTTTTTGATAAAAGCAGTTTTAAACTACCTCAGGGCAACTGTGTTGTAGATTTAAAAGAAGCCTTTTAGTGAACGTTTGATTAGGTCTCCGTTTGTTATATTAGTGGTCTCAGTGGGAAACACCTAACTTCTTTTGAAAAAGGTGTCAGAGGAACTATGGAGAAGTAAATGAGAACTTAATTAGACACATGAGAGTCACTTATAAGCTTAGCAATGAAATGAAGATAATTGTATCCAGAAAGAGAAATGCCTCATGTCTCCAGAGTTTGTATGAGATAGATTATAGGAACAGTGGGTACCATTAACTCATGATGTGCAACCACAGTGAAGTGAGCAGTTGATTACCTTGGCTGTGAATATGATCAGTGTCACAGTTCAGTCAATGATCAATGCCAAAGTCTTTTAAAAGAATCTATCTAGAGATTTCACTTTACACAAATTTCACTGATTCCCCTGGACCTGGTATCCTGGGAAATATTTATCCATGTGATCCTTACAGGTCAGAATTGTCTGGTTTGTGGTCCTTTTGTACTGAGAACATAGTTTGTCTTTTACTTTAGTGTCTGGCACTTACTAAGTTCTCACTTTGTTCTTGTAGGAAAAAGAAGCTACATCCCAATAAACAATTGTGCACAAATTCCAGGAGATGCCCTCTTCTTCCATACTGTCCCCTTTTTTCTCCTCAGTGGGAGGCACCCACAGGAGCAGATCCCTACCACATTTTTTGCAGAATCAGGAAAACACATTTAGCTGTACAAATTAAATTAGCTGGCATTGCTATTTTCCCTCCTTCAGAGAAAAGCTGGAAGTATTCCATGAATTAGACTTGGACTTCCAGTTAGCAAGTGGATATGGAGTATTAAAATCTTTCATTATCATATCCCACATTTCCACTTCAGTTCTTTGAGAATATGTTCATGCAACTCTTCACAGGGTCTTTTCATAACAGGTTAAACATATGGAACCTGGGACATGCAATCACTGCCCAGAAAATGAGTATAAACAATCCTTCAGAAGTTGGATACAGTACAGCAGGTCAGTCTTCTACTTAAAGCTGAGGAAGTTTCAAAGTTTCTAAGATTGTTTCTGAACAGCTTAAGCCCAAAAAGTTGTTTGCAGGAAGGTCTGCTTTGTATAGGACAGGAATTCAGAGAATCAAATTAATGTCCAGAAAATACAGAAATTCAAACAGATTTCCCTAGTTTGCATCAACAAAGAATCCAGCCAACTAGTAATGATATCCATCTGCATAACTCACCTGGTTTTCTTTGAATATTTATAGAGAGACAAGATGTTCTCATCCATTTTTAGATACTGGGGGAAAAAAAATCCCTCAAGGGGAGAAGAAAGAATTATGAACTCAAGTTGTGTAATTATACATAATTGATTTGACTCCAAGTTAGGTACATTGATTTGTACTGGCTTGAGACCGACCCACTAATTTTTCTGTTAATTTGTATAACTCAGACCCTGAAGAATTTTGTAGCATTTGCCAGTATATCAAAGTGTTTGCATGAATTATGCTACTAATTAAAATCAGGCATTAATAATAGTTAGAGCCAGCTACATTATGGGAGGTCTGTTTGTTATTTTTAATTCATAGTTTACTGATGTAAAACCCTCATTTCAAGTTACTTCTTCTTAGTCAATGTTTTGCATATTCTTGACAATATAATGACATTTGTATTGACAGTGCCTATCTGAAGCTTTCTGTCATTATGTTGTACACTTTTCGTCACTGCTCACTTATTTCTCATCATTTGCCTTCAAAGTGTGTGTGCAAATGGAAGTATGAACTCTTCACGTTGGTAAAACAGATATCTTTAGTAACCAGTATAAAGTATCATGAAAAAAAAAAATCTCAATAAACTTGCAGACTCACTTTAAGCCTTATCAAGAGTTTTTCAGGTATTTGTTCCTAATATATATTGTAGCTATTCCTTTCTTTTTTGCTTCAATTGTTCTCATGTTGGTTCCACATTCCCCCCCTGGCCTCTGCAGGTGAAAAACATCCTACTGCTTGAACTTTTCCTCCTCAACACAACACCTGATAAAAAACTAATATTAGATCAGCTAAAGAAATAATACAAACTACATAACTGTTCATCTCAGAATACATTCCTTTTTCCTATGGAAAAAAATGACTTAAAATCTCTTAGCTATCCATTAGATAGGTGAATAACATGAATTTTGACACAAAAGTAATAAAATGAAGTAAACTCTCTGGGGTATGGCAATGGACAACATGTGGAATGCTGAACAAATGTGTTCAGTCTATGGAATGCTCCTGAAACTCCAGAGGAAAAAAAAAAAAAAAAAGATAAGTAGAAATAGACTGAAGAAATAGTTATGCAGTGTCTGTGAACAATGTTCATTTGCATCATCAGCCAGGAAGATGAGGTGGAAGTGGAAAAACCATGATTTGAGGAACCTCAGATGTTCAAAACCAGTGCAGAAAATTGTACTGGCTGCACAGGACAAGGTACATGAGGGGTCTCTGGGAGAAAAGCTCCTGGGCTGCCCAATCAACAGCTCTACCATACTAATACTGCTCTGAGATTATTTCCTCCTCTATGGACTATGTAAGGTTCAAAGTTTTCCTTTCCCTAAAAATAATTATTAAGAAGTCCCAATGAATAACAGAAAATGAATGAAGAATAACAATGCACAGAGTTTTTGTGAATTTCTCTGTGATCAACTGCATTTTCAAAATAATATTTCTCAGTACATCTCCCTGCAAAGAGAATATAAATGCTACACTGTCTAAATACCTAGTGAAGCTGATTAAATGAAAACAGCACTCAAACATCAAAATTAAAGGTTGTCTCAAAATACAGAATGTTCCTCTAACAGAAACCATCATTTTCTTCTTCTTCTCAAGTTAACAGAAGGCAGCATTGAAAAAATGAAAAGCTATTTGATTGTTCTTTAGCTTTATGGAGGCTGTAAATTATCTGCCTGAAGATATTTTTATTACTTACTGGATTAACTTGACTGTGAATAAGAAAAGAGTTGTTTTGTCTTTGACAAAAGGATTAACGTTAAAAAGATTATGGAGCTGCAAGGTGCAGTGTATTGGGTATTTTGCTTAAGACTGTGAAGAAATTCATGAATATCTCTCTTAAAGCATTCCAGAAGAATTAATTTTTAGCTTGTGATTGCAAATATACATGAAAGTAGGAAATAAAAATAGCAGTGACATTTCAAGCATGAGTTCTACTTCAGAGAGGAGCTGGGAAGAAACAAAAAAAGGCAAATAAAAGTCAAGATTTGTGTATATTTATTTTTAAACTGGTATTATTTTACAAAAGTATGACAGCTATAATTATACTTAGGTCTTACAGGATGAGATCTAGTTTTTGTCTATGATACTTTAAAAGTGGAGTGAGCCTTTGGAACAAACAGAAGTGTCTTAGTGATGAGTCAAAAGCTGGATAACATCCTAAAGGAACTAAGAACCCATGTTAAATTACATTTTCAAGTGTAAACTGCAATATTTAGTTCTTGGTCTTCCTAAAGAGGGAAACAGCCTCAACATCAAACATTACCAGTATGTCTATAAATCAAAGCAGCAAACACTTAAATTAAGTTTATCATGAGAGAAGATAACTGGAGAATAAAGGTAAATCATAGAGCAGAAATAAAACTTCTCTATGATGTAATCATATCATAGAATGGCTAAGGTGGGAAGGGACTTTAAAGATCATGAATGCAGATCATTCAGTGGAGGCACTGAATGTATATAACTAAATCTCATGTAGGGAAAGTGAACTTGAAGAAATCAGCATGCTGAAGGATTTATGGATTTCATCTGTCATTGGTTTAAATTTGAATATTCACCTGCAGTAGATTCTAGTTAATATGCAAATAAGGTGAATTTACTTTTATTGGGTTTTCTTGTTGTTGTTGGCGAGTTTTTTTTTGTTTTTTTTTAATTGTTGTTTTGCTTTTATTTGCTTCCATTATACACATTCAAAACCCCCAAATGTTTGGCTTACTAGAAGTGCCTATCTTGAAGCCAGGTTATGGCTGAGTTCAAACACTCCTATTTGTTTATTTCTCCACTTGCTATTCACAGCGTCATGAAAGACTGAGCTGGAAGCTACCTCTTAGTTTATCTAGTGCATCAGAATGTGCTTCAGGCTTTCTACAAAAGGATTATGTCTTCATTCCCTTTTTTGACATATCAGGATCTACCAGTGAATGATTTTTCTTATCAAGAATTCTAGGAAAACACAGAAAGTATGTGATGATTTTTGAATAGAATACATGTAATAATAATGCAAGTTTATAAAAATACTTCTCATTTAAGTCTTCATCCAGGGATCAGAGAACAAGAGAAATATGGCAGATAAAATGATGAACAAACCCCCAAAATTACTCCTTGCCTTTATTCACCAATAAGAATGAAATGCATGCTTGCTACTTCTCTGTGTATTTCATGTTTACTAGGACAGACTTCTAAAAGGAAGGAGATTAAAATACTAGTGGAAAGTGAAGTTTCACTTTTAAATATGAACTCAGGATTTAGAATAGATACTTGGTTTCTAGCAGCCTGTTAATCAAAATAGGGGATACTAAAATCTGTTACTATCTGCCTCCATTAAGCTCACCAGTGTAGGTGAAATTGGGTGGCAATGATTTTATAGATCACTTAGTTGTCCTGCAAGTAAGCACAGAAATGAGAATATACTCTGCCTGTTTATTTCAGTGTTCAGAATGCTGACCAGCTTTAAAAAAAAAACCCTGCTCCTCAGGTAATGTGCTAGCTAGTGAACTGAGATAAATAAGTCCTGGTATCAGACATATGAAAAGCATAAAGCTGTGAGATGTCAAATATATTATTGGAATTGTTATTACTTTTTTCTTCTATTTTACAGCAATAATTTTTCAATTTTTCCCTCCAGAGCTGGAAAAAATCTGCAATTAAAAGCTAAATATACCTAAACAAATAAATAAAGTATGTCTCAGACAATGAGCCCTAATTGTCCAGTGTTCAGTTTTGCAGTTAACATCCTCCTTCTGGCCAGTAGCAACTAACAGGCAATGTTTGCAAATGTTTTTGAGTGGAAGCAAATAATAACACTGTTCATAATAAACAATTTGGATATGTTCATCATATTTTCAGTGGATTAAAGAACATATGGGTGAATTGTTCTATGCTTTTTGGCCCCTGGACCCAATAGGTTGTGATCAATATTTTGTATCATGGTTTTCAATAGTTCTGGAATTTTTGTTTATTTGCTCTTGTTTTCTGCTAAATTTTTGCACCATTTGTTTGAATAACCTAAGTTAATTCTCTATAAGCATAACTGTGCCCCCCAAAAAGGTTTTTCTGGCACAGAAGTCAACTGGTGTGACTTTTTTATGCTCTGAAATGGCAAAGCTTTGCTAGCAGAACTTTTTTAATAGAGATGTGGCAATTAGTATTCTGATTGTGTTCTGGCAGCTGCTGAAAAAGTACAGTGAGAATTCTAAAGAGTTTGCAGGCTAGTTACAAGGGTTATTATACTATTACTGTATACAGCAATTAAACTACAAAATACTGACAGTCTTTCCCTGGATAGACAACTGTCAGCTATTATAGCTTTTCTGTGCTCACACAAAGTCAACAACTATACAATCATGATTAAATTTGGCAACCTGGAGATTCTGAAGAATCAAAATGCTCTGGGTAATGGAGAATGGTTTATACTCTCTGGTATTTTGTTGTAAGACAATCTGAAGGACATTACTATATAGCTGTTCTCTTTTTCCTGGATAAAAAATATCTGTAACAAAAATGTGACAATTTCAGATGCTATGGTGCCTCTGTCAGAGGCAGGTGTCCTAAAAAAAAAAAAATTAAAAAAAAAGAATAAAACTCCATCATTTGTAGCTGAACATATAACTGATGGAACAATCATTTCTTCCTGAGAATCTTAGTCTTGGTGAAATTCAGAAGAAGTTTTTTCCATAGACATATAATTCTCTTTACTGTCCGAACTTCAGTCTCAGTCACATTGTCATGAATCTAGAGAAGAAATTAATTAAAACTTCTACAGTTGTTGGGAAATGGTAAAATTAAGGCTACATTTTTGAGAGAATGATTCTAGCAATTAGCAATACGAAGCACAAGATGTATAAGCATGCCATTTTAGTCCACTTGAAAGATAAATGCCTTTTCTTCACATGAGATTTGTACAGATTTGGGGTTTGCAACACATGTCCTACAATCACGGTTCATTTATATCTGTGCAGATGAACTTGGATGAGATCTGAATCTGTGATTATATGATCCATGGCTCATCCATCTTGTTGTTGCCTCCTGAACAAACTACAGGTTACCTACCTGAGATTGTCTGGCAAGACCTAATCATTAAGCAGCTTCCTAAGGCCTCAGGGATGCTGATGCACACAGATTTAAGTGTCAAGCAGATGTATCTAACCACCTATTTCCAGTCTTACTGTCTGTGTGGACAGCAGGAGCAGTCTTGAGGAGGTCATGGTGGTGGATCTCAAGGTGCAGCATAGAGATACAGGTTGATATCTACAGTTGTTTCTCCCTCCTATCACAGATATGCTATCAATATTCTAAATTAACTCTCTAGGGAAGACTGTCAAGGTGCAAGATGACTTGGGCATATGTGCCACAACATTTAAGCTATGGATTGTGAATTTGATGAAAGAAAGAGTAGTGAGAGCTGAATTCTGTGAAGACATACCTGGTCTGAGAGAATTTCTGAACATTCAGACAGAAAATTAATCTTCTACTCTCTTATTCCTGGTCTTGGGCATTTATCTGATACAGTTAAGAATTTAATCCCATTTATATAGTACTTCTGTGCCACATCAGGGTATTCAGCACATTTTTCTCTCCTGTTATAGTCATACATGTAATTTCTGACTTTTTAATATAGTGAGTACAGAAGAGATATCTCTACTTTACTCTGCCAGTGGAAGGACCTCATCCTATGATTTTCATATCTAGTAGAGGTTCTGTCTGTGTGGCCATGGAGATTTGTAAAGAAATTACACAACTGAAGTACAACTTCTTGTAAGACTCAAATTTGTACTATATTCCCTGACTTCCTTGCAAGTGCTTTGTCAGTGTACAAGAGAAAATTTATTCCAATATTTTACATATAAAATATGACAAGTGCTAATAAGCTTGTCTGTTCACAACATCTTAGATTACTTAGATGTAGATTTTATTTAGAGAATATAAACCAAAACTTGGCTGGGAAAATGAGTTGTGTTAACTGATGGTGGGATGGCTTTTTTTCCTTTCCCCTTCCAGGCCCTGTGTTGAGCATGACATACAATTCAAGGCCAATATCCCACGGGTTTCACAAACTTGTCTGACATAATAATGTGAAATAAAATTAAGCAGGCCCCAAATCTCCTGTCCCTGGACAAACACCCCTTGACTTAAGCAGGGCCCTAATCAGGCCCATGGCCTGTGGAACAGAATAAATTCCTGTATCAAGTAAAGTTGATTTTCTATGAACATCTTGTGGAGTTATCAGCACAGATGTATGCAGGTGCTGCTTCCCCATTAACTTCTGGGCTGCATTCCACAGCAAAATAAATACAAGAGCAATTTCTTCCCTCCACACACTGCTGCTGTATTTGGCCTAATGCCCTCCATGGGAGCTGCACCTGTCTTGTCCAGATTTAAATCTGGCCTTGGCCTTGGTGTGATATTTGTACCATCTGCATGGACTCCTTTTAGCATCAGTGTGGCTGTATCAGAGCTGCTTGCATCCATAGAGCTTAAGGAAATGCCATCCTGAGCCTTAGGGAACACCATTGGGGTTAAGAGGTTGTGTTGGGGGTGGATTTGTTTTCTTCCTCTCCCCACAAACTCTCCCTGAACAGTGATGTTAGAAAAAAAGATTAGTTTTCATGTAACATGGTATATTTGTGTGTTCTGCACAGTAGTACATTATGTAGTATTTTCTTCCTGTATTTAAAGATTTAATCTTTCAATTTCTAAATCTCTCCTTGTGTATATTACATAACAATAAAGAAACTGTTTTTTTCTAATCTGAATTGGATTTGTAATATCTGGGGAACAAGAATTTACTGCATTTCTGAAGAGCATATTTTTGTCTTTGGAGATACATAAAGTAATAGAAAAAAATGGATGCGAATGGCAAAGTGCCTGGGCTGATTAAGACAGACCAACTGCATAGAAATTGCATTGGCAAAACATAACCAAGAGGCTCACAGCTCTGTGAAGCTGGGGAATGTAAAAGCTCTTAACACTCTATAATGCAGAGGAGAGCAATCAGTCTTTGTCAATACAGAGACCCTCATTTAAGTAAGTAAAATATTCAAAGAATTTCTTTGCTCTTTTTCATTTAAAGAGGAAACATCTAAATAGGAATGCTTAAGTAATCATCAGCTTCTTGCCAACCAGCATGCTTTAAATGGAAATAAAGCTGACACCAAATACAAGAAATGTGAGGTGTCTGCCACAAGAGAATAGAAGATAAAAAAAGTCCAAACCAATTCAATTCATCAGGTGTTGTGCATGAAGCATGCTTGATAAACAAGTTTTCACACAGTCCTTTGATACCAATTGTTTCATCCAGATCTTTTAAATTTATTCTCTGTGCATGTCTGTCTAGTGGTAACTTCCACTGGTTTTCCATCTTGTCTTTTCAGAAAATGTCTCTTAAATTTGCAAAGGCAATTGTAGCTTAAAACTTGCTGTTTTACAACTAAGTGAATTTATACATTTTTTATTTTTCTGACTGGTAAATTTCCTTTCATCAGTTCTATTCCCATGGGGCTTGGTTGCTTTTTTTTTTAATTCTGTTTTGGGGTTTTGCATTTCAGGATTATAATTTTATCCTGGTCTTTGCTGTTATCTTAGTAGCCTACAGATTTCCTGTTGTGTAGACAGGGAGACTGCAAAAGACTGGGTGGGTAACATTGCTTTACAGGAAACAGTTCAAAGGACACTCATGTGGACTCTATGAAAGCCTGATCCATCCATGATGCTTTTTGGTCAAGAAGAATTTCTCTGCTAGCTCTCAATTAGCTTTAGAACACGGCCCAAGTCCATGAAATGATTTCCAAAATCATTGGTACGGATAGATTTAAACTGATTGCAACAGTTAAAAGTAGAGATGGATAAAAGTGGAGATCAAGTGAAAAACAAAAAAATCCTGCTATCTTATATTAAAAAGGTCAGACTTTTTGTCTTTAAAGTGTTATGCACATGTTGATTGGCATATTACAAAATGCCCACATGAAATAGCAAAATAGAACTTGTGTCTTTCAGAGGGGGGAATGAATCTAGGTGAGCAGAGCAAAGTTAAAGAATCTGAAATGCCAAATTCTTAATTTTCTTGTTTACTTTAAACCACTATGCTTCAGCAATTTACAAAGGAAGCAATTTAGGCACAAACCAGAGAGTTAATGGAATGAAATGGAGTTTTTCTGCACTGGAGAGAGACTGCCCACTACACAAAGCAGACAATGGGGAGGTCATGTTAGTTTGCTAATTAGAGCTGAAGATTTTGCTACCTGTAAAAAGAGAAATTTGAAGACCTAATGGGAGAAAAAAAGCTCATTAGGTTAGTTTGAGGAAAAAAATTAGTGAAGAAGCAGGCTTAGTTCTCTTTCCATCAGTTCTATAGTGCAATTTGCTAACTTGATCCTATATGAAACTCAGTACTGGGACCAGTTTTTAATATCTTTATCAATGATTTGGGGAATGATTGAGGGGAATGATTGCACCCTCACTAAGTTTGCAGATGACTCCAGATTCAGCAGGACTGTTGATCTGCTGGAGGGTAGGAAAGCTCTGCAGAGGGACCTAGATTGTCTGGATTGATTGGCCAAGGTCATTTGCATGACATTTAGCAAGGACAAGTGTCAGGTCTTGCACTTGGGTCACAAAAATTCCATGCATTGATACAGGCTTGGAAAAGGTTGGCTGGAAATCTGCCCATTAGAAAAAGACTTGGAGGTGCCGACTGGCAGTCAGCTGAACATGAGCCAACAGTGTGGCCAAGAAGGCCAAGAGCATCCTGGCTGTTGTGAAAGAACATTTAAAAAGTGCACTTCTAATAAGAAGTATAGGTTGGAGAGTATTCTTTCAACATGTCCTGGCACTTTGACAAGCTTAAAGTGACTGTGGAATCACAACTTGAGATTCTTCACACAACATTTAAATTTATACTCTGATGGTTTTTGGAAAATTGTCAAGGAGTGGCTTCACATCTCTACAGCTCTCATGGTCAGCTTGAATAACTATTTTAATAATCTCTCTGCAGCTATTTAAACACAGACATGGAATATAAAAGTAACATTAAAGGTGTTAGTTTTTCTTGTTAATCTCAAGAAAGAAGCACAGGGAAAAAATACAGCCACCATTTTGCGAACACATTTTATATCAATTAGAATTTAAGGATCTCTCTTAGCAATACTATGCAGCAAATGCAGGCTTATAAAGTGTGGAGTTTTTTACCTTATAAAAAATCTATGTAATAGCTGGATCATCAGAAAGCTGATACCACTTTTGAGAATAAGAAAGCTTATAAATCACCGTAGGAAAAAAACATCAGAGGAAGAGGAACAAAGGGATGGAAAAAGCATGAATGAATCTCAGAACAGAAGTAAGCAATAAGTTATTGAAATTCTGTTTTCTAGAAGCCTTAGTCCTGTGCTGTTCACCAAGTACCTTGGAGAAATATTGGTCCCAATTGTTGCTAATCTACTTTCCTTACACTATTAGTGTTGATGTGTCCCTAAAGAAATACTAGATGAGGAAGAGGTATGGCTCATATTAGGGTTTATGAACATAAATCTACCTCTCCCTGATCAGACCCAGAACTGACTCACTAAGTTTGTATGCTGTCCCTAAGAAATGCCTTTGTCCCATTGCTTGACTGAAATATGGATTTTATATCCAAATAAATTACAGCAATAGCTATTCATAAAAATGAAGCACGCTTTTATTATTGATCTGTTTCTTGGAGGGATGGTAAAAATGGAGTTGCATACTATTTGTTTCTGCTGTTTGTTACGTGTTGTGAAATGTCATTTATACCTCTTTGTTTGTTTTCAACTTGCAGAGCTTTAAATCATGTGAACTTTAAACAAGATTTCATTTTAATGTAACATATAGAGGACTGCAAAACTAGAAAACTCACAGTATCATCTTTTATGCCAAAAATATTATTGTGAAGAGAAAGACTGGACCAGGTAGCACTTCCATAAAATATTCATCAGTTCACCATAATTATGGTCCCAAGTTCTCAAACAGTGTAGCAAGGATGCTGTGAAATATAATGTCTGGAAGATGGCTGTTGAGTAGGAGTTTCTCATCCTGGGGAACTCAAAAGACATAGAAGGATCCAAGTTTTTCCAGTAAGGTTTTGATGCCTTAGAATCCTGACAGTCCAAAGCTCCTCAGTCTCAAAAAAACATAATCAGTTTAATTAAGCACAAAGCTGATAAGTGTTGAGCAGCTGAATGGTGGGCCAACCAGAGCAGATTTCAAAAAATTTTTGCATAATATTTCTCATTTAATGCAGCAGGACAAGGATGTTGCATATTTTGGGTAGGGGAGACAAGGGATTCCACCTCTGTTTATGCACCAACATTGGAAGGAAGGTTTACCTTTCCCAGTGATTATTCTTACTGTTAGTCTAGAATATTTATGACTCTTTCTATACCTGACCTAACACAAGATCTGTTGTGTAACTCTTGGACTATGGAATTCACAGAGAAATCTGTTTACAGCATCAAGAGCTTAGATCTGCAAAGTGCAAACTGTTATTATTGCCAAGCTCAGTCAGTTTTTATTATCTCTGGCAAAGTATAGCATTTAGTACTTGGATGAACCTCTCTGTACTTGGAAAGTGTGATTTCTGGTACATTTTTGCTATAACAGTATATTTGCCCTCTTAAAGAGCTTAGAATATGATAAAGTTTAATTTGAGATACTGATTCAGTGTGTGCTGAGATTAGTGAGTGCCTTTGCACTGATTTCATTGGCCACCAGAGACACCTTTGGAGTTAGGACTGATGAGTATGAAACAACATTTACTTGCTGTCACTTGGAACTATTACTGATTTGACAGATCTTCAGGGAAGGCAGCACAATGGGCCATCAGCAGTGTCACATCAAAGCTGGACTACAGACAACTCTTTTGTTTTCCTTTGGTTATTGAATTTGCAGTTCCCCAATGTGCTGGTTTGGGCTAGAGTTAGCTTTCTTCACAGTAGCTGATGTGTGGCTATGTTTTGAATTTGTGCTGGAAACAGAGTTGATAATACAGGGGTGTTTTAGTTGCTGTTGAGCAGTGCCTACCCAGAACAAAGACCTTTCCTGCCTCTCACACCACTCACCAGCGAGCAGGCTGGGAATGCACAAGGGTCTGGAAGGAAATACATTTGGGACAGCTGACCCAAACTGACCATTTCATACACTCTTACATCATGCTTACTACATAAAGCTGGAGAAAGAAGAAGATTAGAGGGGAGGATGTTCAGAGTGATGGTGTTTATCTTCCCAAGTCACCATCATGTGTGGTGCAGTCCTGCTTGGAGTCCTACTTCCCTGGAGATGCTGAACATCTGCCAGACATTGGGAAGGAGTAAATTAATTCCTCATTTTGCTTTGGGTTTGCATGTGGCTTTTGCTTTACCTAATAACCTGTCTTTATCTCAAGCCTCAGGTTTTCCCACTTTTGCCCTTCTGATTCTCTTCCCCATCCCATCAGAGGAGAATGAGTGAATGGCTGTGTGGAGCTGAGTATCTGGGGTTAAACTGCAACACATCATGTGTGTGTACTTGTGCCTGTGGAGCAAATGAACTGTTGATAAAATAACTGCTAAAGCTAGGCAAATGAGAATAAAACCAGTTCCTCACAGATAATGTGCACAACATGCTTAGAAAGCAC
Source organism: Phaethornis superciliosus (assembly GCA_023637945.1). Taxonomy (NCBI): domain Eukaryota; kingdom Metazoa; phylum Chordata; class Aves; order Apodiformes; family Trochilidae; genus Phaethornis; species Phaethornis superciliosus. Next base: position 3,853,559 of record JAJQWJ010000011.1, read on the forward strand.
TATGGGCTAAGAAAACATTCTTAGATGAAAGACAAGTATTTATCATATCAAAAAAACCCCAGATGGAACAAGAGAATGCATGCAAATTCCTCTATGAAATTCATGCATTTGTTGAAATATATTTCATAACATCACATACCCCAAAAATGAAGAGTTTTCCACTGAGATGATTTGGAAATTAGGGTGAACAGTAAAACACACAAACATGCAGATGAGAAAATAAGATACTTACAGTAATTAAATCCACAGAAGACTAAGAAGATTTCTGGAAGTATCTTCTCTGTTTTCTACTTCTCAATAGTAAATGAAGTTTTTTGTTAATAAGATATAAAGGGTGAAAAGGGATGGATGGATGGATGGATGGATGGAGGAATACTGACAGAGGACCTCAGAACTTAACATTATCCATTCAAGAAAGATGCCTTGGCACCAAGAGAGGCAATTCACAACTCCCCTGGGCAACCTGTGTCAGTGGCATACAGCCCTAACAGTAAAGAATTTTCTCCTAATATTCAATATAAATCTCCCCTCTTTCAGTTTAAAATTGTCATCCAATCACTACATGAAGATGAAGAGTCCATCCTTGTCTTTCCTGTAGCCCCTCATGCTGATGCAGCCCAGAACATGGCACATTGCCAGCTCATATTGAACTTCTCATCAACCAACACACCAAGTCCTGTTCCTCAGGGCTGTTCTCAATCCATTCTCCACCCAGCTGGTAATTGTGTTTGGGACTGGCCAGACCCATCTGCAGGATCTTACACTTGGCTTTGTTCACTCTATGAGGCTGCTGACCTCTCAAGTCTCAAGATTCCTCTGGAAGACCTCTTGTCCTTCTAGAGTATCAACCACACCACTCAGCTCAGTGTAATCCCTAAATTTTCTGAGAGTGCCCTATCCCAATGTCCATGTCCTGGACAAAGATGTTAAATAACACTGGTCCCAATATGGGGATACCACTCATCACTCCATCCAGATGTAGAGCCATTGACTGCAGCTGACTATGACCACCCAGACAAAGCCAATCCACAAGTGATCCACCCACCAAATCCATATCTCTGTATTTTAGTCAACAATATTATGAGGCACAGTGTCAAATGCTTTGTATTCCTAGCCAGTCTTCCAGAGCAGACCAGAGGTACCCATGGCAATGAAAATTCTTATGGCCATAGAAACCATGTCATGAAAAGGAAGGACAAAATTGAGCTTGGTTACCTTTTCAAGCAATATAACAATTGAGAAGTTAATAAAAATGTTTCTGATTGGAAAATAATCAACCTCCCAATTCAATAATAAAATAACAAGAGACAAACAGTGAATTTCGAAGTTTGCAGGTTTGGGGTCGATGAAAAGAAGGAACATTTAATGAAAGGCACCATTAAACAGTGAGACTAATTGCTCTACTTTGCAGCAAATGACAATACTTAGAGAGATTCAGGGGGGAGTTACATTTTTGTTTTGTTTGCAAAAATATTTAGCATCAAATCACTCATTCCAACCAAAAAAAAAAAAAAAAAAATAGTGCTGGAAGAGAAAAATAATCTCATGCTTGGTGTGGTGAATCAGTTTTTTATAGAGAAGGCTGAGACAAGCAGAGGGATTACTCCACACCTGCTTTCTCAGGAGGCTTCATGAAACATCTGGTGCTGTATGAGTGATGTAGTTAACTGGACTACATGTTTATTGGTTCAGATACATTTAGATGATGCTGAGGCTCCAAAAGAGATAAAATAACAATGATGTTCTGAAGCCAAATGTTTCAGAATACTCAAGTAAAATTTGGGGATGAAATTCCCCAACCCACTTTTTATTTATTGCTTCATAAGTACAGTGGGAAGGATTTGGATGATCAGAGCATCACTTACATTAATCTGAAGCTTTCCTGTCCAGATGCCAGAAAGCTCCTTCCTATGGATCCATTCCATCTGTGCTCTTCTTTTGAAACACCCGATTGTGTCATTGTCAAAATTACCTGAAAATTAAATGCTGTTAGAAATGTCTCCATTTTGAAAGTATTTCAAATTAACTCAGGGGAAGCAAAATAAAATTTTCAGAGTCTTTCAAAAGAGCATGTAGATGAGGAATCTGCTGTCTGAATATGCTCTGCTGTTTTTTTTTCTTCCTGGAATTAGTACTACTGATGGGATATTAGTTCACTTGATGAATTCTGCTGTTTAAAAACTTGAGGAATATATTGCATATGCCCCATGACGATCTGTTACACGCTTCCATTCTGCAAAAGTTTTGTGTTGTTCTCAGATCCTGGTTCACATCTTTTTTTTTCAGCCACGTCTGATCTTCTGATACCTACTGGTATGTAATTTTAATGATCTTCTGAAAATAGCAGAGAATGTAAATATAAAAAGAAAAGCAAACAGCAAAATAAATAACATGGGAGATGGAGCTTGAATCCTTTTCTTACCCCCAGTGTTATTAAACTGTTACCATATGGACTCCTAGTTGTTAGATACTCGTAGAATCTTCCAGAATATTTTTTTTGTTTTTAACTTCTACTTATTTCACCATCTATTTATTCATGTTCTGCCAGATTTGACTATGCTCTGAATACAGTGAAGGGTTCTTCTCAAGAGGCCTCTACTAACACTATATGACAGTTTTTTCTTGTTGTGATGAGCTGCTGCCTTTTGAGAGAAGAGAGAACAAACTACGTACAAACAATTTTATTTTTAAAAAATTATTTTTATCTTTGTAACTTGCCAATATTTTTTTAATTAAACTTTTATTGACATAAAATTATTTATTGAATTCTCAGGTTGAGAAAATTACTGCTGTTGATAAAGACAGAAAAGTAATAACCACCATAACTAACATTCAATAAAAATAATATTGTAATACTTAAAAATTAACAATAGTTTCCAGAAAAAATGGGAAATATTTGTGACATCAAATACTTAGCAGAAAAAATGATCCCTGTTGAAAAGTACTGTTTTAAATGGAAATAATTTTCCCAGAAAGCATCAAGGCCCAATAAGCAACATACTTCGAAATTCATCAGAAAACACATCAGGAGCTAAGCTTGGGTGGGGATTTTCCAGTTTTACCATGACTCTCCATTAATTAATACATCTTGCAGAAAAGAATGGGATCCCAGTCTGAAACCCAGCACTGCATTAGTGTGTAAAGACAATCAGTGGCTGGGGCTGATTTGCCTCTGCTAGAGAGAGAGGCACTGTGAACCTTCACAGCCATCTATTTAAACTTAACTTGTAAAACAAATAAGGGTAAGAAAATAAGAGATCAACAGGAAAATCCAGCTGGCAGAGTAACCCAGATAAGAGCCTTGTGAGGATTTGGATCCACTGTCACAGTACTGCACATCACTTGAGGCACCTTAACTGTCTGTGCATGTTTTCAGCTTGTAGTTAATCTGAGATAATTGGCCTAAAGTTAAATTGAATTAGCCTGTAATAGTCTGACTAATAGGATACACATGGACAGTCACTGTGCCTCACCTAGCCCAGTAACTGGTTCAGATGAGATAATTTGTTTTTCTTTGTGAGCCCTAGGAAGAAAGTGTCAACCTTGCTGATGCTTCAAACTAGACAAGACTTAAATGTATTCTATGACCAATCTTGCATTTTTGGAGTTATGGACTGGATGATTCAATTTGACTTTTTAATTTCTTGACTGTTATGATTTTCTCAGAATGACTCCCCTCCAGTCACCTTTCTAAATCAGTGTGAAAGTGTGCTCCTAGAAAAAAAATCTCTGGAGGGTCTTACAGCCTACACTTGAGCAACTGGAGCGTGTGCCTTTTCTGCCATAATATTCAACTACTGTGGCATCCAATGGTTTGTTTGTGCCTCACATCTGATAAACAAACAGAGGGAACTCAAAAGAAAGAGGCAGCTTGGGAGCCTCTTGTGTGTATTATTTAGCAATATGTAGTACACCTGTGATGGGCCTGGGTTGAACCATTTATTGCCAGCAGAAGTGCTGAAATTCTTACTTATTGAGGATTTGTTTGCCTTTTTAGGAAAATAAAGTGTTTATTATTAGAAACCCCCCCAACAAAGTGGTCAGAAGGCTGCAGAGATCTCATGGCTCTTGCATTTACTGATCTGCAGTGATCTGCACCCTGGTAAGCCTTTGCTAGGAAGTTTCTGCCATTGTATCAGGGTCTGTTACTATCACCTGCTGGAATGCCAGAGAGCTCCAATTTCCTAACCAAACAGGTAAATCACCCATTATGGCAAGAAATGATGTTGTATGGCCATGGATTTTCCAAACTTCAGCTTAAAAATAGATTAAAGTTTTACTTCTCCCTATTCTGACTCAATGTCTGTAGAAAAGCTTGGATGTTACAATTTTTTGTTATGTTGTCTACTTTATCCATGACTGACTTTTCTTCTTTTCCTAACAGTCTATTCCAAAAGATAAATTTTTAGGGTGCACCTGAAGATCTATGTGCTTTTAAACATCCTGCTTAATAGGGTGTTAAATCAGTTATTTGTTAAGAAGCCTAGAGGGTTTGCTTTGCTAGTGGGGAGATAATATAAATGTCAAGCACCATGTATGAAACTATGTTCTATCATCTTGTTTTTCTTGTTATGGCCAGTAATCTCTTTAGAGATTGTAGACTCAATTTTTTTTCTATGCAGTCATGAAGAGTCAGGAGCACCAAAGGGAAAGAGGCAGACAGGTTCCTGCTTCGATAATGCAGGAAAAATGTTGAGGAAAAAAAAAATCTCTATTTTGAAACAGTACTAAATGATATGGCAAAATTCTGGAGTGTGAATTCAATCAGATTCATGGGATAGGAGCTCTTGTGCCTAAAGCTGTCAGACTAACAGGCTGCTATCCAGTCCTCCCTGAAACAGTGAAGAAAAGCATCTCCAAAAGAGATGCCAGTTTTCTTAGACAACTGTCTCTGCACTGACTGAGTCACCCTCTGGAGGTGTTTTTCATTCCCAATGAAATGCAGGTAGCTTATATTTCTTTTGACTACACACTTAAGATTTGGGAAACTAAAACTGCAGCAAAACCCATCTGGAAGAATTCATATTTTATTTCACCAGCCTTCTCAATTGTCAATTTTTTGGATCTTAAATGGCTTAGATTGATGACCCCAGCTCTTTTTCCCTGGGAATGTTACTGTATTAATAGGCTAGCTTAGATTCTATAAAATTATTTCCATTTTCCACTGAGTCCCTTCTTACAATAATATATTATCATATAGGGAGCATTAGTGGAAATTATCACCCTGTGATTTTTGCCTGAGAGTGCTGCAAGGGAATTTATGCCATGGCCCAAAGTTCTACTGGAAAGAAAAAACAAGCTGTTTTTAAACTACAGACAAATTATCAAGAGGAAACCCCTGAGTAAGACTTTTATAGACTTGTGCTGGAGTTTCGCCACTAATTTGTTCTAGGATTACAATCTTATGCCAGTTGTATCCCCTATTCTGATTGTTTGTTTTGGGGGGTTTTTTGGTTGTTTTTCTTTCCTTTTCTTTCTTTTCTTTTTTCTTTTTTTTTTTTTTTTTTTCCTTTTTTTTTCTTTTTTATTTCTTTTTTGTTTTGTTTTTTAATATATTTTTTAATTCTTTTGTATATATCAAAGAAAAGAAAAAAAGAAACTTATAGATAGCAGTGGAAAAAAGCTTTCACTTTAATTATTCATAACGTAATTTCACAGCAACTGCATCATGTGTTTGCTCAATTTCCTACTGCTTTTAACACGATGTAAAATGGAGACAAGGATATTGTAGTTGCATGTGCTGTTGGTGTCTCTGTGGAGAGGAGGGCACTAAGAGGGGCTGGCTGAATCTGTGTTCCTGGAAATAGTTGTTTCATTACTTGAATGAATCACATTAAGCTGAGCTGATGTGATTCTCCATCTGTTTCTGTTAATTTATTGAACTAGTGTCACTGGACAGTTAAATAAATAAGAGTTGTATGCAGTCAGTGCAAGAGTCTGATTTCCAAGGAAATCAGAGTCTGAATGTGCTGAGGGGGCTGCAACTTCTGCTTCAGTCAGACAATGACAGGTTTGATTGGCAAAGCACAAAGTTATGCATTTCTTGGAATAATGGAAGTATCCTTGCAAATTATTCTTGGATCTGTGCAATACAAGTGGAAATGCTGTGCCTCTTTACAATGTACATTAAGCAGATTTTATTTTGTAATTCTGTTAGCTTGTCCACCTTTGGCTTGTTTGATGGCTTCTGAAATCTTTAGATTGAGTTCCTTCTCAGATTTCCAAAATTTGCACGTGTCACTTTATCTCAGTGAAATAAACCAAAGATTTTTGTATCAACAATGTCCAAAGGAACATGTGAGTATGTTGCTAAGCTGCAGCTCTCAACAGGAAAGGCAAAGCTGTGTAACAGAGCTGCAGTGATTGTCAGAGCCTCTAAATGGTGGAGTAAAGAACAGAATGTTTATTGATCCGTATAAATTCAGATGGTAAAATAAATTGTGTGGTCAGCATCCATGTTTATCTTACTGGCTCATCTATATTGATAAGCACAGAGAAAGCCAGTGATGTTTGACCTCTCTGAGCTACTAAGATGTAGTCCCCTGCCAGCACAGAAATATATACTGGTGTAGCACTGTGTCTGGACCAATATGATCTTCAGGCTTTTGCTGCTATTTGACTACTATTCTGGAAATAGTTTTTAGCAGAGATGCTTACGTCGTGGTCCTGTCTTCTACCATCCATACAGGATATGTCCTTATTCAGTTATTTGAGTGCTTCACTAAGAACATTGCCAGGCTGACCTTCTGTCCATTGCAGGGACAATTCCTTCCTTTAAGGTCCCAGTTAATATCTTTAAAAGTGTGCTAAGGGAGGTCTCAAGAATGAGGAAACTCAGAACATAAAAATATTCTGTCTCTTCTAAAGGATTCACTGCATAGAAAAAGACCAGTTATGAATATACAGAACTAGTAAGCACAAGCCTAATGACAGATTCTCATCTGGATTCACTATTGGCATAATTAAAGGTCCAAACCATAAGCTGAATAGATCCAGGCTGTGCAAGAGTAGGATGACAAATGGAGTGCCATTGCATTTAGTGCCAAACCTAATCTTGTTCACATTGTGTATTGACGTGATGACCAAGAGGAAAGAACATTAAAAAAAGGTGTACAAATGAAAAAGTGACACCAGACTGGGAACACTGATCAATACTAACAAGGCAAGAAACTAGATCAAAGCAGACCTTGAAAAATTGCACCAGTTTTTTCCAAATGACTGCTGAAGTCTTTTGTGGGAATAGGAAAGGATATATAAACCCTGGAGAGCTGGGAAACCTTGTTAACATTAGGACTTTTAAAGTGCAGACTGAAAGCTTCCAAATATCAGTCACATAAATAATATCAATGAAAACATATCTGTGTGATGATGCATCACATCTTGAGAAAGAACATTGTCATGGATTGCTGTCAGCAGAGAGGAAAACAAGTGAGAAAATGAAAAACATAAGGAAAGAACACAGATTGAGGATGTCAGGTGAGAGAAATGTTGAATGGGGAACCAGAATCTGTCAGCTTAGTGTTGAATCCCTGGTGGACTTTGGCTTTCTCCCTCCTTGAAGCAAAGCTCTTAACCATTTGTCTTCCCCTAATTAACACTTTTAAAGAAGTCTGAAGAAGAAAAAAAAAACAGAGAAAACTCTCAATATAGTTTTTAACAGGTAGAAATAAATAATTACTCTGCATTACAGGCTCAAGGGAAATAAAGACAAAAATCAACCTGAGATCACCAATTGGCATGGAAATTCTCAGTGCACACAGCTCCAGTTTGTGCCTATAATTGCAGTCGGTGTTAGTTTTGGTGATTTTTCCATTGTTTGTTCATACTTTTAAAAAAGCAAGGAAGAACAACTTGCAGATATTATAGTCAGTTGAAACTAGCCAAAGCATAATATAATTTGGAACAGCTTCCCAGGCACAGACATTTACATTTGTCTGCACTGGAATAAAACCTAATGCTCTGGTACATTTGGGTAAAATGAAATACCATATCACAAAATTTTTTGGGGTGGTAGTGTTAAAGTCACAGTGGTGCAAGACTTCTTGGGATGTCCAAATTTTGTGCTATTACAGCCAATGGATTGTAAAACATCATTCAAAAGCGCACAAAACTATTTTTAAAGCAGACTACTGCAGAATCTGAATTTTGTAATTGCTCTCATATTTTGAAAGTTTCTTCTAATTTGGAACATGCTTTATTTAATAGATAATTTAATCTAGTATTTTCTCAGTATTTACCCTTAGACTGTCTGCCTCAGTATTTTCTTATGAAGAGTAATACCAATTTGTCTTTGCTTTGTCAGCTTATACAAACCAGGTACTTATATTCACATGGTGTAAAAAAGGATGTCCAGATATAAAAGTCACAAAAATTACGAACAAAATGGCATTTTTAGATTAGTGGGTGAATCTGAGACTCCCAGAAGTCACAGCCTTGATGGATTTAACTTTCTTTTGTCTTTGTCTGCAACTAAAATACTAAAGAAATGTCTCCCCCTGCTCCCCTTAAAAAATTTGAGCTATTCATGTAATTACAGAAGTGCATGACTTAAGCCACTCATAAAAAGGACAAATAAGAGAAATGTCAGATACCACAGTGACAGCCCGACCTAAGGACAACTGCAGGCAATGAAGACACCTTTGATTTGCACAGGCTTTGAACCTGGCCTCTAACACATACCATTGTGCTTAAAGTTACCATTCATGCTCTTAAATATTTCCTTAGATGCTTGGGTTGTGTAAAGACAAAGCAGAGTGAAAACATTTCTTCAGTGCCTATGGCTGGATCAAATATCTTGTCCCAGAACACAAAGCACACAGCCAGCAGGGACACAAGATAGCAGAGCCGCTCAAAAAAACTGTTTCAGGATGCTGAGCTGCTTCCAGCAGAAGGGATCCCTGCACTACTCTCTAATTGTATGGCCCATATCTGGCCAACATTCCCACTTTCTTTTTTTAGTATCTGTCACCTCTTTCCTTCTCCCCTCTCTTGATTCAATTTGCTGCTAGATGTGGTTTTTTATATGCAAGTTCCTGTGCTTGCTTTACTCCTTGGATATTTGGCAAGCTCCAGTTTTGCCTTGAGCTGGAGACAAAATGACATTTTTTTTGCAGAGGTGAGAAGTAAATTAGTGCCTAACAATTCTGTGATACCTTTGCAGAGATTATATCTAATGTCAGAAATGGGAGGGTGCTTCACCACCCAAAGAAGCCATTCTTATCTTGGTATAATAATAATAACAACAACAATGCAACAGGATATACAATGTTATAATATTAATAAAAACAACATAACAGTTATAGTAGTAATAATAATAAAATATAAGAATAAAAACCAATAATAATAAACAACACAATGCTTCATTGCTTTATAAACCCCTTTATAAAAATAAATGTTTTCAGTCTGACGTCCTAGTTGAAGAAAATTTTATTCTTTTGCAATGTCCTTGTGTTTTTCATTGTTGTCTCCTCATTAATGTTTGTACCTGTCTGAATTCTGACAAATTTTGATTGGAAACAGCTATGCAGGGAGAAAAATATCAATTGTCAACTCAATATTAATGAAGTAATTATTTTTTCTTGACAATAACAGCCTTTGCCCATCAAAAAAATCCCAACAAATGACAATGATATGGAAATAATTTTTGTGCATTTCAAAGCTAAACTTCAATAGGTAAGCTTCAAACAATAATTGGTATTTTTCTGCATTAAAGATCAAATCCCACTTGTTTTCTAATAATCTCACTGTGAGTCAAAGGGACAAAGTTTTCAATGAGGCTTAAGCACCACATCTATGGGTTTTCAGTGCATTTCCATATTCCAGGCTGGAAGAGTTTACGGTTTTGAGTCTGGGTAGGTCTATCCACAGCACTGCCCTGAGCAGCTGCAGCCTCACAGTTATGATATCAGCTCAAGTAGGAAATATCTGAGCTGACTTCTGTGTATTTCTAATGAAAGTGGAGCCAGGATAACAACTTACCCTAGCAGACTTTCTGGGAAAAAAGGTATAGACCAGCTACTATGGACAGTTGTTAGGGACAGTGACTCTACACTAAGGATAGGGATGGTAAAATAAACCAAAACCCCTGCCAGTCATCTTCTGCTCCAAATGTTTCTAAATATAAATGGTGTTCAAATGACTCAACTTCCGAAAAGTAAACTGGTGTTTAACAAGTTATTTTCATTTGAGTTTCCTGCAAAGATACGGAGCAATGCAGTGTGAATATAGAAATATTAAGGCACAATGTTCTAACCAAAACTTAGGATGGGAAAGTTTCCGTTTGAAGAGACCACCACAATATTTCCCTGTTGGAACTAAACCACATTTAGAGACAGATTCTGAACAAACAAGACAAATGCAATTTGCCTGAATACAGTTTTCTCCCATATTTGCCTACTGAATTAATCCAAATTCCTCTGCAGCTCTTGCCAAAGGTGCATATCAGCCTCATGAATACAACCACCACATTCTAACTGTAGCAGAGTCCAGGTTAATCTTTTAAATCCTTTCACAACTTTATTTTCTAGAATTCCTATCTGCCTTTGAACACAAGAGGGTACATCTCTCAGTGAGTTTCTCTCTTGGTATTTGTTCTCCTGGTGAGCTGTGCTTAGATCCCTTGTTGCTCTTGGTTTTATTGCAAATGTATTACCTGTTTTTAAGTGACCAGTTTCTTGACATTATTCTTTTTCATTACACATAGTAATACACTTTTATAAACAACAGGAACTTTCTAACAAAAATGAAGCTAGAATGATGTCTATTTGAAAGAGAACTAACGTGACCAAAATGTCAGACATATAATGGATTTTGAATTGATATTACACTGTGAAAAGACTAGAGTAAGAACTGAAATTGCTAATTACTGATTAGAAATTAATTACTAAAATAGTAATGAAATCTAAGGATTATTATTTTCAGTCCACTGGATAGTATGGTATCTAAGAGACTGTCTTTTCCCTGAAATAGCCCACTGTGTTATAGAGCTCTGTAAATTTTCCTAGGTTGTTAACTAAATCTAAATTAAAGGGCAAAACAAACACCATGGAGCATTTCTTCCCGGCAGCTGATTTAGTGCCCTTTCAACCCAGAAGCTGCTCGTGGAAGAAGGAGGGGAGAGATAGCTGGCACTGAGAGATGGCTTAGGAAACATCCTGACCTGCTGAAACCAATAGGACTTTTTTCATGTAATACACCTTGTGGGCTCAGCAGCCTTTCCATCTCCTCTTTGCTGAGGTATTAAACAATAGAGAAGAGCAGCTGCTGCAGTAAACATAAAAACTGACCAACTTACAAGAGGTGATGCCACCTGTGTCTGCCTAATTTAATTACAGCCCAAATAATCTGCCTTCCATTTACAGAGAAAATAACGTTCAAGAACATCTGAAAGTGACTTGGAAGCCAGAGGGCAAGGGGAGGGGAAGCAGCATGGGAGCACTTTGCTCAAACACCCTCTTCTCCACAGAGAGTTTATAGCTTATGCCTAGTGGACATGAAAAACCCTGTTGTTGTATGGAGAGGGGAAAAAATCTGGTAAGCAGCTAGGAAACACAGGATCAAACACTGAGATGCCAGATGGATTCAGCTGTACATTATTCTACCAGCTACTGCTGATCCATCTGTAGTGAATGTTCCTTGCCAATTGGTTGGCTTAGAGAGTGTATGGAAGGACACACCAAGGGAGGAAGAAGCCTGTTTGTTTTACAGGCATAAGTGTCTTTTCTGCTGATTTTTCATTGCCTTGCCTACAATAATCTCCTTTTCTATAGTTATGTTAGTATAACTCTGGACGTTACCATATTTAATCACTGTGGTTCTGCATGAATACTCTGCTTCCCAATTCCACATACTCACTTTACATGCTTTTAGGTTGATTAGATAAAAAGCTTTCTCATTAAATATTCAGTTCAGCTCTGAACAAAAACCTATATGGGCCAGAAAAGTAGACCCAAGAGCATTTCAGTCTCCTGCAGTAGTTAACTTCTTATGGAAGAAAGACAGATGGACTGGGAGTCACCCTTAAGATCCAGGCTGAGCTGGCATGACTTGCTGCTATGAATGGTTGGTCTTATTCTTAGGTAAAGGTCTCTGCCATCTGATGTGTCTCCAAAACATAGGAGTTCAGAGACCAGAACTTACTTCAGTTAGGAGATATATGGATGTATGCTAATGTCTCTTTTGTTTTTCTTTTCTGTTGCTACTGAAAGCTAAAAAACTAAACTAAACTAAATCTATTAAAAATCTTCACTGGGAAATATATCAACACATAAAAGATCTTTGAATAGTTTCTTGAAATCTGAAAAAATCTGAAACAAAAATTAAACAGCAGTTTCTTTGGCCGTTTAGCACCATTTAGTGATAGCAGCAAATGCAGAAAGACAGGCGCCTGTGTGCTCTTTCTATATATTTGTGTATATAAATGTATATATCATATAATAAGCATAATGAACTGTACATGTTCAACATGTCCAGTTTAGGAATATTTAGAATATTAGTTGAGGAGGAAGGCAAAACCTATGCATAAGGTCAGATAGTAGAAGAGTTTTCTTACTGTTTTTCATTTGCACATGATAATGATAGCCTGGGACTTAGCAGGGATTTCTGTACACTTTGGGCTCTAATATGTATTTGGGGGAAGGATAAATCTAAACCAATCTACAAGTCAATATCCCATTAATTCACTCTATTTATAAAAAATGGGGAGGGGAAACATAAAAAGTGAAATATTTTATTCCAACTTCTTCAAATTAAAGCATTTGCATTTTTAATTTTTTTCACTGTGAATATTTTGCAGGCTACATATGATAAAAACTGTTAAGAGTTGATATGGAAAAAGAAGAGCACCACTGCAAAGTTTGGGACTTTTCCAGTGTCCTCTTGTCAATTAGAAAAATTAAAACCTCTCCTTTTGTAATCCTATATTGATTCAAGCAGAAATCTCTTTTTTTGGTTTTCATTATCAATTTCAGTTTAAATCCTACATCAACACTTTGCTTTGATTTTTATTCTTTTTGACCATGAGCTAGCCTTGAATGTCAGGTCATTAATTTCATGAACTACATTTTTGCTAAGCAATGGGATTTTTGAGTTGTTATGGAGTAAAAGCTAGGAGACAGGTTTTGGGATAACCCCAAATACGATTTTTTTCCTAATCTCCCGATCCTCCTACTCAAAGCAGTTGTCTCCATGAAAAGTTTTGCACAGAGCAACATCTTTGTGGTTCAAACTGATACTTATTTTTTAAGTACACATTAATTTAAAATACACCTCATGTATCTGGAATCAAGATAAGTGGTATAGGGAGGAGAAGCTCTGTGTGCTCCAGATTATTCAAACCTCAGATGCTCACTCTTCATTCAGGTTATAACACTTTTGTCCTTACTTCCCAAATCAGCCACAGATTGTAGTTAAAGAGCAGGGGCAAGAGAAAATCCTCAAATTCTTCCTAAGCATATTTATCATTAATTTATCTTACATGATGGGCTAGACGGAGAGAGATTAGTTTTCATTCCTTGTACAGTTGAAGATGCAGTGAAAATTAGATTAATACCTTATTTATTTACTTAAAAAAAAAAACCCAAAACATAACCTTTTAACATTATACAAGCTGTGCAGCTTCCTGATTAGTGTAGGAGAAAGCTAGGGCTGTAAACCCTTTTTTTGCACAATCCAGCTACTGGCATATTGCACAGGCTAATGAGAAGAGGAACAGAAACTTCACAATTATTTTCTTCCTGTCACAGATGCTGGCTGGAAGCAGAAGCAGAGTTAATTGTTATTCTTTCTCCAGTGTACCTGTCAGGCCTTAACTCAGTACTGTAGTTGCTGCTCCCTGACATAATGGAAACAAGCAAGTACCAGAGTATAAAGAAATTTATATTTGTCAAGTGTTCATAGCAGTTTTGCCTGGTGTTTGCTGGGGACAGAGAGGTGAGGGAAGGGGCTGTTATGTTAACCTCCTTTGCTCTGCTGACAGATTGCAAGTGTGTGTCTTAAAAATAAAGAATTGTCAAGCATTGAGTACTCACATGTCCATAATATAATGCCGTGAGGCTTTTTTGCTCTCATATGTGTTTTACTGCTTACTGTCAGTTTATCCTATAAACCTGGTTGAGGCTCTGCAGGATGTCAGCTCAGAGAGACCTTGAAGTTCATAAGGACCTTAAAATTCAAGAATCTCTCCAAATATCCTGATAGATTTTTCTGTGCATTTCAGAGAAAACAGCAGAAGTTTTCAGGATTGTGCTCTGTATTAATCCTACTTAACTTCAGGCTTTATAAGAGGGTTGGCTAACAGCTCTTGATTTTTTGTCTAGGAAATAGAGGAGCAAAATTTCCACAGGATAACATGCATATGTCTGTCTTCGTTTTTGATAGCATTCTGTAACCTCACATTAGAAGTTTAATCACTGGGGAACTGAATCATGGAATGGTTTGGGTTGGAAGGGACCTTCAAGGTCTATTTCCACCCCCCCTGCATGGGGAGGGACACCTTACACTACACCAGGTTGCTCAAAGCCCCATCCAACCTGGCTCTCAACACTTCCAGGGAGGGGACAGCCCCAACTTCCTTGAGCAACCTTTTCCATTGTATCCCCACCCTCAGATTAAAGAATTTATTCCTAATGTCTAACCTAGATCTCCTGTCTTCAAGTTTTAAACTCTTCCCCCTTGTCCCTGTGTCAAAAGCCCTCCCCCAGCTTTCTTGTAGCCCTCTTCAGATATTGGAAGGTTTCTATAAAGTCACCTTGGAGCCTCCTTTTCTCCAGGCTGAATGACCCCAGCTTTAGCCTCTCTTCACAGGGGAGGTGCTCCAGCCCTCTCAGTCTTTTAGTGGCTCTCCTCTGGCCATGTCCCAGGAGCTTTGTGTCCTTCTTATGCTGGAAACTCCAGAACTGGACACAGTATTCCAGGTGGGGTCTCACAGGAACATAGCAGAGAGGGAGCATCACCTCCCACTGTCTGTGCTTCTGCTGATGCAGTCCAGGATCTGGTTGGCTTTCAATATGCAATCAATAGCTGCAAACACACATTGATGACTTCTGGTCCACCACCACACCCAAGTCCTTCTCCTCAGGGCTGTCTGTAATCCTTTCTCCTTCTAACCATGCAGAATAAAAGAAAGAAATACTGTGAATAGATGCTGCTAAATGGAAAATAGAAAGTAAAGACTCAAAGAGAAGTATTACATTTCAAAAGGCTGTCAAAACTTCCCAAAATCATGCTGTCTCTCTTCATGTTTCTTTTAAGCATTAGCAATGAATATTGCTGCTGGGAAGTCATATAGATGATCAGCATCTATTTAGACAGACAGTCCAAGCAGCCTTTAATTCCACCTCAACATTATTTCAGTAATTGACAATTGTTAAAGATATAAATTAATGTTCTATTTGGATGTGATCAGCTAGAGAAATATGATGGATTACACAAGCTGTAGGAAAAAGCATATTTTTTGGTGTTACAGCAGTTTAACTCACAAGCTACCATCAGTATTTTTTCTTATGGAGTCTGGAGGCACATAAATATTAAAATGCAATTTGAAAGTTTTGGCCAGGAGCCAGAACAGTATTGTTTACGCCGTGTTTGACAGTGCTATTCAAATAAATCAAGTAACAAATGTGTCATGATTACTGTTAAAGTGGAAACTGCACCACTAACAACTATTAAGATAAATGATACCACGGGTGGAAAATATGAAAATATTTTATGGGTGCTTTGTCTCCGTGTGCATGGCCGTGTGTGCACGCACGATCAGCTGTCTCTCAGGAAAACTAAAACTGCATCCAGGGATGAATATTGCAAACACCCAGCTTTGTAAACAGCTGGCAACAACAGCATATTCACTTGCTGTGCATGGGATAAAATGGATATCTATGATTTTTCACTAAGTCTTTGCTGTTTTTTTGTGTAAGATTGAGTCTTGCTTTTTTTTTCTCTCCTTACACAGAGAAAGGTTTTGATATAAATCAAAGAAATGCAAGGTCTTACTTACTTACCTATAGTCAGCAGTCTGGTTCTTTTTGTAGCAGCATGTTGCTAAGGGATATTAAGTTGTAATCAAAAGAGTACACACTCCAGAAAAAGAATTAATTTCACTCCATTTTCCATTTGACCCTCATCTCCACATTGTGGATTTCTACAGCTGAGCTATTTAGTTCTCTATATTGTCCTGTAAGAGAGTCAGGGATTTTTAGATTAGTCATAGGAACCTATTTGAGATGTTTAAATTCAGGTGATGTCACTATGATGTAATGTAGGAGCACTGTTGTGTATCTGTAGGCAATGCTTGCAGTGATATCACAAATATCTCCATCTAGGGGCTGGACCACTCTGTGTTGCTCTGTTGTCAAGGGCTATATGAAGCCAATAGGACACAGGAACATATTTCTCTTGTTAGCATAACAAGGAGCTCAGAAAGGTCTGCTTGGTCATCCTTACATTCTGGTGCTAGCAGGGCCATGATTGAACCCAGTTAACTCTAATTTATTGCAGTTTTCAACCAGTGAGCATCCCTAAAATGGAGGAGGTAAGAATTCAATGACTCTTTGTATGTTTGACATGAATAAAAATAGAAAGGTGATGTGGTTCATTTTCCAGTAAACACTAAAATTTTTTACTGTTAATGGTAAATGACCTCAAGCTTCATATTCAGCTGAGAGTTCAGGGTGTCAGAATTTGTCTGAGCTCATTGTGGCTTGCTTTGAATTGACTTTTTTTCTTTAGTAACAACTTTCTAGCCATAAAGTGCTGATAGAGGAACTGTCTTTCAGTTTATCTTTAGTTTGTAATGATAAGTACAAGTATCATTGGAAAACTGAGAACACCACCTGAGTAAAGGGGCAGTATGGATGAAGATGGTAGTAGTATAATAATTTTAGCTAAAAAGGCTTCCCTATAAGTATGGGTGCAATTCTATAATATTGATTAGATAGATTGTTAGAAATTTAATTGGACTAATGATAAATTCATAGCCCCATTTGTCTGGTGTGCTCTACTTTTACCATAGTAAGACTTCTAGTATACCAGGATACTAATGTCCTTCATTAATTACAAAGTAGCAGCAGGTTTAAAACCTGAGCAGTTGCAACTTAGCTTGGGCTATTTCTCCTTTTGGCTTTGTAAGTAATAATGAGAATCCTCATTAGAAAATCTATTAGTGTGTAAGAAGTCCTCATGCAGCTTCCTTCATTAGGACACTAGTGCTGCAGTACATTGATTAAGGAGTGCTCTCTGAGCTCTTTGGTGGTCCATGGTCCCAGGAAAGTCCCTTTGGAGCAAAAAGTGGGGATTACAATTTCAAACTGAGTTTATAAGAAGCTCCTTGTTGATGGAAAGAAGTAATTGCCCTTGGATCTAGCAGAAGACCTCAGATGACAGTCTGTGTAAGCTGAATAACGTAGCTCTCATATCTCTAGAAGATATTTAGGTTAAAAGTATTTATTGCTAAAAGAAAACAGAATAAATGAATGCACAGCTCATCCTCAGTGTCACTGCCTGCTAACATGGATTATCCACACAGAAAAGAAATCATCATCACTCTTAGTCAAGTTGCCACATGCTGCATCAGCTGAGCTCAAACAAACCAAAGACAAAACCAATGCAGTATACAAAAAAAAAAAAAAAAAGAGTTTGGGGGAGAGCAGGATCATGTTATTTTCTGAATACTCTGCATGTAAATAAAACTGTAGTACAACTGTATAGCTAAATGCACCTATTAAGAATTTAATTAAAGTTGACAGAGCATGTACAGAAAAAAGTGAAAGAACATTAGGACTGCAAGAGGTGTTCAAAAATTTAAGCAGACATTTAAGACCAGGTGGCAGATTGGAGAAGGTCAGTGCCAGCAATGCTGACAGTTCTGCAGAAATAAGTGAAAGCTGATATTTGGCCTGCTAAAAAAAAAAAACACATTGCTCTGAGGAAGACTTCTGTAAAGGTGAAAAATCAAATCTATCTGTGTTGGAAGATGCCACAGGCCTGAGCACTGGGTAAGCCTGGAAATGGTGTTTATGATTTTAGCTAAAATGATGTTACATGTTGTATTTGACACGTAACTCAATGCATCTTGAAAAGCTTTCCAGAATTTTGTTCATTATAGAAAACATGCAATTAGGAATGCCTATCCTAATAAGTTTTGGGGTTTTTTTTCTGCTGCCACACTACAGGAGAAAGAACCTAATATATTTGAAATTTATGTAAAAGTATACACATATTTATATGAGCACATTTATTTCTTAAGAGGTCTTTATTTTTAAAAAGCCAGGGATTTATTAGGTGAATTGAAAAAAATGGCTCTGTGGTACACATTTGAGTGAAAAGCTGTGAATTTCATAAAAAAAATTTCACTTTTATGTTACTTCAATTAACTTAAAGGTAAGCACACATTTCACTGGGGTGATAGAATCAGTTGTGGCTTAGATCAAATAAATAACTTGTACAATGAATACAGTTTGTTTGATATTTTCATGGTCACCAATATGATCAAACAAGAGGAAAAGACTGATCAAACATGATCATGTGCTTTTTGATCTCTGAAATCAGTTTTTCAGACCACTTAAAAATGATTGCTTGTGTTATAGAGTAATGATCATTCAAAAAGGCAGGTAGGTAATTGTTTATAGGCAGTTTATTTCTTCGTCCCTATTTTACAGGTCCCTGTGAAGGGATTGATTATTGTTTAGCACATCTGACCAGTGGAAATGAATACTTTTATAAGTTTTTTTCTAGCTAATCAGAAAGTCAAATTATATATTGAATATGCTTCCTTGTGAAATGAAAAATATTTTTTCATCTTGGCTGATTACTTATTTTATATGTATGCTTTCCACAAATTAGAAAATCAGACGTAACATTCTGTCATCTTCTTTGCTCCTTCTTGTGAACTATTTTCCTTTTTTTATTTTTTTTTTTGCTATAGTATAGTTAGAATAATGTTGTCTGTGTATACCCAGCTCCAATTTCCTGCTTCTTTAAAAGGCTTTTTATTTCTCAGACTCATGAAACAGCATAGAATTATTTGTAATTCTTAACCAATTTTCCTGCCACTCCACCTTAAAGGTTCATGTCAGAATATTATGACCACTTCCCTTCCTTTTCTGTTTGTAACATGACACAGGATTTAAACATGCACTTTCATTTCTTACCAACAGATGTCATCAGACCAAAGACACATTTTTCAGTTTGGGTCTGATGAGTGCTCTTATGGGAAGCCTGTGATTTTTTTAAACTTTTTTAATTCTTTTTTTTTTTTTTTTAAATATAAAGGCTGTTATGTGTCCACTTGCCCATGAAGACAAAACTATACTAATGGATATCTGTGAAAGAGAGTAAACCTAAATTTCTCTAAAGAATGGAAAAGTGATTTTCAATTCACTTATCGCCTGGGGACAAAAAGAATTTTCTCATTTGGGAAACAACCCTGCAGTGGTTTATGTACCTTCTAAAGTTAGATGCTACAAAGCCAGAAATGTTCACAATGAAAATTCTTTGCGCACAGATATAAAATGTGGTTTCCTGAATTATTAATTTGCATATCCATGAACTTCTTACATAACTCTTCCTTTTCTTTCACTTTTTTGTGAAAAAATGGAAGATTCCCCTGGAATTTATTGAAAACAGACCTTCTTTCACATTGTGCACTTCTATTACCAGCCCTGACAACAGAATTTCTCAAAAGAGAGACAACTCATCTCAAACAAGGTGTAACATCACAGAATGCAAGAGAAGCATCATGTCTCCACAAGAAAAAGTCCTTGGTTGACACTGACCATTTCAATAACTTTCCATAGTATTGCAAAAAGTTTCCTATAATCTATAAATTCCTTTGCCTGGAAGTAAATAAACAATTTCTCCACCCCCAAAAAAAAATCTCAACAAAAAAAGCCAACAACTGAAACCTAAAAAGAAAACAAAACCTTGTCTTTTCTTTCAGAATAAATAATTTGGCAATCTGTGTCTTGGAGCAAAGTCTGTTGGGCTTGTATTAGCCACATATGCACTCCTTATTTTGTATAAATAGCTTTATTCACTTCATGCAAAAAAGATCAAATTGGTCTATTGCTTATGATGGTCATAACATGAAATGTTACTGGCTGGAAAAAGTTAGACACAGTGGTGTATCTTGCCATTGTTGCAAAGTTAGAAATCTAGAGTCTGAAACCTCATGTTGAAGGTTGTTGTCATGCCTTAATTAATTTTTTTTTTTTAAGTTTATGAGTAAAAAATCCAGATGGTAAAACCACAGCTCAGGTGAAGGAAAAAGCCCACCTCATATCCTATAATAAGCCCCAGGGATAATTTAAAATGGCACATAAATGGTTTCCATTTCCAGATATTTCATAATTCTACATAATTAAAGATTTGATAATGTGTAAAAGCTATTAGATGCAATGCTGAAATCCTCAGAGACTCATCTTTTTACTATGATATTTGGAAATATCTGTGGTACATTGTGTGTGCTTTTGTAAATGATATACATTTTTCATAACTGTTTTCATTAGAAATTTTCTTCTTCTAATGGCTGTATAATTAAACCATAATGGGATATTTAGACTTATGTATAGTCATGGAGAAGGAGTTACAACAACACAAACTATAATTAACAATGACTCCCCCCAAAAAGTGACATTTTAGTTTATAAACCAATTTTGCTTCTAGCAGTCCTTTTTTTTTTTTTTTTTTTTCCCTCTGAAGAGAATTAATATTGACAAAAAATCCTGAATCCACATGAGGTCTTTGTGGCTACAGGTTTGTTTTCAACATGTTTGGTATTAAGACTGACTAGAGTAATACCTCAGACATGGGCTCCTGTATTATTTCAGTGATCTCAGTACACAAAAGGGAGCATGTTATTGTCTAGGCCAAGTAAACACAGTGCAAAACCCTCCAGATTATTTGTATTTACTTAGTCCATGGTGCAAAATTAGCTTCTTCAGTAGCTTTTCTAGCATACTAGGTTTAAAATAGTATCCAGTCCAATTTTACACCATTCTCTCTGTGTTCTACCAGCTCTTCTAATCTCCAGGTCAGTGGAAAATGGGATGCTTCATGTTTCCACTCCTTCCCAGTGCACTGCAAAGAGGAATGAGCTCTGCATATAAATGGTAATCCATGACCTCCTGGCTTTTCTGCATTTAAGGGACTGAACTCATTAAATTCAGGTGTATTCTGTAATTTACTTTAGAACTTCCATTGACTTTTGTGCCACAATTTAATCCTTTCTCCTTTTTGCATATCTTCATCCCAAGTTCGTAGATGCAACCTTGAATTTCAAATTAATTTTGGTATCAAATCAATAGTCATGGATTTTCAACATTAGCAGAAAAAGCTGAAAGTCTGAAAAGTTAATTTAGTTCATTCTTCAGCATTTTACTTGTGGTGGGCTTTTTTTTCTTAGTTTTTTCAAAGAAAACTTTGCAATATGGGAAGGATACTGTTCCATGATACTTCTTCAATACTATTGGTCTGATTGGAAGTTTACCCAGACAGATTGGGGCTTTTCAGCTGAGGGAAGGACATGAGACTTGGCAAAGATATGAGGCATAGATGGTATAGGCAAATCTAACAGGACATATATACAGAGGTGCCATGAAAGGAAGGGAGAAAGGGAATAGATAATTGTTTACTGACTTCTCTGAAACAGCACCAGGGCTATCAACAGTTGGAGATGGAAAGTTCAGACTAGCTGAGAGAAGTTATTATGTTCAATCTCTTTGTATCTAAAGCTGTGGGATTTGTTGCTATGTCTTACAGATGTCTACAGAGGGTAGAAATGCACAGAAATTATTTGTAGAAATGCAGACCATTAAATTTTTTAAATGAGAATACATTTCACTTCACCACTGAATACTGAAATGCAGGGATGGGGTTATGGCTGTTCTTTTCTCATCTTCAGACGTTTATAAAATCTACACACATGCTGAGAAAAGTAAGTGAGGACACAAGGGTTTGTTTGGGTTCTTTGCTGTTTTCTGATATATGTCTAGGTTATGATTTTCAGAAATAAGGGATGATTTTCAGGTATTTGTATATCAAATAATTTTAAAAAGTGAAACTAGAAATTTATTGCCTTAATCACAGTGAACACTAGAGTATTCTGGTCCTCAAATTTCTCTCCAGGATCCCACAGCACTTGGAGGGAGCTTGGCATGTGAACTTTTGTTTCTGTAGCCAAAGGCCCTCAGGCTGACTTCTGTTACCATGCATTATAAATCTCTGGCTGCCATGATAAATCATTTCCATCACTGTAGCAAGACTACAGTGAACTTTGAGATAGATAGTTCAGAGAGTTTTGTTTAGAAGAGTTGTTTCATATAGCACCTGCATTGCAGCTTGTGTAGTTTAGCTTGATGTCTTCTAAAAAGAAATAGTTGGATCTCAGCTGAGATCTGTCCAAAGCCTTGTATTCCCTGTGGATGATTTTAATTGGAAAAAAATTACTTTTTCTTCATATTCGGAAAAAAGGAAAGCAAATTCCAATAAACTGAATGTAGTCCTTAGCTCACAGATAGTCCTGCTTCTGATTTTATCAAACTGACATTTAAAATGTAGAAATTTTATGCAGGCATCACTATTCCCTAAAATAAAAGATACAACAGTCACTGTAATATCATGTCCTACTGCATTTAATTCAGTACCCACAGTACAGCAGAGAGTCACAAGTTATTACTGGTTCCTTTAGCCAACTTTCTGCTATTGTGAAGTGATTCTTTTTTCTTCTCACTTGTTCCTAGTATCAACACCTGAAAGAATGAGGTTTATTTAAGGTGAAAGCAATATTAGGAGCACACAAAAGCAAAACAATATGTGAAGTGAAATGAAATGCTATAAATTGCAATGAAAAGGCTATGCTAGTGCTCTCTAACTCAGGAAAATTGAATTCTCAGAGATGATTCAAATTAAGTTCTATCTCTTGTACAAAGCTAAAAAACAAAACAAAAAAAATGAGAAAAGGATCACATCTGAAAAATGCAGATGAATTAATTTGGAATTAACAATTAAGTGTTCCCCCCTAAAGTATACAGTTGCACATAGTAATTATTTATATTAAATATGAAATTATATACAGATGTATTTTTGAATACAACTGAGGTTGACAGTGAGATTTAGAAGAAAAAAATTCAGTGGTATTTTTAAGCCAGAATTGCCCTCTCCCCCTGATGTTGTTTACATTTGAAAGAATTCTTCATAGCAGATCCCCTTTTAAGCAAATGATTATTTAGTCATCTAGTATCAACTTATGCTGGTCAATCACTTGTAAGTACAGCACTAACTTCTCATAATTTTTAGTATTCAAAATCTTTGCCTCTAGCTATAATTTAACCTGACTTATCTTTGGATGAAGTGACATGCTTATTTATGGAGAAATTACGCTTTTCCTTAGGGGCATGGAAGTAAAAATTACATTTTCAATCTGTGGAGTATTTTCATAGCATTTTTATCAATCAAATGTTTAATGATTGTCTCATATATTGCCATTTAGGAGACAGGATTCAGTAGGAATCCAGCAGAAAGAATTGGAATAATTGTTGCTTTAGAAGAAGAATCATGTAACAAAGTCAGTTTTCTTACTTCCACAGAGTATTAGAATAAATGTTAGCCTGCTGGCAGTTCATGTCTTTCCAGGAATATCAGAATATCTATTGATATCAAGTGTTTGGTGCCATAAACCAGCTTTCCTCTAACTTCCACATGAAGTAAAATAATGATTAGCTCCTGAATTATCATCAGTTTAATGGGAATAACTTTTGAGGTTGTACTGAGACTTTGGAGCCATGTTTCATACTTTCTGGCACTGCAAGGAGTCTAATGAAAGGCCAATAAGATATTTAGGGAACTCAAACACATGACATGCAAGGGGAAGCCAGTTGTGCTGGGTTTTTTCTCAGCTTGGAGAAGAAGAGGCTAAGGATAGGATCTGATTGCTATCTTCCATTAACTACAGTGAATTTGAGAAGTGGCAACCAGACCCTTCCCAGAGGTGTGCAGCAAAAAGCTGCTGTAAGATTCTGACTGGCTATAAGGAAACAAAAAAATCTGAAGAAAGTTCTTACAGGGCCAGGTTCCCTGGAAAAGTGATGCAATAGACATATGCATAATTTTTCAGACCTTGTAGGGGCACTAAGCAACCTTTTTTAACTTTGAAGTTAGAGTTTAAGCAGAGATAAAGCTTACTGATATCCAGAGGTCTTTTCCAAGTGAAGTTATACAGTGACTGGGAGCTGTATACCTTATACCCACAGAATTTTAGTCTGGATACTCAATCTTTGTTTCAATCTTTCCTTATTCAATATTCTAGTTCACATACCCTGTGTCAATTACTGAACAGGTGAGAAAAAGTCTTTCCAAGAATGTTTTGGTGTTGCATTTCACTGCAAACTTCATTTAATTTTAGAGTCCACAGATTTCAAAAAGTTTTTCTGAAATGTGATAACAGGGACTGTGAAGATTGGAGCAGAAATAAAGCAGCATAGAGATCCTTCTGCAAAACTGCAGATCTTTCCTAGCTTATATTTGTTTTGGCCTTTGAAAACAAATGTTTGCACTGGAATGCTTGAAATGTACACTTCATTGATCAGAGAATCATAGAATATCCTGAACCTACAAGGATCGAGTCCAACTCCTGACTCCACACAGGATGACTAAATTTAATCTTTCATCTAAGAATCTTATCCAAATTCTTGGACACAAAGAAGCTTGGGTCTATAACCACTTCCCTGCAGAGCTTTTTCCAGTGCTTGACAACCCTCTCATTGGAGAGATTTTTTTCCAATATCCAACCTGACATTAATTTTCCTGTAACTTTCATTAAACACCTTACTCTGGTCGGGCCTTCAGGAATATTTCAGTCTTAAAATTTGCTCAGAGGGTTTACAGATGGGGAAATGATGCAACTCAATGAAAGATGATTTGCTGGAAGCTTCAATGCTGTATTTTTGACTTTTCTTTGTGAGTGCTGAGTAACTGAGGTCTACTGTGTCAGCTCAACACTTTAGCAGAGAATACAGAATTAGAGGAAATAACAGGTAGTGAGTTCATTTTAAATTAAAAATTACGATCTGAAGAGGATTTTTGGCAGAAATTCAGAGATGCTACAAGAGTTAAGAATGATGTTTATGATCATATCTATAACTTCAATGTTGTGGAAGTGATGAACATCTAAGAATGGGGAGAAAGTTGCTGGTTTGGGTTAAAGGGTCTCAGATTATTCAAATCTAAACACATTCACTTTTTTCTTCATGATTAAGTAGCTGCCATGATCGAAAGCAGTTCTGTGCTTTTGGAACATGCTCTCATTGTAATGATACCTTTCTTTCAAGAACTAAACCATCCACTTCTCTTATGAAACATGGAGATGGTAAAAGTCACAACTCATGGAGTGTCTGAAGCTACTGTAAAATGAGTAAAGACTACTTTGAGAATCCTAGTGAGATTTTGATAACTATTGGACCAGTTTCACATCCAGTTGGGCAGATAATGCAGCACCAGTCTTAGTTTTTAAATCCATGTGGTTCAAGCATTTTTTCCAAACTGGCTAAGCAACCTTTCTTCCAACATTAAAAATAAGTAAAGGGTTAAAAAAAAGTAAAGGCCTCAGGCAGAAAAAGCTTTTTGGAGACTTTTACAATCAGAAAAGTAATATGTACAGATGTTTCCCAATTGAAATAATTTGCAGTTTGAGAGCTATTGAAAGTGTCTGCTATTGATATAAATTGTCAGAGGAATATGTTACTATCAAAAATGTTATTATAAGGAGCCAGAAAGGGAATTATTGCAGCCCAGATAAAGACAGAAAATTGGTGCTCTGCTGAAAAACAATCCATCCTCAAAGGAACAATAAAGTACCTGGTGTCATTGGCTTTGTTCTTGAAACTTTGTTGAAAACTTTTAACTCTGTGTACTAGTATAAAGGTGTATAACTGAGACTGTACATGAATAGGTCTACACATTTATACACTAACACATTATGTGTGTTCTTTTTGTACTCTGTTCTCCTATGATGACCTTTCCTCAATTTACCTATATTTATTTCTTGATGGAGATGTTTACTTTTCCTCTTAGAGTTATTGCAATTATAGGCTCAAATTTTTCCTGAAAATTCTCTAGGGAAAATTCAAAAGCAATCATAAGCCCCATACTCAGAGATAATCATATTTTGACAGTGCCTGAGATCAGTGCTAAAGACAAATTCAACACTGAGTGCAAATGCTGGTATGGAAATAGATAGACAAAATAATTCCATGATATAACAAAAACCTGTTGGTTTTGTTTCATCCCTATCCCAGTCCTTCACACTGAATCATGGAAGGTCAGCTTATAAAGTATTATGTATAGTCAGGTGAATGTGATTTTGGTTACAAGGTTACAAAAATGATGACAATTACTATTATGGTTAATTTAGCTTTTTCCTTTTTTTCTTCAGTGTTATTCTGAAGATTTATTGTAATCTAGTAATTTATTTTGAAGTGTAAGGAATTTTTTGAGAGGCAGAGTAATCTGCAACACAGTAGTGCTAGAGGAGGAAAATATGCAGTGTCTTTATGATACATATTTAGTAATCAGATTTTTTTTTAAGAAGGGCATTAGGTTCACATAATAGTAAGGCCTTGGTTAAACCTGTGAGGAATTTTTTCAGTAAAATAGTGAAATAAAGATCAGCTGTACAGTACTATTTTCGTGCCATGGAGATAGACACCAAATTGTGCATAGAGCAATAAAAACAGCAGACTGCATCAAATGTTAGTTACCAATGCCATGTTGATAAAAGCATCATAAATCTGAGTTTGAGAGGTAAAGGAATGGGATGAGTGATACCACAAACTCATTCAGCACTGTGAAGAACATGAAAAAATGACTGACAGAAGAACTGAAGGTTAGATAATGCACTCAGATGAACAGCTAGAGATGCACTGAAGTATTTATAGCCTAAAGAGGGCTTGTGCTGAAGAAAACCAAGCGACTGATGGTGGATGAGATCTTAGAGACTCATAGCTCTCTTCTCAGCTACTGCCCTGCAGTGGGACTGGGGACAAATCACTTCTTTGTACTCCATTCTTGGTACAGAGATATTGAGATAACTTTCCTTCTAGAGATGCCTACAGAACTATCAGTAGAGCCATATTTCAATGAAATCAAAGCATTTCAGAAATTGATGGTTTCTCTGTAATTATTTGGGGAAAGAAAAGGAAGAACACTTGTAGAAAGTTTAAAATCCCAAGCATATCTCTACATGTTGATTTTTAAAATTTTGATGAAATGTTGGAATCTTGTGTTTTTTGCACATATGAAGTAATTATTGATATTTTAAGTGGTATCAGCATGCTTGCTCTGTGCTTATCAATTTCTGTTTTTAGCCCTTTTAGAGACAGGACAAAGAATAGAGGAACTATTGTCAAGACCTTCAAGCTTTTATAGCCACTCATACTGTTATCATCAAAGATTTATATATTTGGAAACTTCATCCACTACTACCATCAGCTGAAAGAAGGCATAGATTCATGTATCATTTTTTGAGCACAACAACAACAAAAAAGCCACATACGTTCTGTGGAATGGTATTTTTTTCTTCAGGATTTTCATTCAGAGGTCTGGGGGAAGAAATACTTTGGTCATATTTCTTCAATGCACTAAGTACTCCTGTATCCAACTGTAGAATCAGATCCTTTGTGTCAGTAATGATCTCAACAAACAACTAGAGACAGGTATCCAGAAAATCTAAAAGATAGCACCTTTTATCCTTTCCTGCAACACTGCAATCTCAAAGTTTGCATTTTATAAGTAAATATGTTAGGGTACTTTTAAAAATCCTTTTTTCTAAAGTAGTCCTCCATTGAAATTTTTGGCTGAACTCTATAGTCCTTATGGCATTTTCATTGCTTGGGTTTTGCACATAAGCCTTCAACTTGCTGATATCTGGAGAGTAAGCCATGTCTGCAAATTTCACTTTAGGATTAATAGACATTTCTACTTACTTTATTTTTCATCAATAATATTTCTTCAGCAGACACTGAACAAAAATGCTCTTCTAGAAGAATTCACACACGATTTTCCTCACAGGTAAAATGAACCAGGAAACAGATAAAATTGGAATTTCAGAGTTAAGGTTAAAGATAATGAAATCCAGTTATCTAAAGCAGTGATTTTCAGCCTAACATCTAATGACCTTTAGAAATTAGTGGATTACCCTGAAGGGCTCTGCAAGGAGTAGATAACAAAAGAAAATCCAGTGTGTGGCACCTAAAATCCACCATATGATGATACATAGCTTAAAAATAAATTAAGGGAGCATAGACAGAAAATGGATTAAAACCTATGATTCAAGTAAAGAACTAATATATATTAAAACTCTAAAATAATCTAAAATCTGTCCTGTGGTGATAGAAGAACACAGATGTACAGGTATAATTATGAATTTATAGGATTTCAATTATTTTGACAACATGATTTGATGAATATTTGTTTTCAGAATTAGCAGTAGTTTCATTTCTTTGTATTGACTTCTGTGAACAAAAGCAGTCTAAAATGGGTTCATCATTTAATTTAATTTTTTTGTATTAAGAAAAGCTTCATCTAAAGGAGTATTTGTGGGGTTTTTTTTGTTTTTTGTTTTTTTTTTTAAACTTATATGCAATTAGTAAACGTGCAGTACCTGATGACAGAACTTTAAGGACTTAGGATAACTACAGTTTTCTAAGGAGAGAACTGACCATAAGGAGAGAACCTGACCATAACTGGAAACATATCTGACTGTCTTGAAAATTTATTTAGAACCTCTCTAAGTGTTCTTTTATTTGTCCCATTATATCTAGAATAACAAAATTATTCTGTTTCCAATGCAGAGAAAAAAAGTAGTAACTAGTCCAACACAAACCTTTCAGAATATCATATCAAAGTGTTTTCTTTCCTAATTACACTCCTAAAGCTCCCATTGACATTAAGGAATGCTGTAGATGAGGTCAGGAAGAGCATATCTGCCTCTTCAGACAAAAACTCTGAAGGTATGTTACAACCAGGGTATGTTTAATGTAAAGAAGTGATCAAAGTTCCACAGGAAATTAATTATAACCTGAAAGAGTCAAGTTCCTGAAGACCTGAAGCCTAAAACTTAGGAGATTTCCATCTAATCCCTCACAAGTTCAACTCTGAGTACTGATGGTACAAAGATACACATCATATGCTTGAGATGCAAAATGTTTTATTTGATCAAGAGAAAGAGAATGAATGTAAAATAATGGAAATGACCTTAAAGACTTCTAGACCATTCCACTGCTCTTCTAAGCTTGCCTCTTAAACTCTAAATTCTCTAGACTTATCCTCTCATTAAAGATGAGAGGACTGCTTTTTTCAGTCAGGCCATTTGAGAATTTAAGCTAATCCATGTTAAATTGCTATGAAAATTTAAAAGTAAGCACTAAACAAGACATTTTGGCACTCCGTGATCTCTCTCTCATTTTCTACATCTGCAGTTTGATTTATATGGGTGGACTCTCACATTAACACCTTGGCTTCCCTATTCAAAAATGAGTTTTGTACAAGCCTGATGCCTTCAAAAAGGTGGGTCTCTCCAGTAGCTATCGTAAATCAGGTTTCCAAACAAACTGCTTTTGGTTCTGGAATTCTCTTTTACTGTTGCCTGTGGATGGAATTTTAACTTAGGAGCTTCAAATTAGGAGCTTTTTTTAGAAAGCTCAAGTTTGGTGACAATCAACAGTTTTAAATAAGTTTATTAATCTCCAATTTGTATGAATATATGAAAATAACCTCTACCTTTCCAGTGTCTGAAAATTGTGGCCCTAATTTTGTAAATAGGTACAAAGTTTGTAAGAAGTTTTCAGGAACTAGATGAAAGGTTGTGCTCATTTGTGCACTCCTGTGGGAGTGGGAGGTATAAAAAACATTTATGGTGAACAGATCAAGGCTTTTGTGGTAGAAGCCATCTTGCCTTATTTTAGAAGCCTACAGTCAGAGATCTCTATATGAGCCAGCTGTCCACATCCTTGTTATTCTCTCCACATCTGACCAAATCCATTTAGCTACAGATACATGAGATGAATCCTGCCCTCAACTATAATTTTTTTATACACTCCTGTGCTGTCTTTTCATATGGAAAATAGGGGAGTTTCTGCCTCACACAGAAGCTTGGGAGAAGAGCCAGAAGTCTACCCATGACCACGTTCAAAGCCATTCTCCACTGTTCATGCCTCCAGGCTACCAGGGGCCATATGATGGGGAGTATCTTTCACCCTTCATAACTTTTCTGACACCAAATTATTTTATTTTTTTTTCCAAACAGCCTAAGAATCTCTATACTAAAGGTTCTTCCCAATCCAATCTACTGACAGCACATGGCAGGAAACACTTCAAATAAAAGCAGTAAGGATATACAGAGTGACTTATTCGAACCAACATATCTGCCTGCCTTGCAAAAAAAGCTCAGATTCAATCTTTTTGTAGCTCTTTGGGATAGAAGAGCTCTGAAATCTCAAAATCACCCATAGGAAAGAAAATTCAATTTGTTTCTGATGTAATCCTGTCCTGAATTCTATTAGGTTCTCCTGAAGGAAATTCCTTTGACTCTTTTTTGACAAGTCATATAATTTTAAATTAATATACTGCTCTCATGTTGCTCATTAAATAGGAGATATGATGATAAAGTAGATGCAGCTAATTAGTAATGAATACATTATTCATGGCTTCTTAAAAATATGAGTGACCCATAAGTTAACATTGTTGGGGAATTAATTTTTAATTGGATGTGGTCTTACTGCTCATTGCATTTCACCTCAAAGTTTAATACCCATTTCTTAGTTCAGAGATCTCAAAGTTCACCTGTCAAAAGAAGTAAAACAGGGCAAAATAAGGCTGTGCTTTTATAAGCTGTCTTTGTTGTAATGAATAGAAAAGCCCATTCCATGGGTTTTAGAAAGACTGCCCTTGGACATAAATCAACTCTCCCAAGTTACTTTTTGGAGTCAATATTTAGACATCTTTTTCTTTACATTTTTCCTTCACTCCGTACTTATATTTTATGTGGCTAAAAAAGGGATCTCATTACATTCTCTTTTTTCCACTATCTTTAAAAAAGTAGCCACACAAAGTCAATCTGGTCATTTTCTGACCAGATTGCTCACTGCCCTTTACCTTCAGGGTCATTTACAGGAAAAAAAGTGAGATTAAATTTACTGGAGCTGCAGGGCAATCTTATATTTTCTTGTGTTTTCTAACTTACTGCCAGAAGTTCAGAGTGCTGGGGAAAATAAAGAAAAAAATATTCTTTTCCCATAACGATTTTTTATTTCAGTTGTATATTGACTGCAAATCCTAAAATTTATTATAACACCTTGCTTCATTCCTTTGCAATGAAGCTTTTAATCATCTGCTTGCATTAAATATTTCTGCTTCTTCGTTGTTTTTCTCAAAAGCACAAAATTCTTCTTATATTCATAGTTATTCTTCTATGTTTCAAGTAAGTAGCTAAATTCATAAATGTCTTTCTCCTATCATTCCCTTCAGACAGGCAGCACATGAAAAAACCTGTCAACTTCCCATGGAAGATATATCTTGAGCATCATAAGAATTCAGGATTAACTTCTAGAAGGACTCTTGGAAGAAAGGGAAGGTGCTGTCTTTGCTTAATGGGAGCTTCTGAATTTTCAGTAAGACTTTTCACTGCAGTTTGGCAGGATCTGTCACTCAGTGGACTGCATTTGTTCGTAGGGAAAGAAAAGTCACTGTAAAGGAAAAGGAATATACCACATTCCTTGATGTGATCAATATTTAGGTGAGGCAGGGAAATCAAGCATTGATTGTTTATTGTTGACTATACACAGATTATTCAACACCATCTAATTTAAGTATCTCTGGAGGATCCTGCTAAAAGTATTTCTAAATTTGTCCCAAGTATTTGTTGCCACAGAAGGTAGTGAGGTTGAAGATTATAGAGAAATACCAGCACAGACCAGCATAAATTTTGACACATCTGGAGTGTGTCCCTAAACAGAAAGATCTGTGATTTCCATTTTGAGAACCTTTTAAACTGAGATAAACTTTCAACATATTGTTGTGGGGGTGGGAGGAAATTAATTGTTCCTATCAGTGGCAAACCCAAGCTGCCTCTAGATGCAACTCTAAAGACTTTTTTTTTTTTTCACTTCAGATTCAAAGTAAAATCTCTTGAGGTATGGAAATTATAGCAATAAGTCAGCACAGCTGATGATCATCAGCAAGGGTACAACCTAGGATTTTGAAGATTAACAGCAGATGAAAAATGTTGCCTGCATGACAAATGCCAAAACAGATTGCTTTTACTTAGAAAACTAATTGAAAACAAAGTGACATTTGGTGCTGGATCATGGAACATTTTCTACAAGTAAACCTGATCTGAATACAGCCCTCAGCCTGCAGTTTCTCTTTTTACAGACTCCTTTTAAGATAAATTTTATTGTTTATTATTTTTATTCAGATCTTTTGAGGTCATCGAAGATTCATAGATGGAAACTCATGTGAGCTTCCATGAATGTATTTTCTCCATATATGTATTTTTTCCATGTATTTGAGGCTTAATATTTTTTTATTTTAGGGTTGAATCTGTCAGATTTCAAGAAGAGCATTAGCTCTGAGGTTCATCTTGCCTACATTCAAATATCAAGGTTCTAAATATCTAATCTTTCACTATTGTGAATGAATACTATAATCCTTTAAGGATTTTACCATATTTATTTGCAAACTGATGATAATTACAAGTAATATGTACATGGACGTAATTTCTCCCAGTTCAATGGCCAGAAAACTAGTAATTTCCTGGTCCTGTAACACCTGTTAATAGTTTTATTGTTTTTATTACTTTGTCCCTCCCTTTACCTTCTTCCTTCTTCGATTAAAAAATTTATGGCCATTTACCTCAGATTTGCTCAGTGATACTTTTTCAGCAACTTGATCAGACATAGTCACACAATACAAAGGCTGGGGCAGCCTTTTCATCCCTGCAGACAGAAGAAAATCCCAGAAAGGTCAAACTGAGTCTGAAAGCTTTAGCTTCATCCTTCGAGTATGTTTGTCCTCTTCACTAAAACCAGATGGGATTTGGTTCAATTGAGTGGAAAGGCAGGAATAACAGACACTGGGAACTTCAGAACTTCAGCTGAAAGGCATTGGCAGCAGTACCTGGGAAACTTTTAAGACATCTGCAGCGTCCTTTAGCAAGCCCTTATCATCAGCCTTTCAGTCTACTTAAATCTAAAGCCTCATCAAACCAACAACTGAAATAAGCATCCAATCTAGGAAAAATAAAAAAAATAATAAAAAAAAATCACTGCAACAATACTTCCTAAACAACATAGAACAACTGTGGAAAAAACAAAACAAACCAAAAAACCAAGAAAAAGCTTTTCTGAAAATTATGTACTTAGAAGACAAAAAAAGAGGAGGGGTGCCAGGGGAAGAGTATTAAGGAAATGCTGAATAACCTCTCTCAAGAAAAATAGACAGACCAGGCTGCTTGTGGGAATTTTTATTAGTTCTTTATTTAGAAACAGGGCATTGGGGTTGGGAAGAGAGGAGTGTCTCAAACCAGCTGCAGCTCATTTTAATAAAGGACTAATTAGCAAGTAAAGCCTGCTAGAAGTTGGAGAAGTCTGGATCCCTTTAATACAGAGCAGTTCCCTGAAGTAGTTTTTGAGAGATTAGGGATATTGGTGGGGAGAGAAGAAGAGTGAATTTAGAAGTGCTTGTTGCTTCTTATAGGTATTTTATTTCCAACCCTCCCTATGTTTACTTAGAAATTCTTCACATATAATGCTCTTGGAGGAGAAAATGTGTTAAAGATAAAAGTCTATAGATGTCAGGTACAGAAACTCAGGCTTCTAAATTTATTGTTTCTTGAAGCTTATGAGATTTTTCCCTCCTGATCTTTTCTCCTTAGTTCTTATGCTAGTTCTTCAGGAAGCTCTAATTTGCTGTGGAGTAGCATGCCCTATCTCTTTTGTGCAGCAACAAAAAATGATAGAGGTTTTCTCCTGGTACTGAGATATTTCTGGATTCCCTGGATATCTATGATCTGTGCCTCCTTGAAGAATACAGAGTAGCTCTGTGTTTACAATATCTACCCTACTCTTGGTTTTTCTAAATCTAATCTTTTTTACCAGTGAGATTTTAATTTTGCCAATTTCCTACTGCTCTGAATCCTATATATTAGAAGTGTGAAAAGGGATAAAAAAAAACTAACTAGGAAAAATCCCACCTGTTATGTAGTCTTTTAAGGTTCACCAGAGAATAATTAGCTACCTCTCCAAATAATAACAGCAGAGGTATTGCCTGTATTCGTGTCTTGAGTTTTACATGTGTATTTAGAAAAAGAATCATAGAAGCATGGTGTTCTCACTTGGGTCTAAATGTTCTTGTTCCCTAAACTCTGTTCATCTGAGGAAGGTGTAGATCAGAAAAGGCTGCAGTATTGAATAGGCAGTGAATAAGAATTTTTAACCTTAATGTTATCTGGCCTATTTGCAGACCAATTGGGTGGACTGACATCAGCTCCTGGGGAATCTTTTGATGGGAGAGATACTTCTGTATAAACTTAAATATCTCAGGGCTGTGCTCTGTTTCCCAGGGTTGACTAATCAACTGGTGGAGATGGGGAGGTTCTTATTGGTTGAAAAAGGCAGATGTTCTTGCCTTGATAAGGTTTGGGGGAAAGAGTAGGGAGGTCAGAAAAGCTGCAGGTAGGTTCTGTCAGGACTTGAAAAATAACTGTTCTTTTGTTTTCCTAGATATAAAGTGAGTTCTAATTTTTTTTAAAGCTCTGGAACTGCCCATTTCAGAATGTGTGCCTTCTCAATAGCATGAAATATATTATGAGGTCTAATGAAGTGTTGGCTTCTGGCTATAATAAACTTAATTATAATTATTTTCCTCCTTACACCTTTGCATCTAATACTTGTCTTATCAAGTCTGATAGCAGATGCAAAATTAAAAGGAAAAGTGCAACTAATATTTAATTCATGGTAATTCAATTTTTAATGATCTGAGTAAAATAGTCTGTGTGAGATAATATATTTGATTAATCATTTTTGTCCTGGCTTAATACCTTTGTTAGAAAACATCAAATAACCACAAAAAACAATTTAGATACAGTTCATTACCATAAACAACTTCTTATTTGAATTGTTAGTTCAGGCAACCAAAAATAGAAAACTAGAATTGCACTCAAGATTGTTGGCAATGTGGAATGTCCTAAATTCTTCTGTAAAACTGGGATACCTCTCTTGATTTTTATAGAATGAAGAAAATTTAGAAATATGTTTGTGTCATGAACTTTAAGGCCAGTGCTGTAAAATTTTACAGAGAAGTTCACATCACTCTTAGTGTTTTGCAGCTCCCAGTTTTGATCTGATGGATTGTATGTTTAGTATAGAAAGAGTCCAGTATCTCTTCTAAAACCTGGTCTGGGGTACTAAAGTGGAGTTCAAACACTTTGCAAGGGGACAGTATTTATGGAAACCACCATTTCAAATATTTCAATTTATAACTTGTTTTTTTTTTTTTTTCTTTAAGCTGGTTTGGACATAATCAGGACTATAGAAATGAGAAAACTCAACTTTTTTGCCTGCTTGATTTGCAATGCATCAAGTGGAAGTTGGACCTCACGGCTTCAAGAGGGGTAAGTGAATTTTACCTGCTTGTAGCAGCTCTTGGAAATATTTCCTTATGAAGATGCTGTTTAACAAAGTTTTGTGGAGAGCCCTAATGGTTGATATAGGTTGGACATTGCTCAGTTCTTAGAACTAGAAGACTTTGGCCTGTGTTCTCAAGCTGGGACGAGTGGTACCTTTTTGCTCATTGTATCAAGAGAGCCCAAGAATTATATTTACTACAGAAGTATTAAATTAATAACTCATTCTTTAGCTCCAAAAAGGTTTCCTAGTGAGTCTACTAAGTGCAGAATGGCAGCCAAGACCTATTGCCAGGCACCACTACTGATTCAAAGGAAAATTCCTCATCCCAAGAGGCATGAGAAAAATATAATTTCTAGAACAAAAGGAAATATGGCATGTTAGGAGTAAGTTTGCTTTGTAGCCATGAGGTGTAGAGGAAGGTGTTATGGTGCTTATTGTCTTACCTTATTCTATCAATTTCTAACTATAAAGCTTTTTTATTTTTTTCTTTCCACAAATGTCATCAATATGACTGAGTTTCTTATTCCGTACGCTTGGTGAGATAAAAGTCTATCATCTATAGAGATAAAATAAAAAAGATGAAGTTTAGGATATTGGACTGCATCTTAGGTTAGCATGAGATAACCCTATCTTCACTAGGAGTGAATGCAGGAAAGCAGGGAAGTAGTGCATTTCTTCAGATATGTGATCCATGGTGCTTTAAAATGCTCTAGAAGATATATTGCAGCATTTATTTACTCCTGTTTTTACTCCATAGGATTTCAGTTCTCTGCAGCTTAGGAAATAACTTTTTAATTTGCATCTGCAAGCAATTATGGCAACATATCCCATAAACAATTTTACTGCAAAGTATTAAAATTAGTATTTGGAAAACTGCAGAACTCCCAGGCACTTCTCAACTTATACTAGTTGTAACTTATAATGTGTAAAGCTGTTGCAATGTCAATCCCATGTTTAACAGCCCTTTTCTGTAGTATTCTTTGCTATCAGGAGTGGATATTATCAGTTCCCAGCTGGACAGAGAAATCAGATTCCACCTCAAAAATATCATAACCAGCACTAATTCTAACTCATTGTTATGCTGATCACTTACTCCATAAGATATTTGTGTTCAGTAAACCACATTGGATGGACAGTGCTCTGTCCTTCTATTGAGGCAATTTGCTTCATCCTTTCCTTTAAGAGTGCTCAGAGCTCCTCAGATGAAAATAGCTGAAACTGACTGCAGCTGTACACTTTTTTTCTGCAGGGATAATCACAGGGAACTTCTCCTCTCCCTAGAAATGAATCTTTGACTTCCTAAAACTGGAAAAAAAGAAAAAAAAGGGGGGGGAAGGGGAGATGCTGGAGATTGTATGAAAAAGTCTATCAGAATACATCCAGGCAGCAATCCCCTGTTTTTTCAGTCTATGAACAATTAAGATCCTAAACTTTGGCTTTATTCTGTCAAAGTTCTCAAAGAAATAGGCAACCAAATTGAGTGGCAGTTCCAAAACCAATGTTTTCTTCATTGATTTAAGTTTGTTTCTGAAATAGAGTGAGTTCTTTCTCTTTGGAGTAACTAAAGTATAACTGTTGGTCTAAACTATGCTCCCTCTTCTCAGAAATGAGACTTTCAAACTGACTTCCAAATCTAGTTAGTTCTGTAGGCAAATTTCTGATGGGATTTGCAGTGACCATCAAAATCCTCTAAGTAGCTGCTGTGTAGACATGTAGTTTACTAATTCACTAAATGTGTTCTAGGCAGGAGTGGATCTTGCAGCTACTTCAGACATTCTACTGTCGACTTATTTAGTTCTTGCCCCCTTCCTCTAGGACTTTATAGTTTTTAACCTGCACACTGATTTTGACCTTCTTGGGCATCAAGGTTATGTTTCTGCCTGCGTCTTACCTACCATATCTTCATTCTGGTTTATATCCTTTGCTTTTATTCATTGTGTTATTATTTGTGAGCTCTTATGTCCTTTAGAAGTCTATTGAAATAAGTGAAAAATATAGTAAAATAGCTGCAATGATCAGGAAAAAGGAAAAAAATGATTATACTTTTTCAAGGTACTGCAGGAACTCTACCCATGTAACACATGTATTTTCTACTCAGAGTAGATATCTAGCATACCTTATTTTTAACAAAAAAACTTTATCCATCTTAGTAGTATAGCCAGAATCATGCTTAAAGGAACAATTTTAGGGCATTCAGTGACATCAAATAAATGCAAGAACACTTTTTGAGTTATAAAAAATTGACTCAAAGATGACTGGATTTTGAGTAATATGGATTAACATTGGAAGAAATCCATACTGGTGTATGACTATATATGAGAAGACTTTGACCATAGCTAAATTTAAGACTGAATTTTAGGGCAGGTTTGGGTTTTCTCAAAATATATGCAAAAAAGCCTTGCCTCTAGGTTTATTCCATTTGAAAATCTTTGAGACAGAGGGTTTTAGTCAGGGAAGATTAATGTATGCTGGTGGGGATTTTTATATTAGTTAATTCTTCTTGCCTGCTGAATGCAGTGATGTCAGTTGCTCATGTTCTCAAACAGTAAAACACAAGCTAAAATTATAGGTTGCGAAATATAGATGGTTTGCCACATCATTTAGTTTGACATCTTATTTGTAATGAAGACCTCAAAGCAAAATCCAACATGTTAATTGGGGCAGAATGAAACCTTGCAATAAGTTTCACTTGTTGCTTCTTAATGACTAATAATGGGGAGAAAATATGACTGTAAGGCCCAACAACAAATGAAATATGACTGTGGTTAACTCAGAGGAGGGTTTCTTTCTCATTAGATTCTACACAGGAGGCAAGAGTCACAATTTCAAGGTAAAGCATTCTGCAGTACAAAGGTCTTTTAAACAAAAGGTTAATGAACCTGAATTGCCCCTTTGAAAATAGATTAAATCAGGTTTAGCAATCATAGGGAAAATAAATAACGCATGTCTGATAACCCTGGTTTGTCTTCAACTGCCCTAGAGTTGAGGCTATTTTTGAAGGGAATTCTTTAATTCTGTAGGAAATAGAATTCTATGTAGGATCATGTTTTATGTTTGTGTATTTATGTTCTAGCATGTTCTAGTACAAAAAAAGATGGATGCTTGCTATCAACCAACTGAAAATAAAAATTCTGGAATTATATTAAGTATGAATAAAACATTTTGATGCTTTGCTTTGATCTTGAGAATGCACATGTATGTGTGCCTGCAAATGAATTGTAAAGTTTTTTTAAAGAAATATTGTAGAAAAATATAATTTGCATACCTTGGAATCAGATTCCTGACCTTGCAGTTAGGACACTAGCTCAGACTTTTTTTCAGTCTCTGTTATAAAGGCTTTTTCGTAAATACCCTTTTTTCATGAATTAGTCATCAGGTAAATCTCAATGGTAAATGATTGGATTCCCAAGATTTTCCCCTTCATCTGAGCCATCTGACCTGAGGTTATACAATCATGATTTTCTTTCTAAATAACCAAAACCCTCTTTTACTACTATTTAAAGATAAATAGGAAAAAAAATAGATGAAAAACGTAGTGATCAGTAGCAGCAGATAATCACTTCAGCTTTGATGCAAGCATCTGCTGACTGGGAAATGAAATGAGACTGATCCTTGCATGTTGTATGAACATGGAAAATCAAGTTTTTATCCAGGGACATACTAGTTTGAAGCTGGGTGGTTTTGGCTTTATCAAGGCCCATAGAGCTGGCCAT
Organism: Phaethornis superciliosus; assembly: GCA_023637945.1. NCBI lineage: Eukaryota > Metazoa > Chordata > Aves > Apodiformes > Trochilidae > Phaethornis > Phaethornis superciliosus. Next base: position 3,892,941 of record JAJQWJ010000011.1, read on the forward strand.
ATGACTTTTCTGTATTATTATGAAGAAACTTAAACTCTGAATGAGACTCTTCTTACTCTATAGCTAGTAACTAAAAATCCATTAACTGAGTAAGAGAAAAAATTGTAGAGAAAGTGAAAGAGAGATGGAGAGATGTGAATATCCTAAAGCTTCAGAGGTCTTCATAGTGGTTCCTTTCATACTGAAATACTAAAAAATATTTTAGACATCCATCTGGACCTAAGCTCTATCTTCACAATGCAGGGTATTTAGAAGAATAAAATCCCTTGTTCTCATTAGGTTTCTTTGCATTGCTTAAAATCAGACACATACAAACACAGTCATTTTTAAAGAGCAGGTCTGTCATGCCCAATATCTTCAATTTATGTCAGCCCAAAGAGCTTTGAGTTGATAGCTGGATAGTTCATAAATTCAAAGATATTCTTTAAGCCAAAGGGTAGCTCATGAGGATTTATCTTCTTGTGCAGTTTGGCTCTTGGAACTTCAACTACTGCTTCTTTATCAGGCATAATAATTTTATCACTTACTGGTGCACATTCTGAGTGTGTGATGTGAGTAGCTCAAGTGCAGATTAACAGCAATTTTCTACAAAGTTTGTTATTTTCTATAGCTGGATATCTCTTTGAACAACTTATTCCTCAGAGCAATGGAGACATAAATTTATTTTTTGTCCCAGCTGGGGAAGTTTTACTCAGATTGTCATATGACAATCAGACATGTTAAGGAATATATCGGAACTGCTGAATTCCCTGGGCTACCATAGATTTTTTAAGCCAAAAATCACCAGGTTTTCCAGAGTCCTGGTACCCTTCTTAAAGTAAAATAAATCGATGTGTACACTTACCTTATAAACAGAGAATTTTTAAAGATATAAGGGGTAGTGTGACTTGTGTCCCAACTTTCTTTACAACACAGTGAGACCAAGTCTACTGCTTACCCATTTAGAGTCTTAAAGAATATATTTTGGCTAAAGATTATCAGCTTGAAAGACATCCAGTTCTGACACTGAGTAATGGATCTTCAGGCAGAGTTTTTGCTATGTATGTTAGAGGTGATAGTTATGCAGCTTACATTCCTAAGAAGAAATATATTGCCATGCAGTGACTGTGCCTCCAACTTAGTCATTATTCATATTTCTGCCTTGTAGGCAACAAAATAACATAGACAGGCAGTTGCTGGGCTGGGTACTATGAAGTAAAACTGACTTGGTGAATAAAAACACAGTTAATGCAAAAATTCAATTCTGTGTAATATAAACCAATATTAATATACTCTAGATTTAACACCTTAGAGAACTGGGGAAAAGAACAAGGAAAAATGACAGGAGCAGTAGGTAATATGTTTAACAATATAAATGTGGTAATCTGGGAACTGTGGTTCACAACTCAATTTTGGCAGGTGGGTCTGATCTGAATTAGACACACATTTGCTCTCAATAATCTATAAAGGAGAAATAAAAGGTTTTGGGTTCTTCTAATAATGCATGAGATCTACTCGATCTCAGTTCTAACTTTGGTCAGTCTTAATGAACTGGAAATGAATTTCTAAATGTATTTTTATGTCTTTTGAAAATAGTGATATACTGGGATAACTAGGTGTGACATTTCATTCTGTACTTTAATTTTCTTTCCAGAAATAGACTAGATTTTCAGTCTTGGGAGGTTTCATTTCAATTTTTAAACCAGAATGGGTGATAGGATCAAAAGTATTCCCTCAATCTGATTTAATTGCTGAGTGGTAGTAGCCCTCAATTACTGTATGACAGCAAACCTGTTGAATGTTTTGGTACCATCTGATGGTTTCCCTTTCTTGGTCATCTCCAAGTGCTAGCATGCATCCATTTCTAAAGGTAGAAAAAAGAATGTTCAGTGGTTTTGCCTTCCCCTGAAATTAGGTATTGCATATCATTATAATGATATGCAATATCATTATAATTTTCTTCTGGGGAAGAAAACTACACACTTACTGCTTTACAGCAAAGCTATCTTCAAGATCAATAAATTCCACTCATCCTTCTATTAAGAGGCTGTGTTTCCAGGTCCCAAACTATCATGTGTTCACTGTGCAAAGTGCGTGGTCAATATTCTTCATACAGAATGTACATAAAGAAATGAAAATATAGTTATTTTTTCCTTTTATTTTTCAGGTAGGAATGGTATTTTTCAACACAGCTGGACTGTAGGAATGTCTGTAGTGTGTCAGATGAAATGTACATCTGGCTTTGTATACTGTCACTCACCATGACCAGTATTTGATAAGTGGATAAAAACATATAGGAACAGGGGAAATAAGCTATCACTCTTTTCTGGAGTGTTTTCTTCCACCTAGAAAATTTCTTTTGAGAGTCCCTCTGACCAGTAGAAGTGCCTTTACTTAATAGACCATGGTGAATTTATTTTATAAATGTCTTCAACTTCTTCAGTTGTCTTTGGAATACATCTAGAATTTGATGCTCAGCTGCCTGTGGCAAGGAGTATTGCTTTAACTCTACACTTTGAAAGTACATGATTATTTTGGATGTGCTTGCTTTACATTTCTTTCTATTGAAAGAGACAGTGAATGACTTGCTATCTTTTTATCTTTTATGTGCCACTGATGGCATCTGTCATGTACCTCTTCAATCACCTTTTTTCAAGGCTGTTAAGCACCTGTCTATTTTACACTTATTATGCTGATCCAGTCCTGTACCTTTGATCAGCCTTGTACTTCCACAAGAACTTGAAAAGGTATTGAGGAGCTAAATGGCATTGCAGAGCAACTCCAAACATGAGTGAGTCTACAGGTTTCTCAAAGAGGTCTTGTTTAACCATGCAACATTGCTTTGGAAATTATGCATTGTACATCAAGCCACATCTTCACCCTCTGGAAGTGACCAGCAGGTTTTCTTTGAGATTATTGCTAGTATTACATTCTCTTTGCAAAATACATGAAGCCAGTCAAGCACAGGAAGGGAGGAAGGTTGCAAAGGTAAGAGGGATTATATTCATGCCCAGATTAATGAAGGATATAAATGCTATAACATTATCACTGTTAGGAGAGTAAGGCAGCCTCTGCATGTGATCAAATACTTTACATGTCTAGGAGTCTGCACCATTTGATAAGTACTAAAAAAACACCTCAGACAAAATAATTGGAAATTGTTTGCATTTCATAAAACAACTTCCTAAACTCAGAATGACATACCTTTCTACTTTCTTACTTTTTATTTACTGTGTCAATTCTCCCAAGCTAAACCATAAACCATGTGTTGTTCTGAAGGCCTATCTCTGTAAGCTTTTCCTTGCAGTCTGTATTCGTTTTGAGAAAGCTGAATAGAATTTTCTATGCAAGAAAGACTTTTAAAAACAGGAATATAATTTCTTTCATCACCTGAAGTGGTGCTCTGGAAGCAGGCTGTATTCACAATTCTCATGCTGTAGCCTGGTTCTGAAAAAAAATTTCAAACATTGTCCATCCAAAGCTGTCTTTATATAGAGTTCAGACTGCCTAACATCAATCTGTCCATAAATCCCATATGCTTTCATGTCATGATATTTTGTGGCCTTTCAAGAAAGGACTGTTTATCTGCCTGTCTGTGACAGATGGGTTGTGTGGAGTTAATATACATGTGATTCTGAGGTTATTTTTAAATACATCCCACTTGTAAAAAAATTTTTTCCCTCCTTGGAAAATATCATGAGGTCTACTCCAGAACAGACTGCAAGGGTCATTACAGGCAACCATTGAAGCATGGGTGGTTATAACTGGTCTTAAACTGGCATGCATCTTGCACCCAAAAATGCCTTGAAGATAGGTGTGGTTCTTTCATCCACACAGGAACAATTTTCACAGGCACTAAATGTCAGCTGCCCATAAATCTTGGAATTTACTAATATGCAGGAAAACGTACACCACTTGCATGCCTCTTCTCAGCAGTTCCTGGCAGGAGTTACAGTGCTGGGCTATTGCTCATTTACTGACAAGTGAGTGGTGCTCTTGGAATGTTCATCTGATTTCTATGACACTTCTGGGAAGGAGAGGGAAAGCTTCAGATAAAAGAGCCAGGTCCTTAGCTGACAGAAAGAGGTCAGCTTCAGTGTGGTAAAACCTTTCAGTTAAACCCGCAGGAAGAATTTTTTGTGGGAGGTGTAGCAGTCTCAGGTATGATGTTTCATGACCTGAAGCTGCTCATCTTACTGATAGATTACACAACTTCTTAATATTGTCATAGTAAAAAAATTATGATAAAATACTGCACAGATGAGATTCTAGTGGGAGAGAAGGCCTTGCTGTTTGAAACATTTAACTGTGGATGTACTGGTTCTGGAAACCAAGGTGCCTTGGGAGAAGAGATGCCCCAGTGTGAAGGTTTGGATGTACATCATAAGGAGCTGGCACTGACAATGTGTCAGTTAACATGGGGAAAGTTTGTATGTAATTAATATGACATCTGTGAATTGATATAATGACTTTCTAATAAGGGCTGTGATGTTCCTTTGTTTCAAGTATAAAGTATTCCCAAACTTATGCAGAATGTACCATGTGCTGGGCAATGAATAGGCTTTAAGGTCCTACTTCAAAGGTAGCTCTTTGGGAAGGACCAGGTAATTTGAAAAGGAAATGCTTCAAAAGTATGATTCTGGAGCTGTCTTGACGTGCAAATAGAAACTTCAGAGAGAAGATTTCAGCAGAGGTGAAGATTTCATACATAGTGTAAATCAAAATTAGTTGTAACCTCTTTTGGAATTCATATGTTTTTCATCGCACTTCATAAATATTTCTATGTCATTCTTATACAATACATACTGAATTCTTTCTGGGGACATTAGCAAAATTTTGGGACCGTGGAGACAATTTTCTTGCTGGAGATAAACCGGTGATACAAGGTCTTGATTAAAGTACTTGGTAGTGAGTTTTTTTGTTCTTGGTTTACACTGCAGCATATCTCAGACACAGGAAGGAACTGATTAGATACAGGTAGTCTCCTCTCAAATACTTTCTCAGTATTGATTTCCAGAAAACAATCCTCCTGAGTACTGGAATAAATAAGATCCAAAGAACAGAATAAATTGTATAGCTAACTGCAAGAGAATCTCTTAAAACTGTGAGTGTAGGGATTGCATGGTAACAAAATACATACATAGATTGTAAGTATTGTGCTGGGTGGTATACTGATTTTCTACTGGTTTATACTCTATGAGTAGGTAATGCACAGAATTAATGTAATGTTTGTTCTTCTTGCTTACTGCTTTTCTAAACATAATCAAAACCTAGGCTTGGCAGAGGTGTGTGACATCAAATCAAACTTCATCAGACATGCTGTGAGTGTTTGTCCATGGTTATTCCACCAGTGCTCTCACCACCTGTACCTCCCACCATGAAGTAATAGAGAAGTAATTAATTTTTGTAGCAGTTTGTCCAAGTCGGTTACCATAGAAACTCAAATATTGAGAGTTCTTTGTCATCTTAGTTGCAGAATCTTCACTTTCACTTTTGGCACTGCTTTGCATTTAATAATAAGCTTTTATTTGTAAGCCAATAACCAAGGGTACATAGGTTCAACATGTCATGTAATTACCTGCTTCTGGAGCCCTGAACTTGTAAAACTTCTGTATTGAACATGGCAGGGAGTGAATGAGGCAGAAACCTTCACCAAAACATTGAAAAGCTCATATTTTTCAGATATTCTCTTCAACATGTCAATCAAAGTGGTAAATGGCAGGCATTTTCACAGGCTTTAGTCCTGATGAGATTTATAACAAAAATGCTGCCCTCTCCTAGAATTAGCTGCCTACATGCAACCTTTTTAACAAAGGATCTGATAGCAAAAAGAACCACAGAGTGATGCATCAAAGACTCAATGCATCTCAGACTTGAACTAATCCTTCTGTAATAAAAATGAATTGGTTTTGTGGGGATGGAATGAATTTATCTTGCCAAAAAATCTGGCATACTTCCACACTGAAATTTCATGGTGTATTTGTACAGGACAAAACATCTGGTACCAACAACTGCAGTGTTAGTAACCACTGTACCATTTGCTGATGCAAATGCTTAGAGGTAAATTCTCAGAAATGGAAAAGAAAAAAAAAAAAGCCAACAAAGACAACAACTATAAACTATTAACTTTTTCAAAATAATTCAGATTTTCTCCCAAACCAAAAGTTTAGTTGCAATAGATAGACATAAAAATTTCCAGATGCTGATGTTCTGAAACCAACTGAAAAATCCCTTTGATCTTAACTTTTGAAATCTTGATCAGTTACCTTAAAATAAACAAGTACATCAAAATGTAGTTCACCTATTTCTAACAATATTGTCTTCATTACTGTTTTTCTTGCTATCATGGTGACCAGAGCCACTTACATAAGCAGGATTTTTTGTTTGCTTATAAAGGCCACTTTACTAATTTTGAATGTATTGATAAACCATAACCAGAAAACTCAGACTAGTTTTCTTCTGTATGGGTGTCCCTTAGTGGAAACATTCCTTTCAATGGGATTTTATAACATTTGGGAAATCCTTCATGGGAATAGTAGAGTGAAGAAGTTGAGTGATTTAATAATAATTTTCCTTCAGCACAGTATTTGCCAGAAATGGAGTGTAATGCCCTAGGCTCTCATTGGACCATCTTACTGGACCAAAGGTACATCCATCCTTAAGGCAGAAAATTCTTGTTTGCTTGCCTTTTAGGTACAAAATTCTCTTTTGCAAAAAACAATTTTGTTGACATTGAAATATTTTATGATAATATACTTTTAAGAGAAATTCAGCATTATTGCAACTTATGTCAAAATTGTTATGTTCACTAGAAAAAAAAAGAGAACACCAAACAACATTTAATTTCCTTTGCTTTATATTTAAATGGTCTATAAGTCCTTAGTTTATATTTCAATATTCCATAAAAATGTTGGTATCATTTTAAGGTAATGATAAAAATAGGTGAGAAAGTCACAAGTAAGTGGTATTGGAGTGCTCCCTGGGACACTACAAAGTGACCCTAATGCTTTCCCACTTCTCCAAATCTGTTTCTCCTGAGCGTCTGTATTTAGATGAAGCAAATAACTAATTCCCTTATTACAACCTGAGTCAGTCATTTTGAGCCTAGAAAAGCTCTTGCCATAGTACACTACTTGTTTAAAGTATTTTTAGCCACCACAACTCTGTGCTTTTGGGACCCATGCCAACTCTGTTTGGCAGTGGCTGAAAAACTCCAAGTGAATTTGATTCACAGCCTGTAGCTCAGTGCAAAGAGCTGCTTCTTGTGGTGACCATGCAGATATTAAAGTTTGCTTTTTTGCAGTTTTTTATTTTTTTCTTCCTCCCCATAAAGCCCATATCCACTAACCACTAGCACAATGGAAAAGGACAGACAAAAGCCTGGAATAGCCAGATATGTTCAGGTACCTCTACCTGGCAATACCACTGATGCCTAAAATTAATGATGGTTTGTTTCTCTGGTTATTCACATAAGCAAATTCCCACAATCACAGCCAAATAACAGAAATAAAAGTCATTAAGCAACAGCTTTAGGATAATTGCCTTTTAAAAGTCTGTCTGTGTAAAGATTTCTTGTCTGTTTCAGTACAAAGTAAAAGCTGCATAGATGAAATCTGTTTATCTCAGGCCATTTTTGGAAGAAAGCTCTGTTAGCTCTTTGTTAGGTTTCTGTGTGAGTGTTTAAAAATGGCTTAGTGTGAGAAAAGTCTTCCCTATGCAGTGTATTTTATAGCTGATTAGTGCCTGGCATGGGTACAGGTTGATGGGCATGCTCCAGGGTTCTGAAACAGATAAGTAGTATTCTCTGAGGTGTGCAGTGAGGTGTTTGTCATTTAAAAAACCACAACAAAATAAAACCAAACAAAACCAGAAAAACCACCACCACAAAAAAAGCAAAGCAAAAGACCCAATGGATGAAACAAACAAACAAAAGCCATAAAAACCCAACCAACAACAACAAAAAACCCACCACCAAACAACCAAGAAATCTGATTTTGAGGAGGCAGGTACATGCTGTAGTCTTTCTCATTTAGTCAGTACATTTAATCTTTTTGTATATTTGCTGCTGCAGAAGAGAAAATATCCTCTGAAAGACATGCTTCCATGTTTTCCTTTCTCTTAAAAACACATAATCATCCACTAGCTCAGCCACATCTTTGGTGGTGCAATGGTCAGAATAATTAATGAAACACACACAAGAGGTAAAGAAAAGGATAAGAGCTAACCCAGTACCTTATATTTTCTAAGTTTTCTTTAAAAGATGTATTAGCTATCCCCATCAGACTTAGAAGCCCTGACGTGAAGGGAACACTAATACCAAAAATACCATTATTTGCTGTTAGGTGTGTCTGTTTCAAATTCCACCCAAATACCAAGTCTTATTTCATGTTTTAGTCACTAGAAACTATCATGGGATTCATATCTGCAAACATTTATTGCAAGGATATTTTTAGCTACTTTGAAGGCAGTTATTATGAGAAATAATTCCTACAAGGGGAAAATGATAGCTGCTTTTAAATTAGATATTAATCTAGGAGCAACATTTAAGCTAAACAGTTTAATAAAGATAACTTTCCTGGACATCTAAAATAAGAGCCTTTGATCTGCAGTTAAATCAAGGAGTCAAGTACTTAGGGGTTTCTTTCTGGTTCTTTCTTGGCTTGCTGAGTTGTGCATTTTGGAAATTATCCACTGTGAGAGTTGGCTGCCTGAGCAGTCCAACTGGATAATTCAGCATGAAGGCAATAGCCTCTTAGGTAAAAAAAAATATATAACATGGAAAAGGCATAATAAGCCCAACTATACTGAGCACAGCATTCACTCATAAAAGGATAAGCAGGATGAAAACTTTGAGAAGTGTATGGCTTTACCTACCTCAGAATGCAGACTTTTTGGTACAACTAATGACTGGCTTTTTCTGGACAAACTGAGGAGGTTCATACAAAGGTCTCTTGTCGTTGCATGTCATCTCACCTGCTGTATAAGACTGTGCATAACACCTACACATAACAGAAAGAAAAAAAGTCTGTGAATAGAAATATTTAAACGTTAATTTAGAAAATCATCTGTGTGACCATGATGGGCAGTCCAGAAGCTATCCTGATGCTGAGGTCAGTTGTACTGACTGATTGTTATTTATCTGCTCTGCACAAGAGTACAGGTAACTTCTGGACTGCATGCATCTTGTTGTCAATTCCAGCTCATGGACAGTCAGGGAACAATTCTGATCTCTCCCTGATAGTATAACAAAGACTATAATCCCAACCTGAAAGGGATGTATGAAGGGCTCCCTTTGCTTCCTTCACAATTTGATCATGCCTTAAGAATACAGTGAGACAGGGATGGATTGTAGAGTCTACAACTACCTGGGCCCTAATTCATGCCATGTGGATATCCCTGGGTGATGGAGAATTCATGAATCTGTCAAGCTGAGCTTCAGGTAGGTTCTTGCTTCTCATTCCCTGTGTTGGACTCAGCACTGTTACTAAAAGGACATCTCCTGTAGTTCTAAGTGTTTGCCTGCTAGACAAGAGTTCCCCAAACATGAACATTCATGTGAGGATATTTCTGCATAAAATGGAGAAAAGTCTAACACCCAGGATTAAGCAAACAAATCATTCTGATGGCAGGGAGACAGTGAGGTCACTGGTTTTCTGTGTGGTTAACATTTAGTTCAGCTGATGTAGGCAAAGAATTGCTTCCAGCTCTGTGTTTTAGGGCATGATTAGCAGAATGTGTTGGTGACAGCAGATATTTCCTGAGCTGCCTTCATAATTAAATCTTCTTGCACCGAGATTGTATCACTGTATACCTTCAAACAAGAGCATGAAAGAATCTATCTTGACATATGATTACTTCATAATTTAAAGATCTGAATTTATCTGGTGAAAGATATATTTTTCTTGTCTTGCCTTTAATTTTTTTCAAACATGCAACTACAACACGGGACAGATTGAAGACATCTCCTTTCCCAGAGAGCTCCCTAGACATGGCATAGGAGGTATTGCGTGATGGTGCTAAAGATCCATTGCCAGAGAAATGGAGAGGGATAGTTCTGCTGGCTTTTCCTGGCTCAAAATAGGGTTTTAGGTTGGGTAGCAGCTGCTCAAAACAGAATATTACCCAGCTTAAGTTGCAAAGAACTTCAGTCTGGGCTGCATGGCTGAGAGCTGCACTAAGCTCCTCTCAGTGGGAAGCAGAGCTGCTCAAAAGTCCTCTGAGAGTAACTTGATTCCTTAGTAAGAAGCCAAGATAATATTTATCACAGATGAACAGACGTGCTTATGCAACTTTTTTGACGTAGCCACAGTCCTGTCATGTACAACTTTTGAAAGTTTTATCTATTTTTCCTCTGTTAGCTTTTATTTCTCAGCTATATGAAAAATTTTTAGCCTGTTAGAATTAAATAATAGAATAAAGCAAGGATAGAATGAAAAAGGGAGCAACTCTTGTGATCTTTTAAAGTGAGTTAAAATATTTAACTTCTTAAAAGAATGAGGAAAGGAAAACGTGAAGGGAAACATACAGAAAAAAATAGAAAATATCAAGACTGCATACTTTTTTCATAATGTTGAAAAAGCTGGAGGGCAAGAAATTATTTTAATCTTAAGGATGATGGGTTTTGAATGTTCCAAAAGCTATCTAAACTTTAATTATCCTCCCAACATTTTTTCCCCCACTCTTTTGTAATCAATGTGCCTTGTTCCTTTCAAAACTTAGCTTCAGTTTTATCAGCCTGATGGCTCTCTCCTTACATGACATTTTCTTTGCTTTTGATTTCCCTTTATTTTTAGCAGGATGCCAAAAAATAAACTTCATGGTAACCTGAAGTATTCATGAATCATTCATGAATATCAACTGAATGATCTTCTTCCTCTCTTTTCCTCCATTTCTTTTCCAAAATGAAAAGAATTAATTCCTTCCTGTCCTCTCTCAACATTTCATTGCAAGACCAGAAAGACACTTTTTTCCTTTTTTCTATTTGACATTTTGGAACCGAACTTCGCTAGATGTAAATTCTTAAAAAAAATAGATCTGTAATTCGTAAAAAGTAAAAAAATTCAGATCTTGTCTTTGTGTAGTGACTGGAAGTTGAAAGGTTTACTCTAGGGCATCATAAAACAACTTTTCTTCCTCCTTGATATTTTTTTTTTGACCAATATTTTGAAGAACTTTACCAACGTACTTTTGTATGCAAACAATAAGTTGAACTATCCATTGCAATAACCAAAGCTATTACATATTTGGAGCATTCACAGAGCCAAAATTTACTTTATGTTCTCAGAATTTTCAACAGTACTGAGGCTCCTAAAGACCATATGTGTGTTTATGTGTGTAGACATACGTGTCTATATATATACATACATTTTTTGCTTGACACTTCACTGATATTTCTGCATAAATGTTATTAATGAGCTAAACTTTCTCCCAGTGGCTGGCTGGCCTCCTAGCTATTCAGATGTAGTGTATTACTGAAAATCACTTCTCTACTTAATATTATAGCTCAATGGACTGACATTCTAGACACCTAGCAGTGTAAGAGAACCCGAACAACCGAAATATTTTTCCATGAGACCTTTTGTTTCCAGGTCCTTATGCAGTCTGAGTGTGTCACTATGAGGTCAAGTCGGGCCCACATGCCTTATCCCTAAACCTGAAAACTTGTACCTTAAAATTTCTTGTTCTCTGTTGAGTTAACCATGAAAAATCAAACTTAGATTTGCTGAAAAATTTCCAGATCTGGGGAATAATACAGTTGCATATGCAATCAGTCTATGCCTTTTCCTAGGGCATGGTCAAATTATCCCAAGGGAAAAGGTTATCCATTGATAGAAGCACAAAAGATACTAATAAGTCCCTTTTTTCTCAGTGATATTGCTTTTATATTGAAAATTGTTCAGTTTCATCAGTCTCCAGCCTTAATTTTTGATAAAGAGTGTCTATTTTGAATTCTGATTATTGCTGTCAGACACGTACATAATACATCCTTTGAGTTTTGTGAATCCCTCTGCATGATCTGGGCCTTGCTTTACATAAACGAACAATATAATAATGTAGGATGTTATCTGAGTGAAAATGTGATGTTGCCAACGTTGGATAATTTGTGAACGACACAATTTCAGTGTCTGCCTCCTCTTGGAAAGATGTGGGGAACATCCATCTGATGATTAAAAGACCTCCCTGTAACCAAACTAAACAAAAGGTAACAATTTATCCCAATGTTTTGGTTCACTGCTGATGAATTTTCTTAGCATCTGTTTAAGTGTTTGATTAAAGTATTCTACAAGCCCATCTGTTTCTGGCTGATACGAAACTCTGTGTGAAGGGGGAATTTTTAAGAGCTTGCACACCTCATTTGGCAGAGAAGACATAAAATTAGTGCCCTGATCTGGTGAATTTTCTAAGGGTAAGCCCACCCTGCTAACAGCATTAATCAATTCATTAGCTTCATGTTTTGTCAGCTAAGACTTTATGGCATTCCTGTGGGGTTTGTAATGTGTCAGCACCCCTTCCATATTTTGTTACATTTTTTAGACAGGAAATTTGAGTAAAGAGCTAAGATTCAAATTAAATTTTCCTTGTTAGCACAATATACTACTGGACAAAAAATGGAGAGGATGGGTTTAGAATTGGAAAGGTCATCTTAATTCCTAACCACATTCCTGAAGGTCAGGGCAGCACAATCATGGAATGTACATCTCACTTGACTTCTATACCTGATGTATCTCATCCTCAGCTTTGTGACACACAAATTTTGGGTTCATCTTCTGACTGCTTTGCATTTCAAGGGAGAAAGCTAAATTGTCTTGTGGGATGGAAACATCTTTGAGTTGTCAGTTGGCCATCTCTGCTATAAGCAAGGAATGACAGTAGCAAGGTTGTATGTGTGGCAGCTTCCACTTCACACAGCAGAATTAAAAAGGTGATTTCAAACAAATTCAAACCACCTTCTGAGCAACAAGAAGTTAGAGAACTACAGCCAAATATTAATGTGAAACATTGAACACAGGCAAAGCTTGAGATACATATTAGGTCCCCAGGAATAGAGAGACATATCTAGTCTGGTTCAGGAAATCTTCATAGATGGGAATCCCTGTCCCCCTGTTCCCTTTGGGAATATTTTTAATTATAATATCTAATAAGAATTGATTTTATTGCAGTGTGCCTGTTGAGTCTTGTCCTTTGAATGTGCACCTGCAGCTGAAGCTGCCTCATGTGGGAGAAAAGATTTCAGCCACTATTAAGCTCTACTGTGCTTCTTACCACAGGGCCAGAGTTTGGGCTTAGTCTTATTTTATTGTCTGCTTTAAATTCAGCCCAAGAACTCTGTCCCTTTACCATGCACTCATTCTGCAGCCTTAGGCAAACTAATAAATCTTCCTGTTCCAATTTTATATCTTTAAAGTCCACATCATGGCACTACTTCTTTTGTAAAATCTGTTATAAGATACTTGTGGAAGAGATTGTATTTTTTTTCCCTTTGCAAGAGTAGATTTTCAGGGGTTATAAAAGGTGACATCTAACCCTGAGATCACCATGATGTGTATACACCATTGTGTACTCCATGCCATGCAGAAGTTGTGATCCTGTGCTGCTATCTGTATCAGCAGAAGATTTTTGTTCATCTATTTGTACAGTTTCTACACAGGGGTTCTTATCTCAGGTGGAGCTGTTAGATAAGGTTATAAGGTGAAGAAAAATCAGTGTAAACATTTTTAGAAGAGCTTCCTCTTGTGGGAAATTCTCATCCCAGTGTGTGTCAGCAGGAGGGAATTTTCTCATTCCTTTCTTCAAATTATACTTAAATGGACCTCTTGCTTCAGCACCTCCTTGCTGCTCTTAAGCAGGGGTGTGGCAAAAGCTCCATATCATTAGGATCAGTTTTGTCTGCTCAGATTGTTTATGAATCAAGAGCTTGTTTCATATCTGAGCAAAGTGGGTACATACTGAATTCACAGCTTCTCTTTCCTTGAGTACAAAGGGAGGCATCAGCCCCAATTATTGTGGCCTCTATTCATATACTTAATCTCTACATGAGTGTAAACTTCTTTTACAGTCAGTTATCATTTTTCAATGAATGGAAAGGACAATAACAACAAATGGGGAGCTGGCAAATTTCTCTCTTTACTGTGTTTCCCAATATAAAGTGTATACAATTTGAGATCTCTCACTGTTTGCCACATGTGCTGCTCTTCCTGCAGTAATACATCATTCTTTAACATTTCATGATGTGGCTTGCATGATTTCTTTTGTGCAGTCCTCTGGAAACAGCCTTAATTTACCTTCATTCACAGGTGTTAGAGTTCTCTGCCAAAGTTGCCTTCTTTTGTACTTTTAAAGGAATAAGAACAGGCAAAGCAAGATACTCCTAACATTGAGAAAATGTACCTGTTAAAAACATTAAAACCAATGTAGGATCTGTCTTTTCTAAAGCTCAAAGTTTTTCCCCTTATGTTTATGAAAATATTTTAGCTAAAATCATTAGCCTAGGTTCTAGGTCCCTAAATTTTAAGGCAATCCAGTATCTCCCTCAAAACCTGACCTTTTATACTAAGTAGGGAGAACACAGAATCAGGAAACTTACTGGGAATCCTGTACAGGAGCATATCCCAAGTCTGGCACTCATTTCAAAGCATTAGCCCCTACTTTGCTTGTGGAATAAATGTTCTTAAAGCATGCTTGTGTTAATGTGCTGTGGCTATAAGTAGTCAGTGTCGTGCATGAAGTAGGAAAATTTTCAACAGCATTGAAAATTTCTGAGTCATTGAAGGATAAATAGGTGGGGGAGATCTTTCAGAGAGATCTAATGAGTTTACTGATTACTGTTTGCAAGATCATCAGAACCACTGTGATCAAATATAGTATTTTTCTGCAATAAAAGACTGGAAGAATAGAGTCTTGTTGAAGAGAAAGACTGAAGGAGTACAGCCTTCAATGAGGATTTGTTATGAAGAGCAATAGAACTGTAATCCACTACATTGAAACAAATAACAAAGAGATTCAGCTTGTGCCTTTTATTTATCAAGAGACTAAACACTAGGAGAGCCTGGTCAAAAGTGTTGCAGCATTCTTAATTGGGGCTTTAAAAAAACATTTAGAAAAACATTTGTTAGTGATGATTTAGATCTAGTTGATATTGTTTGGTGAAGAGCCTGGCTTCTAATGGTGCCATCATCTGTTTAGTCACGTTTCTTTCCTGAAGATTATATACTATTATAAGCTTATACTAATTAATTTATAGTTTAACTAAAATATATTTCTCAGATACACATAAGGCAATTGTGGCATGAGAGCAGATAAACATTCAGCAGTGGAGGGGAAGGTGTAAGCACCTTCAATACCTGATTAGAATGCACCTCAAATCATTACAGAGAAAGTCCTCAAAGTCTTTAGAAATAATTTGTTGTGTAGCTGCAATTAAACACAAAAAAATGGAGATATCTCCAGTGAAAGGCTGTGAACTCATTCTCCCTTAACAGTGACTGAAACCTAGATGACTGAAAATGTGTTTTAGGTGTACCCAGTCCTGAATGCCATGATAAGAGCCCTTCCCAGATATCACAATTATCCACCCTTGTTTGGTCCATGACAGCTTTGAAGTTAGTTCATTGCATACCTGACCTTTTACAGTTGCTCCCAAAGTAACAGTGAAGATGTCTGCAGCCATCACTTTTTAAAGAAAACTTATGCCACTCAGCAATAAATTACATGCTTTTCAGATTTTGTCACCTGTAACTGGCAGCATTGTTCAGCAAGCACAGACTTATAGAACACTAAAAAATAAAAACTGCAAAGCCAGCTGCTAAAAGTGTCGTCTTGGAAATGCAAAATAGAAGAAAAGCATTGGTCATTCCCCAAAATGGGCTGTTCTTCTTGTAAAAGTAC
This sequence comes from Phaethornis superciliosus, assembly GCA_023637945.1. Classification (NCBI taxonomy): domain Eukaryota; kingdom Metazoa; phylum Chordata; class Aves; order Apodiformes; family Trochilidae; genus Phaethornis; species Phaethornis superciliosus. The sequence goes on from JAJQWJ010000011.1 coordinate 3,908,805, forward strand.
ATTTTTCAGCTTAAAGGCATTCTTTTGTAGCTTTACTATTTCAGCTGATTGAAAATGAAATATTCAGCAGAGTTCCACTATAATCTTGTAACGCATATTTCAGAAATATTACAACTCCACTCTTTGATGGATGAAAAAAAAAAAAAAGAAGAAAAGGCACCTGACCATGTCCTGAAGTCTGCAGTTTATAAATTTATAGCCAGTGAAGTTTTGGTCTCATTTCTGTTATTGACAATTATATCAACAGTATCTACTGATCAAATTGCAAACACAGGATTCCAGGATGATTCCACTGCCTATTATTAAGTTTCTCTGTCATTTCACATTACAAGGCTGTCTTTTTATTACTTCTAAGATCAGTCAGTAATCTGGACTGAAGAGCCTTTTGTTCTCATTTTTCGCATGCCAGGTGTCTGCATCTTGTTTTGTTGAATGGGTTTTTTTCTAAACATATATTTGCTTCAGTAGTTTTTTGACACAAAGGTTAAGTGGAAAATGCTTTACTCCCTCACAGCATTAAATATAATTTCTCATCTCAAGCGTAGGCACCCCTGAAAGGTAAGCTCACATCAAGTGTTTTAGGAAGGGAGGAATCACCCTCTAGAGGTGTCTGTCTGATTTTTGAGCACAAAACCATCTATTCAACCAAAGATATACTGGCTTTATTATCTGTATGCCTAGTGAAAAGATTCCAGGCTTGACAACTACATGTTTTGTGCCACTGAGATGTTTCGTGTCATTCCTACCAACTGGTTCCCAATGGGCAATGAGTTTGGCCTCAGAAGCCTGACAGTTTTCATGCTTTTAGTGAGGTCAGGCAAGCCCAGAAAGCCAACTGTGCCTCAGAGACAACATACCCTCTGTTTGCAGAGGTGCTGGCACATCTGTTCCAGCATGGGCAGCAAAACACTTCAGGTTAATATTTATATGTTCCTCTTTCTTCTGCAGCCCCACAGCTGTAGACTCTCCTTGCTGCATAGGGTCCAGAGCTGAAATTGTGGGAGAGGTGAGCACAGTGTAATAAGAAATGCCCTATTTACCTAATTCAGGCAGAAAAAGGAGTTTAAAATACCCCGAAATCATTGGAGTATTTATAGCAAGTCTTGTAGGCTGTCATCTTGCCTTTTCAAATATTTCTTGCTTCGTAAGCCATCCACCTTTGGAAAGCATTCTCTGGGAAAGGTTTTGGGAAATAAGAAAAAAGGGGATTCAGTTCCAACTTCTTTTCTCCACTCTCTCCTCTGAACATCTTCCCAAGTATAAGTGATCTCTAAATTGACAAATTGTGGTAACTGATCTTCAAATGTCCATAAACCATTCTGTAATGCAAAACCACAAGAGTGCCAATCTCTGGTGGAAGACCAAAATTATTTCCTACATTTCATAGCATCTGGGTGGAATATTTTGCTGCCTAGACTCCTTTCAATCTGCATTTATGGGCCTATGTTAAGCAGGTGTGTGAGCAATATATCTGCATTAATTTTATTTCAGAAATGCAAATGTATTTTTTACTGTGGTGGAAAATATTTCACTGAGAGGCTTAATTCTTCATATTCTACATCAAACATGATGGCCAAAGATATTTGTGGGTGGAAAAAAAAAAAAAAAACAGCAACAAAACCAAAAGGCAGCCCAAGCTTTCATGGTACGAGACTGGCTAATAAAGGCAGAAAATTGAAGGATTTTTTGTCTTCATGGTTTTTTTAAATAGTTATCCAGGATATTTTGTTACCCATGGGTACTGCTCGAGTATCTTTGCAGCCATACTTTCACCTCTTGTTTAGCACTTGCTGTTTATTTTGGTTTCTAATGTGGTCAATACAGTTCTAGTCATCTCTTTTCCTCCACCTTTTTGGATTTCTCTGATCTTTGGCAATTGTATCTGAGTGCTTTGCCTTTTAAGAATAGGCATGTAGCCGTTTTCAGAGCTGTTTTGTAGTTTTTGTTTTATTTTTATGTTCTTTCCTTTCTTGTATCCCCAGTGACAAATTACCTGGCCTTTTCCTCCAACTCTTCTCTTGGCACTGAATTGCCTTTCTAGTAAGGTATATTACTAGGTTATCTGTCACCTTGATGCATGATACTTTCCAGGAGGAATGTAACTCATCCTATATACAAATAAGGATATACAACTCATTGTAGCTGTTTTTTTGGATCACTTTAATGTTTCCAGCAGCTTGAGTCATGTGCTCAGAGTGGATATGTCAAGATGAAAAGCAAAAAATGCATAACCAATATAGACTGGCAATGTAAATCTTATAGTAGTTATTTCATTCAACACTGTGCATCATGTCAGTGCACTTGCCAGGGGTGTTGGAGATGGAGGTTCAGAAACTCACTTTGTGCAGTTCGGAGTCAGAACAATTTATCATCCACTCTTTCAGCTCAGACTGCACAAGAACCTGAATTTCATTCATTCAGGGCTGAGTATTTTAAGTATGTAGCCATGAAACCAGTCTCTCAGCAACCTTTAAAGAACAAATGACTTTGCTCTTTGAGGCAGCACTGCTAGCATCTGGCTGGCTTCATGACTTCTCTGTATTTTCCCTCATGCTTGTAAGAAATCTAAGGAGATCACAGTATAGAGATGGATGTATTTAGGAAAGGGGTCAGCTTTTGGACCCATAATTGGTACCCTAGTGACATGAGGGCATGGTTGAGAGCTGGCAACATCGTTGTGCAGTGTGATTGTTATCTTGACCACTCTGTAAGGATTTTACTGGCTTTAAAACAATCTGGTTCAAGGGAAATTCAAGGGAATTTCTAGACAACTTTTTTTTCTCTCAGCCACGTAATCTACCTCTGGGAGTATTTTTCTTCACTGTGTAAAGAAACATGGGTGCTCACACTGTTAAAAGGCAGTCACTGAAGTCACTGCCTCTAGAGCTTCTAGTTCCAGATGACAATTTATTCTCTATATATACTTTAACAATCAAAAGATGGGAGGAAGTGTCTTTTTAAGATGCCTTTTTTCTTTGCCTTTTCTGTAAAGGGACATACAACATACAAGCTCTGATTGGTCACTGAACTATTAAAAGGCTCAAATAAGAAAATAAATCCCACAATTGGGCTCTCACTTCTGGTCTTTGATAATTACATGCAAATGTTGTCTGTAGATGGCTTATGGCAAGACCAATCTCACAAGAACACAGAGAATTTGTGTGTTAATCACAGCCTGTCAACAGCTCAACAAACCCTTTGCATAGTGCCTGGATGTTTGGGCTTGGAAATATTTGTCTGCTCAGTACTCCATAGGAAGCAGCTGGTTGGGGTGCATTTCTTTCACTACATCTTTCCACTGGGATATTTAAATGTATGATAATTTTCAGTTTAATCAGGTTGATGATATTAGAGTATATGAGATTTTTGCTATGTTATACTGTCTGAATAACATTAAGTTCACTTCAGATGTAGAGAATCTGAGTAATTAAATCATTCATGTTACTAAAAAAATCATAACAATGAGAAAGGAAGGAAAAAAAAAAACTAAGAACACTATAAAGAAAAATCCCACATTAACCAACCAGAAATGAAAACAATTTCTTCAAGTTATCCAAACCCCTACATTTAGACAAAAATGAATTTCAGATATTAGTCATAGTTAATTTTAGGTTTCCTAGACACATCCCAACAGCAGAAAGGAGAATAGAAGTTACTCTCCACATCCCAATGTATTCTTCACAAAGAAAATACTATTTAAATTTTATTGCGAAATGGCTTACAAATGCATGCAAGACTTTTCATGTTCTTTGCATAATCAGAGCTCTTAAAAATTTAATCAAGCCACCACCTGCCTCAAAAATTAATCATAAAAGCATTTAAACTTTAAAAAACAGTTATCTGTCAAAAGAAGTAGTGTACTTCCAAATCCCAAATAATTTGTTCAAAGAGTGCTGAATATGGTCCCATTAAAACACTTTCTCAGTACATGAATGAATGCTCAATAGCTAATTAGTCTTCCCCTTTTTAAGAAACAAAACCCAATATCAGTAAAACTGTTTCTAAAAGTATATATTTATACTGATCTCAGACATATTTTGAGGCTCTTTGTCCCAGTTTATTTTAAGATCCTCCACTGGAACTAAGCTACACATCTTAAAAGGTTTAAACTGTTTTCTCTAGCTCTAATTCCTGCAGCCATGTATCAACCTTGACTCTACAAATTCAGCGTGTTTCAACTAAAGCCAAATTTTACACTGGGGTTTTGTTGTCAATAAAGGCAAAAGCAACAGTGAGTCCTGCTTAAAAGGCTGAAATACATCAACTGGCTGGTTTTAAAGATGACAGCCAATTTCACCCCTATTTTAACCATTCAAGGTAACGACTAAGACACAAATGAACCATAGAGAGCTGTAATCCCATTAGATGGGAAGATTGTCAAGGAAAAAAAATGAGTAATGGTTGCAGCTGGTGAGAGCATGCAGGTCTTTTCATTCCCTGGATTTAGCCAGGTTCCACCACTGATACTTCAGCAGTTTTAAATGGTTTCAGGTTGTTGTGAAACCTGTTGAGATCGAGAGTCAACTTCAGTGAGGCCAAAAAAGATTTTTTTCTCACTGTTTTCAGGGTCTGACCAAGAGAGATGGATACTGAAGGAATATTCTCCTAAGGAACACATTTAAATGCCCAGGCTCAGCAGTACCTTTTATTTCTTTTCTGTATTAAAAAAAGTGGATGTTTTCTTTGTCCCTAAAGAACAATAGGAGGATGCAGAGTCTGTTGCTTTGTCTAAAATTTAACTAAATGTTGGTTTGAGAAGTTTTTTGGTTTTTTTTTTTTGCTTTTCATATGGTAGGGATATGGTATGGATTATTTATTAATGTTTGCTTTTTTTTGTGACAGATTTTAAGTGAAAACCATTACGTAACATGTAAACTAGAATTCAATGATCAAAACTGTCAGAGTCACAAAACCCTGTAAGAAATAAACCTACTTACCGGGATATAATAAAAAATTACATGCTATGACCTGCATGATATATATTAGTTGCCAAGTAAAACATAACTAAGATACTTCTTGTGAAACTGGAAATCCAACATTTAGTATAAAACTGAGGGCATAAGCATTTAATGAGCAACAAAAAGCAAAGATAAAATCCCCCCAAATATTCAATGTAAATATTTAATCTTCTGTTTGTACTGATAGGAATTGAGAGGTATGTCTCCTGCTGCATGAATAAGTGAAGGAAATGAACTGTAGAGAACTAATAAATAACCTGGAGATACCTTATGGAAAAAATCTGAGTACTGAGCACAGGGATTTTGCATCTGTCAACAGCAGGAAGCCACTTAAGTTTCAAACACACTGCAATAGTTTTCTAATTTCCACAGTACACAGGCTGCTGTGTTAACCTAGCAGTGTTATTAGAGCACAAGAGAAAATATGTTAGTGTGTCACAAGGGACCCTGAATTTGGATGAGCTCAAGTTTGGAATATGTAAATGTTCCAAAAACATCCCTGAAATAAAGCCCACCAATTTTTATAATTACACGTTATTTTTGATTTTTAAGTTTAGAACAAAAATATATTTTATCTACAATGGTAATTTAGATATTATTCTATTAACAGTCACTGCAGGAATATGACAGCACCTAAAGAAAATTGCAGAGTATTTTACTCATCTATTACCACCTTGTTATCAAGTATCTGGGCAGGTGGATGTAAGATTTGCTTTTAACTATCCAAGTGCTTACTAAGGATGGCCTAATTCTGCAAGGAGAATTCACTCTTGGAGTGAACACAGCATTTTCTTTGGGCACAAGAACAGCAGCTTGTATTAATACTGCAGCTCTGCTACAGCATGGCCCTTTGAGGTAGCTGGATGATAGTAACAGCACAAGGAAGTCCCCATCTTTTAACTCATCTTCCCTGTTTTACATTAAATATCAAAGTTTCAGTGATTTCTGATTCAAATCCAGGCTCTATGCTTCTGATACAGTACCTGTTGCAGTGCTGTGAAGATTATTTTGCCTGGGAAAATGGGGTTCCATACCTTTTTGGGTGCCACACCCACTACAAATTCAGTCTTAGTAACCCTGACTATCCACATCATCTCATTTTCCATTTTTGAACTTATTAAAATTTAGTAAAATATATCTTTGAATCCACTAGATCTGTCAAGAACTCAACAAAGACTCAGCAAAGACTCAACAAATTCTTAGCATATTGTCCTTCCATGCTCTAAAGAGATCTACTTGCTGCAGTTTTATGTCTAACAATAAACTGAAACCTTTAATTCCCTTCAGTCAACCTACAGATCTTTGAAAAAGAGGAAGAAAATTCTTTGGATTTATCAGCATTTCATAAAACTAATCCAATTACATTTCTTTCCACATTTGATTAAATTAATACAATTAAATTTTACCTGATTTGCACGCTCAAAAAAGTCAATAAGAATTAATCTGTGCCTAGAAAATATTCTGTGTGAATACAGAAGCAGTGAAGTGAGTATTCTTACTTATGAATATTCACGAGAAGTGAATATAAAACAAATGTACAATAACTATAGAAAACAGATTAAGATGAATAATCAGCATTTTATGTCAAAACTACATCGTTGTTACATGGCTCTGTCTACAAAGAGAAGGGAATGGAAGAAGAGATGACTGTATTACTAGGGCTCAGGGCTAGTGCTATGCTAGCAGGAAGATCTGGTTCTAATGAGTTACAAATGGAATTGTCCTTGTTATCTGAATTTTCTTTCTAGAAAATTAACATTGTCAGCCCCAATTAGAGCTTGATTGTCACAAGCATTCAGTTTGCTCACTGCTGATCATCACATTGGCTTCCCAGCTTTCTTGTGGATTTGCAGCTTTGAATTAGTCCCTGGGGGTCCCTTTTGGGACTATTGAGTTAGTCACTGGAGGCAAGGAACCCTTGTTAAATAATAATGATGGAGTTAGTTGAGAAGTGAATTCTTTAAACTAATCAGAAGGAAAATGCAAAGAAAGAGGTGAGATTGGCTACCTCAGCTATTACAGAAACTGTATTGCTCTATTTTAGTAATGTTTTTTTCTTTTCCTTCAGGCATGTACTTAGACATTTGTGGGGTTTTTTTTTCTGTCTATGGGAGGCCGTACCAAAACTAACACGCTTGCTACATAACTCCTTGTGTTACTCCTTTGAAATGTCAGAGACGTCACTAAGGTCACCCAGCTTCTGCAGCAGCAGAGCAAGGCACACTTGAACCAAGCCAAATATTTTAGCAAGGGATAAATTGAAATTTTATCCACAGAGAATAATGGATTAACTATTACTATTTTTAAACTATTAACTACTTGGACAAAGGCAAATTCTTCTGAGCTATTTAAAGTCCAGGTACATAACCTGAACAACTTTTTAACCATGATACTACCAGTTCTGGAAGCTACTGACTTTTAAAATAGCCTGATTAGTGGGAAAAGGTGTGGTTTCCCTGGCAACAGCATTTATTAGCATAGAGTAAATATGGTAGTTGTGGAAAATATTCTAATGCACTGGAGACATAGAGTGAATTGGATTTCTTTTGGCATTGCAGGAGGGACATTTAGGACCAACCTATCCTTCCTGCAATGCCACTGAAGTACCATGTGTGCCAAGGTGACTTCAATTTTTTCCTAAATACTTCTGAGCACTTGTCATGCTCTGAACACAGTCACTGCTCTGCTGAAGTTGGAACTGTTGAAAAAATAAGCCCCCCCATGAATAATTGTTCAACATGGAAGTATAGAAATAATAACACGCACTCTACAGCAACCTTGCCTTGGAAATCTCTCAGAGACAGCATCAAGAGAGAATTTCCGAATACCTTCAAACCTGCCAGACCCTGAGGTGTGCTAGTCCTGTGGCACTCCTCAAGTTCAAGTGTTCTGACTAACCCACTGGATTTTACAAGCTCTCAGTCCTGGCAGAGCTGCTTTCCAAAGGGAAATAGCTGTGAATACCAGAGGTGTAGCTGATATTAATTCATCTTTTTCTTCCTGGGAGCTCACCTGAGCTGGATGGAAGGAAGACACTAATCTATGGGGATGGGTAAATGCTATACCTTTATTTTCTGCAGGAAGGAAAATCTCTCATGGCCTTCTATGCCCTTAGATTTCAGCAGTGGAGGGATGTAGATTCCAGTTTAATATATAGACTTAAGCCAGAAACCACTTCAGTCCTCTCTGATCTGGTGTGTTAACTCTCTTGGGATAAATAAAGGCGAAATATAGGCTAATCAGAGCTGGCTAGAGACATGGGCAAAGCTGGCAGCTGCAAAATTTAGAGGAAGATCCTGCCTTTCTTTGTATTGTAAGTACTTGGGAGAAGGGGGTGAGTAATCTCAAAAAGCAGATATTGAAGATGTAGACAGAAAGATGAACTACAAGATCTTTTCCTGACTAAAATTGTGTATACAAGCTGATAACATAGTACAGTTATTTTATAAATTCTTATTTTGTTTTGTAGTTTCCCTTTTCAACATATCTTTATTTCATGCAGAATACTAAAGGACATAGATACATATAAAAGAAATTGCTTGTCTGGCCATGTTGTACCTACTTTCAACTATGCCACATCACAATGGATTTCCCTTTCCATGAAAAAGATTAACAATTTGGCTTAAAAGATAATTTGGCTTTACTTTAGTTTTGCTGAATCAAAACCATGATTCAGACAGTTTTTCTTCCAAGATATTTGAATATACATTTTGAAACTGAGAAATCCAGGAATGCTCACACTTTTCTACTAAACAATGCCAAATTTATTCTGCTAGTCAAAAACAAAACAAAAAAAAAAACTTTGTCAAACTGAATATTTGGATATAAGCATATAACTAAAGTAGTCACTCCCCCCCCAAAAAAACCCCAAACCCAAACATAGTATGAGTTTGTTTTAAATTAATTGGTTTCTATTTTTAATTTTTTTCCCATGCTTTCTTTATGGGCTTTGTCTTCTCAGTTATGCAGTCAGTATGTCAGGATGGGTACACTGGTTACTGCAAAGTATCGTTATCCAAAAAAGATTGCAAAATGCCTTCATAAGAATCCTGTATTTTGCTAGCATATAATTAAGATGATTGGAAGTATTGTTGTAGAACTGAAGCTCTCCAAGATGCAGTTCTACGGCTTGTCAAATTTGCTCCTTAAAAAAAATAAAAGAAACAAGCTTTCAGATGAAGTGAATTATTTTCTCCAAAGTACTATTCTATACCATCCCCTGAGGAGGTTTGGGGGAATGTAAAAGGGTCATGTCAAAGCGGTTTTTATATGTGAAATAGAAAAATACATTTTGATGTAACTTGATTTCTTTAAATAATTATCATTAGAACAAAGGAGTCTAAAATTAGACAACAGTGTTTTGGGCATCCACATCTCAGCACAAAACAGAAAGATGTGGGTATGTCTGAATTAAACAACTTAGCTTCTGTGTAGCATATGCAGTAGGAAGACATTATTCATCTTGTCCAGTGCCTAAAGGCTGCTACATCTTGGGCAGATGTTTGTAGCAAATCACAGCAGTCAATGCTCATTCAAGTTCACTCAGTCCCCTTCAGACAAGAGAGAGGAAAGTTGCATTGTGTCATTTACATACGTTGCCACTTCTTTCTCCTTACAAATGGATCTTTGAAAGAGAAAGATGTAAAGGTAAAAAATGCTCACTTTGCCATATCCCATGGTCACATGAAACATCTCTGATCCACACTGAAGTTCTGGGCATTCACTAAGCCTGCTTTGTGCTCACTGGTACTTTTATTGTGATCTCAACAGAGATTTTTGTGACATGCTTGTTCACTGTGTCTGTGGAGTTTTAAGTAGTCACAAAATACACTCTTAAAGATGCTGCTTCACCAGAGGGATGGTGAAGTTCCATCTTGGTTTTTTTATTGTTCCCACAATCAAGTGTTGTGTACATGCATCATATTTATTATCATCATTTATGAACCGATTAGATAGTGCGTCTTTTAATTTTTACACGAGTAGTATTTCTGTTTAAATATTTGTTTCCTGTGAGGAACCATGCACATAAATAGTTGTAAAACCTTCTGCCTGGCCCACTTAATACAAATAGCCATTGAAAGGATATGTTAATCTGGAAGTATTAAATTCTGTATGCTACATCACTCTTAATAATACCGTAGTTATGTTTATAGTCTCTTTATCTACAACACCATGTCAGTTCCAGTTCTTTTAATGAGACTATCAATTTGAAGGTTTCATGGCTAGGATTCATGGGACTGACTTGATGAATTCATCCCCTTGGTGACCCAGCACCAAAATGTTCTGCTGTAATGTATGTGTTTCTGAAGTGTGACTACATATGGAAGGAGGAAACACAAGAGAAATAATATCAGCCTCTTGCACCAAATTTCCCCTGATGACTGCACTATACTCCAGCCACATTTTCACTATCAGTGGTACAATTATGAAGCTGAGGAATATTGAAGATTTTTAATTTCCCCAGTGTATCCAAATGGCTGAAGCATCTGTTCTAAATAACTTTGTCAATACTTAGAATGTAGTGGTTCATATTTACCCATTATCTTAATAATCTCTAGTGGGGTCATTTGCCACCTTCTATGAGGAGATTGGAGTGATAAATGGATGTAGAAGAATGACTCCTCTTTGTGTAATTAATCACCTGTGAATGATTTATAATATTTATTCATAACACGTTCATCATCAGCCCTTTCCTATGAACACAGTTAATGTTGTGAAATGATAATCAGCTCTTCAAAGGATGGATTGAGTAAGAGTTGTTGAGTAGTTGAGCATTAGACCACTGTCAGCAAATCATCTGGTAATGTTTGTTCTTTGATTAGATGACATTTTAACCACAAATATACTTTATTGCCTCTAGGTAGCATATTAAGTGTCAAGAGTCATTGACAAACACATTTGTGTTTGCATTGGTGTTAGCATGATTTTTTTTTCTCTTACAGAATCTGTTCCCTAAGTTTTTGCACATAAAACTATCAGTAAATAGAGTTTTATTTGAAAGATCGTAAGTGGATGTTCAATTTGGCTCTGTCTCCTCTGTTCTGAAATTTAGGTAGTTTGTTCTTTTGACAGGTGAGTCATATCACAGCAGGATCAAAATGCTGAATAATACTTGGAATCAGGCATGTAAAGATGATATTAAAAACTTCTAAGATTCTTCTATATGTTATGAAACTAAACCGTTAGGGGGGAACATTCAAATTTTTTTAGGTGTAGTTTCCATAAAAATCACTATGGCTGGAGGCACATAACCTAAAACATATTTGCTCCAATTAGCAAATAAATTTTAATTGAGGTATTGGAAATAGTCACAGCAATGAAAAAAGAAGGCACCAGAAAGGAGGTAGAATGATTACAGTAAAAATCATTTAAATATGTTAAACTTTTGTTTAATAAAATCAGAAATATTCTTCCTAGATGTCTTGGAAAAATGATTCAATAAAAAGCAAAACCTGAGAGAGTATCAGCCTTGATGTTTGTTACTCCTTTAATGTTTCCTGCAATCCAAGAATCCATGATTTGCAGTCATGTCTTTTTTTTTTTACTGATTATGAGTTGTACAACTGCTTACCAAACCATGGAAATCTAATGATAGTACTTTTCCGAGTAGTTGACTAAATCCTGGCCACCAGATGGAACAAGAGATTAAATCATGATGCCATAATACTGTCTTATATGTCTTTTTTTTTTTTTTTTTCTTCCCATTTTATCTCCTGCTCAAGTGCATTTTGGTTGGCAAGGACAGTTCTGTGTTTCTATTATTTCTGCATTGAAAGGAACAGAGACAGAGAGAATAAGCATTTTAGTAAGAGAGTAGAGAAAAATTATCAACTTGTTTACACTTACTGTAAATATATGTCAGATGTTACAAGTGCTTTATAAGAAAAAGAGAAGAGAAAGAAAGAGAGAGAGAGAAGGAAAGAGAGAAAGAAAAGATCCCATGATCTCTGTTTATATCTATTGTTGACAGTTTTCTCATATGAGTTTTCCTGCTTTTTAGTGAAGAAAATACAGTTCCTTTTGGGGTTTTTTGGTTTTGTTTTGGGGTTTTGGTTTTGTGGTTTGGTTGGCTTTTTTTTTTTTTTTTTTTTGTTTGTTTGGTTTTTTTGTTTTTTTTTTTTTGTTTTTTTTTTGTGTTGGTTTGGTTAGTTGGGTTTTTTTTGTGTGTGTTTTTGTTTGGTATAATTAAGTGCTGGTCTAGAGATCCAAAGAGCTGCTAAAATCACAATGATGAAAATGTGACTTTTTTTTTAAAGCCCACAAAACTTCTGTACTTTATTAAACATAAACTGTCTAATTCTGCTTGAAGGTAGACATATTCCTAATAACATGATAAAGCCCACTCAGTCCCACTGAGAAAGCCAATGAAGTTCAGAATGGGTCAGAAGCTGACTTCTAATCTTTAAGAATAAATGAACTCTAAGTTTTGTGAAAAGCTGAGAAAACTCAGATAAGGTCACTTTATAAGTTATGCATCCAAATAATTGCATAAATCCTACCTAATGCTTTTATTGCATTTCTAAATGAAGAAACATTGAAGCTTTTCTGGCTTCTCTCTTTTTCTCATAACCAGAAATGCAAATATTTTGAGCAAAGACCTTTTCCCTGGACTTTTTCTTCTAATATGACAAGTTTGGTTTAATAAGAAAAATACTGGGGAAAAAAATTGCTCTCAAGAACATGATATGAGCAATCAAAAAATAGTGTAAATATTTTCCTAAAGAGAAAATAAAATTATATTTAAGGAATGGAAATATATAATTAAAGTCCAACATCAACATAAACGCCTACCTTTTTTGTCCCAGTATATAGATGCTTTAAGAGAAGAATACACTATTATTTCTCTTACATTATTGATTGAATACTATCCAAGTTTGGAATTTCTTTCTGCTTTCCTGATTGTTTTCTGATAGTGTTAGCAGGAGGCATCTTGGTTTTCCCTGGGGATAAATCTAACATATAGTGGGCTACCTGTCAACTCATGCACAAGATATTGAATGATTTCTCTGAAATAAGATCTATTTGTATATCTCTTTTTATCCGAGGTAGCCCTCAACTCCTCAGATTGTACAAAGTAAAAAAAAATTCAATAATTTTTTTTTTTCTGTATCAGAAATGATAACTTCTTTCTGGTGTTTGGCAAACTGCTGTGATCTACATCAGATTTTACATTTATCTAAAATCACCTGGCAAGAAAGTGAAAATTCCAACAAAACATCCTCACCATTGAAATACAAATCACTAGCTGGTCTGGAAAACAAAAGCTCAGAAAATAGTAATTACATTCATGATACCCAGAGTTCCATTTGCATAAATGATCATGAATATGGAGTTGCTCTATACAACTCATCCAGAGCAGATGCTAGTGATCTCTGCTGGCATAGCAATATGGCATATAAAACTTCTAAGAGTATGAATTCACTTTGCTTTCATGAAGAAGCTTGTTGTAGACATTGAACTTGGAAACTTTACATCTCCTTCTTTACAGTAAAAATGCCCATTTCCTTGTCTAAAATGAGCTGACATATAATTTGTTATTCTGCTAGCTAACCCAGGAAGGAGTCAATTGCTGTCATTTCAAATGTATCTGAAACCTATGATGCATGGATGGGATTTTTGTTGTTAGTTGGTGACAGTTCTGCACTGCACATTTACACTGGAATTTATTTCTGAAATACTGGTCCTGCCCAAATGACTTTACAGTAATTGCTGCACCTCTTCATGAACATTTATTACATTCAATTTATTGCAAAAATATAGTAGTTACATTAATTACAAGCTATTGGTCATTTAATTTGATTTATACGTATTCCCATTTATTGTTTTGTGTTACCTTCATAAATTGCAAATAAATCCAGCATTATAGACCATGCACTTTTATCAGCACATGTGTTCTCACATTCAGCACAAAATGGTTATTTGCACAGCATCCTTACAGCAGTGGAAATGCTCTTTGGTTCTCTGCTGTAAAATTATGTGCATCAGTTAAAAATAGAGAAATGTACAAGATGCAGAAAGAGAAGGCTCTTTGAAAGGTAGTGGAAACTGTTATGGCTGGGAAGAGCCACAGGTAAAGAGTCAGCTCAGAGGTTTTGTACAAAACAGTTATGGGACATGGGCTCATTGGGCAGTTCAGAAGAGAGAATGAATGTGGAGAGGCTAAGATGCTGTGGCAATCATGTCTGCTGTGGGATTAAACAAGATGCCCCTTAATGCATTTCCTTTGGGAGAAATTAAGCTGATTTCCTTTTTCCTTTCCTCTAACTCCACCTTGGTTCAGTTTGAAGATTCATTTCTATGAATGCTCAACAATTAGTGTGGTTCCACAATTTCCACATGCAAAACTAGAAATGTTGGAGATGTTTCATATCTTGTGAAAGGAAGCCCTCACAGATCAGGACTGATTCCTTTCTGCTACCTATAATCAACAGTTTGTAAACATCAAATATAGAGGCTTCCAATTTGTATTCATTTCAGTGAGAACTAAGTGCAAGATGTTTCTAGGGCAGAATAGAACACTTACTCTGCCTAAAGATAAATATTTATTCAAGTATAGCAGAGAATTGAGGTTTTGAATGGTAGTATTTAGGACTTGTACAGGTGGGTCAAATACCAGAAAATAAATTTAAAATAAAACACAGAAAAAAGAAAAAAAAAAAAAGAAACAAAGCTCCCAGACACCAAGGAGCACAAACATTTCCTTTAGCCTATAGAAAGAGTAAGGTTCTGCAGGTAGTCCCAAGACTATGAAGTACTTTTATCTCTGACTTGGTTTCTGCTTTGTATGAGTGGCAGTAACTCACCAACACTTTTCCCAGTCACAGGCAGCAGGAACTGTTCTCTTGCAATTGTTGCTACAGCCATGGAAAAAAACTAAGAGTTTCTTCAACAAAAAACTGTTTTTCTATGTATATACATGGGTCAAAAGAAGGTGAGGACTTAGATCTGGAGGCTAAGTGACCAGGAACTTGTCATACAACTCTCTAATGAATCACAGGCATAATTTGGGTGTAATTCTACTTGGATTACTGGTAGATTACTTTCTGTGATTTTGGCTTCTAGGTAGGCACATGAGCACACTGACCTGGAAAAGGGTCTTTAAATTGGTTAAACTTAGGGGAACTTGGCACTGTTTCTGGAAGATCTGAACACCTATGGTGTCCAATGTCTATAGAGCCATGACAGCAAATGGTAACAGGACTTCCAGATTTCCCCATATCCTACTGGAAGCCTCAGAGCCCCAGGTTCAATCCCTAATTAGATTGCTAAATCTAGGAATTTGAGGCAGCTGCTAACTAGAATTTTTTTTTTTTTTTCCTAATTTCACTGAGCAACTGAAATAACAATGAAAGGAAACCCCACTTGGCTGGACTTCTGTAGCAGTAGTTCTGCTGAATATTTATTTTTTTTCTAAAAGCTTTAATTTTCTGAGTTCAGCTAAAATTGCAGTAAGAAAAAAAATAATAATCTAAGAAGCACTCCAAAACCTCATTATTTAACTCTGACCAAAGTCCTCATATAAATTATGAAGGGAAGGGGTAGAGTAAACCATAATCTCTTTCCTTCAGAGAAATGCTGTTTGCTCTCCACCGTTCCGTCATTAGCCTTATGCACTGCTCAAAATGTTTAAAATTGGACACATGGTGATTCCAGCCATTCACTCTTTGCTGAGAAACAGGCTGAATTTTGTGGGCACTGAAGCAGGAGTGTCCCTACAGCCTGTCCCAGTCTCCTCCACGTGAAAACCTTGATCATTCTTCACCATGCACAAGGCTGCAGCCACAGGCTGAGTTGTGTTTTACAAACTTCATGGAGAGTCTCATTTTGCAACTGCAGGATTTGGGGAGATGGCTGAAGGTGGAGGTAGACTGGAGATAGATTTAATTGCAAACTCAAAACCAAGCCTGGGCAGGCTCTTCTGTATTCCATGACAAGTAGCACATGCTATTCCAGCTCAAATGGTGAAGAGGTGGATGTAGCTATTAGCTGGTTACTGCAGTTACACCTGGGAACATCAGAACAGAACATTCTGCCAGTGAGACCCACAGGTTCTCAACCTGCCTTTCAACAGCTTTATTTTTTTGATACAGACATCTCTGTAATCTTTCAACAGGAATTTTGTAGTCTGTAAAAAGCATTTTGTACTACAGTTTTGGGGATACTTCTAACTTTGCAATACTGTTTCCTTCATTCTCTCAATTATTTAATTTTTTATAGTTTATTAAAAAAAAACAAACCAAAACCCCCACAACATTAAGACCTGTTAATCTATGAAATGCTGTCCTGGATGAAAAGGATGAAAGGATGAAAACAGAAAAACAATTTCTGTTTGGAATTTCTGAAGTTATTTTCAGGTACTTTAAATAAAAGTGTCTATGTTGTGCATTGCATGCTGTGAGGACCAGTGGGAGCTCCCTAAAGTTCTGTATCTTGTCTCCTTGCACAGCAAGAGATATTCTAGATATACATAAAGCAGTAATTTTCAGCACATGGGAATACAAAAAGAAGACCCTGTCCTCTTTTCTTGACAGCAGGAATTTAGAAAATAGAATACAGCTCAGGAATTCTACCTGAATGTAACAAACTGATATTTGTCTTTTAAAAGGTAGCATTGTACTGCCAGCAACCCATGATTTTTATATGCATGAAGAAGAAATATATAGAAAGATTTTTCAAAGGAGAAGTAAGATCTGGTAATCTTGTTGCAATTAGTTTTGAAATTTAACATTAAATTATTAAAAGTTGATGTATCATTGCTCAGAGTTGAATATATGTGCTCTAAGGAAAACATAATAAGGAAAACATAATCCTCCCCTTTCTACCCTTTAAATAAGGCTTCAGAAACATTGATAGATTATAATTTCCAGGAAAAAGCATTAGTTAAGAAGACTTTCCTTACAACTGTAGAAATCAGCCATAGCTGTGCAACACTTCCAGGGCTTGGAGAGGTATCTTCAGTGCTCTGTTCTGTCCATTATTTAATGTTGCATCTGCTTCCTTTCCTAGCAGTTAAGTTCCCTTAAGTGGAAGATAAATCAAGATAAAATGTGTATTTACCAAGTTTAATAGTTCTGAGAAAAAAAAAAAAAAAGAAAAAAAAAGAGACAGTACTTTTCAGCATCAAGACTGTGATTGTCCATACAAATAAAGATCCAGAAAGGGACATCTGGATGCTGTCCAAAGAAATACAGCTGTAGTTGTTATCTCAGCCAGACAGTGCTCAGTTACCTGCCAGGAGGGAAAGGGAAGAAAAGCAACAATAACTTCAGTACTTACTTGAAGCACTATAAAACCTTTGTTGTCCTAATCCCAGACAATGTGAAGAGTGCCTTAATCTCTAAGATTTCCTGAGGTCATTCTAATAGTCAGGAGTGAGATGCAAGAGTTTTTAGGTTGACAGATGAGTATTTTGGAGAATAGACTTAATTTGCAGTTACACATGCTGAGTTTGAGCCTTATTACTCAAAACTCAGAAATGAGAAGCTCTGATGATTGTAGCATTTGTTCATGTTAGACACAGAGTAAGATCAGCAAGAAAATCTTTCTTAACAGCCCTTCAGTCCAGAGATAAGATGAAGTACGTCATAAAAGTGTAAGTGGTGTTAATAGCTTTGCCACTCCCAGATTATTTTACATTAAATAAAACATGTTATCTCCTTTATGAATATATGCCTTCTGCCTACATTTCCATAGTATCATGTTACTTTCATTGCTGCAATGTAATAAAAACAACAGATTCAGATAAGAGATTATTCTTTTGTTCTACTTGTCTGAGATGACATTCAGTGACAAAAAGTTATTCTGTGCATACTTCTCTGGACCATCCTTAAGTGAAAAATAAATTGCTCAAAGAGAAAATGTCCTTGTAGGGTTCATAGGTCATTTATGGTTTTGCTTTGCAAGCATTAAGTAGGTTTAAATAGCTTATTAACACTGGAAAATCTCAGCTGGTAGGCAGCTCATATACATACAAGTTTGCTGACAGTTTATAAAAGGAACATGAGGAAGAATAACTTTATTTCATTACCATATAACCTCCTGAAAGGAGATCACTCAGTGACTTTATATCAGTAACTGTGATTAACTACACTTATTGAGATGATCAACCTTACAGCCAAAACAATGTTTGTTTTCAATCCTTTAATATTTCCTTATGAAGTAAGTTCAGACACCAGAGCAAAGCCACGTACATGTATTCTACTCTCCATTGAGATGATGAACATGAAGGCCTGTTTGGATGCTATTTATTCCTTTAATTATTTTTTTAAAAAGCTTACACCAACATGGAAGGTAGTACATAGGACAAAGCCAAATACCTCTTTTACAATGGGTAAATGTCAGAAAAGAAAATAATTCTGTGGCAGTTTCTTCTGGCATACAAAAATATTGAGGTATTCCACAGGGCCTCAGTGTTTGTTTAGTTCATTCCATCAGGCAGCTAATCTTTGCTATCCTCTAGATTTTACTCCTGGTTTGTTTATGCAGCTTTTCACCCAGAAGGTTTCTGAAGACTCACAAAGCATCCAAATTTTTTCCTGCACTTTGGGTGGGAACGGTGTGAACACAACTCATGACTGATACCTGCATGTCTCCAAGGAGGAGGAAATAATCTTGGATGCCTTTTGAGACATAGGATGCTCTTTTTCATGTTGCAACTGCAGTGTAGTTAAGGAAAAATGAGCACAATATTGATGCATAGAGTAAATGGAAATGCATTTTGGTCATCTGCATTTCAATGATTCTCCTCTGGATTGAAATTCTTCCTTGAGCCTGAAGCATTTGCTAGGATTGAATGTTACCTTCTGCAAGGATCAGAGTTACTAACAGATTACAGGTTAAACATATTGTTATCGCAGGTGATTTGGCATCAATCTGAGCATCAGGCAGGCTGTGAAATGTTCAGGTGAGAGACAGCTGGCAGAAAATAGATTTGGAAAGGATTCCCAGGGCCCAACAGACCAGAAGGTTTGTAATTTTGTTGTCTGGCATTTGAAAGTTCGAAAGGGTCTGGCAGAGTCTTTATTTTGGATTCAGGTGAAAGATGGAAATTCCTCTAGTAAGTAGCATTAGAAACAAATATTTTTGCTTTTTTCCCTCCTCATTTAAAATTTTGAAACCTTGTTCTTTTAAGTATGAACAAATAAATTCACAGGCCCACATTTTTTGCTCTCAAATTGATGCTTCTATGGGAGTGGTGTTCTAAAGAGAATCTTTAGCCAAAGTGAAATAATTAATTTTTTTCCTGCATGATGCACCCCTGATGCTACTAGAACTTCAGACTGGGATATGATTCAGTAAAGCATTGGAAGTTAGACTAAGCTTTAACCAGTCTTTAAATGACTATTAAATTCTTTTGCTTGGAAGATGATAAAGCTTAAATTTGTGTTTCAGAGTTTGTCCGTTCATGCTACTTCTTGTTACTTGATCCTTACTCCATATTCTGAAATGTTCCGAAATGATGATGCAAATTTTGAATGATAGACAGTTATCCCTTCTAACTGATGCCTGCTTTTGGAAATTTTTTTCTTCTAATTCACAAGAAGCAGAATGTGGGATCTCAATGCTCTTTATTCTTCTGAGTTTGTGACACCACTCTTGTTTATTTTGACATCAGACAATTCAATCTTCCAAGAGCTGCAACCTCATATCCCTTAAAACAGAAACTGTTTTTTGCAGCAAATGATTCTTCTGAATCACAGGCCTAGAACACTGGGCCAACAGTTATCAGTTCCTTATTTGTCAAATAGTGTATCAGAAGTCTCAAAAAGGGTTATCAGGACATTGAGGACTGCAAGAGATTATAAAAATATTGATAAGGGGTTGGTAAATCTGTGCTTTTCTTCAGACAAGTAGACATGAAGAATTGCACTTACAAAAAAGCCTGATAACCACAGACATGAAGGACGAGAGCAGAATTGTGTGGCTGAGTTGAAAAGTTCCACATAGCTGAGTATACGTGTGGATGAGTAACAAAATGTGCCTCTGGGGCACATGTTACTCTACAACACTTCTTCTCATGTGCTTAGATAAGACAGCTGAGCAGAATCCAGCTCCAGCCCCCAGGTTGTACAGAGCAGTGCACTTTGTAGTACAGAACAGAACAAAATTCAGATAATCTTTGCCCAGGAGTTCAGGATGGAGAGCTGCTACATCTTCACCTTGCAAGGCAACAGCCACTACTGTGGTAGTCGATTGGCATCATCAACATTGAAGCTTTGTGGTTGGAGACCAGTGGGAATAGGTTGAGGCATTCAGAGAGATGTGTGGATACTCAGCATCTTTGAAGTATCAAGATATAGAGTGCTCACTCTAAAATAATTAGCTGATCTGACAACTACCAGCTTCATGAAAGCTGGACTACTAGCTGGACATTCTTAACTTTGGCTGTCATGTGTAGAACCATTGATTTTTTGTGACATTTCTACAGCTCAGCTCAGCAGTGAGAAGAGTAATATCTGCATGCCTCAAAAGGGGTGTTATGGAAGGAACAGCTCTTTTAGGAAAAAAACCCCACATACAAAATTCTCTCACATTTGAAGAGAAAGAAACTTGTTACAGTTACATTATCACTTTAATCTAAATAATCTGTAGGTGGAAGTTATGAGATGAAAACTTTTAAGACAAGGGTAGTTGGAGTAATATTAGAGTTGATTTAATGCATTTTAATGAAATGTTCTAAGGGATAATTTGTACATTTGTAGTGTTAAGATGTCTGATTTTTTTTTTTGCTATTAGACAAAAACAGTGCTATGATTCTTTTTAATAGTTTTTTCAAAACATCTGTTATGATACCAAAGCAGGTACTCCATCTTAAATGACACAGTATTTTCCATTTATAACACAGTCTGCAAAATGAATACTAATCTCTTAGTAAAGAATATGCCACCTTTACCTGATTTATTGCAGACATATTGATGTTGATCTTATCAGCTATGCTGAACCACTGCAGTATAATATGGGATATAACAATTGCTTTTTGTGTGGAGTAATCAAAGCATATTCCTTTGGATTAGTACAACACGTTGAAGTAAACAATAGCTCCAGGAAATATCTTTATCCATTTATGGATTATCTGAAAAACTGCTACCTTTTATTCATTTGTACAGTTGAGAGGAGAGACTTATACAGACTGATTTTTTGTTGTTGTTAATTTTTCTTCCCTTCAGTGCAATATAGACAATTGAAAAATTTCCTGAAAATAGAGATTTACTTTACTTATTGGGAGACTATTTGCTTTGTGAAGAAACTCTGTAACAAAAATAAGATGCTTAAAATGGCTCCACATAGATTTAGCAAAAGCTCAGCTGGGCTTACTAGCATCATCAGTAGATATCAGTGGATATTTTTTGCTTACTATAAAAGCAGCTGCAGGCTATAGTGGAAAAACTCCCTACTTGAGTAGGGGGGGTATTGTTAGTTTGAGAGTAGTATTATTTTTTATTCCAATTAGTTTCTTTTTTCCCAATATTCATGGAATATCCATCTGCTGTCAGCTCACATACCGAGGAAGTGAATGCTCTGACCTAAAATCCTGGCCACCTCTTTGATTGCACTGGAAATCTTTGGCTTTCTAAATACCCACTCTGAGCTTCTGGATTGGAGCCTTTTGAATCCTCAGCAAATACTTATCTGAAGTTTTGTACTGTGTTAGTGTTTGATGGGACTATTTCATCCACTTCATAGGGTGGAAAACATTAAGCTGCTTCTGATACTCCCATCTAGTTCACACTGTTTTGGGAATAGAAACTTTGAGAGTGAGTGAGTGAGACCCAGATCTAGTTCCTCTTACATTCAGCTTTTATATCACTGCAATTCCACTGGGCCTAATTCCTTTCTCTGAGCAATGAAATTGCACAAACTTTAGTGCCATTCCTTCTGCTGTATAACAAAACTGAAAACAGCAAATTTCTCCTCCTCTGGAAGAAAAGAAGTTGTGTTTGAAGGTAGTCCTAAAAGACAGGGAGAAATAAGAAAGAGCAAGAGAACCCTTTCATATATATGCATATGAACATATATATATGGATATGTATGCATATTGTGCATGTTATTTTTCCTTTCTGCAAGGATCTCGTATTGGTTTATAAATATATATATATGCCAGTACATATATGTGAATGTATTCAGAAAGGCCAGCAATCCATGTGTTGCATGTGTCTTTGCTCTTACAAAGTGACTGGTACGTTGTATTTATTAAAAATCAATATACGTTTTACAGATTCATCCCCTAGACATTGCTGGCTTAATGTCCTACCTCTAAAGAATGAGACTCTCCCATTGAGCCAAAATGCAATTTTCCAGCTTGACCTCTTGGACTCAATTTGTTTTAAAGACAAGTCATCCATAACAGTAACAGATATAGTGGCAGTTTCTTTAAAAGCAAAAAATAAGGCTTTTATTTGAGAGAGAAGGTTAGAGAAGTGTGGGAGTATTGCACATAAACTTATTTTGCTCATTTGATTTCTAAGCACAGGATTCTTAGAATCATAGAACCATTTGGGTTGGAAGGGAGCTCAAAGATAATTTAGTTCCAACCCCACTGGTCATATGAAAATCCCTTCTGGTCTGGGAGCTGCATGGGGCAGGTCTACATACCTGGGAGCTTGCCCTGTGTGAGCTACACATCCAGAAGCCTTGGGGAGCATCATGCAGAGACATCTCCACCTTCTCACTGGGAGCAGAATGGCTTCTGTGCTTCTGTCCACCAGGGATTTGACATAATGGGAGCAATACTTGCATGTTTGTTCAGCAGGTCCAGTTCAGAACTCAGTTTTGGATGAGACTATAACCTCTTCTTTATCACACTGGACCTTTTAACACAGTCTCACAAGATGTCCCTTAGCAGACACTTGAAAAACAAGTGTAAGAGCAAAGTAAATGTGCAGAGACACTTTCGCAAAACACTCCAATTTCCAACAGCTTGTGTTTCAAAACATGATTTGATGGATTTTTCTTCCATGAATTTTCCCTATATTTTTTGATTTAAGCACTTAGTATCCCCAGTACTTTGGGGCAAAGAGTTTCCCGTCTTACCTGTATATTAAATTTAGACATCTGTATATTAAATTTAGACACAGCACTGAGTTAGAGCTCTGAGGTTTCAAATGGCAGTAGGGTTATCAACTTGAAACCAAAGCAGACAATTTCTACAGGTTCAGTTACAAAGAAAATTCTTTATAGTAGGAACTGCAAGCTCTTAAAATGTGCTAGTTTGACAGGCTGACTATCTTGTGTTAAATCTGGGAACAGCTATTGCACATGTAATTGGGTTAGTAGTTCACCTTTCCCAGGCTACCCATCGTCTTCAGTTTGTTATTTGTAGGCAAAAGTTTCCTAGCACAACAGGAGTCTGGTTGGCAAATGAGGTACTTACATACTATCACAAATTGAGTAATAAAAGACTGGCTGAGTAATCAGTTCTTCTGTGCTGCAACTCCCAGTATGTCCTTTGTCAGCTTGGAAGTTGGATTGCATGATTTCATGTTAAAGAAGTAGCTGGAAGAAGATAAATTTTAAATAATGCTGCCAACTCTCAAAGGTTTCTCTGCTGCTATGTACCAGCAGAGCATTCTAACTTCTGAATTTCCTAGAGCTCTGATGATCATGTCATTACATGAACTAAGTAGTCTAGAGGCAGAAAGATTATAGTATCTGTGCAAAATTACTGAAGATGGAGGATATTAAATAAGTCAAACAGAAGACACACTGGAGGAAAATGGCTGAGGCAAGATTGCAAATATCAGTTTCCACAACCCTTTGCAAATGTATTTACAGTATCACTATGAGTATTTTTATTTGTATTGCTATTGTAAAGATGGGTAACATACTGTCTTGGGAAATTTAAGTGCCGAAAATTGACGCTTGTTTAGTTCTTTGTCCTGACTGGAAGTTTCCAGTGTCATGAAACTGAAATAGGAAGTCATACTCTGGTTTGATCCACTAAAGAAATAAACATTTGGGTATGTGAGTAGCTGACAAAGAAAAACACCATCAAAAATTATTCTCTAAACTACTTACTGCTAATAAGATGTACAGCAAAACAAACTTTTGTGCCAGAGGGTTCTTTCCAGAACTCTAAGCATCTACAGTAAATTCCCTACATGCTGTTCAGTTAAGTTCAAATCATCTGAATTATTGAATATGACAGAGAAAACCATCCTCTTCTTAAAAAGAGCTACACACTCCTAAGGGCTGTCAAATTCAGGGAACAGAAGTAGTGCCAGATCCTCCTGGTGCTATCCCACTGATGCCAGCAGACTTCCATCAGCATAACTGACAGCAGTATTTAACTCTTTATTGTTATGTAAAAGAAGCTTTTATTGAAGTATTAAGAAGCCAAAACACTGCATGCTGAAGTTAAAAATGTCAGTTCTCCATGTAGACAAAAGAATAATGTATGTTTTAAAAGAAAAGTCATTCTTAATCCTTAAAACTTGTTTCAGACATTGAAATAGCATAGTATGTCATCAAACAAAATACTTGCATTTTACTAAAAATGTATGAAATATTTTAAGACAAAAATAATTTAAAAAAAAAATAAATCTGTATACATTTTCATCCAGAATATGCTGGATATGTAGTGAGTCTGGTGTGTTAGGAAGCCTTCAATGTACAGAATGATCATTACTGTAGCTAAAATGAGCATCCTCTGAACTTACTAGTCCTTCCCAAACCAAGGATGGTGGGGAGTGTATGCTATGAGCTCCTAAAAGGAGCTATGAGCACCCCAGAGGTTTCCTAAGCAGACACCCACATTCTTTACTGAAATGTGAATTCTATTATTCATGGGAAAAAATGTTATGGAGAGATTTGAAAGTTCATCTGCTCACTCCGTTTTTTTGGTAAAATACTAGCAGCAAATATTGCTCTCTATGTGCACCTTGAAACCACAAGAAGTACATGGAAAAACTTGCTATCTGATTCAGTGAATCAAATCCTTCACTAAGAGCCAATATAATTTAATTGGCTGCTATGGTGAGCTGGTTTCAATTATTGCCTCAGAATTTATTGGCTTGTCTTCCTGCTAGAGACCTTGAGAGTCAGGCAGGGAATTCTATCAGTGACTCCCTTTAGGGAAACTATTGCAGCAGGTAGTCTTAATTACTTTTTAATAATTAATATCACTGTAGTTAAAAGAATACGTTGGCCTCTTGCCATTCCTGAGCAGTAGCTGAAGCAGCAGTCAGGTGGGATGCTCCACAGAGCCTAAAATGATAGTAGACAGCTATGTTCACCCTATTGACTCATATACCTGATATATAACTTCCATTAAGTGTAGAAATTTATTCTTCCCATCCTAAGGTTAGATACCTCAAGTTTGCTTTTTTCTTCTATGTGTAACTGTCCTGGTTACTGTCTGTGACAGTAACAAAGCATTACCACTGAATGGTGGGTTAGCACACTGAATGGTGGGTTAGCAGGGAAAAAAAAACACCAAAAAACAGAGAAAAGTCATGGCAGGGCAATGCCAGGGAAATAATGGCAAGTACAAACACCATAGAGTGGACTTCTTACAAATAACGGACCTCTGACTTTGGAGAGCAAATAATGGACCTCTGACATCTACAGGAATAATCCAGCTTCATACTCCTGGCTTCCTTTGAGGAAAAATTTTGGTCTCTAACAGGAGCTCAACACAAGTCAGTACCTGAGAGCAGTTAAATGATTGCAAGAATGTTCGAATGTTCTCTAACCCCAGCTTCATAAGCTGTTGTCTACAATATTCTGAGGATTTAAGCAGCTCATTTAGAGCTAGCCTGGGCATCCTGCAAACCTCAGTCACACACCTGGTCACAGGACAGACAGACTTCACAGAAACCACCTGTTACATCTTTCTTTTGCTGCTGATGGCAAGATGGAAAAACCATTCCAGAAAACCATTCTGCCCATCCAGAGCAGGCTGTGACCTTCACTGAGAAGTTGTGAGGGAAGCAGGCTGTGAAATTGGAATTACCTGCTATAATTTTGCAAAAATAAAATGAGATGAACAGGCAGTGCTCTTAGTCAGCTTCTTGCAGATCAAAGATGGGCTGCTCTGTTCCAGCAGCTAAAAGACACGTTGGTAATGAAAGAGACTCCCAAGCTGACATTGCTTTCTCTATCAAACACCTTCCTCTTGCAAAGCTGTTGACCTTGATAAAAAGTGATCAGAGGGTCATACTCTGCTCCCTGCTGAAAGTTTATTACACAGGCAGATGCTCAAGCAAAACTTATTAGGGGGATTGCTTCCTCCAGCATGCATCTCCTGCCAAATGTCCATTTTGATGTGCCACCTGAGTTGGCACATGCTGAAGGCAGGTCTGCTGCTTTTTTTCCCCCTTATTTTAAATACACTGCACTGTACTCTCTCAACTACTTCATGAATTCTCTTTTAAATGCTGATGTTTAACCTCTATGACTCTTTTGACTTTTATTTGCCTCCCCTTCACTAGCATCCTGACACTCAGAGCTAGTGTGGCGTGCAGCCATCTGAAAGCTGCTAAAAGGGGAATGCCCTGGGCTTGTCACTTTACCACAATGGACCCTGCTTGAACCATGTGCATAAAGTACTATATTCCCACTTACACTCAAAAAGGATTACAAAGCACAAGTGAATTTACACCAAATTTTCAATGAAATTTTTCCTTGCGAATTTGGTTAAATTCTGCTATAATACATCAGAAGGTAGCAGGCAGGTCCAGGGGGCTTCTGACATTTACTGGGACATTCTCTGTGCTCCTCACTGAGCTGTTGGAATCTGATTTTGGCCCTGGGCACTGCTGTGAGCTGTTTTAATCTGATTTTGGCCCTGGGCACTGCTGTGAGGAAAGTGAAGAGGATTCAGAAGTGCTCAACAGTATTGATCAATTATAAATGATGGATTTGTAATGTGTGATGGCACAAATCCATATGGTGTGAAATTTTTGTGTAGCTAACGGGGTAAATTTATGTGAATTATCCAGCTGAGTCTCCCATTGTTCTGCCAAACCATGCAATTAATTCTGTACTAATAGGTTATGGTGATTGCTGAGTTGCCACTTGAAGATATATTCCTAAACTAGATATTATATAGCTTTTAATTCTCCCCCTGTTTTACCCAAACATACAGATATATTTTTATCCATATATATGTAGACAAAAACGTTACTTCAATATGTACATAATGTATAATTAATATGAAAAGAGTGGTGAAATTCACACTTCTTTTGCTGAGAGCAAGTGATAAATTCTCATTTCCAGTTTGCTTCAGGTACAAAGCCCATTCAAATCAGTTATGAAAAAGAAGCATTGGTAGTCTACATATAATTAAAAATAAATATCAGGAGGCTGCCTTGAAAAATGTGTGTGGTCTTTCAGCTGGTGGGACATTCCACAGACCATGTAACCTAGGAATGTATCTTCTTCAAAATAGTAAAGGCAATTAACTTTGCTTCATTCCAGCTGCAGATAGAAACAGCAAAGTCATCGATGCTATGTGGGTCATGCAATGAAATCTTTTCCTTTTAGTCTGTTTGTTAGCTTCTCAGCAAGCCTGAAAGTTCTTCGTCAGCAGAGTGGTTTTGAATCCTGCTTAAGTCCTGCCTACACTCCTGCCTGGCCATCCATCTTCTTACCCTCTCCATAAGAACCTGATCCAGGAGTTAGCCCTGGAGGATGCTTCTACAAAACCAAGCTTTGCTTCAGCAAAATTACACAATTGCTGGGCTCAAAAAATTCATGTCTAGTTTCCTACTCACCTGTAGGGACAAATCACACATCACAGATGAATGCTGTAACAAATCAGATATGAAAAGTATATGGTGAGAGCAATTCTCATCACTTATCTCCTGAGCACTGATGCTTTTCAAGCAATTACAACTCACATTCTTCCTCAGCAAGACATGTGCCCTAACCACTAGATAGAGTCATGCCTCTTTCTGCTCCTTTCTTCTATTCTGATGAATATTTAATTCTTTCATTAGCACTGGATCAGCTTCAGCAAGACAACTTGTCACAGCTTCCTATGTTGGTGTCTAAACTTATTGCTATTATTCCACTGCTGTGAGGTTTTTACTGATTTAACTTTCTTCCTTAAAGCAGTTTTGCTGACATGATTGTGTTGGTTTTTCATCTTCCTGTCTGTCCTTAGGTCTTCAATTCTGGATCTGTTGACCAATTTCACAAACCTGAGAGAAAGACAGAGGTTTTGCAGATAATTGAATACTGACAAGCACTGTAATCGTGTGCAGGTGGACAGACAGAACAAGATTAATTAATTTGGTCAAAGGAAGGGGAGGCAGAGTGGAGTGTTTGCCTTTCTGCTTAGCAGAAGTAGGATTGGTTCATGTTTAAGGGTTGGACTAGATGATTTCTGAGGTGCCTTCCAACCCAGCCAATTCTATGATTCTATGTTACAACCAGGTGACAACTATCCCTTTGCTGCCTCTGGTACAATGATATAGCACTTGGTGGAGGAGTGAGTAACATGGTGAACTTCAAATTCCAACAGCTAAGGAAAAGATTTTTTTTTTTTTTTTATGAAAGAAATTCTCTTTTCCTTCCCAGTTGCATGCCATAGGTCTGCTACTTATGTCCCGACTTCCCAAGTTTTATAACATCATCACAGTTTACCTTTGTAAGATTGTTGATAACAAAAGTGATTTGAGAAACTTTGTTGTCACTATGACCTTATAACACGGGAAAAAAAACCCCAAAACAACCAAGCTGGATTCTCAGATCATGTAACTCAGGGAAGTAGGAAATCAAACAAAAAAACAAACCACAACATTTTATTTTATATTTTTTTTCCCTGTACAACCAGCTAGATCATGCCATAGGGGTTATTCTTGCAATAAGTCATTGAATACTAAAAAAAAGATCAAACCAGAAAGGTTATGTTACAGAATGGTAACACTGAGAAATACAATCAAAACTATGGATAGTTCATCTGACTTCTACATACAAATAATAACTTGTTAAACTAATAAATTGTTAAATAGGCAAATGGTTAAAATACATTTAAAAGAATAGTATTAATATTAATGTGTTTAACTATGATACATGCATGGAGAAAGAGAATGAGGAATGATCAGGAGAAATTTCTTGCATTATTCACCACAAGAAATAGAAAACCAAATGAACTGGTACTAAACTAACAAAATGAAGCACTTTTTCATCCAGCATATGATTACATTGTGGAATTCAGTGCCGCAAGATTTTCAGAAGGTCAGAGGCATCTATGGGTTCAAAAGTAGACATTTTAGTGGAAGAAACTTCCCTTGGCAGCTGCTAACCCCAGTGCTATAAATACATCCTGCAGCACAGGTTACAGCAAGTGAGAGAATATGGGGAGGCTTGAGGGATGTATCCCTCTGATCACTATTTTGGTGTTTGTATTTGTATTTTATATATCAGCTTAAGAACACAAGCATAACTATTTAGTTGTTTGGAAAACCAGCTCTTTCACCACTTGTAAAATTAAATGAGATGCTGGTGTCACAGAGTGTTTGAAATACTGGCCTGTGTTTTTAAAGTAACTGCCCTCTGCACAATTATTGCTGGTTTGTCTTTTTACTTATTTAAGGTGTGTGCAAACAGCTTCTAATTGGCAGAAACACAACAGATGTTTTTCAAATCCATTAAATTCCACTCACCAAATTCTTAACATGGCATCAATGGCCTGAAACTGAGCCACTTTGTGGTGTAAAGTATTTTCTTTCTGTTTCAACTGACTGATTAGATGTACTATACACTAAAAACTGCTGGCAAAAGGTGAGATCTGATTTCACTATCTGCTGCTATCTAATCTATTTATCCAATGCCTACGTATAGATTTTATTTCATGTATATCTGAAAAGCTTTAAAAGATGATGGCATTACTGTTTTCCCAAGCCTGCCCTTTCTGACTGCTTGGGTAGACATTAATTCTCTATTTCATCAGTCAAACTGAAAGTAAGTTGACAAAAGAAATCCTGCATGTATTTTGCCACACAAAAAAGCAATGCTGAGTGCCTTATATCCCTCATAAGTACTTGTAAACTGATTTAATACCCTCTTAAATCCCTTTCACTAGTCAAAACATGTTCAGTTCATTAATTCCTTCCTTGTAAGAGTCTTCCTATTAGAACGAAGCTGGGACATCATTTAGATAAGCAGCCAAATGCTGATAAAGTTGTTTCAGTGAACTTTCTATTAATCTTTGGAAAGTTGCCAGGCTCCAATTTAAGGTAAAGGGCACCAGACTGCACAGAGGGTGGTGGAGACAGGAATTAAGCAGAATAATTGAGCTGCAACCACAAATGTAGGTCTGACGCAGGACTTAGATTTGGTAGTTCCTCCAAATAGACTTTCCTAACCAGGCTAATGGGGAATGGTTTATTTTATCATGTCCAAGTGATAAAATATCTTAAAAATAGGGTTAGTTATTATACTTACCAGACACAGAGAAACAATGATTTAGTAGATGTGTCACATAACATTTTTTATGTGATGCTCTATAGTCACACACTTACACACTTTAATACTTTCTATACTGCAGTCAATTTTGCATACAACAAATTTTCCTTATCAGCACTCATTTCTGCTCTTCCTCCTTGTTCCCACCCCCTGCCATCTTCTTTAGCCATCTAAAGCAGATTTTTCCTTTTTTTTTTTTTTTTTTTTTTTTTTTTCACAGAGGTTTTTATTATTATTTTGGCTGGTGCAAGCAGAAATGCTGCAAACTATTATATTCATCCTAAATCTGCTTTCATAGTATTTAAATTTGCAGCAAATTGACCCTTGGCTTCAGACAACATCATAAAAGCTTAAAGACATACACAGCTGGCTATACACAACCATAAACTCCATGTTTTCTAACAGCAAAGGTTTTGGCTAACCTTTTTTTCAACTTCAACCCAAAGTGCCTATTAATTTAGATGATTCAGATCTGTAGTTTTCCATTCTCCTTGGAAACCATAGAACCGTTTTCTAAATTGGAGCCAAACCACTTTCATCATTACCTATGGTCCTGTCACCAGCCCTAGGAACTGATGTTCCAAGAAAGAAATCCCAGATACCACTGAAGTGAATGGGGCTGATTCTGTTCTAAGTAAGGTAAAAGGCAAATTGGTTCCAACAGAACAAATCAGAAGGTACAAGATCAGGAGTAATGAGTTTTGGTCTCTAATTTGGTGTGACTTTGTCTTAGTTATTTCAGCTGTTTCATAAATTGTATCTCAGCTGGTAATTACTAGATGGTTCAATCCTTTTGCATTCATTTTTCTCTTTCTCCCATTTCAGAAATGGAACTGATTGTTGCCAAACCCAAATGCTGCAGAGCTGTTTGGCATAAGAGTCCTGGCATTAACAACCCTGGCAGTCCTTAGATTTGTTTAGTTTCCCTTCTAATCTCTGTACCCAATCTCAACTTCACAATTTGCCAAGCCAGCAAGCTTCAAAAAACTCAAACAGAAAACACTCAAGACTGAAATGGTTTTGATTTCCTTAACCTGATATAATTTCTTTCCATTCTGACCCATCCACTCATTTTTTCTCTCTCTCTCTTTTTTTAAAATTTTTTTATTTTTAATTTTATTTTTTTTTTTAAATGCTTAAACTATCTGTGTTGCCTAAACTCCAGCTTCTCCTGCCAAAGCAGGGGGTGTTTGGCATACTGGTCCTCTGCTGAGCCTGCAAGTCTTTTCCAAGGATAGGAAGGTCATGTGAAACTAACGGGTCCTGGTGACAACTGAGTTGCTCTGAGACCTTATTCTTCTTTGGTCCTTCATGACTTTAGCATGTCATATATCTGACTCAGTCTTCCGGATATTTCATGCTAATTCAACGTTCTCTCATATCACAGTAGTCATCTACATTATATTCTACCAGATGTCTGAATGCTGATGGACAATCATTTGAAATGTAAAGGAGAAAATAACATTTTAAAAGCAGTTTACAGGTTATTCATTTTCTATTCAAGTAACTTGCAAAAGCTTCTAGATGTTTGTACCACTGTTTTTTAGCAGTTATAATTAAGTAAAGTTTTATGTTGATTGATTTCTTTAATTATTTGACTAGTCTAGCATTGGAGTATGATGCTTCATGTAAATAACACTAAACTTCAGATTTTGCTAGTGATTAGAGCAATAATTCTTTTTTGTTCTGTTTCATTGGGTTATGGGTTGTTTTGGGTCTTTGGATTTTTTTGTATGTGTATGTGTTGATTTTTGTTTTGTTTTGGGGTTTTTTTAAAGCAGATTCAGTTAATTCTTAAGTCTCCTTTTGCTTTTAAACCTTAGCTCAAATTCCTGCCTAGCATAGCAGCTACCTTATTTGCTTTGAGACAGTCACATGAGAAAAAGTGTTTATGATACTGGTAGACACATATGTGTCTCCCTGAGACTCTACGGGTCTTGCCTCCAGTTCTGGTGAAAACAAAGTAAATGTATGTGGGACAAAAACTATAGCTGAGAAACTTACAGCCTGCGACAGAGGAAAAAAAGGGGTGGGAATAGATAATTAAAGAAATAGTTTAAGAAAAATGTCAGCTTTGATGGGTGAAGTATAAAAGGTGATGGATTTTTTTAAAGTGAAATAAATATTTTTAATATTCACATAAAAAATCAGGTCCACATGAAAAGACCTAGTTCTTATTTTCTTCCCATGTTTCCTTACTTTAAACTGTGATTTGTTGTTCTGACTCTGAGTGATATTTGGCCAAAGTTCATATACATGGTGTATCCTCAGTTCTGTCATTATTTCTGTCCTTTGATTTCAGTAACCAGCTGAGGAGGCTAATAAATATGTAAAGGTGATTAGATTAAAAATGTCATTGAGAAGCAGTCAAATCTAGTGTTACATGAATAATTTCATGCCCAATGCAAGATAGTCAAATTTTATCAGCTAACCTTGTGTAAAATGGAAATAGCATCCTCTGACAAGTCAAGCAATACACAGATTCTGAGAGGGCAATTTGTCCATTCTGTTTTGGAAACACACTTGGGAAGAAAAATGATGGGGAAAAAATACTGTAAGGAAGTTCATATCAAGCTTAACTCCAGGACAGGAGTTCATCTCTATTATTACTATTATTATTACTATTTATTACTATTTAAAAGTTGGCTATGGGAGTCCAAGCCAGGACTGAGGTTCCCTCAGTGAATGATCCATCACACACTAACATTGATCTTTCACACAGACTGAATGAACCCCTGGGGGTTCTTTATATTTTTTCGAATGGTTTTAAAGGACACACAGGTTAACTAGTTCAGATTTATACATCTTACTTCTAGATGACTCTGGGTTAGATTAATTTTTCCCTTCACTCTTTAAAATCTGCTGCTGGGTAACTCAGAGTAATTAAAACTGTCTTTGGACTCTGACCAGGAACATATTTCTTGGCACAGAAAAACTCCACACCATTCCTTGCTTTGCTTGTATTCTTGATGTGTGTTTCTGCTCCCCAGTTTATGGGTACTTCTGTTATACAGTGCCAAAAGTGAGGAAAAGGCTGCTAAGGGTCTGGCTGCTGTGTTAAGAGAAATATCCATGCCTATAACCTGCCCTTTGCTTCACGGGACCTGGGAAGGTGCCTTACCCCCTCAGATTCTCGACCTTCACCTAGAATTCCTTACTTCAGACTCTTTGCTTGCAAAGTAAAGGGGCAATATATTGTTTCTAAAACTTGGTAGCTCTTTGGATGTTCATGTTAACCATCTTGTTTAAACAAAAGGCTGGGGTTTGCTGGAAAGGACCAATACTGCTCCATTTTCTGTAGTACAGAAACTCTGTAATACAGGCTTTGTTGGCTGAAGAAAGATTAAACTGCTCCCAGAAATGGGAGCTCACCTTGTGGAACACAGAATTTGCAATAATCCTAACTTTACTTACTTCCAATGAATTTATTGGTGTCCTGTCTGTGGTCCTTTGTTAACAAAGGCAGCCTGGCATATAGCCCAGCAATGACATATATATTTTGGCTCTTATTAAAGGTTAATTAGCCATTGCATTTAAAATATATTTTATTTACTTAGATACACTCATTAAAACATGAATATGTACTATTTAAATGTTGGGGGTTTACCTACATGCATTTCAGTCAGATGTAGAAGGAAAAAAGGTACAAATTGAGAACAAATAAATACAAGGAGAATCATTTTCTCTTCAATCCCACACTGAGCAAGAATAAATTAGAGGCTTTGCTTCTGTGAAGTACAAAGTATATGTTCAAGTGCAATTAAAAAAAAAAAAAAGAAAAGAAAAGAGCAAACAAACAAAAAGGTCTTTGTAATAAGGAAAAAAAAAAGCAGAGAGTAAAAAGTGGTGTCCAAGAAGCAAGACTTGTTGAAATATGAAAGGGCAATTTGCCAAAAGAATTATGCTTCTGATAGAAGCAATGCATGCAAATTTTCAGTCAAAATGTCTATAGCTAAGGTCTTAACTTCTGGAACAAAGAGATTGTGTGCTACATAATGCTTGTAAAACAACCAAGTAATCTCTGCACATGCCCGTGTTAGAAATGAATGCAAAATTCCCATTTTATAAATGAGTCATAGTTAACTCTGAACATTTCTAATTATTTTGTTCAGTTCCACTACAAGGAGACCAGAAAAGGAACAAGAATGGCTTTGTAATAAGACCCCATAAACTCAAAAAAAAAACCAAAACAAAGAACCCACCCAAACACGTGCTGGCTACATTCTGCATCAGAGTAAACCTGTAATTCATAGGCCTGCCTCCATTATAGCTTTCAAACTTTCCTTCATGTGCTTAGATGTAGCACAGAAGCCTCTTTCAGAGCAAGTGGGAACCAGCCCTGATCACTCTTGCATCTGAGACAGACACTAGGAAGAAAATACCATTTTTCAGCCTTTCTCTGACTGCTGTCTTCTAAGGGAATAGACATTGCTAATGGCTTGTTGTAGAAGAGTTTAATTCTATGGTCTAGACAACAACCAACCCAAATAAGCCAATACTGTTGGCTTATCAGAGACATCAAAGACTGGATGTGGCACTCTGGTAACCACAGTGGTAGAGGATTAAGGGTTGGACTTCATGATCTCAGAGTTCTCTTCCAACCCAGATGATTCTGTGATTCTGTTAGGTGCAGAACAGAAGATAAGAAAGAAAGTGGTATGAGTACAAGTTCATTAGTTATTACAGCAGTCTGAGTAGTTATGCAGTCTGTCTTCTTCCACAGTCATTGAAATACTTCTGACCTCAGAGAGCTTTAGAGCAAATCCTAATTATTTAATCAAGATAGTGATGGAGCATAGTAGGAGTTCTGCTCCCTGCACACCATTCCTGCTCCAGGCAGAGAGGAAGACACTCTCTGTACTGCATAATGCTGACAGCATCCCTCCATTTTCGCAGCCTTGTTCTTTGCAAAGACCTGTGCAGTCTTTCACATGTTAGTATCATAGAACAACCATTAACCTTATGTCTTATGAGGTACATAACAGCAACTTAGTCCAGTCCAGCCCTTATCAACAGGACTGATGTTACAAACTGGATTTACATTGATCTTATACTAAGAAAGAAGTGGGACAGTCTGTGTTGTATACTTATGTTGATACTGACATCTTCACATGGGCTCTCAAGTGAACTCTGTTAAACATTCATCCCTTGGTTTGAACCCTCAGTTGTTCACAGAATTGGACAATGGTTTGGGCTGGAAGGGACCTTAGATATCGTCCAGTTCCAGCTGCTCTGCTATGGATCATGTAGTTCAAACTTCCACTAGACCAGGCTGCTCAAAGCCCCCCCAACCTGGCTTTGAACACTTTCATGGTGATTGCTAACAAATAATGTGGTACCTACCACTGACTGTAAAGGGCAACCAGCAATTGTGTGGAAGTGTATGATCCTTCAGGTGGGGTGTATTTTTCTGTGAACTGCTGGTGCAGAGGTACATGGCCATACTTCTGATCTTTTGGAAGAATCTGACCATATCATACATGATACACCAGTTTCATGAGAACAAGTCTGCAGTTATCACTGTGGGTGTTAGCAACCCCATCACAAAGAGTGTTCATGTATCTTCCTTAACATGGTGGTGGTGTGTACTTTCTTCCTCTCTGGTTCATCATGCTGCCTGAAAAGAAGTAACTATTTCATCCCATAAATCCTGCAGATGGGGCATTATGTGGCAAGTCTGGTATGACATGCTGTCAACACTGGAATGTGGTCTGAGATTGTGAGGCTTTAAAATTAGTCATTTGGAGAATTTGAGATTCTCTTGGAGAATTTGAGATAATCCAGAATTATCTACATTATATTGAAGAGATGGTGCCACACTGGCAGGTATATACACTGGGTCCCCAAAGTCAAGGTTTGGAGGACCCTGACTACAACCTTAGAGCTGCTCCGAAACTTGCTGAGTAAAGGATGTGGGGACAAACCTTACACCTGGTGTAAAAAGAACGACTCAGAACCTAAAATATTTCTGTTCCAATTTCGGAAGAACATTCTCTTTTCCAAATGCAATGGTTTCACATTTCTCGTTGGTGGGAAACTTAAGGTCTGTTTTTGTATTTCTGAAGAAAACAGCCTAGAGTTAACTGCCAATTCAAGTCCTTCAGGGCATTTGTTTTACCAGCAGCAGTTTTAATAAAGAGTCTTGGCTTATCTTCTCTTCACCTCCACATTGAATGCTGTTACTGCCAGTCCAGAGATAAACCCAGCTTTGTCTCAGGAGTCTGGAGGCTGCATGTTGAGATGTGGATAAAAGGAGAAGAGAACTCTTTTTGAGCGAGATATGTGATTAATCACTGACTGATACTACCTCCAATTCTTTATAGGTTTATTGCATAAGACTCCTGACTAATCCCCCTGAAGGGCTGTAATTTGTAACAAAGTTGAAGTGAACAATATTATTTTAAAACAAAACAATGTAGCATGAAGGAACAGAAGCCAGTAAATACACACAGGGCAAATCCTCTGGAAGTAAATAGATAAAAATTCAATTTGATGAGGTTAATTATACTCAGAAGGGCTTTTCCTGCCTTAAAGAAAATCTGTTTCTGTTCCCTGTAGATACAGATAATGTTTAATGGAGACCTATGGGTAATGGAATATAGTTACTTTGTGGCTGTCTCTGCTTCTCAATGGCGTAGTCATAGGTGTGGAGAAGTCCTAAAATAAAACAAAATTCAAAATTCTCGGCTTCTAAGGTATAAGTACTTTCCAGTGCCTACCTCTCACTTTTCAAGAAAGGAAGAAAGTACCAATCTATCAAAACTATAGTGTTGCAGTCATGACATGCACAGCTGGCTCACTAAAAAACAACTTCATAACTCATGGCAAATCAGATGAAAGGTTTCCACCATTTTAAAATATACTTGTTACCTAAAAATTCCTCATCAAGAAAAAAATCTTGATCACCCACCTGTGGAAAATTCAGGAATTTATTAAGTTTTTGTTTGACAAACTTTTAGATCTGTAAAAGTAGTTGCTCACTAGAAGTCACCTACCTAGGGGGTAAAATGCCTTGCTACAACTGGCACCTACCCCAACAGCAGCTAATAAAAAGTTGAAGTATTCATGGTTGCTGAAATGGTTGGAAATTCTTCAAATCCCATCACGCTGAAGACTTCAGACAGCCTTTAATCACTTTGAATCTAATATATCTTCCTCTTCTGTTACTTCCAACTGAGGTTGCACCTTCTATTAGAGGCTTTACCAAATGAATGAATGTTTAGTTTGTGCTATTGTATTTAATCTCATTTATTCTCTATATTAACCTGATGTTTCCCATGAGGCACTGTCTTCAATGTCTTACTGCAAGGAGACCCACATCTTTTATATCCTGGTGTTATTCATGAGCTGTGCTCTCTTCCATAAGGCCATAGATGCCAGTAAGTCAGTGCAGGGTTCTAGGGCCCATAAACAAGCTCAGCAAACAGAAGATGTCTCCTTGTTAGTTGAGCTGGATGCTAAATTGGGTCCTGCAGGAAATGTTAGAGGAAATGTTCCAAAAGTTTGATCCTCAAAACAAGGATAGGATGTATCTGTTGGTAATGTATATATCCTTCAGGGACACTGGGAGATAAGGAAACTGAGATAAGGGAATTGAAAGTCTTTGTGTCTGCTGTACCTCCCTTCAGATACACTTATTTATAATACGTAAGTATGGGTTCTTCTTTAATTCTTGTGTTTCCTCTATACCAGAATGACATTCTAGCTCATAGTGGTCATTGCTTTAAAAAAATAAATGCCATATGCCCCTAACTCCAAAATAATTTGCATTCCTACAGCACAGAAAAAGTGACATAGTGTTTGTGAAGTCCATTTAATGCCTTTGACAGAGACTTGCAGCAAAGCAGAAGCAGGAGCTCTGTTTGTTTTCTGGAGCAGGTATCAGATGGCCATAGGAAAATCAGTTACTATAGATGAACAAATAAATAAGCAAACATGAGAAAAATGGAAGGATAGAAGGAAAGAAAAAAAAAAAAATTTGGAAGCAAATTTGAATTGGAGATCTTCCAAAATATTTGTTGTAGTCCTCCAAGATAAGGCTCTAATAATATCCATAAAGACTATAATATTGTAAGATCAGATCTCTCTGCTCTTAACTTTATTTCCTAGCTTTAGAAGAACAGGTACTACCAATCACAGAGCAGACCCAACCCTCACCTGTGTGACTGGGCTTTCTTCTTTCTACATGGAGTTGAATTGAAAACAAAAGCCAGAAGCCTCTCCCCCACATATCTATTGAAATTTGTTGTGTAATTTTCTACAGCAATTATAAACCAGGATCTTTCTATACCAAAAGGACCCTCACTTGTCTAAATTAAACTGAACCATACACAGATTAAAAGAAATGCAAATAGCATTGAGACTACTCATGCAAAGGTCATCTGTGTATAAACTAAGCAGCTTTCACATAAAACACAAACAAGTCTGCAAGATAAATAGCAGAAATCTGTATTTGTACTTAGTTGCCTAGTTGTTATGAATACAGACAACAGAGATCCTGAGGAACTAGAATGACTTTATGACTATTCATGAGTGAAAGGTCATGTGCAGGAAGAAGAGATTGGTAAAAACTTGTGGAGTAGTACTTTGCAAAAATCTGTTTCTATGAAAATGCTGACAAAGTTCTTTTTTTTTTTTTTTTTTTTTCTCCGAAAAATGTTCTTAAAAGAAAACTCGGGAGACAGAAGGGCAGAAGGGAGAGATTTGCAAACAGTATGAAACACACAGTTTTGACATTTTTAAAGTAATGTTTTGATGTGCGAGTTCAACATGATTTTTGCACTAGCTTTTTTTATAGATTCTGTAATAAATTATGTGTTCTAATATATAGAAAAATCAAAGCCAATTGTTTTTATCTGCTCTTGTGTAGAATTTTAAAACTGGAGGAACTGTTGAATGTAGCATTTCTGAATCTTGGAATTTTCAATAGGTTGTTGAGAACACATTAGAGAAATGTCATACCATTTCCCTCAGCAGAAGGAAAGAAATATCTCTAGAAGTTACAGCCCTGTTTCCTGTAGGTGCCTGTTGGCACCTCCAAATTTACCTCTGGAGACATCTTTATTCATTGACTTTCAATGGACATTAAATAAACAATGTGAACTTCTTTTTGGAAGCTAATCTTAGATGAAGTGAATTCTCTAAAGAACCTGAGAAGTACTTCCATGGTTTTCAAGTGAGTTTTAGCTCTGTAGATGACTTGGGTAGATAAGTATATTGCAGATAAAATAATCAAGCTTTTCTCAGAGACCCAGGAACCTGACTGAAGACTTATGACCCAAAGGAGATTTGTACTTGCAGTGGCACAGCTCAAAATGATCCTGCCTCAGAGACTGTACATCTTCTACAATCATAAGTTTCTTTCTGTATCTTCTATATCTCCTTCTTCTACATTTCCATATGGACTTTCCATATTTCCTTCCTTCCTTTTCTGACATTTAGGCCAGTGCACATGCTTTATTTCAACAAAGGACCACCTACATGATTTCACAAATTTACCAAATTTTTAACACTGGCTTTAATGTAAGTTATCCTTAGTTTTTTTCCAGCACATTAGAACTGAATACACATTCAGCCTATAGGATGTCAGTTATGCTAGACTGCTTGTTTTACTGGGTTAGGGCTTTTTTTCAGTGTGTTTGGTGTGAGTTTGTCCCCAACATAAATTTGCTTGCATTAGCAAACTTTTGTTGGAAACTGATTTGATGTCTGTGCACAAAAGAGCAGTTTCCTCCAACCAGCCTGTATAAATTAGATCCTTGTTTTATGACTTTAATGTAATTAAGTCTGTAACACATTTGAAAACAGGAAATATCACTGGGTTTTTTGTTTTGTTTTTGTTTGGGTTTGTTTTGTTTTTTCCTTTTTTTTTTTTTTTCTTTTCTGTAAAAGGAGATCTTCATGGAGAATTGAATCCCTTGTACCTGACTGTAGTCATCTAAGAATCTTAGTCTATCTATACATCTTCCTCTATATTGCAAGAAGAAAGTGACAGCTTCAGGAGGCAACTTATCCCATTTTAAATAGAAAAGCTCTTTGGCTGGACTAAATCATCCACATAAATGGCAGTTTCTCTTTTTTCCTTTGATTGTGCAGCTTAATCTTAAGCATGAAGCCTCAGACAGAGGTGACAAAAAGCTTTGCTGGGACTGCAGACCTTTTCCCTGAGTTTAGAGGAAGAGTACTTAGGAGAGGGTGGACTTTCCTTCCCAACACATGGACTCAGCATAAAGTCAGGGAGAGGTAACTGAGGGTGAAACATGCCTAAAGTTGTCTCTGTCCTTTTGCCTTGGGGCACCAGCACAGTCATCACTCACACTTGACCATCAGCAAAAGAGGGAATGTATTTAACTCATTGGCTTTTACCTTGCAAATACTGATTTTTTTTCCCCCTCCTTCCATTGTGCAGTTTCTATTATCTATTTAGAATATTTCCATTACATTTTTCTAGCTCATCCTTGTTGTTCATTAAAGCAATGCATTTGGAGCACCACCACTGAAAATCACTGTTTAAAAGTAGCTCTTTGTACCATAATTTTGACAAGTCTATATAAATTCCATTTGCAGTTGCTGGGGAATGATGTCTTATAAATCATCTGCAGCTTAGATATTTTAGTGCTTCTTGTCAATACCTGACCATAAATCCTGTACGATTGTCATTAGCAATACAGTTCAACTCCTAGGGATTTCTTTCATTGCATGAAGACAAGCTTAACACAGTGATGAATGGTTAGAAAAGAGACTATTTCCCAGGGCAATTTTCCCTTTCCATTTTTATATGTTAGCATGGAGAAAAGAACAGTTTGTTGTTTACTTGACATTGTCGCTGAATTTTGCAAGTTTGTAAAAATTTTGCAAGTTCATACCAGCATAAGGGAACAAGAAGCTGAATGTCTCAACACAGATCCTACACCTTTCTGAACTTTTGCCCTCACAGCATGGCAGAGGTTACAAAAATAACCTGGTTTCCTTTCCTAACTTATAGAGTGATCTGAAAGGAAGGCTGTATGAGTCAGAGGAAAATGTGGATGCAAGAGTGGCTTTTCTGCCCAGACACTCTTTTATTTTATTTTTTTTCCCCATTTTGCTATTGCTCTTTTTATTACATACAGCAGCACTGGGAAATGTGACATGAACTAAATAATTTTTAGAGATTTACTCTAATTGCCCTGCCTAGGGTATCTGTTTATTTTTCCCTTCCTCTCCTGCCCTGTCTCCCAGTAGATACTTTAATGCAGAGCTCAGGGGGCTGTAAAACGTTCATAATTGTGACTTTAATCCAGACAAAAAACCCCACTTTACAATCAAAGAACAACAAAGGCTCCTCTGGGACTATTCATGTGCTTAAAGATAAGAACATGTTCAATGCTCCATGTGCTCCATGGCAGCAAATTCTAGGATCAGCTGCCTTGATATTAGCAAATCCTTTGAAAGAGTTTCCTGCTTTCATTTCAGCAAATAATTGTATTTTACTTTGTCCTGCTCTGAGGGAATGAATCTCCTATATAAGAAAATGATGGCTTGTTTTTCTACCTCTGTCCAGTGTGCTTTTATATAGTAATTCTATTCATAAGACATAAGCATAAAGAAAAATCAGTTTAGAAAGTCATATATACAGAACATACCAACTTTAAAAAAATCTGTACTGGGGTTAGAGAAAGTCATAGCAAGTCTAAATATTCTGACATTACAGTACTGAAATTTTGTCTTTTATTTTAATTTCCTCTTAGATGAAATATGTATCATATGCACTTGTTTTAAACCAGGTTTCCAAGGATAAAATACTGGCAGGGTCTATGTTGTCTGTCCATTTCCAGAGAGCTTAGTCTTGTAAATTTTAAATGAATGCTCTGATTTCCAGTAAATATTTTAAAAAGTTGTGAGGTTGCTACATATTTTCAGAATGAAAATATGAGATTGATGTTAAATTTTAATTAACTCCCCTTTTGAGGGAGAAACAGGTAGAGAACTAAAGCTCACCTATTTGACTAGCCAGATCTTTTGTAGCTCTTGCTGGTCCTTACACAGATAGTTTCCTTCACAGCTTTTTTTCTAGAAGTTTTTGTTGGAGTACAGAGGGCAGGATAAGGAAGAGCTGAGGGGACATGTAGGGGCCTTGAGGATTTGGAGAGTGTGACAAGGGGATGGAGCTCAGCTGGGCATGGGGTCAGTTGGTATGGGGGGTAAAGAAAAAATAGGTATTTCCAGCTCCATATCTCCTGGAGCAGCTGCTTCTTCAGGGAAAAAAAAAATATAAAAGAAAAAAAAAAAAAAGAAATTAACCTGGAACCTGAGGTCTCACCACCAAACTCCTGGACTTCGCTATATATCCTCCCTACCTTTTTCTGCTTTCCTTTGTCAGATTGCTGGTGCTTTTATTCCTTCTCAGTGGCCCATTTTCCTTATTCCCACACCCTTTAAAAGTTATATTAAACTGTAGCCTTCTCCTTCCTCTTCCCAGACTGCCAGCTGGGAGCGCACGAAAAAATCTGCTTCATTTGAACTGTGAGATCTGGATTAAATTATATCTCCTAAGGAGGGAAACTTTGAACATAGAACTGCAGTGTCCTGAGAGTAGACAGTCTATTATAAAAGTTTGTGAAATTATTTTTTCCTCTCTCTCTGTCGTTTTTTTATTATTTTATTTTTTTTTTCCTTCTTGTTTTTCCCAACAGTCTGTAATTTGGCCAAATTGTCCTGGGTTTGGTAAGAGACCCTACATCACAGAGTTTGTCAAAGGATAGTCATTAATTATGGACAAAGAGCTATCTCTTCTGTTTTGGTCCCCTGTGCCCTTTTTGCAGATTCTTTCCATAAAAAGCCCGAGACAGAAAATTTCAGCATCAGTGGTTAAAGCTGAATAGGAAGGTAAATATTTGAAAGAAGAATTCT
Source organism: Phaethornis superciliosus (assembly GCA_023637945.1). Lineage (NCBI taxonomy): Eukaryota > Metazoa > Chordata > Aves > Apodiformes > Trochilidae > Phaethornis > Phaethornis superciliosus. Next base: position 3,952,064 of record JAJQWJ010000011.1, read on the forward strand.
GGAAGGGAATGTGCCAGGTAACATTATGAATATAGAAAAAGAGAATATGGTGATGAGATGCAAGATTGCCCCATGTCATGTATATAACAAGCAAGACGTAGGTGTACATTAGCATCTGAGATGACCCAGGGTTTTTGACATATGTCTCTGGGAGATAGAATGCAGGACTTAGAGAAGGCCTTTACTCTTTCTGGATGGCAAATGGAAAAAAAACTGACCGTGTGAAGTGCATTGCCATTTTATTGCATGTATCAGTATCTATATTTCACTTTCTAAGGAAGAATTTGATAAGGAGGAGACACTCCACCAGATGTTCCTGGTACTTATATAAATATATATCCTTGTGACACACAGGTGACTCATCTTCCCATACTGCTCACCAAATGAAGGGCAATAGAAACCTGCCAAATAGATTTTCACCTGCATCTAAAATCATATATCAATAACTATTTTCTCTGCACACCAACACTGAGAATTTTATAAGTTCCAGAATTATCTAAGCAGCTCTCCATGACTGTTTTTATGTATTTTTAAAAAATTAGAAAAAAAGAAATAGAAAAGTACAATTTTAACATTTGAGTGAAACATTAATCTGATGGAATTACAAATATTTATAGTCCAGAACATGAACACTCTAGTGTATATATTCAAATCAATAAACAGTTCCAGTAACAGTAAAAGCTAAATGCAGCAGCAGCAATGCTACTGGATCATTAAACTACTCACAAAATTATTATTATTTTATTATTTTATTTTATTTATAAGACTCTGATTTCAAAGTTTCCTGGAATTAAAGTGAGGTGTTGTGTTGTTTTTTTTTTTTAAATCAACACATTTTGTCTTCTATGTTTCCATTGTTATATATGAGCTCTTAGCCATTAAACAGACTTTATAGTTTGCACAGTAACACATTCCAGAATTTACTGCCAACTTGATAGCATTTTTAATTTAGTGAAGCAACACTGTAATGCAATAGTGTCCCTGAAGAAAAATCAGTGCCATTATTTTTCTGGTGTTAAATTTCTCTAATGAAATCAATTCCAATTTATGCTGCTTTTTTTATAATATATAACTTGCTTTAACATGTAAATGTCCTGGATGTCTGCTATAATGATATTCTAAGTTTCTGCTCACAAACACAATCACCAATAATGGAATTCATAACCGATTGCAGCTTATCAGCAAAAGGCTCTGGAGCAAAAATATTTGGGAGAGGGGTCATAATGATTATTTTAGGAGTAGCTAGACCACTAATACATCTGACAACTTAGGGAAAAAAAAAAAGGAAGGCAAAAAGATGTTATGATTAGGTATGATTATGAATTAAAGATGCACTGGTGTCAGAGGAATTACAGAGACGGTTGGTGAAGCTAATGTGTTTTGTTTATGTGCAGATGCTATTCACCTTACATGAACTTCTGCATCTGGTTTTGATTGAGAGGCAAGATTTAATCCAATAAAGAACACTTGCTGTAATATATTCCAAGAGACAAAACAGCATAAATGGAGTAGCACTTCAGATTATGTTACAAATTAATTCATTTATAACATGTTGGAACATGATGGCATGAAATAGAAGGAAGCTTTCTTTATCCTTGTGAAAGATGGAGTGAGTTGAAAGATGGAGAAAGGGGAGGTGAGTCTTTTCAGTAATCTTTCCTTGCCTCCTAGCATCCTGAGTTAGAACTGTGATAACAAATTGTGAGATTTGTTAACAAGGTGAGATTCAGGCCCAGGAGGAGCACGGCTCTCACTGCCTACTCAGTACATCTGTAACCAAAAAAATAGGAAGGCTTCCTCCACTAATTGATTATAAAGATTAAACACAAGCTCAAATAAATATGCATTTACATATTTAGAAGTTCATTTGCTGACTAAAATGGATTAAATATTTCCTAAACTATCTGTGTATTCCTGGCATATTATTTGCTATTATTTTGAGACTCTCAAGAAGGTTTGCTTCCTGATGGACTCCAGGCTCAATTGTTTTTCTTCTTAAAATACTCAGCTCAAAATGTCTCATGGGGGTCCGCACACCAGGACATTTTAATCTATTCTGTGATAGATTTCTCAAGGAATGAAGGAGTAGTTACTTTCCTTTCCTACACTGATTTTTGGATGCTGTTTCTAGTCAATAGAACTGAAGGAAAATCTTTACTGAACACAAAGCCAAACAAACAGCAAAAAAAGGTATTGCATTTGTGCAGAATTCCCATGATTTCAGGTCTTCCTGCCCACTCTTTATTGATTCTGTCCTCCTGGACTGACATATTTGGGATGTAACTCCTGGAAACATCTGCTCACCTTTTTTCCTCTTCAGACTCTTTAGCTGCAATGGTTGCAGAGATAAAAAACCCACTTTACTCAATTTATTCCTGCCCAAGTTGTGGAGAAGCTCGGAAGGCACAAGCATCAGATTTCATTTTCTTTGTAGGACAATTAGAAGAAATAGAGATGTCTGTGCTCTAGGTCTTATAACTGCTCTTTTTTACTGGAGGAAATGGTTTTTTAGAGAATATTCTTTACCTCTTCTCTTGGTTGCTCTCCTCACCATGGTGGTAAAATCATATGGACAGGGTTTTCACCAAATAATATTAAAATGTTTTAGAAGATTGGAGTAGCCAATAAGTAGATGGGATTCATCCCTGACTGTGACCCAGAAATATACAAAAAAGTTTAGTTGTACAGGTTTAAATAAAGATCCTGCACTTTAGGATCCAGCCAGAGGGAATCCCACCAGATATAGCCAAAGAAGAACCCAAAGGACTTAGTCAGGAAATGCCATATTATTCAGCATAATCTCATAAAGTGAATGGAGATGTTCTAAAGTCTGATTTAACGTATCTCAAATTTTGATCACTGCATACTAAAAATTCCACACATCAATGTTTCATTGGCCCGAATGGAATCTGCAGCATAATCCCTTTATGAAAATGAGTTACAAAAATAAGTGCAGCTCAGAACAACCTATTGATAATGTCTGTGCTGCAAATATTTGTTATTTGCTATACTTAGGTAGTTTTTATTCTGAAATATTAATATCCTATTATAAATAAATCATTACTGATATAATAATAAAACTGAAAATAATTATTATTCATATAATGCCTATTTAGTTTTAACTTGCTGTTTCAAATTCTGTGTATATTTTTGCTTCTGCTTTTTCACTTTGTTAACCATAAATATACACAGTGTTGAAAATATTTCTGAGAGTGGATAGATGGGAGCCTAGGGGTAGATAAGTTTTTAACATAGTGCTTTTTGTGTTTCATCACAAACCAAAATGTGTTTCATCATTAGACATTCATTTAGTTTGCTGAAGCACTGGGCACTGGGACACAAAACTGTGTGAGATTTGTTTCCTTTGGTTAAGTGGGTCTTTAGTTTGCTGAAAATGTGATTTAGAACCCTAGATTAGAAAACATAAGAATCAGATGAATAAAGGCCATGGAGAACTCAGCCATCATCAAGAGCAATATGTAGTTCTCCCTGGAGTAAATGTTTCTGATTTTCTGGGTTAACACTCCCATATTTGTAAAGAGAAAAAGGCCTGAAGTAAGCTGTCTCAAATGTTTATTGCTCTGAGAGTGAATAAGTATTCCCTGATGTTGGCTGCTGAATTTGTCACTTTCTTAACCTACATTTCACCTTTCACTTGGTGCTCCAGGAGACAGTGACCTTCAGTAAATATTCTCTGTAAAGACCCAGGGATACTGACATTGGTTTACAAGCTGAGCTAATCTCAACTAGATTCCTTCATGTAGTTTTGATTAAGGTAGTTGATAACATAGCCTCATAAATCTCTTTATCCTCAGAATACAGCCAGTGTTTTGCTCTTCCCACCTTTTAGGGAGAGTTGCTGTTGTGTAGCTGTTTTACAGAGCTTGTTTAAAGTAGGCCAGAGCACACAATGTTTGTATGCTATTGCTTAAAAAAGGTCCTGTTCAATATTTACGTTTGATGGATGGTGAAATTATGAACGTGCTTAAAATTTTTGTGCAATTAGAGTATAAATTTGCTTTTCATGTTTTCCTGTTTTATTTTCTGTTCCATTGTTTGGACTTACAGTTTTAGATTGTGAGTTTGTGTTATATTGAACTTGACAGAATATGCAATTATATTGCTAAGATTCATCTGCCTTTGTAGAAGTAGAAATACATGCCTGAAGAAATGTGGATGGTTTTCTTTACACGTAAAAACCTCTGAAAAATAAGTGTATGATGTTCAAAAGTCCTAACCAGCCACTACATCTGCACAGGCAGAGACATTCCAGTGAGAGTGCTTGTAATGAATCCCTCCAGGAAATATATTTCAAGTTTTGATGGGTAGACCTTCCAAGTTTGTATTTTGATTTCATACCTGTCACAGGAAATCTCTTAATTATGAAAAATTAAAAAAAAAAATATTTCACCTTACAATATAGACTGCACTACTCAGTCTTCTAGTCAAAATTATTGTTTCAATTGCAAAGCTATGGAAATCTCATTAAATCTTACTTTTTGTTCATCCAGTTGTCATACTCCAATAGCACAGCTATCCAAAATACAGCTTTATAAGTAAAGGTCCTGGTCTACCATGATCCAGAAAGAGATAAGTCCCATATGAAACAAGCCTACAGAACTGAATGAACAGATAGGGATTTCTGTGAGTTCTGAAAAAAATTCATCATTTTTGTTGTAGACAGTACTGAAAGCAATACAACTGCATGCTGGCATTCCTTCCACATCACCTAGACTTGACAGAATTAGAAATAAAAAATAATTGTGCCAAACACAAGCAGAGATTTGTTTTTTTCCTGCCAGGCATCAAAAGTAAAAAATTATTTTAAATGTTAAGTGTTTCATACATATTATGACAAATACAGTGCAACCTCCAAAATAAATGAATTTCTCTAAAGGTCATGGAATATAAAAAAAAGAACCAAAAAAAAAAAAAAAAGCACCAAAACCCCATACCAAACTCAGAGAGATAGGTGTGAGAGAGACAAGCCAAATAATTACAGACTTCATATTTCACTTGCACATGCTCTGAACACTTCCTTTACTCCTCAGTGTTCTCATGATTTTTTTAAAAGGCTATTTGTGTCACTTATGTAATGCATTCATCCCACAAGAAAGTAGTAAAGTACAAATATTTTTGTGTTGGTGTTTCATCATGGAGGGCATTGTTTAATTTTACAGTTTTAATTTGTTTGTTTTTCACCTTATAAGCTCGTTATGACAGGTATACTTCCTTAATTTAAATCAAAATATTTTTCAAACAAGCATCAGAGTTTTGTCACTTTACTATTCAGGTATTTTTATTTTCTTTTTCCACAAATTTAAAAAAAAATATTCTAATCAGTCGCATTAGTAGCACAATGTAAATCACTACGTATGTATTATTATTTATCAAGAAAATCAGTGCAATGAAAAGGAAAATTTGACATAAAAGCAACTAGAATATAGATTACATATGTGCTAGTAACACTGTGGATTCACTGAGATGGTAGAATGTCCATTTCCAGGTAACATAATTAAGAGCAATATAGGAAAGAGAAATGTCAATACGTTCTGATTTATTAGTGGATCGTTATTGTTCTCCATTGAATAAAAAGCTGACATATCTTAGTCTTATCTCCACTATTTAGAAAGAATTCTAAGACCATTGACATCAGACTGTTACTCAGCTCTGCCAGAGCTGTGTCCATTTACACAAGCTGAAGGTCTGACCCTCTGTTCCACAAAATGCAAAGAACCATCAGAAATAAACGGATTGCAATCAATTTACTAAATGAAAGATGGCTGTTAATTGTGTAATGGAAAGAGATGGCAAAAACAAGCAGGCCTGGTGTTTCAAAAGGTTGGGGATGGTAGTGCAGGATCAATGAATTACTAAAGTACATGAAAATTTAGCTGAATTCTGTAAAACTCAGATGATCTAAAGCTCATAAGACATCTATTGACTGTGATCTCTAAATGAGTAAGAAGATTCTGGTTTTGCCTACAAATCTTTCTTTCTTTGTTTATTCTGTTTGATTTTTAAATTTAAGATGGGGGGATTGCTTTCACAAAGCTTTGAGGGATCACAATGTCTCTTTTTTCAACTCTTCTGAGCAACATGAATTGAGGGATGGTTCTGTGACATCAGTTCCACTTTCCTTTCTGTGAACTTGTCCATCACCTAGGTCCCTGGGATATTTCCAGTTGCATGTCACTACACTTTTTTTGCTTTTTAATATATCCAGATATTCTGTGAGATACACATATGCTGTAATTGCTAGATCTTACTACGAGATACAATTAAATGAAGGGATATCTTTATGTCACAAGCAAAATCTGTGATAAATCAGGGGACTCCACTGACTTCTCATATCCCAGGTTACTGACTGACAAAATACACCAAAACTTGTTTGTACCTGGAAGTCTTAGCTCTGCATTATTGCAAAAAGATGGAATGTGTCAGGCAACAAGGTGGCCTTTAACTCAAATCACTCTTTATCTCTGCTAAAATCAATCAATTTGTTCTTCAAGTAGCCAAAAAGCAAACAAGCTGGATCCAGAGAAAAACAAAGAGGAAAAGTCTTTTATTCTATAGGGAATATAATATGATCTAGACTGGACTCCCCACTATCTTATTCAGAAATGTTTTAAAATATTTAGAATCTATTTGGCTCATTCTGCCAGAGTCAGGAAATTCATCAGGATATAAAGGTATTTGTGATCTGCAGGGAATACTATAAAATGGATGGCCACTGTTACCTATGAATAACTTATTTGTCATATTTGAGTCATAACTTTTCACAGCCTAATAAGGATAAATGTACAGTTTTATATGTTTAATTTACATATGTAAACCTGAGCTGTTTCTGTGCATACTTTAGCATCATAAATAGCAGTAGATTCTTGATAACAGCGTTAGCTGCAGCAAGTTCATGAATTCCTACATAATACATCCCTTTGCAATTTCAGTACAGCCCATTTTTCTTCTCCCTCTTTCCTGCTGCTCCACATGCTATACTGGGAAGCTGGAAACTATATACAGCTTTCGTTCTGCCTTGAACTGGGGTGGATGGATAGACTGAAGATGGCTTTGAAGATCTATCATTGTATGAATATTAATATTTGTCTCAAAGAAACCATGTCCTTGGTTATTCCCACATAATTGTACCTTTTGTTAACCCTGGCTCAGTGTGTAGCAGGGAAAAGACTCATTGGATCAGAAGGAGACCAAGGAGAAGCTTAACATTCTCTTGTCTTGTGCCTCTTAGTGTTTTACCTGTTTTTTAAATCTTTTCCTTAGCACTCTGCCATTCAAAGGACACAGGGATGGACATTTCAACTTGTATGGCCTTCCTCTGGTATTCAAATTGATCAAGCAGGAGATGGGGGCAGTGTTATCTTCCCTGAGGGGTTCATTTATTTTTTTTCAGTCCAGTATGCTGTTTGCAAATAGGAATGAAACCTGAAATCTCTTTTCCTGGATAAGATCTCTATTCATTAGACCAAGATTTTCTTGTGTACTTCACCTCATGTCAGTGAAAGAGAAACTATTTTCCCTATGAGGAAGAAAGTAGAAAAATTAAATTCTTTAATCCCTCTCACTTCTTCTAAAATACGTATTTTTAAAATCTATCAACGTGAATGTATTCTGGACTCAGGAATCAGATAGTGAATGAGTTTATATTTACACTTGTGTTAGAGTTTCCCATTTGTTATACTCAAGACACTTTCCAAGTCTCTGGTCGTGCCATGGGGGTTATTTTTCAGATTTTTTTTAGTTCTTCTATCGAGGTGCATTGCTCTCTCCCTGTGCCACACTGGTGATTTCTGTGCTCAGGTTTGGGATACTATTCCAGCTTCTTCCTGCTTAAGAAAGTCCTGTCTGACTCTCCCCTGCCTTTGTGTATATGTTCTATACTTAGTTAATCTACCAGTGCATATGCATTTATCTTCCACTGTAAAGTGCCCATGCTGCAGACAGACTCATGGAACAACATGGACATTTTTTCCAGACTCACAGCATTGCTTAGGAAAGATAGAAAGAAGGACAGAAAAGCTTGGAATTCAGTGAGGACTCTGGTATGTTTATCCAGAGGACCCTGAGAGGTAGCTCTGACCATTCCTCAGGTATCATTCGTTGAATTTAGCATTTCCAGAGAATAAAACTGATTTTCTGTTAAAACATTTATGCGCTTCATAAAAGAATAATCAGATTTATATCAATTTTTGTGAACCAGACAGGTTTTCAACCAGAAAACAGTTTTCTGAAAAGCTAATCAGGAGCCAGGATGCACAGAGGCCATTGCTTTGAGGAAGCTTTTACACATGAACTGCTCAGGAGTTGCATTGGTGCAGGTCAGCTGGCTCCTCAGTGTCCAACTTCAGGAGATGGAGAATCAGCCCATCAGTGAATTCATGATGCCAAACAGACAGGCAGCTCAGCAGTGCACAATCTCTGATGTCCCTAAAACAACACTGCTCAAATATACAGTTCTTCCAACTGATAATGAACACTGGCACAAATCATATCAATTTGAGCTGTTTGAGGAGCAGATGTGATTGGCTTCTCTAGAAAAAAGAATTGATAGTCCTTATATGGTTTTGTTTGTTTGTTTGTTTTTCTTTTTTCTTTTCTTTTTTTTTTTTCAGGCCATTAATTGTTTTCCAAGAATACTAGGGGATGGTAATTTTCTTCCATTTAAATTTGCAGATTCGGATTTCTTTTGTAAAATTCTGGTTCCTTCCTTTCTTTCTAATAGCCCTGGTTCCTCATCTAAATTATATAAGAAATCTGGATCTGAGACTTGCGTCTGTATTTTCTGATATGATTTTTTTTTTTACTTCTTGCAAACACTTGGGTATAACCAATTTGTAATGTATCCTGGTATAGTTAGCAGTCTTCACTAAAGAAATAACCAGTATTGGGGAAGCTCTAGCAGAGACTGTGTTTTCATATGAAGAAGAAATATTCAGAAAAATAGTAGTTAAACCTGTCAGAAATTTATAAAATAAACCAAAATGAACTCTGTACTTACTAGTTTAAAGCAAATCCCTTGGGATTATAATGAGTCTTTCATGAGGACAGATTTAACATCTGTTGACCAGCAAGGGGAGGATTTATGCATTTTTCTGCAGCATCTGGTATTTGCAGACATCAGAGAGCATGACAGTATAGAGAGCTGATCTAGTTTAGGAATACTAGAACATAAAATCTGGACAATTATATTAAACACTTGTTTTCCAAAGCACTAATTCTCACTTTAGATTTCAAAATATGAAAGAACAGTGATTGCACTTTTTTAAAGTGCCAATTGACAGCAAGGACACCTACTAAACAGTAATCTGAAGATCCATATCTAATTTCCCTACCAATTAAGATGAAAAAAAATCACATAAACAATTAAGGTTTAATTACATCCATTTAAATATTTTAAGCAGAAACGACTTAAAAGAGATGACTAAGCTTTAACTGAGATATTTCAAAGCCAGCACAAGTTACCAACCAACCCACTTCCAAAGTTTCAATTAGCACAGTTTAGCTGCCTTTTTATTCATATTCAAATGGTTTTTGAAATGCCAGCAAAATGCTTTAACCTTGCTAGATGACTCAAAAGCTAATAAAATTGTAACAGATTTCTTTCTGATGTCTGATTTTAAATTAATGATGTTACATCTAAGTTTTCCCAGACAGCAATCATCTAGCTTTTAGTAACACTACAAAAGAAAACTTGCAATGTTAATTCTATAATTAATATCTTAATTGAGATAGGAAATGATAACAGTAAAAAAGTTTGTTGAAAAAGAGCATTTATTTTATTATTTTTTTTGTTCCCTTTAAAATAGAAGTAGTATGCATTTTATTCATGAAATTCTAAGCCCATTTTCCTTAGAATTGATGTGACTCTCTACATTGAATTAGATGAAAATAGATTAAGGCTGTATCTGCACTGCTTCTGCTTACTAAACAAGCCTACCCTGTGCCATTTTGCTGATCCAGAATTGTTAATTTAGTGAACACACAACAGAACTCTCTGGGTTTGCACATGCTGATTTTCAGGTTTGTGAGTCCATCTTGGGTAGGTCATGGTGACCTCTTGGCATTCTTTTTGCCACACACGGAGAGACTTTGGTGACTCCCAGTCCACATTCCATCTATTAGCTTAGAAGGTAGAATCCACAAAGCAAAATATCCTTACTCTGTTCTGATAGGATATGATGGGAATTTCTGCAATTTACAGCTCTGTGTTTCTAAGAGCAACTTGTTTGTTATGAACTTTTATGATGAATTAATCTTATCTTTGTGCAAAAGATTTGAAACAGCACAAAGGACCTCTTGAAATTCCATCCTGCCCCATTTTCTGTGACAAATAATTTTTAAACCTTTATTGTTTATATAAACATTTTTACTGATGTGAAAAAGGTAGGGAGGGAGACTTGGGGAAAAGATGAAGTACAAGTTTTTAAAGTACCATAATTTAGGACCGTGCATCCCAATCAAAGGTATTTCAAATGCAGAAGACAAAACAAAATAATCAAGAAAGGAATAATTTTCATACTACAGTGCCCCAAGACAGGTAATCAGGAAAGGCTCACAAAAAAAAAAGGTTAGATGGGCTGTCATCAGGATTTGTTTTTCACTTATTTGTTGGACTATAAAAGTCAACCATGGAAGGCTGTGAGGCTGTGAAATAAACCAATCCTTAAGAAAGCATTATTATGAAAGACCTCAGTCATGAGAGTGGTAACATGAATGAATTGTGGTAAGATCAGCAGAGAAAGATTTTTTTTTTATTGCTTTGTAGACAACCTTAAAAATAGGAACAGTGATAGTTCCAATTTAAGTTAACTTTACTGTCTCAGTGAACCAAACTTTTTTGTTTGTATTTTTGTACCTGATAGTTCTTAATTTTTTTTTTCTGTTTATACTCAATGAGCAAGAAGGTTCCTATTTTGCTTTCACAAATTTCGATCATAGCTCTCTCTAGTGGCTTTTAGAAGCTTATTTACTGAATATCTTAGTGACCAAAAAGAAACAAACTATTAACAACATGGTAAGAGTTTTAGCAAATATTTGAGGATAAAAGAGAATATATTGATTACATCCAGCATAATGAAGTTTTCAGAAAAAATAAATAAGAGCATTAAAAGCACAGTAACACAATCAGAAACTACAATCTGTGTCTAAATATTTGGGGCTTGATTCATAAGTGATATCTCAGCTTCTGTACTCTGTGTGCTGTTTTCACTGGAGCTCTGCCAGTTCATGTTGTCCAAAGATTTCTCTTTCAATATCAATTGATGTACAGTTCCAAAAATATATTTGTAAAGTTTCATCTTTTCTTCAGTAGACAACCCCTTTTTTCAGAAGTTTTGACTTACATAGTCCCCTAAAATGCTTCTAAAGCATCTTCTGAAATTTTTATTGAGTATGGGGTTATTTCATTTTATACATGTAACCTCAGTAATGCCATTATTTTTAATGGTTCCCAGTGGATAATAAGTGTCTGAGCAGTAGGATGTGTCTGTCAAGCCTTCCTTTCTGAAACTTCTTAAAGAAATTAAGTGTATGCTACAAAATTGGTCAAATGTTCAGACGAATTCCCCAGAGAGCAGTCCAACCATCTGTATGTAGTAGCCTAACTGTAAGGAAAAAAATCTGAGAGAAAAAACAGTGATATCAGGAAATACTGAAGGTTTTGTCAGGGGGCACGGAAGGACTGAATGCCTCCAGGAGTAACACTGGCTTTATCTCCCATGCCTGTGTCATGTTATGCAAATGCTGCTGAACATCTCATCCCATTTGCACCTCCTAACAGGGGAAGTTATTGCCCAGACCTCAGATATTGGCTGTCCTTCTTCAAAATTGAGATCTAGTGGGATCTCTATAGGAAAGTAATGTTTCAAGAGCTTAATGGAAGGATCAGTTCCTTCCTGCCTTCCTCCCTCCCTTCCTCCCTTCCTTTTAGAAGGGAACAAAAACCCCACCTCTTTGTAGGCATAATTTCAAACTAAAACTAAATATTTTTTTAAAAGATTCAATTTAATGGTTTTGAAACATTTCTTTAATCAATAGAAATCTCTGCACAGTTCCTAATACATTGGTTAGCATTTATAGCTTTCATGCAACAATCTGTATAAATGATATTTCTGCCTGTCAAATAATCACCCCATTAGTATTTCAAGAAAGCTCTACATTCCATACTATTGTTACAATTATAAATATTGATTATTTTATTGTGTTTCGGAAGTTAAAGAAAAAAAATTAAAGGACTTACAGGCAATTGTCTAGGAAAATGCAAAAACAGCTTGCACAAATTTTACTGACTACTAGATACTATTGTCCACATAAAAAGATGTCAGAAAAAGATTAATAGCTAGATGAATGCACACTTCAGGCATCAAATTATTCTACCATCCTATTCAAGGTAGCTCTACAGTATGGCTGAAGTTTAAACTCTTGCACAATTTCCTAACAGGGTTATTCTGTGTAGGATTTGGTTATATTGATAGAGATCATAAAGCCAGGTTCTTTGTTTTTTGTTTTTTTTTAAATACACCTTACAAAATGGGGTCCACTTGGAATGCATGAAATTGGGGATATTGCATGTCCAATTAGAAAGATTTCTCTTATATTGCTGTTACAATAGCTCTGATTTCCAGAAAGTAATGTTGTTTTTTGCATTTGAAAACTCCATCCCACCCTGTTTATCATAACACGTCTGGGCCAGTTGTGGCCCTATCAGTCTCTGCCACAGTCTATAAAACTGAAAGAGAATTTTCCCATTCCTTGAGCTGAGCAAGCCTGATTTAGGTTAATCCCATGGTATGGAATGAAGCATTGGTGTAATGGGGGAAGAAGCAGACAAAAGGCTCACACCTGTCTGTTAGACATTTCAAGATGAACATAGATCATTGCCAGAATTAGATATCCTCTGAATCTAGCTGAGTGGAAATGAGACAGAAAAAGTCTTTGATCTTAGGTGGGACAAATATAATAACAGCAAGAGGGCTAAAACCAAGGCTGGGTATGTAATTCTGATCATAGCAGAGCTTCTCAGCAGCTCATGCTGGTGAGAGAAGATCTACATTCCAAAAATTAGTGTGACATTCAGTCCTGATGTCAGCTTGTTGGATGAGGATGAGCATTTTTAATCCCACTTTGCAACTGAGAAACAAAGGATAAAGCCACCAACATAAAAGCTCCTTTTGAAATCTGAGCACCCAGCTTTTTTCTCTCTGCATATGAAAGTTTAATTTCAAGGGCTTTGATTCATATATAATATTTTTTAAAAAGAGAAAAGAAAAAGAACTAACTGCATCCCCCAAAGCACTCTCACTAGTTAACTCCACAACAAAGCCATCCATCATGAGTAATCAAGTTCACCAGTTATCTCATCAAAGCACAAAATACCAGGGGACTTCCAACCTTTAATTAGAGCACCAGGGAAGAAGTCAAACCAACAAAATATTTAACTCATCCATCCCACATAATCATTTACCTGGAATCAGACAAAAAATCCCATTTTCAGACTGGCAGTTTAAGACATGCAAAGTGCTGGACTCTCCAAAGAAAGACATCTGAACATCCATATTTTATTTAGTGGTCAAAAAAGGTGGTTATTTTACAAATCTGTACTTATATTGCTTCACTTCCTTTCTCCTTCTCATGAGGTTCTTGTGGCTGGTATGGTCAGGTTTTCAAAATATAATATACCCTTAATTCTGTGCATTCATCCATTTTTCATGGCTGCTGTTGAAAAGATCTGCAGTCAAAACAAAACTGCCTGTCACCCACCTCCTCCTCATTTGTTCATTGAGAACAGAGATACAGCCCTTGAGAATCTGACTGATTATGTAGGTAGATGTGTTGGCCTCAGCAGATATGGACCAGTCTTTGCTATGCTCTTTGGGAGCCCTTTGGTAAGTCATTCAGATGTCTTTGTCTTAGGTCAGCAGCTTTTTATGGGGATAATGCTCAAAGTTTGCTCCAGATCAATTAAGACTAAGAACAGGTCTCCCACCACCTATCCCGAAACTCATCAAAAGGTGTGTATTTTCAAACAAAGACAGAGAGTATCCAAAAAGATCTCTGGGAGTAAGACACTAGCCCTGATATTCAAATATAAGTAATAATTTCATTGCACACCAGTGGATGTTACATGCTGTGCAATTCTGCTGGCAAGGGACTGCTGGTATGAGCTGGGTTTGGAAGGATCTGGGTGTGACTGAGGTGGAGGAATCTCTCTGTGGATTAAACCTGTGGGGATTTACTCCAGATTACATAGACTGTATCCATACTAATTCATAAAACAGGATCAGATCCTGGGCTCAAGTTTTGATTTATAGCTATTGAAATAACCCCCAGTCCTTAACATGGGCTATGTTAGGCAACAGTGAGAAGTTTTTGGAAGAATTCCCAGGGAAGTATCAAGGAACTTTAATTACATGGCCTAATTCCCAAAACCAATATGATTGCTGCTATTATGTATTTGAAGGAAGAGCTAAATACCTCTGAAATTTGCTTAGGCCACATTCTTCAGTGGCAGAGAAGGGGTGGGTGACTTGAGCTGGGTGGCTTTCCTGTATTCATTTTTTTAAAGAGGTTACACTGGATAATCCATATTGATCAGGAGATTTCATAGCATTTAAGGAGGTTGTATGGTGATTGCTAAGTGCAATCTTAGCTGGTGATAAAAGGGCAGTAAATTCTCTTGTTTGCAGACTCCCCCCCCCCTTCTTTCCTCTACATTTTTTGTTAGGAATATTTGTGGTATATTTCAAAATTGATCCTGCAGCCAGTCCCTGGACCATAAATTGTTGGTTAACCTTGAGACTTTTGGATGGCAGGTTCTATATGAAGGCAAACACAAACCATTGTATATTTTGTTTCTAATGTGATATATTGCACTAAACTCTCTGATAGTATAATAGATCAAGCTCCCTGCACCAGTGAAGCTGCACAAAGTTATACACATAAGGTAAACTTTCTCTGATATGAAAAATTATACTTTTAATACAGGGAGGAGGTTCTTGCTAGGAGGTTCATCAATTGAAATTGAACTGAATTAGGTAAAAAGTTTGTAAACATAAGAAAACATCTGCCTTTTTGAGAAGTTTTTGGATGAAAAAAAGAGGAAAAGAGAATGATGTGACCAACATCCAAGCTGGTGCCTTGCGTTGGAATGGGAAGAATCATGTTTTATGGAAAATGAGAAAGGGAAAAAATAATAAAATTCAAAACAAAAAAACATTACATGGTACAACTCTAGAAGACAAAGGTAAGAAGTAAGGAACTAGGACAGCCACTGTCTCTGCCTCAGCCAAAATGTGGTCTCTAATGACTCCAGTGACACATAATCAATTTATGAGCTTTGTTGCTTTACAGTTGCAGATAGTGCAGCTGTCAGCATTTTCATTGCTCCTGAGAATGGGGAAGTATTTTATTACATTCACTCAAGAGTTCAAATACCAGCAAAATTTTCCCACCCTACTTCTCACGAAATTCACTTCTGCAAAGTTCTACCTAGATATTTTGTCTTAACCAATTCTTGCCTCTCACAATGATTTTTTTTGCAATCTTTTGAGAAGCCTGTTGAAATACTGATGTAATCAGAACTGGAAAATCAGATTCTGGAGCCTTTTGAGGTTTTTTTTTTTTTCATTGAGTTATTTCTATTGGTCCATGTCAGCTCTCACCCTAAATTTCTTAGTACTCTCAGAAATCATGTTAAAGGAATTTGCAAATATTGCTTTCTCAAAGCCCAGATCTACCTATATAAAGTAAGATTGAGCTATATGCTTACCCTGCCAATACTTCTGGAGACCAATGAATCTTCACCAGAATACACCATAATGGGAGCCTGCACCTCTTCATCTTTGTCAAAGAGAAGCATAGGAATAAATAACTAGTTAAAGGACTGTCATATTTGATCTTAAACTTTCAGATTTTTTTATATTTTATCCTGTAGTTTTCAAGGATTCTGGAGAGATGGAGGAATTCTCTCATGAGCCAAGAGGGCCAAGTGCCATTTCCACAGATAAGATATTTTAAGGGTCTAATTTCCTGATCGATGCCCTCTTGTCACTCATCAGAACTCCAAATCAGTCACATGTTGTTAATTTTCTCTTCATTTAACAGAACTTGCAGTAAAGGCTTAAGATTTATATGGTATGAAAGGCTAAATAAACCTCTGACTTGAAGAGTAGATAGTAAATCCAAGTGACACGATCTGTTAATTCCTGATGCAGCATAAATAATCTTCAGGTCTTTCAAATACTCTATGAATGTTAAGGTTAAACTTTACTGCATTGGGGGATGGGTATAGTACTGATTGTTCCAGCTTAAAATTTTCTGAGTTACTCTACAATTTCATTGTCCAGTAAGGAATATTCCACAAAGTTGATACATGGTTCAAAAGCAGAGAGATTAGGATGACTTGGATGTGCATATTTGTGTATATGTTACTTGGAGAAGGAGGGGGAGTGATTACCCTCAAATTATACGGAATTCTGATGACTGCAAACAATCTAATTGTTAGTGATTAATATTCATGTAGGCAATTGAGGTTACTCATGATTCCCAGATAAACATCTGCTGACTTCTTTGTGGTAGAGGGTGAGGAACGTGAGGAACATACCTGCAGAAGATAGGAAATAAGTACTGGAGAAGTTGTTTGCATCCAAGCACTTTGTGAATATCGCTCTTTCATTCATGCAAAAAAAAATTCATAAATTTACAGACTTTTCAGGAGTGGAAGAAAATTTCCTAAATCTGCTTTGGCATTCCAGTTAAGAAATTAAGTTTCAGATATAATTCTTAATCATGACATAATGAATGTGTCTTGCCATACAGAGTATAAGAAAAACAGTGCTATCTTACTAGTTAAGAGGGTGGGAATCTAAGACAAGTCAGGATTTCTTTTTTAACCTACCAGCTTCTCAACCTTGAAAGTCATATTCAGTTTCACAAAATCAGTGTCTCACTAAAACTATGTTTTAAAGGAAGACTAAGCATTGAATTTGACTAGTGTGGTTTGTGCAATTACATGGTTTCTAAAAGAATTCTGAGACAAATACGTATACAAAAGTTCCTTTGAGGAACCACAGCACTGACTTCAGCAGTATGGTCACAACCTCAGTATAAGAGATGGTGCAGAAGAATTAAAAGTCAGAAACTGATCTCAGGTGATGGTATGGAATAAGAGGCATTGATGGGATTTATTAATACACAAAACAAGAGCTAGTTTTGGAAAAGCCTGTTTTACTGGTCAGCTAGTGGAAGATGTGGCTCCTGCCTTGAAACTACTTACTGTGTTTCATTAAAGTAGATAGGCGTTTGGCTTTCTGCAGTTTTGAAAGACTCCAGACTAAAGTGCCTCTTGGAAGATGGTCCCTGAGGACAGGTCTCTGGTCACCATAACACACACGAGCCACATGTGAGAGCAGGATCCACTTGTCTTCAGAAGAATCTCATTGAACTTTGACTTAGCAAAGTCAAGAGGTGGAAGGCGGTTTTGAAAAATTGGCCCCATGGGTTTTTATTCATATTTTAAGACCTACACAAGTGTTTGAAAAAAGAAGAGGTGAGAAGGGCAGAGAAAACTTACTTTTCTAAAGAGTTCTTGTAGTTAGACTTCAACAATAGACAAGATGAGAGATGGATGCCCCTGACTGATAAAGCTCTTCCTTTCCTTTAGGTTGTTTCCATGTCATCTAAAAATGAGACCCACGGATTCTTAGATCTTTGATACACCTTATGAACTTGGGATTTTAAGATCATGAACTTTTAAACATTCATTTAAAATGTGGGTTTGGTCAAGCCTCTTGTTTTGGTTTATATTTTAAATGAAAAATATTAAAATATAAGAAAGTGTGTCTACAAAGACTTCTAAATGAAAAGTTATATATGAAGTAGGGATTCATTATGCAGCAAACAAGTCCTAAGGTTGGGAAGAACTCTAAGTGATGTTATTGAATTTGCATTTTTGCTTAAAGCTTGAATAAGGAATACTGTCTAAACTTTTGTAAAATAGGTACACTGTAGGCAAAGATCTGAACTTGAAAGAGTAGTATACACAATAGCTGAAGAACTGGCTTAATATTAAAATGTTGGTTCAATTAATTACTTAGACTTGAATCAAGTAAAGGCTTTGTTGCCTAAAACTTTACATTGGAGCATCAGAATGCTAAGTCTCTGGCTCTCACAATGAACTCCCACATGCTTTCTTGAGTATTTAGGCTTTTCATAAAACATTTGAAAAAATTCTCCCTGTGTAGGCTGTAAAATATGTTCTGGCGGTATATACAAATATCTGAGGTAATAGCAGCCTAATTTGGGAAAGTTTAATAACAAAACAAAGGCTTATGACAGTAGGTTAGGGTTAGGATTAGTTAGGATATTTAGGATAGTATCAGAAGCTGTATTAGTATGGTCCTGAACCCCCCCAAAACAGGTCTCTTTGTAAAAGAGAATAGCAATATGGCTTTTCTGACCTGGGCTCAGCTGTCTGTGTTGGTTTGAGAATCTGTGCATCAGTTAACATCCCTGCAGGTCACTCACATGGGGTCCAGAACCATCAGCTGCTTGAACTGGGAGCTAAGGAAATATGCAACCTCATCAACATCACCATAACTTCATTTCATGAAGAGCAGGACAGCAAGAAAGAGAAATGACAGGGTGCATACATAACTTTCCTTTTTAGTGGCTGTGGCCTCTCTGCCTATCATAGAAGACTTCTTGAAAAAGCGCATAATTCCTTTCTGTCTAGGAAAAAAAAATGTTTAAAAATAATGGTGCACTCCAGCTTGCCTTATGCTAGTGCTGTCTCTTTTGAGATAGTTCATACATAGAATTCATATTCATAGAACTCATAGTTCAACAGCTACAGATGTCTTGAAATCCTTTACTATTCCTGCATGTTTCATGACACGTGAGGTTATCAAGGCTTTCTGCCTTGGGCTTTTCCAAACAGTCATTTCTGGCTTAGGTGCCTAATAATTACTGCAGCCTTTATGTCATTTTGGTCCTGAATTTCCACGGCTCAGCTCTTTCAAATGCAGATTTTATTTTTTTTTTTTAAGTTCATAGTGAAGAGTTTCTGCTTCAGACACAGAACTGGAGAGTTGGAAGACCTGCACAATTTAATTAAATGGAAAGATCTTATACTGTCTACTGACTGTAATATGTTCATGCTGAGTTTTGGCAGTGCCAATATTAGAAGAATGGAACTGAGCCATGGGGAGGGAGTGTACATTAGTAGCAAGAATAAATCTTTAGGGGGCTGTTAGACAAAAATATCTGTGAATTATATTTAAGTGGCACACTGCAAGCAGAAGAGGTGCCTTAGCCAGCAATGTCTAGAAAAGAGAGGCTTTTATCATGGTTTTCATCTGGGATTTAGATTTAAGGTTTGTTCACGTTCCTGCCTCTGCCTCCAAGATGTACATTAAACCATACACTTCTTTTCCTGCTCTGGCCTTTTTGCCATCTCTCATAAAGTGTCTTCCTAGCAAACTATGTTTCACTTTACAATTTAATTGGTTCTGCTACAATTATTAAATACTCCTTGTACACCTGATTATTTTCAAACACTGCTCCTGTGAAAACATTGATAAACTCCACCTGAAAGAAATTCATGCTGGACAGAAATTGTAGTCATGGGTGTCATTCAACTTCTTTTTAAAGGGATTTTCTTTTTTTTTCTTTTTTTTTTTCTTTTTTTTTTTTTTTTTTTCTTTTTCTATATCATTTTACTTGATTCTGCTGTAGGTGACCCCTTTTGGGTACTACAAGACCCATGGTAGCCAGACATAATACCAGACAGAATTGTCTACAATAGTTGGACATAGTTCAACACTGTATTACAGACAGGTTTCCAGGTTTTCTCATGTTTGTTGCGACTAAGTTATAAAAGATTAATGACTGAAACTGCTGAAAAAAAGGATAATCATGCAAATTTTGACCTTGTGGTCCTGGAGGAAAAAAATCCTTTCCAAGCTACAGCTTTTTCACAGAAGATAAGCAAGGCATGTTCAAAAGGTCAAGCAATGGCCTCATCAAGATCCTATGACTCTTCATTATTGCTGGTCCCACTCTCCAGTAAGATGATTTCTTCTGTTTTACACAGTGTTGGGTGTTTATAGAGAAGCCTTGCTCACACTATGATTATTAACAATAAAGAATCAGTAGTGTATATTTTAACAATACCAATAGTCTCTATTCTATCTAAACAACTTCACTGACTCCACCCTCCACTGCTGGATTTTTATCCTGATGGCTGTGGATAAAACCAGTATCCCTCCCTGGAACAACTGAGTCCAAAACCATCACTAATTCATTATGAGAGAGGGTCAGGTTTAAAAAGGAAAAGCTAATAGAGCCCTCTCTGAAAACAGGAGCTCATTTTGTATTAACTTTCCCAACCTGGATAAAATCACCTTTTGAAATGTCCAGCAGACACCCAGTGCTACTGCTCAGACTGATTCCTAATGGATTTGTATTTCTCTGTGTGTGCTGCCTAGACATGTTGTATTAAAAGGAAATTTTCCAGCTGAGAGGGAAGAGTAAGGAAGGTTTAATTGCATTTCCAAAAGGGCAGACTTCTGCTCTACAGCAGCTGTATCACCTTTGCACAGATTTTTAAAAAAATGAGCCATATGCTAAATTCAAGTTCAGTGCAGCATTACAATTGATTCTCCTCTTCTTATTATTCTTCTCCTATAAAATGAGTTATTCTTTACTGTTCTTAGCATATTTAATCAGTTGATATGTCACTAAAGTTAACCTTCTAAATTCATACAGGTATTTCAGGTCAATACCTCACAATAATACCTTCACCTGCTTACAATTAAAGTCTGCAGTACTTATCTAAATACTTTATAAAGGAAGAATCACCTGTGGTCTCTGATTCCACTACAGAATTTCCATGAGGTATTTTATTTAAACCTGAAGGAGAACAGCTCAGCATGCATAGGGTCAGAGCAATGCTGACCTCTTGATTGAGGGCAGGAATAGTAGAGAAAATTCTCTGTAGAGCTGGCAAAAAGGGAGCTCTTCAGCAGAAAGATCAGTCTTTTCTCCTCACTCCTTTAGTTCTTTGGCTAGAAAGCTTATGCTATGTCTCCAGCTGGCAAAAAAAAAAAAAAAAAAAAAAAAAAGTGTAACAGGAATTGGTGCACTGTCACAATAATGGCCTTAGAAAGTAATTTTCCTACTCGTAGGCTAAGACTAAAATCAAGCAGGATGAGCAGAAGCAGCCTTTGAGCTGGAAAGGAGTTATTCACACCAATCTGCTTTTCCTGGACACCATGTGTTGGTTTTCCTTGCCTCTTGCTAACTACCTGTGCCCTGTGCCAGGGTGGGGACTTTAAGTGACCCAGCTGAACTAGTTAGCTCTCAGGTTAGAGCTGGCTGTCAGCTTTATAAACCAGACCTTGGAAGAGAGTTAGATGTTTTCATTAAGCAGAGGGACCTTAGTTTTGACATTTGGACTGCAGAGGGAAAATTGGAACAGAATCTGATGTTCACAAGGTGATAGATGGAAAAATTCTTAGATTATTTAATGCTAACTCCCAAAAGAGGAAATGAATGTCTGAAATCATTGATATGCAGGTGTAATACTCTGTGCTGTAGAAGTGTATGCACTTCTTGTTTCATATTTTCTGTGAGAGTTCTAGAAGGATAAATATAAGGTATCCTTTAAATGTAAATGGTACCCTTTCTTTCAAAAACTTCTGAGCAGGACTTGCTTAAATTTAGCCAGAGAGAAGTCTTTTCTATGTACAACAATGACTGGTCAGTGGGAGACCTTTGTTCGTCTTTTATCCCCCTTTGATAAACTTCTGAATTGAGGAAAGGGGAATGAGTCAGACAGTGGTGTATATTCCACTTTTCATTTATGCTTTCACCATATCTGGACCACAGACAAAATTTACTTATTTAGAGCATGCACCTGGTAAGGGGTTGTCAAAGGAATCTGGTCCCTTCTCTCAGGGCAGTTGTATTTTGTGCAGATATGGGTGCTTCAGAGCAAAACTGTAGGAAAGGAAATATTCCAGGATCCAAGGAGCTATCAGCTGCCTCCTTACATTTGTTTTAACATAATTTTCTACCTTTTAAAACTATACCAACGTGTCAAAAAAACCATGAAACTTGTTTGCCAAAGTGAAATGCACATTAGCTGCTGACAAATCAAGTGACTTAAGACATTTAGCTTTTCAAATCCAGGTTTATGAAAAATACATATTTCAATAGTAAAAACGTAGATATTAGAATCTTGTTTAGAATATGCTCTCTAGAATGCAGTTGTTAAGTTTATATATTCAGAATACATAGCAGAAGGGTGTGTAAGTACTTGCTTCTCATTCACAGTGAACTGCACTATCCTACTGCTTCAAGTTAATTACAAATTTGTATTGACTGGAATGCATATCCCCTCATGTATTCTGCACACAAGACCTTAAAAGCAATAACAGCTTCCAGTGCATCTAACAGGTCATTAGACATAAAGAAAGAGTTTGTCTCAATAAGAGGAAAGCTGTTCAGGCAGGTGATGCAAAGGTAAGCTTCCTTGAAAAGGACTTAAAGCTATTGCAACAAAACTCAACTGTGAGACTATGATGAAGCAAAATCTGCAATTGTTAGGGTACAGAGCTGCTAAACCAAGTGGAAGGATGAGAAAAGTGGGGAGGAGGTACAGTTATTCCAAACTGCCCCAGTCTTTCTTCAGCTTAGAAGAAGGGGGAGCATAGAAGCTACAAGGTCTTTAACATATTTGAGGTCTTTCCTCTATGTTGTTGGCTTTTTGGTTTTTTTTCAGTGAAGTGGTCTGCTGGTAATGACCCAGATATCTCAGTCTGCTATAAAGTCCTGTAGCTTTTCCAAAATCTTGATAATCTGGTTGATTTATTTAAAAATACTTGTCCTAAATAAAGAGCTGAAATCTCTCAGATGATCAGGTGCACTCAATACACTTTATATTCATACTGACAGAACCTCATCAATACAGATTTTGGCCTCTTAACCTTATTTTAAGAATTCATTTTGCCATTGTCTTCCTAATCACCTTACTATTTTTCAGTCTTCTTACTAAAATCAACAGAAAACCTAGAAGGTTTGATCTTTGAAATACATTTAAAATAGGATGAGTTTAATTTCCCCTCTCTGTATATAATACTTTCAGTTCTCCACTTTATTCAGGATTCTTTATTTTTTAATTTTTCTTATATATCTATATACAATACATTTAAGTATGATACGTGTTAGGAAGAACATTTGCTACTGTTGCTCTATAACAAAAAATATAAACTTAGAGGCAAGAAGAGCTAGAATTGCAAGACAGTCAGTGTGTTTTACAGCACTGAGTACAGGCACATACAGCCTAAAGTGTTGATTTTGTTACTGTCTCATTTTTTCTAAAAGTGCATTTGACTTGACAGTGCAAATTAATTTTCTAGCTGTGGTGAGTTCTGATGTTTGGCAGAAAAAAATAAGAGCAATCAATATAGCTTATAAATATTGAAGTGCTACCATTTGAAACAGAAAGCACTTGAATAATAAGAACAAGAAGAGAAACTTACCAGTATAAAAAGTTTAATAGCTTCCTCATCTATGGTTTCTTAGACCCTGGATCATCTCATTAATGTTTTTTCCGATCTTATTTTTCTTTTTGTGTGTTTGTGTCTGTGTTTCCAGGGCTTGGTTTTCTCTATCTTTATAACTTACTTTTTCCACCTCTGTCTTCCCAGAAAATATGTCTTAATTACTTTTTTCCCCACAAATTTTGTTAATTCCAGACCCTAAAAATGGTATTTCTGAGATGGTCATCCAGGCATGTCACTTAGATCACCTACTCTGCAGCTTTAGAGAGCAGAGATTATATCACCAAAAGATGTTCAGGCTTCCTTTTTCAAGATGTAGTAGACTCAGAGGGAAAGAGATGGGTTAGTGCAGAGTATTTTTCCCTGAGATAGCTTAACCAGAAAGCTTCCAGAGCTCCTTGCCTCAGACCAAAACTGACAAATCTCAGACTCATGCATCAGACTCCTTAGAACAGAATTTTAGTAGCTTCCTGACCACAGATGAAAAATTTTTGTTTCACACATTCTTCAACCACTGTCAGGGTGAGTGAACAAATGCACAAGAAATTTTTCTGCCTTACTTCTCAGATAAGAACACTGCAAATATAAATGAGAGATTACTATTTTGTTCTTTAAATACTGTCATTTTTCATCAACTATTTTTTTACATTTACATTTATATGATATTGAAAAATATTAAATAATCTATTTCCCAAAGTTATTATCTTCTTTGTTAGAAATAAGTAGTAATTGCACTACCAGCAAACTTCCAAGGGATTGATGCCAATAATTTAAGCAGATGTATTTTTGCATTTTGTCTAATAAAATTGTTTTTATGTAAATCTGCTATTAAATATTTGATTCACACAAAGAAAAATCTCTGGTATGAAAAGGCAATTATAATTTGAAGAATTATTCCTATAAACTTTAATGTTTTTCAATTTCAATCCATTGTAAGGCAAGAATCTCACTAGAGCAGTTGAATCCAATGTTTCAAAATAAAAAAAGAGTAATGGAATACAAAATATTGTGTGATGTATAGAATTTTATGACTAAAAGGCAGAACATCTCAAAACTCTCAGTATTCATCTCTACCTTCAGTCTAATTAAGTGCCAAGAAAAATATCTTCAGAAGTGCCTTTAAGCTCAAATAATTACACACCTGGTTGCATACCCTGTTGTCAGAAGCTGAATATCTAAATATTCTTTATGCCTCAGTCTTCCAGCTAACTCATTTTGCGACTGCTGTGCCTGGATTTCTGTGTTTTATCTAAACTCTCTCACTAGACCCTGGAGACAAACACCTCCAGAAGGTGATTTATCCTGTTCCTCTCTTTTGGCATTAGATAACCAGGTAAAGGCAGTTCTGTCTCACTCCTACCTGGCTAAGATTAATCCCCATAACCTAATTTTGACCTCCTGAAAAAAAAGAGCAAGTGGTGACCCCAGGAAAGCAGCTGCTGGTCTAGAAGCTGCTGTTTCAGGCAGTCGGAGGGAAAAATGTTTGCAAAAACTGATGACTGTTATTTAGAAGTTAAAACTAAGTGACTGTCTGAAATGAGCAGATGTTCCACATCTCTCCAGTGATGGATTATGACTGGCTTGGAATCACAGTCCAAAGCCTTCCAGTTATAAAGCTTCACTTTAGCAACAGGCTAAAAGAAGGAGAGAAATAACAAACTTAAGGACCTCTCCTGACTTCACAGACAATAAAAGTGCTGATGTGCTCTAATTCATTAGAGAAGTTAAGCAGATGCTTATTTTTAAGCTTGCAGACTGCCACAGTGATTTCACAGGGAAGACACATTTTATTGAGTAGACCAACTTAAGTGCTTTGCTGGCTCCCAGCTTAATGCAAATGCATCTTGAAATGTTGTCAGCGTATTTCTGTAAGAGAAATCAGTGACTAAAAAGAGTTGGAAGTGAGCCTAAATAAGTCATGTTAACTTTGAAGTCTTCAGGATGCCAGAATAAGATTTAATGTGACCATGAACATTCTTCTCATAGGTGGCACAGTATTCATTTTCAAGCCCCAAAGGTTGAAAAAATATCATAGGCAGTTCTCAAGTACTTCCATCCTTCACCTTGTCTCCTTCTTACATGACTTTGTCCAAGTCCACTGGCTGCTCCTACAGCCACTTCTTGTTTCAAAGTCAGTCTTTCCTGTGATAGATTTAAAATATTACCTTGTTTTCCCAGAAAAATTTTGTGTCTAAACCATTCCTGGGAACCAACTTATTTTGAGATGCTAACTGTTTGGTTGCTGTGTGCATAATCCATATCCCCCTGTAGATCTTTTCCTGCCTGAGAAGAGAAATACTCTTTTTATCTTACCCAACTGTTGTGAACTTTGGGTTAACTGTCCATTTTAATTAAATATAGATAAGTAAATATTTTCAAAAGTTAGTTCCTTGGAGAAGTCTAAAACATTCCCACTATTTGAGAAGTACAAAGGCAATATTTGAAATGGCACATTAGAAATGCTATAGTGCTTAATATGGGATTTATAAATTTTTTAAATTCAGTTTTTATTTAAAAATATGAAGTAAATGGGAGAGTTAGTACAATATGGAATTTGAAATTAAATCTTTGGTTTTGGGGTGAAAAGCAATTCCTATTTTACATTAATTAACTTAGGGACACTTGTAAAAAAATCCATTCTATTATTCTTTGTCTTTAAAAACAAACAAACAAACAAAACAACAAAAAAACCCACCTTCCTTGCATCCTATATTTCATTTTCATATCAGGAAAGACATGCTCTGAGTTCTGGGACTGAATACAATGCAGGAGAGCAGGTGCAAATGAGACAAGAAAATGGGCTGGTGATTTGTCTAATACTCTTTAGAAAAGGTCTATTTAGGGGAGTAATATAGGTAAAATAGCTTCTAGAAAATCTCAGAGCAGTGATTATACTACCTACGGGTCTAATGGTGCATGCATCTTACTGTCTACTGTCTTTAACTGAAGAGATTAAGTTGCTTTTCTGGCTCCATCAGACAGAGGTGATGTTTGTTTGGTTTTTTAAAGATCTTCTTCCCAATTTGAGACAAAGATTTTCATGGGGATTGGTCACCAAAGTTGAGAGATTTAAAAGGAATGTGCAAACAAAACATCAAGGTGTTTTCAGACATAATTTCTGATGTGTTTTGCAGAGAAAGAGACTGCACATTACCAGAGGGGAACTGCATACTCAGTGGTTGCTCTGTGCTCCTCATCCTTTAACTATGTGACTAAATTGCACAGATTGTGTCTGGTCACTTAGGAAATTTGATTTGTCCCCTCCAGGTTGTGTGCTGGTGCTAATAACCTTTGTTAGAGCAATGTACACAGTTGATGACTGACAAAACTTATCTTCTCTAAAGAAATAAACAAATTTATCTTCTTTGGACAAATCCATAGATTTTAGATTCAGAGGTGCCTGGTGCTCCCTGGTGTTATCCCTTAAACTTGTCAGCACAGGTAACCAGCTTGGAGTTCCCCTTGAATTTGGTTAAGCTCAATAGATATAAAGTAAATTTGTGGGTCTAATTTTTGAAGTAGAGGTAAACTACAACACACTTGTAGGTGACAGGAGGATACCCAGTTGCAAGGAACACCATAACTGACACTACTACAGCTTTTTGATCACACTATGGATGATGAGCATGGAACTGTTGATATGGAGGGATCTTGGCCAAAGCAGCTCAGGCAAGTGCAGCTGGAAGCAGTCTGCTCCCTGGCTTTTAGAGCACAAATGAGCCATCACTACAGTCCATCTGGGACTTAGGGCATCAGCACTCCTTAAATATCAGCAGATTTTCAGAAAGCAATGTCTGACTGCAGTCCAGACAGTAACTGGGAAAGATTTCACTCAAGCTCACTTAAAATTGGAGTTCTGGTTTCAAGCTATTTGTTTCCAAGCACTATAATAAATTCAGGTTTTGAACACACAGCATCCTTTTATTCCTACACCTCTATAAGGCATTATTTTTTTCTCTTCCAATTGGCTCGAGTTTCATAGTAACTCTCATAACAACAGCTCCTCTACTTCTAAACACTGAAGTGTTTTTGTTGTACAGGAACTATTAATCCAACCTAGGGATCAGTATTGGGGGTATAGAAGCTAGCATGGCAGAAGAAAGCAGGTAGGTGAGTAGAATTAGTAATTTTAGCTGTAGTGCTCTTCAACTGTATTAATGCAATTTATATTTTAAAAATTCTTTCTACATTTCCCTTTCTAGTGGCATAATAAAGACACAGAATTTCGACAGCTTGAATTAGTAAGGTTCTTTGTACACTTCTATAAAAAGTTGTACTTAGCTTTAAGCTGTTTGCCATGTTCTGGTGTTATGACCACTTTGGACCAGGACCAACTAGGCTTTGGACTAGGGGGCCTTGCTAGGTGAGTCCCTTTGCATCTATTGTACTAAACAGCCACAAGTTTAGTTTTATTTTTTATTATCCTTTAATTATTTTTTTTAAATCTTAGTTAGTTAGTTGTTCTTATTTAGTTAGGTTTTTTTTTTTTTTTAATTTTTTTTTTTTATTCTCTCTCTCTGCAGCTAGCCTACATACTTGCAGTTTAGCTGCCAGCAGGATCAAGGACTATGTTAAAAGATGCTGAACTGAGTTTGGTTAATTAGATAATGATTTTAATCGCTTCACTAGGCCCTGTTTGGTGATGCATGTATAATGCATAAAAATCAGCTAGTAAGAAGAACTTGTTGTGCACTTACCATTCAGCCTGTTGTCTGTACTTAAATACTTTTTTTTTTTTAAAATGTTGTTGTTTATATGCAGCTCTGCAACTTTAATCTCAAGTGCTAGTCTCATCTATATCATCTTGTAGCATTCAGTGGAATTGCATAAAATTCAAATCAATAAAAGCAGGCACGGTGTGATACATGTGGTGTTTAGTAAACAAAGTAGATGAGGTTGACCTGAGTGAAAGCTGTGATCAGCACAAAACACACTGAATGCAAAATGTGCAGTTGCGTGGCAGAGCTGGATGTGTGTGCATTTATTCAGCTACTTGGGACAGATCTCTTTTTGTAAAATATGACACGTTCCAGTCTTGATATAAATGCCAATATCACATGTTTATAAAGTCTTCACATTTCATTACATGTTTGAAAAAATGAAAATAAGAAGTGAGAGCTGTTTATATTTGGAGATCAGAACTGACACTATTGCTGTGCTCAAAAATTACTCTGTTCAGTGGATTGCTCTTATAAATTCTCTATTTATAAAATCCCTAAATCTGAAGAAGAGGGTAACAACAGATCCTTTAAAAGCTTATAAATTGAGGGTGGACTCCTATCCTACCTTTTCCTTTATGGAAGTATTCTTAAGAGCACAGGAATAGACAGATATGTTTTCTTCTAAAGATCCAGTGAAGTAGCAGAGAAACAAAACTGAGAGGCTCATCCAAAAAAGAACTCAAAGAACGATGAGAGAGATCTAACCAATTAACTAAAACAAACAAAAAAGACCCAAACCAAACCAAAAAACGTGATATATAGCCCCCTCTAGATCTCTAAACTCCATGTTTTCTGAGTGGGAGTTTTATTTTTCATACAAACAGAAATCCCTTAAAAAAACTCAGAAGTTTTGGTGTAAGTAAACACTGCACTTAATTATTCCAAGTTGAGACAACATATTTTTATTATTATTAGAATAACTGCACTATTAAAAAAAAGCATGCTACATTCTCTTAGCATCGAAAATGTTCTGGCACAGAGCTCCCCAATGTCTTAGGCTGAATGTTCAAGCTTTTTAGTGTTAAAGCCACAAAAAGTGACCACTGAAAACTTTTGCTGGCCCTGACCCTCACATAGAACCCTACCCACAGCATCACCAACAACTGAGCTACGGGTTTGCTTTAGTACCAAAAACCCTGAATATTCGACCCCTCAGTGGCTCTCCCACTGTTACTCAATATGGCTCCAAAATTCCACACAAAGAGGACTGGCAAAAAACCCACAAAGAGTGAACACTGAAACCTTTTGCTGGCCCTAACCCTAACATTGAATCCTAAAGCATTTTTTTTTTTGCCTAGACCTTTTCACTTTATAAAAAATACTTTGGAATCTTAAATGAAAGATTAAACTGATTCCTCCTCATACCTACTACGCTTCTGTCTTTAAGGGGCAGTATCTCTGCTAATGGTTCAGATGAGGACTAGATCTTTCTCCTGTAGTTTCTAAATCATTAAGAAACTAAGCAGGTAAAAAAATTAACCAATAATTAATTAAATATAATACTTTTCTAGATTGGCTGTGTAACTAACTTATTGAAGTAGAAGTCTGGATCTACATTAGCATGAATAAAATATAAGGCAAGGGAAACCAGACTGAACAATCATGTTTCCCAGATCCCGAGGTGCCCATCCCTGTATAGTTTGCAAAATTTTATTACTCTCTCCTTTCATAAACAAGTTGCTCAGAGATGTACACCTGTGCATGAGAAAGCTACTCCAAACCCTGTTGCCAACACAGGAGAAGCAGCTCATTATCCTCTCCCTAAAAGCAGTTCAGCTCATGGAGCTGAGAAAGTTTTGCAGTCAAATGTATTGATGTGATTACAAGACAGAAGCCTGAAGTGTTGCTTGGAAAGCCTCAAAAAAAAGAAAGAGGAAAAAACCCAGAAGCAGAAGACTCCACATTCCTCTAAGCCTGAAGCATTACATGGTAATAAATAGAAGAAAAGCAGGACTAGGTAGGACTCTCACTTATTTGAAAATATGGATTAGTGTCACATTTTTTTTTATTGGAGAGGAATTCAGTAGGTCAGAAGTCTCCATCAAGCTGTAGGTATACAAATTTTTATACTATCATGATACTGTCATCCAGCTCGTGACGAGACTGGAGCATGCACTGAGTTTAAAGAAACAACCAAAACTAAAAAGAGAATTAATGACACACTTCACACTTTTTCATCTGGCAAGGTTAAAAGAGATATTTTCTTCTTCTTGAGATAAGTAAGAAACACAGCTTGTCATCTCTTCATTTGTTCCATTTTTTTTTTTTTTTTACTGTTTATCAGACAAAAATTAGCATCCATCATGCTTGATATATAAAATGTCTGGATGTGTGGTTTTATGAAGAATTCTGGGAAAACAAACATGTCAAGCACTTTTCTTCTTCCTGACAAATCCCACAAACGTTTCAAACATCTGTAAGGAGAAGGGAACAAATAAACAAGAAGTGGATACAAAAAACTGTGACACAGACACATACAGTTGCACAGCATCTATTATATAGTAGGAATCAGAACATGATTTTTTTCAAACTTCAAATGATACAACACCCCAGAGCTGGAGATCTACACAGTTTGTCACATCTGCAGGGTCACAAGCCAAAGATTTCTGCTGATTTGCTCCACATACAAAAGAATGTATTCTTCCAACACCACAGAGAATAAAATCTTTAAGTCAATGATGATAATTTCTCTTCAGTTTCCACACAAATAGGAAGCATAGCCCAGCATTCCTTGTTTGGTTAAAGTTTGAATGCAAAGATCTTGGTCAGTCTCACCAAATTCAGTAACTGGAAAGGAATCCTTTGACTTTGGTGCATTTGAGTCACTGTTTTTACTTCCTCATTTTGGGGCCCTATTTATGTTTTGTTTGTTTGTGTTTTATTTTGGGGTTTTGTTTGTTTGTTTGTTTGGGATTTTTGTTTTTGCTTTTTTTCCCAGAACCACAGACACTGCTCAGTGGTTAAAAAGAGATTGAGCCCTTCTGTAAGATCTGCAGTACATTCAAGGAAACATGCACCTCTTTCTAGCCAAATGCAGATTTACCTTGAATGCAGCTGCTTTATCCAAAGATTTTTTTATCCTTTTCTGGTCTAAACTAAAATAAATAGTGGCAATAACAAGAAGACACTAATCAACAGTCAAAATGAACAGAAATCGTGTATGAGCTGCTTCCTGGAAGAGATGATCTTTTATAGGCACTCACTAAGGTTTTGCTACCGATGTTTTTGTTGTCCATATACTATAGACACATAAAAGATATTTCAGTTCAATTGCTGTTTCAGTTCAATTGCTGTTCAAGTTGTTTTTACTTTAGAAGTTTAAAGTTGCTTTAGAAAGTTTAAGGCATAAAAGTTCCTGCCACTCTATCACCTTTCACATCATCTGGAAAAGGAAATCAGAGATTTAATATCTATGACTCTTATGGCTTAGTGTCCTAATGCTATTAAAATTATAGAGCTTGCATGTGAGACCAGATTTTTTTACTTTAATTAAAACTCAAACACAGTACCAAAGTGCAGAGGGAAACATCCCTGCATGCATGCAGTAACAGAAGTGGCAATAATCACCTAAAATCACTTTGAGCCCTGTTTTGGGAACACTGATGCATTTATAGTTGTATTAGCTGGACTTGTGAGGCCATGGGACTAGAGTCAGAAATACATGCTGAAATTATCTACCACTTTGATCTTCAAAATCCATTACTCCAGGTCATCACATCACTTTTCTGCAGACTGAAATGTTTCATCCAATGTATTTCCAAGGAATGGTGAGCTCTGCTTCTAGCCCAGACTCAACTAAGAGCAACACTGAACAGAGTGGTATCTAAAAGCCATTCTGATTCACATTTGAGGATTTCTTCAAGTTGCTTCGTGTCCTCAAGAGACTCATTCAGTCTAGGAGCTTGAAACTTTTTGAAATCCCAGCTGTCATCTCTCGAGTTCTCTTGAGTCTCTAAGATGATAATCCTTGAGGGCTTTAGCATGGTTATATTACTGTTTGGCAAAGTACTCAGGATAGATAAACTGTTTAAATAATTAGATAGAGTACCTAAAGATCAAAACTTTCCTTTTTTTTTAAGGAAAGATGAATC
This sequence comes from Phaethornis superciliosus, assembly GCA_023637945.1. Taxonomy (NCBI): domain Eukaryota; kingdom Metazoa; phylum Chordata; class Aves; order Apodiformes; family Trochilidae; genus Phaethornis; species Phaethornis superciliosus. The sequence continues at coordinate 3,984,455 of JAJQWJ010000011.1, forward strand.
TTCCATGTGGTCCAACGTGCTACAATGCTGAACATCTCCATAGCTTGCACAGGGAAGTGTACAGCAAAATGGAACAGGCTATTCAGCATATCAGCTTAGTTATTCTATGGATGATAGCTATGTCTCAGTCTTTCACTCTGCTAACACTGGCAGTTCACTGGAGTGGTCTATTCCTCTTGTTATTTCCCTCTAATCTATGATAATTATGTTGTTACATGTGGCTTTACATGTTTCTCTTATGCCTCTGGTTATCTTTCAAGAGTTTCTTCAAACACTCTGCTCTCTTCTTTACAAGCTGACACACTGATATCTTTACACAAACATCTCACAGCTCTGCAGCTGCCAGTATCAAAAAGAGGGAAAAAAAAGAACCAAAAGAACCCCTGGAGATAGGGATTTCCTTTCTTCCTTGTCCTGCTGGGAACAATATTGTGATTCTCTTCCATTCCTCTGATGTTCACACATGGCATCACTCACAACCTTTCCAAAACGTTTTGCATAAAAAAGGAAAAAATAGTTTGATAATGAAGCACCCTCTAGAAGAAGTAGGCATAGCAGGTGGTATCATAATAAAGGTTTTTTTCTATTTGCTCAAACTTTACATAGGCCATGATTCTTTGGAATGAAAATAACAAGTCATAGGAACAACTTATTTAAATCTTCCAGCATTTGTCATTTTAAAACTTGAAGATGGAAATCTATAAAGGTCCATGTAGCAGCATATGTGTATGAAATGCATATGTAAGTGTGTATTGGGAAAATAAGAACTTGTTCAGTGAAGAATTACAGTTTAAAAGTCTTGGTCTTTTGTTACGCAGGGAAGACAGAACAAAACTCTCATATTTACCTTGTGCTCCATGGACCTGTGGGGTAATAGTTAGGAATTTACTGAAGAAAAACATGCTAATCATAGTCTTAGATTTGCTACAAGGGGAACTTTATCACTGCTGAAAAATACGCTGGGGTGTGCAAATGGCAGTTCTGGTCCCTCCAACAAAACATCAATTAAACTCTGTTGCAATCTCATGCAATTTTCCTATGTCTCTCTACACTTAAAAAAACCAGCAAAACTAACAAAATGAAGAAGAATTTCAGATTTCTTTCAAAACAGAGAGTAAATTTCCATCCCTCCGATGCATCAGAAAGCTTGAAAATGTCAAATGACTGTAATCCAGAAATCATAGGCCAAATGGTCTGCATTTTTGTTCTCCATCTTAAATCCTTTGAGCCTACTAACCCCAGTTACTTACCATGAATTTATTTTCCAGTACTACCCAATGAGACTTTCCATCCATCCAGCAACACGTACATATTGTTACAGTTTTTGTTGGTTTATTACAGTCATATTTAGCAGAGCTTCCATTGCATAATTTGATATAGAACAGCTTGTTCTATTCTATTCTGCAGAAAGGACCTTCCTCTTCTTTCCGCCCTACAAGAAAAAAAAAAAAAAAAAAAAAAGACAGAAGAATTTCAAGGCAGTTTCCTGGTAGCTTTAGTTCTCTAGATTTTTTTTTTCCCACCTTACACATTTGAACAGAGCAAAAGAAAATAACTCGGCATGCACTTCACACACAAACACAGCCAAATATTTGGTTCTGCTCCCAGAACTGAATCGTCAGCACTGCTGTGCAGCAGCTGGGAGCTCCAAGTGTAATCTTGGTATTGGCATACAAGGAAGCATACAAAGTAGCTCAGCTTGGTGTCTCAAATTCCTGGAGTTGGAGCTGCTATGAATAACTTTCACAATCTAGGGCAAGCTTTTGCTCACTGAAGGGTTCATTATTGCAAGCTCTTCTCCTCTCTTCCAAAACTTCATCTCTGACTATGCTTGTATACTTCTCCCTGCTGTCTTTTGCCTCCTTCCTGTCTAAATCTCCCTTTTTCTCTCCCTAACTCTTTTATTACGTTAATTTTGTTTTCTTTTCTTTCCATCTTTAAGGCCTTATGCAGAACACGTTGTTTCTCAAACAGGAAGTTTCTAAAATGTAAAAGAAAGGGTATGACTTGGCACAGACACTGGGATTCTAGACTGAGGACAGCAGTAGAATATCTTCTAGTCCACCCCAGTTATAGCTCTGGCTATGGTTATATTCAGGACTGGTACAAATGAGAAAAATTATGTTTCCAATCTCTGATATAATTTAAGAGGACATTAGTAACAAGTTGAAAGTATCAAAATACAGTTGCATCCCTTTGTATGTGATAAACACAGACATACACTTGTGCATATACTGTTTCACTGTCTTTAAAATATACCATATGTCTTACATTAAATCAAAAAGAGGAATGATCCTCACTTTGGCCTATATAGTGCCTATAAACCACAATTTAGGGGGTCTGTGCCAATCACAAACTTTGCCTGAATTTCAAATGCACATCTTTCTCTCACTGTGCTCATAACTCTGCACATGGGGAAAGCTAACTCAGTATGAATATATTGGGTAATAAGTATCTGTGTTGTGGTTCTTAATACATAGCTATGCCCACCTACAAGTAAGTCCTCAGCCTACAGTGTTGATAATGTCAGGCCCTCTTCTGGGATTGTCCCTCGGACAGGACCAGGAGTAAAGAAAGAGGAATGGGAAGAGATGAATAGGATAAGCAGAATCCCTGTGACTTCTATGCTTCAAAGTGCTCAATTTTTTAGTATTTTGATATAGAGAAAAAGGAAAAATGTAGTGGGTTCCAGGGTGAAGTCATTAGAATCTTGTGTTTTCATTGCTGTATTACAATCAGCACTCAGGGTGCAAAATTCCTCTTTCTAGCTTACATTTGACATGTCCTACACTGCAGAGCCTTTCTCACCTGCAGTAAGAAAGGCAAAAAAATAGTGCAAGCAAATATTCAAGTCCTGTCAGGTAAAAGATTCAGCTTTTCACCTACTCACTTCCCTTTTCAAAGCCAGGAAGAGGCCTTGGAGATTTTACAGTCTAGAGACAATAACAAATAGAGAAAACTCTCTTCCAACATCCCAAGCTCTTCCATCCTCATTATCCATTTTCTCCAGCTTTGATGGCACAAGCGTAGTTTCATCAGCCCACTTTTTCATTTTGGCCTTTGCACACTATTTTATAGGGTGCACATCACCTTCCCCATGTGGCTCTGGTGCATCTGGCAAGTCCTTTTCTCAAATTCTTTCATTGCCACCATCCTGCTGCTTTTTGTTATCAGCTATTCAGAAGCTAAAGCCTATTTTTTGTCCTGCCCATTGTACAAATACCCATTACCACCCTGTACAATTTGCAGATTGATTTTCCACATGATTTTCCACAGGGAGATACCACTTTGTACATTCTGGGACGTAATTTCCCTAACATTCTGTTATCCCAAGTCAAAACCTTCATTGAGATTTACCTTTGTCTCTTCACTTCTAAATAATCTTAGTAGAAGTTAAAGGCAATGAGAATAGTATTGTTCTACCACTTTTCAGAGTCCCATATTTATTACTCCAGATTTGAGAAGCAAAAGGAAACAGCTTATTCATATAATCAGTATGATGGCCAGTTTCCCACATTCCCTTTCACTCTTCCAGAAGTTCTCTACATGCTCTCAGAAATCCCTAATCTCTAGTGATTTTTTTTACTCATTAGCTATTCAGTCTTCAGTGCCCTCACTTCTTTGCTTATAAAGAAGACCTATATGTGTTGAGTTTGAAGTTACTCTCTTTCAGCTGTAGTGTTTTTATTTAATTATTTCTTTTTCTAGCAGGTACTGAACTGTAAATATGGGCAATACCAGCATTTCCTGCCTTGTTTTTATATTACAGTACCTATATTACCAATGTGTATAGGCAAACTTCAATAGTTTCCAAATTGCTAATAAACCAAGCTGATTTAAATAAGTTTGTATTGGAATTTAGGAGCATCATTATCAATATGTGCACAATAGGCCTCAAATCTGCAGCTGGAAGCATTTTCAGACAGAAAAAAATTCCAACTTTCAGTAAGAAAAACTGCACTGACACTGTGTTATAGTAAGACCTGCTTAATAGGATAACATCTGTGAATGGATTAATATCATTATGTCTTTTTAATAAAAGAATGGAAGGAGACAGTCCAGACAGCATTCCTTGGTACATATGTTTAGTCACTTCCATGTGCCCTGAGACCTCACCACTTGTTTTTATCCTTGGGACTGCAGTACCTATGCCTGAAGGAGCCTCATACACAGAGGGAAAGTGTCTGAAAACACATTCAGATATCTAACTCCAGGCTCTGAATTTTATAGAGAACAGCATGTTCTTTGCAAGCTGTGTTTCAATGCCCAGGCCATCAGATCACACTGGCACTCAGCTGATGTAAACTGGAAGGGTCCATTAACTTCCCAATAGGGAGTTAAGCATTACCAAAATGTGATCTCTCAGAAATGATGCATTTCAGGAGGACTGTCCATGTGAGTGTGTAAAGTACACATTATTTTTTTTTTCTGTAATAGCAGGAGTGCTAGCAATTCAGGGCTGTCAGTTTGAGACTTGGATGATTCTTTCCTACTCAGGCTGTCTGCCCAAGTGACAACTGATTAAAAAATTTGTCCTGAGTTTCCTTGGTACCAAACTGACATGTAAAGAGCTGTTGATATCAACAACAGCAAATCAGACATTGCATAAAGCAAAGACTCTCTTGTGGAAGTTCAAGTATTAAATTCTTTAAGGGATGGGAAGACTGTAAGTAAAAATCCTGGAAGATTGTAAGGAGTTGTTAAGTTGTCAGAGATATTCATGAGACTAAGTGTTAATACAATTAAAGGAAATAGGTTTGGAAAGATATGCCTGGCTCTGACTTTGAGACAATTTCCCTCTATAAGCTTTTCTTACGGCTTATATTCAACAGGTCTTGTATAAGCTCATACTCATCAACCAGCTGGTATAATGCAGCTTGGAAGTCTGCTTAACTTAATTTAAATTAATCTTCTTGGCCCAACCTTTCCCATAAACCTACAGGAACTTTTTTAAAGGATGTACAATAAGCACAAGAAATTCTCCAGTAAGCAAGACACAGCTTCCTATTTCCATCTTTTGGTCTTTAAATATGTATAACTTTACCCTCTTCCTCTCCTTCCAGGAGATAAAGCTCAGCCTTTAAAAGGCACAGGCAGTCAGCAGATCACAAAGAAATCTGGGATTCATTATAGAGTGTACAAAAAATAAGCACAAAGTGTGCAGGTTTTGCATTGGTAACAGTATGATAAATAAGAAAAACTCAGATGGTTAAAGGGTTTGAAACTGTCAAAATAGACTCATACAAATTCAGTCACACTTCATTCATATATTCATATTGGGGGAAAACAGATGCAATTAAAATTTCTATAATGGGAATGTTTTCTTGTTGTTGGATTCCATTAGCCATTTGTTACAGACCATGCAGAAAACTAATACAACAGGACTTAAAACCTGGAAAACTGAACTGTAGAAAATAGATTGATTAATATATGCCTTGGAGTGATAATCAGTGATGTACTAAGTAAAACCAGATCATTTCTGTGGATAGTTTTATTGGAAATGTCTTTTCTTGTTCTGATAGTAAACATCTTAAAATTGCTTTCAATATTCTACAAGTATATTAGGTTTATTTTTCAGAGGAATTTGCCAGACAAATGTGCTTTTAAGTAATTTCCAAGCTCTGTGTCATTGTTAGATGCTTCCTCAGATGCTGTGCTACAGTTACAGCCCATGACATATTGGTATTAATGGAACTTATTCTAACCTGGACTTAGGGTCAAGCCATATTCACAAGTCTATGTGCAGTTTATTATGCTAGTTCAAACAATTTTCTGAGACTTAATTAGACAGCAGATAATAAGAACAAGAAAAAAAGAGGAATGAATAAGAAATAATACTCTTCCTTTTTTAAATTAAAAAAGGAAAAGATATAATAACTTCTCAGGATTGAAGAACCTTTTTGTGACTGAGAAACACCTATTCACATATAGAAAAACAACTAACAATACCATGTGAATCAAGAGAATTTGACCTTGTGTTTTGCTTCTCTGCAATAAATTCAGACACCATGGACAAGAGGAGGCCTACTCCATTTTATTCTGGGAAAGTATAGGGTACAAAACCCTATATATATAGGGGTAGTATAAAGTATAGGGTAGAAAACATTTGCAACTTCACAACTAAACCAGATACAAGGAGAGAGATGTAAGATGCAAGCTACAGTGAAAGGAGTGGTGGCATGTTCCATGACTTTATTTTGCTTGTGTGGCTTCATTTTTAAGATAAGGCAGATTTTGTTATGGATCAATAAATTACATGGCAAGACAAAAGAGGAGACAAGAGCACTGCAGTGACAGGAACAAGCAGGAAAGTGTTATGAGACAGAAATAAAATGTAGTGTGAGGGAAAAGACTGCACTATAAGAGATGATGGTCTTCTGTTCTAAACCATGACATCAGCCAAAACTGAGAACGGCTGAAAAATTATTCTGTCTGTTGATGACAGACCATCAGCTATTTCTTGAGACCCAGTCTCTTGACAGGCTTAGTCCTTCCTGGTGCAAGAATTGAGTAATTTCAGGTTGCTTCCAAACTTCTTGTATTTTTTTATTGCCATTGCCCAAAGAACTGTACCTGCTTGGATTAGTTCATCTCTCTAAAGGCAGTAAGAATTTCAGGTATCACAGTAGGTCAACATAAATATTTCTGTAATATAGAATAGTTGAATAGTAAAAACTTATGTTTATGAAACTTTAATTATTTTCTTACTCAATGCAATGATTTAATGATTCAAAATGCATGGATGAATGGGTTATCTGACCATATTCTTTTCATGAGATCCACCCTGAAGCAAGAAAAGGAAAACTAATGAATCATAAGAAACAAAGCAGCAAAGTCACATAAATGCAAACAACATTTCTGTCTCTTTTAAGACATTAATGTTGAATAGCATAATGTGTCAGTTCACATTTTTTCTTCAATACATTCATAATAATGTCTGCCACATGCTTAATTTGAATCACATAATGTTGCTTTGCATTTCAGGATGCTAATGATCTGAGGACCTATAGAAGAATTAAAAAAGTTAAAAGAAAAAAAAAAGAATTATGAATGCAATATTTTGAGATAAATAATGTGAATCTTTTTAGACCCAAAGTTTTTAAAGATGCAAATTCCCTTAATAAGCACTGAGGTGTATGATGGCAGTTAAGTAATTCAATATTTTACCAGTGTAGACAAATAAATATAGCCTATGTCTCTACAGAGAAACTCTAAATACTAGCATTAATGCTGTTTCAAAAAGGAATTGCAGAAAAATTAAGTACGTTGTCATTTTCAAATCAGATGGCATTTTGTGCATCATATATGCTTGTGCCTGTGTATGAATCTCAATACAGCACTATTTAATGAAAGAGGCTTTGTTAGCATTTGGTCTTGGGTAATGATATGCATATCTTTAAATCCACTGAATTACAACGTGGAAAATTTGTTTACAACTTTTAGTTCAGCTTGTAATTAAGTATCTCTTGTTTAAGAAAAGCATTTTCCAGGAGGTAAGGTGTCATTGATGCAGCTGTAATCCAAGGCTGATCATCAGATATTAATTCTTTTAATATTTTTTTCCTCTATCTCCCTCAAAAATTGTAAGTATAAACCCCATACTTTGCAGCAGGTTATATTTTAAGAAGGAAGTCATTTATGGGACAGCCGTGGTCCACTGAACACAAAAGACAAAAAAAAAATCCAGTTCTCACCAAATAACTCAGAGTATGCTTTATAGTCTTGTCTGTTAGATGGATTTTTTTAGGTAATTTGACTGATTTCAGATGTCCATTTGGGAATGAATTAAATTTTGCCCAGTTACTTCCTACTTCTCACCACAACCAACAAAAGGAAAATAGTGTGGCTGGTGTAGTTCCACTGCTGCTGTCTACAACAAAATGAATTGAGTGTCTTCCTTGTCCTCAGCTGAACAGATAGATTTTCTCAAAACACAGAGATATGTATGAAAAAATCTTAATTCTTTTTATGTAACTTGGAGATGTACATTTGAGTCCTGGGAGCAGTAGACATATCTTGGTGATGCACCACGGTAAAAAAAAAAATCAGCTGTATTTCTTCCATTTCCATGGCTCATGCAAAAGTTTATTATGTATAATGAACATTGCTAAAATCTTTTTGTCACCTTTAGCAAGTTATCTGCACATTTTGAGTCTCAATTCATGTGCAGAAACTACCACCTTTTTCCCTGCACACATCTCCGTTAAGTCTTCAAGACAGGACTGGTCTTCGCTACCTGTGTTCTTTAGTGTCACTGAATAAACAATTCTCAGCTTACTATGAACAGATGAAGAAGTACAAACATTTCAAAAATAGTGTGAATAAATACATTCTCACTATATAAATCTCAATAAATAAAATCTATATTTAATCATAGCTAGCAGTGGTACAAACATACATATTTTAAACTTGTTTGAAGATATCAATCTCAGGTCTCTGACCAGATCAGTGTACTCAAATGTTGCTTCCATTTAGTGTAAAAATAAAAGTCACATTCAGCTTAATGACAGTGAGGGAGAATATTACATGAAACAATACCAAAGGACAATGTTAAACTTTTCATTTTCAGAGTAAGCAAACTTCTTGCCTGGTAAAAGGGTATCACAAGTACAGGAAACCCCCAAGGCCCCTTCAACAGCCACAAAAGGGGCTTTAAAAAGACTGCAGTAATTGCTTGCAAAGAACTGAGTGATCATTAACTGTTAACCTGAAACTTCAGTAATGTTTTATTTTACCCATGAGTGCTCTTTTACTTTCAGAGTGAGTTCTGCTACACTGTCAGTCTTCCCAGAAAAATTCCCTTGACTTTGCTGGTGCTTTGGTATGAAACTCAACCTGCTCTCTGACCAAATATTGCCTAGTATGTTGCTGGCAGAAAGTAGGAGCATAAAATGGTCACTTATGCTCTGTAATTGGAAGCATTGTCAAGAATAATAAAGGGTCTTTGCTGTAAAACCACAAGGAGAAGAAAAAACCTGGAGATGAGTTTTAAACCAAGGCTGAAAAAAGTGATGTGCTCTTAAAGCTGATTTGTATGGTTATCCTCCACCATCTCAGATTTGAAGACAGAGTTCAGTTCAGAGTTCAGAAGTTGGGATTATTCAGTCTGGAGAGGAGAAGGCTCTGAGGAGCCCTTATTGTAGCCTTCCAGTATCTGAAGGGGGGCTGCAAGAAAGCTGGGGAGGGACCTTTGAGGGTTTTAGGTAGTGACAGGACTAGGGGGAATGGATTAAAACTAGAGGAGAGTAGATTTAGATTGGAAGTTAGGAAGAAGTTCTTCACCATGAGGGTGGTGAGACACTGGAACAGGCTGCCCAGAGAAGTGGTGGAAGCCCCATCCCTGGAATTTTTTAAGGTCAGGCTGGATGGGGTTCTGAGCAACCTGATCTGGTGGGAGGTGTCCCTGCCCAGGGCAGGGGGTTGGAACTGGATGATCTTAAATGTCCCTTCCAACCTTGAAAATTCTATGATTGTATGATTTAGGATGTATTCATCATACTACGTAAGCATTTGTTGTGGTTTAGGGCCCGTTGGTACCAAAGGTGGCTGCTCACTCCCCCCTGCACCTGCTGTGGGATGGGGAGGAGAAAATCCACCTAAAAACCCTTGGGTCAAGGCAAAGGCTTGAGGCTTCCACCCTCCAATTATGGTACCAGGCAAAACAGACAACATATTTGTTCTACTAAAGAGAAAAGAATTTTATAAGATGGTAAACAACAAATTCTCCTTTGCCCTTCAGATATGGAACCCACATTGCCTGGGTACAGAGTCTGTGTACATAGAGAAAGTTGTCCAAAATGATACCAGAAATAATTCACTGGAGAAGCTGAGAATGGCAAAGCAAAATGAGTCATCTTATTCCAAGGGGCAAAAGAGGAGACCTGTATTCTTTGACAAAACAAAATTAGACCTAAACCATGAAATGTGTGCTGCCTGTTATTTGAAATTGCCAGTGAAAACCCTGTGATTCCAAAGCAAATCTGACTATGGAAGATGATAAGAAGCAGATAGTAGCTCATTTTAGTCATTCTGCCAAAATCAATAGTATTTTAGAGAGCTTCAGTGAGAAACAACTTGTCATGCCAGCGACTGAAGCAGTGTGTGTCAGAGAAATTGAACTCTTCTTTTTACATGCTTTGGTGTAATCGAAGGGAATGTGAAGCAGGTATTCTCTAAGCCTTGCAGCATTAGTAGGGATGGAAGTTTCTCTTTCTCTTCAGCCTGCTGCTCAGCAAAGCTGCTCAAGGTCAGCAAAACTTTTGCCTGAGTAAAGGCTGAAGGGCTGGAATAAGTAGTGGATTTAAACTAGAAAAGCTGAGTGCTAAAATCTTCCCCCCCTCCATTCTCCCTCTCTCAGACTCATTATATCTGTGAAACAGCTTCTCATTACTCATAAATGAGCTGCAACTATTGAAGTTCCCAGGGCTGTATGACACCCAGTTTTGGATATCTTAACAGTGTATTAGGTAGTCTGTAGGCTGGAGGTTAAAAATACCTTTGTTACTATAAGCTATTAAACTTAAATATTGCAGTTTCCAGTATTTGTTTTTCAAGACTAAGAAAGAGCTTTTTTTGTCTTGAATGGCTAAAAGAGTAAAATTTCAAAACCCCTATCAAAGGAATAAATGAAACATAAAAAAAATAAGGGTTGTTTTTGTTTTTCCCTGAGGGAGAACAGTCCATTTCAGGGCAGGATTCTTAGAGTTAGTGATTAGTTTTGTTTGCCACTTCATTTCCAGTACAAACTAAACAGGAGTTCAGAGTAATATTTGACTCATGTAGTGATTTAGTACTGCTTCTGGAGCTTATCCAAATGTTCTGCAGAGTCTTGAATGAAGCTGGAAGGTTCATTTCCACATTTCAGTCTGTCTCACTCTTAGGTGGCAGTTTCTCTCTGCACTCAGAATCTCAGCTGCTGATTTCTTGCCCTAAAAATAAATGTCACTTTCCAAAATTAACTGTAGTATGAAGGCCTTCTGCAGTGTTCCTTCTTCTTTTAATTAACATGCAGGGAAGGGGGATGTGCCTACAACAGCCATGGATCAGTGGTCAGGGTACTAACATGCTTCTATGCTTCTCTTTTCCAGTCTCTCCTCTACTTTGTAATGATTCTGGTTACAAACCTTCCACTGATTACATCAGCAGCTCTGCCAGCTTTTTCACTGCTGAGTCCTCAGCTGTAACCTTTGCAACTTACTAAAGGTGTTAGGATTTAGCAGGGCTGTGGCTTGTATATGGGAAAACCTAAAAAGATTCCCAAATTAGTTGTACAAGTACCTATAACTACTAGCTGATGGCTGTAAAATCTGGGAACCTATGTACTGTTACCAGCCATCTGTCTGTCTGTCTGTCTATCTATCTATCAAACTGATTTATTATATTATTTGTCTCCAATTGCCCTTCCAGTTTAATATTAAGTAAAACTGTAAAACATGAATGTAGAAATAGAGAGCTGACTAACTCTTGCCTCTGGGATCAGCAAGAAGACCATCATGTCTCAGCACCTGAACATTTTTAGCCTTTGTTTTAATCATAAATGTAATTCTTTAGATGGAAAAACTTCTGGTGAAGTAAATATTCCTAGGGTGAAGTGTAGTTTAATTTGTCATTGTTTGTGGTAATTGTTCTCCATTCGCTTCATAATAGAACTTGAAAAGATTTACCCTTGTGTTTAAAGAAGTGAACCTCTTCAAACTAGTGAGTAGTTTTATTTTCTAAGGCATCCATAAATGGAAACAATAAAACCTAAAGCTACGAGGCTTGTGAAAATGTCATTTGCATAGAGAATAACATTGTCCCACCTAGATTGTCCAGTTGTTTTGTGAGGAAAGGAGTAATACTGGCATAGGTAAACTGACTTAAAACACTATTTTTCTAATTTTCATTTCCAGTTTCTGTATATTAAATACTAGAGTGCTAAAAGCATCTAATAAATTCCATTTTTAAATCATATGAGGTTATATTATACTTTTGAATTTACTTTTATACCTTGCATAAAATGATAAATTAGTCCAGCCCAATGCTATTCAGTCACATACATTACAGCTTCATGGCTTCAGAATACTAAAATGGATGAGTATTACTAATACTAATACAGTTTTAAAGTGTCAGATTTCAGGTGATTAGTTTTCCATGGTTTTTTAAGTCCTTTTTTAGATATCACTGAATATACATATATGTATGTCAGCAGCTCAGAACAAATGCTAGAAAAACATATTAGAAAACCATTTATCTTTGCTTGTTGAAACTTTTTTGTAGGTACTGATTCATGCTGATTTTTTTTATTTCAAAGAGATTCCTTTTAATGCAGCAACTTCAGCAGACAATAAAGAATGGCATTAATGGAATAATTTTGCATATTTCTCTGGATCAGTAGTCTATTTAAAAAGGAATTTGTCAGACTTAGATGCCAACGACTATTTGTTCTTTAATGGGAAACAGAGATAAATAGTAGGTAAATAGGTGGATACAAAAAAATTGTGAGGCTCCATTTATTTGCTCCACAAGAGAAATTGAAGGTTTTACTGTCATCATGAGTATTCTGTTTGAGGACCAGCTGAGAAAAATTCTGATGCATACTAAAACAAGTTCCAGGCAAATCTTGATCTGAATGCTCCTGATGTATGGATTTACATGTGAAATATGGTGCCTGTACTGCAGTGAATTTTAAAATGGAAAGTTACTGTAAAAAAGCTCTCAACCAAGTCCCACCATCTTAAACCATTACTGAGACCTGCAGACTGTCCATCTGAATTAGAAGAAACTTAATTTCAACACATCAACACATCATTCCTTCTCAACCTTAACCCCATTTAAGATGGGGGGTTAAGATATGTCATTAAATGTGAGAACTCGATTGCATTGGCAGACTCCTTTGATATCTGACATTTCCATTTATTTAATGTTTTTAAGGGAGCAAGTAGCCCTTCCAAAATTCCAATGTTATCAAATGCTAAACTAGGGAAAATATTTTCTATTAACTAAAGCCATCATTCTTTCTTACATGAAATGATGTAAGTGACTTAGGCACTGTTGTTGACATCTCGACACCACAGATTTTTCAAGGATGTGTATAGATTCTAGGCAACAAATTCCTATTGTCTTTGAGGACTGTGGTTTTATCCTTAAATTCTTCTGCAATATTTAAACATATATATTTAGCTTAAAAATTGAAAAAAACCTATTAATTGTGATTAAATGTAATTAAAATATACTGTTTTTTTGAAACTGAAGCATTCTAAATAGTGAACACTTTCTGAAGTATTGCTTTTACTCTGCTGAGAAGCAAAACTAGATTTCAAAACCTTAAAAGGTGTTGAAAATTTCAGCATGTAAGAATTCCTTAAAACATCATCAGTAATTCTTGAAGCAAAAAAGCAGATGATACATAACAGATTCCCTCAGATACTGTTTGTACACGCACAACACGTCTCTAGCAAAACTTGAGTGATTTTCCTCCTATGGCCCCTGCAGAAGTGTGTGGGGAGTAGTGAAAATAGCTCCTAAACAGTACTCTAAAGAGGGAGGTTTGTCATTGGGATGGATTAAAGGTTTTGACTAAATGAATTACATTGCTGAAAGTGCCTTCAAACTGTACATCATCATAACTATTTATTTGACAGTCTAAGTCATTGTACGTGTCAAGGTGCAGCTCTACAGGATAGATTTAGCTATTTCCACAAAATCCCTTCCCTTTGTAGAAATCTATTTTGTCAGAAAGCTGAAGCTGCCAGATGAAGACCCTGGTGATACATGACTGTGCAGTACCATGCAGGTGTTTACAAGTGAAGAGAGGAGGATGTTTGTCTTTATGTCTGAGGAGAAAGCTTTCAGGCAGATGTCTTCAGATCCTTGTAGTCGTACAGGCATCTTGTTGCTCATGACCTTGCCATTCTCATACCATATTTAAACTGAAGGACTCATGAACATGCCAGACTGATAAGACTTTAAATGGAAATACATCAGGTATTCACAGACTACATGGAAATATTCAGAGAAATGAAGTTTGGATAATATAATCAAAGCCCATATACATCTCAGACTCTTGAAAGTCTGTCAGATAAAACTAACTCAAACTCAGTACAGTTTTCCAAATTTGTTAGTTTCTTAATATGGAATCATATATTTGAAGATGCAAATCTTTAACATTTTAAAATCATCGCTTCTACCTAAACCCAGGGGAAGAGAATTTATGGAATTAATCTGACTCTGACTTCATCAAAAGTAATGATCAGGCAGATTTTGCTGTGCTGTCAGTGGCCCTTACGTAGTGTCATGGCACAGATGAAACCTCAAGACTGGTTATCTAGTTCCCCCATTCCTGTCACTTGACTTTTAACAAGATGCTTCATGTCCAAGAAGCCTTTCTTCTTGACTTTTATGTATCCTGGCATATTGCTCTGAGAACTGCCCAAGATCACCTGCCTCTGTGTCTGCTTTTGCTGCCAGCTTTCAGCTTAATAGGCACAATTCTTGTTCAACCTCTCCAAGGAACTGCAGCCAGCTGATACTAGGGCATTCCTTAAGCATTAAGGTGATAGCTTTTCCTCAAGTACCTACACTTACAATAGCTTTTATTCAGACAAAGCTCCTTTATAGTTACAAAATGGAATGCCCCAGGAGGAAAGAAATCAATGTTCAAGCACTGACTCCCAGAACTACAACTTTTATATTTTTTTATAGTGATTTTGACTGAAGAGGAGCCTGAATCTGGGCTTCACTTTATAGAAATTGTCTTCACCACTGAGCTGGAAAGATAAATTTATTCTGGTCCCTCTTTCTATCCCACAGTGATCAGGAGGCAGAGTTAAGTTCTTTATCGAGGGTACTTTCCTATTAAAGCACTCTGGACTGGATTTAGATCCCCTCCAATACCAAAGAAGTCCTGAACCTGGGTCTCTCACTTACACAAGTGCTATTCTTACTGATGGTTTTGCAAAATCTAATGCAGGTTACCTCTGCACTTGCAAAACACCAGACTTCAGATTTCCATGCTTCATATTTCCATGATTTGATTTCCATGAAAGTTTCATCAGCCAAGTGGTGTGCGACATATTTGCTGTCGTTTTAGAGATGTTTTACTTTTCATCTCTATCTTTATTTAGTTGAATACTCAAAAAAGGGCAAAAAGCCTTTGGCATCCAAACCAAAAATAGTAAAGTCTAGGAAGAGTCTTCATTCTGATTCTATAGCTCCTTAGTGCAGAAAGAAGAGAACATGGGGTCAGCTCAGTAAGAAGCAATGGATCAGTTGTTAATAATAATACTAATAATTCTGGCTTTTGGACAACCAGACAGGTTGGACAATGTATTAACTTTCTATTGGAGAGATGGGAAAGTTCTTTTTCTACATTTCCACCCTTCATGATGATGTGACTGCTCACGTGTGTCTGTAATGTGGGGAGAGCTGAAGGAGAGAAAACATTTCATGAGTACTGAGACATAAGATAATTTTCTCAAGAAGCAGAATAGAAGTAGATCTGGAAAATAAGAGAATTGGTGTCTTTATGTTTTAGGTTCAACACATCAATGTGTCTGCCTTGAGATTTTTCAAAGATGCATTCCTGTGTCCTGAGGAAAAACTAAGCATGGCATGACTGTACTTAGAAGTTTGGCTTTCTGTATATGCCCAAAATATATATGTTCATGTAACATATCAATTGTAGGCATTAGTTGTATGCTACTATAATGAATATATTGTATGTGCTGCATAGGAATACCTAGGCATCTGTACAAGGTCAGGATTGACAGCTCAAAATTATTTGCTGTTCTTTAACATTTAAACATGTCCTTTACCATGTCCTTTACCATCAAAAGGGTAGTAGGTAACAGTCATTTTTTTTTAAAAAAAGAAAATTAATAGTGGTGTCACTTCTCTCTTCCACAAGGCCTTTTGTTAAAAACTTGAGACTAAATATATATGGATAGATAGATAGATAGATAGGTAAAATTATTACACTCTTGGTTTGGCAGATCTAAACCCCTCACCTTTCAGATAAATTCAGTCCCAGTCAAGCTAAGAAACAGAATGATATGATTTAAATGAAGAGGACATTATCTCTGCTGAAGGTAGGACATGGTAGGAAAAGGAGTGACAAATTCACAGTTAAAAACCATAAAGGAAGAAATACCTTGTTATAACCTTATTTGTGACCCAGGAACATTTTAAATTGTAGCAGTTTATATTTATTGTAATATGTGAAGACTGAGGGCAGAGGGCATGTGGGCATCAGCATGTTTTTGTTACGTGTATGTATATTTTTTTAACATTCTGTATGCTTGTATGCTTCTCGGGTTTTGTTTGTTTTTATTTCACATTCTATTAAAATCAAGCTTATAGACAATGTTTTCTTTTTTAAAATGTTGAGATTAGATTTCTGAAAAAGGAAACGTGAAAATAGTGGACTTTTATTTTCAGGTAGTTCTTCCTTGTACAAAAAAAAAATCATAAGAATATTGAATTTGCAAATGAAGTCCTTTTTCCTAATTAAAACACAATTTGTTTGCATACTTGGCTTTTTTACAGGGCCTTTTTTGTTAGCTAAAAGTTCCATCCATTTACTATGAAAATGCAGGCAAAGAAAATGTCAACTGCAAAATATATTTAGCTCGTTCATTCTCTTTTTTAATACACAGAAGAAATATCTGCAATATTTAAGGAAACACATTTTTTTTTGCAATGAGCTCTCTGCTGTTTTTATACTGGTGGTGAAGTTGCATGAGGTTACTTAATATTGTAATTTTTCTTAAACCCGGGGAATGTGGTTCATGGATTGCAAAGTCATTTGAGTACAGGAAAAAAATCCCTGCATGGAAATGAGCCAGTCAATTACTTTCTCAGTGTACAACTCACAAATATGAGTAGGCTATGTGGATAATAAAAAGATCCTCCTTAAATACTTAGTGCCAGCAGAAACAAAAAAAGTACCCAGGCTAAACCATTACTAAGATATAAATAGGCTTGTAAACAATTTAATTGCATAAAAGAATTGGTTTTCTTGGGACTAAAGCAATTAACATAATGAACTGCAGCAGTAGCCCCCCAATATTCTGTGTTAACTGACATCAAGTGTCAACTTCTGCAATGCTAGACAGCAGTTGCTTGCAATTCTTGCAATTCAATGAAGGAAAAATATATGCATGTGAAAATTTTTTTACACATTTGATTTTAGGATTTCATCCAGTAGAGTCTTTTTTTTTACAAACACTGGTAATCAGCACATGATTCTTTCAAATAATAATTTGATGAGAATTATTATCTATCTTACTAGAACTCAGATTTCATAAAGAACCTCTCAGTCTACTGTGTGTATTTTCTTGTTTGCTTAGCCTGAAACAATGGCTTAGACCTGAGGTTTTCCCTTTTTAGGAGCCCTTTCCCCTTAAAACACCATTTAGTTTACAGTTACAAATTAAGTCTTTGTCCTGTTAAAGGAAGCTGATGTTTTTCTATTATTTAGTTGTCTAAACTTAGGTTTCTAGTGCCATTCCAGATAACCATAGGATAACTAAGATAAATGAATCAGAATTGAACATATAGTCACAGGATTGGAAGGGACCTCAGGAGGTCTGAATTCTCTATTCAAAATCAGGTCAACCATGAATTCAGACCACTTGCCATGAGAGCTGCCTGCAGAATTTTCATTTCTCTGATACTAGAATTTTATAATTTTGGGCACAACTTATGAAATCATAATAAATAAACAGAAAAAAATTCCCCTTTAATAAATAAAAATATTGGTCTTGATATCAGGTTAGTAAGACTCCAGCTATATAACTACATCGATACAATACATTTTAAATTTAGAATTTTAAACCAGAATGAAAAGTAACCAAGTGCTCTTCTAAATTTGGGAGAGTTAACTTTTAGAATTATATTGAGATGAAAAAAACAGTTTAGGATGTTTTAGGAATAAAAAGGTTCACAGGACTTTGAAGCTTCTTTAGCTATTATCACTGTTCAAAAAACTACAATTTAACCAAAAATCTCTGGCCAGGGATTCAGCATGCAGCAATATAATTGCAGCAAATTAAAATACATCTTGAATATAATATTTTTACCTCTCTTTGGACATCACTTTGCACCTTTGATTCCTAAATTCCGAACATAGTATGTCAGCTGGCTGGCAGAAAGGGGCTTTAGGGGAGGAATAAGGATGTGTCTTTTTCACATATGTTTTAACAAGTAGCCTTGGGAAACCCAGCCATAAAAAAAGGATATTAAAGAGTTATAAGAGGTGCCATTAAGTGTATCTTTCATTGCCAGTACCTTTGACTATCTCTTTTCCATTGTTTTTTCCCTTTGCTCAGAAACATAAATTCTGCTTTAATAATTTCTTTGGGAACAGAGAGAAAAATGCCTGATATAATTTCTTCAATCTTTTCATGGCTTTTTTCTGTCCATGCTTAGCAAATGTGGTAAATACTGTTTACCACAGTATTTCCAGACATCTAGGATGTTACCTAGATGTCAAAGGCCAAAATCTTTCTTAAGATATGTAAAATATTTGCAGCAGATATATAGGCCAGCAATGTGCTGATGGAGCACATGCAATAGTTTTAGCAGTTCTGAGGCCATAAGCAGCTGGTAAAGATTTAAGGGTGATGGCTGTATTATCACTGCAGATTTGGTTTTCACTGTTGTGATTCATTTTATTCAATTTCTTGGAGTGAATAATGTTAGCACTGAATTCCTTCCAAAGGGAAGAACACAAACATATTAACTGAATTAATTTTTAATCTATTTCCCTTTCCTCTTGGTCATACACTTTGGAAAGATTATTTCCTGGACACAAAAAGAATGAGAAATACTATTCTGACTAAAATTCTTTTGCACATAATATTTTTAGAGGTTTATAAAAGTCATGTTCACAATAGTGGCTGATTGCTCCTTGTGTTTTCATTACTCTTCACTCTTTTAGCCTATTCGTGGTGGCACTGGAAGAAGTATCAAGAATTTCATTTCTTTGTGTCTCTGGATAGTTAGATTATTGCTTTTTCAGCTTGCAGAGAAGAGACTTACCTGGTTACCTAGTCTTCACAAATGGGCACTATCTACTTAAACACAACTGCTTTGCTCATGGAAAAGACAGGAGCAGGTTCACACTGCAGTCATGTGTCACTTTCTGACTGCAACTGAATTAAGTGAGGACGCTGCTGTATTAATTCATCCCCAGATGCTATTTACTGTGTCAGGAATGGACATTTCTGCCCCTTTTAGCTCTCCAGCCTACCAGCTTCTTTTATAACTCCCCAGGCAGATATCACAATGTTATATATACACTTTAATGCAGCTGAGAGACCAAGTAATCTTTGGAGGAAAAAGGAAAAGAAGCTCAATAGTCACCTGAAGCAAGGCAGAGCAGAATATTCATGCCCAGGACTTCCAGCCTTAGCAGCAACATCCAAAAGAGGGATCCCAGCTTCTTCCATAAGAAATTTAAGCACCAGAGATGGGGGGGGAGGGAGGTTGGTGGGAATGCATGCTGCAAGAAGAGTTAGGAGCAACCACCAGAAAATGCTGAGTCCTGCATATAAGCTTGAGAAATGGAAGATAACGATTCCCTCCTTCTCTCAGCTTTGAATTAAATTCTGAATTGTTAAAAATATGTAAGCCCATGTGTAAACAAACAAGTTGGGGTTAATGAAGAGACAACGAATGCCACATATAGAACTGATTGCAACTTTACAACACCCACAGAGCTTTGCAGATGAGGTCAGCTTCAATCTCAGCAAGTCAGTGTGCCAAGAAAATCAGATCACATCACTGACCATGTAGATGAAAACACTGAGTGTGTGGGTACAGCCTCCTAATGCTAGGCAGAAGCCAAAATGTGAGTGTAGAAGTATGCTTTACCATTGCTTTGCATCACTCTTTTGCTCAGAGAACTGTTTTAGAAATTCTTACATTGATATAAGGCCTGATTCTTTTTTTTTTTTTTTTTTTTTTCAGATTTTCTGTTCAGTACCATAATCAAGTCATATTGTGTCTATCACCTTTTCTCAACTTCTCTTCCAGTACTTCACTCAGTACTTGGCAAGAAGTAATTTTCAGATTCTTTTTATTGCCTTGGAAAGCCAGCTATTTTTTACTGTCAGCTGTTTATTTGTAGGATTTTCCTCTTTGTGTTATAGACAGAACACAACAAGTGAAGAGAAACAATGTGAAATCCTATGCAAAGAGACAAGATAGACCTTTAGAGGCACTGCTTGGCATTTACAATATAAAGAAGGATGTATAAAGTCTCTAGAAAGATAAATGGATAGTTTTTCATACAAACTGGGTACTGCCATGAAATTGTTTCAGTGTTTGCTTTCAATAATTAAATAATATTGTCTCATTACTAAATTCTGAAATACAGTCCATTAAAAATTAATTTACTAGCCTATAGCACAGAAATCGAGTTATGGTGTTGTGCTGAATAATGGAGACCCTGGCAATAACTAATTAATTGGCAGTAAGCTGACTTTCTCCAGTTACTACTAAAAATTGATTAGCATTTAAGGCTGACTGCATATAAATCACTAGTGCAAGATATCCTCATTTCAGAAGTAATCAGTATGAATTTAGACAGATTTTTAAAGTAAATGTTAAGTCTGTGTTGTTATTCTCTGGATGATAAAGCTGACCTCCTTATCTTTTGTTAGAGCCAAGTATCAAACCAGGTGATGTACAGCTTTAGAAGATATTCTGTATTTTGTATTTATAGCTATGAATACCATTTCAAGTGACAGTGGAATATCCTGTGGATCCATTTATGATCTTAGAGCAGAATTCACAGAAATAGTATAAAAGATCAGCTCTACAAAATGACCACAAATGCAAGGTTATATTTCCAATAATTTTTTCTATGACAATCTGCTATGATTGATTCATGGATTATTTATATTTAGACACTGTTAGATTTTAACAAATCACTAATGGTTTAGAATTTTTTTCTGTATAAATGCAATTTGATCCCTTTCATTTGTGTTTGTAATCTTGTCCCTTGTTTGTTATTGTCAGATTTGTTGTTCAGAAATAAAACTTTATGGAATTCCTAAATACTTAAGAAATACTCAGGAATGACTTCCAGTCATCCATGCATACTTATTTTCTCAGAATCCAGTTTTTGCCTGTACATCTATGGTAAAAAAAAGGTCTTTTAAATTACATAGTAAAGGATGACACATAAATAGTTAACAGCTTATACAGGACTGGAGAAAAAGTGGAGTAGATAGCCACTCTCCACAAGAAAAAACAGATGCAAAATGATGGATTTTCAGAGTTTTTTTAAATCTGATCACTATTTTTCCTTGGATTATATTGCAAATTTATATGAATGAGTAATCAAATCCCCTAAGTATCTTTCTGGGAAGCCATGAAGTTAATGGGAGACAGGGATAAAAAATATTCCTTCTCATCTCCATGTAAGATGTCATTAGGTTCTGTCCTCCACTGTGTAAACAAAACTTTCTGTAAAACTAAAATGTAGGTGAAAATGTTTCGAATGAAAAACTGGGCACAAGCAGCAGTGTAGAGCTGTATCAGTCAGGAACAAGAAAGATATACCTGGTAGATCAAAATCTAAGTTATGGGACCTGCTTTTACCCCATGAAAGTTCCAGAACTTGGAATTAAAACTCAGATTTCAGCCTCATAATACAAAATTAATAATGTACATATTAAAACAAGTAAAATGTTATAAGATATTAAGTAATAAAATATTTTAATTGAACCATATCCTAATGTATTTTGTTATATATATCGTTATCTCTGTAAAATGCAGTTTTTCAGTAAGCACAGAACTATATTGACAGAAAATTACTTAAAAATTGTAGTGAAGTGGTCCTATCATGAAGGATTTTCCTGCTTTGCAGTAGAGTCAAGTTCTGTCAGTCTGCAAACACACTATCAAAGAAATAGCATGATCTGTAGATATTTTCATGCTCATAAAGGTTCAAAAAATCATGTCAGTGATAGAAAGTCAATGTCATTTGATCACAGGAGACTGATTTCTCGGATTAATCAGTCATTCCTATTTTACGAGGTCTTGAACAGTTTTCTAATTTTTACAGAACACAATGAAAAACAAATTTTGGAATCCTACTTTCTGTGTTTGTACCATAAATCCATGAATTTTTTTCCAGATGTTAGTGTGATTTCTTGCAACCAGACATATTTAATACTCTATTTGTTTAATAGCAATTCTAGGAAATCATGCTCTCATACCTTTTTCGATAAGAAATAAGATTTATGAGTTAGTGTAAAGCTTCTGTTTCAGCCTATCAGAATTTAATTTTTTAACTGTGAAACTCAGAATGCACATTGTGTGTCCCAGGATGGGGCAGAACCCTATTTCTACATTTATCCTAAATGTCTTCCTCAGATCCTGTTACTGGTTGGGGCCATTGATTCTAGGATGTGCCCACTTCACAATTATTTTCAAGGCTTATTTTTATAGCATTGTCTTGGCTTAGAAAACAACAACAAACTTCAGTCTTACTCCTTTTGCAGTTATCACCGGACAATCACAATACAAATATATATCTTATTAATGACAGTGTACATCACTGAAATGTTAACCTTCAAACCAATAAGTCAGATTCAATGGATCATTTCAGCACAGGCTTCTGCATTTGAAATGACTTTTCCCTGTCTGAGAAAAATTGACACTGTCCCATTTAAGTCACAGTTTTTCAGCTTAGATGGTCACATACAATCAGTCAATGCAATTTAGACTGGCATTTATGAAGGCAAAAGAAAAAAAAAAAGTCCCACTGGAGTTCAAACAAAAGCATAAAATATAATCATAGTAGTATGGGCAAAGATATAACATCTGGAAGAAGAGCATGCAGCTGAAATGAAGATGGCTTGTACAAACCAGAAGTTTGATGGTGAAAATTTTCCCCTTTATTTCTAGGAAGGGAAAAAAAACAGAAGGAAACTTGCAGCATTTCATTAAATATTTTGTTGTGACTTCCCTTAATGACTTGGGTTAAGGAAATCAAAGAATAGAAGTAAGACAAGAGAAAAGAGAAAAAAGAAAACAAATAATATTTTTCCTATGCACATTTGGAATTTCAGTCAGGGCTTTTACATCATCATAGAAAAAATTTACAAAGAAAATGGGGCAGCTCAGATGAATATTTGTGTATGATTTCCTTATTTCAGGAAAATAGGTCTTTATGAACATAAATACGATTTATTAAGTCTGCTTTCATATGTTGGGGGACCATTTGGATCTGAACTTTACAGATGCCTTATTCTCTGAGGCAGATGCTGGAAAACTTCATCTGAAGTCTTGAAACCATGTGTTGCCTGTTCATGTGTGACTGTGAGATCTGTGTGCATACGTGATGGTCATGTAAGACCACATAAGATGGTAAGAGATAATGATAAGTCTCTCTTTGTCCTGAAGACAAGCAATATGGAAAACCATGAGATGATAGACTTAGGCTACAGGTGTCTCAGTTCCTCTCCTTCCCTGGAAAAGCATGAAGGTGGTGGCAAGAGCTAAGAAAATTCCCTTTAACATCTGCAGTTATGATGCACTTTAAATAAGTGTTGTACTATGATGTGGCTTAAAGTATTAAGTGGTAGTAAAAGTTCATCTGAAAGTCAATTTGTTTTTATCCCTTACACTTTAATATGTAACTATATCATTATATCACTATTTTAACAAGTAATGTAATACCATTCTTTATCCAAACATCTGTCTCTATCCAAGTTTGATTCCTGTCTTCAGGCTATGCTTAGTATGTGCAAGTTTATCTTTTAATTACCTTCACACTGCTTCTAGACTTTCTAAGAAAAATACTACATAGATTTCATAGCATGAGTTTATGCATTAAAAACTTGTTCACTGGTGATCCAAACTTATTTATAGATTAAAAATGACACTATTTCACCTAACCTATGAACAAGAATAAAAGTACAAGAGCATGCACCCTACCATTCTGACTTTTGAAAGAAAAAAATGAGAGGATGTGCCCGTTTGAAATGTCACCACACCATATTTCCTTCAGTCTTAACTTTTTTTAAGCCAGTACTTTCTACATTCCACACTTCCCAGCAATGATGTGTCAGTGCTATTACAGTCCTCAGTGTTGCTGAGCCTCCTCATTTTCCCCTTTTAACCTGAATGTTTGCCAGCAAAGATGTCTATAGCCTGTAGTCCTGTTTGAAAATAACCAGCCATCAAAGTTGTAGCTCAGGGAAAATGAAGAGGAAACAATATATCTTTATATAGTTGTAAAAGTCAACAATATCTTCTCCAAGCTGAATAAAAATATCCTTCCACTTAGCAGAGGGGATGTGGAGTTATGAGTCTACTGTAGTTCACATAAAGGAGACCTTGTTCTAAACAGCTCCCTACACTCCTAAAGCATATTTAAGCTAAATGATTTATTGGTTTCAGGGAGGAAAACTTATGATAGATTAAGCAGTGTTCTATTGAATGCTGAGGAAAACCTCTCACCTTCAGAGAATAAACTCCTAAAGAAAAGGGAGGATTAAATTGTAGCTTACATTAAAGTAGATCAAGGGGCTTATTCTTCACTTACACTCCAATGAGATGGAGAAATCCCAGGCTCTATTTTTTGATAAAACTTTCATTAAATTAAAATATTCCAGTTCGTCGTCTTCCACAGATATATAATTTCCTATTG
Source organism: Phaethornis superciliosus (assembly GCA_023637945.1). Taxonomy (NCBI): domain Eukaryota; kingdom Metazoa; phylum Chordata; class Aves; order Apodiformes; family Trochilidae; genus Phaethornis; species Phaethornis superciliosus. The sequence continues at coordinate 4,009,101 of JAJQWJ010000011.1, forward strand.
AAGTTCTGACCTTTGAATTCCAGTACATGTTTCTATGTTTTGTTCTAGTTTCTATGCAGTAATAAGATCTTTGCATATCAAACATGCAACTAATCAGGATGCTCAGTGTTGGTTATAATGTTTGGGACAGCATATGGTTATTATACACAATTTTAGGTTAAATTCCAAATACTAAACATTTCAAGTAATTAATGCATTGGGTTGAATTTGGATTAATTTGTGGATACATATTCTGTTTGGAAAATTTGAATCCGAATTATGATGCTGCTGGACTTCAAATTCAAATCCATCCTTTGAACTGAGCCTGGTTTATATTTATTTAGAGGAAACAAAACAAACAAAAAACCCACAGTTTCTCTGAGACTTCTGATCTTTCAAGTTCTAGAATTTGGGGCAGTTCTGCATTAGAACTCTCCCACTTTTTCATAGGAGATTGCCCTGGCATCCTTTGACTTTGATACTGGAAACAGCAGACAGTGCCCAGAGAGAGTTTTATTTTCCTGGGAGCATGTCTAAAATGAAAGCTTGTGCAAGTTCTCCTCTTCTATACTTATCCTGTGAGAATGCCCTCATCTAAACATGCCAGCCACATCAAGCTTCCTTCAGATGTGTAGGCAAACAGAATATTGTCTTCATCACTCACAGAAGCTGGAAGGGGAAGGATGTTTAGATAGGCAGTTTAGCAAGACTGCCAATTTAGAAAGTCCAAGAAACAGCACCTGAAATGGTAGGTGTTCATGGTGTCTCAGCTGTTAGGTAGGACTTTCCTCAATCATTCTTTTAGCTTCGACTTCTGTGCTTTACCAAAAGGGCATCTCAGGTACTCAAGTGAGCTTCTTGCTGTCTGCCAGCCTTTCTTCAGATGAAGAACTGCCTGCCAGATGGTTCTCATGACTCACAGGCTTCTCAGGCAGAGTGAGAAAGAGGGAGAACAGAGAATGCACATTCATTAGCTTTTACACAAGCTTTTCACAGATCGAGACATACACAAAGATGCTACCTCACTTTTCCAGGGGTGGGAGGCAGACAACTGGAGATTTCATCATCAGCTGGAAAAGTCTTACAGAAGTCTTGAGTCGTCTTGGCTTATGAGCTGACTACCATACTAACCCTGAAATTGTGCAGGATGTTGTCCACACACTCAGGAAGGAATTTATAGAGCAAGTTTAGTCATGATAAAGCAAATTGTATTAAAGTAACAAACTGAGTACTGAAGTGGATACAGCAGGAATGACCAATGGCTTCCAGAGTGTGAATTAAGTTATAAGCAAAGGAAACACAGTAGAAGACATCTCAGATGTGCTGATTTGAATTCAATTTTCTAGCCAAGGATTTTAAAACAGTCATTATAAGCCAAAAGAAGAAAAAATGCTGAACAGAAAAAACATTCAGGGCTGCTTAAAAGTGTGGAGTACATTTCTCACTGAGAATGATGTGCAAAGTCTCACAAAATCTCTCACAAAATGCTCACTTATACATGACCAGGTTGAACATATGTAAACCAACCATTTAGTTAATGTGCAACAAACTCCCTGCATCAAAGATGTTACAGTTATGGAACTTCAGAGCCCTTTCAGATTGGAGGTCCAGATTTGGTGTCCTTGGGTTCAGAATTTAGGAGCATCACCTAGAGATGAGACTACATTCATGGTGAAGGAAACATCACCAGGTTTCAATAGCAGTGAAAATTATTGTCCTTCCTCATTAAGAAATATTCTGAACTGGGGAAACCTTTCCACAAAGGAAAATACAGTGAATTACAATAAATATTTTTGATTCACCATTCCTCACTACAGTGATCATATGTCAGAAAGCTCTCGACAGAAAGATTAAATTCTGCTTTAAAACAACCAGTTAAGTCTGAGATCTTAATTTTCACATTATCTGGAACCAGACCTACAGCCTCCTGAGACACTTTATTTCCTTTGAAATGTAAGTAATTAGAACAAAGTATTTCTGAGGATCTTCATTCCATATAAAAGTTCATTATGATAAGATTGCTTAAACACAAGAACAGAGGAACAGCAATGTGGGCAAATTTCCATCCCTGCATATTTTCTGAACTTGTCTCAGGAAGCTGGTATAGACATATCATACCTGTATATCTACATAGAAAGAAACTATTATAGAAAATTAGTATAAATATTTATAAATTTTCAGGTACAGTTTGAAACTTTCTTTGTAGATACCTGCTACAAAGAATATAGGATGCCTGCCTTAGAATGGAAAGCACTATAAATTTTTATTAGATGAATCAGAAATTTTTTCATTCTGTGGGCAGTGTCAGTTTATAAGAAGTACAGATTACTATCTGCTATAACAAGGAGCATTAACTATGATTAATGAGCTGACTTTCAAAGTCAGAGCAACTCCACAGTATAATCTTTTGTCCTCAAAGACAATTTTTAAGGAAACTTTTAAATATTAAATAGTTCATCAGCCTTCTGAAGATGGTGCTTTCTGAATGTGTTTGGCAATTGCTTTTTAGACTTAAATTGAAAAAATAAGATCTGGTTGTCCAGTTACATTATGTGAACAGAAATGTAATATGTATGTTAATGTAATTGCATATTGGGAAAACTCAGGTTGTGTAAAGACAGTCATGATTTTGTTAAATGTATTTGAGCTGATCTATACCCGAGGAAGTTTTGGGCTGTTGTTCACTTTTTAATTGGCAAAAAAAAGAGAATGTCATTGAATAATTTCCTTTAAAACAGGATTACTGACCTTGTGATTAAGGCAGAGTCTGAAGATCAAACACACCTGGGAGGAACTCCACTGCTCATGAATGCAGAAGTTTCTATCCTACCAGAGCATGTTAAAATGTCATGTTTCTGACTTACCAGCCAGGGCTATAAGGTTAGCTGAGCTCGTGTAGCTTAATTTCAACATGAACTGAGGAAAAGAGGTCGATAATGTTAATCATTTAGGGCTTAGAATGATATTTTCAAATGTAACTCTTGACACTTTTATAGAGCTCTTCAAAACTATTCCAGCATCTGGTTCTCCCTCAGAAATCTGAACTGAATAGTTACTGTATAAAACAGTCACTGGTTTATAGCATTTTGCATTATACTGTCAGCAGATCAAATACATGAACTGTTCCCATAAGAGTGAGTAGAACGTGGCTGTCCTCACCCAACTACCCAATATCCAATGTGTGCAATGTTCCTAGGGCAAGATATGAAATTAACCCACATGGACAGTACTGCCAGTGAAAAACATTTTAATTATTATATATGTAAATGTACAAATAGATATGCACATAAATGAAAGCTATTTTTTGCTCTGTTTTAGAAGAAGGAGATAGGTTCTATCTTTGTATATATGTATTTCTCAAGATGTAATAATTTGAATGGAGCTCATCAGGGCATCCAAAGCAAACTAGTCTGTGTTCTCTCCTGAAAGCACACCAACTATTTTTTGAGCTTGTCCACAATGTATTTTCTCATCTGCTGGCTGTCCAGAAACCCCAGATGGGTGAGATGGATTTATTTATGTGCAGTGAGTGATATGTATTTCAGCATCTTGATGAATTTACTCAGTTCTGAATTTTGGACCTACTAAGACAATCCCAAACATCTAAGTTACCATCTTCTTAGTAATTTTAACATACTCTATGCTGTATTGCATTGAGCTACAGGAACTATAACATATGGGAACCACAGCAACAATACCCTTCTCAGATACTTTCTGAGCAATATCTTGTTCATTTTCTTCCCCAAATTGTTTGAAATTATGTGTTCACTTACACAGACTATTTACAAAAGCAGCATAGGTAAAAACAACACATTTTTCTTGCTTCCATTAGTTTATAATTTCAACTTCTCTTTCAGGGAGACAGGCATTTCAGGGTAAAGCCAAGCAATACAGCAGTATTAATTCAGAATTTAGACTATATTGTCATTTAATATGAAAAATGCTTTCTTGTATTGCTTCCTGAAATGCATTTTTTTTGTATTTTCGGAAGAGCTCTGAAATGCAAGTGAAAGGTGACAAAGAAATGGGAGTGACTGTAGTTACCATTTTATGCTTTCTTATATCAGTTTTCTCTTTTTTTTTACACCCTCCTGAAATATCAAGATGGGTGACCTCCTGTTCAGGGATGTGATTTTGCAAAAGGGAATTAAACATAGGAAAAAACTATCAAGTCTTTTTGACATTTCCCATTCATCACAGGATCAGAAAAACAACGGTGGCCACAATTGTAAATGTGCAAAGCCCTGTGGTTTATTTCCTCAAACTTTTATTTAGTTTTTAAACAAAACCCAACAATGGTAGAAAAATGCAATACACTGTGTGACTTATGTTGCCAATAAAAGCCCATGGGATTTAAACTGCTGTGTGAAGGAGGCCATTTACATGTTAAGAAGCCATTTATGATATGAATAAAAGTCTTGAGGATTTACTTTACAATGTGTGGGAAGCCATTTATGATGTTAAGAGTCAATTTACAATGTCAACAATTGTGTTAGCAGTAAAAATGCAAAGCTGGTATATAAAGTTGATTTTTTCACCCCCCTTGTGTTGTTGATATTTCCCTGGCAGTTATCCATGCCTCATCCACATGGATTCTCTGGTATATGTTTTAAATGAGACAGATATGGCATGAATTGTTTTCTTATGTGAATTATTCTAGAAGAAAAACTATTTATACAGATATATTCTGGATATTTTTTATAGTGTAACAAAGCAGTTTCTTTACAATTTGGCTACAGCACCTAAGATATTCCCAGGCTTTTTAACCCCTATTTCGTTAAATCAGTTATCACAGCTAAGGACACATCGGTCATTTTCTGGTTCCTGGCATAAAGAACATGTCTGAAATCTTAAATACACTGAGCTGTGAGTGGAAATATTGTCTGAACTTACTCTGAAATTTAGCTTTTCAGATTTTTGTTTTGCTTAAATGTTCTTTACTTTCCTTCTTATAACCAACTGACCAAAGTTTGTGAATAAAGATCAGTTTTTTTAATGCCATATTTAAAGACTCTAAGAATTAAATTAGATTTTAAAAGGCCTAAAAGGCTATTAAAAATAGGGATTTTGGGGTATATTTGCAACAGAATCCCAAATGTAGTGTAAGTCAATAGCTAATACAAAATATTCAATTAAACACTTAAAACTTTAAATTTTTAAAACCAGAAGTTTTCTGCCATAAGAAGAACATCAGCAATTATATTCTTCTGGTTATGCTTGAAGCAGATGATATATTCATGAAGTTACACGTTCCCAAGACCAGCTCATCAGTGCAGCAAGCCAGGGAAACAGGCTCTAAAGATTATGAAATACACGGATAGAAGAATCATATTTTTGTATCCCACATTAAGTTATGACAAGCAAAGGTTGGGAAATACTTTAAAATAAATTTTGAAAGAGTAAGTATAAAAAATAAGCAAGTACCTGAACTTACCTGCTGGGTTTTCAAGGCCAGATAGGAAGAAGTTGCCATTGCCAAGTTTATTCTGAGTCAAATAATAAGTACCTTTTCCCTGTGCTCTCATTTCAGTTTTATAGTATGTGTCATACCCCATCCTGTTCACTTCATCAGCAATCAGAAAGCCAACAATTAAGAAAAAATAGCATAGTGACAGCACAGTACCCAAAGAAAGTAGCACTCCAGTTGAGATGTCAGCAAGACTGGAATTCTGACATGTGTTGGCAAAATAAACTTGAAGTCATGGCAACCGATCAGATTTGCGATTTTTATTACTGATTTTAGCAGAATTAATACAACACTACTGAAACTTCAACCTCTACCAGCTTCTTCAATTACACAGTAAATTCCCTGACATCTTGAAGTTACAATCAAAAGTGACAAATGTTTTTTGGAAAGTGCATTTTTTGTTATGTTGAAAGTCACCTGCAGGGAGCTGCTTGGCTACGTATCTGTACTAGAAAATAGTCAGAAATTGAGTAAACAGAGCACTCAGCCTCAGTTTTGCCTCTATGTAGGAGTTATGAGTACAAGAGATCCATGCTGATCTAACATCTATCTTGAAAGATACCAAATGTATCTGGCTCTGAGAAAGGATGGAGAGAACGCTTAAAAGGCTGCACCTAATGGAGTGCCTGATTCTATCTAGGACACAGCTTAGGACACATTCTTCTCTCTGAGGTCAATTTGGTACAGCACCACTTATTCTTAAAACTGCTAAACTTCCTTATTTCTCCAGAAGAGACTGGGGATGGAAAAAACTGCCTTATGGGAAAATCTGCTGGCTTTTCCTAGCCTCTAAAATGTACCTGGGGATTGTGGGCTGAGACCAGCAAGTGCTACATTCACACCAGTGGCACATGTCAAGGGCTGAACCCTTGTGGGTGAGGACAGGGGTGTTAAAATTGCCTCTCATGGTATTCAGGGGTTACTGTAGACATACTCCATGGGCCAGGAAATGCATGGTAAGCTTTACAAAACACTAAAGATAGTCTTCAAATATTAATCACCTGCTATGAAATTGCTGTGAGGACCTGTGAAATTTAACCTTTCTGTGGAATAAATTCCTCTTCATAACTTTGAGAAATTCGTAACTCTGTAGATTTCCTGGCTGAAAAGATTCTACTTTCTATCTACAACCTTTGTATGGATAAAGCCATTTCTAGCTTTAGACAGAGGAGATCATCAGAGACAACAACATGACCACAGCTCCCTTCCTGCTTTCCTGGTGGCAATGTTATTTGCCATTTTCCATGCTCTTCTGATACCTCCACAGCTCATCCCTCCCTTTCCCACCTCTCCCCAGCTTTTTCCTCACAACAGGAAAGTTCAGGTTCTATCTGCTCAGAAACCCAGAGTGTGTTCTGTTCTCTCATGTGTTCACTTCCCAAAGACAACAAGAAGGTTACACAGCAAAAATGAAACATTTTTCACATAGAATTAAACCTCTGTCACCCTTTAAGACTGTGGTAATTTTTCTTCTAATCTGTAATTACTCTTTTTCATTTCTTGATCCTTTGAGTTTGATTATGATTATGATTATACTACTTACACTTGAAATGTCATAGGGGATTAAAAGTTCCAGAGAGAAATATCCACTTTCTTTTAAAGAGGCAAATGTAGCATAATCAGTCATGTCTTTGAAAGCCATTTTCTAAATCTGTAGTAGGCATCAGACATAATTCCAACGGTGTTAGTAAGGTCATGTTGCCAGCACTACAAATTAATGAAGCTTTACTGAAGAACTATATCAGTTTACATCAATGTGCATTTGCCCAAAATCTCAGACTTTGTTGTGACAGAGGTCATATATGAAAGTTATGGGAAGATAAAGGAGAGAGAGAGAAAGATTAATTCAAACTTATGTGCCATCTAGTGATGTTCCCCTAAGTGAGATGTCACAACATCAAAGACAAATGAAGCATTAAAATCACAATTTCCAAGTAACAAAGTTGCAGTGAAGTGAGATTCTAGTGGACCATGCCAGGTTCAAGAAAATCTGTTGCATATTAACACAAGGAGTAAAGTAATTAGGGAAGGAGTCAGACAATAATGAGACAAAAGTGTGCTGAAACCATCATCCTGTCTGCTCCCACTCTGGCCCTTTCCAGGAACAAAGGAGTGACCAGAAAAAGCAATGGATTGAATTTGAGAAGCAGGAGTTCACTTCTTGGTTTCAGCCCAGGTTCTCTGTTTCTCTGGGAAAGCCTCAAAATTTATTCCATGTGCCATTCTCAGGCTTCCAAGGCTGTAAGAGCATTTCTCTGTCTCACAGGGATAAGATCCATTAACAATTGCAAAGTGTTCAGCTACTTGCTATTATAATTAACAGGGTTGTATGCAATGGGCACAAAGACCAGGGCTTTTAAAAAAGATATTCAAAGATATTTTGGTGTTTAACAATGCAGAGCAATAAATTAGAATCTGGGAAGTTACAAACTTTTGAATATCCTTTTCTATAAAAATACGTTGGTTTGAGCTATTGTTTTCTTCAACTGATTTAAAAATCTCTCTCATGAGTGGCAACAACAAAAAAAATTGACTTAAAACTTGTCTTGGAAAATAAGTTTCAAGGTTTAGGGTTCAGTTTCAGTGACAGAGCTGTGTTTTGCAAAACTAACCATCCCAACATAAGCAGTGCTGCAAGGCTCTGATCTGTTACTTGAAGATTTAATGTTTCCCAGCTGAGGGGCACCAAGCACATATGCTTTATTTTATTTAGAGCACAAAGTCTGCACTGACTTATGTACAGAATTAAGTATATTGTATAGTAGTCTTATTATAACAGATTACTTTGTACTGTCACTGATTCTTTCATTCATTTATCTACATCTCTCACTTCAAAGCAGATCATGACTAAAGAAATTAAAAGTTATTTGGCTTTGCTAATATAACTGATGTTAATAAATTTTGTGAGTTAATTTTCTAGCAATATGCTGATCTTTAAGTTGCTTATCCTGTTTATCATACTTAAAAAATTATTTATTCTATATTTAATTGCCACATGTTTCAAAGAAGAGATGCTTCAGTAGGGCAAACCATACATGATCTCCACACACACCAAAGTGTTATCCTAATGTTATAGTTCAAACTTTGTGACTTACAGACACTGAACAGTAAGAAAGAAATCAGCCTTTTCACCTCAAAAGTATTAGCTCATTTCTCAGTCCTTGACTGCTGTTATGCATTAACTCATATGATAGGAAATTTAGTACATAAGAAAGTCTAAACCTTATTATTTAATTCAGATATATATTGGTGAAATGTAGAACCTAATTTAATCCTAAATTAAATAAGAAGAAAACCTATGAATTAGATTAAATTATGCTGCTTATTATGAAGTGGAAAACCAGGTCTAATCTTTTTATATAATTGCTTCTTTCCCTGGCAATCGTTCTTCAAAGTGCTGAAAGGCTGGTTCAATTGTTTTGCACTGAAAATTTCATTTAGATTTTGTCTGGATGAAAAGAATGAAATATTTCATTTCTAGCTACACTTTTCAATTTTCTCAGAAAACCTTATTCTTATTAAGTTAATTTCAAAATAGAAACAAGAGCACGATTTTGATAGAAGGAAATACAGATGAAATTAATTTGCAAGGCAAATATTTTCAGGTCTGGTTTTGCATGGCAGACAACATAAAGAGAGAGAAAGAAGAAAATAAAAGAAAATAATTCCTCTCTTTTTTATAAATTTGGAAAACACATTGTAATAGGTCTTCATCTGGTACTATGTTAAGTTTTATGCCTAAACACCATTTCTCTATGAACTGTTGTTATGATTACTAAAAATCCAGATATATTTTGCCTCATCCACTAACCAAGACTTTGTACTCCGACAAAAATCTTTTAGCATCTCTGATTTTATCCTCTCCTTGAAAAGACCTGAAATGAGCCTCTTGAGATAAATGGGAAGATTCCCATTCAGTAAAGATGAATATTGGGAGCTACATAATACTACTACATAAACCTTGTTTGGGATGTTACAGTAAAAAATTCTATGAGAATCAGGAAATTTAGTGCGCATTTCTCACAGTTTCTTTGCTTAGTATAAAGTGAAGTGTATAAATATGATTTAAGAAGAGTCTGTCAGGCCTGTATGACCCATAGGAGAAAAACATAAACATGAAGAGAACAACAAAATTAAAATGTAATGATACTTTCAAATGTATTTAATGAAACAAATACTTTGTTGAGCCCTCATTGATAAATCCCATTCATATGATATTCTTCATATTTTTACCTACACTGTCAAAAATTATAATGCTTTTAACAATACCTGCATTTAAAATTATTCAAATAAGTGGTACTCTTCAGAGTACCTATATATTTTCTTCCACTCATTTGTATTCTGTGAGGAGTATCATGTATATCCTAGTAAAGATGTGGTGGTGTTATATTGGAACTAAAATAGTACATTTACCACGAGACTCAATTTTCAGTCATCTTGAAATTTTAAGAAACAGATACCACATTCTCAAAATCTTTAGCTCTGTTTTTTATGTAATTTCACAGAAGTAAAAAATCAGATAGTGATATCCTTGCCACAGACAAGTCAGTGTTTATGACCAAGATTCAATTTTCCTTTTCCTAACCATAAGAAATTACTTAAACTCATATTACCTCTTACAAAATGGTCTTCTGCTCAGACAGAAGATACTCTGACATGGCTATACAAGGAACCATTTGTACCCATAATGAAAAACCATCCTCTGCTTGACTGAGAGCAAAGACCTACAGCAAGTCCTTGTTTTCAAAGCACTGTTGTGTTCAAGTTCTATCACAAGTTGATGTAGCTTTGATCAGCACTATAATGTTTTGGCTGGGGAAATTCTCTGAGTACATGAAAAATCCATGCTCTGGTCTCCTGGGAATGTTTACTTGAGAAACAGAGAAGACTTCAGAACCATAAAACTCCACAGTAATCTCATCTAAGATACAGGAGCTCTGCTATAAATCATTGGAAATTGAACCCAGGGCTCTCACAGCCTAAGCAAGCATTTATTTATTGAATTCTTAAGGTGAATATCCAAAAGCAATGATGGTTACTGGTCTTTTTAATCCCTCCCTCCCTCCCTCCCTCCCTCCCTCCCTCCCTCCCTCCCTCCCTCCCTCCCTTCCTTCCTTCCTTCCTTCCTTCCTTCCTTCCTTCCTTCCTTCCTTCCTTCCTTCCTTCCTTCCTTCCTTCCTTCCTTCCTTCCTTCCTTCCTTCCTCCCTCCCTCCCTCCCTCCCTCCCTCCCTCCCTCCCTCCCTTCCTTCCTTCCTTCCTTCCTTCCTTCCTTCCTTCCTTCCTTCCTTCCTTCCTCCCTCCCTCCCTCCCTCCCTCCCTCCCTCCCTCCCTCCCTCCCTCCCTCCCTCCCTCCCTTCCTTCCTTCCTTCCTTCCTTCCTTCCTTCCTTCCTTCCTTCCTTCCTTCCTTCCTTCCTTCCTTCCTTCCTTCCTTCCTTCCTTCCTTCCTTCCTTCCTTCCTTCCTTCCTTCCTTCCTTCCTTCCTTCCTTCCTTCCTTCCTTCCTTCCTTCCTTCCTTCCTTCCTCATTTTTGTGTATGTTCATTTGGGGTTTTTTTGTTTATTGAATACCTTAAATCAAAGAAGTTCCTTTTAAATACCATCTTTTTTACTTTGCAATTTCAACAATCATCTTCAATTGGACAGAATATTTCACATCACACACACACATGTATGTAGGATTTTCAGCTTCATCCAATATATCCCTTTCTGAGTTTTAGGCTACACAGTTCAATTATTCATGCAATCTGGCTCTGCACACTTCCCACAATGAAAAATTAATCCTTCTATTTGAAAGTGATCTGCAGTCCTTTATAAAACATGGGTGTAAACAGGAATATCTGCCTCAGAAAAAACAGTGCATCTTGGAAAATTTTTGTCAGTGGAAAATACAATCTACTGTGTTAACTTACCAAGCATCCTTACAAAAATTATATTATTAAAATAGAAAATTGAAAACCTTATTCTTTGTCTTTTTTAGCTGCTTTAAATACATTTAGATTCCACATCCTAAAAAAACAAACAAACAAACAAAAAACTTTTTAAAAATTTAAGTGCCCCAGATTCTTGTAGTCATTGAAAATCTAGAGCATTTTAATAGCTTCCTTATTTATACCACTTTTCTACAAATATTCTCAGTGGGAATACCCACAGTCAGTGCAGTAAGACCTTCACACATCCTGCTAATGCCTACAGCTCATTATTAATGCAGCATTTACCCTTTGAGATTTGCTGAACTAATCAAAAGTAATGTTAATAATTGGTAAGCTGGGATTGCTGCTGGACGAAGAACACTGCACACAAATTAGTGTTTGCTTAACTTCTGAGCCCAACAACAAAAGGAGATCTTCCCATCTCCTTGGAATCTCTCTTAGTTCTGGTTTTTGGTTTGTTTCTTTTTCAGATCAGCCCACTAGCTCAGAGTGATACTGAGAAAGCCCATGCACAAAGTTAGAATAGCAAATAGTTTTAGCATCTCTCCTGCCAAGAAGTCTTTGGGAGATCTTAGAGCACCTTCCAGTGCTGTTTTTTCAAAGGACACAGTGATAGGACAAAGGATAATGGCTTTAAATCTGAAGATGGGAGATTTGGATAGGATATTAGGAAGAAACTCTTTAGTGTGGGGGTGTTGAGACAATGGCACAGATTGTCCAGAGTAGTTGTGGCTGTCCCATGCCAGGAATTCTTCAAGGCCAGGTTGGATGGGGCTTGGAGCAACCTGGTATAGTGGGAGCTGCCCAGGGCAGGGGGTTGGAACTGGATGTTCTTTAAGGTTCTTTCCAACCCAAGCCATTCTATGATATGATTCTATGAAATTCAATGACTGCTGATCCTTTAGTGATGAATGGTTTGTGGTGTTAGGTGTTACCTGACTCTCACAGTGGAAAAGATGGGAATGTGTTATGACAAAGGCAACAAGAAGTCATTGTATAGGTCTTCTAACCAACCTATACAGCCTACATCTTTACTTCACCTGAACAAGGTAACATCACTAGTAATTATACTCTATTCTTCATTATATACCCTACCTGCTAGCATATCTCAGCTCGTTTTATTTAGGGAAAAATAATGCCTAAAATATTTATTAATAGTAACAGTCACTGGGCATAATTCCTCTCTCCTTTATATCTTGGAAAGAAATGTGAATTTATGGAATTTATAAAAGGGAATGAGCAAAAAATGTATAAAGCAAAAATGTTTAATGTGGTGCTTTTCATTTAATGCTGTGGTATTTTCTTCTCCTAAATGCCTGCTGTCCTTTGTTGCCATACACTGAAGCATTGTTGCCATACACTAAAGAGCTGGCTTGGGACTCAGGAAACCTGATTTCAGTTCATAGCATTTCCATTGCTCTACGAAGTGACCTTGAACAAATTAAGTTCTTTTTTACTCCCTAGTTTCACCATCCGTTAGAAAAGCCTCAAGGATAATAATAAGTGACCTTTTAATAAAATACTGAGAGCTGTAAATTTGCTAAGTACAATGTGTGATATTATTGATACTGTCATAATCATAATTATTTTCAGAAAATCGCTATTGATATGGTTAATAATAGATTGTGCTGAAAGCTGTACATTTGCTAAGTACAATGTGATATTATTGATACTGTCATAACCATAATTATTTTCAGAAAATCGCTATTGGTATGGTTAATAATATATAGTACTGATACTTAGCAAAAGTCAAGCTAAGATGCAAAATGTGGATTGCCACTTATGTGAAAATATCCAATCAATAATTATTTCAGCTTTCTCTGTCCCCACCATTCTCTTCCATAGAGTTTCAGCTGACAGAATATTTCAGACTAATGGACCCAGAAAGGTCAGAGGCAAAAAGAAAGATATCCACTTTTGTCTCTGAAGACAACTTGTTATACAGCAAAATCCAACAACAAAAAACCCCAATTTTGCAGTGATTACAGTCTTTGTCAACAAATCCTTCTGCCCATCTCTTACTGCTAACAAGAGAGCCATAATCACTGCTGCAGTATAAGTATTATTAAAGACAAATTGAGAAATGCTTGGGCTCTGTCTCTTCCGCTCCCCACACCCAACCCAAATCTGAGTGAGTGAGTAAGCAGTGAAAGGAAAGGATATTTTGCATCTGAAGTCAGAAATAGCTGTTAAAGCAAGCCATACTTACACATTTTTAAAACAACAGTTTGAATGTTTCCCAAGAAGGCATTTCAGTAATTATAAGCATCTATAAATATTTCAGAGCTGCAAGACTAGAAAGCCTTTAAACTCTAGGAGAAATGATGAAAAAGCACCACATTTCTCTGGAGTGGTATCCCACAGGCTATTGTAAAGACCCTCACAAAAGTTAATGGGACTAACTGTGGCCACGGTTGATAAAACAATGCAGTAGGTTTATAGCCACTAAAACTGTTATGGATCTGCTCTATGGTTTAGCATTCCACAAAGCATTAGTATTCATCCACCATTAATTCAGACACCTATTTAAATTTCCTCCCTTTATACATCTACTCTCCCTACGTTCCTGCTCCAGTGAGGCACTTCCAAGGAATCCCTCAGTTGTTGGCTGAGTAAATTACCAGCTGGGACAGCTGCTATCTGTCCACTGGATGTCAAGGGAGCATAGAGAGGTTTGAAGTCCTCTATGCTGTATGGTTGATGCACATCAGTGTGCCTGAATTTCTTGAATCCCTTTTTTCCAGGTCAGTGTACTGAGTTATGGATTCTGAAGCCCCATCCTGCCCTTGTGACCTGATTTTCATAATGCAGAAATCAAGATCTGGGACAAGGGAAGGAATTAGTTTATATGATGCCACGATGCACCCAGGGACTGTGTTGTGGATTCTGCAGTTTGATCATCGGAGCCTCAGGTGCTTCAAGTATCTGAAAATAGGCAGCAGGAGGGTCTGAAAGAGTCTGGATGTTTGATAAGCACCAATAAAGCCATACTAACAAACTAAAAAGCTGTCATTCAGATATGAAGTTCAGCCATGATCTGAAGTGGCCTGGGAAAATTAACTCCTGGAAAACTTCATTTTGGCATGACTCGGGCCCAAGATACCAACTGGGACATGACTGCCATCAAAGAACCATCAAGTAATAATAATAGGAACTCAAAAGTTCAGTGAGTAGAATTAGACAATGATTGGCAGTGCTGCTATATGCAGAAAAAAAAACCCAAACTTTTCTAAGTACCTGCAACCTGACTGTAGACATGTTGGAAATGTGTTGCAGTCTGAAATATTACATTAATAAATAAACTGTGGGAAACTCCACCTGAAGAGAAAAAACATCTAGGATCAGAACAGAAAACCTTAGAGCCTTGTCTGATAGCTTATTTTTGAATCCTAGGATATTAACAGTTCTAGTGAACACATGAAGAAATACAGGAGGCTGAGATTCCTTATTTAGCCATGGGGCTGTCCAAAGATGCAGGAATCTAGGAGGTAATTCTCAAATTTCCAGGATAGTTAGCCAGCTGCCCCAGGAGTCTGGATACCCAAGGATTAAAGTGAACTCAGGGGGCTTCTTAATATCTTTTAGATGATGTTCTAGGGACTTCTCCTGTGGATGTCATTTTAATTAATGCACTCCCATATTAGGTCCCCATAGCCAGTGCTTCCCAGTTGGAATAACAGTCCATGGAAAAAATTCCATGTTAAGAAAAGTCCATTTAGTTCCAGTAGTAACACATATGCATGTATGGTATGAATTTGCACACCCCCATCACAGAATAGTGTAGCACTGCAGTTGCATCTCTGAGATCACTGCATGATTTTACAAGGATGAAAAAAGGTTTTACCATATATAGGTGGATGTAACCTAGTTTAACTTCTGCATAATTCCATGGACTTGTGGAGAGGATCTGTGTGAGCTCAGATAGGAACACACTGCTCTCATCTTGACATAAAACTGCTTTGGGAAAAGGGATGTCTTTTGGTGACAGGCTACATTTGCATCTGGCAGTAGTGATTGATATACTGATGGCTGGTATATAATATCATTAAGCTGCAAATGTCACATCTTTTAGAGTCACAAATCACCTGAGGTAAGGCCACACAAATGGGTGCATCAAAAATATTAAGTATCTGTACTGGGAATATCTGTTGGAGTTAGGAACATCTGCTTTTACTTTTTTTGTATGACTGCTTTTTCTTTTAAAGCCACAGTGAACAAAGTTTTACTACAGAAAGTACCAATGTGTAACAGATTCATCTGATTTGGCTGTAAGGACTGCTGAATATCATGAAAATAAGACAATGTGCTATGAATGGTAGTATAAACACTTGTTTTCAGTTGTCAAACTGGCCAGAGTTAGAGTGGCTCTGTCTTCTTTATGTAAAAACATTTTTTAATTTCTTGCTTCCTTTCCTGAAACCAATGGATTACTCAAGAAATTGGTCAGACAAAAGAGCACCTATGTGCCCCTATTTAATTCAAGAAAATTAGATACACTTAACCTGGAAAGCAGAGTAAATTACTAACTTGGAAGAAGTAGCCAAAATAAGATCAGCTAGCTGCTTTGGGCACTGCAAAAAAATGCATAGAGCTACTGAAGTCACAAAGTGAAGGCAGAGGTGATCCCAGAGAAAGAATCATCTCTGACTAAAGACTATAAAAGGAAAGCTCTGCATATTTTCACATGCCTCTATTCAGTACCTCTCTCAAGGTTTTATTTCCTTTCTGGCTTATTTTTGAATGAGTGAAATCATTCTCTTAAGTTCCTGGTAATTCTGTAAGAGACATGGGGATAGTTTCTACCCTTTGAACTTGCCTTTGCTGGAGCTAAGACAGACATTAATCCAAGGGGAAGTTGGAGCCTATGATGAGAGTAGCATCATGGACACATCCAGAGAGAGATTTCAGGGGAGACAAAAATGATGTTGCAATGTTACTGAGAACACAGCCTAAGTACTGAAGGACCAAAACCTGTTTCTACAGATGGAGAAACTCTATTGTGTCTGCAATAAATCAAATGACACAGATTCCTAGAACTTCCATCCAGGTTTGTTTCTCAAGGCCACTCTTGACTTCCACAGGTCTTCCATTCCATAGGGGATACCCACTCACTGAAGATCATGAGGCAAGGCATGGCTCCTGTCATACTTTTACCTGCCACTTTTTTTTTTTTTTAAGTCTCTCCAGTTCATCCTTTGTGTGTTATGAGAGAATTTTGGAAAGGAGAAATGAATTTTAACTAAATGTAACCACAGATAAATTCAGGTGACCCTTTTCACTGCCTTGGTTCAATCCTACAAAGGCCAACAGGAGCAGCAGTTCCTGTAGATGCAAGATTTTGTGAGCATGTGTACACAGAGGGTATTGCTTTGGATTGCTTTTTGTTACTTTTTCCCCTCCAGCAGAAGTAAAGGATAAACAGTGTGTTAGAAAGGGCATAAAGAATTTTGGCACAGATCAGTCCAGATGTCTGTATCTTTGCTTACTATGCTACCAATTGCATCTTAAAAAAAGAAGAAACAATGCCCATCTACTTTGGGAACACTTTAGATGAGGAAAAAACAGAGAAAAAGAAAGAAGTTGCTAGCAGAGAGTGATTCTGTTGTCAGGCCAAGTAGTTTTTAAAAGCCTGTGAGACCATAATTTTAATTTTGCTGCATGGTCCAAATCCAGTATAGTTATCACTGGAATCACATTTGTGAGGGCAATTGCCTCAGGATGACTGGATAGATGCTTTGCCTTTCAAGCATATGTCTCTGAAATAGTGGCTGCCACCTGGCACGCTGTTAAGTTTCAGCAAGGGATGGAAAAATTATGATTATTTTTCTTAGACAAAAGAGGGGAAGCTCTGATTCACCCCTAACATGCCTCTATGGATGTCATGCAGATCTATCATTTGCATAGGTCCTAGTTCAAAATTCATAAGAAAATGATAAAAATCAGCCCAGTTGAGACTTTTGCATCATAATCTTGTTGGCAAATAGCATTGAATATATATATATATATATATAATGAATCCTCTAAAGAGGCATCTGCATTAATTGTTAAATTGGCTTTCATCACACTTAGCTGCAGTAAGATTATGAGCTGCTAACAGATGGTGCAGTTGAAGATGATCTTGGTATCATATAGGTTCTTTCAGTTGGGTGCATAGAAATACCATTTTTGAAAATTAAACAAGCAAGTTTTCTTAACTTTAGCATAATATTGGTAGAAGTCAATCTGTTTGACTCCTTCCTCTCTAGTCACTCAGGGACAAGGACTCTTTAATACCCCCACTGTGCATACACAGAGTTTGGATTGGAACATAGATTTATCACAAGAGAACCCTCATGATAAAACTGAAACACATCATTCTTTATAAAAGTGTCTCTAGATTAAGGTGCTGAAACGGATTTTAACAACTTCAGATTAGTTCAATATTTCTTCACTGTTCTAGTGATACCTTCTTCCAGATGTTTTCAGGAGTTCAGTAATGGACCAATATTTAACATATTTATTTTCTATGGAAACATGAAGAAGAATCACATTATCATTTCACCATACATGATGACAGAAGTTTTTGTGATTTTTTTCCTTCAGATTCTTTGGGAATCAATATTAGAGGATGATTTAATGTGCTAACTTGCTTTTTATTTCACTATGTCTATGGCAGTCTTCTCATAGGAGAAAAAAGACTGAAGACTGCAATAAAATTTACCTTTTTGTATCAAAAGCTTTAGTCCAATCTGACCAAATGAGCAGTAGGATTGACTACATCTGAAACACCAAGGCTGTGGTACCTACAGCTGAGCAGTGGAGTCAAAAAAAGTTCATTAAGTCAGTGGAAAGTAATAGAGATAGTTAATTAGAGATTCCTCAAGAATATTTCAGATTGTGATAAATCTCAGTGATTTAGTACTGATATAGTTATCCACATTTTCTCAGATGGATCTCCTCCCTGATTTCCATACTATGTAAATAAAGAAGGCACAGGGACAGGAGATTAAGCTGACCTATAGTAAACACCTATTGGAGATGGGATAACTTATTCTCTGAAGGTGCCTCTTTGTTCCCAGTATTTGCAGCACAAGGGATGACTCCATTGCTTTATATGTGCCAGTCCAGATTTGTTCTGGCAGTCATGGTTATCACCAAGTCAACCTACATTTCTAGAAAAAATACTTCTGCTAGGAAGAGTGGTTGTTTAACAGCTTGAAGTTTTCACCACAATGTTGTTTTGCTCATGTGTTAGAAATCATGCCTTTTCTTCACCTCAAGTAGCAGCAACTTTATGATTCCCTTACCCAAATTTGTTTTCTTTCAAGAGATTATTCAGCCTATAAGAAAATTCTAACACCTTGATAACACAACACACTTACAAGTGATCAATCAAACAAGTATAAGGTGACAAAATCTTTTTAAGCATACTTTGTTTGTGTACCAGTTTCCAAAGGTCAGGTTATTTCTGTCCTTTTATTCAAGGACATTTTATGAAGTCAATCAATTTTAGCAAAGCATCAGATCTTCCACTTCTGTTTCCACCTTTAAGATTAACTAGCATAATTAAAGTTTGGTTGCTAAGCAAAATGCTGATTACTTTTTTGATGGTTTGAAAGCTCCATCTGGACATTTCATAGCTTTTATTTATTTTACACAACTGATTTATTTACCTTTGAATAGTAGAGAAATATTTTGAAGTCATGGAGTATACAACAATAGCAAATTCATGCAAATCCCCAGAGCTTTTTAGTCTCTACAGCTATAAGGAAGTGAGAGGGGAATGAACCAGGCTATAAATAGCAAGTACAAATGGGAAGAATATCTTTAAAAGTAAGTTTTTCAGTATTTTCTTAAGGAATAAAGTAAAACAAAATTCTATGGTGGTTTTTTAAAAAGCAATAAAGCATTGATCTATACCTTAAAATAACATCATAATTTTAAGTGAATGCCATATTCCAGATTGCATAATGGCTGAAAACACACTGTTATTAGAATATGACATTGGACACTCTTATTTTGAGGAAGAAGGGGCAAGGAAAAGAAATTTCCAGGATGATAGGAATCCTTTTTCTGGGTACCTCTTTCTATACTAAAATGCATTGATTTAAAAATATTATACGATCTTTCGTACCACACACAAAGAAAAATTTTTCTGGCTTCATTAAGCTCTCCACCTTGGTCTGAGGTCTGACAAAACAAATAGCTTTCAGCAGGTGGAATGAGTAGCAGCAGCTTTTAATAGAATCATAGAATCACAGAACCACATATATATAAATATAGAATGATTTGGGCTGGAAGGGACCTCTAATGATCATCTATTCCAACCCCCTGTAGTAAGCAGGGACATCTTCAACTAGATCAGGTTGCTCAGAGCCTCCTCAATCCTCACCTTGAATATCTCCAGGGATGAGGCCACAACTTCCTCCCTGGGCAACCTGTTCTATTTTTCCACTACCCTCATGGTAAAGAAATTTTTCCTAACATCCAGTCTAAATCTACTCTTCTCTAACTTAGACTTTTAAAAATCTTCTTCCTTCTCTTAGTGATGCAACACCAATGCCAGCAAAGATAAGAATACCTATGTATTTACTTCCATTGTTCTGGTAACCTTTGACATACAGAAAATCCCTTCCCCAAAAGCCTGGAATTCTATGACTGTGATATTGCCTGTAATTGTAATGCCAATGACTGAAAGCTTAAAGTTTAAGTTTGTGTTCTGATCCAGCCCTTGACACACAGATAGCAGTAAAAACTCAGCAAGTGCATTTCTCTCCTGATTATTCAATTACTCTGTTACACAGTCATGCTGAACAATCTGTCTGGACCTTAGTACTTCATATACCTTACAAGAAATAATTGCTTGGTGACTCATCCCTTCACATTATAAATTTATGAATATATCTAAAAAAAAGACAAACATGAAATCCCACACCCAAGACAGCACAAACCAGTAAATCTGTCCAGGTTGGGGAGTGACAGCTCAAGTGACACAGTTCTGCCTGAAACCACCTGGGGTCAGGTGGACAAAGGGTTGTATCTGAGCCAACATTCTGCCCTTGTGACAGGAAAGGGAGGCTCACCCCAGAGATGCAAGTTATAAAAAGAAATATTCTGGATAGATAAAAAGAAAATTCATTCACTGAGCTGCTGCCAAAATACAGAATCATGCTCAGAGGTATGGACCATGTCAGTCCTTGAAGATTTTAAGAACTTGATAGGGCAAGGTCCTTATAAACCTGCCCTAGCTTTGATGTTAGTCCTGATTAGGAAAGATTAATGAACAAGATCTAGAGGTCTTCCTTCCAACACTGCCCTTTACCACAGCTTCCACATTACCCAGTCATATCTGGCTGCCTCACACATAAATTCTGAAGAGATGATCAACTTTATTTTCTTCACATTTGCTGTATCTACTTTTCCTTGCCAGAAAAAAATTTCTAAGCTAAGATTTTGTTGTTTCCATCTGGAACAGTTTCACTGACTTCCTTGGGTTTCCTCCCAATAAATCATAAATTAGGGATGATAGATTAAAATCCAATTGAAAGGATTACAATCCCAATGAAAAGCAATCCCACTACCTGGTGGAAAAGAGCACAGCACAGATCTTTGAAGGGGAATTGCTTCCTCCAGAAGTGTATTCATCGATGTGCCTTAAAGCATATCTTACCCATGCATCATCAGGACTCAAATATATGGCTACCTCTTGGTTATTATTAGAAAACAACTGAGCATAAGAATAAATGGGAACAGCAACTATTTTTCGCAGGCACATTAACATTTCTTTTATAATGTAAAATTTTATTTTTTTTTTTAGCTGATATATCCATAATGCCCTGTTGCTTATGTGAAAGAACAATTTACAGTGAGGAATGGTGAATTTCACTGCAGTTTTCATGGGTTACATCAAATTAAAATGATGCATTTCTCACTGCCATCGTGGTTCATAAGAACAGTTAGTAACTTTAGTTCTGTTACTAAACCTACTGCCACTCTCTAAACAAAAATATGAAGCTTCCTCCTTTATGTTTCATAGGACAAAACAATATAATTAATATAATAGAGTATGGTACAATACAGTGTAGCATCAGTATAGCGTAAATATGATAAATATAGCATAACAATGTAATATAATTAATGTAATATAGTATAATATTAAAAAAGAATAGATTTAAAGGAAGTGGTTTATTACATATGTAATTAGAATTTATTTATCCCAATAAAAATCTGGAGATCATTTAACTAGACCCACATTACAAGAAAGATATCCATCCTTAGAAACAGATAGAAGTGGGAATGTGAAGCATCTTTACACAGAGATTTCTCAAAGTTGTTAATGAGGATTAGATATTAAATTGCCCTTGAGTGTATATGGGAACTGGTGCTCTGTTTTCTTCTTGCTCTTTAAAATGCCTCCATTAGTGATAGGAGCAGACTTGAACAGGCATCTTGTCTCCTGCTTTAGGAACAACATGAACCTGGATCCCCAGCTGACATAAATCAGCACAGCTCTGACAGGTCTCTGCTGATGTACACCAGCTGAGAAGTTGTGTCTCAGCACTGATATCTGTCTTTGAGCTGTTGAATGATTAATATTCACATCCTTATTTATCTTGCTACCTTTGCCTTGGGTTCAGATTTTTCACATCTACCTGATGATTCCTGAAAAGGTATTTTATACTAATTTATTTCAACCATGTTCAGTTTGTCTAAATATGCAATGGATGTTTCCTGAGACTGTTAGAACTGAAAAGGTTTAGAGAGCAAAACAAAAACATTTTCTTTTCTAAGCTGTTTTCTCCAATTTTTGCAGACTATAGATATTAATTTGGGCACAGGGGAATATACTGCTTGCCAAAAGAGAAGGAAAACATTTAATGCTAATAGGACCTTGATGTGTCTATATTACTATATTTCTCTAATTTATATTAAAGAAATCATATTTACACTCATTAGAGAGCAAATAATCCATTGTATGTGATGAGCTACATGTAAAGGGATGTTGTAATTATTAGAATCTTGGAATAGAACTGCAAAAATGAGGACAGGATAAGACTGGAAGATAAGCAGAGTTGTTGAGAAATTTTCTTATAAAGAAGATTGTCAGCCTGAACCCTCTAAGAGAGTTTAGACAAAAATGTGTTTTTTATCCACGCAGCTATATGTATCAAGGAGTTGAATGTGGCATATGAGGTACTGGCAACATCATTCCCTTGTCCCATTGGCTACAGAAATTAAACTAAACCTCTAATCTAGTAATCTGAAATGATTTTTCAAATAATGGTGTGTTTTAAATATTGATCTTCATCCCAAACCTAATTCAATTTGATTGTAGAGCAGTTTGAAGCATGAGATGCTGGTGTTGTTCCTTGCTATTTGACTACAAACTATTTTGTCTTAACCATATGTGTACAGGAAGTGAATCACTACCAGAGCTACCTGTATTAAATTGCTAAAGACCACAAGAAGGGCTTCTATTAGAAATTATACAATCTAAAATAAAAATAATAAAATTAATATACAGTGCCAAGCCCATAGGCTAACCACAGCACAGGGGGTGTCTCCTCTCTTTCAGCTGAATCCATCATCTTGTCACTCCATGCCCTTGTCCAAAGTCCCTTCCCAGCTTTCCTGAAGCCCCTTCAGGCACTGGAAGGTTCCCTAAGGTTTCCCTGGAGCCTTCTCTTCTCCAGGCTGAGGAACCCCAACTCTCTCCACCTGGCTCCATTGGAGAGATACTCCACCCCTCAGATAAATATCTGGTGCAATATTATATAATTTGCTGTTTGACTTGCTGAAAAATATCTCCAGAGCACTCCTAAGCAGATCATTGCTAAAAGAAGGACAGTTAATGGAATCCTATAATAAGCCAAATTCCCCAGCTGCTCACTCAATCGCGATCGAAAGAAAAGCTGCAAAGAAGGGAATGGAACTGCTGCTGCTGGGAAGATAAAAAGCATCAGAAGTGAGCAGTGGGGCAGCCCCTCAGCTTTCAGGCCAGAAAGATTTTAAAGGATTGGGACTGACTGTACTGGAGGCCCTAGAAGTTGAAATGATCTGAGGACTACCCAGCAGTGTGGGAATGTTGAGTAAAAGTACATTCACTGACTGCAGGCTGAGGCTGTGCAAACAGACACCGAATTTGGCTGAAAGCTGTGCAATTCCTACCAGAGAACAGTTTTTAGTTATTACTCCTGGCAGAATAGTTGTGGGAAGGGGAAGAGAAAAGCAAAAGGAGAATAAAGAGGTAATATATTTTTGCAATATTCCCAATTACTCTAAAAACCGAGGGATTACTTTGCAAATATTCATCATTATTACACATTCCAGTGGTTGACTGAATATGTCCTGTGTACAGTTGTCTCAGTGGTCTGTCCTGTACTCCCATTAGTAAAAGATATGGACCTTGGATGCTTTTCAGCTTACCTAGATTCTTGAAGAATCTGCAGTTCAACCAAACACAGCAGTCTGATTTTTAATTTTTTTTTCTTTATTTATTTTAATAAGGAGCTTCCCATTTATTTCAAATGACATTTTTGCTGCCTGTGGTATTCTCCTGAGTTTTCAGTGTGTTTTCCTGTTAGAAGGTTGCAAACTTTGCTGGTCTCTGCAAGTTGTTAATAAGGACTACGTTAAAGCAATCCATCAGCCCCAGCACTCAGTCACAGTAAGTGAAACAGATGTTCTACCTGCAACGTCTCCCTAGAAGGAGCTACAAAAAAATGTTTTCTTTGACTTAAAGCACTTGCATATTTATCTGTTCAGCATAACAGCTTTTTTGCACTTCTTGATTACTGATTGGCCGCAATATACTTGGAACTGGAAGCTTTTATATTAACTGTTAGTAAAAGAGCAAACTGTCCATTTAAAATGCTGACATTTTAATGTTTCCCTAAAGCTGACTTTTCATGTTTTCCTTTAGGTTCCACCTATATCTTAAAAAGGCAGGGCTTGCAAAAATATAAGAAAAAAACCTCCTCATTGAGAAATCTGGCTCTTCCAAATCCAAAGGCTTTTATGCATCCTAATCAAGTATTAAAAAGATCTTTTAAGAATCTTTTGGCAAAATAATTATAATGCTTTCTGAGGTTATTGTGGTTTTTTGGCTTACTTTCAATCAAAAAAGATTTGTGTTTACATATGAGGGCAACATAGTTTCCTAGAGAGTAAATAGTTGTGAAACTAATTTCCACAAAATCAAGGGCAAGTTGAGGCTCAGCAAGACCTCTGGAGATCATCCAGTCTAAAAGTCAACCTTGCTCAAGGCAGGGTCAACAAAAGCAGGTTGCTGAGAACTTTATCCTGTCTTTCTTTGAAACTGGAAAAGCCAGATCAGGTGGGCTGTCAGTCTATGCCTCAGTTAACACAGTTGTTTAAAATCTAGGCAAAGCACTCAGAAGGACAGTGTTCCTCATGAGCATCAGAAAACGTCAGTGAATGCACATTATATCTGTCCCATTGACTGACAGTGTTAGCTCCAGATAATATTTTAACCACAGGCTTTCATCAGCTAATTTGGCTTCTTTGTCCCTTCCGTACAGCACTGGAATGTTAATATTCACCTAAACACTTGATATTACTTGGTCACGTATTTTTGAGCCCATTCTCAGACAACAGACATCACTGGAAAAACTGCCAAAATACACTTTCCTAGGGAAAAAACCCAGCACCTTAACAGCACTTTTGACAAAATAAATAGTTTTGTTAAAATTATTGCACTAGAACTCCCCAAAACTTCTGAGCTTGGGATTTCAACCTTTCCAACCTACAGATTTCTGTAGTCTCCTGCAGATTTTGAAGCACATTGTAAAACTGGTGAGTATGACCCTCCCAGTGTTACAGCTGTGGAAGGACCAAAACCCCAGATTATCCTAGCTGGGCACTCAAGTACAAGTTTGAGTAGCAAAGCAGAATCAGCTGGTTTTGCAGAAAGGGTGAGAAACCTGAAGAAAGCTCATTATATGCAGCACAGCTTCCAACTCCAGCCCAGGTAAAGATTCAGCTCATCTCAGCCAAAATTTTGCTGTCACAGAGATAACAGCCTGGGTCTGTACTAGGGGATAAGTGAGGGAAATGGCAGGTACACTATGACTGAGGGAGAAAGGGTAACTAGTGCTTTAGAAAGGGCTATAGATGTTATCATATCACTTCTTCACAGGGTCACAAAACTGTCCCTCTTCCCCAGCTTTTATTCTAGAGGCAAAACACACAGGAAAACCTTATTATTTCCCTTCCTCCATCTGCCCATTGCAGCACATAGCTGTCTGTTTTGTGTGCCCCTGGAACTAACCTTCTCAGCAAGTCAATGACAGAAAAAGAAATCACCTGCCAGTCAGTCCTCTCTGCTCTGCTCCCCACAGCTAAATCTACTCTGCTCACACTTTCCATGCACCCTGGAGGTCAAAAGTGGTGTAAACTAGATTAAATCAAAGCAAGCCAGTTTATGCCTCCTGAAAATAAGGCCCATTCCAGCTGTCTATTTAAAGACTGGAAAACAGAAATAGTTACAAACACTTCAAAGGTTTGAGTGTCCTACCTTGTAAGGAGCTCCAAAGCTTGTCTATGTTGATAACAGGGATCCTTTCCTCTCTCCCCTGCAATTTGCTTGGTTGACCTACATTCCCAACACTTTCCCTAAAGGTAATATAAAACCTTTCCGTGTTGCTTATGCAACTTTTTGATCATATTTAATAACCAGGACCTCTTTTTTAAAGGCTGTGTCTAACTCTTTGCACCGGGAAAAATCCCAGTAGCCCTTTGTCATCCCAGGGATTATTTGCATATGAGGTCAAGCACCAGATTTCAGTAGCTCCATTTCTTTGAGTTAAATACACAGAACCTGAACAAAAAGCTGGGATTGTTTTATATGTGTGTGATGTTGGTTTTTTCCATCATCAATAATAGTCAGCTGTGTAAACACAGGGAACTATGGACAACTGATAAACTGCAGGGTATATAAATATACAGAAGGGGCTGACAGATATGACAGAGGGCTTATGGAAGATCCAGGGACTTTTGGAGTACATCTCTTCCTTTACGGCATCTGAGATAGTAATACACCCTTCTATTTGTTATGAAATAGTTGCCAATATTTTAGTGATGGGAAAGCAAAGCAGAAAGCAAGCAACATTTTTTTTTAGCATTTTTCTCTTCTTTTTTGAAGTATATGAATGGTCAATGGAGTGTGGATTCAGCACCAGGGCTAAGACATATCCAGGTAGTTTTTCTGAAAGGTCTGAAACCAAAAAGATTTGCCATAACAGGAAACCTGATGTAATTCAACACAGAATCTTGATAGCAGTGAAAAAAAAAAAATAGAATACAAAGTGATAAAAAAAAAAAACCCCAAACTTGCAGCCCACAGATTCCAAACATCCTATACCAACACAGGAAATGTAGCTTAAAAAGAAACCAAAAGAATCCTGAGCAAAGTCCATGTTTTGAACCTATTTTGGAAAGTGCAGTGCTGTCATCACATTTTTTACTAGAAAAATTATTTTTTTTAACTATGTTCATGTAATTTTTATGTAGAGAAATTATTACCTGAAGAACAGTGACATTTCTTGGGGAAAGCTCAAAGAATGACTTTTGTCTGAAACAAAGACAGGTGATTTTTCTTACATGAAGTAAAACATAGCAGAGAATGCTGGAACTTTGATTCCATGTGACAAATGGAATACAGCTATTGTATTTTACAATGAACCAGCTATTCTACTAGCCCATTGACTTTCAGGTTTAACAGCAGAGGACAATTCATACCATAAAAGCATTATCTTCATTTGCATTACAAGTTAATTGCAGATGAAGTTCTTGCCAGCCAGCTCCTTGCAATGCACTGAATAAAGCAAAGAGTTGATTTAGTGTACCCAGCAAAATTAAGCCATTATCTTGCAATCCCTGAATTAATTGCAGGATGTATTTTTGTTTATTACTTCCAAGGGAAATTTCAATGTCTCTCATGAAATGGATGCATGTATAGATGCGTGTGTGATTGATGATGCATCAATTAAATCTAGCCAATTAGTTTTCTGTTTATTCCAGGCATATTGTTCTATTAAGAATCAGAAATATAGTAATAACAATCAAATTTATGAAAGCCATCCTTATATGCTCTTTGCCCTGAAATTCAGCCCTGTGAACAAGCATAGAAAACACCCTTCACTATTTCTTCTTCCAACCCAAAACACTTGTATTCATTAGCAAGTTTTTAACATTTACAATCAAAACAGATTTTGAAAAGTGTTTACTTTTAGAACAGCATAGTAAGTAATCACATTTTCTAAAGAGCTTGCTCATATTGGTCATTCATAGTGAATGCCACCCTCTTCTGAAAAACTAGCCCAGCTGCCCACTCATGCTTGAGAGGAGCTTCCTGGAATCAACAATAGAAGGAAATAGAAGAATAATTTCATTATCCTGCTTCAAATCCTTCCTTAAAATTGGTGATGTATAAATGAATAGATAAAAACAGTGGATAAATATATCTGTTCAGTAACCACAAAAAGGCTCAGTCTGCATACTTTATGTCCTAGTGAGGTTCAGCAGTGCCAAGCAGATGCAGTTCATACAGAGCACACCAGAATTAAGTTAGAGCTGTTTACTTGTATCACCACTGAGGACAGCACTGTTTGAAAAGTCACTTTACCATCTAGTCAAACAAAACAAGAACATATCTAATAAAGAGAGGCAACTGCTCACTTGGGACTCTGCCCTCATCCTGCTTCATATCTATTGTCAGCAGCTGCTGAAACTGCCATTTGAAACTTCAGTTTGCCTTTGTGTTTTTTTTGTTTTACTTTAAACCTTACATCTCTTTCTAGTTTTTTAAAGCATGCTTTCACTTTTTGTTCACCTGCTCAACAAAGGTAAGCCTCCCCCCTGAGTTCAGACGTACTTCTCTCAAAAAAAAGCTTTCCTTTCTCCTAGCAGTTCCCCCTTTTACATTATAGTCACCCATCATGCTTCTGTAAGGACATAGCAGTGTATACACTCCCAGAAAGGGGCTTCAAGCTGCCCAGATGTCTCAAGTTTATGGCCTATAAAAGACACCAGGTAATCAATATTTCTATCTCAGAGCTGGTAGTCTTGCTTTACATTATTTTTACTTTTTTCAAAATTCTTTTATATCTTCCAGGTCAAATCCTGAAATTGCTCACATGGTTCGGTTTCATTCACCACAAATAGAGATATGAGAGAATATAAATACAACTGCTTTGACCACACCACCCCTATATTATCCATACTCTACATTTTCCACATTTAAACTAGAGACTTCCAGAGAATAACACAGCACAAATGAGTAAAATCAGCTCAAGCCATGGTCTTGTTTTAGTACAGCACTGTAAACAAGA
Organism: Phaethornis superciliosus; assembly: GCA_023637945.1. NCBI lineage: Eukaryota > Metazoa > Chordata > Aves > Apodiformes > Trochilidae > Phaethornis > Phaethornis superciliosus. The sequence goes on from JAJQWJ010000011.1 coordinate 4,037,808, forward strand.
AATAAGTCTACCATGGGTAATTTATATTTAAATAGGTAAATTTTATTTGATTCCCTTCTGAACTGATCCTAAATGTCTTGTGAGGTATGCTTTTTTAATAAATATTCATTTAATAAGTGGGATGATTAACTGACATAGAGGTTTTTTTATCTGTTGCACTGGAAGTTTTTCATGTTTTCTTTTGCTGTTTATTGATGTCTTCTAAGTCTGTTGTCACTGATTTTTACTGGCCAACAAACCAATGGACATTTTGCAATTGCGACTCTAGACATTTTCATAAAAATGCTTTTGGAGAGTAGTCACTCTGAGCAAATGTTTAATCAACTGATGCTTCTGCCAAAAAATCTGTGAAACATACAGGGTGGAGGAACACAACCCATGACTTTCTGAATATTTCAACAACCACCATGCCCAGACTAATTACCAAGAAACAAGCTCAGCCTCACATTTGCACCAATTGCCAAGCAATATGTGTTTTCCAGTTCAACTGTTTGTATTGGGATGGATATGCAGTGATAATCAGGCTCTGTAGTTCCTTCCTTGTCATAGAACAGAAGAGGAGGAGGAGGAGGAATTCAGCCCTGTGGTCTCATCTGCTGATTCCATGACTACTGCTGATGAGAGATAACAAAAGCCAATTTTTAACTACATCTGCCTCGGACAGCTAAGTTTGGGCTCTAGTGCCAGGAATTAATTGGAGCCTAATCAGAAGGGCATCCAGCTTGTGTCTTGTTACAAATAGAGCCATACAAAGTTATATTTCTGTTCCAGCTACTCCCACATGTGATGTGAGCAGGTGACTGAAAATGAAGTTTGCTCAATGTCAGTAAAAAATAGAATGGGTCTGACACATGGTAGAGGCAGTTTGTCTGTGTCAGAAATCCTGTAAGCTGTCATAACTTCCTGTATTATTATGTGTCCAGATAAAATACAACCAACTTCAACATAGAATCAAAGACTAATTCAAATTAAAAGCTGTAGAACTCATGCTCTTTTTAGTGTGGGTGAAGGCAGGCAATGCTAGAGGATGACTGATTTGAGCTGAGCTGAATTATACCCTGCTTCTGCCTGGTTTTCTCTGTTGTTCATATGGTGAGTCTAAAGCGGAGACTTTAGGTATGTGATTCTCCAAAATTAAACATAAATAGAAGAAAGCTTTTTTTTGCTAATGCTAACAAAGAAAAAAAAAACCACAACAATGCTCAGATTCTGGGATTGTTTTGGAAAGACACAGAAAAGGCTACCCAAGATCTTTCCTTTATAATCAGCTAGAAAGGAGTCTTTTTTCAACTCAGTTCTGTTTCTGTCCAAAAAACCTCATTTGTGTGATAAAAGGCCAAAGTAGAGATTGACTTGATCTACTAAGGTTTGTTTACAAAAAACATCCTCCAGTGATCAATGGCTGTGCCCTCTGAAAGTGCAGCTTCAATTCTGACCTTGAACCATGGATCAAAGTGTCTTGATTTTTATCAGGCAATAAAGAATGAATTCATGATTTAGTTGGATGCCATTCTCTCACCAAGATGTAAACACAACACAATGCCAACACAGGGGTTGGTAGCTGCAACACTTCTGCATATTTTTTTATTATTTGGAAAATAACAAAAGAAAAGAAGAAAAAGTGGGCTCAGATTGGAGAAATGCCAAGTATTTCCAATGTAAAACCTAAGCAGTTTGTATATTCTGTCTCTTCTATTTACTGCCTCTACCACATCTGAGAAGCAAGACTCTCCCCCTCTCAACACCTCTACCCTTTTGGCTGTTTAGCTCCAATTCATGTCCTTTTTCTCAGCCATTTTCTCACCCTATGATTCCAATGTGGAATACCACATGTGGGATACCACATAGGAATAGACCATGGTTGATGTGCTGCACAAAGCCAGAAAAAAACCCCAGTCCACACTCCAAAATTTTATACCTAGTCATATACATAGGGTCAGCAAGCAGATTGACAATCAGATCTGACATTTCTCTTGTCCATCCTCCAGTTATTTCTTACCACTGACAATGGTAGCTATAGTGTCATCATTTCAGTCAGGCTCCTGAGGCCATATCTAATCAAAAAATCATAGAATGGTTTGGGTTGGAAGGGACCTTCAAGATCATCGAGTTCCAATCCCCCTACATGGGCAATTAGGAGATAAATGCTGTTGGAAGGACAAATAGAGTTGTGATAGGGAGAGAAGAAGCAGAAATCTAATTTTGGCAGAGTTACATGGTTTGAATCAGTGGGACACTAGCATCACACTAGAGATCTTACCCTGTGGAAAGACTCAGTGCCTCAGACTAAGAGGGGGGTTAAGTAAACCAGAATTCAAGCTCCAATTCCAGAATTGGAAACAGGAGTAGCTTTGCTGATAACCTAAAAAAAAAAAAAAACCCTCCATCTCTGAATTTAGTTTTTTGTTTGGTTGGTTTTTGTTGTTGCTGTTGTTCTCATCCCCTAGCAAAACATCACTACTGGGATGTGTAAGAGGCGTATTACCAGATTCAACGGGTGAAATAGCCTCAGATCTTACATATTCTTCCTTTTGGTCCCACCTTGACTGTTGTATGCTTGATTGCTCCTCTGCAGGGAAGGCTGATGCTCCTGTTTCCTTGAAGAACATTAATGCATGGAGTGCCACAGAGCACACCTACCCTGCAGAGTACACTGCAAGGTAAAGGCACTCCTGCTGCTTTGAAATGAGGCAGCGTGGATGCCACTGCTTAGTGTTCAGCCTGCCACACAGCATGAGCTGAGAGACAGCAAATCTTCCTGCACTGAGCTATGTGTTCAAGCACAGGAATCAGGAAGAGACAGAGAATATTAATCTGCCTAAGTGCCCCTCTAACTGATTTAAATTTGTGTGCACCCTTTCCTGAAGCATCCTATACGCGGAGGTGTCTTTGCTTGCCAGGTATACTTTTGGGTTCTGACTGCTATGAAAGCACAATTTTTCTGCACATCCCACAGTTCTGTAAGTTTGGAAATATGTAAAAGGAAAGGGAAAGGGGGGTAGGGACTAGAAAAGATGTCTTTTATAAAAAAACCTAATGCTAAATTGATGTGTAGGGGCCAACTGCCAGAGAGAGACATGCAATTGTGTCCTAAGGTGCTATGAGAGACACCGTGAGATAAGAGTGGGAGAGATATCAGAGGAGATCAGACATGCACTGCTCAAGAGCCAACTTCCATTTATAGTTTTCAGCTGAACAAAATAATTGTTCATTTTTTGAACTGAGAGCTTTTTGGGTCAGGCCTGTTGAAAATGAAGCTTCACTTTTACACATCTCGGTTTTCTATATACTAAAGGAATGGAGTTCTTTTATATGTAAATTTAATTTAAAGAAAGATATGAAAACCAATAAATATAGAATTAAAATACATTAGAAAACTCCCTTTCCCATGCTTAATGCTTATGCATTTTTAACAGGTCTTGAGAGTCAAATTTCTTTGATGCAAAGTACTACATCAGAAAAATCCTTTTCCTCAGGAAGCCCTCCACTGAGTGAGTTCCTGTAAATACTTGCTCTAAGTGAAACTATTTGATAATGTGCAAACTTTGTAGTGAAAAGGACACTTTAAATTCAGAAAGCAGCTGCCACAGTGATTAGGTAATTGTGAAAACATTTTCTTACCAGGTTTCTAGTGTTAAAACCTGCCTCACTCGAAGCACACTAGGCCCAGAACTTGCTGGAGGGTTTAAGCCAGGACAATCTGGACCCAGTGCAAAATCCTGATCTTCAAAACAGCCCAGGCTATGAAGCTGGTTTTATGGCACCACAAATTATCATTACACTAGCTCTGTTATTACGTTCTCTGTCAATGAAGAAAATTCCTGGCAAATCACTATTGTGCTTACTCGCTGCCTTTTTTCTCCATCTCTTTTCCTCCCAAGTTCAATGGATAATTGTCAAAGTTCTGCTCAATGTATAACAGTTGTACTAGTTATTTAACAAAATTTTACTCCTGAATTCAGATGAGTTCTGGAACTTATCTCTGATTTTTTTTTTATCATGATTGCTGTTTCCTAAGTTTTCACTTATGATGTGCTCATGCTGACTTTCTGTAAATGCTGAACTTCTGTGAGTGTCACTGAAATCCTTTCTCTCAACCTGAAAATAGATAAATCACACTTAAAAAGAGGGACTGGAAGTTTAAATCAACGGCAACCTTTAACAAATTATCTATTCTCTTATTTTCAGAGAATAATATCGGCAAATATACTAAATTTGACTTGGTTGTGCTTTTACACAGACACTGGGGGGTTATTCTCTTCTTACACAACAAATATTAGACCTTCAGGCCTTAATTTTCTTCTAACAAGCCAGTGAAGTGTCTAGATTTTCTTCAGAATATGAATTGTGTATACAAACACCTGGTTCATTTCAGTTCAAGACAATCTCAAAATACATATTACCTCTTATAAGTCTAAGAGCTAGACAAAGGTGTATAGGCTTCTCAGTTTACATTTCTGTTTCCATTCTTGAGAGACTAGTATAAGAATTCATTCTCTGAATAGAGAATTTGCAATTCTACTTGCCAAGTGTGGGGTCTATTTAAGGAGAAATGAAGCCTAATTCATCAGAATCTGCAGTATACCTATTCTGCATTTCCCAAAACACTGTATCCCAGGGATGACAGAGGGCTCAATGCCATGTCCTGCCAAACTAACAGAACATTTTCCATTGACTGAGCTCTGCATCAAGCCCAGGGGGAAAATATTGCTGTAAGCCAAATTTATTTCCTCTTTTCCCTTCCCCATCTCCTTTTCTTTCCAAGCACCTTTTCTTCCTCTCCCCTTTCTCTCAGCTTCTGTCCAACATCATCCTGAAGCTCAGCTAATGCACCCAAAGTATCCCTTTGAAGTATTAACTCTTACCCTGGCCATTTCTTATCAGAGCTGAAAAGGGTGTTCATCAAACTGCTATCAAACATAATTTTAGTTTATTCAGTCTCCAAGGCAGGTCTTCTAATCAGTGTTAAGTAATAAAAAACACCAGCATCTCCACAGAGCTGTGGATCCTGTGTGTGCTGAGTAAACAAAACTGATAATGATCCTATCAGCTTCAGCATTCTTGGGAGATAACATGTCACTCAGGCTTGAACAAATGGGTTAAAGCAATACCTTTTGTCAGTTTATAGGACTTGAAGCCATTAACAATAAATTACTATTTTAATTAAATTTTTTTTATTACATAATGAATGAATTTAAAATGTAAACTGCTGATTGAAAAAGGAAAATGGCCAAGAGAGCGAAGAGTTCCAGCATATAAGAAAAAAAAAATTAATGAGAGCCAGCTGCACATTGCATTGACCTTCTACAGTTTGAACAGGTAGTTAGTATGTTTAAAGAGAATGGTACATTAACATAATCTGAATTATCATTATTAAAATACTGCTCCAGGTGTAATTAGCATTTTATTATCATTGATGCTACTTCCATCCTTCACAGATTTCACCTAGTGTCTCCACGATCTGCAAGTTCTGTGGCAACTAACAATGAAATTAATAGATCTTCAATCAGAGAACTCTCCCAGAAACTTCTTTCCCAATCCCATTCCTTTTTTTCCTGCACTGTTCTGTGATCCTGAACAAACCCATGCTGACTGCTTCTCTAAGGTCCCCTTTGCTCCAACACTCGCCAACATCTCTGGAAATCCTCAAGTAACTCAAATAATCACATATTTGGAAGTACAGAAAGCAACAGTTGATATTCTGGTGATCTAGCCACATAACTCTCCAGCTTTCTGCACCTTAAAGTCATCATTGCTTCCAATCTCTTGGGGTAATTCTTTTTTTATTCTGTTTCATGGGCTGGGTGTTTTTTCTAGATTAAAAATCTGACTTTCTGATGGAGCTACTGATAGTCTGTGAATTTATCATCTCTTTATTTTCTCTCAGATAAGTGATATAGAGAGAATTTAATGAACTAGAAGGAAAAGAAAGAAAGCAAGCATGCACACACACACATATAGCTATACCTTCAATTCATGGTGATTTTTCTTTCCTAAACTCTTTCTAGGTTTTTAGCCTTTTTAATTAATATTATTTAACTGTTGGGATTTACCAAGACCAGTGTAACAAAAACTGACTGACATTTCTTTTTGTACCCAATGTCTTTATTTACTTATAAGTCCCTAAGGCATTTCAAGCAAGATGTTACTCGAACCCCTTCTCTGAGACCTAGAGAATGTGTTCATCTCACTGAGGTTATAGGTTGAGATGTGCAATGCTTAACAATTCATAAAGGTTTCTAATAATAATCTTGTGCTTGGTGTTACCAGGATTTTTTCTGAAGCTTTCACCTTTTCATTTTTTTCTGAGTATACTCTCTGCCTTAGGATTCCTTTCTTAAGGATTTTTAAGCAAACAAGCTTAACCCTCTCTCCTTGTGTAAGAAGTGAAAGCAGTAAACCTTTCCTGTCTAGAAAAAAAGTCACTAGAACTTGTTTTGAAGAGCCCCATGCACAAAAAAAAATTGGGGATTAATAATCTTGAAACTTCCTCCTTCCAGAATAGGCTCAATGACATTCCAGGCCCTAGAACTTACAAAACTCTGAAGTGAAACCTTTGCTTTACCTTTTCTGACTTTCTCCTTTCTTTTGAACTATTCCTGTGAGCCCTTTTAAACCAATCTGAAATATCTTTAAAAAAACCCCAGATTAATAAAATTCATGGAAAAACACCATATTTGAGCTGCTGAATTTTAAAAGTCAGTGGTCATCTTGAGCAGCTACTTTAAAAAGTCAGAATTTAAAAATCAAGACAGTGTGGTCTACCCGGCATTGCCAGATGAGACCAACTTGTAACAGTCCTTCAGCACTCAGCATACAAGGACAGATTGACAAATGCAGGTTTTAGGGAGTCTTACATCCCTTCAGCTTCTGGTACCCAGACTCTAGAAGCTCCTTGAGACTTTAAACTTGCTTTAGATCCCACTCCAGAGGAGCTGCCTTGAGGAAGCACCAGAGATGGGCCCCAGGAAAAGACCCACTGGATCATAGCAAGGTCTGTGCATCCCAAAAGTCTTTCCAGCAGTGATCTGTAGCAAAGGAGGTAAAAATTTGGGGAAGCACAAGGCTGCTTCCCCAAAACACACACACAGTGCAACAGATGTAAGACTTTACAACGTGGCTGCAGAAACCTGTGTTAACAACCCCTGACTTTCAGGCCACAGCAGTCATAGTTTCTTCCATTTTGTTGAGAAGTCAATGTTTTAGCCTTTGGAGCTGACAACCCAACCAAACTCGTGGTGATTGATGAGCCCCGAATCTGTGCCAGGAACTGGAGGTGTCACTCAGAAATAAAAGGTGGCTTTGGACCTGTTCTCTGCCCTGTAACTCATTGCTATAGCTGTATTCAGCAAGACCACCTAAACCTTAGCCCCTCCTAGCCAAGACATTCCAGAGAAGTCTCACTTCATTAAAATTTGCACTTTTCTCATGACCCATTGCAACCTCAACTTTGTAATAGTCAGAGCAGCTGGCAGAAAGGCTTATCTATTCCTGGACGATTCTGGGAGACACTGAGAATTCTCATTGTATTTTATATAAAGTCAGATACATAGATCAAACTTTCATTGGTGGGTTGTTTTGTTTTGGGATTTTTTGTTTGTTTGGTTTTTTTCTGGGAGGAGCAGTAACTTGTCTATTTGTATGCGACTGCATTTTTAATTTACAACAAAATCTCCTGGAGCTTGGCAAATGTACTTTCTTATATAAGTATTATAAATCAAAAGCCTAATAAATAAATATTGCATATACCAAGCAAGCAGCAAGTCTGCAAATCACTTTTGTATGCATGCAGTAAACCTTACCTTGGCAAGATTGTACAGGTGAAGTATCACAAAGATTTGCAGGGGAAAAAAAAAAAAGCATGCAAACATACATAGATTTTAAGATTCAAATTTCCATGATACACTGCTCTCAGCAGTAAGTTTTGCAGAGTGGATAGTGAAAGAGCATTTCAAAGGTCTTTTTATCACACTCTGCTTTAGTGGAGATGAAAACTGAAAACTGATACCTTTCTCTCCAGATTCAGACCATTCCTGACTGACATCTCTGCCTCTTCTTCTCACTTCTGCAAACAAATAATATGCAGCACTCTGCTTTGGGAGCTAAAATGGTTACTGCTAATATTTACCTTATAAAGCTGAGTGAAGAGCCACATAAAATACATGTAATTTGCAAGACAAGTAAGTAGAATCTGCAGGTGCAGTTTAATTTACTGATGGAAAATAAAATATTACACTCAAATAATTGGTTTCCTAGCAAGAAGAGAAAGTTAGAAATTGTGAACTGTGTTTGCACTGCCATTTCACTGTTCCTCTTTGTATATTTTTGCATCTTCAAGCTGCATTTTTGTAGGAAGTGATGAGAAAAGGCAACAGGAGACAGCCTGAACTGTTTTGATGAAATAGTAGGTAAGTAGTGACTTGATTCTACAGAAACTAAAGGTATAGGAGGAAAGCATGGGGAAAAAAAAAAAACAAAAACAAAAAAAGTACTACATGTTCTGAAAGCTTCTTAATTTTTCCCATAGATGACACTTAAGTTGATGTGACTGAGACACCCCTCCTAAAACCAAGACCAAGTAGGGTTCATAGAAAATTACCCTTAATGACTTGCATTTAGTGTTCCTCAGTCTTGTCTATCAAACCAGCAGTGGTTAGAAAGCTTCTGTGAGCCTTATTTATAACATTACTGAATTAATCAGAGAAGAACCTCAGAATATTGCAGATGTTATTGTTCAGGCCAGGGGATTTGTATAATCAGTCCACAACTTCTTCTGGACAGAAAAGCTGAACTGAATGGACAAATGCCAGGTGATGTGAGACTGAAATAAAGCATTGCTGAATGGCATGAATAATTTCAAAAGCATCTATTTTAATGAAAACAGTTAAATATGTCAGTGTGCCATAAATATATACCTCGCATTTAAGTATGCAGAAGATGAAAATCAGGAACAATTATTTCATGAGAAAAAGAACTGGACATTATTTAAGACTTACTGTCTCATTACTGCAAGAATTGTAGAAGACTTGAAAATTTGTTCTGTTCTGGGTCTCTCAACCACAAAACAAAAGGAAATTTTTTTACCTCTTTTACTATAATCTTTCACTGACGTTTCTGACACAAGTTGTACCACATCTTAAGTTTTAATCTCTGGTTAAGGTGTTGTACCACACCTTAAGTTTTGATCTCTGGTTTAAATAGATGAGCTAGATATATTAATAAAGAGTAGGGTTCATAAAAACTACTGTCAGTCTGTTCCAGTGATCAGGTCATTATCTGAAACATGTCAAATGAAAACACTTGTAATTTTTCATTGCAGCAAGTAATTCATTCATCATGAAATTATCTGTCATTGCTTTCCGTGGGACAAAACACGTTTCCTCTTTTTCTTTGATGCTTTAAAAATAGCCACCTAGTGTCATGTTATGTTTCTCTCTAGTTTCCTATTATGCTGTTTTGCTGCTGTATTTTGTGAGCATCTGCAATGTAGGGTTAATGATTTGTGCCAATGATAGTCTAAGTTGCTTGTTGGCTTCTGAATTTCCTCAAACAACAGAAGTATTCTTAGTTTATGACAAAGGAGAGAGTAAAATCAAAAGAAACAGATAAATGAAAAAAAAAAAGAATCTGATAGAAATGCAAAATTTGTCAGACAAACTGCTAAAGGAAAAGATAAAATTAAACACTCATACAGTATATGGGCCAACACTTGCAGGCTTTTAATCTGACTTGAGACTAAATTCTTCCCACCAGCCAGCTCTGCAGATATGATACATCACTGATGCTGCTGCAGCACATCACAAGAATTTAATATTGCCATATAATCATAAAGAGTCCTTCTTCTGGGACATCAGCTCACTCTAACCTTGAATCCAACATCTCTGAAAATAAACATTAGTTCTGATATAACGTTTTGCACTTTCAGTGGTTTCCTTCACAAACATTGTTTAAACTTTCCAGTGCTGTAAAATCTGTTATGGAAAACAAAGCACAAACCACTGAGCAGATCTCACTGAGGTTAAGCAAATTGCCCAGATGCACATAAACAAGCAATAAAATACTGTGGCTGCAGCACAGGGACCTCGATTTTTCCTGCCCTTCTGCTACTAAACATGTGCCAACCTGTCTTCTTCTCCTGGAAATGTGACAACCAATATAGTATCTGTGTCGACATTCACAACTGTATTTTTACCTACATTCAGAGAGAGAGGTCTGCAATCAGCTCCATGAACATCTCTAGGGTCTAAAATGAATTCCATCAGATGGACAAATTGTTATTTTAAATCAATTTCTTTAATGACCCCCACAAGAAAAAGTCAGAGGGTCAGTTTAAAAACTAAAAGATCATTTAATTTTTTTAAATCAGTTATGTAAACACCAAAATAAATTAGAATTTTGTGCACTATATCAAGTTACATTCAGGAAGAGAATGCAGTCTTAGATTTATATCTAGTAGGGTTTTTGCAGCCCGGGGTTCAAGAATGATAAATTCTTTCTGGAATGTGACCTCTCAAAGGTCACGCCCTGTTTTTCAAGCCAAATTAAATGCCTTCATTTTTGGTATCCTTTATCAACAACTATTAAAGAAAAATATCTTGTGATTTAGCGTGCAATTTGACATAAAAACCCACATGCAAATATAATTTGGAGTAACTTGAAGAATCTGTTCTCTTTGTCTTTTTTTCTTTTTTAAATAAAGCTTCACACATTTTTTTAACTTTATGTTAGTCCAGATGGAGAGCTGGCCCTTTGTAACACCTTCTGGCAGCTTGACCTGGCTGGAGCAGAAGCTCCCTGTTGAGTGACCTGGAAGTGGTCCAGGCAAATCACACAAGAGCTAGAGTTGCCAGACAATGTACCCCAAAGAATGAGACTGTTTCCCAGTTTAAGGAGAATATAGGGCAAAACACTGAAGATTTGAGTGGTGCCCATAGTACCAGAGCATCTGGCATCCACCCGTGCTGACTGCAATAGCCAGCCAGCTAAGTTTATTTTACTGAAGCAAATGATAGCAAAGAGGACACGTAGTGAAGATATCAATGAGATTGATACTACTGCTCAGTCTTGTGGGCTATGTCTGTACTACTCAGCTAAGCAGGCCAGTGCTTTCCATGGCCTTGGGGACAAGTGACATTTTCATCATCCACATCCTTAAACAGTCATTCTTCCTGAAGAGGGTCTGGAGCCTCTATTGGAAACAGAGCCTGAATTGTGTTCCATATTGGGCTAGAGTTTACCTGACTTGAGGCTAGAATAAAAGTAGCCATGAGTGAAAACCATGCTGCACATTTGCTAGCAATCAAACAGTAATGCTCAAACTCAGTCCTCTGCCTTGACCTGTTGCATTTATTAGCCTGTAAATCATGCATTCAAGTTAATTTAGCAGCTTAAAACTAATCACATACCTGGCTTTTACGATTGCTTCTACACTCCAGTTATCCAGCAAGGCTAAGGACACAAACCACCTTTGTCATTATCTCTGCCCTAGAAGCTGTGTCAGAATCAAAAAGGTACAAAAGAAAGTCACAGTGGGATGCTGTTATCTTCTGTCAATACCAAACCCCCAAGGAACAAACATCACTTTCATGCTGACCCTTTGCATCCTTCCCTGCTTATGCAACTGTTCAGCTGGAGCTGCATTGGTAACTGGATGGCCACAGGGAGCAACAAAAAACCAGAACACACCTCTCAGTGCCTGGCCATGCAGGTGTGTCATTTCTGAGGTGTGAGAGCTGGAAGGGACAATACCAATAATCTGGTCTGGCATCCTTCATTACAGAAAATAGCCAGACATCACCATTTACTTAGGCACTGTTACCCCAAGCATCACCTGCTTGAGCTAGAAATTGCTTTTTTATAAAGAAAAGCTTTCAGCAGAGCAGAAGCCTATTGGTAACAATTGGATTTTGTCTAGTGGTGAATAAATTTTAACTAGAAATATGTGAAAGTTTTCATTTGTGTATGTAAGTATGCATTTGCATATTCTTTGCACAAATAGTAATCTTTCTTAAGAAGGATAGGAAATAAACCAAGCATGCAAGTCTCCATTCCCCTCACCAGAGCTCATAGATGCTCTCAGGGCTTGATGCATCCGTCTTCCCACATATTACTTTATTCTAAGTGATTTTTAAACAAAGGAGTTCTTTTGGAATTACTGATCCATTCCCACCACAACAGCACAGGAAAACATTTAAAAGACTGCAATGCCTTAAAGAGATTTGTGTTGTGAGAAGGATTACTAACTCAGTGGGAATATTAGGGCAAATAAAGATATTTATTAGGGGGGTTTTTTCCTCTCTGAAATACCATGTCATGTATTTTTTCCAATTTTTACATATTCAAGTAATTATCAACAACAACAGCAAACACATTTTCATTTTGCAAGACTGGCTAATGAGTAACCAATCAGTTTGAATAAGATAATGATGGGATTAAAGTCAATATCACTACGAAATAGTAGTAATAATCACTTAGCTCACATGCAGAATTACCTTAAAGTTCCAAACAGAAGTTCCTCAAAGATATAGAGAAATCATTTCCCTTTGATTTCAACAGGATTAGGTGTCATAATTTGTGGGCACGGTACCTGAGTAAATCCACTGTTTCTAAAAGGATTTGTTCCCTTCAATTAGCCATCTTTTAAAGTAATTCCATCTCTCATCATCCAGAAATGTAGCACATGTGACCTGTTTCAAAGCTGATGAGCAAATCAATGTTTCACTTCTTACAGCACTGAATTGGAGACACTGGACCTTCAGCAGGACCACAAGGACTGTGATTTTGCATTGCAGATAACCCAGTATTCACCCCACTGGCACTGCCCTCAGCTGAAAAAAGACAATTTCTCAAACCCAGCCATTTACCACTGAACAGTGAAGAGACAACTTTATTCTATAAGATTCTTAGTTATATTCTGCCTGCTTTCACTTCTACTCTCAGCTGCTTCTAGCAGGATAGCAAAACTTTGATCTGCCAAAATGTAGACTGACTCTCCATCTCTAGTGTTACTTCATGAACATCACTATCATCTAGATGTAAAAACTTGTTTCACCAGCAACAGAAATTGTTGTCCTGGGCCAAATGTAAAATCTTTGAAAATCTTGCAGCAGGTTCTCATGCACTTTACAGCTCCCTGTTGTGTGAAACCTCTATAAAAATGCCCATTTCTCTGTGACTCTCACTGAATATCTTGGTGCAGATGAATTTCCTTGCATTTGTCCTTAGACTCCTACCCTCCACTTAAATTGTAAAATTCTGATTTTACACACGAGTCACTGGAAAACGTAAGCATTTCCTTAAGGTCTTCAACAAGGCAGGAAATTCAACTCCCTTCTGTGATTTAAGCTATGGGGCTGAATTAATTTGAAAAGATGAGGGCAGCTGAGGAGTAGATCCAGCTACTGAAGGATGCCCCAAGTATTTCTGACTGATGGCAAGGTATGTGAGGATTAGTTTGGTTTGACATTAGAGATTCTCTGGAATATTCTGGATATACCATTAAAGGAAATCCTGCCCCAAATTAGCAAGGGTAGATGTGTTGTTTTTTTTTAAAACAGATTTCTGAAGGGCATAGAAGAAAGAAGGGATATACACACTACAGCACTCTCAGTACCATTTTCATCAATTTACAACATGCAAATGTGGATATTAGAATAGAGAACTCTAATTTCTTTGACAGGGAAAATGTCTGCTAATGGAAAAAAAAAAGCATCAAAATATTGCTATTGCCTGGAAACATCCTTCACTTTGTAGGATGAAGTCAGTTCAAACATTAAGACAATTGTACCAACCTGTATTTCTTTTAAACATCAATGAGCTAAAAGACAAGGCTCTATTTCTCTATATAAAACAAGCTGAGGCTGAGACTTGATGCTATCATTCAAGTTTCAAGCTGACAGCTATAATAGTTGCCACTATCAATATCTAATTATTACCATTTTTTCATAGAACCAAAATTAACCTGAGATGTTACTGTTGTTATAGCAAAGTCTTACTGTCATTTTTATTTCAGTACATCACTATAATTCAGTAGGCACTTGCTAGATAAATAATAGCAGAGATTTGTTCTGTTGATTGGATGCTAGTTGGACAGGGCTGATATCCAGTGCTGCCTTTCTGTTTCAGCTGACCTCTTACAGCTTGGTTTTCTTCCCAGTACACTAACACTTTGTGGCCCCATGTCTGCACACTTCCATAGCAAAAGCTGCAACCAGCCAAGGGGGCTTTTTAAAGAAAATATTCCAGTAGTATTACCCTGACCTGCAGGTGGAAAATGGGAGCACCTTTTTTTGCTATGAGAGGGGCTGGAGGTTTCATTGGAGGACCAGCCTGCTTTGCTTCCTGCAAGGGTTCCTGGCTGAAGGCACTGGGCAAACTCCTAGATCATCATAATCAAGTTTCAGCACAGTCTTCTCCATCTTCTGTCCTTACTGGGGTTATACGCAGAATAAAATGATACCCAGGGTTACTAAATGCTTTATTATCTTTCTCATAAATTGTTGATCTTACACACCTATCTTAAAGGGCTACTGAATTTCCGTGCATAACACTGCTCTTCCCTGAGTCCTGATAATATTCTCAAAGGGAGCCAGTGGCAGGGGGGATGGTTGAGGCAAAAGGATTGAAACAAAATCTTCATTTCATGCTGTTATTTAGTATGAAGCTTGTCTCGGATAAAAACTGCTGAATACAGACATCATAATGAATCATTATTTAATGTTTCATCTGATATCTTCAACAAAATGTCAGAAAATGCTGGGTTAGCTTTTCTTGACACATTCTGTTGCTGGATGATGCAGACTAACATACTGGCTTAATAGGGAAGTTGGATTCTTAATTTAGTTCTTGGATCCAGAACTAAAGACTCAGGATTTTGTCAGGTATTGCCATTTCTCAGAAATTAATTCATGTCCACACCACAGCATGTCAGTCTGAAGAGAAGATTATACAGCTCACTAGAGGCAGCATGCAATACACAGTACAGAAAGATGTAAAAAATATACAGGTGTTATTTAATAATGAAAATAGATTAATATATTCATAGAAATATATGAAAAAACCACAACTTCATAATATCTGTATGAAATCTAGATGTTGTCTTAGAACTTTCCCTAAGGACTATGACTAGCTTTACTTGGTACCAATTTGGTTTGTAAAATGTTGCACTCAGACTTTTAAGATCTGAAGCAGAGCAACAAAAAAAGTAAAGTAAATCAGTTTTCATCTGAGCTCCTTAGAAGTCAATCTGCACTTCTTTTTCCAAACTGCTTTTTAAATGTGTGAAAATGACAAGCAGATCAGATCTGTGAGCAGTAGAAGAAACCGACATGTGGCATCTATGTGAGAATCTTATTTACATAGAACTGGATCCATTTCATGGTACCTTGAGGTGAAGAGACTAGAAGTGACATCTGAAAGAACCACATCCATGGGATGACACCCAGCCACCTGTGAAAGATGGGCTGTTGCCAGGAGGGAGAGCAGCCAGCTTCATGGCAATAGAAGCCTGCATCAGCCTGAGACATGATAATGCTGACTGAGAAATCTGTTTCTGACTTGGGAAAGCTGCTGACTTTGCCAGGTTAATAGCCTTACCTGGCAGCTCCATGCCAGAGAGATGGAATCTCACAGGTAACAATCCTGAGTGGTCCTCCTGGTGTTTTCCTTGCCTTTCATCCTGGCTCATACATCAGTTCTGCTCCACAACTCGTTTTAAGACAGGAATGGCCCTAATTGGTTTCCTTTTGTGCCTCTATATACTTGCACAGGTGCTTTCTATTATAAATACAGCTTCACCTGGGAAGAAAGGCTTTTTTTTCAGGTGATATCCACCAGGGAATCATTAATTCCATGTGATACTTGAAAATGACCCAGCCTGGAGTTTAGCCAGAAGGACTGGACTTATGTGTGAGTGGTATTTGTGGCACTGGCAATGCTGAATAAGTCCTATGTTAGAAGGTGGAATTTGATATATATACCCTAAATCAGTCCTATATAAACTGCATAATGCTTCACGACTGTATACAACACTCAAAAAAACCTGACAGCTTGATTACTAGTATAAAAAAACCACTTCAACAGTAAATGGTTAATGAATTCATCCAACAATAATCTTGTTGAAGTCAAAACTATCTATGGAAAACCTGATTAAAAAGAAGTGGGGAGGGGAGAAGGAATGATTTTATGAAAGTCTGCTTATATTTAAATACAGTAATTTTAAAATGATGAAATATTTAGTAGATGAAGGGTTAGAGTCTTTGGACTTATTTGAACTTGGATCTCAGTTTCTTTTAAACTCCGAAAAAAATCAGGAGTGTATTGAGCACCCTGGTAAAATGAGTTCTTCTCAGTGTGATCATGTGTGTTCTCTGAAGGTGCTTAGATACCATAACGAGGAACCTTGCTGATCTCAGATCCACCTGAATATATAAGATTTCTGGTTTTTTCCTCTCTGGGGACAGGGATTTCAGCAGCTCCTGCTCTCCAATAGTACTCCAGGTTTGTAGGTCTCAGTATGGTGCATTCTCTTCACTCCAGCAAGCAGAAATCAAAGAAAAGGAGCAAAGGCCATAAAATTAGTAAAAAATGATAATTAGTTCAATACTTGGTTCAGAACTCAGTATGACAAGACCACTGAGACCAATGCAGTGCAATCTCAACAAAGAGGATATTACAAAGCACAGAAAATGATAAATTATTATTTTTATTGTTTTCAATTGGATATTAAGATCCTTTTGTAATGTGAGATACCAACATCTTCTCCTACTAAATATGTTATTAATGAGACCAAGAGTTCCTCATGAAAATACCAAGTAATTGCTGAGATAGACTTGGATTTAAATGAGATTTCTAATTCCCCTTATTCCTTGATCTGCCTGTTTCATGACCAATCCATTTAAGTAAATGGTGTCTAGGCTTTTGTAGTACTTAGAGCTCAATTTCCTAATCAAGCAACAGTGCTTTATCAGGTTATTGCTTGTAATTAGAGCTGCAGGAACTGCCCATGCCCTTCACACAGAAGGCAGTGGGACTGGCACCAGTACAAGGTTAAGCTAAATTCTGTTATTTTTCATTTTCAGCAGGAAAAAAGTGTTGAATAAGAGTTTCTCACTACCCCTCTGATAACACACCAATGCTACCAGAACACCAAACTTTTATTTAACTATTCATGCCATTTTCTCATTATGAAGTTCTCTAATTATGAAGTTATTATCCAAGATAAATCAAGTGTTACAAGTGCAGCTATAATGTTTCTTTAGAAGCCTTTTTTATGTATTATAGCATGACAAAACTGAAATTAATGACTTGTTTGGCATCAGGGTGTGGTGGAGGCCTCAGGGAAAGTGAGGGAGCAGGGCAGGCTGGGGAATGGGGATATTCTACTCAGGGATCAGGGAAAAAATATTCTCTACAAATAATATTTCTCTCTAAAATTTTCTACAAATTCTTTGAGATTAAGATCAAGATCACCAGTGGAGGATACTCATGTTAGGGAATATTTAAGCAAGCTGGGCATACATAAGTCCTTGACATGATGCACCACAACTGCTGAGGGAGGTAGCAAATGTCACTGCTAACCCACCTTACCTTCAATGGTCTTGCAAGGTCAGAGAAATTAGAAGAGGATTCTGATGTCTGAAATAAAGCAAATGTCACTCCTTCCTTCAAGGACCAGAAGGAGAACCCAGGGTATTTGCGACAGGACAGCCTCAGATCAGACTCTGGGAAGATGATGGAGCTAATCCTTATAGAACCTTTTTTCAAATATATGAAGGAAAAGGAGATTGAAAGTAGTGAGCAGGGATTTATGAATGTAAATCATGCCTGACCAACATGATAGCTTTCTACAATGAGAAGGTTGGCTTGGTGTCAAGTCTTCTGCTGTACATCAGCTCATGGAAAAATATTCCATGTGGACACCTGGACACTACTCTGCCTGACACAGCCAGACAGTGCCTTGACTCCAGTTCTCTTTTTGCTATTTGAAGAAAGAAGACGAATATTTTCCTTCACCAAGCCTTTAATTACAGTCCAGAGCAAATTTTGACTACTGGAAGAAATTTTGAAAGTCATGTTCTAGAATAGGAAAGATTTTGAGACGTCCTTATAAAACTGCATACCATTTTTTGGCATTTTCAGTGGTAATGATACCATCTATGTCATGCCTCTTTACTATGTGACTATAACCCAGTGTCAATGTGTATATTTTACATTTTAAGAGACATCCAATCCCTTCCTTTCCTGTTTCTTAGGAAACAGAAAGCCAATCCCACTCAGTTAAACAGTGAACTGCTCAGTTTTTCTTATGCCATTCATTGCTTCAGAAGGCTGAAACTATCACCACAATTCAAATCACCTTCCACAGAAGAACTCTATCACTTTCAGATACAATACTTTGAAAAGTAGAATGGTAACTACCTTTTCCAGAAAGAAAATATCATTACTTTGTTTTCTCTTCAACCACCTTAGCACTGCTTAAAACATTTTCAGCAAAACACGTTGATCTGTCAGACTAACAAATTTTGTTGGGTGCTGCTAGCTTGGATGATATTTTATGGGAAAGAGATACAAATAATACTTCCAATCCTTGATGGTCTTCATGTCAATAATTACTGTGTTGGGCACCAAGTCATCAGAGATGAATCTTGCAAACATAGGTTTTTATCTACAATATATTCACTGGGCAGTCCAAGCTCAGATTATTAATGAGCATCATTAGACAAAAAAAGATTCAGAAAACAAGCAATAACCCTAGAAAACCTAGCATCTGTATGTATCCTCCTACTGAGCAATTTTATTTTTGCCTCTGGCAAAAAATGTTCATCATGGAAAAAGGAAGATTGGTAGTGCAAATCTCATAACATTGAGAAATTTGATTCATATTTTACCTCCTTTCTTTACAAATTGTCAGGTGGACTTGAAAACTATTCCTTTCTGGAGTCATCTTCTCTTTAAACAAAAGTCTGTCTGCATTGTCCAAATTCCCAAATGCAGCATCTCCTACTGAAGACACAGCTTCTCTTTGTACCACTTACTTGCTTTGACTTGGTGCTGTTTCTCCCTTAAATATGTTGTGTGATATAAAATTGACAGTGCTCCATGGCTGCATGTGAAATGAAATTAGCACCCTGTATTTCCTAGAGCCCTTGTCCTCCTATTCCCCAGCACCGAGGCAACCCTTTTTTGCACCAAATCAGGAATAAATCACACACTTGTAATGCATATATAGACGACAGAGAAAAAGATATTTAGCTTTTAATTTACTTCCCAATATAAATTCTGAAAGAAAGGAAAGTTGTCTATTCTTTTTGTCTGTTCCTTTGTAATTCTTTTTCACCACCTCCTTCTGTTTCTTATTTCTGAATTTATCGTTCAGCAGACTGCTTAATCTTGAATTTACCTAGATTTCACATCTTTGTCAATGCTGTCTCCTCCACACAGAAAACTGCTGTGTGGATCTACCTCCTCTTCCTTTAGGGTCCTTTTCAAAACTGACTTTTACCACAAATAGTATTGGCCTGAAAACAGATGCTTCTTTCAGAATGAGACATGTCCTCCCACACATTTTATTGTTGCTAATTTCATTTACATAGTGATCAGGGAATTGCAAAAGCTGTCAGTGTACATGTTGATATTAAAATATTCTAGATAAATACCAGTCTGGAAAAATTGATTGTGAGAATTTAGGAGGTTTGAGTCTGGTTTTGCAGACTTTTCTGAATTAACTAAAGGGGCCTCCTGGTCTGATTTTGATGAGCTCTTTATGCTGAATATAGTTAGAAAAATTTGCAACAAAAAATTACAGCTAAGGGCTGGCAGAGTGACAGTTAATGAGCAGAACTTACACAGTTTAGAGGATAAGGATTTAATGTTTGTCCTGGTTTGTGTTTTAGAAACAGAGATAGCTGAACAGTGACAGTTCTTTAGAAGTGAGGAATATCACATTTGGAAACACTCAACAGCTGACTCAACATACCACATTAGAAGAAATAAAGGAAAAGTAACATTATTTTTTTGCTCATCACTGTCTATTTTATTACTAGACCATGTTAACTTTTCTCTATTAAATCATTCTCTTTCTTGCATGCCAAGAAGTCACCATTAATAATGATCAGGCATCATTCTGCAAAACAAGCCCAGCCTGGTTGTGGATGAAAATTAACTTTCTCTTAGAAAATGCCATTTTCTCCACTGGAATTTCATCAAGTTAATGCAAGGATAAGGGGTACTCATTGCCACTTAAAGTTGGAATAGTAACTGTGGAAGCAGACTCAATGAATCAAAAAAAAAGTTGTGCTTGTTTTGACTGTGCAGAAATAAAGGAATATTATTAGAGAAATCTGGTTTAGTAGCTTGTGTGTCTATCATCCTACAGAGAAAAATTGGTACTGTGCTAGCAAAAGACAAAGTAGGAGCATTTGAATGGAGAAAAAAAATAGGAGAGGAGGGGAGAGAAAAGGACTGTAAACTCCAGGACTTTTGTTTGAAGTTAGAGTAAGTGAGGTTACTTAAGTGAACACAATTTGTTGTGTCCCAGATAAGAATGGGATCCTCTCTACTGTAAAGGGATGAAGTGCATTCTGAGGACTCATGTATGGATAAAAATACCATGAGATGTGGAGTCATATTTTATTATAAGAACCAATCATGAGAATTGAAAGAGAAAAAACAATAATGGCAGTTTTCCAGCCAATAATTTGCTAATTCTCTCACTGTGCAGAGTCCAGATGCCTCTCTAAACACAGACCCCAAACAACAATGTGCTACAGGTGACAAGCAACCCATAAGTTGAGTGGTTTCAGAGTTGGCCAACACTGACAGACCATTTCTGCCAACAATGCTTTTAGGAAAGGTTTTAAAAAAAACCAGAAAGAGAGGTCCCTTTCTCTCTGACTTTTTCTCATACACAGAAATCATTATATGCAGAATTTATGTCCATCCATGATCTTTCTTGTTGAACAGAGCCCCTGGAACCACCAGGAGCATGTAATTTGCAAATTGTAGGTGGGAGGAAATTAATGAACAATTTAACCAAAAGCAATTTATTCTGGAAAAGAGACAGTTGAAGTGTAGTTTGTATGAAAAGATATTTTAGGCCCTGATCCACTTTTCAAGGCCCTCAGAGAACAACAGGCTAGAAGACATCTTTTAGGATCCTGAGCTCAATTTGCTGGTATCACAAGCAACTGTGTAATTTGCCCATTTATCAGCTGCTCAAGTTCTATCTTCAACTAGGGATATTTTTTTTTTCTGATCATTATTCCCACTAGAAGGGAATTTGTAACATCCTCATTTCATCTGATGTTTGGAAACTTTCTTCTGTTCACCAGCTTAAAGATATTCCCTAGTGTCTTTGTATCCATTTTGTAAAAATTCAATGTTATCCATTAATTTGAATAAGATGTACTTTGCTTTTTTTTATAACCTGCTGTTTATTCACAACAAATGCAAAACTATCTATGTCGCTTGACTGCTGTTGGGCGTAAATCAATCTCTGGCCAAAATTCAGAATAGTAAAGTTAAGCATATGCTTAAAGCCAAGCTCATGATTATACTCTCTCAGAAATAAAGGCTTTACCTTTCTAATGACAAATCAAAAACATACCAGAATCAAAACTGATTTCTCTTGCCTACCACGTTCTGCTGGTTTAAGGTCGTTCCTGTGTGTTATTTCAGTGGCACCAGGGAGATGGATTTGTAAGAAATCTGGCCCTTACAAAAACAAACAAAACTGTCATATACCAATTAAAATAAATTTTATGAGTTTCCTGCTGCCATTATTTCAGGTGCTTTGTTTCTATACGCAAAGTCAACTACTAATCAGCCACTCATTAATCTTAACTATCTCTGTATGTCATATCCATGCATCTTAGATTAATAAACAAGCTAAATTGAAATGTAATGGATTTAGTTTATCTGTTTCTTGTAAAATTAAATAAAATCAAGCCTTGTGTGCCAGCTTACACATGTAGATATAAATGAGTATAGAGGGCAAGAAGCTCAAATGAAACTGTTGGAGTAAACCCACTCAATAGCTATCCAAATTTTGAATATCCTTAAATACACAAATCTCCTGGGCTTGTTGGTTATCTCCAATAGCTCTAGGATTGTTGGCATAGCCATAAATGAACTCTGACTCTGAAAAGAAGAATATGATGCAAACGTATGAGGACTTTAAAAGTATCTCAACTCAACAACTACATCTTGCCCTTCTCATCAGCCAAGTCCACCTGTAGATCTGAAGAAGCTTTGCCTCCCCAGGCCTGTTTGTAACCCCTGGGCTCAGACCTGCAGAGCTCTCAATTAAACCTCAGGACCATCATTAATTGAAGTGCAAAATTATCCAGTTTCCTGCTCCCTCTTGTGGCATTAATATTTCAGTTCATAAGGGAAAAAAAAAAAAAAAGAAAATAACAACAGCAGAGCTACAGCAGCAATTTTACAGGGTTTATCTGTAAAGGCCATGATGTGCCTTTCCCTCAACCTTTGTCTTAGGCTGGAACTGATGAGGTTTTATTCTTTGCTTTCTCTTCTATACATGTGCCCCAGGGTTACAAGCTGTTCTGTGATGTTTTTTGTAAAATGAGCTGTGAGTCAGAGGGGCACACCAGCACTGGCAGTCGAAGCAGAACTCCAGACAAGAAGCAAATGCAGCTGTAAAGCACAGTCAGTGGGAGAAAATCAAGAAGGAGAAATTACTTTTGGTTTAAAATGAGAAAAAAAGTTCTTTTAAAAGTGCATTTAAAATTAGAAATGTGAATTAAAAAATCCATCCGGACTTCTCTTTAAGCACAGGTGTTCTTTTTTACAGCAAAACTTCACAACAGTGTTATACAATTGCCATGGAGACTGCACTGATGGAGGGCTTGTTTCTCCTCCTTTGCAAGATGGGATCCCAGCCTGCCATCCCTGTGTAAATACAGAGGAAAGGTTTCCCCTGCCACTGCCCTTACATATGTACTGGCCCGGCTCTTTATTTGGATTAAATCAGCAAAATACCACTGCTATCAGCTGGACAGAGAAGCCAGCCTATTTGTTCAGAAAACTGGAAGGGATTGAAATTATCATCTCATCCAGGCTCTTAATTGTAGCTGTCAGTCTTCCAGGTGGTGTACATTATAAACAAACCACCTAGAAACTGATTTTGAAAGCAGAAACAGACACTGAAATTCCGATGCAACACCCCGAGTGAGGATATCTAAAGGATTTGAATTATATCCAGATTAGATTGCTACTTGTGGTACAGTACCTTTGGGAAAGAAATGTAAATGTGTTACTATTTAAAAAGTTAAATAAGGTACATTGTAATAATGGAAAGTATTAAAAAAACCTAGACCACCTGTGGTAACAGCCTGTATTTCTTGTCACCTACTTATTACTTGCATATTGTACAAAAGGAATTGTTGAAAATATCTAACATGACTGGCCTCATGATAATTAAAGCTTTTAGAAATAAAATTGCAGGATGGTGGCTTGGTTAGTAAATTAACTTGCAGTTTTCAAAAAAAACAGGTGAAAAAAAAAACCAGGAGAATCCAGTATAGGAAGTGAAAAAATACTTCTCTTTCTAGAGAAAGGAAGAAAAAAGTCATCATTCATAATCTCATTATCTTGAACACTCTAACACAGAAATGTTCTGACCTATCCTCTGCAGAAGTACTGGATCACCGAGGTTAGTGAGAGTAAGGAAGTGGTTTTCTGATTGAATTAAAGGAAACTACATCAGTATTATAGTGACAAAGAAGCAAAAATTATTTTACAATTTTCTAAGGCATTCAAATTTCCATGACACACAGCATCAGACTGCTTCTTGCACAAAATATGGTAAATGAAAATGGTTTTTTTACAGCATTTACACATTTTGAGTAGCTTTTCTCCCAGCTGTTTGAACACACATATATCACAGGCTCTGACTAGCCCAGGCTGTATTCTGAAGGCAATGGGTTACAGGACAGAAGCATTTTTCAGTGTTTGTGTCCATAAATCCAGGGAAGAAAATCTGGCCTCTTTGATGTCAAGGAAAAGAGTTTCTAGGGGGAGTCTTCTAATTTTTGTAGCCTCAGACTAATGCTACTCTCCTAAAGACAGCAAGACATGCTCTTCATTTCTGTAAGAGCAGCCTACTCCATGGAAAGCGAAGAGGATAATTCAGATTTGATCCCAAACCAAGACAGAGACATTTGCTAAATTAAATGTAAATTACTTTAGAAGTAGATGTGTCAGATAAGAGTCACAGTAAAAAAATTAAACCATGTAGCTTGGTTCCAGACCAATTTAAAATCCAACATTATGCATCCTTAAGTACCTAGAGAATAATATACAGTTTGACACGGGACTGATAAAGTTACTGCAAGTAAAAATCACAAGATGGAAAACAAGTTTTCCACTGAGTCTTATTTGACTTGAGCATTAAAGAAAATACTCAGCCAAACTAAAAGATATTGTCAGAAATTGTCATAGCCTTCACCCTGTGTGAAGGATAAGCAAAAACTTCTTACAAATTCTCCTCTCCAGCACTTGATAAGTAATGGTAAACATTCTGGAGGTATTCACACAATGACATTTGCACAGACCATTGGGATCATGCACCCTTTCTATTTAGCAGCGAGAAATTTTAGCAGAACAGAGCCCTGCTAGCAGACAAACCCAGCTGAGCTTCAAAGGTGTTCCCAAGGAAAGCACACTCCACTGTAGTCTCTCAAAAAAATCAGAGCTCAGCAGGGTATTACTCAGTTTTTCAGTCAATTTTGCTACATGAACTGAGTTTGTACTCGTAGCAATATAGCCATGGTAGTGCTTACTCAAAGTACAGGCACAGAACAGCCAGGGTTTGTCCACAGGACACAGTTTGATATCTTATAAACATTTTATCAGTAGCTCTGAAGAAGCTAAGTTAGGTGGCAGAGATGACATTACCTGAATTAGAATGATCCTGTCTAATAAATCTTGATCCTCCATTTCAACTTTGCCAGGGGTTTTGCTGTATCAATCTTTTTTTTTTTTTAATTGAGAATGATTGTTCCAGGCTGTGCAAATTCACAGCACCACTTCACCTTTTTCATTCAGATCAGTCTTTCTAAACTGTGGTACCCAGGATCAACAGCTTTCCAGATCAACAGCCATCTTTGATCAAGAACATTTCCAAACTACAATGGGTACAAAACAGCTGTTCCTCTAGTATTTGCCTTTCCAAAAAGTAGCAGTAATAACATATCTATTTCAAAAAAAATTGGCTATTTGGGGAATTGATGGTTTCTATATTTAAGGTGCTGAATCACATCCATTGTGATTTGCAGAGGGCAGAACATTACACGTTCTGGTAGCCAGATAATAGGATCTGTACACTGGGGACTTTTCTGTCTGTCCCTGTGCACAGATATTCTTATGGCAAGAATTACAGGGAGGATAAAAATCATCTGTTTCACAGGAACACCAAGACATGAACAGGTGCAAAGACATGAAACGCAATGTTTCTAGATCAAGATAATGACTCATTGACAAAACTGAATTTAGGGAGAAAAAAAAGAGTGATAACTTGGAGTGTTTCTGTCCAGGGATTAGAATGTCCTTGGTTCTGTTCCCAGGGCTGACACTAGCCTTCTGGATGACTGTCAGTCAGTTTGCAGCTCTATGTCCCAGTTTCCAATTTTACAAACTATTCTAGTTCTTTGTAGCACAGTCATTGAGATCTGCTGATAAAGTCCTTTTATTCTTAGTAGTAATTGCAGAGCTCATCTCATCTCGTGCATGCACAAAATCCCCATACCTCACTGAATGATAAGTTTTTATCTAGCATTGCCTGTAGTATCTTTCCCTGAATGTATTAGCCCTGTTGACCTTCCTCTGTCCTTAACCTCACTGTTAAATTCATGAGGGCCTAATTATGAAAACTATTCCAGTTTGTAAGAAAAAGACTGGCTTTCTCTGTTCATGGAGGTTCATAAATTTTTGTTTGTTTTTAATTTCAGTATTTTAATGGTCATCATGGTTCATTAGAGAAGTTTGTATTAAAGAAATGTCAGTGGTTTTGGTTTAGTTAGATCTTCTGTAATTTTCAGAATTGCTGATGCACTGTCTGGCTCCTGATATGTTGTATTTGTCAAGCCTTTAGTAACAACCAAAACCTGATGATCAGAAGAAGAAAGAAGAAAATAAAGAAGTAGACTAGGAATGCTACAGATACTTTTTCATACTTCAGACATATTCTTCACTGGCTTTTTTTCCAGTTTCAATGACGAGGTTTTTTCCTAAGGTTCTCTTGTGAAGGAGGAAGACAGTATTCCTACAGAAAAGCAGGAATAGCCAATTAATACAAAGAAAACTGGTTCTTTGGATATTAATAATTTATGTGAATTCGACTTTTAGATTTTTTTCTGTATATATTTAATAATAATATTCAGCATGTTTGGAACTCAGCTGCAAACCAAAATGGACCCACCAATCTGAGCTTGAAACTCTCTCCTTTGGGCACAAATACCAGCCACATGGACATTTTGTGTTACTTTAAACCAGTTACCTGCTCATTTCACTACACTATATTTTCACAAGAGTGATGTTAAGTGCCTTCAACTGTTTTTAGACACTGTCAGGATCAGCCTCTCTGCTTTGAAGAAAGTGAAACAGAAGGTGAGAAAACACAATGAATAACAGAACCAGACACCAGATAGAGAGCATCTGGTAACAGTGTACTAGTGAGAGCTGTACCTTCTCTGTGCAGCAGAGATCAGGTTATTGAGAGACCTAATTGCCTTATCCAGATGTGACCAAGCAGCCAAGCAGGAACATCTGTTATAGAAGACAATGTTTGATCAAGTGAAGTTAAATAAGTTGTGACAGGATGCAGTAATAAAATCCTCTGAGGGGGCAGCAGAGATACCAAGCAGTGAAATGGGTGACGGTAATGAAAAGTGGGAAGGAATGAATCTCCAACTATGTGTTTTTCTATCAGGCATGTAACAGAAGGTGTAGGTTTGGCTTTGTTTAATTTTTCCCTCTTGAGGATGTAAAAGTGACAAAAAAATTTCAAGAATAAGTTAGGTATTGAAAATGACTGCTGAGAATTTGCTTATTTAGACAAGAATACAGATTTATCTTTATTTATACTAGAGCCAGTGATGGCTTATATGCAGGACTTCAATAAGCTAGAATAGCATCATCAGCTTTCACTTTAATACAGCATTTCCAAATATTCTGCTTCATGCTGAGCTCCTCTTCTTGGTATCCAGGTAAGGTTCAGCAACCAGCTTAACCAGGCACCATCCTGTAGCTCTCTCCTCAAATTTAAACTTCCCTATAATCTCCCTGTTTAATGACCAATAGTTAGAAACTATGCCACTGAAGCCACAGTTTAAAAGACTTGAACTACAAAGCAACATCCACATACAAATCTCCCAAGAATGTATTTTCCTTCCTTTTGTTTTGCCTACACCTTTCCTTCCTCACTGCAGAGCTGAGGGGTTTTTTTAGCCTATCCTACTAGGAAAAGTTGCAGAGCTTTAAAGGATTTGCAGACCATTTGCTTAAGATTTGACACTGCTGTATTGGATCTGACAATAAACCTCACACCCAGACCTTACTTCCATATAGTCAAATAAACAAGGCCCTAAAGACCATTTGCAATTTTCCCACCTGGCAAACTTCCCCATGTTTGATTTACTGCAATGCAGGGTGTTTGCATTACTTTAGACATTCAGTTAAGGATGATATGCATCAGTGCAAGATACCAAAATTTCTTTCTATCTGCTGCTGGTGGGCATGGATACTACAAATCAGAGTTCTGCCTGCAGAAAATTAGCCCCCAAACTCCTAATGATGAAATATGTCTGCAGAAACCATCTGGAGGACTGCTTATAAATGTGTTTTCTTATGCTATTAGGTACTCTCTTCTCTCTCTACCAGACAGTTTTCACAGAGGTAATTTGCTTAAATCAACTTTTGTCCTTCTAGGAACAAGGATTCATTAATCCAGCCAGTACCTTTGGAAGTTTCCTGGACTCAGTCCATACCTGGTGAAGACACAGGAACAGCAAGAGAGACTCTCACAGGTTGAATCACCCGATTTCTTCTAAATGAGTTGAATCAATATATGAATGTGTCCCTCTTGAGGTGAGAAGACTTAGGGAGGTTTCCCTCAGGGAGGGTGTAATGACCATGTTTAATTCCCTGATAACCCTAGGCAGCATATTTAAATTAATCTTGTGTCCATTTCTGCCCAAGCTGTGGAAGGGTCCTGGGTACGCATGGAGAGAGGAGGTTAATCCCAAATCAGCCTTCAATCAGCTACAATACTATCACATAATATAACAATACTTAAAAGATTACTACACTGCTGCAAGACAAGAAGGCATCTGGTTAAGAGCTCTTAAATCAGTATTTAATCAGCCAAGAAAGGTAATGAGGGAGAGGAATGAAATGTCATTACCTCCATCTTAGGTGGGGGTCTAGGAAAAAGAAACTAAGTGCCTACACTTTGCCTGCAGAGTCTCAAGCAGTATTTAGATATCCTGTGGATCAGACCAGCATCTCAATGAGCAAAAAATCCCTTCTCTGACTTCGGTGAAAGGGTATAGAAAAAAACATTTATTTTATCAGAATTTTCTGGACCTAATTTGATTGAAAATGAAAAATAATAGAAGAATAGACCAGAACAAAATCAATCTGTTTTGGTTTGTTTTGGGGTTTTATTGTGTTGTTAATATTATTATTTATTATTATTGTTTATTATTATTTTTCTCATCATCATTGTTATTATCATTATTATTATAATTATCCTCATCATTATTTAACATTATTATCGTTTGCTTTAATTTCCTGAATTACTTAATCGATGTCAAAAGCTTATTTAAATCTTTTTTTAAAATTTAAAACATTGAATTTTTTCCTAGTTCTAAAGCCAACATATCTTAGAAACTTTATCTTTTGACCAAATTATGATTTGATGTCAAAAATTTACCTGTCCAAGCTCTACTACAGTAATTTTAAGACTGGTGAAATTAAAATATGAGACAGCTGTTGTAACTTTGTAATTTTTTCTAATTTTTTGTCTGACTTCATATATCTCACAGACCATACAATCATACCTTCTATTCTCAATGTCTTAAGTTTTTCTGAGACAAATAATTTTATAAATATATTTCATTTGAAGTAATAAAGAGATGTAAACTGAAAACTTTAGTGGCTAACTTGCATTTTTAATCATCATCACTTGTGCAAAAATATTCCTTATTTATAATCTTACCCCATATTTATGATTTCAATATACAAGCTCTAACTTGTAGCTGCTTGTTTCTCTTATGTCTCTTGTTGGTACATTTGAAATTAAGATAGTAAAAAAAGGTAGAGGGAAGCCCTCTTGGAGTTAATTTCCTCTTTATTATGGTATTTAATTACACACCATAATCAACTCATTTCTCGATCTCAAATTAGAAGTCTTGGAATTCAATTTGTTTAGCTTCATGTTTAACTTTCTGTTTAGCTAAGAAATCAAACTCTAAGATTTCTAATTTAAGAACTATTTCCTAGTTTTAAATAATTTTGATTCTATTTTTTTCTACTCCAATATGGATTTTTCAAATTATCAAAATTGTGACAGAAATCCTCCTCGTTCATGTGGTAGCAGCATTGTATCCAGAGGAGAAATCAGCTCATAGTTATTGATTATTTTGATAATACAGTGTATCCCCCAAATGTAACAACAAAATAAGCCATAAAGGCATCCTAAACAGAGCATAAAACCTGCTGGAGTTTTACTGTAAACCATTTAAGTGGTTCACACAGACAAAGCAGTGTGTGCCCCAGGGTCTGTGCCTGATTACAGTTTATTAATTAAGCAATTACTAATAGGTGTCCACTTAATCTTGCTAAGTGCCTTGCATATATCTCAATTACTAACTGTGAATACATTCATATTCTTCCAATGTCAAGAGCAGAGACATTTGTGTAAGGGTAAGATAAATTTTCTCCTTTTTTTTTTTTTCTCTATTTTCTTTGTAAATTCATAGCTTTAGAAGTTTTTCTTGAGAGAGACAGACCCGTGCTTTTGTTAAACTAAAAAGTAAAGTTGTATTTCTCTGGAAAGCAGAAAAGCTTCTGCAGCTGGCTGGTTCAGAGGCCAGGAGAGTTTTCAGACATGCTCTACACTGGGCTGATTCTGTTCTGTGGTCAAATCAGCATCAATATCAGAGGAACCAGCCAAATTCTGAGGCCTTTTGAAACATCTGATTTGTGACTTGGGGTCTTTGCATCCATGGAAAGAAAGAGACCCTTGAAAAGGCAGGAAGAGCAGCAGTGATGCATCAGAGAAAGGGTCAGTGCAACCTAAGTCTTTAGAGCAGGGCAAGCATCTGGTGATGTTTTCTGACAAGAATTTTCCAGCCCTGAAATGTTTTGCTTCCCAGAAGTGCCCAAATTGGATTGTTTAAAAGGTTGGAGGTCCATCACCAGAGTCAATGGAGAACATGTCAAACATGGTGGTACACCCAGAATAGAGTTGTTCTATTCTAAAACCTGCACAGCCCTTGTGTCTTCAGGGTTTGTTTAACAGCTACTGAGACAAAGACAAATTGCTTTCTGGGTAGTTAGAATCATGACAAAGAATCACTCCAGGGAGTTGATCTTTCCCTTCTGTGTGGTATTTATGAGACCACATCTGAAGTTATGGGTTGGAAGAGTGCAGATTGGGGCTCACAGTACAAAGAAAAGTATTTGTATGTGGTTCAGCAAAGGGCTACTAAGATTTCTGTTGAGGTTGACTTGACTTGCAGATGTCCAAAACCCTGGACAAGGAGCTGCCAGGTCTGTGCTTATGGCCTGTGGAAGACAGGAATGAACTATCAATGCCATATGACTGGCAAGGTTTACTCATAGGTAGGTAGATTGTACACAGAAATGTGGACAGAGAACTTTGACTCTTTCTGGTCCATAAAGAAGAACATACAGATGCTGGCTCAAGGATTGTTACCCAGCAAGGCATTCTAATAATGGCCTTTTAAAAAGAAAATACTCTGACCTTGCAGTAGTATTTGAAATATGCCTTACTTCATTCCCAGTCTTCAACTCAGACCCCATCAGTCATCCTTCATGGCTCCATCCCCAATGGACACCAAATCCTAGTTGTGAGGAGTGATGGATTCCTTGCTGTTCACAGCTTCTATAGCTGCATCCATGGATCCCTTTTAATCCCTATGATTAAGCCTTAATAATGCTACAAGCATGTGATACACATTTGCTTATCATACTGTTGTCACTGAATGGTCCTGGTGAACTGGAAGATTTTGCAAGAGCATTCGTGTGTTTAATGTGTTTATTTTTCTCTTTCACCATGTTCTTTGGAAGGTTTCCTGATTTTTAGATTTAATGATTTGCATATGCTTAGGTGGATTTTATCTGAGGTTCTAAAGAGAAAAAAAAGAACTATAAAACACTTTGCAACTAAGTTTGAGTGACAGATTTTACCTAGATATAGTCTTGCATGGAAATATCAAAAAGAAATGGTAAGAGTGAAGTGTCATGATCCTCTGAAACAGCAAGAGGTCACAAAATACCCTTGTTGTCCTTTGAATAAGAGATATGACATTTTTCATGTATCATTACCTTTCCCATAAACTGAAAATGGGATGTTAGGGAAGGGATTTGGGTTTGATGTATCTAGAATACTGATTGCTTAAAAGTGCTGATAGATGTTGTAATACCAGTAGGAAATGTGAGCAAAGTGCCACAGTAAAACCCATCCAAACCACAAAGGACATAAAGTATCTATTGGCTGTTTCACCCTTTTGATATGTGATGACAAATGTTTCCTTTTTTTTTTTTTTTTTATAAGAATCCCTCTCACTAAAATAAGACTGCTGTGAAATATTAGAAATATTCAAAATTTTCAATTTCTACTAAAACATCTTTTACAAAAGTGCATTTTTCATAATACTGAAAAAAAACCAACAAAAAACCAAATCTTAGTAAAAACAAATACTTCTCACAGCCAATCTAAAACCAAGATCACTGAAAGTATAATTGAGACTCACCACAGTGAGCCACCAGCATATTTGGGAAGGAGTCAAATGCTTGTGGGAACCAGTCTGAGGCCAAACAAACTCAGACTTTGAGAACTGTTTGAGAATTGTTAGGAATCATGCCAAGTTCCATGGACTGGAACCCAGTGAATCCACAAACCAAAAGCAGATGTTAACTGATCATTCTGATAAAATACACAGTGGTAGAGGGTACAAACTAGGCAATTTTCTGCAGAAAGTGCTAATCTTTTTGAAAGCCATGCCACAATTTTAGCACTGGACCTCATGCATTGTTAATGAAGAAAAGAAACAATTAAATGGGTAAAGGGGACTATTAAAACAACACTTAATTCTGACAGCTTGATAAAGTATCCCACCAGGTAATCAATAAAGTTTCTGGGAGTCTAACAGGCCTTATTGATGTTCCTGATGTCTGCATATTTGCTGAAGTTCCTGCATTACATTAATACAGTGCCAGGGGAGAAGGATTTTTTGAGCAAAATGAGCTCAGAGAAGAGGTCCAGTGGACAGGAATTTTTCTTTGGGATAGATTTGAAAACTATTTATATCATCCTGCTTTTGTTACCACTAAGTATTTACCATTTTTCTTTACCTCTTGGGGAAAAAAATATTAATAACTAAAAAAAAAAGATATCTGGAGCAAGTCTAAATGGGTGATTTACTCTTTTTTTAAGTAAAATGGTCCTACAAAGTAAGCAAAGCACACCTGCATGTTGGGCACATCAGAATTAAAATAAGAAGCTGGTGTTACACAATGAAAAATCCATACTGCCTTTCACATAATCACTATCCATGACAAATCATCTTCCAGTTCTACCTGTTATTTCCCCATTACTGAAGACACTGAAGTTTTCATTTCATAGAACTACAAAATTCTTCAATTAGGCCATGTTCAATTTTACTAGATTACATTTGGAACTTCGTCAGTTCTGCATTAATTAGTTTGCCTGGCTATACTATCACAGATGAGTTTAATGGTAAAAATATTGTTTGGTATAGATAGATACAGTTAATTAAAATGAAAGTGATGCAAGGTCTAATTAAGACAGTAATAAGATTCACGTGGACATTACATGAGATTTTATTTGTTTGCCTGTGAGATGTTAGGGCAGGACAAGCAGAGCAAGCATATTTTGGTGCTTCGGTCTCACTAACCTACAGTCTCTGAAAAACAAAGCAGCACCTTGCTTACTGTATTAATATTACCTATTTGCAGATTCTGTCTTTTCTAGAAAAGCACAAAAATGATTATGAAGATTTTTAGGCAGGATTTTATTACCCTTGAACTGGCAGACTTGAACAGTTTTAGCATCAACTTTACATGATATTTGATAGTTCTGGGATGAGACCGAAAGAATCAACTTCTGCACGTTTGTTTTTTTCTGAACACTTTTCCTTAGAAGCCTTAAACTGACTTCAAGATCAGTGTTTTTCATTTTAAGAATTTTCCAACAACGTTTTTTGTTTGGTCTCCAAATGTACATGTAAATCTAAATGTTCAGCTTGACATCAACAGAGTTGATGAAGGAAACAATCTGAGTCTGGTCCAAGAAAGAGATAAGCCATTCTTCAGTTTTCATTAAAAGTGATATTGATGATGGCAAAACAATTTTCACCGAGAAACCTCTCCAAACTCTGATTTTATCATGTATTGATTGTAACAGTATTTTTTCACACTTTCATCTGGGTGGATGTTTCTAGCTGCTAAATTTATTTCCCCTCTGTTACATGGGTAATAAAAAATCTCTGCCCCATGGGTCCAAACAGCAGGAGCAGCTGTCACACTGTTAATATTGTCCCTTCTCACAGTAGGGAAATTTTCTCAAATTGCCTTAGTACATTAATTAAGGTAAACCAGGAAAAATTGTTCCTATACGTAGCGTGACATTTATCCCGTCCCAAGCAGAAAAAGGCTGATGCAGTCAAAAGCTCTATATTTTTCAGTTAAAAAAAAAATATGATTTCTCTCTATAAATCTACACATTCTTGGTTTAACTGAATTGAATTCAAGACTTGTTAGAATAAATTCTGACAGAAAAAAAAAACAGAGAAGACGTGGAGTTGGAAGGTTCAAGAATGCAACAGTTCATTAGAAACTGTACACAGATTAAACTATCGTCCATGTAGCTGACACATAATTTTGTTCATCTTTCAGTTTCATGTGCTATTCATTTAAGCCATATCCTGTTCCAGCTAGCATGGCAAAAATCTCCTTAGAAAGAACAGGAAGGAGTAGCTTGAAGTACATGACACTTTTTAATGTCTTACAAAGTTTTCACTTGTAAAAACTGTGTTATTGTTACCAACTGAAATTGGTTTCTGATAATATTGATGCCTAATGCCATCCAGACTGTGCATAGTATGGTTTGTATTGGATTCAGCAGTATCACTGCATGTGTCTTCTAATTCAAATGGGAATATAAGTCTGGAGCCAAATGACAGGTAAGTGACATTGCCCCTTAGCACAATTCTTTATTTCACCTTTCAGGGTTACACACAAACATACCAAAATCATCAGCTTGCTCATGCAAACATAGTCCAGTATATTTGTATAATCTTTAACACTTAATTTGGTCTATTCTGTGATTTCATTAGAAAAAAGCTAATATAAATACAAATGTTATGAAATTACATGCTTCTCGCCATAGCATAAGGTTTTCCTTTTTGTTGTTTATACTTTATGGTAATGTCTACAGTCATTTGGATGACTTTTTTCATATTGAGACTTGTAAAATTCAGAAGTTTGACTATGAGATTTGTGGTTTAGAGTGTAGATTTTTTTCAACCCTTTTCACCCCCAGTATAACTGAGCAGAACCCTGTTTAGCTTTTTTGGTAGGCAGCAGCCAGCCAGGTGTCACCAGGAACAAGACTAAAGTAATTTGACCATGAAGAGAGACATTGATACTGCTGCCCTTTAGTCAGAGGGAAAGAAAACTACTGGGAGTAATTTACTCTGAGGCTGGCAAATTTTCATGCATCCTATATCTTATCTTCCAGATTCTTCTCCTGAATGCAAGTTCAATCTGGTAATAGAATCATATTTTCAGCATAACATCTGCAAATGACTTCCTCCAGGCCAAACCCTTTAAGATATTTGT
Source organism: Phaethornis superciliosus (assembly GCA_023637945.1). Taxonomy (NCBI): domain Eukaryota; kingdom Metazoa; phylum Chordata; class Aves; order Apodiformes; family Trochilidae; genus Phaethornis; species Phaethornis superciliosus. The sequence goes on from JAJQWJ010000011.1 coordinate 4,072,935, forward strand.
GAATGGTTTGGATTTTTTCCAAACTACTTAGGAGCCACAAAACATATCTCAGCTCCTGCAGCTCTGGCAGTTCTAGTCCATTTTATGCATTGTTTTCAATCTCATTTTATTATATATCAAGCTCAAAATAGGATTTGTGTGGGTAAAGATCTTGACTGAAATCCTCCAGGATGGTACTGGGAGATCCCCCAGGGACAAGTGGCTGTGGGGTGGAAGCCTTGAGTTTTGTATTTGAAATGTTATGTGAAAAAAGCTGGAAAATCCTGCCTCCTGGTGTACTAAAACTCAAGGGAATGCAGTGAGAATCTCCTTGGGTCATTAGAGGTGATTATAACACAAAAGCTATTGACAGAGTAACTAACAGCTGTTTGAAAATGTTATTTTGGAAATTAGAGAAAAAAAACAGGCAAAATAAAGGAATTTTGGAAAGAACTGAATCTATAGAAAAGAGGTGCTATTTAAACCTTGTTTAAAAATACTCAATCACTTAACACCCAGAACACGTGATTAATTTAAGTTGTATGGATGCTTCAGACCTCCTTTGTTAACACAGACTCCTAATAGGAAGTTATGTTTTTGTTTTAGTAGTTTTCAGTATATTGGCACTGAAAAGTAGAGAGGCAGATGACTATAATGATCATCCATTATTTAAGTTATCTTGAAAATGGGCAGTTTATTAAAACTAGAGATAGGGGCAAAAGTAGAATATTTTATAATACATAAACTTTTAATTACTTTGTGCTATATAGGTACATATTTACTTAAAATAAAAGGACAAGTATTTCCTTCATTAGCAGTTTGTTCTCAAAACTATTTCAGTACTCTTATTATTACAGCATTTTTAAGTTCCTCAAGACAACTATGAAGTTGTTTATATGCAAATTTAGGCGCAGTGGCTAAAAATAAAATATATTTCTATTCTTAACATTCCTGAATTATTATGGTAATAGGATTAGATTAGATTCTTGCTTATCACAGTCTATTCAGCTTTTAAAGCCAGCTTCCAACATACACTTGGAAATTCTGTTTCATGAAACTTTCCATCCTTACTTTGCACATTGTGGTGTTCTCTGGTCACAAAATGTGCTATCCCTCTGCCTGCTTCCCAGCTTTGCCTGTGTTTTGCTGACTCAGCAAAATGATTTACAGGTAATTTGCTAAGGGAAGGATGTACTGCATATTCTGGACAAGTGTGGGCCAGCTTTCATCTAATCCTCAAATATCAGAACAGGTACATGTTTAAGAATATAGATCTCAATGTACCTAGAAATTATAAAGCATGCAGAGCTTTGTGAAGATCAATATAAAGTAACCCAAAAAGAATCCTTATGTCCTCTCTTCCCTGGGGTAATGACATCTCTCCTGTGACTCTCTTTCTCCACCTTTAGTTCTCATCACTCACAGAAAACAGATGTAAGAGACTGGTAAATCCTTAGAGGATAAAGGACTTCCTAAGAAGGGTTGCTTCTCATGGGATGTTTTAGGCAGTACAAAAATGTTGTCATTGTTGTCAAAAACAGTTTTCAAAACCTGAAAAGTAGGAGAGGGTAAAGCAGATCAATATTTTCCTTTTCTTTTTTCTTCTGGCCAACTCAAACGAGAAATAATACAATCATTATAGCAGTGAAATACAAGTGTAGCATATATGATCGTAAAACTTTGTATTGCTGATGATTATTTTAATGAGCCTGCATATTCTATAAAAACAATTGGGAGCATATTTTAAAGACTGCAGTCTATAAAATCTAAAGCAATTTCTATGCATTTTTTCTGTGATCAGAGACATTGTTAGAGAGGACAGATATTTTGCAAATGAGTTACCAACTATAGGATTATTGTGTGGCTCCCTACAAATGAAAATATTAAATATTTTTCTTTTTAATTACATGCCTATTCTATGGCAAGTTTCCTTCAGAACAAGGGCTTTCCCAGCTACACACAGAGTTTGATAGTGGAATTAATTCACATTTCAGCAGATGTGACCGGGCCTGAACTGGGGACACACTGAGCTCATAAAAAAGGACCTTGCAACATTTTGTGAGACAGCTTGGCAGAGCCTGGGGACCTCTGTGCAGGATGCTCTTCCCATGCCCCTGGTGCCTGCAGGACAGAACCTGCCCTGCACAAACCCACAGGCTCTGGCTGGCTGCCTCTTACAGCCTTGCAAAGCCATTTCCATTCCAAAGCACTTGTCTATGGAGCCCCAAAGACCTCCAGATGTTTTGGGGGTTTTTTCTGCAAAGGTCAAACACAGACAGATGCCCTAAGTGACTTGTCTTGCTCTCAGGGCAATGTGCTAGCTGGCTGTGACCCAAGAACAGTTTGTGGAGTGGCCTGGATGGGAACTGGCTCGTGTTAGAAATGTGCAGAACTGCAGCTTAATACATGGTGGTGCTTATCTCTTCTTGGGCTTCATCCCAGAATCACTGAATTCATCATGACACTTTCTATTAAATGGAAAAGACTTTGGATGAGGCCTAATATTTATATTTTTAACCTAGAGCTCTTTGGCATTTTAACCAGGATCTTTATGTTTCTCATTTTATTCTTAGATTCTGGTGGTATTTCTGCTCAGCCTTGTCAAAAATGTATTAGACCTCCCAGTTAATATGGGTTTATATCAAGGCTGCCTGGTTTAAGAGCACACATACAAACAGTGAGGATGAAAGATGCAGTGGCAAATTCTTTCTTTGGAAAAACACAAAGTCTGGTAGTGGAATTCTTTCCATTGAAAGGCTTCACAACTGAGATTGTCTTGAGATTATAGACATGCAAAACGTTTTGTTTTCCCCCATCTTTGCAGAGATTGCCTGCTTGATCCATGCAGGGAGCTTGTGGGGGTTCCTTGCTGTAGATTTTACAAAAGAAATGCTTACTGGGTACTTCTAGTTACAGTATTGTGGGTGATTTAGGGTGTGGGTGATTGTGGGTGATTTAGGCCACATGTTACCTCTCAGTATCACATTTTTCCCTTGACATTGAGGACCATATATTCAAAAGAATTTAAGTATTTACAGGTGAATATGGATTTAGGAGCTAAATGCCATCCACTTCATTGGAGAGGGATTTCTGTGTGCTTCTGAAAATACCATCTGACTCTAATTTTCATGGCTTGGCTTTCTTTCAGGATATGGCCCAGAGCTGCAAGTCCCATTTAACATTTTATTGCATACCATGTGCCTTCAGTGTCATTATAAAAAGTTCCACACAGCAAGTGAAAGCTGCCTCTGGTAACCCATCTCTCCCTCCTGCAGCTTCTTTCTCTGAGGTCAGCCCAAGGAGCTCTGCAGTTAAGGGCAAACTTTGCTGGGCTATTTGGGGTGGGCTTTGTGGCAAAACCACCACTGAGGAAAGTATGTGCTTGGGAATCTCAAATGCCTCAGCACCCAAGTAATAATTCAGGTCTAATATGGTGCCACTTTTCTCATTTAAAAATGGGAAATTACATAGAATGTGAAAGCAATCTGCTCCCATCAGGATGCTAAATGCTGTTTTGTAGCTGGATTAAATAAATGTTAATTAAGACTCTGAGTGTATATTTTCATTTATTTCCTTCCTCCCCCCTTTTCCTCCCCTCCCCACCCTTAAGGATTTGACTGGAATATAGTGAAAAAGGGTAAAAATTAAAAACATGGGGGAAAATTATACAAAAACTAAACGTGCATCTTTTCAGCAAGTGAAGTAGCCTGAGTCTTTTTCCTCATTATTGTAGCACATTTATCTGTGTGTGTGCTTGCACAAATACATATATATGTAAATATATAAACATAGAAATGTATAAAGAAGAGATGAACACATTAAAACATATTCTTTGCAGCTTATGGGGCAGAAAAATCTATAGAGCTTTTAATGGTTTTCTTCTGCAATTCAATTTCCTTTGTAATGAAATCTAAAACCAAACAAGTATGCAGTGTTCAATTTAAGATGGCCAATGAAAATTTATACCCCTCCTCTAGTTTATTCTGAATTATATTATTGCAGCAAATGACCAGAGTACGTGTGATTCAAAGGGACAGTAATCAGACTTCATATTCATATTGGCTGTGGGATTTAAATAAGCAAGCTTAAAGGTGAAATATCTTCAGGAGAGCATTTTTTTCTACAGAGGCTTTTTGGGGATCTGAGTCACTTAAAATAATTCTGGTGGAGTGCTGATTTCCTATGCAGAAGTACAACTGGGTATTTACACTCATGCAAGAAGTGCTGTTCCCCATAGTTAATGTGGCATTTCAGCTTCAGCAGCCTAAAGCTAAAGAGGAGGGTTGTGTTCTTTGAATCCAGATAAATTTAGGTTTTACATAAATTGAAATGAAAAGGTGGATTTTCATACATGGCAACCTCCCTTTCACCCCCTCTCCCAGCAAACAAGATAAAACAGAAACACTGCAGCCCACAGATTTCTGTCAACAGAGAGAACACTGGAATCTGATTCACTGGCTGGTTTAAGAACAAAAGAGAAAAAATGGCAAAATTATGTTTGTTACAGTTTTATATCCAGATATTCACGTCTTGATTAAATACTGGTCATGCCTGCCAGTGGAAGTGGCATTCATCACCCTGTGGGCACAAATCTGTGCTCATACACAGGTCTGCTTGCACTTGGGAGAGATTCACACCCACGGTGCTGTAGCAAGTGAGACAAGGTTACAAGCTGTTGCTTGCAAATTCAGCTCCAAATCTGGAGAATTTGTCAGGGCAATTCACTGCATGGCATCTCCTACAGATCCTGTATCCTCCTGTATCCTGTGGATGCTTTGGGTACCCAGGGGAGAGGCAAATGTGATTGGACACCTATGGGTAAGAAACTGAATCCCAATAAAATCTTCATTTCATTTTGGGGGACATCACAAGTGATTGTGTCTCCATTGATACATTTATGTCTTCAACCTGTGTGCTGAATCCAACCAAACTAAGACTGGAGAAAATAAATAAATTGCAATATGAGGTCTTCCCCCAGACATGTGCTTCTCTGCAACTAGGATACATGAATTAATCATGAACTACCCTGAATAAATATTCTTAAGGGAAAAATTTGTTATGAAATAGCAGCAAATGAGTCAAAATGGTACAGATACCAGGATTCTTTCTCTTTTATTCCCTGCTATTTTCTGCTATGAATAGATTTACAAATGTCAATAATTTAACTATTTACCAGGCTTTTTTGGTATTTGAAGTATTTTGCCATCTCTTTGTCTTCTTTCAAAAGTGGGTACAGGCAGCCCTAGCCTGAGATTAACCTGGAATCAGTTATGATATATTTGGGCTAACAAACCCAAAGAGGTTGAATTTTGGCGGCTGTATTAACCTAAGCAACAGTAAAGCCAGGAACCCAAGCATTGCTGGGCTGTGATCCACTGTGTAATGCAAACAAACAAAATTTGTGAAGTTGAGTGCCATCTACTTCTTCTCTTTATCCCATTTTCCTTGCCCAAACCAAAGCTTTATGAAGCTTGCATGACCCTTAAGCACAGGCTGCAAAAATTTTAATGTTATGGTCGTTTAAAGCCTCTCTATGAAAGACCCTTGGAAGCCCTTTAAAAATCACCTCTACCACAATGCCCACAGAAAATTGTCCTCTGAAATCCACAAGACAGGGGAGAAGCTCTGGTTTTTGCTGCTGAAGGGTTCTTGAATTGTCTATGCACCCAGGCTGTGCTGAAATAATATCTCAGCATCTTTGTTGGATGCATCTGTCACTTTTTTTTTTTTTGGGGGGGGGAGTAGTTTTGGGGTTTTTTTCTTTTGACTGTGAGTCCCTGGGTAGAGCTGCTATCATGCTTTATCTGTTTGTAGAGCTTCTAACAGAATGAAACTCTAACCTGTCCGTGACCCTTGCCTACCTCAGGCTGTTAACACAACTGAAATAGAAATGTCTTCCTTAAAAGGTCAGTAGAAAATAGGGAAAAACTACTGTCAGAGAGGGCAGGTAGAGCTTGACTAACACAGCTCATGCTTTGTTACTCACTTCTTGAAAGACTCGTGATACAGTTTATTTTATCCCAAAAGGAATCAGTTTAGCTAAGAAAATACTAAGTTCTAAACAGAACCCTTACAAAGGTTGCAAAGGACCCAACAAAGAATAATGCATTAAAAGGAAATCAAGTGTAACATAAAAGCTCCTGGAACTTGATTGCATGTCTTAGGCTCATCAAAAATTAGTAAAGAAATAAGAATGCAGAGGCAATAAACAGGTTAGAGAAGTGTTTATTTTCCCCAAGGAAAACCTGAACTTCCACTGGAGACCAGGGAAGAGTGTTAATGAAGTAGGTAGCAACAGGGGAGATACTTGACTTAATACAGGCTTTTATTTTATTTATGGAGAAATGATTTTTCAATCAAAGTGTCTGATGCAGGCTTTCAAAAAGCCTCCATTAGGGGAAGAGAAAAAAAACCCACAGGGACTCCTACCTCGGAACAGGCTTAGTACACACTAACTAATCAGTTAGTTGTTATATTAGAAACATACAGTGGAAATTCAGACAAGGTTACATATTGGAATTCAAGGCTGAAAATTACACAGATCAACTGCATTGTTCATAACATCATGGGTAGCATCTCTAGGAATTTCTGTTTGGGACAATAGTTATTGAAGTGAAAATTGAAAGGGGGAAAGAAAGCCATGGCTGAAGACAGTTTGTATCTGTATTCATCAGTAAAATAGGTCAGTATTTATTCTCCCTTCCTAAAGACAAATGACATGGCACATCTCCTGTTCACTCCCCGCCTCCTAGAAGAAGATAGCCATGCTCTTATGACATATTAGGTGAAATCTCTGGCCCCTTTTGCACCTAATTTTATCAAACATTTCTTAATGTACTGGAATTAAAACCATGCCTTTGGCTCTGTGGCAGTGAAAAGTTTTGATGTAGCCCCACAGACTCAGGACTCCAGAAGAGAAATCATCACAAAGGTTTATTGGCCTTTGGGCTCCTGGTGTGACTTGGTGTTTCCTTGCTTGGAGCTTCTGTGGCACAAGAGCACAGCTGAGTGCTCTGAACACTGAACAAAGGAAAGTGAACAAAGGAAAGTGTATTGCCAAGGAATCGTTGCAGAAGAACAGATGGTCTAGAGCAAGTGGTTAGCTATAGAGAATTGATATAACTCCCCTCATAATAGACAATAAAACTATTTTACCTCTGGGGAGTAAATTCTTCAAAGTACCTGAATTGAGCCTCTAGCAGGAAATAGTGGTTTTATCTATCTAGAGAGTGCTAGGTGTGTCAGAATAAATAAGGTATGATATCCCCAAGAGTCTCATGTATACTAGAAACTTGAAAAAGGCCACTTCCCAAAGCTCAAAACAATTGCCAGCCTGGCAGGTTAGAAGGGAAAAGTGTTACAAGCCAGCAGACACTTCAAGCAGATGGATTCTGAGAAGAAATCCCCCCCAAAAAATCCATTTTCACTCCTTTTCTTAATTTGCCCCTCTTTCCCTTTTCAGCTTGTATGTGTCCATTCACATGTTCTCCAGATACCTGCTTTACAGCAACCCTAAAAGACATACAGGAAAAAATGGGCATCATACTGCTCAAGGGGTAAAACCACCAATATTATCTATCAGACTATTGCAGAATTTATTCCTGACTCTACAGCATTTCTTGTACCTGTGCTGGAGGCTGCTGAGAAAAAGACCAAAGACATTCACAAGGGTTTGGTTATACTGTGATCTTTCTGACCACTGTTTTCCCCTTAACAGGGAATTCCTGTCTCTTTATCTCAAGCTGACATAACCCATGACCCTGTGCCACTTAGGAAGCATCCTCAACCTGTATCTGTGAATTTCATTCCCAGACAAGTATTGCTGAAGCTTCCTATTTACTACCAGCTGGAATAAAATAACGCTTCCCTGTACTTCTTTTTCTCCAGTTCCCATAGGCAGTCAGTAAAAGAGAGCAAAAAGATTATCTGTGAAAAATAGAGTAGATGAACATTTTAAAAATGTGTCTGAGGTGTTTGCCTGTCCACATTCTACTGTCAATTCCCTCCTGAGCTTTGAATCCCAAACTAGACATGAAGATACACCAAAGTCAGAACAGGGAAGGAGAGCTAACCCAAACTCCTAAAAACTACAGAATGTGAATTTACTAAGCCCAGCAGAAAACTATTTATGGTTTGAATTTTGTTGGTTTGAGTTTTTTCCTTTTTTTTTTTTCTTTTTTTTTTGGTGGCCTAGTTTTCTTCTTGGCTAGTGAACTGAAAACACTCACTAAAGGTCAGATGAGTACCAGAGGTGCTACAAAGGATGTTGCAGAAGAATGTAATCAAAAGGAGAGAATGGAAAAAGAGCAGGGAAATGGCATCACAGCAGGGATCTGTTAGATCAGCTCATCCATCACACTGTGATGACAGTCATTTGGCCAGGGTTACACATCAACACTAAATTTATAGCAATATAGAATATTTTTAATCCCAGGAAGTTACTTTAATCTCAGATTTTTGCCATTTACAAAACAATTTCCTTTTCTTCCTGTAAAAGTTATTTAAAAATGTAATTTTAGTGATGACCATAAAAAAAGCTCCCTTTTGTTGTATCAGTGTGTGTTTTCTTCCTTTTATCTTAACATCATCACCAAGAATTCAGTCATTTTCACAACGTTTCTCCATTCTTACTCCTTGTCTGCTGGGTGTGCACAAAATCAATCCAAGTCTATACTGGAGTTGTGCACTCAAATATATTGATCAACTTGTTTTTGATTCAGTGCTAACTAGATACAGCAAATTCTTTTGGTAAGCTTTTTACAAGTGAAAGTTAACAAATTTAGCCTTAGCAAGAGATACAATAGTTTAATCTGTGTACAATTTATAATGAACTAGCACACAACAGAATCAGTTTTATGGTTTGGATTTAAAGGCCTTTTTTTTTGTTGTTTTTCCCATTTACTGGACCTGTATTTAGCAGCTAAATATATCTGCTGATGGCAACTTTTTGAAAAATGGAAAAAAAGTTTCACAGAAGCTATTTTAATCCATCAAATGATACCTTCCTCACAATGAACATCTGGAAAGTGTTGTAACATATGCTTTGCTTATTGGTGAATTAACCCACACTTCTCAGGAAAGGTAGGAATTGTTAAAATTGTCTTGTCTTTCACCACAGTCTGAATACTTCATGAAAAGTTATTCTTCTCATATATCCTCTTTTTGAAAGTACCAGCTCCTAAACATTTGAGGCTTACATGTGCAATGTAATCAGTGAGCCATTTCACCTCTTGGATTTACTCTATAATTACATTGTTAGTACAAATTTTGGGGTTTAGCTCCACAGATGGTGGGTGTTGGGTTCTTAGGTCTGTCTCATTTCACTATAACTGCATCTAACTTTTATATAAGGACATTCATTGCCATGCCTAGTCACTGAGTCGTAGTGTTGTAGGTTACTGGTGGTTTTTCATATGCAGAAATTCCAAATTTGGACGGTTGCAAACTTCATGATTCCCTGGCATGACTCTCACCAATATCCCTGGGCATGAATCTCTCAAAATTCTTTCTGTTTGCTGTTGCATGGATTTCTGCTGACCTGAGTTTGGACTTTCTAAAGAAAAACACCCCAGAGAGCATATCAGAGTCTATTGGTATTGGCAGTGCTCTTCTCTTTTCTCCAGGCAGTTCAATCTCCACCTGACACACAGCTGCAGCACGACTCCCATCCAAAGGAAATTTGGGCTAACTGGAAACCAGCACCTTTTCCAGCAGTAGAAAAGGCTGCGGCAGGAATGTCAGCCTCCACTAAACCAATTCCTATTCAGAGTAATTGAATTTCCACTGGTGAAATTAAGAGCAGAATTATGCCCAGATTTTCTCACAAAAAAACCCAGGATGTAATGAAGGCTGGATTTACTTTTACAAATCCTCTCAGGGTGTTGCTTCAGAAAAGATAAGAGAAATAATTTAATTTCATGAACAGTTCAGCAGCTGTAAAACCCCATGCTAAGAAACAGAAAAGAGACTTTTAGGGAAAGGCTTCCTTGGGACAGACAACTGCCACGATGCATCAAAGTGTCTCACTGAAGTCCCACATTCACAGACATGTCAGATGACTGCTGCAGCTATAGTGATATTTTGAAATGAAACCTGTTCCTCTTCTGACAAAAATGTCACCTTTATTTGAGAAATTAGTCCCTTTGTTCCTCCATCACTATGAAATACAATTTTTGTTTCAAAAGAAGAAACATTTTTTTCATTTTTATTCAGCTTATAAACCTCTAAGTTGCAGATAAACAATATCATTTTGCTGCTTTTTTCTCCTATATTTCTTTTGAAGTATATATTTATATCACTGAAACAAATTTTGCTTCCATTTCAAGGCTACGTTTTGTATTCTAGGCATCCTCAATTTATTTTCAGGTTTAAGGTATTTTAAACGTCTTTTAAAATTAGACAAAAGACAATAAATATAAACCCCCAGTGCCTCATTTAAAAACAATTTGAGCTACTATAATGAGCATAAATCATTCTAATAGAGCAATTTTACATCAATTATGACACCATTATTTTTGAGCTCATTACTGATTTTATAAATAAAACAGTAACCTTTCATCACTGTACCATGTAGATGACTACACTGCATTGTATCATGACATGGAATGGTTGTCATGCACTCTCAAAGCTGCACAATTATTCCTCACATTATTTAAGTACTTGACAGCCTTCTGCTAAGTACAATGCAGAATAACCCCAGGTGAAGTGTGTATCATCTCTCTAAACTCTCAGGGAAGTTTTTCCACCAATCTCTGTTGCGTCTACTTCCTCCCTAATTAATGAGACACTCATTTATTTATATTATTCTTTTCTACCTTTCAAATTAGAGCTTTTTATATCATCCGCTTCTTGAATCTTTGTATGAAATTTTAGCTGTGGACTAATTTGTCTAATTTGAACGATTTATTAAAGTTGTGCTGAAGAAAAACATATGGCTAGGGCATGTCAGATCATTCCCAAAGATGTAGATGAAGTAGACAAAGTGGTGAAGGACCATATCAGTCTCACAATATAGATTGGAAGCTGTTTTAAAATTGAAGACCTGACTCCCAGTCCAGTAACTCCTAATCTACAATTCCTTCTCAAGTATGCTGGGAAAAAAAAATTAATAAGTAGTTTTTTATAATATGAGAGTAATTTTTTTAAAATCAATTTTCTATGTTGGTTTTAATAAATCAGTTTTCCCCCTCCATTGGATCATCCCTATACATGTAAAAGTGCTGATCTTGAAATCAGCTATTCAGATAACCAGTGGGTTATTGAAATATGTTGCTTTTATACACAAAAATGTGACTTCAGGCTGCCACTGGAAAGGGGAAGATTCCTGACACAAGTCTGGTGGTGCTTTGTTGAATGTCTACCAGAGGCAAGAAAAGGTTAGAGATGAGGAAACAGAGAATGAGAAACCAAGATCCTATCTGCCAATAAAAGAGATTAAAGAGCTGCACAAGGGGTCTTCTGCTGCAGGGGCCCCAATCACTCCAGAGATGTGGTGACCCTGGTGTTCTCTACCTCTCACCTATTCAGCATGTAACCACACTGGTGCTCAAAGCAAATTATGGAATATTCAACCCAGGAGGCTGTAAACATGACAGTGTAGTATTCCCAGACCTCTGCAGTACTTGGCTATTAAAATAAAAGAGCTTGTTGTCTGTCCTTGAACCCTAGAGGTGTGTCATGATGGCTAAATTGTCTTCCCTCGTTCCAAAACAGAGTTGCTTTTTAATTACTGAATATTAATACCCAGCTACAGCCCCTGCTATCCTGCAAACCATACCTGGGCACTGGCTGTGAGAACATGTACTGACACAGGCCAAAATAATTCCAGGTAGCATTCAAATAATAAAGCAATATGATCCATCATGGGGTGGTTTTGAAGGCTGCTCCTTGGCCCTGATTATTTCACTACCGTGATTGCAGTGATTTCTAAGTCTTAGGAGATTCAGAGCAGAAGCACAAGTCACATCTGAACACTGGACCACAAATTACAAATGAGCTAGAGGTTTCTGTCTGGCCCCATTTCAATGGCTGATAGAAGGCAACAAAAAAGAAATGATTGTTTATAAAAATGCCAGAGGTAAAGGGAAACACAGAGCAAAGGAATGTGGGCTGAAGACCCTCAGGCAGATCTTGGCAGCCCAACAAATCCACAGCATCCTGCTGCTTGCCCAGGAAAAGCCCAGGCTTTCAGCATCACATGAACGTGGTGTTAACAGAACCAGGAAAAAAAAAACCCACAATGCAACCCAAAACAACCAGAAGTTTCTTTTTCACCTCTGGACTTCCAGGTGCTGGTGGGGACAATGACAAGAAACCAGATGTCAGTTTGACCTGGGTGTGTTTACAGTCACACAGACAGAGCCAGCTTTCCAGAACCCTGGTTTACCACCTCTTTATTACAATCTCCCTGAACTGTATTAAAATGGAATAGGGATTGTGATTATGCTCTTGCATGAGCACCATTTATAAAAGCCTGCACTTGCCACCACAGAGCAGTAGAGTTATCTGCCCACAGCCCTTTTATTCTGAATAATAACAACTTATTACTTGCTGTGCAGCATTTCTCTTCCCCCATTCTCAGTGCCAGACATGATATTAGTCTCCTGGCACAGAGAGTCTGAATTGCCAGGTTTTTGCCAAAGTATTTTGATACTGAATAGCTGTAGTGAGGTTACTTAGATTGATGGAAGCTCTTAATTGAGGGACTGATGTGAGCATGTAGGAGCCTTCCACTTTGTTAAGCAAAATAATTGCTCAGAAAAAGGCTCTACCAGGATATAACAGACCACAAACTACTTTCAAGGCTTCAAATCAAAGTTCAAAATCTTGAAATTTTTTGATTCTTAAAATGGCTACCAGAGAATAACAAGAGATCTGAAAAGTAGAGGACATGCTTCTTGAACTGTACTACATGAGTGATGTGAGGGGCTGGGGAAAAGGACATCTCCCTATAATAATTTCCATGACTCTGCAAAAGCCTGGGGTCCCATCTCATCACCCACTTGCCATTGGTCTAAGAATAAGCCACTTGTCAGGGTAGTGACTTTCTACAGTAAGACAAAGAGTCTCTGATAAATGGAATGAATGTTATGCCACTTCACAAATGATGTATCTGAAGACTGTTTTTGAAACAGCAGTGTTGATCTCTGTTCCAGTCCCATCCTGACCACACTACCATGTGTTATCAATGAAAATACATCTCTGTCTGGCTTATCCCACAGGAATATCACACCACCTTTGTCACACCTATATGTATTTACAAACTACCCAGAGATAAACCAGGAAGCTTGAATTCCGGGGGATGTTTGAAGAAGTTTCTTTAAATAAACAAAAATGTCATTGTCCTCATCTTTGGTCAATGACTCCTATTTTTTTTTTTATCTAAAGTAATTTCCTTCCATGAGGGGTGTAGAGTAGAAAGGAAAATCTTAAACTAGATATTCTATTCAAGACCCACCTCCATATCTTGTACCTTCATATAAGAATTTTCTATTTAATATAGTATGGAGGGGCAGGAGGGAATCTCCTTATCTAGTTTCCTGTGTGCATAAAATGCAATAGATGTGTCTGAAGGACCCCTGTGTTATAAGATCACACACAAGTTCTTTACAACTACTCTGTAAATGTGTTTAATAGCCTCATGTTGAAGTGGAGAGCACAATTTATGCTGAGTGCTCCAATTCTCCAGCCTGCCTTACACTCTAAGGAATTTTCAGACACAGAAAAATTATGACATACAAGTCATGCAATTGAAAACAAAAGCCACAGCTAAACTATTTGTAAAGTTACAACTACAAGATAGAGATCCAAATCTTCTGCAGCCATAAACTGATGGAGATCTTATGTCTTCAGTGCAACAACAGCCTTACCCACTTGCAGCAAATTATCCTTTCCCCATTTCAAGGTCAGTACAGCAGAATAATCAAAGCAGCCAAGGATGCCTAAAATATGGGCTCCTTATTTCAGGTGAAGTCAGAGTGTAGCTGCAAACAGAGCGTCCTCCCTCACAAAACTATCCAAGTCACCTGCAGCTCTACAGAGGGAGCAAAGAGCAACTAAAAAGACTTGATTCAGTAAGTGCTAGAGAGAAAAATTTTAGATTTTTTTTTTTAAACTATCATCCTCAGTAAGTTCCTAAGAGAAAAAGCACTTTCAAGTATTACACTTCTTCATCTTTATCTCCTCCTCCTTCTTTTATGTCCATAGCAGGGTTTGACTCTCAGGTACAATGTCAAATGATTTTTAATGCTTTGTAGCCAAAGGCAAGAGAAGGAAGTTTTTCCTCAGCCTTCTGCTATTCTTGAAACCTTCTCCAACTGCCCCATTTCTTTTTAAGATTTTTGCTAATCAGAAAAAAAAGAGCATTTCAGTATTTGAAGTAGGCTTAAAATAGGATTTTTCAATAGCACAAAGGCACACGTCACCTGAAGGCTGACTTGAAAAGGCAAAAAGCCTTCTGAGTGCATCAGACTCAACAGGAGTAAGGAGACATTTCAGTGCATTTTCTATTACACATTGTTCTACTCTAACTCCTTGAAGAGTTTTCAATGAAGTTTTCTGGGCACCTCAGAAAGTCTTATTGCCACAGACTGATTGCTAGTTATTTGTTTGTTATAGTAGAAAAGTTTCTTTATATCATTATCAAGGATGGGTTCAATCCTGTCCCCTGTGTTCAACTTGAGGAAGGTACTAAGGACCATATTTGCTGTGAGTAGTTTAATGGTAACAAATCTGGGGCTGCTGGATCCCATCTCCTTTTTATTTCCTTCATAAAGGAAACATCCAAAGTAAAAATTCCCTTTTTGAAGAAAAAAAAATTTAATATTGCTCAGTCTATTTAATATCATTGTAACTTTGAACAACTACAGAAAAATTATAAGTTCTGCTCTGGTATTCTGCCTACAGCAGTTTTCAAAAGGCCTATCTGGTACAAGGCAGTGACATTTATTTCTGCTCCCTAAACAAAGTTGATCCTTAACACCTGTACAGAGCAGAAAACACCCAAGCTATCAGTCCTCAACCCAGTTTTGTATTGCCCACTGACCATGCTGCTCCTCTCTTGGATGGCTCTGGGGGCTGGTGCCAAATACAAGCAAAACCTCTTGAGCTACCCCACTAGTGAACCTCTGCTTGTTGGTGAATGCCAAAGCTCCTTTCCTCACTCCTCTCTTTAACCACACTCCATTTTTTAACCCTATGTCTTCAAGACCTACCTGACCACCCAGTAGTCAGGATGTGGGTTTGCTACAAGCAGGACATATCCAACTAGCCAGCAAGTACAAGAGAGGTGAAGCCACGTTTGTAAGGAATTAAAGGCTCTCTTCTCAGAGATTTACTCACAGTCCTAAGAGTTTGTACTAAATCCTTTTTTATTTCATGTTTACACTGTGACAGTTATGTCAAAGCCAACATGAAGAGCTCAGTACAGATGGGCATTACATCTGTGAATGGAGTGGAAACAAATCCACATAAGATAGATATTTAGTTAGAGCAAATGGTGGGATTATCATTTTGCTGATGTACAGGCTCCCAGTACAATGACTTTGGCACCAACTGTGATCATTGTGAAAAGAGAGGGTAAAAGGAAATGTGGGAAAAATGCTCAAAAAAAAAAGATTTAAAGTAAGAAAAAACCAGCCTTCTCTTGAGGTGTTAATCACAAAATTTAAAAATGACAAAGGAAGGAGGAAAAAAAAAAGCAAGGGGAAAAAAAAGTGCATAATTTCAAAATTCTTCACATATTTCACATTGCTACTTCTCATTTAATGAGATACACATAATATTGAACTCTAGCCACAAGGCAGTTTATCAGCATAACAATGACAATTTTTTCCAAACTCTCAAGGAAATTTTTAAACAATATGATTTACAAGTAGCAAATATGCTATAAGAAACAAATCAAGCATTGAGAGATCAGTTGAAATAATTTGCTTTCCTACTATTACTGACTGGACCAAACCCATGTTGAGTGTGAGAAGGATATTGGTACTAGAATCACAGTGGCTGTGTGTAGGAGAACAGCAGAGAGGAGGAGAATACCATGAATTTCAAGAATGCCAGAGAAGTGCTCCCAGTGCCCAAATGCTATCTGTCCTTGTCATGTGTTGACTTGCTACAGATTGTCTTAAAACTTCAGCTCACAAAGACAATTGTTCCCTTCCTCTCTAGCTGTCCCATTACATTTATTCCTAATCCCTTCACTAGATAGCCTACATCTAATTCTGTTCTATATTTTCTAAAGCACTCTTATAATTTTTATATCCATCAAGGCTTTAATGAGGGGATGAGCTTCAGAGAACAAATGCCAACTATTTCACTTAACAATTGTCCTAACTAATACACTTTGTCAATGCATCAGCTTCATGGGCTGCAACATTTGAAAGCTTTTTATTAACAAGTTCTGTCCCTGGCTTTATCCTTCACTTGCTGCTTACTACATGAAAAGATGCATTATACTCAGCAGTTCCTTAGTGTAAAGTCCCATGTGCCAAGAACAATTAAAGTACACACATTATTGCAATCTATTTCTTAGCTTATTTCTTTCCTTTTTTCTTTTTTTTTTTTCCTTCTTTGCTGCTGTTTGACCTCCCACAAAGGCATCATGCCACAGTACCTTGCATGGACCAGATGAAACAGAAAAATCAAAATCTTTCCTAAAAAGAGATTTGAGAGAGTTGCAGGGGAAGGGGGTAAGAAAATTTATCTACTTTATTTAATTGATTTACATAGCTGTAAATCAGGTGCAGTGATGTAAAATGATGAGTGGATAGTAGACAGATAAAAGTCTCAGGCAGTAAAGGAGAATCTCAGATTAGATCTTAAACCAGTTTAGAAAATGGATTTTGGCCCTTTTCTTACTGAATTTCTCATGAGCAAAATTTCCTAGTAATAATTGGAAAATAAAATGAAAGGAGGGCAAGAGGAAAGATAGGTAGATAGACAGACAGACATACAGACAATTTGAGCCCACTCAGGGCCTTACACCCACACAGAGAACCCATATCCTCAGCATTTCTGAACTCCCTTGACCCTCCTGATGCCAGAAACTGCAGCTTCAGTGGCCACAATTCCACACAACTGAAGGCAGCTGACTTAAGTCAAGCCTTAACTTTCTTGAGCTGTGGTCTAACACTGGCTTGAAAGAGGATATAGGATGCATAATCTCTGAATAAATTATATTTTATTGCAAAGACAACACCTGCACATGGATGGGTCATCTGTACTCAATCAGAAATGGGAAATGAGTTTGCAAAAGCATCAGGAGCTTACATCCAGTGAGAGCTGTATGCTTAACTCCTTTAACTTCTTTTGGCTTATTTATTTAAAGCCTATTTCATTTCACAATTTGCAATATTTAACCAAGGTCGCCAGTAACACTGTTCAAGTGTTTTGCAGCTAGAAACACTCAGTGATGCCTTCCTAAGGACATGCCTGAAAGGAGTATTCACTTACTCAAGGCCCTAACAAGTGCCATTCAGGTGGCACTTGTGGTGGTTCTTTCAGTGGTGGCTCTGGTGACAGGTGCTTATTCATGAGGAAAATCAAGTTGGCAGCTACAGTGTCATTTCAAAGCCCAGCTGCTTCCATTGAAGGCTGGCAATCAAATGCAGTCAGGTTGTCATGTGAATTTATCAAGGCTAAAGTAAAGAGAGATTTGTTTTATGTCTTTATAGTTCTTTTCTTCTGTCCTTCTGAAACTGAAATGAAAAGCCTGTGAAGGAGGAGACTTCATCACATTCTACTTGCCAGGCTCCTTTCATCAGAGACCCCAGGATCCCACTCAAATCAAGGAACATAAAGACATAACAGAGAAGATTTTCCATGCAGGGTGTCTTTTACAAGAGCTAACACTACACATCTCTGGTAGAGTCCCTTCTACATGCCAGGAAGGGGGAGGATGAGATATGGGAGTAAGGAGTAGAGTAGTATGGACAGAGCTGTGGCAAAGCTGATGGCTGCCCCTTCCCTCCTCACAGCCAATGAGGCCTGTTTGGGGTGGAGTGAAATTAGAGAATATTTTAAATATGCACTGAGTAGCACTTGAATATAGACACAGGATGTAGGAATTACCTCTCATGGTGTTCTTGATCCCTACAAGAAGAAATTCTGTATGTAATATTTTTAGAATTGGAGGCCTTCTATATTCACCTGTTTCCCCACCTTTTTACTGTTGGAAACACCGTAGTATCTGTATTGTACTGCCCTGCAGAACAAGCATCCTCCAACAAGCCCTCAAACCACCATCAGCAGTGAATTTAACTGATGGAGATTGAAAGCTGGGGATAGAAGCAAGCCCTGCCCTCCTCTCACACTCAGCAGCCAATTCCTCCCCTGCAGTCTCCAGAGATGCTCTTGCCACAATCTGCTCCTGAGTCCCTGAGTCAGACTGAAGCTTATTTTGTTTGCATGGGTGAGAACCCCTACATAACCAAAAGCAATTTGATTATTCTCATTACAATTCATTGAGTTTTTAGTGGAAGGAGAAACAATATTGTACCATCTTTCTTCTACACCGATTTCTGCTCAAAATAACCTGTTTACTGTAATCAAATGCCTGGTAGCAGATGCTGGAAAATAAAAAAGTATAAAAGCAGCTCAGGTCATTATATATATGTGTGTATATATATATATATATATATAAAGGGTAAAATCCCAAGTTTTGGAAGAAAAAATTAATGCCTGTTGGCATATACTCTAATTTTAAAAGGATGTAATTTCCAGAACTATCAGATCAGTGTGATAACAGGAATAGTATGTCTGGCATTTTGATAGAGGTGTTGGTCCTTTACTAGAACTGTATTTAGGAACTTGAAGATCAGGACTGACCATCACAAAGAGAAAAGACTCAGAAATAGTTCTGAACAGCTGAGAGGGCATTGCAGCAATGAGTGTTTGCAAAGAAGAGATTAATTTTTACTGACTGTGGAAAGACCAGAATCAGTTAGTAATGAACCTATAAATGAGTTAAACTGTGTGCCCAAACCAGGACACTGTGGGGAAAAAAAAAAAAAAAAGGCAGAAAATATCTCAAAAAGATGTTTACCTGTTAGGCATTGCTATCAGCTCAGGGGAAAGCAGACCCATGACTCTCTAGGAAAGAGAATTCTTTTTTATATCAACACATATCACAGAAGCACAGAGCAGCTGAGGTGATTTTATGTCTCCCAGGGCTCTTTGGCATGATATTCAATGGATGTTCAGAAAACTGGAAACAACCACCTTGCTGAGTGAAAGCTAAGACACTGTCCTCCTCATGCTTGTCCCCATTCTCTTGCTCACATAAAAAGCCCATTTTCAAGATTTTTCAACACAATCGTAGCACCAGGTTTTGTTTTAATAGGACAGTTACTAAATTTAGATTGCAGGTGATGATCACAACAAGAAAAAAAGAGCAGCAAACAAATAAATCAAGAGAAATTGAACCCTGAAGATTTTTTTATGGTGCTCACCTCTGAATGCTCTTGTTTCTGCATGTTTTATTGCATTTGATGAGTACTAGCCACAAGAAATGGTGTATATTCATTTCTTAAAAACTGATAATAATTATACGAAAAAGGCATAGCAAGGCATTGCCATATATTACTTTTCAATTGTTATATAAAGTAATAGAACAACAAATGCTTTATTAAAGTTCTGCTTCCAAACCTAGGTTTGAGAAAGTAGGGAGATATTAAATTAAAAAAAACAACCAAACAAACAAACAAAAAAAACAAACAAAAAAACCCCACCAAATACAAGGAAGAATCTATTACAAACATTTTCCATGGAAATATTTACTTAGAGGGAGAAAGACTTCAATTTCCATTGTAAAATTTCTGTTTACTCTCTTACATACACTATAAACTGTTGGGAAACAATGTATTTTTTTTCACAGACATATTTGACTCCTCCATATAAATCATTAGTGAACTGAGATGACCTGCATATATCTTTATTTATATGCCACCCACAAGAAAAAATTAAAAGTACTTTGGTTGACTTCTTGAACTAAAGTAGCGACTAGCAACTACAGAAAATAAGGCTGAATTGCAGCAGTATATAAATGGATGAGAAAAGTGGATTAATCCTATCAAAACATAATGAAAATTCAGGAGTATTTTGCATGCAACAGAAAAAATACAGGAAACTTTTGAGTCATTGTGGAAAAGGTATGTTATACAATTATAAAGAATCTATGTTATTTTAACTAAGTAAGGCTAGGATAAGAACTTTCTCCTTTGGAGATAAAAAAAGGTATTATCATCTGAGTAGTGGTAATTTTCTGTCTGTCCTCTTAAACTCTCAGAAGAGGTGAAGCAGTATAATTCAACTAACTCTGTAATGAAACATGGTTGGACTTAATCCTTTTTTGACCACAGTAGTAGTCCACACAGACTCAGTGGCTCAGCTAACCTAGAAGGTAAGTACAACAGTTTATATTTGAGACTATGAGAGATGTGTTTCTGGGTAAGATCAATTTCCATCAGGTCCAGGACTATGCAATGTGACAGACTGTCCAAGGAAAGAATGGTCGGGTCACTTCTGATATTGCCTTCTCCAAGTGATCAGGGATGTTAGTGACTACCTCCAAGCCTGTTCCTTTCATAACTCTGTTGTTTGTGAAGCTCCACATTCTTTTTCTGAATTGAAAAAGAATGTCTTCATGACTTCACATGATAAAAAACTTCAGAGTCCTGAAATCAATATCCTAATGATTTCAGTAAGAGTCCATTTTTTTTTTCACAATATCCAGACTCATGGACTCCAGGTTTGTACATTAAACGACAATCCACTTCTGACGTTACCTTCCATTTCTAATAAACACAGCAGGAGTTGTGGATTTTAAGCTTATGTATCAAGAAGGTGGAAGTTTAGGAAGCAGCAGTCACAGCTGACAGCATGTCAGTGTGCCCTGTCCTCAGAAGCTGTCAGATGGCATATCCCACTGCCACAACACTCTGCCAGCCTGCTTTTCAAAGGCACAGATGTATTCAAGAAAATTTGGAATCAAGATGAGGCACAAATGATACTGGAACTAGTAGCTTGACTAATTATTAAACATGGATTTCTTTAACAAATATCACTGGAGAAGAGATGCGATAAGGTAATGTTTAAATTCACTTCCGAATACTTTGGTGGGAAGGAAGGTTACAGGACAAAGTTATTGAGGTTATTAATAAAGTTCTGGAGTAATATGTTGGTGGTACAAGGGTGCTGTGCTCTTCCTGTGCTGTTCCCTGATTGTTCTGGGGACTGATCACCAACACTGAGAAGCAGGGAGAGAGGAGGTTTGGGCAGGGAGTTTCTTTTGATGCTGAGCCCTCTCCTGACACCAATTGTGCAGCTTATTAAAACACTTAAACTAAAATTTCACAGCACCCTGAGCCCCATTTTCTGGTGACTTATTTCATTACTCAGTATCTGATTTTCAGAAAAATTGTGCACTAAGTCAGGGTATGAGACAAATAAGTGCTTTGCTTTCAGTCTCCAAAGTGCTAATAACTTTAAAAATGTGTCCCTTAAATGAAACATCCCAAATAATCAGTTACCATTATTTCCATCTCTTAGTTCTTTAGCTTTATGATGGGAAAACAGTTTCATATTAATTCCTTGGGGAAGTCATGAAGGTACTTTGTTTCAGGTTTGAGAAATATGGATGTGAGATGGATGAAAGAAATGAAAATCCTTTATTAGTGAGTAATTAATAGTTCTGCCTTCAAAGCCAGGCAAGCAGAAAATGCACTTAAACAATGAAGAAAGGGAAAGCATCTGAAATAACCACTTGCCTCTTTGCACCTCCAAAGAAGCAGGGATTCAGTGGGGAAAAAACAAACTCAGAAACCCAAACAGAATCAGTGTGTGATCATATTGAAAGGCTGCTTCATAATGCAGTTTCTAATTTCAAGTGATTGATTTAGCAATAGAGCCAGTGTGAAATTTGTTGACAGAACCATTTGCTTTTTGAAACCACAATTCCATCAAAATGGAAGTGATCACAAAAAAGTGTTGATTTTCCTGACATTTTTGGGTTGGAGGAAGAAAATATACTTCATCCTATTTTCACTTTTTGAAAGTCAAACTTTTCATGTGATTTTTTTATTTCTACCATGTGTGATAATTTACAAGACAAAGTATGAATGACAAAACCAATGGAACAATAAAAATACTTTCACAACAGAATTTCAAAATTATGGAGTATGTCATAATTACGTTTTAAAATCAGGAGGCCATTCACAAAACAAACTTTAAATTCTTTACATTGCTCAGTATGTGACCTTCAGTACATATATACATTTCTATATACAAAAATTGGGCAGATAAGGGGTATAATTACAAAGCAGCAAGCTGTTGGTTGTTTTGGTGTTGCCATTTTAATTCCATCCTATGGCAATGGAAAGGTTGAAACATTTAGAGGTGTCACCCAGGGCACTCTATCTAAGGCTGCAGACCTTAGTATAGGCAAAGTAAAAGAGAACATGGGATTTTCATTTGGGACACTGTAGAAAGAAGGCACAGAGTTTATGAGTGAGTCCCTGTATGCTTGGATCAAGCAGCCTGGTCCCTGCTTTCTTACCCACACATAGATGAACATCATGACCATTCCCCATCAAAGCCTTGTTCTCTTTCAGTGTTCCTCAGCTCAACCCTTTGCTCAGTCAGCTTATACTTCCAAATATAACTTCACATATATTCCATGTATAGACCACTCTCAGAAAACACACCACTCGGACTTCAGGGGTTTCCATTTCACCCAGTCACTTTATTTCTGTTCAACACTATTCTCTCAGCAACTGATGTCTGCAGGACATGTGAATTTGTCAGGATTGCAACAGAAGCTTCACTGTTGTAGTGCTGATGTCAACACTCATCTTGTTTCACAGAAAATAAGCTAAGTTTTAGGCTAGCGTGAAAGACTTGGTCATATTTATCACCAAGATGACATAATCCTACCATTTGTTTCAAAAAGCTCTGTGTCACAAGGACAATACAAAGTTTATATATTTTTTACTCCTTCATAAAGCAGCCAAAACAATGCAAAATGATGATAAATTTCACCTAATCCAAATGGACATATTCCATCACCCTCAAAGAGGACACAGAACTGCAAGTCCACCTTACACTTCATGAACACATCCCTTTAATTCCCTTTCTACATCAAAAAATATCTTGTACCTGCATTATCACGTTCTTTCTTGAACGGTTCATCCGTCAATAATGTTTCTATGGGATGGAATTTGACTAATCCTTTAGCAAAGCCTCCATATACTTACTGACATACCAACCAAAGCTCCAGACAGGCCTAAGGGTACCTGACTCATGAGATAACTCATCATTTGGAAGCATTTGTTGATCACCATTGACTTGGCACGTTAAGTGGTTTGGCTGCTCTAGTTCAGAGTGAATTTTAACTCTGAATGGACAAAGTTAGGGGAGAGGAACTGTATTACTTCTCAAGACTTTTGAAGACTTTAATATTAACCAAATTTGTATGGTTCTTGGTGAAAGGGGGAAAAACAGCCCATTGCAAAAGCAGTTCTGAAGTGTAGTAAACACACATGTGCACACTCAGGAGCTGTCAGACCTCTCTTCTAATTCATCTAAGTGGATAAAGTAGCTAAAGAATCACTGCAATGTTTTATATGGATATATTTATACAAATGTATGCCTGTATTGTATTTCATATTTTCAGTTCATCCAGTGTTACCAAACTTCATCATTTTCTCTGTGCTTTCCAGCAGAGCTATATTGTTTTGCATGAGATTTTGCAAAATAAATATGCAAATAAATCTCACCAAGAAGGATGGAAAGCAGCAACCTTTAACTATTTGATTGCAGCCTTTGACATCCTTTAGAAATTGATGATACTGACAGTTCTGTAATATATATAAATGTGCCCTTATTAATAATATTTCATCTCATTAATGGGTCTCATCCCTATTCTCTATCTCTATTCTACAAATATCACCCATTTGAAAAAAACAAAACACCAGGCAACATCTATAGTGGCCTCCTTTTCTGCTGTCCACCTTAGCCTTCACTGACCCCCTTTTTTCTGCTGAAAAAATCAATTTACTTCTATTGTGACTGCTCAACCCACTAGAGTTCAGACAAAATATAAGCACAGGTTTATCTATATTTGGGGCAGAAATTTCAAGAAATGGCTTCACAAATAGCTGGGTCATCTCTGCAGGGCAGACAGCTAGAGAGGGAAACTAATAGTATTTGGGGAAAAAAAGATCAGGTATTCACATTTTTATAAAGCTCTTGTAATTTTAACTCTTTGATTAAAACTCTGACCATCACCTTGACCTTTCCTCCTGGAGGATCAATCCCAGTTGGATTGTTTAACAAAGGAACCAGCAGATACCCGGAATGCCAACTTTTAATAATTCCTGTGTGACTGATTTATTTCAATCAGTAAGCATTTCTTAAAGACCATACTCCCTTTTACACTATGAGCTCCAGTAAATGACATTCAACAAAATTACAATCAACAATCAGAATGAGAAACAAGTCTTTTGCTTTCTCTTTGAATGGCTGGCTTTTTTTTACATTAAATCTCTGACATCAGCAGAACATTTCTGGTACCTGTAAACAGAGGATTCACAGAGCCTAGCAGAAGCAAAGCAAACATGCCAGAGTCAACAATAAAAAGGTTATAAAAGAAAAAATAAATGCATAAAAAAATTAAAGTAGCCAGTGGAATTAATATACTCTCTCATCATCACACAAAAGTGATATTGTGCCTTTTTGAGTAGTCAGGCCCACATTAGCAGAAGGTTTTTTATTCACAGTAGCCTATTCTTGGTCCCTTTTGTCAGTGCTCAGTCACACTGCCTCTCAGGTTCCTGAATGAATCAATTTGCCAAGCTATAAATATGTGAGCAGTCTGATGGGTATGACAACTCCCAGATGAAAACACAAAGCCAAAATAGTAAAGAGAGAAGGAAGTGAACACAAGAGGTTGACTAGAAAATAAAATAAGTTTCAGGCTTACCAGGAGCTAGGGAAGCTATGCTTTTTTTTTGTTCCTAAATGAATAGGAAGTAGGTTTTTTATTTGTTTTGCAGTGATAGCACAAAAATTACTCTTTTCTAATTTCTACAGTGTTCTCTTCTCCTTCTTATATTAATATATTTTCAAAAAATAAAATCATAGATGGCCATGAAGTACTCTAATTTAAATTGGTTTATAATAGGATTCAGTTGGAATAACTCAGTTCTGTGGCATATGAATGTTCTAAAACAGTCCAGAACTATGTGTGCTTTCATGTAGGTGTGGATGTGCACAAACATATAAAATCTCATACACTGCAGCATGCAGGCATTATCTAGCTAATGCCTGTGACATGTTTTTTCAGATGGTTTACATAGAAGATTCTCAAAACAGACTTGATGCCTGCAAACTGCCCTGCAATGGGATTTCCCTTAATAAAGAAAAAAGTATTATTTTAACTGACATAGCTAGAGATGGACAGATTGTCACTTTGTCCATAGAGTGCAGTAGGTTTTGGAGCTACCCATTTCTCCAATACCACCCTCATTTATGCTGTGCTTTCTGAAACCACAGTTACTTCTCTAAGTTTCCAGCTAAGAGCTGGAGGAAGGACCCTGTAACCTGGGGAACAATGAAGATGTGGTATTGATAGGGTAACAGGGAAGCATCACTTCTCTCCCTGCAGGAACCAGAGACATGCAGACACGTGCTGCAGTAAGTGGGAACGGAGCCCCCAACAACTCTTTCTTCCCCTTCTTTCTCCCCTTCATCTGCAGTGGGTATAGGACTGCTTGTTCGCAGGGTGCTCATTCCTCCTCTGCCTCTCAAAGCAAGATTCTCCTGGTTGGAATAACATATCTCACCCAGGCTCTAAACTGGTACTGTCCTCTGTAACTTATCTGCTGTGGTGCCTTTTTTTCCCATGGTAATGTTGGCTGGCCCAGATACAGAGGTCAGTGAGCAAATAGAGGAGGCTTTCCTCACCTAAGGTAGAAGAGCTCATGGATTAAGAGTCAGAATATTGAGGTTCAATGTTTGCTGCCCAGCAGTTCAGCCACAAGCACATCAAAACACCTGAAGCACTTTCTTTGCAGAGACTACTTTAAATGATGATACATTCCTACCCTGAAAGTCTCAAGGCCAAAGCCTCTTCCTCTTAAATTCTATGTCAAGGGTCCTATTGATTTCAAGGGATTGATTTTCAGCCATCAAACTAGAAATGTATGTCTTTAATGACAGGCAGAAATATAGGTTAGGGTAGGAAAGGACAGGGAAGAATCAAGGACTGCAGCCATACATTAATGTATGCTGGATCCATCTTTGTTATTTGCATATCAAAGAAATGTCTTTATTCCTTAAAGTGGAAACATCCTCAGCTGAAGGCCTAGCATATCTGTAATTGCTAGTTCTCTTGAACATAGGAAGTGTCTTCCCATTTTGCCTTTTCAATAACAAAAAAATTGTTAATAGTATTAGACTCACAACATATAACTTCACTGATTGTGTTCCAAAACCTTGTTTGGATGTTTTAAATAGGGAGAATCATGGTTCAAAGTACTGGACAAAATACTCCAAGTGGGGTCTCAGGAAGGTAGAGTCATTATCCCCTCTTTTGACATATTTCAGTTGCCAAAAAATTGGCAATTTATAACTCAATCAGATTTAGCTGGTGTGAAGTATCTATACAGTTTTGTGGATCTGGACAGTAGTGATTGGCTTCATCTCATGTAGCTTTAGCTACCTAAATATTAGAAATGAAAGTTACTTAGTCAGAGCTTGCTCAGAAGTGACTATTTTTTGCACACAGCTTGGGGATTGGGAGATAAGGGTTCCTACAGGAGCAACTGTCTCTCTTCACTGATTACTGAGAGATCTGAGTTTTCTGACTTTCTATTCTTAGGCAGCAGTTACAACTGGGATGTAAGTAAAAAACGAAATGTAAACAAAAGACTTTGTCCTAGAATTCCACTGTTCAATAATTAACAAACTGTTCCAGTCTCATACATGCAAGAAAAGAGATCCTCAAAGGGACAGTATCCAATACATGTAAAATCTGGTGCACACAGATGTTGCAGCTAAAGCTGAGGAATATAATTGTGGCTCTAAATTGTATCTCTAGAGTTACTAACCTTGGCCTGATCCTTAATACTTTTGCTTTGATCCAAGCAAGGCAAACAATTTGAATTATGTCAAATCAAAGTTGAGAACATACATTTTTTACCAAATGATTCAAAAAGATTCATATTGAGAAAAATCTGGTAGATAACAGTCTTGAAACAAGGCCCTGAAAATAAGCAAATGTTGCTTGTGTGTACATATTAGTATAATTTTATGCTCCATTTCCAACATGGATATTATAATAATATTTCACACAAATTATAGGTCAATTTTCACACAGATGCTGCCCTAAAGGTGCATGAAATTACATTAGTAGGGGAAATTCACATCATATTTGGCAATGACAATTGAACACAAAAATAATATTTTAGTAACCTCAGAGCTTCGAATGCAATGGTGAGTTTCACAGTGTAAAATGAATGTTCCACCAAAATGCACCAGCTTTAATTAAACTGGTTTGTATTGTTCTTAGCATTATAAAACCTTCTATTAATGTTAACACACCCACCTGACTTTTCAGGTTTTATGTAGTTTTTTTACATTGTAATTTTCTAAAAACACCCACCACCCTGGGCCAAATCACTATTTTCCCACATGACCTTGTAGTTTCTCACCATTTTGAGAATCTGAACATGACTACAGTTCAGTCTCTTTTTTTCCACTGTGGTAGCTGATCAAAAAATAAAGCCAGGAAGTCCAGCTCAGGCCAGATTCCCAGACTGCTGGCCCAAGGACAGTCAGCACCCCTGATGCCCAAGTTTGTCTGGCCTCAGTCCTTGTGCTCTGTGGTTCTTACCAGTTGGCTCCGGGATTCCAGATGGACTTAATTAGTAAGGAACATTAGTCCCAAAGACTGAGATAGAATTAAGACTGGATAACTTTTTTACTTCTTTCTTTCATTTTTTGACTTTTTTTGACCCAGAGCGCTTGTATCTGGGCAGCCAAGCCACTCTACATTTTTGATATAGCTTTTGTTAAGAAAATTTTCCTTCATGGTTCCTTGATGGTGAGTGCCATAAAGCAGCCAGCTTCAGTTTCTTTCCCTGTGGAACATTTGTCCACCTGCTCTTTTCCACCTTATCTCCAACAATCTGTACAATTAAGGTCTGCATAATTAACAGAGGCCAGAGGAGAAATTAAATCAGGTGAAATTTCTGGCTTCACAGCTCAGGTGCTCTTAGAATTTTTCTTACTCACCTACTTTCTATGTGACTAAGTTTATCTATCTAATAAAATCCTAAATTTTAAAGAGATATAATTCCTTGCATTCTCTAGAGGGCCATCTGAACATAATTCAACTGTGACAATAGAAAAAGAGCAATTATGTTCACCTACATGGTCTCAATAAAATGAGAGATGTAATTTTGTTCCCTAAGTAATTGTGAGATCAGAACAGGCTTCATAGCAGTCATGATTTAACCTCAACCAGCAGCTCAGCCTCAGGAATAAGAAAGGTAAAAGGGAGAAAAATCTGTGGGTTGACATCAAAACAGCTTAATAAGTAAAGGAGAAGCTGTGCACTCAAACAAAGCAATATAAGGATTTAATTCACTGCTCCCCATTGGCAAGCAGGTGTTCAGCATCTCTGGGAAAGCCAGAGCCCATCCCATGGGATGGTGACTTGGGGAGACAAACACCAGCACTCCAAACATCTCCACCTTCCTTCTTCTTCCCACAACTTTATATATTAAGCAGGATACCATATGGCATGGGATATCCCTTTGGCCAGCTGGGTCAGCTATCCCAGCTCTGTCCCCTTCCCAGCTCCTTGTGCACCCCCAGCCTGCTCCCTGGTGGGGTGAGGAGCAGAAGAGGCTTTGACTCTGTAAGCACTGCTCAGAAACTGCAAAACCCTCCCTGGATTATCAACACTGTTTCCAGCACAAACCCAAACCATGACACAATGGTGTCTTCTTGTGAAGAAAATTATTTACCCCAGCCCAACCCAACAAACTCAGTGAATGCATCGTGTCCACACCACCCTAATTTTGTGTTTCAAAAAATAACTGACAAACAAACCATCAGCAAAACTGGCTAAGAGATTTAATTTCCCCGAATAACATTTGTGTGTATATAGTAACTCATTATTCAAAATACTGTCAGATAGAATATGGCTTTTCAGATGGCACTGTCCTCTACTATCCCAGCACTGGTAACATTACAAATTTAGAGAACAAATAACTAATGAAATGTTACATATATGTACCTTTAAAGTCTGCTAGACCGAAATCAGTTTTTAATAAGCTCCGTAGGTCAGTTCTGAATTTGGGTTACATGTCTCACCACTGTGAGGAACAATAGAGATAGAGAGAACTGTCCTTAGAGAGCTGACAGTCTTTTCATTGGTGTCAGCTTGATGCTGTTGATTCCTGCAAAGAAATTTTATGTGAGCATTTTCTTCAGTCTTTAAGAAGCAATTACTGTTTATACCTTGAGATGCGGTAAACAATCTTTTTCTACTAAGTAGGTGACTGGCAAAAGCACACGAATGAAAGAATTCATGCATTAGTATTTGAAACCTCATTAACATCTTCCCTTCTCCAAAGAACAGGTGTACCTATTCACAGCAAACTGTGGGAGAGTCAGATGCATCACAGTAAAAAATGTTACATGGCTGTTCTGTCATTGGGCTTGGAGAAATCCTTAGATTATGGAAATAAATGTCTTTTTTTCTTTCTCATGAATTTTATGAAAGGAGACCCATTATGTTTCACATTTGGCTTCTTGCTCAGTGCTTTCAAAAACAATGCCTGGTTCCTTTGCATTATAATAAACTACAACCAGATTACCTTTTTTCTAATCAAAGAACTCCCTGAATACCAGGATAACCACTTCACATAAGAGAGAATGACTTGTAACAAAGATGAGTGTAATGCAAACCCTGCTAACATAGGGGTTATGTGAACCACAATGTGGCTCACTTTCCATTCCAAAGCAGAAAAAACCTTAGCAGGTCACCTACCCCTTCATTTGCACACCACCAGAATCACCTTTACCCTTTTTGTTTTGACAGAAGTTTACAGATGTTTTGTCTCAAGCCCACCATTAACTTGCTGGTAGACACCAAAGCCTGAAAACTTCTCTCAGACCTGTTTCTTCCCACCTCATGAAAATGTAGAAAGCCTCTTGGCAATATTGCTGTCCCAGGAGCTGAAAGCCCATGCAGCACAAAAGTAAAGCACTTGCTCATGTCTGGGAATGACTGGAAGCCCTTTCTTTGTGTCAATGTGTATTTTGCCTCACAACAGAAGTTGTTGTTGCTCCACAATAAGCTGTAAAAGAAGAAATTTGGACATTTGGACCTCATGACTGCCAAGGTTGAGTTGTTCATCTTTTACTGATGGATATATGTGAGCATCCCTCATACTGACTTATGACATGTTTAATAGAACTGAAGGCCATTACATGTTCTGTCTGATAATGGTGACCACACCAATAATTTATGTTCCTCAAAAAGGCTTTTTCTATTTTCACATGTAGGCAACTGAAATGTTTTATTAGTATCTCTCAACTTTTTCATCTTAGACAGACAACCTGTTTTTTTTTCTTTAATTTTGCTCACATTTTTACTGCTATAGATTATAACATTTGGGTGAATGATATCCTGGGATATCCACAAAAATATACTGATACAGATTTCTAATCAGGAAAGCATGCCAGCGGGCTGAAGAAGAGTCATATGCTTGAATGATCTAAAATCAAAAGCTGGTTTACATAAACTGGAGAAAAATATGTACTTCAAAAGTCAATTTAACAAGCAGCAAGATGAAAATGAACTGATACTCCTTCTCTGTGCAATGGCTCCTAGTAGTAAGGGAGGTGTACGAGTGGTAGCTCACAATTGCTTTGCTAAAACAATGACAGTCTCCCTTCAACTGCTCTTTTAAAGTTAGCTTGAAAATTTTTGAAAAACAGTGTTCAACCACAAGCAGTTCTCCTACGTGATATTTTCTGCCTGCACCAAAATTCGGGGTTTTCATTGGAACTAGTGATTTTGTAATCTGAACATCACAACAGCCACTCTAGAAATACCATGTTTGACAAATGATGGATTTGGACTTGACAATGATGTTATTTTGGGCCTGACCAGAGCTATGGGTATTGGAAATCCGTCAGCTGTGATTTGTTTCATGAGATTTCCTGCCCAGTATTCCAAAACCTACGTTGTGACTTTTATCATAGAATTTCTCCAAAAATTTATAACTCCCCAGACAGGCAACTTCCTCCCCCAGGTAAGGACCTGAGTCTTCCACCCTGCACTCCCAATGGGTTTGCAGATGTGGTGGTGCTACCAACAGGTGTAAACCCCCTAATTCACCCTGGGAGGTCTGAGTCTTACTTCTTTTTTGAATGGATGAAATTATATATGCTACTTCAGTCTGTCTCAGAGATAAGCAACAGATGCTTCATGGACAAGACTTGATCAAAAAACCCAAAACTCTGCTTGTGACACAAGGTGTGGAGTCAGGTATTGATCTGCTGGCTCCTCTTCCTGCAAGTGTGAAAAGGCCACAATTATCTCAGTTCAGTGCTTTTTCTTACACTGGTTATCCTCAGGTTCAATAAAAACATTCTCCCACACCTCCAGAAAAGATAAAAGCACTTTATCCATCCATAAGACAGATTAATTTGGTTAAAAACCCAATGAAGTTCATGCAGCAGCATTTAAAAATATTTACATCGTTTATAATTTTGATGTAATCAAACTAAATAAAATTTACCAAATTTGATCGAGAAAGGGATACTTTGTGACATTTCTCATACTTTTGTAACCAAGGGAAACAATTTCTGTCCAATGAAGCATATTCCTGAATGTTTTTTGCTGATTATGTCTATGCTAATAAACAAAAGAGCAGAGAACAGCTTCAAGGCAAAGCAGCATTGACTGGTTTACATCTGTATTCCTCTGAAAGCTCTAAAATTATTTGTTTGGGAGATAGCTAGTTTGAGAGGTACAAAACAGAAACAGAGAATGAACAGTTGGTTGAACAGTTTATAAAAAAAGAGATCCAGTTATGGTCTTACTTCTAGGCTCTCTCATTTACTTTTATTTGCTCTATTTACTGTTGTAGTCATTACAACTAAGCAAACATTCCACTTGGAGAATATTAGTTGATTTCTCCCATTACAGTAATTTCTTCGTTTATGTGGTCACATATATAAATTGGGTTCTTTTTACAATTGCAATAATCTTCTGGATTAGATCTTATAGATCTTATTCATTTATACTAAAAAAAGTTTTAAGTCCTACACAGGAGCAGAACTTGTTTATGATGCTGCTTTTTCAGTCTTTGTGCTTTTAAAAATGAACAAGAATCTGCACATGGGAAGTCACAGCTTTGGTGTTTGTTTTTTAAAGCTACTGGAGTCTCAAAACTGCTTAAAAGCAATATAATTTGTATTTTGTCTGGTTTTGTCAGAAATACAGATCAGGGATCTTAAATGGATGGATTACACTGATTATGGCAGTAATTACAGCCATGGCATGAGATAACTGTATTACTTATGCATGAGAAAGGGGCCATTGATTTATTGTCATCTACCATTCATCTACATTATCCAAATCAGAAGAGCTCAGGCCAAAATGTTCAGTGATGTATCTAAACAGAGAACCTTGCTCCTCAGTATGACCAAGCCTTCCTCCATGATTTATCTACTCTATTCAGTCCTTTCAACTTCAGAATAATGAGAACACTCTCAGGAACAGTTTTATTCCATTTAGATTTTATAATTATAAATACTTGTTGGATTAGTCCTTTAAACACAAAACCCCTCCAGTAAATATGCCTTCAACAGATGCTTTGTATGACCTGCAGCTCCCAGTGTCATTAAAAATCTTTTTTTTTTTTTTTCAGTTTGGCATTCAATGCAGTAAAGACTTTTCCCCAGTAGTCTCAACAAAATGCAAAACTCATTCAATTTTCTATTTCTATTTGGGATATATATGTATATACCAATACATATATTCATGGAATTGAATTTTATCTGTTTTTCCCCCCTCCCCTGTCTCTCCTCTTCCCTTCCAACATCCATATTTATTGCATTAGCTTTATCAGGCAGCCTTGAATTTAGTCTGCCACTGAAGGAAGAATCTATTTCATCAAGAGAGCAATGCAGCAATGCTTCTTAAGAGGGCTTTTCCTATTAAGAAAAGGCATTTTCCTAGTAAATGCTTCCTTTGGGAGCATTTCCAATAAAGGTGTTTCCGGAGGCCTGATTGTCAGCTGCTGAGCACACCTGGCAACAACTGGTGCTGACATTTACTGGGACATTTTATGGCTTCAGCAGCAGGGGATTTGTATGTTTCTATTTAAAAAGACATTGTTTAACTTATTTATTTCTCTGAAATGCCTTTAACTGTATTTATCCTTTCAGACTTTCTATTAAGATAACTGTCCAGTAGGTCAAGACTCACAAGATAAATTTATAGAAGATGTAAACATGAAGAAGCAATCTGTCTGACAGAAGGTGGGTGTAAGCAGGTGTAAGGGTAGGCAAAAGGAAAAGAACCTTTAATCTCTTTTAAACCCTCGTTGATTTTATGAACATATCCCTTCTTTCCATTTTGAAGCAATATAAGTTAGAATTGAAGTGATATCTGATTTGCCAGCAAGAAAATCAGCTTTACCTAAACTTTGAAGTGCACCCACACAACACGGGAGATGAGTCCCAGAGTTAGATACCTCAGTGGACATGAGGGAAGTTATCCTTATTTTTATAAACTTAGGACCTACAGGTGTGATTTTTCCAAGCTCTTTTTGCTTTTAGCCTTAATCCACTCATGTTTTACCATTTTGAGACTCTCCTGGCTATTATGGATTGGACATATATTTTTCCAAGAACCCCAAAATTGTTGGTGAAAAATATCATTTAACTCATAAAGAAGAATCAAAAAACAAAGACTCACTTCAAATCCTAGGGAGACTATCTTCTGACCCTTTAATTAATTCTGATCTGACTTTTTTTGTTTCCCTAGATCACACAATAATAAACAAAGAATGTATGTGTGTGTGTCTCCAGTATGTGTCTTCCAACTCTCAGCTTTTCACAGGATTTTGACTACACTTATAAACTTCTAACATTTGTGCAGTTTGGCTCCCCCAGCCCTCTGCAGACTCTGGTTTCCCCACCACAGACATACAGTAATTACATTATATTGATGTTGTTCTCCTGTTTTTCAATTCTAATTCTCTGCTGCCATACTTTGAAATACCAATTTGTTTCTTTACATCTACAGTGCATATAGAATAAGACTGCACTGTTAGCCAAGCTGTCCAAAGTGATTTCTTTTTGGGGGGCATGTTGGCTGTTTTAATTAGTTTACTCTCTTCCAGTGGATATAAACTTCATTTTTTTAAAAATCTACAGTCTCCCTGCTTGCCTCATCCCTTCTGCCCTGCCCATTCGATTTCTTTTTGGGTTTTTTGTTAGGTTTTTTTTTTTAATTGAATCATTGATAGGGTCCCTGTTGGATCATGACAGCTTTGCTTGTTGTAGTTGTCATTTGCAGTGTATCAAAGCTGACCCAGAGCATGGCTGACAGTGACACTGCTCTGATTTGGAAATTAAATAGGGATGACAACTCCAGCTGGATAGTTTGAGAAATATCCTCAAACTAATGCTAAACCATGATGAATGAGAAGGGGAAACAAAGTCTAATAAGAGGAGGTAGGCTGTTCTAACATATAAAGAAAGGAAAAAGCAATGTAGTTATAGAAAAATAGAACTGAACAATTAATAATAGCAATGTTGTTAATAATAATTTAAATGATTAATCAAAATAACTGGTAATGCTTGATTGCACCATGAAGTAGCATGTAAAGGCAGAAATATTACCCTAAAGATACATACAGCATGGGTTGGAACTACATGATTTTTAAGGTCCCTTCAAACCAAAACCATTCCATGATTCCATGACATTTTTCTCCTGCATTAAGTCATAACTCAATGTTGATTTCAGACCATAAAACACTCCTTCTGAACATGGAAACTCATCAAAGTAAAATATGAACACTGAAGCTAAAAGTGTTGAGGTTTTAATACTAAACAATTAAAAGGAAGAATCTTCTAATAAAAAGTAATTAGAGGGATACACACGTGTAGGGATGTATGTGCACTTCTTAATCAATCTTTTCAAGGAGCTTTGTTAAAAAGAGTCCAGTTTATACTTCCATGAAAAAACTCAATTTTAAAGATGCATAAAACAAACATTGGGGACCATGTTAATCAACTTTTAAAGATCAGTTCAGGACTTTAGACAAATATCTTTTTGGTGGAATGGCAGAAATTATTAGCTGACCAGTGAAGATTCCTTCCACCTACATAACTATGAAAGTGCTTAAAATTTGTTTCTGCTTAGGTAAGCTAAGGACTGGGTGAACATAATCTTGATTCTCAGGTGTTGCTTATAAAAACAACATACTCCTTTCAGACAAAAAAATAAGCAAGCTCCACTGATCAGTAGAAAGCATAGAAAGAAGTATTAAAAAGCAGCTGACTGCTGAAACTTTGTTAATGTGCACCAGCTGAGGTTTTGATCTTTATTACAGTTTGGTAGCAAAGGGAGTAAGTAGTAATAGTGGAGTTAACAGTGATTCCTCAAACAAATGCTGTTGCTTTTTCTGCTACACCAATCCAGGACCCCAGCGTGTTTCCAGATTTTTCTGTCATGTTTATTTGTTTTTTACATTTCAGCATGTATGACATTTCAGACCATTTCAGCTTGTCATGGTCTGTAAATATTAATATTTTATATTTTGTTTGTGAGGAAATATTAGCCACTGTGCATGGACAAACTACAAACTGCAAAATAACCAGATTTACGGTTTGAACAAATTACAATGGATTATTTTCAGGGAAAAATGACACCACTTTTTGAAAGGAAGTCTTGAGAAGGAGTTAATAGCCCTTTTCCTGGGCTGATTTAAAACCTGTTTGTTTAAAACCTGCTCTGCCTGTTTCTCTCCCACGATTAAGAAAAAAGAAAACAAACAAGGTTTTTCACCATCTGAAAAATGGGGGTGTTGCTGACTTTGCTTTGGTCTGCTTCGTCTCTCCTTCTCTTGCCTCTGATTTTCCCCCTTTCCCTCTGACTTTTTATATAGTAAAAAGTTCCTTCTTTTCATCAATTATTGCCAGAGGTTGCAAATTAGTCAGGTCTTCCCTTTGTATTCAGGATTTCCCAGAATTCTAGTATTTGCTATCAATTTACATTAGATGTCTGGCGGCTTATTAGCATTTTATCTTTATAGTCCTGAGAAAGGAAGGGGGGGGAAAGGGGGGCTGTTGATGAGATCTTCCTAGTGGAAATAAGTTTGGTACCTTTTTAAACAGTGTAAACTATGACAGTAAAGATAGGGTTCTGCTGATGGAAATAAAAGTGTGATACATTTTAAACAGAGTAAACCAAGCTGGGGAGCTAGGGGACTGCTGAATCAAGAGGCTTTTTTTTTGCCTCTTTTCAATGTATCCACATTACACAGCTATAATAAGGGGAAATAAACATCTTTTGCAAGTATTGCTTCCCATATTCAATCAGATTCTGTATTTAAATAATTAGTTTTAATTGGCATTTTCAATGAATCCATTTCTCACAGCCATTAGCCTCTATGTGGTTTATTTGAATGCTTCATAGTGAATGATGTCCGAAAAACTCATCTAACCTTGTGTCAGTCTGGCAGAGGTGGACTGCACTCAACAGCTGGTGTATTTTAATAGTCCATTTGGTTGCATGCATTTCTTATGAAAAGAAATTACAGATTGTTAAGCACTGACAGTTAATGCTTAAAGGACTGTGAGATTCTATTTGGATTATTCCCTTCCATATTGTATTGGTCTATTGAACTATCCAACCCATGAAACAACTCCTGTTGTGTTGTTCAATAATTTTTTTCCATATTGCTGGATTTCCAACTGTCTCATTTCTTTGTAATCTCAATCAAGAGTCTCCCCTGTAGAGACTAATGACCTTTGGGGCTAGATAAAGGCCATGTTCTACCCATTATTCCTTGTCCTATTACTGGGCACTACTAAAGACATTGGCCCTTTCCTCTTGACACACAGCCCTCAGATAGATCCCCTATCAGCCTTTTCTCAAGGATAAACAGCCCAAGTTCCCTCAGTCATAGGGGAGATGTTCAGGTCCCTTAAACATTCCCTCCCCAGTAGATCCCTGTCTCTCTTGAATAGGGGAGCCCAAAACTGGATAGAGTATTCCACATGTGTTCTCACCAGGGCAGAGTAGAGGGGGAGGAGAACCTCCCTAAATCCACTGGATTCATTTTTCCTCAGGCATCCTAGGATACCACTGTCCCTCTTGCCCACAAGGACCCATTGTTGACCCATGAAGAATTTCCTGGAACTCACTGGGACTCCAAAGTTTTTCTCCATGGAGCTGCTTTCCAGCAGGACATATCCTAATCTGCACTGGTGGTTGGTGTTATACTCTTACCCAGATGCCAGACTTTATGCTGGAAAGTGAACCTCTCCATGAGGTTTAGTTTTGCCAAGTTCTCCAGCCTGCCAGATCTTGTTGGGTAACAGCACAGACTCCAGGTCTATCACCCACTCCCCCCAGCTTCAAAGTCATTGATGAAGATATTGAACAGAACTGGACCCAGGTGTATGTAGAGAAAGCATACATTTGATAGTGCCTCAAAAATAAATTATGTAGTCTGTGAGTTACAGTCTACCATTCAGTGTTTTCTTAGTCTGTAACTGTAATATTACTACAGATAATAACTGCAGGCATTGCTCTTCAGAAACCAATAAAGTGAGGTTGAACATAGGAACAATGGAATAACTCAAAATAAGTCATGCCAGAAGTTTTTAAGAAGAATTAAACTATACTCATCTCCTTAAACAGTCTCTTCTTTCATTTTTTTTGTGATACAAAAAAGATTTTTTGTGTAATTATGTTTACATAAAACATAATCCCCAAATTTTAAGGAAGGGATTAGTTTGCTGATTAACTAGCTCATACTACTCACATGAGTAATTTTCATTTAAAAACAAAAACAAAAATTATATTAGTGTAATCTAACATGATTTATTAAACCAGAAAGGATGTTGCAAACACTTTGTAGCTCCTCCTTCACACATTCAAGATTCAAGCCAGGTTCTGACTTTGCCACCTGCATTCTGGGAGAAGTACATCAGAGAGAGGAGGGAAAATGCAATTCTCAGAGCACAAAAGAAATCTCCTAATATTCACAGCTTTAGACAGTAAATGGGTGACATATGCTCTGCTATTCCCCTACTATGCTCTCAGGGAAAGATGGAAAGACTATAAGCTTGGAAGAAAAAAACTAGGACAGGTTTAATGAAATATTAATAGTGAATTACAAATATATATAAAATACGCAAATATGGAACTCACCCTTCTCAGTTGGTCCCAGAAAAGTCCCACAGCAGAGAGGGGTGGCAGATCCAGGGTCCTCCTGACCATCAGCAACAGCCTTAGAGCAACCAAGCTCATCCATCCTGCTTGGGAAGGCAGGAGAAGGCAACCTGCTCCAAAGGGGAATGTTCTGCTCCGGTGAGGAACTGGTCAAGAGTGCTTAGGAGTAGAGCCCAACCTACAACTGCTCCACACCCAAGGACTGCCCCATGTCAAACCAGTACAACCACCAAAGAAAGAACCAGGAGGTGGGCATGGGAGCCCTTTTATAACAAGCACATGGGGAGGAGTGCTGTGATTGGTCCATTTGGGTCACCTGACCCATCCTCCCCTCCCCATAGGCACAGGTGTTCAGAGGTCAGCAGGTGCTGGTCCAGGTGGTTTTATCATCCTCATCCTCATCCTCATCCTCATCCTCATCCTCATCCTCATCCTCATCCTCATCCTCATCCTCATCCTCATCCTCATCCTCATCCTCATCCTCATCCTCATCCTCATCCTCATCCTCACCCTCACCCTCAACCTCATCCTCACCCTATCCCTCACCCTATCCCTATCCTCACCCTATCCTCACCCTCACCCTCATCCTCATCCTCACCCTATCCTCACCCTCACCCTATCCTTACCCTATGCTCACCTTATCCTCACCCTATCCTCACCCTCATCCTATCCTCACCTCATCTTCACCCTCATCCTCACCCTCATCCTCACCCTCACCCTATCCTCACCTTATCCTCACTCTCACCCTATCCTCACCTCATCTTCACCCTCATCCTCAGCCTCATCCTCATCCTCACTCTCACCCTATCCTCACCTTATCCTCACTCTCACCCTATCCTCACCTTATCCTCACTCTCATCCTCACTCTCATCCTCATCCTCACCCTCACCCTCTCAAACCAGGACATAAATGCAGACTAAAGGCTTTGCTTTGGAGACACAGGACTCCTGCTGTTACAGATAACAATAACTCCATTAAATAAATCAGATCCTTTTGCTCTGTGCCTTCTAACTGGTTCTGGAATAGTCAAGCCGTGTTCACATCAGTATTCTTCCTCCATAGATTTTCTATTTTTGTAGCAATCTATTCATGAAAAAAAATCTGCTTTTGGGCCCCTGCTGGGGTGTGTGTTTTCCTTTCACAGCTCAGGTTCTCACGGTCTGTGCTGTTGGTTCTCTTTGTTTTTAGGCTGGTAGACTGGCATAACTAATAATGCCAGAATAGCACATAAATAAAATCCATACATAACAGAATGAGCTACTGGTTCTGGCTGTATGAAACAAAGGTCTGAAATCACAGAGTTAAGATGGAAATCCCACACTGCAGAACTCTTCACAGTTTTTTCAGATGAAATGCAATATTGACTTGTAAGATGGAAAGGGACATGGCCCAACATGCAGGTCATGTAACAGGGGAAATCATGCAGGTCATGAAGGGAGACAAGAAGACAGACCTAGTCAGTGTTAGTAGCAACTAAAGTTATAGTATGAACTCTAGTATGAAAGCTATTCCTCATTTTTTGCACATAGAAGATTGATTAGGACAGTGTGGAAAACAGTGCTGCCTACCTAAGATAATTTTAACACTTCAGTATTGCTGCCTAAAGAGCCTGATATTTTTCTGTAGTGATGTTGCCTGCCCACATTACTCCA
Source organism: Phaethornis superciliosus (assembly GCA_023637945.1). Taxonomy (NCBI): domain Eukaryota; kingdom Metazoa; phylum Chordata; class Aves; order Apodiformes; family Trochilidae; genus Phaethornis; species Phaethornis superciliosus. The sequence goes on from JAJQWJ010000011.1 coordinate 4,113,057, forward strand.
TTTGTCCTTGCACATTTGATTTCTAAAATGTAGTGGCTTTCTCCATATTTGGCTGAATTTCAATTGCTGTTTCTCCCATCTGTGGGGTTGATGGAGGGACACTGGTCTGACTGCAAGGGGAGCTCAGTCAGCAAATGAGCAAGTAATTAACGGGCTTTAAGTAAGGACATGAATTGTATTGTGCCAGGAGTTTAAAGTACCACTGGTGAGATCTGAGAGTGTGAAGAGGAGCTGACAGTGACCACATCTAGGATCACCAGCTGTGTTGCCAGTGACCCAAAGGAGCAGAGAGAATGCTGTAGCTTCTACTTGCCAATTCCTTTTCCTTTGCAAAACCATACAAACACCTGTGGCTCTTGGACCATAAGGAAAACCAAGCTATTTAGCTGACGCAAATAAATGTTGCTTTTACTAAGTGCTACAATGGCTGTGATTTCTGTATGAATATTTATTCAATGCATAAATAAAGCAAATGGCCCATGTTCATTAGTCATTTTTCCAATTTAAGGTATAGTTTCATAATCTAGGAAATCCTCAATGGCCTGGAATGTGTTAGAACTTCTTAGATCATTCAATAACAGAGCAATTAAGAACCACTGATGTTCCCTTTATTCCAGGTTTGGTTAGCCAGACTCAGACTGAGGTACAGTTAACAGGAGCCTGAAATCTGGAGCAAGTTCAGACAAGGGTAACAAAGCTAGTGCAAGGTGTAGAGAACAAGTCCTGTGAGGAGAGGCTGAGGGAATTTGGATTATTTAGTTTTGAGAAGAGGAGGCTGAAGGAGGACACCTTATACGTTTCTACAACTGTCTGAAAAGAGGTTGTAGGGAGGTGGGTGTTGACCTCTTGGCACTTTAGGACATGTTCTAGTGGGATGGTGATTAGTTAGTTAGTTAGTTGAGGGTTGGATGTGGTGATCTTCGAGGTCTTTTCCAACTGTGAGAATTCTGTGATTCTGTGATTTCTATGCCAGATTTTACATTTGCATAAAGGCTAGACATAGGCATGGGCCTTGGAAAGAAAGTGGGGTGAAACTTAGTCACTAGATCAGTTAGTGATGAAATTCACACCAATCACATTTTCTTCCCTGAACTTTACTGCTTCATCCCAGTGATGTGACTGAGGATAAAGTGAGCAGAATGTCAATGCTTGTTTTATAACCAGACAAATTTAGATTGCCATAGCAGCTACTTTTTTTACCTGACCATCAAGCACAGGGCAGATATAGGAGTCAGTGGAACAAGGAGAACTGATCTGTGTCTTATCCTTGCCCCATATGGGTAAGCAGACTTGGTGACCAGCTCACAATCTTTCTGTCCCTTTGTTCACAGTCTATATGAAACAAAATATGAGCTAGACAGTAAAGCTAGAGAGGATTTGAAATTAGGCTGTACAAGTTCACCCATCACTAATTAACTATGTGAAAGGATGCCATTTCTCCTTAAAACTTGACTATACATTTATTCAGGGAATAAATACACTACACTCAGCCCAGTTAGAACAAATTGGCCTTTCAGAAAGCATATCTCATCCTGAACATTCATTCTCATAGCAGTTTGTACTCAGTAATCTTGCTTTTGTGTGGCTGCCCAGACAGAGAGAACATTTAAATGGATCATGTGGAAACACTAGTGGGGGGATTTTAAAGAACTGGATGGTGAAATTACTCTTGTAACCATGTGAGGCTGCACCTTCCTTGACCTCTCATCGGAGAGAGATGTAAAACATCCAGAGAATTTTCTCAAATATACTACAACATTTAGCAGTATGAGAACAATGTCAGGAATTTCCCTGTTACATCTTTCCCCTTGCCTCTGCTTTTGGCCACCACCAGAGAAAGAGTACAGATCCAAATGACAGAACTTGTGCCTGACTCATTACCACAGTCATTTTCACATTCTCCCATTTTTTATGGCTGCTGGGTGGCTAACAAGCAGTTGCTTATGAGAATTACATCTCCAGATGTTCTTAAAATAGAAACAGCAAAGTATGCATTGGCAGAGAGTTTCTCTGCTTTTATTTCAGATATTTAGATTTCAGGGCAATGACACAGCTTAGTGAACAAGGGAAAGTGCACAATGGCAATTCATTTTCTACCATACTGCCTTTTGCAGTCCAGTTAGTGGTGTGAGCAAAGAGGAAAAGGGCATCAAGTTTACTGGATGTGAGTCAGAAAGCACAGTCAAATCTCACAGCCAAGGTAGGACAAACTATAAGTTGATAGGGAACAATTTTCACATCTACTTTACCTTGTTGTTTTTACTTTGTAGCATCACAGGTTGGAAGGTATTCTGTAAAAAAAAAAAAAAATCATAGCAACAAGAACAGTTCAATCATTTGTATAGCTTCTCTTTTTGGGGTTATCCCTGTGTATAAATGCATATACGTATAAATGTTCTGTGTGTTATTTAAAGAAATACAGTGTGTAGGCAGTTTAAATCTGCTCCTTGTAACAAGGGAGTCATCATCTACTTTATAGCCACCTTTCAAGGACTGGAACACAGTGATGAGATCTCCTCTAAGCCTTCTTTTCTTCACACTGAACAAACCCAGATTTATAAGCCTTTCCTTACACAGCAGGCTTCTCATTCCTTCTATCATCTTTGTGACCCTTCTCTGGACCCAGTCCAGCCTGTCCAGATCTTTTTTTCTGTAGCAGGAACCAAAACAGAACTCACTATTGCAGCTGTGTCCTGACAGTCACCAAGCAGAAAGGGGGGATGACTTACTTATCTTTGTTGGGTTTGCCTTTCTTGATACAACCCCGTGTCCTGTTGGCTTTGCTACTGCAGCACACTCATCACTCCTATTGATCTGGTTGTCCACCAGGTCCCTTTCCACAGAGCCAGGTAGATCTCAGCATGTGCTGCACTCCTGGGTTATGTTATGCTGGGTGCAAGACTTTATATTTGTCCTTGCTGAACTTCATAAGGTTCTTGTTACCCCATCTTTTAGCCTATCCAGGTCTTTCTGGAGGGTGGATCTCCCTTCTGGAGTGTTTACTTTCCCACTCAGTTCAGTATCATCTTCAAACTTCATCAGTGTGCATAAGAAATCATCTTACAGATCACTCTTGAAGATATTAAATAGCATTGAGCCCAATATTGAGCTTCGGGGAACCCCACGGGTCACAGGTTGCCAGTTTGAAAAAGAGTTTTTTACCCCCACCCTCTGGGTGCAACCTCCCCACTCACCCCAAAAACCTCTTGGCTAGACCCTAACACTTCAGTTTTGCTGAGAGGAGACTGTGGGGAACCATAAAGAACTTCCTACCTCATCTCTTCACTTTGCACTGAGTTCAGGCCTGTGTGATATATAACAGCACCTGATTCCTTTTTTTATGTGCTCCTTGAATGGAGAAACCAAAGCTGAGGCCACAGAGGACAAAAGCAGAGCTGCTGCTGCTGTGTGACAGGGCTGGCAGGGCTTGCTGCTGCAGGAGGGCAAAAGTGAAGGACAGGAGCTAAGTAATTTCCCATCTTAATTAAACTCCTTGTTTCACCACCTGCCCAAAAGAAGATATAATTCAGGATAAATACAGAACAGTGTGGTTAAAGGTTTCATGGCCCTCAACCTAGCACAGTCTCAATAATTTAGTTTGTTGAGTTTTGGACACGCTGAAGTTGGTTGATTCCTTAGGCACAAGAATAATAAATATGATTAATAGTAATTAATGTTTATAAAGCTTTTTGCAAACAGATAGTTGCTACAGAAACATTATGCTGTTTATATATACAGCCATTATTGAGGCTTATTTAATTTAAAAGAGTGAAAATAAGCTGGCAGAGGTTAATAATACAATTCAGGGTTTTTTATAAAACAGACACCTGAAAGTGTTTTCTTTACTTATTAAGTTGCAGACAGTAGGCTGCTTTCCTCACTGAATTATGCCAGTCTCATACAACTATTATATCAGCCTGGATATGCAGCAAAATAGGGCTGGAGCAACATAGAAGTGAATCACATCCATCATTCTTACAGTTCCTTAGGGAGATGTAGCTACATTTCAGTTTTCTGTTTACAAGCAGAGGCCTTTACTAAAGCATAGCTGTTAGGGAGTATTAAGGACTTTGCTAGTCAATATTTCTATCTAGCAGTCTATTAACATCATTTTCTTTGGAAAAACCAAACCAAACCAAACGAAACAAAATACATTCCTGAAAATCTTCAGAAATGGTTTATATTTTTTCTTTACATTCAGAAAAAAGGTTTAAACCTTGAAGTACAATGGCATCTGAAAATAAAAATAGACCTGGAAAGGCACTTCATTCTGTCCCCTGCCACACAATCAGAAAATAAATTTTAAGCTCCTCTCTGGTGGACACAAACTTCCTAAGGGCTACTGCCTGTAGAGAATTCTGAATTTTAAGGTGATCATCTGGCTAGCCACAATTCTAGACACTACACTGAAAGAAGTAAAATGTATTGAAGACAAGATTTCTTCTGTTCCCCTACCACTACCTCCAGTTTGTTCATAGAACAAGAAATTAGGTCTTGGTAAAATTGTTAGGTTATCCAGAATTCGAATATTTAAATTTGTTTTACCTATTTTGCTTTTCTCATATACTTGTTTCCAATTCATACACACACACAAATATTTATCAGAAGATAATCTAAACCCATCTCAAGGTCATCTCTAACACTGTCACAATTCACAAAGCCTTTGGAAAGAATTCTTTTGGGCTAAACAAATCATAATTTGTCATCTCAAGTTTTTAGAGCCATCTGTTTGGAGAAGGCTCTAAATCTACACTATTTTTATCCAGCAGCTACAGCATCTATTTTTATTTTGGTTATGTTTTACAGCAGCTCTTTTGTTAGCTTTTTCAGATTCTTCTTGAGAGTTTTAAGCTTTGGATGACTTTTTATTTTTAACTTTGTGAATTACTACCTATTACTCTATTTACTTGCATTTATTATTAAAAGGTATTACAGGGTAACTCAGTGTGTTCAGACATTCAGGTTTCCTCCCATCTTATAGATGGCATATTTCGTATTTGATATCTATTTGTGACTGCAGTTACATATAATGTTTGAAATGAAAATTTAGAATGTAAAATTTTGTTTTCCATTCAGATTCTCTTTCTTCTACCAGATACAATGAGGTACCAGTATGTTCCCCAGTATATGCCAGTCTCTTGTGACCCTATGGGTGCACACTGAGAAACAGGGAATCCACATATGCTTTCCCTACAATAGGGGCAGATCTTTTATTATTTCATGATAAAAATATCAGAAGGGAGTATATGTTTCAAAGAACATATACTCCAACAGGAGAGATGGATTTGTTTGTTAAAGAGCAAGTGGAGAAGGATTTTGATAGCCACCTTTGAAGAAAAGAAGAAAAAAAAGGTAAGAGGAAAACAAAACAAATAAATCCCACATTAATTCAGACAGATGTTGCCAGAATTAAGCCTGAAGTATATGCCTACATATAGCAGGGCCTGAGTGAAAGCTAACATTACTTATAACTACTTCCTTCTACTCCTTCCTTATTGTACTTCAACTGGGTAAAAACTGTCTTAAGACTGATGTTATGAGAGGAATGCTGCAGGATACCAGCTCTAAAAAATAGAAAAACCGTAACTATACAAACTGTTGAACTCCTGGTGTATATCAGGTTTCTTAAACAAAGTCCCTGAAGAAATATATGGAAAAAAGCAACCAAGAAATTCACGCACGTTGGGGAAGATGGATGACTCAGTGAAAAACTCCAGTGCCAGTAAAGTCAATAGAAGTTTTGACACTGATTTCACAGGGACCAGTAGCTCATCTTCAAATACACATTTTTGACAGTAATTTTCAGAAAAAAATGTTTTAATTCAAATGAAAAGCTTCTGGTTTGAATTCAAACTCAGTCAAAACAGACCTACAGTTGGATTAAATGAATCCAATTGGAATTTCAACATATTTCATTCTGGACATTTATAGATGTAGAAATGGTGACATAAATGGTATAAGGGTTGCTGGTCTGGCCTTTTATTGATTAAACAGAACTGAATTCTTTTAGTAGGTTTCTACTCTTAAATCTAGTATAAATTAAGTAATTGGTTTTTTGTTAGGCTAAACATGAAATTAAGCATGCTGGCTGCTCCTTTCATTTTTCAGGCCAGTGGCTAAAGTCCTGGTAAAGATGTTCTTGATGGGATGACCTTGTGGTAGTTCAAGTTCTAGAAACCAGCCTGAACCAGTATCTGCTGGGGAGTATAAAATCACTTAGATGGCATGGGAAAAGTCTTCTGCAGACCCAAAAAGCAATTGATATTTATTTCTGCTGTGGTTCAGTGCTCCACTGAACTATCATTCTTAACTTGAAATTATGTTTAGGTGATATTTGGGTACATGCAAGGTACTGTTGATCAGCTAGTGCGGAGTTCTCAACCTGCACCCTATACACAGTGCAAAGCCTGTCAGGAGAAAGAATGGCCAGTGATCCCCATGTGGTGCATCTTTTTCCTGAGCATACCCTAGAAATGCTTGGCTGAATAAAGTCTAGCTGCTGAGCAGTACATCTTAATGAGTTTCCCCTTTAGAGCAAACCACTCAAAAAGTGTCTGATGACTCCCATACAGATGAAAGCAGATATTCAGTGTTCTGGATTTCATGCTTTTAAAGTTTAACCATGAGAGTCAAGCCCACATTTCAGGATTTTCTGAATTTGGGATATTTTTTAGTCTGTTTTATTGTAGTATATAAAAGTTCCTGCTTGTCTGGACATTATTTTGCAGCTAAATAGTGTATCACTAATACTAGTGGCTGCTTCTTCACAATTAGTAAGTAATAAGAAATAATCCAGATGGGGTTGGTTGGACCAAGATTTAAAAAAGCTACAGAGATGAAAAAGAGAGCAAGTTTATTTCTTGAAAAATGTATTAGAATACCTGTTATGTTCTATTTTCAGCTGACAACCATGTTTTGCACATATAATACATATTTATGTGAGTAGTATAAATCCAATAAACTCTTCCTTTCCTTCTCATTATTCGGCACTACTTTATCACCTGTTTTAATCAAGGCTCTCTCAACATAGAGGAAAAAGCTCTTTTATTTTGTCTCAATTTGTTTTATTTTCCAATAAAGGGTAAGTTGCTGTTTTCTTTCTCTTAGCTGATTATTTTTGTGGTTTTCTGGTTTTAATTTGCCAGTGCAGTACTGTATGTCACATACTCTGGATAGCCAGCTCTTATTTATCATCTTAATGAAATGTTTAATGTTTACAATTCTGTGGGAAAAAACACAAAACAAAACAATGTAATTGCTCTTAGGTATTTTGATCATTATTATTAAATGAAAAAAAAAAGGCTCACAAATTATAATTGGTAAACACACTGTAAACACGGGCACAAAGCCAAAAAAAGGTAGTAACAGTCTTCTATATTTGCTTACATTTATATAGGATAGGGTTGAGATCACAAGTAAAATCTCCAAGGTCCCACCACAGACTATTGTACACCAGTGAAGAAGTGCAAGAGGTTGAGGCATTCATTAGCCAGTTTCTCTTACTAAAATGAGAAAAACAGGTAAGATGTGAGTCAACCCAGCTCCTGCCAATAAATATTCATGTCCTATGTTTTCTGCCTTCATATAATTTGCCACCACAAGAGCAGAAACAAATTAAAAGTCTATAGTTTGGATGTGAAAAAAAAAAAAACCAATAAAACCAAAAACCCACTCCCAACTCCACCCATTATCCTGTTTATAAAGACATTATTGATAAAGGCTACAACTAGCCAGAGGAAAAAGATCCTGTAACCATCTCAGGTGCAGACCTGGGCTGGATAATATGTTATAAAAGAAGAGGGAGAGGAAATATTGATACTTCTATTTTATGTATTAAAAGGAGGTTTGGTTTTTGGTTGTTTTTTTTTTTTTCTTACTTCTGAGTTCAAACTCTTCTTCTGCAATGCAAATAATGAAAATAACTCTTAGAAGCACAGGATTAGATCAGAGCTCTGCTGTTCTCTATCCCTGGCAAACAGGTATTAAGCTTTCTAAGTCTTAACAATGCTCTGCTGAATGAAGGCAAAAGCAGATGGGGAGAAATAAGAAAAATCAGAGTAAATCAGGAATAGAGAGCCCAGGTGCTAAATCCATGTATAAGCTTAGACACAGCGATGCCAAACCTCACATGCTGATGTGAGAGTACCCAGGACTAGACCTTAAGGAGCTTGACAAGTATTGTGGTGACAGATGAGTTCCCTAGGGATAATGTGGAGGGAATTTTAATCTTTAGAACTCAGTGTTAAGAAGGACTGGATCCTTTTCAGTGTGGTGAGCTGGGCTTTTACTTCCACATATTATCTCTCACCCTGTATATGAGATTGTCTTGGAGAAAGAAAGCCTGGTTTTCTTTTTAACAGTGAAAAGTAACATTTTCATCAAAAAGCTGGTTTTTTTCCAGGGCTGAAGGTGAATAAGGCAAAAAGCTACCAGCAAAAGTCCCCGAGTGAGAGATTTTAAACTGCCAGGTATCAACCAGCTTTATTGATACAATTCTATCATCCTGCTAAACACGTTACAACTTTTTATTTCTTTATCTTCCTCTTCTTCAAACGCATTTTAAATCTAGTCTATATATCACTGGCTTTATATTGAGAGTCACCTGAAATGCAGCCTTCCTGAGTCTATGCTTAAGTGAGTAGTGGACAAAGAAGCTAAAGTGAGATTTTCTTGTCTTTTTCTCTTTTCCCTGAGCTGAGCACACAAAGCTTTCTTCTCTCTTGAAAGAGAAGCAGCAACAGCAAGGGGCAAGGCATGCAGAAGGTACATTTTAGCAAGAGTTACAGAATCAGCCCCAATTTCAACAACTCTGATGTGAACCAAACCTCCACAGGGCAGCTTTGGCCAGGGTGTATACAGGAGTTTGTAATGAGAGTGTGCATGGCTAACAAACAAGATCAAGCCTGTAGAGAGCTAATTTGAGCTAGGATGTTTCTTGCAGGCTCAGAGCTTGGGTAAAAAAACAAATAAACTTAAATCAATAGAACACGTAGGAGGCACCCTCTGGATTTATTTTAGGAAAAAGCAATTGCAGAGACTGAAAAAAAAAAATAAACTCTGATATTTTAGGATACTTATGGATAGCTGGTAGATCAGAGTTTTAGCAGTTGCTTCCATTACTTCCATTTCATGCAAATATTGCAGGTGAATCATTAACATAATAGCCCAGTTTGGAATACAATCATCATGGGGTGTTCCTTGTGAGAAATATTAATTCTGTCTGCTTTCCTCTGGCAATGGTGCCAGATGAGAAACTCCACAGTATTTTTAAATTTTATGTGTGATAATAAAATCAATTGGATTCCACAATAGATCAGGAATAAGGAACTTCAATATTTTAAGAGAAGTTGGTCTAAAATAAGGATAGGAAAACAATTCTCTCCAACTGTAATTTCTTGCTTGACTGCACAACAATTTTCTGCAAACTATCTTCTTCTGTAGTTTCAGCTGGAATTCAGCCAGGATGGATCCTATTAGAAAAACACTTGCATCTATCTTTAGAAGACTTGATATCACCCCTCTTCACACTCCTTTGGCTTTGTTTACCCTGAAAGTTAATCCAGGTTGAAGTGCCTGTGAGTAGCTGCATGGGGAAGGCCCCATACATGGCAGCTTTTCAACAGCTTCTCTTGAGGAGCCCTTTTACAGAAGTACAACCCTTGTCCATGTGGATTAGGCAGGTTGGATGGATTCTAGGGAGCATCACGTGTTCCCCTAAACGAGGGCAACATGGGAGAAAAACTCAACGTGGTAGATGGAGAACTGACACAAGCAAAACAAAACAGCAACGTCTCCCCACATGGAGCAGCTCAGATTTGGTCATTATTATTAAATGAAAAAAAAAAAAAAAGATGCTCACAAATTATTATTGGTAAACACACTGTAAACACATGGACAAAGGAAAAAAAAGGTAGTAACACTCTTCTATATTTACTTCCTTCCATGGAAGCTGTGCTTCATCTTCACTTACTACGCCTGCTGGTGAGATATTTTCCTGTGGGTTTTGTCAGTTTGCCACTATTTTTCCCATTTTCAAACTCTTTTTTTTTTTTTTTTCCCCCCTAGGAAAATCATAAGGGATGAGGCTTTGAGTACTGCAGTCTCCCTCTTGGGGAAAAAAAAAAAAAAAAAAAAAAAAAAAGTGATTCAGAGGGAAGTCTGTTATGGGAATCTTCACTTTACAGTCCCTGATTTTCTAGAATTACAGCGTTTGCCTATTTATTACCATGTGATTACTACCCTATTAATGCCATTCTATTCACATTATTTTAAAGGTCTAAATAGATTTCTTTAAAAGTCAATGGTTAGATGATTTGAAATTTCTTTTATTTCTTTTTTTTTTTCTTCTTTTTATTTGAGAATTGTTTCTCATTATTGAAACCAGCTGAGATCAGAGAGCAGTAAAGGCAGAATGAGGGCTGAAGCTCATAAAACACAGAAGTCTATATGACACAAAGCATCTGCTTGAGTCAAATAAAAACTGAAATTGTGTAATGTTTCTTGCAAGGCAGTAAGATGCCATAACCACTCATATCAAAGCTATATTTTGGTCAAACAGAACAAGCATTCACCATTTATCAGGAGTTGAGGCTAGTAAATTATTTGTCACTTTCTTCAGTGCTCCCTAAGCATGCTCAACTTTCTGTACTTTGACTGTTTTAAAGGTCTTTTCTTTCTTAAATGACATTTGAAAGGACGGTAAAATCAGCTTTTCCTTTTTGATATATAGTTTTACACTGTTAATACTTGGTACACCATCTCAGACAACTGATAAAGTGCAGAATCCCATTGCTTGTAGAGCCAGTAAGGGAGCAAACAGAGAAAAGAAAAAAGGACATTAACTGTTGCTGTGAAAGAATAATTTATTTTCTACTTCAAGAATAAATAATAGGTGAATCAAACACCTGAGCTGTAAAAAGTGTGAAATTTCACATACTTATTTGGTGTCACATACCCTGGGATCTGAAGCTGCATTCCCCAAATTCCAGAAAAGTATTCAGGCTATTGAGTTATTTTTACGTGATTCTCTTACTTGGCCTTCATTTTGACTTCTATCCCAGTTTGCACTAAAGGATCATTTCAACGCAGCTTTAGTGAAATCGGTACACTCAAAACTATTCAGGCTTTTCTGACTGACTTTTTCAGAGGGAAAAAGTCCTTTTAGGGCTGGTGGATGAGCAGAATCTGAACAGCTGTTGCTTTCAAAGCCCCAAACTGTATATAATATTGAAAACCACCTTCTTCAAAATATACCAACTCTAGCTGCAAAACATGCTACTAAAGGACAACCATAACGAGAATGGAAAGTCAGATTTTCTGGGAAGAATATACACAATATGGGGTACTTCTGAGGTCACAACAGATGTTTCTTAGATGGCTGCTACTTCCCACAGGTAATAACTTGACTTTCTTCAAACCACTGGCAGCATGGAGTTAATGGTGAACTGGGGGGAAATCCTTAAGCTATACAATTGTAATGCACTCAGTAACACATGTTAAAAGTCAGGGGAGAGGGTTCTGCCCTGTGATGCCACTGGCAGACCTTTTCTATTGAGAATCCCAGCATCAATTTAAAATGGATTATTTTTTTAAAAAATGAAGAGAGTAGCAAATCTTACTGGTCCATCAGCAATTCCTCACGATTCACCCTACCCAAATTAAAAAGTACAGTATGGATGTCTGCTTCTGAGATAGTCCCTTGACTTTCCCTTATGATCAAATGAATTACTCAGATATTGATCCATACCAGTAAGATGAAGCCAACTATGTAACTTAACTTTGGAAAAAAATCCTTGTGGATCCCAAGTGATCTGCACAGCAAACCCTAAGGAATGAAAGTGCAAAACGATGCAGCCATCTAACACAGTCCCAGGAGCTCTGTACAAGGCTTTTTGGACTCTTGCACACTGAACTGTAAAGAATCACTTGTAAAACCATAGCACTGACTATGAGTGAGAAGGGAATTGAGGATTTTTCTGGCTATCTTCAGTCTTCTGAAGATTAAGGAAACTAACAAAGCCTTTTGCTTTCTCTTGCTTCTCCTCCTTGCACCATGATTTGCAGATAAAACCCTCTCTCAGGGGTATTTGCTAACCAAAGGTCCTTAGAGATATATGGACATCAAGCAGAGAACTTGGGATCTGAAGATGTAAAGAATTGTGATAATAAACTTTTATCTGATTAACACAAGATCTAGCACATAACACAATTGTTATGTGTAGATGTTCACATCTACAGTCAATGAAGTATTAATAAAAATGAATATTTTTTCTATTCAAGTTTAAATTACAATGTCTATGAATGAGCAAGAAAATTTAGCTCTTTCTATGGATTACATCAGTGTTTTTGCCAGAGCCAAATTTGCTTTATTGTTCATTTAAAAAAAATTTCTCTATTATATGTAGCGTACATGTAGCTTGAAGCAGAGAGAAATATTGTCCTCAGAAATAATTGGAGCACAAAGACCTGTAATCTCTAAGAATCTGTCTACAATTAACCTGGTGATCATATCACACTGATAACACACCTCTAATTTGGACTACTTTCATCCTAGTAGGACAAACAAGGGACTTAAGTGCCAGATAAGAAATTAACCAGGGAAGATGATCAAGGTTAGTTTTTTTTTTTAAAAGACACATAACACAATTAAAAGTGCTAAAACGCTAGTAGTACACAAGACTTACATCTTCAAAAGAAAATTAGTGGAGAGTTAAAATGAAATCTCAAGGACAACTTCAGATATCATGGCCCTGAAGGGTAATAAATAATGAGATATTCATGAGGAGATAAGGATTAAAAAAACTTGGACACTTGTCAGTAATCTGAAGTCCTAAAGAATGCAATGAATGATGCTACATGAAATGACTAAACCAGGAGTCACCATAGCCCTGACTGCAGTAAGCACAAAATGCTCTGAGTCAAGCCATGGATATTCTCAGAGCAATAGCAGACCTTGTAGTGAGTGAATCGAATGTGTTACTAATACTGAATTCCTTCATGCCATGGTACTGTCCAATTTAAAGACATAATAACTCAGAAATCAGACAAAATAGTCACCTGCACGCTGCATTTCATCTGAGAAAATCCTGATGTCTCGTATCAAAAGAGCCTGTGTCTTCCCACTGTGAGAGAAACATGTATTGACTTGCTCAGATGGAGCCTTCCTATCCTGTAGAAAATTACTTCTGTTATGGGAGTGACCAATGTAAAGAACAAAAAAGCCCATGGGATTTTCTGGAGTATTCCCAGACACAGAGGCAGGGAGAACAGGTAGGCAGCCTGAACTCAGATGTGCTTGTGAAAATGTTGTGAATATATTTTTTACATGCACTGATGAATTCAGGACACTATGTGTATGAAGCATGTTAAAAATACTTCCAGATACATAGAAGCGACAAATAAAACCACAAAAAAATCCCCCTTTATGTTCTTTATGCAAAGTTCCTCAACTCCAGTTTTCCCTCCCCTTACACAGAGCTTGCATCTGGACCTCTGCAGCCCTACTGCAATCTGTGTACAGAAAAAGTGATGCATCTACAGGAACTGGAAACTAAATTATTGTATAAGAAGTGGCATGACAGGCCAACTAAGCAGGGTTTGGTTTTACAACATTTTCTAATAAGTGACAGAATATAGCCATTTGCAGAATAACTGTGTTATTCCTTCATTCTGTTGGCCACCCCAGGTCCATCACACCCTTTCTCTCAAGGAAAAAGAAAACAGGAAGGCAGGGTGCAAACATGGACAGAAAAGGAAGAAGAGAGACTGGTCCTTGGTGATTTCCATTGAGTTTGCATTTCTTTGCTATGTTAATGAACTGAACAGCAATTCTGAGATTTTTCTGATAAAGCCACTATATGATGTTCCTAAAGAAAATGTACTCCAAGATTGATTTTTTTATACTACCTTCCCTTTGCAAACTGAGATAAGCTCAGAATATACCTTCAGCACTTTTCTTGTGCTACTGGCTGGGAAAAAGACGGTGTTTTCTTTGGCTTGCAATTTTTTTTTCATCCAGCCCTGAGTTGCAGGTTTGTCAGATTTTGTCCACATGCTTCTTCTGTTCATCTTGGACCCCAAACTTTCTATTTCTCTGGCAATAGATCTTGCTCTTTCTTCCACCCACAATGATTCTGTGGACAGTTTTCATAAAAAGGAATAACTATGGCCATTTTTTTCATTAATAAAAATATCTACCTGAATAAAATGAACTCATCAAATCACTGAAGCCAAATGATCACAGAAGTCAATTGTCTCCTGTCTTGCTGAAAGGGGGAAGGGAGGGGAGTATTCTTTAATCCAAAGTTTGTGATATTCAGTTACATTCAAGCTGTGAGAAAGATGTTCCCTGATGAGCAATTAGCAAAAAAAAACTGTGACCTCAAATTATAAATCAGTAGTTGCCTCTGATCTGCAAAGTTGAGAAGTATGTCAGGGCGTAGGAGGCTACAGATATCACCTTAATGAGATCTGCTGGCTGTCTGTAAAATTTCTTTGAACAAGGAATTTGATTCCAGGATGTGCTGCAAGTCTCCTGAGCAGGCTCCATTCCCATCAAGCCAGCACTCCCAAAGTATCTTCAAGCCCTTTTTATAGACATAGGAAACAGGCTGTTGGAAAGGTCATTCCTTCACCCATGACAGGAGCAAATACACTCACGGCATGTTTGTCAGGATTTTGTTTAATGTGTTCTGTAAAGCTGAAGCAATGGGAGTCTCTCACTCTCTCTGGGCAATCTATACCAGTGTTTAGCTGTATTTGTCATCAGCAAAAATTCCCCAGGAACTGCAGTATTCCTTGGCACAATGAACTTAAGCCTCTTATGTTTTATCCCAGATAATTCCTACCTCTCTGCAATGATTTTTGTGATGTGTAGAATCACAGAACAAATAGTACAGAATCCCTTGATGTTATACCATGTAGAGAGACTACTGACTGAAAAGGAGTTGAGGACTGTAACTACACTGCAGCACCTATTAAAATACTAGTACAGAACCTTTGATGACAAGAGAAAAGTAGAGCTGAGTGGGTGACTGCAAAGATGTCACTGAGACATTAGTCCAAGTGATTGATGGCAACTAATTGCTTGAAATTAATGGTATATTTTTTACTATTCCTAAAAGAAAATATCCACGTAATAAGAAACAGCCACCCAAATGAAAACATCAAGCTAGATAATGAAACAGAAAAATTGTAATTAGAAGATTCAGAGTAAATTAAAGGATGATTTAAAGATGACCTAAGTGTACACATTGTTTTTACACTAATGCTGAATTGGTTTCAATAGCTGTAAACATCATCATGTATAAATAGAGCTGCCTGCATAAGAGCTGCCTTCAAAAAACATCATCCAAGGACTTAGATATCTAGAGCTACAAGAATTCACAGCCTGTGCTAGTGGATTGGATATTGAACTATAACTGATGACTCATGTCATCTGGATCTGTTAGAGACAGAAAAAAGTGATATACATGAACAAATGGGCAACAGAGTTTTTCTTCATCCTACTGCTTAGGATAAGTTCTTAAAGCAGCTCACTCACCAGACAGCAAATAAGCATAAAAAAAGCAGTCAAATTATGCAGCCTTTTTTCTTAAAATGTGCCTCACATCTGTTTTCTTTTTTAGGAAAAAAGAATCCAAGAATCAATGTTATGCTGATTTAAAACCACAACTTTCATTGATTGCAGAATACAAATATCTGTATTGATTACTCTACCTCCCTCTCCTCTGCATTTCAAATATATTTTGTCTCTATGTACCTTTCAAACTTGAATACACATCACCTAATTAGTTGGTCAGAGAAGTAAGGTGCAAATGATCAAGATTTCATCATGACCTTTTCTGTGCATTTCAACCTTCCTCTTCCATCCTATTATAATTTTAAAATTTACTGGAAGTTGCTAAGGACTTTGAGCAGCCATCTGAACTCTGTCTGCTGGTACTTTACCCAGATTTCCCAGCCCATGGGATGGCAGCAGAAGACAACTGCCAGGCTGGGGACTGGGGAAAGTCTGACATTTCAAATCACCTTTAAGAAATTTCAGTGCACTCAGAAATGTTGTGGGGTCTGTTTGTTTGTCTGTTTGTTTCAAATAAAGTGGAAACCTGGGTGAGAAAGTTACTGTAAATGTAAACCATAATCCTGAGTTCCTATAAGAAGGAAGATAATCTAATATTTCCATATTTCCCTTGTTCTGACAGATGCAGTAGAAGACTGGACAAAGATCATAAAATATTAGCATCTTTAGGGAGATAGAAAGTTTTTCCCCTTGAATACCCACTGTAAATTCAATCTGCTAATTTAATCAGGAGATGAAGTGGATATTCTATTCCAGTTTAGGGTGCACATCATGATAAAGTCATCATTTGTTTCACTCTTGGTCTTGATTTTGTGTTCTCCAGAGAAGAGATGAGGGGATTAAGGAAATGAATATCAAATATATGTAACTGCAGTAAATTCTCGGAAAGGGAATTGAGAATTTTCATATTGATTAAAAATTTATGTTTGGACCATTGGAAAAATTAGATAAGGACATGCAATAAAGATAATTCCATAGCACAAAACCACTAAATAAACTGGAGCAAACCCAGCAGTGTATTCTCTGGGAGACAACATACCATTACTGGAAGCTATTTTGTATTTGGTTGCCCTGATCCTCCTTATTCCTTTATGGAGAAGTAAGACACAATTACTCACTCAAAGATACCAACTTCACAGTAAATTACTCTTTTGGGCAAAATTCAATTTGATTTTAACATATAATAGCTATAGGCTGCAAAATGTTATTCTGTGTTTTAATATAAATGGAAACAAATGAGGCTGGGGAGCAGTGGGGTTCATTAAGATTAACCTACTAGCAAGGTATAAAATACAGCTAATGGTGAATAAGTTCTCAACTAACAGACTAGACCAGGTGCCTAACTTTTAAACTTTTAGATGGCTAAGCTTGTCCAAGTCTTTCTGAAAGGTAAATAAAATAATAATAATAATAACTAATAAATAATAAAGAGCTCAAGTATTCCCAAATCATTGGTCATAACAACCATATAATGATACACGTTCAGGGAAGAATTGGGCAAATTAATGGAATATAGCTTCCTTGTATTTTTTTTTTATATGTAGAAATATCCAGGCCATGAAATCCCTGAAGAGGAAATGCCTGAAGACTGAGAGAGCACCAGGGAAAAGGACCATATATCCTTATGCTCATTTTATGCTGTTCAAAGCATCTACTTTAGCTCACTGTTGGAGACTAGGTCAGAAGGGATTTTTGTCTGTTCCAGCATAACCATTCCTCCATTTTAAGGTGCAATGGTCTCTGCTTGCATTGGAGTTAGTTGTTGAAATTCACTTTATATGCAGTGACAAGAAAGCAGAAACTCATAGGGCATGGCTCATCTCACTCTAAAGTAGATGTCTAAAATAAGTCAGATGGATTGTTCTCTCCTGGATGAGTTTCTCTTCACTGGTTACTAAAGCATCACTGGATAAGTAGATTATGTGTAGATATCAATATCTTAGCCACCTATGGTTAGATCCCATTAAATGAGAGCTGAGGTGTATATAGGACTTGTCCTTTTGTGCACTTGTAAATTTGGAAAAAAACTGAAAAAAAATAAAGTGAAAGTGCACGAGCAGTTAACTGCATCCACAAGAAATGCAGAGCACAAGGGGAAAGAGTTCATACTTGCAAAACAGGTGTCAGAAGGCTGACAGAAGTGTTGTACCCACTGGGTTATATCCAAGATACAAAAGCATCATCCTCCCAGCCTTGACTCCCTCCTGATGCCCCCTGAACAGGGGTTCACCACCCTTCTTTAACGTCCTCACTGTAGCAGCAAACTGGGACATGATCCCTTCTTTTTCAATTTGTTATGGCACCAATCTAGCTTTTACTGACTGCTAACTCTGGATGTATTTTAAAGAGGGTTGTTCTAGGCCCTAAATGTTGAGACTTCAGGGAGGAGTGCTGTAAATAGATAATGAGTTTATTTGATTAATGCAGTTAATTAGTCTATGAACAATCAGAAACATGTATTGATTGTTCCAAGGATTGTAGATTATCTACTAATTATCCTGAGAGATTTGATCTACCAGAGAATCACATCATCATCTCTATTTCCTTGTGGAATAATCCCCGTAAAAATGAGATTAAATTACTAAAGCTAAAATTTAGAGAGGGTCTTACCACCAACTCTGAATCCAGTGGTTTGAGTTTGGGGTGAAAGTGAAGGTCTTCAGAATATGATACAGTAGGTGAGATGAATTTATATAATATATGATGCAAATATTGTGTACCAAGGTAAATAAAACTAAAAGAAATTAGCTAAAAGCCACCCAGTTGTTAGACAGTTGCTGTTACAACAAGAAAAACAAAGTAAAACCTTGGCAAAAGCAAGAAAGCCTGACCATGCCAGGATCTTAATAGAGAGCCTGTGGGCTGGCACAAGAAAAGGCCATTTACATTGATGGGGCTGCTGGGCCACAGGCTGGTTCTTGGATCCTTCTTTATACTGCAGGAAAGATTTTTTTTCTCTTCTATTCTTCTGCTGAATATGATGGAATATATATTTAACAGTGATCATATTTTGCTCTGTCAGTAAGTTCTGGGTTACCTTTTTGTCTGTTTGTAGCATAAACATGAAAATAGTAGAAATTTCCTTGTAAAAATCTGGAGAAACAGTTTTGTTGCCGTGTCAAATTTGTATAAAGACTTCATTTTCTATTTTCTGTCTTCTTCCTGTCTTTCATCTGGGGAATGTTTTCAATTTGAATCAATGCAATCTCAGAAGATAGTCTAATTATCTTGCTCTTCATATGACTGAAGGTTGGTACAGCTTATTTGATCATCTATGAGGTTTGGGGGAGTGAAGAGAAAGCAAAGCAGGTACCTGAGCAGTTTAAACAGTGAAACTCTCATCACCCTCCTCTAAGCTGACTATATGCCAACCTAAAAGAACTTCCCTAACATTTTCAGACAGAATAGTCAGTACTTGAAAGAGTTTTGCTGATATAGCTGCTTCTTTGGAAAGAACCAATTCAATATTAAAATCAACTTCAATAGCTCCATAGCAAGGAGAAAGAAATGGATGCAGGACAGATTCATGGTTTTATATCCTATGCTGTGTGACCCATTCATACAGTGTGGGGGGAAATTGTCAGTGTGTTTGCTTGCAATACTGGTATGACAAATTAGGTCATCCACAGCATTGTGTCTGGCTCAGCAGAGACCTCCAGTACATGATTACCTTTGGTAAATTGTCTGTCCATGTAGTTAAAGCATTAAGCACACTATTGAGGCTTGTGATAAACAGGGTTATAAAATCAACACACAACTGTCCATCCTACTTCTAGCACTGGAGAAGCAGAATGGGTAACAGATTATGTGACTGCTATAATTTTTGATTGCGGTGTTCAGAGGGTAGCACTCTCTCCACACTCCATGTGGCCACATCCTGAGATTCTTCCTAAATTGTTACCCAGTCCTACAGTTAGATTCAACTCGTATTCCTTTAATCTTCTGGGGGCATTTTGTTAGATTCTTAGTCAACCTCACTAACATTAATTCAGGGCTTTGTAAATTTATTAAATGATTACATGATGTGCTGGTAGCTATAGAACTTTGACTTGTGTGTGCCTTTCATTCCCTTTCATTTTCTCATTTTTTTCCAGTGAGCTGTGGCTATCACTAGTGCTTAACCTTCATCTACAAAATGTGGTCCCTGGATGAGGCACTCCATTTCTTTAGGAGACACTTCAGTAAACTGATGAATTCTCTCCCCCTGCATCAAACCCTGATCGATCTCATTGTTGAACTGGCAATATGCATCCAAGAATGAAAGAAAAATTGATTGTGAAGCCTAGGGTCCTTCAGATGCTCAGAAAGGAAATTCTGACTGAAACCCCACCCACTGACTTTCCACTGTATAATCTGTGGACAACACAAAACCCAGGGAGTGAACCCCAGTGCTCTTCTTAGTACATAAGCACTTAATTAAAGAGCCAAATTCACACACATACTTTTGCATATTTGATTCTGGAATGTAGCTTTATTTTTTCATATCATTTTTAGGAAAAATGGTAAATGTTCCATCACAAAATCAGGTAGTCTGCTGGATAGGGCAGTACAAGGGCAGACATCATCTTTTACCTATTCACACTAATCCAGAAATCAATCCCAGGTCTTCTAATGAGGAATTATGCAAACAGTGGGTGACAGTCCTGTCTTCATTTTAAGAACTGTGAGTCCTCATTAACTTAGCTCCATCTGGTCCTCTGTAAGGGGAAACTGCAGAGCTGGCCATGACATCTAAGCTTCAATGTGAATTAAGAGAGCAAAGATGACATAGTCTGAATATCTGGTAGGGACTGACATGGAGTTTGCCTAAAAAAGTTAAAGTCTGATTGTTAATTTTATGTTGGGCTTATTTCTTTTTTTTTCTTTTTTTTTTTTCACTACTATTTGTTTCTCTCAGCCTCTAATTCTGAGTGGTTGGTTTCAGCTGAATTTCAAACAGCAGTAAATGGTTCGGAAGCCACTAAAACCCTAGAAACTCAGAAGAAGTACAAATATGGTATAAAGAAGTACAAAACTTGAGATAAATATTTGTAACTTTATGACTTAATGTAACTTAGTCAAGTAGTGAATCAAGCAAAAGACAGAAATCCCCAGGTTGCAGCAGTTTTGATGCCCACAGGTCTGTTTCTTATTTATGATGATGCTTAACTTCTAGGTCTCTAATCAGCTGTTTTGGTTATCTCTAATGAAATTGTTCAGTGGTACAAGTAATTCACAAAGCAGGAGCAGGAACTCAAGCCTGATCCACACCTCAGGTTCAAGGATAAACTCTCTTTGCACATTAAGGGCTCAGCTCCTAATGAGATCAACTAGTGCTGCTCTTGTTAAACTGAGGGCATTTAATGAAGAGCATCCCAGCAGGTTTCCTCTTTTACCAATGACATTAGGAACATAGGCATTATTTCAAGTCTTTTTTGTCCTTTCAGATTCCATCTGAAGCTTGATGGAATCTGTGGCAATTAAAGGCAGTAAAAATTTTTGAAAGCTTCCTCTCTGGAAAATTTCCCAATATTTTTAATTTCAAATTGTGACCAAAAAGAGAAAAAAAAAAAATGTTTTCCCTGAAAATAGATTTTGAAAAATACAGTCTTAGGAATTTTTCATTTTAACTAAAAATGTATCTCCCTAGACGCCCAAAAAATAATACTGTCTTTTTTATACTGATGACAGAAAATTAAGACAATGAAAGATGATTTTTTTTTTTTTTTTTTTTTTTTACTGGTATATATTTTGCTGCAGTGTGCTTTACATCAGAAACTAAATTCCCTGCTAAATTCCCCATCAGGTCTCAGAAACATCTTTCAGTGGGTGTTGGATCTATTCTAGCAATATATATGAGGAGAGGGAATGATGTTACACAGTTAAGCAAAGCTTTATCACAGGGGACAATAAGCCTGTAGGACATGTTTTTCTTTCTGTCATATCTGGAGCATGTTTCTATATGGAAGAAACACAAGGGAGAACTAAGAGAAGTCTCACACAGTTTTTCCCTGTGGCTACATCTTGCAAAGTAGTGTCAAGTGTCTTTATTCTGCATCACTTCCTCCCATCAAAGGCATTAAATAGCTTCTCACTTTTAGTGAAAAAGCTCCTAAATATTTCAGTATAAGCATATTTGAATGAAGTCACCAGAGAATGGCATCAAAATTTAAGTCTTTTCCAAATTCCCATTTCTATCTGATGTTATGGATGATGAAAACTCTTGGACAATGAAAGCGACTTCATGCTGTTAATTGTAAAATAGTATTCATAGCAAAAGACAACTAAAGGCATGTATCATATACTACTGATAATAAGTATAATTTTAAGGGGATTTTGTTTGAAATTTAGTCTTTCTTGTTTGATTTATTTTCTCAGGTGACATGAATATAAGCAAGAGAGCTTTAAAGACTGAAGAA
Source organism: Phaethornis superciliosus (assembly GCA_023637945.1). NCBI lineage: Eukaryota > Metazoa > Chordata > Aves > Apodiformes > Trochilidae > Phaethornis > Phaethornis superciliosus. The sequence continues at coordinate 4,135,035 of JAJQWJ010000011.1, forward strand.
ATAGAAGCTTTCAGAGTTTTTTTTCCTGAAAAGTCTTCCATTTGATTTGAAATATAGAGTATATTTTAAACAGCAAGAAATTCAGAGTGTAAACCATTCTGTGTGTACTTCAATCTGATCAGAATCTTATTGTGCCTTTCCCTTTTTATAAATTTTTCCAGTGGTTTAGAAACATTATCCCAGAATCACAAAAACTGCATTTGTGATTTCTACCACACTATAAGTCTGTACAGGTTGTTTTGTACAGGGCATTTATCCAGTGTTGTGTGTTTGTACAGCAGCTGGAAAGTAAATATTTAGTATCATGCACTTATCATAATAAAGGTTCTTAATTATGCTATGAGTGAGGAGAATCTACAATTCTATAACTCTATAAATATCTCTATAGGCACATTTAAAAGATATGACATTTTGAAGCACCTGACAAGAGTAAAATAATCAAGGTCCCAGTTTTTCTTTTTCCAGGCACTGACTTACATGGTATTCTACAACACACTTCTCCCAACACACCATTTCTTTGAACCTCAGGCTACTAAAGCATAAGCCACATGCTCTTTTTGGTTTGTGTTGTATGGTGTTTGGTTTTGGGTTTTTTTTTTCCCCTAGGATGTAGTTAAACCACCGAGGATTACACTGTGATAGAGAGAGAGAGGAAAAAACCCACTCTGGTAGCTGCAAACAGCATTTTGAATACCTGTAGAAACTTTTCACAAACTGGGACGCTGCTGCTGCTTTTTCATAAGGATGCTGCTGTTTGGCTGCCCCTGTTCCAGATAACCTGAAGTCCCACCATGCCATGGAGCAGTACAGCATCTGCACATGCTGCTTTGGGTTGTTTTTTTGCTGAGTTGACCTCTTCTGTCCCTAAAGTGTGGCATCAGCTTTCTGTGCATGACACCTCCTGTCCCCAGCTGCATCACCCTTCCCCTCCACACTCCTCACTGCCTGAAACTCCTCAGGCTTGGCAGCTATTTCAGTCCTGGGCTCAGTCCTTTCCTTCCCAACTTCAAGGGATAAGCATGCTCAGCAATTACAGGAGGAGCTCAACATGCCCTTGGGTCCTCTAGCCAGGGATATGGGGTTTTCAGCAGCTTCCTGACCTGTTTGGAGACCTCTCTTTGTGTTTATGGTGCCACACAGCACAGTGCACTCCACAAGCATGTTGAGCTCTTCCTTAAGATGAAGCTCAGCTTCTCATTCCTGTCATTTCCTTTAGAAAACATTTCCAAAACTTCCTTTCTCCCTTTTCTAAAGACCAGACTGAATGTGTCTGTAGACAGTTCTAACCTCTTGCTACAAATACTGCTTACCCCTCACCTTCTCTCTCTCAAGGAGAAAAAGCACCATGCTGTTGGCACTCACAGCAAAAGGGATACAGTCTGAGGATAGTTTTAAAGGACAGTTCAAGAAAAATTGTTGACTCCTAAAGCCACATCATTTTGCACAAGCTATTCCTGAGGAGTAAAACTGTAGGAACACCACTGCTCAAAAATCTATTAGCACAAACTGATGAAAAAGTGACTCCATGTCTGAAGTTCCACTGTATAGGGACACATAAAAAAGACAAGCATACAGATATATATATATACACACAAAATAATGACATATATAGATGAGACCATGACTGCCTGAGTATGATGCTCTGCAAATAGTGGCAAAGAGGATGGAGGAATAGAATGTCTGATTTTAACAGGGGCTTGAATTAAACTGCAAAACATCTCAGGAATTTAATACAAGGGGTATAATCAATAAGACACTCTTAAAATTTGGTAAAAATTAGTATCAACAACATAGGCAGTGTGAGAAAGGGAGACATTACGAAGATATCAGATAAATTAGCACCAAACACTACAGAATCTTCTGGGACTGAAATTCCCAAACTAACAATGGACAGTATCATTTTAGGGCTCTACTAGCAGCAGGATTACAGCAGTGACTGTGAAAGGTTTAGGAAAATTAGAAAGATAGAGCAGACTGAAAATGAAGTGTCTTGCTGACCCCTTGAGGTAATAGGTTGAAGCCTTCAGACATGAAATTTAGCTGAAACTGTCCTGTTAATGCTGATTTGTAAGTGCCATAAATATGCTGGAAGCAATTCACAGGTTCCCAATTTCCAAGCTCAGAAGAGACTGTTGTGCTAAAGCAAGAATCTAAGAGTTTCCAGAGTTTCATTCCAGGAACTATTTTCTTTTTATCCCTTCTTGAGAAATATATCTAATTTATATCCCAAACCACTGTGTTTTATTGTTATTTAATCTGTATATCTGAAAAGGTTATTCAGTAGCAGACCTGCTTTCCATAAACAGATGCCAGCCTTCGATGATTAAAGAAACTTCTCTGATAACTTTTCAGAGAGGTGATTTTTGGATTGATGGATCAAAAGGTCTCCTGCAAAACTTCAGCATTTATGGAAAATCTTTAGTGACAACTAGGACATTTCTGTAACATTAGTTCCACATCTGGATTTTTTATAACATTTTTATACGTCTAAGGACTAGGCTAGAATTTTACTTTTCTTTTTTAAAAAAACCCTGTAGTTCACAATGAGAGATTTTTCCACCACAGATCTTTCTCCCAATTAACTCTTTTTGAGGGACACTGGTAGTTAATGAGGTTGAAATATATTGTTATGGTGCATTATATGTATGGCTGTCATCAGAGCAGGAAAATCAGTTAATTCTTTTCACATGTCTGTTACAGGATCAGATCACTGGTTCTGTAAGAACTGACAGGTCTGAATCTTCCTTTGTGAAGTTTATTTGAGTTTTTCTCTGCAAGGATTTTTTTTCCCCAAGGGCAAAGGGGCATTGCGTAGGCTCTCTTCTATTACATCTTGTAAAAATCAAAATAAATAAATCATAGACCTCTTTCATCTTTAATTTCTGTTCTTTGGTCGTTTACAGTTCTTGGTGACATGATAGATGATATCACTGTTGGAAAATGGCAAGGAAAAGTTATGCTTCTCTTTAGTTGCTTGGATACCTCATTAAACTCAAGGGAATTGTGACAAAAAAGGGATTTCTTGACAAAAAAACCCAAACAAACAACAATCAAGCAAACAACTTTTTTATACACCAGTTTTGTTGACACTTTCATTTTAAAAATTTTCTTAAATCCACTACAGATTTTCTGAGCAAAATCCTAAGGAGTCCTTCCTGAGATGTCAAAAGCCCAGGCTGAAAACTCTGCTCTGACAGGAAACCTGGGCTTGCACCTCTTCCCTCTCTGATATATGATGTATGCCCTGCCTGTGATGCAGAAGCAGCTGTCTTGAAACCAATTTGAACCTTGGAAGCAGAGTGACAACGAGACAATCATTCACAGATGTCCAAAATAATCACCTGGATACAGGAGAGAAGGTGTGGACAAGAAGAAAGCAGGATTTTAAACCTGCCCCTTCTTTTTCTCAGTTATTCTCAGAGTGCTTTTCCTTGGAGGAAAAATGCACATCAAAAAGTCTTGTTTTCATACACATACAAAGAGGGGGAAAAAAAATCAGAAATTTCTTACAGTGTTGGAAAATAATTGCCAGTGACCTTGACTCAAGAAACAGGTAGCCCTTAGAGACCAATCCTCCAGCCAGTCCTACTGACATACTGATGGGGCTAGAAAAGCTTTGTTCAAATTCTCTTGTGAAGTGTATGCACATAATTATTTTAGGAATATATACTCTGCCTGTGCATGATTCTGGATGTGCAAGTATATGAGGCAGAAAGACAAACAAAAAGAGTGTAGTCATTGTGTCAGGTTTTTGGGTTTTTATTTTTCTCTCCCAAAGTTATAGATGAAAATTTTTAGGAAAAAAAAATGAAAACCTTTTACCAGTAAGAATAAATATCTATACAGCAGGTTGCAGTCAATGCCTAATGCTCAAAAAGCAGCAGGAGGAAAGATTGGTGTAACAAAGTAATTTTTCAAGTTCAGCAATGTGAATAAGCAAGTTGCTACTGCTCTCTATCAGGGTAAATACAAACCTGTCAAAACAACAAAACCTTTTATCAATGACAAATACTCAAGGCAAAGTGGTAAAACAGCTAAAGCTTGATAGCCTTCCCCTGAATTTTCCCTAAGAAAGTTAAAGGAATGGAAAAATGCAAACAAAATGCAATTCTCTAATTCTGCTGTAGGCTAGAAATGATGGAGACATTAAAATAGAACCTTATGAACAGTCTGACTGCACCATAATGTGTGTCTTGATATGTGTCATCTCTTGGCCTGATTGCTGTCACAAAGGCTACATGGGTATGACAGAGGAGATTTGAATATGAAACTTGCATTATATCATTAAAGGTGAGGATGTAAATGGCATGATGGATGCATTAATGCAAGTTAAACCAGCTCTGAACAACAACAAAAAAAAGCAGGTTAATATGGGGCATCAACAGAATGCACAGGGTGTTGCTACAGAGCTTTAAAAAAAAATTATAAAATTGGGCAGATCTGCTTGTACTTTTTGATGGGTTATGTTTGCACATTTTACATTTCTTTGGCATTGGAAGCTATCTGTGCAAGACATACTTTTCACCATGAAAATGAAAAAAAAAAAATGGCTATTTTCAAACTTTTATCAGCTGTCCCAGCAGCTTGTAAAAGAGATCAGACTTCCAGCTTGATGATTGTATTGCATACTGATGGCAGAGAGCTGGCAGGGAGGTCATTCCCTGTCTCATTTCTGCAACATGAACATTTGAATCTTTACTTTTTTTCCCCATTTTTGTCAGCACACTGTTCCACACCATCCAGGATGCATGAACAGATGCATGTGTATGAAGATGTCTGGTTTTATATAGCTGAGTGTGTTTGTTGCATCAAGGATTTCTTTGCCTATAGGATCAGAAATCCCTGATTATTTGGCAAAACAGAGAAGATAAAGTCTCCAGTCCTGCCTTCTGGTTGGTTTATATGCTGCATAAAGTGGGAAGTTACTAAATAATAAACAAGAATTGATGCGGACAAGCAGAATCTCTTGTCTGGTTTTCTTATTCCCTGAGGGCTCCAGAGCTAAAACTCTGCTTTGTTTCATCTCCTTCAGCCCTCTTGGATGTGCTGACCAAATCCCTGTGACCAGAACAGAAGCAGAGACTCTTACTGCATGCAGATTGTCCACAGTCAAGTGTTTGAATTTGCAATCTGACTTACTGCCTTCTGTCAGGCACTGAACTGGCCAAGAGGAATTTCTGAACAATCATCTGTAGTTTTCAAAACTTAAATTCCTTCTAAATTGTGATTTGCATTTACATCCTGCTTTCAGAGACAAATTTCTGAGTTTAAAAACTTAGTGCCATGGGGAGGCTGACTGAAAAAGGAGGAAGAGTCTTTCTTTTTTGACATTCTCCAATTAATATTCTTCCATTTGCAATCTCGGGATGGCAGCTAAATTTTTAAACTGGAAAATTAACAGAAACGTCAAGGGACTAAAATAGCAAAAAATCCAACACTTGAATAAAGCAGAGAACTCCAAGGTTACTCCAGATGTCGCCTCCAATGTTTCTGATATCTTCACTTGATGCAGAACTCATTGCATCCTTCCTACTCCCAAGATCTATTCTACTTATACTTAAATCATGTCCACATCTCATTTTTCAGCACAGTGACTGAATCAGCGTTTTTTCCCCCCAGATCTAGGAGGGATTATGCCTATGGTTACATCTGAAAATTAGAGAGTCTACTATGGATTCAAATTTCTGAGATTGCCTGTGAGAAAACCTATGATAGCCAAAAGTAGAATAGTTCTGATCAATTTCAGGAAAATTATTAACATTGTTCTGTACATTGTACTCTTGTTTGGTTTTTAGCCTTTTAAGATGATGGCTCTGTATTGCTTTTTAAGATAAGTGATTGGTAGGTAACAAGAAATTATCTTTATTTTTTAAAAAAAGACCCTTTTGTGCTAGAGAAATCTCTCTACCCCAGCAGGTAATTCAAGTTATTCAGAGTAGCATGAAATATTCACTCATTTGTGGCTGGAGTGGTTCTTGTAATGTTTCAGATTAAATGCATTTTAAGGATGGAGATTCAGAAGGGTTTCTTTTAAGTGAGAGAAATAGAACTTCAACCTTCAGAAATACACCAAAAAATATGACTGATTTGCAATCTGATCCCATAGTAAACCACATAACTGCAGTTCCCTGAATTGAAAATACAGGCTGCTTCCATTTTACTGGGTGTTTATGAGATAGAAGGAAACATCAAAGATGCTACAACACAGAGTTTAGGCCATTTCAGTGATATAAGCCACAGACCCAAGTGCAAGGAAGTAATATTTGTGGTGTTTTGGAAGATGCAGTTCATCTTCTTCATAACACACTAAACCTCCTCTGCATCATTGGATGTGATGCTGCATTGTCTACTTCCATGGCTGGGATTTAAAATAAAAAAAAAAAAAAAAAAAACAACTTCTTAACAAAAGAATACCATTTCATTGCTGTTAAGTATTTTTCAAGTTTTTCTATGCACATTATTAGGCCCAAAACCTTAGCAAAATGATTATGAAGCCCTAGTTCTTGCTGGTACATTGGCTTTGTGCTAATTTCATGCTGATTTATACTTCTAGTATTTCCTGATATTGGCACACCTCTTTCAGTAAACAAGAAAGGAAGTGTGATTAACATTTTTATATTTGATTACTGTCACTAGCAAATAATAGACTGAGCTCAGGCACAGAGTTAGAGGCAAATTTTGCCCCAGAGAATTTGCCATCTGCTTAGCCAAGTCTGAGAAAGCACAGGAGGGATGGGGTACTAATTTCTCAGTTTTATAAGGAAAACAGAAAGGGGTAAAAGAAACTCACAGAAGAAATACAGAGCAAAGAAAGTGTCTTCCAGAATCAGAATCTAAAATAATCTTTCTACCTGTTCTAGCATTTATGAGGAAGATGCAGGGAACACCCATGAACACAGGTATGAATTAATACAATGATAAAGTGCTTCCCAATCTAACAGCTGGCAGCAGTAAAAGGGAAGGTAAAGTTCCCAAAATCACAATATTTAGGCTGGAAGAGACCTCCAAGATCATCCAGTCCAACCTTTGACCAACACCATAAGCTAACTACTAATCCTTCCCTCCACTGCAGTACTCCTGGCTCTTACTTCAGTTTGCTGATTTGTAAAGCTTACTAAATTATGAAAGCTTTGTAATGTATTTTAAACAGAATTTATTCCTTTACTTACAGAAATACTTATCTTTCAGGATCTCAGAGAATTTCAAGGATGTGGGGATGTAAAGTGAAGGGGCTTCTGGGCTCTGGGAATGTCCAAGACAACTCCTGACTGCATTCTGTGCAGGGATCTGAGAAAATACCAGGGCATCCTTCCCCAGCTCTACTCTGGCTCCCAAAGAAACCTTGGGGTACTGGAAGAATTGCAGTGTGCTGGTCCAGAACTTTTCATGTTCTTGCTGGTCAGCTCATGGCTGAGTGGTGATAACATTCTGCCCTTCTCCTTTTCTCCTCCCATCCTCCCATTCCCACAGCAGATGCTGGTCCCCATCCCTCATTCCTGATCAGCTGAATTCTATTGGTTTCTTTTATTTTTTTTTCCCACCCAGGAACTACTCATTTCTAGTAAATTTAATTATACTTTTGATATTTGCCTGAGATTATTATGATGATAATGATGATAGTATTTTGTTGCAAGGACACAAATTATGAAGGTTGAACTCCGGGTTTTGGGGCAGAATGGCTGGATGGAGTGAAAGTTTGGAACTGACTTTATCTAAGGATGCAAACAAATCCCAGTGAGGTGAGGCTGAGCTAAGTTTCAAAATGTGACAGAACTGATAGATGCCACCATCAGATTTTTTAAAAAATCTTACAAATCTGGGACACTGGCTACAGATGAGCAAGTACAGTATTAGAAGAAAAAAGACTTCAATAAGTATAGACCAATAAAGCTGACCTGAATAATGTGCTAGAGATGTAGAACACAATTTCAAGTAAAAAATTAATGGAAGACATGAAGCTAAGTGGGTTATGGGATAAAATGAAACATGACTTTACCAAACATAGACTAAGCCAAACTAACTCAGTGTACTTTTATTCTTGTAACAGAAATTATTTTCTGCAGACAGGCAGTGCTCAGGCTCTCATCTCTTTGGACTTGAGAAAAGCGTTTCATATACTGTGAGAGAATATACTTTTCTCTAAAAAGAAATTTTAGAAAAACAGAATAAGATGGGATTGCTAAAAAGCTGTCTGGTTCCAGAGATCCTGTTAAAAGGCAAATGGGAATAATCAGGCAACTGGGAGAGCTCCCTGTCTGGAAACATACTGCAGATTAAGTTTTTGAGGAACAGATATTTTACTTGATATTTTCATCAATAATTCTGGAACAAAAAGTAGGAAATTGATCAATTGGTTTGGCAGTGAGTAAGGAAGCACTGTCAATAAAATGAGAAGGAAAGTGTCAGACAGGAAGAAGCAGACCTGTTCCCCTACTGGGGTGACAGAAACCAAAGTGTAGTTGTGCAAAGTGCCAAGTCAGGTATATCTACCAAGAAAAATTATCACAGTATCCTAGCAGTTTATTAATGGGAAATGGTAGAAAAAGAGAAAGAACAGGAAGCTATAAAAAAGATAATCTAATCTTAGATTTATTTTTTTTTTACTGTTGAGATAAGGAATTATTCATTCTGTTATAAATGACTGTGGTGAAGTGCCAATAATCACATTGTGCACCATTCTGATCAGGTTATTTGTTTAAAACAGGAGAAAGCATAACTATAATATTGGGAAAGAAAAGGACAGTTGAGAACAAAAGATTTTCTGTCCAACAGGAATTGGAGAATTGCCACGTCACTGTCCTACCAAAATGGAGATGGAGATGGGACATGATTGCCCTTTGTAAGTGATCTGTGAGGACAGGCAGGCAGTGACACATGAGAAAAAGTTGAGATAAATGACCAAAAGAAATTTAGACTGGAGATTAATTCTGTCAGTTCTGTCACATGCTTCTGACAGTCTGTGAGTGAGATTAGTAGATGGTTTTTCAGAAGCAGTGAGTGGATTTACACACTGAGAAACAGTGCTTGTTAATGCCATGACAGGGATCATATGACAAGCTAGAAAATTATAGCAAGGAATTAGATTAAGTCCTGAGAACATAATACAGTTATTCAGTAGGAAACAAGACAGTAAAGAGAACAACTGTGGACAATCTCCCTTTGAAATTTTTCAGCTATTCAGTCCACCCCTTAGTCTCAGACATGGTTACAGTGATGGTTTCAGTGTGTCCTGTCTCAGCAATGCAGCAACACAACTGCTGAGAGTTTGTGAGGTCCACAATATATCTCCCAGATCCTTGGAAAAAGAACAATTCCCTTTGAGAAGAAGATTTCAGGGAAGTGGGAGGTAAGGAGAGGGAATCTCTCTCTTTGAAAGAGAACAAATATAAGACATCTACTTAAGCCCCTGCTAGGGTTAGGATATGTCAGGATGCCAGGGATGGCAGAGAAGGCATCTGGTACCAGTGCAGCAAAATATCAACACCCACTTCTTCTTCTGTGCTTGTGAAAATGGGGTTAGGGTGAAAAAGCAGCAAAATCCAGACTTGAGCTGCTGAGAATCATTGAGCATTCTTTCCTACTATTCAACAAAGCAAATGCTTACTGCTGCTGCAGGCTGGGCAGCTCAGAGAGCTATGTCTGGGGACAGGGACTCCACAAACTTTATGACTACTTGAATAAAATAACTTTTTTTAATTTCTTTTCACTCCTGAATGTCTATTCTGCCATTCTCAGCTGTCTAGCTGAACTGGATCCAGTGAAAGACAGAACTGGACATTTTAAACCTTTGGTGATGCCTTCTGAAACAAAGGCATTGATTTCTTGAATGTGATTTCTAAATGGAAAAATTGTTTCACCTGAATCCCCTCATAGGATATCAGATGATAAAATTTCTACCCAATACCATTTTATTGTTTAAAAAACTCTATACAAACCAGCAAAACCCAAAAATAAACAGCCCTATGAAAATGGCTGTGCCAAATGCTTCTCTGACATATTTAACACATCTCTATAATAATTTTTGTAATTGTTTATGAATGAAAATATGCAACATTACAACCTGCAAACGGTTCATGAATATTCCTGTTTTCTATGTGTTAATTGTTGGGGAATGCTTTCAGATGGCTTCATATTATAACTTGTTACTTATTTACCATGTCAGTTGATGACTCTGAGGTAGCATATGCAAAATGAATTTGTGCTTTCTTTTAAAGATAGCTGTAATTTTCCACTGAGACACTTTTTCAATGAAAAAAATTAAAAAGAAGAAAAAGAATAAAAAGATAATTCATCCCTACCCACTAAGCAAAATGGCAATGTTTTGTAGAAGAGCATTTGTTCAGTTGATCTGACAAAACATGAATAGGTTTTTATTAGAATCAGTTTCCAAGTATCCAGGAAAATCACATAATCACATAGGTGATTTCTGGATGCTCCAGAATGTCTGCACCACGATAGCAGCCCTCACATGGGTCTAATCTGGCAAAATCTTATTGTAGGGTGTTTTTCAGAATTAGGATCTGGGGACTTCCAAAGTGTGCACATTCAGGTCAGCTCCAAAATAACCACCTCTGCACTCATGTTTCCAAAATCCATGTCATGGAAGGAAATCAGAAGTTTGGGGAAATCCATGTCTTGTCAAATGTCACCTTCTGGCTCCATAGAAACAGCATCTTCTCATGTCTGTAACCTGAATCTCAAAAATTAACAAGTTTGTGCTGTTGAATTGGCAGCCAGGACCTTGCAGCCCTGCTTTCCAAGTTACCAGGATATTGTCCTTAAATCCTCCTCACACAAATTATTTTATGCAAAAATAACAATGACAAATAAAGAAAAAATATATATTAATGGAGAAAAGAAAGGGGGTTCTGAGAGTAACTTCCAACTCCTAAAAGCACATCTGGTTACAAAACCAATTTGATTTATTTTTGTCCAGGAACAAAAATGTTTTGCCTCAGCTTTATTATATTTGTTTTTGTCCTAAAATAGTTTAAAATTATAAAAATTTTCCAAGAGGAGATATTGAAGCTTTAAAAAATAGACATAAAAAAGCTGCTGACAATATTTTTAGGAGATTGAATATTGACAATGATAAACATTAAAGGATCAGAATCCTTGATTCTTTTTTTGTCTGAGCAATACCTAACTGAATTTATAGCAAGAAATACAAACTAGTTTGAGGTTCAAAACCCCTCTGAAAACAATGGAAAAACTTCCCCATGTTTTGGAAAAGGCCTTCTATTAGCTGAGATTGTTATATACATAACTACCTACAGAGGCAAAGAGCTGAGCACAAATGTTATGGGATGGACTATGGAGTAGATGGCTTTTAATCTATCTCCTGTGCAGTCTCTAAAAGTGCTGTGTCTCTTGCTGTGCAGAATATTCAGCACATAAAAATGAACTGTCTTCCTTCTTTTTGTGCAGACACTGCAGGTCACCTTTCCACTCACCAGGAGAACCAAAACTTTCTTTTTTTTTTCCCCCAGTCATGTTCCATCTATCACACTGCACGTTTCGAGAGGCGGGATCAGACATGTCAGGCAGAGAAAATGAAAGGCAGAACAAAGAGAAATAGGCCCCTGAAGGAAAGGAAGAGAGAGGTTCTGAAAGCAGAAACAGAGAAGGGAGAGAGATAAGGGGCTCTAAAATAAAGATAAATCAATAGAGAATCAAGTCCCTTGAAGAAGAAGGTGAAAAATTTCCCTAAAGAGAAAAAGTCAGTAAGGGATATCCGTCCATCAGAAGGACCTACAAGTCTCCATGAATTTTAATATCATATTGCTATCTTACTATTATTAATAAAAATAAATATTTTTTTGTTTCATCTAGAAGATGAAAATTCATCTGTATCATTAATGTCAGCCATTTCAAGTGCAGTGCTTAACATACATTACAAGATGCACACTCTCATTCTCCTCCCTCAACCCTGTGGCTGGGAAATGAGAAAGAAGTCATCAATATGAGATTCATAAGGACCTAGTAAATAGGAGAGCAAGTCTTGGTTCCTGTGTAAACGTTTGTTTTACTGTGTGAAAGTCATCTGAGCACTTAATGTTCAGTTATTCTGCAGTCCACTATCCTTTCAGGTATGGTAGATGATGGGCAGTAGTTTGGGACTCAATGAAGTAAAACTCCAGTCAGCTTAATGGTCATCTAGGGCAGGTAGAAGCAAGACAAAGAACCAGGGCAGGATGTCTGAGCACTAAAACAGATGCTCTTATTCAATCAGATATCCAAGATCATCTGTTGCTTAACCACCCTCAGAACTGAGGCTTGACATCTTTGGGTGAATGCTGTTTCTTTCTTCAAAACCATGCTCAAAACAGACTGTCATCAAAGTTTCCTAGGTCTCTAAAACAGGTACACATGTCCCTTCTTCTTCTTTTACCATCATTTTTCATTCAGTGTTACATTTTTCCTGGCTAGTCGTCTTTTTGCACAGAACTACATAATTTGCTTATGTAGCTGTTTCTAAAATAGAAATGGAGGATGTGGAGGGGAAATGTCCAGGGTATTTTTAAGCTCAGAAATTTACTGGTCTGGAGGAGGTGAGCATAGTAAACAGCTCACAGAGGGCATCAAAGCTCACCTACCTTCAAAGCAATCTCTCTTGTTTCTTACACATTGATGTGCAATTGAGAATGCCTGTGCTCAGCCTTCTCATCTCAACACTTAGTTTGGAAAACTAAGTGAGCAATAACAAGCTTAAAAAAAAACCAACAAACAAACAAAAAACAAACAAACAAACAAAAAAGCAAACTTGATTTTGCAGTCTGATGCATAGAATTCTTTCCTGGGAGGAGTTAAACTCTGTTCAGTTTTTTAGCCTTATGAATATTCAAGTTTTTATCTCTAGAATGGAGCAGCTTTCAGATGGGAGACAGAAGATTTAGTGTCCCAGCACACCGAGCAGTTTGATCCTTAGGGTGCCTGTTTGAAATGTGAAAGACCTGAGCTAAAATCATTGCTACAATGCAAGCAGAGCAGGTGGCAGAGCAGGGCTTGCCTAGATCCTAGCTGACTGCCTGAGTACCAGGGGGTCTGTAAAATATTCCTTTTACTGCTAGTTCCACTTTTATGTGAGCTGTCTGTAACTGACCTCGTCCCTTGGCCCTTCTGCCTAGAATATGAGTGGCAGGGCTATTTTCTTGCATAATTTGTGTGTTGGAGATGCTTGCTAGTATCTGGATTTTACCTACACTTGAACATAGGTTTGTTTTGTTTTTTTTTAATTTTAGTTGGTATTTGAAGGGAGGCAGCTTGTTAAATGGCATCTGACAGGAATTTGGTACCTGAAGAATAAGGATATGTCATAAGGCAGTGCTAAGGAACAGCAAACAGCTATTTAAAAAGAGAAGAAAAATTGGACCTTAGTAGTCTCAGTTTTTACCCAAGTTTCCTTAGAAAAAGCATCTTCTTGTTCTACATGCTACAGTGCAAAATATATCCTGGACACAAGTTTGGACTTGCAGACTCTGAAGCAATACAGTTTTTGACATGGTTGAAAGACTGATTGAAGCAACTGCTGGCAACCTTGCTACCCAACTCTAAACAAATCTCTATGTGTGTGTCTACTAAATGCCAGTAATCAGCACATTATAAACCTAGGAAACAGTGAAAGAATTAACACTGAAATAGAAGTGATGGTGTTTTTTTAAATTTTATTTCCTAATTCTGGGAAATTCCTGAATGTCCTTGCAAGAATAAAAATCTGGGCCTTTTATTCTCCTGGATGTGATGTGCTAGGCTTAAGTAGAACAAGGAGGAGAGAGAACAAAGGTCACTTTCAGCCTCTTTCTTATTCAGAACGTTCAACTTAAAGACCTGGCCAACTTGGCTATGATGGGTTGTTAAATGGATTGGCCTAGGGCAACAAAATGAAACTAAGTATATTCTGAAAGTTTGGGAATTTGGATCAGGGACTATTCCATCTGTTTAACGGCAGGACTGACACAGTGTGGTTGATGAATGATGGAAGTGCTTTTTATCACTGTGGTGTTAATGACATAATGAAGGTCTTTTAAGAGTGTAAACGTGGTGTCCTATAAATCTGCTTCTATACATTTTCTGTCATTTATCACATATTAAGGGGATTTTCACCCTCTGTACTAGAAATTGCTGCAGAGCTACTACATCGATTTAGGAGGGCTTTTAGCTGCTCTGGTGTCTATTATGTTTTACCACATTGGAGAACAGGGGTTATTTCATCACATATTCAGCTTTGAGGGTTTCAATATTGATAAAATCTGGGAACATGGGTATGTAATAAATTTTCTTATTTTAATAAGATTTTTTTTTAGAGAACAAAGTGAGAGAAAAGGACTTGCATTAGGCTTAGGTTTGATAATCAGTTCAGCCCTTTCTGACAATGCACTTGCTTGCAATCTGTTTATCAGAGAGCTGTGAGAGAAGACTCTTACCCCTCCAGTTTTCAAAAGGTATTTCTGTTTGTTCCATTTTTCAGTTGTTAAAAGTAATTAGCTGACAATTTGGACAATCTGTAATCCCAGTTGACTAATCCTTCCAAAAATAACAGTAAGGTAACAGAGATGGTTTATTCTCTTTTTGTACCTGGAGGTTATTTTTCCTCTTTTTTTTATCTTATCTTTTCACTCCCACTTTCATTTATTTCATCCTACAATTTCCTTTCTTCTTTTAAGATTTCTGAAGCAGTATTTAATAACTGATGCTACATCAGTCTGAACTGCTCTATAAAGAAAAGATATTTGGAAGGTAAAAAAGGTTATGAAAAACAGTTACACTGCTTTTATAGAAATACAGATGGGAAGAAGGTGATGCAATTGCTGCCATAGATGTCTAATGCTGTTATGGAGACTCTTGAGTGCCTTTCAGAAGACACCTGCTCCCCTGCTATGAAAGGGCTCAGGCTTCCTGAGGGTCCTGTGTCACACTTGGTGGTCTTTTCCTGGTGTCTCAAATAATGTAGGGCACCTCAAATGGCACTGGGAAATCAAAGTTGGGCAAAGGAATTGAACCCAAAGGTGGGATTTTATTCCAAGTTAGACACAAAACATAAATGCTTACAAATAGGCCAGATGTTCAGTCTCTCATGATAATCAGTAGAGACTTGGTAGGAGCTCAGCATGTCTGTATCTAAGGAGCTATTCAGGTGACAGTGTGCATGTTAATTTAATATAAGCTAAATAGCTCTAAAACTTCATGAAATCTATACCCTAAATTTTATAATAAAAGGCACTTATATCTTCTAATGCAGAAACTGACATTTAAGTGACTACAGATAGTAGTTACAGAATCCTTGCCATAATATCCTACAGATTATAGCAAGGAATTAAATATTTAATCACCATGGTATAGGACAAATTTAAGTTCTCGCTATCAGGCCTACAAAATTTGGACCAAGATAATTTCAGTGACTTTGCTGTTTAATCTGTGGAGTTCTCTCCACAGGCACTGAGATAAGAGGGCATCCAGATAGTCATGGATTAAGGATGAGAGTGTTACTTTCTTGATTAAATGTCAATGTCATGTTTTGTACCTTTGAATTACATCCTGCTTCCAGAAAAAAGTAGATCAACTCTGGCATTTAACCTTGAGAACATCATTCTAGATTTTAAATTTTTCAGGCACATGTTATCATCCCCCCTAGAAATCCTCCCTAGAACTCCTTGCTTTTATTCCCAGATTTCAGTAAATCCAAATCAATCTCCTGTATGAACCTAACAGGATTAATCAAATCCATTGAAATCTTTACCTAATAATTTTAAAGGTCAGAATTAAAGAGAGAGAGTCAGAGGGAGAAAGAGCTTTCTCTATCATGGGAGAGGAAATTCAATACATTTCACAGCCTTAGGGAGTTTCAACACAAACTGCTTCCAAGAAGATCCTAATCAAAAGGATGTCTCTTGTTCAAAATGTGTCCATGTAGAACAACTTCTAAATTTTTCTATTCATATGGGAACCACAAGACACACAATTCTGCACAGAGCACAACAGGCAAAAATCCAAGCTTGTGTACAGAAAGCAAATTTAGATTAAAGAGTGGCGAACAAAAATCAGCTTCAATTTAATAATGCACAACCATTGCTTCAAAACAGTTTTTAAACCATACCTTTTATAGTCTTTCATTAGTACTTATTACTCTAGGCATACAAAGCAGGTGATGCAGAAAAAAATAAAGAAAATCATTTTAAAGGGAACACAACTTTTGCCTAGTTTCCTACAAACTACTTAGCGTAGTAAAGGTTAAGTTCTGTTCCCAGTTCTGACATTTTCTACAATGCCCTTTTCTAAGCCAAAATCCAGCAGCTGTATTTCTCACTGAAAAAGCAGAGCATGGGGCAGACATTGTAATCATGCAGCTGAGCTATTGGTTCTGCTGTATAAGAAGGGTTACAGGTAATGTATTAAAGAGTCACTATGGGTTTGTGATAAAAAGTCAGGTGAGCTCATTCAGATCAAATCGCAGCAAAAAAAATCCCTTGTCAGCTAATTCAAATATTTCCAGGTTTCAAATATTTTCCTGGAACTCATTTCCTTATTGAGTTTTTAAAGTCTTCACATCTCAGTTCTTTCTGCAAATAGAAGCCATTTGATTTTCTCCCTTTAGTTTCATTGAGACCATTTGAAAGCATGTGGCCCACAGGACTCAGGCCCCCAGACAGATGTACTAAAATAATGGAAAAGTTATTTTCATAGTATTACCAATAGACTGGAAGGGAGGCAAACTGCAGTCGAGAGATGTTCTGATTTGATTTTCAGTTGAGTTTTGCAGATAGGATTAATAAGGTTTCAGTAAGTTTCACACAAACTATCACACTTCTGTAAGACGATCTGAAATTATTCTGGAAGTCTAAATTGTATTCCCTCTAGCTAACAGAGATAACACAAGGCCATGTGTCATCTCAGCACACTTGAGCTATTCCATGAAGCCCAGAAGAAGGTGAACCTCCATTAAAAGTGTCCCAGTCTGAAGTGGGTTTGAAAAGGCAAAGCCAACATCACCCCTGGCAGTCTTCAAAGGGATTACGTTACAAAGCAGAGCATAGGGGTTAAGTGAATTAGAAAATCTGTCACCCAGAGACACCTCACTCTGGTTATCAAGGATGCATGTTCTGCAGGAGGCATCAGAGGAGAAAGACTGAAGTCAATAAAACCCTCTGCTTGAAAGTCTCTGAAGAGGGTATATAGAAAAGGTCTCTCTTTAGCAAATGCCAATGGGCTTCACATTAAATTTGTTCAAGTTCTCCAATTTATTCATTGTTGTCTTTAAGGAAGATAAGATATTCCCAGTAAAAATGCTGAACAATTGATTCTGGTTTAAAAAAAAAAAAAAAAACACAGAAGAGGTGCCTAAATATTCACTTTCCATCATGAATAATGTAGAGAAGTTACCTCCTAAAGATTCTTAGGCAGTCCAAGAATTCAAGATTACAATCTCTGCGCTTCAGAAAAGATAAACAGGATACCTCAGTAAGGCTCTATCTACAGAAAAGTAAGAGGCTATACTGGTTTGGTCTGGGACAAGCAACATAAATTCATTTTCTTCTGAGGTTTTTCTGCACCCACAGATTGATTCTGCAGCCAAGAATCTCTGGGTCATTGGACACCTCTGAATATGGACTGCTTTTGTGAAAGACTCAGGTATAAGAGACTGAATGTGCAAAATTTTTCACTGATGTGCCACTTTAAGGTAATTTGGGTAGGATAAAGCAGGCTGGGTAGTCAGAGGTGACTGAAATAAGCACATGTAAAGAGAGAAGCTTTTTTCAGAACCTTCCTATAATTCTGATATGGGATTGAAGGATTCTGGAGCAAACATTAATAGGAAAAATACTCCATGCTAGTAAAAGTAAATAAAAAATAAGACCATGTGCTACCTTCTCAGTGAACCCAGGCACCTGCTGGGCAAAGGAGAGTAGAGTCATTAGCATTATTTGTTCATCATTATCACTTATGAGGAGGTACACCAATGTATGTCTATATATTCAGGCCCTGTGGTTTTAGTGCTTGAAAACAGCTGCAAAATACGGCTGGGTTTCATAAGAGACTCCTGGAAAAGATCAGTCCCTGGCAGCAGAACCAGCTGTTTTCCAGAGAAGTTCAAAGAGGCAGTCATTAAGGAAAATGTCAGTTCAAAATTTATTTTCCCTGTTTCTTTCTTCTTTGTCATCTGCTATGAATTAGTCCCCAGTGGCTTTGCCATCTTAATTTAATCTGGACTCAAATGAGAGCAACAAGTCCTTCAGAAAACTTCCATGGCAAGAACTTCTACCCCATTCAGGACTGGCTAAACAATACTACGTAATTTCAGGATCTATGCTTTTATGTGCCAAAGTAAGGGCTGGGGGAGTTTTATAAAAGATTTGTAGCACTTGAACAAATGGATTCAGTCAAATATGAAGTCTTGTATGTCACTGAAGACAGTTACTAGAGTGGAAGAAACACTGGAGAAGCCATGTGTTCTTAATTCACAAATATCAGAAGGAAGAAATCACCCCCTGTGATTAGATTGCTCTCCAGATATCTCATTTTAGTGCTGTTTATTTGTATGGACGTACAAGCAATGATATCCAGACTACAGCTGGCTAATTCCTTCTGTTCAGTATGACTTAAATCCTACTCTTTTGTATTATTAAACACCTTCAGAAATGCAATTCTTAGTCTCACTTTGTGTCTAATGAGATTAATACATTTTTTTTTCCATCAGGATTTTTTTCTCAACCACCACATCTGCAGGAGCATATAAACTTCTAAATATTGTTTTATTCTGTGTGGTCTCCTTGGGTTGGATCTGTTTTTCTTGAAGTTTCACAGAACTCAGTTTTTTCCCCAGGGCAACAGCAGAGACAGAGAATGACTGGCAGAGAAAAAGGCAGCAGACAAGCACTTTGTGGTGTTTCTGACATGGCAGCAGTATGGACTGTAAATGGGAGCTCCAGAACTGTTATCATTAATAATGTAAAGGAGAGCTTACACTGTCTAATAAGGTTTATTCCTCTATCTATGCAGACAATTGTACAAATATCATAATGTATTTATATATCTCTATATTAATATGTATTGAGAAACACACTTCACAGTTGGGTGGTATCTAAATCTGGAATTATCCAAGCAGTGCAGAAAGTTAATTCATCAAAGCTCTTCTGTCCCATATTGAGAAATATTTTTGCAATTCCCAAGAAGATTTAAACAACAACCCAAAGCAGCATGACCACAAAGCTCAAGAGTCCCTTTTTTATGGGTTATTCACACCTAGAAGTTCATCAGAATATTCTCAGTATTTACATTTTACCCCATTAAAACATATAGTAGACCCACATGTGGCTTAATTTTGACATCTTCCATTCATGTTTATAATTTACATTTAAGAAAAAAGAAACAAAATATAACAAAAAAGCAATTCTAACAAATAACTAGACATGTGACTTTAATTTTAGATGAAACAAATCTCTCTCCTTGCAGTATATCCTGATGGTTGTTGTGATTTACATAAGTGTCAATCATAAAGCTGCCTACTGATCCATCACATCCACAAAGCAGACGCTGAAGATTTATTAATTACTCACAAAACGATCTTGATTTTGTAGTTCTTCTAATAAGGATGAACAGCAAAGTGCAAAGCCAAAGCACATTAAGAGTTTTATGAGAAAATCTGCTAAGAAGCAAAAAAGTTTGGCAAATGTTTTCCTCCCTGTTCCTTCATGTATTTCTAGTGCAACAAGCTGAAGAGGGCCAAAAATCATGAAACTTCAATAAATGTGCCATAAGTCAAATAGATTGCAGAAATTCTTATAAATTCTTTTCATAAAACATTAGCATATTCAGCCCCGTGGATCTCATTTTTACCTATTAGAGACTTTGTTTGAGATCAGACAAAAAGAACTTGTCTGTTCTACTGACATGCTGAGTAGAATTCATTATTAAACTTTGTGCTAGGTTAATCTGATTTGTAAAAAAAAAAAAAAAAACCAAAACTAGGGATGCAGTGAAATTTTTTATAAATCTTTTATAGAGATAACATTGTCTGAGTTAAATTAGATAACTGAAAGAAAATGCCAACCAGAAGAAAACAGAAGCTTGAGGATTTTTTTTCCCCCAGAATTCCTCCTTACAAACCAAGTCCATACATGTTTTGTTGACTGAACTGTCAAATCAACATCATTGAACCATGTCTGACACATTTCTTCATCATCCTTACAAAAATGGAGAAGATTTACAGAGCTTCTTTCAGAGAAGACCTTTGGAGCTCCTGGCAAAAATTCTCAGATAGAAGAATGGATGGGGTATTGTTCTAAAAAATAAAAGTGAGTCTTTGGTCCAACCACCCTGGAATACTGCACTTTCTGTCCCTGAGGGCCTCAGGCATCATAAAGGAGCAGCCAAGTTATTCCAGCTGCAAGTACTGCTCAGACCTTCTGAAATAATTTGGGATGCTGCTTCTGACAGGTTCCAGACTCACTGAAATTGGACTCTTCCTCCAGCCCTCCTGATTTCACCATCAGTGTAAACTGTGAAGATTATTTTAAAAAGGGCAGAGCTAAATCCAAAGTCCATGACCCTCGTTCAAATTGGCTCTATGCATGTTTTCCTGGGGGGGCACACAGGTCTGTGCATTCATGGTACTTTGAAATTTTGCCCATAGGAAGAGTGGATTTCTCTTAGTGCTTTGGAACCAAAATCTTGAAAGAAAAGTGTGTAAGCAAATCTCTACCAACAAAATGGTGTCTCATCTCTTCTTTTCAGCACCAGTGTTTAAGATTAATTTCTTCTGATGTTGCTGTAACCTCTCTTATCCAGAAATCCAGACCATGAGGATGCAGAAAAACAGTTTTTCCTTCTGAACTGCTGTAAACACCTTAAGGAGGGGGAGACAGACTGAGAAAAGTGATGCTACCCACAGGCTCACCTGTGGGGTTTCTACTCTACTAAGTGCAAATCTGAATACCAGTCTCAGCAGGCAAATTATTCTCCAAATCCCAGGCTCAATTGAACTGCATTTTCTGATGTCTGAGAATAAAAATCTCACTAGATTGGCCTGACTATGAATACTACAGACAGGGCTAACAGGGCTTGCTCTGTGACTTTCTCAATCCCTTTTCTGAGTACCACTCAAACTTCTGTGAAGAAGATGCCATTTCCTTCCTGAAGTCATTCTATGCAAGGCTTTCTGCATAAAAGGATGGGGTAGCTCTTCACAGCAGCTTTGGGGATGGAGGAGATGATCTCAAATTGAGGGCTAACTGAGCAACAGGTTTGGAATTCTTTCCTATGGCACAGAGGGAACAAAATTCAGGCATCAGAGCCCACTAGCTAGTTCTCTTAGTAGTAAAAAAAGGTAATTTTTCCAAATACTTCCACTGTACCCTCAAGCTTTTAGGGTTATGTGCTGTGTCATTATGAAGCAAAATCTCATTGCATTAAGAAGCAGCCTTTGCTTTTAAACAGAGACACTCATTTTGCCAGGCTCAGTATGGCTGTGGAAAACAAAACAAAACCAAGGAAGCCTTATCACATAAGCAGCAAGAACTACATGTGAAAATAAAGTTTGTAATTAAAATTGACATTTCCCTGGCTCCTGCTTCCACTGGCAGCCATCTTACTGAGGCCTGACAGGTGTTCACAGGGTTGCCAACCCCTTAGGTTAGTTCTGTGCCTGAAGAACAGGGAGAATAAATTATTTCTGTAAGTGGAATTCTGAAAAGTTAATTGAAAATGTGGATTATTCACCCAAAGTAAAAAAAAAAAAAAAAAATAACACATTTCAGTATGGAAACTGGGCAGAGAACACTAAGTTTTAGCATAGTGCTAACTGGAATATCAGAGACTTCAAATGTCACCCAAGTCAAAGTCAAAAGTCAGGACCTATGCCAGCAGTCATGTACTGTACTGATTCTCCACTGAGGATTGTGAATAATCAGAACTTTTCAGGGCAGAGCAGCAACTTGCTCAGTGTAACAGTCCATCTGGGCAGGCATAAGTGAACAAGCTATCATGGATAACATCATATTTACCAGATTTGTTCAAGCTCAACAACTGCAGGATCTAGATATTGAGGTTTCCTTGTGAGTCACTTTCAACCTTTTTTCCACAACAATCATAAATTTTTCTGAGTCCACAGAGAAGGCACTGAGTGTCTTACCACAAAAACTTTGTCTTAGCTCTAACACAGACTTCTCTTCTTCTAGGAAGCTCAGCATTATTAACAAAGAACAGGCAACTCAGACTCTCTAACATTTGTTGAGTTTTAGCAGATATTGCAGACACACAGAGTAAATTTTAGCCTCAATAAGCCCAGCCACAACTTAATCAAACCTAAGGGCAATCTCAAAGCTCAGGTGTCCTTTCAAATCCATAGTCACCTTCTGCTTCTACCAGTCAGTGAAATCGTTTATACTGAATATTCTCACTTCATTGCTCAGTCCCACAACAGAAAGGGATCATTCAGCTGTGACTTAGCATCTCACTATTTTTACCAGCCTGCTCTTCAGGGCCACATTGTAAGCTGCCTCCTGCTCTTCTCCACTTTCTTCCCACTGCAGGGCCAACCAAACAACCACCTTGTATGTGTTGTGATTCCCTCTTTTCTCTTGCCCTGTTCCTCTCTTCTTCAGCCCTACCCAAGCTCATCCCTCCCCTACTCCCAGCCATATAATTTTTAGCTTTCAAACACTTGTGTTGTCTCTAGCACCTGTCAGACCTTTTACTGAATTAATGTAACTCACTAAAAAAAGCAGAAAAATAACCAGTATTTTGCTAGGTTTGTATTCCTCCATTTTAGTGAGTTATACTAACTCAAAGAAAAGTCTCTTCAGAAGAGGTTAAGCAATGGGAGAGTAGATGGGGAGGGGGATAGGGGAGATGGGAGTGAGCAATGAGATGTTGCCTTCTGGAAAAAAAGGACAGCTTATTAATTTGTCTCACCATACCTTGAGAAACCACTCTCTAGAGCCAACCTGTCCTTGGCAGTAGAAGGGAAGGGGATGCAAAGGGAGGAACAGGGGAGGGGAGAATGGAACCTCCCTTCATGCTGGCAGATGTTTTGCAAAGCACCATTCTCAAAGGCAGAAAAATGGATAGGCAGAGTGAAATATCTCTCATTTCTCATATCCAAGCATGTCATACATCCTTCCTGGCTTCCTGACTTTCACAGCAGCCCCTGAACGTGCTCTCACCTCATTCTTTGGTTGGCTTTTTGACTGCACTCTGTCCCTTTGGCCCAAGTTCCTGAGCAACTTCTTGTTTAGACCTAGCAAGCCCTGCAGCATGACACTGACAGTATTTTCCTGCTTAATTCCATCCACAGATACAGGCTGCAGTCCATATGCTGGATTTTAGCCCTGTCCTAACCAGTCAGTCCATATACTCCCAGCAAGTTTAAATCTCTCCAGTAACCAGATGGTCATCACCTCCTGGAAAGGTCCCCAGAGGCATCTGCATGTGGCACCCTGGTAGCTGGCATACTGTCTCAGTTAAGGACCTCTACACTATATGTCTACTTAAATTTCTACTCCATCCACCCCAGGAAGAGAGACCCATAAGTCTGCAAGCTCCTGTGCCCCATGGACTAATTAAAAACTGCATTTACTTTTCCTTCCACCCAAAATATTATCTACCTTTTGCTGATGAGTTTTTCCAGAACTTTTTCTTTTTGTTAGGTTTTTTTCTTTTTTTAAATGATGACACTTTGCTTTTACTCTGTCCCCTTTTGATTCACAATGAGCTCTTAAAGCACTTAACTATAAGATATGTCAGGCTGCAGCCTTTTTTTTCTCTAAAACTGCCTTAAAACTTGCAATTCTTTCCAAAGCAGGTAAATATTCTACAGGAAAGTGAGTTTCCTACTATTCTGAGTCACACAGAGATGATATGACAAGCCTTATTTTAAAGCCAGCTTTTCCCCCCTCCTGCTGTGATACAAGAAGTTGTTTTGTGAATCTCATTTCTTACACTGAAAGGATCAGGACAAGAGAAAAAGTGAAGAAGCAAGTTTCCTGCCTGTGGCATCAGTCCTCCAGTAAAGTGAGTTTTCAACTAAAAATACCTGTGATATTTTGAACTAAGAAGGAGGATTCTGTGCGAAGCAAGCTTGAAATCACTATTCTCAACTCAGTAGAGATTTTTTTATATATGAGAACGTCATGTGGTACTTATAACACACTGGTCAGCAGAGATTGTGAGATTAATAGTCAAAAAAAAGCAAATTCTTTCTCTGTAATACCTCCCAGGCTACCATTTTTAAGGTGTTCCTGGAAGAAATAAGGGATGGGGCTGTATGACACCATTGCCTACATTATTGGGGAAGATTCAATGTCCTCAGGGACCCTTTCCAGATCTGTAACTCTCTTGTGTCAGTTAAACATGGGTAAGAGTGTATGTTTTGTAAGTAAAAGCAATGATACAGGATGTAGCTGGGTGCCTTCCCCTGACAAGGAACCTCAGCAGCAGCCTCAATATTCCCCATCTCCTTTTGCACCCACGTTTCTGTCTCACCTTGAAGTTTGATCTAACCTCAGTCTGCCAGAAAATAGGGAGCAGAAGGGGTGAAGGAAAGCAAATCCCTATGCCAGACATGTCTTCTCACAATTTGCACAAGCATTAATCAGCACATTGCTGCAAAACAGAATGAATAAGAGCAGTGTGTTCTTTCGAGAGACCAGTTTAAAGGCTTTTGAACTGACTCAGGCAAACAAATCCCTCAGGGAAATCTTTGATTTCTGCATTGTTCTCCTGATCACACAGTGTGTGTTGCCAGAATGAGATTTTTTCACTGTTTGTCTTTTTTCTTATTGGGCACAGTATTTAGGCAGAAAATCTGTCAAGAAAGGAATGGCTGAGTATAAATGTTATTCTTAGTAAGGTTTCTGATATTATAGCTCAGCATGTTTGGAATATTGATCACAGCACTTCAATTTGCAATTAAAATGATAATTTCTTTTTCCACTGATTTTTGGACTAATTTTACGCAAAATACATCCTAGGATTGACATAAGGGCAATAAAAATTGCACAGAAAAATCAGTACTGAGTTAATTGTTAAACATATGGCCACATGCCAGGGAAGGGGCAGGCAATTTGAACCAAGAAGTGAGTATCTTCCTAAGAGGCTTTTGTTACTGCTGCTACTTGAATTTCCATTAATTTCTTTTAGCCTCAATTTCCCACTCAATCTTTTTTGTTTTTTTTTTTTTGCTTTTTCATATTAGAGATGGGCAGCATTCACATCAGCCAACAGTGGTGCAGAGAACTGCTGATTTCAAGATAGAGAAAATGAAGGAGTTAGAAGCACAGCCCTTAAGATTCTGGAATATCATTTTATGACACACCAACAAATATAAGAATGTGAAACACAGAGATCCCCTGCAATAATGGCATGGTTGGGAGCATGGTATGATCACCATGAGCTGTTGGCTATTTTAGCTGGTTAAAAGTTGGGTTCATACATGGTTCTTTCCAGGTCAGTGAGTTTAACTCGAAGGTTTCCTTAATGTCTATTTCTTTGCAACCAGAGCTGGTGGGTGCACACCAACATTTTACCTCTTACTTTATCACACAAAGCAAATTCACAGTCAGTATAATTTACTTTTTACTGTCACATTCTCCAGAATGTTCTCAGCTCTTGTCCAATCATACCTAGAAGAGCACAACTTTCTGCTTTTAGTACTTAGTGAAGAAGCATATTGGTGATCACTATGCTCCAGTTTTCTCCACTCAATATTTGAAACCACTCTAGTAGAATCTTTTCATCATTCTTCACAAAATGAGAATTTCTGCTTGTCTTCCCCATTCTACCCCTCAGTTTCTTGACTGTATCACATAGTTTACTCATTTACTGCACTGATCCACATATTGGTATTGTAGTGCTTATCTCTGTTCCTTTATTTTATCTAATTTAGAGTCTGCATCAACAATTGCTTTTCTCCATTTTGTGTACAAAAGGCTACGTGAAATGCTCTTCACTGAAATGCCACCCAATTTTTTAGCCTGCTCCAATAAGGCCAATTGTTAATGATATCACTGTTAAAACATTACTGTATACTTATGCTTGGCAAACATTTAATTAAATTTAGCAGGTAGGATTTTTCATTCATTGTTTTCCTTCATATTCTTTTAAAAGAAACCTTTTTCCAATTAGCAATATGTACAATGGTTTCCTTCTCAAGCAGAAAAGAAAAAAGCCAGCAAAACTCCTTCTTAAAAATCTTTCCACATTTTTTACAGTGACTAACACAGTACTATAAATGACATAGAAATGAACTGAAATCACTCATTTTTATGATGATAAGGTGTCTTTAATATTTTCCAATACTTTTTATTAACAGGAGACCTCATTATGTTATTTAGATTATTACAGCGTACACTGACAGTGCATTTACTCAGTATTGATGTTCCACTCATATCTGTCAAATGACTAGAATTTCATTACTCTCTCATTTTTCCTAACTACTTTAATCTGTTGTTTAGCTCCACTATTTCCTCAGGTGACCACAATATGGGAAACACTAAGGAACTGGAGAACAATACAGAAATCATCACCTACGAATTTTTATTGATACCGTGTTTTGACACCACTAACTTTTTCTAACCAAAAAAACAATAATCATCAATCTTGCATTGTAGGAAGCCTGGGTGAAGTTAATAATATGAATGAGTAGTGTGGGAAAGTGCCAATAAAGTAAATAACTGGATACACTTATATTGTTCCCTACTAAGTTTTTACCTTGGATCAAAATCTACTAATGGAAACCAACTTCTAGCTGCCAGGTCTCTTAAGATGATAACATGGGATATGGTGCAATCATTTAATGATTTAAATTTAGTTTAGTGAAGCCAAACCCATCTGGTACAAAGGACACTTTGGCAGGCAAAGTAGAGTGAGAATACTCTTCTTGTTGCTGTTATGGTCTGATAACAAAGAAAAAATACACATCCAAAGCCATTAAAAAATCATTTGCAGTCTATCTCACAACCAAGTTGGAATAATAAGAGGCAGAGCACTAATTATAATTGTATGGAGTTTCCCAGCAGAGACATTGCAAACCAATTGCCACTTTTCTGTTCTCAAGTATTTTCAGCATGCAAATAATCTGTAAATGCACTCATTTGTGGCATCTTTTCATTTATGTGACAATATTATTACTTTTCTGTTTTCCCTGACAATTGTTTTATTGCCATCTGGGAGTGATTAGAGAAACACTTCAAAGAAAGTAAGAACAACTCTGAATCTGCCCCTGACTTTAGGTTTGGGTCAAAATGGACTCTTAATAAAATAAAATTGTGCATTTTTGGAAGATAAACAGTCTGAAGATCACAGAATCTCAGGATTACTCTGATTGGAAAAGATCATTGAGATGCTCATTTCAGAGCACACACAAAAGACATGGGTATGAAAACTGGATGCAATATTCCATTGTCATTCTCAGCAGTACTGTTTAAGAAGTAAATTTATTTCTTACGTACTTGTGACTCTTTTTTGTCAATATTTTGTAGACAGCTGGACAGAGCTACCTCATCACACCATCCCCTAAGCCCCTTTGCCATCTCTCTGATTTCCTGAAAATGGTCCCCCACTAATGCTTCTCATCCCTTCTTTTGAAGAACTTGGCTCTTCATTGAAATAATAATTGAAGTAATTTTATAACAAGGTTATTGCAAGTAATAACAAGGTTATTGCAAGCTATGTCACTTTGTCACTCACAGCATTCATATTTGTTATCAGATCACTGAGGAAAAAACTTCAGTTCTGTCAAGCTAATAACCACACCTCATGAAAAAGCCAGAGAAGCAATCCAACAATAAAAATGCCACTTCTTATTCAGCTATTAATTAATCAGTTGTCAAATATGAACTCTATCCAGGGTTTCAAAGGCTAAGGAGGACTCAGAGCACTGAGGCTGAAGAATGTCAGAAGCCCTGTACATCCCTGGAGTAGCCCTCTGGAAAACTTATCCCATCCCAAAGGCTGAGCAGTGACTAGCATGAAAAGTAGCTATTGTTATCTGTACAGAGGTGAATAACTAATAATCCTTTTCTCAAATACCTGTCCTGATTACTTTAGACTCTACAGTGTTTCAGCTCCTCTAAGAATCACTTTGTTTCATTCTTTCTCAATATCATTTTAGAGAATTTCATTAGTTTAAGCTGCTGCCACCTCACCTGAAGTGCTGACAGCTCCAGAAGATGTGAAGAGCAGAGAATGTGGAGGAAATGAGACAGAAAAAGGACAGAGGAGTAGAGTATGATATGAGAAAGGGAGAACCAAGGCGACAAAAACCAGGAACAAAAGTAAGATACACTTTGCTGTTATTTGACCTGCCAACATGCATGGTAGCTTCTCTTGTGCTCCACCTTGCACTAGGTTTCTCCCATTCCCTTCCTTTCAAGAAAAAGGTTGTACAAGTACGTCAAGATAATCAGATAGTTGTTCAGAAATTCATTTCTGTTACTCTCCTGCAGCTGAGGTGGTCTTGTCAAAGCCTACGTGTTACTGCCTGAATCCTTATTTAAGGGCCAATGGGACAGGAATAGACCACCTGCCAATTTCAAAACCAGCCCTTTAAACTATTGTGCCACCTCCACAAGAGAATTTAAAGCAAAACAACAATGAATGCAAAATGCAAAACAAGAATAAGCAGTAAACCAGGACCCTCCTGCTGCAAGCCCTTTCCATTAGCCATTTATTTTATTTTTTATATATATATCTAGAAAGAGTAAAGGAGTACAACTGCAAGGTAATGTCAGCCAGATTCATATAACTGAAACTAATAACAGTATGAAATAAATAAAACAAACTGTAGAATAATGAAGCTGAAAGGTCATCTATATTCCATTCCCCACAGCATCCCCCTATCAGCCAACACTGCTGAATATCTGTATATGCTTGTGTGAGAGATGAAAGTGATAGGCAAAATGTTATACTCTTTTGTCTTTTTTTAAGATAAAATAATTGCCCTGAATATTCTCAGATTACAAAACAAATAAATAAAACAAAACAAAAAAAATTGCATAAGGGCATCATGGAGCATATGGTTTCCAGACAAGATTTTCTTTTAGAATTATAATAAAACATGTGTTACTTTATGGCACCATTATAGAGGGAGATGAATGAATGTGTGTTCTGCATTTCTGTACAAATTTATACAGCAAGAATTAACTTTGCTGCACTCTACCTTTTTCTAAAAGAGAAATTACTCAATTTCCAGGCACAGATAAACAAACAACTTTTATATATTTGGAGGTAGTTAAATAAGGGATAAATTAGGCCCTCCAATTATAGTGTTGCAAACATTTTCTTCATTTGATGAGTTTACAAGGATGCAAAATACCTGTTGTGAACAAATAAACATTGCCTGTATTCAATTAAACCATTGCTTCCTTCATGTTTTAATTACATAATTAATGTGATAAATTAAACTCTGTCTCAATGAAACACTCTGTCTAAGCTTAGAATTTATATTAGTGTACTTTGCTATTTGTGCACAAAAAGTAATTTGGATGAGGGAATTATCTCTGAGCTATTTCCCTGCTTTCACTTCCCTTGTAAAGGAAAAAAAAGAAAAAAAAAACCACTATAGACACTAAAACCTAAGTTCCATTCTGCTGCACTTTACAGTGGTGGAACATGGAGAGGAGTCAAGATTTTTTTTACCATACAATTTTTCCATAAACTTTGGGCTGATGTCCAAAGGGGTTCAGTATAAGATGTCCTACCAGTGCCAAATGTTGTCTTGATGTCTTTTTCCACTATTTACTATTACTGAATAAACAAAATGTCCTTTAGTGAGGGCATCCAAACAGTGTGCCTGCAGGATTCTTTCCTGCATACAGCCACACACAATGTGCTCTGCATTTCAAGCTTATTTCTGTGTCATTCTGTTAAACTGTGAAAGTCTCTGCTTCGGGAAGCCAGGAAGAGCCTAATTAAGGCAGTCAGACGTATTCATGACAGAAAAAATTCATTAAGAATCAGGCTGCAGACTGCTCAGAGATGGAAGGATGCTCAAAGACAACGTTCTTGTTTGCTCACCTTTTTCTTATAATCTGCCTCAGATTTCTGTGTCTGACCCTGTTGCAGAAAGGGTGTTACCCCCAGCTGGGAGACAGATACAAGGATTTTAGCTCCAGCAGAGAAAAAATTGCAGCCTGTGTCTCAGGGCAGATACATTATTTAACACAACAAGCATAGGCTTTGGGCAATGAAAATCAATCACAGTCGTCCAAAGGATTACCCTACTTGATTGAAAGTCTCCTCAGACAGAGAGCTGGTCTCTCTTTGGGCTTCAGGACTTAAGCAAATGTAAAGCTTCTCCATTATTGATGGTACAAATGTTAACTGTTGGTTAGACATAAACCTGGAAATTCATTCCCAGGAATGTTCCACTTTCTTGCTCAGCAACAAGATGCTATTAGTAGTATCTGCTGGCCAAAAGGTGAACTCCCAAAGCTTCAACAAAACTAAGAATCACAAAACCCTGAAAAGCATTAAAAAAAAAAAAAAAAAAAAAAAAAAAAAAGCAAGCAGATTCATGATCTGCCATTGGCTAAATTGTGTTTCTGGCTGGAAGGATGTCACTGCTTTGACTTGGAGAAGGAATGAACTGTGCTGCAGCTCACAGGACTTCAGAGCTGGCAAAAACTAACACCTAAGATCTTTGGGTCCACAAGATCTCAGCCTCACACTTCAGGTGTTCTTGTCAATCTGCAGGGAGGGAAGCAGGGGTGGTAACTAAGATTAAACACAGAGGACTGCACATGTCCTTACTTTCCTTCTCTGGAGATGGACATGAGTTAGAAACACAGGAACTTTGTTAAGTACAGCAAAACAAAGATGAAGGATGTGCTCTTCCCAGGTTCTCATAACTATCTATCACAGTTGTCCATCCCACACTTCTTACTGTTTAAATGCATGTAGGAAAATCCTACTGAGGACAAGGCTCAGATGGATGAGGTGCAGGTTTGACATCTGGATGCTGACAGAGCACTTAGGGCTGCAAACGGAGGCAGGGAGATGAATAAAGCTGTGCTAGAGGATCATTCATACTCCTGGAGTACCATCTGTTGATCCACCCCACCCAATTAGATTACCACCTTAGGCCTTGTCTACCAGATGTTAGGTAACAAGTCAGAAGGCAGCATCGTCCCAGATGTTCATCAGAACTAGCCAAATACTCAATTATTTTTAATTGTTTTTGAAAACGGAGAGAAATTGATACAGAGGCTCAATACTGCACAGAGTAATTGCTTGAGGGCCCTTTTCTTTTTGTTCAATGTGGTGGGAAGATGGGACAGTTCTAAGAGAACTGAGCCCATATGAAATCTGGAATGAGAAAGATGCACTTACAAGTTTTTACTGGCTCTCTGGTGTATTTGGGAAAATCGATGCTATCTCTATTAAAGCCAAGGAGGTGTCCCTATACAGCACTTCCCTAAAACATCAGAGATAACATTTCAACAATTTGAAATGAATTATTAACTTTGCACAACAAAACATGGGGAAAAAATGCAGGGCAGAAAGGAACCAAAGAGCTTTTATCAAAAACAAAAGTTGTAGAATCTTTGTAAACATGAAGTCTCAGTTCCTCTGAAGCTGGGTGCACATTAAGGACCAGTTTGTAGAGTCCATACAGTATCATACACAGGGTGACTTCTCAGGAAACCATTTTTTTAGAAAGAGGACTAAGGTGCAAAAAAGCCAGGTAACAGTCTGCCTTTCCCTGGAGGAGACTTAGAAGCAAAAGGGAAGAGAAGATTGTTAAAGGCCTCTAAAGAAGTAGCATATATAATATTAGAAGTTTTAGGAAACAAAGTGCCATTTCAAAGACTGTAAGTGTAGGCAAGCCAAATGAAACACCTGTGTCACTCTGAAACATCTACAGGAATACGGGTCTACTGAAAGAAAAAGAAAAAAAATAAAGACAAAATACAGCATCTAGCCTCAATGTTTGAATAGGTTTCTAAAAGGTTTACTGACTGCATACACGTGGCTCCAAATTCTGTAGGAATTAGGTACTTCAAGTTATTCAATCTGAACCTCTCTTTTGTTCCTCAAAGAATGCCAAAAATGTACTCCTGTCAAGCAATTTTTGCATATGCTGTAAGGGTTTTCTTTATGTGTGTATGGTTTTGATCCTGCAGTCAAGAGAATTTCTTTCATTTCCTTTCTATTCAGCTATTACCAGGCAAGGAGAAATACTTGACATAGACTGAAAGCTTTTTATTTGCATTCCTATGTAACCTTCTCTTTTATCAATTTGTCATTTTGCTGGTATGCCTCTCATGCACCAAGGCATTTATTAGAGTCATTATCAGAGAGCTCTCAGATTACTTTGTTGTCATGACAAACTGAATTTTGCTATGCCCAGCCTGATGGATGGGCTGGATATTTTTATACTCTTCTGTAAGCCAGACTGTAGTATTTCTGACACTCATAGTCCTTCCTTGGTATGTAAAATCAAGGCCAAGCATAATACACGATAACAAACAGTAACTTCATTGTCAAAGAAAAGCTCAAAACTCCTAGAACTGAAGAATGAAGTACTGAAAATAGATCTATATCTGGTATTTTGTTAAACATCCCATCAGCTGCAGTTTATGGCAGGATAAATTACCCCTAAATTTAGCAATCCAGTAGCTTGACATTCAGTCCCTGCAAAGCAAGATATATCTCATCTTAACATACAGAGCTATTCCAAAACTTCACACCAAGGCTTAGTTTCATCCTGATAAAGGTAAGGTCAATGCCTGAGCAGCTCAACCTAAACTTCCTTTGTGCTCCATGAAGATTTTATTATCACACTCAATAGAATCAAGCACTTTGTCCATCTCACCCTCAATCAGACGTTTACTTTCATTTGATCAGTTGAATTTCACCCCAAATTCCACATTGGTGTTGAGCTGTAATGCCTGTCAGATGGAGTGATATAAGAACCAAGGAGCAGTTTAATTCCTTCACCTGCCTCTGGCAGTCAGTAAGAGCTCTGAGCAGCCTCACCTACACTGCAAAGAGAACAGTCCCTGAAGGAATGAAGTTATCTTGGTTCCACCAGCTTCAAGGAAGCATAAAGAATACCTAAAGTTCTTTTATACAGCTGGAAACTTTTAGTTCTTCTTTTTCTCAATTAAATATTTTTTAGCTCAGTGGAAAAAAAAAAAATCTGGGTAGTTCTGCTTTTCTTATCCTTGTGAGAGACACTCCACTAGGAATATCTGGATATGAGCAGTGACTTTATCTTTTTTTCCCGTTATCTTAGTCTTTCTGAAGCTCTTTTTATACCTCTGTAAAGCTGTGAACCAATGGATATGTACTGGATTTATGTCTTTGCCAGCATTTCATTGGTTTTGGAGCCATTCTGATCATAAGCCTATGCATTTAAATTACAAAGCAGCTGAGCCAAATTCTATAAAAGATAGGTGATAAAATAAATTTTGTGCTTCAGGATAGTTATTGCTGTCAATAAAGTTACAGCCAACATTGGACAGGCATCAGTGTCTACTTTCAGTTTCCACTCAAAGCCCTGTAACACTGCTCTGAAGATGCTAAAAGCAGCAGTCAGCAAATACAAACTGACTATCAGCTGTCACTGAATGAAGTCTCCCTTTTCTAAAAGTGATTCTGCCATGCTGTACAAAAAAACCCCAACCTGACAAACCTAGAAATTAATTAGTATTTGTTTTTCTGGATCCATTTGCAGAATGCAAGTCTGATCAAGCATAGCAAAGTATTGGGGAGAACACTGATTCAAGCAGAAACCTGCACTAAAAAAGGTGATAGGTACACAATAAGAGCAATGAGAAATAAGAAATAACCCTGAAAGTCATGATACCTTATTAATCTCCACTCATCCCATACTATTTCTTACACACTTGTCCCTATTTTAAGAGTGAGGTTTCATAGGAAATTCTTTCCAAGCTACAGTAATCTTTAATTCAGAATAAAATATTCAGATTCTGCTAGCAAAAACTGACATGTATGCTCAAGCTTATGCCAAAATACTACTAAAATAAGGTTAGATTATCTAATCTTCCTTTTCTTCATCATTTCCTCTACTTAGCTCACTTGGGTTTTGGTACAAGGTCCTGATATTTAACATGATCATATGGTTGATAGATAGCAAATGAGCATAAAGAGCACATAATATATTGAACAGCTATTACTCCATAACAACATCTGTTAGGTTAAATGATATAAAAACTTGAATGCTTTCCCTGGTGCACTGAATATTATCCAACTTTTGTCTCCTCTGTAAATTTTTATACACTAACCACTCGAGTTCTATGTCTGTGAATGTTTTCCCATGTGATATACTAGCTGTAGACTTATTTAAACCTGAAAGACATGCTAGTAAAAGGGAGTTAAAAAAAATATGGTTTTACCTATATTTTTTTCAGAATAGTAAAGATCTGTAGATAGAAAAATTACATTACAAATTATCAACAAAGAATGCAGCTACATACACATACTTCACCTAAGTTTTTTGGGGCAGAATACCAAAGCAAATGATGCTCCTGGTACCTAACTGCAGGCATTTCAAGTCTCCTTTAAATTGTGGTAAGATGCACAGAGGTTTTCTTACGAATATTAAGTGCAAACTATGTGAACAGCACAACATCTGATAAGTGTCAGGTTACTGATTTAGTCTTCCAGATAAACTCCAGTGCAGCTAATGGATTAGCTCCTGCCAAAATATGGAGGAACTCCATGTTTACTGATGAGCTGAGTCCTAAACAAAGTACAATGTGTATCAAATGCACTGAGATAACTAATCATGGTATAATATATTGCATATAAAAAGGTCATAGAGACACTCCATAGTGACTGTTACTAAAAACACACTTTAATTTATGTTAGAAAAATTGTGGAGGTCAAATTGATGTACAGGAATTACTGAAAACGCTTTTTGGATAATTAACAGACAATATGATTTATAATTTGAGTTATGGTTGCAAACAAGGGCCTCTGACAGTTTGATAATGCTGGGCAATAGATGAACTTGAAAAATGCAGTCTTAGTCCTAAGGAGTTTACCAGATAATAGCATAAAAAAATAAAAGATTTGGTTTTAGTCTGACCCAATTCAGGAATTCTTGTTAACCTGGAAAAGGTGCTTCAATTAATCCTAATTAGAGTGCATTTTCAGCCAAAAAAAAAGTGGTATTCATCATTAAAATTCCTTCTACTGTCAATAATAATATTTACATGGCAGTTTTGAGTCTCAAAATGGTAATAATCCTCCTAACAGATCATAAATTTACTTTTAGGCAGGTGAATGTTTCTTTTCCTCATTGCTTAATGAAATAGAGAAAGTTATGTGTTTGAGTAGGAAGACCTATGGAAGTGGAAATGCATGGGCAAACAGGGAGAAAGACATTCCTGTCTATTTCAGTGACTGTACTAACTTATTCTGGTTTAAAATGTTATATACTCTACCCTAAAAATTTCTTAAACCAAGACATATGTAGAAGTCCTCATGGAAGACACAGGCTCCTCTTTATTGCTGTGTGCTCTGCCAATGATGAGAGTCAAATCTTCTTGCTGCCACTGCCCACACACGTAATCCTCTGACCATTGCATCTGGCCAGGTAACTGGACAAAGACTCAGAAACATTTGAAGTCTTCTTCCAAGTCCTGAATCAAGTATTTGGCTGAGCCAACAAATGTAAGTATTTATATTGATTGAATCTCGACAATGAAAAACACCCAAAGATGAGTTTTCATTTTTATCTTTCCTCCAATACTTCATTTCATCACCAAAAAATAAAAAGGTCTCTGTGTTTCATCTGCAGACTTTTTTTCTTGATGCCTGTTTTTGGGGAACATTATAAGGCTTCAGAGTTTTGGAAAAAGTCTGCAAATACTGTTTCTCAAATTGCATCAGACTAAGAAAAGTACCATCTCCTTCCAAAAAATTACTGTACTTTCTCATTAGGGTTCTGTAAGAAATTCAAAAGTCTTTTTACTTCAAAAAATTTTAATGAGGAATTTTGAGTTAGATTTATGAAAAAGTTGAAAAGGCAAAGTCAGGTCTGTAAAATATCAGTAGCCTGCATTGTGCTGGCTACTTTAAAATAATACATGTAGCAATTGGTTACAAATTCCTATGAAGGTAAATAAGTGTTTTGAAGAAATTAATTTCCACGAGTCTTTCAAGTGAATAGCAAAATCTATTACAGTATATGTAGAAAAGCAATTATGTTTCATTTGGCACATAAAAAAATAAATTGCTTTGGGTTCTTGCGTCCTTAACTTTCATTTATGCAAACTGTCTACCGCTGAAGAATGATTTTGAAAGAAAACATTGATCATCTCATGGTTTGCTCAGGGAACTGTTTGTAAAAAAGTATGAGAAAGCAAGTAGTTAGCAAAAGCAATTTTTTGCATTACTGAAGTCCTATATTTCACAGGGAAAATGCTTAAAGGGATTTGACATCCTTACTTTCACTGCATCCAAACAGAAACTGAAGCAGGGGAAGGCTTCAAGGATTTGAAAGGAAGGTTGCTTTTGAGAGAGAAATGTATTTTCTTGCTGTATGTTGGTAGAGAGAGAGCTAGTCTAGAACGATGAGCAGGTTTAACAGAAATTATTCTTTATTCAGAGCCACAGCCACACTCTGCTTTCTCCATGTTGATGGAGAAAAATCACAAGATCTAACCCTCTGTTCTGCTAAGAAAACCCACTGCTGCTGTGGCAAACCAAACCTGACTGTGGAAGGGTCAGGAGAGATCTACTAATGGGTGTCTCAGCACAGACCTTGAGGGTTTACTTGTAAAGGGATACAAAAAATACCTGTTGCTTTCAGCAAAATACTGAGGATGCCAGCTTGCCATATGCTCCACATGGAGAGATGAATATTCTCATTACCTTTCCTTACCAGTAACAGACACACCATAATATCACTGTGTGGAAAGCCTTATGTCACACTTAAAATACAGCTGCTTGTTTTGGTGTTGGATTTATTTCAATTTCTTGTCCCTTCACCTGCTCAGAGGTTGATGTGCCTTTAACAGGCAATACTTCAGCTTCTAAGACATAACATAGAGAGGGAAGTTTTTAAGTACGTGTTGAGTATCTTATGATTTCAGCTTCCTCAAAGAAATTGCAAGAATGAGGGAGGAGGAGTAACTCTCTGTAGCTGAGGAGAGTTAATGAATTGCTACCCTGATATAATTTCCTCATCACCTGTCTTTTGCTTTGAGATTCCTTCTCCTTTGAATATTGTTTTATAACCTGAATATTGCAGAGCAAGTAAATCCCATTGGAATACCTCCTTAATGTCCCCACAACGCAAAATATATCCGCTCAAGTCTGTTCTAATGCCACTGGAATCACTGATCCAGTAAGTTCAGAGTCTGACTTTTCTTTTTTCTTAAGCAGATATGCTAAATGTAATGAAATATCTTGTTCTGTAATAACCAGCTGTTATCTTAGTCTTCCTCCCAGTAGAGGTTGTTTCTAATACCAACAAGGGATTTTCCGCCAGCTTAATTATTTGATCTTGTGGTTCTGAAAGTGCTTGGAAGAAAAGCAGAGGGAAAAGTAAGCTGGTTTGTTTATTTTAATGGAAGAAGGAATGGTTTGGAAAACTAAGCTCTGGTGAATTTCTAATTCATTTAATTTTCTGGCTGATAGGGTTTCTTTAATTTGACCATCTGTTTATTAGTGTTTGAATATGTATGAAGAAGGGAAGGATGTCACAAAAAGAAATGGAAGTGTACAGAACCTCTGATTAAGTCACATCCTGAAAAAAAAAAGAACCCATGACAAACTTACTTTGTTTATTGTCCTTTCTGCAAGGTCTAGACCTTGTTCAATCATGCACTACATTCACATCCTGTCTCACAAACCATTTCAGTTCCTTCTCTGGAATTTAAAAACACACCTTCCTGCTTCAGGTCTTTTGTTCTCAACACTACACAGTACTAATACTGAGTAATAATGTCATATATTTCAGAGGAAGGAGGCATAATCTTTGCTACATGCCCTTGATTTGCCATCAGAACCACATAATCTATCTTTTGCAACCTTCCTTCAGCACAAAGGCTTCCAGTGAAGATGCAGGAAACTTCAGAGGAAGTAACCCCACAAAGTCATGAGATCTGCTTGAGTTTTCCTCCTGTTGTTCAAGATAAGAAGAAGGAAGAAGAATAAGGAGAAGAGTAATTAACAGTAATTCAAGGAGAAGAATAATTAAACAAAACTGGGGAGGAAGGCTCTAGGTTTACCTTTTCAATAGGAAATACACAAAAATAATATTTTACAATAAGACAGTGTGATTTTATGGGATGTAGTAACAAGGACTTGAA
The DNA here is from genome assembly GCA_023637945.1 of Phaethornis superciliosus. NCBI lineage: Eukaryota > Metazoa > Chordata > Aves > Apodiformes > Trochilidae > Phaethornis > Phaethornis superciliosus. The sequence continues at coordinate 4,173,314 of JAJQWJ010000011.1, forward strand.
GGAGACCACACGAGATTATTTTGGTCTTCAATTTTATAATTAAAGTAATTAAGAATTCACAATATTCCTAAGATGTCTGAACAAACATCCAAGCTTTAATTTTAATAATTGGGTTGTTTTGTGGTCAACTGGGAAGGTCTTTTTAGAAAAAAATACTTCCCAAGACAACAAATCTAAGATATCCTTCCCATACCCTCTATCCATGCTTCTTTATGTGCTTGCACTGTACTGTCTACGATGGTTTTCAAACAGCAGCTGCAAACCAATTGCAAATAATCTGAGATGAGTCTTGGGGGCAATATATCTCTCATAGAGTATTGTTTCCCAAGGAAGCATGTGCTCAAACACCAGCTCATGCAGGGAGCATCTGGTTTGATGTTCAACTCGTGGAAGTTCACAATCATTTGAGTTCAAAGGTGCATCCAAAAACATGGCCTGAAAACCACTAGCTTTTGCATTAAACTCATTTTCTGGTGAATGAGAGACAAGAGAGAACTCTAATGCTTCTAAACTTCTCTCTGTTTCTAAGCAGTTAGAAACAAAGGCTACAAGATGAGCAGCATAACTAGATTGCAGAAATAGATAGTAATATCTTTCTCATTTTAATGACAATAAAGTGGATGATAGGAACTATTTTTTGATTTGGAAGATTAAATAAATCAAACATTAATCCAGTACAAAGGCAAGACACTACAAAGACAATAGATATATTCACTTCAATGAGTTACAAAAGAGTGATTACATTAGAAGTCTTGCTGTTAGAGGAAAAGTCTGAATAGGTAAAACAATTTTGTTTCCACATTTTCTTTAGTTTTACTAATACCCATCATTATGAAAGTTCTGTAAAAGGATGAAAATTTAAAATTTCTGTAAAAAACTTTTTTAACAACCTGAGCTATTTTCATTGAGCTATTTGTTAAGTTAGGGGATTTTGCAAAATACAACAGCACAGCTTTACAAACTGCAACTCACCTCCCCTGTTAATCTATACCATACACATTAAAGCACTGTGGCTTTCAATGAGGGGGCAGGTGGCCTGTGCAAAGACATAAATGGTCATATCTCTTTATACCAAAATGTGGAATAGGGCTGGTACGTCTTCCAGGCAAGGTTGTGGATGATGGTGTTCTCTCTTCCACTGTGATGTCTCCTCAGTAATACATAAGTTAGATAATTTCAATGAGTATAGAAATACTCTCTGTAGAAGTACCCCCCAGTTAGTAATTACAGAAAGTGTCATTCTGGAGAAGAATAACTACTTCATTTGCTGAGACCAGCAGCTCTTGGGAATTTAGATTATGAATACATTTTCTTAGAGTAATTTAATCTTTTGGACATTTCCTATCAGAAATTCCTTTGAACACACAACTTGCATTTTTATATCATGCCTGAATTTCTGTATTGACGGGGTAAACAATATGTTACTCTTCTCTTGCATAGTATTCAGTAGCCCTTGCCAGTTGTAGTGGTTGCATCTCAAGATATCTGATGTGTCTTCCTAAGTTCCTGTTAATATTGTGAAATCTCTAGAGAAACTTTTTTAATCCAGCTTTGAGAACTGATCCCAGGAAAATTTCAAACCAGTGGACAATGTATTTTCATATACAATCAGGTCTTGCATCTTGCCAAGATGTATATTTATTTTCTGACTTTAATACCTATGTTATGGTCCAGAATTCTCATGCCTTAAATTTAAAATATTCATATTTACCACTGGAAAAGTTGCCCACTGAATCATTAATATCCCACACTATTTTTCATGTTCTAATACTGCTATATGTCATGCCTTCAGTGAGGTACATTTTCTATAAAATGCCATTCCTGATGTTGTACAAAATCTCCTTTTGTTTTTATAACATTATTTTATAGTTTCACCATAATTGACTTTGAGGTGAAGATACTGGGCAAATTACACTGAGATCTCTTCCTAATCCAGTACTGGCCAAGTCTGACTTTGCCACAGATTCTGCTGGAGATACTAAAAAAACCACTCAGCTGTGTGTTTAAAAAGGTTTATTTTTAATTCCCAGTAGGAATTCAGAAGATATTTTTAACTAATCCCAAGACTGTCTTGTCTGGAGATGAGATCTCTATATAAGACAAATTTAAACCACAGATGTTCACTCTGTAATCTCATATTGTTATTCCTACAAACATTCGGTCATGGTCTTAATATTTGGCTTTGTGTTTTCTTATCTTCCACAGTGATCTGGTATTATTCTGATTAACAGAGTATCTACTGAAATCACTGAAAGTAAGCCGACTTATGTCATCTGAGGATTTAGTTCATCAGTTCTCATAAACTCTATTTTCATCATACTTTGAAAACTTTGATCCTCTTAATCTGCTGAAAAGTGGATGAAAAAGGTTTCAGTTTTCCACAAAATTGTTCTTATTCCTTCCTCAGTGAAGAGATTCCTGGATTATACCAACACCAATAAAAAGAGAGTGAAGTCTATAAATATTCTTTCAATCAAAATTATTTATAGATTTAATTCTAAGAAAGAAAACTCAATACATAATTTAGAGCTATGATTTCTTAAGTGAGACTTTGGTATTGCAAGATTCTGTATGATCAACTGGACCAAAAGTTCTTATAAGAAATCTGTAGCCCACCAGACTCCAGACTGAAAGCTTCCCAGTTGGTCCCATAAAGACTCTCTCTCTTTCAACAGTGTGTTTTTCTACCTTAGTTTGACAGATTTTTTTTTTTGCCATGTTCTCCACAGCTGTGTCTGAGCTCTTTGCAGTGCTGCATTAGCCCACACTATTAAAATCTATCAATTTGCTTCTCTCATCCTCTCCCCAGGGTGAAAATGTCAGCAGCAGAAAATTGCAAATTGGATTATAGATGTGTGTGTATGTGTGTATATATATATATACATATAAAAGTATGCACTTGTTATTTGAGGCAGAAAGAGGAACTCAATGGTCTAATTTCTCAGAGAATGTATTCCAGATTCTTGTCAGACTGCTGAGGCCAGGAAAGACAATAGTTTATAATCAAATGAAACAACAAATAACTCTTTAAGCATTCCTAACATTCATACAAGATTTTGCAATACATGTTGCAATGTTTCCTCCTGAAAACCTTAAAGTTCTTATTATGCTGTACAGACCTCAGAGTCATAGGCAACCTCACAGGGAACAGAGTTAGTCTTGAAGAAAGAATTTTTTCATTAAGTTCCTGTAGCACAGAGCCTATGGTATTCTGTCTACATGCAGTTGTATTTCAATGCTGATAAACCACTCAAATATAGTCAGCATAAAAGTCACACCAGTTAGATCAAAAAAAGAAGAATGTGGCAACTCTACACTACCCGTATTTTAATTACTTTATTTTTACACTTGCTTCTAGGTATTATTTCAACAAACCAGGGCTGTAAATCTGCCAGCCTCACCTGAAGAAACAGGCCTTTGCCTTTTTTTTCCTCAATCAGAAAAGTGACAGCATCCAATTTTATGATCTCATTTTTCTGCTTTATCATACAATATTAAAACCCAATTTGGAATAAATGTCAAAAATTGCTATCAAAGGCTGAAAATCAAAAGCCATACCTTCATGGGTGAAAAAATAGAAATAAACACCTTATAGTCTTTAAAAAATAATAATCAAAGCAGTGAAGAAGTTGTCTAGGAATATACTCTTGCTGTCTTGTTTTGTCAGTAAAATGACAAGCTTTCCCTTCACATTTCCTGCAGTCTCTGCCAGCTCCACATCCCTGTATTTTATTCACAGTGATTATGTTACACGGCCTTAAGTGTCGTGACTGAAGTCTGAGCCAGTGATGCAGTTAATTTAAAAACTGACAGATTGTATAAACTTTATTAAACAAAAATAAGGTTTACAACAGCAGGGCTGAAGACTGCCACTATGAGCAAGCCATGCTGAAATACACAGGAATTTTGTGTTCATCCAATCCAGAGTTTCTTTCTTTAGAACGTTCTCTCTTTCTCCCCACCTTTTTTCTCATAAGTGATTAAAAATAAAAGCAAAACAAACCAAAACAGATTAGTAGTTAAAAACCAAGAACACAGAAGCCTGGCTCAAAGAAATTTTACTGCAAGGTTTTTTTCCTCTGAATGTTTTTTTTTTCATACTTCTGCTTGATGTGCAAAATTTTTGTTTTAATAGATCAGCAGTTCAAAATTAGAAATTCTTTGACACTTGAGACAGTTTAATTTCTATGCTATTCCTCACTGAAAAGAAAGAGTAGCCTGGAGATTTAGGAAACTGAGTTCTAGGAATGACCTAGCCACTACATTTTGCATCAGTTTGGGAAAAAAATTCCCTTCTGAGGCTGATTTTCTCATCTCTCTTCATTTGTCTTATGCAGTTTATTCACATTATTTTTCCATTTTACAGCACCTAATTGAGAACACAGTACACAGGGGTGAATACACACATCTGGGCACTCCACTGCCTTTCATCTAGAGTCTTGCAAACCTTTTGTCCAGTCTGGCACAACACCTTTCCTGTCCCAGCCTTCATCATGCACTCCAAAATGAAATTGATACATAGGTCTCAACATATATTCTCTTATGCAGCCAAATGCTTGCATGCATAAAATATAAAAATGTATATAAAGTACATAGACACACATACACACCAGTATTAAAAACAATGTTTAGTCTTGTCCAAAAGCCAGAATGCAACTCAAGATGCACTGTCTTTTTGCCTGTGTTGCTGCCAAGCTTCATGATGTGATAGGGACACATTTCCTCTCCATAATCCCCTACAAAATTACCCCTGTCTACCTACACCGTTTTCTCTGCAGCTCAACACTATACAAGCAAGTGCCCATTTGTTGGGATCACAGCTTTGTGGCTTGTGACTTTGACCGAAATCTCATGAAATACCAATAGGTGGTTTATATTTGAATATTAAGTGTATTAATATGGCCCCCACAAAGAGTGCAATGGGAAGGGGTATGAATGAAATGATGTCTAAAGATACAGGCACACTACAAGACACTGCATCATTTGGAGACCTCTGGAGCTAGAGGGATACCACTGGAATTTTCTTTCAGTGTGAGCTAAATTCAGTTTAATAAAGGGCTGAGTCAAAACACCTTGCTTCTGGTGAGAGTGGAGAGCACAGAGGTGGACAATAACCATGCAGAAGCAATCAGTTATAATTTAACTCAAAGAATCAATTGTAAGTCCCTCAAAAAATCTTTTGAAGTAGGTGTTATCCATAGCCAAATACATAAGGAGATGCATTCATACCTCTGACGTGCCCACATTTGGAAAACAAATTAGAAGAAAATGGGACATAGGATAAGGAAGAAGTTGCTAATGGCAATAGGAACACAGTTATTTAGACTTTCATTATAATGTGGATGGAAGATTCTCAAAAAACAACACAACTTTGCTAAAATGGTGCTGCAAACACAACGCTGCTCTTATTGTTGCACATTTTGTAAGCAATATACTATTGCAATACTCAGGTTCATAAACATTTTTATTGCTCAAAATCCTGGAGAAATCCAATACAAAGCCCTGTTTACTGAACTTGGACCTTATGTATTATGGGATTGTTGCCTCTATTGGTCAAAAAGCAGTGTTCTGGTCATAGAACATATGCCAACAGCTATTTTAGCCTTAGCCTGCTTCATTTTCTAAAGTACCATCATGCAGTATTAGCACAATTTATCCTTACCTCCCAAAATTTTAATAAAATTAGTAATGCAAGTACATCACTCATAAACCTGAGCCTACAAAAGCCTTTTACATATTACTCAGTGAAAAGCCTTGATAAAACATACATGTGAGTAAATAGCAGGCTTAATGCCTTTTGTATCTTCTGTTTTCTTTCTATATAAAGGAGAGAGCCTTGATGCATAGGAGCAGGCTTCCTCCCTATCTACAAAAGCTGGAAATCCAGAATATTTATAGGACTAAAAAGAAAACTGGCAAATAGAAGTGTATCACATGAAAAGTGTTAATAGAAAGGTTCAATGTTTGGCCACATTTATAGTCAAAATCTCTACTTGCAGAACTATGAAAAATAGCCAATGGAATCTAACTTCAGTGAGCAAATCAGAATTTAGGATGGAAACGACTGAGAACTCATCCAAATTACCTACACATCTGTACACACATTCTTCAGAATGGATTATGCTTTATTTATGCTAAAACTGGCACAATTTTTCTAGTCTATGCTTAAAAATCCATGTTGATATAGACCCTCAGAAATCTAGTCCAATGCTTTATATCCTCACAGTTTTAAAGGTTTTTCTTAACATTAAGACTAAACATCCCTCAGTTTAAGTCATATTTGCACTATTTGGACAATTTCTAGCCTCCCATTAAAAGCAACCTCTTTTGCACTCCTAGATTATTACCAAATCTCTCTTTGGACTTAGGCTGAGGAAATCCATATCTTTTAGGCTAGCAATGACACAATTACGAATTTATACAGCTGAGGAAGTTATTAGCTCAAATGTCTGAAGATTTGGTTATAGCAATTCTTAAAAAGGAAAACTATTTGGGGAAAACAAGGATTACACGGTGTGAACACTGGTCCTAGATTATCAGCACTAATAGAAGTGTTTTGGAGGAACTGAGTAGCTCTGCAGAAGGAAAGAAAAGAAGGAAGCACTGTGAGCTTTCATTGCAGTTTGCCCTTTTCCCTAAGATTTCCTTCAAGCTGGGATTTTTCTCTCCAGAGCAGTGCTGTGAATATTCCTGGCAAGATGAACTCACAGAGACAGTTTAACACAACTCGACAGCAAACTCTCAGCTCCCATTCCTCAAATATTTTAGACCAGGTGACAGGGAAGCCAAAGAACCAGGGGATTTACCTGCCAAGCGTAGATGCAAAATGCAGCCAAATAAATACAGTCCCAGTGCTTAGCAACACGTTTCCTTCCTCTCGACACACACAGAATTTGGCTTTGCATCCTTGAGCACCATCTACTGGCTTCCAATCTGCTGATTTCTTATATTTAAACAACCAGAGATAGTGTTTGTCCCACCAGCACATAACAGGAGCTCAGGGTGAGGAGTAACAGACAGCTTGAGACCAGCCCGTAAGTTGGGCTCTGCTTCTATCAAATGTTTGTCAAACAATTTTGAGTAATTAACAAGTTCATAATAATCAGAGTCTGCTTCTGGACAATTTTCAAAGAGATAATAAGGCTTAACTGAGCCAGTAAATTATTTGCTGTGAACAGTTCAACCAGCTGTACGCTGTGTACTGCAGATTCTATCCTTTCTGTTTCTCCAACTCAAGCGACAGTTGTTATGCTAAAAAGATGAAATAAAGCCTAAATCCCTAAAAATAATAATTAAGCTCTATGGAACAGTAAACAAGGATAATAAAGTTATTAGTAAATAGTTTCAAGTGCTGTGGGAGAAAAAAAAAAAAAAAAGGAAAAAGTATAGTTTATTTTTCAAGTCTTCTTTTTCATAATTTGTTTTCATTGGATGTTTTCCAGATTATCTGCATTCTTCTTCCAGATAATCACTGACAAGCTAGAGATCATGTCTTATTTTTACTGAGACTATTCTACAGACTCCACAAGTGAGGGATCATATAGCAATTGCACAGATAAAGGCCACGATAGAAAGATACAGAATAAAGTAATGTAATGAACTGACATTTTTACACCTAGAGTCTCTTTTTTCAAAGCCACAATCACACAGGTTTTTCCCGATATGTCTGGTCTTCCATTTCTATGTATGACCCTGAGCCCACCACAGCAACCAAGGAAATCTTCGAGATGACATGGAAGGGCAAGGCAGAAACAGTATCTCTGAATTTTCTCTGCAGTGATGTTCTTACCCTGCAGCCTGGATTCAGAGAATGATGATTGTTGGAACAGACCTTTGAGATGATCAAGTCCAAACATCAGTCCTACAAGACCATAAACACTAAATGATCTCCCAAAGCACATCTACACTTTTATTTGAACACCTCTTCTCCAGGTCAAACAGCCCTAGCTCCTTCAGCCTCTCCTCATAAGACCTGTTCTTCAGATGAAAATTCATATGTAAATTCTGTATTTTCTGCTCTGCAGAGCACTTCAAGTTATCCTTAGCCTTTCCTAATTTCTAGACCTTAAATTCACTTCCTAATCCAGCATCTAAAGCGGGGAAAAAAGACCAGAAAACACTCATATCCGTCACTTTTATACGTTAGGAAAGGGAAATTATTGTAAAATATGTGAATAAAGTCAAGCAATCTGTTTCAAAAATCTGGTTTGGCAGCTTGGCTCATGAGATTTGCACAAAACTGATTATTTTTATTTTTACAGCCATGTTCAGGCAGGCACTTTGTCAGCTATCTGCACAATGTAGAGAAACACAATTAATTTTTATGCGATAAAATTATATACACAGTCATAATGGAAAGTTAGTGACTGTCAGGACTCAAGGGTTGAACTAGTCAACCATGAATGAATTAGAATTGAAACATATGTATGTGCTCAAAGCTTAAGATTACAAAGCTCAAAGATTTCACTCCACTTAACATGAATAAAAATGGAGAGGAAAGCAAGCTATCCCTTGCCACATATTTACATACTTTATTTCATTTTATTTAATAATTATTTTATTTTTTTCTTTATATCTTTTTTTTTTCATACCACATACTTTCTTTCTTGGAATCCTGACAAAAGGTTTTTAAAGCATCAATTTCTTTCTAAATTTCTTTCATTAATTTCTTTCTAATACTAATGGGTCCTAGGACTGTAGGGCAAGGGGAAAATAAAATAAAATTAAAAAAAATAATTAAAAAAAATTAATTTACTGCTTCATTAGCATGATTTATCATGGTCTCATTTGGTTCAGATGGTTGTGCCTCACAAACCTGACAGTGAGGCACAAGAAGCTGAACTGAGCTGCCCTCCCCTGCAGGATGGGGACTCCCCAGGGGCAGGGTCTGGGGACTTGGCAAGGTCCTGAGAAACAGTTACACATTTCCCTCCTCTTTCAACATCATAAACTTGAAAATTCAGTTAGAATTAGCACTCACACTACATTGCTCGCCCCATGACAGCCATGTCCTGTGTAGGATTTTATTAGGAAAAAACAAACAAACAAAAAAAAGTACTCCACCTGTGTCCAGTTCTGGAGCCCCCATTACAAGAAAGACATGGATGTGATGGAGTGTGTCCAGAGAAGGGCCACGAGGATGATGAGATGGATGGAGCACCTCTCTTATGAAGACAGAGAGCTTGGGTTATTCAGTCTGGAAAGAAGAAGGCTCTGAGGAGCCCTTATTAATCTGAAGGGGGCCTGCAAGAAAGCTGGGGAGGGACTTTTTAGGATGTCAGGGAGTGATAGGACATGGGGGAAAGGATTCCAACTAGGAGGGGAGATTCAGATTAGATATTAGGAAGAAGTTCTTCACCAGGAGGGTGGTGAGACACTGGAATAGGTTGCCCAGAGAGGTGGTGAAAGCCCCATCAATCTCTCTCTCTGAGGACCTCACTTTAGTTGGATGAATCTACTCATAAAAGCAATCACAGATTATGGCAAATATCCCTAACAGGATTTGGTCTCTGACCCAGAGAGAAGGGAGACTGAACTGTAGAACAGCTACTGGCATCTGAGCCAGTGTCTCAGGTTGTCTTTAGAGCTAGGATGCCATTTCTCTGACCTATTTTAGAGATTCACACTAGGAAGAGATGAATCACCTGTGAATGTCTCTTCACAACTATAAAGAGAGTTTAAGATAATTAGCTAAGTTCTAGATAGTTAAATATGGTCAAACAAATCCCACCCAAGGGGCTTATATGTACAAACAAACAGAAAGAAAAGCAAACAAAGTCACAGCATGTAGAGGTGGGTGTCAGTTCTTGAAGTATTATCCAGATCTCTGGGCTCACAGACCAAAGTCTGAGCCACTACACTGCCTTGCATTATTCTGCCCTTGGGAATCAATGCTCCTCTGTGTAACACCTGAACAGTTCTATCTCTAAACCAATTGTAGCCACATCCTGCCTGGAAGACCTTGGAGATTCCTGCCCCACTCTCTGTGTCTTTAAAAAACTCAACTTTCTATGTAGTGAGATTGTCTGTTTCAAAGACCTTTTTGTCTGTGTTAAATGCTGAGAAGGAGTAAAAAGTCAGCATGAAGTACACCAGTTTACCTTCAGGGCCAAGAACAGATTGAGTAGGGCAGGGAAGGACTAATAATTGTCCTATGCCTCCTCTTCTGTACCTGTCTGTTATAGTTCACTTGCAGAAAAAGGCTAACAGCATTTCTGGGAAGTACAGGAATAGACAAACAAACAGAACAGGGATGGCTAGAAGATGAAAGTAAAATGTTTTCCTCACAATAGCAGCCTGGCAGGTGTTCTCAACCTCCATTACTGCCTGTGTACCCTTTTTTCCTTTTCCTCCTCCACAAGTACCTTGGCAAAACAAACAGGCTTTGACAGTTTTACCAATAAAACCTACCTTCCCAAAGAGGGAATAAAAAATAAGAAAAAAAACTATGCTCTTGAAAAATATGTTGTCAAAATTCATAGCAGAGATTTAAGATACAAAAATGAGGGTGCATCCCTTTGTGTTCACTGTTTTCTGTAAAAAGGTGTACAGCATTCTCCTTTGGATTGTAAAAAGGTTACTTTTTCAGCCTTCAGAATGATAGGAAAACAAAACTATGCAGAGAAATAGGGTTAGGCTCTGCCCTCGGGTACATTCGGCAGAAGTCATGACCAAAGGCCAAGGCTTGCCTTTTATCTGCTTGCTTTCATTCATAAAAACCATGCTATCCATGGAGAATAAATGCACAGAGTGTGATGCACAGTGGATGTATGTGCTCTGCTCACTGTTTACAACACAGAGAATAACTCCCCATCAGCTTACACCCTTCACTGACACTTTGAAGTACCCTCAGGCTGTGTCTCCTCCTTTACAGACTTCAAACTCTTCAAAGCCTTTCTATTTCATTACACCACCATGCAGTGCTTATACAAGCCTCTTGTTGGCTTGCAAAGTGACAACATACTGAGATTCACCAGAGTGACATGGTGACCAAAATAAGCAGGCACCTACATATAGAAAACTTCTAATTCTTTTCTAGTCGATGAAGACAGGAGCATCTCAGGAGGCAATTTATCCATCCCACAGGACACTGAGGCTGGAGTCAGCTTCCCCCACTTTAGTGTCTTATGACCCCTGAGTACCTGAGAAATCTGCAGAAGGCTGGGTTAGGATGTACAACATGATCAGGGGAGCTCCCATGCACTCCTGAGTGACAACTGGAGTGGTCAAGATACACACAGACACCCAAAATTTGCCAAAATCTGTCACTGAAGGTTGAGAGGTAGGAAGCAGTCATTTTTTTTCAAAAATTCAATGGATTCTCAGTAGACACCTCTGACAGGATCAGTTTTCTTGACTCCTCTAAATGCAAAGGTCAGACCACCAGCCTTTCCTCTCCAAACAGACTCTCCAGATAAACACTGAGCCTGCTGGAAAGACTGAACTATGCCCAACACCAAGCTGCCATGCTCTAGTGCCAGTTTTCTGAAACAGAGCAACAACAGTAACACCTAACAACCCCCCCCCCCAAAAGGTAATGACTTCTGCAAAATTACCCCATGGTATCACGATGCCAAAAGAAAGTTCAGTTTTACTGAAATTCACTAGAAACAGAAATCAAACCAAGAAATAGATTTTCCAGGTCAGGTTTGTAAAAAATTTCAAAGTGGGAAGGTTTTTTCTCTGTTTTTTTTCATAAAAAATGTGATCAGACACCAGTTCTCATGGTCTACAGTGCTCTCCCTTTCCTTGACTTAGTCATTTCTGTCCCTTGTAGGAGTCTGCCCCAAAACATCTACTGAGCAAATGTCTGAAATGTATGGTGGGGAAAAAAGGCTGCCTCAGACAGGAATCAGCTGAGAGATTTGAAGCAGGCAGGGCTCCAAACTGCAATGTAGGCATACAATGTATTTAATGTGCAGCCAATAAAAGCTCTTAGAAACTTCTGAGCCATAATTAATTCACATTTTTCATTTTATGTAGCTATTTTTTACATTTTTCAATTCAGAAAAAAAAAAGTGGGGGAGAATTTGAAGCTTTTCCTTTACCATAGAAATATCACTTTTTTTCATTCCCAGCTAATGAGAGACATATGTAACTTGCACTGATTTTAGAGGCTGACCATTTTGAAAAATATACCCAAATGCACGTGGTTAAAATTGTTTAACTAGATCTACAAAACTAATGTTAGATGACAGATCTTTTATAGCAAAGACCATTTACGAGATGGACAGGACACTTCTTTTTCCTTGAGCTTACATTTTGATATACGATTTCCTCTCAGCTTCCTTCCTTTTTTATATTCACAAATGATACAGTGTTATGCACTGAATGTGTCATCAGTGAAGGTCATTATGTGTCCACATTAAGTAAAGCAGGATTTAGATTTGCTCATTATGGATTGCCAGAGATACATGTTTGCAATAATACAAATGTATTAAATTCACATTAAACCAGAAAAAAAATCTATGGCCCTCTTTCCAGATTTTATCTTTGAATTTTCCACCAGTAATACTGTTCATACAGTAAGTCTCTAACTCATTCTGCATTATTCCACCCACAGAAAGGCAAACCATAGGAAGGAAAATCACCTCTGGGAATAGAACACATATTGTAGTTAGGTTAGGTTAGCTCCTGTCTATTAATTTATGGCTTTATTTAAGAATGCAGGTAGCTAAAGTTTGTCATCCCTTGACATTTATTTACAATAGTATTCCAGGTTAAAATTTCCTTCAAAGTTTATTGCTTTGCTTCATGAAAACTAGAAAAAGTTCTTAAACATTAACTGCAGTGTTAGTTCAGCTTCAACAGATGCAAAAGCAATGGTCTTCAGTTCACAAAAAAAGAAAGCAAGGGAGGTTTTAAAAGTGAATTATTTAAAAATATTTTTCCCTTTCTTTTTTTTTTTTTAATTTTTAGTGAACAGTGCCAGCAGTCATTTCATTGGAACCAATTCGTATGAGAGAGCAGCTCCTGCTAATGTGCCACAGCACTCTGTCTGTGAATGAAAGCCTCAAGTAAGCATTCAGAAGGCCAGGTGTTAAAATGTGACTGCTATATTTTCATCTGTTATTTCTATAGAGGATTAAAGGTTAGCCATCACCTCCAGTCTGAGCAGTCAAGTTCACAGTGGTTTGATATCCCTCACAGGCCAATAGTGCCCAATAAATCTTGATAGGAGACCACAGAGAGGTATTTACACTTGGTTTTGAGCTCAAGGAAGGCCAAGAACTCAGAGAAAATAGTGTGTTTTATAGTAAATATGTCTCATTTGCAAAACTAAGGTTTTGGTTTTTAAAATACCATGGTGTTTTTTTCCTGTTTCCCCCACTCCTTCCCCTGTTTATTTTTGTTCATATAATATCACCTCCCTTTCTGGCCTTTCACATTAAAATTAATCCTGTTTGTTTCTCAGCTTTGCAAACAATTTCACTCACTTTTAGCTTCACAGAGGTGACCAGATCTTTTTCACCCTAAAAAGCATGACTTAGGCCCAGGTATTAGGGTTCAAAGTACAGGGACTCAGTAAGGAAACTTCTGACTTTATTAGGACTGCTTTTCAAGAAGAGCTTTCTGAACTAGCATCCATCCAGGCAAACCAATCCTGTTAATGCATATTTTTCCTTTGCCTACTGATTTCTCATCCCTTTTGCCCCTCCTTTCAGACTGTATTTAGTGACTATTTTTTTTTCAAAGCTAATTTATATTGTAGTGTCTTTAAATGCTCAAGAGGTGACAGTTACCTTGTCGTCCAAAAATGAAAACCATAAAGCTCTAAGAAATAAAAGCCTGTCTTTGGGAAAGACATTTAATCTTTTGTTGAAAAGTACACAAAACCCTTCGTGCCTCACAGAGGAATTTTTTTCCATGTTTAATTTCCCTCAAATCTAGAAAACCAAATTTTATATCTAGGCTGAACTCACGCTGCTTCATCCATGCCCATACATGTTACATCTCCTTTTACAAGAGCAAAAAGCCTTCTAAGAAGAGATTTCTTCCCTATGCGTAGGCATTCAAAAGATAGCCTTGGCTAGGAAGAAAACAATCTAGAATATAATTTACATTTGCTAACATTCTGATTTTCCATACAAGGCTTAAGAAGGGTTGTGAGCAGTAACTGAACACTTACACTCCCTTCAAATGTTGTCAGACTGATGGGGAGGTCATCAACACCCTCTGTACACCACATTGCTCACACCCCTTTAAAAGGAAGGATAATGTTTGAAGTGAAGCCACTTTGCTCCTGAATGCTTTTTGTTACAAGAGGCTCATAACAGAACCATCCCTGTTCCAGCATATTAGATGACCATAAGACAGTACTGCATGTCTGGGTTGGTACTGGGGAAGTGTAGTAGCAATGCAAGGTCCATAATTACCTACCAGGCATATAATAGAATACTTGCTAAAAAAATAGGAGATTTATTTTTCCAGTCCTTGCTGTATCACATGTTCATAATGCTTTCTGATCTGTGAGTAACTGGACATACACTTAGTTAAAATATAATCATTAGAACTGTCTTTACTCCTTTGACATTAATTTTTCCTAATAGTAAGTTCAATGTCTCTGGGATGGAAAACAGAACAATAACAAAAATCCACTTGTAGAAACTCAAATGCAACTATGCAAATAGTACCAAACTGGTCCATATGTACACTGTTTTGCCATATGACACCTCCTAATTTAGCCTGAAAATCCCAAATCACATGTCAGTCATGCTCCCTTTTTGTGATAGCATGGAACTGATAACTGGGACACTCTGAAGAACAGTGCAAGAGATTCAAAGGTGATCCAGAAGGTATTTGCTGGAAGATTTAAATTTAAGAACACAGTACGATGGGAACTTCTACGTTCGTCACACAGACATGGTGAAAGCTAGGAAAGGCATTTTAGAAAGGGCATGATTCTAAAGTTAATCCAAATAAGTGAATATTAATTGCTGCTTGACATCTCTGAAAGTCAGGCCACATCTTTAGTCATTGCAATAAAGGAAAAAAATCTTTTACACAGCACAAAACATGAAAAGTATGTGACAGTGCAATAGGAAAAACACATAAATCATGCATGAAATCAACACATAATGAATATTTATCTATTAAAAATGAAAGGAAATAAACATCAGTAATCACAAATATGTATCTTACAGTGAAGATCACAAGCAAAACACCACTAGTGGTGAAAAAAAGCCCCCTACCTTATCCACGTTCAAAGTTTTGAAAGAAGGTCTGAGGAACTCTGAGGCTTGTTATGGCTTCAGGAACAAAACTGTAGAGAGAAAACATCTTCATCAAGGAACCCGTCTTTTACTATCTTATTATCCATACAAAATTTTCCTAATGTATGTTAGATAATACTAAAAAAAGGCTATCCTAATCTGTATAAATATCTGAACATACTCTGTAGCCTATATGTGCATGAGTGTATAAGCATACATACATATTTACATGCATATATATATATATGAATGTACACCTCCCCTTCTCATGTGTGGTCAAGCCCATTTTCTGTCTTCTACTCATTCAAAGCTATAGTTTATGTTTAGTTCAGATTCTTCTCACTGGTATGTATTTGTTTGTGCTCTAATACTATGGGTTTTTTCTCTTAAAATAAAAAGTATTAATGTTTAATGACAGATTTGCACTGTAGTTTTGGAGGTTGTGACCACCGGCACCTTGAGAATCTCTGTGCTGCTTTTAATCCTGCTACAGAATAAAGTTATTGCCTGGTGTAGATTCAATGCAAACTATGTGAATATCAACTTGTGAGCTATTGCTGCATGAACTAAAGAGCTCAGCTCTGTTAATCAGCAGCTCAACAGTATCAGCATTTGCCATCATTATTTAAGATTAACACTGCACATCAAACAATAACTAATAGACTTTGGTGGCTGAAAGAATACTTAGATTGTGTCTGCTCAGCCACTTTAGGATGGGAAATACAGCCAGAGTCTTTCTGTGCATTCGAATTGATTAAAATATATATTGGTTCGTTTTCATTTTCAGAGGTAGTGCTCAAGTCAGCAAGCACACTTTCGCCGAAGGCTTCCCATTTGTTAGACCTTCAGTGACCTTTATGTTTTCAAATTAAATTTCCTTGTAGGTCTCTCCAAGTTTACAATGGCATTCAGCTTAAATAAAGCAAAACTGTTTGCAAAATGTCAGTTTCCATCTTACAAGCCTTGGTGCCCTCCATCCTGATGTGTTAACTGGTCTGGTAATTTCAATTCACATGGAAGTGAAGATTTATATAGATGACCCGAGGTACTTATGGCCTTTAAGTTACTAATGGCCAATAGAAAAAGACATTTTCTTGAGATGTAACTAAACGTATGCTTTGTGTTGAACCCCAGAGGTAGTTTCTTTCAAATGACAAAACCAAACTATTTCATTTAGAAAGCCTGTAAGAACTTAGTCAGTCTGTATATCTGCAGGGAAAGTATGGACCCAAGGTCCTGCTTTCTTGAGTGTCCAGAAGGGACAATTAACTGGAAAGGTGGGATAGCTCCTCACTACCCCCAGCCTCCCCACTGGATGGGTTTCATTGCTGAGATGGAGTCAGGAAAAAAACAGCTTATGTATGTGGAAATGAAAAATTCAAAGTACTCGGCACCATAGCTTAGACATAAACTAAGGAAGATGAACATATCCAGAAGCTAGCCAGACCAGCTACGGGAGGAAAGCATTAATTTAAATTATTTAAATTTAAAATAACATGTGGCTACAAGAGACCTGCCAAAAATCACATCCCAGATGATTACAAATGGCAAATACCAATGTAATATATATTCTCAGTGCAAGTTCTCGTGTAGGTACATGTTTTGGTGTTTAGCCAACATTTTTTTTTCAGTTTCCTAATTACCAACATAAATAATATCGTATTTCCACTTCCCTGGCACTATTGATATTGAAGTTTGCATTTTAACAGTCCATAAGTATTTCACACAGAAAAACTCCAGTGACAGGACTCCTTCCCTTCTTCTTATCTCTTCTATATTTTGAACACAACTGAGCTGCCATGAATCTTTTCACCATTATGTTTTGACTACAACTCCTCATAGCATATAGCATAATATAACTCACTGATATCATGGAAGTTATGGCACAATACTGCACTTCAGTGAGGATACAACCACAAGGAAAAGTGGCATGGATTTCTTTTTACAATTCTCTTGATGCATTTTAAGCACAGAGAGGATGTTATTCATATGAGAAAGAGATATGAGCTTACAAGATTTAGTAATAGGCTTGTCTTTCTGTTCCAAGTGTGGATTAAAGGATTCTTTTGGTAAAGTGCCAGCAGAGTAAAAAATCTCACTGCTCTCATTGTGACATTAGGACCAGACCCTGCTTGGTTTAGCTTGCTAGATACAGGCAACTCCCTGATGTTCTTTTATTGCCAACATAACTGGGCATGAGTGAGATACTGCCATTATCTCTTCACCTTGACAAGGGCACATTTCCAGGGATGACAATGGATTGAAGAGGCAGAAAGAAGCAGCAAGAACTTAAAGTCATCATGGAATCTGCTCTCTATACCTTGCCCTGGTGGGAGGTGTCCCTGCCCATCCAGGGAGGATGTAACTAGATGATCTTTAAGGTCAGTCCCAACCCAGCCCATTCTATGATGATTTTATGATTTAGTCACAGACACTCATCCCTTTGTACAGACAACCATTGTAAAAGCAAGAAGGGAAAGAGAGAAATCTCTACTCCTGTGTAATGCAGTGTACAAGGGCTTCCTGATGGACCATGTTACATCAAGGTGTTCACATGAGGAGCCTCTGTTGAATTGCTGATCTGCCACAAATTCAGTCCCAGTAACTTTTGCTTCTTCTGTGCTTGCACACGCAGAAATATTTCCTACCTCCAGAAAGTATGGAAGCTAAAGTACAGCACAGGACATGGTATGTAACCAGTGGTGCTACAACCCCTGTTTTCGTGGGCTTGGCTCTGCCTCCCAAAATAAAATCTCTACCATGTTAAGGATAGTACCACATCTCCCTGTGCAGTCTGGAGGCTTGATTATGTCTGGAATGAGGGAAGGTTTTACTGCAAACTCCTCAGTGGGAGCTCTTGGTTTCTATCATTAGGTTGCTTCCCAGAAGCTTCAGTAGCTCACAGATAACTGGTATTTCTACACTACATACATACACTTCCACAAGGCTTTTAAACTTATATTCTTAAATCAGAGAGTAAAACTATTGCAGTAAGGATATACTACAACAACTATCTTGTTTTTTTGTTTGTTTTTTTTTTAATCTGATTGGCCCTTGAATATCACCCTAATTCCAAACATTCATTCTCTCTGAGATGAATTGAGCAGAAACATGCCAAGAACATCAAGGCTCTTGTATTAAAACACAGAAACAAATCCACCCTGGCAGGATTATTCTGAGCCTCACTCAGGAAGGAGGAATAAGAAAAGCACAGCAGAAAATGACAGTGTTGCTGTGTTTTCCTCTGGGTCCTGTGGCTGTCTACAGCCATTCAACCATCAGGTCTTTGTTCATGCTTCATATCTCTATTTAACAACAGAAACCATAAATACAAATGACACTACATACTTGAGAAGTGTATGGGTGGATGCCCTTCCCCTCAGGTAACATATAAATTGCCTGCTCCGACGAAAGGTGTTTAAGGTGAACTGGTTTCACTGTTTCTAACCACTTGCCATTACATACCTCTTAACTTCTAAGCCATAGAAGCATCCCCGTTTTCATACATTTTAGGCAAAAGTTCTCTGACAGAGGCAGCTGAAAGGAGACATCTTTCAGTCTGACAGTGTAATGGCATAATAGTGTCTCATCTCAAACAAACAGCCTCTGCTACAGAATAGCTGTGAATTCATAACAACTTCTCTGTACAGGAGTAGAGTCAATTCTGTTGCTTTAAGAGTTGATTCTTCAGTGTCAGAATTTAGAGAGTAGCTCATAGATGCAGTCTGTCCAATGAATGTGATGCATTCATTTCTTCTGGACATTATTCCCCTGAAACTTCAACAATAACTTAGCATTGGTTTAAAACTATCTGGATGGCTGAGTTGACAGAAACGCACATACCAGTTTTAATCTTTGTACTCAGAAACTGTCAGATATGGAGATTTCTAATGGTAAATGTCAACATCATTGTCAACATACATGTCAAATCTCTGATATAACCAAATAGCACCTGAAGCAAGATTCTTTTCTAAAGTTAATCTAAAAGTCCAATGCCTATCAAATGCAGTGAGTCCAGTTCTTTTGATTTCAGATGTTCAATTAAAACTCAAATAAGATCATCATTTGCCATCACAGTTTGCAAAAACAGCTGAGATAAAGACCTGTGTACCCTTAGGACTTAGCCTCTGTGTGAGAAAGGGTGGTTTCACGATGGCTGATACAGACCTGTTCCCTACTGGGTCACCAAGAGAACAGGTTTTGTCTTGGGACAACATTGTGTTTCTGCCAAACGAGTAAGAACATACATTACAATGTATTAATCTGTGCTTATTTTCATTACAAATCAAAGAACTGCAGAACTATTGATGTTGGAACAGCCTTCTGGACATCATCTGGTCCAAATCCCCTTCTCAAACAGGTACACCTACAGCCAGTTGCCCAGGACTGTATCCAGATGTCTTCCAGAAGGAAAGTTCCAGAAGGAACTTCCTGTGTATTGGTTTGTATCCATTGCTTCCAGTCCTGTCACCATGCACCACTGAAAAGAGCCTGGCCCTGGCCTCTTTACATCCTCCCTTCAAGTACTTATGCATATAAGATTCCCCCTTCCAACCTTTTTTTTTTTCTCCAAGCTGAGCAGTTCCAACTCTCTCAGCCTTTCCTCACAGCAAAGATGCTCCAGTCTCTTCGATAGCTCTGTGGGCCTTCAGTGGACTCAGAGCCAAAAGCCTCACTGAAGTCCAAGTAGACAATATCCACTGCTCTCCTTTTCTCTACCAGACCAGTCCTTTCATCATAAATGTTTATCAAGTTGATCAGTTCTATATGGACTTCAAGAAGAGAGGAGCTGATCCTAAATTAGGTACTAAAGAACTGCACTACCCTAAAGGGAAAAACTTATCCTCTTAAACTCTGCTGACCATGTTCAAGCCAGGAGAGCAACTCTACACCAGGTAATTGTTTTGTAGCTTATGGCCATAACCATTTTGGTCCAAGACTAACACTTTAAAATTGAATTTATCAACTAATCATTTAACAGCCCAATGAATTTCAAAGACTATTCTCAGATTAACTAACAGGCAATTTCCAGAACTGGAAATAGAAGAGGCACCAAACAGAGGTTGGCATTTTAAAAGTAACATTCTACAGAAAAAATAAATTCTTCGTTCTTTAGCCAAACACAGAATTTTTCCTCCTTTCAGCTATAAATAGAATGAGGTCATCCTGAGACCCAAGATAGAGAAAACAATCTTTCACCAGTGAAAATCTTCTGTACATGTTCTTTTGAAGATTGCTGTTTCATGTCTGTGCAGGAGCAGAAAGATCTCTAGAAGTGAGAAAGAAAAGTTTGAACTTTCTAATGCAACCTGCACTCTCTACTGACACTACGAAGTCTTAATCCAAGGGTATTTTTCTCTTCAGGAATTACATAGAGGATTCTAGTTTCCCATTATAGGTTTTCCTTATTTTGTTGATTCTGTACAATTCAATATTTATTTCACAGAATTTAGGGATAAAACCTATGTTTTGCAAAGTTTCAGGGATGCTCTTAATTTTAAACACTCTCAGTTGTGCTGTTGACTTTGAGAGCCACATGCAAAGTCAAATATACCCATAAACATTTCCAGAACTCTAGGACCTGGAATAGCATGAAGTAAATTTCCCAGTTACATATAAACACCTGCAAATGCTTTGTATGCATCTAAACAAGGAGTCTGTTTTATCCCATGATTGTACATCAGGTCTATTACTTCCTAATGTACAGGTGATTAGGTATTTCAGTGAATCAGGAAATCTCTAATTGTTTTCCTTCATGTTGTGGGACAGCAAACTTAAGAGCCAGACACAGATATGAAATATTCGTTTTGCATTAGTTTGGAATGTTATAAAAAACTCAGACTCCTAATTCAATTGGAGCAATGATCCTTCATTAGCTACACTCTTCAGCTTGGCAAGATATTACTGCTAAACAGGAGATGGATGAATCAGAAACAGTCCCAAAATAACCTAATATGACCACCTTTTAATAAAAAAAAAAAATGATTTACAGGAGTCACATACTTAAAACAACTGGGAAAACAGTTTTACTAGGAGTTTGATTTGACCTAAACATTAGGTCTACTGATTCACTGCACTCAACTAACTCTCCTCTTCAACACATATCTCAAAGTTCAGATCATTCCTTTGGGCTCTGCTTGGCTGACTCCATTTCCTTGTTTCAATGATGGGAATGTGCTTTAAAAATAGCATTGTTTTGCCTTTAGCTAAGACAGCTTCAGCTCCCCACAACAGATGCTTTCCTGAGCCGATGAGGTGAATTCCCATCCCATTTTTCAGCTGATGGCATTGTATTTCAGCTTCATTAAATGAAGTTTAAGTAGCACGAGAAAAGCCATTCCTGGGCTATTTCATGCTCCATATAATCTTCAGTGTGCTGTTTTTCACCAGCATTGAGGGAGAAGGTGAGGGAGAAAGGAAGCTGCTGGCACCACAGGTAGCAGGGAATGGGAGTGCAGTCTCCCAGCCTACAGGTGGTCATGCTAACAAACCTGCAGAAAAAGGCAGAGAAAGCCACCCCCAATAAATAAATGAATTGTGACTGAAGAAATAAAAAAAGAGTGACTTAAAAGAGCAAAAGTGACCGTGCATGGCAGAGGTTGCAGTGCTGTGGGAGATGGTTTAGACAGGCACAAAAAATGCGAGCCATATTTAGGGAAAAGGATTTGTGACTATCTTTAGAAAGCTAGAAAAGAAGCTCCAAGAGCCCCTCTGTTGCTTTGATTTTCCTTCTGATGCATGGAATACCAAACTTCATAGACCTGAGGCAATTTAGGAGCAACTTCTTTGGAGACAAAACTATGAGCTAGCCACATACAAATAGTTTCAAAATAGCAAAGACCTAACATGACTGATGCCAAACAGAGAATAGCAACAAAAAACGAATTAAAATTGACAAACTCAAGCCTTGTCCTGCTCTGCAAAGACACAGCAACTATGTAACACTCTGTATGGTTTCCTTCAGCATTTTAACTTGCATTTTTAACCTTTGAAATGAAGGTATTAGGCCGTGTCCACTATTAAGTATTACAGTTGCTTGGACAACATTCTTCTCAAAGATGAACTTTCATTATGGGGCCTAAATACTGCCTAGTACAATGCCTCTAAGTGTAGGAGGTACTAAAATCAGCTACAACTGAGTGAAAAAATAAAAAAAAAAAAAAAAAAAAAATTCTATTCTGCATAACATGCTTTTATCTAAAATAATGTTAGTTCTTAAAATAGAATAGGACCTGTGAAATTGAGTTTATACAGTGTTTATTTTGGGAAAACAATAGCCTCAAAATCTTAACATTTTATTTGCAGAGTGGGATGATTTCTCTTTAGGTTCTATTTTATTTATATGATTTAATAACATGTCATGATTATGAGACTAATATACACTATAGCTATTATCCCATATTTTCTTTGTAACACTGTTGAGAGTGGCTTGATACTTAATAGAACACTACCTACTATTAAAACTCATACTTTATGTCACAGTAAACTGGTATGTTCAGTGAACTGTGTCATAACCATGAGTGCCCAGCAGGCAGCATTTAGAAGCCTTCATCTCCAGAGAAGGAAGCCTGGGTTATTGTGGGTACACATGAAACATGTAAAGTGCACACCAATGAAGTTAGTTTCAGGATAATTAAAACCATGGTAGTGGATTTCTCCAGCAATGTTAGGAGAGTCAGACTCATTAACATGACCAGAAACTACTGAGAGGCAATTATTTCCAAGTATTTAAAACTATACTAATAGATGAATTAACTGGGTTTTTTTCCTCACCCAGTCCTTAAATTCCACTCCTACCAGGAAGACTTTTTTTGCTTAAATCCTTTTCTAAATCAGCATGAAAGAATGAGGAGAGGAGAAAGCATAAGTGAAGGTATTGGGCTTGCACAATATCAAGTAACCTAAAACAACTGCATCTCAGGTATAAACCTGGTATAATACCAGCTTGAAAGAACAACCAGTCTACAGGTTTGGGGCTTTTTTTGGTATAGTATGAACTTAATTTTGTGTTGTAAAAAACAGCTACTTTAAAAATCCATCAATAGTCAGGCATTGGCTGAAGTCTTAGGAATATAACAGACTTTCTGCAGATTCCCCTCTGATCTCCCAGTGACTGGGAGTTACATTCTCCAAAACATGTTCTGCCACCACAGGCTTGCCTCAAGCTTTAGCATCACATGCCAATGAGATACTCTATTTTAAGTAATAATCCTCAGGAACTCTTCTCTGGGAAAAAATAGATATCCAGTCTGAGCACATTATCATATTCCTGAGACCTAAACCATGGAGAAAGCCAGGTATGTCCACAAGGTGGTTTAAAGAAAATGGTCTACCATAAACTGGAGGATTAAAATCTGTCCCCTCCTTCTGAAATAGAACTTCAGCTACTAGGTAGAGTAGAAGCTTAAAATTTATGCAGCTGAAATTCAGAAAAAAAAAAATAACCAAAAACAAAAACAAAACCAAAACCCACACACAAAAAAAACCCCAACTGCAACAGTTCTTCCATTGACTTTCACCTTCATTTGTTTCAAACTTCATCCATTACCCTTGAGACCTTTGTCTCCATGTTCTGAAGGCTCAGTGGGCCTCTCCTCTGCCTATGAAACATTTTTGCTTAAAACACCTCCTTCAGAACCTTCAAGTTAAAAGCTAGAATATATTCACCTCCTGCAACCTCAGCAAGCCCATTTGCCCTACTTCAAGTAACTCTGGAGTACAAGTAACAATGTCAGCTCCTCAGCACATCAAGTCACTCATAAAAGAAAAAAATTGCTAATCCATTCAAGACTTCAAGCAAAGTGAAAGGTTATTCACTGCCAATACTGAATTGCCATTGCAAGATTTTTTTTCTCACCTTCAAATGAGGGATTGTTACTAAAACTGAAAAGTGAATTATAAAGAGCTGTAAAAAAAAAACTAGTACTACTAACATTCTTGCCAGTGTACTGTTCACCACAAGCACAAGAAACTTTGTCTTATTTAAACTTACTGACCTCAATAGATAGACTTTCTCAAATCACATTTCCTCTGACAATACTTTTATTTATGCCCTCAATAGTAATATCACATTTAAACTTCAGAAAGAGGGGTTTGATAGTTAAGCAGCTGATTATCCTTTGATTTTCCTATCTTTCTAGATACAATAGAGAAGTTCTTTAGTGTTCATGTCAGAAATTATTTTTGTGACCATTTAGCCTGACTTTCCTGTCTACTAGAGGACAAAGACTCTCCCAACACTGCCTCTGCCAGCTTCTTTGATTTATTGGTAAGACAGACATCTATTCTACACTATATGATTTAAGGCATCAGCTGATTAGTTTACCCTGGGGTTCAGTAAAACCTGACCTTTGTGAATAGCTCAGCTTGATTAAATTCAATTTCGTTTCTTAATCTATAAATGGTGGCCATGATGGCCCTCAAAATTTGAAAAGTGGAAATTCCAATAATATTTGAGTCAATGCTGCTTTCAACTCTGTTAACATCAGCTAAAGGACTGAAAATAAATCTGAAAAAGTAGACTAGGACACTCTGGTATCAATTTCAGAATTGCTAGGTCAGCCAGAATCCCTCAGTTTACCTTTAGAGAAGCTTAACACCACATGTAGTATGAAGACAACACCCAGATGATCCTTTTCAGCTACCAGCTGGCTTCTAAATAATCATTAAACTTGGAAGTAGACAAGTCTCACTCACTACTTTCATTCTGGATTTTAATGGAATCTCTTTTAGGAACTTGGAAATGCTTTTGATAATGAAGTTATAGGACACCACACAAATTCAAAAGTTTACCACACGTGAGTTTATTCATAGCAAGTTCAAGTTTTATATAGCAAGGTTAATTAAAAAAAAAAAAAAAAAAAAAAGAAAAGTGGGTTCTGATATGGAAAGAGCTATGTGAATTCAAAACAAAAGTAAAATGAGAAATATTAGAGAATATCTTTGGGGACAAGACTGAAAGGATTTCCATGTAAGTTTGACAGCAATCTGAATTTTAACCACTTCAACACATTTGGCATTTTTCTGACTCTTTGTATGTTTTGACCTAACAGAAAAGTCAGCAAGTTGTGTCAATCTCTTGTCCTCAAAAGACTCTGCCCTCAGCAACTCTGATTATCTGTTTAATTCGAACTTGATTTACATACAAGCTTCATGTATAACTCAGGAAAAAAAGTCTAATTTTAACCCAAAGTTTTCCCTTTAACTTGTCTCAGCCCAGCACAGCATATTACAATTATTGTAATGAAACCACCTCTACCCAGGACTCTTACCAGAGGGAACTCTGGCTCCTTACTTGCTCTTATAAATCACTCTGAACACTGGGGCATATTCTATATCATATCTTGGTCACTTTCCCCAGGACATGGAAACAACATATTACACAAAGACAACTAAGTTCCCTGATTCACTGGAAGATTCTCTGCCAGCCCCTGCATTTGAGAACAGTTAATTCAATCATTCAAAGAATAAAAATTCAATTTGTTACAATTTGTTCAGTAATACCATGCTTTAAGCAAGAGATATTCATACATCAAATCCATTATTCATTATAGTCCAGTCACTGACACACTTCAGCTGTCTCCTCCAATATGCTCCTTTTTTGATATGCACCTGTAAATTTTAAAGCTTCACTTGCCTTACATCTGCTTCTCCCATGTTGATCCATGTCATACAAGACTCTCTCACCCTTGATTTTGTACCATCTCAAGAATAATTTCTTTTCTACTGCTAACATTTGTATTCATTCATATTATCCAATATACTGCTGTGTAGATCATTAGGAGTGGTATCTTTCATAGAATAGCATAAAGCACTTTTTCATTACTATCAATAAAAATTAAAACCAATATAAGATTTCCTGTATTTGTCCACCAGTGGAACTATGTTTCTCATCTTGTTTTTACTTTATAGACTTCAGTTGTTTTCAGTCATGCTACAGTGTCTTAGCAAATCCCAGCCTTCATTTAACAGTCGGAAAGGAGATTTAAAAACCTACCCTGACATCAGGTGATAAAGTAGGGACCAATGCTTTAGAAAACTAATAATGGAGCAGAAAATAGTTTGCTGAGCACTGTGCAGTTTTAATTTTGGTGGAAGGGGTTGCATATTCCATGACAAAAATTGGTTTCTGCCATAAGTGAAACATTTGTTGTAGGCATTTACACAGTTTAAAGAGCAAACAACCAAAAACACAATATAGACTCATGAACCCTTGAAAAATGGAAAAAAAGCTTCTCTATTAAAACAGTTAGCAGGCACCAGCAGAATATAATAGTGTTCTTAGTGTGAAGAGAATTGAACATGAATAAACTCTTTTCTCTACCTTCCTAGTGCACAACAGAGCAACTCGATTACATGGATCCTCTCCTAATGATCCTTCCTATGCTCTGGTCCACTTTTTAATGAACAGGAGACACTACAGAATAAAAATCTTTGCTACATGCCATCTGTGATAAAGTGGCTTTGTGCTGCCTTACAGTATTCTTTTTCTTACAAATTATTTGTATTATGGTAGCACTATAGAAATCCCAAAGTGCATGGTGATGTAAGATATGAGATGGAATGACAGCTCAAGACTTCTCCATTTCATTGCATTTTATCGGTTCAGGTGTCATTGTCTTTACAAGTCTAACCTCAGTTTATTCCATATATGCTACTATTTAGTGAATAAGCATTAAAAATAAATTTCAAATTATGATCATGTTTGAAAATGTCACATTTTTATTTTCAAAACTTAAACTTTGAAAAAGGCAAATAAAATAAAAATGGATTACACATTTGACAAATTTGTCACCAGGTTTGTGAAATGCTTAGGGGAAAAATAAAGCCAACTGACATCTACCTGAAATTAATATGGAAATTAATAGAATCAACCTGGTTTTCAGAAACTGGAGCATTAGCATTGCTAAGTGGTATATTTTGCTACTTCTGAATCTCTCCTTCTACCCTCTTACAGATTAACCAAGCTCTGAAATATTACTTTAATTATATCACTGTGCATGTCCCTATTTACTGTGACTTCCCCCTCAAACCACCAAGCTGTTTGTGAAAGTGGATGTTTTGGATTCCTAGCCTTGCTTCCTATCAGAAAGTTCTGTTCTTTCTTATGTGTGTCATGGTCAGTAATAAATATTCTGTTGGACAGCTCATTCCTGCTTTCATTCGTGCAACCTTCCTGCATTTGCATTCCTTACTCCAAGCACTGGACACTTCTAAAGAGGCTCTTGGCTTCTGGAAAAAAGTGGTCCTGTTCTTCAGTTCCATGTGGACAGGTGAACGTGATTTTGATTGCTGCATTTTAGTCTGACAGGTGTGTGCCTAGTTTTTCCAACCAAGAAGAAATAAAACAGAAGTAACACATCCCACATTTTCTCTTCCCAGGCACAAAGAGTGCAGGAAAATCCAAAATAATTTCTCTGCTACCTTGAACACTCAGGTAGTGATAATCAGATCTCCTTCCCCCAAGCAAGCAAATCTCTCTATAACTTGTGTGCAATGAAAGCAATCTTCCTGTGCTTTCTCAGTGCCTCCTCTTCAACTATGTACCATTTAGATAACATCCTCCCATTTCTCTGTACATCAGAGAACAAAAATGGACAAGCACCTACCACAAAGCTGTTAAGCTGCTTATTAACTCGACAAAGATTTAGCAAAAGGAGCTCTTGCAGAAAGGCTTCCTAGTGGATTTTGAACAGGCTTAGATGGGAGAATCACATGTATAGACTGCAAAGGAAAAGACACAAAAAGCAACAAAACCTTCTTCCTCCATAGCAATGACTGGTCCTAAAAAATGAAATAAATATCTATGAATTGGCTGCACAGAATTCAGAGCAACGGGAAAAGAAGTTCCTTAACTCAAAAAGCATCCCCATATTTTCCAGAGAATGTTACACACCTTTTCTAAAGCAGCTACTTGTGTTTGGTTGGGACTTAATTCAAAAATGGAGACCTGAGGGGAATTCCTACTGCTAACAAATTAAGATCCTAGTAATTAGCAGTGACTGGGAAAAACAACCTCCCTGATCACTGAAACAGCTCAGCCCTCCCCAACAAGCAACAAAAGGAGAAAACACAGTTAAATAGCATCTTGTCATTGAACAGCTTTGTTACATAAACTCTAAGGCCTTGAGCAGTCCCAAAACATATGGTGCAGAAAACTTGGAGTTTCATTTCTCTTCCCCCCATACCCAGCTCCTGGAGAAGTGCAGCTGCCAGGCTGGCCTGGGTCCAGTAAGTCCAGGGCAGCCTCTTCCCAGGCTGAATCAATTGCAAGGTCCACAGTCAGTCCTAGCACTGAGCATGATGCCCAACCAGTGTCCTCCTTTTGTTCAGGAATTTCCCTGGGTATGTCTTGCAGCTATTTAAGTAGCAATGCCAGGACTGATGGCAACTGCTGGACTTCTCAAACTTTCCTTCATCTAGCCAGCCTTGGTGATAAAGCAGCTCATAAAACTATGCCAGATTTATCTGGCTCTGCAATGACATTGTCAAATATACCACTGATGTAAATAAGATTTTGCAGTGCAGAGCATACGGATAATGTCATGACATCAGACTTAAAAGGCCTCGTTTGCTTTGTAAAAAGAAAATTTCAAAGTCTTTCCTGTTCATCCTCCCTAATAAAGATCATAATTAATGGAGTAGGCCCTGAACAATGTAAAAATCTGTCAGACAAATGGAACTTTAAAGCTGAAAAACATTAGCAAGTAAACTCAATTTAATGCAAATTCTGTTTCCAAAACAAAATTCCTCTCGATAACCACATTTCAGCCCATCATATCAGAGTAACTGCAAGAACTTATTTTCATTACTGTAAATAAGCAGCTTTGTCATTTCTGTATTACCTCCTCCGTAGCCCAAAACGGTATTTTATACTTTAAATACATTTTATATAGGTATAAAAAGTATTTGTGTATGTATAAAATGATTTTCATATTGTGTACATCTAGGTACCTACTTATCTGTATATAAAAGCATGCAGTTCCACTATAATTATTAGCTTCAGGATGCCTATTTTTATATTATTTCCAGAGAAATAATTATAAAACCATGGAAACAGTGCAACATCCCAGTCTCATGCATTTCTTATCAGGGAACACAGTCCTTCTTCAACATGAAGATATATTTT
Source organism: Phaethornis superciliosus (assembly GCA_023637945.1). Lineage (NCBI taxonomy): Eukaryota > Metazoa > Chordata > Aves > Apodiformes > Trochilidae > Phaethornis > Phaethornis superciliosus. The sequence continues at coordinate 4,202,654 of JAJQWJ010000011.1, forward strand.
TGGTTGAGGAAGTCCCTGTACTCTTCTTTGCACTGCAAATTTCAAATCACCCTCAATAAATCACCCAGGGTAAGTGTTCTGAGTTGAATTCTCAAGTAGTCCCAGACACTCAATGTCTCTGTACTTGCAAGGCTACAAACCAGATTGTGGTATCACTCAGGTTCCCACCTATATAAAGCATAGAATAAAACTTGTTTTAATGTGTAACCAAACTGAAATGATATTTTATGGCAAAGATCAGGGGCAGGTTTTCCAGAAGACAAAAAGGGAAAATACTTCAACCTCTACTTGATACCTCATGAGGTGATTTACCCAAGGTCATGTAATAAAATGTAGTGGTACAGTCCTCCCACACTCATTGTAACTGTGACCTAAGGGACTTTGTTTCTAGTGCTCATCACTATGTAGTCTGTATTTCAGTCTTAATTTGTCAGGCATAATTACCTTTTATTGCATCAGAGCATAATTTTCTTATCAACTAGCAGTTGTCAATACAAGCATCTTTAGTCTTTTTTTCTTGCCTTAGGCACCCATTTTTTGAGCTTCCTTGAATAGTCCTGTCTAGGTTACATAAACCAACAGTTAAAATATTTTAAAAATCTTACATAAATTTCAGGAATTCTGGAAACAGATTGTTAAAATGCATGACTTTTGATACACAGAAGAATGGGACAAATGAACCATTTTATCAGCTTTCAAGGTAGTCAAGTCTGCTACAGTCTTCAAAAGCATTCAGAAGACTTGTCCACTGTTGTGTGAAATTTTGCTAGTGAAATAATTTCAGTATTGTCTGCCCTCTATTACTCATGTGTTTCCACAGACAGTCCATCAAAATACATGCAATCTGGAAATACATGCACTCTAGATACAAATTTATCAAAATACATGCAGTCTAGAGGTGAGCTCTCTAGATTCATAAATAAAAATTTTACTTGTATTAATCTGGAGCAGAAAAGCAGACAAAGAAGCCACAGGTCCTACAAGGCCCTTCATGCATGGGCCAAACTCTCAAGCATGAATACAGTCACATCAAAAGTGGTAGAGGAATGCATTTTAATCCTGAACAGCATTATGCTTCCTTACAGGGATCACTGAAGATAATGACTAAAAAATCCAGGGTATCACATTGTTCCTAGCTGTTCTTTTAATCTGTGAGCAAAAGAACATTTATCATCTAATGATGATATTTGTCATCTAATTACATACAATTTCAAGAAAAATAAAAATTAAAATAAACCAACACATCACAGGCAATTCATATACCAAGTTGAACAGTGAAAGAACCAGGTTACAAATTAATTCAATTAGAAGAAACTTATTTTAAAACAGATCTGTAGCTCTGCATAAGGTGGATGCTACAGATATCAACATGGCAACCTAGTATGGGTGGGACAGTCTCAAAAACAAATCTCTTTTTATAAGGCTTAATTTAAAAAGTGAGAAGTAATGCAATTTTGTTCTGCTTTCCAGAAGTTAAAATACTCTTCAGAGTACTGAAATGCCAATACAATCTCATGCTTGTCTACAATTAGTTTGAATAGGGATTTTTAAAAGAATGTAATGGATGTAGGTACATGGTTCTTGATAGATTTTACCCCTCAGTGCAGCATGGAGGCAATGCACTCAATAACCATTAGCACAAAATCCTTGTTACTGTCTTACAGAAGTGTGCTCTCATGACCTGGCTGCTCGTTGTGGCAGCTGGATAAGACAGAGGAGAAATAATTTGGAATTTCAAAAGGTTTTCTCTGTCAGAAACGCAGACAAAAATACACACACCCATCTCCTCTAGGTGCTCAGGAGAGCAGAACTGTACCAAGAGCTGGCAACAGAGTTTAGTTCTCTTCTCATTGTGCCAGAGAATGAGAAGATTTCGACTACTGCTCTACCTCAGAAATCAAGTGCATCTTTAGCTGAGGATCTCTCCACCTCAATGAACAGTTTCCTTCCTCAGCTGGTTGTAAAATGCAGGAATACAAAGTCCAGCCATCTAGAACACAAATTCTGACATCTTCAATATATCGTCAACAGACTTGCTAGGAAAATAAGTTTGTTTCTACCTCCTGTTTAGAAGGGGCATCTCACCAAGGTATTTAACTGTGGAGAACCATCCAAAGAATTTTTAGGATTACCTTTATCTTTTAAAATGGATAGCACTAATCTCTTGTGATCTGCCAGACTCAGGAATACACACTGCCTCTCTCAGACCCCTCACACAAGTCTGACTTTTGTAAAAAATAAAGTTCCTGGGGACAGGAGTTGGTTGGTTGTTCCTGTTTTGTTTTGGTTTTCTGCTGAAACCAAAGCAATGTACTTGGTTTCTTTCCTGTAATGATTCCTGTAAGCAAGTAAATACACTCTGCACATTGGGAACTAGCAGCCTACACCAAAATTCAAAAAAATTCAAAACCCCAGCTTTTGGTTCCTGAATGGTACAGACTTTTGACCATGTTTCAGTTCACACCTGAACCTGGAATCTAAGTATTTCTTCTTCTGTTACACCTGAAATGGTTTTCTCTGGGATTAAAATATCATTGGTTTATCCCCTCTCCAAAAGCACCACCTAAAGATTCCTTGGAAAATAACAGGAGTATTAATACAGCAGAGGAGACAAGCAGCTCTGGGAATTGCTTTAGTGTGGGGATGACCATAACTTCCCAAGAGTCCCCTCAACAGCATTTTGGAGGGGGAGTTAGAGCAAGGTATGCAATGAAAGTCTTTAACTACTTCATTTACACTGGATTTCTCATTTCCTGGCAGTTTACTACCTGCCAAAAACCTGGATTGTGGTTAAACCCTGGCACAGGAGTCACAGACTGACTACACCATTTTAAAAGCATGGAGGACTAATACAGATATCTGAAAATTAAAGGTTAATTTAGAGGTTAAATTACCTTTGGGGATCTGACAAGAAGCCTATATGAATTGAAAACTGGATTAGTCTTGAATATAAACATTTACATTACAAACAGAATATTCTGTGCAACTGTTAAAAACTTAAGTATGTGGACACATTCCAGCATGTCCTGCTGGAATGGCATGCCCTAAATGAATTTTTCAAGCTGAAAACCTGAAACATTACAAAAGCATCTCTGAAAATGAAAGTAAACTCCATCTAGATCAAAGATTTTCATACTTTTTCTATTTAAGCACACAAGCACATATCTGTTATGCTGGTCTAAAAGTATAACAAACATTCTAAAATGTTATTTTGCACAGCTGAATATCTTTGAGAAAAAACAGTGGGGAAGTAGAGTAGAATAAGATTGTAGAGGAGACTTGAATGGGATGAGTTCTAAGTATAAATATTTAAGGCAAAATAAAACTAACTTCATGTAACTGTACATTTAGGGTTTGAAATGCATAACCATACTGGAAGAGAATATGGCTTTCCCTGAACAAAACAGAGAAGGAAAAACCTGTTACTCATGTGGAACATTCACCACTTGGAAGTGGTATAGAGGTAACATTTACTATTTGATTTGTCTGTTTATTTGCTATGTGGGCATATAATTTTAATTAATAACTTCTAAATCTGCAAGTACAGCTACTTAAAAGCAGTTTAATGAAGATGTGAAATTCATTGATAAGCAATGGAAACTGGACTAATAAAAATTCTACGGCTCCTGGCAGAGATTAAAGAGTTACAGAATTATCATGGTTAGAGGTTAGATGAAGGCCTCCAAGATCAGTTTCCAGTCAAATCATAAAAATATATATATTTATCACCATGTCCACTAAAACAGTTCCTGAAGTGCCTCATCTACACGTTTTTTAAAATACCTCCAGGGATAGCAACTCCACCACCTCCCTGGGCAGCCCATTCCAATGCATGACTACTCTCAGTAAATATATTCTTCTTAATGTATATTCTAAAGAGATGGTAATGTCCTCAGAGATCAGCTTCTTGTAGTCTTTTGTAGGGCTATTTACATGTAAATAAGTTATTTATAAGCTCATAGATGTTAGGAAGAATCTGATTTCTGGCATATTGTTCCAAATAAAGAGTAGAATTTGTGTTCCTGCATCAAGTTTCTCAGGCTGTTTATTCAATATTGTTACTGTTTGCATTGCACCTCCTGCTGAGATCAATACCTTGTTGTGCTTACACACTGTACAACTGTTCAAACAAAGAAGACCTGATTACACAGTATTTATAATTTAAATAGCAAACATTGCCTTGTGTGGAAAAGGCTAAAATTAGTGTATCACTGGAAAGAAAAAAGAAAAGAATCAGAATCGCCCCAGATATTAAAAGGAAAGGAATTTTAATGAACAATTTGAATTTCTGGATTGCCCCTGCTGGTATTACTAAATTCTTGCTAGATGCTTGATTTGCTTACCCATAAAGTTGTCAGTTCATAAAGACAGAAAATATTTGAGAGCAAACAGAGGAAAGGATGTGGTTCAAATGGATTCAGCTGAAAAGCAGGAGGGTCAGGAAAAGTAGCAAGCACCACAGATTCCTAACCAACAATGCAGGCAGAAGAATTTTGATAAGTTCATATCTGGTTCCTATACTGTCTGCTCACAGGCAGGTAAAACCTTTCTATGATACAGAAGTCAGTAAATGCATTAGAAAATTTGGATGGAAAACTTAGACCTGATAGTGTTTAGAAAGGTCTTTCTTACACATGCTATCTCATGCTATCTCCTTCACAGAATCTCATTAGCTGGAATAAAAGCCAAATAATAAACTTATAATTTATGTTTTTTTAAAAAGCCTGGGGTTTTTTCGTTTTGCTTGCTGCTCATTTTTTCACCCATACCTCTTTGTTTAAAAATTCTGAAAATATAAATTTCCATGCTACAAATGTGGCTAACACAGAGAATAAGCCTTCATTTTATTTTTTTGTCATTTATTTCTTCTGTCCAGATAATAGATACAGTGCAGCCTTCTAAACTAATTTCTGTAAGATAACAGAAAAAAGAGCCAGTATTCCCACTGATAGCTTATTGCTGCCTCAGTTTGTCCTATCCTAAGTCCATAAGGAAAATGATGCAAACTCCTGCTCCCTTTCAGTTAAGGAACCACCACAAAAGTAATAGTTTGAGTGCTGTTGGGCAATCAACCAAAGCACCAAGGACAGACAATTCTTCAAATCCATCAGGATTTCAAACCCTCAGTACAGATTCTTGTTAAAATGCTAAACTATTAAGCTACCCAGTCTACCAAATAAAGCAGGGAGTTTGGGACATTTTTCTCAGAAAAGCTATAGCACAAGAAAAAAAAAATGTCTTTCACAATACTTTCTTTTAAACGTGTTCCTATCCAGCTCCTGTCCATGTTACCTGCTTGCACATGCTTGCCATTTCACCCACCATGAGACCAAGCACAGTCCATATGCTGGGTATAGTGCAATTATCCATAATTCTTCTCTTGGGAGTGTATGTACCATGAATTCTGTTTTTCTGTTCTGAAAAAATCAATAGCTAAAATTTCATCCAAAAAACATTCATATCTTGCAAGGTTCTGAATTGCACGTTGCCACAGGTTTAAAAATGTGTGAGAAACTTCTCAGTAAAACTGTATTTGCCACTGAACGAGTGATTGGAATATAACACAATACAGTCTGACTCTTGTTGTTTCTCTCGTATCTGCCCCCACCTGCTTTTGAAGATGAAATACAGACTTTAAAACTTCCATGCTGTTTATTTGCAGCATAAATCAGTTTTCAGATGAGATAAAGCTTGTGAGTTATCAGTGCTAAACAGGTACTTGAAAAATTTGGGAGGCTCTGCTTTATGAAGCAATGGTTTAGACTAATGGTTCCTATTCTCAAGAGAGTCAATAAAAGGAGCAGGGAGAAACACATTCACAACTCTGAATGTGTTTCTGTCAGGTATGATAACCAGAACTGGAATAAAAAGTCCGGTTTCCAATACATTAGTAAGTACCTGAGAAGCACCACAAACCTCCTATGATGTCCTTTCTCTTCTTAATCCTGTTTAGTTCCATCAACAACAAGGATATCTTAGAGAGAAGGCAAGAAGGTTGTGGAGAGGAAGGGTTTTGAGGGTTTTCTTAAGTCTTGCTTTGGTTTTTTGTGGGTGTTTTGCACAACTGCAAATCTTGGTGTTTCCAATGTAGAAATACAGATGGGCACACAGAACTTAATATGCCTTGTGCATATTCAACCTGACATTGCATTTCCATCCAGAAAGGGACCAAGTACCCAACTGTCTCTTTTCCTAAAAAAATCCTCCAAATTCTTAAATAACAATGAATGGGGAAGCTTCAGTAAAATAAATCCTCCGCACAGACTTTCAGTTTGAGTTGTATCTGAGTTTTGGCAACTTAAGTTTTGGCAGAGCTTAAAAATCAAGGACACAGCCAAACACAGACACCCTGGGGACTAACTCTAGATACCAGTTTAGCATTGCTTTTTTCTTGCTTAGTTTTTCAAGCGCTTTTCTTACTTTATACTTTGTTTTTAATCTGTTTCTTTCCCAAGCTGTATTTGGAAGGAAACTAAGATTATATAAACCCCTTCACTTAAACACAAAGGAATATTCAAACAGATATATCCAAGAAAACACCTCACACCATGAAACTCTTCTGAATTTCGATTGCATTCTTCTTTTCAAAACAGCATCTGTCAAAACCCCCAATGTCTAACACATTTACGAGGCACCATTTATGAAATGATCACAACATTTCTACAGGTGTACAGGATGAGGCAGGCAGACTAAAACCCCAAAAGGACATATTTCCTCAGTTCACCGACTTTTCTTAGCACAGCAACAACCTTTCTGAGACTAAAGTGTTCCCAGCCTTCTCACACCCTGCTTTTAGAGTTGTCAATAGTCCCATTTGCACCTTTTCAGAAGGCAAGGCAGGATGCTGTACAGTGTATTGGATACATGAGGCTGGAGAAGACAACAACAACAACAAAACAAACAAAAAAAAACCACAAAACAAACAAGAAAAAAAAAAACAAAAAAACCACCCACCAAAACTAAATAAACCCATTAGCCCTTACTCTGAAAAATCTGACAACAATGCTGAAAAAGATAATTGAGCTGAAACTGAGTATCAAGGTGATTTATAGCAGCTAAATGACTAATGACTAACATAGATCAGGTGGTTAGGGAACCCAAAAAAGAAGATGGAGTCTGTACAGGATTGAAGCAACTGTACCATACTTTGGTCTTGGTAAAGTACTTCATTACAGTAACATACCCCAGGGAGTAAACCAAGGACAATAAAATCAGCAGAAGTTACATTCAGCTTCAAAACCAGAAGCTGCAGAAAGAAAGGGAAAGCCCTTAAAAGAATTCTATGTTGTATAGGCAAATGAAAATCTTACAGAGGACACTAGACAGAACCAGTACCTATCATCATGTCTGAAGACAGGGTTGAGAAAGGCCAAAAAATCCTAACCTGGCCTTGAAACAAAGCAAGAAAATTTATATATGAGAAGACACCTGCCAAAGACTGAAGTTATATTCAAAGGAAGAAACCAAGAAGCATCAGATCCTGGCAGATTAAATGTAAAAATAAGAATCTGCTCCCCCACCCCTAAAAGTTGAACAACAAGTGAAAGGAAGAAAAAAAGAGTAATTCTTCAAATCCATCAGAAGCAGTAGAAGTGCCAGAAAATCCACAGCATCAAATGATGCTAGGACTATAAATGTAAAATTCTGGAGAGGGCAAGAGTACTGCAAAGATATGAAAGTAATTTTTTTGTATTAGTGTTCACTGCAGAACAAAGTGGAAAGATTTTGGTATCCTCACCCTTCTCTTTCTTAAATTGAAATTACTTTTGAAAACAATACATATATTGGCAATGTAAATGGTAACAGATCGAGAATTAATAATGGTAACTGCCATGAAGCATCACAAAAAATTACAGCTGTTCACCAAGAAATCTAAGAAAACTCAAGGATGAACAATGTTTTTGTCCAGACAGTACTGGTGCATAACATCTTGCTTTTTACTTGGGGGTTGGAAAATAGCAAAACTGACATCAGTTAAAAACAAATCTGAACAAGTTCCTAGGGTCACTGAAGGAAGAAGCTAAATTAGTGGGAACTGTATTAAGGAATAGGTCAAGTGAACATCTGGACAAATGTGATCCACTTTGGAACAGTGACTGTGGTATTTGCAAATTGAAGTCCTTCCTTACAAAGCTTTTGGAGTTTCTTGAAGGGGGTCAGCAAAATTGCACATAGAAATATATTTTTGTAATTGCATATAAAAATATCTGGTTGGTAGTCTTTTGGGATTTCAAAAGACTTTTGAGACTGCTTTCTTAAAAGCATTTAGTAAGAGACTAAGCAACCAGAACTAAAGCAAAAGATCCTGATAAGGATAAATAATTGAAAACAAGACAAATAGAGCAGATAGGAGTAAGTGGTCCTACAATACGTAGGTCTCAAGTCGAGACTGCAGGGACTACTTTATAAAAGTGCTGTTTATCTTTTCTGTGAAAAACAGAGAAAAGGAGTCAAGACATGACATGCTGAAGTTTCTGATCACTTATTTAACATAGTAAGAATGGGGGGCAGCTATACAGAACTCCAAAAGGGTTTATAAGACAAAATAACTCAACAATAGAATGGCAGGTGGTGGAAGGGGCAGTTCTGCATTTCGTGTACCACCTGGAAGCTTTAAACTGCTCTCATTTTCTCATCTTGGAAAGGAAGAATTTTGTGACTTATCATAGACTGTTCTTGCCTCTCCATAACTGTTTCATTAGGGCCACTATCAGGGGTTGCTGGATTAGCTGCACCTTCCATCAGACTTCAGTGGCATTTTATGTAATGGCAAAACTCCCAGATTAAACCCACTACTTCCTATTGTGTCACCAGCGATTCACATCAGCAGATTACCAGTATCATGATTTGATATTTACTAGTAAAAACTAGAAAAGACTAAGGCAAATTTTTTAAGGATATTGCAGGTTAAGAGCAACTAGTAACAAGGGTTTAACTGGAGTGGCAGTGGATCCTACACAGCACATGCTACTGTTCAGAGCACAAAAACCAGCAGACAGCAGCATTTGCAGGCTTAATTGCAAACACACCATTTTCAAAGCAATGGTTTTTGGTATAATATCAAGCTTTGTGTCTGCTATCCCCCAGCCAGCCTGTGCAATTATGTTCTGTAAGACCTAAGGTGTTGGAATTCACAAAGGAAAACAACACTAGCAGCTTGTAGCAATGATTCTGGGGTCTGAAATACACTCAGAATTGTACTAAAATTCACTTTACTAATTCTCCACTGTTATTGTAGTCTTTCTTTCAAGTAGTTGCCGTCTTTTAGCACATATCCAGGGCTTAACTGAAACAGTTTGTTCTCTCACCCAGTAACCCCTTCCTATCCAAGAAGGGGAAAAAGGAGAGAAAGCCCCATGGGTTGCAACATGAACAGATTAAATGAAATAACAACACTAATACAAACACCAACCTAAAATACAAAAGCTTACACTCAGCTGAATCCTCAGGAGCAGAAAACCAAGAAGAAGGAGCTCTGGGAGAAAAAGTCCCAAGCTTCAGCACACCTCCCCCTTTTATAGTGCCTGTGGGGTGAGGGATGTGGGAGCCAGCCTGGGTCAGCTGCCCTGGCTGGAGCTCCCAGCTGACTCAAGGTTACTGATGACCTCTCCTCCATGGCTGGTTTGAGTCTGTGCCAGTGAAATCAGGACATCAATAGTAATGGAGGTGCTTGTCATTAGCATAAATACCCAAGCTAGCCTCTCCACATTCACAGGTGATTTCTCACTGTTAAATGAAAGAGGGAGATGTAGCATTATGCATTTTTGCTGCTTTAAGACTTTAAAAAGCCAAGCTGCGTGTTGTGTCTGTAGAACAAGGACACCTCCAACCTTGACAAGGGTACAAATTCATTTCAAAGTTGTCAGGCAGTGGCCTGTCTGTCAGGAAAGGAATCATTGTGGCTTAGGATCCACCAAAGCCACAAGCATAGAATAAAAAAAAAAAGGACAAGTTCTTGTACTTCATGATTCTCCATGATCCTCCACACAAAGCTCAGCCACAATTTAGCTTCCTGTTGAGGACCAGCTTAGCTCATGTAACATCTTGGGAAGAACACATACCACAAAACATGGGGTCCATATCTGGTCACATCTTCTGCCTTGCTACCCAGCTTCACTGTCTGTGGGTTTTCATGTAGTTTTAGGTTACCACAGATTTCCTCCAGGCTTTGTAGATTTCACTCATCATGCAAGTACCTCTGGTGAGCACATAGCTCCTCCTCCTGAAAACTGCTGGTTTACTACACTGTTGGTACAGGATGAGAACAGTAAAAATTATTTCTGTTTCTACTAATGTACAGTAAAATTTCTCCTTCCTTTCAAAATATTTTTCTCTTCCTATTTCTCCCTTCTTTGAAAGCCCTTCAAAGTATAAGTTACCAAAGCAAAACACTACCAGGAGCCTTTGAACAAGTTATAAGACCTGTTTACCCTTAAAACAGTCTTTGCTGATGACACTGCCATTTTTATTAATCCATTACAGTGCTGGCTGTGATGATGTTACATTAGCTACTGGTCATAAAAATGTTGTGGAAAGAACATGCCTACAAGAAGCTGCAGTTAAATCAACAAAGTCAGCCTGACCCATTACAAAAAGGAGATTCTTGAACAGAATAAAGACAAGGCATGCATATCAGATTGCTCTTCAAGGTGAAACTCATATACACAAACAGCAGCAAACACAGATCTTTCACCTGGCTGCAAAAGATCTTCAGTACCTATCAGTAAACTAACTATGCCAAGCACATAGACTGTCACCTGAACAATCTGTACACTTTGGAGGGCAGGAAAGGTAGAGTTTCTTCTTTCAATCTTCAATGTGTAGGGATAACCTTGTGAATGGTCTAGATTCAGCTCAAGATAGCTTGAAGATACTCTGGGGGAAAGTTTGTACAGACAGTCCAGATCATTTATAACTGTTCCCTGGCAGCAGACAGATCACAAGGAATTAATTGCAATTCTGTCCCTGCTATAGGGACACACCCCTTGGGCATCCCTTATTTATTATTTCAATAGATCAGCAAGGCTGCATCTCCTCACCTTCAGTGCAGCTGAGTAGAATCCAACTCTGTAAATCATCTTGTGAACAATCAGTGGAATAAAAGGGTCACAAATCATTCTGCCTGAGCATCTTCATGTCTTTGCCCGGGCTTCATGAAGTGAGAAACAACAGAGCCATGTTTGGGCTTGTTAGAAGGAAATGCTTTTAATGAGTAGATGTAACCTTGTCTAAATCCTCTCAGTCTCTAATTGTGCCTGCTACTTGTAGAAATCAATCTAAATTTTTGAGGTTGACTACTACTAAATCTCTACCCTAAATTCCTGGAGTGATTTTAGGAATAGAAACCAGCATTCTGGGGCAACATTAGCCTAGAGAGAAATTTAGGCCCAGGTGGATCCTTGATAGTTTCATTTTGATTATTAACCTATCAATAAAGTCAGTGGGCAAAATTCAGAATTATAGGGGTTCATAGACCTTTAAAGTGGCCTTTGCAAATGAATGGCAGTAAGATTTTATTCTAGCAGCTTTCAATGTCCGTTCTCTTAACATCTATGACATGTCCTTGCCATCTTCTAGATCTATGCAGCAAGTAATAGGCTTCTTTATGCTAAAACTGGTTATTTTTGGTCAGAGCTGGCTGTTGAGTGCTCATTACATAATTCTGCCAGTGAATTAAACTCATACAATGCCTGAACAGTTTTGTTACTTGTGTATTATTATCCCAGCACTTAACTCTGTCAAAGAATGAACTTGACTCAGTGTTGTTAGACAAGAATTAAATTGTTCACATGATCTGTATGACACTAAGGATTTGGGGGAATTGTTTGAACATAGCTTGGTTCCTGCCAGTACATAAATACAGCTGTGCACACAGAAATCTGTTTCTAGTGGAGGTTCCTGCAGTAGAAAAGACACATCAAGAGGCAGGGGAAGGCGAAGCTATTCCAAACACTCTGCAAGCTCCCTAATATTATTTCTTTTCTGTTCCACCTCATAAAATGTAGTTGTTGTAGGGGCTAAACAGTTGGTGATCAGCTCGGGTTAATTCTTGGCTCTGAGGTTCTCAGCAGGACTTTGCAATATTTCTTTGAGCTCAACACTTACACTATATAACCTTGGGCTAAAAGCTAAAAAAAAACAAAGCATGAGGCAGCCCGAGTTGTTTCTGGACTCTTGGTGAATCTTCAGTCAACCTGACCACACCTTTCCTTCTGCCCTCAGTGAGGGTAATTGACTCAGTGGTGGTGATTTTCTTACTTTGAGTTCCTGCACACAGAAATCACAAACTGATTTATTTTAGCAATTATAGCCCAACTGTATTCTAAGGTATGTTATTACATGGTTCCTTCATCTTTCATGGACTGACAGCATCCTAATGATCATCAACTTCTTTCCTCAATGCACAATTTAGAAAAACTGCAGATAAGCTGGAAAGTCATTTCCTGAAAGATGTTTTGGAAGAAGACTGCTAGTTTGGTGGAGCTATTTCTATGGAATATTAACATCAACCTGTATTTAATCTTCTAGGACAGCATATCAAGGTAGAAGGAGTATCTCAGGTATGGGAATAGCTTCGTGGTGTCATTTCCCTGTAGCAAACGGTGCAGCAAAACCTATTTATGCCCCAAACTGCAAGGATACAGATATTTTCTTTCACCTGCAGAACAGGCTTGGTTGCTAACTCTGTACTTTCCTCCACTGAGTTAAGCATTTCCAGAGCTTTCGACTTTCTTGCTCCTATCTCACCACATTCTCCAGCCTTTCCACCAGCTCAGCTTTTCTATGAGAATCCTTTAACAACTCCAGTGCCAATAAAGATGCTGCTAATTGCTCGAGGACAGCTTTTGTGCATCTCAGCACTACAGTATTTTAGGCAGCATTTCAATTCACTGCTACTTATCCTGTGTGCTCAGACTTTTGTGACACTTTCCTTCAGAAAATATGAAATGCTTTAAAAGTCATTTAAATGCACCTACAGCGATTTTTGCAGTTGGTAGGCCTAAGAAAAGGAGTTTAAGTGATTTGTCCAAGATGAGTCAGTAAGTACAGCAATAAACAAACCCTGGAGATTTAACACTTTCTTCTCTCTCTAACCACAAGATAAAACCACTGTTATCTCACTAGCCAGTTCTTACTCTTTCAAGATAAATTTATTCCACCAATACATGGTCTCTGAAGTCCCATTTCTGTGATAATACATAGATTTTTCATTAACTCTTGAAAAAATATTTTAATACTACTCTTTATTTTATCCCACTCCAGGCAAAATAACTGGGAAGGAATAATAACTGGATCCTAGCAGCTATGAATCTTTGACATTGTCTTCTTCCAGAACAATATAAGAAATATTCAGGGTGAGATTTTTTCAAAGACTCCTAAAACTTCCAGAAAGTGAAATTTCATCTAAGCCTAACTTTTGGAGGCTCCTTTTCTGTTGAAAGACTGATTACTTCTACAATTATTCTCTTTCCTGAGCCCCAGTCTAATGAAAATTTCTTCAGATATGAACTATTTTAAATAGAAAAATAACTTCTACTGCTTTTAATCTAGATGCAGAGCAGTGTTTCTCTTTTTTAGCAATGTGTCTGGGTAAGTTTGAGATAATATGGCAAGGATAAAAAGCGTCCATAGTTTTGTGTGCATGCTGCAATTAATTTCTGACTCTAATGAGAAAGAGTCCAATACAAAATATGCTACATTTATTTTCTTGCTATGTTCTTTTTTGTATTGCCTTGGAAATGATGTGAATACAAACTTGGTAAAAAATGTTTACAAACTTACATAAATTCACTCAATTCATTATAGTACTTCAGCTATAATACATTTGTCATATTAACTCTGCACAAAACCAATAAAACTGCTACATGAAAAAAGGGTTTAATCTCTATGTAGCTGATAATCAGATGTTGTTCTTCATCTGACAAAGACAAAGTGGAACTGACAGTTTCAAAGATTTAGCATTAGAACACCCAGTGTGGGAGAGAAACCTGTGTAGAAGTCTTCATTTTAAGTCAATACTCATTCTCTTGTCTCTGAGTCAAAGCTTTTTGATATTTTAATACTGAAAATGCTGGGCAACCTGTTCCAGTGTCTCACCACCCTCATAGTTAAGAATTTCTTCCTGATGTTAATCTGAATCTCCCCTCCTCTTGTTAAAAGCCATTACCCCTGGGCTTATCACCCCATGCCCTTGTAAAAAGGTTTGAAGAGGTGATTTGTTTGCCCAGGGAAGCTGTGGCTGCCCCATCCCTGGAAGTGCCTCAGCCCAGGTTGGATGGGGCTTGGAGCAACCTGGGCTGGTGGGAAGTGTCCCTGCCAAGGCAGGAGGGCTGGACTAGATGATCTTTGAGGTCCCTTCCAACCCAAACAATTCAATGATTCTGTGATTAAAAGTCCCTCCCCAGCTTTCTTGTAGCTCCTTTAGGAACTGGAAAGCTTCTATAAGGTCTCCCAGGAGCCTTCTCTTCTCCAGGCTGAACAACAACTCTCTCAGCCTGCCTTCCCTTTATCTACTCTCTTCCTATTAAAAAATTAATAATAAGTTAAGTAATAAATAATAATGATATTATGTAATAAATATATATAATATATATAATAGACATATAATACGATATTAATGATAACCTTTGCTTCTTTAAGACTTCTATAGGTTTTTTGTCTTCATAGTAACACCATTATATAACAACAGCTTCAGTCTGTTTCTTTCCTTTCAAGTTCTCAGCAACCCAAAAATTCATGATTATCTCTCATTAATTTGCACATTTTCTAACACTTTTTTCTTTTTTTTTAAGGCTTTCTTCCAGGAAAAGAGGATGAAGGACACTTATATTTCAGAGGAAGTTACGTTTTTGGCTCCAAATATGTGTTGGTTGATTTCAGCATTCTTAATAAAAGCTTGGTTATGCTCTAGTGGTGATTGTCTTCGAAGAAATAATAATTTCTCAGATCCTACGTTCCAAATGTAAAACCACATTTCCTATGTGAGCATAACAAGTTTCTACCAGCACCCATCTTTGAAAAAAATAATTAAAAAAATTATTTATTGCAACAATATTCACCTCTTTAATGTAACTGGTATCCTAACATTTTACCGATGACAACATCACTTTGTCTCCCATTTCACTTGCAGAATCTGGAAAGGGCAGTGGCTAGATATGCCTCTGGCATGGCCAGTGCTCTGAGGCTGACAAAGACAAAGCAGATTTGGGAATGTTTCCAGTCAATCTGGGCTTCATTGATTGAGGATTCCAGGATGCATCTGGCAGTGAACACTTTGGCACTGGCTGCAGATCAACTATTGCTGGTGGATGGACCTCTTCATCACTGAAGCTGAGCATCTCATAATAACCAGAATTATCTTGCTGTCAACCTCATGATGCTGAGGGAGATTGATGCCCTTTTACTGTTAGGATTTTGCTCCTTCATTGCACTTCTTTTATTGTGTCTGTAGTATGGGAAAGCAGTGAAGATGTTTCCTGATCAGTCAGAGACTGGGGTGGAGTGCTCCCACTATACAATAGGCTTGTGGTCTATAAAGAAAAGGATGTCCAGCAGCAGAAGACATGACATTAAGTTAGCAAATGTAGAAACAAAGAAAGTTTTGGGGACAAAGACAAATGGGGAGTGATAGCAAGGCAGTATTTAACCTTTGATTTTGCAGTTCATAAAATTCCAAGGCATGGCAGAAGTGTGGAGCACGAGTATGACATGCTTCATGGGCCCAGCTTCCATAAAGCTATAGTGTTTCCCAAGTTTTCCATGCCTATGGTATGACAGAAGCTTCAGAAGGAGGCATATCAAAGTGACATAACACTAACTAGGCCTAGTACATTAAAAAGTCAGTTATTCCAGTGTATTACAATGCTAATTCTGGGTATTTTTGTTTTTTAAAATGCAGTAGTCATAGTCAAGATATCCCAGCTGCTTCTTATACTTTTCTCAAGAAATATTTGAAAACCTAATTAAATAATTTTGGGGTGATTCAACAGAAATGTGAACTACTCTGGTAATTTGCCTAATATTTTAGAGTATTGAATACTTTATGATGAGTTTTTGGTTCATAAGAACCAGGCTGGAGTTTTGTTGTGCCTTTTAAACTGTCTGGCTCTTACACTGACCTTTCTAAAAAATAGGAAGACATTAACACCATGCTAGAAAAGCTGGAGCTGTAGATGGCAATTACAAAAGGGAAACATCCACAGTTTGGAGCTAATTCTTATTCAAGATGTGCCTGTGATGCAGTTACTAGGGAATTCTCAATGCCTTCCTAAGCTTTTGCAGCCCCTACAGCCTGACTCCACTGACACAGATCTTTCAGGATGCTTCTCTACTCCTGCTTTAATTGATGTTTAATTGATGGGACTTGGATACTTGGATATAATTTAACATGTAAACGGTGGAACACCTTAGAAAAAGGTTCAGATAAGGTATGATTCACTTTAATTCACTCCTTCCTCCTCCATTCCTTGAGACATCAGCTGCATTTAAAGATTTAGTGTATACAAGGAACAAAGTTAAATTTTACAAGCCAACTTCATCTTGGATGTTTAATGCTATCTCTGTGCCAACATTGTTAACTTCTAACACAGTTTTTTATGCAAATGTATAGTAAATTATTTTTAAAGTATGTTCTGAGCTAGATTTTTGGCACCAATATGCTGTGCTAAATGAAATTCAGTCATGGCAGAAGTTACTGGGAGAAGGAACTGCCTTAAATATGAAATTGTTTGCTCCTTAGGCTGTAGAGCATGATGAAAATTCTCTGACTAGAAAAGCCTTTGAAACAAACCCTGAACCTGTGTGTTCCATGAATCAACCACTCCAAACACTGGGGTTTAAAGTATCACAATTCAATCAATAGATATGTTAATTTAATGAGCATGGCATGAGAAAAAGTCAAACCAAAATCCGTAAGAGTGTATTTTTTTTTATTCAGTTATGACTGATACAACCTTCATTTCCATGGTGTATTTGAACATTGTGTAGTGTCTTTAATGAGGATGTTTCTATTAGAAGAAAAAACATACGTGGAGACCATATGACTTACTAGAGAACCATCCATCCAGCCTTTCTAAGAATACAATAATTTCTAACTCCATGTCACACTAGCATCTTAACCACTGAACTTTCCTTCCTTTACAAATTCAACTTTTGGGAAAGTAGAACAAATAGCCTCCTGGAGCCCTTATTGGATCTCTACAGCATGAAAATCATGTACAACTTCAGACTAATTAGGCTGAAAAGTTCCCATATGTGACCAAAAAGACCTCACTTAAGTCACTAAGAAAATTCATTTACTTAAAAACTCACAGGATCTTAACTTAAAAGCATCTATATCTAGGGATCTCTTAAATCCCACTAAATCAGAGACCTTTAAACACTGCACATCACTTCCAAATATCAGCCATTTTTCTGCAGCTATAAATACTTCAGCTGAAGTTCAACTGCCCAAATTCCCCAGCAGCTGCTTCCAGTCATCCATAATGCAAATCAGACTTAAATCTCACTTGACTGGAAAGTTATTCTATATGGATATAATCACAGCAGGTGAAGACAACTTATTAAATTCATCCCAGATATCCCAAAAAACTTAACACCTCAGCCAGTTGCATTGTCATTCAGTGACAGCAGAGACAAACTGAAAGTAGTTCAATTTACAGACTCAATTTCCTTGGCCAGAAACTGAGGACTGAAATGCAATGAGTCTGATCACTTGATATTTTTTCTTAATATCACACCTTCCAATCTTTTGAGACCAAAAGTGTGGAACTGTATTAGGATGCAAAGGAACAGCCCCAACTACCCTGACCAACTCCAAGGTGAGTGTTGGAGGAAAGCAGAGGACCAGATGGTTCATCACTTGCTGTGTACAGAAAGCTGTATCAGATGAGAAAGTGGATGTATGAAGCCCAACACCCCTCAAAGGGCAGCATGAGTGCATTTATCAATAGAATCTAGGCCCCAATTTAAGACTATCAAAGATTTTAAGAGTGCTGACATCTTATGTCATGCAGCTGGCATTTATTTCTTGTTCTGAGGTCTACTCCAAGAATTTTTTTCTTTCAAAAAATAATCCACAATTCTTAGTTGTCTGTAGAAAATACTGGCTGAGCAGCTGATTGCTTTTATAAAGAAAACCCCTCCTTCTTGCAGTCTGATATTCAAGAAAACCATTGCCTGTATTTGTCTACAATTCCCTTGGCCATGGAAAAATGCATTTTATCTTACAATGGTGTTTTGTAGGTGGAAATTGTAGAGCTCCTTGCCCTTTTTTCAACCAAAACAGCTGAGAAAAGTGATTTTATTGCAACCTTGCTCCGAAAGCAAAATACCTAGAAAGACACAAATTTGAACCATATAAATAGTTTAGTTTTCAAATAGTAGTCAAATAGAAAAGTCTGTTGTTTGTAAATGGATCAAATGGAAAAGTAAGAAAATGTGAAAGAAACAGTAGGATAGATGTCAACAGGGAAGAAATTTCAGTTAGTTGCACTGGTTTCCATGTAGGTTTGTGCAATGAGTTCTAGCAGAAAATAACCTTGATGGCAATTGGTATATCTGAACTCTACCCATCACTTTCTGTTGTTCATCTTCAGGGACAGAGTCAAGCCAAGTCCCCTCTCTCTGCCCTTTTTCCTCTCTTTTGAATTCAAAGTCTCTAATGAAGGGATTGGCTTTGTTCATCTTCCTTCCTCCTAGGCATGTAAAAGTTTTGTTACTGAGATTTCCTTTCTAGGTGATAGTAAGAGATGGTTTTTTCCAAAGACAGTTCATCATGTCTCACGTAGAGGATTAATTGCTAACCTCAGGTGACTATAGGGGGACCCTAGAAGACAAGCACAGTCTGTACACTGACCCACTTGACAGCTAAAAAGAGAAGAATCACACTCTTAGAGGGTACAGCATTTACATGGCTAGAAGTGCTACTTAGTGCACTAATACAAACTCATTCTATTATACAATATCTCTCCAGCCAAGAGCTGGAATGGGCCAGACAAAGATCAGAAGAGTGCCTGGTGCTCTCTCAGAATACATAGGGACATGCAGGGAAACTGAGAAGGAGTCACAGGAAGCCAGGAAAGCTTCATGTCACCCATGTTTGTAGCAAGGACATTGGGGACCTCAAGCGAATCCAACAGACATGGGTGACATGAAGCTTTCCTGGCTTCCTGTGACTTCTTCTCAGTTTCCCTGCATGTTCCACAACTAACAAGGCACAATCATCCTGAAATCCTCTGTGACAGTCATCCATAAAGCTATATTGTCATTTAAAGTGCACTAGGCTTTAACAAACAGCATGGTGGGGAACCAGCCTACCAGCCTACCAATACACCCAGGCAGAAAACAATAATGAGTTTCCTTTCTTTCTCATTATTGCTCACAAAGGAAATCATCCTTTCTTTCTTACTTGCCTTTGGAGTGATGGGGAATATGCTGAAGCTGTTGTACAGTAGCCTAATTACTTATCACAAATCTTTAAAATGAGTTTATACTCATTAATGTGGCATCTGAGATTTGGGCATTAAACCATCAATGACCTTTTTGCTAATCAAAGGCCTCAAAGCTTGTTATTTGTGGAGTATTTCTCCTACAGAGCTTTACATTGACATCACTCTGATCAGACAGGTCAGTTTTTCTTGCAGAATTTGAAAATGCTACAAGTAATCTTACAGCTCTTGTTATTTAGAAGAGTGGTGGGCATACAAACAGGGCTGCTTCTTTATTCTGCTTCTTTATTCTGCACATAGACTCAACTATGTGCTCCATAGATGAGTCCCCTCTACTAACTTTGGGTGCATCTATGCTTCTACTTGGAAGTAACAGCAACAGGTGTAGCTGAGCTTACTGTAATTTAGGTTGTAGGAACAGTGATGCTTCAGAGGACTTGAGGCACAAACTTCAGTGTGGCTGCTAAGGTGTGAATGTAGGGTTCTGAAACACAAGAGTTGAAAAAGAGTTTGTTTCTGAGGCACAGTTAGAAAGTACTAACGCAGGGTAAGAAATTGCTGTACTGCAGTTCTTACCCTGAAGGTTCTCCAGGGTTGTTTTGGTTGGGTTTTTTTTCTCAATGTGTGGGATGCATCTTCATCTAAATCCAACACATTAGTGAATAGACTAAAGACAGTGTTTACATTAACCTGGTATCAGTAATGGTTTTATTTTGACAATATTTAATTAGTTATGAAACTGGAAGTAAACACCAAGCACAGAAACTGGAATGCATAGCTTCATCTGAGTAATAACTGGGGACTGGGCCTGTTTATAACAACACAGTAACACAAATCCACAGCTGCCAGGCTGGTGCACAACAATTATTTTGCTGCAGGCCATATTATTTAGGAAACTTCTGTGTCTAAACTGAAGGAGAATTACTATTAGTTGTTTATAGTTTACAGCTCTTGGCATATCTCTAGGCAATCCCAGTAGTTCCTAGAGGGAACATGGAGATTCCTTGGGTTATTTTTTTCACTGACCCTATAGAACTGTAGAGGCTTTATAATAGGTACTCATTGTGAGTCTTGCACTTTCAGGTCTAGGATGGCTTGTGGTCCTACTGTGGTCTTGTTCCTACTGGAAGAAGATGTTCACTGCTCTCTTTGCATCGTGATGCTTCCTCACCATTCATTTTGCAGCTGGAGCATAAACCAACCCAATTGGTGACCCAGTATGTTTGTCACATACAGAGTGTCAGCAGGATGAGCAGATGGGGAAAGAATGGAGCCCTTGCTGGTGTCTTTCTGCTCTCCTACTCCACTCCTGAGAGCCCCTTTCAGCCACCACTCATCCAGAAGCAACAAAGCTTATGAGAGGGTAGGTGAAAGGACAGAGCAAGGACAGATGGCAGTCTCAACAACTCTGAGTCCTGTAGGAGACTTTGAGAAGTAAGGAAGCAGTGGGAAGGATGTTAAGGGATGCAAAACTGCCTTACTCCCTTATCTCACTTCACAGCATTCCACAAAAGCTGTAGCAACCGCCTTCTCCCTTATCTTAAACTTCTTTTTGAATCAAAGTCCTTCAGAAAGTCACACTGCTTCTTCCATCTCTAGCTTGAAGCAGGTAAGTTGTGTGTTTCTTTGGATGGGTTTTCCATTCTGGAGGCTTAATGTCTGCATCAGTTCCCAGTGAGACCAAAGAAGATTACATTTGCTATTGGAAGCTCAAGAGCATTTGCAGGATAGCTTGGTGCTGCACTGCCAAGGAGAGGTGGTTTGATATGAGCAGTCAGTAGATATGGCCATGAAGAACACTATGTGTTTTAACTTACAAAAAAATTCAGTCAGCAAAGAGAGTATGAGAGGACTGGGACTAGAGGAAGAAAAGTGCAGTAGTATGGAAAGAGAGAAATAATACCAGGGAAGGAGAGGGAAGACCAAAGCCTTGTACTCACTAAAATCAGTGAAATGGAAAAACTCAATCTTCTGATGAAAACAAAAAGTTGAGTTTTTTCCCTCTTGAATTTTTCCATCATAGTCTCAAAATAGCACTCTAAATGGGAAAAAAGGAAAGCTGGTGAAGCTAAACCTCATCTGCAACCTCATCTGCATTCAGCTTCACTAGCTCCTATTTATTCCTCCCAAGTATCTGACATTATAATTTGGAACAAAGATCATTTATATATACATTTTGCAATTGTGTTTTATTTAACAGAAACCTTTAACTGTGTTTGCTGGGCAAAATTCAGTCCAAAAGAAAACCAGCTTCAGAGTGAACTATCTTTAATGATACATCTAACCTCAAATACAAGCTTTAACTCTTGGTCTTATTAACCCCTGAGACTGACTTTTCATTGATTTTCTTCAAGCAGGGTCAAGCTCAAATAACCTTCCTGGGGTGAGCAACCTTAATAAAAGCAACAGAGTTCAGCAGGGTTAAGATACTGTGGCTACAAACTCAGACGAACTCTCATTTGCTCTGTCTTACACTGAGGTTAATTATTGTTAGTTAGTTCACTTTGAAGTCAAAGAACTCCAGCTCTTCCATTGCTTTTAAAAATCTCAAGCAAAACACTATGCTGTGGGTATAAACCAGGTCTTGTTATGTACCCAGCACAGAATTTACACTGTTGGGTGGTGTGTTCCTTTTTCAGTCTATGAGATTACAGGGAGGGGGTCCTGCAAAGGGTGAGTTCAGCAGAAACATAACTTAGATGCATAAAATGACCATGGTGGAAGTTATGTCCCTATTCCTTTACTTACAGAGGATTTAGTGAGGATTCTGCTACAGATCCAATGGCAACAGTTGGATATCAGCAACAATTTTTTTGTTAATTGCCTGCAATACCAACAAGGCATGATCTGTCACTCATGTCTCTGTCTAGTCCTGGAGGACTCTTTTTTCATGGTCTTGGGCCATGATGTCTTGGGAAAATAAGGTCCTGTAGAGCTCTTAATTCCTTTGCCTGACACCACATCTACCAGATGTGTGAAAAATGTTGCCTTATAAGACGACACAAAACAGAATCAATAAGCAAACTTTTTGAAAACAATTAGAATAGCAATAATGACTAAAACAAAATGTATCCTTACAGGGCTTCAAAATACTCTGCAAATTTTATCTCATTAAGTGAGGTAAATGCACAGTGTTCTTAGGCCTCTTTAATGGATTTAGAAAGGGGTTCTTTTTCCCTTGTGCCTATTAATTAACATAATTTTACAAATTAACTTTAATTATACATAGAAATAGAATAAATGTTTTTGCAACATTTTGATTTAAACAAGCGTTTAATTAAGTCTTAGTAAGACCTACCATATGCTTTGCAAATGATAGGCTATTATGAGTGCACCTCCTCTAGAGATTTTCAGCATTGCAGGAAATTGCATTATTTGACATGGGCAGCCTGGTAAGTAAGTGACTCAATATCACAGATGCAATAAATAATTATTATTAAAAACACATTAACACTGTAATAGCTAGGTAGTCATTTTGATGGCTCTTAATAAGCCACTTCAGCTTAAAGTGCATCGAGCAGCACCTCTGAAGTACTGAGGATCTGGTAGGATTGCAACCTCAATGGTGCTCAAAAAGTGTGTTATTCAAGTTACTGTCAATTTTGGAGGCTAGGGGATGGGTCCTTGTCAGTACTTAGCTTGCTCTGTGCCAGCTGTCATGAGGCAATCTGCTGAGTAAGTTTGCTTCAAAGGCTACAATCCTAAAACTTTATTTTATAGGACCAAAAAGGCCACGGGTTCAAAAAGTTGATTTTACTTCCCTGTAATTTAGTCTGGCTCCTCTGAGGTTTCTAAATGGCATTAAAACTTACTTAACAAATGCAGCTGTTCCATTTGTTGGTCCCTGTCCCTGAAGTTCAAAGGTGCTGGGGCCCTTGGAGAATCAGCTGGAATCTTCTCCAATTAATGTGCATTTTCACTGACTAAAGGAATCTCAGTGTCTTAAAGTTTGTATATCTTTCTGGGAGGTAAGTTAGTGTTGCCTCAGGACTATTTCCCATATTTCTGCATGGTTCTCAGTTACAATACTCAGAGGAAAAATTCAGCTTAATGAGGACTAATGAATCACAAAAATTCCTGTTTAATGGAACAAAAAGCTGACCTAGCAGCTTTTTATTTATTTCATTGAAAGGCAAGACAATAAATACTCTCTGGTCATGTGCGTGCAAACTAAATTCTACATGGCTTGGCAAACAGGGACATTTGTGTATGAGATGTATTGCTGTGCTGTTCCTCCCATATGCAGGGCAATTTTCCCTTTCACCTCTTCTGTTACGATGGTGGTTGGATCTCTTGCCCCTCAGGATCACAAAATATGTCAACACATCTGCTGCCCTTGCCCATAACTAGAACCACTGAATTCTGCATGCAATCAATCTCTTCTTATCTGACCTCCATGGAAAGCAGACTTTATCATCAACTCCTTTTCTAAGTTCCTTTCACAGCTGCTGGAGAGAAGCATACACCTTCTCACCAGCTGTGGATACCTGACTTAAATAAGAAAAACTCTGCTCTGGAGACACTTGCCACTTTTCCAGTGGCTGTGTGGAAGGACCCAAACAAGTAGTTGAAATGGAGAAAGGATTTTTAAGAGTAATTTAACACAGTCCCCTCCTTTCTGCCTTTATAAAGCCTTATCAGTGCTTTTCTTCTATTTGACAAAGCATCTTAGCTAGTGTTCCAGTAAAAAGATGATACTGTTAGTCTAAATCATAAATTAAACCCAGTTAATTATTAATTCTAAACCTATTTTTTTTTTCTCTCCTGGCTTTTAATACCAGTCTTCCCTGGTTTTCCAGCTAGATTATTATTTTAAGCACTTAGGAAATAAACACAAACATATACACTACAAATATTTATCTACAGTTGTACCACACAAGGTTTGGAAGAGACCAGAGATAAGTGGTGTGTAATATGAATATGGACCCCAGAGAGACTAGTCAAGGACCTGGCCTTTGGCTCATAAGTTTTCTGGGGTATCTACCATTAGTAAAGGAGATGTAGCAAAAGTAATTTATTAAAAGTTCCATGGCTGAGTTATTCCTTCTCTAGAAGATAAATACACATATAGTGCTGGACATAGGCTGTTGAAAACAGCAAATCATAAACTTGGCTGCTGTGACACATTTGGCAGTGCTCACATAGAGTAGAGCCAGATTCAGAGGGAGAGATGGAAAGAGCAAAATATGCAGGTAAAGACTTTTTGGTTCTCAGAGCTATCCAGGTAATGGATGTATTGAGAAAGCAGTTTTCTGTAATTATCATTCTTGAATAATGGCTTGCAATGAAATAATGAGAATGTAAACTGTATATTGCCATGCATAGAAGAGATCCTGAAAGTTATTTTTAGGATTTTTTTTATTTGATAGTGAAGAAATAAAAATGCCTTAGGATTTTTCAGATGCAGAATTTCTGCAGCCAGCATGGTATTTGGTTACACATCATAACAAGCCAATATTAATAATATATGTAGAACCTTGTTGGCAGATATGCTACAAAGGGAAATACCTGTAATTAAGCATATAGATTTCTTATTTACTACTGCATGGTATTTTTTCTTGTTATCATTAAAATTATATATATATAAAGGAAACTATTGATGTTTTCTTTCTCCAGCCTTTCACTTTAACATGATCTAGTAAATATGTTATTGAGTGTTGGTTTGTGAGTGCACTGTTTTTCTTAAATCTGCCCTGGGGTATTATGGAGAGGAGGAGCTTGTTTTGCCCTTTTTTAACTTGGAGAAGAGAAATTTTATCAGTCAATGGTATATCTACTGAAAATATCCATCTCAAGAAAAATGAGTTGAAACAGAGTAATACAACAGATGACTGCTCACCTAAACACTTATTTCCTTTCCATAGAACACAGTCTTGTACACAACTCATCTTCTGGAAAATCCTTGACTTGTCAGAGGCTGAAAGTCCCTTCAGTGCTTTGAAGCCCTCAACCTCAAAATGGAACCTGATAAATTATCCTCTGGATCACAGGCTTTAGACTGACATCTCACTGATGAAAGTCTGTTCACCCATCCAAGAAAGATGCTACAGAAGTGCATGTGGACAGACACATGGAAGAAAATTGATGTTAAGGACAGAAGTAGAACATTTTCAAGTCAGCTTGATCTAAAGTTCAAATCTTTGGCCTGCTTGCCTTTGTATTAATTTATTTAAAGGATTCTTTGCCCCGTGTTTCTTGATCACAGGATTTTTTTTTTCTTTTTTCTCTTTTATATTTACCTACAGATTACAGTTGTGTGAAGTCAAATCTGTTGTGGGGAAAGAGACACATGTTTTCTTTAAAGCAATCAAGGTGGTGTTAAGTAGATGCCCTCTGTGGACAATCTGAAGTTAGTGATTTCCACAGAAATGTCCAACGTGCCAATAAATGAATGCCTAAGACAACCAAAATGAGACCTCTTCTGTAAGTGAATCCCTTCTCAATGACTGTGGGGATGAGCAGCTAAAAAAAAACTTCAAAATTTCTTCTAGCTTCAGGTTCAGATGAACCTCAGCCAATGTACTGACATGCATAGAGGTGCTTGGTACATGAAATTTACTGGCATACTGAGTCCATTGAACTGGCAGGAGACAGGAGAGCACAGATAAATCAGGACATGTAATTAGAACAGACTGCACTACATCACTTCTTGTTCAGGAACACAGAGATGATAAAGAGTTGAGTGGGACTACAGTGCAATACTTGCCTCTTCATTGCTATCCACAAAGCTTCCAGCAATTCCTGAGTCAGGAAACACTATTTGGCTCAATCCTGACATAATGTCAGGGTGATTCTTTAGTAGATATCATCTCCTTTTCACTTGCTTCTTTGCAAGAAAATGTAAGTGCATAGACAAGGAGCAAGGTGTGGTGCACCTCAGTAAGCCTTCTGGTCTGGCAAGGCATGAGACAGAGCTGTAAAGTGCATTAGGAGTACAGTAGATCCTACAGAAAATCAGTGTTAACATGAAATAGAAAGCAGTTGGAATGCTTAGATGGAGTTGGAATAGTGGAACAGATGAAGAATCATGTTAGACTTTTCGATATTCAACTGGAGGTGCCTCCTGGAGACCTTCTCATCACTGAGGTCCTCATATCCATGGGTGAACAGGAGCACAAGATCTGAACACAAAAGACCATCTGATGAACCATTCCTTCATTCAGTGACTACAGATGGAAGCTAGACAATTATGTTTCTAAAATGTATTGAATAAATGCCTTAAAGTGATTCTGGATACCTTCTTCTCGAATCATGTATGAGAAAAGAGTATTTTTATAAGTTAAAATCATTTTTCCCCTCAGAAATTGTTCTTCCAAGTGACGTGTGTGAGAATTATTTTGTCCTCTGGTGGAGTTTAATGTACCCTAAGGAGAAAGAATGGAAATCTGTTTTTAGGAATTTCTTTTTAAACTGTCACTAAGAAAATAAAAGCGATGCCAGGTTATCCAAGCTTTTTTCTCTGCAAAAAAGGAATAGCAAAGTCTACATTTACTAGCTAAAATCAAAGGCCTGTTTTTCCTCTTCTTTTTAAGATGTTGAACAAATATCTCAAAATATGAAGTCTTGTCTTCTTGTCTGAGACACACAAGGCAGAAAAGATACTGGGAACTTTGAAAGCAAGGTGAGAGTACTTACTTATCCTGAAATAGCTTCTGTCTAAGGTTTGAAGGATGCTGACTTCACATCCTTTTTGGAAGACTACTTTGTTACCTCGACAACATGTACAGTTCTGAAGTTGGTAGAGTAGATTATATCTGATTCTTTCTACATTTATCAAAGTTAAGTGGAAGGTCAAAATCATTAATGTGGTCTTTCCACTAGAACAAAAAAACTGTCTTGCAAAGCAGAGAAACTTAACAGGAGGAGAAGAAAAAACTTTGTAGAAGGGACTGTGCTGGGTCCAAGATTTTGAAGATGAAAAGAAATGAAAGAAAGAAAAGAGGCAGTTTTTGTTTGTGCTGAAATGCATCGAAGGGATGACAGAACTCCCATTCCCAATCCAAATACCAGACTTTTTCCTGTAGGAGTGTGTTGCAAATTCTTCATTTTATTTGCCTACTTTGTAAAATATGACAGAAATGCTGTCTCAAGTAGAAAATCTTAACTGCATTATAACTTTTTCTTTATCTACTGCTTGAGTATGTGGATCAGTCTTGTCTTCTGTTATCTAAACACATCTTCTCTATTTTATTATAGTTTGTTGGCTACACAATTCAAAGTTATTTCAATAATTAGAGACAGACCATGTTTCTTCTCCCTGCTGCCACATATTCCTTTCATATTTTAAATCAATTTGTTTTACAAAGAATCCTCTTTTTCTCCATTAAAAAAAATTGTTTAATGGAATGTAATAGTATTATAATTTTTTTTCGTTAAAAATTTTGATACTTCGTTTTCAGAGATCAGAAAAAAACAGAATTTTTTGTGTTTTTGACAATTCTCGGCTTCATAATAGAAAGACTCTGGAAAAAAAAAAAAGCCTCTCTTCTCAGTTTGTTTCACTCATTCCCTCATACACTCAGTTTAAAACATGCCATGTGCTGACTTACTCTGTCAGCATTCGCTGTCAGCTTTGCCATATCTGTCAGTCAGGGATGATCAAAAGGCAAAAGGCAGTGATTTGGCATTTGGCTTCTGTTTGCCTAGCACAAGCTATGGATACATCTGTTTCTTCCAGTTCTTAGTACAAGCTGCAAATGTGGAGATTTTGGGAGGGACAAATCATTTATTCATTGAAAGTGCAGCTTTTAGACAGGCTAAGAAATTTATGATTTAGGGCTGATATATCCATCTCATTTTGAAGGAAATAAAACTGATGGCGTATTTCAGAAGTGTCAAAACAGTTCACTCACCAAATCAAAAATGCCAATGATTCATAGAGCTCTCATCTGTAACACCTCAAATATTTGGTGTTTTCATTCAGCAAATTCTGACTCTCAAGCACTACATCTAGATCACTGCACAACTAGATTTATTACTTTGCTACATGTGACAAAATGGAGTAGAGTCTTTCATTCCATCCTCCTTCTCCTAATATTAGCAAGTCACAGTAAAAAGGAAAAATGAAATTATCGGAGGGAGATTTTTCAAAAGCACCCAGCATTTTCCTGAGTCATCACCCATGGAACTCTATGATTAAACTCTTGCTGATTTCCATGGCAGCAGTTGTGCTAATTGTAACTACTTCAGGCCATGCCATGCTTAAGTACATCAGTGACACCTATTTTTCTAATTTTTCTAGCACGCTGAGCCAAGAGACTGTATTTCTGTCTGCAATGTATTTCACCAGAGCAGTGCAATAAAATATGCACATATGAATTGTCTTATCTCTAGAATATATGAATTCTCATAAAGTCACCAGATGTTTTGAAGCAAGCACTAGGTTTTAATTGGGACATTTAAACCTGAAAAGGCCAATCTGAAATGATACTGTGCTTATTTATTTCAGCACTTTGGTTATTTGCACTTTGGAAAGAAGGAAATAGAAAGTTTCTTGTCCTGTTTTATATGGGGAAAAAAGGAAGAAAGTGCTCATTCCATTACTAATGCTTGTACTCATCCCATTACTAATTCTTACAAGAAAGATAAAAATAATAAAGAAAAATGAGACTGAAGGATTTCAGTCTGGCACTTTAGTCCTACAGAGAAAAAATTCCAAAGAGAAATCCTCTGTAAACTTAACTACAACACTTATGGTCACAAAGTAATGATATGTTTCATCTTGAGAAGAATATATTTGTATGTTTAAAGTATGAAGATAATTCTTCTCCTGAATGGGCTAGATTGACTATTATCATATTAGCAGAGTGGAATTAAAAATATTAAAACTTCTTTTTAAAAACTGCAACAGCAAAATGATACATTTATATCCACTGGACTGCAAAGCAAGTCACCCATTACTTTAGGATATCTAAAATAACACTTATATTTAGTCATCTGAATCCATCTCCTGGACTCTGTCAGTTTTAATGAGAGCTGAGTCAAATAGCTCAGCTACAGCCATCTGTAAGTGTCTTAACTTTCACCTAATTCCATGTAAGGAGTCTCATCTGTTCTTGAAAACCACAGTCCTGTAGCACCAGGCAACACATAAGTTCAATGTGGATACCATTCAGGAGAATCATTGAACTTGAAAATCACATGAAATAGGGCTTGAAGTGCTCTTGAAAGATGAATGAACCTCTCCTTCCCCTGTCAGGTGGGATCAATTTTTGCCTGGGGTATTTTTCACTGGTATTTAGCCTACTTCTCATTAAAAAACACCAAATGTGAAAATAAATACTCAAGACCTTTTTCTGCACAGAAGTCGGTTGTGATCTGAAGACTTGGTTGACTGACTTCGGGTGCCTTTTTTTCACTCAGACTTGGCAGAGGACCACACAGGGGAGACTGTGGTCACAGGTGAGAGTACTTTGATTTTTTTGAGTGCTTTTTTTTTGTCATGTCACAACACACTGATAAATCAGATCAAGGAGAAATTCCAGGAGCAAGATGGAATAATTTAAAGTTTTTTCATCATGTTACATCACTTGGCTCAATAAGTGGTACAAGGTTCATTTCAATGTGACTCCCATTGTGTCTGTATCCATCTGATCTGACCCCATCCCCTGTTGCCTTTCCAGTGTTGTTGTCTCATCAGAAGGTATTGGGAAAATGCTGCAGAGAAGTGATCCTTCCCCTAATATACAATCTACTTTGGAGTGCTAGAAGAACAAAAGAGTTCATAAATGTCAAACTGACACTATATTGCAGCACAACTAAATAGAAATGGGTCAGCAACTGGCTAGGAAAAAAACATACTTCATGTCCATGCATGGACTGATGGATGGAAGGAAGGTAGGAAGGAAGGATAGATACTGTATATCATATTCACATAACTGTATCTAAAGAAGACTGAATAACACAAAGATAATCTCCAGATGTTCAGAAATAGCAGAATTAAAGCAAGCCACTTTTCCATGCCTTTTCTTTAGCCTTTACTCTTTCCACTATCCTTGTGGATCTCACAATAGTGCCAGGACTAGGCAGGAATAAAACACAGTATTTTTTCCTTGCCTTATTCTCAAAAAACATTAAACTTTCCTTGATGAAATTTCCTCATGGAATTAATTTTGAGGTAGACACCTGGCATGAGATATTTCAGTTCAAACAGTTCACATTTGTCAAAGGTATGAGTGTCTGAAAACAGTTTCCTGTACTGGGAAGTGTCAAGCAACCTTAAATACACAGACCTATTGGCCTGAGATGCATTTTTTTAAAATGAAACAACCATTTCATCACAGGGATTAAAAAATGCCACATATGTTCACTCTAAAAATTCCTTAAAATTTTTCATACAGCTTCAGTGCCTTAGCAATACTTGGTATCAGTCACAAACACAGCTCTTTTCTTCAACTTTATGTGCCTCATAATTATTGAATGTGAAGTGTTTAGTGGACAGAAGTTCCAGATGACTCTGTGCAGGGCAAGAGAAATCTTGAATATGCCTCTTCTTCAGATTAAATTCATCACTCAGTTAATCACTGAAGTGATTTAATTTTTTTTTCAGGTTTTGCTTTCTTGCTTGCTTACCTATCCTCCTGTAAAGGATGACCTACCCAATAAAAAGGACTGAATTCACACACTACTTAAATGCTGGATAATTCATATATTTACAGCTCATTCTCTCTCCTTAGAGTTAAATAATTTTTCAAAGCTCTTGATCTGCCTGAGACATTGCTTATTTTCTGTGAATTAAATAATTTTAAAGCCTGGGAATGTGATATATTTAAGCCAAGAATATCAAAGCACACTCTATCAGGCAATAAATTCTATCATTTCAGAGGTCTTACCTTCTGTACTGACTCAGTCTTGCTTCAACTGAGTTGTCCTTTCCCTCCTAGAGGTTTTGAATGTTATGTGCATATGTAGCTGTTAAAAGCAGAGAAAAACAGAGAGCATCAGGTTGTCAGTGCTGGCTGACACAGCTCTGCAGCAGCTGCAGGAGAACCTGAAGGTAATGATGAGGGTTTCACCTTTTTGAATGTAGGCAGGGCACATTGAAATTTGTAACAATTCCCACAGATCATTTAATGGATGTGTAATTAAGATCGTTTTTTCTATCTCGTATTCACATTTCAGGTTGAGGGCCTCACATATATAAGGTTCACAACCTCAAAATTTAGCAGAATTCACTTTCTGTTACACTCCAGACCTTAGCTGCTGGAACTTCAGGTGTCAACCTCTGTCAGGGATGTTATTCAAGCAGCTTTTATTCTGCATTGATTCATAAGGAGAAGCATAAGGCTGGCTGCTTCTCAGATACCACTTTTTCCTTTACCTTCCTGATATGGCTTTTAGGAATAATTTCCAAAGTGCAGTCTGGTGTAACCTTGTTTTACACAGTGAATATGAGAGAGGCACAGCCCGTGCTGATCTTTGTAGGTCAGCATGTAGATGTTCTGCTCTTCCATACAAGTTTGTATAGCTGAACTTTCTATAAGCATCATATAAATCTTTTCTCTACTTTAAGTCTTTGAAGCAACAGCTGAGTCCTAGTGATAGAAGGGGGAGGAGGGGAAGGAAAGCATAAAAAAGAGATTTTTTCTTTTTTTTTTAAAAGGTAACTATCACGTTTTTACATCAGGGGAAGATTTAAAGTAGAAATTATATGCTGCTCTTGATGGAGAAGGTCAGCCAATGCTATCTAGAGCTTGAAAATAGTTATCATTTTTAATTTATGTAAAACAACCCTGCTGTATAAACTATGCAGGACCTTATTTTATTATTTTTTTTTTGAAACAACACTTCCTGAAATTTATGTTGACAGCTTTCAGACAGAATGATGGAGTGCCCCTTTTTTGATCTGTGGTTAGAAATCATATGCATCCCTCCACCTTACTCTTTTTTTCCACAAAGGGAAGTTTCTTTAACACAGTTATCAGTCAGTGAGAGCTCTGAAGTGCTATTTCATCCAACAATTTGTTGAAGTGATGACAATGGTATCAAACACACAGCTCTTCAGTAACAAACTGAAAAAGATTCATGTCACTGGATTATTAATTGTTTAAGGAAAAGAATTGAAAGCCATTATCATTGACTGCCTTTGCTTCCAAAGTTAATGTTTTTTCCTGTGGAATTATCATTTATTTTTGTTTCATTACTAATTCAAAAGCTGGCAACTTTAACCATCTGCATTATCAAAACTCATTTGTAGAAGTGGTTAATATCATCTTAACATAATTTTTTATAAAGAAACATCAAACAGCAATAAACAAGGTAAAGAAAGAAATAAATTGAATCCTGTGTGCCCCCTGACCAGTCAGTATCATTTTGTGTTTGCCATATGACTTCCATGTAAACATTAGAACCTGAGGTGCAAAACAACAGTTAGAGGCATGGCAGAATTTTGGGCTGTATTTCTTAGGCATTCTGAAAATGTATAAAGTGCTGATTTGTTTTGAAGCATCTCTTAAGAACTGATTGAGGCATAACCTGTGTGAGTTTGTGTCCCAGAGCAATGGCAGTGCTCCAGCTGCCATCGTAGTGATGGAAACAGAGGTTTTGAGCTGGCCAGAACGAGCATGGCCCAAGCCCATTGCCCACATCAGGAAATCCAGGTGTCCATCTGTTGGGATAGAAAGAAAGTAAAAGAAATATATTCCAAATCTGATTATTTTAGGATTGATTATTTTAGAATTAGAGGTAGAAATAGAAGTGTGGAAACATGTAAAAGTTTTACCTTGTAAAGAATGGTATAGAAAACCATGTATTCAAGATTTATTGGTACCTCATTAGGTAGCAAGATAAGGATGGGACTGTGCATACCAGAGTGAGCTAAGTAGAGATAAGAGAAAATTGGCAGTAAAATTCACGTTAATCACCTTGGAAGTTGCCCAACACCAGATGGACATTATCCAAGAGAAAGAGGTGAAAAGGGCACAGTAAGGAAGACTATTTACTTCATCAGAGGAAGACTATTTACTTCATCCTGACGACCACCTAACGACCACCAGAGGGAACCACGCAGGCGCAAAGGGACTGATGCCGTAATCCATCGACGAAGTAATCTACACATGAATATGTATTAAGAAATGTTGTAACCTGATGAATATGTAATTAGACTGTGAAATTTTCAGGGATAAATTACGGCCGCACTGTATGGTTTTTGGGAATCAGATTTGGGTGCGTACCCCTGGTTCCTGGGGCCTCAAATAAAGCACCACATATAACCTCTCCCGAGTGGTTATGTGTTTGTCTCTACGCTAACACATCGACCTGTTCTGTACTGGTTCCCCCTGGATAAAAAGAAATATGGCCTGTGTTTGAAGACTTACCACTGGTTTAGCATTGTTGTTACAGCTACTAAGTAGGTCTGTCCCCCTTTAGCCATTGGTGTGTTGGTATGAAGTTGCTGCCTGACACACTTCTGAGTCTCCAAATGCTTAGAGCTGAGCTTAGTTCTTCAAACATCACTTTTATCCCAGTGCCTTCAGTGGGGTCACTCCCACATGTAAAGATACCTCTGTGTTTCAGAACTGGGTCAAAGGTGGCATATTTTTATCTCAGGGAGGAATATTTTCTTAGTATTGATATTTTCTCACTATTCTAGTGATAAACTGTCCTAAGGTTCCCTTTTTTAAAATTATTTTATTTTATTTTTTTTATTTTATTCAATTTTTGAGCTCGATAGTGTATTTCTTTATTAAAAGAACAGAGAAGCAGCTCCATTTGAATTTCTTTATAGGTCCTTTCAACACACACAAAAAATGGATATGGCTTTGTTGTGGAAGAGAAGGCACATTCTTTATAAGTTTGTTACATCACAGTGGGACTGAAGTGCAGACTTTTCTAAACTTTAAAGTGATGTTTGGGTTCAGCATAAATGTAAAGGTGAGAGCTGCAGATTAAAAGAAATATAAAGGCAGACATGCTATTTTACAAAGAATTTATGCTATTTAAAATAACAAATAGCTCTTCACCTGATGTTAAGATGACTTACAGCTCAGGTAAAAACAGGATTTGGGTGTATAAACTAGATTTAAATGGACTTCAGCAGCTTATTGCCAACATTTTAGTCAAAGCAACAGAGTACCTCTCACTCTTGTGAGCTGTCTGGGGCAGGAATAACTAATTTGGGGAAAGAAAGGACAATTATAGGTCAATTCGGAGGAGAATTTGTTCTCCTTTCCCTGTGGCAGGGATAATTTTAAAACATTATTGATATCTGATTGTTTTACCCAGTGCTGTAAAGATGTTTGTTATTGATATGATTATATGATACACTAATTAGAAAAATCTCACTATTCATTAAATAACTATGGGTCTCTTCCTCAGAAATAAAATGTGACATGACTCCCCAGCATTTTAAGGACAGTCACTTAGCAATTGCTGATTTTAGAAAAGAAAATTAAATAATCATTTGATTCTACCTGTAGTTATATTTTAAATCCAAATGGAATTTCTAAAGTCATTTTTTAATCTGTGTATAAGTATGCATATATAAAAGATGTGTAGGGTAATAGCACATAATTTATTTCCAGCTTTAGTTTAACATTTACAGAGTATTTTTTTCAGTGGCATTTGTGTTAAGTATTATTCTTTAATAATTTATATTTTTATAGTAATTTTGAGTCTCAAAATGAAATCTCAAAGGCTTTTGTATTGGTTTTATCTTTGTTAAAGAAAATAATTTTATGGATAAATGTCTCCATCTAGAGCTGGTTCAGAGTGAAAAAAAAAAAAAAGATTAATATAGCACAATTCTGAATATAGTGTATTTAAAAGCTGACATTACAATAATTATCAAGGCTTCCAAAAAATACACAAATTAAACTTTATTATATCACTAAATATAGGAAACTGTGGTTTATAGTGTCTCAATCATGGTATTGCATTTCTTCTAAGAGATTTGCTGCTGCTTTGGCCTCCCTCTGCATCAGTCTGATCTCCAGACTCAAGAGCACTGCAGACAGGTTTCCCATGTGAATCCATACCCGTTTGAGAAGACAGAAAATGTGAGCTAAATGCTGTTTGCTTCCCAAAGGAAAAGAGCTGATTGAGTTGGGTTAGAGAATTGATCATGACTGAAAGACAGAAAACCCCAACACATCTGCATCTCAGCTCCCTCTCAACAGTCATCTTTAAACAGCTGAAGGTAGGTGAGATGTATTCTGCTCACAGTGAGCCCCTTTATGAGCCCATTGCTAACCAGAAACAAAACTATTTTGTGTGTGGGAAGATAGGAGCTAAGAAGGAGCAAAGCCAAGTCCCAAGAAGTGTTCAATCCAGAGGAACATGTGAGTGCCCTTAGAAAACCACTCTTCAAACACTGCATAGAGATGGTGTTTTGACCACCACAGGTCTCCAGGGTGGAGATTTGTTCCTGGTAGTTGGAGATACCCCTGTTGTCTCCAAATTAGCAATAGGACACATTACAAATGCCATGTAGAAATAATAAATTGAGCTTTGGAAACCAGAGCACTCTCAACACACTTCTGTTCCTGCTTCATTCAGCTTCCTCTAAGCTGCTCTGGTTAAGTCAGGAAGGTGCTGGCATGGCTTGCTCAGCTCTCTAATGGCATGATATCAACATAGGGTAAAGGCAAATGAGGTTTTTTTCCCTGCCTTAATGTCTGAGGGTGGATGGTTGCAATTGATTCTGTATCAGATAATAAGGCTGCATTACATTGCTGATGTGGAATGGATTAAAAGCTGACCTCAAAAAGTCACCCAGATACCTTTTTCTATCCTTTTAAACCTCTTCAACTGATCTACTTGTGCCCATTCACATGCTTTCTTCTTCAACAACATCAACTCTGCTGTCCAGATTTTATGCAGACCCTTCATCTTCTTTTATTATAGAACAGGTGGAATACCTGGGTACACTGCTGACATTTGTCTTGATATTTCTTTTCCTTTTCTCGGGATCCTTCATCATTCTTCTTGGAAGATGACATTTTCACAGGCAATTCTATGCATCAGTTGATGCATTCAGAAGATTTTCATATAGCTACAAGGATCTGATATTATAAAAGGCCATTCTTTACATTTAGATAATAATAGGAAGATAGGAGGGGTTTAAATAATCCTGAAAGCATTTCAGATTTCTCATTTCTTTTCCCTCAAATTTCCACTGTCTTAGTGTTGTCCTACAGCCCAGACACTGGAGGTAGCTTGTGGTGACCATTGGTTGCAGTGGAAAAACTACAACATGAAGGTCTGGTGGAGCTGGCAGTGATACCACCCATGGTTTACTGGCAACATATAATCTTAGTTATGTGACTATTGTCAGGGGATAGGAGGAAGGGAGGCCTCTAATTTTCAGCTAATTAATGCAACTGTTCTTCAATAATTAATGGAATTATGCAAAGAAACATGACTGTTAATTCAGTAAGAGCTGAGTTTTACAAGCAAAAGCAGTGAAATACCATAAAATTTCTCATACTTTGTACTATAAGTACTCAGTAATGTTAAGTTCTTTAAAACAGTGAATAAATCAAAAATGTGTTAATACTTTCAGCTTTCACCTGACTGTGGAAAGAGTGTTTTTCAGTTCCTGGAATAATAGCTCAGATTGTTCTTTTTCACAAAATGAATGGCTATGAGAAATATTGCCTTAAGCTATGAACTTGTTTCTCAGACAGCTAATTTTCAGAGTGCCCTTACAAAGCTTTTTTTTTTTTTTTTTTTTACAAAAAAGTGAAGTGTATACTCTCTAGGTTAACACCATGCTATTAAAACTTTAAGAGAGGGCGCTGAGTCTGATTCAGAAGCAGAGGATGAAATGGTGCAACTGTAGTGATGTGAAAAATATCAAACAGCAACTTCCTTTAGACACCAGTGGTTAAGGCATCAGAAAGCAACTCAGAACAGGACTCAGATCTGATAATGAAATCCCCTCAGACCTCCAGCTAGGTACTAAATTCTTCTGCATCTCAGCTGCTCTGATTTAACAAATGAATACATCTCAGCTGCTTGTAGCACACTCTTAACTGGACATAAATGGGATTCACACAAATTACTTTTGCCTCTGTGAACCCTTTACTTAATTCCATTCCTACTAAAAGTTGAACCCTTGTCAGGCCTGTTCTGATGGACATTTCATGCTAAACAAAAATATATTTGGTTGCAACAATTGCCTGTTTAGCTTAGGTTGTGAATGGGAGCTGTCTGCTCAGACAATACAAAAAAATCTGGGTGCTTTCCTCCAAGAGGCTTTTAGCATGATCTTTTAAGCTGACCTGAATTTTCAGAATATGCATCTCCTAATAGCTTCCTTGCTGTTATAGTTGTTTAGAAGAAACATCTGTTGAGCCAGAAGAAAATGTGTCTAGCCTTTCACTTAGATCATTTAATGTCTACATTATTTTAATGTATCTTTTAACATCCTTTCTTCTGTATCAGTTTAAAGATTGACAGCCTAGAGACAAAAATCCTTTATTATTAAGTGCAGCCTTAGAAATCCAATATAGACAGGAAACATTCTGTTTCACCCAGTGTTAATATCTGTTAATAACTTTTTCCAGTCTTACTCTGGACTTCACTGTATTGTCTCAAATCCTCTAGAGAACCTGCCCAAATCAACTCCCCAAGGTTTGCATTCAATGTGCAAGGAATATGCTTGTAGCTGGTGGAGTAGGGACAAGCTTTGTATTTTCAGGTGAGTGCAGGGTGCAGTGATAAATGTCTTGTGATCAATTCAGAGTAAAAATATCATCCCCTAATTAAATCCCTGGTAAATGTTACATCCTTGGGCTAAATCCCCTCTGTTCTTTTCAGCTCTATCTTGTTGAGAGGGACTGTCCTAATGGGAAAGAGGGACAAGTGACAGGTTTGCTTGTAATTAAAAGGGATACTCGAGCTCTGCCTCAAATACTTTTTCCACCACTGCTCCACTGAGTGCTTTCTTCTGATGCCATCAAGGACATCACAGCACATCTTCACCGTGGTGATGTCTACCCCTTGCTCAAACACTCTTATGAATATCTCTTTTCAGACAGTAACTTTCTCATGGATTTGCTTTGCATTTTCTGTGGTTGCTGCAGAGCTTTATCACTCATGTTGGAATTCAGAATTTATCCCCCAGTACCTGAGGCCTTTCTTTTGCATCTCCTATCACCTTTTCTGTCAGATCCTTAGCTTCTGTCCCAGAGTTCAATTAAAAATTAACAATCATCCTTTGACACTGAGTTCCTCTGCCACTCTGCTGCTGCTGCAGTGCTCTCCATGGCTCCTATAAAAATCCAAACATTAACTTGCAGAACTTTATCAACGTCCTGGTCCTCTGCCACCTCACTTGCTCACCACCTTCTCTGCTGGCTGGTAGGAAAACCCCCAAGTTTCCCAGTCATCTGGGTTGTTACATACTTTGCCTGAGGATTTCCCTGCACTTTGGATATTGGTCTGTATTAAAACTGAGATCCACAGCTCCTCTTCTGGGGACACTAAGGACCTGGGATTCAGGTTTCCCAAGCTTCCCAGGCACCTGGCTGCTCCTGGTCCACAGGTAGCAACGCTCCTACTCCATGAGGGGGATGATGTTCACTGTTTTCCCCTTCTTCCCAGGGGACAAGGCAGCATGGGAAAGGCAGCAGGCTCTTGGGAAGCAATCCAAAAACCACATTGT
Source organism: Phaethornis superciliosus (assembly GCA_023637945.1). Classification (NCBI taxonomy): domain Eukaryota; kingdom Metazoa; phylum Chordata; class Aves; order Apodiformes; family Trochilidae; genus Phaethornis; species Phaethornis superciliosus. Next base: position 4,241,708 of record JAJQWJ010000011.1, read on the forward strand.
GTTTCTGTCCAGTAGAACTCATCCATTTTCCATCACTTGAATAGAGTAATATATATAGGAGTATAAGTTTCCTTCCTCCCCTCACCTGTTGAGACTCCTAACCCCATATTTAAATGCTGTGTTTGGGTGTGCTTATGGGGAATACAACAGTGAGATGATTTTGAAATGACTTGGCACTGATAGCTGATGCATGATTCTCTGCCATCTCTTCATCAACAACTTCACCTTCCAGGTTGTGTGCCAATCCCTTGCAAGTGTGGAGACACATGCTATGGTCAAAATACTACTGTCTCTGAGCTGTATTTCTTCAACCTGCTCTGGCTCCACTACTATATCAGACTGTTTTGAGTGTTTCTTCATTCAACACTCAGGAAAAACTTCTGATAATATAATCCCTCCAGCAGAAACCCCTCACTTTGGAAGCTCTCATTTTCTAAAGTAATAAAGATTAAATCCTTCAGATTCCTGAAGAGGGACAGACAGGTTCCCATGGTATCACTGAATTAATGCCAAAAAAGTAGCGGTTTCATGGAGGAAGGAGCCTAATAGGCATCTCTACAAATGTGGACTCAAGATATCATAGAGTGGTTTGGGTTGGAACAGATGTTTCAAGGTTGTCTTGTCCAACCTCCCTCTAGTAACCAAGGACATCTGCAACCAGATCAGGTCACTGGGATTGCTTTGCCTAAGGCAGATCCTTTTACCTGGGTAGGTATATAGTATTTGTCTCCAAAACTGTTAAGCTAATTTATTAAAGTGCAGGGTTTTTGCTCCCAAGAAATGTATTCTAGGAGGTTGTGCTGTTCTGAATTCCATCTTCTGGTGGGCTCTGTGTAAATCAGCAGCTACAAAATTTTCAACTCATTTTGTCTGTCCAAGTGAATATTTGCCACAAATGTGAGGTGAACTGCACAGAACAAGGCTTTAAAGAACAGTCCTTCTAAAATAAAATTTTTACATTCAACACAGGATAACATAACTCTGCCTGTGTTTTATAGAGGAAAGGATTCTGTGCTGAGCTTTATAACAGCTCATTAAATGAGACAACCAGGTACCCAAGGAAATGGGATTGAAAATAGAGATTTCTTGGAGAAATTCTGCAAGAGGCACAAGGGGGTATCTGCTGTACAGCTTCAGTATTCAAAGGACTCATTAGTACAGCACAGGCTGCCTTGCAGTTCACAGCCAGAAAATATGACCATACATCAGTAGACATTTTAATGATGTTAATGGGCTTATTATTATTTTTAAAGTAACTATGATAATGTAATAACAGTAAAGTATTTTCAAAGACAACTGTTCAGGGTGGCTGTCAGGACCATAATCTCACCTGTGCTTTAAGAAAAAAATGATTCATACTAATGAAAAACTATCCCAGGGGTGTACGAGTGAAATCTCAATATAAAAAGCAAATTACACAGTTAATAGGCTTGATGTTCATTTTGCTAGAATGTACTCAGCCCAAGATAGTGCTACCACAGAACAGTCTGCCATAAAAGGAACTTATGTAAACACAGATAAAAAAAAAAGGATGTCTGCATTTGTTTCCACAGTTTCCTTTCAAATCTTTATTTGTCATCCTATCTCTCCTGAGTATGGTCATTTCTCAGATAATAAAGAAGCACAATTTAGGTGTGAAGATTTAAGGATCCTTACTACCTTCAGGCATCAGCTTCTTGGAAGAGATTACTAATTAGATCATTTGGAGCCCTTCACAGGTTTCATCTCTAAGGGACAATTTCTTTCATCACACTTATGTGATTTTTTTTTTTTTTTCTATTTTAAACCACACTGAGGTCATCTGTACAATGAATACTTCTGATCTGTTACATCAGGTAACATTTTGCATAGATCTGGCATTTGAATTTCAATGAGGTACATTAAAAACACACCAGCTGATATTCAGGCTGGGCTCTACACTTCTGTGCTTGATCCTTCAGTTTATCTATGCTGTAACTCCTTCACAGCCCAGAGCTATGTGTGCAGAGAGTTAAGAAGGAGAGAATTCCACACAAAGACTCTCAGAAATACCCAAAGGAAATACCAAGAGCCACAGAAAAAATTAATTCTGAGAACATTGTCTTAATAACATCCAGTTACTTCACAGGACTGTGTTACTGCTGTGAGCTACCCCCATCAGATCACCCAGTGGATAGAAGAAGGTCTAAGCATGCTTTTCTTCACAAACATAAACAAAAATAAAAATACAATAATTGTTTCACCTGATTGCAGTTTTCTACTGAGTGACATAAATGGTGTTGTCATTTCTTTCAGTAGGTCATAATTGCACTGTATCTCATGTGAAATTAAAATGTTGACTGCCATGTCAAGGGTGGTGCATTCATGAAAAAAAAATTAAAATGCTATCTATTACATTTCCAGATAGAAAGATGACACATTCCTGCTTCTGCAGTTCAATCCTGTTACTGTATACATGCTCTGTATATTTTTTTTCTTCATCCGTTAGCATTAAAAGGAGAAATTTTCACATACGAGAGTTTTAATTAAAAAGGAAAAACATCATTTGGTCTTTGATCCCAGAACTGTCTTGGACAAGATGGACATGACTTAGGGTCAGGCCCTCACACCTTGAAGAAACCATTATAGCTCCATAGAAAGCTAAACCATTTCCCTAAATTAGGGGATCAGTTCCCAGTGGCTTACATGGAAGCTGGAACAGAGTCAGGTTTCAGAGTGGGGGAGATAAAAAATGCACCAAAATCACCACTTCTGCTTTTGGACCTTGTGCCATGCTCAAGCTTCTGTCGCCATCTGAAGACATGAGGCTGGCAGCCCCTCAAGAGCATCCTGAAATCAATTCAAGTTTTGCCTCTGGCTTCAGAAACCTCAGTCCCAAAACCAACTATGCACCAATTTAAATATTTATTGTTCACCATCTGGGCTTGGCAGCAAAGGCCACTTCTCTTAATTCCTGTTATTCCTGATGGGGAGAAGTGGTGTGATGGGCATGATAAGTGTGGGGAAGGAAAGACCCACTGTGGCCCAGAATTCCCATGGTATGAAAATGAGAAGCAAGCCCTGAGTGTTGTGCTCACCTCTGTGTCAGAGTTGTGCCCAACTCCAATTGTCTCAGTTTATCGAAAATGAAATATTTGCAGTGTTTGTGGGGGTTTTTTTCTTAAGTAAAACACTCAGCCAACTGAATGTTTCCTTATTACTTGTGGAATTGTTTAGGTATTACCAAAAATATAAGCTAAAGATACAGGGTGAAGAAAATCACACGAATAGTACATAAATTACTGAAAACCACCATGAATAATTCAACAGTGGGAATCAAGGGTTTCTTAAAACTTGTTTCTTTTTTTCACAAAGGGGAAAAAATGAGTTTCATATGAACAACACCTACCTACAACTACAACAGCAGTGTGTTATTTTAAAGACAAGAAATGACAGCTGTTGAGACTGGCAGGTAAGACTGGGAAAAAGTGCTCTGAATTCAAATAGGGTGCTGAAGAAAGCTGAATGTTAACATAATGAGAAAAAAAAGATAACCATGGTACAGCAAATACTCATACTGGCTTAATCCACTGCACCCAATTAAGTACAGCTAAGATTTCACAGGCAAAATAATTCTATAATAAGCTCTTGTTAGTAAGCTGATTAGTGAGTTGGAAATTGTTTCCTGGTCAGATGACCCTTACATGGAACACTCTCACAATCTATAGATGTGGACTTCAATCTGGTAAGTCTTGATCCAGGTGAATTTATTTTCCAACTACTGTCTGCTGGAGCTGGGAAGAAAGTTCTGGGGGAACCACATCCTGGCTCGGGTTGGAAACTTCTGAGAAAACTTTCTCTTAGAGGAGCCTCACTTGAAAATCTCACTACGTGTTGTTGTAGCCATAACATGGTATTTTCCCTAATAATAACACACACTGCTGCTGCACAAGCTCAGTATTTCATGGATCTGAATGCTATTCTGCTGGAAATTTGTCCAATTTAAGGGCAGCAGCAGTGATGTTAAAAGAAACCTCAGAGTTTCCTGTGCAAGTCACCAGCCCATGGTGCTAAATGTTGTATGCAAGGAACAAAAAAAAGATTCCTAGTTCCAGAGATGTTATGGCTATAACATTTGTTTGCAAAATAGCAAAGTAAATGAAAAACAGGTAGCAAACAGGGTGATTATTCTTCCAGCATCCTAGGTGTAAGAGCCTATCTCCTGCCTTCTTACTAATATCCATCCTCCACTGCTCAAATCCTTACATATCTCACTCTGTGCTGTGCTGATTACACAGTGAAGCCTTGCTAAATGTTAAGATGCTAAGAACAAAAATAGATTTAATCTGAAATTAATTGCATTTAAAAAAAAATATTTTCAGCATCTTTTATTTAATTGAGAGCAGATTAAACCAGGTATTATTAAGGAATAAAATGCTCGTTGTAGGCCACAAGAAACCTAATTTCTTTCTCTCATTTGTGTACAACTAATGAATAAAATTAAAGAGCCTACCATGTTATTATTATTCAAATCTGCTTGAGAAAGATGTTAAGATTAGAGATGACAGACAAGATAGAACCATCGGTCTTTTCTGGTCACCCAAATTTAATTAAAATAAACCTGACCTGTTACCTGCCACCCAAAGTGTCCTGTGGAAACAGGACTCTAATGGTATCTCAGACAAACAGGCTTGTCTTGATAAAGTCCTCAGGGTTAATTAAAAAGCAACTTATTCTTTGAAGAGTGCCACATTAGAGATGGTTACTTTTCCCCTCATCCTTATGACATATTTTCTGAATATGTAACATAAGATTTTATAACTAAACAAGAAAGCCAATATTTGTATCAAAGCGAGCAAAGCTTTTGCTTAGCATGGGCAAGAGAATGACATCTCTCAAGGTGCTCAGAGCAGGGAAGGGTCAGAAAACTCCATCATTTTAAGGCAGAAACTTATGGAAACATGAGCATGCTGGCTTCAAACAGGTTGGAGCAACCTGGATCTCAGTGTGAGATATATGCTGATCCTGGAAGTCTTCCTAGTGCCTTTTTGAGTTCCCAGACAGTATAGCAATCCATGGGCACAAAATAAAGGCAGAAGGGCATGGCTCTTGTTGTGGAAAGTGCCCACACCTTTTAGAAATGTTTGGTAAACCATGCAGGTGATGGGGAAGTGGCTTTACATTCCTTGTAGGCATCCTTGGCAGGACCCAGAACAGCTTTACTCTGGAAGCATCTCTATGTGTTCATCGAAATCATCCTCTGTTCTGGACAGGATAAGGACTTTTAAACCACCCCTGACAAGTGTCTGTTAAAGTTAATTAAAAAGACCTCAGTAAGATTACACAGCAACCATCTGAGAAGCCTGATTTTGCGCTGCATCACCACTGTTGTTTGGAAGGGTTCCTGAATATTCTCTGAACCTCTCCTCACACCTTTTTGCTGCAATGTAATCCTAATACTTTTCTTCCTATCCTGAGCTGGACAAAGGATAAACTCATCTGCTTTGTATTTTAAGGTACACACTGGAAGGTTTTAGTTCTGACTACTATACAAGGTAGGATCTAAGTCCTTGCCAGCTTACAATAGCTTCAAGAATCCTCTATAAATGATATTTAGTAGAGATCTTGTTCCAGTTTTTAAGTGAGACACAAAAAGCTGGATTCAGTGGTGTAGTTGCAGTCACTCTGGTGCTGCTTGAAGGAGAGTTCACAGCAAGGTTCAGAAACAGTAACATCCAAGACCTGACATGAGGTCCTCCTATGAACACATTCTAGAATAAGATATGATATTTGTATTGTTGGTCACAACTATTACCTGAACTTTCATAAATGAGTTGTCTTTCCCTTACACCACTAGGTAATCCAAATGTGCGTGGAATTCACTATTGGAGGACACCTTAAGGACCACTTAATTTTTAATATGTTTATATGTTTATCAAGAATATCTATATCTGTTAATAGTAAGAAAACTCATGTTCTAATTTTAAGGACAAGACACTTCTTATCTGGCTAGCATGGAGGTGTTTTCATCTTAGAGATAGCACAACAAAAATAGATGTGTTTATTGATTCAAGTGTTTAATCCTGTAATTTTTAAAGTTCTTTGAGAGGTGTATTCAGGTTTCTGCAATGGATTTGATACTCAGAACTTGTGTCATTATGGCTGCTTTTTGGAAACCATCATTATCTTTCAAAAAAATATGTATAAGTCCTATCTTCATATGGCTGATGATATTCAATTGAAACTAGATTCAGCACCTCAAGAAAACTTCATGAATCAAACTTTCTGTAATTCTAACCTGCTGCTTTCTCATTAAATTTTAGAAATCTGATAGTGTGAGTGAAAGAGACATCCTTACCACTGAGCAGGTCAATGATGCACATGAACTTCATTCATAACAAAGCCATGGTCTAATGAAAAGGAACTGAACTAGAGATTATTCTTTTTCAGTGGATACTTGTGGTAGTCATGACAATTATTCATGCCAAAGGGACACCAGGTTTTTATTATTGCCTTATTTAATTAATCTTATATCATCTAAGGGGAAATCTCAAAGTTCAGTGGAAGTAGAGGATGCTGTTTATAATGGGCCAGCCTGAAGGGAGAACTATTCATCTTCACTGTTATGCAACTCATGAGTAATTTGTCATACTTGGCGTTGCAATTTTTTTTCCTTTTTGTTGTTTAATCAAGTTTCAACTAAATATAACCTTTTTTTTTTTTTTTTTTGTAAACCCAAAACTGTTTTGCAATGATAAGCACCCTAAAAACATACAGTAAAATGTGATCAACCTCCTGAGGTGAACAGCTTATATTTTAGACAGAGAAGTCTTCACAAACCTCTTTTCCTAAAGGAAGGTAAAACCAGAATGCCAGCTGAGTAGGAGGCAGGCATTTTGACCAAGCACCTCTTGTCCTCTCTGACTTGATGCTATCTGTCATATCAGAGCTAAGGGTTCCAATTAAGCTAACATTTCCAGGTCCCAATTTATTAGCCTCCTGTGGGGATTTTTATACATATTATTTCTAAGCCTATGGGAACATTGGACAGCAGGTCTAAATCACCTCAACCTGATAACCCCACACCAAGAATAATGTGAAGTTTCATTTCCAGGCAAAAAATAAAACTGCTTCTCCTTTCCCTGCTGACTTGTACAAGTCACTTATTCCTTTACACACCTTTAGTCCCTGCTCACATATTTTCCCCTTGGTTCTTTTGCCAGGAAGACTCTGTTGAAACAAAAGTCACTCCACTGAAGGTCTCCACATAGAGGTCTGGATTTATCTTTGGCATTGATATAGTTAGTTTTTTCAAAATCCTCCATTTTAGATTTATATTCAATCTTAAATCTTCTGCATATCTTTATCTCCATTGTTGAAAAAAACAATTTAAAATTATAGATTACTAAGAAAAGTACAAAAAGGCTCTTAAAAGCAAGTTTTTTGTCATCAGTTGTCAGCCTGCATTCCAATATTAAAAGTTCTGTTGGAAACTCAGAGATGATTTCATACACATGAAATCATCACTGTTTTATGCTACAAGTCTGAGAAGAAATTGGTGAGAAAAGGCAAAGCCCCAGTTAACCTCTCAAATTACTTTTTTTTTTTTTTGGGGGGGGGGGGAGGGGGAGGTTAGTGGTGTTTAAACTGTTTTTAAATAGAATTGAGAAAATATACTTTGAAGGAATCTAGGTGGAAGAAAAGTAGCAAATAATTCAACACTAGGGAAAAAGAAGAAGCTGTAGAAAGTCCTGAGGGCATTTTGTTATGGAGCAGCTGTCTGTCTCAAAGGTGAACAGCACACAAGAGATGCAAATAAAACAACTGGCAAATAGCCCTTCCTATTTACAGGTTTTACCATCTGATGAACACTGTAATAGGCTCTGCATAAAAGTGAGTATTTCTTTCATGGAATATATCCTGTAATACCTCTGCTATTTCTGCCAAGGACCATGCTGTCATCTCAGATACTTCACATTTGATCAACAGAAAGGAATATCCACTTTAGATGGGTGATAACCTAACATAGAGTCTAATCACATCCATCAAATACACAGGGAAAGAGATTCAAAGTCAAATCTCCATCTCAGTGCTTTGTGGCTTTTTATTCATCAAATTTGTTGAATCAAATAAAGATGACTCAGCATACTTACAGGACATTAGTTGCCTCCTCACTATGCTTCTATGTGATACTAAAGATCTGCCACAACACCTCTGTTCAGCCCATTAGGTTTTTTCAGGTGTAAAAATGGTAAAAATCCATTTCATTTAAAAAAATGTTGAAAGCAAAAATGAGAGAATGGGAGCATGAATTCCTCACTTATTATGATCCACCAAAGTCATCAGGAAGTCCCATCCAGGCAGCAATAGCCATCCATGTCATCCTGAGATGAACAGTGAGGGAGAACCAACTTTGTAATTTTCTGTGTCAGAAGGAGGTGTCCTTTTCTCTTCTTCAATATATTCTAAGCTTTCTTCTGTCCCAACAAATCCTAGAGAAACAAAACTTGCTCTCTTTCATTGGAAGTGCTGGTACTTCTGGTGATGTCAGGGAGAAGGTCAGTGAGGTTAAGACACAAAGAACCAAGCTAGGTAAAAAAATCTAGTCCTAAGTAACTTGCACTAAAAATATTTCTTCTATTTTTTTATTCTATTCTACCTGGGGGGAAACAAATAGAACAACAGAGAGGAAATCCAAAATAGTAATATAAATAAGAAAAAAAAAATCCAAATGAAAACTACACTTTTTGTTGTTTGTTTGTTTTAAAGGGAGGTGGAAGAAAAAAACAGCTGAAAATCTGAAAAATTGCCTTGAATCATTTTGTTCCATGGAGAACATACATTGTTTTTTTTAACAAGCACAGCTTTACACTTTTAAAAGTCTGTATATGCTTAAGCTTCTCAGAAGAAGAAAAAAGAAACTGAGTTTATGAGAAAGACTCAGTTGAAATCCAGATGGCTTCTGCAGCAGTGAATAGATTGAAAACTGCTGGGAGTGAACAGCCCTATAGATTAGGCAAGGAGTTTGAGAGATCTTCTGAAAGAACACAACAACAGCCATGATTCAAAACACTAAGAGGGTTTTTATAACAACATATAATTGACTGAAATATACCATGATTTATTTTGTGATGCCTTATAGTTAGCACATTTTGGGAAATGACAACAAGAATGGAAATAAAACAAACATTCTTTTAGAATGAAATATGTCTGGGGTTTTCCATAGCTGATTAAAGCTTGCATTTGAAATATTTTTCAACTGAAAGTTGTGCTTTCCTGAAGGGAAGCTTCTGTCCAAGAAATTAATTATTTGCTAATGGGTTTTCATGTTTAAATAAAGAACAAAAAAAAAAACTTTTCAGCATTTTGGTTTTCCCTCCAGCTGATTTTTTTTTTCTTCTTTTTATTCTGAGAAAGGAGAGAAGAGGGTAAAAATGGAGAGGCAAAGTAGAAAATGGCATATATAAAACTGAACTGTTTTGCATTTCTGGGGAGTTAAAATTTTTCCACAAGGAAAAGCTTCACAGAATAAAGCTGAAAAGACCACATAAAATTACCAAAAAAAAAAAAGGCAATTACTGTGGTTTTCAAAAAGCTTTAATTTTAATATTGTGAACCTTTAATTATAAAAACAGTCATAAGAACCTTTGAAGTTCAAAAGGAGGTATAGAAAATGGATGGCAAAAACTTTCCCTGTGCTGGCATATGGCTTTCCAGTTCTGTGGAATTAGAAAGATGATCATGTAAAAAACAGCAGCAATAAGAAAACCCCAGGGAACCTCCTTGAGTGCCTGCTGCCTCCATTCTTGAATTTATGCACTCTGCCAGGAAGATGCATGTGATTCTTATCCATTTTTTTTCCTTTTTTTGTGCAAAGAGATGCATTTTTTTCAATCTTTAAAGATTTGCTTCTGCTTAACTGCTGCCTTGGCATCAACACTGTGAATATTTGTTGGAATGCCATTTTCCAGACTTCCCTCTGCATACCTACCACTAATTCTTGAAGACAGTTGTCAAAGATGGTTTCAATTAAAGCCTAAGCACATGGGCAACGTTCTTTAAATAAAAAGAGAATTTCACCATCAAAGAGAATCCAAGAGAATTTCAAACCACTCCAAAGTGTAATTACATCTTTTATGAGACCAGGGAAAGTTTAACATCAGCTTTTGAGAGCTTCAATGACGAAAAGATTTGATTTGTCTCTTTAGCTGGGGGTGAACTTTCTTCTTAGCTCAGCACTGTACTTAAAAATAAACAAAACTGAAACATAAAACAGGAAGCAGATGAGGAAGAAAAATCATTGCTTTTTAACAACGAATAAGTACACACTATAGCACCTAATCAATTAACACCAGTGCCACTGAAAAATAAAAATAACATTTTCAAAGGACAGATTGTCATGTTCTTATGACTCAGGGACTGTTGTTTGTTTTCCCCCTTTCTACTTCCCCCTTTAATTAATACATTTACTTCCAAATAAGATCCAAGCATTAGGAAAATGTCACACCATATGTGTGTTTATTTTTGCTCAAGTAATTATAATGGTGTAGGATCTCTCTTTTCCTTTCTTCGCTTGCTGAGACAGAATGTTCCTTCAGAGAATAGAACAGCCTCAAAACAGCTGCTGCGACATCTGAGGCAGAGAAAAAGTCAAAATTTCATCTTCTTTTCCTTGTGTATGCAATGACCTTTACAAGGGAGTGAGGGAGCCCTTCCTCCAGGCTCCCTCCCTGCAAGCTTTGGGGTCTGCCTATGGCAGAAGGTAGAAGAGAGACCTGGAGATGCAAAGCTCCCACGTGACAAATAACATCTCTGACTGCATCTGCAAATGAATGCCTGGTACCTTATGCACTTCAACATGATAAGCTGAATACATACATAAGTCACATACTGACTGCTCTTTTGGTGTAAAAGTTACTGGGTTTTTACACATTTAGTGGGCCTAAATTCTGTCCAAGCAAGTTGGGTCACAAGGCATAGAACTGCTACAAGCTCTAGCCCCACGCTGCCTGTGTGGATAAGTAACTTCCTTAAAGTTTCTGGGGTAGAATTTTCTTCTTCACTGGTGAGTATTTCTTTTTCATCTTCTCAGTCAGTTGTGTTTTCTGAGTGGTCAGGTGTTTGTAGGTCAGGAGTTTTCTATCATTACTTGTAATAGTACTTTAGTTACTGACACAGTCTCATCCTCCAGTATCTTCCAGACCAGAAATCTCTGTCCCAGAAGAGAGAGATCATGTAGACTTTCCCTAGGCTTTTCTCATTGCTATAGGGTTTAACATGATTGTATCAAGACATCTTGTGCCAAAGGATCTCTCATCAAGATTTGGTAATCCTAGACACATAGGGAAATATTATTGCCATCAGGTTGAACATTTCAGACACTGGGTGATTTTAAAAGTCTTTGGTTCCATTTTCCAAGAGTTTCATTTCATTCCAGTGCAATGGATCATGATGCTGGGAAGCAGAATTATGACCTAAGGACATTTTCACTCTCATACCTATTAACCCACAATAGTCTCTATAGCAGAGCTAATATGAGCTTTCTACTTGAAATTGATTTTATTGCTTCATTTCTGTGGGTAAAGGAATGAGAGGTTTAATATAGTCAATTTGGGATTTTCCACTTAGTCACTTTTAAGTGTTTGTGTATAATAAAAGTTCTCTGTTCTTATTTATCTCAGTGTTCAATTCCTTGAGGTCAAGATTCAGAAGTCTTAATATTACTGTAATCTATATTCCATTATTAGGGGTTGCTGAAAAAGTTTCTTCTTGGCCTGTTTGTTATTTTTTGGTTTTGTTTTTTTTTTTTTAATTTATTGTCACTATTAAGGCAACATTATGGGCTATTAGGATCCACTTCTGACGCTTTTGTCCTAAATAGTACAGGCTTTCTTGGAATTTTCCTGCATCTTGCAATGATTTTCTTGTACATTATAAACCCATTCTGAGACAGATCCCTCTCAAGCACAGTGAAGACCTAATGAATTCACCACAGAGGTGTGATGGCACACTCACTGTATTCAACAGAACACTTGTCTAAGTAGGTTCCTTTGGGCTTGGCTGGACTAGATGATCTCCAGAGGTCTCTGCCAATCTCTATCATTCTGTAAGGAGCCACAAGTCCTTCTTTAGATGCAACACAGCTACAAATAAACATTGTCCTCTTACCCATTCTCCAGTGCTCAAGTATCTAACAAACTCTGGCTTTAGGAAGCAGCTGGTTCAGCTTGCTGGATCACTGCAGCTGTATGAAGTTACACTCCTTCACAGATACCATCCAAACACAAAATTTCCTGATAAAAGAACTATGCCCTGTTGCTCACAGAGGAGGTCATTAGGGAGGACAACTTCACCATCTGTCTTCTCTGGCTGAGTGAACAACAACCAATGTCACATCTTCAAGCAATAGGGCAGTACCTCCTCACCACCAAGGACTGAAGCCAGGGACTCCCTGGTGTATCACCTCAGCTTGTATACTTAAAGAAGCTGAGGACCTTAAAAGGTGCTTCAATTACTTTTTTGCCACCTTCCTTGTAGAAGTCTGTATATAAGGTGCAAGATCTATGGAGAGGTAGGAGGGGTTGCTAAGAGATGTTTCAGAGGCAACTTCATACATCCCATGTGGACTGATGTCTAGTTAGGAAGCATGGACCCAAACTGGCTGCTGTACTCTTAGATGTGAAATCACCTTTGTTAAAATATGAGGCATGGCTAAGGTAGGAAATTTACTGGGCTGTTTCATTTTCAACTCAATAAAAAAAAAAGCAGACAACAAGACTAATGAAGAAAAACTTCAAATAATAACATCTATGCCTCTCATTAGTCAGCCCACAGGGATGTTTTAAAAAGCTGCTCCTGAAATATAATGTCAGAGAGGCTGTCACATCATGATGCACCAAGGTGAAAAGCAAATGGTTACTTGGTTTAAGTAACTTGGTTACTTGGCTCTCAGCTCCAACTTTTCTTCGAGTTCAGAAGCTTTTTCTTCTGGAACTAGTGGATGGAGGCAATTTTTGTGCTTTGTTGTTTCTTTTCCTCACAATTTCTGTTTTAAAATGGTCTTAAATTTGACCTTGCACCTTAGCACTGCTACGTCCCTATCTGGCACTATTGCCAGGTGCTTAAAACCCTGTAAGGGAGCCTAAAGCACCTTTGGGATGCCTGGTTTACATGGCATGACTTTTCCATTGGACTACAGCTACAAAGGTAGCCACAAACTCCTGTGATTTTCTCCTATTTTCAGCCTATTCAGAGCCTGGAGGATTCAGCTCAAATCACTCCCTTTGCAGCTTTTATATATGAAGAAAGTGAAAAATCCCCACTGCTTTTCTTTCACCTTCTTCTTTCCCTTCATCCTTGTTTTGACACCTGATCTTAAATCAAATACACTGCTCTAAGCAGTGACAAATTGCTTATGTAGCAATGTATAAGGAAAGGTGATGCTGCCTGGTAAATTATTACAAATCTCATTGTCTGATTGGTAGCTGATGAAACCAGACCTGAGCATATTTTGAACCATCAGAGATTCTTTTAACATTTAATTTAAAAAAAAGCAAACTGTTCCTGCATTGTTTCCTTGACCTCTCTTAACCTGGCTCATCAAGTTTCTTTAAATATTCAGGGTAATCTGAATAAATTTGGATGTTCTGCAATGATCCAAGATCAATCAACATAAATAAAACATTTTTTTCCCAAGTGTTGCCTGGGAAGACTTTTGCTTGAAGAATGTAGAATATCTGGGCTTCAAATTGCAATATTTTCCAGGGTTCTTTGGCTTGAGAATTTAAACTGAGAATTACCTGCACCCTATCCCTATTTAGAATATTTTAAGAACCCTCTAAAAGGCACTATGAATAATCCCAAATATTTTGACTGAAGCACAATGACTTTTTACAGTGTGTTTAGTATCCTGGCATAAAACATGAGTAAACTGAAAAAGTAGGCGAAATTTGTAAGTGTGTTTTATTGTTACTTTAACATAAGCTCCCAGTTTTCAATCCTGCCAATAATCCTCTTTATTTCAGGAGCAATACTCATCTGCTTAAACTCAGCTTTAAAGACTTCCCACAGAAGCCATTTTTAAACACATTTGGAAAGTTGTGGTGTGAGCAATGTAACTTAGGTTTAATTATAAGGGAATTGTATTGCATCTCAGAGATAAATCTGGTGCTCTGTGTTCCAGAGAGAACAGCTAATATACATATTGATTTATTTATTTCAGAATGCTCTGTTGGTGCCCATCAAATCACTGAAAATTTCTGAGTTGGCATCTCTGACCAGAAATCCACAGAGAAAATATGTGGAAATATTCCCCAACAAATGTGGAATGCCAAGAAGAGCTCAGCTAGAGATGCTTTGGACCAGGGAAAAAATAGGCAGAATATCAGCTTGAGCTAGATTCTGAACAGGTTGCTGATCCGTTTTTCCAGCCTGCTTTACAGAGAAATGAAATCCAGTCCCATACTGGGTAAGAATGAGGTTTGTCCCAGTTAACAACAATGAACTGAATAACAGAATCAAGTTCTGCCTGAATCTGACTCTCCTTTTTCAGCAATATAAAGAAGGCAACTTCAAAGTATTAAACTATCCAATGATTTAGAGCATCCTGCCAGTTTATGTGAGATGGAGATTTGGCTCTTAAAACCATGCTAGCTTGTATGCAGCAAAATCACACAATACATCCAAAGTTCAGCACACCCTGACAGGGCAGCCAAAGTGCCCACTTGACCTATGGGGTGACCTGCACCTTCCCAGGACTGGGACCATAAACTTGGACTGAATTAATTAGACTGAGATCATTTCCACTTGTCTTTTGCATATGCACTTACTTAAAGAACTAGGCCTTAGCACAAGGGGGTATCTGTCTTGCAGTGCCATTGTGCAAGTAATTCTATTTCAGGTGACTTTGCACACACAAGCAGTGATCAGAGAGGGTCCTCAGGTGACTGCAGTGTTGCCCTGTCAACATCCACAACTTTGTGGATTCCTGGTCACAAACAACAGACAAACCCAATGGAAATAATTCTTGCACAAGATAGAAAACCAGCCAAGCAGTGAGAAAGTTTTGCTCATTTCTATTTCTATAAGGAGGACCTCCAAGCATGGATTCCCCAAGAACTGCTCCCAGCACAGACTGCTATCAAGCTTGGCAACAAAGGAGATTTGATGAAGGTTCCATGTGCTCCTCACAAAG
Source organism: Phaethornis superciliosus (assembly GCA_023637945.1). Lineage (NCBI taxonomy): Eukaryota > Metazoa > Chordata > Aves > Apodiformes > Trochilidae > Phaethornis > Phaethornis superciliosus. The sequence continues at coordinate 4,256,859 of JAJQWJ010000011.1, forward strand.
CTCCTTTCAAGTCAGTGTCCCAGCTCCAGCTGCCACTGGGATGTGTCTGTACAAGGAAGTGGAGGTGCTCTGAGCAATGTTTTTCCATTTTGTGCTTGCAGACCAGTAGATTTGTTTTGATGGGCGTGGAGATCAATATGGGCCAAACCCAAGATGACTGATAGGATGCTGACTTTTCTAACTGCTTGTCAGGGATCTTGGAGTTGTCAGCTTGGGTCAAAAGCTTGAGCCAAGAGGAATATATGTTAGGATTCCCCCGGTGGAAGTCTATCCCATGACAGCAAGTGTTCTTGATTCCTTTCAGTCTTGGATACAGAAGCCTAGAAAGTCACCTCTATTTCCAAAATTTTTTTCCCTAATTTATTAGGGGAACAACTATTTTAATTTTCTGTATTAAAAAATAAATAATTCTTATATGCATATTTATATATGGGGCCTTGAGCAACCTGATCTAGTGGGAGGTGTTCCTGCCCTTGCAGGGAAGGTGGAACTAAATGATATTTAAGATACCTTCCAACCCTGGCCCTTCTATGATTCTATGAATATTGAAGCCATAATGACTTTCATGTGAGATATTTATTTACTTCCTCTCTCTTCTTCTGTTTTAATAGAATACAGAGACATGCAAGACTGGAGAGGAAAAAAAAAGTTATATCTTTGAAAATTGCATACGGTTAACATCAAAACATTTTAATTGAAATTAATGTTACTAAAATCCAGATGGTCCATGTTCTGTTCAAGCCTCAGGGGACTGCAACATGCTACCATGTGTAAGATGTACCCTTTTCCCTTGTGTACAGAGAAATTTCAGTCAAGATACCACAGGCTGGTGAAGTCTGCATTTTACTGTCTCTTGGGGAGATTTCAGGGAATGCTTGAGAGATTTGGGAATATCCTCCCTCCCTTCTTGCGGACTACGTTTCTAAAATCACTGTTTTTTCACTTTTTGGGATGATGAGAGGGAACTTGTCTTGGGTGGAAGTAGGGAAGACCTGTCTGACCTTCAGCTGCACCAACTCAGTTCCATAAATATGCCACATCTGAATCTGGCCCTGATTTACACCATCTTAGGATCTAGCCACCCAGGTTGGCAAGTAGTTGTGTATGAACACTCATTCTGTTTCAAACTTTCACCTTTAAAACAGAATTTCATAGGCTTGTTAAACCATTGTATCACCCTGCTGGCAATGTGACACCTTGGTGCACTCAAAAAATCTCTCTCTCTTCTCACTGGTTGTAATAAAACACATCACAGTGATTTTTTTGGACACCACCAATGACCTCCCAAGGAAACAATGACCTATATAGACCTGCTGTGCCTGATGTAGAGCAGTCCTTGGAGATTATATGGCAAAGCTGGTAGTAATTCAGCTAGACTAGGTAGTAGTTCTACTTACGTGAATATTGTCATCTTTGGTTTAGAGATTATTCTCAAACTGAATCAAATCTGGATGTGCTTGAGTTTCAGGCAGCTTCCACCACTCCTCACAAGACCATCACATCTCACAATTTCCTTATCTTCTCCTTAAACACAAATTATTATTCCCTGTGCCACAAGACAGTCCCTAAAATGCAAGTTCCTGGCTCCTTCTCAGGAGAGAAGGAAAGTAGGCATAAGGATTGTGACCTAAAACTAATCAGAATAACCTTTGGTGTCTTCCTGTCAATTTTAAACTCATCTTGCCCATGATCAGTGACCTTCTGAACATGTCAGTTTAAGTCTACCAATAAGAGAAAAGGCAACTGAAAGGTTTAGTTCACAAATGGCATCAGGCACATTACACTCTTGTAGCTGCCAGCTTGCATCAGAAGTAACAGAATATTTTAAGAAGTGACTGAAAGTGCTGCAAAGGGATCTGAATCAGTGGGTTGATGAGTGGAGAATGATGCAGGATGGAGATTTTGGGTTGCAAGTACAAAACTCAGTAATGTAGAAGGAAGTTTTATGGTCTCAGGCCCATATGAAAAACAGTCAAAACAACAACAAACATGAAAGTTAAAAGAAGCAACCTAAGCCAAAGTCCATTTGATTTTGAGCATCAAGATAAAATTACTGCAAAGCACTACCAAGAAAAGTGCCATAGTTTTTGGTTTTTATCTTACTGATATTAAGAGGAAACTTCTAATGCATCTAATAAAATTTAATGCTACTACCCTAGCTTGAGCAATACACAAGAAAAGCAGATTATGAGGCTGTATTTTTTCCTTACAGGCTGCTGATTCCATCAGCTTTGAGGACCTTTCACCTTTGCCTTCTCAATATTTAAGTTTTCCACTCCACTTGCTGGAGATGTCACCAATTTATCAATGCTTCACTGAGCACAGCAGTGAGCCAGGGCAAGGCCCTCTCCTGTGCTTCTGCAGTCATCCTGTGGTGTTAGGAGAAGATAGAGGATAAAAAAGATTAAAGATAAGAAGGGGATTTTGCAAAGGAAGGAAGGGAGAAGAATGGCCTCAGAAGAAAGAATATTTTCTCTCCCAGCCTTTAGAAATAATAGGAAAGAAAAGAGAGAAAGGAGAGTGGCCAAAACAGGAGACAGGTCCTCACTGGGACTTATTGATGGACTGTCTGCTGATGCTATTTCTTGTCAAAAGGGACTGGTTATGGTGATGTTAATCTAGGATGGGTGATGTATGGGACAACTGGATTACAAGGAGAGGATGGGAAAGAGCAAGTTGAACCTCACCTCTTTTTGATGTCAGAGGTGGATTACTTAAAGTTCTATTTGAAAAATAAATGTTAAATTCTGTTACATTTGAAAATAAATCTCTGAGCATAATTATAAGGCTACAGAATGAACAAGGCTTAACAAGCTGGCACTCTTCATCCAAACCACCATCCCACTCCCTGTGCACGCTCTCAGCCCAATTCAAACATGCAGCAAATCAATTTAGCATTGGTCACAGGGAAAGAGGGTTAACTTTACGTTATTTCACATGACACTTAGCAAATTACTGCAGTTCAGTGATGCACAGTAACTCGTGACAGCCCACTCCCTGTGCTCAGAGATGTGCTGGGCCACAAAATAATGGCCATAGCCCTCATCGTTGAGTCCCTGAGAGACAAGAAGCATGAGAGTCAGAAATGGATACTCCTAAGGAGGAAAGCAAAGGGATGGATTAAGTAACACCCCAAGTTTTTCTAGTGCTCAGTTTTGAAAATCTGCAAATGTGTTTCAGACCAAATTAATTCTCAGAGTAAATGCACAGTGATCACTGCCACTCCCAGCATTTGATCACAACTTGCTTCACCTTGCAGGGATTCATGCAAGCATCTGGGCAAAGTGCTGTTCAGCCCAATGGAAATGTGATATCAGCTTAAAACTTAGCTATTACCAGTGTCCTGTTCTGACAGCTGTTGTTCTGCTGTGCCTCTCTTGTATGATTCTGGAGTGACCAAAGGGTTTTGTGTTTGCTTATGTTGGTGTCATCATAGATAAATTATTGATATTTGCCTGATTGGTGTGCATCAGTAGTTGGCTTTATCTATTAAAGTAGCAACAATACAATCCCATACAAATAGGTAGTCATGCAATTTAACCCACACACAATCCATGCCTGTGAGTTGTTAATGTGCATCACTCTCAGACTGTATAGTTAAAACTCACACAGCAGAAAAAACTACCCCTCACCCCCTCACAGTTCATTAAAAAAAAAAAAAAAAAAAAAAAAAAAAAAAAAAAAAAAAAGAAATCACCAAGGATAAAGTGGCACATCCTTCTAAGGTTAACATTAATCATCCTGTTTGTTTTCCCTTCTCTACCCTGCTTTCCCCATCTGGTTTGGTACTACTATTTATGGCATTTTAACAGCCCCCCTCCACCCCCACTGCGCTGCATAGATTTTCAAACTCGAAATCAAACCAAACCCACTGTAAAGCACACTGAAAATTGCCACAGCAGTCCCAGAGCTCCCCAGGCCAAGGAGCTCTCTGTCATACAGCAGGTGCCACATGGAGCATGTTTATTGCTCTGCAGTGGCAGCAGCCTCAGATGCTGTCCCCAGAAGAAGGGGGGGGGAGGCTTGAAAAATATGAGCTGCTGCTATATTTATTGTCTCTCTGTATACACATACATGCAACTTTTCACTGTGAGGGTGGTGAGACACTGGCACAGCTTGCCCAGGGAAGCTGTGGCTTCCCCATCCCTGCAAATGTTGAAGGCCAGGTTGGACGGGGCTTGGAGAAACCTGGACTAGTGGGAAATGTCCCTCCCCATGCAGGAGGGTTGGATTAGATGATCTTTAAGGTCCCTTCCAGCCCAACCCATTCTGTGATTCTATGCTATGGTCAAGACTGTATGCTTTAGGAAAGGGCAAGGGCAGCTGCAGAGGATTATCTGTCTGTTAAGCGGAAAGAGAAGCTTGACTGGTGACACTGAAAGGCAGGCTGCTGATTTGGTACAAGCTGCCTGATGGGAGAAAGCCAAAAAAGTCCCAGTTGTTAATAATAATGAGTGACAGAGGGAAAAGTGAGAGGGCACAGGCTCCTCAGCTGTTTGCACAACTTGCACTGTCCTGTAGTGAGGGAGAAATAAGCAGAGTCAGAGACTGAATTCTGTCTCTCTGGGCATGAACTTAACTATTGCAATATGAAATGCAGTCCTGAATGCCACTCGTGCACAGTGAGGGTTTCCAAGGCATCTGGAAAGTGACATCCATAAAAACTGGAAGTGACTTGCCAGATCAAGCTATTCCACTTGTGACACAAAACCTTGATGGAGATGGAAGTCATCATCTGGACTATGTGTAGGGACTTTTGTACAGTAACAATAAAGCTTCCATCTGAGTTATTTTTACTCTTTGCAAATTTAGCTTCTGTACATGATGGGAGGTTAACATCCAGTTCTTAATGCACCAGAGACACCAGCTGTACTTTGACCAGCAGTGGATAATCTGAGGAGACCAGTGACTGTAACATTTGGGCAATTGATGTTAGAAAGAATAAAAGCTGAGTGTCTTGAATAGACAGGTGTCTCACCACGAGAATAGGCTTGAAGGGAAAAAAGCAACCTCATGATGAAAGGTGACCATGAACTATTCCTGTTTCAATCAGTAAGGAGAAGGAAAAAAGAAAATAAAATAACACACAAGTTTTAGCAAGGCTTTGAGTTGAAGACTGAAATAAAATCCATTTTGATACTCTAGTAGAATAAGTGGGATGACACTCTTCTCTATATCCTGTTCTTCATGGACAGCAATATATAATCTAGTTTAGCTGTTAGTTAAGTAAAGTCTCCATCTTTGCCACAGCAAAGATTTTATGCCTCAATCAAAGCCAACTTGCATCTCTACCTCACTCTGCATTTGTCAGTATTGTAAAAATAACTAATGTTCCAACTCATCCAACAGTGAAGTCAAAAGAAGAACAAGGGAGAAAATGAGATCAAAGACATGAGATATTCTATCTTTAGAGTGGTACTTTATTAGCCTTTGTTCTCTTGGTAGATCTAAATCCTCATGCACAAGGCCTATGATTACACCCAGTGGGGGAATTCAGATTTATAGAAGAAGAGAAGACCAAGTTATAATTTGTATCATGTACTATAGCTATATTAAATAAATGCACACTGTAAAGGACAGTGAGATCTGATCACTTGTCAAAAAAAGCTTATATTTCTATTTTTTTAGACCCAAGGAGAGATCCATTATGAATGGAGAACACAAGCAAAAATCTTAGCAGCTGTTATATACATGAGCTATTCTGAAATATGTTCCTAAAACAGGTGAATTATCCTCCAGAACATGATTTTAGGAATGTTCTTTAAACCTGTATCATGGGACAGTCATGCAAGTACTCAGGACACCCACATTCACTTCTGAAACCTTGATGCTTGGCTTTTTGTAAACATTAAAAATTGGAGAGGAATCTGACTGAATATGATTGAATGGGCATATAAAGTATGCAGCATTGCAAATTCACAGCTGCAGGCAGTCAAGATGCAATTTGTGCTAGCATGCAATTAGTAGTCACCATCCAACTAGAACATGAACAGCATAATTTCTGGGTTAGTCAGCTGCCTGCCTGCAACCTGTTGTGGCCAACAAAGGGAGTCAGTAGTGCTCCCTCATCAAAAAGAGGGTGATCTGAATGGGATGCATAGAAGAAAATCTCTCTCTCTCTCTCTCTGTTGGAAATTAGCACTAGTGGATGTGAGGAATAAGGTTTAGCTCTCCTGAAAATATGATTGCACCTCCATGGCTTATTGACAACCTGCTCTGCTACTAAACAGATCATATTGAAGTCTTCAGGGGAGAAGTACCTTCCAAAAGGAAAGGTCCCACCAGTCTGAAGAACCTAGGACAGGATGTTCTATCTTCTATCAGCCTAGAACAGCTTATCTTTGAGACCTACTTTTTATACAAATGGAGTGAGATGCAACTCCAAAGCAAAATGGAAATTCCTTGTTAAAGTAACATTTGTTTAGAGGTTCCTCAAGGCAAAAATTCTCCATTTTAAGCATTGTCAAAAAAAAGTGACATCAACAAAATTCAAGTGGATCTTAACTCTGACAGGTGGATCTGAAGGACACTTCATCCCAAGGTAGTAAAATTCAAATTTATGTAGTGTATTGCAAGACCACTACCCAGACACATTGTAACAGAACCATCATTTCTTTGGTCTTCAGCCACCTAGGAATTCTCTTAAACCTGAATTTATCCATTCTTCTTAAGGAGTGTTATTTCTTAAAGAAAAAAGTAACATGATGTTTTAAAATATTAATAAATATTAATAAAGAAATAAAGTATGTGTGTGTATGTGACACAACAGTCAAGGGCAGATTTGATAATAAAAGGTCATGTCCATGTGAAAATAATATTACATGCTTGGAAACACGGGCACATTTCTGAATGTCTCCAGCACAGAAAATAATGAAAACAGAATTCACAATGCTGAGCAAAAAAGAACATTGTTCCCCTAACCAACTTACTTTTTTTTTTTTTTACATAAGAGTTGATTGGTGGCATTTCATATTGTAATAAGAAGCTTTAAAATAAGAACAAACATTACAGCAAATGCTTTCATGCCTTGCTGGTCTAATACCTTTGGTCTTCTACATAACATTCCCCTTCAGAGTGACCAAATGGGTTGTCATGTGCCCTAACTGGTACAACTACTGCTTAATTTGTCTTTTTACTGCAATTTTGATAGACCAGTAATTGTCTCCAATGACAGGATAATGTAGAGAAGTACTGCAGTCACCACTGTTAGTTCTGGGTTATTGTTCTTCATTACAAACATATTTAATTTTCCATACAGCACATCTTTATGGATTTCTTTTAATTGGTTGCTCAAACTGTTCTCTGAGACTTACTAACAGTTAACTTCACAAACTGCTTCCAATGCAAAGCAGTAAATGAAGAGTCAGCCAGAAATGGACAAAGGCTTCATTTGTCTCCTGGGCTGAAAGACAATCAATCTCAAGAAGGACAAGGGTATTTCTGGAAACTCACTGAAGCTTCTTCAAATTCACCTACAGGCATGGAGAACATCATCTGACTCTTGACTGAGAGGAACTTTTTGCTTTTCCTACCTTATCACTTGTACAAAGCATAACTTCTCCTGTTTATCGTATCTTTTCCCTAATCCTAAATGCCATAGAGATGTGGAAGATCATTCTTATTTTTTGGATAGGCAGTATCCAGAACACTTTTCCAAGGTGTGGTAAACCTGGCTTCACATTCTTCAACTGCTGGAATTGGATCATGTGGGGAAATTGAGATTTTCCTCTCCAAGAGCTGAGGATTTCCAGGTCTGTTGCAGTCTCTCTTTTGAAAGTATTGATCTTCATATATATGTAAATAAATGGGTCAGAACCAGACAGTAAATTTAGTCATGGGTTAAGTAGTAAGATATCGTATGGAGATGTGAATTCAAACCACCAAGCAGGTATCCTACTGAAAGCAAGGCTGGTACATCAACTACTATGCAATTTTTTAATTCACCCACATGGGAGAAAGGAGCAGTTCTGGTACTAAATCCTCAAATCCAGACTGCAAAACCATATATGAATCACTGGGGAAAAAATAGGCAAAAAATCTCTGTCCTCTCTGTTTCCTTAGATGTGACAATGTTCTGCTGGAATTAGATCTGGGCTAGAGGAGTGATCCCAAATCACCTGAACAAAAATAAAGTCACCTATCCAGGGTAATATAAGATTTTGGGCGGGAAAAGTAAGAATGACAAAAGATTGATTTAGTTTGGCACCCTACAGAATGAAAGACCTTCTACTGCCTTAATTCTGATGCAAGACCTGGGTATCATAAGGAAGCCTGTGTCACTCTGGTTTTAGTATACTGCAGCCCTTTAAAGGTAGATGATCTACATTTTCTGAAAGGTCAGCTGTGACTCAATCACTATTTTTAGGTTGTTCTGCAAATTGTTACAGTGAATCAATGTGTACTTTCCCTCACATTCATAGACATTTTATGTTTCTTCATCCCTTGTTCTCCACCATGAAAGTGGTCCAGACTCAGAAATGTAGTGTGTAATTTGTTCATTTTATGTGGGAGGAAAGCAAAAAGGCCTTAATTCTGTGAAGAGCATCTGATTTCCTTAAGCCAGGCTTTCCAATGGAGTTTAAAGGTTAATAAATTTTGAACTAAGGAAATTTCTACCATCATTAATTTTATCCACCTCCTGATGAAAAAAAGTGAGTCACCTGGCTAAAAGTGAGTTCACCAGAAAGTCTTGGGGCTGTTCCTGAGGTGAATAGGAAACATCCTGAGCCCAGCTAGGATCCAGGAAGGAAGTATTTCACAAAAATAAAGTATAACATGTTACAATATTTGAGTAACACATCATGAGTCAACATGTCATCTATGGACACTGAGACTACCATATTAAAACAATCCTGACTAAACAGAGTCAGATTTTGTGCACCCTTAGTCACGCCTATTGATTTCATGGAGAAAATAAAAACCTTTTTCATTTTTTTTTTTTCTTTCTTCAGACCGTGGAAGTCAAAAGATGTGTGATATTAGAAGATGCAAGAAGGAATAAAATGGTAGAACAGATAAAAATTGGTCTGATTTTTCAGATGCCAGTTCTAGTTTGCTGTAATTCATATGTTTTTTCTAACCTTGATTCTATTTCATCCAATTCCTTAAGATGTGTTAATTAATATAAATTGTGTTTATTATTTTAATTGTGTTTATCATAGTGAGAGGACTTACCTCTCTCTCAGGAAAGTATAAAATCATTAATATCTGAGAGATTTAGGTATGCTCAAGAATTTGGGTCTGTATGTTTACCTGAAGAAAATATTTACTTTCACAAATATTTACACCAATAAAACTGGAATCCACAGTGATCTTGGGCAGTGCCTTTAAACACTAAGAGACAGGCAGACAACCATAAAAAAGTATTGCAAGACTGCAGTAATTTCCATCTAAAAAAACCCCAAACAAACATGTGACCTAAGCAAGTCTTTCCTTTCACTGACAATAAATATTTTTATTAGTACTTTTATCAAGTAGAAAACTGGTTTTTATGGGGTGTTTGAGGAGATTATCTAACTATGGTTTATGCTCAGAGCAGCCCAGTTGTAGGGTTTGTAAGTTCCCCATGTGTTTACATAAACTCCATAGGAACTCAAGGGAAGAAATCTTTGATTAGATGACTGCATCAATTGCATCATTAAGGAGATTTAAAATGTCTTGCAGATAGGATGGGAAGAAGGGGGTCAGTGAGACAGTCCAAATGATGAAATCTGTAGCATCATGAGAAGAGCATCTGTGCCAGTTTTTAAGATCAGAAATGCTGTATCTGCATAAGGTTTGAATGACTGAGCAAAGAAAGTCTTAATCGGAGTCTCAGAAGAGAAAATGCTTTGGTTACACGAGTTCTGACTCTGTATAAAGAATTGTCATCCTGCTGTTTATGTTTTGTGTTATCCTGGCAACTCTCTGAAGTGTGAGATAACAAAGCCTCCCCCAAATTCACTTACAAGTTGTAGCAAATATGACACCTAGAGAAACATTTGTAGTCTGAAGCTGGGTTTCTCACTAGAGAAACATGGTGGGACAGGTTTTAATGCTTAAAAACTGTTCTTCAGATCTGTAACTGATTTTGGTAGTCAACCCTTAAACGTCTGCTATTACTTTTTATTAGTGATTAGCATTAGCATATGGTTGCCAGTGCTACCTACAGAGAATACCAGGGTAATGCTAATTAGGAAAGAGGGGAAACTGTGAAGCTTTTGTATCTGTCTTCTGTTAAACTATTAATATTATTTATGCTGTGCAGTACAATACCTAATACAGAGGCACCCTTGTGCTAAGCAATAAGCAAACAACTAACATTAGAAAGTCCTTGCCAAACAGGACCATACAAGCTAATTAAATGAGACTGACAAGGAATTGGACAAGCAACTGATGTGAAAAGAAAGCCTCAGGTCACATAACAATAGAGCTATGCATAGCCTGAATACTCATGTTATTGTTATAAGCTGGTGCTGCAGCCATTGTATCAAACTAACTCTTCAAATAGGTGAATAGGAAACAGGATAAATCATTAAAGGGTTTTGTAATGTTCTGAGCAATTTTCATGAGGAACAAGTTGGGCATCTGCAGTGTTGAAGTGATCTGTCATGGAACATAAAGCACTGAAATGATAGAGGGACATTTTCACCACTGGACAAAACCAAATAAATAAAATTAAAGGGGAAAAAAAATAATTGAATATTTACATCCAGAGGAACAGGGCTTGATCAGAAGTAATTAAGTTCAATTCTTTAGGTAGTACCACTAAATTCTTAGCATCAAGAAGAAGAAAACATGTTTCAGATGGTGGCATAATTCATATCATTTGGTGGAGGTTGTTCGCTTTTAACCTAAGCCATTCAGTTCAGAGAGGCTTACAGTAAAATGAAGCAGATTTATCCATTATTAATCAGGCCAATCCAAAAGAGAGTGCTATCCTTTAGAGCATGCTGTACAGCAATAGAGCACAATGACACATCGGAAGTGACAAATATTATTAATCATCTGAAATGGAACATAAGGTGGTGGCAGCTGCATCTATGATAGCTACACTTGAAATCCAGCATTCCCCTTCCAAATGTAAAGCAAATTGTTCATCTTTGATAAAGAAGTCACATCAGATGCCAATAGAAGCCTCTCGGTTACGTAGGTGATTGTGTAATGTGTGAGGGTACATTCTCAGAGGCACTCTGCAGATTGTTGGTGGATGCAGTGTGCATTTACAGAATCAAATGGGAAGAGAAAACTGAGGTGTGAAACAAGTCAGAACAAATGTGACCTGCAAAAGTGGGGCTGCCTTTCAGTTAGCCTGAAAATCATACCAGCCCCAGCCTTCAAAGTAGGGGCCCTCATGCATGCTCACCATCTGGACCCATGATTATCTCTGGATGTCCTGTGTCTGGAGCCTGATGTTCTACATGAAAATGGGACTCCTGCTTCTAACCAGGAGGTTAGATTGAAATTTCTTGGGTGTGAAAAACCCTAACTAGATGTTTAACTTCTGTTCTGAAAGCAAACACCTGCCGTGCTGAGAGGAAGACTCTACAGCTATGACAACTGCAAAGAAAGTGAAGAGAGAAAAACTGTCCACAGTTCCTCAAAGAACGAGAATAAGGAGGCACACCACAATTTAGAGTGAGAGGTTTATCCCTCAGGAAGGGAAAGCTTTCCATACAACATGTATGTACTTCAGATGTGGAACCTTCTCTGCTGCAGGTAGGATTGGGTTCAGCAAGAGCAAATGCATATAGGAAGCCAGCCAGCAGGGTTAAATGTCACAGTCCAATCTCCATGCCAGAAAATCATTATACCACCAGCTGTGGGAACTGAAAGGGCATGTGAAGAACAATCTTTTTATATTCTTACCTTCTACATCTGCTGCTGATTGCTTCAAGGATAGCTCAATATAACTGCTCCTGTGCTCTGATCGTATTTTCCTCTCCAAGGAGCAGTGTTGTCTCTTCCTGAGAGGAAATGGTAAGGTAATGGCCAATCACTAGTTGGGTTGGTGACTTTTGGCTGGAATCTTTCACCCAAGTCTCAGAAACTCTTTAAATCATGCTGAAAAAAAATGGAAAGAGGGAAGTCCACACTTAAGTCAGATGATGCAGTTTATGGCTGGCTTTCTCTTGGAAATAAAATATTCACAGATTAGGATCCATGGTACCATACAGTATTAAGAGCAATAATATTAAACAGGAGTTGGGAGTGTTTCCAGTTTGCACAAGTATAAAAAATTCAGAACATTAGGTCTCACGTCACTGACTTGAACCAAAAATAATAACTATGGTTAAGGGTAGGAAATGATCACTGGGAGTTAATAAAACAAGATACAGTATTATCTTCTTCTGTTATCTGCTCAGTTTGGCAAATAGAAAATAAGTGACTTGCAGTTGAATCTGAAAATGCCAGCAAGGAAAGGGCTCTCTAATCCATTAGAGAAAAGCTTCAGGGAAAACAGTGGTAGAAGGTTCCCCACATCAATTCCTCAGTACTAAGGTACAAAATTGGAAAAGTGAGGGTGCATAACTGGTGCAAATTTCAGGCAGAGGGGCAAACTGTTCCTCATCTGAAGGACACAGGCATTTCTATAAGATATTCTTCAGTACTCAGAGGAGTAACTGGGTGAATTTTATGGCTGAGTGTGCAAGATGCAGGAGGTCAGACTAGATGATATAATGGTTCTTTTCTAGCTCTAAATTCTATGAATTCATTAAGAATTTATGAGAAGCTAGAGGTGGCACTGGTATAATCCTGAGCCACTGCTGCGAGGAAGATCTAAAGGCAGAATTCAAGTCTCCAAACTTTCACATAAATGTAAAACAGCTTGAACTGTAAGCACAGCAGTGAAACTGATACTGAAGCAGCATCTTCTGTGAGCACTGCCACTGCCTCTTGCTGTAAAAGTTTTCAGTTCTGATCTTGGTTGAGACCTTCAAGCCTTTTTGTAATACGAATGGTCATGGTAACAGGATCGAATCCTAGTGTTCTGCAGAGAAATTAATCAATTTCTACAGATATTTTCAAATTAATATGTCGTGGATGATAGAAGCATGGGGCTGCTGTTACCCACAGCGTGTCACAGCTGCAAACCAGCCAGTCTCATGTGCCATGTGGAGTGAACACTTCTGCACCAATGCCAAGGCTAAACCAGCAGCAGCACTGCATTGCTCTGCTTCGTCAACTCTGCACCCCCCTTGTGCCACTGCTCAGAGCAGACTTTGTGTTTTTCAGTGAAAAGCACAGACATCATGATTAAAAAATGCATTGTAATTTCCAAAATATCTCCCCGTCTTCTGAGCATCCCTCTCTTGAGACTACCAGGGGAGTTCCTGTTTCCCACTGGGCAGGACAAGCAGAGATCCTCAAGTCCCACACTTACCATAGTAAGAAATTTTGAGGGATTTCTTTTGAAGGAAGACCAGTGGAGAAGTATTCCTGAAGGTTGCAGGGTATGACCTGGGCACATGCTGAAGACAGCAAAGTAACAGTGGCAGATATCATCATAAAGATCTTTCTTTGATGTACTTATATGGGCCCTAAATGATGTTTGTTGTGTGTTTCACATATCTAAATTTATACTAACGTGCTTCTGAAGAGGCCCTGAGCATCCCAGTGCAAAGGCCAGTGCTGGAAATCTTGAAATCATGCGCTGGGGGACTGTGGTGAGAGGTAAACTAAATTATCTCATAATAACAGTGATTTAAAGCAGACAGCTAAAACCAAGCTTGCACAACTGGAAGCCACTTTGACATTTTTTTAAATTTACAAAACCTCTTGACCTTCGGACAAATACAAAATATCAGACCACATTTCCAACTTTCTTTGTGTTTAGAAGTGAGGGACAGCCAATTCCCTATGTCTTCAGTACAGAAAGAACTAAATATCTATATTGTGAAAATCTATCGTCCAATCCTTTTTTCTTACATGCCTATGTCAAGCTCACAAACTGAAAAAATAGTTTTACCTTTCTCGTGGTACCTATTATATTAATAAAGAACAATACTTTTTTATCTCTTTAATTACACTCACAGACATCTGCTTAATATTGTGGATAAATATGAGATGAGCATTACTGGGTGGCAGGCAATAATACTTCTTACAAATGATGATGAATAAAGAGGAAGATGAATGTGTACAGATAGCATATCAATGTAATGGACTGCTTTCTAACAGACATTTTTTATTTGTGTTCTTTGCTCTACTGCATGTAAAATTAAATCTCCAGTTCTCTGCCACAGATACTTCTGCATGGAAATAAATTATTTCTTTTCACTGAGAAAGAGCCTGGTTTGATTTAAGGACAAGCTGTCTTCTTGAGCCTGAGCATTTCCAAACTACAAACTCTGTAAAGTTTTTACCAGTGTGATTCAGTACCATGCCAGGGCATTGCACAGTTTTGGCAAAGACTGAAATATTGCACTTCTGTTTGAAAATCCTCTCTTCCCTCAACAACACAGAACCATTAACATGACAAGAAGAGACCACCTGGGTCAATGAGACCTTGAATAGCACACTGTATAATAAAATCCTCTTTATGCATAGATCAGATTCCAAGTTAGAAGTAATTAGATTTTTTACCTCTCCTTGTATGGCTAAATTTTTTTAGTCTGTAAGGAAACTTCTGCTAATCCATGCTAAGCTCTTACTTTTGCAGACTAGAGACCAAGAAAAGACACACAAGCACTTTAAGTCAAAGTCATAATAAAAAGTTCCTAAAATACTAATTTTCTTGAAGAAAGGAGAGAAATCTCAGCTCTGATCTAAAACCTTAAATGTATGGGCCACAGAAAAGATACTGAAATCCAGCCCTGCTCTAATAAAACTCCAGATTTGACTTCATTTTAGGCAGATAAGTGTGATTCATCAATAAAGAGCAGCTGTCCTTTTTTTCCTGTGGTCAACAGGAAAAAAAAACAAAAAAAAACCAAAAAAAAACCCACTGTTAGAGAGGATTAGTCAGGTTTTGAGGCAGAAATGCAGTCCTGTAGAAGTGCTCATTTCCCATCTGCACTACAGATAGAACCGAGAGCTCTTCATTTCTAAACATGGGTGAATTAGATGTTAAACCTAGGACTTTCTGAAAATTATTGGAGGTTTTTTGTTTTCCATGAGCAGGTTATCTGAAGCATTGCTCTAGAAAGGCACCAAAAGTCTAAACATAGCATGATACCAGTTTCAGGTAGACTCGCCTTACCCAACCTGAACTATTGTACAGATGCTCTTTCTCCCCTTCAGAGGACATATCTGGGTTCGATCAAATTGGCAATACATCCCTTTGTCTTTTCTACATGGATCCTGTAAATTACTCCATTTGTAGTTCTTATTTTGTAATTTCCTAGGCCATGGGCCCATTCCTCAGATTATATCTCATTTTTGTCCCATGCTGGGGAAGGACACCAGTTTATACTGGGTGAGTATATGACAGATTAAATTCATTCTGTCAGTTAGGAGCCTTTAGTATATTTTTATTGTAAGAAAACACTTTAGGGTGACTGCTTGAGAAGAAGTAATAGGATCTGGCCCCTCACTGCAGCCTGCACTATCACCTGGGGTATGCAGGACTCATTGAGGTTAACTGGAAAGGTAGGCAGATACCATATAGCACTCCTCTGGAGCATCAGGAATAGCTCTGTAACTAGTAAGTTATAGTTCTGAACTAGTTCTGTAACTAGTCTGCAAACTAGTTCTGTATCACCTCTGTGGAGAGGTGCACAGAATCAGCCTCTCACTGAGGCTCACGTGGGACCACAGCAAGCACAGCCCCTGGCAATTGGAGATGTCCCCACCTGTGTCTGTGTGACAACCCAAGAAGCTCTACAGAAGGAGTTCCAGTCCTCTTTCCTCCTCAACAGCTCTGGAGGCTTTTCCCTCACTTTTTCTGAAGCACAGATATTCCCCATCTTCTTTCCCACTGAAGGACAGTCTTGAGCCCTCCTGCTTGACATCCACTGGTAGCAAGCACTAATTTGGTCATATTGCTGGTGCTTTTGATACACCACTTAATTTTTATAGCTGTACTTTCCTCTCATTTAAAAACACTTGTAATTTAATTAAGCAGACCCCTTATCGGTGTCCTAAACCCCCAAGAACATTTATCTTATTAAAGAACATTATCTGTTTACCAGTGCAATTTTACTCTCCCTTTTCCTATGAACTCCCTTATCAGCAGTCCCAAAATGTCATTGTTCTGGTGTTGATTTCCCTCTTCTCTGTGCAATAAAGCTAAGGCCACATCTGTGTGTTAAGCAAATGTCTTCATTTCAGAAGGTGCTTTGACAAAAATTAGTAGCCTCAAGGATAGTTCAAGAAATAGCTTTGACTTACTGCAGATTTGTTTGATTCCATTGGTTTGGGTTTAGTTTGTTTGTGTTTGTACTGGAGGAAAAACAGAAAAAAAACCCAACCTTGAGGTTTCATAAAAACAGCCTTCATGAGGTTTTCATTTTTTACCCATGTTTGAAACTGCCTTATTGGCTGTGTTAAATCTAAATATGAAATGGAAGAAACAATTTTTAAGCCTCCCTTTTCTGTTTTCTTGGAAATAATAAGGAAAAAAAAAATGAAAAGTGCAGATAGACAGAAAAGAAGAAGGATTTTAAATTACTATTTTTCTCTCTCATACTTTTCATACACTAATACCCGAGAAGCCAAGGCATAAATAACAATAGTCATGCTGGGGGTTTTTTCAGTTTCAAGGCATTTTGCAAATATTAATCTATAGAGTAAGGGAAATAAAAAACAAGTATTATTAAAGAGAAGGAGAGAAATGACTGTAAAACATATGTCTAGGAAAGTTAAGGCATTCTGCAGGGATGCTGGAATAGAAGCCTGAAGTAACACCCTGTATCCCCCAGTAAACTCTCTAGCTCCTCATTAAAATTTTTCTATATAAACTTATTCCACTCAGTCTTAAAAAGAAATAGGTTATAAGCCTCCAAATCTCTGAAGTTTGTCCCAATATCCCCCTACTATATTTAGGCAACTTTAATGGTCCCATCTTTCCTGGCCCTACAGTCTTGAAGACAAGGAAGGAGCCTGATCACGTAGATATGATCCTGCATTGAGACCTCAAATCTGATTTGCTTTGCCCCTCTTCGCTCTTGAGAAGCACTCTCTGCCCTTATCCCAGTCTTTGCTCATCTTTTTAATGAGACAGCACACTCTCAGAATGATCCTGAGTTTTTTTTTCTTTGTTATTGGCATTAAGCACGTTTCAGTGAGGCTTTGACATTGGCCAGTGGCTATATGCAGTAATGCAATAAAACAGCATTAGGTACAGATCCTGCTACAAGGTCTGGATTTATAAACACCATCTCACCTCCAAACAGGCACTTGGAGAAGGCAGGTCTAAAGCTACCTTCATTTTTCCCTAATTTTGCTGTTTCTGTATATTCATAAATAATGAAATTAGTGAGGGAAAGACAAACATTTTTCCCCTAAAACAATTGAGGGTTGAATAGATATAAATACTTCACCATTTCAGTATTTGGACTACATCACTCCACTACCAGGTATTTAATCCATCTGGTTTGCTTCTGTGTTATAAAAGGAAGAAAACCAATAAAGGGTGAAATACATGTTTTCTGATGAGTCATGTAACATTCACTCAAATCAAGAAAAGGTAAAGACTTGGGATTCCTTAGTTAACTAAATGCTCAGGGTTTTTTGCACTCTTCACAGTGCAGACAGAAAAATATGCTGAAAATTAAGAGTATCCAAACACCTCTCGTGGTGCTTAACAAGAAGTTAGACTTTTACAAGGGTCAACTTTGTCTCTGGTCTTCAAAGTGCTAGAAAAAATAATGCATCACATATGAAAGTAACTTTGGTTTGAGTATATCTAGGGAGGATTAACATAAATGTCCAAATGCAGACTTCAGCTAGCCTGCTCTCACATCTTCACCTTGTTGGTCCTTTAGTGCATTAGATCAACTTGATCAGTGTTTTAGTTGAGTTTCCTAAAGTGCTTGAATAAAAAAACATACTAGGAAGTCCTTCTCCAAATGTTATTTGCTTACAATGACACTTGAATAGGAATTATTCTATACAGAATATATTTAATCCGATAAGACTGAAACGGGTCAAAGGAGAGAGAACTGGAGAGGCATTAACTTCTGTAAATGTAATAAAACTTTGTCCAATAAAGCCTTCCTTACAAGTAATGAGTTTTCAGTTTCCAGTTCCTAAGAGATTACTGTCCTAAGGTCATCCAGAATTTGTGGACATAGAAAGGAAAACAACATTTTTTTGTTAACTTACTTGTTTCCAGGAATTCATTTTCTAGGGTTTAATATGGGCTAAATTCTGCTCAGTGGTAAAACCAGCAAAAGTCCAGTGAATTGATTCAAGCTCAGCTCATACTGCCTGCTGCCACTGCTGTGAAACTAGGGAGCTAATCTGAGCACCAGCTGGGCAAGTCACCCTAAATTCATTACCATGTAATTTTCATCATTATAAGGACTGAACTTAAAGCAAAGAAACATGTGATAGCAAAGGAATAAGACAAAGGGTACTGGCTTGAAAATAGAAGAGGGGAAATATAGATTAGATAGTAGGAAGAAACTCTTTAGTGTGAGGATGGTGAGACACTGGCCCAGGTTGCCCAGAGAATCTGTGGCTGCCCCATCCCTGGAAATTTTGAAGGTCAGGTTGGATGGAGCTTGGACAACCTGGTCTGGTGGGAGGCATCCCTGCTTCTGCTGGGGGGATGGAACTGGATGATCTTCCAACCCAAACCATGCTGTGATTCCATGAAATATGTCAAGAGACACAAGCAGTGCAAAACCACCTGGGATTTCAGAATGCTTTGTAGATGTTGCTTACAGTCTTTTGTTAATTTGCTGATGAAAAGTCCTCAGAAAAGCCTGGAAGATTCTCATACAATACCTCCTATTTTCAGTAAAATGTCATGGCTAGGGCAGAAGCATTTTCACACAACACAGTTTAGGAGTCATTAATGATGGAAAAGGAGTCATACTCATCCCTCTCTCCAGATGGAGTCTGGGATCCATAACTGTATTGCCAGCTTTACACACTCGCCCGTATAATGCGTTTTTATCATAAAAACAAATGTAGCGTCCCACAAAATAGTGTTTTGTTCACAGCCTGTTGGGAACCAATTTACTGCACTATAGACTTGAAAATGAAGATCTAAAGTGGCACTAGAGAGCCACAATTATGCGAGCCAGCCACTGCAACCTATGGCTATAAGTAGATTGGGCATGCTGGGACTGGCATTTTGAGTGCACTGAACGGATTTTTGCTTGCAGCATAAGAGTGGCTGGTACAGGATGGAAGAGGCTGTGAGTGCTGCTATGAGGGCTTCCAGAAAGCTCTGCGTGTGCAGGGAAGGGTTATGTCATGCAGACTAATGGGACTGTGAAGCTGAGAAATAAACACAAAAAACAAAAAAAAATTGACAGTGAAATGTACAATAGGTAGAAAAAACTAAATGTCCTCAATGGATCCTTAGCTCAGGACCCAGGAAATCTGGACCAGCCCATTCTGGACATTGTCTTTGACAGATATATTTGAGTCTGACTCCCAGAATAAAAATTCCCATTTTTAGGCATTTGCTTGAATTGAAAAAAAGTCCAGTGAAAGGCACCTTCTGTACACAGCCAGGATACCTTTTCAATGGGAAATTGCTTTTCTTATTACCTTGCTACAGCTAAAATCACTGAATAAACCTGGATGGAAAAAAAAACACCTCAACCACCCAGTCTAGCATTATAACCCCTAAAAATTGACAGGCTATGCACATCTAATATGTTAGTGCTGCAGAGAAAGGTTAGACCTATTTTTGATTATTGACAGTGACACAGACACACACACTGACATAACTTCTTATGCAGATATTTTCACTGATTTATACTGTAAAGACAAAGGGAAAGACACCTGTTATGTACAGGAATGTCTGCAACACACAGGATGGTGCACATTCAATACTGTGTTAAACAGATGACAACTCAGTTATGCCAGGGATAGTACTGTGAATTAATTACTGTAAAAATAAGTTAATGAATTACTTCTTCACTGAAGGGATAGGTAAATTTCCCTCCTGCAAATTCTCATCTCTGGCTTTCCCTTGAGTGCACTGTAACAAAAAAAACAAACAAAAAAAAACCCCAAAAATTCAATAAACCATCCATGATGAGAGTTAAGAGTTAAGAATAAGGAAGACAGAAGGAAAACAACTGGCTTCAAACAGCAGAAGCCAAAGTCCCAGAAAATAAACTTCTGTATGGGGACTCTTTCAGAATCAGTGTCTGGTGGAGATTCTCTTAGTATATGATAAAGTATTAGCAGAACCAGCAGTCCTTAACAAAAAAGCACAGGGTTTTAGCACTGTATTAATAGAGGAGTTACAAGATCATTATTAAAAGCTGCAAAGGTGTGAATAGTCACCAAGCCATGAAGAATGAGGTGATTTATTTCAGCAGCATAAGTGGCATTTGGCAGGAGTTGGCCTCAAATAAGCCCCATAGTCTTGCTGATCAGGCCCTAGGGAGTACTGGAGTTGTTGCTTTCTTACCCACCTGTTTCTACCTACAAATAGACTTTATGCTCTTACTCCAGATTTAATAGTTATTAGCACTAGCAATTGAGAGGGTTTTTCCACTTTCCTTACTTTTTTGTTCATGCAGATAACACAATTATTTCTTAACATCTGCATTTGCAGAGAAGGCTTGGCCATTTTTGTTATGTTTGGGGGAAAAAAAAAAAAAAAAAGCAGGTTGAATCAGAGTACTTGGCTGCAATGTCTCAAATTTGGCAAAGCCAAATTTTAGAAGAAATTTTAGAAAGCCAAATTTTAAGAAGAATTTCTAAAGGGGAAGTGTGAATTTTACACTCTTACCTGAACTATACAACAGGGCCAACTGACATGAAAAACCTGATCAACTTGCATGCATGGCTCCCTTTGCTGTCATGCAGCTTTTAATATTTAACATTTGTTTATTTTTTATTTCATTGTAGCACTCTTAAATGGTACAACCTCCTAGAGCCTGTGTGTGCTGGAAATTGCTCTGCTATCTATTCTTTCCCATTTGTATATCCAGATGAATCAGGTACTATCAAATGATTAATCAAGGTGTTCACTTTCTCTCCTACATAACTGTGAACATGTGAATGAATATTTATGAGGGTCTGTAATTAGAGACTTGACTTTGTAAATCATCTGGTGATGCTGTCGGTGAGGTTTTAATTTGCAGATAGGCTTTAGGTCTTACCTGTCTTCATGAAAGACATTATGAATTTCCACATCAAGACACTGGATGAAATTATGATTATGCTATCACAAGGAATTTTAAAAACTATATTTACAGTGGTGTTTGGTACCTACTGCAACAAAAATCTTATAAAAATGGACTGATGAGCTAAGGGAGGAGAAAAATCAAGACAAGTGTCAGCATCAAGATTCAGGCTGATCTCTCTAAAGGAAATATGCTTCAGTTTTATAGTTGTCCCCCACAAACTAATTTTTTCTTTAATAATTTTTTTCTTCAAAGATAAGAATATATTTTATTCTGACAATCATTTCACAAATCCCCCTCTGACAGTTGGTTTTGTCAATCACGATTGTGAGCAATATCCCCATTAGAACATGTTCTCTATAAAACCTCATCTAATCCCTTTTCACTGCATTTTCTTCATCTCTCCCATCTTTAAATAGCTGGCATGGAGAGGCTCACACCTGAGCTGCTCACTTCTCCCCATGGGCAGCAGTAATGAGCTGATGGAAGTTGTGATAGACAAGAGAGAAAGTCCATAGGTCCAAAAGTAGGATTTAGCCTATCCTTTAAAAATAATATTAAGCATTTATATGAACAGGACATGCCATCAGCTGGGTCAAGAGTCTGCCAAGAAGGGCTTCCTTGGCTTTTGATAGCTGCTGTTTCCATTTCCTTAAAAACAGCCACTCCATTTAGGAGAAGATTATGATAAGCCACAATGGCCACCATATGCATATACTGGAAACTTCAGCTTGTGCTGGAAACTTCATTTTTGTATTTTATTCTAATACACTCCTGCTGTTTCTTCCTTCTCTTTCTCTCTTTTTTTCTTTCATTTTTACATGATTTCATGGCCTAACCCTTAATATGCTTGATGAGCACTGAGCTGTAGAAACCATATCAATATTACACCAATTTTTAATTAAAACTTCATATGCATTTTAACTTTTCTTTTTATTAACAGTGATGAGAAAAATTACATAGCTGTGATCAGAGTGGTGTAGCTCTTATAGAGATTCTTGATGACAGAACATTGTTTAATTGAGTTTTTTCCTTTTATGTTCAAGAGCAGTTTTAGGGCCATTTGTCATTGTTATTAATTTAGGATTGTTTGATCTACAACTCATTATTTGATGAATTAAGAAAAAAGCTGTCCTAGCTCGTAGCTTTGAAACTTTAAATAGCATGAAAGCACTAGTATTAATACTGAAAATCAAATAATTACTAAAAATGCAGCAAACTTTCAAGTGTCTTCAAGCTTCTCCCAGTATCTTCAAGTTTGCTTTATGTTTATAGTTTGCAAAAATAATCAGAAGAACAAAGCTAATAGATCTCCTCCTGAGAAAGTTCAAGAATCTTATGCCAGTTTTCTCTTTTTAGATAGAATATTATGGGTGTCAATTTGGAATATTATTCATCTGGCCCTAACCCTCACATGGAAGCCTCCACACAGCATCACCAAGAATCAAGCTACCATTTTCCTTTAGTACCTAAAACCACAAACATTTGATCCCTAAGCCACTCTGCCTTCTTTCAAATTTCGGTTGCCAAATTCAAAACATTTACAGTTGGCTTTCTAACGCAAGTAATAAGAGTCTGGATTCATATAATTTTGCCATAACATTATCATCAACTCTTCAAGAACACTTAATATATCTAAACATTCACAAAGTAAACCACTCACCTGCTCTTTGTAGAATTTTATTTCCATCTTCAGTTTTAGAACCCACAAGATGAAGAGTTTGAGGACAACTCCTCCAGAAGCCACTGATTCACTCCATAAGCAGATTCAGCCCTTAAACCCAAGTGGAGGCTTATATGCAATTGTCCTCTTTCCCACAATCACCTGGAAAAAAACCCTCCTCTCCTTGATTTTTTCCACCTGGGATGAAGGAGCCTCACCTGCAACACATCTGAGAACATCACACCCTAACCCTAAACCACTCTCTCTGCCCACAGCTGTAATTTTAACCCTGGGGTTACAAAAAGACTCAGGACCCAGAGAATCAGAAAATGTTCATTAAAGAACATCAGAAATCTCCAGCAGGGAGATGGGGACAAGGTTCAGAGCAGAATAATGTGGATTTATTAGGGCTGAAACTAAGGTCACCTGCACCATGGATGGCCAAAATCAGAGAGGTGCAAATCTGATGGAGTGGCATACTTCCCCTGGCATGTCTATTTCAACCCCAAAGTCCCTGGAAACATAAGCTTTATAAATTTCTAAACCCTAAACCTAATTGTATGCAATATTATAGGATGAGGAGTATCTACACATATCCATGGGAGGCCACAAGGAGACAGTTGCAAATATGATGCACTTGGATCTTCTTTCCTGCATGGTCTAATGCAGACAAATATATTTCCTAACAAAAGCTGATTGAAGTGTTCCTTTCTGGGTTTTGGGGGGTTTTCTGTTTGTTTTTGTACTGAAAATGATTTGTCAGTAAAGTTTAGCTGTTGGAGACAGAGGACAATGTTGCTCTAAGAAGACAAAAGTTGATTTTGACTACAGAACACTTTCAGCCAGCAAAAGGAAGAATATCCTTATGGAGCAATTAATTTTGCAGTAAATTTTCTGAGGGTAAGGAAAGAGGAAAATTAACTTATGAGGGAATGGATCAAAGCTGGCTAATGAATACATGTTTCTTTTTGCACTAATAAAGCCTTGTTTGATCATTTAGATTGTCTCTCTTTGACCTACATTTCTACTTCTGTAAAACGTTTGATTTTTTTAGCCAAAAAAAAAGAGAAAAATTTTACAAAATAATAAGTTATTTTGGTTTTTTACAAAAATGGGGACAAAATAACACATAAGCAAAATGAAAAATCATCTTCCCAGTCAAAATCTATAGAAAGTTGAATCACATTCCTGTCCTTTGTGTAGCAGGGAGGGCAAAGCCTTCCATCATGCTAAATGATGAAGATCAGTGTGTATTTCATTGTCTGCAGTCAGTGTTGTTCCATTTTCTTCCTCCAGAAACTGCTTTAATAAAAATGATTGAAATCATCACAAATGAAAATGCTCCTGTTCAAAAACTAACTC
The DNA here is from genome assembly GCA_023637945.1 of Phaethornis superciliosus. NCBI lineage: Eukaryota > Metazoa > Chordata > Aves > Apodiformes > Trochilidae > Phaethornis > Phaethornis superciliosus. The sequence continues at coordinate 4,281,123 of JAJQWJ010000011.1, forward strand.
AGGAAGAGAGAGGAGAGAATGTGAGGGGAAAATTGGTTTCAGTTGTTCAAGGAAAATCTGAAAACTTCTGTAAGGAAAAAAAAATCCCGACCTCAAAGTCAACATTATGTTGAAGAGGATACATATTTATAAAAGAAAAAAACAAAACCCCAAAACTATCAGTAGCTACTGTAATGGGGAAGTTTTATTGAACTTATTTATGTTTTAAGTGCTTTTTGAGCCTTCCTGGACTATTTTCCTTAATATATCCAACAGCAGTGAACTTCACTGATGATGTCTTGTTTCCAAAAGCATTCTGTTACACTTGTCAGCTTTTTCTGAGAAGGAATGAGTTCATATCCATTACACCCTTGCTCTTTCTTCTCATCTATAAGACTTTAATTAATCTTTTCACTACCTATCTTTTTGCTTTCATTCATCTGCTCCCTCTCCATTTCCTGTAGCACTTTCTTATTCTCCATTTTTAGTCACTTCTCCTTCTTTTCCCAGTTTATGATTTATACCATCTGTCGTGTCACTTCCAAAATCCAACCGACTGACCCAGTAAATAACATTCCTGTCTTTTTTGAGACCTTGCCTTCAAATATCCCCTCCTTCTGTTCTCTTCATCACTGCTGCAATGGCATCTTTTTCCTGAATGGGTTTCTTCCAACCCAAACCATTTTGTGATTTTGTGATTCCATAGTATATATGACAATCACAGAAGTTTTACTAGGGATTAAATCAGCCACAGGGAATCTCAAAAAAGAGTAAAATATGTAAATATTTTTTAAAAATTGAGTACAAGATTTCCAGTTAATATATCCATATACAAGATATTATTATTTAACACATTTTAGTTATATATAAAAACTTCACATATATTTTAGTACATCATTAGTACCATGGGGAAACACCCATCCTTTGTGATCAAGCTATTGAACTTCAATCTACTGACCATCACATATACTCTCGTTGTCTTATTTAATTTTTCATTTGATGACATTACATGTATGAGTAAAGAGCAATACTTGGTTTAAATCAAAGACAACAGCTTTGGATATAGCTACACTCAAGGATGGGCTAAAAATCAGAAACTCTAGAAAACCTTTTAACTGGAAGATAAATTAGATGCAGATATGAATTTTGCCGTGTTTGCTTGTACTGATAATGTCAAAAATAGAATCTAAATCCCTTGAAATTTGTGAGCCTCCTAATGTGGAGCAAGACCAAAATTTCATTTATAAAAGGACCCCTTCAAACCATGCATATTTGAATGGAGTCTCAAAGCCATAAACTTGATTACTCCTTGACAGCTGCTTCAAACCACAGCAGAGAGCTGTGCTTCCACATGACCTTGCAGAAGGCTGATGAGATCTGACAAGTGCCATATTTAGGGAAATGCAGAAACTTTACTGCACTGACATCACTGTCACCCAAGACAGATCAAACAAAGAAGACAATTGGCCTCCAGCATCTAAACTGAACATTTAATAACTATTAGAAGGAACCAAGCAAGCAGGACTTGCTCAGCTGACAGATCCAAGAGTCTCACCCATTTATTATGAATTTAACTAGTCCAGACAAAAAGCCAAAAGGCTCCTAAATTCTTTTCTTTCCTCAACTGAAGTGGATAATGCACCATTTCATCTCCAGAAATCTGCTATATTCAATGCTGCACATGACCTGCAATAGTTAGGGAAAAGAAGTTGCAAAAAGTAGTTGTGATGAATTCAGTCATAATTGCATCATTCCATTGTATTATATTTGCTACAATGCAGGCACTTTTTCAACAGGGGCTTATGTTGGTCTCTCCATGTGAGAACAGAATAGAGGAGAAGTCATTAATGCTGATGAGACCCTCTGCTCACATTAAAGCCCCAAGCAGTTGAGTTCTTTGGCTTTTAGCTACCAGTGTCCCAGCCTTTTAACAGCCTATTGCCCACTAACCCAATACCCTGGATGTGCTGAGGAGCACACTCACAGGGCCTTAAAGCACCTTCTGGTCTTTAGGTTTCTATATGCATTCTTGTAAATACAAATATATGCAGAAGTTCATCATGCAAAAGGAAATATGTGGTTGACAGCCTGCTACAGGGGACTGTAAATTGTGTTTGCACAGTGATCTCAGCTAGAGACATTGATTTACTTCTTTGCAGTGGCTGGATATTCTGGTCTCTTAGGTTCTGCTCCTGGAACAATCTGTATCATTGTGTGCATCCTTCCTAAAGAATAATTTATTTTTTTTTTAAAGTGCTGAGGGGCTTAAATCATTTAAATCCTGCCATAAAAAGTAACCAAGGGAGCTGATTTTTTCTGGCTTCACATTTCTCCCTGTGTGATCTTCTGTGTCACGCCTCAGAGGAGACACCAACTGCTCAGGGTTGAACCAGGAACAAATTAATACACACAGCTAAACCACACTCTCAGAATAAGCCCAGCTGGACATGCTCCAGGACAGAAGCAAAACACCTGCTTGATTCAGAAGTTATTAGCTGAGGTGCTGTGCTAACACATTTATACTGCCGTGTAAATCCATCTGTGCTGCCTGAGCTGTAGCTCTGCCCAGCACCTGCTTGGGCTGAGCAAGACGAGAAACTGCAGAATGGGAAGGTGACTGGGTGCCTCTGCAGCAGCCAGGTCGGTGTGGGCATCACCACAGGTGTGATGGGCTCAAACCTCTGCCTTCCTCACCCTCGTGTCTCCCCTGGGTGGTTCTGAGGCAAATTTAAATAGGATACTGTATCTGTTACTGCATCTCAAAGGCGACAGCAGTTGTGGAAAAGGGAGATGGAGCTGTGCTTTAAAAAGGGTGAAGTTTTATTTCTCCACTCATCTTTTTAAAATTCAATGGTTTTTGAATGTTCATTACAGGGAGGAGAGAGGAGGGAGCACAGCAGGATGTTCTGGAGGTGATAAAGTACACTGAATGGAGGCCAGTGCTAAATGGAAACAGAGGAAGACTGTGCCACATTGAGATAGTCTGAATGTAAGAAAGGAACAGAAAAGCCACATGGATGAATGGGTTAGAGCAGGGCTTTGGCTCGTGTGATTCATCCTTCCTGAGTCCCTCCCCTCCCTGTGGTACCCTGGTCTGGCTCCACACATCCCTGAGGTGTGAGCAGCTCTGCACAACCACTGGAGGGGGAGACTGGAAACAATCCTGCAAATACACAGGCTACTGCTTTGTTTATCACCCTGAGGATGAGAATTCAGAGAATACGATGACATATTGCCTGGTGACAGTCCCTGAACCCTGCCTGGGTGGCTGCTGTAGGGCAGGGGGGGTCTCTGGTTGCAGACTTCAAAGCTCATGTGGCCTCTTACCCAACTGTATTTCCTTCCATGCATCAGGGCAAACGAGGCTTGTACTTGAAGGATACACAGAGAGATGTTTTCCAAGGGACCAGAGGAGGGGCAGATCCAAAGAGGGGTAAAAGGATCTTCAGCAACATTGTGCCTTACAGCTGGGAGGGTCTGGAGAGGAGCCAGAGACAGGAGAGGCCAGGGAAGATAGTGGAATGTCATAGCTCTTGGCACAGAAGTTGCTGAGATGTTTGTGCTTATAGGAAACACCCAAAAGAGAGGGGGATGGTCCCCATGTCACCTCTGCAAAGTAAGAGTCAGAAACATTCAGGCACTTACATGAAATGGATTCAGGCTTTTAACTTCACTCCTTCTCTTCAGTGCCTGAAAGAGCTCAGCTGCCCAGGGACTTTCAGGAAGGACTGGTCTCCACCTCATTTCAGCCATCTAGAAGTTGTAAGCATAGTCAAAGTAAATTTTCTCACATGCTATATCTTTCCACTGCAGAAAACATAAGTGTCTCACTCAAACAAGGACCTAGATGAATCCCATTGCATTTTCTGAATGGTCTTTTGTGGGCAGGGATGCTTCTGCCATGGCTGCTTACAGTTACGTGCAGTAAAAACTGTAGGTGCCCAAAGACCTTCTGAAGAAGTCTTTGGATACTGCATCTACCTAAATACCAGCCGGACTACTCAGGACTTTTGTGCATTATTCTTCTAAACTCAGGCAAAAGCATACTGTCATATGTTAACTTCTATGTGTGCCTTTGTAAAGTCTTCCTAAACACAGGGCAGCAAAATTCCCCACCATGTCTTACTCAGCTTTTAGCTTCTTCTCCAAAGACCAAGAGGGTCCAGTGCTGGTGGCTGTCTCAAGTATCACAGAACATCTCAAATGGCACTGGTCTCTTGTGTTCACACAGCTAAACTGTAGCTAACTATGTTAAAGCATAATTCATTAACCTTGCTCTCTGTTTCAGTTTGGATTTTGGTATAGCTAGTCCCCTTTTGGCTGGTGGCATTTCCTTTAATGATGCAATTTTTAAAGAAAATTGTGTTTCAGACAACCAGCCTTGGCTTCCTACAGATTTGGATTGCAAAGTGCATTCAAAAGGATTCAAAACCAATTCTTACCATCAAAGGGGCACTAAGAGTGAACCCCAGATATGGAAACCAAAAAGTCAGGGATACACATTATATCAGCTCTAGAATTCTCCAGAGTTCAGCCAAAATCATCAAGACACCATCCAGATAGCCATCTGCTACCAAACCATTCTAAATGGTGCAATGTGCTTGTAAACTAAAATTCGTGTAAGATTGAATTTTAGTAGCCTGAGAGCTTCAGAAATCCTTCCCTCTCCTTGGCTCTCCTGAAGATTTTGCCCAAGTTTTTACTTCTTAAGAAAGTCTTTCCAATTTTGTATATATATTTGACTCATGACCATTTTTGTCATTAGCTGAATGTACTGCAAATTGTTTTAAGGTTTTATTCTTATTTTGTATCCTGACAAATAAGCCTCACAAAATATATCTCTAAATCTTTTATACTGCTAGCTAAATATTCAGGAAGAGTAAGGGGATAGAGTACACAGGAAGAATTACCATCTTAATGAGGTTTGTCTCATTAAACAGTCTCACTCAATTAGTTTCACAGATTTTACTTTTAGGGTAGGAACACAGAGCTCTGGATCTCTGTAGCTAATTTTGGCTTATTCAAAACTCGAAGACCAACCTGCCAAAAAATTTGTAAGTGGAAGGACAGTAATGAATGAGGTCTTGGAACTTCCAAAACTCTTAAGTTTTTGAATCAAGCAATTAGATGAAAATACATGGTCGATTTTACTTAAATAAGAAATGTGTTGGCAACTTCCCCAAGCTAAATGTGATCGCTTCAGCACAAAGCTTTGTTTGCAACACAAAGGCCTTTGGTGTTCATAAAGCTTAGATTTGCATTATTTCCCCAGAAGTCTGTAGGAACACTGCCTTCTGCCTTTGCTGACCTATGATAAAAGCTTGTCAAAGGTCTTAGGCAGCAGCACTGGTATCTGCTGATAGTGTGAAAGTGCCACCTGCACATAAAGTGACATTTTGTGTGGCTGAATAGAGTTGTTTTTCCTAATCTGTCACTTCTTGTTGTGTGGGACTTGTCAGATTCCTCCCTGAATCACACTACTCTCTGCATCCTGTGTATGCAGCAATACCCACAGAGCTCAGCAGAACTACAGTAAGGATCAACAGAAAAGAAAAATATCTTCAATAGCATCCATTGGGTCATGGAAGGATGCCAAAACAAGGAAGTGTAGAGCCATGCCTTCCTCAACATGCCCTCCTATCCCCTGGAAATCTAAGGACCTAGAACTTGAGAGCTGGTGGATGCATCATGTTACAAGACCCGACTGACCTTCTCCAGGTGTAGTTAATTTTTTAAGCCACATACAGTGCTTCTAAATGAAGTCCATTAAGTGTATTCCTCGTGTACAAAAGAGATAAAGCTGATGTGCTGGATACAGCCACATAATTAATGGACACAATCCACTGCAGTGTCAAAAGGCAGGATATCTTGGAGTAGTTCCCCCAGAGAAGTGAAGCTGTGACCTGGGTAGCCAAGGCAGATTTTTTGCATCATGATGGATGAACCAACCAGCCCATGCCAGAGGTAACTCTGTAGTGTGCAATATAGACATGCTCTAAAACTCAGTGGGTGTGATCCATCTCAGCAGGCTCTCAACATCTGCAGTGAAACAGACTCTAACAGAGCTGAGCAGGTGCACTTTTAGAAAATTCTACAACTGACCTACTTTGGCATGAAATTAATCATTTGTAGCCCCTTCAAATACTGGAAGGTGCTGTAAGATCTTCTGGGACCCTTCTCTTCTCCAGGCAGAACAACCACAACTGTCTCAGTTTGCCTTCATATGAAGTGCTCCAGACCTCTGATCAATTCTGTGGCCACCTCTGGACGTGTCCCAACAGCTCCATGTCCTTAGGCTGGGGACATCAGAGCTGGACACAGTCCTGTAGATGAGGTCTCACCAGAGTGGAGTAGAGGAGAAGAACCACCTCCCTTGACTTGCTGGCCAAAGGGTTGGCTTTCTGGGCTGCAGGTGCACATTGACAGCTCGTGTCCAGCTTCTCATCCACCAATACCCCCTAAGACCACCTCCTCAAGGATGTTCTCAATCTCTTTTCTGCCCAGTCTGTTTTTATGCTTGGGATTGCTCTGACCCAGGTGCAGGAACTTGCACTTGGTCATGCTGAACTTTCTAATGCTGGCATTTAGGAACATGGCTGAGAGTGGACTTGGCAGTGTAATGATTCAGTGACCATAAAGGTCCAGTAGTTCCCTAGACTGCATTTGCACTTGCAGATATCTAGGTAGTTGAAGTTCCCAAAGATAATCCCCAAAGGCATTCTCCTCTTTGTATTGAATGAAAAGGAGGAAGACTCAAGAGGAGAGGGAGAAAAAAGAAAAGAACCTTTACAATGAAAGCAAAAGGTATCGGTAAAGGAGGTGAGGAAAAAAGAGCCTATAATCCCCAATATAAGTGCAGATTGTAAAGACTAACAGATGACATCCATGTATGTCACAGATGACATATAGAAATAATAAAAACAAAAAACAAACTATGCAAATAGCAGGAGACTTGCAAATAAGCCACATCATCAAATTGCCCATGTGGGTCTATAGGGCTGCGTGTGAGCCAGGAGTCAGTTCATTAATCCAAACGACCTACAATGCTGCAAAATCAGATTATTGTTGAGTCTGCCATTTATCAGCTTCTCTCTCCCTTGATCTCCTGCTCTGGAAATAAATGCACAAGTTTTACTGAGAATAAAGCAATTTGGGGCCTCTTGCTCATCTTGGTAACATCAGCACAGCTCAGCACAGCTCAGCACATGTGGGGTTCACCAAGGAAGTCCACCTGATTCTCTTCTGGTCTACTTGATTCTTCAGCCAGAGTCCACATGGGTTGTATCAGGGACTTGACTCCTCAAAAAACATTTTTTGGAAGATCTTCCCTCTGGAAAAAATGTGAAGGATCTCACAGACATCATCTAAAGAGGTGAACAAATGATCACAAATGCACATACTAGCATTAGATGTTTTTAGGCTGGGAATAAGAAGCAGGTCTCTAAGTATGACAAGCACCATGGGCTCGGAGAGCATCCCAGTGGAAGTATGGATGGATATTGAGGAGTCAGGAAACACACCAAGATTCAGGTGTGGATTTGGGCTGTGGATGCAGGTACTACCTCAGGATCTGACACTGTGATCGTGAAAGTCCCTTTGAATCTCATGCTTTATGTTCCTAGATTTTTCTGGCAAACATGAAATGTTTTAAATCCATTCCTCCTACTGCACCAAGAAGCAGAGTAAAGCAGTGTGAGGAAAATGACATCTACCATTACCTTCTCTACCTCATAACACTTTTCGTCATTTCCCAGTGTGATTTTAAAACTTTATAAGCAGATTAAATAAAGCTCTTTTTAATAGTTCCTTTTTTTTTCCCTGTTTAATTCTTTGTTTTCATCAACTACAGACAATATATGCACTGGCAAACCATAAAACACTGATCTGATGGCTGACTAACTAGCCTTATATTGCCACCTTACTGGACAGAACAATGATGCAATCTTTTTTGTTTTATTAACAATAAAAAAAATATATATAGCTCCAGAGAGCCTGAAACATAATGTAGAAGTACTGAGCAAGCCCAGCAAAACCAGGAACACTGTCACTGAAGGGTGACACAGAATTTGAAGCCTGATTTAATATCAGAAACTCAGAAAATAAGACAGAAAGATGGTAAAAATAGTGAACTGAGCTCTGTAGGCGTTCATTGATACTTGCTATTCTTTTTACAAAAAAAAACCAAAAAAGAAACAAAAAAAAAAAACAAAAACAAAAAAAAAAAACCTCTGTTGGTCCTTGGTGAATCCTAGGCTAAAAGCTGAGATCTGAGGACCCCAGTTGCTCCCACCCTGAGCCCAGCAATGTATCCACGTCTTGGTAGTGCATCCCCCAAATTCACCCTGGTCTCCTGAATACACTGAAATTTTGACACACACCAAGGGACATCAAAATATGACTATTGCAGCCTGAGGTTTTTTTGTTGTTGTTATTTAAAACATAAGATGTGACCTCAGAAACCCCCATTCAGTTTTCCTTGTGACTTTACAATAAGAAGTTGTCCTGGTTTTGCTGGGACAGAATTATAAAAATATTTCTCTGTTTAGAGAAACTGTAGGCTTGGGAGATTGCAGAGTCCTATTCTCTGAGAACAAAAGAGACAAAATGCAAAGTTTTAATCTATCCCCAGCTCTGCTGTGCAGGTTTCCACAATGACCAAGGTCGAGGGTACTTTTGACCATGCAATTGCAATGGGTGAAGAGAGGAAAAACCCGGGGCAGCTGACCCAAGCTGACCAACCCAAGTATTCCATACCATAACCATCACTGTCAACATAAATTGGGAAATCTGTGGAGATGTTTAGGGTTTCTACCATGGCCTCTGCTTGCTGTGGCCATCATGTTCTTGCTGCAGCTGTGGGGCAATTCAGCCTCCACTACTAGAAGTTCACAGATCATGGCTACTGTCTGGAGCTGGGTATAACTTTGTATGTTATATTAGTATTGGGGTAAACATTAGTTCATTGTTATTATTGTTGTTGCTATTATAATAATCATAATTTATTGATATTTATATAAGAATTATATTATTGCTGTTGTTGTTATTATTAAATCTGTTTTCATTTCAACCCATGGGTCTCCTTTAGTTTTCCCCACTTCCCTTCCTGGGTGGGGCTGGTTGATAGAACATCTGTCTAAACCATGATAGCAGTTTGAAAAGACAATCTAGAAAAATTATCTTTGCATCCCTTTGGAGATGAGACCCCAGTTTGGAACCCAGCTTAGGGACCTATCCTTGCAGAGAGGATGGGATGGGCACAGAGAGCATTGGGTCCCTTCTGTCTGCATCCATGAGCCACTGGGGGAAACCTGTGATGAAAGGAGAGGGAGATCTCAGCTGAGAGCAGGTTTCCACCAGGGCACTCTCCTTCAGAGGGAGCATATTACAGAGAGAGAGGCTGGAAACACATGAACTGCCTTTTATGCTGCTGCAGTGGGTTTCTAGCAGATGCAGCACATTGGCACCATGTGGACGTTCTTGCTGCTGACAGCGTTTCTTAACACCCATCACAAACATTTACAGTGAAAGGAACATCAGGCTAGCTCTGACAAAAAAACAGCCAAAATGCAATCTTCTGAGAGAGAAAAGAGAAAGAGAAATTTGCCAAAGTTAATCACTCTGTACATTAATTTTCATTTCTGCTCTTAGCTTCAGCCAGCAATCCAGATTGTTTGTTGGTTGTTTATTTTAGATGGATTAATCTACTAAGGCCCATTTTCATTGTATTTCTGTTAGATACAGATGCCATCACTATGTGCCAGTGAATATTACCAAGCAATTCATCTCCAGTTATTATTTCCCTCTTTTTATTGAAAGCAAATATTCTTGAGTTCAGAAAGGCATGTAAAGGCTTGGAATAGCTTAGCTAAATTTCATGCTAAAGGCACAATGCTGTTTGGAAAGAAATTCTCTCTAAAACTGCAAGACTATGCTCCTACCTGGTATAATTTTTCCCTAATATAAACCAAAATCTCCCACAGCTTAAGTGTCTTTGCAAGCTCCCTTGACATTATCACTCAAAACTCTTATTCCTTTGTTACCCACTGTTAAAATGAAAAGTTCATTTTGTGGCACACACAAGCCAGAGGCGATACAATTAAATGAAACTATTCATCATAGAAAATTTAGAGCAGAGGGAATTAAATGACCAATAAATGAGGATTGGCAGCTTCTTCCCTGGGGAGCAACACATAAGCTTTCTCTGTTCGGTAAAAAGTATTCTCCCCTCAGCCTTTGATCCCCTATCTCCAATCAATATTCCCATCTTGAAAGACAAACAGTCCAAAACTACACCACAGCTATTTATTTATCAGTGTGGTTCTCACTGGATGGGGTGGCCAGAGGTCATCTGAGGAGATGAAGTGAGGCAGAGCTGTAATCAGCTTTCCAAAGTGTTAGCAGAAACTGGATTTACGAGAGCAAAATCAGCATTCATTACCATGTTTTCCTCCAGGTTGTCAAAGGAGCAGACCTGAGCTCCACCTGCACAGTAACTGCAGGACCAATCTCTTTCCAAACATTCCTGTCTTGGGATGAGACCTACAGGAGTCCTGCACCACTCAACCATTTGTTTTGCTTCAGTGGAGAAGGGCTGCAGCTCGTCAAGCAGATTTCTAATGCTTCTTCCTTCAAAATCTGAAGTTAGCTCCTCCAGGGCTTCTCCAGCATGGAAGCAGGCAGGCCTTTTAGTTCTGTATCTATTGGCTTCATCCAGCAATTATAAGAAGATCAAAACTCTTTTTTTTTTTTTTTTTAATGCCATCTGTAGTAGCCCTGCTCACATGTTTCTTTCCTTCTCCTACCCCTGTGGGGCACCCAAAGGTGGAGAGTAACCACTCCACAATGAATTTGCTCATTCCCTGGACCTGCCATCCTGTCCCATAGCACACTGTCCCCACCTCAGCTCTTCTGCCTGTCCCAGTCCTTGATTACAATTACACAATCACCTTTAAATACCCCAAAACTCCTCCCAGACTCTATTCAGCTTCTCAGTCTACCTTTTTCTCCTCAAACTGGGTCTCTTCCCATTGCCTCCTGCTGTGGGAGCACTGCTCCCCAGAGCCTATCAGATCTTCTCATCTCAAAAGCACTGAACCAAAAAAGCAACAGTTTGGAGGAAATGTCTTTCTTAAGAAAAAAAAATTCAAATAAAAAGCCAAGCCTTGAGGTCTATCAAGATTTCCCTTGAAGACAACAGGATTGAAACAGCTTGACTTTGAACTATGAGCAACCTGGGCCTTTTATTATTTTTTATATTAATCATGCACTTACTTGTCATCACTATTAATTATGAACCCTGCAGGCATCTTGAGAGTGTCATTGCACTGCAAGTCATAGGGTGAGCCAGAAATGTCCCTTTGTGCTTGCAACGTGCTCCTGAGGAGGTTAGCTTCCATTTCTCAGTTCAGACACTAAATATTCAGACACAGCCATGTGTCTGTGAATGTTATTTGTTTCTCTAGCTGATACCTGTTCCAGAACCAGCAGCAGAAAAGACAAAGTGCAAAGAATATATTAAAAATACAGTGACCCTTGTCACCCTTTTATTATGCAAGGCCCTATGTTGTAATTTTATTTTACCAGAAATTTTTAATAAGAGAAACAAGGTTGGGGTTTTTTTTGTCATTAATTCAAAGAACCTGGTTAAAGTTCACACTTTAACTGCACTATCACCAGACAGCAGACTGTATCTGGGGAAGGTTTCTGAGGAATGCACAATATTATCACAGAGCTAAATAGCATGGAATAAGTCAAATGAGGTTAATGGTCAAATAGGCTAATTTAAGTCATTAAAACACATTGGTGGGAGGATGGTGGTGACCCATCATTGCTGTGCTTGGAGACTCAGCTCAGGCAACAGAATCATAGAATGGTTTGGGTTGGAAGGGATCTTAAAGATTATTTAGTTCCTGGGCTGATGTCTGCCAAGTGGCAACACTCTTCCAGATACAGTGAAAAGTAAACTTCATAAATTGTGGCTGGCTTTGTCATTAAGCACCAGAAAAGCATTGAAATGCTGCATTAGTCCATTGGTGCCATTTCCAAGGAAGAAGGCAAGGAAGAAAGCTTTATTTATTACACTGAAATGACTTGGGAAAGCAAAGGCAAGCAGTGACACAAGTGATGCTACTGAAGTGGCAGAGTGAAAAAAAGCCTGGGGATATAGGAAAGGCAGGGTTCAGTGTGTGCCTGGAGCCATTTCAGATACTTCAGAGTAACTCACCTGGCTCTGGATAGCTCTTCAGACATTCCTAGGTCCTGCAGCCATGTGGATATCTCAGGTCCTCTGGGGCACCTGGGTAGGCACTACCTACACATGTTTAAGCAATTCAATGCCACTCCTACTCTCCAACTTCCCATACATCCACTTTTAAAGTGATCTCAAGACTGTGGCTTTTTAGCCCACAACATATACTGAGTTCTAATAGACAAAGCACAAAGTCTGTGTGAGTGAGGAGTGTATCTGCACAGCTCAAAGCCCCTGGCTGCCATCCCAGTATAAGTTTTTCAAATCTAGGCTAAACCTAAGATCACTTATAACCCTTGCATTAAAAATAGGGGATTATGCTTCCTTTGGATTAGTTATTAGGAAGAGATTTTTCCCTCTGAGGGTGGTGAGACACTGGCACAGGTTGTCCAGGGAAGTAGTGGCTGCTCCATGTTCAAGGCCAGGTTGGATGGGGCTTGGAGCAACCTGGTCTATTGGGAGGTGTCCCTGCCCATGGCAGGGGGGGTTTGAACAAGATGATCCCTAAGGTCCCTTCTAGTCCATGATTCTGTGGCTCTTTGCAGTAAATGAAACCTCAGAGCACTCAGTCAGAAACCAGCAGCTCACCCGCTGCAGCGTGGAGCCCCTGCAGAAGACCTGAAAAAGGACCCCAAAGGTCCAGACAGCTGAAATCCAGGTTGACAGCAGACAAGGGAGACTTTGCCTGCCAGAAATGAGGAAGCAGCAGAGCAGCAAGGACACAAGAGAAGGGCTGCGAGTGCATTAAACATGAAGGATATCTATACTGATGGTAGCTGGAGACTTTATAAGAAAGAAATCCTAGACCAGAGCATTAATGTTACAAGAGTCTATCTAAAGAAATCTTCCCAAACAAGAATCTGGGGGATTAGATTTGAAATGGGAACTCATTAGGAGAAACTTCTCCTATAAAATAAAATAAAAATAGTTACAGGCTTTCTTTAGAACTTGGTATTACAGACACTGAGGAGGTGATTTTTTCAGCCCAACTGTAGACTTTTGCAATGTAGATTTGTACACTTGAATGAATCCCCACAGGTTCCCACGAAACCACCAGAGACAAATAGGCACTTCATCTCACTCTAAAGCTCGTTGCAAAATATGGCAAATTAATCGTGCCCTAAAAATGTCTCTTTCTCTTCCCGTCGACTGTAAAGAGATCCTTGGCTTATTAGCTGAGATGTGAGATGATTAACTCACATCTACACTGTGAATATTTAATGTTTATGTAATATAAATGTTACATGAAGTGTTTGCTTATATCAGCTCTATATGAGACTGTTTCTTACTATAGAGGTAATGCTTTATGTGCCAGCTCTGCATATAGCTTTTAAGATCCTCTGCAGATGTGGGCAGGAATGAATTCTTCATCTCACACATTGTTTGAAATGTGAAATATTTTTTTTCTTCGTATATTGAGACAAAACCAAGATATTTCCAAGTTTTTCACAAACCTCAAACAAAAGCAATAAGAGGCAGCTAGATGCATGCCCTTTGGGGAACCTATCAAAGATTTTGGAGATCTATATATCTTCCATATTCACCTAATCTGTCCTGAAGGAGCTACTGCTTTCTGCTTTGGGGGTGGGTGTCTTTGCCTTCAGGGAACTTGCAGTCCATTGGAATAGGATTTTTTGTATGGATTTGTCATATCTCACATGAGTTCTCAGACCACCCTGCTACTGTATATCCCACAATAACTCCTTTCTTTCCCCCTTCAGTGCTGATAGAAAAGTTCCATCTTAAACCTAAGAAAAAGTTTTCAACCAAAGTTTTGCTGAAACTGGTACATGAGGTATCAGTGCAGACAAGTCATAATTTACATCAGAATAATCTCATTTAGCTAGACAGGTAATAGGGCTCAAGAGGTCCTTGAGATCATCGGCTGTTAGATGCCTCCATTACAGCTCTTCCTCTTTTCTACAGCTTCCCTTTATGAAATAGGGGAAAACAGGCTCACTTCCCCAAAAAGAAAATTCAAGTTCTGACCGCTTTCTCACTCTTTTGTTCTCATTGTCCATTACCATCACATCTTAGCAGTGTCTGATGGGATCAAGCTATGTGTCCTGAAGTTGACTTCTTGTGGGATCTAATTAAAAACGTCTAGAGTATCAGGACTCATTTTCCCACTAAAGAAACATACTATTCAATATTTTTTGATACAAAGAGCATTGTTAAAACATTAAGTTTCCTTCTCAGTTTGCTTCTCCCCAGCTTATGCTTGAAGACAATTTCAAAGCTAGGAATATTTAAGATGTCTGGCACAAGTGGCTGTACTTTCTTTGCTATCTTTTATTTTTAATAGAGAACAAATCAATCTCACATCTTAAAGCAATGGATAGGAAGAATCTGCTTTTTGAGTTTTACACAAAGGGATTAATCAAGGGATGCAAGGAAACTAGTAGGATGTTGTCTTGGAGTCACCACATAGATCAAGAGGAGGGAGAAGGAATTGCTAATGAAAAAAAACTTTGTGGCAGCTCAAAGAACGAATGGCTTCTACTTCATTTTTCCCTTGAAACTCAAAATGCTCGCTGAAAAACTGCATACTCCATTCCTTCAGTCTGATAGACAACACAACGCTGGCTTTTCAGCCATAACCTAAATATTTTGAACTCCAGCTCTCTCCATAGGATTTCAGTGGATGTTCCACTGGCATTGTGCTGTTGAGGGCAAGGGGAAATTCTGGAATCAGCACAGATGAAAATCAATCTGTGTGGGAGGATGACATGATGCCTGCAACAGGGCTGGGCATCTTGTGAGCTCTACTAATTTTCCTCCTATTAAAAGGAGCTACACACATTATGAAATCCGTAATTACAAATCCTGTCTGTTCCTTCCCATCTTCATCCTATCCCAGTCACACATATCCCACATCACATCTGACCTCAGTTATTGAAGAAAAAATAAAATCAGCAATTAAGCCATCTGTCTCATCTGAGATGCCTACTGAAGACTGGAATAAACCATACCCCTAGACAGCTCTATTTCTCTCCACAACTGTAGCTAAGCAGAACATGGAAGCTCTGAAATTGGAGAAGCAGCACAATGCCTGCAAAGTGTAAGCAGTCCCTGTCCAAACCATGCACAGTCAGTGTGTGCTA
Source organism: Phaethornis superciliosus (assembly GCA_023637945.1). Lineage (NCBI taxonomy): Eukaryota > Metazoa > Chordata > Aves > Apodiformes > Trochilidae > Phaethornis > Phaethornis superciliosus. The sequence continues at coordinate 4,296,453 of JAJQWJ010000011.1, forward strand.
GAAGGTATATAATAGTGTACACAGACTTTTGTAGTAGCCATTAAGTAGCCCTTAAAATGCTTTCTTTGGTTTTGTAATTTTTTTGAGGTTAATAAAATCTATACAGAACAAAGTATAAAAAGAAAAGCAAGAGGCCTTAGAAGCAATTAATTTTACAGATGCACAATTAAAAAATGGACAGATGATACAATAAGGCTGGCTACCAAACTTCACAATACAAAGATTGGGTGACAAATTCTGCACAGCCACTCACCTTATTTATAAGTTAGCAAAGAGGTATGGAAAGGACTCTGTTCAGCTGGAGTGGGGTAAATGTTTCAGTTCCCATTTCCAGATACAAAGAGACCTCCATATTATCACAGTTTAACCTCTGGAGCTCAGAGCAGATGCTCCCCTTACAGGCTGAGCTATTAGCTTTTATCTTCTTAAAACTCTTTAAAGTATTCTTTTCTCTAACTTTATAAAAATTACACTGTGTATGCATTTCTATTATTAATATGGTGCTATAGTTCTTAGCTAAAATTTCAGATAAATTAATCAAAATTCAGTTCTTTTGTGCCTTTTTTTTCTTCTGCTGCTGGTTCCTGAAATTATCTTGGCTTCCAGCTCCTGGATGAGGGCCAGCAACATGAAGAATGGTTCAGGGACTGGTTCACGTACACTGATGTTACAGATGGTTGGGTTTACTCAGAGATATTCCATGTTCTGTTGCAAGTATGATTCCAGATCTAAGAAGGTTCAAGGTATTAATAGAACCTCAATATAATAAAAAATCATCAGAATGTGTTTTTTCTGGTAATATCTAAGTAGATTTCTTTGGGAATAGCAATCAAAATATGGCAGGGCAATAACTAGGGTTGAGTGGTATTTCAATTAGTTTTCTTTAGTTACAACCTGCTTGGAATATTTTTTTTACCTTTTACCACAGGGAAGACATTCTCTGTCAAAATATTATTAGTATGGTTCTTTGTCTCTTCCCTAGGACTTCAGGGCCTTTTGTTGTATTTCAAGAAAAACTGGAAAAGTAAGAGTTCCTTTTAAGTGTCTGTAGAATTACAAACCAGAAATAAAGAGGAGAGAATAAAATGGGAAGGAAAAATAGTATCAGGGATTACAGGCAATGCATTTTAAAAGGATGGAATCACCTTAACATAGATCATAGTTGATATGCGTCAAAGTTTGCAATAACTTTCCAGATTTTATGACACTAGACTAGTAAAACTTCCAAAAATTTATGTAGTGAAAAGTCCACTAACTAAGCATTGAGAAGCTGCTGCTCTGAGCACCTGGACAAGAGCACAATGTAAATCAAGATTGATTTCAGTGCTAATGCTGATGCAGTTGCATAAGAATGAACAAGAGTATGGAAATTGGAATATCCTCCCAAGAATCTCAAGCACTGGGATGGCAAAGGTTTGAATTGATTCTGGGCTTAAAAGGGCTATTCATCATGATACAAGAACATTCCTTTAGAGTATGGAGATACACAGGACATTTATCAATAAGAAGCAGCAAAGACTAAAAGACTAAACTATTTCTATCCATTCCTCTTCCAGGGTAAAAGAAAAAGTCAGGGAGATGTTAAACACTGATGCATTTTCAATGAAATAAGATCAGTTGTATTCATGGACTACACACACCTGAGCAAAGTCTCTATCATCTATGCTAAAGTGTGCTCATCACAGGAAATATCCTTTTTTTTTTTTCCATTTTGGAAGCTATCCAGGGTAGTTTTGAAGCCACTGAACATGCTTAAATAACAGTTTTATTGCCAGTATGGAATAAAACAATCTGATCATCAGATCTGAGTGGTATCGAACTGCAGCTTCTGGGGATCTCCATCGAGATCAGGATCCTTCTGCTCTTGAGGGAAAATGCTCCCTAACAGAAGAAAATCAATAATACAAAGGCAGGAACCAACTCACAGATTAAAATACCTGAAGTCAGATGCCTGTCTTAAGGTACCTGGAGGTGAGGGAGAAGTGATACTCCCATATTCAGCATCCAGATTATTCAAAGGGGTGAAAATTGATTTCAAAGCTATAATAAACAAGTCCTTTCCCTAATAGCTTTTCTCTGTGCTCAGGCCACTCTGATACTGCCACTTCAGCATAAAAATTCAGTGTTTGTTTATGAGTCTTTCATGCATCTTTTTAAGGACCTCATTAAACAAATTGAGGAGGAATGGGAGGGTTTGGTGGGTGGGTTCTTTCAAGTCATTTCTAACAGCTGATGATCAGAAGAAAATGCATGTGCAGCTGGAATTAGAAGATTTACTGTGCCTACATGGAGCAGAGCAATCAGGAATGTATTCTACTGCTGTCCCCTTCAGCCCTCCCTCTGCTATGGCTGCTGACACTTAGAAATGTCAAACTATTATTTTTCCCCAGCTCAGGAGGAATGTCTCAGGTCTGATATGTTTAGGTTCCTTCCTTTGTTCTTGCAGCCCTAACATCAGGGTTTCAGCCCCCTAATTAAAAATGATTGCTGCCTGCCCCAGTGCTGGTGCCCACTGCAACCCCACAGCCAGGCTGCTGGGGTTTTATAGGAATGCCTCAGCAACTGAATCACTTCTGTTAATTGGAGAGTGAGCAGAGTGTATTTTTGGGGGGGGGGCTGACCTGCAGAGCCTTGAAGCATCCTTTGTACCTAACATGAGCTCAACAGAGCCATAAACCTGTGTACCCAGAGCCCAAGGACAGGCTGGTGATGCATCAGCAGGAGCTGTGTGAGGCTATACAGCTGCTAAAGCTCTTCCATCTGGGGATAGTGTGCATGACCTGTCATGATAGTGCCCCAGCACATGTTAAAAGCATCTTTTTTTCTTGGTTTGTTGGTTTTTTGCTTGTTTTTTTTTTTTTTTGCTTTTTTTGTTGTTGTTGTTGTTCTCCCCTAAAGTAGTTGAAAATTAGCAGCCAAATATTCATGTGAAGTTATCTAAAATGGTATGGTGCATTGGACTAGGTTTGATATAATTGATTCATTGGTTATAAAGTATTTGGGAAATGCATTAGCTCCTTTCTTTCCTGTGCAAGCAATAAAAAAATTGCTCCCAACGCATTGTGCCAGTTGGATACTTTTCATTCTGGCAGTAAGATGCAGACTTCTACTCAGTAGCTGCTCTGCTACCTGAAGCAGGTTTAAATTGTCAATGTGTCAAGGTAGGTGCTGATCCCTGAACTGTGCTTTCAGTAGCAGTGTTGATAGGAATTGTATTTGGTACATCTCAGTCTAAATTTTGGGGACATTTTTTAAACTAAAATAAACTGATGCAGTTTAACTGATTGTATCAGAGCTGGACCAGTCTGGAGACTCTAACCCAGATATACAGGTTTTAATTCATTCTGAGCTAAAACTCATTAGGATTTGGAAAGAATCATCAGGGAGTTTCCACTTGCATTGTGTTAAATATGTGTCAGTGTAGGCAGGCCAGAGCTATTAATCAAAAAACTTAAATAAATCATTACTTCTCCAGTGGAAAACAAAATTTCATTTTAACCACACATGAAGAAAAAAAAATGTCAATTTCTGACAGGATTTTTCACCAGAAAAAAAAGGTGCATAGATGTTTGCCTGCCTTCATCAGCTCAGTTATTCTCAGGACTTATGGTTCCAGGGTTCTTGTGATTTCCTGAGGATCCAGCCACTCTACATCTTTCACGATGTTGCATCACAGTGCCCCAGGAATAGGCAGGTCTCAAATCCCTATCTTTCAAGCTTTTATTTTTATTATGGTGATGTGTGAAAGTGCCAGTGTTGCTCCCTGTGATAGCTAAAATGCCAGAAAAGACAAGATGCAGAAAGTGAGTGTATGACAAACAGCAAGATGAAAGGAAGAGGCAGAGCAACAGCAAGAGCAAAGAGTTTGCAAACTTACTTCAATCACACGTAGGCACAAGTGCATTGTTGTGAATCACAGAAACACATTTTAATAGAAATAGAAAAACACGATCTGCTGCCCCTCTCTCCCACCTCTATCCATTGCCTCAGGGATTTTTCTGCAGGCATTTCAGCAGAGCTTTCTCTCTGAAATTTCAAAGGAAAATAAAAAGTAATTAATAACTAAGGAGCTCTGTGAAAGAAGCCTTTTCATTGATGGATGGCTAATGCTTAGTGACTACAACATGTCAGTAGGCAGGAAAGGATGAAAAAGCCCTTGGAAGCCAGCCAAAAATATTGCAAATGATGTGGAGGAGGAAGGGAGTTTGCACTGGAATGCACATGGAGGGACCACCAAATAAACTCCTATCTTCCACCAACCAAAAGTTGGGGTGCTACGCAGGAGCTGATTTATTCCTGAGAATACAGGCTCCTGTCAAAGTGCTTCATGACAAATGAGAACATGGCACGAGTGTGGCATGAACTAGAAGTGCTGCAGTGATTTGCTACAGCATGATGTGCTCTTGCCCCTGAGGTCTTGCATCCCCAGGGCCACTGGGAGCCAAATTGCCTCTGAAGTCAGAGCCTTGTTCATGGGGACTGTGCCAGGGCATGGCCCCCAGTGAGCACTGGGAGAAAGTGTATGAAGCAAAGGGAGTAGGATAAGTGCATAGTTAGGATAAGACTGATCTGATGGCAGATTAAAGGCACCTAAACCTAATCCCCATTGCAGTCACTAGAGACTAAGGACACTATTTAGTTGCTGAAACAAGTGTCTGATGTGATTAAAGAGGCTAGATATTATGATGCCTGCTCTCCAACACCTATTTTAGAGGGGCACAGGTCTCCCATTAATCCTACATCATATTTATTAGCCTGGAAAGATGCTTCATATATGCTGGGATCTCTCAGATCACCCTGAACAGCACTTACGAACCTGTATCAAGCTTTCATCTCTTTCTCTGAATCATATTAACTAACCAAAGGAGCACTCATTTCTGATGGCTTGTGAGCATCACAGTCTCACATGCTTGCTTTTTCTCTTGTTTCTTGCTTCTAAGCAACCACCAATTAATATCAGTGCCTGGGACCCAAAGATCTGCATCATTTCACTGGAGCAATAGAAGCTTTCTGCAATACCCTGAGTTAGAGGTATGGAAAGGCAAGTTCCTGCTTTGCATACACACAGACGTTGGGGAGGAATCAGAGCAGAAAAGGTTAATTAGTTTCTAACAGACAGGACTAGTTGAAAGATAATTCCTTGCCTTGGGCATCCAACCAGCCATTTAAGACATTTCTGGTAAGAATGAATAGAAACATTTCACCCATAATCAGCCCTTGTGATTAGGCATAGCAATAACTCTGGAGATGCAAGTGTCATTTGTCACACAGAGAGGGTATCTAAATGTATCTGATGATGACAAGTATGCATATGTGATGGTGATTTATGGTTTTTTGTTTCTTTGATACCTTATAACCTAGGTCTTTTCACTTGTAGCTTTTATAAAAAAAAGATTATTTGTTTCCATAAATTCAATATCACTGAAAGTGTAGGGTCTAATCCCAAAGCCCATTTCAATCAGTGACTTTGTCCATTACGTTTTGGACATCAAGATCAGAGAATGAGTAAGACTTTTAAGTGTAATGATAGAATAAACATCCCCAAATCCTCACGGCTTCCATCAGAGGTCCTAAATGCCTCACTTTTTAAAATCGCTCCAAACACCTCTTCAGATATTTGTTGTTTTTTTTTTTTTAAAAGCCCAACCCTGATCTTAAGTGACTTTTTTGATGTCATTGGGATATCTGTGCTAGAAAACGAAGTGCTGCTAATTTTACAAAGCTATTTCCCTTAACACATCTCCCCACCTCCTCCTACCTACTCCATGTGTCTGCTTCATCCATCTGTTTCATCTCATGAAATGCATGGATCATGAGCCCCCTGGAGCACATCCAATTTGCTTTGCTTCTGTAGTTGAACATTCACGTTTTCCCATCCTGTAGACAAGCATAAATATTGCATAGTGAGCAGTTTGCCTTGTTTCCAGTTTCAGCATGTGTATTCCAAAAACTATCCATTGTTCAGAATAGTTCATAGGCTAATTTATCAATTATTACATGGTATTTGAATGGTCTTTGAAATCCCCATTGGGTGCACTCTCATCACACATTTCTGTTGCTGGTCCTGTGCTATTTCCATGTAACTACTGAGTTACTCATTAATCAGTCAGGAAAATTGCATCTTCCTGACACTGAGGAACCAGCTACAGCCCAATATTTGGGGGAATGAATATTTTTGCACTGCAGAGGCCTCTGAGAGCTCAAATGAATCTTGGTGCTCAGCAGCTCTTACAGTGACATTCCTGCATATTGAGTCCTCCTCAGGGAAAACGCCAATGCAGGTGCCAGTGTGGTTAATTTTCCATGGAAATGTGCCCTTCAAATTAAACCTGAGCATTCTGAGGTAAAGCTGATTCACTAGAGTATTCATAGAGAGTAAATTAAAGTTTGGAAACAGGCAAACCAATTTCCTTCAAAAATGGAGGCAAACTTGTTTCAGAAAACTTTCTGTTTTCTTACTTTCCTTTTAAGAAAGTGACCCATGAGCTCACATTTTGCTAATCCAACTGATTCTGTAAGATAAGTGCTGTGCTGTGCAGCTAGTTGAAGAGCACAGCCTAGCATCATCCTCTCTCCAGACAATTCCTAAGTCATCACATCTCAGATGAGTTCCAATATGTAGGAGCTGGAAAAACTCATCTTATGCTCTTCTTTTTCCACTCCCAGGAAAACTCCCAAAAATCAGGGAGGATTTTGCAAACATGGGGACCAAGAGTTGTTCCAACAGTGATTGACTTGATTCAGATAGAAAATTGAAAGTCATGGAGGCGAAACTGAAAAGAGTCAGTATAGGTCATGTTTTTTGATGCCCAACTTCTTATTAGAAGAACAGAACCCATGCAGAGAACATGCTGTGGACTCCAGACTGCTGTGTTGATCTGTAACAATCTTTTTTTCCTCCCTCTTCATGCCTTTCCCCACATCAAAATCACATTCACCACAATAAAGAAAACATCCTGGGGCATTAGTCTTTCTACTCTTATCATTGATGAATATCTACTTGTGACTCAGGAACACTTACTTTGCCAGACATATAAATTAAAGCAGAACATGGGGCATGCTTATGTGAGCAAATAGACAAATGAGGAATTCACCAAGAACTACACAAATCAAGTCTGTCAAACAGCAATCAATAGAAATGGGGAGGAAATGCAGCAAATGTATAAAAGAAAATAAGCAGATTTTTTTAGATCTTGAACCTGAAGGTTATATTCTCATAACAAATTTCTGTTAACATCAAAATAAGTTCATGATCTACTTGATTCTGTACCATATGTGTGTAAATAGAATTTATTTTAACCCTTTACTTTATCCCTCTGTATGGTTCCAAGTCTCTCCTTTCAGGAAGTCTTGCCTCCTGACCTAATAAAAGACTACAAGGTGAACTGAAATAAAGAAAAATCCAATTGCATTTACATGGACTCCATCATACTGTTATCACAGGGACTTGGGAAAGCAGAACCTTGGGGATAGACTCCTGTCAAATAATTATAGTGATCTGGTTCAGTCATGGAGAGAAATGCACTAGATTAGACATGTCCATACTTCTCCTTTCCCCTGATTCTGGGAACAGAGTCAGAGCAAGCAATTGGAGAAAGCAGAGCTCTGGAAGACAACTGCAGTAGAGAAGGATGTTGAATAACAAAATGTTTAAGGGATATGAACCAGCAGCAGTCTCCACCAGTCTCAATCAGATGAGCAGTTTTCTCAGTGCTCACAGGTTCTGGTCCCTACACATTGGATGTATTTCTGTGCTTTTTGAGGAAATCAACAGGAAAAGAAACAGTAAGAAATCAGTATGACTGGATAAAGCCATGTTGTGATAGGGTTTCGTCAGCATTTCCACCCTGCACATATTCAAAACCTGGAGGGCTACTGCAGAACAAACTCTGTTCATGGCTCAGCTGAATTTCAGCTCTTGAATTTTGCATTTGTATAATGGATTGTAAAACTTCATAATTCATGCTAGGTTGATTATTTAAAGATGTCATCCAATCAGGAAATTAAAAAAAAAAAAAAAAAAAAAAAAAAAGTGTTAGTGCTTAACTAGCTAAGATAGGGCAAATTACAATCAAATATACAATTAATATATGAGTAAACCTATGCAAACTGAAAATAAGGTGTACATATTTAAGGTGTGATAATTAACCATTGGAACTAATTACTGAAGCTCCTAACAAATCATTTTTCATTCGAGAGATGCTAAATCCAACTCAGATGTCTTTCCAGAAAGGTATCTTCAGCTTGAAGTTGTTAGGTGAGAAGAATTACTGGTGAAAATCTATGCTTGCCATTTTTCAGAAATCCCAGTTAAATGCCATTACAATCTTCCCTGCTTTATTAAGGTTTAGTTTATTTGGGTGGCCCTTTACAGTATCAAGCAACATTAAAATAACCACAAATATCATCAAAATGCTGCTATTTAAATAAATTATACACTTATAAGATCAAACTACCATTTTACTGCTTATATGCCCCTTTTCAGTTCCTGAAGTGACACAGTCTGGAATTCCTGGCAGAAAATGCTCCATCAAAGTGATGTTCATATGCTCATAGAGAAACTCTGACATTTCTTCAAAGAGAGTTATATACTCCTAGCAGGTATTGATATTACATTGATCTATTTATTTCTTTTTACATACTAGATTTAAAAGAATAGGAACTATCTTTTGGTCTGACTTTGTCTTATCCTTTTATTAGATGTTAAGCTATTAAAGAATGAGACCAGATGATAAGCAAGAGGAATAACAGACTTTAGGTACAATGAAGTAGTGAAGGGACAAGATGGCCAAGAATAAAGATGTTTGATGAAAGGGCTAGAGGAAGGACAGGCTCTGGGTAGCATAAATATGGAAAAAAAAAAAAAAAAAAAAAAAAAAAAAAGTGGCAATTATGTGACCATACTGAATGCAGGTTTCACTTCAGAGGTCATAGCTTTCCACTGGTCACATTGGGGTATTCTGGACAATGGGGAGAGGGAAAAATGTTGAGATGGAAATTCCTACAGAGACCAAAAGATTTTGCTTGATAGAATAAATATCTCATCTGTCTCAGGATAATTCGTTCATGCTGTGGCTGTTTCCAACCCAGCCAAGTTTACCCCTGAATTCAAGCCCTGAAGTGCTCAGCAGTTTTTCAGTTTCTACTAATGCTGGCACCAATTAGTGAACTACTACTGCTGCTCTCCTGAGCCAAAAACTGTCCTCTTTATTTACCTTCCAGTGGGCTTAAAATTGCATGGCTAGCTTGTGATACAATTTTACTTGATAGGGGGGAGAAAAAAAGATTTAATTCCACTCTTTAGTTCTGCCCAGAACCAACAGCTGTAGGATCATTCCCAGAGCATATGGGTTAAATTAGTGCCTGCTGTGTCCCAGCACCAGCATTTGTCTGATTTAGTGACACTTTTTTTAAACAGTCAGAAGGGGGTCCAGGCAGCTCTGGAGGTGGTTTTCAGCTGGATTCATCCTTAAACAGCAAGTCTAATAAAATCTCACTTCTACATCCAGTCTGCAACCAACTTTGGGTCACCAGGGGAGGCATCCCCTGAAGTAAATTGTGCAGGTCACAAACTAGCTACACAGTGTCCTTTTGATGATAAAATACTAAGCAGAGCTGACATTTAAATTAGCATCTTTGCACGTTTTCCAGCTAAATAATGATATGGGTAAGACAGCCAATACCTGTGGCACCAGGAGGGATCCAATACCCAGGGAGCTGTGGCCAAAGGTTTGTCATCATCCCAAAACATTTAAATTGCAACTGATTGAAAATAGGCTCAGACAATCAGAACCTGGCTGCCCTGAGATGTGCTTTGGGTTTACAAGCTTTTGTTTTCTTCTTCAAGCTTTGTCCCTCCTGGGACTCAGTTGGCTTCTGAGCTGTGAGGTCTTCGTGCTGGCTCTAATCCCCAGGAAAAAAGAGGGATGAAAAGAGGAGAGAGCAAAGAAACAAACACATAAAATATCTTTGTTTCTAGAGCATGGCAGGATAACTCAAAGAAAAGTTACCACAAGGGCACAGAGCACTGATTTCTGAGCACTGGCTTTTAGCAGCACCTTCCTTACCAAACTGGCTCCCCTCCCCCTCTGCACCAAAATCAGCCCCAGGGTCTGGACAAGAGCTGACAGCCAGGGCTTCCTCCTGCCATAAATTGGAAAACCAACAGTATTACAAAGGAATTAATTTTCCTGAGCATTTCTAGATGGATTACAGCAAGGTGGTGGAGAAGTGGCTGATCTAATTAGGGAGACCAACCCCACCTCACCCCAGCATCTGCCCATCCCATTCCAAGCACCACAGGTAGATTATCTCTACCAACTCAGCTTCATGCTGCATCAATTTAGGTGACTTGGGATGTACAGGATCCTTCTTCCAACTTAGCATGGCTCATAAATATTATTAGGTATCAGGGGAGACTAAATGAACCGGCACAAATCAGCCAACTTCACCATGCTCTGGCACCTGTCCCATAAAGAGGTGCCCAACCCTCCACTGCTGCCTGCTTTAATTTGGAACATATTGATGTTATTTATGGCATAGTGGCTTTAACCCTCACCAGACACTAAACCAATATCCACATGGAGAGTTTCCCATTTCAGCTTCCATTGACTGTAAATCAGCTTTTTTCAGTGACTCAAGGAAACTCCCAAATATTGCTCCTGGCTGGAGGAATCACCTTGCACAACCTTCCCCACTAAACAAGGGGTGGCATTAAGGAGAGGATCCTTTCAGGGACAGCTGCAGGCAAACCAAAAGGAATTTAATTTTTTTTTTATTATTTGAACTTGCACTTTGCATCTTTCTGGCTGCTTCTTCACTGAACTTTCCCTCCAGCAAAGCCCTGAAGCTGAAAACCTGTTAAGCCGTTTTCTCCACAGGCAGAGATGGGGGCTGCTGCCCAATTTGAGAGAAAAAAAAATGCAGATTTAAGTCTGCATTTAAAAGGGAAAAATTCTGTCATCAGCAAGTGTGACCTGGCACCAGGGGAAGCACATGAACATCAAAGTCAGACAGGAGAAAGCACCCAGCTCAGAGTCAATTATCATATTTTCTTAGATATAAATCACCCTTCAGACATCCTGATTCCCTCTGGAAGGGATGGCACTTGGAAGTGTGTCCTTGGGTAATCTGGGCCCACGCTGAGGGGGCTGGTGCTTAGGGAGCAAGCTGCAGGGGAGCTGTGTCACCCACCACCCATGATGCTGCTGAATCAGACATTTCTGAGCAGGATGGATGTGTAAAAATCTGTTTGTTTCTCCACAACAGCCCAGTGCCTCCTATTTGAATATCCTGATGCTGATTTAGCATCCTGACCCTCTGCTGCTCCATGACAGATTAGTAAATCTAGCAAAACTAAAAGAAGGATGTAATAAACCATTAGGTACAAGTCAAATATCTTGGTTAATCACTGAATAAGAGCAGTTTTATGCAGCTGTCTCCTTCCCTGGATTCCACTGGAATAAATCTCCAGTGGCAGATTTGACCCTTTGCTTCTGTGCTTCAGTACACTGCCTTGAAACAAAACAAAACAAAAAAAACCCCAAACAGGATAATACATTTCCCCAAGGCAATGGGCTATTGCAAAGATACTTAAAAATTTAATGGTGATTTTCACATATTAGCTTCATAATATGCTGCTCAGAAACCAGAACCCAAAGAGCTGCCGAAGAAAAAGCAAACTGAAACAACAAAAAATTAATCCACCTGACAACACAAGCTTTGAGAAATGCTTCTGTTGAGCTTGGGCTGAATATGCATGGGAGTCAGGGCCAAAGCATGACATCTTTTATTTAAATGAAAGCAGTCGGTTCTCTCTGCTCTGGAGAGATAATGAGGAATTCTACAGCTTGCTCTAGGATGTTGGTCCTGAAGAGGAAGGGGCTGTGAGACACAACCCTGTGCTTGGGGTTGCATTAACACAGCAACAGAGAGGGTTCAGCCCAGGGTTAACCAAATGCCTGGTGGCTTTGTCTCATTTGAGAACTGATGCTGCAGTTGTAAGAAATTAATCAAATATCTCCTCCTCTTTCTGCATTTTAGGTCTGATATTGTGGTAGAAATTTCCAGGCAAGGCAGATAGAGCTGGAGGGTACCAGAGCAGTAAAGTAGGAAAGGAGCAAGAGGAACTCACAGTGGGCAAAGGGAACAGGAATGATTGTTCCAGAACTACACTGGAGAACATAATATTTCTTTGAATTGTTCTTGCACAGAAAGATAGAGTGAAGTCATGGTGTATGCTGTTGATATAAAGGTGGAGAGCAGCACGAATACAAAGAGAACTGGGAAAATCACAAGAGAATAACCACATGCCTTTGGAGCTTGTCAAAACAATAAAAAGGGGATTATGCTCTGAAGTGCAAAATGATCTCATGCATCTCAGGATAAAAAATAGGGATTTCTGGTCTATGGTGAGAGTTAGAAAGGTGTGAGTCACTCCTGGACCCAGATCCAGCTGTGGAAAAGGCAAATGTGACCTGCAGTTATGTCACCATTGGTGACTGCTGAGCCTTCGTCTGCTGTGGTCGAGATGAGCCAGGTCACACATGGCAAAGGGAGAGGAAAACCAACAGGCAAAGGTGCAGAAAATATATTCTGGGGATTGATAAGATGTTCTGTTTCATGCAAGAAAAAAAATTATAATACAGTAGGTGACTGCTTCTGCTTAGCCTAACAAAATTAAGTCCAAAAGGGATGTAATTGCAAGTATCTCCTTGGGGATAAGCAGCAGGGAGGAGGAAAGAATGATTTAAGTTAAAGGACAGAGCTGGAAAATAAGATAGTGTGTGTAAACTGCCCAGAAGTAAATCCAGGCTGAAAATTAGAGAGAAAGGCTTTTATCAGCCAGAGCAGTGAGGTGCAGCAGCAACATTCACTCAAGTAAACAGGGAGGAAAACCCAGCAGCTTTTAACATACAGCTGGATGGATTTTGAACAGAGTGGAGGAGTATGGGAACATATCCATTTTTTAAAGGTCAGGAAAAGGGAAAGGAAAGGAAGCTGGGCCAACCAGTTCTCAGAAGAAAGTGAAAATGTGAACACTCTCCTCCTTAAATACTTAAGCAGTTTGTAAATAATAAGCAAACATTATTATTGGCAAATAACAAAGAAATGGGTGTCAACCAATATAGATTTGTTAAGAAGAAATCATGTAAAGCAAATATAGTCTCCCATTATGACAGGATAACAAGCCTGTGAGGAAAGGAATAACAATAGGTGACTTTTTTAGTGAAGACGTTTGACCATCCCTTGTATGACACCCTCATAAACAACTGATGGAAGCAGTCTCAGCAAGAAACAGCTATAAAATTGGTGCAAAAGTAGTTGAATAATCAGACACAGAAAGAAGGTGCCAAAGGTTTGCTTTTAAAGTGATGTATTGAGCAGTGTTCCACAGGGCTTGTAGTGGGTCCTGCAATCTCCAGTGTTTTCATCAGTGAACATCTGTCCTATTTTGTAGCCAATACAAGAGTGGGGAAACTGCTTTGTGAGATGGACAGGGATGAGAAAATCAGTTTGGATAAGTGTAAAATAATAACCTTCAGCAAAAAGCAAACTAGACATGTAGAGGATGGGAGGAAGCTGCTTAAGCCATTGCTCCCCTGCACTCTGTCTGGGAGACTTTGGCTTATCCAGACAGGACACAAGTCAGATGCTCTGGTGCTGCAAAAATAAAAGCCAGATATCAGACTTGACTGTATGAAATGAGACACAAACCCTTTGGCTCTTCTTTCCTGCTGGAAGTGCCTCGATTCTCTAGATTTGATTGCCACACTTGAAGGATGTAGACTAAATGTAGTGGAACTAAAAGAACCCACAGAGGTTTACAGATCCAGGTTCTCTGGAGAGGTTGAGAGATCTGGAATTGTTCATACTGAGGAGAGAATTAGAGAGGCAGCAAATAAATTGTGCTGCAAAGAAGATAATCTGTTCTTGGTGCCTCTGGAAGGAGAATAAGAATGAATCTTAAACTGGATCAAGAAACACAGGCTAAATAGAAATATAAGCTAAATAGTCTAATGATAGGTGAAGAATTTGAATACATTATCTGGATAAGGTGTGAAAGGTATTTTACATTGGAGATATTCAAAGATAAGTCTGAAAAATATATGCCAGATAAAACATGGGAGAGGTTGATTCTGGTGTTAGATCGTGTGACAAAAACAGCTTCTCAGAGTTCCCTTTTTCTCTGTTTTCCAGGTTCTTGTGAAATGGTCTGTGCCTTGCAATTTCTTGAGATTATTGGGAGTTAGGCTTGAGGTCCAAAGTCCAAATTTCCCTTTGAAATATAAAGGTATCATTCATACATAGTCTTTACAGATGTTGCTCTGGACCATTGTGGCCTCTTGTTCTTGCAGGAGGATGCAGCCACTGTTCTGAAACCACAGATGTGGGTGAGGTTTATGTCTTTTTCTAGAATTAATCAAAAACAATTATTATTCAGCACTTCCTTGAGAAGATTATGCATCAGGAGGAAGTACTTGTCAAAGGATTATGGTTGGTATTACAGAAAAATTACTGATATGTCTCTTGGCTTACAAAATTTTGCTATAAAGAACATTTGGACTATTTAGGAGCATGGGTATTTGTCACTTTGGTATAACTTTGTTTCCAAGTCAGAATGGTTTCTAGGCCAACCTAGAAGTTTTGCTTTACTTTGTTTTCTCTCCCAAACCAACCTCAACCATCTTATGCATGGAAATATGCAGGTAAATGAGGCATCATGCAAAATTTAGAATATTATCTTTAACACTGATGAATTCCAGGCTCATTTTTAACTCATCTTCTGAGTAAATGATCATCTGACCTTTCTCATGTGAACAGTGTGTGATGGGTTTTGACCTGCCAGAGAAGGAGCTGATTTATCAGAGCACAGCTCTGTAGTTTCTAACCTCTGCCTCAGCACCCCACTCACTGCTATCAGAGGTTCATTCCCTGCAGCACTTTTGGACTAACTATGTAACTATGGGGCTGGTTTGGCAATATTCTAGTGTACCTCCAGATATCAATCTTTCAGAAAAGTGACCAATGATGTCTCTCATCCTGATGTCTCTGTAGCCCTGTACCAGCAGAGAAAAGGCAGCATCTTTTCAGATCCTGCCATATGAAGAGAGGAGGATTTGGAGCATCTTCTCCCTCTTTACCTGAATCCCTTCTATTACACCCCCTCAAAATGCAAATCTCTACTGTAATCTAAACAAGGAAACTGAAACAAACAGCTTCACAGTTTGAGTATAACCTGTTTAAGTCATTTTAATGCCAACAGATGTTTTATAGCCTCAGATTTTCAGCACTCTGTCTTTATAGAGTTCTGCTACTCCACAGGAGGCTCAAAGTAGGCCAGGGGCTGTGGACAATTAAAATTTAAAACCTTTCATTACCAATCACCAGGTCTCAAGGTCACTCTGGTACTTAAATGCACCTTCTGTCACTGTTCACTCCGGGCAGGTCAAACTGTGATGGATTTTGCTCAGTGCCTTCAGAGCCAGCCAGCCATGACCTGCTGCCAACAGACACTTTATTCAGGAAGACAAAAAGTAACTACCTGATTCTTTTAGTGACCTGTGCATCTGGCAAAACTTTATTAGAGTCCATCCTACAGAGCAGATCAGAGAGATGCTCCAGAAACTTCTTTCTCTTCAATGTCTATCCTCTCCTATTGGTAACACTCTGAGCATCAGTGGTTTTTTTGGGCCATATTTTCCTCCTCATTCCACAGGTTTCACATGAACACAAGTTGTCTTACTAGTACTTCACACGTTGTAAGTTGCAGCACCAATCTTGACATTCCATGGGGTGTTAGCACCTCTTAGAGGAAAATTCTCAGGCAGGATGAAGGATCACTTGCTAATGCCATCCATGAAGCTCAGGCCAAGCAGTGGGGAAGGCAGGGTTGATTCATACCCACCATTTACCCCAGTGCTGGGTTGTAAGAGACAAAACAGTTCATATCACCAGTGTAGGATGTCCCCCCTGTGCTTGGTTTCATCAAAATTGAAGGCTGAGATCTAAAGTTTACTGCAGATGACTAGACATTGGCTAGTGACCTATGATAAGAGATGTGTTTATAATACTGACATTTGAGGTCCATAAAATATTTTCTATAATTACATGGGATAGATTCAATGGTCAAAATGTCTTTTCAAGCCTTACATTCTTTATTTTCCTTTAACTTACCCAAGGGATCATCATTTGAGTCAACTGGTAAATGTAGGACATGGCTCTCAGGCTAAACTTAAATTAACTTTCTTCCAGGAAATTAAATTCACTTTCTTCCTAGAAAATTATATCACCAACTACCATGAATGCAGGAATGTGCTCTCTTGGGTGGGATCACTATCAAGGTTTGCAATGCAGACATACAACTGTGAAAATTAGAGAAAGGAATAAAATGAACCTTGTGCAGTGATCTGTTCTGGGCAGTTTAAGCACTATCAACATCTAATTTGGAAAAAGAAATTTCACCAGCACAGAATCACCAAATGGCTGAGACTGGAAGGGATTTCTAGAGGTCATCATATCTGACTCCCCTGCTCAAGAGGAGAACCCAGAGACAGTTGTCTCCCACTTTAGGAGTTTTCACAGGGACATGCAATGAGTTAGGGGCTAGTAAGAGTTCAGGCAGATCAATGGCATCATACAGTGATCTGCAAACTGATTCCTGGAGTTCAAGGACACACAAAGCACTGACTGACTTTAATGATGACTTCAAAATCTAGCTAGAGGGGCATAATCCTGGTTTGAATGGTACTGGTTTCAGGATGTTGCCCACATGCAGAGAACACCAACATAAACCCTTTCACTTGCCATGACATATTTCATGCCAATACCAAATCCTTCTGGGTTCAGTATCTCCTGCTACTCTGCAGCTGCCTGAATCTGTAATTCTATGTTCTAAACCAGCTCATTCAGAACTTATGACTGTGTTTTTCACAATGATCTGCCAAGTGGGAAATGATTGCACTGGTTGTTTAAATGAAAAAGGAGGAGTGACTGCTGTGACCCTGTTCTTCATCCTTTAGCTCAGCCTCCTGCACTGCTTCTCAAAAGAGAAGGGGAGTGCAGAGAGCAGTGATGCTATCAGTAATTTCTCTCCCAGAATGCCCCCCCCCTGTTATTTGGATTTTAATCCCTCGTTTTTAAAAGATCACTTAGCAAAAAAGAGAATGCCACATTATTCACTCTTCCCCACCTCCTCGCCCCATCCCATTTCTCCTACTTTTGGAGAGAAACACAGGAATTAGCAGCCAATGTCTGTTTAAAAACAGTGCCCAAATCTAGAGTGAAACTGCCTCTCATTTTTTATTCATTGTGGTCTTGTCTTGTGTTAAAGAAAGATTATTCCTAAAAAGCAATTATTACCACCAATGCCTCCAAGTCCTCTCCCAGGCTTCCTCTATATATTGCTGCACACAACCCCATGTGCATCAACTTTTGCATGGGTTTAAGAGTGACCTGGAGCCCTAATCTTTGTTAGCTGACCTTGTCATGTTCCTTTGGCAACATAATTTCCTTGGTATTATCCTTACCTCCCAGGCCAGTCTAGGAAGAATGGCCAGGTTATCAAAAGCCATGCCTAACATACCAGAGATCCATCCAAGGTATGGTGAGATAACTAGATATGCTGGAGAAAGATGCTGGGTCTGCTAGAGAAATCCTTCATTACCCTTTAGTGCTTAGATCAAATCTGATAGCCTAAGTGAGTACATCCTTATTGCCTTTGAATCACATCAGAGAATGAAACCCAACTCCTGACCCAGCTGGTGTTCATGTCCACACTGCTCACAGTAACACTATCCAGAATAAACTCACTAAATCAACACATGGTCTAGGATTTCTTCTGAGCCCTGTGGGGTGTCCCTGGAGTGCAGATCCATAATTACATTAATTTGCCTTTTATTTCAAAGTGCCCAAAATAACCCAGAGGCTGATTTCACAGTGGGGTTTTCACAACATGACATCAGTTAAGATTCCTCGTCCCTGCTCCAGAAGATGACAGGAGGTGCTTATGGAGAGCGAGCAAGGCCATGCTGGGACAGTGGTGGAGGACTACAAAGGGCAGAAAAAGCCAACCTGACATGACCCATGCCCACACTCCATGTGTGGTAGCCACAGGAGGTTTTGCTCATTCTTAAACAAGGTTTCAGTCAATATACTGCAGTCAGGAGATACAAGAGAGAGAAAACCATATGGTCCTGCTGTTATTTATACTCAGTACTCTCTAACAATAGAATTAGCACGTGTGCATTACTAAAAGCCAACATCTGTGGCATCACAACAAAACAGTTCTGTTCAGCTGGTCATCCTGTGCTCCAAGGCCATTAGCTCATCTGGGTATCTTTTAGCAAACAGTGTCATTCAGTGAGCAAGGACACCTGTGCTTTAAACTACTTTCATTATTCCTTTGTTATATAGTCTAAGCTGTAATAAGCTCACTCAGAGAGGCTCTGACCAGAGATAAATCAGGAAATGCTTCCAGAAAAAAAAACTGTAATTTCTGCTTTCTTGTCAGTGGTTCTTTATTGTGATCCTTATTTGTTGCAGTTCCCTGCGGCAATTTCTTTGCCGGGATTGCTTTCTGGTGAACTTTTTCCAAAGCACTTCAGCTGCCAAAGAAATCCCTCATCACATCTGCATTCCTGTGTCACCTGCACCCCTCTCTCCCAGAGCTGTCGGGAGAGTGAGAGCTCTAAATTTTGCCTGGTTTGGGTCTGTTCATGTTCTCTTGTCTTACGATGTTGGGAAACACAAAAATTGTTCATTCCTCATAAATAAAGTGGTGCCCTGAACAAAACCAAATAGAAAGCCTTCCAGCATTAATGGACATGCTCCTTATTCCACAAAGAAACAGCTCCAATCTTCACTAATGCTGACTTGAGGGGAAATCAATCCCTGTGCAATCACGGAGGATATAGATTTGAAAGGAATCAGATTGTGACCAGGGCACTGCATCTGTCTGTCCACATCTAACTTGACCACCATGCCAGCAGTGCCTTTTGTCTGCAGAATAGAAAAGGAGAGCTGCACTGCTACCAGGATGGACAAACAGCAAAGAGAATGCAATGAATATGCCAAGACATGCCAGAAGGGTACAGCCCCAGCAACTAGTGCTATCCCTTGGGAGCAATGGATGCATTTAACCCACTTTTTCAGGTTGGTTTTAGGCTGAAGGGAAGTCAGCTTCTTCACAAACTTGTAAGGGATCTTATAAGACCTTTTGGTGTATGAGACACATACCCCAAATAGAGATTTAGATTCAGAGGTTAGACATTAGGAGGAAATTCTTCACTGTGAGGGTGGTGAGACACTGGCACAGCTTGCCCAGGGAAGCTGTGGCTGCCCCATCCCTGGAAGTGTTCAAGGCCAGGTGGGATGGGGCTTGGAGCAACCTGGTCTAATGGGAAGTGCCCACAGCAGGGGTGTTGGAACTAAAAAATCTGTAAGGTCCCTTCCAACCCAAACCATTCCGTAATTCTATGATTTTTCTTATTTATTTCAGAGTGCAACTCCAGATTAAAATCCTCCCAAGGTGCTAGGAAAAGGGTTGTTTTAACAGCCTGTGCCTTGCCCAGGTATCTCTTTCTCTTTCTTTTTTTCATCAATAGATTTTATCTGACTGCTCAGTGACCAAGAAACTGAACTGGCTAAAACTTAGCTAAATAACAGACTTTAAAACAAACAACAAAATCAACCAAAAAAAAAAAAAAAAAAGGAAAAACAACCCAACACACCAAACAAAAGCAACAAAAAAGCCCCCACAAGCAAACAAAAAAAAAATCCTCACCAAGGGCATTTCTCTACCAGCTCAGCTCCCCATCCACTTCCCCGTGACAATGAGCTTTAGGAGAAGGGAACAGGCAGGATCATACAGCTAAAATGGAGGAGGGAAATAGGTTTACTTATTTGCTGTAATAACTCAGACAAATGTATTAAGGAGACTGTAAAACAGCTTCCTAGGGCAGATGAGATAAATCCCCCCTCTGGAAACACTTTAACAACTACAGAGAAAGCCCACACAGACTGTTTCAGCTTGAACGATTAAATCTTCAGTGTCTATAATGAAGTAAAATGTATCCCACACATGAGAAAGGAGATTTCCAGAGCACAGAAGCACATACACATCAGAGCTGTGCAAAGCTCAGATTGTGTGTAACCTAGAAACCCAAATCAGCTGATCCCCTTCATTTTGTTTGGTAATTCTGGACTTTGGACCAGTTAGACCCAGCGAGCTTCCTCCTGAACATAAAACAACCCCCAGAATTGCAACAGCTCTGGTTGGCAGTGATGGAGAGACAAAGATACAGTGTCCCTGTTCAGACCCATGGAGAAGGTGTGAAAAGACAGGCTTTATAGGTGTGGCAGAAGAGCAGACAGAAATAGTCCAATTATTCTGAGTTTTCCCCTCCTCACTGGACTTTCTGTAAAGAGCAGCTCCCTCTGAACCAGAAGCAAAGCTCAGCCTGCCAGAAGACCTGCCTGCTACATCCATGGAGACATAGAAGAGACATCACCTGAATAAAAATGATATTGCTATAAAGGCTTTCAGCTTCTCCATCCAAAGAAAATGCCTGCCTGCTTTTTGAAGCCAGTAATCAAGTATAACACTGTGTTAAGGGTCTTGCGTGAACAAGCAGAGGGCAGGAACTTCAGTATCAGCAAAGAGGGATCCGAAGAAATCTGAAAGGTTCTCAGAGCCCAACTCCCTAGCCCAATTCCCCTGACTGAAAGTCACATGGGTGCTAGCATGGGGATTTAACCAGCAATCCACCAGGTAACTTAGAGGATTAAATCTGCCACAGAGTTTAGCGAGCTTACCCAGGAGTAAGGAGAGCAGAGAGAGGAGGGACAGGCAAAAAAATGAGAGATGTAGCTCGAAGTCAAGCTATGATCCAGCTGTTTACCTGCAACAGCTTCTAGTGTGTATTTTTTTGCAGGTAGCACTATATCTACACATTGAGTCAGAGGTTCCTCCACTATCTGTAAAACCTTGGTGAGCACTCAGGCTTTAGCATCCTAAACAAGAATCCAAGTCCATAGTGACACCTCTCACCTCTCAGCCCTGACCTGGTGTGGGCTCAGAGGGACCAGAGCACAACAAAACACACAGAGCAAGGGAAAAGACTCAACATTTTCCTTGTACTCTTTTTTTGGCTCTTAAATCCTTGTCCTATTGAAAGGTGCTTGAAGTTTTGAGCGTTATCCTGACACAAACACTTTGGTTTATCAGCTTCAGGGCTTCTGAGATGTGCTTGATATCTTTTCATTCCCCTTAGCCAAAACTGTTTTCTTGTCTCAGAAATCTAGATGATGTCAAGTATTTCAAACAAAAATATAAAAGAAGAAGAACATAAGCACAGTTTAGCCTCTTTTCCTGGAAAAACTGGCACTTCTGTAGTATTTTTTTAAGAGAATAGACACTAGAAGAGAGTAATGAAAATCATGAAAGAAGCCTGGGCCCTAAAATAGACACTAACATCTCAGAATTTGTAATTTAGGATTGATTTGGAGGTGCCCGACTTAAAAAAATTCCTCACGAAGGACACGTGCTCAAGGATGAGTCAGCATAATTTATTCCTCAATAATTTAAGGTTATCATAGGACAGCCTCAGGAAATTCAGAGTGGATCTAGGCAGGGGCAGCTACTCTGAGTGCTCCATCCTAACAGAAGGCATCATTGCAAATGAGCTTAGGAGGAACGTGGTACAATAAAGAAAGGGCTGGGGCAGGGAGTGGTGAAAATGTGTTTTTTTTTAAATAAAAAGAGGATTCATCTTAACCCAAAATAGTGTTGAAAATGAGGGAAGAGTGGACCTGATGGAGAAAAGTGACTGACACCAGCCTGGATGATTCTTGGCTTCTTTAGAAGGAAACAGGACGGAGGGAACAGTTAATTCTTTTTTCTCCACGGAAGACCTCAAAATAAATTAGTTGTTTAACAATATTATCCTCAGCAGAGACAGCTGGTGGGTTCCTGTCAGACTGACTTTATGCAGACACAGAGTATTTACAATGCCACGGGGAAGAAATCAGATTGACTCTTCCTGCAGCTCGGCAGCCCAGAAATAGTGCTGGTGGCAAATGGCAGCAGGGGACCCTCTGAGGGCTTTTCAGAGCAGGAATTATTTCAGAAGGCATCTAAAACAAAGTAAGCTGAAGCTTTTCTGTGGAAGGGGAAAAAAAAATACCCAGAAAAACTCAGTGATTTTTCTTTAAGTATATTTAGGTAGCATCTGAGCTTAGTGCAGGATGGTCAAATCTTCTGAAGGACTGAAACCAGCAGAATTTTCTGTAAGGCCATGTTTAAGAGAGATTGGCTCACACAGCCTGCAGGGGTCTGAAGTGCATGACAGGACTTGATTTCCTGAGGACAAACATAATTCATTACCCAGATATCCAGCCCTAATATTTCAGCTCCATTTCAGTAAAGGTGTGAGTCCAGTAGCATTACATTGGCCCAGGAAAGGAGCTTTAGACTTACTGCTAAATGATAAGGAGGCAAAAATATTCTGCTTTTTCCATCTTTTTCAAAAATGCCTGATCCAGAACTGGCACAAGTCAACAGGGAGTTTTTCCACAGACTTCAGCAGATGTTGGATCATAACAACCTTGGGAACTGGAGCACTTCACTCATTTACCAATCACTTTCTTATGACAGATAAAGGAACTGCAAATGACTGAATTTATGGTAAAAGTCCTTACCAGCCATAAAATGCATATAACCTAAACCTGCAGCAGCTCCTGTAGCTCAAAGCGAGATTGTTGTTTTAAGGTAAATAATCTCTATATTGTCTTTAGCCAGTTCAGGTTTCAAAATTACAGTTATTTTTCCTCTTTTTCTTTCATAAACGGGAAAGCAGTTGTTCTGCAATAGGCTTTCTAATGAGTAATTTGACCAAAGTAAAATGGAAGTTAAATATTGGTCCATTCCCTTGGCATCATTATTTGAACGTTCCCAACATTATTAATGTCAAAATGCCTGGGAGTGGAATAACAGCAGTTTATCTGATATCAAGAGGGGTTTTTTTTTTCTTGCTAAAAAGTGGATTGAATGAATTAAAGGGGAATAATAAAGTGTAGGTCCTGCTAAGTGGGGATTGCTTACAGTCCAGAAGCTCAGAGCAAGGACAAGGGTTCTGTGTGGAGCTCTGCAAGCTGCTGTGGTGAACACTCTTAGACTCTGAACCCTGAAGTAACTCAAGGGAAAAAGTCTCCTGATCAGATCTGTAAAGGGTCCTGGATGAAGCATTTTTCAGTTCAGGGTAAAGTTCAGAAGAGGGAAATTGATGGTGCTGACCATCTACCACTTTGGACTGCAGAATCACCCATCTCCTTTCTCTCTGAGCTGGGGGGAGAGATGAAAACAAAACCCTAAATCCATTTATACCTAAGGCATGTCTGTGAGAGGAGATATTTTCAAGTTCCACCTCTGTCTGATTTAGAAGGGAAGCTTGTGTGTCTTCCACCTCCCCTGGCAGCTGTTCAGCAGACTGCCAACACAGCTTGGAACAAGATTTCCTTCATCTCCCCTGTTCAGGTTGTCCTGGCAAGTGTAAGAATTAAATATTAATTTAACTAGAGATACCTGTGTGAGAGAGAAAAAACACAAGCCATGCTATCTGGAACAGCTACAAGGGGAAAGGGCTGAGGGAGGGCCCTGCCTGGAGGAGCACATCTGAGTCTGCATCCCTGCATCTGCTGGTGAGGGCTCCTGCAGAGGGGGGAGATGGGTGAACCCCTGGGAAAATAATGTCTGCAAGGGCCCATGGAGCAAAAGCTTCACCAGCAGCAGCAAGGAGAAAGAGTGAAGTTGTTGTGTCTGGGGGAAAGTGCTTGAAGGCAGGTGAGGATGTTGGTCAGCACCGCTCCTGGGCTTGCAGAGTTCTCCTGACCCCGCTGGCTGCTTTCTGCAGGGTTGCTGGGTTCCTGGCCAGATGCTTTCCCAAAACAAATCAGCACTAGGTATTGAGAAAAGAGAGGGCAAAAATCAGCTCCATCTGATGGAAACTTCAAAGTAGGGTAAAAAGATCAAAGTCCAAGAGTGATCAGAGCTGGGGCAGGGAGATGTTTCTCCTCCACTGCTTTGGTGCACGGAGGTTTGGAGAGCTCGTGAAATTGAAGGCACACAACTCCAGGGAAAGAAATATTTTGGAGCTGCCAGAGAATCAAAGCAACAGAATAAAAGCTTGGTTCTGGCAAGGTGGACTTGGATTCAGTGCCACAGCTAGCAGAGTCACTAACAAACGCTTGTCACTTGGGTAGAAAGGTGAGTAAGGCAAGCAGCACATATTTTAATGTGCAGCTTTTTGGTTATTAGTTCACACTGCTGCAGTATTAAACACAAGATGGATAGCAGGTTTGACTTCAGGGGGTACAGCCAGATATTTGTTACACCATGGGAAAAGGCAGATCCTGCTATATCTTCCAGGGTGACGTATTTAGAGGATAGTCTTGATTTTATCCAAGATTATTTTTATCTGGCTTGTGAGAGCACTACGACAAACAGGCTTTGGCATTTATTGATTATATAGCAAAGTCTTGTTATTTGTCAGGAACTTACCCAAGTTTCAGGAAATGAGAGCTGGGAGTACCTTGATATTATCATTTTTGCATTTAATATGTGTATTTTGACTGTAAAAGAGCAGCATTGCCAGTAGCATGAAAGCTCAGAGGCTCAGAACTGAGCAGGAGCAGCTGCCTTTACTACTGCTCTAACAACAGAAAGCAAATTCTGTGCACAGAAGTTTAAGATGCAATAAGAAGGCTGATTTTACTTTTGCAAGGTTTGAGCTACAGCTAAAGAAATTTAGGGGATGTTTGGTCACACCGACTCTTATTTATGATGGCTGCAAATGAATGAAATATCCTTTGCATTAATCCCTTCTGGAAATACAAGGCTTTCCTATACCTTATGTCTTTGTAAAACTTATAATACAAAAACAAAACCCATAGAGAAATATATGGGCAAACATAAATATGAAGATTTTTTTCCTTTGATGCATCCATGCAGCATCAGTACTTATAAATTTATATTATAGCTCTACTGCCATCAAGTGATAGAAAGAATTTTAGTGAAGGTATAGCAGAAAAAAAAAAAAAAAAAGAAAAAAGTCTGTGTAAGTCACAGGAGCTACAGAGCTCTTAGACAGAACTGAAGCATATTTAATATTCCTCCCTGCCACTTCCCCATACACGGGATCTATTGTTACCCACAGGAAACCAAAAAGCTCTTTGTGATCTGCTACCCAAGAAAAACCTAACTGAAGTACCCGACAAGATGTAATTATTGTTTGTGGGCAGCAGAAATGAAAAGAGCCTGCATGGCCTTCCTTAACTCTTGCCTCACATAACAGACCTGGAGCAAGAAGAGGAACTGCCTGGTACTGCCTGCAGTCAGGTACACCTGGGGACCCTCTGCCTTTTTCCTTTCCTTCACTGCTTGCCCATGACTATCTACTCCAAAACATGGGCTGTTTCAGCAGACAAGAGGGGGGAAGCTGAAGAGCCCTCTGATGTGGCCTTTCAGTATGTAAAGTGTTATAAAACAATGGGGACAAACCTTTTAGTAGGACCCAAAGGAATGGGACAAGGGACACTGGTTTTGAATTAAAAGAGGGCAGGTTCAAATGAGATATAAGAAACAATTTTTTCAGATGAGGGTGGTGAAACAGGTTGCCCAGAGATGTGCTAGATGCCACATCCTTGGAAACATTCAGCATAATTTAGTTGATCTCACTGCTCATTGCAGGGAGGATGGACTAGGTGATCTTAAAGGTCTCTTCCATCCCCAAATTATTCTAGAATATGACTTAGAATAGAATAAGTTACAACTAGAGCAGTTCCCTTAAAAGCTGTAGGACATCATCATGAAATCAGAATTAGGGGTTTTCCCTTGAGAGAGACACCACAGAGGAAAGCCAACATTCTGTGGACTTTCCCACAAGGATGGTGTCTGTGCTGCAGTCTCTCTCTTTGCACTTTACTGCCTGGCCCACTCTTTATGACTCCAAAAATACTGCCACCAGAGCTACTTGACATGGACTTCCCAATCTTCACAATAATTTTGGAATCTGCCACTGACATGGGAAGGGACATTGCTGACTCCCAGTACACCACCTCACTGCACACATATGGAAAAAAAGCCATTTTCATGGGGTACCAAAAGGTATCTTTGTCCCAGAAGTGTCCTCTAAAACCTGATTAACAGCAAATGCTTTGCTACAGATCTTGGTACAGTAAATCTGTAGGATCTGAACTGGAAATCCTGTGTTCTCGTGCAAAGAAGGCTGAAACTTTAAACCAACGGTGAATCCACTGATCTCAAGGAAGCTATAGGACAACTGAGCTGGGACCAAGCAGTTGGATTTGCTCTGCCACAAGAGCAAGTGGCCATGTCTGACACATCTGATGGGGATTAAAACCAGAAAGAGCAGTTTGGCCTCTTGCACCCTTTTGCAATGAGCTTTTGCAAGGCTCTTTGGTGCACAAACCATCCAAAACACATGTGCAGTTGACTACTCTGATTTGTTCTATTTCTGGAAACTGCAAATATCTCTGCTCAATACAAATGCAATATAAATCAGAGAGTGATTGAAGCTCAGTACCCCAAAATAGCCTTTTTACAGACATGACCTCAGGCTAGAAGAGGGCTAAACCAAGATATATTTCACAAGGTTTTTCTGCTTAGCTGTGAGGATGACGCATGCTGTTAAAAATGAGTTCAGCACAGGTTACATTTTGTGGAAGGGAAAGTCTCTCTGTTCAGAGAGACACAAAACCCCCTTGGGGTTCAGAGTTCAGTTCCTAATGGTCAGGAGTAGGTTACTTATTTGTAAGATATT
The DNA here is from genome assembly GCA_023637945.1 of Phaethornis superciliosus. NCBI lineage: Eukaryota > Metazoa > Chordata > Aves > Apodiformes > Trochilidae > Phaethornis > Phaethornis superciliosus. Next base: position 4,323,290 of record JAJQWJ010000011.1, read on the forward strand.
TTGAATTCCTGTGGAATGGAAGACACAATACAAAAGCACAGAGCCTGGACAGCCAGTCAGACTGTGTGGTAGAAATAAATCAGAAACAGCTCTAATGGCTCTGAATCTTTTGGGTGATTAATGAAAAAAACCCCAGCATTTGCCATCCAGTAAAATCCAGTAGACTCCAAAAGCCAAAGCAGATCTGACAAAACCTGAGATAACAAGTTTGGGAGACATAAAGACGGAAAAAGTCCTAATAAAGCAGAAGGACTAATAATAGACTCAGTTCCAAATGCCCTGAATTTTGTTTGGAGCGTCGTATCATCCAAAGAGACATTTATGGACAAAGGCAGCTGAATATCAGGTCTGCCTGTCATGTCTTGATCAGAATAAATGGAGAAGGGAAACAATGTGAACAAAGAATAAAAAAGAAGGATGGAGACAGCACAAGGCAGCAAACAAGACTGTTATTTCACACTTCCCCCCTTTATTTTATTTATTTTCAGTGTGCTCCTGTCACAAGGCAACAGTATGCTTGATGAGCAGGGAGATGCTACACACCTGAGTGAAGTTGCAAGGGGGGAGGTATAATCAAACACCCAGATCTATCTTTTATTTTTATATATGCAAATAAACCCACACACATACTACAAACACATAAAAAGCTACATCCTTACTTCTACTTGTATATATAAAAATCAAAGAAAGGTCTAAATAGGGAAATTTATACATATAAATAGTTTACTTTGAAGAGTCAGTGCCTTCCAAAGGCCATTTCCATGCCAGCAGTGTAGCCTTTTCTTTGGAGTACAGCAAGTTAGACAGGGGAATAAAAGTTCAATTAAGAGCCTGCTTTCCTCTGACTGATAATGGTTTTGACATTTGCAGAGTCTCCTGACAACAATGCCTGAGCAAAGTTGGGAAAAGAAAATCAAAGGAGTTCTTGGCAGATGGCAATGAGAAGATTTAAACATCTGAGAGTTTGCACTCCATGGCCTCAGAAACAACCCTTCCCACCATGCAAGATTGTGCCAAGCATTTTAGCTTTCTTTTTTTAGCTGTGTCGGCCTTTCTGAATAAAATAGTCATCTTTGAGGGAGCCTACCTGGAAGGTGCTAAATAAAGAGAAATCTTTATTCGACTTGAGCAAGAGCCCTGATCTGCTCCACTCTCAGGAACAGGGAGGGAACAGTAGGAGAAGAGGGAGATGGCTGTCTGCCAGCCTAAGCTTTGCTCTTGATCCTGTCAATTAAAGGAGCATCCTTCTAATCTGAGGAAGATCCAGAAGGTAAATTACCACACTTACTGAGGCTCCCAGCCCCTTGTGCAAAAATCCTCTCTCAACCCAGGCTCTTGACTGAGGTCTCTGGGGCAGAGAGTCCTATTTTCCCTCTTCTGTGAGGTTACAGTAGTATTTTCAAGCATGGTTAAGATTAAATAAACCTCAATGGCACTGCCTGCCTGGGATAAAACTGATGCTGTCTCTTTGGATCTGGCTGCCCTGTTGCTTTTTCAAATGCCTCAATTGAAAATGTGCTAATCTGCCAGGGAACATCCAAGCCTCAGCCACTGCCCTTTCAGAAAACCTGAATTTTTAGTGCCTCCTTTGCACATCCATACAAAGAGTCAACATGAAACACACTTCTGTTTGTGCCGCCAGCTTTAGGGAGAGGTAAGTGGTTTGTTTGTTTGTTAAAAACTCATTTTAATGGATCAACAGACAGAACTTGAGCTCCTTCCTGAGGCAGACCCCTGAGTGAAGATGAAATAATTATTCCAGCTGATAGCCCCTGAGACAGGAACAGAGCAGCAATTTCTGGGAGACTGCATGGGAGGTGATGAAATGACCAGCTGAAGCACAGGTGGGTGTCTGAATCCATCATGTCAGTGGTCCAGCTAGTTGAACATGACCACAGCAATAGGATCAGGTTCAGCTCATTCCAGAGGTTGGCACAAGCACCTGCACTGGGATGTGTGCCATTCCCTGGGGATGTCTCACCTTTCTTAACATCTAGAGGTACACTTAGCACTTCCATATGTCTCTCCAGTCTCCTTGGTAATGTTCTCCTCACATTGTGCTTCTGCTACAAGAGCCCTGTGGGACAGAAAACCCCTTTCCAGAGTGGGCACCTATGGCAGAGAGGAGACCTAAGAAATCTGCAACAGTTAGTGGTTCCCCAAGTCATATTTTAGCAGGGTCACTGTCCACCCCAGGAGGGTTTATGCTGCCTTTGGAATTTTGTGAGTTCCTGGCTTCTAATGTGATGTTTCCCTGGAGTGTGATGTGGTTGGTAAGCAGGGAGAGGAGAATTGCTGCTGCAATGACAGAGATTTGACATCAGCTCAAGTGCTTCAGGCTGGTGGCTTGGGATGGGAAGAGTCAGGCTTCCAGTCTCAGATGCAGAGAACATTTTATTTCACTGTTTATAGCTCATTAATTTACTGCTCTAGGCCTGCATGGAGGGTACTTCTCCAAGTCTGTCCTTCTTATGACAAGTTACAACTTGACATAACAACAATTTTGGGAAGACAAAGCAGAACCATCAACTTGTCAGGTCTTTTTAAGCCAGTAGATAGATTTGCATCAACGTAAGTGTATCTGTATGCACACACAGTACATCATGAACCCACACATGTGTATCACTCCACACATCCATGTGCTGTAAGGATCAACCAACTCTCTGCTCAGGACTCAGTTGTAATAATTCAGATTACTAACACAGAAGAGAAAGGAGGATTCTTAACAAACCCCAGATCATTCAGCAGACAGAAGCTTGTAATTTTGATGTCTTCTATTTGCTTCCCAGTCTTTGTTACCCCAGACTATCTGGAAAACACTTGAAGAGGACCCACAGCGTTTAAGGGCTCCCATTTTTACAACAGTGCAGTATTCCTCTATTGTCATTTAAAAAAGAGATTTATTCAGGGGTATTAAGGAGAATGTCTAGGAGGATGAAGTGTTCCCCTTTGCCTTTGTGCAGAGGAGTTCTGAAACCAAGGAGATGCTAATAAGGATAAACAAGATTGAAAATGCAGTACCTGCCCTACCCATTCCAATAGGATCTTAACTTTCTAGGTTTTTTTTTTTCAAATCAGTCATTTTCTCCTGCAAATTAAACACAATTTTTAAAAAGCCAACTGTGTTCTTGGCTGCCTCAAAAGAAGCATGTCCAGTAGGGCAAGGGAGATGATTCCCCCACTCTACTCCATCCTCATGATCCCCACCTCCAGCACTGTGTCCAGTTCTGGAGTCCCCAACATAAGAAGGAGCTGTTGAAGGAAGTTCAGAGGAAGCCACAAAAATGATCAGAGGGATGGAACACCCTGCTACGAAAACAGGCTGAGAGAGCTGGGTTGTTCAGCCTGGCAAAAAGAAGGTTCCAGGAAGACCTTAGAGCACTTTCCAATATCTGACAGGGGTCTACAGGAAAGGTGGGGAGGGACTTTTTACTAGGGTGTGTAGTGATAGGATGAGAAGGAATGGCTTTAAACTGGAAGAGGAGAGATCCAAGCTGGATCCTCCTTTCAAACTTGACTCCACTCCCTGGAAAGCCAGGATGACCCTATAGTTACAGAGCATCTCTCTGAATGACTCCAGAGACAGGCAGTTCTCAGAGAGAGCCAAGGTAATCCAACATCACACTATTCTGGCACACCAAGTAAAACATCACTGTAATTTATGTGAGTGAGGTTGGAAAGAGACTGACATTTCCTATTACTCCTAAATAAATATTTTGTGCAAGGCCAGATGCAAGCCTGTCCCAGATGGACAGCAAAATAGCATGTGGCCATGTAGCCTCTGACTCAGAACATAACCACTGTATCAGACAGAGATAATAGGGGCTCTAATCACCTTGTTTGTCTCTCTTCATCAAAGCCTTCTACTTTTTCAACTTGCCAAGTCTTCCCAAACATTTGTTAAAATGAAAAGCACTGGGCAGGTTGAGTTAGTGATGTTCTGCAGATGGGTTCAGCTCTGCACACAGGCATGCCCAAAGAAAAGCATAAATGGGAAATTCAGAAGTGCAAATCTTAGAAGCCCCAACTGCAGTAACAGAACACAGTTGGACAACAGAAAACTTTCTCAGAGGAAATGTCACAGAATAACTTTGAATGGTGAGCAAAACCATTTCAAGAAAAAAAACAAAAACAAAGAAGTAAAATCTGCTTACAAATAAATGCAGAAAACCTGAGATACATTCCTGCAAATAACTTTTCAAGGCTGGCTGAAGTTGGTAATGGCTACATTTGTCCAACCTTTAAAAATTTTGTTTAAGCATCATTCATATTAGATGACCTCTTGCATCTAAGCATGCAGAAACCTGCTGAAGCCTTTGTCAAATCACTTTCATCCATCTCTGGTATTAACCATTTGAGTCATTTCCACTTCCCTGCTCTGCTTCCTGCTGCCTTTGAGAAATTGCTTTGATACTTCTTCCTTTTCCTCAGAAATTATTTCACAGCAAAGGAAAGAAAACAATGACAGCCAACCCTGTAACTTAGTACTCTTTAAAACACACTCTTCCAACTGCATCATCCACCTCACTTTTGAGCATTTTCTGTGAAACTGATGGCCAGCTGTCTTAGTGCCCTGCAGCCTTGCTTCAAGCCATCAGCTTCCCCTGTCAATTATTATGCCCCAGAAAAAAAAAGCCCTGGCCTTGGCATTACCACTTCAATAGAAAAATGTTAGTATAAAACTTTATGGTGTCACTCACAGATTATAACTTACAGATCACTCTTCTGTTTTCCTCATAATGTCACGGAGGAGATCCCTGGAGATCCCTAGTCCTGTTTCATGCTCAGAGCAGGATCATCAGGTAACACAGATCTGCTCAGCCATGGCTTCATCTAGCAAAGTCCTCAAACCCTCTTAGACAGATTTCATTGCAATGCTGGGCATCTTCCCAGAGTTGCATCACCTGCCAGGTAAAGAAAGGCTTACTTCAAACCCAGCCTGAGCCTCCCAAGGGGCATTTTGTGCCCCTGCTACCTCCCCTGCCCTTGTAAAGAAAGCTCTTTCATCCACCCCTGCTCCAGCCCTGGGTCCTTTGTTCCATCTTCCCATGTCCCTTTCTGGCTCTGGACTTTTTTCCAGGGACAGACTCATCAGCACCCTCCATGGGGCAGAAATGCCCTCTGTTTGCTGGCCATGCAGGCAGTGCCTCATCACAGCAAGAGTGTGTTCATCCTGTGTTTCTGTATCCAACCCCTGGATGGATCCCCTGGTATCCATCCTGCAGCTCCCTGGTCCCTTGTGGAGGAGCTGCTCTTCAGGCAGCCAGCTCCCAGATGGTTCCTCCACCCCAAGGATAGCTTTCTGCTTCCCCTTGCCAAACCCCATGGGGTACCTTTTAGCCCCATCTTCCTATTCATCAAGGTCCTCTGGGAGGCCACTTTGTCACGTGTCACACCTGAGTCTCCCCCTAGTTCAGTATCATCCATAAATTAAGCTTTTTATGCTGCTGGATTTGGCAACACAAGTGAGGAGACCATTTAAATGTCACCATTAAAATGGTGTTTGCTCGTGGTAGATAATCCAGGTAAATTAGAGGTTCCTTCTCTCCTCACTGCACTGCCTGCTGACCCCATCCTGCAGCTGAATTACTTTAATAGATTTCCCCTGAGCTTTTACTTTAATAGATTTCCCCAATGCTGCAATATAAAGCCTCATTTCATAATGATTCCCAAAATAAAAGTACCCCAAGACCCAGTGCTTTGATTCATCAGTGGAAGACTTCAGAGCCATCAAACCTCAGCTGCACAAGCTCAGAGCAGCCACAGACTTGTCCTCTAGAGATGTTTCTCCTAAGAGGATGAAGCAGTCTGTATACCTCTGAGTGCACAGGATTACTAAAAACTTCATCTTTTTGGCTCCTCTGCCTGCTAATAATGAGAGTTTCCCTGTTTTTTTCCTTCCTTCTTTGCAGAATGAGATTTGTTTTCACAAATATATGAGAAAATTCTTTTTTTTTTCCTTCCCACCACTCTTTGACAAAGAAATGGTCACCCTCTCAAGCATAGATCATTGTCCCAAGTAGGCTTCTAGAAACAGGAACATTATTATTGCCTTTTATTCTGTCTCATAAAGTCAGGTCTATCTCCTTCCTCTCCTTCCCTTTCTGCTCCTTGAAATTCATCTCTAAGGAGCTTAAAGGATGAGCTGTTCTTCATCTGGTTGCAAAGAGCATACTCTCAGGAAAAAAAAAAAAAAAAAAAAAAAAAGGAAGAAAGAAAAGAAGAAAATTTTTTAAAAGTTAAAAAAAAAAAATCATAAATCAGTTCAAAAAGCATCTCTGTTATGTTGGGAGAACTGCCAAAATAGTGTGAATGTCAGTGAACGACAGCAAGTTTTGTAAATTTTGCTTTTCTTTCTAGACAATTACTGTTTATCCTTCTTGGGTCTCATCCCAGACAGAGATTAAAAATAGGGCAATTTTAGGCAGGTGATTGGTTTTATGTACATCCATGTGTCTCATTGACACGGTTGAAGTCAGACATGTGCATAAACCCTGGTGAACTGGGGCCATTGACCTCCAAGTTGTATTTCTGACTTTGCCAGTTTTCCTTGCCACAGATGTGCCATGTCTGCCCTTCTCATTTTCATTTCATCTCTGATCACCAAACTTTTGTAAAGAAAGTTCAGTGACATTTTGCAGGCAGTGTTTCCAAACAATAATATCTCAGCCCTCATCAACCTTGCATTAAAATGCTCTTTTAATGACAAACAGGCTCTCTGGCCCCTGTCTTTGAGTAAATCTAGGAGCCAACATAAACTATTTCTATTGATAGCTATAAAAATGAGCAGAGGCCAAAATCTTTCACATTTCTGCCTTTGTCCTCCCTCTGAATTACTGATTGAATGTCCCCTATTTTGAGCAAAAGCTGAAATATGGATTTTCTTTTCATCATCACCACTTGCACAGCTGCATCAGTCATTAAGCTGTCCTAAAGATCTGTTGCCCAGGAACTGGATGCCAGGTATATATCCTATCCTGAAGTGAGTTGTGGCAAGGCATAAATTGATCATGTGGTTCATGCCTTTGAAATCCAAATGAAGGAACATCAATTGTCATCAACTCCAGGAATATAAATAGAAAAGATCAAATCACTTCTGGACTAAAAGTGGGAAGGAAAAAAAAAAATAAAAGCTGAACAAAAAGACAGTAAGACTAATCAGAGACAAAAAATTATAGTTTTGAATGTAAGGTATAAAATGGAGGGAAAATTCTTCAAACAGTCCCTCCCCCATGTATTTTAGGCAATTTCACACTACAACTACAACCCCAGATGCATCAGGCTCCATGTTATACTGTTTTCAGTCCTATGGTCTCTATTGAAAAGCCATTCCAGATCTACAACTCTCAGCAAGTTAAGTTCCTTCAAACACCCAGGTTAAATGTAGCCATGGGTCTTTTAGAGGTTTTTTTGTACTTCTGTCAGGATAAGTGCTTTACTTAAACATCTATTAAAGCTCCTGATGTAGTTACAAAGTCTCTTCTATATCAGTGTCAATACAGTCTCAATCCCCTTCAATTACAGTTTCCTAGGTTAAATAAGCAAAGTTCATTTGTTTGTTTGTTTTTCTAACTAAGGTGAGCAAAACCATCACCTATTTCAATTTCAGTTCCTCCTACTTGACTATGTGGAACCAGGACTGCACATTATCATTCTAAATTAGATCTTACAATTTCCAGTATCTCACCTTCTGTGAGATACCCTCATACTCCATTTTCTTTTCTCACCATTATCTTGAAGGCTCATAACCATCCTAAGATAAACAGACACAATCAGGTCTTCCTTCTTCTCTCTTGGCAGTGTCCAGGCCTGCAGCAGGAATTCCTTTTATGCATTCCTGAGTGAATAATTTTGCATTTTGTAGCACTGAATTTTCATTCAACTGCTGTTGCTCCACTGCTTGCTGTCACCCTCCTGTAACCTTGTCCTTCTCCTTGCTCAATGTCATCACCAAGTTTCACCCCCATCATTTCACTTTTTATGCTGTAGACAGCAACTGAAAATTAAATACCCCTGACTTGAAGCTGTGTTTTGCAGAGCTCCAGTAGTAACCTCCCTACTTGATAGCATAGTTTTTAACCACACTGTTATTTCTCTTCTGTGCAGTTCCTTATCACCTGGGTGGTTTCTGTTCTAATCCCCAACTTCCCCATGCAGTAGTTACAAATTTTCATTGGAGTCTAGACAGATGACAAATATTATCATTGTCTAAAAAAAAAATCAAAGAAGTTTTATAGCAACAAATTTTATATAATAAATCCTTGTTTTCATTTTGTTCCATTTATCTCCGTATTTGAAATTATTCCACCCCTCAGAAATTACTGAAGTCTTCTTTATTACTACAGCCATGCTAGAAAGTCTGTATGGGGTCAGTTCCAATTTTTTTCCTTTTTAATGCTTTTTATTAGACAAAATACTTCAGTACCTTTTGATTTGAGAAGTGTCTATCATTACTCACACTGAACTTACAAGTTAACATGAGTTTTGTCTGAATTCTAGGATGGAGACTAATTAGTCTACTAATTCAGCCCTTTATACGTGTACTTACCTGATTAATGTGTCATATAAAAGATTATCAAATCCCACATGTGTTATGTGTTATTATAAAAACTGGAAAGCTCATGTCATTTACATATACCTACAATATGGGTCTTACAGTATACAATCTAGAGCAAGATTCAACTGTCTAATTAATTACCTCAGACACAGATATCTGAGATTCTCCAGGGCATCTCAAATTGCTCAGAGCTGGTAGATGCTACACAGGACCCACAGAAGACTTTGGGTCTTCTGGAGAAGATGCTGGAGGGCACATGGGGTACCCTAAAACATGTATCATTGTGGGGTGCCCAGCTGAAAGTAGCTTTTCATCTCCTGAGGTTATATTGGAAAGGAGACAGGAAAATTGAGGCTGGTGACAAGGCTACATTAGATTATTTCAGCTAGAAACAGAGCAGGTGTTTTCTTGCAGCAAGATTAACAGGGTGAGGTCATGTCACCAAGTTTATAAAAGGTATCTTTGGAGAAGGCAGGTTTCAAGCTAGCTTTGGGCAGTCTGACTCTGCTAGTTAAGTATACTCAGGCTTTTTTGCTTTCTGGTACTGACCAGGGTGACCAGCAGAACTCAGGGATCAGAGGTCCCTGATCAGCTTTAGCAGATTTATGTCTCGGAGATAACTCTCCCCTTGGTTGTGCCATCCTGGGCTTTCAGGGATGTTGGGGTTTTGGATTTCTCTAGAGGACTGGGACAGGAAATCAGAAAGGTACCTGCTCAGACCCAGCATTGTGAGTTATTTCCTGAACATTAGAAGAGTCTCAGATATTAATTTTATTTCTATTTGTCCTGTTTCTCTTTCCCGACACCTTGGATGCCTGAGGAGATGAATGCCCAAGTTCAAAGTCAGCTGGGAGAATCTAAGTAGGATTAGGATGCCATGACTTGCATTTCAACACAAGTCAGAGTAGTGATCTAACAACCCCTTCTGGCCTCAAACTCTCTGAAACCATATGAAAATGATAGAAAAAGAACTTGCCTGTATGACCGTGAACAAAAATAAATGCTTCTCATTCAGTTGCAGGTAATGATTTTGACATGGTCTATGAACTCTTGGCTTTGCAGATACCAGAAACTTAATAATTTGAAGTTTTGATCTCTGGTTCCAACTTTTATTGTGGAGGTGGGAGGGGAGGAAACATTAAGTGCAAAATTGCCAGAAAAGGCTGATTCAATCAGCAACTTTCAGCTCTTCCACACTGATTGTAATTGATTTCAAGTCACAGCTTAACAGGGAAAAAACACCACATCATGACCAAATGGCCACCTAACCTTGATCTTTGCATGAGGTTAAGAGAAATGTAGCCTCCCAGTACTGGGCTATTCAATGGATGAAAAACAGGGTAAGAAACTACTTGATTTTATAACTGCACAGCACAAGGAGATTATTAATTGCAGCAGACATTATAAATGGGCTTTTTCAACAATACATGTATAAAATAAATGAAACAGTAACACAATTGCTCTAGATTTTCCATTATTTCAATTAATTTTGCTTTCACATTCACTGATGCTATTGCCATGCTGTAGCATTGTGCTTTGAACTCGTTCCTGCCTTGCTCCAGGAGGTCTGCAGGGGTAAAGTCTCTGGCATAGAAGTCAAAGCTTTCTAAATTAATTGCTCCTTTCATCCTTTAATTAGAACTATGCTAATTTCCCTCAACGTCATTATTATATAAAAAGCCACGCCCTGAGCTCCACATTGCTCTAGAATGTTGATCTGGGAGGTGGAAATCATAAGTGCCAATCCATGGGATGCATCACAGGGAGCAATGAGACAGTCTTACTAGATTGTCATTTTCTAGGGCTTTAAGAAACAAGATTTACTGATAATTCCACAAATTTCTGAGTAATTCCCCTCCTCCCTAGTGAAAGCCTAGACCAACAATTAATAAACCTAGAGTGGGAAGTTCTTTCTCAGCTGACCTATGTCACTTGGTGCTGTAAGAACTTTCTGCCTAAAGAGAAATAAAAATCATCAAAGCTGCATGCAGGATATGACATCATCATCTTTTAAGTAGTTAATTTCTGATACTTCATACTAAAGGAAGAAAAGACTTAATAGTAGATTTTTCAAAGCTCAGGTTCATTGCTGTCCAAAGATGTCATTGTTAGGTGGCCAGGAAGGGTTGGGATTTTTTCCTAAGACATGGTTTTCTTTTTTTGTTTGTCCTGAAGATCAAATTGTTATTTTAAGTACAGACCCACCTTTAATGTTAGAATGTGGAAGGTCAAATATAAAGGAGGGGATTCAGTTCAGAAAGTAAAGCTGCCTATTTAGAAATTAAAGAACAAGCATTCTTTAAGGCAAATGACTTTTTGAGACGAAATACAGCTTAGTCTTTACTTATCTTCATGTATCTTTACAGTTGCTATGTGAATATTTAAACAACCTCCACAGAGTTTAAAATGATGCAGGTAATTGCTTTAAGTAATTGTAGTGCTATTAAAGATAACAAACCTCCTGTGTGAAATCCTTTGCTAAGCAATGATCAGCAGAAAAGGGGTAAAGCTCTTCCTCATGCAAATTTGAGTTCTTTTTATAGATGAGCTGGAGAATATAATTACATTACCTACAAAATAAAAGGTGTGCAGATATTCAAATAGCTACCATCACAATCCTGCATTTACTAATGCAGAAAACACATCAGAATTTTAACTAGCTCCATTTCTACCATCCAGCAGCCTGTATGTGATCCCTGCACCCACCTCCAGGTCACACTGATATTGTTTAAATTGAAATGTTATTCATCACAGCACATCTATAATACCTGCAACCAAATTCCTCCCAAATTACTTGGAAGACACTCAGAAGAACAAGTGGGTATAAATCTTGCACACCTTGCTTTCATTTCGTTTCCTGACCTTTGTGGTTATGGCTACAAAATCATTTCCTTCCTTTTGGCTCTACTTCATAAAAAATGTGTCAGAGAAGTTACTCTTAGGGAAGTTTGGGACTTGGAAAAAATAAGTTGCACAAAGGCTTGGAAGTCCCAAGTGAGCCATAATAAAACTTATTTGTCAAAGACACTACATCCTGCTAACGAGTTCTGAGAATCTGTATGCCTTGAATAAACAAACAGAATTTGCATTTTTGTCTCTTTCAGGCATTTTTATGTCTTTCCTTGACACAGGCCCAGAACAATCTCACCAACTTTTAACTAGATAAATGTTAAGACACATTAACTGGCATATAATCTAGAGGACAGTCCCCACCACAGTAAAACAAATGGAATAAACTGTTCTATGAGGTGCTGTTCTTTCCCCATTGCTGAGAAGGCTGCAGCTTGCTGCCAAGAATACATTTCCACCAAGATGTTATTGCAGACTGACACACCAGGGCTGCACAGAACTTTCCAAAGCCCTTTCTATTTCATGCCTTCATGGCATCCTTAGAAACTGTGCTTCAGGCAGGTCAGTCCCCAGGAAGCTGGGATTAAGCAGCTCCTGGATCTCCTAGAGCTTTGTCTTTAAAACCTGATGGAAATTAGAGATCACTTTTCTCCCTTTCTTTTTAGTACCTATTCTTCAGCTCTGAGAACTGTTAGCCCTTGATCCAGAAAAGATTTTCTAAGTGTTACCCTGCTCCAAGGAATATGTGAAAAAAGCTAGATGAGTGTTGCCAAAATAGCTTGGAAAAGGAAAAGAGGAAAAACATTGGCTTGGCTAGAAAATCCAGCACATTGCTTTGACTGTTAAACCTCTGCCACCATTTGGAACATGCCTTAGGTGAGTAGTACTGGACCAGCTAGTCTACAATGCTCATTTCCTGCCAAACCAAAAGGTTAGAGAAAGGTTTTCCCATTTTTTTTCCTTTTCTTATGAGCAATTTCTCTGTAGTAAAACAGCCTGGAACAGCATTTCAAAGTTTGCTGCTCTCAGGACACAGGAATTTTCTTCTTTTCTTTTCCTTGGCTTTTTTCCCCCCTATTTATTTTTTCACCCCTCTGGACAGCATTTCAAGGTAGAGTCAATTTTTTTCCAAAAAGCCTGAAGGAAAAAAAATATATTTCCCTTTGTCCTCAACTAGTAACATTGATTTTTTCAGCTATTAGCTTCTGTGAGCTGAATGGTAATGAGCCTGCACAACCCAGGTAATGATGATGAATGCTTTCCAGGAGCACTTGTGGGTAGCCAAGCATTATTCCCTTCCATAGATAAGAGGTCACCACTCCTACCTACAAGGAGTTGCCACCTGTCATAGATCCAGGTATTACCATGCTATCCTTTCATTGAAGCTCAATATATGGGGTAACCTCAGTTCACAGAATTAATGCTTAATCACTGTGATCTGGGGGGTTCTCTTTCCTTATTTTTTACACAGGAAGGTTTTCTTGTGGTGGTTTTTTTTCCCCCCCTTCTGTACTGCTCTCTTTGAGCTCCACAGCCAAAATGCCTTTGGGGTTTTATGATTGTTTTGGTGTCTTATTCAGTGGGCTTTTTGCTAAAAGGCTTCATCCCTGATTATTTGCCATATGTGGGTGTTCCTAACTTAGGCAAACAGCCCTAGGCAGGTCATGGAGCCATTTTGTATTGAATAAGGGTTGGGGGGTGGGGAGAAGATAATTGAAACTTTGCAAGATATCCTTTCACTCCTTTCTCCATAAAAATTCTCTGCCTTAAACAACAGCTTAAAAAGATATACAAGTAACTAACCCAACAGGTCCTTAATTTAAATATTTTTATCTCTGCTGAAATAAGCAGGCGGTGAAGAATTAGTAGGTGCTTTTTGTCCTCTTGTTCACATCTAAAGCAGTAGAAGTGTTGCTGTAGAGCAAAGCACTGGTGGATCAGGCTGTGTCCCCCTAAAGCCTTGCTCAGTCTCATTTAGGAATGAACAAGGCTGAGCTACAAAGTGAAATCCCAGGCAGCAATGAGTAGAAGTCATCTGACCAAACTCTGTTGGATGGATACTTCCAAATACAGACATCTTTTCCTAAAGAACAGGTTCTCTTGGAAGAAATGAAGACAAGCTGCACATGCCACAAGTGTTATCCAGGTAGGGATCTGAGTGAGCATTGAGACCTAAGCCATGAGCAATCTCCAAAAGACAAAAGACTTGTTAAACAAATTTAATCCTGAAGAGAGAAGCAATAATGTCTGTGACAGACTGATAGAGATGTGCCCAGACCTTCTGCTTATGTTCTTGAAGAGATCAAAAAGGCTTTGTTTCAACAGAATATAAGTTAACTTTGGTAATAAAGCTGAGACTAAATTAAGCAGTAGTGAAATAAATGGAGCAATGCAATATTTTCTCCATGCCTACAGTGCCTTTGCACACTGGATTCCTGCTGGGAGTGCAGGGGCTGCAGGAGGATGGCAAAGCTCTGGCTGAGGTCTAGGTAACTGAACAAGACATGAAAAGCAAAGTATTGATCAGCTGGACAAAACTAATTCTGATTGCACAAGGATCCAAATGCAAAGCTGTTTCCAAATATCTTCACACCCCAACGAGCTGTGCTCCAGTACACTGCATTTTATTCACAGAAGATTCAATATTTTCCCCCTCTTTTGGTCCTGATACACTCCCTGCTCAATATTAACCAGCACAACCACAAGTAAGACACAACCAGAACCTAGCTTTATGCCAGCCATAATTTACCCCACAAATCCCATCTCTATTTTGAGTTTCTTCCTGCTTCCATGAGTTAACTTTACATAGAGAAAAATGTCACTAGCAGGACAGAGAACCCATCCTACCCAGATGGCTGTGTTGCCAAGATACTTTTCCTTAGGGTTTTTGGGGGGTTGTTGGTAGTATTATTATTATTAGTTCTGATTTTCAATTGAAAAAGAATACTCAAGCATAGTAGTGCAGCACTATAAACAGTGGATAATAACTCAGTTTATAGTGACATGGAAACACTGGTAATTGTCCTCTATTTGCTCTGAAAATAAGACATGGAAACAATAAGGTCTGGAGGTGAGATTGTACGTGCCTATAATTTCTTTTTTCTATACATCGATATTTTAGTTTGGACCTAACAGCCATCATTGACTTATGTGCCACTCGAGTGGGCATTCTGGGGAACATGTGGCTTGATGGGCCTTTTATGAACAATTACACAATGGTGTAATTTACAGCATTAGCCTGGCACACTCAACAGTGAGGCAGAGCACAGAGAGGAGGAAATCAGAAAAACAAAACACAGCCTGGGTGGACTCCCTGTAAAGTTTGCAGCTGAGAAGCTGGGCATGCAAACCACACGAGAGCCACTCTGAAAGCTGAGGAAGGGCTATCCTCACCTCAGCAGCTTGTTTTAATGCTCATAGCTGAATTAACATTGGACTATTTTCCTTTGGAAGGCAGAACTTCAACTTTTGTGAAACCACATTAAGTTTATTGATATTTAAGTTCTTCAACTCTATCCATTAAATCCACCAAAAGCCATAATGATGCTGGCTGTCATTATTACTACTTGTCACCACAGTTGCAGCATTTTGTGAGCACCCAGGAGCCCAGTCAATTGCACTGCAATATTTAGCCCTAACTTGTATTGATCCTTTAGCTCTGAGTCTCAAATCAAAAGCCATTTCTGAGAAATTCAACTTGTGTGACTCAAAGGCAGAAAAGAGCCATGGGCTGCCTGAGAGTCTGCAGGGAAGCTGTTATGATGGTTGTAAACACACAGTTCATGGATTGACTTGAGACATCTTCCAGAGCTTCCACTCTCAGTCAGGTCAGAGAATGTTTCCCTGAACAGACTCAATTTGCAGGTCACCTCCAGCCAACAGAAGGTCTCATGATGATTTCTACTGCACATCCCAGCTCTGCACCAGGTCCAGGCTCCAGGATATGAAGAAGAGGAAAGATTCAGCCAACCTGGTAACTGCCCTTCCCACCTTTTTGATGCACCAGGGTTCATGGCTACACCATAACCATGGGATAGAGTAATTCAAAGTCTCTCTGCCTATATTGGGCTCAGTTTCCTGGGCTGATCCGTAGGAGACTGCTGCCAGGCAGAAAACAAGTCACTATGGAAGCATCTAAAAGACACGCAGATATGGTGCACAGGGACATAGTTTTGTGGTGGACTTGTCAGTGCTGACTGAATGGACATTGGCTTGGTGTTCTTACAGGTCTTTTCCAAACAAAAAAGTCTCAGATTCTAAAGCCAGAGAAGGGACAGCAAGCCACAGCTTTCTCACCACTCACTTAGGCATTAGGGTAGGAAGTAATTTTCTTCTTCAAGACTATGAAGATGAAATGGCAAAAATGGTAGAAAACTATTCAGAGGATGAGATGGGGACAGAGACCCCTTCAGAAACGGCCTGCCTGGCAAAGAGGGACCTGAGGGAGTCTAATTCCCCCTGGCTTGTACAGAGTCAGAGAAAAGTGCCCTGAAGCTCAAGGAAAACACTGACAAAAAGAAAAAACGGTGTAAAATTGGCCAATAATGTATTTAAGCTGGCAAATAGAAATAAGTTCTGTTCTATCAAATCCCAGCTGGACCTTAAAGAAGAAAGAAAAAAAATAGTCTTTAAGATAGAGTTTCAGACTGAGGGAAGGGTATAAGGTGCTGATTTTGATTACAGGCAACTTGACATATTGACCCACAAGACTCCTTTCAGCCTTGTGCTAATGGGTTCTCCAATACTGTCATCACCTTCAACATTACAAGTGGAAACTGAGGGCACTTGGTGCTGACCAGTCCCAGGTCCCAGTACAGCAGAGAGAGCTCTGAGGCTCAAATCTGCTCTACTCAATTGCTGAAAGCATTGGCTCAACAGAATGAGAAGAGATCCAGCAGTGCACAGCCTCCCCTGCCCCCCTTCATTTCTTCAAAAATAATTTCTCTGAAAACAGGTTTCCATTTCACAATGGGCTCCCAGCAAAGCCCTGGGTTAAATGTTTTATTTTTTTCACCTGCTCATGCATACAGGTTTTAGCTGACAATGATTCAGGCTGCAGCAGCTCCCTTTGGAAGGATTATAGTGACAGCAAAGGAGGCTGATGAAAACTGTGACAATTCCCTCTTCCCCAGCTGATTTGGAGCAGTGAACACTAAAATGTACAAATGGGTCTGCATGCAATTTTAATATGATTATCATATGAGAAAAAGAAAGACCATCTGTGGAAGCTAGAAGATCTTAATGGGAGCTTTAATTGACTTCATTTATCTAAGGGGAGATACATGTGTCTCAGGACCTCCAAACCAGTTAGGTAGAAACCTCTGCAGTGCTGGAATTAATGGTTTGCTCAGTGGAGGGTGCAATATACCTGTGAGATGGTGGCTGTCATCTCCCACTCTGAAGAGGAAAAAGCAAAGTTATAAATCACCTTTATCAGCAAGACAATGATTAAGGACAGAAAATAGCATTTCAGCATAAGAAATGGATTAAAAACTGCCACAGGACCCAAAGGCCTCAGGCCATAAAACAAATAAGTGTGATTAGGCAGATCAAAAGTCTTTAACTTATCCAGGGCCATAAGGAACAAATTAAACCCCAAACCCTTTAGGAAATGGCTTTCATAACAATTCTTCTTATGAGCATCTTGGCAGGTGTTCAGGAAGTTCATTAAGAAAAGGGACCAACAAATCCACTTTATGGAGTCAAAAAGATCAGGTTCCTCTGAATTTACTACGTCAGAGGGAAAGTCAGCACAGAGAAAACTGTGCTTTTAAGCCAGCACAATCAGATGTACAAGGGGAAGAGGAGGATACCTCGATAGTCCTCACAGTATTTAACCCAGACTACATCCAGCCATCCATGTTTTCTGACCCCCATACAACTGCCCTGCTGAGAGCCACTTCTCCACTGAGCAGCAGCTGCTCTTTGGGGTCTCCACAGTCTGACCCCAGGCTGGGGTCACCCCAGGTGGGCTGTGCGACCCTTCCAAGGCAACCAGAGTAGTACACACGAGAGGAAAAAGGATGGGGCACATGGTTTGAAGCCATAAACAAGATGCAGAAGCAGCAGAACCCTGGATACCTTGCTCTGCCACTTTGCCTGGACAGCTGGAAATGAGGCTTCAGGAGCATCACAGCTCAGGGGAGAGCAGAAGGTTTGAGCATTTAGTCACAGACAAAAGTTCTGCACCCAAACAAATCCCACTATTAAATCATCTTCAACCCATGCAGCAGCTTATTCTTGTACCCAGCAAGCCAGCCCTGCCACACAGAGACTGCAGCAGGGAGGGGCCAAGCCTGCTTTTCATTTAAATGCTTGCTGTCAGTCTGGCTTTATGGAAAACATTCAGAAATAACTTCGGCTACCCTGATGGAAGTTTTTTTGTGTAATACACTACCCTCTGCTGCTCGTACCTGCTAATTACAATGCAGTGTCAACCTTCTGAGCTCATAGGAGAGACCTGCAGAGCTAAAACTCAAAGGGTGCGATTTATTAATTGCTGCAATCTAAAAGAAGTGGTGGCATGTCTCTTCAGGATAACCAGATTTATTTAAAAGGCCTATTTGGATCCTGACTGAACTTTTTTTTCCTCCCCCAAATGGATCCAAATCCTCCCACCTGCCAGGAAGCATCCACAAGCTTTTGGCAGGGACGTGAAGGGAGAAAAATAAACCTGAAAGCTGAGTCTTCCACCAGTTTGGCTGGAAGGCTCCTACTGATAATACAGAGAATGAAACCCATGGATCAGTATCTTTTAATTGCCAAGTCCTTCTGCAGTCATTGCTCCCAACTCCACCAGTACAGATTATACAGAGAGACTGAAGGAATCTGCTTGGCTCAGTACATTAAACAGTTGTTTGGTAGAAGGTTCTGCTTTTTCAGACCCATAAACTCTTAATGACATTCTTTCCAACTGCTTTACCTCCCACCACAGACCCAGAATCAATTCCCAGTGAAGTATTTTACTGGCACCTCTTTACTGGAAGGAAGATGTTAAGTCTTGCTGGACTGGACAGCTGGGCCAGAAGGTGAGATACCCGCTTCTGCTCCTCTAAAAATCCTCATGTTTCCCCAGCAGAGCTGACCCAGAAGAAAGAGCTGAAGGACGGAGAATTTCAGCTAAACATGTTCAGAGATACCTTCTCTCCAATTTCAGTTCCTATTGGAATTGTAGCCACAGTTAGACATATTTTTGCAAAGCTTCAGTGTGATTAACTTCATGCTCTGGGCAAAGTCCTCTTGAAGGAAAATGTGCTTTAAATGCAGCAGCAGTTGAAATTTATTCTGTTTGCAAAGGCAGGTACATGCATAAGTCTTTGTTCATTCAGGATCATGTTCACAAGAATAAAAACAGCTGAACAACTGCTCCTTCTGCTCAGAGCTTGAGGTATGTTCTTCTAAATTTCTCATATTGGCTGTAATCAGTTTTCATCCCATCCAACTGTTTTTGTCTTAATTTCTGCATAAGAGCCCAATACCTTGTGTCTAATGTGAATAGAAGCTGCAAGCTATCTGGTAAACAGTCTAAGGCATGCTTTACTTCTGGGAATTTATTTTTTCTTAGTGCAATATTGATGGGTTTATGAGGAACTTTTTTTTTGTTGCAAGAGGTATGAAGGATTGCAAATTGGTGTTTAATTGGTTATGCCATTCTTTTCCATAACTACCTTTTCCTCTTAACAGATAATTTGCTTAACACATGTAACAATGCAGACAAAAATACTTTTTATTTACTAAGTAGGTGTCAAACATAATACACAGATTAGAAATTATGAGCAGGAGGAGAGTTTAAAGAGATCCTAGCTGCCAACCTTCACTGGAGGCACCTGAGCTTCTCAAGGAACAGTAGAATCATATAGAAGAAACAGGAATTGGGTAAACCTACAGCAAAGTGCTGAAAAGGACTTCCCCAGACCATCTAGTTTATATTCTGAGAGAACCTCAGCCACCCCAAATCTCCCTACCATGCTGCCAAAGATTTTTGGCCCCAGATGTGGTAGAAGCCAGGGCTCAGGTGCAATGAACATGAAGGGAAGGAGGATGATCCATGCCCCACTCCCCTCAGGAGGCATGAGATGTTTGCCAGCACCAGGATAACAGTATTCAGCCCACAACTGAAATTATTCAGGAAAAGGCTTAAAATAGAGCAGGACATGGTATAAGATCCAGGTGGAGGCTCCTTGGTGGGTTGGAGCACTTAGGCAGTATGGCACTATGTTGATTTGCCTGGGGGTACTCAGAAGTCCTCACATTGCTACTTTTCTCCTCTTTTGGAGACTAGAAAAAAAGTCTCATCTCTAACTGGACACTTCTTATGTCTCTTTGGGTTCCATTCTCAGGTGATTTTTGGTTTAAGATGTAATGGCAAGACACATGAACCCAGCTAGCAAGCTTTGTTTCCTAAGGAACTCAAGCTAAAAATTTAATTAACAAACCCAAAAGCATCAAACTCTACCTTGAAACTTCAGTTACTCATTAACTTTGCCTTTGCAGGTGCTGAAAACAATAAAATTCCCATCTTTGAAGGCTCAGTCAGATATTGAAAAGCAGCCAAGCTCCTCAGGCTGGGGCACTGGAAATAATCTGTTTCCCTGCCAAAACCAGGGGAAAAAAAAAGTTAACAAGCAATTTAACTTTCAAGGCAAGCTGTTCTCACGTGTGATTTTCATTTATTTATCTTTGCTAGATAGGGGTTTTCTTTTGGTCTTTAACTTTTAACTGTACCAGGCTGCCAGGGAGAAGGATGTGTACTGGGGAGGAATTGGAAGGAGCCTCATACAATACAGAAATGTTTGCCTTAGAGGGGTTGGATCAAGTCAACCCTGCTAGATGACAACAGCTGGATACATGCACAGGACTCAGATGACACCATAAGGAAAGTCATCAGCCCACCTAACCCAGGGACAAGCCACAGCATAAATCAGGCTTCACAGATTCACTGGTGGTGGTGTATTGGTTGTGTTGTGTGGTTGCACTGCCTGGGAAGAAATTCAGGGAGTGCAGCAGCCATCCAAGCCACAGGATCCAGCCCTGGAATATCCATCTGTAAAGGGGAAGCAAACTCTCAGCAAACTGCCCTGCAAAGGTCCTGTGAAGAAACCTGCTGTAGAAATAGTTTTTCCTTTAATAATGTTCCTGCTTAAGGAAAAAATCAAACAATTGCAACTATTTACCCTGGAGAGAGTCCTGGAAGGTTCGTGACCCTTCCTACTCCTCATGAAACCCTTTAACTCAGTCCAGGAGAGTCATTACTCAAGTCTTTCTTTAAGCCCCTATAATTCAGATGCTGCTGCTGCTTTTTCCTATGGGTGAGCTCTGAGTCCCTGATGCCTGATTCTGCTATCAGCATCTGAGCAGATGCCAGAGGGGCTGTGGCTGCCTTTTTGCTCTTAAATCCACCCCAGCAAAGCTCCTTGGAGCAAAGTACACTTTAGAGGGATTAAAAGGTAAATCATTAGTCACTGGTATTTCAGGTCCCAAGAGTATTTTTTCCTGAATCCAATGACTGAATTCACTCAAAGGATTAATTCCAGAGGCATATGTTCATGTATTCTCCCCTTTCCTTCAACCACCATTTTTGAACCCTCTTGGATATCAAAATTTAGATGATTATTTCCTTCCCATCATGGTAGAGGGGACACCCAGAAATTTCAAGGACACCAAGTCTCAGCCCACAGGGAAAGGAATTACAAGATCTGCAGACATATGGACAGAAGACTGACAAATGGACCAGAAGGAAAACCAGCTCAGTTCTGCTGGCCAAGAAGCAGCAGATCACCCCTGCTGGATGCTGGTCATCAAAGTCCTGTGATTTCCTAGAAGCTCTACTTCAAATCCAAGACCACATCCTTGTCTTATATATAGCTGACTCCTCTTTGTTCTCTCTTCCTTGTGTTCCCCATACCCAGCCTTGTAAGTCACTCACTGAAGGAAGCTTAACCAGGCAGTGAACAAAATGCTGACCCTGGAGTCAAAGCAGTTGCCAAAACCACCCAGGAGCAAAAAACACTTCACTCTTTGGAAGAGGAACAAATTGGAAAGGAGCATCAAAGGTACCAGCACTGCCAAGGTCATAGAGAGTCATGGGGAGGGAGACCTGATGTGTTTCAGATGCCTGACAGGCTGGAGCAAGGAGGAGCAGCTGCCAATGTTGTTGTGCTCAAAATCAGCAGGAAAGCACTTGACAACCACCTCCTCATTGGTCTTTCTGTAAAAGCATCTCCCTGTCTCCAAGGCCACCTGACACAGGCCGTGTAAGGTGAAGCAGCTGGTCTGCACAACCTGGTGATGGGGAAACACCACCACAGTGAGAGTTTAAATGGTTCCTTAGAGGGGTTCTTCATGCTCTTTCAGGATTGCTTCTGAGCCCAAAGCCATATGCACACCAGTGATCAGCAGCAAGCACCTTTCCAAGGTTTTATGAACAACCAGCACCTCACAGACCTTGATTCAGGTCCAGCTGCTTTGTATATTTACATAGTTGTCTACATCTCCAGCCAGCCAAAAATCACTTCCCTTTGCTGAGGAACTAACTGCAACATCCTCATCCACGTTGATCAGCCTCTTTCTGTTCTTTCATCCCTTACTGCATTGCTTCAGGGACAACTTCAGAAGATGACTTAAACTTCAAGGGACTGCCATAATCTTGCCCACAGGGAAAGGACTTGATGATACCCCAAAATACTTGCTCTAGCAGTAGCTATGAAGTTGCCACATCTACAATGCAGTCTGTGGGCATAAGGCTTTAGGCTCTGACTTTGTAGACTCATACACATATTAGTTCCAGATTTTCTATGCATTAAATTAGGCCATGAAAGTACTTAGACCTCAAAGGAAAATCCCCATTACCTGAGCACTGATAATTTGGAGGGAACTTGCAAATCTCCTTGCAGCCAAAGACTTGGGCAAGTCTACAGGAGCTGTGTGCAGTTTGGAACATTCCATGTATAAGGACCACAGATTTGGAGCTTTAACACTTCATACAACAGCTTTTATTGTTACTCTTTCCTGGGGTCAGCAGCTACCACAGGAGCCATGCTGCCCTGCCTCACACTAAAATAAACACAGCTGTTTATATCTGTACATATTTCTATTGTGCCTCAGGACCTCACATTAGTAGATGATGTACATACACACGTACTGCCCAGAGATTGTCCATGCCTCTAAAAAAGTAAAGAAAGGCTTGATGTGGAACAAAGAGCTTGATAAAAGTCTTCTTGAAGCCCACCAAAGTTCACAAAGTGGACTGCAGTGATGAGTAAGTCTGCTCACCCTACAGTGAGTTGGGCACCTCCAGCAGATGACTTGGCCCTCCTGAGGGACACAAATGACTCCTGAAAATCCCAGGGACCCAGCTGGAAGTGGACATCAGTTACTAATTTCAAGTAGGATTCATCTGACTAAACTCAGATGTCTCCACCAAAGGCACCTCCATCTCAGCCCACCTTTCCAGGCTCTTCAGCAGCCATGGAGATGCTTTCCAAGCACTTTGGGTGTGGATGTTCTCAGCCCAACACTGATGTCCCAAATGGACCCAGTGAATTTCCCAACATGTTAACTCTCCTGTTTGTCTCCACCACAATCTGGGACAGGGTCAGCTCAGCAAACTTCCCCTCTGCAGACACCAAGATGAAGCCTGTCCTAGCCCAGCCTAAGCATATTCCCTCCCCAAATTCCCAAAAGCAGTTCTGCAAAGGCTGAGATGCTGATAACCCAATATTGAGGCAGTGAAGATAAATATGATGAGCTCTCAAGAATTTTTCCAGTCCTGCTTTCTATACCCACATGCTTAAATCATCCACAGTGTTATTAACCTGCTTTAAATACCCCTGAACTGGCATCTGAAGGGACACCTGTCCAGCAGGAGAAACAATGAGTTTTGCTGAAATCAGGGTTGTTATAAACACATTGGGATTCCTCAGGGTGTAAAGGCTGTATTTAATTTCTGTTCACAAGGTGACAAGAGGCAACACTCAGCAAATGGAGTTACCTAAATCAGAGCTCAAGCCACATCACAGAATCACCTGGGCTGGAAAAGACCTTCAAGATCACAGTCCAACAGTTAACCTAATGCTGACAAGTCTTTAACTAAATCACATCCCTAAGTACTATGTCTATACAACTCAAATCCCTCCAGAGATGGTGACTCCACCACTGCCCTGGGCTGCCTGTTCCAATGTCTGATAACCCTTTCAGTAAAGAAATTCTTTCTAACATCCAATCTAAACCTTCCCTAGAGCAACTCGAGCCCATTATCCCTTGTCCCATCACTTTTAACTTCATTGAACAGACTGACCCCCACCTCTTTACAACCTCCTTTAAGGTAGTTGTGGTTTTGGGTATGGATTTATACTAAAAATGAGGTGCAACCAGGTAACAGAGCACCTGTCTAGTGGGGCCAGTGGAGGAAAAAACTGAAGTCAAACTTAGACATTGGAGGGTTTAACTGGTTTAGGTGGCTATGAGAGCAGACAGCCAACTGCACATCTCTGGCAATCCCTCCCCACAAGCAGCTGCAAAATTCAAACACTTTTGAGGAGCTGGTTGCTACAGCATTTTTTTAGAAAAGTCCCTGCTCCTGCCCAGCTTCTCCTGCAGAGACTGATCTCCTTGCTGCAAGATAAATGTCTTCTCTGCAGCTATCACCACCACATGAAAAGACCCATTGGGTCATTAAGGCTGTTCCAGGGCCAATACAATATTTTCCCTAATGTGTATTTCTCCAGTGCTTTGTCCAGGCTGATAGTAAAGACTTCACTACTAAACTTGGCCATGTGGCATAAAAGCACCTTGAGATGACAGGTTTAATCTAACAGTGTTTCTGCCTAGGGAAGCTGCTGGTTGCAAATTGTTTTTCCTGACTCCTTCAGATTTTACAGCATTTTTCATGGCCTGGAAAGAGCCAAAGTGCTGTAGTTGGCAGTAAGAAGCCAAAGGAAAGGAAAGGAAAAAAATAGAGCCATCCTTCTAACCATATGTTTGTTCCCCATGTCTGTGTAGAGAGTGAAATTAGAAATAAATAATCACCTAGTTCAGAAGACCCCATAGGCAGCTTTTGTGACTAAGCACAAGGGGTATTCCATGAGAGAGAATTCTCAGTAACCCTTCGTGGGTCAGAAATCATAACTGCAATCAAATTTGGCTTTTACATCCTGGTCCAACAAAAATACATCAGGTGCAATTTAGAAACTGAATAAGAAACTTGCATGCAAGCAAACATAATTCAGGAACTTTCAAATTTCCCTGCACATCTCTTTTAAATTTTAGTCTATGTTAAAGGAAAAAGCAAGCCCAGACCTTTTGCCACATTGCATATGTTGTAAGGTGAGTCTTCCTCCCAGCTTAACCTTGGACAAGGAGAGGCAGGGAAGTAGTGCAAGTTCCTACCTGGAAGCCTTCCCTATCTACAGATGTCCTACATCTTCCCAGGTACCTTCTGCCTTCACTCCCCTTCCTGCATTTTGGATGGAGTTACTGGAGCTGGCATGGAGCTAGATACACATTGCTGAGAAGTTCTGGCAGCAGACACAGGGGGAAGGAAAGCCCCGAGACTGGCCCTGAAGCTGAACTTGAGATTTTATGAAACAGATGACTTTCCCCTTGAGAAATGCAAGTCAAGGAGGCCAGAGAGCTGGTTCCTTTTTGTAGTCTTCTGTGTGACCAAGAGCAGCTCTTCAGTTCCATTCTCATTGTTCTATGCCTGTGCATCAGAGGTCTTTGGAGCAGGGCCAGCACTTGATGTCTGAGCCTTGGCCACTGCAAGGGGATCTTGCCATCAATTTGTGTGTTTAAGCACCTCTACAACACAAGCTCACTAATCCTCTCCTGGCTGTAAGAGCAACCAGGATGGATTTTTCCAAAGTGCTGAAATAAGCTTCTGCAAACCTCCTCAGGTTCTTGAAATGGGAAGATAGATAACCCCAAGGAAGAGCCATTTCCTTTGCCCCCATCTAAGTGGCTTTATTTATATTCTTGGCAGTTCTGTAAGGATGTCCTTGACTAATGCACAAAGTGCTCAGTGACAGCATAGGAAGGTTCTGGGTTACAAAACTCAGATTCAAGTATCCTTTTCAGCAGAAGACACTGACCCAGATCCATCATTGCTGCTGCTTTGAATGTGGGCTGGCTCCAAGGAACCAAGAGAGAGCAAGAGCTCAAGGATAGAAAACAAAATCACACACACACCTTCTCAGTCTGCCACCAAGACACACGAGAAGCTCAAATGAAAAAGCTTAGGCACAGGAAGAAAAAGCAGAGTTAAGGTTGGAAACCCCAAGGACCATTCCCAGGATGATCCCACCTCGACCCTACAACCAACTTGCTTCGTCCCAGATAAATCCCAGGGAATCCTGCACACTGGAATTGTGTCACTTGTGGCCCCACAATGTAAGCAACATTTTACAAACCCCAATTGCCACCCAGAGCCCTGCAGCACCTGGATGCTCCAGCCAGAGTCAGGGGGTTGCACACACAGTTTCCCTGCTGCTCTGTGCTCTCTACCTTCCTCCAAAAGCCCAGGCAGATGGATCTATTTCAACACTGATGCATTTTAGTTCTGTATGTTGCTCACCTGGAAGGGCTCACATTTCAGGAGTTTTGTTAGAAATCTCATGAGGAGCAGGCTTGGATGCTAAATATTAATAGCGATGTACAAATGACTCGTCTTCAAGAAATATTATTTGGGCTTTTCTTGATAAGGCAATAGGGAAAAAAGCCTTGAGGTGTCTTTATCCATTAAGTCTGGAATAACTTTTTATCAAGGAAGTGATTTGACCACTACAACTCTTAGCTGGCTCATAAGACAACCTGTTTCAACTTGATCTTGTTAGAAATCAATGTGCAAGGTTAAGTATGACATTATAACTCAACTATATTTTGAGTTATATATTTATATGTATAAACTCATTATAACAACTATATTTTGTGCCACAAATGTGACTGCAGTTATGCTAAATCAATAGAATCGGGTAGCCCAAATTTACTGCAGAGTCACAGCATAAATGGTTAATTCATGGATATTGCTTTACCTGGTTTAGAGGTAAAAGGGTTGTTAAGAACAAGGCTCTGGAGCTGTTCCCCAAGGCTGCAGTGCAACAGCTGTCATTCATCTTCCATCCAGCCTGCCAGGCTTTTGAGGCTGTTGAAAGGGATTTTGATTTTAGCAATAAAAATCGGTAGCTCATGTTTTGCTTGTTTTGTTGCTGTGCAAGCACAGCTCCCCAAGAACAATTTCACGTGCTGCACTTTGAAGGGATGAGGCTTTCAAAACTATCAGCTTAGCAAATGTGTTTCTAACCTCATGAAAGTACTGTCATTTACTGACTTCTCAAAAAGCAGCTCACTTTATTTTTTAACTTTTTATTACTGTTTATGTACTGTTTATACAAAAATCATTCCGACTGAAGTAAAAAGAAAAAAACAAATCTCTCTCTTCACAACTACCATCTCAGTGCCTTTTGGGAGGGAGAGTTTCCAGCTCTTGTTTGTGTAGATCATATTTTTGAGAATGAGATTTATATGCAACAGTAAAAGAAAAGACAAAGAAACAAAAAAAAACAAAAAAATCCCCACCACAACAGTGGTTTTGTGCTTGCCTGATTGTTTCCATGAAAATCTTGCATTGGGTTATATGAAGGTCTTAGCACGTTAATTCTTCTGCAAGGGTCAAGAAAATTCATCTCTGAAATCAACTTGATATGTAAGATTATACAACTTGGCTGCAATGTTTGGAGGGGGACTAGATCATGCATTGATTTGTTTCTGCTAGAAAACAGGTTTTTGTCAAAAATAATTTATAATCTACAGTGAAATCTTCTTTGTAGTAACTGTTAAATCCTTCTACAGCAGGAAATTTCCAGATTAAGCAAATAGCTGAATCTGCTTTGCTTTTCAAAAAACAGATTGCAGAATCAAAGCACAAGTGGAACAGAAACACCTACTTTCTTACTTAATTAAAAGCAGAAGTATATCAAGTATATGTTGATTTACTGTAATATTTTCCTTGAGGGATTAGAAAATATATAATAGCGATGTAATAAAATGTATTAGAACAACATCACCAGGATTCCTGACATGGTTCTTAAAAAGAAAAATAAAATATTGCTGTGTGTGTAGAGCTGCATTTATGTAGTGCTTTTTTTTTTTTTTTTTTTTTGGTACGGTCATTTATTTTGAGAGAGAGGAGGGATATTTGTGTGGTTATGGCTTCTTACCAGGATTATGGTTTCTCATAAGACAGTATTGCTCCATCACACAGAGCTCTGGGTGACTTCAATAGGTTTTCATATAACTTTGAATTTCACAGGAGGGGGCAGGGAAACTCAAATAGAAAACTTCAGCTGACAACTTTTTTTTTTTTTCTCCTTCCAGCCCTCAGCTCCTGCTCACATCTGTTTATAGCCACTTCCAGGGATGATAACTTCTTTGAAAGGGTTGCAATTCGAGTGTTTTTATATACCCCAGGTGTATTGCACCTATATAATCCTTATTACCATATAACTCTTCCTAACTATAAAACTCCTTTAGGGAACATAATGTTGTTTGCACTAACTCAGGAGGCAGGATCTGGGGCACCTCGTGTAGGGCACTGCTCACATCCACATCCTTTATCCTGGGATGAAACAGGCCCAGTAGTCCTTTTATTCTTCTTAATGGTCAAATAAATTATAAAGACATTTCTTCACAGGAGTGGCTCTGGAGATAAGAAATGTTTATATGGATTCAACAGGAGTGAATTTAATTTCAGTAAGTGTTATCTCTAACTTTGCTATTGTGCACCTAATGCCTCCTCAGGCTCAGCTTTGAAGGAAACAGCATAACCCCATTACTGGGGATGGAAAACCAATAGCAAGAGATGAGAGACTGAAAGCTCATTGCACAGATTAATATTTATAGCTACATTGTGAGCATCTATTTTCATTTCTATTACACTAGAAGATATGATAACAACACTAAAGGAAATTACTTTATGAATTTAACACCCATATATTTTCTGTACTGATTTCATTCATCTACGTTTGGTGGCACTTTATGTGAATGGTAAACTCTGTTCTATCATTATTCTTAGTCCAGCTAATCATAATCGTTATTGTTATTGTAATTAATTGCCAATCTCCTCCTAAAAAATCTTCTACAGAAACAACCAGAAGATACCCCATTGGTCTATTTCTGTTTTTAGTATATTTAGAAATTGCTTAAGTAGTCACACTGCCTAAGATCTTGTGCTAAGGACTTCCTACAGCTAAAATGTGTCTCTGACACATCTAATAGCATCCTGCTCAGCACTGAACTGATGAGACTACATTCAAATTAGGAACTTTTGGCCTTTTTGAAATAAGTACATAGAAAGCCTGTCTCAATTGCCTTGAAAAACTCTTAAAACTATTCCAGTAGGGAAGAGAGGACTTGGCTGTAATGAAAGAGAAGCTGATTCTATGAGCATCAGACAGCTTTTGGTGTGTCTATCCAGCTCCCAAACTGTTTGATGGGAAGCAGAGCACACAAAAAGTAAAGACACACAGGGGCATGATTTGGTGCCTGAAACTTAACTTGATCCATCTGGGATGCACTGGGCTATTAGAAAACCTCCTAGAGTGGACACAAACCACACAGGACCAATGGGAGCCCCATATCCTTCTGTCCAAAGGGACATTCAGACCATCCAAGGTAGCACCTGGTCTCTCCTTTAAAGTCACTAGACACTCCAAAGAGTTCTCCTTGGTCAAAGTCTCCTTAACACACACCACAGCCAGGCCCATCTCTCTCCCGTGAAGGTGGGTCTAGAGAGCAGAACAACCTTTCACAACACCCAAAGTTTGGTTCTCCCAATGCCCAAAATGCCAATTTAGCTGTGGGTCCTGCAGAAGCTCCAGTTGGTAACCTGATGTCTCCTGGAGCAGCAGCACAGGGGGAGCAAATACTCGGAGCAGGTGGTCTCACTGCCAAGAAAACCAAGTCCTGAAAGCAGCAGGCAGAGGTCAGAATAAAGTGATTTTGAACTTAATATGTGAAGAAGCAGAAGGGATGGCTTCTGATTATTGTCTGGCTGCCAGCAGATCAGGCTGGGCAACCAAAATAAGGTAGCAGAGAGCAGAGGTGAGGAACAGGGTCTGGGTTTCCCTGAAAGGTGGCACCAAGCTCACTGTGGCACAGCTCCATTTCTCTGTGTATCCATGTCCAAGAGAACCATCCCAGCACACAGGAGAACTGGCACTGCCCAGGACAGGTCCCACTGTGCCAGTGTCCCCTTTCTGCACTGATTCTTCAGCCAACAACCAGTCCCACCACCCTCACCATCTTGCTTGGCTCTCAGGGCACCACAGAAAGCCCCCTTTTCTCTTCCATGCCCTTTCTCAGCTGGCTTTTCTCTCACCTCAGTTGCTGTGTGCTCTAAGATATAGTCATATTTTGGACACGTTTTTGTGAGATTAAATTACCATTACTTCTCCTTACAGGAACACAGAGAAGTGTGGTATTTACAGCCCCCTTTCTTGAGGTGCCATACAGATGGGTTTGAAGAGACAGCCCCTTCCCTGAGCTGGATATAGATAAAGTAGGCAAAGAAGGGCCCAGAAAATTTATTATATAGCTATTCAGCAGGAAAGCAAGGTGAAAAAAATAATCCCAGCCCCAAGCTCAGTGTCTTGCCCAGACAATTTTACCATTCCTGCCTTTTAATGTATCTAACTTTCCCTTTAGCTGGCATTTTGTTAAGGAAAAAAAAACCCAAACAAATACAACTTTATGGTCCACAGCATCAACGGTACTAAAATATGACAATTAATCACTGTCAGCCACCAAATTTCCACTGAGTTCAAGCATTTAAGTTGCAATTAGCAGACACAATAATTCAGGATACCGGTTTAGTCAAAACATTGAAACGCTGAACCAAATTTGATCTATGACATTGGCAGAGATGCAGCCAGCACATTATCATACAGCTGTATTCATCATCATTAATCCAGTCTCCATCAAACACTGCTGTGTGCACCAGGCCATGAAGGAAAAGTCTCTAAGTGATCCTTGAATCTGCAGTGCTCATGGTTCAAGCCCAATTTGCCTGGCAAATTTTACTGTCTTGTTTCACACATGCACAGCCAGTAAAGTTCCTAGGATCAAGCACTTTAGGACCAAAAAGATCAAGTTTTACAGTTCCAGGCTCCAGGAGTGCCAGACCAGGTGTAAGCTCAGCTCTCAAAGCAATAACAACCAGCTCCAAAGCAAGGCAAGGTTCACCCACAGCTTTCTTACAGGTGAGACACTGCTCTGCTATCTACACCATTCCTCAGAACCAACAGCCACGAAACAGCAAAAAAAAGGAGGACAGAAATACCTTTAGCTGGCAGCAAGCACTCCTTCTTTCACTTTTATTCCTACAAGACCAACGTAGCAGTTGAGAGCGAGGCTGCTCGAGTACAAAGGAGATATTTGGGAGATGCTGCTGGTGATAGAACAGCTGCTGAGCACCCTGACTCTTAAATCAGCTTTCAGGATTAGCTTCAGGTGCAGCTGAAAAACTGAAACAGGTGGAGCAGATGGGGCTAAAACTGATTACTGAGATGCACACCCTGCAATGTCTCCACTAACAAGGGGTAAGGGGACCCTCAACTCTGAGCTCCTCCTGAGTCTTCCTAACTGCACCCCACAGATGGCCGAGCTGTGGAACTCCCCATCTGCTCCTCTGGGATTTTATTCAGCATCACCACCAACTTCATAAATATTTCAGGTCAAGCCATCAGAAAGGAATAAAAGCAACCTGGCACATCTTGCTATGGCACTGGTGTCACCGTGTCTGTCTTAGCCCATACTAACTGTGGACTCTTCCAGCCTGCAAGGTACTACTGGGATTATAGTTGCTGTACACTTGGCATGGCACCCATAAAAAGAGAGCTATAAGTGGACCATTCTCAGGAAAGAGCATTGAAAAGAAGCATTTCCCCCTCACTCTGAAAAGAAAATAAATAAAATAATTAAAAAATAAAAATAATAAATAAAATAGTAAAAAAACACCAAATTCCCCAAACTAAATGGTTAAAAGTAGAGAAACGGAAAGGCAAATCAAAGAAAAAAATCCATCAAAAATATTAGGACCGTTTTGTTGTCTGGCAGTCACTGATGAATAACAGGGTTGAAGAAGAAGAAAAATTAATCCCAAAGCAGTCATGGGGATGTGCCCAGTGAGATGAAAGTATTGCTTACAAATAAGCTGCCTGTGATGGCACAAAGATGCATAGCACAGAGCAGATCCTGTGAGGCATTTATTCCCTTCATCTTCCCAACCTCCACACAACTTCTGATCCTTCCTGCTCCTCTGTCCATGGGATCTGAGCAAGGTCATGGACCAGAGGCAAAGCCAGGACTGCTGGGTCTATCTTACCTTCAGACCCCCATGATTCACCCCAAAGAGGCAGCATTTCACTGCTTCTTGCTTGGTCAACCCATTGGGGCTGGCCAGCCAACCACTACTGTCATTCTCCATCCACCTGCACCCACCTTCTGAAATGGAAAAGAGATCTTGAAGCCAAACAGATCATTCTGGCATGTGGTGGTCAAGAAATTTGCCTCTCATGTGAGCCTGCACCCAGACTGCCTGGAACCCACCAACAGCCTCTGCCTCTGAGCTGTGCCCTTCCCTGAGCCATCTGCACTGTGACATCTTCAAGGAGTTGATAGGAATGTCTCCAAGCTTTCAAAGCATTGGATTCCCT
Source organism: Phaethornis superciliosus (assembly GCA_023637945.1). Classification (NCBI taxonomy): domain Eukaryota; kingdom Metazoa; phylum Chordata; class Aves; order Apodiformes; family Trochilidae; genus Phaethornis; species Phaethornis superciliosus. The sequence goes on from JAJQWJ010000011.1 coordinate 4,355,402, forward strand.
ACCCAAGTTGCTACATGTGGCCAAAATGACCTATTTGCCCCACTTGTCTGGATTTAAAGGTCTTGTGAACAGGCTGCACAGAGCCAGTTTCTGGCTTGGCAAGTGCATCTTCTTCACAATGGAATTTCTTAGCTGGTGGTTCTTACAATGATTCATGAGCTTCCAAGAGGCAAAGTCAAATCACATCACTGGGTTATTTTTGTATTTTTATTCATGAAGCCCATTCAAGGCTCAACTCAAAGGGTATCTGTAAGCAGCTGGTGAAGAGCTGGAACCCCTACAGTAATAAATGAATCATTTCTCAGTGGAGAACAAAAAACTTACCACATCAGCAAGAGGACTGCACATGACAGAGCACTAAAAGATGAAATGGGATTAAGGGAATGGAAATATAAGGAAATCATAAGGGAAGCGGAGAGAACAAAGCCTGTGGGTGGAAAGAGCCCCAGGTGGAATTGTATACTGAATCGTTTCTATGAAGTTCTTCACAAGTTCCAGAACTTCAGAATGAGAGAAAATAATGTGGTTTACAAAACTCCTTCGCACCTCCCTCCTGTCTGAACTGGCTTCAGACACCAAATGGTCAGATGCAGAAGAGGTGGTGCAGGGAGTCTCAAAGGCAAACAGGTCTTGTAAATATATTGATCCATGTGTAGGGTAAACTTGTCCAGTCAGGACATTATTTTCTAGAAGGTTCTTGGCTCAGAGAAGACTGGGTGGCAGATAGGGCAGGTTTCCATGTGAAGTTCAGTCTGCCAGCCTAGTACCATGGTTCTCCAAAGAGAAGAAAGTCTACACAGGAGTGTTCAAAGCACTCATGTAAAGGAAAGCAGGAACATTTTTATTTTCTTGCTGCACTGTCAGTAATGAGCGTTTGATCCTTAAGGACACAAATTCCTTTTGCACTGGGCAATGTCAGCCTTTCCTATGCCACCTGCCTGATGTTTGGTTAGAAAAGTACAAAGCTTTGTGTGAGCTAAATCTGAGCCAGGCTACATCAGTGTCCATGCAGGCAGTAACTGCTCTCCAGGGGCTGCCATATCAGAGCCAGGCAATCACCTGTCTGATAGACAGTCCTAACAGTATCAAGGATGAACGTAGACAACCTTCACAGTCAGTAGTCACACACTGCTTCTCACAGAAGGAAAGGTTTCTTTTCAGGACAGACCAGAGCTTGCTAACTTAGAAGCTTAGCACAAAGGTTTATCAGCCTCCCAGGAGAGCTCAGCTGGATGTAGTTCAGTCAAACTTAAAATAATGAGGTGGTAAAACCACCACTGCCTCCTAGCCTCTTAAAATATATTCTTCCCCACCTCAAAAAGAACGTCCCTAGTTTGTCAACTTTTGCAGCTTGTTCCTTCCACTCCAGCTATCCCCAACCCAGGCATTTGCTAGAATCATGGAATCATTTTGGTTTGGAAAGACATCAAAGATCATTAAGTCCAATTGTTAGCCCACTATTGCCAAGTCCACCACTAAACCATGTGCCTAAGCACCACAACTACATGTCTTTTAAATACCTCCAGGGATAGTGACTCCACCACTCCCTTGGGCCTGACAGTGCTGACAACCCTTTCAGTAAAGAAATATTTCCTAATTTCTTCCAGCTCTCCTATTGTCCCCTTCACACATGATAACTGCATTTGGACACATGCTCCCTGCTTATATTTCCAGGCCAGAGAAAACACTGGTATTTTGTTGTTCTTAAAAGCATCATTTCCTTTAATTCACTGTGCTTTTCTCAAGAAAATCTCCTGACAGAAGTTCTTCCAGGTACTTCTGTATGTGTTCAGGGGTGTCTGCTTTCACCACTTCACAATGTGTTTCATCAGGAGGGTTTTGCTCTAGTGTGACTAGGAAATCCTGAGCCCTAGACACCCTTCACTGCTCCATCATTTCTTTCAACAGAGGCTTTTTCAGAAAGATGATTATTTCATTTCCCTTCTCTGAGCTCTTCTTATTGCTACCCCATGCTTTCTCCAGTGAGGTGATCAATGTCCCACTGACCTCATGGGATGGGTCTCAAGTTGACACAACACTAGCTGGGATATTTGCAAATCTGTTTTTATGATGATGACCTTTTCTGCTTTGAGCCCTTTGTCGCCCAATAAGCAGAAGGGTGGCTTTTTTCACAGAGCTGCCCAAAATGATGACAGAGGTTTTTCCCCTGTATGGTGGCTGCTGCTGTAAAGCCCATTGCTCTACCTGGATAGCTGGGATGGCCCAGTCCAGAGCAGGTAGCCCAGCAGAACAGCACCCAGCTCCATGAATGCAGCATTATTAAATTAAACACCTCAGCTCTTTTGTAATGACCATGGATGTAATCCTTCATGATTACCTAGAAGTGGCACATCTCCCATCCAAATGATTAATCTTGTGCAAGGACTGCCAGGAACACATCAAAGTATGCAGGGATAAAAGAAGAAAAAGATAACTAAAAGGAAAAGCAATACAGAAGAATTGCTGCACTATCTTTGTCTCCCTGTCTCTCTTATTTTTCCTCTCAGAATTATAAATAAGGCCCAAAACATGCAGGTTGCTTACAGACAATGCTGAAATAGATTGCAACAGCAAAGGGCAGAAGGTGGAGGGGAGGAGGGAAGGACCCTTAGGGGCTGCTATGGTTTGTGCTACCTTCCATATCAATTTGGTTTGGCTTCTGGTCCCTCTTTTCTCATGTCCTACTGTAGAGTGAGCCAGAAGATGAATCATGGCTCCATGTTTCCAGTTGCAGTGTCCAACCTCTACCCACCTGTCCTTGCATCACTACTATCACTTCAGAAGTTCTCTCCCTTCCTTCTCCATCCCTCTCAATGATCGCCAAACAACTTGGACCAATGATCCATAGCCAAGATCAGGGCTCTTGTCACAGGCAACCACTCACCAACACCCTCACACCTGGAACAGGAAAACACTGTGGACATTGCTGCATCAATGATTCTGCAGGGTTTGTGCTCTGGCATGCTCTGGACCAGCATTTTGAAAGCTTTTCCCCAGATGACAGCACTCAAATGTCACATCCTCTCTCAAAAAATTGCTGTTCCAAAGAGAACTCTTGGGCATCTTGCAGACAGTCCACACTCCTTTCCTGCAGCCATTCTCTACGTTTTCAGTTTAATGTCTTCTCCTTTGGAGCATGATAAGGATAGGACATAGAAGTGGGCACTGCAGGGTAACTGGATGGCCACTGCTTGTGATGGATTTTTTTCCATGGTTTTGGATGAGTTCATCTTTCTCTTGTTTGGGAGAGTAAGCATCGTGGTCTCTCTCCTGTGGTGGATAAGACCTTTGCATTGCTCTCTAGTTGATGCTGGCTTCAGGCCCTTTGGTGTTAAAATTTCCATTCCTCAATCCCATGCTGCTCTTCCAAAAGATTTTATGGCTACACCCATCTCCAGAGTACACAACTCTGTTGCCCCAGTTTGAGTTTCTGAGCTCCTAGGCTGCAGACAAGTCAGTTTTTCAAGCTTATATCCACAGCCCTGGGGTAAGAGCTACCAGACTGCCACCTCCAATGAAAGCCATTGCAACAGGCTAGCAACCTCACAGCAACACTTGCCTCCTGGAGCTGGGCATTTAAGGAGCAGAATTAAAATGACAAGGCACACACTGAGAACTTGAGAGACTGCAGTACAGCTTTTTGTTCAAATTGACTTCCTTTAATCTAAACTGTCTTCAAACTTCTGCATGACTGACCTTCAGGTGATCCTCATAGTCAAGAGAAATGAAACAAACCCCAGTTCATTACAACTCTCCTCTGAAAAAAAAAATAGTTTCAAGTTGTAAATCCCAGCACAGACTCTAGCAACATAAAAACAATCCATCCAGGAGAAGATGTTCTCCCCATCCTGCTAGCATTATTCACACATTAAATCAGAACTGACAACACAATCTTTTCAGCTGAGCTGTTCTCATTCTTCTTTGTTTTTACCAAGATGAAATAATTCCCCTTTTTAACAACTTCCAAATGTTCATACTGATGCATTATTGAAGCGACAGCACGGATTTCCAAGAGAATGGTGTGCTTGACTTTTTTTTTTCAAAGCAGTAAATAGACAAGATGCAAATGAATTGGAGAAGTATTAAAAATTTGTTTTGCAAAAGGAAATGTTTTAAACTATATAAACCATTGCAACAGCTACTGATTGCATTTCCACCACAACAAGGCAGGCAGGGGCTGATTTATGACAGCAGCCCACCCTAACTATCTAACCAGATTTAATATAGTTGCCATCCCATGACACGATGATGTATATTTTTGTGGCAATCTAGAAAATAATTTGCAAGGAGTAACAGTTCATTCTTCAGCCATCAGCCATAAAGCTGTCAGGGGAGGATCTACAGTGCTGCCTGTGGGACAGTGATGTAGCGAGGAGGGCTGCAAAACCTCATGGGTTGGGGATAGGATGGGGGGAATCTCAAATTTATGGATGTGTGCATTTTCAAGGCACTGTTTTACTGGTTTTATTTTAACCAGAGAGCAAAGTCTCCATAAGAATAATCAGTGTTTACCAAACCTTACTTTTCACTGTCTGACACTGAAATTCAAATGGGACCTCACCGTGTGAGTTGACAATGTAGTGTTTAGCTGTCTGGAGATAGCCAGGAAACAGCTTTCCCTCTGGGAATCCTGAAGCAAAGGAGAGAAGAGGAAGGCAGAAGGAAAGTTTCTGTCTTGAAATGCTCCAGTTTTAGGTCAAGCTGAGCAAAACTCTAATAGCAAATACTGAAGTCATTGGGAAAATGATTCTTCCAGCCTGAAATGCTTTACAAGGTTTCTTTGAGGATTTTTGCCTGGAGAGGATCTGGGAGGCCCTGAAAACTGTTGGAGAAAGAAACAGCACTTAGGTGAAACCCAACTGCTGCTCTTTGCCCGTCAGCACAGAACTACCTCAGCAGAAGGGACTCAAACACTTGGATGAAGGTGGCTGACAGACAAAGCTTGGGCACCCCATGCTTCCTGGGTGACAGCAGAGATGGACCACTGCCAAGTGCTTCATGGGACAGGTCCAGAGCATCCCCTCAGGTGGGTTTGCTAGAGAGGATTTTGCCAGGGGAACAGAGCCAAAGGGATAAGGGCAAGGCAACAGCAAGCTTTGGTGCTAAAGGAACTCATGTTCACAGGCACAAAAAAAATGTGGAGATGTCCTTTCTGGCTTTGCAGATCCTGGCACCACCTTCACTCTTGGGTTGACAGGGTGCTAAGGAAGATGCCAGGATAAGAAGGCTGTCTTCTACCCAGTCATGACTAAATCCTGCATGGAAAAGAATTTCTTCCTGTTTATCATAAGCAGAGCTAATGAATATCTCGACAAGCATTTTTTTTTTGTGCTTCAACCCAGACTGTGTTATACAGGTAAGCAGTAAACACAGACCTCCCTTCCCCTCCCCTGCTGCCTGCCCTCTCTGTCTCTGAGGTTAACACCCCCATTTCAGCAGGGTTTGGGGGGTTTTCTTTCCTTTTAGCACACTGTTACATCATCCCATTTGGAGTACCTAAAAGAAAAATAATTAAAAAAAAATTTTTAAATCCTAAAATTAACCACAGAACACAGCCCTAACTGGAAACAAGCTGAGCATACTTTCTTTAGTTGACTAATTCTTGTTTATTTTAGTAAAGGCTGCTGCTATAAAATTCACAATCCAATTACAATTTCCAAGCTGAAGAATGGTTCCTAATTATATTGTTTTCCATCACTGCTACAATCATTGCAAGAAAGAGTGGATTAATGCTGTGTGATTTCATTCCCTGTACAAGAATCGGATCTCAGCGTTCTCAAATGATTTATGAAAGACACATTAAATAAACTATTAATAGTGTTTTTGCAACAGAAATGGGCTATACCATAAACAGGACAAACTGAAAAATAGGATTTGCTGCCACGTTCCAGTGCATCAGAAATGAGGCTCACACGATGCATACTGAGTATCAATAGAAAAGACCTAAAATTGGAAGGAAAATTCTGGTGATCTTTCAAATGAATGGATGGGTTTCAGGAGAGCTGTCTTGGTGTCTAGCCTGGCAGAACCCTTAAACCCAGCTTTTGGTAAGTCATTTGGCCAAGGGGAGGAGGAGCACATTTCCTAATTGGGCTGATATAATTGTCCTACTGGTGTAGCTGTCTCCATGTAGGTGTGAACATGTGTGCCTTGGGTGTTTATTATAATCAGCACAGATCAATGACCAAATGTGAATCAGGGATCAGATGTGTCTATATGACTGTTTCAGAAGTTCTGCCGTCCTTGCCTTGCTCCTCATCCACATTCCAATTCTGCCATGTGTGTAACCACTGGGAAATAGCTATGGTTCTTGCCCCAGACTTCATGTTTCATTACAGGGCAGAACCAGAGCCTAGATTGGCAGCTATGAAGCTTTGGCTGGATTCGCTCACAATCCATCTATGCTGTGGGCAACAAACAAACAGAAAAGAACTGTGCCTGTCTTGAACAAACATAAAGCTGCCTACAGAAAGATAAATAAAGTAACTAAAATGGTTGGAGACTAAATCTCTTGCAGCCAGAGCCAGTTAACAGCAAGACTTGCAGTCTCAAAGCAGAACAAGGAAGCAGATGATGACCTCAAACAAGACACAATCCTCCAGATTCACATTTTTACATGCAGGTGCACGGACACATCTGTCTCCACATACACAGCAGGACCCTTGCAGCCTCTTCTATTCAAGGGCTGACATCAAAGACCCAGAACCAAAACATTCTCATCCTACAGCTGTGAGAAACAGGACTGATCCAGCTGCTAATGTCACTGCTCACCCATTGCCCTGGGTACATTCAGCATCATTTTTTTCCAAGGAGCTTCATCTCCTGTTTCTCTCTAGGAACTCAGCAGCTGGTGACTGTTTCCTACAGCTTCTTTTATTATGCACAAGTTGCTTTGGGTGGGGTTTTTTCTGCTCTAAATTAAAAAAAAAGAAAAAAAAAATCATAAGAGGTCTGACAATTCATTTATCTCCTTTTTAACAGCCCTAGCTCTTTACTCTTTCTTCTACCCAGCTGTGGGCAACTGAGTAAGAAAAAGTCAGAGTTTTTAAGACCTTAAAAAAAAACAGTCAAAGCCATTTCTTGTTCATTTCAACATGAACATAGGTATTTCTCTAAGGCTGGTCCCATTTGACTGCAAAAGCCACGCAGGTCAGAAAAACACCATGAAATTTCAGCATCATGAGCATACTGAGAACACAGGGAAGAAAACCAGCCAGGTTCTTTACCACCTCTCTCCAACTCATTTAGAAGGATATGATCACAAATCAATAGAATGTCCAGAGAGAATAAAGTAGTACTGTTTTGTTTTCATCTTCTATTTTTTCAGCACATTTTGAGCCCCTGCTTTCAAAACAGGAACCAAAATCATGGTTTAGTGTCAAAACCTGCCACCTAGAGAGCAAAACCATAAACAGATTTGGAGGCTGGTTGGTTTGGTTTTGTTTTGTTTTGTTTTGTTTTAAAGCTCGTAAAGTCCCGTAAAGTTACAGATGTGCTGAAAACTGTAAATTTGCTGTGCTGCCTTTTACAGCAACAAAACAGATTTTAAGAGCCCCTTAACTATGTATCTGCACAGCACAGACATTGCTATTGTGCCTGCTCCCAGCACAAACACTGCTGCATCAGGTTTAGCTATTACAGGGCAGAAAAACATTCTTTCTTCCAGTTCTATAAATAAACAGGGTGTGTGTAAACAGAGAGCAATCTCTTTCTCTTTCAAGATCACATAGCTGGTGCAGAAAGCAAGTCAGATTTTAATGAGATGTTTTGGGTGCTTTGAGCAGCAGTGAGCTGTCTGGGTCTGACTTTGCTATTGAGCTGTGGATGCTCAGCAGGGCTGACAAAAATCAGGCTGAAGACACCACAGGCCAGAAAACCCAGACTGGAATCAAACCAAAAAAAAAAAAAAAAAAAAAAAAAAACACCAAACCCAGAAAAAGTTTCCTGAGGTTTTTAACCAGAGCAAAATTCTGCAATTTCTATGTCTAGGGAAATATACTGTTTGCATCACAAATCCATATGGAACAAGCTGCCTAGTCCCTTTTTGAAACTGAAAGTGTTTCTGCATTTCTGAGTCAAGTTTTCCAACTGCAAACTTTGATTCCAGGTCAGTTCCTGGCATAACCCTAAACCAGATATGACAAAAAGGGATATGAAGTGAATCTTCAAAAATCCCCTTGCTAGAATCTCACCTCAGAGCATCTTCGTAAGTACAGAGGTACACAGAGAAATTTAACACTGCCTTACCCCAAACAAAATATTACATTAAAAGAACACATTCATCCCAGAAAACAGCATAAACACAAAAGAAAAACAAAAAGCAGAACAGGCATTACATTCTAAAAAGCCACGAAAGGCATAGTAGAAGTATGACAGACCTCAATGAACTTCAAAAAATTTACTATCATCCAGCTCAAGGAGCACCTACTAGTGAGAGTACTGGGTATCAAAGACAAATATTGCCCAATAAAGGAATAAAAAGCCCCAAGTGGATCTGTATCCTTTTTCCTCTGCTCAAGAACATCTGCATGACAATTCCACCAACCAAAATTAACCTCTAGAGTTTATCCCTCAATGGAGCGTGTGATTTATGGACAGACACCATTGGCAAGTCTAGATAAAGGGGAAAAAAATTACTGTTTCATAAAACTTACTGAGAATCCAAGCAGTAACATTAGCAAACTTTCCCTTGAACATAAAAACTGCCTACTAAGTTAAAACGTAGCATCAGCACTAACTTAATCTTTTCCTCGAAAAAAAATAAGTTATTTTCCAGATCAGATAACTCAAAATATTTATTCAAAAGTACATAAGGTTTAAAACAGATGCAAATATGTTTTCCAAAGAGACACTGTCATTAGCAATGGAAGATGCTAATCTGGAAGATGGTATTTGTCAAGTGCACAATTCTAGGCAAGAGAAATCTGCAAAAATTGAGTCTTTCCATCAGATAAGGTCAGGTTTCTTCCCTATCCTTAGGTGATGCTCAGTTCCAGGCTTGAACAGAACCAGGCAGCTGCAAAGGTGCAGCACCAGATGACTCCTGCTAACATTAGAATCAAAGTTGAACCTTTTAACCCATACTCTCATTTCCAGATAGGAAGAAACTTTCTCAGAAGACAGTGGTCACTGGAGTCAATAGCAGGTGCCTCTCAAAGAGCTGCCATGGAGCAATCCCTAGCAGGAAATTTATTACACCTCAATTGTCCTGGAAGGTCACTTGCTACAAAATGCTGACAATGATGAAATCCAGGAAGCTCATCAAGAAAGATAACCCATCCCAAAACTCACGTTGTGGAGAACTTCACCACTATGCTGAGTTAACTTTGGTTAGCAGGCTTGTGAGTGGCTGCAGCATCCTGACATTCACTGGTGTTAGCACTGGGATTTTCTACTGGGCACCATTTGGTCTTTTTGCTCCTGATTAAATCAAGCACCACCAGAAAACCGAACAGATCTAGTAAGAAAATTCCTGTCATCGTAGGCTTTATGGAATGATTTACCATGCACAGAATCACAGAATGGTTTGGGTTGGAAAAGACCTTGAAGACCACAGAGTTCCAACCCCCCTATCATGGCTTCCAACACCTCCCACCAGACCAGGTTGCTCCAAGCCCCATCCAACCTGGCCTTAAACACTTCCAGGGATGGGGCAGCTACAACTCCTCTGGGCAACATGGGCCAGTGTCACCCCCACAGGAAAGAATTTCTTCCTGACATCAAGGAATGTCTTCCTAACCTAAATAGAACAACTTAAAAGCCATTACCCCTTCACCTGTAACTCCAGGCCCTTGTAAAAAGTCCCTCCACAGTTCTCCTGGAGCCCCTTCAGGCACTGGAAGATGCTCTCAGGTCTCCCTGCAGCCTTCTCTCCTCCAGGTTGAACAATCCCAACTCTCTCAGCTTGTCAATACTCAATACTGCTTCCAGCTGTCCAGTGACAGGGTGTCAGGTTCATTTCAGGAAACCATACTCAGGTGAGCAATACAGCACCTGGTCTGAGTCCTAAGGCCTGTGTTGTCTGACTGATGCTGGACCATGTATGAACCTTCATTGCAGTGGAGTTATGAACATCCTTTTATGAATTTCATCAGGGCTTAGCTCTAGGAACTGCAAATGTCAGCATCAAGACACCTGCTTGCATCAAGAAGAGAAATTCCACATGCATTGAAGGAAGAAAGCAAGAACAACTTTAAACAAATAACGAGACAAGTTTTCATAACAGCACCTTTATGGAACACCAGGTTAGCTTTAGACAAGTGACAAGGTTACATAAATTTTCAGACTTCTATATAAAGAAAGCAGTCTTGGGTTTAGTCCATCCTGATAGAACTTGAAACACTCATTTATAGGCACAGTGCTATTTCCAAAGTAAAAAAAGGGCTTTTTCCATTACAGTGCTGGGAGTGGTTAACAAGAAACCTAACTTATTACATTGTTCTCCAGAGAATACCAATTCTCCTCCATCATGTCCTGATGTTATGAGGATCTCAGAACACACAAGCAATGCAAACCTAGTTAAGATAAAGAAGAAATTAATTTAATCTAAATACCAAATAATTTTTATAGCTACAGACAATTTGTAATATAGATATTTGCATGGAAAATGAGATTCATTTTGGGGAATAAAAATTCTATTTCTCCACACAACAAGCAGAACTCCTTGCCAGTAGAGGGCTGTACTGTGCACAGTGCATCAGCCATGAAAATAAAGTCTGGACTTCAGGCATATCCAACTACATGGACCAAAGAAACAACCCCTTCAGATCCAGCAGCTTTGGTTTCATGGACGGAAACTTTGGCCTACTGTTCACACAAAGATACTTGCCAGCAGCAAACAAGATTGGATTTTTTTAAAAAATACAGCAAAGTGTGATACGTGCATAAAGTCAGTGATCCTTAAAAGCATCTCTATAAGCAACTTTACCTTAAAATGGGCAGTGCTTAAGTTACAAAAGATTCAGATCTTCAGGCTGATTATTTTGTTTATGATGGTTGAAGACATGGCTCTCCTTCAGGAATTCAAAAGATGAATCAAATTTAGTAGTAGATTTATTAATTTGGTGGGATTTACAATGTGGTGACAACATCTGAACTCAGAGGACATCAAAACAGGTTTAACAAGGAGGTTTATGGCTTCCCAAGTCAAATTCAAAGACCAGTGTCAGTCATTTGGGCAACTGAAGATTATCAGACAAAAGAGAAGCAGAGGCCAGGTGCTGCACTGAGGTTTTGGAGACAGTATTCCAAAGTGTCTTCTCTTACAGCAATTTCCTTTTCTCAAATTCCTGCAAAATGACACAAAAATATTGAAGATGGGAAAAGAAAAAGGTTTCTATTCCTATTTTCTTTCAATTACTTTGTATTTCTATCTGGTTTTTGGAATTAGAAATTAGTAAAATGCATAATGTGTGGAAGTAGAGGAAAGGACTATAAGTACTCTCTCACTTCACATTACTAAAGCACACATGAAAAACCAACAGCTCTGGACTGCAGCAAATTGCACAGCACTCAGCTTACAGTGCTGTCAAGGAACCACTGAAAAACACCAGTTCTGCAGAAGAACCACAGCAGAATCCTTATAGCAAGTGATTCAAGGAAGGGAAGAAACGAAGTCAAGATTTTCATTTTAGTAAAAGAAAAAAACACAAAAGAAGAATACCCCTGCAGAGTGTTAAGATGCTACACTATACAAACACCACAGGGAAAAAAAGTACTTAGCACAGCTGAGTTATGCATTTCCTTTAGCTGTGAAGCAGAGCCTGGTTTGGGAAATGAATTAACAAAAATGCAACTAATCCTATTTCATATGTAAGTTTTTCAGCTACATGCATTCAACCATAATTCTAAATTATTACTTAAACTAGGTAGACTCATAAGCCCAGGCTTTCATTCCTGAAGTACCATATTTTCAATGAATGTTTTCATATTCTAAATTCACTCAGGCTCTTTGCATTCAGAAAACAAAATTTAACAAGTTGCTGTACTGGAAAGCAAGATGTAATCTCTTCTCTCTCCTGCCACGTTTATTTTTCTATAAAGCCAACAATATAAAAAACTATGTGCACATATTATCTAAATAATGACTGCAGCTTGGTCAGTCAACAGAACTCTTATGGTGTTCAAGCTCAGAACAGCAGAACATCTGTGTAAGAGATTTTCTCCCAGGTTTACATTCCCTCAAAAGTAGTTTCTTGCTCTGGATGAGTATATATACAATTTTCTCAACAACAAACCTTGTAGATGGTGCTTCCTAGCTGAGCAGGAGACATGCTGACCACAACACCAGCACTCTGAAGAGCTGCAATCTTCTCTTTAGCTCCACCCTTTCCCCCAGCAATGATTGCTCCAGCATGACCCATCCGTCTGCCTGGAGGTGCAGTCAGACCAGCTATGAATGACACTACTGGCTTGGCATTTGGACCCTGAGAAGGAACAACAGGGGGGAGGTTGAGAGGAAAACCAATTTCTAATGAAAAAATGGTTTTCAAATTTTCCTTAATATCAACTACCCCAGGCAAAGATATTTAATAGCTAGAAACCTCAGGCAACATGGAGCTAAGAGTTTGAAGAGTGTAGAATACTTTCTTGATAAGAATCATAAACCAGAAGCAATGAGAAACTTTTTATGTGGCTCTGTAGAGAGATGCTTTATTACAAAAGTCAGACTGGTCTCTATAAATATACACAGGACTAAAAATTTAAAGTTAACACTTCTCTCCAGTTAAATTTTGTCTGGATAAAGCTCCTAATTTCAATTCTCTCCCTTTAATAAAAGTGTGATTGATCGGGAGGTTTTTTGTTACAAAGTTAAGATACTGAACTGGGCAAAAGAAAATGCTAACTACCAAGGTGTCTGGAAGCAAACTGTTTAAGACTTACACTATTATTTTCTTTCAAAAATGCTGCTGCATCTTCTTCAGCATTTCCTCCAATTTCCCCAATCAATATGATCCCCTCAGTACGAGGATCCTTCAGGAAGACATCAAGGCAGTCAATAAAATTAGTTCCGTTGAAGGGATCACCTCCAATCCCTGAAAAAGAAAGTAAATTTAAACCACAAAAATAAAGGCTAAGTCAAACTAATGATATTGAATTTACAGTATAAGTTTCAAAGTAAATTTCAACATGAATAGTATTCCCAAAGGCTCTTCCCAAGTCAGTGTGCCAAATTTTTGCTTCAAATACCTCCTGCACAATTTACAGTGAGCTTTGATAACAAAATAATCACCTTTCAAATCATAAACAAAATACTGTGCCTTATGCAAAGGCTTTGTATAAGACACAACAGAACCAAGACCCAAGCTCTAGAATTTTGCAAGAAAAGCAAATTTACTTCACATACCAAATTAAAAGCCTAAGAATGTCCTAACCCTTTTAACTTTAAGACTTCTTGGGAAAATTTGTTTCCAAATTGACATCATATATCTTGGCAGTTCTCTGTTCAAAGCTGTTTTTTGTTTATTGATCTGATGTGGAAATTATAATAGAGAAGGGTAACACTCTTCACAGAGTATTACTGATTTCTTGACACAACCAGCATTCAGCAGTCTCTTGCAAAAAGAAATTAGTCTGAATTTTTTCTTGTGCAGTAGGCTGTTTCTGAGGAAACGTACCAATACAGAAAGACTGCCCCAATCCAACTTGTGTTGTCTGATGAACTGCTTCATATGTCAGGGTTCCAGATCTTGACACAATACCTTTAGGAAAGAAACATAATACTAAGTGCATAACTAGAGGCAGCTGTTGTTATGAAAATCACCTTAATAAACTGAGCATGAGATGTCAGGTTTTCCAGCTATCCTTACCAAAAAATGAAAATTCTTATTAAGATTTTATTTGTATCTTCTTGGTTAGCAGTTTTTGACAGTCAGCTGTCAATAGACTAAACCTGACTAGAAAGTCAGTAATATTGGATGAGACAGCATTCCTCATGCTACAGCTTTATCAGGAAAGAAAACTCAAAACAAAAGAGAATACACTTCTTGTCTTGTATGAGAGTAGCTGATGCACTTAACTTGAAAGAGAGTTGCAGCTCAGCAGTTTGCTAAAGAATTCTGTATTAAGCACATGTCCAGTGTGGCCAGGCACACAAGAGATCCTGCACAGCAGAAATACACTGCAGAAATATTATTTTATCACTCTTATGGTATTTGTTGCTGCAGTTCACTGTTCTACAACACCCATTCAGCATTTGCATTGTAGTATTATATAAGAGCACAACCCCAGTTTTAAATTTGGAATGGAAGATAATACAGAATCTGGGTCAGGGGCAAAATATTTGCATGTGCTTTTGTTAATTTTTAATGTGACCATTTGTTCGTTTTGTTTATTTTTTAATTTCCAAGATTTCTGTTAATACTACAGGAGTGAACAGTTCAAGGAAAAAGAGACATCTGCTGTCTACTCCAAGCCATCTAACAAGGAATATAGTAAGTGTCTTGCATGAACAGAGGAAAAAATACAGCACTAAATAACTTCAGTTTTATCAGCTGTTTATCCTGTAGGCCAGTGCAGATGTCTACTAGCAGTTTTTTTCTTGCTGTTTGCAAATGGCTCCCTGCTTACTAGCAAGATCAGATTGCCTCACAGAAGCCACAGATCAAGGTCCAAAGACTGTGACTATTTTTATACCTTGCATCTCAAGGCTATCAAATGATTCTTGGATGCCTCACAGTAATAGCAAGCTGGGGAGCCTATCACCAAAGGTCACAGTGTTGGATGAAGTTGGGAGGACTACAAAGTTACATTTTTTTATTCCCTGTTCCTTGGATCACCACTGAAAATGTTTCCAGCAGTGGTGGGGCAACCGGATTCAGGATGTAAAATGTAAAATGATGTAAAATTCTTTTGCACTTGATGTGCTTTGCATTCAGAGTCAACTACCTTGTGACTACAAGACATTTTTTGGAGATATTTAGAAAATTGTAACAGAACTTTGATTCAGAATCAATCAAATAACAGCAAATCAGTAACTGCAGCATATGCTGCCTCTGACGCTTTGGATGGAAATTCTATTCAAGAAAAAATGTGTATTTTGGGAGAACTTTCTTTATTGTTCCAAAACCACTATTTTAAAAACAATCAATAATCTTTTCATGGTTTAATAAGGAAGCAACAGAAGTCAGAAAAGATTTGCATGCAATGGGGTGTGTAACTAACACATGACTATGAACAAGTCCCTCCTTTTCTGACCTAAATTCTGCTGTCTGAGAGTATATTCTTCACTATGCTATAATTATCTAAATTATAATGTTATAAACTGGCCTGCAAACTCTTTGCTGTAATACTGATCTCACTGTAGGTGTAGGATCCTAGTTCTCAGGATCCAAGCTGTTGGAAGGAATAAGGTTGGAAAGCTTAATGCTCTCAAATCTCAAGATAAATGGATGTATCCTCAAAGGAAAGCATTAAGTCAATCACATTACTTAAGGAAACTTCCAGTTACTTTGCCTCAAACTCAGTGCATGCTATGGTAGTCTGATGTTGGCCTTCAGGCCTGATAAAGGCAAAGAAACTTAGAAACTGAAGGGCAGCCAAGCTGTTATATACTGTGTCAACTGTCTTCAGGGCAGGATGTGACAATGAATAAGAACACTAGAGCACCAAACTTTAGTTTTAGATGATGCATAAATATTCAAAAACTCACCAATTCTTCCCTTCTTGTGAATGTGACCAGGCATGATACCAATTTTACATTCTCCAGGCTAAGGAAAGAGTGGGAGAAGTCAGATGGAACATTCAAACCATCACTAAGAATGGTTTAGCCTCGGAGCAAACCCAGAGCTCACTTACATTGATGACCCCAGGGCAGTTTGGGCCCACCAGTCGGGTCTTAGCTTGCCGGACCAGTCTGTGTTTAACCCGAACCATATCCTGCTGGGGAATCCCTTCAGTAATGCAGACAACTAAGGGCATTTCTGCATCAATTGCTTCATTGATGGCAGCTGCAGCAAATGGAGGAGGTACATATATAACAGTGGCAGAAGCACCAGTCTTTTCTTTGGCCTACAGTGGGCGTAACAAAAAAAAAAAAAAAATTAAAGATATCAAGCATCTAGTAGGGTCAAACAGAACATCTGATAATTCCTCATTTAAAATATGTCCATCCACAGGCATAAATCAAGTACATGGATAGGTATTAAATTACTATAATCAAAGCAAATGTTAAATTCACTGAAGATGGGACACACGGTGCCAACTAGGGAACTGAGAACTAAGCACTGTCTGGAAAGGATCTACCCCATAAACACCAGAACAAATACCTTTAGATAACAGTGTGCTAAAAATTCATCTGACACACCGGAACCAAACAGAAACCTGCTGCATGCATAAAGTAAGTGTACCCAGACTGTGTGAGCTTCACAATGGAACCCAAATTCATGCCTGACCACACTGAATGTTCTCTCTTTTAAAAGGCTTCTAGTTCATTCCTTGTAGAGTCACATCCATGGCTCAAATGGTTGCCCCTTCAGCATGAGCAATGAAGTAAGAAGCCCTTCAGCAGTATTAGATTGCCTGCTCCCCAGTCACTGCTGCAAATTACCTCCTTCACAGAGTTAAACACAGGCAGACCCAGATGAGTTTGTCCCCCTTTCCCTGGAGAAATTCCTCCAACTAAATTGGTGCCATAGTCCAATGCCTGCTGGCTGTGAAAGGTACCCTATGAGAGAGAAAATAAGTGAAATTAAAAGGCATGTAATAGAAATATGATGAGCCAAAAAAGGTAGGTGTTATATTTCTGAAGGCAATTCATGGCATATAACTGGACAATGAGATGGGGAAATTTCACTACATACATACAATCAATTATTTTGGAGAGTGCACATGTATGTTTTAAATCCATTGAGAATATGCTATTCTTTTTCTTTTAATTCAGAGCACTGTGGCTGCACACTAAAGGATATTTTGTTGTGTGCAGCTAATACACCTCCAGACACATTTTATTTTCTACATCAGATGTCATCTTGGCAGATGACAAGCACTACAATGAAATAAGAATTAATATTTTCATCCACAACTAGATGATAGTTTTAGCAAAAGCAGTTTTCTCCACTTGCAAACACATAAGAGCAAAAGCAAGAAAATTATTAACTATACCGAAATAAAAACACAAATTTAATTCATAGGCATTGGCATTCAAAGGCATCTGTGAAAAAAGGGAGACACTTCTAAAATGGGAAGGGGTTTTGTAGGTTTTTTTTGTATATATAACCTTCTTATAGGTTACTATTAACTTTCTGAAGTGAAAGGGTGACAGAAGAAATAGTTCATACACATACCTGTTTACCTGTAAAACCCTGACAGATAACCTTTGTATTTTTGTTAATATACAGATTTTTTCTTGATGCTGTGTAGGAGCAGTGTCGGACTCCATTCTGCTGCACTAGAGAAAAAAAAGAAAAGAGGAGAAACCATTAGTGTACTGCCTTGTTAGACTTGAAGTCAAAAAATGCCCTAGCAAGTAACTGCATATTTATTAATGCCTGTATCAAAAGATTGATCCAGCAGATCATGTTTTCACAAAGCAGCTCAGAGTTGTAAGCATTTAGGACCTGTTATTCTAAGATATTAAACACCTGTATTTCACCCTACTGTGGTTACTCAGCTTGCCAGGAATCAGTGTAGGTATTTCTCATACTGGGTACTTAATAGCAGAATTCCAGTGATAATACACAACAGAGGGAACCATTGCTTTAACCACTATTTTCATTTGCAAATCAACATGCCTGTGTCCTCTAAGAAATTCTGCAACTCAACAAAGCAGAACTAAAATCCTGGGATCCCAGAGTCTGTTATAATGACATACAGAAAAGAACTTTTCCAACAGCTGCCTAGCTCAAGAAGGAAGATTTATTTTTTTTTATTAAGAAAGGAAGCAAAAGCTTTTAAGTGGAAAAGGGGAAAAAATATTCTTTAATATAAATTGCTAAAGTGCAGAATTTATTGAGGTGCAATATTAACATCAGTTAATAATACAATGTCTGTGGGGTAGTAAAAAGGGTGAGGAAATTTAAGATCCACATGTTTACACATTTCTACCACAAAGAGTGCATGGGACTCTTCCACGAGTTCTTTTGCCAAGGAAATTTTAATGACAGCTTTAATGCTTTACGTCAAAAAAGTGAGAAGAAAAATCAAATCATGCTAGAAGCAGCCTGCAGACATCAGGGCTATCCCTAGATCTAAGGTAATTATTCTGTTCTTAAGAAATACCAACAGAAACACAAGGCCTCAACTCCACCTAGCTCCTGCCATTCTTTAAGGAGCTGTGGCAGCACTTCACCTTCAAAGCCAAATTAAAAAAAAATTCAACTAGGTTTTAAAGAGAAATGCACAGACTAGCATGCAGCAAACTTGTCACAAAAGTAGTAAGAGGGTGTATCAGCTTCCCAGCCTGCAGGGTTTTAACCTAAACCATATCTTTATCCACAACTACTGTTACAAAACCAAAGAGAAAGACAGAGCAGTAATGAATAAAATATATCTGAGGCTGAGATTTATTTAATAGTGTTATGAGGCTGGCTGTGGAAGGGTGAAGTCTTGCTGTTCAATGCCACAGCTACAGAAGACAGCACAGCAGGGTCTCCATGCTTGGCCAAGAGCTGAGCCTTCCTAGATAAAGCTGCATCACTCTGCAGGATGACTCCAACACCAAATCCCTCAAGCACTCAAGTGACAAACAGCCTGGCTCCAAAACAAGGAGAGATCCAGCTGACCTGCTGGCTAGGAGAAGAGGACATCAGTCTGCTTGATCCCACAGGCACAGTGAAACCCAGCCATGAGAAAGCAGAGGATGATCCCCCTGGGGAAGGAAGGTGTTACAGTCATGATCTACCAGCAGCAAAGCCTTGTGGAGATGGTCTGGGCTTCCAAAAGTATGGGAGTGCATGTTCTGAAAGCCCTCTGGTGGGCCTGCAAAGGTAGAGAGAGGATAAACAGGCAACACTGATTCAAATCAAAGTTTTAAACGTATTGTCTGTGCTACAACACTGACAAATCCACCTCCAAAACAGGGCTCCTTGCCAGGCAGACAGCATGCACTCAGGAATTTCAGTATTCTGAAAAAAAAATAAATTTGACAAATAGTCACTCCTCTCTCTACACCTTAAAAGCAATTCTACAGTCCCAGTACAGCTGTCCATTCCACATCTACTTTCAGATATTTATAACACTGAACAAAAAAAATGTCTTAGAAAGCTTAAGTTTGTCAATTCTCCATTCTGAGAAGACTATATAGATATATTTTTCAAGGATAAGAAGTTTTTGAACATTTCCCAAGAGACTAAAGTACAAAGAAATAAGCACTGGCAACTAAAAGACAGCTTAAATTCCAAGCTTTGTGTGGATTTACTCTTGAAAACTGCATGTTCTTCTAACAATACTGAAGAGCTCCGGTTCAGAGAAAAGACAGCAGGTTCCAAAAAGCCTGGCTTAAGCTGTTTGCTGCAGCCTAGCACAGGCACATGTCTGGGGAGCAATACTTTAAAATAAAAAAAATTTAAAACGAATAAGTTAAAAAAAACACACTGCACTTTCTGGGCTGGATGAGTCCAAGTTCTTGGGCACTTTTAAGCTGACACGAAACAGTTCTCTATTTCTGTCCCTGGTGCTGCCTGAAGCAGAGAAGTTTGTCCCAATTCTCAGCACTGCAGGAGGGGCATGGGTCAAGACAGGGTTCTGCTGCTTGTGGCACAAACCAAGTCCTGGGTACAAACAGCAGGCAGTTTAAATAGTTAAGACAGATTTAAGATGAGAAGAAAACAGGTGGAAAATGGAAATGGGACACCTAAGTTCATAGCAGGTAAGAGTCAGAAATAGAATCCTAGTCTCAGTTTCCACCCAAGACCCTCATTCACTAGCTCAGGCTGCTCCACCACTTCCAGTGCCCCGTCAGGAAATGTGTTCTTTCAGGAGAGCAATTCAGGGTTCCTGAGTGTAAATGCAGGCTGCTTCCAGAGGACAGGAGAAAAAAACCAATAAAAATATTATACTTCAGCCATAAACCCAGCCAAACTCATTAGTGATGCAATTTTAATGCACACATATAATTACAGGCCAAGTTGCAAAGGTGATGGCTCCAGATGAAGCCTTGGAGCACAGGGAGAAGTCTTACCAAATCTAAAGCATATCAAAAGCACAGTGGAAATGGATTTTGCCAAATCAGAGTTCTAATGTAGCATTACAAGCCTGTGACAGACCTTTAAAACAGTATTCAAATAAGAAAGCAGATAATCTTTACCAGGCTATTCTTTCATTTTTGGACCACCCGTTTTTTGCATAGCTTGTGGTTAAAAAAAAAAAAAAAAAAAAAAAAAATTACACGAATAACAAGATGCATTTATTTTGGCTATCCAGTATTTCAGCTCCTACATAGCTAAAAAGAGACATGTTGTGGCAAGAAACTATTTTGGTGCACTGTAGGGACAGCCAAATAGTCAAAAAGTGAAAAGTGCTCAAATACCAAACCCTGCTGCCCCAGGATACATCTGAAAAGCAAGATCTAAATTTAGCAACTTCGAAGCCTGGATTTTAAAAATTCAGGGGTTTTAAGGCAAAGAAACCTTACTAGAAACTAAGGGACAGTTACTTCCACCACACACACTGTAGTTACTCCTACATTTCCAGGGAGCATGTAAGAAGGAGAAAAGGATCTTATCATTTATCATTAAATCTGAAGATGGATTTACATCTTTAAAAGAAAACTGACCAATCTGCAATGTATTTGATGTATAAACTGTTTAGAATGAGCTTTCAGGCATTTCTCAAACAGCAACACATCCCAAGCACACATCTCATTTAAAACCTAAGCAATGTTTGCCCAGCTGACAGTAAAGATACTAAGGGCTAAATCCTTCCTCAAGCTATACAAAGCTGAAAACTTGTTATTTTCAGGACTTCTAGCAAGATTTGCTAGAGCTACGTACAGGAATTCAATCAAAGTGCCTGCCTCTTAGTCACATTTATCTCAGACCAAAAAAAAATTAAATTTGGAAGCTAAAGTAGCACCTGAGGGTGTTCATAAAACCAGCACAATATAAAAGGTGAAACAGCAGAGATTCATTTCCAGCACAATCTGAGAAGATACCAAAGTTGCCAGAAGACTGAAAAGTACTCATGAAATCCCTCCTTTATTACTCCCTGAAATAGACAGAGAACTTGGAGATTGAGGAAGACAGTCCTTTTTCCTTTCTGCTAACTATGTAAGGGAAGAAGAAAGTCTTAGAAATCAGAGGAGCTCTAATACAAATCAGGAAAACAGAGAATAGTGCAGGTGAAACGCAGGGAAAGATTGAGGTACAGAGAGTGCTATTTAAAATACTATCCATTTTTTTTTTTGCCAGCACCCACCACTTTCCACGTTACAAACCTTCAGTTTGTTTCTGAAAAATCCTTTCCATATCTTGTACATGTTTGATTTGTATTTTTATGACCATTTCCTTTCTTCTTCCTCTGCCTACAATTTCATAGCCTGAAGGGGCCAGAACAAAAACAGTTCTGGATAGATTCCTACCTTACAGAAAAGTATACATGTTTTTAAAAAATTTGGCCAAGACTGAAGTGCTGCAGCAAATTTTAGTTTACTAACTATAAGCTTGATATTATCAGGTATATTCCCCATGTAGCTTCTCACCTTAGTTCTTTATAAGGCTTTAGTCTTAATTATCAGGCCATATGTATATTTTGGCACACACAGTTACAATTGGGTGATTCTCTCCTCTCCTCAAACCCACCTGCTGAATTCACCCTTCCAGGTATCAATTTCATTTGCAGAAGATGATCTTTTTGGACAAAGAAGTTTTCATGCTATTGAGGGATTGCTCAAAATACCTTCCTCTTTTGTTCAAGAGGCTTATGTGCTCAGAGGATATTTAGGTATCACTCCCTGGCCTCTCTTGTCTGACCCTTCCCTTGCCAAATTCCTGTTTATTATGGAAACCCCAGCTTATGAACATGGCATAGCAGTTGAGGAATTAAGTTAAATTAACCAGGCAGTAAAAGATGCAACGACTGCTCCAAACCTACCACATTAAAGCAAAACTGTGACTAATGGAAAATGACATTCAGATAAATTTCAGTCCTCTCAACACACCTCTCTTCCCTAAACCACAACTCAGGGCTCACTGATGGATGTTACCAGCTCTAGGGGGTCACAGGAAATAAAAACGAAAAGAAAAGTTGTCTCCCATGTTTATGAAGCTGGAACCAAGTGAAGCATCTCACTGCTTCACTTCAGGGCCTAGAGGAAACAAGCATGTTTTTCTCAGCACAAAACAACTACTTCTTGTAAGCCCACAAACTGTTTTTTCCCCAAGTATAGTCCAGTAAGAACATGAGCAGCTCAGAGTTTGTGAATTGTCCTCCCCCCTTTTTTTTTAACATGAAAACAATTCACAAGTTCTTCAGTTTGTTTTTTTTTTTTCCTGCAGCAATTGTTTGCCAGGGTTATGCACAGAGTTTATTGTAATCTTTTAATCTAAGACCTCTCCAAAGCCTTCTAAACACACCCAGAACATAAAATCCCTAATCCTGACTCTCTGATCACAGAGAGGTGGCTGTTCAGGAGCTTTCTTGACTCTGTCCATGTACAAACAGTGCTTTGAGCTGACCTTTGAGCAAGCACTCACCATTCATTGACATATTTCATAGCAGGTTTTCACAGTGTCCTGAACTGCCCCTTACAGATACACACCCTGCACCTTTGCTTCAGCAAAGTGCTGGCAAAAAGAGAGATGGCAAAAAAAGAGTCTCTTTTGCAACACACCACACCAGAAAATCATGATTTTAAATCACCAACAGAAGCAGATGTTAATTGTTACTGAAAACATACGTACAAAGTCCAGATCCAAGGTTCCAGCAGTCTTTTTTATCATGTTGTAAAGATTAGAAAAAACAAAGAAATGTTTCAAATTCAGAACTGTTTCACCTTGCAGGAGTTTCTTTAAATCACCTCATCAACTCCTGCAAGCAGAACCCTTCTTGAGCCACTTAGGCCACTTCTTTCCCTCCATCCCCTCAAAATCATCTGAAATGCCTTTTTCTGATTCTCTTACTGCTATCTGTAAGTGAGGCAATGTGAGTTTTTAACACATATAACTGCACCTAAGGGTAGCTTTGCTAAGAGTAAAAACTGAGCTAAATTGGAGATGGTTCATTCCCATCTGTTCCCCTCCATCAGAACCAGTTCTCATTGGACTCAGAGGAGCCAATTCAAAGAGCTTAACTGGCAGAAATCTACAGTACAGTAAAAAAACAGTTTCATGGTCATGGAGCACAAGAGCTAAGAATGGATACATGAAGGGATAAAAGCTGTGCCACAGGAACATCTCACACCACCTTAAAATGTTGTAGAATGTTACTAGACCCTGACCTGCAAGTTGCCACAGGGAGACAAAGAAACTTCACATGCTTGGAAATAGGACAAACAAGTTTTCCATTTATTCTCAGCAGCAAGATGCAGGATAATTGCACCAATTCCTCAGAAACCAAGGAATAGCTCTTATGCTGAGGCAAACCCATGACTTCAGGAGAGGATGCAGCATTAAATGCACCCCAAAAAAATCACAATGAAAAGAAAAAATTAAAAAAGAAAAATTGGCATTTTTATTGTGATTTTTAGAACAATACATATAAAAACTTTCAGACTTAAGCATTAGTCTCAGACTGCCTGTGTTCCCCATAACCGAAGGCTCATATTCTTATTTTTGATAATAAAACAACTTCACCACCCCGTGTTGAAATCACAGGATAATTTCGGAACCTTAAGAAGTCTCTAGTCCAAACCACCACTCGAAGTGACTAGAATCATGGAATCATTTTGCTTGGAAAAGACCTTTAAGATCATCGACTGACTCCAGCTATAAACCCAGAACTCCCAAGGCCAAACTGTTATCCACCCCTTGACAGCTTCCTCTGGGCCTTGCTTTTAGTTATTTCTGGGGGCACAACAGAGGAAACAAACTTCTGGGTCACCACACCAGCACCTGACCATACTCACTAGGAAAACTTGAAATTTATGAAGTTTTTCTTGCAGCCACACCTGCCCCATGCCCTACACTGCCCCGGGCTCCTATTCCCACCCCCCCTTCACCCCCTTCACCCCCTTTTTTCCCCCCTTCATCCCTTTTTTTCCCACCTTTCAGTGGGAAAGGCTGCTGGCACTGCAGAGCAGCACTCAAATCTCCCAGCTCTCCTCAGTGTTCAGCTTTGTATAGCTTGAGGAAGGATTTAGCCCTTAATATCTTTACTGGCAGCTGGGTAAACATTGCTTAGGTTTTGCCCAGAAATTTTGAGAAATGCCTGAAAGCTCATCCTGAACAGTTTATACATCAAATACATTGCAGACTGGTCAGTTTTCTTTTAAAGATGTAAACCCATCTTCAGATTTCATGATAAATAATAAGAACCTTTTCTAGAAAGGCTTGGTAGTTTTAATACACAAGTGAGTTCAAAACCCTGCTTGAAGCTGCAGATTTTGAGGTGCTTTTTGAGAAGTTGATGTAGCCAAGTTTTCCTGTTCCTGGAACTGCAATGAGTGTTGGCCTGGGCCCATGCTCCCTGGAAATGCAGGAGTGACTACAGTGTGTGTGGTGGAAGTAACTGTCCCTTAGTTTCTAGTAAGGTTTCTTTGCCCTAAAACCCCTGAATTTTTAAAATCCAGGCTTCGAAGTTGCTAAATTTAGATCTTGCTTTTCAGATCTGGGGCAGCAGGGTTTGGTATTTGAGCACTTTTCACTTTTTGACTATTTGGCTGTCCCTACAGTGCACCAAAATAGTTTCTTGCCACAATATGTCTCTTTTTAGCTATGTAGGAGCTGGAATACTGGATAGCCAAAATAAATGCATCTTGGTTTTTTCTTAACCACAAGCTATGCAAAAAACGGGTGGTCCAAAAATGAAAGAATAGCCTGGTAAAGATTATCTGCTTTCTTATTTGAATACTGTTTTAAAGGTCTGTCACAGGCTTGTAATGCTACATTAGAACTCTGATTTGGCAAAATCCATTTCCACTGTGCTTTTGATATGCTTTAGATTTGGTAAGACTTCTCCCTGTGCTCCAAGACTTCATCTGGAGCCATCACCTTTGCAACTTGGCCTGTAATTATATGTGTGCATTAAAATTGCATCACCAATGAGTTTGGCTGGGTTTATGGCTGAAGTACAGTATTTTTATTGTGTTTTTCTCCAGTCCTCTGGAAGCAGCCTGCATTTACACTCAGGAACCCTGATTGCTCTCCTGAAAGAACACATTTCCTGACCAGGCACAGTTACAGGAATAACTACAGTGTGTGTGGTGAAAGTAACTGTCCCTTAGTTTCTAGTAAGGTTTCTTTGCCTTAAAAACCCTGAATTTTTAAAATACAGGCTTCGAAGTTGCGAAATTTAGATCTCGCTTTTCAGATGTATCTTGGGGGAGGACCCAGGCCCAGCATTGGAGCTGGGGAGGCCTGGCCATGCCTCGCCGGGGACCGCCAGGCCGCTCCCCCGCCCCTCAGGTGACCTTGCCCCGCTACAGGCCCGGCCCCTTCCCTTCTGCCTCGGCGGGCGGGCGGCCCGGACGAGTCCCCGGTGGAGCCGAACCCCCACACACCCCTTCCCTCCCCAACTCCCGCCCTGCTCAGGCCTGCGGCCTACAGCGGCGGGGCAGAGGCCGAGGCGCGGAGCGGTTGCCAGGCAGCGGGAAAGGCCCCGCAGGGCCCAGCGGCGGTGGTGGGGTTGGGGGTGGGGGTGGAAGGTGCCGGCGGCTCGGTACTCACGGCGGAGGAAGCGTCCCAGGAGGCGTGAGGCGGCGCGGCTGCAGTGAGACATCGTCCCCTTCGGCGGTGACACCGGCACGGAGAATCGCGACAGGCGGCCCTGCGCGGTGCCTGAGCACTGAACACACAGGCGCGACGCCGGGCAGCCCCGTTCGGGGATTGGCGCAAGGCAAAGGGCCCCCTCCCCGTGGCGGCAGCCAATAGGAGGCGGGAGGGGAAAAGCCGGAAGCCCGCGGGGCATTGTGGGTGTTGTAGTCCTTGGGAGGGCAGAGCTGAGAATTGGGGTGAATTCAGCAGAAAATGAGTTTGTGAGGGGTGCCTGTTGTGGCTGCCTGGTAAAAGCCGCCGCGGGGCATCACGTCTCGTGTATTCGGCGGTGGTGAGGCCGCTCCTCGAATCCTGGGTTTAGTTTTGGGCCCCTCAGAACAAGGGCATGGAGGTGCCTGGGGGGTGCCCAAAGGGCCAGTGAGGTTTGGAAAGGTCGAGGGAACAAATCTGAGCTGGAGCAGCTGAGGGAAGTGGAGTTGTTCAGTCTAAAGGAAGGGAGGCTGAAGGGGAAACCTTATGCTGTCCACAGCTCCCAGCCAGGAGGTTGTGGGGAGGAGGGTGTTGGTCTCTCCTCCCCAGCAACAAGTGGTAGGACAGGAGGAGATAGCTGTAAGTTGTGCTTGGGAAGGTTTAGAGTGGATATTAACAAAAATTTCTTCACTGAAAGGGTTGTCAGGAGCTGAAAAAACTGCCCAGGGCAGTGGTGGAGTCCCATTCTCCAAAAGTTTTAAAAGTTGTGTTGCTGAGGGCCATGGGTTAGTGGTGGCCTTGACAGTGCTGGGTTAACAGTTGGACTTGTTGATTTTAATGGTCTTTCCCAACCCAAATGATTCTCTGATTTCATGTATCTATCAATAGGTCATGGGTGAAGAGAAGCATTTCCAAACAAGCCACAGTTGTTTGCAGACAAGGAGGCTTCACAGCATGCCCTGAGGGCATAGAAATTTTAGAACAAGGTTAAATTTTTCAAGGAAAGGTGGCATTTTCTAATTGAGTGACAAATGTAAATCCACATACAACTTAATCAGTTGATCAAATGAAGTATGTGACCCCTCTCTACAAAGCTGACCTCATTTGCTATTAATTTGTGTGCTATAGAAAGAAAGCAAAACCCCAGTCCCAGCTATGCCAAGCAAGCACTAAGTAAGCAGTGAGAGACCTGAGGATGACACAAGGAGGACGTAATGTTCTTGGGAAGAATGACTCAGCTGGAATTGTCACCTTGAAAAGCAGCAGTCCAATACTTTATTGGGGTTAAATCATTTGGGATTAAACTGTTTTTTAAAATGGAAAAGGACTGACAATCCTCTTTCTCATTTACCACCCACAGTTTACTCACTTGGCTGACCCTTGGCCAGGAAAAGGAGGGGATTTGAATAAATCAAGCAACACAGTTCTGAAACAATAATTAGTGTTTGCTTTCATCTGCACAGAGATCTTAACAGCAGCATTTTCTTTCTCCTAAACTTCAGGGGGCATTTGTTCTGGAAGAGGAAATGGTTAAGGAACCACAAGAAAAGCTCAGGTCCTATTTTTTGAGGGGGGATCTTAGGCATAAAGAGCATGTGTCAGGGGCAGTGATTGGGGGAGAGGCATCTCCAGGGCAAGCAGAGGATCTGTCTGCCCCTGGGACTTGAAAGAAAGTTAGAAAACTGCCATCAGCTCCCTCCAGACACAGCACATGCCTGAATCTGTGTGTCTGTGAGCAGAGACATGTGGGAGGAGGCAAGAAGTGTTGAAGTACTCCTTAAGGACAAAAGTTATACTCTTATTTCATCCTGATTATTATGTTTCATCCTGATTATTCCCTTCCCTTCATGCCCATAAAACTGAGGCCAGAACAAGACCATAATAAACAAAGGAAGCAGCCACCTGTCCAGCTTCTTATGAGGAATATGGGATCCCCTGAGGAGGACATGTACACTGTTTTTACAAGGACCCCACTCAATGCTAAAAGATTTATACCTGGATCCATTTACAAGTCAATTTTTCCTTGGCTTGAGGCTTTCACTAAAACTCTTGTGGGGATTATAGAATCTGAGTTAGATGCCACTGTATCATCGTTCTGGATGCAGGAAGATTTTGCCTTTAGCAGTTTCTCAACAAAACTCCATTGTCAGGAGGGAGAGAGAGAGAGAGAAAAGCTTATTTAGAAAATCACACACAAAAGAACTGAGTGACACTGAACAGCAGGAAAGCAAAGGGATCAAAAAGAACCTCAGCTGTTTCTAAGTGATTCCCTTCACCTTGGTTCATAGGTGACAGGGAAGGCAGGATTGTCCCCCTGCCTGGGGTCACAGGAGGGTCCCAGTCCTGTCATCAGGGAGATGTGATGCTTTTGACCCCAGTGAAATTTCAGAGTAGGTTGTTCTTTCTCTCCTTTTGATGTTAAACTACACAGTTCCAGAAGTCCATCTGTTTGGTATCAAATGCACTTGAAACAAGTCAAAACAAGTCAAGCCATATTACAAAATACAGTCAGTTGCATTTTTTTTGTATTTTTAGTAGGATTGTGTAAGAAGACGTTCTGGGTTGTCAAGTTTTTCTTTTTTTAATGTAGCAGAAACATCTCTTTAGTCATTTGCATTCAAAACCAGCACATATACATAGTCTTGGGAATCTTAATCTCTCACTGTTTGTGGCAGTGGGGCTGGAACTAGATGATCTTTAAAGCCCCTTTCAACCCAAACTACTGTATGATTTTATGATAAATATTATGGCAAGTAATTATCACCTTACTGCTAAAAGTTTCATAGTATGGAAACCAGCTGTGCAATATATATAACTGGCCAGACATACATGGAATCAAGAAAAAAAAAATTTTCGTTTGTTTTAATATGGTGGTTCTGTTCCTCTCAGAGAACACTCCGTCCCACCAACATTAATTTATAGGATTTCATCATCTGCCTGGAAAGAAACCATTCAGAAAACCATTCTGGGAGGAACAGTACAAGCAATTAGCAAGGCTCAGCTAGCAATAGCAGGAACTGCCTGACGAAGTTCAGGAAAGACCCAGTGCTGGCTCAGAGTGGGGTACTCAAAAGATTAAGAAATGTTTGGGGATTTAACCTAAAACAATACTTTTCAACCTTTGCAGAAATCCCAAAGGTCAGATCAGGGGAGGAGTCTCTCCCTAATGCATTTTCAAATAAGTGACTTCATTTTAAGCTGAACCTGATGAAAATCACACACTCAGGGACAAATTGAATTCTAGCAAAAACCTTTTTCTTCCTCCCTTACTCACAGTTGAGCTTTAATCCTATTTGAAAGCAAATCTTCCTGGTTTTAAACACAAGACTTTCTGCTTAGTATCTCTCTGTAGAGGACTTGACCTTCTGCTAGTAAGAAGCCCAAAAGAAACATCATGTTAATGTTTACCTACCCCAGGAGTTCCAGCTCTAGCAGAAGACAAAAGCACACTGCCTGCTAACATTTCCTCTGTAATAGATCTTCAGATGAAAGGGAGGTTGCAACCTCTTTTGGTACTTCTAAAAAATGAATTAAAACACACAGGGTTACAAAATAAAATTGCTTTGTGCCAGTCACACAGAGACAGAGGAACCAAAGAGTTTCAGGGCTGCTCAGTGCTCCAGGACTGCAGCCCCTTGTGCCACCTGGAATTCACACCAGGCAGAAATCCTTTGGGATGATGGTGGAAACCATACACTTGATCCACACAGTAAACTCAAGAGACTTATTGAAATTCTATGGTTATATGCAGCCTAGTAGCTGTACAGACAACACAGCTGGTAAAGCCCCAAAACAGACTTTGTGAGCAGGTATTTAATAGCATAAAATGCCCCCCAGACTTTCTCCTCTGAGTCTGAAACTGGTTTGTCTCCTGGTGTTGGCCAGAGCTAGAAGCCATCCTTTTGATAAATGCAGGTGCCAGCAGGGAGGGCTGAGCAGGAGAACCACCAATTGGTATCAAAACATCAACATCAGAAGCACTTTAGGGGGAAGTCCCCAAGATGGATACTGGTACCCACCAGCCCCAAACTGACCTTTCCAGGTCCCTCATGGCTTTTTATTTCTCCAGGAGTGAAGATGCTGTGGCAGACCTGTGGTCATCTTCATCAAAGGGCTTTTTTTTTTTTCCCCCCCTTTGCTGTGTGATCTGAAGCAAGTCTGGCTCTGTCAGGGGCTTATCAGAGCTTCCTCATTTTATTCAGGATTTTTTTTTCTTTCACCAGAAATGCTTCAGCAACTCCAGGTCTTAAAGAAAAGTTTGACATTTGATAGGGTTTTGCAGCAGCTCCCTGGGCTGCAGCTGGAGCAGCCATCCACATCCTACTGCATTCCACCCCCCCTGGAGACAGAGCAGCAGAGCACAATGATCCAGTTTATTAAAAACACAAGTGTCAGACCTGGAGCTGTCCCACGGTGCTGGGAATTGTGGAGATTTTTCCAGATGATCAGGTTGCCCTGCTGGTCAGGAGGAATGGAGCAGATCTGATGATGGGAGGGGTACACTAAAGGAAAACAGCAATATGGGGTAAATTCTGCCCTCAGTGACCCTGCCATGGGGTTCTCCTGGTGCTGGAGTAGCATGCAGCATCCTGCAGAGCCCCTGCCATGAAGGAAAAAGTGGGATCAAAATGGGCTGTAGGTTCTTTGAAATGCATACACCAGGAAAGCCTCTCCTCGTGGTTTGTACACCCGGTGTAAGGAGTTGGGTTTGGCTGTTAATTATTTGCCCTGAAAGAGACTTCCAATGAATAACAATGATTCCTTGTGAGATAAATAAATTCAATTCTCCCTTCCTGGAAGCCAAGCTGGCTTTGAAGGCTTCAGGATCATGGGGTGCAGCTCACCATGAGCTAAGCTGAAAGCTGATGCAATCCTGATGTCCAAGGGCAAGAGTTTCAGTGGTGGGAATCAGCACCTCCCCTTTGGGTCCTCTGTCTCTGCATAATTACACATGGAGCAATTTTAATTTTTTTAACACTATGGAGTTTAAGAAAGCCACACTTCTGAAAATCAGCATCAGGACACAAGAGAGTGGTAAGGAGTGGGAGCAACCTCCCCCTATGCAGCCAGAAACCTCATCAGTGAGGGTCTCAACATAGTTAAATCTCAGACAGCCCATAACTTATCAGGTCTGGTCCTGCTTCCCCAGAGGTTGGAACAAGTTCCTTCACTGGGAAAGCACAAGATCCAACTATTTCTAGCTTCTCTTATTCTCTCATCACTTCCACCAGCTGTTACTTCATGGGGAAATAGCCAGGGCAACTTCAAGGTGACCACTTGGCTGGGCTGGGTGGTCCTGGGGCAAGAACTGGTGGCTTTTATTATCCCCAGCTGAAAAACCTCTCCCCTAGCAGTCTCATGGTAATTTTCACAGAATCATAGAATAGTTTGGGTTGGAAGGAACCTTGAAAGGTCACCTGGTCCAATCCTCCTGCAGTGAGCAGGGATATCTGGAACATGATCAGGTTGCTCAGAGCCCTGTTCAACTTGATCTTGAATGTTTCCAGGGATGGGGTATCTATTCTCTCTATAGGCAACCTGTTCCAGGGTTTCATCACCTTCATTGGAATATATTTCTACCTTATATCTTGTCTGAGTCTCCCCTCTTTTAGTTGCAAACCATCACTTCTTGTGCTACTTCAACAGTCCTCTTTGTTTCAGTGCTGTTCAGTTGCCTCCCCTGTGGACACACATATGAAAGCACAAAGCAAAACTCAGTTACAACTGTTATTTAATTCTGAGTATCAGTTGAAGTCTCAAGAAATGCTGAGCTGACAAATTATATCTTTTTCTATCTTTTACTGGATGGTACCAGATCATTGCACAGTGGAAATCCCAGTGCTGGCTCCAGCAGCTTCACAAACAAAAGTTCAAATCCCTTGAACATTTTCACACTAAAATTGCTTTTGGTTTGGGTCATTGTGGAACTGGTGAAGGGTAGAAGTTCTGTCCACCATTTTTCTGAACAATCCCAGAATAAAACATATATAAAGATTATCCCAAAGCAGGATTTGTCTTGTACCTAAAGAAAAAATAGAGGTCGGTTGGTTTTGGTTTGGTTTTTTGGCTTTGTTTTTTTTTTTTTGTGCTAAACTCTTCATTGTTCTTGCAGAAATAACTGACAGCAGAAAACAGTACCCAGCTTCTTTGTAAAGTAAAGATTGTTCTCTGAGGTTTTTTCTTTTCACTGAAACCTTGCTGACTCAGCACTTCCACTGTGCAAATCTCTGCAAGGACCAAGTTAATGTTCTACTGAAATTCTTTGCTTAGGGATTAGTTCTTAAAATTGAATGTCTACAAAAAGTAGAGAAATGTCTACACTAAACACACAGAGACTAATCCTCAGTTCAGACATCTGCAGTTAAATTTGGAGCACCAGCAGTGAAGTCACCCCAATTACAGCACTTGAGACCCTGTGACATCCCCTCCCTTTAAAAGCTACAGTCACATTTTGATCTATTGTATCACACACAAATACACACACACACAAAATCAGCTTTCACCAAATATACTTATTTTTACATTTTTAACATTGCTTAATATATTTCCCTATTCCTCCCTAAAATTGACTTGGCACTGGTGAAAACCCACAGAATTAACCACATTCAAATATTTCTTTTCAAGCAATTTCTTCTATTCTTATATTCTGGGCAGCCTTTCCAGCTGAGTTGCAGTGGAGAAAAGGAATGGATGGCTGACCATCTGTGGGAAGCATGGCCACCATATGACTCAAATGATGAAAACTATTTTTCCTGAAGTTCCATTGGAGAGGAAGAGTGCAGGTCAGTCATGAAGGCTTCTCCTTTTGGCCGTGGAATAGCCATGAGTATGGGTCTATTTATATAGTGTGGATTTTTCCCTGATATGAAATAGCCACAAACACCACTAGATGTCACAGCTGCTTCACTGTTCCACTCCTTCCAGAGCTGTTTCACTGAACATTTCTGGCTGGACTTGCTAAATTTAGCTGAGGAGCCAAAACCAATGACCATGCAACAAAGCAACACCAGGTTTTTGGCCTCAGGAAATGCAAGATGGTTTAGGACAGAGTTTTCTTGAGCAAAGAATTCATGTGCTTCTGAAATCCTCTGGTTTCACAAAAAGACCTCGCAGGTTAATTCAGTCTGAAAGAAACCAAAAAGCCTGCAGGACCTCCCTGACTCTTTGAAACTACAGAAGGAAATCAGGGAAGAGAAGACGTATGAAGAGAGACACAAAAAACTTTACTGAAGGCAGGAAAGCAAAGTGACCACAAGTATATTATTTTCTCATTTATTCTGATCATTTTGGTGTTGGAAGCACTTTTTTCTTTACTTTCTGTAGAGTTAGTGCATGGCAGTTGTGTTGTTGTGGTTATTGGTGTTTTCTGGCCTGGAGCTCATGAATAACCTGCCTTCTCCTACTGAAATAGTAAAGAAATAGCAAAAAACATAAAGTGGACAAAATTAGGCCAAACTCGGGGCATTTTCTGTCAAAGGCAGCTAATTATAGTGCAAAACTGCTATAGAGGTTGGCTGTGTTTCTCCCCTATTTTAGCAATTTGAGGCAGAGAGGCACGTGATAGCAATGTGAAGGAGTGAGCCCACGTGAAGGTCCAAGGAAGAACATTCTTCACTCTTTCCCAAGACAGTCTCATTTCTGTCTCCTCTGGTGTCATCTGTAGGAACATATCCATCCTCAGGACTTACTACCACAAAAAAAAAAAAAAAAAAAGAAAAAACAAAAAAACCCCATACCTTTTTTGGAGGGACATCCAAACTACTTCTCTCCCACAGGCCTTTAGAGAATTTTTCTTCTTGCTCTAAAGACACTTCAGTCAGTGCACCAGGCTGTGTCATCATTATGCACATGAAAATACGAACAAAGCTGAAGATAATGAATTAATTTATTCACTCTGTTGTGACCAGTAATTGCCCCTGTGGATTCCTTTTTCTCTCCATTGATGGCATTTGTTACAAACAAAACCCAAACTCTATTCCTGTGAAATTGCTATTAAACCATACCCTGAAGGCAAAACCAACCAACCAAACAAACAAAAAATACTAAACCCCATAAAAACTGAAATGATAAGAAGGAAGAAGTGATCTTAACCCAAACCATGTCACAAAAAATAGTGGATGTGTTGGGTGGGGATGTTCTTGAGCTGTACAGGACACACCAGCCCTGCACAGCTTCTACTTTCCATCCTTTCCATAGCATCACCTCTGCTGTTCCCAACAGTTCCCAACAGTTAACAGGAACTTCACAGTGTGCCAATATCTCACCATCCTCACAAAAAAAGGATTTCTTCCTAATGTGTAACCTTAATCTACCCTCTTGCAGATTAAAACCCTTTCACCTCATTCTATCACTCCATGCCCTTGTAGAAAGTCCTTCCCCAGCTTCCTTGTAAGCCCCTTCAGGTACTGGAAAGCCACTATGAGGTCTCTTGTTTTTCATGGATGTGAGGAACTGGGGGGTCATCACCCTTTGGTCATATGAGCCTTTTACTCAATCACACTTTTCCAGAAAGTATGAAATAGTTTGGACTGACATGAAGAATTCCATGGTTTCTGGAGCAGATCTGGGAAAAAAAAACCTCTCTGCAGCCTCATTCATTATTTTATATCCATCTTCTTCACTTGGACTCATCTCTCCCCAAATTGTATTTTCTGCTTTCAATAATGCAATGCTTTGCTCAGGGGTTATCATGGCTCTCTGATGTTCAGAGACTGGGAGGCAGGAGAGCATTTAATTGGGGTAGGTGCTGCCAGGAGGTGATGGGTCCCTCCTAAAATAGAGGGGTTGAATCCATTTGGCTTTTTCCACAGGGCTTCACGTTTGCTCAGGCTAAAGGCTCACGTAGGAGTGAACATGAGATAAATCCTATTACTGATGTGGAGAAACCAGGGAGCAGTTGCTCCTGGTCCTGCTAGATCTGTCTGTTTGATCAGCAAAATGGGTGCTGAGATAGATCAAAAGATGGATAAATGTATTATAGCAGACAATATTTGTCTGTGTTTGACCAGCCATCTGGCTAAATAGCAATATTGATCCTCTAAAGAGTAATATCCCTAAAATATCTAACTTGCTCCTCAAGCAGTAAATAAAGGCCTTGGGGCATGAATTTCCCCACTGAATTTTTCTTGGGAAAGGCAGCCATCCACAGCAGAGTAACTGCATAGTGTGGGCTCTCTCACCCAGGTTCCATCTTATGTATTTATTTTAAATTAGTCAAATGAAGACTAGAAAAGTATCAAGTTTCTTTTCCATGAACATTTACTGAATATTCAGCTTGGAACTTCTGTTATTATTTAATCCAGAAATGTTCAAGCTTTCTAAGTGTTCGTTAACTGAATGAAGCTTATTAGTTCCTTTATACCCAAAGAACAGTTTCTTCTCAGTTAAGCAATAACTACAGAGAAAATTCTCCATATGCCAAATTATCATTCCCCAATTTGTTTTCCAGTACAGCCTTTATTTAAAACCCAAAAAGAAAGCTTACTCTTGATGAGATATTAATAACTCTGAAAGATCTCTAGATGCTGTTCACTTCCTTTAATCCACCCATTGCTGTCCAGGAGCAAAAGGCTCCATCCCTTGCAGAATTACCACTGCCCAGTTCCAAACTTAACCCATGGGAAATGGACACACCTGTGGCATCCCAATGTCTATAAGCATCCCTGCCAAAATCCTGGATTAGGGCAATGATTTTCTTGAGGATCCTGCCCTGAGCTCCTAGGATGTGTCCTTGCACCCAAAGATAAAATCACTGGTAGGTTTGGCTGGCCACAGCCATGCTTGTTTTCCTCCAGCTACTGTCAGACACCATGTGGAAGGCATGATGGTTACAAAAGACCAACCCCCCCCCCCCAAAAAAAAAAAAAAATCCTCCACCCTTGGAGACTCTGAGTTGTTTATGGGAAAGCCAGAAACAATTAACAGCTGTTTGCTCTCCAATTACACTGATTTTGGTACATTAGTTACAAGCTGTTGGATTTGACTCCCTACTGATCTGGTCCAGCCCCCACTAAACTATAATTTAAAAGTAAAGCAGTGAATTATAACAGTTCATGTAAGGATTAAAGAAAGGCAGGAATGCCTTTTTTTTCATCAAGGAGTTAAGATAGTGAAAAGAAAAAAAAAAAAAAACAACAACACCCTATCCCAGTGTACTGTCTAGATTTACAGCAAGGTTTTTCAATTTAATTTCTCATTGCCAAATACATGAGGTTGGAATTAAACTGTACAGGTTATTAAATACTGATTATGAGATGACGGTGGGCTGTGGCAGGCAAATAATTTACAAGTTATTGAATTAAGGCTTTGAAAATGTTTTAAGGGAGTTAGTGTTTAATTAAAGATTTTGATCTATAAGGCATTCCAGTAATAACTTCAGTAAGGGATGACACAAACCTGTGAGACACTGGTAAGTAGAAAGGCTATTTGCTAGTATTTTTTTAATTAGTACTGCATAGGAAAACTGTCATGAGGAATTGGAGTTGAGTGTGCAATAAAAGGACCATTCCCATTAGCAGGCTTTTAATTCTGTGATATTTTTTGAATGCTCAAGTTGATGTGCTCCGATTTTTAACAATACAGCATGGGATGAACTTTGAATTTAGCATGATTGAGACTACTGCTAATTCAAGACCTGGAGATAGCTTGGATATTAAACTCCAGGAAGGTTTATAGGTATGAGACGGGTGGCTTAATAGTCACTTTTTTTTTCTTCCACTGAATTTCATCTTTCTGCTCCTGACTTCCAAAAACAACATAAATCTTTAGCAGCATCTAGATAGCTTTTGTTAGAAAACTTATTGTACGCTAAGACATGCTGGTACAAAGTCTTATTTCACGTACAAAAAAAAAAGAAGTTTATGTAATTGCTTATATCTAAAGCCAAGTCACTGATCCTTTACTGTTTTCTCACTGCCTCAATGATCTGACATTTTCACGAGGCTGTAAGTGTAACTAAGGGGGTTTAAAAGATGTTTGTGCCAGTAGCTGTAAAAAAAAAACAAACAAGAAAGTCTACTGAATTGAGAACAATAAATATCTGGCTCAGTTTTCCTACAGAAATGATGTTACCAAGACTTGTCTACAGAAAAACTTTCATTATGGAATGTCATGGTAAATTTATAGTGTCCTGTCAGGAGATAAATCCAGATATCTAAACAGTTGATGTGTCACGTTCTGCAGTTATCTAGGGGCTTTTTAGCAGCTCAGATCCTGATGGATTATGGAGAAACATGGATGATAAGACTCCCATTAAAGTTACTGGACAGGAAGATGAATAAATTTAGACATTTTAAGTAGGAAAAAAGTAGCAGATTATAGGTTAAGTTTTGTCTTCAGGTTGGAATGCATCATCTCTTTGCTGATGTACTGAGTAAAACAAAACTGCAAAGAAATTCTGGAGGTTTCATAAGGCTTGATAAATTTGAAAAATCACGTTGTGGATGACAAAGACTTTTTTACCTTTCCTCCTTCTCCTTTCCTGGTGCGGATGGACCAGGACCAACACCACTACCCAAATTTTTGGTTAAAACCACCTGGCTTTAAAGTTCTTCCAGAATTACATAACTTCATCTGGGTAAGTAATGTGAAAGTTTACCCTGGTTACAAGATGGATCTGGTTTTATGCTTAAAAGATACTCATACTCTTTACAGCTTACAAATACTCATTGCACATTTTTCTCACTGGTTGCAATGTGCTCATTTTCTCCCTACCATTTTGGCTATCATCATTTGGTTTCACACACAGAACATACAGCCTCCATGCAGCCTGCTTTTTTCATCACTTTTTATGTCACATTGCTCAGAACAAGACTCATGGCAGCTCATAAATCCTGTCCTACAGTGACAATAATAAAAACCTGACAGACACTAATACTTGCTTTATATCATGAAACAAGGTGATTCACTTTAACTAAACACTTTATTTCTTTCTGCTTAATTTAATTAATTCAGCTTAATTATTTAACCTACTAACCAAAGGTTAATGAAATTGAATATGAAGCACTCTCCTATTATATCTCTATCACTCTTTTTTTTTTATTTAACAGGGCTAATGTTTCATTACCTCTCCTTCTCATTAAAATTAGCACTGCAGTTGCTCTTCTTTGTAATGTTTATTTTCTCCAGGGCCAGGTTAATCCATAATTCAGTGCTAATAGTAAATCAGTTTTGCATTACCCACTGCTGCACGGGGTTCAAAGGCAACACCAGGATTTGCATGCAGGGCCTGAACTGCATCATCTCACCATGGTTAGCATCAGGTAACACCCTGAACAGCCACAACCAGCCTGTCTTTAAAAGACAGTTGCTTTTCATTATTTATTTACTTAGTTATTTTGCAATCCCATCTTCTAAAAGCTCTGCTCTCCTGCAGTGCTGCGAGGGGTGGGATAGAGGTGGCAGCCCTGTTCCTAAAGGTTGTTTTGAAGGGCACCTTGAAAAATGGAAGTCAGAAGCAAACACCCAAGTGCAAACTTGCCAAGGTGCTAAAACCAAATTTAATGAACTCAAACCTATGACCTGCTGGGAGCAGGCTGCTAAACTGCCTCTCCCTAGAGGAGTTCTAGATTCACAGAATCATTTGGTTAGAAAACACCTTTTTTTAAGGTCATCAAGCCCAATGGTAAATCAAGCACACTGCAAAGTCCACCACTAAACCTGTGCTGGGTACCTGCAATGCCTGCCCTATCTGAAGTTCTGCTATGGTATGCTCACCTATAAACCATTCTCTCTCCAAAAAATAACACAAAGGTCCTGGTGACAGTCTAGAAAAGCAAGGACCAGGGACTAGAAATACTTCTGCTGCCTGTACTCCTCATGTTCACACAACATGCTCATGGTTAGGCAGCTGAGGATCAGCATCAGTGGGCTGAACCATGGCACCAAGGCTACCCCAGGAGGGGACCTGCACCACACCTAAATATGCCTCACACATGCTGGCAGACAAAGATGTGGATGGCCACAACAGGTCAGGGAGCCTGACAACTTCTGAAGGAAAGGACCAGACTTCTGAAGAGCTCCTCATCTCCAAAATCCATCTACTGACTCTGCAAATAGGAGCTGGGGGAGCTCGCAGGAAGGATATCCACACAAAACCTCCAGAACTGGGTCAGACACCAGGTTTTCTCCAGTGCTTGTAATTTTAATTGCATCTCTGGAGCACAGTTAACTCTGCACCTGTGACCCACAGCCCAAGACCCACCCAAAGTCCCACCCCAGCAGGGGCATCTGCTGAAAAATCAACTCCCAGCTCTACCTGCATCCCAAGCAGCTGGAGAAGCTCAAGAATCAGACCTGCCACCTCCAGGCTTAGATTTAACAAGCCTCTGCTAAGCACAAAGCTAAATGAGATCACATCTGGTCCAGGGCCAGAAAGTAATGGTACAGTAATGGTTTTATTGGCTTTTTGAGAAGGAGCTGTTTGATTTCAGAGAGAAGAGAGTCAACAGCAACATTTGCTCCTTCTAATCTCATTTCCAGAAGCATGCTGAGTGAGAAGGTGCTTGGGCACAAAGCTCTGCTCCATTGCTCTCTGTTTATCTAGGATTACATTAGGAGCCCAAGACACATCTGGAAACAGCCCATGGCCAGAACTGAGGTTTTGCAAACAGCTTCTGCAGCATCAGCTTTGTGGGAAGAGATGCTCCAGTGCTTCCAGCAAATTGTTGGCTGGACAGCAGCTCAGTGCAAGTGCTTCAGAATTAACAGAAGAGATGTGCAGGAAGGGGAAGATTTAAAGATGTAAAAAGAGTATTTGGATGCACTGGCTTTAGACGAGCACATTTAAGACCCCCAAACCTGAGGCAGTCTGGAGGCAAGAGCTGCAGCTAACAAGTGTTGATTAGATGATCTGGTTAATTTAAAATAAAGTATTTACCTTAAGCAAATCAAATGGAGAAGGGTGAATTTGGGCTGGGTGAAGGGCCTAGTCAGGGGGGGAACTAGAGCAGCAACTGATGATCTACTCCATTGTCCATGAAAGAATTATTTTAAGAATCCAAAATGCCACCAAATCTGGTATAACAGCTCTTTATTTCAGTATCTACAACACAGAGAGGGCTTGCATTTCAACATCAGAACCATGCAAAGCACCTATACACCAAGATACTGAAGGAGTGTCTCTCTCCTGCTACATGTGGAAAACTTAGGCAGGAAGACTCAGTTTTCCTGTGCATTCTGCTCTGTCCTTCCACAAATCAACCAGCTGTGAGGGGTGATAATTAACCTTCAGTCCAAATCAAATCATTTGCCACTGAACAGTATTCCACACTGCCCTAAAGCTTCTCAAATATGCTTCTGTAAACTTCATCAAGGACCCAGTTCTGCTGTTGCTTTACAAAGTCCCCAACAACTTCAGCTACAGGGATATTTTAAGAGGTACTGAACTAAGAGAGAGCAGAATTTGGCTCAAAGAATGAACGTCTCCTCCATACAGAGGCTCAGCAAAGGCTCTTATTAATGTCCCAGACAGAGGGATGTAGAGACAACCCAAGGCTCAGAAAATTGTCATGTGCACACAGGACAACTAGACATCCTGAACTATTAAAAACCAGTGGTATAGAAAAATAAAAGGCATAAAATACTGAACCAAAAAGGTTCCAAATAAGGCATCAGTAGGTTCCAACTGGATGCACTCCCATTACATACAGCACCCTCCCAGCCAGGGTGGTTAGGAATGATGCATTAGGATTGTGTTTCTGACTTCATTCAGTAAGGACTACAAGCAACCAGAAGAGTTCAAGTTCTGTTTAAAACAAGAAAAAAAAAAAAAAAGAAAAAGAAAAAAGAAAAAAGAAAAAAACCAAAACACAAAACCAAGCAGTATTCTTTTTGGTAAGTACTTCTTAGAAAATAAAATAAAAACATTAAAGCAATTCATTTAAATGATTCTTTAAAAAAAGAAAAAGACAACATTCCTGTAAAGTAAAAATATATATATAGAAATAGAATATAATTTTTTTTGTTGGTTTGTTTGGTTCTTTTTTAAAAAAAAAAAAGACATTCAGCATCCCATCAGCGGATCCTGATCAACTTCTCATCCGTCTCCTGTGACAACCGCTGCTGGTTAAGGCAAAACGTTGGGTTGGCACCATTGCAACAGCTGAACCAAAGTGGCCCAAGGCAAAGCAGGGCAGGCCCTGTGCTGGCATCAGTGAGGCTGCTTCTCCCTCACGCTGACCGAGCCGTCCTCCATGCCAAAGTAAACCACCTCTGCCATGTTGATGAAGAGCCCCGTCTCCACCACACCTGAGGAAGAAGAGTTCACCTGCTGGTTAATGCCAGAGCCACCCCACTGCTCGAATCTTAGAATCATTCAGGTTGGAAAAGACCTGTAAGATCAACCAAGCTGACCTTTAGACTAACCCTACTAACCTAGCTTGGCCAGCCCACTGTTAAACCACATCCCTAAGAGCCACAGCTAGAAGATTTTTAAACACATTCGGGATGGTGATCCAACCACTTCCCTGGGCAGACTGTTCCAGTGTTTAATAACCCTTTCTATGAAGAAAATCCACTGCTCTGCCCTCGGATTTGCTTATTAAAAGGCACTAATGCCTCCACCAGAGGTTTGGAGAGAGATGTCCTACCTAAATGATGCTGCACAGGGACCCTCCAGGAAGTCTTCTCCATGGAACTCTCCAGAAAGTGCAAAACAACTCCCAAAGCTCCCCTCAACATTTACACCACCCCAGCCACCACTGTCACACTAACACAATCCCAAGTGTGGCATTTTCAGCCACTCAGAGACCTACAGGAGCAACATGAAGCTACACACAGCCACAGGCTTACTCACTTTGCATTTAAACACACCTGAAAAATGATTCTGTTAGAGGATACATGGATAATTGTAACCCTGTGCAAACCCTCACTCCTGTGTCCACCAGTGTTT
This sequence comes from Phaethornis superciliosus, assembly GCA_023637945.1. Lineage (NCBI taxonomy): Eukaryota > Metazoa > Chordata > Aves > Apodiformes > Trochilidae > Phaethornis > Phaethornis superciliosus. The sequence goes on from JAJQWJ010000011.1 coordinate 4,397,066, forward strand.
CTATTAAAAGCCCCTCTCTAAATGGGCACAAGGAGAGTAAGGAAGAGCACAGGACTGGCATGCCTGGTAGAAAGCAGTGTCAGAAATCACCTGGCAGCACCCCAAGATTTCACTGTCATGGGAAGGCCAGTTGGGTCCAGTTGTATCAATTGAGCTGATAAGCTCTCAAGTGGAAATAAATGTATGGACCCATAAGAGGGCAGTAAGCACAGACACATTTTCTCCTATGGAGAAAACCCTCCCACAGTCAGGGTTATCTTGCACAGACCAACCCTTGGCCAGCTTTTTCTTTCTGGAAAAAAAAAAAAAATCTGAAAAATTCAAAGACATTACCTGGGATCATTTTTATTGCAGTGTTCACTTCACTCCATTCATGAACCTTGTCAAACTTCCAGTCCAGGATGAAGTTCCCATTGTCTGTCACCACGGGGCCCTGGGAATAAAACCCATTTGTCAGCACCATGAGCCCCTTGTCTAGTGAGCAGAGCCAGGGACTGTCACAGCCCCTCCTGGGGAACAGCTGTCCCCACTGCTAAAATTTGAGAGATTCATCATTCACATAAACCAAGGCAGCCCACAATAAGCCTGGAAGTAAAGTCATCACCCCAAGGCAACTGCTCATTCCTCATTCTCCTGTGATAATCATGCAGGAGCTGGGAAAAAACCAATATAATTTCATCATTGCAACAGGGAATCCTTTCCACAAGAGTAAAGTTACATTAGTGTCCTAAAAAGGCTGTTACAGGCAGTTGAAGGTGAAAAAAGACCCCTCCACCCCAGTGACGCTGCTGGATGCCATGGGGAATTTTTTGAGTTGAAAAATTGCTGGACCTCAGCTTCCCAGATGTGCCCAGCACCTTCTCAAATCCAACAGAAGGAGCAATTGGGTCCTTCCAATAGAGCAGAGAAGCCAGGGCTGTGGACAAGGGGTTTCAGCAGTGCTGAGCAAGGGGTGCAACTACAAGTGCCAGGAGGGACCAGCATCCTCCAAGGACATGGCTCATGCTGGAGCAGCTCTGATGGGCATTCTCCAAGCAAGGCCAGTCTCAAGTTCCCAGAGAACAACTGGTTTGCTCATCCCAGGCACCCAAAGTGACTGCATCCTCTTGGGATTAAAAAACAAGTATTGAGCCCTCAGATACTAACTCCAGTGTGACTGCAGAGAGCTTTCCTTTTCCCAGGAGATGTGGGCTGGCAAAGCCCCACTGCTCAAGTCGGGAAAGGACAGCAGCAGTGGTGACAAAGCAGCTTCAGTCTGAATTTAGTCTGTGTGGTACAGAGGAGCTTGGGACAGAGCATGAGCAGCCCCACAGCTTGAGACCCTCTTTGGCAGTGCTGACTGCCCTGCAGCCCCCCAAATCCTCACAGAACAGGTCAGACCCAGCCTGCTCAGGGCTGCTTATTGAGAAGACACAAGGCAGCATGAGCAGCCCACACATCTGAACACACAGCTCATTAACCAAAGCATAACGAGGAGGAATTGCACACGATGCCACTGGTGGGACTGCAAGCCCAGGTTTAATTAGTTGGAAGGCCAGCCCTCTGGTTCTCCACTTGCCCACGTTCAGGTGACACCTTTGGGGAAGCTGAGGGACACATACCGCTTTGCTGACAGCCATCCGCAGCTCCACGGCACCCCCAAAGTTTTTGGTCAGGGCTCTGGTGACAGGGACGTAAGCCATGGGGATGACCTCGATAGGAATTCCCTTCTTCCACTGCTCCCCAAGGCTCTTGGATTTTTTCCTGAGGACACAGTTCGAGGCAGGATTAGTGTCAGACACTGTACTCCTAACACCATTGACACAACTCCCTCATCGTATTCATTGAATCATAGAATGGTTTGGGTTGGAAAGGACCTGAAAGATCATCCACTTCCAACCCCTCTGCATGGGCAGGGACACCTCCCACTAGACCAGGTTGCTCAGGTTGCTCAAGGACACATCCAACCTGGCCTTGAGCACACAGTCTCTTGCAAACCCCTCAGGCATCAGGCCCTGGAGGGCACACTTCACCTGTGCACACACGTAGGAAGAATCCACTGAAAGCACAATGCTCTGATAAGCTCTGTTTCAACATGTTTTGGACAAGCAGGACACAAGTTTTCTTCTACAGCCTATACGTGCAACAGAGGAAATTTTATTCCATGCTGCCAATCCTTCTGCTCAAAGAGCAGAGCAGCCATTTCCCCACAAGCTCTGCTGACTCCTAAGCGGGTTTGCTGAGTTGAAAATTAAGAGAAAAATCTAAACTGTATTGCTGAAGTACTGGGAGTCAGGCTCAGTTCCACCTATTCCTGCTCCCCTGACCCACAGGGAGGACAATATTGGACTCATACAGGACTTATCTGCATCTTCCCACAGAACAGAGAGGTTATAATGAACAGTAATATTTTTACCTGTAATCAGCAATAACAATGAAGCATTTTGCATATCCTGCAACGATCTTCTCCTGTGTCAAGCAACCACTGCAAGGGGTGAAAAAGCAATACACAAATCAGGAAATGGATCCAGGCTGCCTGATGATCCATTCCTCTCCACCGTGTTCCTGACTTGGCCCTGCCATTGTCCCCCATCAGGGCTCTTTCCCCTGCCCCATCAATTTATCCTCCTTGTCCCTTGTACATACACTTGGTCAGAAGTCATCTCCTACTGCAGGTGCACACACAAACCTGCCCAGAATTCCCAACAGCCTCTCCAACCCACCCGAGACAAGCACAGCCTGAAAAGGATGCTCAGAGGCCACCCACACTGCACACAGACAGACAGCAAGGCTCACCCGCCACCTTTGATAAGGTTGAGGTCAGAGTCCACTTCATCTGCTCCATCGATGGCCACGTCAAGCTATAGAATGAGAAACTTGGTGTGGAAATCCCTCCTGTGAAGTGTTAAGAAGCTGCTCTTGACATGACTTGGGAAGGGTGTCAGGTCCTAAGCAGAAATGTCACTAGAGCTGGGACCTGACTGGCTGGACTGACTGGAGATGAGCATCTGATCAGCCACCCAAGGACACCAGCCCCAGCTAAACCACAGGCATGCAAGATTAAAAAAATAAAGCAGCAAAACCAACCGCTGGCCTGCAAGGCACATCATTTCAGCCTCCAGTGTTGTCAGCTAAAACCTGGCGGGCTCCTCAGGAAAAACTTGGTCCTAACACTTTGAGCAACGCCGAGCAAGGTCAGCGAGCCTCAGCTTGGAAAAGGTGCCAAACACCTGGAGGAAACACAGCTCGGATGCCTACATACCATCCAAAGGGACAAGCTCCAGGAGATGACCAAGGCTTAAAATGCTAGAAGAAGGTCAGGTGAGGTCTCACCTCCAACATTCCCACTCACCTCTGGATGTCGGTCCAAGTCACTTAGTGTTAAGCCATTCTGCAGGATCAGCTGACGGGCCTGCACACCAAGAAGACAGCAAACACCATTTACCAGCAGCAGGAAAGGAAAATGGACCCATGGTGTCATTCCCCTGGCTGTGGCAAGGATGGAGCCTCCCTAGGAGACTTCCACTGCTCCACATGAACGGGTGGAGAAGATGCAGCCATCCGCAGAAACAAGTGGCAAGGACAGAACGATGCTTCCAACTGGATTATTTTGAACAAGAAAACAAACCCACTGCAATTAAAATGCTGCTTCACAACTCCTAGGGCCATGGTCTCTCAGTACTAAAAAGCAGGAGGTCCCATCAGCTTCATGGAATGAGTTGTATCTAAGTATCAGAGCAACCATGGGATTTTTGAGACCTGTAGTGTTTCAGCTTGGATGTTATCTTCCCTCACACCTACCCAGCCCCTCTGATTTCCTTCAGCTGAAAAATGAGACCAAGAAAATGAAATATTTTCACCACAGCAATACAGGACTAACAATGAAAATATTTTCTATATTGGTAATTTTTTAAAAGTGAAAAAGGAAAGCACAACTCATGGAAAAAGTGGGAAAAGCTTCCCAAAACACAGGTTTAGTGGCTTGGATCTACTTTTACTGAAGTGGCCATGTATTTCCCTCTAGTGGCAGAAGAACACAGAGCACCCAGTTACCCTCCCTTTGGTCTGCTATTTTAAAACCCAAGTTCAAGCTTAAAGAGCCTTGAATTGTTTGTATTTTCTGGGTTACAAATCATCATCTGAGTGCGATTCCCTCCATGCACGGACTCTGCTTCAGCCTGAACTTCTTACTGTGCTGTAGCTATTCCAAGAGACCCCAGCATGATATCCTGGATCAACTGATTCCCCTGAGTTTTACCCCCTAACACTAACAAAATGAAGCTGTTACATGTATTGGTATCCCAGAAAGGCTAAAAGTAGTAGGCAGAGGGTACTCCTGGCAACGAGATATGACTCAAATCATTTATTGTCACATTTCATAGCATGCAAGTTTTAACACTCATAGACTGGAGTCTCTTGATCTGTGTCCCAAGGTCTCACAAAACAACCCAAATCAGTGAGTTTATTTTTTGTCACATGGTGTCCATGTAAAGAGATTTCAGAGGTCTGGGAATTAAAAGCATCAAAACCCACTGTGCCGCACATGCAGGCCAGATCCTGAAGAGGCTTAAGAGTCAGCAGTGTGGAAACAAGGTGGTTCTCCTCAGGCTCTCTGCTTGCAAGGTGATGGGAGCAGAGCAGCAGGAATCAGAAGCAGAGCTCCCACGATGGGGGGAGGAAACATTGGGAACTGTGGAGCAGTTGCCAGGAAGGGTCTCGCCCCAGGTGAGAAGAAGGAACAATGCAAAAGCCAAGGGACTGATACTTACCCTGGCTCTAGCTTTACTGATGGTGCTGGAATAACCCAACCTGACAACAGGGAAGGGAGGAGAATAAAAGCCCACTGAAAGCAATTCTTCCTGGCCAGTGATCTCAGGCAGCCATTTACACCTGTACATAGCGAAAATAAGATGCTGTTTTGCTGACCTGGGAAGGTTGCACTCAGAATTGGTTGGGGTCTAAGAGATGCAAAAGAAAGGAGGCAGCCCCGTGTCTGGAGGATTTCTTGCTTATGCAGGTGTAAGAACATTCTCTTCTCTTCAGCCTTTTTGTTTTAAAAGTAAGAAACTCTGTGGTGCTACATGAACTATCCCAACACATAAGGCAGGACAGGCTCCAGCTGATGTCCAACATGGAATTTTATCATTGTTTTCTGTAAGACTTAATAGCTCAACTGAAAGTTTTCCTACATTCAAATGGGAGGTGGTATCTCAGGATGGGGGTTGTTTCAAACAGAACAAAGACAGACCCACAACAGTCTCATTTATGCAAGAGAAGTATTGATAGAGGTTAAAAAATAAATAAATTTTTAAAATCTAGTTTTTACTGCTTGCCCTTTGCAGCACTTTGTATTATACTCTGGTTGGCCACTGGTTGTTTGCAGCAGCTGGGAAAAGAGAAAGCCCCATCATCCTACACTCACAGCTGAGCAACAGGGTGAGATGATGTTAAACTTTTAGGAGGTTTTAGGATTATTCAGGTCAGTTTCTATGCAACTCCAGCTCCAACCACGGTCAGCTCCCAGGATGCTCAGGACTTTATCCACGCAGGTCTTGTAAACCTTGAAGCTCAGACCCTGCAGAGCCCCTCTGGGCATCTTGCCTCACTGCTTGATTGGCCTCAAGGTGAAAAAGTTGTGTCAAAAATACAATCTCAAGGTCCACACTAGGACTGTGAGAAGGACACATGCTCAATCCCCAGACCAGAGCATTGCCAACCAGTCTCAAAAGCCCCACGTCTGGTCCCCATCCCTGTAGATTGGCAATGTCACCTCTCCCTGCCCGAAGGGCACAAGGTGACAGCTGCTCCTCTGAGCACATTCCCACCCCAAGGAAAAGCAGCAGAGAGACCAAAGCCAGTTGCCTGACAGCATGGAAGCAGCTCAGAAGCTTCTCCAGCAGCTCTTCATTTCACCACAAAGCCACATTCTCCCCTCTCCCTGCAAACTTCTCAAGAGTTTGCATTGAACTAATCCCTGCAAAAGCTGCACACAAAAGGAAAGATAAAGCTGATTTCTCTTCTGCAATTCCTTCTAAAGACCAGCTGATGCATTTAAAGTTTCTCTTGAAAACACATGAGTTTGCCATTACTGCTTGCAGTGTGATTTTTACAGCTCTCAGGGCTTGATACAGAATGAAAAGAGACCACGTGTCTCCAGCAAGTTTTGCACTGACTCTGGTTCACCACTGAACAGCCTTTTTCCACAAACAGGATCCAGAGCAAGCCACACACCAGCACTGACATAACCAGCATCACCACACTGGTTCATAACACACCTCCAAGACCTAAGGCATCCCAGCAGCTCAGGTCAGGGTAACACCAGCATCACTGGCTTCACGAGGTCCATCCACAGGCTGCATCATCACGACTGCTTTCACTGATGCTTTGGGTTAACTCACACCACCAGCCCAGAGAGTGGTGTGGTTGCCTCCTGAAGCCAAAGGGAAAATCCCCTGTGGGAACTTTTGGACTAGTAAAAACCAAAGGGGGAAAGCACTCACCTGAAAAGATGTAGGGATGCAGACAATTGTCAGGTTCTCCTGTTTAACACGCTCAGCTGTAGGCAAAGAAGCAGAAGCCTGGGTTGGTTTGTTGCAGAAGGAAATAAAACCACACCAACTTTCACTTTAAGAAATCTCAGTTCAGAACAGCCCCTTTGAATCACTGCAATTACTTGCTTGGCTTGCAAATAACTCACTCATGCTCAAAATGCAAACAGGTGCCACCCTGCCCAGGCTAAGGCTCAGTTCCTACAGTCAGGAATGTTTAAACACCCACCCTGGCTCAGCCCAAGACATCACAAGTCATTAACCTTTGAGTCTCCAGCAGCCGAGGAGCCTCGTCAGCAAATTGGCACCTGGGAAATTAGCCCCACTCCCCTCTCTCACTCCATTAGACAGGTTCAGCTGTGCTCCTTGTAAACAGAGAGCTCCAGCAGCTGTCTGAAAGGTTTTCTGGCTTGTTGCCTTGGGGACATCACATCCATTTATTAGAGAACATTAAAATATATGGCAGGGAAAGGACTAATAAAATACAGTATTCCATTAAATGGAAGGAAATATTTCCTCCCCCAGGTTAACCTCAAATGACTAAAATCTATTACTAAGATATCATTACAGACAAAATGTTATTTTAGTAATTACCATACCCAGGCATAAGCCAACAGCCTGAGACTCAGCAAAAGCTCTTACAAGCAGAGGGGCTCCATGCTTCAAGGTAATGCTGCTGCTGGAAGGACTGAGGATGCAATACATGAGGTTGGATGTTGTTACAACCCACACCCCAGCACTAGTCCATTCAGTGGACATGAAAAAAAATCAAATTTTGCAGCCTGCATCAGGTATTGCACTTTAAATACTCTAACCATGTATTTAGAGACACTGATTCTGCGTTAGAATTGGGAGTGGTTGCACTTCTGAGCCAAACCCAGAAAGCTGAACCACAGCTCTCAATCATCTCTCAGGGAAATAAGGTTTATTACACACACAGCATGAGGTGATGCCTGAAGTTGCACAAGGGGAGGCTTAGACTAGATGTTAGGGAGAATTTCTTTACTGAGAGAATAGTTGGGAGCTGGAATGGGCTCCCCAGAGAGGTGGTAGAACCACCATCCCTGGAAGTATTTAAAAACTGTAGATGAGGCACTTCAGGACATGGTCTAGAGGGCATGGTGATACAGATATTGGTAAGTATGTTTTATCTTATTGGGCAGGAATGTTGACAGTTGGACACGGTGATCTTGGAGGTCCTTTCCAACCATGATAATTCTGTGATTTTATTTTTTTTTCTGGGATTCTCTGGGTACTCAGGGGCAGGCACAGCACCACATCTGCTGTATCTCATTGAAGCAAAGCACTCGCTGTGCTCAAACCTCAGCCCCACTCTCCCACAGTGGGTTGGGGGACATCCAAGAAGGACCCTCCCCAAATGAAAGGGCTGATACTGCACTCAACCCACCACAGCACCCACCACTGCTCTGTTTTGCATCCAGGGAGAATGAAGCAGAAGGAGGCACAGCACCTCCACTGGCAGATCTGCCCTAGGGCTGAGCACCCTTTGAAGGAAACTTTAAACCTCTGTGCCCTCTGTAATGAAGCCTGAAGGGTAATTACCCTCATGTTCAGGTTACAAAATTGCATTTGCCTCACTGAAATATTTTGCTGAAGTTTTCTGATTCACACCTCCTGCAGGTTTGCACTGGGGGGGCAAGCAGACAAACCTAGCTGTAGGGTATACAAAAAAAAAGAAAGCCGTGGGATTTCATTCCTCATTTTCATTAAATCTCAGCAGGACCCTCAGTGTGAATAACACGGATGTGAGGGAGCAGCATCAGCTGCATACAAATGGGTTAAAGGAAGCAGAGCAGCTGCATGGCCCAAAGCCACAAAGCAAGTCAGGACTGAGCAGAGCTGGAAAGAAATGGTGGGGTTTAGCTCCAGTTTGTGGTGGGTGCCAGTAAAACCCTTTGCCAGGCTGTCTGGGGAGAACAGGTGGCAAATCATTACCTCCTCAGGACTGCATGCAATAAATTTGGAATCCAAGACCCAGTTTTAACCTTCAGCTTTGAGGAGGACACAGCAGTCAGTGAGCAGACCAGCCCCATCAGCTTCAAGTCAGTATCCAGACAACTTAGCCTGCTTTTCCAAGTAGTTGGGACAGCTGGACATGAGGACTTTCTGCAGTGGGGGGGGGGGGGACACACAAAGGGGAGCATCCTACCTAATCGATGCACAGCATGGACAATTGTAGAACCGCTTCCAATCCCAAGGACTTGATTGTTCTGCAGATCAAAGAGAGACAAGAGAGCTGTTACTGGGGACTCAGCACAAGGCCTTTTCTCCTTTTCCCAGTAGATTTGGCCTTACAAAGACATGCAAGAGAAGCCTTGCCCAGAGATGCATTCCCAACACACAATGTTTTAGCAGCCTGCAGGCAAGGAAGACACTGCACCAGTGGTGGCATGACCCCTGTAGGCAGCTAAGGGATTTTAAGCAACCTGCCCTCTCCCTGAAGGACAGGTGCTTGCTAAATACTCCCCTGGTCTGACTCTCAGGGTGTTCAATGCATGCTGGCTCTTGGTTGCTGGCACTCCATGCACCTGCCGGAAAGCTGGGAGCTTCAGACAATACCACAGTGGAAGAAGCTGAAACAACCTCAAGATAACATCTCCCACGGAAGCCACGCAGTAAAAGCATGGGTTTGCTGCCAAGAGTATGTCAGTAAACAGCACGGCTGCACCAGTGGCCAAAGCAAAGAGCACAGCAGCCAATCCTAAAGAGTAATAAAACCCACCCTCCAAAACTGAGTATTTAACTGCCTGTGTGAGAGCCCAGAGACACTTTGGAAAGATGGGTGAGCCTGGCAGTGTATGTTGAAGAAGATCACATTTTAACCACAGGCTCAGCCCTGGCATTTCTCTGCATATGGTCCAGTTTAAGAAGGATCACTACTGTTACATCAGGACACAATTCCAAAAGGTGCTGCAGGCTGAGGGTGGATGGGTGCAACTGTGGTTTTACTTCTGCAAGAGGATACACTGTGATGTCAATCCCAGTTTATTATCAGCTCAGTCTCCTAGCCATCCAGACCTACCTTCAGTGTCTTGCACGCTTCCAATTTTCAGCATATTTTGGATGGGCTCCAAAGCTTAAATTGACTTAAGGAGGCCCAAGATCACTACAGAGACCTCAGATGAGAAAGACTTCAAGCCAGCCAGAGATGCAGGCACAGAGCTGTTGTACATTATCCCTTGGACATTAGACAGTTCCCTTCTCCATGTGCAGCAAATGCAGAGTTCAGAAGTGGTGAAAAAGCCACACCTGAACCATCTGAAATCTGACTGTCATGAAAGCTTGTCTGGAAAGGTGGAGCTTAAGGCAGGTCACGCTCCTCTGGAATTATTTTCCTTGCTTCTGCAGGTTAAAAGCTTTAAAAAAACAAAAGTTCTCCAAAACCCAGCACACAACCAGAGGCTCAGCTTACAACCCAGCCCTTGGTAAACACCGTGACTCTGCAAAAGATGGGGAAGGCACCAGACCACAGCTGCAAGCCTGCAACATTGCCAGCAGAAACCCAATAGCTCCCGAGGTTTCTCAGCTCCACCTGCCCAGGAGGCAGAGGAAAGGGGCAAGCAAAGCTGCACAGAGGCCAGCAGGACATGGGCAGTACCTGTGTTCCCAAAAGACTTGTGCTGGCCTGGAATTAGGCAGTTTTTCTTCTCTTTGCCCCCATTTCTAGAGGGTGGGACAGCTTCCTGGAGCAGCTGGGTTCCCTGAAGGGATAGGCAAAGCCTCAGCATCAGCCACTCCACTGTAAGATATCACAAGGATCCTGCCCCATTGGTGGCAATAAACTTAAAGGCATTTATCAGTGAGTAGGAGTAAAACACCCTCCTTCAACTGGTGGCAAGACCTTGTGCTAAGTGGGTATCCCAGAAAAACAGTTTAAGTCAATTTAAACTGGTGCTGTCCCAGCTCCTGCCTCACCATGCTCCTAATTCTCCTTCCTCAGCTCCCACCACAGTTAGACCAGGGACAAAGCCAAGCAAAACCCATCCACTGTTTCAAACAGGGGCAGGGCAAGCATTGGCAAGAAGCAGAGCACAAGGTGAGGGTGCAAAGGGCAGGACCAGCTCACAGCCATGAGGAGCAACACCTCATGCAAAAAAAAAAACTTATGTTGCAGGCTGTTTACTAAAACCACAGCAAATAAAAGCAAGGCACTGAGCCACAGCACAGCTGAGGACACACAGATGGACTCCATGGCTGGAGTCTGCAGCAACCAAAGCTTTGTCCCTGCTAACCCAGGCACAGAGGAACGGGGCCCAACGTTGGAGATGCCGACCAGGCCATCCCCATCGAGTGGCTGTCAGCAGCACCACAAAGGTAAGTCCAACAAAAGTTTCCAAGACTAGGATTTACTTGGGCAAAGAGCAGGAGATAAACGCAGTGTGATTTTCAAAGTTTCCTCTTATTAATGCTCAGCCTTCTGAGGCAGTAGGACCTAGAGCTCTTGCCCATTTTTTAATTTCTAACAGAGACACTAGCGAGCCTGCTTTTGGAGCTGTTGTATAAATGCAAAGCCAGCTTTCCCCAAGCAGCTTAAGGCTCTAAAGCCCTGAGCCAGCCCTGCTCCTCTGAGCCATCACAGCAGAACATCCCACAGTTTCCAAGGTTGGTCATCTCTGTGTCTACTCCAGTAGTGAGGGACTCTGCTCCTACAGCTGCCTGGGGACAAGTGCTGTGGGTAAACACACCAATCTGGCTCGAATTAAAAAAGGAAAAACAAAACATAAAGAGAAAAGAAGTTCTTTCCTCCTAATCCTCCTACCCACAGGTTTTACATCTGCTGGAGGCAGCATGAAGAGCTGCTGTGCGGGCACAAGTAGCGTTGGGTGTCACAGGGGACACCAAGCAAGGAGCCCGATTAGCACCAGTACCAAGCCCCTGGTGCCACGGATTTATGGCACAGTTAAGCAGAAGAGGTTTAGTCAGTGTAACTGAACCCTGAAGTCAGTGCCATCTCCCATGTGCAAGGAAGGGAGTCTGCAGCTTTGCTTTCCGAGACTCCATTGCTCCCTCTGCTAACAGAGATAGCTCTAACCACTGAACACAAAGCTATCTGTTACAAACAGCAGCTAAGCCCTGACAATGCAAACTGAAGGGGAGACAGGCTTTCTCTGGCAGCTGAGACCACCTAACTCCTTGGTGGTGACTCTAACTTGCATCTCCACCACTGCTTCAAGCCAACTTCCATGGCAAGTACTGCACTATCACCCTATCTGCTTTCTATTTCACTTAATGAGCATGAACAGCCAGGCACTGAACTTTAATCAGCTGGGACATGGCCAGAAATGTGATGCGAAGTCTGCTTGACCATAAAGCAATGCAACAGCCAGCTAATTTCACTAGGAAAAGCCCAGAATTAAGAGTCACAGTTTAGCCCAAGAGCACACCCTGCTCATGATATCCCCAAGCAGCAGTGGTGCCTCAGCTCCACACCTTGTGACACGAGTTCTTCCTCCTACAATCCCTCCACATGCAATTTCAGGGCTTGCTTTGGGTAAGAAAGTTTTTTTATGCAACTGCCAGTCCATCCCCCATAGCTCCTCCACCCTAAGGACAATTTTTTGGGGGAGGAGGAGGTGTAGGTCTCAGATAGCTGTTCCCTATGTAGGCAGCTACGGTCTGCTTGGGGGAAGAAGCTGCAAAACAAGTGAAACATTTATGGGAAACCAGGGGAGCCACCAAAAACCAGACCTCAAGATGCCAACGCCGCAGAGGGGAACAGGGAGAAAAATGAAATGTTTTTCCCACCCCCCCCGACAGATAACTTCTACCTCCTTGGCAGCAACTCTTCAACTGTTTCATCACAGTGTTGCAAAAGGATTTGCACAGCAAACATTGCGATAACCCACCCCGTGACTTTAACCACTGATCTTCCAAGCATTCACAATCAGCCCGTCACAAACCTGAAGCAGCTCCAGTCCTATATGAGCTTCGGGGGGTTGATTTAAGGGTTGCTGCTGTTTCCCTCCCTCCAAAGGACAGGGCATCACCCCCTGCTTAGGGGCTATTGCTCCTTGCTTGGGTCCTCGGCCACAGGGTGCAGCAGCAGAGCACCCTGGCCATGGAGAAAGGCGCAGGACACGGTGTTAGCCTGAACTCCAACCACAGCCCAGCTGGCAGGAGGGTGAAAGTTTAGAGGTGTAAGATATTAGCCCAAACTCCGGTACACCGTGCTGAGCCGGGAAAGGCACGGAGCAGCCGCCTGGGAAGCAGGGACCGGCGAGGGAAAGGGGTTTTCTCTCTTCTCCCCAGGCTTAATGAGCACAAGTCCAAGACAAAGGAGGAAAAGGCTCAGCAGAACCCATTTGTGCATCCCCGGGCTCCCCTCCTTGCACTCCGGGACCGTCCGTGCTTTGTAGGGAGGGAGGGAGGGGTCCGTGCACCCCATTACCCATCCATGCACCCCAGAGGAGTCGGTGCAACCCTGAATCCGTCTGTGCATTGCGGGGCTCCGTGCACCCCAGGGCTGCTCCATGAAACCCCGGGGGTCACTTGGTGCATTTGGGGACTCCGTGAAGCCCGGGCACACTCCGTGCACTGGGAGGCTCCATGCATCCCACAGATGCTCCGTACAACACTGTGGACATTTGGGGGCTCCGTGCACCCCCCAAACACTCCGTGCACTGAGGGGGGACTCCATGCGCTCCGGGGACGCTCCGCGCATTCGGGGGCTCCGTGCACCCCTCAAAGCTGCTCCACGCACTCCGGCTCTCCCTACACCCCGTGGCCGAGGATCTCCCTGCACACCCCGCAACGGGGCTGGCTTCCAGGCCGCCTCACCTGGACGTGCTTGTCCACCGCCGCGCAGGCGGCCAGCCTCTTGGCCTCTTCTGCCATGGTTCCGCCCAGCCGCCCCCGGGCCAAGCTTCGCCTCCCCGCCGCCGGCCGAGCCCGGGCCCTCCCCGGTGGCCGGGCCAGGAGGGGCGTGCTGCGGAGAGCGCCCAGCCGGCCGGGGAGCCGCATCCCGCCCCGACCCGCCCCCGGGGGGCTCTCCCGCATGGGCTGGAGGCCTGGGCTGAGCCGACTCTCCCTTCCTCCTCCTCCTCCTGGGGCTCCTGCTGCTGTTTGCTGCTGCGGGAGGCTGGGACTTGTAGTGCTGGGAGCCGCGAACTACACCTCCCACAATGCACGGCCCAGCATGGGCTGCGCGTTGACCCCGGAGCGGAGTGTTTAGTGATGGATGGACGTGTAGATCATAGAATTATAGAATCATAGAATGGGCTGGGTTGGAAGGGACCTCAGAGATCATCAAGTCCAACCCTTGATCCACTACCCCTGTGGTTCCCAGCCCATGGCACTGAGTGCCACATCCAGGCTCTTTTTAAATATCTCCAGGGATGGAGAATCCACTACTTCCCTGGGCAGCCCATTCCAATGTCTGATCACCCTCTCCGTAAAGAAATTCTTTCTAATATCCAACCTAAACTTCCCCTGGCACAACTTAAGTCCATGCCCTCTTGTTTTGTTGAAAGTTGCCTGGGAAAAGAGCCCAACCCCCCCCTGGCTCCAGCCTCCTTTCAGGGAGTTGTAGAGAGCGATGAGGTCTCCCCTGAGCCTCCTCTTCTCCAGGCTGAACACCCCCAGCTCCCTCAGCCTCTCCTCACAGGACTTGTGCTGGATCCCTTCCCCAGCCTGGTTGCCCTCCTTTGGACCTGCTCCAGGACCTCAATCTCCTTCCTGACCTGAGGGGCCCAGAACTGGACACAGGACTCGAGCTGTGGCCTCACCAGGGCTGAGTACAGGGGCAGAATCCCTTCCCTGGACCTGCTTGACCACCACCACTGCAGTTACTAGACCATGGCACTGAGTGCCACATCCAGGCTCTTTTTAAATATCTCCAGGGACAGAGAATCCACTACTTCCCTGGGCAGTTTGCCAGGGTTGAGGCTTTGACAGAAAGTGCAAAGGAATGGGAAGTGTTCCCGATGGAAGGGCTGGGCAGGAAAGCCCCATCCCGGCAAGGCAGTGAGCTCAGGGGACTCGTAGAACTCTGCCTGGGAGTCTAGAAAGGCAAAGGAAGAGCCTGGCTTGGGCTTGCACTCAAACTCAGTAGCACGATCTTGCTCAGAAGTTTTTCAGGGTGGGGATGGCTGAAGGACTGGTGAGCCAAGGCCCATGCCAGCTGGGAGTGATGCTGGGTTGCAGGACTCACAGGTAGGAACTTGGACGTGACAACAAACCACACCGGTACCAACCTGCACTCACTCATCCTTAGCCCACCCTGTAAAAGGGTCCATATAAATCTGTGAGGGAGCAGAGAACTTTTTTTTTTTTCCCACCGTGTTTGTCTCCTCTATCCTGGGCAGGCGTCTGTTCATGAAAAACATCAGAGAGATAAACTTCCAGGTACCTCAGCATGAGCATTTTCCATCCTGGAAAAGGATTCCAGGATTTCCATTAAGCCCATATATAGGAATCTGTTTCACTACAATCCCACCAAGATGGATCAGAACTACAGGAATTTACCCCGTACAATTCCCACTGAGATCAGACTACAATGCATGGAGAACAACTTGTATTTTTTTTTTTTAATTCATTAAAAAAAAAAAACCAAAAACCAAACAACCCACTGTCGGGTTTTGATTGTTTGTTGTGGTTTTTTAATTCTGTGCATGACTGACTGGTTTTGTTGCCAACCTCAGTGATTTTGCTGTGATTTTTAAGGGCTAGAAACGTTTTCTTTTGTTTTCCCTGGGTTGGCAGACAGGTCTGAACAATAGGGTGGTGTTTCAACAAAGACTCCATTATCATTACCCAGGCTTATCTCAGCACAGGAGGGCCTCACCTTTCTGTACAGAGCAGGTGACTTGCTATTAAGAGCAGCACATGAATCCTGCACAATCATTTGGCATTTTCTGCTAGCTGGTAGTGATCTTTCCTGCCAGTCACGTATTTTGAAGTGTAAATACATAGGCTGACCTACGCTTCTGAAAGAATCAGACCTACAAAGTGTTCTTCCACAACATAATAAAGGTAAAACTGAAGGAGCAGCTGACTGGGTTTGGGGTTATTCAGTGTCCTAAATGTTTGACTGCTGCCTGGAATGAAAAACAGACATGGGGGTTGTACAGGGATTCAGGAAGCCCATCCTTACATGTGGGAATCTTACAAATCCTACCGGAGTGAGGAGTGTTAGTCCAGAAGTGAAGCAGGGGGCCAGCAGCCTGTTTGTGTCCTCACTGCAATGGCTGATGGCTTTGCCTTGAAATACCTTGCAGTATACCTGGCTGGAAGAAGGCAAAACATTTCTACTTGCAGATAACAGGGCTTTCTGACAGCAGTTTATGTGAATCTGCTGGTGAGTTAGTTCTGGTGAATGCAATAAAATCTTTTATTTATCATGTGCCCTGCCCATCCACAAAACCAGGGTGCTGGACATTTTAAAAATATAAGTTTCAGCAACAACCAGCTCTTTCTGCAAAAGGTTCAAAATCCTTTTGAACAAGCCTGTGTCTGTCCCATGTCAAACCTCCCTGGGTGCCAGCTCTCATCCTCTCTGCTTCAGTATAGAGGGAGTTGTTTGAACCTGCTTTGAACAGACATTTTGCTTGTCAAACAGGGTGGTAACTGTGAGGTGTTAACCCCAGCAACATACCACAGAGATGAGCAGATCAGGGGCCATCAGGCTGGCTGAATGGTTCTGGGCTCCAAACTCTGCATCAGAGGCTGAAATTACAGGTTAGGAAATTACATGGTGGCTGAGATAACAGCTTGGTGTTGACAGAAAGGGACGATTCTGTTCTTTACTCCCTTCACCCACCATCTACTCACAACCTGGGTACAGAGTTTAAGCTCTGGCATTTCCCTGACCCTGTGCTGATTTTTTTGCCATGCAGGAAAAAAAAACTAGAACAAACCAGTTTCTTCTTGCCAGGCAAGTGAGGCTGAACTGGCTCAGCCAAACTTGATATATAACATGTCACTGAAAGGGAGTTTTGTAACCAGCTTAAGCTGCTTTGGTGTAAGGCAGCACTGCCCCCAAAAAGGAGCATTCCCACCCTCTGCTCCATCACTTGCCAAGTTTTTCTGCTACTGCATGTGTTGGCAGAGAGCTATTCTTTTGTTTTTCTGAAAGGTAAAGCAACCAACAAAATCAAGGTCAGTTTTCCTTGACCTTTCCCAAGGAAAAGAAAACCAAAACAAAGACCAATGAAGATGAAACATCACCAACAGTTGGAGAAACCCAGTTGAAAGATGGCCATTTTTAAATCATCTTCATAGATAAACTCTCCTTCTGGTTGGCAGTGGCTTTCCAAGCCCATCATGTCCCAGCAATCACATTCTTGCTAATTTTTTATCCTGCAAACTCCAGCTCAAGTAGCATTTGTTCTGCATAGCACCTACATCACTGCTTGTCTCTGCTTTGATCCACTGGATGAACATTCCTCTCGTGAAAAGACATCATCAGGGTGCTGGTATACTGATTAAAATATCTGCAGCTTCTTGATGGTCCTGTGCTGGGAAAGTCAGGTTAGATGACACTAAGCTGGGAGGGAGTGTGGATCAGCTGGAAGGCAGGAGGGCTCTGCAGAGGGACCTGGACAGACTGGAGAGTTGGGCTGATTCCAATGGGATGAGGTTCAACACGGCCAAGTGCCGGGTCCTGCACTTTGGGCACAACAACCCCATGGGGAGCTCCAGGCTGGGCACAGAGTGGCTGAGAGCAGCCAGGCAGAGAGGGACCTGGGAGTCTGGATTGACAGGAAACTGAACAGGAGCCAGCAGTGTGCCCAGGTGGCCAAGAAGGCCAATGGCATCCTGGCCTGGATCAGGAACAGCGTGGCCAGCAGGTCCAGGGAAGGGATTCTGCCCCTGTACTCAGCCCTGGTGAGGCCACAGCTCGAGTCCTGTGTCCAGTTCTGGGCCCCTCAGTTCAGGAAGGAGATTGAGGTCCTGGAGCAGGTCCAAAGGAGGGCAACCAGGCTGGGGAAGGGATCCAGCACAAGTCCTGTGAGGAGAGGCTGAGGGAGCTGGGGGTGTTCAGCCTGGAGAAGAGGAGGCTCAGGGGAGACCTCATCGCTCTCTACAACTCCCTGAAAGGAGGCTGGAGCCAGGGGGGGGGTTGGGCTCTTTTCCCAGGCAACTTTCAACAAGACAAGAGGGCATGGACTTAAGTTGTGCCAGGGGAGGTTTAGGCTGGATATTAGGAAGAATTTCTTTACGGAGAGGGTGATCAGCCATTGGAATGGGCTGCCCAGGGAAGTAGTGGATTCTCCATCCCTGGAGATATTTCAAAAGAGCCTGGATGTGGCACTCAGTGCCATGGGCTGGGAACCACAGGGGGAGTGGATCAAGGGTTGGACTTGATGATCTCTGAGGTCCCTTCCAACCCAGCCCATTCTATGATTCTATGATTTGGCAGGGCACCACAGACAGCCCTTGGTACCGGCAGCCACAAGGGGGCATGTTGGGCTTTCTCTGCTGTGCCTTGCTGCTCGGAGAGCAAGTTCTTCAAGAAATTGAGGCAAATCTCTGTAAAACACCATCCCTGTTAACATCCATCCACCCTGCAAGAAGAGGCTTTGATTTCTACATAAATGGTTGGTCAGATTGGAAGTGACTGTCATATGATTGAAATAGATTTCTTATGTCACTCAGTGAAAACAGAATGGGGATGGTGAGTCATGCAGTGCAAAAAGCAGGAAGTTTGGGTTTGTTGGCACAAATTTTTATTATAGAGAGAAAATTACAGGGCTCTATTGCCACGTTTGTCTCAAGGGTTTGTGAATAACAATGGCCATGCTGTAGAGAAATGTTTCCAAAACAGAAAACCAAAACTTTTCACATGAGTTTTAATTCTTTCTGCCTCACTAGGAAGGAATTTAGGAGTCCAGAAGAAAATGTGTGAAAACGTGGAGCCCCCTAAAATAAAAGGCTGCAAATGGAAGTCATCTCATCTGGGACAGGGCGGTGGGAGGAAGTACAAGAAAATGAGGTAATACTGATGGGTGTGAGAGAGACACTTACACAAGGTTGTTATTGTTTTGCCTTAAACTTAATAAACCTTCCTGAACCAGTGCAAAGGGAGGAGTCTACTTATGAAGTGTTCCAATATCCTAAGATGTGCAGGGTACTGTGTGTGTCTCTGAACCTCTCGAGTAATTACGAGGACAAGAGATAAATTACTGCAAAAAGCATGGCACAGAACTAGCTTTTTCTGCACAGTCTATAAATATAATAGGCTTTCAAATTTAAATATATTAGAGTTACCCTTCAGCGTGACTGTTCAAAACATCACTATGCAAGAAAGATTAATTTATATGGGAACAGGTGCAGGGCACTGCTGGTGAGATAAATGGGGGAGCAGAGAGCCAAAAGTGTGAGGGAAAAATAAAAGCCTTGGCTTGGTTTGCCTGGCAAAACAGAGGAATTTGATTAGTCTTTATAAAGATGTCAATGGGTAGACACTCAAGAGCAGAGCTATCTAAATAAAGAACATATTAGCATAAGATCATGTGGGTGCAATTTAAAAAAAATGCCATTTAAGTGACTAAAAATGACACAAGCCATTTGGCACGTGGTACAAGGTAAACTCTTTCAGACTTTGTTATAATAAAGTTTAAAAAAAACCCTCCAAAACCCAATGGATTGCAGCTCAGTGGTTGTCTGGGGAGAAGTTTTCATGACCTGACTATGCATACATCTAGTGCTTTACAAGACACATATTTCCAACTCATTAGAAAATAAGAGTGCAAACAGGAAGAAAAACTTAGGTAGAAGTCTAAAAATAACAATTACCAGCACTTTTTTAAAAGAGTTCACTGGGTAATCAAAGAGCCACAATTTCAAAATCAAGAGAGAAAATACATCGGCAATTCCTGTTTTATTAGTAGACTAGGGAGATTGATTTTAAAAAAAAATAATAATAATAAAAAAAAAGCAAGGAAAAACAGGAAATTAAAAAAAGTGTTGGTATAAGTGAGAAGTTATGAGAAACAGAGTAGTTATTGGAAAGTGAATCACTTCAAAGGAAATCCATAGCTGGCAAAGCTAAATCCCAGAAAACCCTAGTAATGGTAAAGGCCCCATTCCTAGATGGACATGATTAAAATGTCAATAATGATCAAAAGTATTAATTGAACATTTATGATCTATGTTACTAAAAAAGCAGGAGGATAGCGGGTGGATTACTTAACAAGGATGTGATAAATTTCAGTCCATTAGTGACCACTGAAGCTCTTGTCTTCTGTGGCCCAATAGCTCTGAAAGAGCTGGCTGCAGGACCCCTCCTCTGTTGATGTTTACCTTTGGTAAACCTTGGGAAGTTCTAGAAAGCTCAAAAACTGCCAGGTTGGTATCTGTCTTCAGAGAGGGCACTTGTATGATATGTAATAAATGCAGATCTAAGAGCAGATGCTGGCTAAATACCAAAAACAGTTAGTATGTCAGGCAGGTTAAAGAATTAGTAATGCCAGTCAGAGATCTAAGAGAAATCTCATTTCATGCTTCAAGAAGACAACAAATAATTCAGTTTCCTCTGGAAGGTGTAATAGGTGTTTTAATGGATTTTTAGTCAGAACTGCACAGTCCTTTAATGAAAAATAAAGGGTCACAAAGAATCAGTTAAGCACATATCAAACACTAGCCACATAGATTTATTTTTTTTAGAACTGGTTATATATCATTACTAAGACTACTTCAAGTGGGATCCTTCCCAGATCATGTGTGCTACACTACACATGTACATAATCAATACTTTCATTAGTCATTTGGAAGTAAACATAAAATCACTCCTAATACAATTTGTGGATGACATCTGCTTCAGCAGGGTGGGTCCATCAGAATGACAAGGGCTGTTGTTTCAAAACATGGTAAAATAGGTCCAGATAAAGGGACTGCCTCACAGGACAGTCAAATGCAAAGCCATCAGAGAATGAAAAGCACCATGCTGTGTGTTAATGGCCTACAGTCAGCATTTGCTCCCATGCAAAGGGAAGGCACACCCAGAGCCTTCTGCACCCCTGGATACAGATGAGCACAGCACAGTAATCACCATATTCTGAAATGCAGTGCTGAAAAAAATTGCAGTGGGGAGGGAGGGACAGAAAATTAATTGAAGGGCTGAAGGAGATGCTTTACTAAGAGAATTAAAGACTTTGTAACTTCCTTGGCTTGTCACAAAGAGTCACAGAATCAGCAAGGCTGGAAAGGACCTCTGAGATCATGAAGTCCAACACTTGATCCACTACCACTGTCATTCCCAGACCATGGCACTGAGTGCCACATTCAGTCTCTTCTTGAAAAGCTCCAGGGATGGAGAATCCATCCCCTCCCTGGGCAGCCAATTCCAATGCGTGATCACCCTCTCTGTAAAGAATTTTTTCCTAATATGTAACCTAAACCTCCCCTGGCAGAGTTTAAGTCCTTGCCCTCTTGTCTTACTTGGGAGAAGAACCCGACTCCCCCCTGGCTCCAGCCTCCTTTCAGGGAGTTGTAGAGAGTGATGAGGTCTCCCCTGAGCCTCCTCCAGACTAAAGACACCAGAAGACACTGCTGTAATTTGATAAACTACATACCTACCTCCACAGGAATGAATGGTGACATAACAAAACTCAAGATGGAAGAACAAGTCATAGCATGATCCCTCACAGGGCCGTAGGTGCAGGAAACAGCAGCTTTGGTGATGGGAACCAAAGGAGCAGCCCCTCCTGATTCCCAGAGCAAAGGAGGGAAGGAGAACAGCTGGACAGGGGAGAGATGGCCCCTGAAGGATGCAGAGGTCTTACCTGCTTCACAGAACCACAAAATGTTAGGGGTTGGGAGGGACCGTGAGGGATCATCAAGTCCAACCCAGAGAAGCACCTAGGTCACACAGGAACATGTCCAGGCAGGATTTGAATGCCTCCAGAGAGGCAGACTACACAACCTTCCCAGGGAGCCTGTTCAGGATCCCATCACCTTCAAAGAGATGAAGTTTTCCTTACGTTTAACACAGAACCCCCTATGCTCCAGCTTGCACCTGTTACCCCTTATCTTTGGACCTGGCCCCATCCTCCTGTTTGAAAGAAGAGATCAGAATTTGTGAATACATGGAGGAACTATAAGTTGAATATACCACAGGTGGCTTCTGAGTCTACTCGGTCACCCCGTTGTGTCACGTACCCTCCGCACCTCAGCTGGAGCCAGTCCAGCCGGGGCTGCCATTAAGAGGGGAACAAGTTCCTGAGGCGAACGCTTGATCCTGCCATGCCCTTTCCTGAAGGCGCTTGGCTGGGGAAGGTGCCTGAAACCACAAACACGGCCACAAACACCTCAGGAGGTGGGTGAAGGAACAGATGGCTACAAACCCTTTGCCCCTGTACTCAGCCCTGGTGAGGCCACAGCTCGAGTCCTGGGTCCAGTTCTGGGCCCCTCAGTTCAGGAAGGAGATTGAGGTCCTGGAGCAGGTCCAAAGGAGGGCAACCAGGCTGGTGAAGGGATCCAGCACAAGTCCTGTGAGGAGAGGCTGAGGGAGCTGGGGGTGTTCAGCCTGGAGAAGAGGAGGCTCAGGGGAGACCTCATCACTCTCTACAACTCCCTGAAAGGAGGCTGGAGCCAGGAGGGGGTTGGGCTCTTCTCCCAGGCAACTTTCAACAAGACAAGAGGGCATGGACTTAAGTTGTGCCAGGGGAAGTTTAGGTTGGATATTAGGAAGAATTTCTTTACGGAGAGGGTGATCAGACATTGGAATGGGCTGCCCAGGGAAGTAGTGGATTCTCCGTCCCTGGAGATATTTAAAAAGAGCCTGGATGTGGCACTCAGTGCCATGGGCTGGGAACCACAGGGGAAGTGGATCAAGGGTTGGACTTGATGCTCTCTGAGGTCCCTTCCAACCCAGCCGATTCTGTGATTCTATGAAACACCCACCCCGCAGCCTCCACCGCTGAGCCGCAGCCTTCACTGCCCTTCCCGCCCGACGCCTCCACTCCGCCCCGCAGGGGACGCCTCACCCGTCCTGCCCTCTCCCCCCCCCCCCTTTCCCGCCGCCGAGTGGTGCGCGCCGCTGATCCCCGCCCTGAGGAACGGCCACGTCTCCAGCCCGGCGGAGAGAAGGGCGGAAAAGGGGCGGGGCCTCGCC
Source organism: Phaethornis superciliosus (assembly GCA_023637945.1). NCBI lineage: Eukaryota > Metazoa > Chordata > Aves > Apodiformes > Trochilidae > Phaethornis > Phaethornis superciliosus. The sequence goes on from JAJQWJ010000011.1 coordinate 4,419,668, forward strand.
TCTCATCCCTCCATTCAGCCAATCGCGAGGCAGGCCGGTGAATCATGCTCTTCCGATTGGTGGGAACGGCTGTGAGAGGGAGGGAAGAGAGCGGCGTGACTCCCATTGGCCCGGCGGCTCTGTTGACAAACACGGCTTCCTCCCGCCTAGCCCGGGCCAATCGGGAGGAAGCGGCGCTAAGAGTGACGTGGCGAAGAACCAATCGGATCTCTCCCCCGCTGCGGAGGGGAGGGCGGTGGCGCCAAGGGGCGGGGGCGTTCGGGTTGCCGGGACGTGGCGGGCGGGGCGGGGCGGGGAGGCTGCGGTGCGCGGCGGCGGCGGTGGTATCGGTATTGGCAGCAGCGTTCATGTCCTAACGGCGGGCGAGGCGGGGCCCCTCCATGCGGGGGCCGCGGTACCGCAGCGCTCTGGCCGCTTTTACCTTGTTGGTGCTGGTGGGGATAGCGGCGGGTGGCCCGGAGCCGCCTCCGGGAGATGCGGCGGCTCTGGAGGCCGCTTTCGGCTTGGGGGCGGCAGCTGCTCCCGCCGCTTTACCGGCCGGTTCCGCTGACGTGACGGTGGAGGATGATGAAGCCGGTGTGGCCCCCGCGGCTCCCGGTGAACAAGAAGCCGAGGAGAGCGGAGAGGCCCGGCCCGGGGGCAGGTGGGTGATGGGTGGGGGTGTGGGGTGGGTGTCTGGGGGGTACCGGCTGTCCGGGGGGGGTGTTTGGAGATGCTAAGGAGGATTTTAGGGGCGTTTAACCCGGTCGGTACCCGGGGTATGGGTGACTACAGCCGGGGGGAGATGGGCGGGATCCGAATTGGGTCCCCGGGGGTGCTGGGGACCGGCAGCTGAAGAAGAGGGGGTGCGGGAGTGGGTTGGGAGGGGATCTCCGCGGGGAATTGCACTTTTTTGGGGGTGTTCGGTAGTTGGTGATGCGGGAGAGTTGGGGTGCGGGTGGTTCTGAGAGGGAAGGAGGAGGAAGGAGGGTGCTGCGAGTTGGTGTCTGGGGTTAAAGGGCTGGGGACAGGCAGGGAAAAGTGTCTGAGGGTTTTGGGGGGAAGGGGTTGGGGTGCTGAGCCCCGTGGTGGGGCTGGAGGAGAGCTGGAAGGAGCAGTGCAGCCATGGAGAGGCATTGGCGGTAAGGAAAGGGCTTTTGGGGACCGCAGCATCGCGGTTGTTCGTAGGGAGAAAAAGCGGATTAATTACTGAAGAAATGAGCTGCCGGTTATTACGCTGTCTGACATCTGGCCCTTCTGCTTCCCCCGGTAATACCGAGTCCCCATCCCTGCCTGGGCATGGGGAGGGAAACCCAAAAACCTCGGGATCTGCGCTCCGAACTCTTCCCAGCACCCGCGACTTGTTCCGAGCATCCTCTCCCTTGCTGTCACCTCTCTTTCTCTTAAAGAAATCGCCGTTTCTTTTTGCTTAATTGCCTGTTAAACACAGCCACGGGTGGGGGCTTGGAGGGAGGTCGGACACCCAGGATAAATTGCTGAACAAGATGGAAAATAATATACCCCAAAAAATAATATACCCAAACCCCACATGTGTCAAAAAGCTCTGGCACAAGAAAGATTTTAATGAATGACTCAAGTGTGGAAATGTTCCTGAGCTGCTTGCAGTCTCTTTCTGAATTGGCTGAGAAAGATGAGGTGATAAAGCCACAGCCAGAGTTTAAAGGAAGAGGAGTATGGCTAAATGCCTGCTGTATTTGAGAGACTCTTCCAAAAATGGAAGGCCCAAAGCTTTTTGTTAGTATACCCAAGCATTCACTCAGAGCAAGAAACTGACTGATAACTTGGCATCCTGTTTTCTTTGAGGAAAATCTATTCACCTGTTAGCAACAGGATTATTTTTTGAGTACCAGGCCATCCAAATCCTGCTCAGTTTACCCCAATTCTGTGGTTTTCAGTTTTTACTAAGACCTTCAGTTATTTACTCTTGAAAATATGTTTTAAAAATAATGTTCTCTTTGACAGCTAGAATTAAATAAAATGCATGAAAGATGTTTGATTTAGTAATTTAAGCCTGCAATTAAATGTAGCTGTTCTCTAATTGATTAGTGCATAGGAATAGATTTGCTGTCACCAAGTAAAAATAGAATGGCTGCCTGGACATAATATTTGCCTGAATTTCTTTATTTTTTTCATATCTGGTTGTGACATCTCTGCTCACCTCAGCTGATTGTTTTTTCAGCAATAAATCTATTATAACCGGTCAGTATAATTTGAAAAAACAAACAACAAAACCCAGCCCCCCACTGTTTTGTTCTGTAGGCAAATGAATGTCGTCATCTTTGTTTTGAGGATTTTTTTAATTTCCTAGAAGGAAATGTGAGTGTTGGTGAATTACTCTGCTCTTGCCATACAAACATGCAGGTTTTGAAACTGGAATAGCTATTTAGACTTTAAGTTTGACATACAGCTGTATTTGCAATGTCCCAAAGAGCTTGTGAGGGTTGAGGGTATTATGGTTTGGGTTTTTTTGGGGTTTTTTTGTTTGTTTGTTTTGGTTGTTTTTTGTTTTGTTTTGTGGGGTTGGTTTGGTTGTTTTTTTACAAACTGAAACAGGAATAGTGGTAAATATTGTACCAAAGTGATAAGTTCTCCTTTTTCAACTTATTTGAATAAATACAAGTTTTTTCTCAGTTCAACTGTGTGGATAAGCTCAGTAAGTGTTCCTTCTCTCTCCTGTTTACATTTTTCCTTGCAGTCTTAGCTCTTTCCTTCTCTTTGTAGGTTAATCAGATACTTCCACTTCTATAAAATAGAACAGAGCTGTGCTCAGGCCACCTGATCTCAAAAAGTGAGCTGTGCTCATGGTGGGATTTAAAACAGTTTTAACACTCACAACTTGCCATTTGTCTGTGTGGAAGTTTACTGTAGATACTTTGCATAGTTTCAAGGGGGGAACATTACAACTTCAATAACAAGCTCCTTTCTGTGGGTGAAAAAAGGAAATGGTAAGAAAAGAGTTTCATTTAACCATAGAGGCTATATAGGTGGTTGGGGCAGGGGAAATACGTCCAGATGTGTTTTCATATTGACAAAGTGCAAATAAAATCTGACTTTATGGTATTAGCTTAGTGTCTGCCAGCTGCTGTGATTCCAGATGTCTCTGTATGCACTGTTACACTGGCCCCTTGCTTTAGTCCTTCTGCCAGCCATCTGTAAGGGCCCAGAAGGGATTTTCTCCTCCATCACTTGCTTCATACTGTGTTCTGGAGCAGCAGCTAGAGACAAGGTGAAGCAAATGAGTGTCTACAGCATTTATTTTTCAGGTGCCTTGTTGGTAGATCCTGGGATTTAAGTTACTGCTTAGTTTGGAGTAATTTCTGTCTTCTTTTTTTCCTTCCCCCCTCTGATCCAAGCTTGTTGGGTTTTTTCTCCTCTCTAATATGTTTGATGTAATACACTCCCTAGTATAATCCATAATTTACTTCCACCAAAGGTATTGCTCTTTCAGCAATTTGCAGGCTTGATGCTGGTTGTCTCTATCCTCCTCCCTTCCTTGGCATTTTATTTTGGACCTTAAGTTGGGTAATGTTTTGTGTGGGGTAGTACATAGAATTGAAGTCTACTTTGGCAGTGTTTAAAAGCATCTGTGTTGTTTGAAGCTGGCTTCTTTGGTCAAGGTAGTCCTTAAGTTTTACCCCAGCCAGAGGGTGGTGTTGAGAAAGCCAGTGATAAGGTAACATTTTGCTGACAATAATAGAGTTTATCAGAATTAAATGATACAAAAGCAAAGCCAGGAAATCCTTTTTCTTGCAACTTATGATTAGGTGTCCCAGAGATACATCCAGAATGTTTCAGTTTAATGGAATAGAATTGCTGGTGCAGTCCTAACCTCTTCACCCAACAAAGTCTTTCAAAGAGATGGCTAAAAAGATGGCTCCTTATTCCTGAATTGTGGCCATATTCTAGTGTTGGTAAGGATTCAGTGTAAGAATTGAACATAATACACTACACTAAACTTAGGATAGCACTGTAGGGTGACAAAAAGCAAATGGCCTGCCTGATTTTAAGCTCCAAAATGGTTTCTTGAAGTAGTTGCCTGAATTGTTTTTATCAGAATATGTTAATCTACTGCTGCATCAGACTAACTGAAGGATGAGAGGATCTCTTGTCACCACCTCATACTCTCAGTACATAAAGCTGAAGCAGTGGTATCTCACAGAGAAAGGGGAAAGCTTGAGGAAAGGAAAATATAGTGAGAAAATATAACACTATCAAGGGCCTAGGGTGTGGGTAGACAGATTGCAGATCTTAATACTTGTTATCAAGTGACAGGATTTTAATTCCCTGCAGTTGGGTAGAACAGGTATTAAGATTTTTAATTTATAGGAATATAAAGTAGCAAAGGATTTTATTACAAGAGTAAAGATTATTAGCGTGTGGGGTTTTTTTGACATGCAGGAACTATATGCTCTTTGAAGTGCCTTCCACACAAACTATTCTATGATTTTATTATTGTTAAAGAAACATGATGTTCAAGATCATCATCTTTTCAGTTCAAGATGAGTAATTTGGTAAAAAGACAGGGATAAACTAATGCTTTTCTTGTACTTAGTTCCAGTTCTGAAGGTAGCCACATGCAGGATTTAGGTGTAGCTGAGCAGGTCCTGTTCTTGTGTCTCCTAAAAGTGATTTCTCAGTGGGTGGAGTTGGTGAAACAAAGCCCATGATAATAGATGGTGAGCAAGGGGGCTAATAAAGAGCCTCCTTGTATGCTTTTGGTACAAATGTTCCCTCTGAAGGTGTAATGTTTTCTTCTCCTCCAGTTCCTAGTGAGGTAAACTTAAAACTTTCGTGGGGTTGCACCACAGTTTGGGTGACTGGAGGCCAGGGTGCAGGCACAGATTGCAGAGCTGCTGTCTTGGGTTGTGGTGGTGAGGTCTGATAAATGAAAACTCTTGGGGAAGGTTGAGGCTTGTGTCTGATGGAGAAAGGTAAAATACAGAGGCTTAAAACATTTGTTACTTGAGGGACAAGTGAAGTGGGAAAAATTAGATAAGGGAAGACAATGGGAGTAGATGGGAAGGAAACATTTAGTGGTATGATTTTTCAGATTTTTCTTCTCTACAGTGTTACTGTGAAACTTTCCTCTGTTCTAGCTACACTTCTACCTTTTTTCATAACCTAGTTGCCAGCTGGATCAACATAAAATTTAAATAAACCCACTTGAAATAATATATTTATGCAGTCGTAGAGGACTTCAGATAAATTGTTTTACCAGAAAGCAAAGAGATTCTGTGAAATGTGTGCCCAAGGCCTCTGTGTGAGCATGTGTTTACAGTGCTTGAAATTAGTCTCCTGCAGTCCAGTTTATCATTAACCTGGTCTTGGTTTCTGTGCAGTTGGAATAATGATAAGTACTCAGCTTATAAAATCTTGTGTATTCTACTGTTCAAATATTTGCACAATTGGTACTTTTCTAACAGTTTCACAACCCTTTGGAGGAATGTGGTGCTTGGCCACCTTCAGAAGTAGAAGATGCTGTGTTATTTTTGGTACAAGTTAAAGACTGGAAATTTTCTGTTTATGAACAAGACAGTGTTGTAGGGCACTATAAAATAATCATTTGGGTTACTTTTACATGGAAAAATATAGTAGTTTATGTGATCTTTGTTATAGGTGACGTAATAAGCCACTGTCCTTGAACATGTTTTATTTTTTGTTTTAGTTCTCTCACTCTAAAGAGAATTTAGAGCCTCTATCATTTCCTTTCTAAACATCAGCCTACTACACTGGGAACTTTGGGCCAGGCTTTAGTTCTACAGAATAATTTAGTGTTCCTTATTGTTTAAAGTAATGGTTCATATACTGTCTGGGTGTGTATTGCCTCCTCCCTGCCTTTTCACCCCCACTCAAAAACAGTTAATCCACCCATCAGGTTTATTTGCACAGTTCCTTATTCTCATTGAACCCAATGTCTATAAAGGTCTTTCTGGGTCACTGGCTCCAGGCACCCTCAGTGCAAGCAGCCTGTAAAGTGATCAAGCTCTACTTCCACAGCCTGTCAGCCTGCTGCAAGCCAAATCTGCCAACACATCCCAGCTTTTTCAGGTCAGAATGAAACAATCTTCAAGGGAAAAAAAGGTTTTTTCTCTCTGATGTGTTTTCTCTCTGATGTGGTGTTTAGTTTTTTCATTTGTTTGGTTTGGCTTGGGTTGGGCTTTTTTCTAGCTTTTTAAATTGTTATTATTTTAATGCTTGAATTCTAGCCCAGTCAAAAATGTGTGTTTTTACTTGACTGCTGTGTAAGCAACAAGATTTACTAAAATTGATGAGCTTCACCTGCATTTCCCAGGTATCCCTGGAGAGAGAGGCTACTTCAAACCTGAGCTGCAGAGAGCACTTTGTGTGCTTTGTTGTCTGCAGGCATTGGTTTCTTCCAGAGCTGTTGAAAAGTTAGTTATGACTTAGTATTTCTTACCTCCCAATTTATTGGTTTAGTTGTTTCAGGTTTTGGTTGTTTGGAAAGGACATACTAAAGATCAGTGTGGGAAGGGACTGGAGAAAATAGGACCTATACTGTTCACATAAATATCTCAGAAGTTGATCTCATTCAGTGTTGTAGTGGTAATACCTGCATGTAGGAGCAGCAAATCAGTTATCTTCTCCTGAAACTGAACTCTAAAAGTGCCTTAATAGCCTGTAAATTAGTTTGACATCCACCCTGAGGCTTCAACTTTTCCCCTGTCTCTCACTGCTCTCTGTAGAGCTACCAAGTTCAGCTGCAGTTCTGCAGAATATATAGACTTGACTTCAAAGTTGGACCTGGACTGTTTGAAATACAGAAAACAGCCCACAGATAAATTCCATAGTTCTGTACTTCTGACTGAATGCTTCCAACTTGCAGATCTCTAGTAATTATCAGCACCTTGGATGGACGAATTGCTGCACTGGATCCAGAAAACAGTGGGAGGAAGCAGTGGGATCTGGATGTGGGATCAGGTTCTCTTGTGTCGTCCAGTCTCAGTAAACCAGAGGTAAGGTTGAATCTCTTTGCTGATTAAATCTTTAAAAACAGAATTATCTGTAATAAAGCGAATGGCACTTCCTTCATGCTTGAGAGACGTTAAATAATGCAGTGAACTTAGTAGAAAAGTTTGATAGCTGTTCTCAGACTTTTTTTTGGAATGATTACATCATGTTGCCATTTCAAAGTGGAGTGTGTCAGCATTTTAGTCCTGTGGTTGAAGTGATAACCAGCAAACTAGGTGCTGTAACTGAGTTTTGGGGATTGTATGCAGTTGGTGATAGAAAACGTTATTTGTAGTTTGAAGCAAATAAAAGGATCATCTGCTTTGTATTAGTAAAGTATGTTTTGGCAAGTTCTGACCTTCCTTTTTATTTTTTTTTTCCCCCTCAAGAAAAGCAAAAGTTCTTGTGACTTCATAAACAAACAAAGGATTGTTGGTTTTTTTCACTAGATAAGCAGACTGCCTATGAAATAGAATGTCTTAGCAAGGAAATAGAGTGATAGAGGTCACCCTGAAGTATGGAGTAGTAAAGGGTTGCATCAGTTCTTGCTGATGAACTGTAAGAAGGAAATATAAAGAGTTAAATTACTTGTTTGGTGCTATTTGCACCATCAGTTCCAATAAATACAGGCTGGAATATTTTTTCCCCCTGCACTGCAGAAGTGAGATCTGCAAGTCATTCTCTCCTAGAATTAGGAGGAATAAATTACACCAACTCTGAGGTAGTTTGTGGTGATGTTCTTCACTGTCATGGATGGTTGGATTTGATGACCAGTCCTATATTGTGCTTTTTTTGCATGGTGCTCACTGGAGAACTGAAGTTGAATTTTGGGATGTTCAGACTATATGAGTGTGTTGTTTGTGGTTCTTTGTTGGCATCTGGTTTATGTGACCTCTGTTTTGAGAGAAAGAAGTCAGAGAAAAAATTTGGTCTGTTGCTGTGGTTAATGTAAGTATGAGGGCTAGTAAAAAGTTTCTCAGATTGCAAAAGTAAAGTGTATGTTAACTCGTGTTGCTTTGTTTCTGAGAGAATTTTATTTACGGATGCAACTTGTTGAGTCTTGTTCGGATATATTTGTGTTTAGGGTGTATTTCTGTGCTTAAAAACACTGGAAACAAACAACTTCCTTAAAATGTTGTAGAGCAGAATTTAAAACATTACAGAAACTGTAAAGAGGAAGGTGCCAGTTATGAGCTATGGTCCTTAAACCTTTTCAATGTTAGATACTTAAAATGATGTTCTCTTATCTGTTGTGTTTGTTGCAGCAAATAGTTTCTAATGACCACTGTGAAAATAGAACAACCTGTTATAAAACACATTTGAAATATGTCCATAATTATGTCCATTAATTTCTCAGTACAAATTAAGACATGACCCCACCATTTTAAAGTTTTCAAGAATGCAAACATTTGGTACTATAGAAGTGTTTTTTGCAAATGTAGCATCCCTTGCAGGACTGGTCTGTTCAGAGTTTTGGTATTTTTGCAATATGTTGTGACTGTAGAAACTGCAGGTTGTTGCTTAGACAAGAGAAATTGTATCTATCCATGCAATATTGTGGCTGCAAGTTAGTAGATTGTAGGAATCATAAAAATAAACTTTTACTGAGTGTTTGTTATGCATAGAGGAAGTTTTCAGATGAGCTTTCAAATAGTTTCATTTCTACAACTCCAGCTAAAGACACTGATGGATTTTGGCAGTTAAGATACAGAGCCTACGAGAGAACTAATTTTGGAAGTAAAGCCTCATTCTGGCCTTTTATAAGCTGTTGAAGGTTATGAATATGGGCATTTTTAGACTTGCTGTCATGTAAACAAATGCTGTTTAAGATAAGACAGCTTAACAAGAAACAAGTGATGAATTATCCAAATAAGCTACACTTAAACATTTAAATATTCCTTTTAAATATTTAAATGTTTAATCTGCTGTCAGTATCAAATGAAAGACTTCACACAGTGAATTCAGACAATGCCTGAGTAAATAGTTTGCAAGAAATGGCAGATTATGAACTCTTTTTGTTAAACTTGCAGTTTTAAAAATCTCTGTTATTTCAGAGTGAGGAAAGTGTTGCTGTGTCTTAATTGTTTTGATGAGGTGGGTTTTTTTTTTTAAGTATCTTAGATGAGAGTGAAGTGAACTGTAGTTCCAAGTCCTGATGCAAAAGCATTAATTTAGATTCCAAGTGCCTTTAAGAGAAGACATTACATCTTCAAACTTTCAGTGTTTTAATAGAAGAGTAGTTACTTCCTTTGCCTAACTGTAAAATGTCAGCTCAGTTGTCTGGAGCTCGTGTGTTAATTAGGAAAGTGAGGTAGTAAAATTTCAAATGTTCCAGCAGCTCTGTCAAACACTTCAGATCTTGAAACTATTGCTTAAGACACTGACAAGTGAGACGTTCATCATGTGTCATGTGAACAGATCCATTAGAATGGAAAGGCTGCTGAACTACTGAGTGTGTGTCTGGGTAACTAAAATGGTAAAATTCATTCCTTGCCTCAAAGCTCCCAGTGTAAACAGTCATGGTCAGGATGCTGGTGCTGAAAAGTATGACTGCATTTCAGACTGTGCATAAGAATTTAAAGCCTTTGTTAACCTATCCATTGTGTTAAAATGAAAAGCACTTCTCTCTAAAAGCTGTATTTTTACAGCTACAAGATTTGCCAGCACATAAAGATTCCTTGCTGAAGTTCAGGGTAAAGTCACCGAATCTCAGCTTTTCTAAAAGGGAGCTTGCTTTTGATTAGACTTTAATTTGCTCTTTATAATTTAGCACTGTAATGAATACATCATCTGCAATTAGACAGAAGAGAATACTTTTGGGAGAATCTGCCTGTTAAAAAAAAAAAAAAAAAAAAAAAGATGCATAATAGCAGTGAGAATAGAGAACTGCCTCTCGAGCAGTGGAAATGGTTCACAGCACACCATGATGAGGCTGTTGTCCTTCACCAACAAGGGTGATACATTCTCTTACCTGGATAGCTTTGTGGTAAATTACTCAATGGGCTTCTGTCTCTTTTATGAGGATCTATTATATCAGAAAAATAAAGTGTGGACTTGCTGGTATATTAACATGACCAGCCAGTAGTAGGACCGGGGCAAGGGGAGTCTGGAGAAGAGATGGAAAAAAGCTGACTGTGGGGTGAACAAGTGGTAGAGCCACTCCTGTGAAAATGGTGGTAACTGATGTTTGATGAGAAAGAGGAAAAATAAGTGGGATCCTTGATACTGATGATGGGAGAGGAGCAGCTTAAAAATACATTTGTGCCTGAGATGTTGATTTTCTTTGCATTGTCAGGAAGACTCCAGGGAGTTCAGCCTGACAGAGCATCTCCAGCCATAGCATCAGTGTGCCCAATAAAAGTAACTGCATTGGCTCATGATTTGGCTGTTACAGACTAATCCTTAAGTAAGCACCTTAATTCCTTATTTGAGAGGCAGGGGATCACAGGACAAAATACGTTTCAGTCCACAAGGCTGACATTTATAGCAGTCATTAGTAAACATGCCACTGTATCCTGGAAAGATGAAATAATTGGGTTGTATCCTGTCACAAAGTCTGTCAACATCCTTCTCGCTCTAAAGGCTTTTGGAAGCTGGGAATTGCTTTCCCTATGTATTATATTATATTATATTATATTATATTATATTATATTATATTATTTTATATTCTTGTCTTTTTTTCCTTGTGGTAGCTGCATGAAATAAACTTTTCTACAAACTTGGACAGTTCTCTGTAATTTCTTGTGGAATAAAGAAAAAAAAAAGTAATGGGTTTGTGGAATAGCTTCGTATTATACTTTTTTCCCTCCAGAGGAATGTGGAAATTCAAAGAAGTTTTACACTGAAGTCAGCTGAAAACTAATTGCATGGTAGGCAAAGTGAACCCATCGCTATCTTTATCAGATTGTTGCTTTTTTTGCTCTTTGGGCAGAACAGACTTATGCTTAGAGCAATGAGCAGGGAAAGGTTTTTGAGTTATCTAAAGCTCCACTAGTGACAAGATTTAATGTACACTATAAATATGTCTTTTCTATTTTTTTCCCTCATCCCCTTTATCAGCATCACGAACAATTTCAAGGTTTTGGTGCTTTAATTCCCAGAAAGAAATATTCTGCTGTGAAGCATCCAGACACCTAGCATCCTTTTTAAGCTACTGCTTGTCTGTACTTTCTCTGCCCATTGAATAAGACAAACTCGAGCTGTTTCCAGTCAGGCCAGAGAGGAGAGCCAAAAGCTGTCCAGGGTTTGGGGAAATGTGAAGAAATTCAGCAACTGTCATCTGTGAGTCTCCTACACTCTGGGGCAGAAGAAATGCAAAACCCGCACTGCAGCCAGACAGAGCAACACAAGAGGTCAGAACACCTTCTGAGGGCTTAGATTGTGATTTCTGGATTCTTTCATGTGTGTTCCCAGAGGTTAGGGTAGGGTAAATAATTTAACCACGTCTTTGGAAGAGAAATCTTGTGGCATCAGTATTTGGAAAGTCACACCCACCACTTATGGCACCCCTGCACCAGCACTTTATTAGCCTGAATAAAAATGAGGTTTTTGTTTTGTCCTAGGCTTTTTACTTTAGTTATTTTTCAGTTAAGTCAGTGCCTGTAAATATCATCCAACTAATAACTGAGATATGTTTGGTTTGGGCATGGGTAGGGGATACTTAAGACTGTCAGTCAGTTGTTTGAGTACTTTCATTAAAAGATTATTGTAGCAGCTGTTGAACACAGTGCTGATTGTTATGAATTTCTGTTACACCTGTATAAATCTGTCCTGATTCTGCTAACAGTCAACAAAACAAAGGAAATTAGTTTCAAACTACACAAACATTCTGGGAAAATGGCTTTTTGGATTCTGCTTAAAAGTGAATGGCTCTGTCTAGCTCACTGGTGCTAATCTTAGCTTTTGCTGTATTTGTGCATCTTAAAGCATCTAGCATGGGATGCTTCAACAGCCAAAGCAATCTGTCCTGCTTAGCACTGGGAAGAATCTTTGTGCATCAAACAGGCTGTTTGGAGGAGCAAATGCTGTGCTGTAGTGTATGACTTCCCATATACAGAGAATAAGAAGTTGATTCTCTTACGCTTTTAACTGCGTGCAAAACTTTCTGAGGCAAAGTTTTACTGAAGGAAGGGAAGAAGAAATATTCTTTTCCATTTCTATTGAAGCTGTAAAATTAATTTCTAGCTGTAGTATGTTGAGACCACATGTAAAGCCTCTCAAATTGCCTGTTGAAGCAGGCAGAGTGTAAATGGAGGGACTGTTTATTGAGGTCAGTAATCTAGGGAAAAACTGTTTTCTTGCAGGTTAGGTGGTATAATTTTAGTTGTCTGGAAGAGCATTCTAACAGAGTTCCCTTAGTCCTGTAGCTGATCCTTATTTTTGAGACAGATGTAGGACCACCAGCTGCTTTGATAGCATTCCTGTAGAGGAAGACTGGGCATTATCCATTATATAAGTTTTCTGTAACAGAAGTAAAATTAAAATGTACTAAACAAAGTACAACATGTGAGGATTGATAACTACAGTTTTGTTGTATATGACCAGATTAAACCTGAGAATACTGTATAGCAAGAGATCCTGTGACAGGTTATCAGTTGCCATCTCAATTCTTCTGCAGAGGAAGAAAATGTGATCCTGTGCTGCCTATGGGCAGAGAGAGAGAGAGAGATTAGTGTCTTAAATGGTCCTGGAAAAGCTCATAATGAATTAGAAGTGAGTGTCCAGAATTGTACTTCAAAGGAAGATAAATTCTAATGGCAATTGAGGCAGAGAAGGCTTATTAAGGCTATCAAAGAGAGTGGAGTCTGTGTTTTGCAAGAAGAGAATAGATGTGACTGCTCTTTAACTACATAGATGTATTATGATTATTGATGGCACAACCAGTTATTTTCATTTCTGTTGCTAGAAATGTGCAGTGTGTGGCTTTAAAGAGGTGACTGTCTTGGAAGCTTGCTGGAGAAACTTGTGGATTTCAGAGTATAGATCTTGCTGCTTTCCTGGTGAAACAAAAAACCTGTTTTTTATAATTCTCCTGAAAACAAACTTCTGATTGTGCTCAGTGGACAAAAAAACAATTGGCAAAAGACTGTGTTTTAAAATACTTGAGTAGCTAGAAGTCATGCTTTTCTAGGAAATACAACCAAACTTTTTAGGGTGATTTGGTAAAACTGTGGAGAAGAGGAATTGCTGCTGGACACCTGAGCTGAGTTAGTGGTATGATGCAGAACCATGATTTTTGTTGGGGTGACAAGTAGGGTTGTTGCTTAGACAAGTGGTCTTCTGTATTTATCAGTATTGCATGTGTTCAAAGGCACTCATCCTAGTTCAATATCTTTTTCAATTAAAAACCCAAAAGACACAGCTCTGTGTCTTTCTTGCTGCCACTTGGGATGTAGTTAGCACTGATAGAGGTCTGATAAAGTGCTGACACATACCCTCTAACTCATACTGTGAGGGTGTTTGTAGGGATGACAACTTCTGTTAGGAGACGTGTGGGAAGCTACAGAACAAAATCTTACAGCTTGTTATGATATCAGAGCTCTCAACCTCAGTCCTCACAAGTGATGCTCTGCCTTGAGCAAAGACAGAAGATTTCTCAGAGTCACTTTGGGCTCATATTTATCACCAATTTTCATCTGTCATGCTTCCACACCTGGTTGAGATGCATTGCTACAGATCCTAGAAAGGATGTTTACCATCAGCTTGCTGTCTCTAGGCTGTCTCTGTTGTTTAGTTATCTTTCTAGCAGCTTGTAATTTAATTACATATGGTACACTGCATACTTTGAATTGCCTGTTAAGCAGTTCTAGTGTTTACAGATATTAAAATGGACCAACTCTAGCAATCCCTAGACAAATACCTGTTTCAGCATAGGCAATGGATAACTTAGATACTTGGAGCTCAGCTATCCAAAAGACAACACAGATTTACTCTGCCCTAAAGCCTTTTTGAACTTTCAGCTTGTATCTTTATCTGTAAAAGAGTGCCTGTTTCAAGAGCAGTTGGTTTAGCAAATCATTCCTCCAGTAGCACTGCATCTGACATCTCATTTCCTCATTTCTTCTGGACTTTGTCCTCCATACCCAGGTAACTATTAATCTTTCTGTCAGAGTCACAGCATGCTTCATGCACTTTACTTCCTTCTCATCTGTGAAAAGGAGGCTGTGACTTTGCCTCTTGTGTTTTGTTCTGTTTCCTGTATTAAGCTCTCCTTTCCCATAGGAGTTGCTTTGTGACTTAATTTTTCAAGACACACAGACTCTGTGTCCTTACATACAAAAGCACCCTGACCAGGCAGGGCCATGGGAAGAACCACACAAGGACCAACAGATACCAGGATAAATCTTGTCCCCCCCAAAGTGACTTGGGGTTGTGCCCATTCTCCTGGTTGCAGAAGAGAAGCATTTTGTTTAGGTCCCAGGTAGGGCTGTAGGAGCCCAGGTAGTCTGCAAGAGAGCTTTTAGGGGGATGGAGATAGAGTTAAAGCATGATCTTAAACTATCCTGGTACTGAAAGAATACCAATTTTGAATTGGGTCTATTTTTGTAGGGACAAGGTTTGGGGTAATTGTACTTTTATTCACCAATCTTCTCCCTTATGTGCCATTAGCTCAGTGATGGGCTCAGTAACAGCAGCTCCAGTTTGTCTCAGAAACGACTGCTTTTAAAGTTCCAGAAGACTGTTGCAGCCTCTTCTTATTAATAAAACTTACCACATTAAAGAGGGGGATGGAATAATGATAAAATAAAGTCTTTCTTAAAGCATGGTGAGTTGTTGGTTTTGTTGTTTTTTTTTTTATTATTAAGAAGAACAGTTTTTAAAAGTCTGTTACCATGGCAGCAGAGCAGGCTGGCATCTCTGTAGTCAAAATCCCAAGTCTTGTTTGACTGTGGTTAAAGTAACAGTGGTATTTTAATTTGCTAGTCTTTGGAAGAAGAGTGTTTGATTGCAGAGCACACAGTATTGGGGACCTGACCTCTTTTGTAACTGGGGCAGTCTGGTTAACACAGTGCAGTTCCTCCTGTTGTCTTGCATGGCTGCTCAAGGGAGAGCAGAAACCAGAGTAGGACTGATTGTTTTCATGGCAAACTCCACCAGAACAAGATGCTGACCCCTGGACATCTCGCCCTGCTGGGAGGGAGAGTATAGTTCTCAAACTACTATGCTGCTGTCATCTGTTGCTTTTTACACTGTAAAAGACAGGTTTGTCAAGATCCTGATAGCTTACACCTAATCAGATTTTAAG
Source organism: Phaethornis superciliosus (assembly GCA_023637945.1). Lineage (NCBI taxonomy): Eukaryota > Metazoa > Chordata > Aves > Apodiformes > Trochilidae > Phaethornis > Phaethornis superciliosus. The sequence continues at coordinate 4,434,882 of JAJQWJ010000011.1, forward strand.
GTTTGAAGGAACACCAACAGGGATACCAACTTTAGTCCTATAACAAAGTTGTTGGATGGATGTTGCAGGTGTTGCACTGGAGAAGTGAAAAAAAAAAAAAAGGAGTTCCCAAGTGAGTTCTGTAGTACCCCATCCATCATCCACAGAACACAGCGCTGTGAAAAGTTACATTTATGACTTGGCCCAGTCTTTCCTTAAGAATGAACAATTAAAGAGCAACTGCCAGTTCACGGAGTGTGTGTGGTGGTGGAAGGAGAAGACAGACCACAACAAGGTGAGAACTATTTCCATGGTTTCTCTGATGTGCTGCTCTGACACAGGCTGGCTCTTGCCTCTTTGGAGGAGGAAGGCCCCATAAACCTATCTCCATAATCTGCTCCATAAAATACTGATTCATCAGATGTCCAAGTGTGTCCTTTCTCATGGCCCTGATCTAGAAGACAGTCTGGGCATGTTAGCAGAAGCAGGAGGTAGTGAGGAACAGGTATGCACTTTGTAAACAAGTGTAGTGCCAAGACCAGAAGTCATGGGATTTGCAAGGAGGAAAGTTTTTCTAGACAAAACAAGCACCTGTTTCTTGGTATTTCCTGCTTCAGCTTCCTCTTGCCCTTGAACACGTCTCAGAAGGTCTTTTTACTGATGTAAATCAGAGTCCCCTTTGCAGTCAATTTTCTTTTTCCTAGGCTGGTTAAGCAGCACTGTATGCTCTGAAGAATACTTTGCTCTTTTACCAGTGCTTTAGGCAGTGGAATAGCTAAACTCAACAGCCTTTGGTTTTTTTGCTAGTGCCTTGGTCTTTGCTTTCTTCTTGAGGCAGTGGTGATGTTGTGGGCCTTGCAGAAAGTTTGAAGAAAAATATCTACTTAAACTCTATTTGGCTCCTTCGTCCCAGTGGACTCCTGTTTGATGCAAGTTTGCCTGTTAGTGTGTTGTTATCCTTGTAGTACTGAAGGGAAAACAGATGAATCAACATCCTGAAATCCACGGTGAAGAGGTGAAATTATCTCTTATATTGGAAAGAATTCATAAACCAGTGCATCTGGCAGATACTTCTCTGTGTGCATCAAAAGGGCACACCATAAATCAATTCCAGACCTGAACTAGAGACATCTCAGGACCTTGCCCTGTGTGTGTATGTGTATTTAGCTCACCTGAAAAATCTGTAAATGTTTATAATAGGGATACCTGTATTACTGCATGCCTGTACATAAAATAAAATAAATAAATGGAGCATATAATGATTGCTTTATTTTTCCCAGATCTGTCTGGGCAGAGTTTTGTTTCCACCCTTTAGAGTGAAGCTGCCATATGTGGCTTTTAAAATGTTGCCTACATTAATTTTAAAGGGGCTTAAAAGACAGTTCTCACTGAGAAGTAGCTTTCTTAAGAACATTCTTGATGTTGGCTTTGGTCCTGTTTGTTACAGTGATCCTATGGTAGAGATAATCACAGAGGAAAAAAAATTGGTACTCCTAGCATTTAAGCCCATATAGGCTAGTGTTAGTTAATTAGTTGCTGGAATGAAGCTGTTGGTTTATAGTAAAACTAAGGTTTGAAACCCACAAGCTGAAGTGTTAGAAAAACAAGAAAAATGTTCTAAGGAAAATATTTTACCTGTGTGTAATTGTTTCCTTGAAGTTATTGGGAAGTCCAGCCCATCTGAAAATTATTATATTGACTGTTTTGGCACCAGACTGATCTCAGATGTGCCTGTACATGAGCAAGCTTGATTTTTCCTTCATATGATAGAGTGCTAGGTATGGGAAATGAGTGTCACACTTTAACATCTTGTAGAAGCTTTCATAGTTCAGCATGTTTTGATCTCTTTGTACATTGTTTTTGTTTTGGTTTGTGTTTTTTGTTTTTATTTTTCATTTATTCTTTTCTCTCTTCACCACTATAAATCAGCAGCTTTCTTGCACCCATCAGCCTGACATGGAACCTCACGTGCTGTGCCCTCCTTTCCAGTAAAGAGTCTAGACAGCAAATTCCCTGGTAGCATATGCCATTTCGGATCGTTATGCCTTTTTGCTTTTTTGTGAAGGCTTTTTAGAAACTGCATTACCTCACCCATCAGCCTGGAGATTGAGCAGCCAGAGCTGCTGATAGGGCTGCAGCTCCCTGCTCTGAACCAATGGAGAACTTCAGCTTCAAACTCTTTAATGAGCAAAAGAGCAGCATCTCATTTAGGGCTGGATAGTTCATGTGGGTTTGGTTGTTGTGGTTGGTTTTTTTTGTTGTTGTTGTTGCTATTGTTGTCCTTTTTTATTTTTTTTAAGTGTTACTTCTGAAAGACAAACCACTTAACAATTATATTGCTGACCAGTGAAGCTGAACAAATAGCTATTTACATTGACAGATCAGAGGAATGTGTAAGTGCATCGTGGTAACCTACATTTTCTGTGCCAAGAGATTTGCAGCTGACTGCCTGGGTGACTCACTCCTTGGATTAGGAGATGAGGTAATGCTATGGAGATACAGGCTGATGTCATTCCTTTACCTGAGCTGCATGCCGATGCTGGCTGCTAGCACTTTCAAGGAAAGTCCCTTTGCTGCTGCTGGTGTACTAGAGAATGAGCTGCATAACTGGGAGAGGAGTTGTTATTATTCCTGTCCTTCTAAAGCCTCTGGCTAAACTGCTTTTTTTTTAAAAAAAAAATATGTCAGCACAAGTGCCCACAAATGCGCTTTGTTATCTGTGTGTGCCTGCAAGTGTGCATGTGTGGATACCTGCCCTGTTCTTCAAATAAAGCTGTTTTAGTAAAAGTGAGCCTCGGTGGCAATTACTTGCTGTCTCTTGTCAGCACCTTGTCACATAATCCCATTTATAGATAGATTCACCTTAAAAGAAGGTGATGTGTCCCCCCCCACCTCCTCTGTTCTGTCTCTCTTGTGAAATACCACACCTGTAGTAGGTAGTAGCTGAGATGCCGAGCTTGCACTTACTCACGGTCAGTTTAACCCCATCTGCTTGTACTCTGGCATTGTCCTTAGTGTAATTGCTCTTTCTTCTGCCTGTGCTCCCTCTCCTGATGTGTCCACCCAGCACCAGTTGTGCTTTTTCTCAGCCTTTCTTTCCCAATGTCACGCAGGACGTGCTGCTCCCATAGATGCCCTCAAGGCTGGGAGCAGAGGCAGGTGGTCAGCAGAGCTGACCCGTCCCCGTCCCCTCTGTCCTCTGCAGCTTATGGGTTCTGAGGTTTTAACAAATGAGCAGGCAGAGCCCTGCTGTCAGGGAATGTTTGAAGCCATACAAGCCATGACCTGATTTGACCCACACCTTGGGAGTACACAAGTAGGAGTTGCTGAGTGAGCTTCCTTTGTGTTGGAGATTTGGATGCATGTTTCCCAGAAAGGGCCAACATTTTGCCTGTTGTTTGTTGGTGGAAAATTTCCTACTGAGCCCAGGAGCAAGAGCTGAAGGTGTCACAAGTGTCACACTGTCCCCAGAACCAACTGAGAATCACTTGCTCAGCAGTGACTCCTGGGCAGTTTTCATCACTGCCTCCTCACTTCACAGCCTGATAGGATGATCTGCAACCCTTGGAGCATGCAGTGTTACAAATCCATGGCTTCCAGCACATGTATCTGTAAGTCTGGGCTTGCAAGTGACTACTTAGTTGTTGCTGGTGCACTCTACTTTAATCATGGTGTATGAATTCACAGAATGTTTAAGTTGGAAGAGACCTCCAAGATCATCCAGTCCAACCTTTGACTAACACCATAATCAACTACTAAACCATGTCCTTAAGGACCAGGTCCAAATGACTTTTAAAGGCCTCCAGGGATGGTGATTCCACCACTGTCCTGGGCAGGCCATTGAATTCACCAGACTGGGCAGTGGAATTTCTTCAGAATCTGACTTGGAAGTCATTCTGTGGCTATGTTTGCTGGGCTTGGGCTCTATGTGCTGAAACAGTGGTACAGGAGCTGGTTTGGCTTTTCTGTGTTTGGAAAGCTGCGTCTAAAAAGAACTGCTGTTTGTTCTTATTAATATGTGCAATATATCATATTGCTGGAGGTGAGCGCGGGCCTCCAAACTACTTGCAGGTATCAGGACCACATGCAGGAAGAAACCTTACAGAGGATTTATTAATGCAAAGTAACAGCTGCACAGGTTGAAAGTTGTCATCAAAAATTATTGTGCATTTCTGAAAGAATAGATTGCAACAACATTTTATATTACTCTTCTGAGTTGAAAGTTTTAACAGGATGCTCCAGCAAGATTACAGCTGCAACTTTGACACTGACTTTTAAAATTTATTTATTTATATTTTTTAAAGGTATTTTCCTAAATCTGCATGCCTTTGTTTCTCAAGATCACCGGGCTTCTCTTCAGTAAGAATATTTATGTAAACCTTGTTTGTTTGCTTTATTTTTCCACCAATCAGGTGATTTATACAAATGACCCCTCTCTACACAATTTTTTGCTAAGCATATGTATAAAGATAAACGTGTGTGTATTTTTCTTCCCAAATGGCAATCCATAATGCAACATCTTTTGTGCATCAAATATCTCCTGTGTTTGTCTCTTCCAGGATATTTGGCCTTTTTTGCCATAAGCTAAACATCTGTGAGAGAAAGAACATACCTTATTTTGCTGTGCGAAGAAGTTTGCAGCTACTCTCGGGGGTTTATTTTTATCATCTCTTTAATTACACATTGTGCTCCTGAGGGGAGTTTTTGTTTTAATTGTCAGGCATTGTGAGGCTTTTGAAATCTAAAAAGCATTGGTGTTGGATCCTTTAGGGATCTTAAATAGTCACCAGCTTTGTTGGGTAATCCACCTGAATTTTCTCTTTGAATGAGGTGTGTCAGACAGTGTAAGAAGAGATGCTAATTGTGACCTGCACACATGTACAAGATCTGCCTTTTCCTCCCTGTTGAGGTGAATCCCAATTTTGCTTAATGCTGTTTGCTCATCTGTGACCCAGTTAGAGAAACAGAAAGTTTCATGTTGGAGAGAATTTTATAATACAGAAGACACGTGGATCTTCACTGCGATTCCAGAAATAATAACTAGAAACATGGATTTTTTGTCTGGATTGGAAATACACATATGTGCCTTGGAATCTGAGCAGGAATATTTTGTTTGACTAATATACACGTACCAGAAGTAGTCCTTAAATCCTAACGTGCAGAGTCTCTGATTTTAATATAATTATGGTTGTAGGATACTGCCCAAATGGACACAGGTTCTGAAAAAGCATTAAAATCTTCTGTGTTAATCCACATCCTCAAAAGCTAAGATTATGTGGATTACAGTTTCTCAGTGTTCTTGATGGACGGAGCCACTGTGGCTCCACAGTATTAGTTATGGTCTATCATGCTGATAATGAGTTTCTTAATAAGTCCCTTAGTACTCATTGACAATGACTCATGCTTCCGAACTAGGATCTCCTTGAAAATCTCAGTGTAATGGATGAAACCCTGTATCCTGGTGAACATTTTTTTTCTTTTGACTTGAGTGTTTAAGAAAATAACAGCCAAGTTTTAAAGGAGCAGTATACTTAAGCAGGAGAAATTCTGGGGAAGTGAAGTTAGATTATCTGTCTGGAAAGACAAAGGTGAAATGTGAGCTCTAAATCCCAGTGGTAATTGCTCTCTCTCTGCTTTACAGGAAGATAGATATTATGGGGTATTCATTAGCAATAAAAGAGTTCACATACAGCCTCAGCTTTTCTTTTAAAACTGAATTGAGTCTCCTGATGTAGAGAGAATGATTGATTCAGTGTGTAGAAGTAAACTAGGTCTGGAAAAAAAAAATAAGTAGAACTTTATGTAGAGTGCCACTACCTTGAAAGAAACACAAATAATCCATGAAACTTGTACTTTTACCAGTGACTGTCTCTTCAAGAACGCATCTCCCTGGATCATCTTTTCTACAGAATACAGATTCATGACCTGCATGAGCTTTAAAATGATTTGCTTAAAGTGGGAGAAGTGTACACACACTGAACTGTTTAACAGTACAGTACAGATTTTATTTGAGTGCCTGAGTTCTGTTTTCAGTGTAACTTTGAAAAGTCAGACTCTGGAATACAAAACTATAAAACACAATGCTGGAATAAAATGCAGTGAGCTTGCTTATATAGCATTTCTGTTTCCAGTTGTGGTCTGTATGTTTTGATAAAACTATTGGTAAAAGGTAGCTAACCTTCAGTTGCATTATTTTAGGTGTTCGGAAACAAGATGATAATCCCATCTTTGGATGGGGACCTTTTCCAGTGGGATCGGGATCGGGAGAGCATGGAAGCAGTTCCTTTCACAGTTGAATCCCTGCTCGAGTCGTCCTACAAGTTTGGCGAGGATGTTGTCTTAGTTGGGGGAAAGTCTTTGACAACCTATGGGCTGAGCTCATACTCAGGGAAGGTAAGAGCCTGAAAAGTTGCCTTGTGTAGACATTTCCAGCAAATAGGTTGCTCTCATGTTCTGAACTGCAGCACAGCTGAAGTATAGAATCATAGAATCGTAGGAAAGTTAAGATATGAAGGGACCTTTAGAAGTCATCTAGACCAACCCCCTGCAATGAGCAGGGACATCCTCAGTTAGATACAACTGAACAATACAGAAAAGCAGAATCTGAGCTCCTGAGCCAGAACAAGGAAAGGGATAGGGGATTTGTGACCACTGGTGAGTGGGGGGAAAAAAGAGGACTGATCCCTTCTACTGAGCTGAGAGAGTTCTGAAGGAAACTTTGCTGTTCAGCTTACTGCATATTAAAGTAGGCTGTAGGTGACATTTTTTCACAACAGAATTCAGATTTTTCATAACTCATGGGTGATAACTGGTTGAAAACAAGAAAAACATTCAATATATGCAAAAGTTTAAGACTTGTATGTGCTGTCAATGAGTTTACTGTCTCAAAAAAGTTCTTACATATTAAACTCCTATGCAATAGGTTAAAAACTTCTTGCTACATGATTACTTCAGAAAGTATATTGGCCGAAATACATTGGTTAAAAGTTGTATATTTTGTGAAAGCACTGAGGATATAACAGATGTTAATGAAATAGTTTTTATTTTCTTGTTGATAGCAGAGAGCTTTGTGCACCAACAGACTGCTCTTCCTACAGTCTTCAGGATGTGGAAATTCTGCTTTCTGCTTTGATTCCTGGCTTATACTTCTAGTAGCAAAGGTCTCTCATAGAGGAAATAGTAGCTGACTTCTTGTTAAGAGTTTGGGCAGTCTGGTTTTTTTGTCAGTATGTTGTCAATTCAGACTTGCTGAAAGTGTGTTCCACTCCCCTTTCAAAATTGCCCATATAATTCAAATTCTATTTGAGACTGCAACTGTTACAAAGTCTGTGTGACTGGGAGAGTCAATAAGATGATCTTTACCCTTTAATAGTTGATAAGGCAAAGAGGGAAGGCTCAGTAGTACTGCATTTGAAGGTAATAGAGTTATGTTGAAACAAATATGACAGGAAAAGAGAATTATGCTGTGAATCTTATAGGAATGTTCTTTCACAAAAATAGTGGGAAAAGAAAAAGCTCGGATTTCTTTCTGTTAGAAGTAGAAATAAATGCAAAGTATAGTCCAGTGATAGACAAGATAGCCCTAACTGTAGACTTCTAGAATCTTTTGAAAATTCTACTTCTGAAAAGCCCTTATCTCTTAAACCAGGCTATTCAACACCCCTCAAGTTGAGCATCTATTGTCACAGAGCTCCAAATCGCCTGCGAGCCAGAAATGTGTATTATAAGGGTTATCTTTGAATATTGCTGTTGATTATAGTTGCTTGTTTCAGCACTTGGAAGCATGTGTGATCCTCTTGCTTTGTCCCTCAGGTGAAGTACATCTGCTCAGCCGTGGGCTGTCGCCGGTGGGATGATGATGAAACAGAACAGGAAGAGACACTCCTGCTACACAGAACCCAGAAAACTGTCCGTGCTGTTGGACCACGCAGTGGCAATGAAAAGTGAGTGTTCAGAATTCATAGAATCATAGAATTGGCTGGGTTGGAAGGGACCTCAGAGATCAGCAAGTCCAACCCTTGATCCACTACCGCTGTGGTTCCCAGCCCATGGCACTGAGTGCCACATCCAGGCTCTTTTTAAATATCTCCAGGGACGGAGAATCCACTACTTCCCTGGGCAGCCCATTCCAATGTCTGATCACCCTCTCCATAAAGAAATTCTTTCTAATATCCAACCTAAACTTCCCCTGGCACAACTTAAGTCCATGCCCTCTTGTTTTGTTGAAAGTTGCCTGGGAAAAGAGATCAACCCCCACTGGCTTCAGCCTCCTTTCAGGGAGTTGTAGAGAGTGAATTGTTCAGAAACAAGCAGACAACCACAAGTTCTTAATATGTAATGTTTTAAGGATTTGACCTTTTACTTTCATTAGGCTAGGAATTACTGCACAAGGGAGTTTAGATTGTTAACTGAAGGAATACAGCAGATTTTTGGCTTGGATCTAACCCCTTTGCTCTTCAGTGCTTCTGCAAAATAGCTTGAACTCCAGTTTTATAGATGATTAGCCAGAAATGTGCACATATTTGTTTCCTCTAAATCAAATGAAAATTACTTTCCTTGTTCTTGCATACCTCAAAAGAGCTTGCCACTGCTCTACTGCACAAGGCAAATGTCATTAATGTTTGTTCCAAATATTGATTTCTGTATGAAAGGAGACAGTTTAAAAGTTGTCTTCTGACCTACTGACTCACTTTTAAGGTCTTTACCTACTCATGGTAATGGCTGCTGGTTTTTTATACCTGATGTCTTTAGCTTTCATTTTAATTTGAAGACTCTGAGATATGTCAATTTTATTTCATAAAAGTCCCATTCTTAATTCTGCTTTGTTAATTTGATAATGTAGATGGTCTATTCTTTAAAAGCTGTAGAAACTGATTCTGTCTGTGACTTCCCTAATGCTGTCACATTGAAGTTTTAATACAGCAAGATTTCTATAATAATACCGACCTATATTCTACTAAAAAAAACCCTACAATCCACTTCATAAAATACACTTTTAAAACACTGGTTGTCATACATAATACAGTAACTGCCCAACACTTCATTGGAGAGAGTCATTCCCTGTTCCCTTGCTCCCTCTTCTGTTTGCAGTAGGATTTGACAGGCTGTGCATCTGTAATTTATCAGAGAGAACCTGATTAGAACTCAAATAGATTAGCAGATCAGATGCCTGAGAGAGAATCTTGGGTTCCATGGCTCTTGGCGGGGAGATGTGGCTCCTAAAAATATGCTTTTTCCTTTGCACATTTCTTTCAAAGACATAGTATGACATCTTTTGTTCCATAATCCTCCTGTTTTTGTCATCAGAAGCACATGTGACACTGAATGGCTGCTGTGGAGTTTATAGCATAGGTTTGGGGTTTAAATCTGGAGAAAGAAAATCTTCTAATAAATCAGTTGAATATATAAAATATGCCAAACTTTTACCATAGGGGTCTAAATTCTTTAAGGAGAGTTTTGGCTCTTGTTGGTTGCCAGACAAATCCTAAGAAACCTTGGGTACCTAAACATACTGTTTGAAAAATACTTTTCCCCTTCTTGCTGTTCAAAACACAAACTTGCCATCCTGTCCCATTACATCATTGGACTATATCATGGAAAAAAAGACAATAATTCTTTCTGAAAATAATTACCAGCTTCTGCCCTAATCTCCTGGCTTACAAAAATTAAGAAGCTCTCCAAATACTAAACCTTTAATGCCATTGGCCCTACTTCACTGACTGTTCCCACAACTCACTCATCCTGTTGGGCAAGATTTCTTGGTTTGTTTAGTTTGTATTCTGGATTGGCACTCCCCCTCCTGATACAGTTGTGTTCATCTGACAATCTGAGAATTAACTGAAAAAACAGGCCAAATATAGGCAATTCAATTTCAGAATCTTCTGGACAAAGGATGTGAGACCTCCTTGGAATGTATAAATTGTTTCTAGAAAGTTTTCTCTGTTTCCTTAAGGTGGAATTTCAGTGTTGGGCACTTCGAGCTACGCTATGTCCCGGAGATTGAAACAAGAGCAGGATATATTGAGAGTAATTTAAAATCAAGTATGAACAAAGAGGAAACAAAAATTATTTCTGATGTGGATGAGCAGGAAGCTATGATGAAAGATACAGTGATAAAAGTGTCAGTAGCTGACTGGAAAGTGATGGCTTTTAACAGACGAGGACATCTGGAGTGGGAATACCAGGTAGGGAAAAAAGACAGTATTACATGTTATGAAAATAGAAATTTTGCAGCATCACAGATCCTGTCTTTCCTCTTGGGTTTCAGGTGCTGTCTTTGTAAAGAAGCCTGTATCTGCTTGTAGTATTTTAACTGATTTTGAGCTTCTACATCTGTTACAAAAACTAAACCAAGGAGCTTAAACATATTGTTTAGCATTATTCTTATATAACATCTAGTTAATATATCAGCCGTTTTCCAGTTAACACTGTCTTTTTCAGTTTTGCACTCCAATTGCTTCTGCATGGCTCATTAAGGATGGCAAAGTAATTCCAATCAGTCTGTTTGATGACACAAGTTACACAGCGAATAACGAAGTATTGGAAGATGAAGATCTCGTTGAAGCTGCCAGAGGGGCCACAGAATCCAGCGTGTATTTGGGTGAGACATCACCTGTAGCATTTTCTGTAGCAGATGTTATTCTTTTCTCAGTTGAGATTGTAGTAAAACAGATCTTTCTGTACTTGTAGATGATATCTAAGAGGAACTGTCACATATCCAGTCTGATACTCTGCGTAATAAAGGCTGTAAAATTTCACAGTGCTTTATGAAGCTCCAAGACTGAGGATACTGACGTTATGAATCCCAGAAAGGCATCTTGACTTTAAATTAAGGACTTTCAAAAAGTAGAGATGTGTTCTCATCTCTTTCTAGCTGGCTCTGGTCATCTTTCCTTTTGTTCTAAGTCAAGAGTTCTATGTACCCATCTTAGAAATTCTGAAAATTACAGGACTACAGTGTACCTTTAGCTACAGTAGAATTAATATCTTTAGACCAAACAGTGATAATTAAAAGACTGTTTTTTAATGTTTTTATCCTCTTTCAAAACCCAGGCATTCCAAAACCATAAATCTTTTCCTTTTTGGTTCTGAAATGTTCACTGCTTTTTAGTTTCAGTACATTGCAGATGACTGAACATCATGAAAGTTTTAAAGATAAGTTTATAGTAACAAGGCAGTCTTAGTGCTTAGTAAGCAATAAGCAGTATCTTCCTCCAGCTTGCTATTTTGTCACATTCATCTTTTTCCTCTACACTGGCTACAATAATTTACCATGAAGAAACTTAGTCATGTATAGTCTTAACTAAAATTTTCATCCAGCCATCAGAATTCATCTGATGTGGTTTGTGACAATTGAAATAGAGTGGCCCCAGGTCCTTCTTCATCTTCACTGGCTGGCTGTCTCTGGGAGCTTTGATTTTGTAAGAATGCTTGCCTTAGCCTTTTTTCTATATCTTTACACATTGTAGCTTTCCTCTTAGTGGTTACACAGATGAAAAATAACACTATGAAGAAGCCAGCTTGTTCCAACCTTCCTGGTAATGTCTGTTGAGGAGTAAATTGCACCAGCGTTAAGAAGAATAGGAAGTTTGAAAGAAGTCTTACCTATGCAAAGCCCAGGCTACTTCATAGTTCTTTAAAAGTGCTGGCAATTTTCTGTAGCAGCAGCTCTCCAACAGTGAAAATGATATGTCCTGATCTCTTGCTTTTCTAAAAGAAAGGGAAAATGCTACTTTAATTTATCCATCCTGGCAATCAGTGTCAGAATCCCAGAGTCTTAGAATATAAAAAAGTCTTTTCGGAAATGTTTTTAACCATATTTTACCTGAGCAGTTTTATTCTGGATGTGAAGAAAGCTAAATTTTATGATGAATATGCTCTCTGGTTCATTATTTAGGTATGTACAGAGGCCAGTTGTATCTTCAGTCATCAGTCAGAATTTCTGAGAAATTCCCAACCAACCCAAAGGCTCTGGAATCCAGGAATGATAATGCAATTATTCCTCTTCCCAAAATAAAATGGAAACCTTTAATTCGTAAGTAACAATTCAGTTTCATTTACTGTCTTAACTCTGAACAGGACATCTTTCTGATTTCAAGTGTGTTTCAAACTAGCTTAATGTTTCCAGCTGTAAGCTAATTGAGAAACTATCTCTGTACTTTTGTTAATTGGTTTTTTTGTTGTTTTTTTTTTTCTAATTAAATATTTTATGTCTGCTTTCTCTTACTATGGATTTGACACAGTCTTTTTTTAATAATGAAATGTTGGGTCTTTTAAATTAAATTTTTCAACAAAAAGAGGACGAAATTTTTCTGCAGTTATGTGAATGTGGGTGAATTGACTTGTCCAAAACTAGTATTTTGGCAGGGGGGAGAGAAGTTACTTTAAAATAGCCTTCTTAATGTTTATTTGCATTATTTTTGGTTCTCATGGGCTGGTCCAAATGACATTTTCTAAGATTACACAATTTGAGTTCTCATTAAATTAACAGAAGAATATAGTTTTCATAGAAGTTCAGCTCAGTAAATTGTCTTTTTTTTGTGCTTAGATTCTCCTTCCAGGACTCCAGTGTTGGTGGGATCTGATGAGTTTGATAAGTGTCTCAGCAATGACAAGTATTCTCATGAAGAGTATAGTAATGGAGCACTTTCAATTCTGCAGTATCCATATGGTAGGTGGAAGTTTAAAATTTTGAAGTGTTTCATATAGCCAGGTTTACTTATTTATTATCTGTGAAATTCAGTAAATGGCCATTTTGATCTTTAATAGGTGTGTATTTTTTCAATTTAATGAACAAGGAAATTATTGCCTAAACTAAAATTTTAGACTGTGTTGTGTGTTTAATTAGTGCCCCACAAAGCACTTCAGAGTGCCAAAAATTGCTATCACAGAGGTATTGTGTTTACTGCTATTGTCACTGATAGCTGGTCTGAGTGAAAAAAGCTTGTAAATTATTTTTTTCAGAATTTGATCATAGTCCTAGAGACTCAGCCTGGTGATACAAAGTTTTCCATATGGAAGATATTCTGGTGGTCAGACCTTCTGAAGTGGTGAACTTAAATGGGAGATTTACTTGCTGTGGAGTCTTTGATTACTTGAATTACCTGTGGAGTCAACCTTGATTACCTGAATTTGCTTATGTGCTATTTAAAATTCTGGGGCATGCAAAAAAAATTACCTGTGTGTGTTCAGGAAACCTCTTAAAAAGAAGACAAATTGTTCTGTAGTTACCTACAAGTAAATCTATGCCTTCTTTTTGTCTTTTATACACAGATAATGGTTATTACTTACCCTACTACAAGAGAGAGAGAAGTAAACGTAGCACCCAGATCACTGTTAGATTTTTTGAAGATACAAATTACAAGAGCATTCGCAAAAAAGATCCTGTTCTTCTGCTTCACTGGTGGAAAGAAATTGTTGGCACCATCCTATTTTGCATTGTGGCCACAACTTTTATCGTACGCAAACTTTTCCATCCTCATCCTTACAGCAGGGTAAGTATATTTTTTTCCTCAATCCTAAATGCAGAAGGTATTATTCTTGCCTTTTCTTTTGGTTTTGAGTCTGCAGTGAGAAGTATTAATAAAGTAATAACTAATGAGATAACAAAATCAAAACCTAAATTTATGGTTGAAGCTGCCTACGAAGGTTGTCAGCTGCCAAGTACAAGTTGCTTACCTGCTTGAGCAACAGATCAGACTGCTTCAACCACATTTGACATCTTTGGAGATAGTTACACTGAAATTAGTTGATGCCATATCTAAGGTACAAAATCTCAAGTTCTTCAGGAGCTGAATTTGTTTGTTGTTCTTGTTTTGGTAACCCTTGGTAGCTGCGGAAGGAATCTGAAACACAGTGTCAGACTGATAGTAAATATGAGCCCACTTGTGGAGATGCTAAAGACAGCAGCTGGAGTGATGTCAAGAACTCTGGATATGTGTCAAGGTGAGCTCACTTCAGCACAACATGTTCAGGGGTTTTAGTGTGACAACTTATGCTTTCTGGTGGAAAGAGTAGGTGTTCTCTTGTTCTTACCTGCCCTAGTTTTAGTCCTCCAACATTATCAACTGACACCAAACCCTGTCACCCCATTACTGGTGGAAGATTGCAGTTGAGATTAGTCAAAGCAGTCCTGGAGAGTCTACAGGAGACCTGTTCTCATATTCCCTGCTGATAAGTGAAATGGAAGATTGATTCTTGAAGGTCACAATTGGTGTTTACTCCCTGTGTCTGTGTTTATGGATTAAAGCAAAGAGAAAGGCAATTGCAGATGGAAACAGATGATGTTTTATATATTCTGCAGAATAAGCAGACTGTATTTAGAGCAAACCTTTGTTCCTGTTACAAAAGAGTTGGGTAAGACAGAAGGGTGTATAGGAGCATATCCTGATACACTGGTGAAAATGTGACCATTTTCTGTACATTTGTAACTCACTGAAAGTAAGCACTGGAATATTGAAAATGAGGAAAAATAAGAAAGGTAAAGATATTTAACAACATAAATCATATTTTGGAAAGGAATGATTAGAAGGATTAGTTACAGAAATACTACTTCAGGGTGGGGCTGAAGGCAAAGCACAATTTAGAAAATACTTCTCTCACCATGTGGTTTGGGTACTGAAACTTCTAGGCTATATAGGTCCATAAGCATCCAATCTGGTATTATGGAAAACCTCTTGGTTTGTCACGTGTATGCATAATGGATCTTGCTGGATTATGGTAGACACTGAATCAATGCATAATCAGCAACTGTCCATTTGATTGCCTCAGTGGGTTAGCAGGGAAGAAATATAAATGCTTCAAGTCATGGAGCATGTTTTGTCTATACAGAAATGTTTCACTCTTAGTCATAAATAACTTTATTTTGCTATCTATACTGATGCATTTTTCTCTTCTACCCTCCCTTCTTTCTTCTGTCTGTCCTCACACCCTTCTCCCAGATACCTGACAGATTTTGAACCAATTCAGTGTCTGGGTCGTGGAGGTTTTGGAGTAGTTTTTGAAGCCAGAAATAAAGTGGATGATTGCAACTATGCTATCAAGAGGATCCGTTTACCAAACAGGTAATGAATGAGTTTGAGATGCAGAGGAAGTAATGAATGAATGCTGGGATCCCATCCTACACTGAACCATCTGTTCCTGAACTGTTTTCCCAAATACTGTGTTAGGATGAATGACACACTTTTTAATGTTGGGGCTGACTTAAGTTTTGGCACTGAGAATTTGGCATGTGTAATCACAGCAGAAGGGTGACCTGCTTGGCTAAATTCTTGCATAGCAGGACCTCGAAGATGGTGCAGCTACATGGGAACTCCTTTGATTTCCTTGATGAATAGAGCCTTTAATAACAGGACCAGTTATTTATAGCACTGTTAATTTGCTTTTCTCCTTCCCCTCCTTACCTTTCCTATTTCACCTTCTCTTTCTTTTCTCCCTCCTTCACCAGCTTTTCTAACTCCATCTGTCCATTTGTTTCATTTTCTGGTCCTACAACCCCTACCTTTTCTTTCAGTCGTAGGTGGTCAAGCCATGCTGCTGAATTACCCTACACAGAGCTTGCAGCAGTTCCTTTTAGTGAGAGATGGGAGACACTGCTTCTGGAAATCTCAAGTTAGAACAGCAACAGGCAGGCCAGTAGAGGGAGGGGGTAAAGCTATGAAATCTAGAATTACTCATTTTTTTTGAATGTGTTAAATAAGCGTGACTACGATTGAAGGATTTGATCAGAAATTTAAGGTAGCCTAAATTCTTCTTTTCAGTCATATTCAAACCCATTAAATGAAACTACCTGACATTATTTCATCCAGTTATGGTCTTATGAAGAGAGATTATTTACTTCAATAAGGCAGCAGGCTACCTGCTTTCCTGTCCATAGAACAGATACAGTCCTTATGCAGTCTCCTTACAGTTAAAAAACAAAATACTAAGGTATTATTGTCTGGTTTTTTATGACAGTGTCTTCTACATTCCTGTAGAATCTTGCTGCCTAGTGGTCTCTTTTCCTATCCTTGAAAACAGTTTAGAGCAAGATGTGCCTTTTCTTCTCAGTTTTGCTGTCTGTATTCATTTAAAAAGGGATGAGTAAATACTTAGCCCTTATGGGTACTTGCTGCTCCTCCACACTTCTAACCTCAAGGAGTTACCCTGGAGAATTTAAGATATGTCTGTCTTGTGGTGTGAAGAGCAGTACTACTGGCCTGGTTTATACTGAGCTAGCTTTGATTGAACTCCTTTGCAGAAATGTCTGTACTATGCTGTTGCTCTGTGTGACCATATCTCTGTTTTCCTCACCCCAAATGGCAGGGAGCTGGCTCGTGAGAAGGTGATGAGGGAAGTCAAGGCGTTGGCAAAACTGGAGCATCCAGGAATTGTTCGGTATTTCAACGCGTGGCTGGAAGCTCCACCTGAGAGATGGCAGGAAAAGATGGATGAGCAGTGGTTAAAAGATGAAAGGTAACTCGTGGGGATTTTAACAATTGAATCTGAGATTGTACATCAACAGAACTGGAGAACTGGTAGATGATCCAGGGAGATGGAGAGACTGTAGGAAAGAGGTGGTTATTAACTTAGCCTTTCAACATTTCAAGTGAACAAGATACAAATACATGACACTTGTGGATAGCTGTTTTAGATTTTGGGAGTCCTCTGTTGTCCTGTCTTTCAGTATAATAACATCTTGTTGTTATCAGTGTAACTCCTGTAGTTGAATCTTTGGATGGTTGGAATGTGTAAGCAATGCTACTGTGATTCAGTTTTAAACTGTGACATCTCTGTCCTCTGTTTCTTTCTGTTGTTTTCTTCCTCTTTGTTGTCTTGGCTTAGATGGATCTGATTCAGTACTCCAATGTTTCAATGAATTCATTCCAGCAGAAATAATGTGAGGGATAATCAGAGTGGTGATCTATAAAGCTTGGTAGGAGTAAGTTAAAAGTGGAAAATTAGATAAAGGAGTCAAAGCATAATAAGAAAAATGGAAATGTGGGTGTATGTTAGCATTTAAAGAATGAGGCCCAGTACAAGACTATTTAGTGATTTCATAATAACATCTCAACATAACATCTTAACTTAAAAATTTTTAGAATATAGTGACCTTTATGTTTCAGGCATCAAATTAACATTTAACAGCTGTAATTCTTCCCCAGTGCTTTAAATAGTCATTGGAATGTGTGTTCTAAAGGACAGAATTTTTTCCAGGTGGGGATGAGCCTGATTTCACATAGGGAATCCACGCAGTAAAGCTTGATAAATTTTTATCAGCATTCTTGTCTCAGTGAGAAAACATTATCCACACTAAGAAAAACAGATGCTAAATCCTTGTTATTAGTGCTTCCTACACTGAGTTAGTCATTTACTGTTACAGGATGGCACAGTTCTCAGAGGTAGCACTTGTTAAAACCTGGGCTTCTGAAAATGCATTTCTAGTGGAATTAGGTTCTGTGGTATTAATCTCTCAATTTGGTTCTTCTAGCACTGACTGGCCACTCAGTTCTCCCAGTCCAATGGACGTCCCATCATTTAAGATCAGAACAGAGCCATTTTGCACAAAGGAGCACGTTGAAGTTATTGCCACTTCATCAGAGGGAATTAGGTCTGTGGGAATACCCTGTGGTCAGTTTGATTCATCTGGAAGCCAGTTTTCCCCTCTGGAATTTTCTGCCACAGAAGACAACAGGGACTTACAGCAGTCAGAAGATCTGCTATTAAACCTTCAGGACAGTGTCCTTACAGGCTGTGATCTAGAAGACAGTACTGTCAACCATAACGAGCTGGGTCACTCCTTGGAAATTTGCCCTTCTGCTGTTCCCTTTGTACACCTGAGGGAAGGGACCTCCTCCTCGATTGTGTTTGAGGATTCTGGTTGTGGAAATGCTTCTAGTAAGGAAGATAAAGTCAATACTTCCCATGATGAGAGCCTTTCTGATGATAAGGCAAAAAGTACAAAGGACTCTGATAACAAGAAATCTGCTTCAGGAAGTCCCCTCTCTGTTTCTCCACCAAGGCCAACAAGTTTAAGCCTGGACCTTTCTAAAAATACTGCAGAAAAAGTCAAGCCCACCTCTCCCAAAGTGTATCTTTACATCCAGATGCAGCTCTGTCGGAAGGAGAACCTTAAAGACTGGATGAGCAGAAGATGCACAATAGAGGAGAGGGAAAGGACAGAGTGTCTGCAGATATTTCTGCAGATAGCTGAAGCAGTTGACTTTCTGCATAGCAAAGGATTAATGCACAGGGATCTCAAGGTTTGTATTCATAGGTTACTGTGGAAAATGTGTTGGGGCTTATTTATTTAGTGGCATGATCCTCACCAAATGCCTGAACTTGCCAGATTCTGATTGTGACTGGTTATCTCACTGCCTGTGTCCTATAGGCAAACACGTTCTGGTTTAATATTGTGAGATTATCTGTGCCCAAAGTCATACAAAAGTCTCTGGTGCTGTAAGGTTCCTGAAACTCATGGACTACTGAGGGAAGTGGCATCACAGGGTAGCTGTCCCTCAGCTCCATTACAGACTTACTCACCAGCAGTTCCAAATTTGACTGCTGCTGATACAGCAGTGCCAGGCTGTTGAGCTCAGTGTCAAGTTCTACTTTAAACTGACAAGATTGTGAGTGTGTGGATCCAGGTAAAATGTTTCTGTGTGGTGGAGTAATACAGCACTGGAGACAAATCCTGCTGAAATAGCTGACTTATCAGTGACCTCATTTCAACCCCCTCATTGTGGGTGTTGAAAAATCCGAGTTCATGTGAGACTGCCTAAGAGCAGTAGTGTTACAGCTGATTACAAAGGAAAAATTAAGTATTACTGCTGGAGGATTGAAATGTGAACTGTCCTGGCTTTGAATCCTGAGTCAATGTCAACTATCACTGTGCATCTTTTTGAAGGATTTAGAATCATTTTAATGTCTGATAACATCCCACGTAGGACTGGGAAAAGTGTTTTTCACCTCTAATGTTTTTACCTTTAATGTTAATGAACTCAGAAGTAACTTTTCATACCTTTTATTTCATACTGTTTCTGATCCTATGTTAGTACCTAATCTCGCTGGAAATTTTAGCACTGTGTCAGTATGGGGTACCAAATACCAGAATTTAATTAAAGAGCCCAGCTGAAGTTAGTCTTGTTATTATAATCTCTCAGAAACTGATTGCTTTTGCCAAAGAGTGGAGAGGGAGTTCCTGTTTCTCTTTGCTTATTTGAGGAGGCAGTAATACCCACCTCAGCAGGGTAAATACTGAAACAATTATAACCATTCTTCTCAGATGTTAATTACTTGGTATCTGTAGAAATAAAAGATTATGATGCTATGAGGTGGTAAAAGGGGATTCAAACTCAGTAACATTGAAAGGATGTCCCAAAGTTAGAAAAAATCACAAACCCATCTTATTATTTTCTTTCCTCACTAACATTAAGCATGTACCTTGAACTACTTATCTGAAGAATCTTGAGTGCTTGAAAAACTGACCAGAAAACTAAATCCCTATCTTATATGTTGCTAGACATGTTAATTAATAACCTTTCTTAACAATACTGTCACTCTGCAGTGTTTACTGAGATCACTGTTCAATAAAGCTTCTGTAGATCTTCACTTACAGCTGTATGTCTTATTCAGCAATTGTGCAGTGTTTTGCTGGAGCATCTTAAAAGCTCAATATTGGCAGCAATTTGAACAAGAGATTTTATTTGGTTTACTTGATATAAACAACTTGGAAAGGCTCTCCCTGAATGAACAGCTTCCTGCTTCAGAAAACTTCCCATGTGTGTGTAGAGGTTATGCTGGGATCCTTGAACTTTGTCTGTTGTGTGTTAATTTGGTCAAAACAACAGCCAGTATATTTAATTTTTTAAATATATATATATATTTCAGGAGCTACTAGGACTGTATCTCACCTTATTTTGTAATTTGTCCAAATTGGTCACACAGCACCTAGTTTGTGCCAGCACTAATAAGCTGTAGGTTATTATTTGCAAATAACCTGTATTGTCTTTACTGAAGGCAGAGCTAGCTGATAGCAGAGGCCAGTTCTTACTCATTGTCACCAACAAAAAGTTCATTGACTTATGGGAAAATTAATTGGTGTGCATGCATATTAAAGATTTAAGATGATCTTGTATTTAAATTAAAACATGCATTAATGGTGCTTAATGATCAGAGACACCATAATGACAAGATGGCAGGAATTTAGGTAGGCAAATGAATAGATGACTGTTCAGATTCTTTTGAAGAAGGTGAAGTACAGGAGAAGTCTGTCTGTCTTGTGAGTTTACTGTTATTCCTAGAGTAAGCAGGGTCATGCTTGACAGCTCAAAAGTAAGGAGTTTCACAGAATTGCAAGTCTTAGGTATGTTTTGCAGCATGAATTGAATTAACCAGTAGTCTTCCAGATGTCTCAGTAGCTTATTCATATCTGTGAAAAAATAAAAACAAACAGGAATTCTTAACTCTTAATGAAGAATCTGGATAGATAATTCTTTGTACAACTAGCAAGATAACTAGAGGGTGGTGGTTGCATCCTTATGATTTAAATCAAAATTGTGTGCATCTGCCTTAGATTTCCTTTCTGATTGTGGTCTTCATGGCTTATTTTTGCTGGCAGTTTGTTAAAGCAAAGAGTCCATTCTCCTGAATTTGTAGAAACTAGATGGCAGCCCATTTTGACACAGTCTGTTTTCAGGCAGAGAAGCACAAGAAATAGAACTCGGTGTTAAAAAGAGTTTTATTCTATGAAGCAAGCCAAATCTTCCTGACATCTTGTGTGGTTCTTGGAGATCAAGGCAATGGGACACAAACCCCTAATGGAGACTTTTGTGCCCTGAGTCTTAAACATTCTGATATGCAGATTTTTGGCAAGGTGGATGTGCAGTCA
Source organism: Phaethornis superciliosus (assembly GCA_023637945.1). Classification (NCBI taxonomy): domain Eukaryota; kingdom Metazoa; phylum Chordata; class Aves; order Apodiformes; family Trochilidae; genus Phaethornis; species Phaethornis superciliosus. The sequence goes on from JAJQWJ010000011.1 coordinate 4,455,727, forward strand.
GAGCGTAGGTATCATCAGAATCTGGAGATACTGTGGGTTTATGGGGAAGTTGGATTTTTTTTTGCTAAATGAGCTGTGACTCTGAAGGGCAGGACATTTGTTACAGGAAAATACAATGGGAGATAAGACCTGGCTCAGGAAGAAGTTTTAGAGGCAGGATGTGTAAGCACTGTGGAATTAACAAGTCATATCTATTTCTGTAATGCTTATCTGAGGGCTCTCCATTGCTTAAAAAACAAAGCAAAACAAGAAGGCATTTTCCTGTCTTGCTTTTCTCTTTCACGGAGTGGGTTTCTCTTTACCAAAGGAAGTTGCATGGACTTTGAAATAGGTCAGCTTTGTAGTCATTTAGTCTTTTGGAAAAAATACTCTATCTTTCTGACCCCTCCTGTTCAAGAGCATGTGTCAACAAAGCATGGGCCACGTTCTCCTAACCCTGAAAGCTCCAGGAGCTCTGAGAAAAGCTTGCCCAGCACCACCTGGCTCTTTACCATGCCTCAACCCCTTCTCTTTACCTAATCCTGCTGCTTCTTCCCTTTGCAGAATCAATCTGTTCTTCCCCCAAATATGTCTCTATTTAACTGAGGTGGAGCTGTCATGTTTCAAAGACCTAATCAGTCATTTGATACGTGCTGTTCTATCAGCCAGAATGCAAATCTCTTTAAAAAAAATCTGAGATATGTACAGTTAGCAAAGGGACATCTCAGCTCCAGTCTGTTTTATCAGTAGGCTAAACCAAGGGTGGCAGTATGTGGCAAATAACTAAAGAACAGTTAAACCAGATCATCAGTTGTTGTGAATTGCAAAGTTAAGGTTCCATCAAATATAAACTTTTAATTCTGTTATGCAAACAGCTGTTCCCACAGTACAAACCAAAAAGCAGACCTTGTTCCCAGACTTCCAGTCTATCTGTAATTTAACATGATATGTTATGTGCTGGTTAAAAATATGGCAAACAAGTTTATCACTTGGAGATTAGGATTAAAAAGAGCAGGAGTCAGAATTCCAGCATCTGGTGTGAATTTGCCATGTGATGGAGAGTTGGATAACTTACCTGTGGTGTTGCTCCCCACAGCTGTTGACCTTGTGTGTTACTCAGCAGACCTATGTAGTGCTAGTAAACCTCTACTGGATTACAAGAGTAAGCAGTCTGAGTTTCAGGAAGGGAGGCTGTTTAATGAAGGAGTAGTCTTTTTCATTTGTTACTAAGATTCTTTACTGGTTCTGCTCACCTGATGTTTGACAAGCATTTTTAGCCTTGACAGTGTGGCTTATCTGAATTAGAACAAAGCATTGTATCTACTGAATCAAAAAACTTGTTTATAATTTTTTTTGTTTCTATTCACATGTTTTCTTAGCCTTCCAATATATTTTTCACAATGGATGACATAGTAAAGGTTGGGGATTTTGGACTGGTAACAGCTATGGACCAAGATGAGGAGGAGGAATCTGTTCTTACCCCAATGCCAGCTTATGCCAGGCACACAGGACAAGTAGGGACCAAACTCTACATGAGCCCAGAACAGGTTTGTGCTCTCTCCTCTCCAACTCTATCTGGCAGTGTCTAGAAGGCACCTGAGGTCCCAGGAGCTTAAAGATCAGGCACTCTTTCTAGTAAAAGGTTGTAATCAAGTTACTTAAATTCTTCCTCATCAAAGCAGTTTTGAGCTGAGTTAAATTCCAAAATTAACATATTTATATATATAATTCAGAGAAAAAAAGTGGATATTGATTCATACATAGATGCTTTCATTTACCTTGCTTTTAATGTAGTAGAAAGGTAACTGTATAATATTAAAGTTAATTGAGCAAGGACACATTATTCTGCACGAGGTTTAATTATGTTCAATATTCAAGTTATTTGAGCAAGGATATGCTATTCTGCATGAGCTTTAACTAAGTTGATGCAGTTTGCTTTGCAGTTAGGTCTGCAAAAAGGAGCTGGTGATCAGGACCTTGCTCACTGAAGCTCAAAGGATGAAGTTTCCCAGAGAGCCTGTCCTGTAGTTGCAGCTCTGCATGGGGCTAATGACTTCTGTAAGGTGACATGAAAGGGGGTTGGCTGTTACACATAAGTACATAAAGTGAGTAGCTTGATTGACCTAACCCTAATTTTGAATTTTCAGATCTGTGGGAACACTTACTCACACAAAGTGGATATCTTTTCATTGGGATTGATTCTCTTTGAGCTGCTTTACCCTTTCAGCACGCAGATGGAAAGAGTCAGGGTACGTATGGCACTGGATTCTCCTCAGTTTCTCCATTAGTATAAAATTGCTATTTACTTGGTGTAGCACTTGCAAGGGGTTCTTCTCAGTTTTGGAAAAATCTTGCAATTAGGAGCACAACTTTTTTATCAGCCTTGTACAGAACCCCTGAATCACTGAAAATAAATTGCAGTCTTCTTAATGTGTGCTGTTGAATTGAGGCCTTAATTTCTTTACAAAGCTCCTCTGTTGTCAAGCCAAGTAAGAGAAACTGTTGAACTAGGATATCTGAGAACTCGAGCAACAAGTATAACTTGTGACTTTAAGCCTGCCAGCTTGCTTTTTCATGCAAGATGGGAACCATGCTGTGCATTTTTCTAATTTCTTCCTTAGTTTCCTAATTTCTTCCTAATTTTCCACTTAGTGAAAAATTGCTGTTCCTTTCCCTATAGTAAGTCTTAGCTGTGAGTCTTACTTGGCTTCAAGCACAATCTTCCCAGTAACTGATGAACTTCATAGCATCAAATTTGAATTTGGGGGATTTTATTGTGCATTACAGCTCTTCCTTGCTGTACAAATTCAGGTGATATCCACTGTGCTCAGGAAGGAACAGGTTCACAGAGAACAGGAGCTACAGCCAGAAAAGTTTCTCCTCTTGTTCATGATGACCATGACCTATGCAGGAAAGAAAGAGTTGTTATAACTTGTATTTACCATTTATATATACTTTGGGGGGTTCAGTTCTCAAGTGAAGATGGACTGACTTTAGCAGAGATGCAAGATGCAGCTGGAATCACTCTAAGGGCAGCCTGACTGAATGCTTCACCTGTGCTGGTCCTGTGTTCTCTTCTTTAAAATGCTCTGGCTTTTTATGGGACAAAAGAGCATTCTCTAGAGAAGGAATGGCAGTGCTTACTTTGCACTGAAACCAATTTCAGTTTCTCTAAATAAAATCAGTTTTACTGAGACACATACCCATTATAGAGCTATCTTGGATTCTCATGATCTCCTGCAGCAGTGACAAGCTTTGCCCTTCCAGTTTCTGTCCTGAGTACAGAAGCAAACCAAGTAATCCGAGTCAATCCTAAATTGACATCTAACCCTGTTTTACTTCATAAGAGGGTAAACAGTGTGCTAACTTCCCATCATTTTCACTGTTACTCAGATCCAAAAGAAACCTTCTCCCCTTCATTGCCAAGTTCTGGAGTTTAGCTACTTCAGTTGTTGTTTGAGTTGTTACACTGCATTTTTCATTGGCATCAGCAAAGCATTAGCAAAACATTCTCTGTCTGACCAAGCACCCCAGCAAATTATTGGAATCTGTGACAAAAGGCTGGAAAAATCCCCAGAGGTGGAGTGTGAGACCTGCCTCTGTCTCAAGCTGTTAGCAGTTAGTCTGTCAGTGCAATTTATTTCCAAATTAAGTGAAATTATTTGAAGCATTTCACAATTATTTGAAGCATTTTACTGTCATAAAACTCAGTTCTCTTGAACAGGAGCTTGACTGTTGCCCATCACTATGAACGGGTCAGTTTATACTTAAATGGAATAAGAATTAATTGAACTTTGTTTAAATTTTAGAATTCCTATATTTTGTACTCAAAATTTAGCAAAGGGGGATATCCTTCAGGGAAGAAATTATGTGCTAAGTGTTGCTCTTCTGCACTAAAAACACATGCAGAAGTGGGTCGTGGGTTGTAAAAATTACAGAACTTAAATTCCTAAGGCAAGCTGGTAGCTTGCTGCAAACAATTGTGGCTGAACATTGCAGTATTCCTGGCAGTAGATGGAGCCAATGTGCTTGTAAAACTAAAAAAACACTGAAGGAGATAAGGTACTTTTAGAGGACCCAGAATTATGCATCGTTAACTGCTTTTGGAATTGCTGAGAGACCTGGTCATTACTCCATAAACATTAAATAAAGTAATAAACTAGTGCTTCCATGGTTAAGACAGAACCACTCATTTCATATGTCTCAATACTGGTGTAAGTGATCTTGGGGATTAGGGGTAGTGTGTGGATTGGTTCACTTTGTTGAGCCAAAGTGAGAAACTGTAAGTTTTTGCATCTGGCTGACTTAAAACTGTGATCAGAATTCTTGAACACAATTCCTAGTGCAGGCTGTGTACCCAGAGAAGCAGCAGCTTGCCCACTCTAAGCAAGACTTTAAAGGGTTTTTTTTCCATCATGCTGATGTTTTGCATAGTTTGCATATATTTTGATGAGTAAAAAGTAATACTGCTGAAGAATGGTGTTCTGGAAAAGTTATGTTTTTCTTAATATTTTTGCAGACTTTAAGTGATGTCAGAAATTTGAAGTTTCCACCATTGTTCATTCAGAAATATGCACAAGAGGTAAGTGTATCTGATGCTTTTAGTTGTAGCTTTTTCTTTAAGAACTGAACCTTTTTTCTTTCCAACTGTTTTGTAAGTAAAAATGTAGAACAGAAAAAAAAGCTTTTGTGTTAAGATGCAAATTTCTTTATACCTGTGCTTTTCTGTGTTTCAAAGCTGTAACATAACACTAATGTGGATGATCATAGTTTTGTCCAACAGTTTATCTCCACTACAATATTACCTGGCTTCCCTCTGTCACTTGCTGTCATTCATTTTGCATATATCCTGACATGATTTCTTGCAACAAAGCCAAATTAACAAAGAGAAAGTGCAGAATTCTGCACAAGTAAATGGGAGACTGTAGGTGGAACAGGGGATGCAGTGTGCTGTGCTCAGCTGGAGCAGAACACTAATTCTGATTTAAATTTGAGACAAATATTCAAAGTGCCTGTATACCTAAGGGAAAATCTGTAATTCAATGTGAAAATATGAAAAATTACTGCATAGCTTAAAGCATGGTGGCTTAAACATGAAGCTGAAAATTAGTTACAAGTTCCTAAATTCTTCTGATTGCAAATTAATGTAAAGGTTTTATTGCTCTAAACCTGACCCAAGGGTCAGTAATTTGCTAAATTGGTTGTAGTACTTAACAGTAAAGACAGTTTAGCAGATGCAGAGTGATACATTTTCAAATATTTAATGCACTTTTAGCTACTGTGCCAAAGTATTAATAACCAAACTACTCAGCAGACAACTGGGGACATTTTCCACTTGTTCATACAGCCACAGTTGAAGTCAGAGCATAAATAAGCAAATATTTATGACTTGGTTCATGTAGCACATCATGTTTTCTTTTAGTACACCATGGTGAAGGACATGCTCTCTCCAAGTCCCACTGAAAGACCAGAGGCTGCAGCAATCATAGAAAATCCTGTGTTTGAAGACTTGGAACTCCCACCAAAACCAGTGCTTAGGCAGAGGTCACGGACAATGAGTTTATCAGGAAATAAGCATTCAAGACAACCAAGCAAATAATTATCCTCAGGATCACTTCTTCCACTCAGCAGGTTTTACAGGGATTGTTCAGCAGAAGGATCCTATGATGCAGAATGTCTATCTTGGAAATAGTTTACTTTTTTTTTTTTTTTTGGCCATGTTTAATGTATAAGACATGTTGGACAGATTTTCATTTACTTGGACAGCCAACAAAAGCCAGTAACCACACTTCTCACATTCCATGTTTCTTACCTTAACTCTCCTAGGTGGATGGGTCCAGCTACTGTGCTTACCAATGTTGTACTCCATTATCAGTTTTTTGGGTTTGTTAAGGGTTTTTTTGAAGCTTGTAAATGTCAGCTTGCTGGGTAAGTGAGAGATCTGTAAGATGTAAATAGAATTAAAATACTGTATTTTTATAGAGCAAATTACAGTCTCTAAGCCTAGTGAGTATCTTATCCAGATCACTTGCTCTTTGGTGAAATGATGATTTTTAAATCATCTGTGACTCCATTTTTGTCCCTGGTGGGTAAACTGGGGAAATGCACTATTTTTAAAGCAAAAAAATACCACAGTTGTATATACTGTCACTCTTCATAACCAGTCATTAGAGGAAATCTTTTCATACTTCTGCACTAAAGTAGATCTTAGGGAATGCATTTTATACAGAAAAACCTCTAGAGAAGGAAAGAGAGCTTTTTTTTTTTGCAAGCGGTTTTATAGGCAGTGGTTGGAAGAGCCATAGTAAAAATTATGTCTGAAAATGTTGTGATTCTGAAAATTTAAACCTAATGAAGTCATACATGTCATATGTAATCTTGTAGATTTGTACTTTAAAAAAAAAAAAAAATCAACGGTTAGGCATTTGTGTAATTTGCTAATTTAACTGCCTAATGCCATGCTTTTATTTCTCTCTGTAAATATGTTAATTTTTATTTATAAAATACAGAATCAATCCATTTGGGTTGGTGGTGTACAGAATGCACTTGCTGTAATTGTTGAGTGCATTGATTACTGTGACTTCTTTCAAGTCTAAATGATTTAATAAACTTTATTTATAAAAAAATAAAAAATAAATGAAATAGTTGTTTCTGTTTAAAGCCTGCATCAGGCTGCAGATGGCAGCAGGAGGACAGGCACTGCATTTCTGTAAAAATCCTTTGCTTTCTCATACTTGCCACAGTGCATGTGATCATGCAAAGATGAATCTGCTGCTTGGAAGTGGGATACCATCTGAAGAAAAAAGGGAACAGAATGCTTCTAAACTGAGTGAATTATGGAGGCAGCTTCTCCACTGTTAAGAGAGGAAGGAAGAAGGAATAATTCTCTCACTATTAGAACAGTTTTTGCATAGCTGCATTTCCTCGTTTTACAGGCTTAAATTTTTGAAACTGTAGTCTTTGAAATCAGTTTCTTAAAAAGATGCTGGATTCACATCCTTCTTGAATCACTGGACTGCAGTGTGACACTGTGACTAGCAATTAAACCAGCTGGCACTCTGCAGCCTTATGATAAGCCAGAAGTGGATTTTTCTCCTGAATTCTGGCTTGTCTGAAGTCAGAATACTGCAGTAAATATTTGGTCAAAAACAGCTTATCAAGCATAGCTGGGTTTGAACAGAAGACTGTTAATTTTGTCCTCTTCCTTGGATTTCCTTGTTCCCAGCAGCTATAAATGCACAGTGAAATGGTCACCTTTGAAGCCTCTTCCCTGCCAGGTGATTACAGGTGGAGCCCAGGAAGTGAAGAATAAGGTATTTTTAACTTGCTGTGAATCTCTGCTGGGTGGACAGTGGTGCACACATGTTCATTCAGGGTGTGTCTGCATATTCTGGGATGTTACACTTATCCTCAGAGGCATGTACAGGTCCTGCTCTCTGTGGTGCATGCCCAGCCATGAATGTTTGTGGCTACACTCAGCTCTTACCTGGCCTGTGTCAGTGAGTCTCTGCTTCACTGGATGCTGGAGTGTGTTGTCCCCATCTTTGCTCTTTTTGGTTCCAGGCTTTGACTAAGCAAGTCTTTGCTCTAACCATAGATGTCTTCTCTGCACTCAGGTCTTGCCTGCACTCATTACCCTGCTTCTGGCAGCTCCACTTGCTCTGCCTCAGCCGTGGGGGTAGAGAACACTTCTTTGTGTTAGCAAACAACCGCCTGAGCTTCAGCATCCCCACCAGCTCCAGGACTGTTCTACCAGCTCTTCAGAACAAGACTACAAAGAGGGATGCACCTCTCCTGTTGCTTTCCTCATTCAAGTCATGTTTCATCCCACCACTGCTGGATGATGTCCTTCAGTCAACACAGACTGAATGATCCACAGTGACTGAAAGACCAAAGACCTTTGGTCTAATGTTTATTCAGTCTGTACTCATATCCTGGAAGGGAAAGCAGTGAAGAGTAGTTTTTCCTTGCCCTGTTTATTAAAAAAAACAAAACAAAAAAACCACACCTGGGTGTCAGAATCCTGCCCTGTCTACCTTTGTGTCCACTGGCCCTAGATGCTTTCCTCAGAATAAGGGCACGATTGTATTATTGCCCTTACCACTTCTGTGGTGTTATTGGAGTTGTAGGAGCTTGCAGATCTAACACATTCCACGAACAGTCATTTGACAGGAGTACCAGTGTCACAACCCCAGGTCAGGGCTGTTTCTTTTCCCAGTGATGGTTATTGTCTTGAGAGGTCACCAGCCCTCCTGTGACCTTACTAGCAGAAAAGCTGTGGTCTGGGGGCTCAATTCCTGCTTTTACTCACTGTTATGATGCTGCAGAGACACTGGGGAGCAGTCCTGCCTTTCCAAGGCCATCCTTCAGTGAAATACTCCACTGCCCTCTTGTGGGAAGCCAGTGCTGTTTGATACCGTCCAGACAAGACTTGGGAATGGTTAAAATAATCATTCCTGTTTATCATAATTTTTTATGGCTGTTTCGTCCAGCTGTATTCTGTTGCTAAATATAGCATCAAGACATAGGCATTATAGGGCAAAACACATGAGTAATAATTATTCTTCACCTCCCCTTTTTGACTGGTCTTGATCACTTGTAGCCCCCTCTGAACTTCCTGGGCACTTGGTGCTCTCAGAGTTACAGAGAAACATTTCAGCAAGATCCACTCATTTCCTGGGTTCCATGGAAACTTACAGGTATTTCAGAGAAAGGCACTGAAGCAAGATTTTACAAACAGCAGCCACAGGTTCCATTGTGCTGCCTTTGTGAAGAAGTGACCTCTGCTCTTGGACCACATCCCTCTTGCCAACTCCCATGTGCAGTTATTCAAACTGGTCAAATTGGTGATGTAAGCTGCAAGATGAGAGAGTTACAGTGGCTTGAAAAAGAAGAAATACTGTCCCACCTCAAACTGTGTAGATCCTGGTGGTCTACAAAGACAAATTCACGTTATCAGTGATGATTTTTTCCCCTAGCTCAGAGATTGAATTTGTCTTTGGAAATACTCATTAAAAAAATAATTACCCAGGAAGAAATTAGCTCCATTAGCTATAACAAATTGCTCCATAAATATCACAGTTCACCATCTGCAAAACTGTGGAAAATTAAGAAATGCATCTTTGTTGCGTGCCTCCAGCTGTGGTCTTCCAGCCCTTCCCTTCCCCTGTTGTCCTAGCCATTATTTTTCCCTTAAGGATGTGCTCTGGCACTTCCTACACCACCACCTCCAGCCACTGATCCTGCATCCCTATTTACTTGGGTTTGCCCTTCAGGGCACCGTTGGGCACTGGCACCGTAATGCTATATTCTATGTCTGGAGCAGTCTTGGAAAAGGTGGCTATGGAAACCATGTCTTCTCCAATGGCCACCTGAGATCTTTGCCTGCAAACCAACAGCTTCTTCAGGGCCCTCTGGAAATCCCGGTTCAGGAAAGCATAGAGCATTGGGTTGATGGTGGAGTTGCAATACCCCAACCAAGTGATGATTTTGAAGGCGTCAACCAAGACCCTGCTAGTAGAGTCGGTGCCCCTGGCAGCAAGCCAAACGTTGAGGACAAAGTATGGCAGCCAACAGAGCACAAAGACTGAAATGATGATGATGATGGTCCGTGTGGCCTTGTTCTCCAGCTGCAGGTGGTTCTGCCTCTTGCTGTTGGGGTGGTAGTGGATCTCCAGGGTCTGAGCCACGATCCGGGTGGCCTTGAGCCGCGAAGCTCGGTAGATGAAGAAGTACATGCTGCACATGACCATGAAAGGGACAAAAAAGGCCAGAGCAGAAGCCACGATGGCAAAAATCCAGTTGGTGACAAAGATGCATTCTCTGCCTGCATTGAAGTCCACCCCGGGGATCTCATTCCAGCCTTGCATGACGGGAAGGAAGGAAATGAGGGAGGAGTAGACCCACACAGTGCAGGTCATCACGATGCATCTGTGAAAGTGAAGAGAGGGCCCGAGTTAATTCTGATTTGAGAACACCCAGTACTATTCAATCCCCATGGTAACCTGTGGGGGATATCACTGCTCAGCAGTCCCACAGGACCCAGAGAAGTGGCCAAGCAGTGAGAAAGCTGGGGTGCAACAAGTCTATCCATGATTATCTCTAACAACTGAGTAATTGGGTCTGTGGTTTGCAGTACTGGGGGCAGCGTAAGGGATGCTCAGAGCTGAAAAAAAAAAAAAAAAAAAAAAAGAGGAGGAAAGGTTTCACAGAGGATTTCTGTTAATATTTGGAAAAACAGCATGTGTAGGTTTTTCTATTTGGTTTCAGAATCAATACCTGGCCATTACCTCATCTTCTAAGGAGCAATAGAGGTGGAGCTGATGGACACCAGATCCCCAGGACCACTGCAGCCCTTGCTATGTAGCCCCCTCCTCACTTTGTCCACTGCCTGCACCCCACAAATGGTGCACAGCAAGAGCTGCAGGGGAAATGCATCCCCAAAAGAGCCTGAACCCCCTTGTAAAGCACCTCATAGCTGCAGCATCCTCTGTGCCCATCCTCAGACATCTTTCCCACCGTGCAACCCTCATTTCAGTGTTTCACATGAAACTTTTAACAGGAGCTTAGAACTCCATCCTGTTTTCTCTTTATTTTCCCACAAAAATAATGAGTTTTAAGAAGAAGAATACTACTGATACATGCATTTTTCTGCATGTCATAGCCCCTAGTTCTTGGAGAAATTCATGCAAAGGGCAGAAGTCGGTGTGGGCAGGAGTCAGTCCTCAACCCCTGGTTTCTATCCCATTTTGGGGCCCATCCTTACACTGAGCTTTCCCAGGAGCACCAGCTCAGCTGCATTCTCCTTTTCTGCCCCACAGCAAGTGATTTTTGTGAAGTTTTAAATGGTGAAAAGATACTTCCACCACATCACTCTGCTTTTGGGCAGCGACTGTCAAGAGCTCCTTTAGTCCCATCTCAGTATAGGTCACAGCCCAATAAAAATTTGCAGGGACCCAAAGTGAGGAGCAGTTCCACTCACCTGCCACGGGACATCCTTCTGGAATAGTGGTATGGGGTGACCACAGAGCAGTATCTGTCCAGGCTGATGAAGCACAAAGTGACAATGGATGCAGTGCAGAACATGACATCAAAGGAGATCCAGACTTTGCAGAACAGCTTCCCAAACAACCACATCCCTGTCACCTCATAAATGATGCTGCAAGAGAAAACGGGTAGAAACCAAAGCTAGGAGGACCAATTTCTTGCATTTCTTCAAGACTCCACTGAGGTAACATCATGTTTGAATGTGGAGGTATGAGAGATGGGCATGCAGCTCAAGAGATTCATCCTCAAAAAAGTACAACCCAAGACTATAACCCACAGGTGGGGCATGGCTGAAGACCACCAACTTTATGCTCCCTGCCTGCCCTCTGTTATAAGCAGGTGCCTTGAGGGAGATGCTGTGCCCCACCAAAACTCCCTGACTTTACATCTGCTTAGCTTTGTTTATTACAGCTTTTCCAGTGCCCTATGAAGCACAGATTTTTAGGAATTCTCCACAATTCCTGGGGCATGGAAGGTGCTCCTTCCTCCAAGAAATGCAAATTTCATCTGGTCACGTGCTGCAAAATGACAGGATTTCAACTCGTGGGTTAAAATAAATAAATTAATCCATTTTAGGAGGAAGCCTATGCAGCTTGTACATGATGGAGCTTCAGTGAGATAACTGCAGCAAAAAGCAGACACGATGCCAAAATTACTCCTAACCAAGTCAAGAGTGGTCTGGAAGAAGTGAGCAGCAAAGGAAGGAGCAGAGGGCAGCTGTAGGAAGGCTGATGCACATTTCCTATAGCATGCAATTAGATGCCATTTGCTTCCCCTTTCTTTCACCAGCTTTCTGGAGCCCCTGGGGTGCTGCTGAAATAACCATTGTGTGTGGATTTGATGTGAAAGGCTGAGTAACTACCTAGGCCTGAAAAGCTTTAATTATCCTCTAACTTCACAGCTTGCTGGTCAAACATAGTGAAAGTTGGGCTCTGTGCTCAGTGGGCTCTGCCATCCCCAAGGGCAAAAAGAGTCAACTTGATGTCAGAGGAGTTAGAAAGGAACCCCTGCTCTGCATCTAATTAGCAACCAATCATTAAAATGACTTCTGAAGGCTGTTTTGGAGCACAACTGCTGTAGGTGGGCAGGGTGCTGCTGGAGAGCCCCAGCCCCTTGGAAGCATTTTGTTATGCAGGATGCTATGCAAAGATCCAAGCAAATGTTGGTCTATAGCAGAACACATCCCTGCACCATGGTGGCCAGGATGTCCCCAATTGAAGAAGGACAAAGATCTGTTGGAAAGACTCCAGAGGAGGGCCACAGAGATGATCCAGGGTCTGGAGCACCTCTCCTGTGAGGAGAGGCTGAGGGGCCTGGGATTGTTCAGCCTGAAGATTCCAAGGGGTCCTTAGAGCTGCCTTCCAATACCTGAAGGGAACCTAAAATCCAGGCCCTTGGGCAAATACTTAGATCATTAGGCAGAAGGGAGAGGCAGATGAATACAGGTGGATGATTTCCCAACTTGAATTTAAAAATCCACTGAGCTTGGAGTTGAAATTTGCAGTAGTATTTTCTAAAGTGAGTCATTAACTGGCTTGGTCTTGTTTTTTTTTCCACCTGACACTATAAACTTTTAACTTAACTTGTAATTGCTTCTTGGGAAAACACCTTTCAGAGCTAAATTCAATATAACAAATATAAATAAATTCAATAAATTCAATGTAGGCAGCCCCATGAGAACTAAAGCACAAAATGAGAAATCAGTTCAGCCACTTCATACTGCTCCAAGAACACCAAACCAGGTGCAGCCTCCCTCTTTGTAGCAGCCCATGGTCATTCTGCAGCACCAGAGAGCCCAAGCCTACAAGTAAACTGGTTTCTGCATTTGTTTTACTGGTTTCCAGCCAGGTAGTGAAGCTCCTGTAAATAAAAACCTCACGCAGGGAGAACTGCCCTCTGAAGTGCCTCCTCCTCCGTTAAATACAGGGGGAGCCTAAATTACCTTCCTTACACTAAAATAAAATCCTTACATTTACACAGAGAGAGGGGAGATGTCCCTGTGTCAACACTGCCATTTACTGGTGTGCAATGGTTTCAGGGACAAAACATTTCCCCCAAGTGCACCAAGTCCCATTTGTTGTCCCAGACCTCAAACCTTCCAGTCTGCAAGGCCAGCAGCCTTCCCCACCAACCCCACCAGGATGCTGTCTGAAGCAGGAGGAACAATCAAAATTCAGTGTTTCACCAAAAAATATGAAGGGTAACATCTCTGCAACAGACTTTCAAGTTCAGCAATATGGAACCACCCATTTTCTTATGCCAGGATTGGTTTTACTTCTCCCTCTCGCTATCAGAAAAAAAAAGGAAGTGTAAAACCAAAAGCATAGAATTTAGCTCCACTGATTTCAGTAGCCACCCCTGAGAAAAAAAAAACAAAAAAAAACAAGGGGGGGAGGGAAAATATACTTGATTTGCTCTACCTTTGAAATGCAAGCAAGGTCAACACAGTCATGGCACTGAGTGTAACACTCCCATGAGAGTCCTCACTCAAAGCTTGAAAAATCATCTGGTGACCATGTTGGCCCCACGTGCAAGGCACAGCTAGTCCTGCATGAAGGGACTCATCATTCTGGACACACCTGGATACCCAGTTCAGACCAGCAGCCAGCATCCCTCTATAGCCACTGGGAAAAACACCCTTGGGCAGTCTCCTCCCCTTATGAGAAAGCGTAGGGAAACTGAGGCACAGATAACCACTAACCCACAGTTAAGCTCTTTGGAGAGCCCAGCCCTAAGCACAGCACATGAACTTCTAACCAGCCCTGCTCAATCAGTGCCTGCTGAGCTAGGAGATGACCTGGATGTAGACATCACCATCAGCTCTTACCTCTCAAGCAGTTCTCACCTGAAGGGCATGACCAGGCAAGCTACAAGGAAATCTGCCATGGCCAAGGACATGATAAACATGTAGGTGACAGTACGCAGCCTCTTCTCCACCATGGGGCAGATGAAGACAATTGTATTTCCCAGGAGGGTGATCAAGTCAATGAGGGTAAGGATCAGCCCAATGACCACCTCCTGGAGGCCGATTCCTGCCAAGGTGCCACCTCCTTTCACAAAGGAGGAGGCAGCAGAGGAGAAATTAGAAAGCCAAGATTCATTTTTGTCCACCAGCATCTTCCCACTGTTAAAATCTGAAAAAGGGAGGAAAAATAAAATAAGGACTTTAATGACTTCCATAGAAAAGAGCACAGAAAAAATGTTTATGCTTCATTTACTTCAAGAAAACTCCTCTCACCCTGCTGTGCCTGTGCCATCACTGTCCCATGGCTATTGGTTCCTTAGAAGGGTCTGAAATCCTGAAGGTAAACAGAAATGTGCAGCATTGGCAATTCATGGCAATTAAAAGCCCTCCTGTGAATGAAAATCCATCACCAGGTAAAGTGTGACACAAAGAAAAGCCCTGAGAGCAGAGAGAGGACAAGCAAGCAACCAAAACCCAAAATTAAAGCAGCTCTGCTAAATCCCACTCACCACCATGCCATGGCCACAAAATAGAGGGGTTGGAACTAGATAAAATCCCTTCCAACCCAAACCATTCCATCATTCTGTATTCTTGTTGTCATCTTCGCCACCCATAGACCAGGTGTGACAGCCCAGGGTGCTTTTGTGACCCCACTGTTCAGGGCATGCTATGCCCTGGGTTGTCCTGGTACTTTTTTTAGTCTCTGAAGTTAAAAGCTTTTGATTACCACGGTGGGCATCTCCTTCCTGCAGCCTGAATGGTTGTGCAGAGCTGCCAGAAACCACCCAGGGAGCTTAAGGCAAGTAACTGAGGTGTCTGAGGAGCCACAGTGACCTCAAACTCATGTCCCTTTCCATGCCCAGCTGGGAGTGGATGCTCCCAGCTCCACAATGGGGCACTTCTAAACCTGTCTCCATAGCAGAGGTTCTCTATCCCTCTAATCATCTTTGTGGCTTCCTCTGGACTTGCTCCAACATCTCCATGTCCTTCTTCAGTTGGGGACCTCAGAACTGAACACAGTCCTGTAAGGAGGGAGCTCACCAGAGCAGAGTAGAGAAGGAGAATTATTGAAGGTGACAATCACACCAGCAATCCCCATCCACTTTGTCAGCACCACTTGTGGGCTCTTTAATCTCCGTCCCATCCCCAAGCCCCCTCATCATCTCTTGGTCAGGCTGAGGAACCTTTGCCAACTTGCTCCTTCCTTCTACAGGAGTGACTGAGCCATCCCTTCTGTGCTTCTGAGCCTCTGTGAGGGTTCCCAAATTCGGACTGATTTCCAACAAGTAAATAATTCACTGTGGATTTATAGAAGGGCATAATGATGCTCTCTGTTCTGTTCTGCTTCCCTTTCATAACAATCCCTAACATGGTTTCCTGCTTTTGACTGGCACTTAGCACTGAGATGACCTTTCCACAGAACCACTGATCACCAAACATCTCATTCCTGAGCAGAAATTCTCATCTCAGAGCCCACAGCTTTAGACAGGAAAATAGGATGAAATGAGGAAATTAAGTTTTTTCCATCTTCTCTGAGGTCTATCACTTCACAGCTGAAACTCTTCTTCCATTTTAATGCTCACTGAGCCTCGGAAAAGCCTTTCTGCAATTCTTTAAGTCAGGCCTTATCCTTCATGCCCAAATTAAACTTAGTGTCACCTGCAAATATCACCACTTCACTAGTCACACTCTTTCCAGTTTGTTAGGGATTTATTGAACTCCAGATACCAAGAGTGATGCTGAGGTCTCTTCCACATGGTGGCTCACCATCCACTTTCCCCGCTGCATTGCATCTTTTAGATAATTATTCATTCATGCAAGGAGCTTCCTTCTTAACTCAGGACTCTTCAAGTTTCTGTAAAAGCCACCCAGGAGGGACAATATAAAAAACAACTTTCAGAAATCTAAGCAGACTACACCAGCAAGGTGCTTTTCATCCCCATCCTCACTGTCCTCTTCCAAGCACTCCCACATGACTGTGAGGCTGGGCAGCCTTTTGTGAAAGCAATATTGGGTTTTTCCTTGGATGTAATCGTGTGTTATACACACTCACTCATCCTTCCAAATTCTCAGCTCCTATTTACTTACTGAATATAGTGGTTTCCTTTCTTTCAACTTAAAAAGTAAAAAAACCAAAACAAAACAAAAAAATAACTAAAGCTGTTTAGAAAAAAAAAAATTAAAAAGGAAAGCTCCTCTTCTACCCCTCCCTCACCAGAGCTGGGACTTGATGAGAACAAGCAGGTCTGATGGACACCAAGATCAAGGTCTGTAGCAGGCCCCTGAGCAGGTGCTACCAAAAGTCTACAGGGAGTCTTAATTATATCAGTCTTAATTAAAATATTCCTTGGACACCATTTCACATCCTGATAACACCCCATAAAAATAAAAAAATCCTGCCTCCAGCTCTCATGTTATTGACAGGAAAGAGAACAATCTGCACTGCTCTTCCTAACAAGCTCACTGAGGATATCAAAGTGGAGGAGCTCCTGTGGAACAGTTTGATGTCAATGCAACCAGGCTTTCTGGCAGAAAAATTGTTCAGCCTGTTCCCCTCCCTACATGGTCTGCACAGATGGCACAGTGACTGATGGCTGCAAAGCCACCTGGTGACATTGTGTGGCCAAACAGCTGAGCAGGTTACAGAACCTGACCCTGCAAGGTTCATGACATGGTCCATCCCCATCTTCCAGCTCATCTTGTCAAATGCCATCTCTGGTTCCTGCTGGGAGATGGTCACAGCCTCACACCTCTGAGGCTTCTGTGGGTCTGGAAACAGCTCTCTTGATTTCCACCTTGAGATGACTCCTAATGAGCTGCAGCACAGGAAGACCACCCAGCCAGCCATGTGTTCTCCCAGAAGAGGGATCCCTGGGGATGCTTCCACCTGGAAAATGTGTGTTCAGAAAGGCTCCAGAACAAGAGTAGCAAAAATCAGGTTTAACAAAAAAGAATTTTAAAAATAGTTAAATTTTAAAGTTTAAAGATTGTAAAAAAAAAAATAAAAATCAAGTCTTCAAGTTTAAAAAAAGTCAAATTTTTATTCTATAGTCTTGAATAATCAGAGATGAGAATGCTGGATTAATTGTCTGGGAGTTTTATAAGTAACACTGAAACAAGAAGGTGTAGCAGTCACATCTTCTTTCTCCTGCAAACAATAACTGTGCTCACACAATTGTTTAGATGTTTCAGCTTTAGTATAACTCCAACTAAAGTGGATCATTTCTCACATAAGGTTGCTCTGTACCCATCTGGAAAGACACACTGTACTCAAACTTTAAGCAGAAGCAGGACATGGCTATTAGAGTTCATCTTTGCAAGCTACTCAAGTAAAACCTTAGCCATCAACCTGAGTTAAAATGTCTTGTTAAGTGCAAAGCTAACCACAGGTTGCTTCATGCCAGGTCCATCTAGGAGCATGACAACGACAGACAAATGCAGGAGACAGATGTTTGAGAAACATTCTTGGTTGTATTATTTTTTTGGTCAACAGAAGGAGAAGGTGAGGGGATAAAAATGAGACTCATTTGATTTCCATGTTTTTTCAACAACAACAAAAAAAAACAAGGATAAAACTTGAAACTTCAGGTTTGAACCCTGAACTCTACTTCAGGGTGCAGGTGATGGGGTCCTGCTGCTCCTTGCCAAGGATCCCCAGGCAGAGTCCCTGGAAGTGTCACAGCCAAGCACCCAAGCTTAATGTCTCTCCTCTCTTTTGCCTCTGACTGGGAAGCCAGTAACTTATCTAAGAAGTGCAATTCCTAAACCATCTGAAGAACTGCTAGTGCAGGAAAGCAGAGGGTGTTACAACCTTAATATCTCTGTGGAAAACTTTGGAACAAAGCAGAATGTGCCGTCCTTCCAAGGGATGTGCCAACCTTCCCATGGGCATGATTCTATAACTTAAATATTTGAAGCTTTTAAATTATCCTATGAGCTGCAGCACCTCATGTGGTGACACTGCTGATACAGAACAGTCTGTCTGGAACATCAGTCTTTTGGCTTTCTTGTAGGGTCCCTTCTTAAATCATTGGGATAAATGCCCAGGATAAAGCACCATGATGTGGGAGTATCCCAAGTTTCCTGGGGATTTCAGATTTGCATTCTTATTTGGACATTACAGTTTTGCTTCCCTTCAAAAACTGATGGGCTAGAATCTGCTCTTGGTTTGCCTGAGAGAAGCAACTCCATTATTTCAGCAGTTTTCCTTTAATATATAGCAAGTTTGACCTAACTTATTCAGCAGAAAAACCCCAAATAAAAGGTTAATTCCATCACTAAATGGTATCTTCGGATGGCAGGAAAGGGGGGGAAAAAAAAAAAAAAGTAAGCTCTGCAATCACAAGGCTGACTGCACTTTAAAATCCTAGAGGAATGAAGGAAATTGGAAATATATTTGCTGTCAGACTCTGCTCCTCTGCAAAGCCAAGTACCAGCTTATGGAAATGAGCAACTGTACCTGCCCCAGGACCCCAAAACATATTTCTCTCCTCCCCCCTGCTGCAAACCAAGACTGCAGCAGCTCTGTTTGTTGAACAAGGCATTGCTCTACAAGGCTGGTGTGAGGAGGTCAAGGAGGAGGAACATCCCTGGGGATGCTTCCACCTGGAAAACGTGCACTTGAGGAGGCCACACAGCATGTGAGCCATTCCACTGACTTCCCATCTCTCTTTTCCTCCACCCACCTTTCCCCCTGGCAAGGCAGCATTTCTCAGGCTGCGAATGCTTGCTTTCCAACCCAAAATGACCACAGAAAAACTCTTACAACCTCTCCAGCAGCTGGCCAGCCCAGAAAAGGCAAATATGTAATCTTTACCTCCAGATCTGCCTGTTGCAGACTGCCAGCCAGCCCGAAGCAGCTCAGCACCTCTGGGCTGGGGATGTGATGCTTCTCCCAGCAGCAGCTTCCCAGGGACTCCCCCCAGCTCCCAGGGCTCCCAGATCCCATCCCAGTGGTTTCAGTCCCAGTGCAGGACATGGAACCTGTAAGAAAGCACAGCAGGTTTGCCCTTTGAGAGCTGCCCTCCCGGTGCATGCCCTTCGACAGCAAAACCAAACGTGGTGCAAGCAGCTGCCCCATTCCAGCAAGAAAACTCAAGGCAAAGCAAGAAAACTCAAGGGGACCCGCTGGCCATAGGGGGGGGAGCAATGAGCAAACCCCAACCTCTGGGGTGGAAAAACCATCAACCCCTCAGATGCCAAATTACCAAACCCTCGGATGCCAGACCCCTGGGGATGCCAAATCCCATACACCGGGGGTCAAACCCCCAACCTTCGGGGGGGGTCAAAACCTCCATGATGCTGGAGGAACCAGCCCGAAGCAGGGAGAAACGACCCAGGGAGGTGCTGAGGGTCCTGCCCGGGCTGGGGGTCTGCTTCGAGGGGAGGAAGGAGCCGGGTGGGCGTGGGAAGCTCTGCCAGGAGGGTGTTTGGGGTGGGGGGGGGGGGTTACAGGACCTACCTGGGGGAGCCTGATGAAGAGGGGGTGCCAGCCGGAGAGCAGTAGCACTCCTGAACCCGGGGAAGGGTTCGCAGGAGCTGCCCGGAGCAGGGGAAGGGGAAGCCGGAGGTGACACCGCCCCAGCCCGCCTCCGGGGGGAGGCACCCGGGGGTCCGCCCCGAGCCCAGCCGGGAGGGTGCTGAGCCCTCCGGGAGCGGAGGAGCCCCGGGAAAAAGGGTTTGGTTGGTTGTGCCTCCAAAACCGGCCTCCCTCCCTAATCCACGGCAACAATAGGGTAACTGGATGGAAATTTTTTTTCCTCATTTTTTTTTTTTTTCTTAAAAACAAAACAAAAAAATCAAAAAACAAAAAAAACCACCACCTAAAATAAAAAAACAACCAAACCCCCCCCCCCAAAAAACCCCGCCAAGAAACCCCCCCCCCAAAAAAAACCAAAAAAAACCCCCCAAAAAAAAACCCCCCCCAAAAAAAAACCCCCCAAAAAAAAAAACCAAAAAAAAAACCCAAAAAACACCCCCCCAAAACCCCCCCCACAAACCCCCCCCCCCAAAAACAAAAAAAAACAAAAAAAAAAACCAAACCCAAAAAACCCCCCCAAAAAAAGCCCCCCAAAAAAAGCCCCCCCCCAAAAAAGCCCCCCCCAAAAAAAGCCCCCCCCAAAAAAAGCCCCCCCAACCCCCCCCCCCAAAAAAAGCCCCCAACCCCCCCCCCAAAAAAACAAAAACAAACCAAAAAAAAACAAAAAACAAAAAAACCCACCCCCCCCCCCCAAAAAAAAAAAAACCAAAAAACCCCCCAAACCCCCCCCCCCCCAAAAAAAAAAACCAAACCAAAAGAAAAAACCCCAAACAAACAAAAAAAGCGTTCACAAACTCACAGGATGGTAGGGGTTGGAAGGGACCTCTGGAGCTCATCTAACCCAAGCCCCTCTGCCAGGGCAGGTTCACCTAGAGCAGGTAGCACAGAGTCACAGAATAGTCACAGTTGGAAAAAGACCCCAAGATCACACCGTTCAACCATCAACCTAGAAAAAAAAACCAAAACCAACTCAATCCACTAGAGCATGTCCTGAAGTGCCTCATCTACACGGTTTTTTAAATACCTCCAAGTGGGTTTTGAATGTTTCCAGAGATGGAGACTCCACCACCTCTCTGGGCAGCCTGTTCCCATGCTCTGCTAACCCCAAAATAAAGAAGTTCCTCCTCATGTTTAGATGCTTCCTATGTTCAAATTAGTGCCCGTTACCACTTGTTCTCTCACTGGACACCACTGAAAACTGACAGACCCTGTCCTCCTGACACCCATCCTTCAAGTATTTATAAGCATTGATAATCATAGAAAGGCAGGGGTTGGAAGAGACCTCAAAAGATTATCTAGTCCAACCCCCCCCTGCCAAAGCAGACCCCCCCTCTGTCTTCTCCAGACTTAAAAGACCCAAATCCCTCAGTCTTTCCTCATAATAGAGGTGTCCTCGTCCCCTTTTCATCTTTGTAGCCCTTTGCTGCACCCTCTCCAGCAGTTCCCCATCTTTGAACCAGGGAGCCCAAACCTGGGCACAAATTGAACTGGCTTCCCTGTTGCTAAAAGCAAAGGGATGCTGTGCTAAACAAAAACCCGGAAAAAAATCCCACAGTTTGAGATGCACCCATTGGTGTTGGTGAGATGGTCCCTTCCCAGCCCCTCTTTGCCTTCCCAGGAGGGCTGTGCTGGGAGCAATGGGATGTTTGCAGCTGGGCTGTGGGGCAGAGCTGGCCAGGTCGAGGTCTTCTCCAGGCTGAACCACTCCAATTCTCCCATCCTGTCTTCAAAGGAGAGGTGTTCCATCCCTCTGATCATTTTTGTGTCCCTTCTTTGGACTTGCTCCAACAGGTCTGGGTCTTTCCTGTGCTGAGGACCCCAGAACTGGACACAGGATTCCAGGGGGAGCAAATCACCTCCCTTGACTTGCTGGCCACTCTTCTTTTAACGCAGCCCAGAGCATGGTTGGCTTTCTGGGCTGCCAGAACACGTTGTCTGCTCATGCTGAACTTTTCATCCCTCATTCCTGAGGTCTTTCTCCTCAGGGCTTCTCTCTATCCATCCCTTCATTCCCCAGCCTGTGTTGAAACCAAAGGTTGCCCCAACCCAGATGCAAAACCTTACACTTGGTCTTAATTACTCCCTGTATTCTTCCACCTCTATTTCCTTTGGATTTATAGCCCCACAATAATTACACTCTCCCCGTAAATTATCACTAATTGCTCACACCCAGGGAGGGTGGGAGGTGGCTGGGTGGGTGCTGTTGTTCACGGTGCCTTCAGCTGCCTTGCTCTCACTGGGGCTTTCCTTACCTTCAGTAATCAAGGAAAGCTCCCAGACTCCAGCAGTTTTTACAAAGTAGAGTAATAAATGCCTACAGTTCTCCAACTGGAATGCCAGCCATTCAAAAAAACTGCCAAAACAAAAAAGATAACAGTGAAAAAGAAGGAAGTGGTTTGGACAAAGTGCTGTAAATGCTGTGTCAGTAGCTTGTATTTACTCCATCTTTGGTTGACATCAGCTCTCAGCATGTCCCAAGCCATCAAACAAACATGGCATAATTTAATATTAATTGGAGTTTCTAGGATATTGTTGAGCAGGGAAAGGGTTGCTGGGGTTGTTTTCACATGATATGCCATGCTACCTGGAAAGGGAGGAGTGAGGGAAAATAGAATTTAATTAACTTTCTGATCTTGGCAACAAGAAAAGAAATAGAAAATGTACATTCCAGAGTCTTTTGCATATCAAAAGTAGCTTGATCTCAGAAAAGCTGAACAGCAGTAGAGCTGTGTTCATGCAGAGACTGAGGAACAGACAAAGGTAGAATGCAATGAATCTCCTTAAATTGCCAAAGAAGAGGGTTTAAGGGTGTGGAAAACCCAAATGCTTTTTGGTAGCTTCATTTATTTTTGCTACATACTTGGAAAGCATTGATAAAGCCCTCAGGAAGGGTCCCAGGTGAATGTTGTGTTGCCAAGTGGAAGGATACAAGGAAATCCTTTCCTTGGTGGGTTTTAGACACCAGTGGGATCCTGCCATGGCATAGGATAACCCCAAGGGGTTTGCCTGAGGCATAGGGAATAACAGATGCAACAGGCCTGTAAATCCCATGGCATTGGGTAAGTAGTCCCATAGGAGCAGCAGATTTGATTTTGTGTTTTTAATTTGTTTGTCTTTTTAGGGCGAGCCTGACCTGGTGGCACTGCCCCTTGTTAAACACTGTTCTTAGGTACAGAAAGAAATGAGTATTTGCTTTCCTGCTTGTCTTGATTTAGCAGGTGTAAACAAAGAGTCATCTTTACTATTAAATAACCTTTTAGTAACTCTGCTGATTGACAGGGTTTATGAACAGAAGCCACCAAAGATGCCTGTGAACTACTGCTCTTCTAGCAGCACTATGGCTCAGAGGCAGCTGGCTCTGAGCTGTGCTCTCTGTCAGGTTGCATTGGCATGCTGAGCTTGATTTCTGTATAAATGGTGTTAGTCATCAGCCCAGGCAATGAAGTTCCTTTGACACACCATACCTGCTGTGCTCCCTGATTGTGCTTTTTTAATATCCTATGGGCTGCTGTGTCTGAGGCCTTTCTTGGGCTTGATGAATTCTATCTGACAATTCCCCTTTCAATTTTCCCTCATCGAACCCCATATATTTATATTTTCTTTTTCATAGGGGATTTGCAATTCTTCTACCCTGACATATTCATCCCTACAATGGACACCAAGGGGTGACTCCCACTGCCCACTGCAGGCACTTAGCTCAGATGGTCTATGCTGCCCCTCTGGCCCCAAAAGTGGTCTCACTCTTCTCCAATGCCAGTGTAGGGGATACACACTCCTAATTTTCTCTTGTTTGCATCTAATTTATATTCTGGAAGTAAATACCACAGCTACTCCCTCTGACCTTTCATGTTTGGCTTCCAATAATCCTTCTGTTGGTACAATAACATTTTGGGCTGCTGGATAATCTGAGCTATAGAAGAAGAAGGACAACTGTAGTTTCAAAACTTCCCATCCCAGGTTCTAAAATGCAGTAGAAGTCTCCCATCCAAGTGCTGATCCACCTGGAGCTGAGAATGGAAATGTATGCTCTGAGCAAGAACAGGCTTGGGCAGCTGGAGCAGAAATCAGGGCAAACAAGGGGATGGTTTTGTGGGGGAACTCTTGAGGTATGGTCTGTGTGACTCATCTTTAGAGGACATGATAGAGGACATCCTTGGTAGGTGCTTGTTCATGAAAATGAGTTTCAAAACCTATTCTGTTCCTCTGAACAGGTACAGCCACCAAAGTGTGGTTTCCAGAAGGATCTGTGGTTGCTCTCCCCTCACCTCTTCTCACAGCCACTGAACTGCAGGGCTGTAGGTGCTGAGCCAAGTTAATTAATAAATGGAATTATGTGTCCAGGTTCTGCCCTATTATGGATTCTCCCTTGAACTACAGAAGAGTTTGAGGCTTGTGAGCTGCAAAAGCATGTTCAGAAGCAGAAACAGTAAAGCATTACCCATAACTTGCAGTGGTGACAGTTCCCAAATCTTCTTCTACTTCAGCATTTTAATTGTTCATTGCTGTTTTTTTTCATCTCAGCCACATGCAGACTTTACTCCACAGGGTAGGGAGCAGCTCCAGCTGAATCTTCATCACATCTTGAGAAGACCTTGGGCATTTCATCCCATGGAGAAAGATTTGGTGCTCTCACATCACAGCCCTTTCACACTGACTGGAATCCCAACAGCCTGAGTTATAACTCAGTTTTAACTCAGTTAACAACCTGAAATGTCCTGTAATTCAAATAGAGGTATCTAAAGCTGGCAGGAAAACACCCTAAGTCTACATGAAAGCAATCATGGTTTCTATAGACCAGATGTTACAGATCAGGAGAGTTTCTGGGAACTTTGGTTAGCTTGTGTTGAAGTGTGCATGCATCTGCTATGACTTCCAATGAAATTGCTTGCTCACATCTCTAAAGAGCCTTATTTATCTCTTTATAGCTGCTGGGCAGGTGCTTTGTATTTGTGTGGCAGATTTCTCCAGAATTCTGATGGTACTTCTAAGCAAAATTGGGTTTGCCTGTAAAAGGGCATGCCTTAGTTATGGTCTTAGATGGTCAACTTTTCAACATGAGCACACTCCTTTCCCTCGTCTACACAGCTGCACTTTCACCTCTGTTTTACAAACAAAAAACCATTGCCCAGAAGGAATCTTGCTGTTTTTATCCATATGTTAATGAGGAATTAACTGAAACCCAGTGGGTAGGTCAAACATTCCCCAAAGGGCTCTCTAGTGGTGGGCACCTCTGTTCCTCAACATTCAAGACTAGGATACTTTGGCTGAGTTTGCATCAGGGTAGTGGAACATAGTCCTGTGTGTGCTTTGAAGACCTTCAGAAAATTCAAGCCCGAGAGGGATGAAAATGCTCAAACTGAGTCATCAGAAATGAGTGGACATTTTTGTAAGCCCCCGTCGCTTGCCAAATGCTGCATAATGACTCAACCCTTGAGTTCTGCATGTTAACTATTAGACTGTGCCTGATGTGAAGGAGGGGAAAAAATATAAATCAAGTCAAGAAACACCCCTGAGAAGACACTAGAGATTTCTTGCAGAAACCTCCAAGGGGATTTACAAAGGCTTTCCTTGACCTTGGAGGAAAAGCCCACCAGCAGGCATGGTAACACCCAAACCCATGTCCTGGGATGGAGGAGAGCACTGAAGGGCCACAGAGAGAAGTGCTGGAGGAAACAAGAATATCCCACACACTGGATCAACACTCAGAAGCTGTTTGAATAGCTGTGATATTTTCACTTGTTTCCAGCAATTCTGTTTCATGGCTCTATTGTGTATTTCTAGCTAAATTATTTTATAATTCGTTGGGGAAAAAAAAACCACAACCAAACCTCTAAGAAATGTATCACCAAAACCACTACTCAGGCTGAAAAAAAATCGCCAAGAAAATTTTCTATTCCCTTTTTATTGTTTCCCCAACAAGCTGGACAGGGGCTGCTTTGTGCTGTAGCTCTTGTGCTGCAAAAATCTAATTATATACATACATTAAAAGAAAAATAGACAGCACTAACCATTTGCCTCGCATGACTCACTGCTGTCTTTCCAAATGTCATAAATGCTGGCAAGCAAACTGCAACCATGAAACACATCAGTGTCTCACGAGGCTGCTTGGCTTGATTACAGGCTGGCAAGGATTAGGCTGAGTAATGGAGAGAAGATAGCAGGAAGATTTCACTGGGCACCTGGGATTATTGTGTGCTGGAAATGGTGCACGAGATAAATCACTAAAAGACAATTTAAAGCCTTTGGTGGCTGTCCCCATAGCAAGGAGTTATGGTTTGTAGAGCCCAGAAGCCATGAGGACACAGAGCAGTGCCCAAGTGGAAGAGGAGACATCCACTGCTGGCAACACTTAAGAAAACAATGTCTTGAAGACAACCATTCCCTGGGAAAGACTTTCTTCTCATGTACCCTGCTACTGCAGCAGCCACAAAAAGCAAAGCCCAGAGTGGCTCCTACCAAGTCTGTGCTACCAGAACTTACTAGCAGAGTTGGAGCTCAGAGCTGGAAGGACTGGAGAACCTCTCCTACCAAGACAGGCTGAGAGTTGTAGTTGTGCAGCCTGAAGAAGAGAAGGTTCAAAAGGAGATCTTATAGTGGCCTTCCAGTCCCAGAAGGGGCTACAGAAAAGCTGGGGAAGGGGCTTTTTACAAGGACATGGAGTGACAGGACAAGAGGTAATGGCTCTGAACTGGAAGAGGGTTGATTGAGATTGGATATTAGGAAGGAATTAGGAAGAGGGTGGTGAGACACCAGGACGAGTTGCCTGGAGAAGCTGTGGCTGCTCCATCCCTGGAAGTGTTCAAGGCCAGGTTGGATGGGGCTGGGAGCAATCTGGTTTAGTGGGAAGTGTCCCTGCTCATCTCAGGGGGCTTGGAACTAGATGTTCTTTAAGGTATATTTCTCAACCTTCCATAGCACTGTTTTGCTGTCAGAGATCCTGGTGCCAGGACCTCTCTGTTCCAACAAGAACCATTCTTGCTTCCCTTTTACAAACCCATTGAAAACACATCCTCTTGGTCTAATTTCCCAGCCCTGGAGCTTGGTGCTCAGTGCTCATTCCTCATCCCACCCCATCAGCTCCTGCCAGGTGATGTCAGGATGGCAGTGCCTGATCTCTGGATCATATTCACAGCAAAATATTAAACATCAGAAAGAAATACTCAGGTAGACAGGGGAATTGTGGAAAGAGGAAGAATTAGGCGTGATGCTTTTTTGGCACTAACTGTAAATCTCAGACTGTCCTGTGCTGCACTGAGATATTGTGCTCTCCTCTGCAAAACAGCTGCATTAGTTTTTTGTCATTTAACAAATACAACTGAGGTTTATTTTTAGCTTTAATTGAATAGCTCCTTTCAAATATTATCACTGCCCACCCAGATCGAATGGAGTGGACATAAACACAAACAAAATGCAGACAACCTTATGCTGAAGAGCACAGCAACAGCAAATTAATAGTCTTTTTTTTACCAGGCAGTTCATCTTGAATCCAAGAGACTTGTTTACTGAGGTGATTCATAGTTGCAGGATAAAATGTTGTCTTGGCAAGGCTGATATCTCACATTTTAATATGCATTTTCACCCAAGGATCTGACAATATTTGCAAACCATAACGCCACAATTAGTTCTTTGCAGGGTTTTTAAAATCTTTTTTTTACTGTTTTTTTTAACCTTCTTTTAAAAAAAATTAAGAATGTTATTGTCCCCTCCCATAGTACCTCTCAATCAAATCACAATTACAGTTACAAAATCCTTTAGAGCAGTATAACTTAATTCCTTTGCCAACCCAGAAAAACACTTTACTAACCTTGGGACCTTGGTGATCCTAAATCCATAGAGCATCCACTTATAAAATACCATACCACCACTCCTCTTCTTCAGCCTATTTAATGCTGCAATATGTCTTGCAGCTCCATGGGTGGAAAGTTGAACAGAGCATCTGAGGCATTGCTTTTCCACTGGGAAGGGTGGGATAATGGCCACAGCCGTGCTGAGAACACACACTTGTTCCAAACATCTGTGGAGGTGTTTGTAGATACAAATATATGCTTAAACAAGCAGGATGAGAAACATGCTGCTTTGCTGGGGTGGGAAATCAAACTCCATCAATGGTATTTTGCTCCAAAGGTAAATAAGCCTTGGGGAGATTAAAGAAGATCTGGAAATCAGATGTTATACTCTAAGGTTTGTTGTTTCTTTTTTTTTTTTTTTTTTTAAATACAATCCTGTTTAGTGATAAAGTCTGGATAGCAAGAGAAGAGACAGGGTGTAAATGCAAGGTTAGTGAAGAAAGATAAAAAATGAAGCTGTTTGGAAGCCAGCAAGAATGACTGCACACATTTGTAGGTTGTTAAGGGCCCTTGTGCAGTGTGCCAGTGGCTCCTGGTACCTCCCCTGGGGATGCCCAGCTGTGCCCTCTGCCACTGCAAGATTCCATCTGCTGGTTCTAAGCAGCAGGAGAGAGGGAAACTTCATTTG
Organism: Phaethornis superciliosus; assembly: GCA_023637945.1. Taxonomy (NCBI): domain Eukaryota; kingdom Metazoa; phylum Chordata; class Aves; order Apodiformes; family Trochilidae; genus Phaethornis; species Phaethornis superciliosus. The sequence continues at coordinate 4,483,731 of JAJQWJ010000011.1, forward strand.
GTAGGGTGCAATATCAGTGATGCTGGGTGGAGGATAAAACATCTTGTCTGCTAAGATGAACTACTCTGAGCTAGAAGGAAATGTAGGAACAATTCCTGCAGGAGCAGGACAAAAATCCATCTTGTCAAATCACTGTCCCTTCCATGAACAAATATGAAGGAAGTGGGGAAGGGAATGAAAAATATACATCATACATCATCATTGCCAGGGCCAATAGTAGTTCTGGTGGGACAATGTCCTGCTAGGGAACCAGCAGATCTCTATTTTGTCTCCTTGCTTTCTTTTTGCTTTTCCCTTGACTCTCCAGCTCTGTAATTCTCTCCCAGGTATTTGTATAAAGCAGTGCACCACATGCTGTGGATTTATAACATGAATTACTTTATCTAGCCAATAGCTTGTAGACAAAGTCCAAAAATATATTTCTGTTGACACTGTGTCAGACTCAGTCCTACCCAACCCCAGAGACCTCCTTTCACAAGGATAATCTAGCTGCTGTCTGCTGCCTGACATGGAATATTAAAACATTGATTTGCCCACTTTTTGGTTATTCTGTTTTCCATGGCTGGCTCCGGCTCTGGCAATCTGACCTGGGTGGCTGCCTTATCTCAGCTTTCTCAAGCTCATTAAAAAGGCTTCTCAGCTGAAAAAAGCAGTTTTCATGGTGCTGTCTGCCTGAGCTGTGAGCTGCCCAGTGTAGGTTTTGTTCTTGTGCATTTGGATTCCACATCTGCATCCCTCTGCATGCACATCTGCATCCCTCTGCATGCACATCTGCAGCCACATCTGCCCTCACCGTGGCAAACCCAGAAATCAGAGCAGCCCAGTATAAGGCAAATTGAGGAAAACTTTCTCAACTCTGTCTGAGAGTCAGCTGAGCAGGATTTTACATCTAGAAAGCCTGCAGAATGAGGAACTCTTCATTTGTTAGCACCTCACACCACTCCCAGGGACAAGCAGGCAGGGATCATCCCTTCTCTCTGAGCCACCTTCCCAAGAGTGGCTGCTCCTGGGGTCTGCTGGGTGGCATCCAAACATCTGAGGCTCTTGTGGAAAACCCAGCAGAGCCCAAACTACAAATCTAGTCCCCAGATGCAGAAATCTGCATGGCCCAAAGCTGTGGAATGGGTCCCTTTGGTGGGTTCCCTGATCTTAGGCTGTCAGTTATTTTTACTAAATTGTTGTAGAATATTGAGAGGGGTATCAAGATGGCTTTTCAGATAATTGGGGGTTTTTATCTTTTTTTTATATATACATAGTTCATGTTGCACAGATCATTGACAGAGATTATCATGTGCTGTTCCTTTTTTAATGAAAACACAAGAAGTCCTCAAAGGCTGCTCTAATTAGAGTGGTTCAAGTGCTTTCCAAGTGAGTGCTTGGGAAATTACTCTAAAAAAGAAGAAAAGATATTGCAGAATTATAGACCAACCACCAAAAAAAACTTATCTAGGAAAATATCTTGGGGAACAGAAAAAATGGGAGAGTTTTTAACAAAAGAAAAAGGCCCCACAGCACCTGGGTCAGACCTGGCTGCCCTGGCTGCTGCCCTTTTGAAGGCTCTTGGTGTTATGTTGTGTCATCTTAAAGCCTTTTTTTTTTTTTTTTTTCCTGGTTAGTGCTTGTTATAATGGCCTCAAGGGAGCTTTAAATGTTCATTTATTTTTTCAGAGTTCAGAACTAATTAGCTCATGACAATTAAGTTCTTAATTAAACATGCATTGGGAGCAGAAACTTGCCTATGAATTTTCTCACCTATCTGTTTGGTTTTTAAGAGACACAGCAATCAGAAAAGTTTGGCAAACCCTGCATGACAAAGAGATAAAGCCCAAGAATACTTCTAACTCTTCCTTATGAATTGCATGACTCACAAAACTGAAGATCTCAGAGCAAAGCCCTGCAACTCTTTTTCTTCTTTTTTTTTTTTTTTTTTTTTTTTTTCCTCCCCAATGTGTTGATTTATGTATTGATCATATTCCCCAGGTTCCTCTGATAGAAAGGCTGTCATTTAAAAAATAAGCAGCATGTCATCTGTGGGCACTGTGCTTCTGAGCCTATATATGCAATTCTGCAGCCAGGCTGTTAAAGCAAGAGCGCGTTCAGTAATTGATCTGCGTCAGCATCCTCTGCCACTTGAATGATAAAATACATTTTAAACAGGCTGGTCTTAAAAACTAGAATGATTCTGTCAAAGAGAATGCCTGGAGAGGTCCAAAAAAAGAAAGATCTGATAGAAGAAAGTGTGTAGAGCCTCCTCTGAGAAGTGTCTTGAGAGGGTATTTGGTTTTTTGGTGTCCAAAAGAGGTGGCTGATGAGGTTGATTTAACAGAAGACTTAAGTCTGGTTATTGCTTTGTCCTTACCCCAAACACATGAAATCCCATCTTAATGGAAGTGTAGGCTGCAAAAAAACATGGTATGTCTGAAACCCAGTCTTTCGTGCTGGATAGAGGGGTAAGGGAAACCTATTTTCCAATCTTCATAAACTTGATTGCATGTAGGCTGTTCATATATTTAGTTAGAAAATGAAAAATCCCACTAAAAGGTAAAAAAAACCAAAACGTTAGCTGGTTGAAAAATAAACCATGTGCAGTGAAAAACAACCAGCTCTGAAGTGGAGTATTCCTGAAGAGGAGTATTTTATAAGGATAAATTAATCTCAGGTGAAACTACTTTTTTATAAGAACAAATCTATATGAAAGCAATAAATAGAAAACCCAATGCTCATATCTTTTCCAAGAAGAAAAATACCCATCTCTGAAGATTTTTTAAACTCCTTAGGGAGAGGTACTGAAAAGCATCTCTTCACTTGTGGTGTAACATGAAATAATATGTGATGTTCTCTCAGTGATGAGAAAATTCATTGCAGAAGCCACAGTGGATCATCAGAAGTATGGAGTGAGCAGCAGAGGCAATGCTCACCCAAAACATGCTGCCAAGGTACCCAGGAGAGCCTGTCAACTTCCATTGGTGCAAACTACAAAGTGTATTGATTGGCTCTGAGTATAAGATTAAATAAGCAGGAATCCTCCATGTATAATTTATAGGTCACTGGTGACAATGTCACACTTGACTGTTCATTCTGCAGTAGCATCCTCCTCCTGTGATTCACCCTCATCCCTACCAGAGATAAATGCTGTATAAAAAAACCCCAAACTATATTTTTCATTTCAAATTCTGACACATGAAAAATAGCCTGTTTTGACTCAGAGCTCTGATTTTAGATTTACCCTTCCAGTTCAGTGTTTAAGCAGGAAAAAAAAAAAAAAAAAGCCTGTTTGATATTTTAAAGATTTAATTTCTCGTTATTCATCATTCTTTACCCCTTTGAGTGGGGCCCTCCAATACCTTTTTCAAGTTTGCACAAACACTGGGAAATAGGAAACCCCAAAATGTTATGTTTCTAAACTGAGAAACCTGGAATAGGCTGCCCAGAGAAGTGATGGAACCACCATCCCTGGAGGGATGTATGATATGTAGATGCAGTGATTAGTGACATGGTTTAGTGCTGGGTTAATGGTTGGACTTGATGGTCTTAAAGTCTTCTTCCACCCAAAACAATTCTATCATTCTAGCTTGGACCTGAGGAGTTAAAAGTTAAACCCCTTTATGTCACAGCCATACACCTCTAAGTCACTCAGACTCTCTGCGTACCAACCCACATTTAGAAAACAAGGTTTCAACATGGCAAAAAAAAAAAAAAAAAAAAAAGTTTTGCCTGCAGGAATCCTTTAGCAAATGCATCAGATAGTGCCTGCCAAGCATGGTCAATTGGGGATGAAGAAATATGTGGGAGGAATCTGCTGGAATCTGCAGGGCTCCTATGGGCACTCAGAGACCTGTTCACAAAAACTAAATGTTTCTCCACAGCAGGACCCACCTAGAGCTTTATGACACCCCCACAGAGGAGTACCTGCTCCTCCATGGCCCATACATCATGGTACCATATAGAACATGGCCCATCTCCATCCTTACAAGCAATGTCCAAGGCTCTCATTGCAGCCTGGAAATACCTGGAGGAAAAGAAGCCACAGGTCCAAACAGAGGTGCACGAAGGATTAAAACCCCCTTACATTGCTCTCTCTTGTCCTGAAGATTTCTGCTATAAACCAAACCATAAAATCAGAGACTGATTTGGGTTGGAAGGGACTTTACAGATCATCCTGTTCCAACCACCCTGCCATGGGCAGGGTCACCTTCCATTAGAGCAGGTTGGCCCAAGCCCCATCCACATGCCCCAGTGAGGTGTATGGCCATACTGGTTTTCACATGGTGCCCCTTGAGACCCCAGCTGGTGACCTGCCTCCCCAGCTTGTGTGACTGCTACAGTATGAGCCTTTGAATTCAGAACACCACAAAGGTGAAACATACCTATGTGGGTAGATATCAGTGGTCCACACATGGGAGCAAGTCCTTCTGTGGTAAAAGAAAAAAAGGTCTGTGGCTGAAGGTCAAAAAAAAGCTGAGGATAACGTTGTCTGAGCTGAAGTGCCCAGCTCAGTGTTAAACCAAACCAGTTCTCTTGTTACCTGCATGGCATCCTTGCAAAACAAAGCAAAACCCCATGAGTTCAATATTTTATTCACAACATGAAAAGCTGAGGTTTCATCTTGCCCTTGGCACAATAAATAGACTGACTAAAGCAAGTGCCTACCCTGCTTTATAATTGCAGAATGCCCACTGACCCCTCATAGGCTTCAGCTGTGTTGAGGCAGGGTGTTTCTGGCCACAGAATGGGAGGGGAAATGCAGATTTTATGAGTTGCCAGTGGAGATTTCTATTCAGCTGGTTAATATCTCTCAGCTCTTGTCACAAGGGAAGTGATTTTAGTCATCACTGTGTGTCACCCTGGGTTGCCAAGCCTGGCAATGCAATTAGTGCTAACTTGGAGATGAAGGGCAGGCAGGGACCACCACCATGCTTCTGGAATTAATGGGCACTGACCACTTGTGACCCAGCAGTTAAATACACTTCCTTCCCATGCTGAACCAGGTCTGTAACCACCCACTTTCAGAGCTCAGTAATCTTTGCTGCCAGAAAAACTAAATGATGGCAGTGCTTGACGCAGGCCAGAAGAGATGAGTGTTTGTCATTGGTGTGTATCTCTTAATAAATGTCTATAGAGCCCCAAAAGATGAGCAAAGAGTGGCCCACAGCCAGTGGAGCTGTATGAAGGAAAGCGTGCAACCAGAAAATGTCCAGGTATTGGTATTAAAAGCTTGAAGTGAAATCCCAAAGCTGGTAATTCGGGGAGCTTGCTCGGGCAATTAGCAAGCAGCTAAAAGATTTGTAGTAGTGAAGGGCTGGTGGCAAATGGCAGATGGTAATGGGGTGCAGGAGGTATGGTGTGTTAGAGGAGCTGTAACTTGGACACTTGGGATGCTCCCAACTGGAGTGTGGGGTGCATGTGCTGTTTTTCAAGAAAAAAACAGTGTTGTGCCCAGAACTGGGTTGAGCCACACACATATGTATACACACACACACAAATGTATATGCCCACAGTGCTACATAAAAAATTACCAAGACCAAACCCTGAGTACGAGGCTGAGCAGCCAGAACTGGCTTTCATCCACACCAGTAAAGGCTGATCCTTGACAGCAGGTTTGTGTTGGGGAGCCATGGAATAAGTCACCACAGGTCCACAGTTGTGTGGAGCACAGTGGTCCAGTGCTTCAGCTTATTTCCCTGGTCATCTCATTTAGCAGAATAGAGGTGCCTTCCAGATTCCTTTTAGCCCCATTTTCCATGGTTTGCTAACATGGGAAAACAAGAAGAAGAAACAGTTTTCACTGCTGTCCCCCAGATAAGACTATTAATTATTCATATGGTCAAGGTTTTGAGTGAACAAGGGAAGGAGAAGTGGGTTCCTGCCCTCTCTAAGAAAGAGAAAAAAAAAATACAACAAAACCAAAACAGTGCCTGAACAGGAAAACATCTTTTACGAGATGTGCAGTAACCATGGAAAAAGTGAATCCAGGAGCAGCTTTATGAGGGATGACTCAGATGTTGGTCACCCTCAGAAAAGAGTGGTCAAAACAGTTGGGAATACAGAGATGGGAGGGCTCCTGCATTGCAGAGCTGAGGTGACTCAGCAGGAGATTTCCATCTCCAGCCTCTGTCCTCTCATGGACACCCCCCTCACCAAAAGCATCCCAAATCCATCCAGTCCTTCCCTCCCCAGCAGCTGCAGGCCTGGGAGTCTGAGGCTCACACTTGGGTCAATCCATCCCTTCTTGGTTGAAACCTTTTGTCTTGCTCTCACTGAAGGAGAATTGAACAAGTATGAGAAAAATCCAAGTGTTGGCATTGCAGAAAATGTTGTTGCCAATTAAATTACAAAACAAACAAACAAATGAAACAAAACAAAGCAAACCACCCAAACAACAAAACCAAACAGTGGCAAATTCCAAGAGCCTTAGCAGCACGGCTTATATCTGATGGAGGCAAATCCAGCAAGCAAGGTGCAAGCTGACCACAAAGCACACAGAGGTGCCAGTGCCAAGACCAACAGCAGGCACCTCTGTTTTCCTCCAAAAGAGGGAGAACTGAGGCAAAGCACTTGGCACCTGGCCCTAAGCTGGGCACAGGCCAAGGTATTGCATGTAGAGGACTTCCCAGCATCATGTAGTCATTCATAACTGCAAACCCGTTTTTATCTCTTGTAGCTGTCGGGGCCATCTATGCACCATAAATGGGGTCATTATGTCTCTGTTTTACATTCTCTTTCACTTTCTAGGGGATGATTAATGTAGTTTTAAACCTCTCTTCATTCAAACCTCTCTTTCATAAACCGAAGAACCACTCTTTATTTAAGCATGCTCAGATAACAGCAGGGAAGACCACTGAAGTGCTTATGGATTCTGATGAAGATAGTGTCCCACACCAAAACTCAGCAGATGTGTTCCTGAACACTGAGAGAACCTGAGCTGCCACACAGAAACAACATGGGAAAAGGTATGAGGCCAACTGAGTGTTGGCAGGACAGCAAAGGCCTTGATTTTAGGAAAATTGGAAGGAGTGCCTGACAGTAGCTTTTATTCTTGACTGCCAAGCCATTGGTTACTTCTCAACAACTTCCTTCTGCTCTCTCTTTCCATCTTTTTTTGAAGTCCATCATTGGCTCAAGAAATTTGCATTAGAAACTATATTCTTCCCAAAGCTTTGTTCAGCCATCATCCCTTAAAAATAATCATAGTTTGGTGAAGTTTTTTGTTCACCATTTCTGCTCAGGTTGGTGGCTGAGCCATGGGCAGGGCTTAACCAGAGAAGATCTGGCTGCAGCAGGTGGTGATCTTGCATCATGAACTTTTGCTACTTCAGCCCCAGCTGAAGAAAAGCATTTCCCACCCTCTCTATGCCCACTGCATCCTTTTCCCTCAACAGACACCTTCACTATGTAGCCTCAAGCAGAGATTTATTTGGCAATTTAGCAGGAGGAGGCAGGGTGTGGTATCCTGGTGCCACCCTCCCCCTCAGGTCCTAAATGCCTGGACCTGCACAGGGTTTGGACCACACGTCGTACTTCCAAACCGAGAATTTCCCCTTCCACCCAGGAGATGGCACTAAGGCACTCACACAAAAAATCATGACTTCAGCCTTGCCAAAATCCTGCACTTCCTGAAGCTGTGCGTTGGGGAGAAAACCTGCAAAATTTGCATTGACTGGGTTGTGCACCTTGTGATGGGAGGTGGCCTAAGAGGGAACATGGTTCTGACTGCTCTGGAGATGCCATCCCTTGGATTTGAGGTGGATTGTCCTTCTCATGGCTTCAGTGTGCTCCCCACCAGAGAACTGGGGGATGAGCCCAGTCTCCATCCAGGGATGGTTCTCTTTTTCAGACACAGGTCAGCACCAAATGCTGTTGAGAAATGTGCCCAGGATCATCCATCACAATAACAAGGCCACATGATCCTGGAAAATGCCTCCTGATCTCCACCAGCTGCAATGTGACTCTTGTCCAATTTGTTTCTCTGCATGGGTTCCCCCTCCCCTCCACCTTGGACTTTGTTGCAGTGTAAACTCAGATGTTCTCCATAAAAACATCTCATCCCTGTTTGCATCCTGTGGAGCTCACAGCTGGTGTTGTTTGGTGCCATAAACCCAGGTAGGTAATTCAAGTCTGTGCAGAAAAAGGACTGAAAACAAAAGGTTTTGAGGTAATACCAGCATTGCACAGAGCTTTTCACCTCTTTTTTTTGACCCCAGGGCTCTTCAGTTTTACATCGGTGTTATTCACATGAAGCAGCTCCATCCACTGGGTAGTGGGAGCATCACTGGGGAGGTATGGAAGCTGCCTCTATGGCTGCTGCCTTCTCACCTGGCTCTATTTCCATGCAGACTGAATGTTCCCTGTTACAGCACAGCTGGGACTCTCTAGAGTGGTGTCAGAGCTTCCTGAAGCTGCACTTCACACCATGCTGACTGCTGCCCACCCTTTTGTTTGCTTAAACCAGCTTGGGTCCACCTCTGTTCCCATAGAAGGGAGTTGGAAGGAGAAAAAAAATCATAAACAGAAATTACTGCCAGTGTTGGACTGGCTAGTATTGAGTAGGAGCAATGAGGGCTGGGAAAACAAAGGTAAGGAAGAAAATTAAGATAATTCTAAGAGGAGAAACATCAGATGGAGATGCAACAGGCTGGGTCCTGGCTGAGGAGAGCTGGAATCTGTCTCTAAGGCTGGAAAGCACTTCAGATGAGCACACTGCCAGAATACCCAGGAAGGAAATTTATCTTCAATATCAGCAGCTTCCTTCCTTCTCCCTGGCACACAGTTAGGGACCACGTTACCAAACCCAGCACCCTTCTGTCTGATTGAATATCTTCATTAGTGCACCCAACAGGGTGTAGCACACTACATTCTGTTTCAGCCATTAGTTGCCACTGTGGCTGCCCATTTTTATTAGCATTTAGCAAGATACTGCTTCCTAGTGAGGATGACTTGGAAGTACCTTGGATAAGTCCCCTAAGCATTCATCTAGACACAACCACTGTCAGTGTAATAAGCTGTTCCAATGAAGCAATGTCAAAATCAGCTACAGGAGCCCGTTTCCAGCATGAGGAAGCAGGATAATAATGTTTATTTTTTCATAAAATTATCAGTGAGGCCATGGGATTAGTTGTAAGTGGTGCAAATGCCCCATTAGGAACATCTCTATTCTCATGATCTCATTTCCCAAAGAAATTGAAGCCACTGTGTCTTCAGGAGCCTCTGGTGTAAGTGAGTATTATTTTTCCCTGTTTTTAGGGAAAAGGCCTTTTCTGCCTTCCAAATTCTGCAGCCACTAACCCATTACTTTTGGCTAAAGTGGAAATACCCTGTGCCACCCAAATGCCACACAGGCTGTGATCAGCAGTGTCCCATGCCAGAGTGGGGAGAGGGGCAGCTGAGCACAAACATCAGACCCTTGGACCTCCCAAACATTAGTCTGATAATCCCCAATGCTTCTCCTCCTGCAGGCAAACATGGCCATGGACTTGGCTCTCCTAAAGTCATCCAACAATTTAATGGTAAAATTTGCTATGAGTAAATGGTGATGATGTGAAACATCTGCAGAGTTTAAGGGAGGGAGGGAAGTGATCCCCTTGGATGATGCACTCCCTGGGAGCAGGGACCAGTTGTGTCTTCATTGTCCCTGTCACTACTGGGTGTAGGTATGCTTGGTAAATTAGGTTATTTGCTGTCATTATCTTTTGATATTTTGGCCAAATCTGTTAATAATCTCTTGCTTATCCCTGAATACAGCAAGGAAATCTCATAAAAGTAACACCTTTGAGGCCTCTGGGAGGGGAGTTCTCTCCACCCCCTACTCCAGGTTAATTTTGGCACCAATTCAGAAGAGCCAGGGTCAGATCACCAAAGCCAGAGGGCTCAGCAAAAAGGCTGCAATGGGCACAGGGACTCCCTGGGGACATCAGCCCTTCCCAAGCCTGGGCTCAGCAGCTCTGCATTGCCATCTTCAGGCTGGCAGCAGCCTTGCGGCGTCCACAAATCCTAGAAATCTCCCCCAAACTCATTGCCGACTTACCCAGCATTAGTTGAAACTGATGGGCAAACCCTGGGAAAAAGGTTTTAAATGGGGAGGGGAAGGAGCTCTGAATAGGTGGCACTCAACTGCCCTGGATAACAGGAATATATCCCTCCTTCTGGGGCCACAAGGCTTTAGAGAGTAAATTAACACAAGCACTGCTGTTAAACACATATTACTTCTTGCTGTGTGATAAAGTTCATTGCTTAGTTTCGTTAAAGTACATAAGTTAAAACTGCCTGAGCAATTTTAGTTCTGTAGCTCTCCCTCTCACTCCCTCTGTAGCCCTCCCCTGTCACTCTGTTACTCACCCCCCACCCCCAAAAAAAAAGAAAGCCTTTTTCTGGCAATGGTAAAAGCTTGGGTTCTTAGGAGATTTTAATGATGAAATGTGTTTTTTTAAAAAAAAAAGATATATGCCAAACCAAACAATCCACAGGTCTTTGATAAACATTGTGGTGGGTTTGGAAGAGAAGTGGTTTCCAGGCTTCCAGAGACTCTGATGGACAATATCACATACACAGCTTGGAGGCCAAGGAGCTGTAATCACAGAACAGCATTGGTAAAACATCCTAAAATAAATCAGAAAATCATAGAATAATGTAGGTGTCCTGTCCCAGCAAGGCCAGCTTAGATAAGGTTGCTCAGACCTTGTCTCATCACTTTGTGAATATCTCCCTATGATTCCCTCACCTCTCATCTTCAGACAGTGTTTGACCATCCTCACGGTGAAAAATATTCTCCTAACAAGATCTATTGACAAATTACTTTCTTAGAGTTCAAAATATCATAAAATCATAGGGTGGCTTGAGTAGAAGGGACCTTTGAAGGTCACCTAGTCCAAAACCTCTGCAGTGAGCAGGGACAAGTGCTGTTACTTGCAATATTCCAGCAGCAAAGCTCTTGAAAATTTACCTCAGGACTTGAGATAGTTTGTACCAGGTCTCATGACTATTTGTACTTTTTCCCACTGCCTTGGTCCCTGAAATCCCAATGCTACTCCCAGCTCCCAGTGCAAAAATGAGTGATCCTGGTACTTACCCTGACCGCCTGTAGTAGCACTCATTGGGCTGTGTCCATCACAATCCCCTTCCCAATGGATGGCCCCACAGCAGGGATCTGGGATGGCCGGTTCACCCTCCGTAAGAAAATGCTGTAGTTGTCCTTGTACTCAGATATCCAGTTCCTTCAGAGAACATGGAGAAGGGAATAAGAAGGAGACCTCCACCCTTGGCTTTGTGGACTTAAGAGAAGGGGATCTGCAGCAGTTGACCACCCAGCAAAGGAACAGCCTCTCTCCATCAGGAGCAGCACACGTGGCTGTCACTGGGACCAATCTCCCACCTAAATAACCATCACCCAAGTTGGGTCTTCAGCCCAAACCTAACCCCAGGGTTGTAGATCAAAATGGAGACTTCAGCACAGAGCTGAAATGTGATTGTGTGCACTGAGGGGAGGCTGGGGGATGAGGCAGTAGGGAGGAATCACCTTTCTGGTGAGAAATAAGAGCTCAGGAGCAGTTCCTGCCTGTTGGCTCATAGTGTGCAGATGAGTCACATTGCAAACAGCTCCTGCCCTTTCCCAGGGCAAGACCAAGTGTGGAAATGTCAAGATGTGCCTTGCAAACGCAGCCCTTCAGGGACCTCAGCAGCTTCTTTCCATGGGGACAAGGATGTCCCAGGACAATTCTCCCTGCTCCTATCAAACCCACTGAAACCTTACCAAGAAAAGGTTGAGCAGACCTTGAGAAAGGATTTGGCCCTGAGGGAATTTGAGTTCATTGCATAACGTGGGGAAATACACTTGAGAAACATTTTCCAATCCCAAACAGCTCCAAAACCTCACTGCCCTACTCATACCCTGTCCTCACTCCCATCAGCCACCCTATCCCCCCAGATCACCTCATCCTTACTGGTTTAAGTGTGGATTTTCAGGAAAAACGTGAGTAGGGCCCCAATTTCCTTTACAGTGTCCACCATGGGCTCCTGGCCAGGGATGGAAATCTGTGTTGTAGGTACTTCTCCAGTCAGGGTCACAGCAGTCTAAAGAAAGAGGTTCCAAACAATTGAAAGACATATTTGTGTCTCCATCTCCTGTATCCCAGAGCTGGAGTGCTCCCTTCTCCTGAGTCCCAGAGGCTGTTTATGTTTTCAGCACTCCTCGAGCTACCACACTCAAAGGATTAGCCAAGGAAAAATGCAAAAAGCACTTCCCTGGTGTAGATAAGGTCTTTCAGATGAGATTATTCAGTCCATATTTTCTACAGCCTTTTTATATGTGATGTATTAGGGGTATGCCTTAGTTAAAATGTGTCCATGTTAGGTTAATGGTCAGACTTGATGATCTTGAAGGTTTTTTCCAACCAAAGTATTTCTGTGATTCTGTGAAGTCAAACAAGACTGAGCTGGAAATTATATCTTGTGCCCCTTCTGAGCACTGACTTGTCAGCTGGTATATATTTTCTTCTACTGTCTAGATTTTCCTTCTCATCAGGCCAGAGCAATGCCCCTCTGATTTATTTAATCAAGGACTAAACCAGGGAAGAGATCTAGGGTCCATTTAACCCCAAGTGAAGACCATCATATCTGTTGTGCTATCTTCCCCAAAAATCCCTCTAAAGCCTGGTTTGAGGAGTGCCATCTCTTATCCTAGGATAGCAGGATGGTTGGAACCAGAGGATCTTTAAGGTCCCTTCCAACCCAAACCATTCTAGGATTCGATGCCTCTGTGGACCTTTCCTGTGTCATTCACCTTCCTCAATTTCCTTCTGCATTAAGTTAAACAACTCACAGCCAGGCTGAAAACCACAAGTCACCCACATGGGGCATCTGCCACAGCCTCCATCCACTGACCTCCCCCAAAAACAGAGGATCCTGAAGTCCTGCTCTTGTTTTTCTGAGCCTCACGCTGCTTTCTCCCAAAAGTGTCCATGGTGAACTGCTGGTAGGTGGCCCACTGTGGGACCAGCTTCTCTGGGCACAGACACATCCCTGAGAGGTGGGAGAAGAAGAGGATGTGCATCAGTCAGGAAGCACTCACTGAAATCCTACCCTTGGGTGGGAGCAAGCAAACAACAACATCAAGTTGGAGCCCCTGCTGGTGTAAATCAGGGGAGACCCATTGACTTCAGCAGAGGTTTTGGTGAGGTGCACAGATCAGCTGGCCCAGGCAGAAGGCCCTTGGGTAGCTGGGTACAGCCCATCAGATGTCTGGCAGTGGTTACCTGCTGGTCCAGCAGCCTCAGCAGCTGCTGGCAGATGTTGGCAATAGGGCAGCTCACTGTCCAGATGAATGAAGTCCTGTGGCCTCTCCCATGTCTCTGCCTGGGTTGCTGCCAGTTGGGTGGCAGGGTAGTACTTTGTCAGGCTCCTTTCTGCAACAGGAAGGACAGAAGCAAAGTGTTTCCTCTGCTGCAAGGCTTTGGGGGCTGGAGGGGCTGCCTGCTGGCTGCCTACCTCCTGCATCATCAACACGTCTGCTGCCTTTGCCTTTCTCCCCCATCAGGTCCCTGTAGGTCATCTGGTCCTCCTGGGGCACAGCAAACTCCTTGGCTTTTAGCTGGGAGTCTGCAATCCTCAGCTTCTGCAGAAAAAAACCAAAAAGTCCCACATGAGTGGAGAGGCAGCTAAAGCATCATCAAGCAACACTACCTGCCCCTGGCAAAGCCTGGACTTTGGTGGGTCAGCACCTCCAGGGTTACAGCAGCCACTGAGAAGCTCCATAACTGCCACTAAAAAGCACACAGAGCATCACAGCTTCCTCTGTCACCATCTTCTGGCTTGGGACTCTGCTGGGCCCCAGGTGGGCAGGGGGAGGGAGGAAGCCCCAGCACAAGCAGTGGCTTGATGGTGAAAGAGGGAATGGGCTTGGTGTGGCTGCTCTGGGGGAATCTCCTGATTCAAACCTCTTGAGTTGCACCCTGCAGCTCAATCAGGAGCCAGGAGCTCCTTTCCAGGAGACCAGAAAGAGACTGTCCTGCTGTGAGCTCTGCCAGGCAGCAAATAACATCCTCATGGGGGTTGTCCACCCTTGTTTTGGATCTCCATGGGTTTCTGTTTCTCCCTCAGCCTCCAAGGTCCTCAGGGCTCTCCTCAAGGTGGCTTCTCCTTTGCCATGCTGACAGCTGGGTAGTTGGAGACTGCATAGCTATGGGAGCTCCCTGTACCTGGGAGTTTCCCTCACTGAGGATGGGCAGAGCTCCTCAAGAGGCATCTCCAGAGGGATAGGAGTCTCCAGGAACCTATAGTGGAGGTGACTCAATAGCCAGTGCTTTCTGCCTGAACCCAAGGAACTCTGCACCTTCCCCTTGAGAGCAGACTACCATCCCAAATTTCACAGTTAAAAACATCACAGTGGCTTTATGCTCTTAAATAAACCCCAAATCCCAGAAGGGCTAAGAGGGAAACCTGGGCCTTCCAAGTACCTCCCCATCATTCTGCCCAGCAGGACAACTTTCCTCTAAAGGCCTTGGGGGTTAATAAAGAGTCAAAGGGAGTTGCAAACCAATGTATTTCAGGTGTTCCCTCTCTTTTTATCTCCCAAAATACCTCAGGGCCTCCACAGGAAGGGGTACAGCCTTCCAAAAACGAAATAAGAGTAGAAGAAAAAGCAGCAAAGAAATTGAGATGCATGGCTTGGAAACAACTCCAGCAGGCAGGGGTTGAACCCTGTCTTCCCAGCCTGGATCTCAGCTCCTGGAAGCAGAGCAGCCACCTGAGGCTGGGGCTGCCCAGGAAGATCTCCCCAGCCCTGGAGAAGAGCAGGAGCCCTGAGCAGGGTGGTTAATGAAGGATGGTGGCAGCAGGAGGGGAGAGGAGAAGGGATCAGGGGAGAAATCTCCCCAGGCTGCTGGCCAGGATGGCAAAGGTGGCCACAGACAGTCCCTCTGCCCCAGCAGGCACCTTCACACAATGATTTCTCTGTCGTTATCCCCCTCCCTCTTCCACCCCTAGCATGAATTTTATGATTTTTTTTCTTTTCCTTTTTTTTTTTTTTTTTTTTCTTTACTCTCTCATGAGTGTAAGAGCCCAAAGCATCTGAGCATGCCCCCTGCCATTTCTCCACAGTGGCCCAGAGCAAACTGCAGCTGTCCCCACCGGGCTGCCACAAGCAATTAGGGCAGGCCAGGCAGAGCGAGGCAAATCAGATTAAATAGCTCAGGGGGTCGCTCACACTGCAAGGAGATTAGAAAAAAAAAAAAAAAAAAAAAAAAAAAAAAGACAAAAACAAACAAAAAAAAAACCCCCACACCAAAAAACCACAAAACAAAACAAAAAAACAAAAAAAAACCCTCCACCACCTCAGCTCCCCCACAGAAGTTTTCTCAGGCCCATGTCAGGGCAAGGTGCCATCTCCATCCCCAACACAAACCCCCTCCTCACAGTGGTCCAGGGATGGGTCTAATCCTGATGCACTCCAGCAGCCCCACGGGGAGCAATCAGAGCTCAGGCACCGGTTCAGCAAGCAGTCGTTAGGGCCCTGCCTTAATGAGTGTAATTAGCATTGCCCGCCCCAAACAGCTTTACCGGAGGGTGCAAGGGGGATTTCCCACAGAAGAGATACAAGCCAAAGGCATTTGGGTGTAATGTGACCCACTGGTGGGGACCAAAGCAAAACCTGCACCCATGCCTGGGACCTGCTCCCCAGCTGCCCTTGGGGACCCAAGAGGGGAGCTGAGACCATGGGCTAAAGACCAAGCAGGGAAAACAGGAATAGTGTGGCCAGCAGGTCCAGGGAAGGGATTCTGCCCCTGTACTCAGCCCTGGTGAGGCCACAGCTCGAGTCCTGTGTCCAGTTCTGGGCCCCTCAGTTCAGGAAGGAGATTGAGGTCCTGGAGCAGGTCCAAAGGAGGGCAACCAGGCTGGGGAAGGGATCCAGCACAAGTCCTGTGAGGAGAGGCTGAGGGAGCTGGGGGTGTTCAGCCTGGAGAAGAGGAGGCTCAGGGGAGACCTCATCACTCTCTACAACTCCCTGAAAGGAGGCTGGAGCCAGGGGGGGTTGGGATCTTTTCCCAGGCAACTTTCAACAAGACAAGAGGGCATGGACTTAAGTTGTGCCAGGGGAAGTTTAGGTTGGATATTAGAAAGAATTTCTTTACAGAGAGGGTGATCAGACATTGGAATGGGCTGCCCAGGGAAGTAGTGGATTCTCCATCCCTGGAGATATTTAAAAAGAGCCTGGATGTGGCACTCAGTGCCATGGGCTGGGAACCACAGGGGGAGTGGATCAAGGGTTGGACTTGATGATCTCTGAGGTCCCTTCCAACCCAGCTGATTCTATGATTCTATGAAAAACCAATGGTACCTCTATGTCCTCCTCACTGGGTGCTTTGTATTCCTCACACCACTGGTAGTCTCTCTTGTAGGAAGTCCTGTACATGCCCGGTGACACGTGGAGCTGAAAGGAGAGGAGGCAAACACAAATTGTTGCTAGGATTTGGGGAAAGCCTTCAAAAGCGATGATACGAACCCAAAATGGTCACTCAGAGCTAAGGAGGGGACAACCTGCTCTTTTGGACACAGCTTCTGTCCCTCTGGGGCAGCTGGGACCAGTCCAAGAGAGGCAACCCCTAACTCAGTCAAGCCCCAAGCAGGGTGGCCAGAAAGGTCCTCTTTTAGGAATGGTTTGGGGGAGTCTTCTTGCCCCAGGTGGTCCCTTGAAACAAAAAATGCCTTCCTCCTGCTTTTCTCAAGCCTCCTCTGAGTGCTCAGATGCCCTCGGGGAAAACCACTAACAAAAAGCTGCCGAAATACTTTGATCAGGTGCTAAAGTCCAGTGTCACTCAGGTTAAACCAGCCTGTGCTTCCCTCTTCTATTTCAGGAATATTTCCCATGTGCTTATCACCTATTTAAAGTCAAGTACTGCCTAATGTCAATACTCATTCTGCAAATCAGTGGAGAACTTATGGAGGAAAACTCTGCCAGGGGATATGAAGCCAGCAACACCTGCCCTAGCACCAAAAATCACTGCAGTGCAAACTTCTGAAAATGGGGAGAGGGTTTTTAGGGGAAAAGAAAAGCACTACATGTGTGTCTTCTCCCTGAACATCCATCATGGGCACTGCTGGAGCCTGGAGATGGGGTGAGATGAGCTTCAGGCTGACCCAAGGGAGCTGGGTTGATGTGAAAGCACTAAATGTGCTCACTTATCAATGTCTGGCAGAGGGCTGGGGGAAGTGAGCTCTGGGGTGGTGACTGGAGGGGTTACTGCCATCTCCTTTGCTACATGGACATGTCCACCACATAGGGGTGGCCAGCCCTCTTATCTGTGTGATAAAGAGGAACCAATAACTGCACCAGCACACAGCACCTTAGGGAGGGGTCTTCATGCCTTGCCAACAATGCCACCCATCGTGGGCAAGAATATATTCTAGATTTTCATGGCACACTTTTCCCTCTCCCTGCACTTCACAGACCAGTGGCTGCCCTTGGCCAAGATCTAGAACCACATTGTCACCAGTTGCTGTTATCTTCTCCACTTGACAGAGCCATCAAACCCTTTACTCAAACCCTGTGTGTACTTCACCTTGCCATGCACGATTTCCCTTGTGTCCGCCATGGTGAACCTGGACAAGAAAATTCATCCAATTACCAGCCAGCAAACCAGATCCTCTCCTCCACACTGCCCCAAGGGATCTAGAGACCTGGAGCTGGGTATTGGCAGGAGGAAGGGGATACAGCTGGGGTTATAAGACCCTTGTGCGCCCCAAATTGGCAGTTAGAGTGTGACCGACTTCATCCAACTTCAAAAATGCAAAATACATCTGTCCAGCCTAACAACTAGCATCTAAGGAGCTGGACACCTCAGGGGATACAGCCTGGTGGGACCCAGCAGGGCCCCACCACCTGAAACCCCAGAGCCAGCCACAGAGTGACCACCAGTGTCACCTCCTAGGATAGGGTGTGTCTGTGGGATCCACCAGTGCTTGCGTGGCCACAGTGTTTCCAGGGACAAGGGAAAACTCCATCCCTTTGTGAGACACCAGCACTCCAGAACCTTGGAGTCCTTGGGGCCAGGTCGAAGGGGGGAAGCTGGAGGTGTGGGGTGGAAGCTTCTCAATGGAGAGCTGCAGCCAGAGATGACACGTGGCCAGGAGATGCCACAAGTTTTTGAAGCATCCTCAGCTCCTGCTAAAGATGAGGATGGGAGCAAAAGATGAGGAAACTGGGGAGGAAAGGAACTACTTTGTGGGTGCATTGAGCAGAAGAAAACAGCATCCTCACCTGACTGCATGGATAGGTGGGAACCATTGCAGAAGACAGGCAGGGATCTCTGCTTGGTCTTGGAGGGCAGCTGAGCACAGCTGGACTGTCCCATCCAGATGTTGCAGTTCTGTTCCTCTGCTGACCTGCAGTGTAAGACACCAAAGGATGCTCAGATTTAGTCTTCTGTCCCACAAACAGACAGAAACACCAAACCAGACCCACAAAGTAGTATTTACTCTTCAGAAAACATCAAGCTTTAACTAAATCTAGATGCACCTCAACCAAGACTAATCTCACCTAATTTTATATGTCCACAAAGAGGACATGTCCCTCTGAGCTGATCCTTCCTGGCTTCCTGGCTCATTCAGCCCAATTCATGTGACCAGTTGGGGATGAAACAAACTGCTTTCTCAGAACTCCTGTGTTTGGTGAGCTGAACCTCATCCAAAAGTGCAATTTCTGTAGCTACACATGAGCTATCAGTTCAGAACCAAGGTTCTCCACCACTACAGAAATGCAAGTGGTACTAAATGCTGGTGATGATACAGGAGCCAGAAAGATGACACTTTAGCTCCAGGATCCTCCACAGAGAGCTGGTCACAGAGCTGTGTTCACAGGTACCATCAGAATGTGCTGAATTTCCTGAATTTCTCTTTGCAGTGGGTTAGGGACCAGTGTATAACTGGAGCCCAAGGATGTTGATGCTCTGGCAAGGGTCGTGTGCTGCTAACAGCTCAGCTCTGGAGGCAGGCAGAGAGGAGAAGCCCTTCATCCCCACTGTATTTTATGTAAATTAATAGGAAAATAAATTATGCAATAAGGAAAGACATTATTTCCAGAAATGTGAAACTCTCCTGTTCTCCTGTGCTTCTACTAAGGGGATTACACTCCATTTCCTTCTTAATACAGCTAATGCTCTATGGGAAGCCCTCAGGCCAGGGATTAAAGCACTTATTCAATTAATTAGGAACAAACTTCTGCCTTAAAGTCAAACACACAAGTATCAGTAAGCCCTTGAAAGTGTCTTCCACCCAGGGCAGGGAAAATGGATCCTATTTCTGATGTAAATAAAACAAAGTTTGCACTCCAGAATTATCAGGGATAATATAAATTTAGAAGATTCACTTTGAAATACTGTAATTCTGTAAAGCAGAGCAGTAAAGGAGGGACAGTCCCAAAATCTTGAACTCAGTATCTGACCCGCCCCCCCCAGTAACTGAGAGGGCTGAATCAGATCCCATGAAAATTAATATATACAAGATACAGTTTTAGGACATAACACTGGTAACTAGCTCCAAGCTGTAGGCACAGCAGCATTTGGATATATTTGAAGTTTGGGGTGAAATCCTGGCCCCGCTAAACTCAAAAAGCAAAATGTTTTTTCAGTAGGATCTGAATTTCACCTAAGGTGTCTGATTCACCACTGAGATAGGAGACAACTTCCAAAACCTGGCTCCAAATCTTAATCTTCCTTGTTGATAGCTTGATCCTTCCGTCTTCTTGCAGGCACAGCTCACATGAAATTAAAAGGCATTTTGCCAGGACAGTTCATGCAGGAGCAGCCCACTATTGCTCTTCAGCTTCCCATTTCTTCTTCCCAACTACCAAATGATGGGGCTGATAATTACCAGCACAATCCCAATTAGAAGGGGGTAGGGATGGAACTCCCAGCTTTCATCTTTCTCTCTGAGAATTTATCTGCCTCCTCGCTGCTAATTCAGATGCAGAGAAAAAAGTAAACCAGCCACATGACTTTTTTAAAAGTTTTTTTATACATACAGACTTTATTTAAGCTTCCTTCACAGTTTGTGGGCTGCAGTGCCATTATGGCTGCTGTGATAGCAATTCCCTGTGATGGTCACGGATTTCTCTTGAGCACCCTGATACTTGAAACTTAGCAGAGGGATATTCCTGCATGTCAGATCCTTCCCCTGGCATCCCCACAGACAGTGCTCAGTGCAAGCTGTACACCAGAAACAATTTTCTATGTTTTTTTCTGAAGCTTGCCTGCCCTAGGAGCAGTTCATTGAAGAGGGCTCAGTGTACCCTGCACGGCTGCTGTCTGTGCAGCTCTCTGCACATCTCCAAGAAGTTAATGCTGAAGACCAACACTGTGCTATAAACACCTTCAGGAGAAAATGGCTCGTGAATAATTGCTTTATTTTGACAATGCTCCAGGGAGGTGATGGCTGAGATTCCCAGGGTTAGGAGCCTAAACCACATACCTGAATAGAAGTGCCCCTGTCCCAAGGCAGTGATCATCCCAACCATCCAGATAGGTTTTCAGAGGGGGCTGGTGCTTTTGACCTCTCCACGTCATGCTCTTTTCAAGGATACAAGGAAATTGCAACAAGCCAGCAGGGACCAGATTGTCAAAGGCAGACAATTATGTTTTAGTTGCACCTTGGGAGAATTCTCCAGTGGGCCCAAATGAATGGCAGCTGAGTTCAGGTTCCTTAAAATCAGATGGGGAGAGTTTAAATTAAAGTCCAGGACCTTAACTGTAATATAAACCAATGAGATTTGTGTACCTAATCTGTGCAGCCTCCTTCCTGGAATCCTGCTGGACATCTCCTTGCAGATATAGGTATCCAGGTACATTTGGAAAGTCAATCTCACAGCCTAAGTCAGACTGAAGTAGCATGTAGGATCATCAAAGAATCATAGGATGTGACACAGATGAATTTCACCTCAATTTGGCCCTAATTTCCCATTTTTGCTGTAGTTTTCCACCTGTGAAATGGCAATGGTGCTATCTAAGCCTGTATTGTTCTTGTGCAAGGTGCTGCACTGGGTACCAGCAGGGTTCAGGTGAATCATCTTCAGCTATTAATGATTCAGTGCAAGAAAACATGGCCAAGGAGATCGCACCTTCCTGTTAACCCAGCTCTTGAGAGGTGCTCTTTGGGCTAGGAATAAGATTCATTGCCCCCATGAGGATGCTGAAAGAGGGAAGTGATGGGTAAGCAGGACCCCCACCATGTGAAAGAGGCAGGGTGTAATCTGTGAATCTCCATTCAGGTTATCACCAGGAGGAGACAAAGCCCAAAGGGAGTCTCTTCTTCAAGGGATGAGTGTTGACAGCCCGCTCTGTCAGCATGAGGTCAGTCATCCATTTGGGTCTAAAAACATGAACTTTCGTGACAGTGCAGCAGTCCAGCATGGGAAGTTTTCCCATGGAGTTATTTCATGTTTCTCTCCAGTTTTCTTGATAAACTGGTGGTGGAATTTATGGTATTTTGTGAGCAGGAATAAGCATTGTCCTTCAGCCTAAATCTGAGACATCTGTAGATCTCTTCCAGGCACCTAAACCAGTCAGAGCTCTCAGAATCAAACTTCTTGTTGCACAGCCACTCCTCTCTGCAGAAAGGCAACTGCTGAACTCACTGGTGGTGTCCCAAATCTTTGGGCAATTCTGCTGTATCCTGCTCACACAATCAGTTGTTTGCTCATGGTACCCCCCCCAAATAAGCATCCATCAGCAGAGGATGGCTGACATCTCATCATCTCATCCCTGCCTATGCAATGCGTCCTGTGATACAAATCAATACATATTTATGCACCTGGGTAAAGCAAATACATATATGTATTGTTGGAGAACCTAAATCTGCTCACTAATGCTGCTGTTTAAATAGCCCTTTAACCACATCACTTTTCTCCTCGTTAGGTTAAGTCGCTGGAGGTGAAAAAGCCCTTCCAAAATGGTTTTCACTCACTCACTCAGTCCAAAGTAAACATGCCTCTGGGACCATTATGTGTATCAGATATCCAAGGCTTTGTTAAGAGCTTGCCTGTTAGGTAAATTCTGCTTCTCTTTCTCCTTGGAAGGAGAAGGTTAAAATCAGAGATAGGCTCACACAAGTAGGGCAGAACAGCACCTTGTGTTACAGGTAAATAGGGATAGCAGATGAAACTGGGAGCAGTACACCCAAGTGACCCAAGTCTCAGGGAAGATCTTGATCTAATGTAACTCTGGTTACATTTATGTATTTATGCCTGTCACTTGCAAGCACATTGATCATGTATCTTAGGGTGGCTGTTTTCCACCAGCATTCAGTGGAGTCACCATATAGAGCCGAGAGCCCTGAGTAATACATGTGAGCCTTTGCTAGTAATAACTACAGGGGAAATGTGCATCTGTAGCACATCATGGAAAACCTCAAGGCATATGTCCACCTGTCTGGAGGAGCTGGTGGGTTTATCCAGCTGGATTTGTCTTGAGTCCCACCTGACAAATACAATAACATCTATTTCTTAAAGGCAAGTTTGGCAGGATAACAATCACTCCAACTCAGCTCCTCTAGACTTCATCCACAACAGACTCCAGTGAAGAGGAACCTTTCCATTGATTGTACCAAGGTTTGGACTGGATATGGAACTGGGAGATTTTCCTGCTTCAGCCATTAGCTGTTTACCTGATCTAAGCTTGTCAGGGAGAATAAAGCAACCACCTGCTTCCAGTGACAGGAAAAGTAAAGTGAGATCAAACACTAGCAGGAGAGAATTCAAGCAATGCCAGAGGTGGTTGCATGTCATTTCAGAAGTCACCTTTTGTCTTTGATCTGTGCTTAGGAAGTGGGCACCTCCTGGATCAGGTGGTCATTAGAGAAGTGTGCCACCAAAGTCATCCCACCTTGAAGTCTCAAGTGTTTGCTTTCCCTGGGGATCCTCCGCCTACTTCCGCCATTCTGTAAATCATCTGCCCTGAGATTTCCTTTAGAAAAGCCAAATAAAACAGGTTAGGGAGCAGGGAATGGGACTCATGTCCTCCTCTAATGTCAGGACAGATCACTATGGTGAAGCTGAGACTGCTCTTTTGTAACTCTTACACACACACAGGCAGGTCCTCTGAAGATCAGGGGAGAGTTATTATAAAAGCAAACAAAAAAAACCCTGGCCCTGAAGAGGTTAGTCTAAACACACAAGACAGATAAAAGACTTTGACTTGAAGGATTTTAAGACGAAGCGCCGAGACAAAGCAGGCTACAGATCACACAGAAAATCTGTGGCAAAACGGTGGATAAATCCCACTTTGCTGAATCCTCACTTCTGCTCTTAGCAAACAGCTCCTTGGAGTGCTGCTTGGTTTATGCTAACAAAGTCTTTGTTTTAGTATAACACTTTGAGAAAGTAAAATACTGTGCAGTTTTAACGTGGCAAGGGCATGTAGCAAGCTTCTCAAAGCAGAGCTTTCCAGCAGGCGTGCATGCAGATATTTGCCAACCCTGGGCATGCAATAAAATAAACCCTTTGCATTTAGTTTGTTGATACCTTCGGTGAGTGTTAACAAGAGGCAAAATCGTGGGGAAGCAGGAGCCTGGTCTCAGGTTACCCCATAAATTGGTTAAGGCTGCAGAGAGGATTACAGTCCCAGAGCCAGGCTAAGTACTGAGGTGTCATTACAGCAAAATCAAAGGTAACCATGGGGCTTGGCAGGGAACTGTCAACAGCTACGGGAAAGAGCCAGCCCGGGAAGGAGCTCCACATCAGGATGAAATTCAGTCACCTTTATTTTCATTTCAGGTGAGGGGTCAAGCAGAAAAGCTATCCCCAGCGGCCTTTATTTACAGTTTTCAAGGGAGAGGCTGATGGGGCATTTAGAGGAAGAAGGATGAGCCCGCTCGTCCCTCACTCACAGAGCCCAGCCCGATGACAGACAGAGGATGCTGTAATGGCACCAGAGCTGGGAAGATGCCTTTTATGAATGAAATAGCAGTGGTCCCAGTGAGGTTGTTAACACAACTCAAACAGGGCCAGGACTTCACCTTTAATATTTGCAGGGAGACCAAGGCAAGGATCTTCCCACCAGGACACTTGCTTTCTGCAGTGTAGGAGCTCACCCCCAGCACTGATAGCAACAGCAATATCACAGAAACAGATTTCAAGGCATTTCTTCAACCCAAGTGTTCTTTTACATTTCTTCTCTCCATCCTATGTAGGCAACCGACTTCATTTTCTACAAAAAAAAAACCCAAACCAAATATATTCACTTTTTTTTTCTCCTAGGCATGTTGCAAAACTACTATAAAAACCTTGTGAGCTTTTTGCATTTGTCTGAATCTCCTGTCAATGAATGAGTACAAAAGCTGTAAATGTGTTGTCAAGAGGAGGTTACAACCCTCCTGGAAAAAATACCAAGGACTGTTCTTTGGCCCTGAACTCACATCCACAGAGCCCAACCAGCACTCCCCATAGCAGACTGGTCGGTCCCATGGAAACTGCCCACTGAGAAGTTTATAGCCTCTGAGCCATGCCTGGGCATGGGAGAGTGCTGTTAACCCCAAAACATGCCTGGACCACACTAATAATTTAACAGCTGGACTACTGAAGGTCTCTTGCTGGGCCCATGTCCCAGTCCTGTTTCATGCAGCAGTGGAAATACAGCCAGCATGTATGTGCTGGGCATCCAGTATTTTTCCACATTGCTCTCAAATAAATGGTAGATAACTTGCAAGGGAGTTTAAAGACCCTGCAGCTTCCAGCTGACCAGCACAGGGAGGCAGGGGTGATGGCACCTTGCAAGGACATGGGCAAAGCACAGCTCTGGCTCCTCCATGGAACACAGTCTGAAGCAAGGCAAGGAGCCAGGTGCCTCCTGCCATGCCCAGAAACCCCCATCCAGGGCAAGGAAGAGAAAACAAAAGGTGAAATTTCTCCTTTTCCACTCAGCCATGGGAAACCTTCCTGCGTCCTCCCTCTCCTTGAAGAACTAAACCCTCCCAGCAGCCAGTTTTGCAAGGGTTAACCAGCATGAAATGAATGTGGAGAGACAGTCCGGGACCATAATCACTTATTATTTTCAGGTAATATGCTTTATCTCTGACTAATCTCCTCATCTGCAGAAACACTCACTGCAGACAAGAGTCACCAAGGTTATCTCTGATGATGGGGCTCTACGGACTGCTGGCTGCGAGGGACCCAGGAGAGGCCAAGGAGAAGACTTCAATTATGGCCTGAACTATGCTCTGGTA
This sequence comes from Phaethornis superciliosus, assembly GCA_023637945.1. NCBI lineage: Eukaryota > Metazoa > Chordata > Aves > Apodiformes > Trochilidae > Phaethornis > Phaethornis superciliosus. The sequence goes on from JAJQWJ010000011.1 coordinate 4,508,928, forward strand.
GCTGAAAGGCCATTGTTTAATCTACTAGAAATCATCTATTTTAGCAGATAAAGGGATTACTTGGGTTTTCTTTTCCCCAAGAACAGCATGTTATTTCAACTGCTAATGGAACATTCAGTATTTAATTAAAGAAAAAGCACGGGGAGAAGCAACACAGGCATCAACATCACTTCTGGGGAAATTCAAATTGATTGTCACCCTTTGATGCTGCTCAATCACCTCTATCTCACTCACCCTTCCTACAGCCTAGATTAAATCATCTGGTCCTCTCCATCCTGCACATGTTATGATTTTTTTTTTTTTCCTTAGGGATCCCATCCAAAACTTTGGGGCTACACAATGTGAATTCTCTGCCCTGCAGAAACCTCCTGACTTGGAAAGAACCAGATTATTCGTCAAGAGGAGAGTGTGGAAATTTGAGTTGGATTTTCTCCTGCAGGTTTGCTGCTGGTTGTTGTCTGGCAGGGCTGTCTGCCTGGCCCAATAAAGTGATCTGGTGTTGCAAGCCCAGGGTTTGGAAACTCAAAGTGGCTTTGTTGCTCAAGGATGAACTTGAAAGTGCTCCATACATACATCTTCTCTTTGCCCCTTTTCCCTCTCAATTCCTTTGTCTTTCAGAAAAAATTGCCCTTTTATTTTTTATTCCACAGACCAATGACCATAGAGGACAGTTATATGTCCTTCTTGAGCACTCCACTGTGTTCAGCAAACACAAACTCATCTCTTACATTGTCCACCCCTTCAGGGCCATGGACTGGAGACCCAAAGGTCTATGAAGGAAAATTTGGAAGTGGCAGCTTAAAAAGGTACATGTGAATTCAGTACGCAAGGGACCACAGCTTTGCTGAGAAAATTATAAAGAAAAAATAAACCAAAATGGACACCAGTAATCTAGTTTCTCTTACCATCAGCATCTTAATCCTCTTCCCTTTACCAGAAAGCAGAGCAGGGTATCTTGAAAGTGATTATGCAGCCAGCCAGCAGCCAGGGTTTACTCACACAGGTGACTGTCACTTTTGTAAATCCTACTGCTGACTGCCTCATTTCTGACATGGCCTCACAATCCGTAACATTTCATTGCAAACACCAGCTGCCTTTTTTTTTCAGTCTTCCTGACCATCCATTTCTTTGAACAGGGCTCAAGGACAGGGACATACCGAGTAATCTGATTTTTCTGGCATGATTTGCCTGTGCCTCCTCATGACTCTTTCAGAAGTTCTACGCCCATGTGCACCAGCTCCTTCAGATCTCTGCAGAAAGATCTGTTGCTGACCTGTGTGGTGAAATTTCTCAGATAAATGGGGCTGTCCATCTCGTCCACCCAGCTGCTACCTGTCTGTGTAGTTCTCATCCGTTCTCCCTTTCCTCCTGATCTTTGGTTCACAGCAAGGTTTGGTTTGCAGCACTCCTCATGGGGCATGACCTGATGAACTGGCACCACCACTGAATATGGGAACATCCTCAGGCTCTTCATCTCCTTGTCTGACTTTGCCAAAAGTCTTTGGTGACTCCATCCTTCACTTTCTACAGGCAGTTCTGTGAATTATCAAGTCACCCTGTCTGCTACCAGTCACTGTGCTGAACCAGTTGTTCAGCTTGCTCTTGACCAGGACTGCTGACCTCACCTCTTCATAATGTTTTTTCAGCAGCTTCTTACACATATCATGTAGCCCCAGGACACTCTGCACACCTATTGCAACATACCAGGGCAAATGACTTCTTGAAATTGTGCAACTGCAGTTCTTGATATCTCCAAATTGCCACTGACCAGCCTCTTGCACTGGTTTTGCTGTACTGTCCCTCTTGCATTGTGGAAACTGAATCTAACTTCTGAATCCTCCAGCTAGGGACACAGTGAGGAATTTGCTTTTGAAAGGTCATCCTCATGGGATTTTGCTTACTATGATCCACTTTTCCTTGTTTAGGGGATCCTCTATTTCCTGATATCATATGATTGACACACTGGTATGCCAATCTACATACTACAGCACCGTTGATCCATTCTCAGTCCCTCAAATTCTTCGGTCTCCTGACCCTTCTTTGCTGCCTCTGCCAGCAAGATTCTTCTTGTCATCCTGCTCCTTAAATGTTATAATCCCCCAACCACTGAGAATGTCTTCATCTCTTGATTGGTCTGCTGTAAAGACTGATAATATTTCATCCAGCTCTTCAGTCTGTCCCCTTCTGAAAGCAGGGAGCTCTCCTCAATCTCAGTGATGTGGAGAGTACACTTGTTCTCTGTCCTTAGCATCTCTTATGATAAGCCATCCTGATTTGAACTTTTTATAACAATGTTTTAGTGCTGCCTTGCTCTTTAAACCAGTTCTCCTTGACTGCCCTTGCTATTTGACTTTTGCCCAGCTCTGGGTTTTCCTGCTCAGGGTATGTCTTTTCACCAATTGCTATTTAACATATCCCCAGTTATTACTGGAGGCCAAAATGCTCTTCCACCAGCCCCTGATACTAATAACCTACCTGATTTTCTCCCACAGACAAGCATGGAAAAGAAATATCAATTTATTACTCCTCTGTTTTCTTGTAGTTGTCATGGCATCTATCGCCTTTGCCTCCTAATAGTTTCATTTATTTTTACCTCAGCAGACCATAAATTTATCTTCATGTTTTTTCTACTACCATTACTTATTCCAGGGCTTTATTTCAGACCAGGTCAGCTTCTAGCTTTAAGCAGGAGGCATAAAGCTCCCTGCTTAAAACTTCTCCCAGAAAAGATACCATCTGATAGTATCAGGTTAGTCACACCTCATAGTGGACATTTCTTAGTTTTGCAAAAAATACAGAACAAAGAAGGATTAAAACTGTGGGATCAGAGTAGGGATTTTAAAATGCTTTTTATTAATTGTAAACCCAATGAGAAGCAGAAGGAATGCAGGGACATAAGAGCTTCTGCAAACATGCTTCCAAACACCTGGAGCATGTGCTTAATCCTGCAAACAGTTGTCTTCCTTCTGTCTCCCATCAGGCTCCTCTTCCCCCCCAAAAACCCAGAAGTCAGGGTTCTTGCCCAGTTTTTGTAAAAACACTTCTGATACAGTGCATTGCTGTAGCCTGGCCCAACCCTTTGTCCCCCAAAACTCTTGAGATTCTTACTTGAGGTTGTCTCACTCCCAAGGTGTCCCACTGCTATTAGGAGCACAGCTCTGGGTAGTTTACAGACGTTACAAAAAATGAAACTTTTAGCAAAAGTTTGCCTAGTCAGTGGCCCCCTTCAGTTAAGGGCCAGGCAGGCCCAGGCTAAAAGTAACCTGGAGGGGGTAAAAAAGGGAGATTTTAAAAAAAAAAAAAAAAAAAAAGATTGAGAAGAGGGTGTTGCTCTTGATCTGGATCAGTGCTCCAGTCTGCAGCCACAGAAACACTTGTGTGAGCACAGCAGCCAGAAAAATCTGCCAAAAGTGGACACAGAGCATAACTGCTTCATTCAGCAATCATGTTGGCTCAAAACACCCTGAAGTTCTGGTGTAACTATGGCTCATGTATTCTTTGCTTTTTGACAGAGTCCAGTGGCTCCATCATGTTCAGCACCATATAAATATCAGCTGGAAAAATATTTGCTATTCCAAAAAGTAACCCTCAGCCTGCAGCCTGCAGTGCTTTTATGGAGATCATGAAGTAGAAAGAAAACCAAACCAAGCCTGTTGTTGGTAGCCTGAAAAATTGCAGAATGAGGACACCTCCTCAGGAAATGTTGCAGGCTCTGAAAAATAAAGAAAGATTTTAAAACCTCTGATCTTATCATAAGGTAAGTTGGCAAAATTTGATCGCCAGAACCCCAGTCCAATAGATGACTAGATACAGAGAGGGAAGAATATGCATTATTCTCCTTAGGTAAGGGATAAAGATTAGTTCAACCTGTATACACGTACACAGAACACTTCCCAAATTCATGGCAAGGAGACATCAGATATTCTCTCTCTGTTACCCCTTTACAGGAAAAATCAGAGAATGAGTGGAAAAGTAGTCTTTCTTAGAGCATATTAATAAGTAAAAAGTGCCCAGTCTAGTAAGGAAGGTGCCCAGGGATTGGCTGTACAGTGTAAATTTAATTTGAATTGCTCTTAGTCAACTTCTTGACACTTTTGAGAGTTGAGCCAAGGTCCTGGACTGCTGAGAGAAAACAGATAATTCTCCTTTCTTGGGAAGGGGGATCAAGAACTCAGAAGAACTCATTCCCCATTTCACTGATGACTCTGGACAAAGGTACAAGCTGCACGTGAAGAATAATTTTATATGTGGACCACTGAGTTACTGCCTTGCCTCTTGCCAGCCCTAGGGAGAAAATGAGACTTATATTGCAAAAACAGCCAAACCAAACCTCTGCTTCCTGCTTCACTGCAGCAGTTTGGAGCCATTGAAGTCATCCTGGTCTCTCTCCTGCTGGTAAATTAGTACATCCCAATCTTCCAACCCTTTCCCTGTGCCTAGACCTCAGAATGCTTGGGCAACAGAGAGACCCAAATGAGTGCAGGGACCAGTTCAGGTCTGAAGCATTTTCAGGTTTCCATGTTCAGCTGTACACACCTGAAGTTCACAACAGGGAAGTTAAGCTTGTACCTACACGTTCAGAGGAGCAGGGCCTTAGAGGCAAAGACAGCATCTTCCAAGCAGGGAGAAAAACACTTGCCACATGCATGACAAGGAGCAAAAGTGAATGGTGCAAGGCAAGGACAGGGAGGACCTTGCTCTCCAGCAACACTTTTCTTAAGGGAGTCTTGAAGCACTTCCAAAGGCTGTTGGCTGGAGAGATTTCATGGAGCCACAGCTGGATACTGCTCACCCCGACTCCCAAATCATAGAATCATAGAATCATAGAATCCTAGGGGTTGGAAGGGACCTCGAAAGATCATCTAGTCCAACCCCCCTGCCAGAGCAGGGCCACCTAGGGTACATCACCTAGGAACGTGTCCAGGTGGGTTTTGAATGTCTCCAGTGAAGGAGACTCCACAACCCCCCTGGGCAGCCTGTTCCAGGGCTCTGTCACCCTTACAGTAAAAAAATTTTTTCTAATATTCAACTTGAACCTCCTATGCTCCAATTTACACCCATTATCCCTTGTCCTATCACTGGTCACCACTGAGAAAAGCCTAACTCCATCTCCCTGGCACTCACCCCTTACATATTTGAAAACATTGATGAGGTCACCCCTCAGTCTCCTTTTCTCCAAACTAAAGAGACCCAGCTCCCTCAGCCTTTCCTCATAAGGGAGATGTTCCACTCCCTTAATCATCTTAGTAGCTCTGCGCTGGACTCTTTCAAGCACTTCCCTGTCCTTCTTGAACTGAGGGGCCCAGAACTGGACACAATACTCCAGGTGTGGCCTCACCAATGCAGAATAGAGGGAGAGGAGAACCTCTCTTGACCTACTGACCACATCCTTTCTAATGCACCCCAGGATGCCATTGGCCTTCTTGGCCACAAGGGCACATTGCTGGCTCATGGTCATCTTCTTGTCTACCAGGACCCCCAGGTCTCTTTCACCTACACTGCTCTCCAGCAGGTCAGCCCCCAACCTATACTGGGACATCGTGTTGTTATACTGGGACATCGTGTTGTTCTTCCCCAAATGCAAAACTCTACACTTCCCCTTGTTGAATTTCATCTTGTTTCTCCCTGCCCAACTCTCCAGCCTGTCTAAGTCTCTCTGGATGGCAGCACAGCCTTCTGGTGTGTCAGCCACTCCTCCCAGCTTAGTGTCATCAGCAAACTTGCTGAGGGTACATTCTATACCCTCATCCAAGTCGTTGATGAAGATATTGAACAAAATACCATGGGCTCCTCTGCCTGGCACACTTCATGCCACACTCCTAATACCAGGGCTAACAAATGTCCCAGTGACTCAGTAATAACAGTAATTTCACAGTGTTAATGAAGCCCAACCCCAAATCTGCTCCCACTGCTGGACAGTAGCTTCAGACTCTTCCCATGACAGAGGTTTCTGGTTGGCATTTGGGCACCAGATTCTTGGGGCATTTCTGAAAGGTGAAAGTCTCCCAGACCTCCCTGGTAAGAAGCAGTGTTTGGAAAGCAGGGAGGCAGAGGGCTGGATCTCCTCATGCCTTGGCAGAAGGGAACAGCAAGAGGTTTCTACTGAGAGCAGACGATTCCGTGTGCTGCTTGCATTGGGAAAACTCAACATTTTTACAGCCATCACACCATCAAAGCTTTATGGTCTCCACACTTGAAGTGTTGGTTTGCATATCTGTGCCATCCCTGCTATGTAACAACCCCTCTAATGATGTTTTTGTTTCACATTCTTTACCATTTGATAAAGCAAGCTGGAGTTTTCTGAGGACACGCATTATTATTACAGCTATTTCAGCATTTTTTTATTTCAGCATGATTTTTCCACCCGTTTCCTCTGTTGGAAGCAGAGAGATCAACTAAAGAAAACTCAAAAGCAGTCATACCTCTGAGGGAAACTGCCTTGCCGGGCTGTTCCTCTAGATGGCTCTGCTTTTGCCCAAATACAGCAATTTCCTGAAGAAAAATCACAATTTCCAGTGATACCGAGACACCACCCAGTGCTCCTCTCCCTCCTGCAAAGACCGTGGGTTTTTTCAGCAAATGGATAAACACAGATATGTGTAATTTTAATAACATTTTCGGCTTAGCCTTTCAAACACAGAGAGAAGTTGTTTTTTTAAAAATCTACCTGCTCTTTGTACTCCGGATGCCTTTTCTAGCTGGGATTCCCCCATAAACTCCTTGGTTTCCATGCCTGTTGTCCAGTCAGATTTCAAATTAGTATTTTCAAGTGTCACCCATCTCCAAAAAGATGCGAAGCTGTTATAAATAACAAAAGCAAGGAAGCTCAAAAGGGAAATGGCACCTTGAAAAACACAATGTCAAATTTTCTTCTGGCTAGCCAAATATAAGCAGTAAGCTCTTTCCCTGAAAGATGCAAAATAAAATCAGCAAAAGAAACGAAATATCAACAGAAAAAAAAAAAAATTAATAAGGAAAAAAATATAACAAAACCAAAATTCCAACCCCCTGCAAAAAAACCCCAAAACATTAACAAATAAAAACCTTATCATATAATAAATAATAAACCTTATTAATAAGGTTAACTTTAATAAATAATAACCTTATCATATAATAAATAAAAAACGCCTTCCCTTATCATTCAAGGAAGAAAATCAAAATCGTAATTCTTTATCACATTTTTTTAAGTGATTCACTGTCTCCAAAATGTCTCTCCACTTATTTTAAATCGAAATACGCTGGTGAAAATCCCCCAGTTATTGTATCCCTTCTTAGATCACACGAGGGATGAAAATTTGGGATTGAAGGTAGCCTGGGAAAGCTGCCCCGATTCCGTTGCACTGATTTACATGGGGATTTTTAACTATTTTATCGAAGACATAAAACGCCACGACTTTTCCTCACTTCCCCAAAATCCTGATGCCAAACCAAGACACCCACCAAGCAACCCTGGAAGAAAGATTCGGATGTGTACCTGGAAAGGGGATTTTTCGGCATTTTTACCAGCAGAAGGCTGAATAAAATGCCGATTAATTTCCGAAGATTTACATCTCCTAAGCGACTGACGGACTCTGGAACCTCTCCCGCACCCTTGACCGCATTTTTCTTGTTATACGTGCCCATCCCATCATGGATTTTTGCCCCGAATTTGCCGGTTTTGTATAAATTCCAGGGTGGCAGGATCCTCGGGAATACCGAGAGGTTTTTTGGTTTGTTTTTTTTTCTCTACAAAAGGATGCGCTTTCCTTTAAACTCTCCCCGAAACACGAAGGCGAAAATCAACTTTTATTCATTAAATCGTGCCCGGCCACCGCCAGCCCCTTTCCTCCCTTCATACGAGCGACCACGCCGATGTTGTTTGTTTGTTTGTTTGTTTGTTTGTTTAATTTCGGGTAATTCCTTAGCCAAAGCTAATTAATTGCCACCTCAGCCGCGGCTACTGTGAGACGGGCGGCAAAATTATAGAAAAATAACCGAGTTTTAGGGAATTTCAGCCTTTGGGCACCCGTCGGGGTAACCACAGCGATGCTGAGCTCCCCCAGACCTCAACCTCGGGTCGGTTTCGGTGCCGAAGGGATCTGGGCCGATGGCATCGGTGGGAAAAGGAGTTCAGATCCCTCCAAAGGAGAACCCCCAGGGGAAGGGGCGGCCGGGCAGAGACATTCCCGAGGAGGGAATGAGGGGGGGACAATCCGGGATAAGGGGGGGGGGGGGGGGCAGGGTCGGTGATTCTGCCCCCGCGCTGCCGGGAGCCAAATCCCTGGCGCCTTCGGCAGCTCCCCCGCCGGTCCCTCCCCCATCACCGGTTTTGGGGCTCGGCCTTGCCCCCCCCTCCGCCCCCCTCCTCCTTACTGGCTGCTCCCTGCGCGCCTCCACCGCCCGCCCAGCCCCGGCTTGACGGCAGCGCCTATAAGGGGAGCCGCGCCGCAGCCCCCCGGGATTTTTTGGGTCTGGGGCCACCGGGGCGGCGGGGGGGAGGGGGGGGTTTGTCGGCGGGAGAGGACGGGAGCTGAGGGGAGCGCCGGCCGCCCTGCATGGCCAGGGATTATGAGCGCCGGTGAGTTGCAGCAGGCGCAGCCCAGAGCTTCGGCGCCGGCGGCCGCCCCCGCGCCCCCGCAGCCCCGCAGCGCCCAGGAAGCCCCCGACATGGCGGTGTATTGCAGCGAGAACTTCAGCGTTTACCCCCAACCCAGCCTCCACCCTCCCGGCGCCGCCGCCGCCGCCGCCGCCGCTGCCGCAGCCGCTGCAGCCGCCGCCGCCTCCTCGGGGCAGCGGGCGGGGGGATACGCGCTGGGGGACTACGGGGCCCCCGCTAACGCCGGGTACCTGTGGGGTATGAACAGCCCCGCGCCTTACCTGCAGGGCCCCCCCGGCTCCGCTGCCGCCGCCGCCGCTCCTTTCCTGCCGCCGGCCTCCTACGGCTGTTCGCGGGGCGGGCAGCTGGTGGGCTCCCCCTCGGCCCCCGGGTCGCCGTCGGCGGGAGGCGCGGAGCTGAGCTGGCTGAGCCTGGCCAGTCAGGAGGAGCTGCTGAAGCTGGTGAGGCCGCCTTATTCTTACTCAGCTCTGATCGCCATGGCCATCCAGAGCGCTCCGGAGAGGAAGCTCACCCTCAGCCACATCTACCAGTACGTGGCCGAGAACTTCCCCTTCTACAAGCGCAGCAAGGCGGGATGGCAGAACAGCATCCGCCACAACCTCAGCCTCAACGACTGCTTCCGCAAGGTGCCCCGCGACGAGGACGACCCCGGTGAGACCCCCGGGCCAGGCGGGAGGGCGGGATGGGGTTGGGGAGAGCGGCGGGCGCGCCCCTCACTCCGGTGAGGAGAGCGGGTGACAGCTGTCCCCTTGTCCGGCGGGTCCCTTGTCCCCTCTAGCCGGGCTTTACGAGGAATCCGGGCTCCCTTGTCCCGTTGGGGCCGGCGCTGTGAGGACACCGGGCTCCTTTGTCTCCTCGGGGCCGGTCCGCCGAGGAGTTCGGGCTCCTTTGGTCCCTCTGGGCGGCCGCTCCGAGGAGACCGGGCTCTCCTGACCCCTCAAACCTGTCACTGTGAGGAAACTGGGTCCCCTCGGGCTGGTGACATGAGGGCTCCGGGCTCCTTTGTACCCACAAGCAAGACGTTGCGAGGAGACCTGGCGCTGAGAGGAGACTGAGCTTCCATGTCCCCTTGGGGCCGGTGACAAAGAGGAGACCGGGCTCGCTTGTCCCCTCGGGGCTGGCGCTGTGAAAACACCGCTTTCCCTTGGTCCCACAAGCCGGGCACTGTGGGCAGAACGCGGCCCCCCCGATCCCGGGTGGGCTGAGCCTGGGAGTGCCGGTTGTGCAAGGCCCGGCTCCTTGGGCCGTGATTCACGGTTCCCTCCCTGCCCGCCGCTCACCGGCCCGGCCCCGGGGCACAGCCGGTGCCTGCCCGGGCCGGCAAAGAGGAGATGTGCTGGTGTGGGGCTTTGGGGAGCACGTTGTGGGGTGACTCCTCCTGTAGAAGTGTGTGGGGACGTCTAATGCCACCAGAACCCTCTCACACTTAGGTCGTGGGGAAGCTTCTCTGCAGTCCCCGCGGCTCAGGGCTGCTGCTCTGCTGTCCCCCGGGGGTACCTGGGTGCACCAGCTCACCTGCCCGCCAGCTCTAATGAGAGGGGCCAAGGCATGGGCACCACCTTGTCACCCCTGCTGAGGTGGCTGCAGGTGCCCCTGCTTGCTGTGAGGCAGCCAGAGCAAAGGGACCAAGTAGAGCAACGTGCACCAAGTAGAAGTGCAGATCCTCCAGGGGGGTTAATGGTCCGTGATAGGGAGGTTCTGTTCCCCCCTGTGGCCTGAGGATTTATTTGGGGTGTCAGAGGGGTGGAGGTGATGATGTCCTTGAAGCCAGATTTTGGATCTTTCTACTGGGGGAACAGGAAGAGTTGTTGGTGCTGCGCTGATCGGAAACGGCATAGATATCACTGGTCTGTCTGTGATGGGGCTCACTGTCACAGCAGCTCACTTTCTCTCTCGTTTCTCCTGTTTTCCACCAGGAAAGGGAAACTACTGGACCTTAGATCCCAACTGTGAGAAGATGTTTGACAACGGGAACTTCCGTCGCAAACGCAAGCGGCGCTCTGAGCCCAATGCCCCGGCCACCGCCTCTGCAGCCTCCTCCCTGGGGGGTCTGAAGGCTGAGGAAGAGAGACCCATCCCAGTCACAGGCAAACCGTGTGGAAACAGCCCACCCCCAGAGCTGGACCCCTCGCCTTCTTCCAGAGACCATCCAAAAAGCTCCTCTCCCTCCAGTATCATTTCATCCACCCCTAGCTGCCTCAGCACCTTCTTCAGCGGCATGAGCTCCCTGAGCGGTGGAGGCAGCCGGCTGACAGGGGGGCTGGGCAGTGACCTGCATCACAGGAACTTCTCTGCTGGACAGCTGAGCAGTGGCACTTTCACCCCTTCCAGCAGCTCTTCACAGGAGGTGCCTTCTCCAGACCAGCTGCAGCGGGTTGCGGGACCTTCCCCCGCCTACTACAGCTCCTTCCATCCCAGCAGCAGCAGCCAGGGAGCCCAATACAACCACTACTACAACTTCACAGTTAACAGCCTCATCTACACCCGGGATGGGACGGAGGTGTAGTCAGCACTGCAAAAGGGGATGGGAGTTGCAGGTGTATTTGGCAGCACAGAGGACCTTATGCTTTGCTATCAGCATTTCAAAGCTTCCCAGGAATTCTTCCAGGAAGACACATCTTCTCACCTTTCAAAATAAGAACACCCCTTAAACACCAGCAGAAGGCAGATGCAAAGCCTTTTCTCTATCTTGGAAAATGTTAGGTGCTTTAGATGCTTGCTGTCTAAATTCTACAGGTGGAAGCAAACTGAATTCATGTTTTCAGAGGTTTCTGATCCTGAATGTAGAATAAGATGTTTTAAATCTGTAACCATAAAGCGGTATCAAGCGAGAGCCAAGTGTAGACATCCAGTGAGTCTTAGAAGAGAACAGGAAAAAAAAAATGAAGAGATTTCTTATGAAGTGCCTTGTACAATGTACTAAACACCTCTTCTGCCAGCAATTGCCTCTGTAAGCCCTTGCTTTCTGCCCTGAACCTGCAATGTGCAGTGCACGGGGAGGGGAATACTCTGGGTAAACACCCCCCCAAAACCTCCTCAAAACCCACAGGGCTTCGCTCTGGTCTTCCTGTGTATGGCATATTGTACAGCCAGGGCTGTATTTTGTAAAACAATCTTTTTCCCCCAGCTTAGTACCAAAGATAACTCTAGCCATGCAGCTTTAGCACGAGAGTAAACACTGGGTTATTTTTATACATATTTGTACGTAATGTAACTCTTCTGTACATATGTTTCTATGTGGTTTTATATTTGTAAATTATGCTCTGGAGCTGTACTTATTTATAATGTGTTTTAAACTTTGTTAAAGTTTATTTTACTTGGTTTCCCCTTCTTTTTATTTGTTTTGAATTTTTTGTTGGTTTTGTTTTTGTTTGTTAGTGTATCAATGAAACTTTTCAGACTGAACAGCTGTTGGGAATAAAACGTTAACAATTGTTAGATTTTTGCCTGGTGGTTCCTGAGTACCTTTGAGGTATTTTAAAACTCTGTGGGAGACAGGTCTTGCTTTCTCGTGGTTTGGGATAAAAGGGGAAAAGATTTATGAACAATTTCATCTGTGCAGTTATAAAAAATTTGCTCTGGGCCCAAAGGAGACAGGGCTGAGGCTGATTTGCAGCCTCTCATAGTCTCACTGTGTGGAGTGGGCACTCTGTGCTTTTTTTGTTTGCTTTTGGCAATGATCTGAATTGGAACTGTCCTTTTCCAGCCTGGTTTAGTGAAAAAAATAAAGATAAAAGCTTGCAAAAGTAAGAGAAGCGGAGCTGGTTCCAGCAGGGTGCTAAGTAGCTGGAGGTACAAGATCTGAGCTTGACTGCTGGCTTATCCTGGTTTTGCAAAACAGTTTTTCAGTTGCACCTGCTTAAAATGGGAGGTGAGAGGAGAAGTGGGAGCAGTCAGGTAGTGGGCCAGGCTGAGCCCTCTGCTGGGAATCCTTCCTGATTCATCCCCCTGGGGAAGGAGATTCTATCCTAGAGCAGCCACTATGCAAAAAAAAAAAAAAAAAAAATCCCAATTCTTGCTTTTGCATAAGATGTTTGTTGGGTGCTTTGTGCAGCCCGAGAGCATAAATATAAATAGCTCCATGAGGAATGTAGCATCAATAATGAAGTTAAGCATGAAATTGCAACTGTTTAACACAAGCACATCTGCCATGATGTAAGGCCACCCCTTAAGGCTGTACAAAAGACAAAATTTTTGGCCAGCACCTCTACACTGGCTACCTGCAGAGCACACAGGGCAGTGCTGCAAGACCAGGCCTGATCCAAAATATAATGAAGCTGTGATGAAATGTCAGGTGACTTCCATGGGCTCAGCATCAGGACCAAATACTTTCCTCAGCACTTTGTGTAATAGCTGAGACCAGTGGGTGGGTGGCAACTCCTTCCTCAACCCCCCCCTTCCCAGCACAGATACAATCTGCCTGGCTGTAGGGGTAATTCCTCCATGTCTTGATTTTTTTAATTTCATCTCAGATGTGGTGGTGGTGGTGATAATGGGAGGGAAAAGGCAGACTGCCATTAGTCCAAAGCTGATGTGGACAATCTTGTCCTGCTTGAGTTCAGTCACATCAGGTGTGGAACAGCTTTACTTGGATTTTGACTGCTGAGTTTGGTCTAAAAACAGTGGAGGGATACCCAACACCTTTAAGAAGATGAACAGCTAATCCTTAAGTAAGCCAGGAGCTGCTTAACCACTTATCTACAAGTGACCATTGCACCTCCTCTCTTCTCCACTTGCCCCTGGTCAGACCTTAGCAAGCAGTGAGCCACTGTGGGACACTTGCATGTGTTCAGCTCAGGTTCTCCCACACAGATTTGTTCCAGGATTTATCCTCGGCCACTTCTGCCAGTTGTATGTTTCTGCAGACAGTACCCATGAGCGTTTGCTCCTGAAGATCCCAAATCAGTGACAAGTTTTGATTTCCATGTGGTCGTCCTCTGGCAGCATGTCCTCAGCAAATATCCCATGGCTCAACAGAACCTTCTCCTGTCACATTGGATTGGGGTGGCATAGCCAGAACCTGCCAAAGCAGAACCAAGGGGATGGTGGTGGGCTCTAGAGAGGATTTGGCAGATCTAACTGTCCCCAGTGCCCCTGTCCTGCCAGCACCAAAGCCCTCTCCCTCCACAGAAAGTCCCCCCTTAGATGGAACCAGGGGCTGCAGCCCCTCCTGTGGACACACCACCCCAAAAGCTGATGTGCTCATGATAAAGCTGCCTGCCCATGGGACACTTGAGAGTAGATTTCAGCAAATAGACACCCTGTCTGCAGAGAGGAGCCAAGTGAATGAGCTAATGGCAGCCTTTTAGATGTCCTTTTGTCATTAAAAGAAACTCTTCTTTTAGCAAACCTGGGGAGAGGGAGGGCAAGAGGATTGAGTTTAATGAAAGGCACTTAAGAGCAGCAGGGCTTTTGTCATGGGATTTGGGGATTTACTGTGATGACCCCATTGAAGGAGGAGGAAGACAAAGGCAATTAGCCAGCTGGTCCCACCCTGAGAGTCCCCACTCCCCTGTAAATGCCAAGGCCATGCCTGGGATGGGCAGCTCTCCATGACAATGAGTCTCTTCCCAGCCTGGGTCAGATGACAGCCCAGCAGCCCAGCCTGCTTCCAGGAAAGTAAGGTGAGAAGGCTCCTTCCCTTGGAGAGAAGCTCCAACTTCAGGCTTCCATCCTCTCTGCTCTGGCAGCCATAGGAATTGCCCTGTAAAATGATTTCTTCTGGCTTTGAGGGAGCAGTGATCTCATGGGGTGCAGCTGGCAACTCAGATCCTGTTGCAGTCTCATCTTGGTTGGTTTTTCCATTCTTTCTAGGCAGCTAGAAAGATGCCATCTCAGCTAGGCAAGACAGATGCAGTGCAGCCATAACTGATGTGAAACCATGGTCATGCTCATGACCTGTGCTGCCCATACCCTATGATGCTCCCAGCCAGGGACTGTGGCTCTTCCTGGAAAAGGGTAGATTTAGATTAAGTCTTCAGAAGAAATTTGTTCCTGTGAGAATGGTGAGACACTGGCACAGGTTTCCCAGGGAAGCTGTGGATGCCCTGGATTCACTGGAAGTTTTCAAGGCCAGGTTGGATGGGGTTTTGGGCAACCTGGTCTAGTGACATGTGTCAGGGGGGGTGGAACTGGGTGACCTTTAAGGTCGCTTCCAACACAAACCATTCTATGATGATTCTGTGATTCCAGTTGAGGGTTGTACACACAACTACAGCAAAAGGCAGTTCCTGCTCGACAAGAAGTAGTCCAAAGGCATTTCAAGAGATGCATTGGATCAGTAACACAGATGCTTGCTGGCTCCTACGTGTGGCACTTCTCCAGCATGGGGTCGTTTAACTTTGCTCAGTGCTGGCCTTACTGACATGCCAGCAAAAGTTCAGGCAGGCACCCACTGCAGGTCTGCACTTGAGCTACTCCTCGGTACAAAAACTTTGCCAGTACAGCTGGATCAGCCCAGTCCCCTAGAGGAGACCCAGCTCCCATCAACAAAGGAAACTCTTGTGCCAGTAAAGTTAAACCCCCCACCCCCAGCAACACCGAATGCATTGCGGGGTGGTGGGAGGGGATTCAAGAGGCAGAACACAGCATCCCTGCTGGGTTTCATCGCCAGCCAATTCCTTTGGAAATAGGGCTTCAGTTACTGCCACTGGCCATGGACTGTGGTTTGCATCTCCTCTGAAGGGGGAGGCTTTTGATTTGCTCCATCACTCCCCAAGTTCATGGAAGCTGATCACAGTACGTTGTTCCTATACAGAAGGTTTTATTGCCTTTGTTAGGCTGATCGAGGGTGATTTTCCCCTGAAATAATTAGGAATTGTTCAAAAGACATAGTAATGTTCAAGGAAATTCCTCTGTGGATATCCTGCCCTTGCCCTCACTGGTATTCTTGAGATAGAGCCACCAGCCCTGCAGGTCTCACCTCACTTTGGATGTGTTGTTGTACCTGAGGTCTGTCCTGCTCACTCGTGGGAGGTGGTCCTGCTGGTCCCATTCTGATGGCACATAAAAGAAGAAAGCCTCATTTTCTAGCTTCACCCAAGAGAGGCAAAATGAGAATCAGGCCTGGATGATAGTACCTGGATGGCTGATGCCTCAGTTAGAAATAGTTGTGTCAGGTGAAGACTACAGTTGTGGGGGTATTGTTGTTTCTCCTTAGGCTTTGGAAAATAAATAATTAAAAAATTAGTTTTATTGACCTGTTAAAAAATCCCTCCAAAACACATTTTTATTTCCTGTTGTTTTTTGACATTTTTCTATTTGTTACATTTTTCCATTCCCAGGATTTTTGAAAGAAGAAAGGCATGGATCTGTCCTTCCGTTTTCTTTCTTTTTGGCAGAAGTCTCCATCAAACTGAAGTCTCCCCCCAACTTCTTCTATAAAGCAGCTTGATGGAATGTTTTTGACCAAATTACCAAGTGCAATATTCACCTGGGTAAGGTGACGAGAATTTGCCCCTCAAGGAATAACTGAAGTGTAATGTAAAACATCAAAGGTGTTATTTTTTTTTTACCATATACCTGAGCTATCTCTGAATCATATCAAATAATCTTCTCATTTCATAACACCATACAATGCAGGCTAAAAGTGTATGTGATCTGCTTTGTGTACTGCTGAATGGATGATTAAACTGTCTAACCTGAGGGATATTAATCCAGGGCCTGCCCCAAACACAGTGAAGTCAGGGAAAAGACTCCCACTGACTTCAGAAGGCTTTGGAGCAGACCCATAATCAGCCAGGCTCTAATATACTTCAGGTGGTGTCTCCGAGACTGCCCGGGGACACATAAAAGGAGTTAAAGACTGCACATTTGTGAATTAAACATCATAGGTCTGATCCAGGCAATTGGCTGGAGGAGAGTGGAAGCCATCTCCCCCTCCTGCCCGGGCTCCTCGGATCATTTTCCTTTGCCTGCAGTCCATTGTGTCTGGGATTTATTGACAAAGCAAAGCTCTCTCCATGCGGCCTGTCCACGTTGGCAATAAACAGTGACAAATCAGGTCAGGACTGATGGTTAATCTGCCCTTGGACCCTTCAAGTGGTGCTGATTTTATATCTAATTACAGCACGTAGCGGAGCTGAGCTGTGCCCTTTCCGCCCGAGCTGGTTTGGGAGGGTGGCAGAACCCACACCTCACCCGACCACTCTGAAGAGTGATCTGGAAACACCCAGGGTTGGTGCCTAGACTCCAGAAAAGTGGAGGGATTCAAAGCTAACACAAAGCAGAACCAAGCTGGGACTTCCTTCAGCAATGCGAATGATATCCACATGGGGACAAATTATATTGTGTATGGAGGGAAGTTATCTTTACAGCCATCTGAGAGTTCTTCTGGTCTAGGCATTGGACATGTAGTGAAGCTGCCAGGAAACAGGTTCAAAGCAGACCAGAGGTGAAGATGAGAGCTCTAGGCCAATCCTATTGGTTTGCAAGAGCACAAAAGACACCCAGCTTGCTTCTGCAGCTCCCATCTTAAAGAAAAGCTGGTTAAATTAGGGCAGACAATTTGCTGTCTGTGGATGCCAATTGCTCTCCATCCAATGCAGAGGAAGTCTGGAGACCTAACTAAGGCCAAGATTTTAAATATTCCCCAGGCCAGGAACGCATGGATGTCTGCAGATGTATGGCATCTGTCATGTACAGTCTTACATCTGGTTTTAAATGGCACTATGGCTGTCAAGAATGAAGGAACTGAAGAAGTTTTCAAAACAAGTCACAGGCCTAATCCAGAGGTGATCCTCCTTGGTCATGGGAGAGATATGGGATGAGAAAACTCCTGCACAGTTTTATTTTCCCATGCAGCATCCTCTCAGCCTTGCTTTGGTTCACTCAGTTCTGAGGAGAGCCAGGGAATTTCTTTAGGGTTGGGACAGAAATAACTTTTTAACTATACTTATTGTTAACTATACTTCCGTTTCACTCACTGCCCTTTTCAGTGTAGGCACCTTCCAGCAGTGGCAACCTAATCAATACATCAGTCTGTGGTCCCTCTTTTCTGCTGCAAGAACTGCTCAAGAAGTGTAAAACTTTAGTTTTTTCAGGGAAATAGTCTTGCTTGAAGAGCATGTCCAGGCTGCTCTGCATTTCTTGTAGAAGAAGCTGTTTCTGGGTGGGCAGCCTCGCTGGAGATGGCAGGAGGTGAGATTTGTGGTGCACTGAGATTTACAGCTCCACTGAATCCTAAGCTGTTCCCAGAACCTGGAGCATCAGTTTTGAAACCATAAGCCCAATCATTGTCTGATCATCAGCAGCCAAATCATCGGATGTGTCAGTGGCAGAAGATTGGACAAACTTTTCTGGGCAACAAGAGAGCAACACTCACAGGAGAGCTGTGCCAAGATGCCCTGACCTTGCCTTGGTGAAGCTTTATTATGGACCTTTATTGGAGCAGAGCTCATCTCAAGCTCAGAGGGATGGATTCAGATCCTAGTGAAGACAATGTGAGTTTGTGGCTTTCCCACAAGTTAGCAAGTCAAAACAAACTGTAGTGTCTTCAGACAGAGCTCTCAGGAAACGTAGGGACCATTTTGCCCCCGGCTGCATGTAAAGCCCTGCAAGCTACTGGAGAGCAGCTGGGTTTGGTAGCCAAGGGAACCTGTGCCTAAATGTGAACATAAATGTTGTCAGAAGATAATGAGAACTATCACACTTTGGTAGAGAAAAAAATTACTGTCTTCTTCCTCTCCAACATCTACATCTACTCCTTGGCAGCACAACAGAGAAGCAGACCTGACAAGAAACCAAGGGGACCCTTCACAGGATCAGGGAATGCATTTATTATAGTTGAACAAGGGATTGTGTTTAGTTTCAGTGTCCCTGGCAGGGAATATGTGAGCAGTGGGGAGATTAGAGCAATGAGCATGTAATGAATGTTAAGGTCATTTATCATAACTGAATGCTGTTTCTTTCCAGGCAGCAGCTGCTTGTCACAGTGTGAAACCTCATTCCCTACCCTGGAAAGGTGACAAAGAGACAAGTATGACCAAGGAACTGTTACTGGTTCCATTTTACTGCAAGAGGTCAAGGAACATCATGGGAAAGTGATTTGCTAAAGGTCACACAGGACTAGAGCAGAATTAGGTGTCAAATCCATACTTCCCAATGCCTCTATTACAAAACTGTCCCTGCTGAGTCAGCCTGAAACACCCTGGCATGAGTCCAAATTTATCTTTTCCTTGGTGCTATCACAGGAAAGCACAATGGATCACCACATTTCTTGACTAAGTCTTATTTATAGCCACTTTCCACAGGATCATGGGTGCTGCTGGGGGAGCACTGGTCCTGTCCAGGGAATCCAGTAGTATTTAATCTTTCCTCTTCCAAATCCCACAGGTCACTTGCACAGCCAGAGACTGGTTCTCTCCCAGCAGATTTTCACAAAGTGTAAGACCTGTTCTTAAGCACAGGACAAATGGAAATGTGCTAAACCTGCCAGAAATAACACCAGCAGCTGGGAGCTGCAGTGACCAGAAACTTGTGATCCATTTCCACGCATTATAAATCTGCCTAGGTTTTCTAGCAGCAGTGTTAAAAGAAAGTCTTAAAAGAAAGGGTTAAAACGTGTTGTGAGCTGAATCCTGCTCTGGTGATCTGATAATCTAATTACAGCAGTTCAGGTCCCTTCTCTACCCCCAGTGCAATCATGTTTGCATCCAGGAGTGATATGGATCTGATTCCACCCTGTGTGAGCTCTCTCCAAGCAGCAGCCTTGCTCCCTGCAGAACATGTGCTGCTTGCACTTCTGCACCTCCAGCTCCAGGAAGCTGCTGCAATGCACCAAGAGCATCTGCTTTCCCTCTTCCCCGGGGGCTGGGGGAGCTTTTTCCCCAATTTTTCCACTGACAGAGGAGCTCCTGACCTCTGGCTTGATGGAATGCTTGGGGTGTGGGAATGCTGCTTTGCCCCTTACCACTGGCAACCTGTTTCCACCAGGAGAAAGTGCTGCTGCTCAGTGCCTCTGCGGGGAGGGATGACTTCTGACTGAAGTGGTCAGTGGCCAAGCCATTGTGACTAGATCCTTATTTATTAGGAGCTGGTGGTTCATTGAATCATAGAAATCATAGAAAATCAGGGGTTTGGAAGGGACCTTGAAAGCTCATCTAGTCCAATCCCCCCTGCCAGAGCAGGGTCACCTTCAGCAGGTAATAATAAGTTCAATAAGTCTAGGAGAACATTTCTATTTGCAGCAGGGGAAGTGCCCCAGCTCACTTCATGTCAGACATTTCACTTCATGACTCTCTCCCAGGACTCCTCTGACCATACAGAATGTGTTTCCTCTGCTTCTTACAGGGCTTGGACACCTCACTCACTTGCAGACACGTACGATTCAGTGTCTCACCCACAAGCTGCATCCTGCCCTCCCTGCCCACCTAAATGTCTGTCTGTCTGATCCTCACCAAAACTCAATTCTTTCTAAGAGTGGGATTAGTTTCACCAACTTCAGGTGTTTCCAGCATGTGTCTACATCTGACCTAATCACTGTTTTCTCTCTTGAGATGAAGTAGGGAAATCTGGATGATGCACCTATTTCTTCTTCTTTTTTTTTTTTTTTGTTTTGAGGTCTTCTTGAGGACTGGAGTTCAATTCCTTGCCAGCAGGACCACAGATCTCATGGAAGCCACCAAGGGCATGGAGGGCAGAGACCCACATTTGTGCCTCCCCCAGGGAAACAGTTCTGATTCAAGCAGCCCTGGTCATCACCCCATGCTGCTCTCTGCCCAGACAGTGAGTTGGGAAATGTGGAGGGAGAGAGGGGTTAAGTGAGATAAGGCAAACCCATCAGGAAGAATTCATTCGTTTCCCTGCCCATGGAAGAAGCCTTTTTTATTTTCACTCTAACACCAAGAGAAACCACTGTGTTTGTCTAATTGTTGAAGGAATGAGGCCAAGTCCCTCTTCTGATGTAAATCCCCCTGGATGCATCCTGCTATTCCCAGTATGACAACTTCATTGGCTCTGAAAGCAGCACAGGGGCCACGCTGGGCCCAGGTTGACTGAGTGACACTGAGAAATATAATTCAATAGCTCTGATTGTTAAATACTTCTCAGGCAGTGAAGAGAAACACTCTGCATGGTCTCTTCTAACCAGTCAGTCGCTCTGGTTGTGTTTCACAGGAAGGACATGGGAAGGTTTATCTTTTGAGCCATGCAGGATTTCCACCTGTGCTGCTGCTTGGAGTCCATCACGACCATCATAGGAGGCAAAGGCAAAGTCTCCCTTCAGTCTTTCCAGGGGTCCATATGGGCAGAAGGTCCTCTGTGTTTTCTTCTCCTCAAGGTTTTCAATAGAAGGAAGAGCCCCCCAAAACTTCCCTTCACATTGTGTTTTCAACACCAAAATCAGGACTAAGTAGACCAAATCACGTTCAGTCTTAAATCCTGGCCAGGTTTACAAAGATTTTCCAAAGCTTAACTACATTTCTAATTGTGCCACCACCTGTATTGAAATGTACTGTATGTGTTAATCTCAAATTCTTTTCTCTTTCCACAAGCTTTTCAAGTTTTCCTGCACTCAGGCAGTAAATCCAATTAGGTCCATGGGTGTTAGTAGGGAGCCAAATTTATTTTTCAACCCCAGACTTTTTTTCCTTTTTCTTTTTTCCTTTCCTTTCCTCATTCCCTTCTCTTCTCTTTTCTCCCCAAACCCCTCCAGAAGTTGCAGCAGTTCAGCCACTCTGCTCCCCTGCACGTTCCCCTTTCTTGTGTAGGCTGAAACTGCTGGAGGTAGAGGTGGGGCAGGGATGTTTGATCTCATTTCACTTAAAACTCTTCTGCTGAGGGCTGATCCCCCCACGCACACCTTCATCTTGAAGAGCATCCTACTCCTTCAGTGCTCTGCGGGAAGGAACAGGCAGAGTAAAGTAATACCTGTTGTTAGTAGGGCTGGTGGGATGGGTCCTGGAGCAGGCTGCCATCTCCCCAGGGTATAAAAACTGTAGCCTCCTCCAAAATAAAGGTGAATGTGATGGCACTGCTTTTAGAGAGTTTGTGCAGTTCATGCTTCAAAGCATGTTCTTGTTCCAGCTGAGGATAAAAACCTCACCAGGGGCAGAATTTTTCCTGTGTCTCCTGCTGATGAATATCTCAGAGCTGCCTGTGTTGTCCCCACTTTATTCCTATGAGGGCAGAATTAGGCTGTAAGGAGCATCCCACAGCCTTTTGTCTTCCCAAATAGGAATGAAAGGGAATTCTGCAGTGACTGCTGGTATAAACCAGAGAGGCACCTGGAGAAGGTTTGTGTGCTAGGAACTTATAAAGATGAATTGGGTGTGAGGAACATGCACTCCTGGAGCTGTCAGGCAGACTGCAAGATTGTCTTTGATGCACTTGCTGGGACATAAACAAACCCTTTCTTTGTGTCACTGTAGAGCTTTTTTGTTACAAACACCGAATAGTTTCCTCCCAAAACGTTTTGAACATCACTACCCAGAAGCAGCAGGTCAGACTTGTTTCCTGCTGCCCACCTCCATGCCCTGGGAATCATCTATTCTTTTTAAAATCCCTCAGGTCTCAGCTGCAGGAGCTGACATGGGCACCCCAGCCCACCCAGCAAGCTGCCCCAGACATCTCCAGAGAATTCACAACCTTCTTGGTGTTGAATTACCCACAGGACAATAGCATCATGATGAGAGAAAAGAGCAGCTGAGAGGATTGAAGACTGGAAGCATTAAGCAACAAAACTTGGGATACTCTCTCTCTGACATGTCCATGGTAGGGTTGGATTTAAAGTTGAAGAGCAGAGAATTAAATGCCCTTGCCTATGCCCACTTTAGAGGCAGTAAGTGTAGCAGGGAAGGCAGGAATGGTCAGAGAATCACAAAATCCTAGACTGGTTTGGGTTGGAAGGCACCTTAAAGATCATCCAGTTCCAAACCCCCTGTATGGGCAGGGACACCTCCCACCAGACCAGGTTCCTCCAAGCCCCATCCAACCTGGCCTGCAACCCTTCCAGGGATGGGGCAGCCACAATGTCCCTGTGCATCCTGGGCCAGTGTCTCACCAGCCTGTCCCCAAGATATGAAATGGTCACCCAGTCCCATCTTAGCACAGATGTGGGACCTGGAGCAAATGGTCTTAGGTTTGGTTCCTGTAGTACCATCAAGGTCTTCCTTGAGAAGATGCCTAGTGGAGGCCTCCCAGAGATGAATGGAGGTTCTTCAGGTTTTCCTTCTGCAGCAGGTTGAACCAGGATACTTGCACATGGAAAAGGCATGGACAGCTGGGAAAAAATTCAGAGAAGACCAACAAAGAAGCCAAGAGAGTGGGAGACATACGGAGTCCAGAAACATGAGCAATACCTGGAGTTATGAAGAGTCAAAGGACAGGGAGGAAATACAGAGGATTTTGTTAGGGGGCATGAAAGTAAATGCAGTCAGCTAAAGTGCCATGGTTGCTCTCCAGGTCTTCCATCTCCAGTATTTATGAAAATTTTAAACTAATATTTGCTAAAGACACAAAATCACCTACTGAGAGAACACTAAAGGTTTCTGAGGAAGAAGTGTGGTTTCTGTACTTGCTCCTAGCTGACCAAATCATGAAGACACTTGACATCACCTCACTTAAAAGCAGCGTGTGATGTTTCTCCAGCAGATTTCTGGGGGCACTGATTTAATTTCATTTCTTTGCTGCACCCACTCTGAGCACAAGAGCCCTTACACCAATGAACCACTGTGTTTTCCAAAGCCCAGGTAATATGCTTCGTGAGTATCCATCTGTTTTCCTGGTCAGTGCTTTTCTGGCCTGCTGTATCAGGGCTCTGCAGAAGATGGGACGTGATAATCTTTTCCCCTCCTACATTACAGGAGGAAATTCTTGTATAAGAAAGAAGAGCATTGAAAATCATTGAAATGACTATCAGGGGAGGATGTAAGGTGGTGAGTTCAACAGTTGGTTGTGAAGCTGGAATTATTCAGAGGGCTTTTTTTCCTCTTGCTAGATCAAATGAGATGATATTCTCTCTGCATGCCCAATGCTGGACTACAATGGGGACAGCACCTTCCTTCTGAAATTTCATACTGAGAATAGATGTCACCCCACCCAAACACACTCAGCTTGATCTATGGGCAAAGCTGCAAGAAGTAGGTGTCTTGTCTCTAACCTGGACCTTTCTTGGAGTCTCTCCAGAAAACTCCAAAGCTTTGTGTTGACTCCACACTGCAGGGTGAATATCCTCATTGAAGTGGATCTAGGAAAGGTAAATTCCCCTTCAAAGCACTGGGGGTGCCAGGAGGAGCTTAATCCAGCTTGGCCAATGATGCTGTGCTTGCAAGTCCCAGAAATTTGGACCTTGGCCTGGCATAGGTGGCTACCATCCCAGCAAAGTTGTTCAGATACCAAATAACCACATGAAGAACTCTGAGCATCCTGAGATCCCTACAGGCTGGATGGATAAGGAACAGAATAATTGCCTTGCTGGGATCAGACCAACAGCCAGCTCTCAGTTATTATCATCTCTTTTATGAGAAGAAGGATTTCTGTCCTTTTCCCCGTCCCCAGCCTGTTTTAATTTGGGGTATTCTTGTGAGCATGGATAGCCAATACTCTTCTAAAATCCCCTCAGGTGGACAAGAGACATCTCATAGACAGCCCAGCCTCACCTGTGTGGAAAGACTTTCCTTCTCTTGTGTTCAGACATTTTCCCTTTGCATTTGTGATAACTTTCCTCTTCCCCTGCATTATGAAGGTTGGTGATATACCAACAGACCTAGTTTTACACCCTTGCACGGCTGTTTTTCTGAAAGCTCTTCCATTTAACAGCACAAGAACATATGGTCCATGCCTATGGATGGTCTCAGAAGAGGAATGAGAGCCATTCCAAGACTTTTCATTTGCTTCTATAGTGTGATGTGGTGAGGAAGGGACACCTGGTGGTCTGCAGAGCTTCTTTGCCTGGGAGAATATAAGTGGCTCCATCAGCACTGTGTCTGGTGAGCCAGTGATGAGCATGTGTTGAACCTCTGCCTGGGGCGAACTGTTCCACCAGTGCATAATGCCTCCACGCTGCACTCATGATCACTCCTGGGAGTTAATAACAGAGCCTCCTGGTTTCATCCACTCTCTGCCAAAATTGCTGCCTTTCTGCAACCACAACAGGTCCTGGTTCAGTGGAGGAGCCACTGCTAACTCAGGACCTGACTGGAATTTAGCTGAGATTCATGTTGGACATCCCTTTTTGGTGGGTTACCTCAAAGGTGACTCTGCCTTATTCCCATGAAGCACAGTCCTAGCTGTGATATACACCACTTTAAGCCCTGAGGTCATGACAAGGTGGCAGTGTAGTGCCATCACCATCCAAATATTCTGTGGCAGGATAACGGCTTGGCCACCGTCAATCCACACAGGGACATGTGACCTAACCTGACATAACCTGAACAAGCACCACGATGGCTGAGTACCCACATATTCTCCTGCTCCCATGTCCTGCCAGCACAAACACGGATAATCCCCAGCTCATGCTGGTCCTTCAGAAACCACTTCATGGCCTTGAATTTAAGCTCTGCTTTATGACCAAAGGAGCACAATCCTTGCAAAGCCCCAGCAATCACAGTACACGGGGGCAGAATTGATACATGTGGGCTTTTTCTATCACTCAATTAAGTGGTCAGTTTATGCAACGTGCCGTCTTTTTGAATCAAAGCTGGGTCACTGTTAGGCTGAGGTAACATTAATTATTTTTCCGCCTGTCGGATCCCATGAAAAGGATGTGAAAACGGCCTGTTTATGAAAGAGTGCAGGCAAAGGCTGTGAGCTGATTATGTCAAACATATTCAAAGCTTCCTCTGCAAAAGGGATTGTGATCAACAAAGCATAGCCCACACCTGCACCCATTTCACAATGAAAGCTGTTAGGGCCATGAAGCTATTGGGGGAAAAAGAGAGGTTGAGTTAACCCTTTTGGAGAAGGGGCTTCTCCTCTGTAAGAGTAACACATGCACACAAGAAGTTGCTTTTCTTATTCCCTCAAGTGGATCCCAAGAGCATCAAACCAGTTTTTTTTCCACTTAGCTTGTTCACCCATAGACTTTCCCAAGCTGGATGAAAACATCAGAGCTCCCTGTTTTCTCCAGCTCATTGCTGGTCTCCAAGGGAAGTTGCAGAAAGGAGGACTCTGTGCTGGAAGAGCAAAAAAGCAGTGGAAGCTCAGACCTCAGTCCCAAAAGAAGGTCTGTTCAGAGCAACCCCAGCACCTTCAGGATAAGTGACTATCCCTCTGCTGGAGCCAGACCATCTCCTTAATAAAAATGTATCTGCTTGGAAGTCAGGATTGGAACTACATCTTCATTGCAGGGCATCTACCCCATCTTCTTGCATGCCTGTTGGTTATCCTGCAGCTGGGTAAGATGGTCTGAATCCATAATTGAGCCTGGTTGGGGCAAGCAGTTGGACTAAACACGTCCTACAGTCCTCCCAGCCTAGGTAAAGCTGTGATATGCAGAGCTGTGTCCTCAGGAATCCTCATCGGATTCATGAGGCTGAGACCAATCTGGCATCTGCTGCTCTCAGAGGGAATACAGAGCAATGTGCCACCATACTTCTGCAGTCTGAGCACCTGTTCTTTCCTCTCTGATTTGGGTGGCAATGCTAAGGGAAATGGACTCACAGCAAGTGTGGCCTCCTTTGGAAATTGGTGAACACCAGTCAGGTCACAGAGCATCTCAAAAGGTAAAACAGGAGTATTCACCTGGTATCTTCCTGCACCCCAGGAACTGTGCCAGGGGAGAGCTGAATGCTCACTCATTGCTCACAGAAGCCCAGTAGATGCCCAGAAATCCTTCTCTTTGTTGCTACTAGAAGGCCACAATCCCACCTGGATGGGCATCTCCAGTTCACCCTGTTGGCTGATGTGGATGAGCTCTACATGAGCAGATGAATCCTATGACAAACTCCCTGCAAGTCAACTGAAGTCAACTATTGCATGAGAGGATAAAGATGATGCTAAAACTTCAGGTTGCAGAGAATTACAGAATGGTTTGGGCTGGAAGTGACCTATAAGATCACCTAGTTCCAACCCCCTCCCATGGGCAGGGACACCTCCCACCAGACCAGGTTGCTCCAAGCCCCATCCAACCTGGCCTTGAGCACTTCCAGAGATGGGGCAGCCACAGCTTCTATGAGGAACTTGTGCCAGTGTCTCACCATCCTCACAGGAAAGAATTTCTTCCTCAGATCTAACCTAAAGCTTCCTTCTTTCAGTCTGAAACCATTCCCCCTTGTCCTATTGCTACATGCCCTTGAAAACATTCCCTCTCTAAGTTTGTGTTCATGCTTCCTGTGGTTCAAAAAATTTTGTTGGCTCTATCCTCTAAATCCTTTCTGGCTCCTGTGCCAAGCCAGTATTGTTTTATGAGAAGATCTGGGACAATTCTTTGAACCAGCAAAACTTCTACTGAATGATATAAGAATTCTGCCTTAACAAGGATGCTATAGACTAATTGCATTTGTTCTAATTAACACTCCAGAGGGGACATCTAGAAATGCCCTGCTAAGCATCATATATTACAAAGCAAGATTAAGGAAAATCTCCTCCTGACTCTTTTCAAGGCTGAAGTTCTCCCTGATTCATTTTATATCATGATGGCAAAAACCTGCTCCTCCTGTAAGTACTAAGATGCTTCCAGAAACATTTTCCCATCTGTGCTTATTTGAAATAATGTTGGTATAGTTCTATCCTGAGCATGGAGCAAAAGTAATTACAGATCACAATAAACCTCTAAAACTGATATTTTAATGTCTTCAGGTCAGGCTTCAGAGTCTTTAAAGATAAAATGCTATAAAAAGCCTTGGCTAAATGGGTTGCCTGGGTTGTAGTCTTTGGTTGGTTGTAATCTAATCTCTGGGCCATGTTAATTGGAAATGAGTAAGAAAGTAGGGCATGTCACAAAGAGGTGTCAGTGTCTCCAGGTATGGCAGTGAGCAGGTCATTTTCCATTATCAAATATTCTAAAAAAGACTTTAACTTGGTTTGGAAACCAATGATCAAACAGAATCTCAAAATACTTCATCTGGCAATCCTCATAATTAGCATGGAGCAAGGAAAAGTGAGTTTGGTAAACACAAACTTGGCTAAGAAACTGTTCTTCATTGGTATGAGCAGCAGTTTTCTGTAATAATTTTTGTTTTTTTCTTCAAAAATAGGTTTGTTTTTTATCTGTTGATAATTTAAATCCATTCCTTCAAGAATTTAAAATAGGCTCAAATATTTAAAAGGAACAGAGAATGTGACTACCTTAGATGAACAAATGCTGAACCTCTCTCAACAGCATAATGCACATCATGTTATAAATGATGGAGAATAGTCACAATTTGATTATAAGTCCATATAAATACACTAGATCTCTCTAAAGTCGTTGTGAGGGTCAGTACAAAAATCAGACCATGGCTTTTTGCACAATACTTGGTTCAGTCATGAATACACTTCTTTAGAGCAGCAGAGCTTCCCACTTGCAGGCAATTCTCTTATTTCAATTATTTAATTCTGGCTCTGGAATTAAAAGATAGAAAACCATCATCTTCCTGGAAATAACACCCTAAAAATGTCCATAAATTGAAACTCTCAGCACGCAGGCATATTTTCAATATTTTCTGTGTTTTCATGCTCAAAGTAGTTATTCAAGACAAAAATATTTGATTCTGATTTTGATTTTTTTTTTTCTTAGGGAAAAAAAATGCTTTTTAAGCTGCTAATTACTCTGATATTACTGATAATATAATTACTGACAATAACAGTTTTAAGGGGAGACAGTGGTGAGATAGAACCAAATCAGCTTCAAAAGGGACTTAGGAATCATTGTGGAAAAATGCAGAAATGAACCCTGTCTGAAGAAATACTTCTGTTTTCAGGATCTGTCTCTGAAAAACAAATCTCTCCCCCGACTGACAACAGATGCTGATCCCAAAGGCCCTGTTGGTCCCCAGCAACCCCTGCAGATTCTCTCTCCTGCAGGTTGGATTTCACCCACTCCAGGCTCTGGGGGGTTGGTTTGGAGACTACTGCAGCATTTCAACAAAGCTTCCTGAGTCCTCTGCTACCCCTGGAGACTCATTTATTCTCCTGAGGAATATTTCTGCTGCTGGGGAACCTACTGGAGGTGCAGCATGCTTGGGGGCCAAATAGGTGAGGCTCATCTGATCAGAGGAAAGTGTCTGCCCAGCCCCCTCCTCCATCTGAGCCAGCCCCCAGGCTCCTCATCAGGGGAGAGAAACTGGATTTCTCAGGGCCTGTCTCCATTGCTCTTTAATTCAACATCTGCATCTGACTGATGAAACACGTTCTGCTTTTCTTTGTTGTCTATGGAGGTATAAAGGTGGGGTGGACAGCTCAGAAGTAGACATCTACCATACAGACATCTGCAATTAGGCAAGATGAGTCCTGACTCTATCCACAACTGATAGGGCTGCTCGTCTTCCTTTTCCTTGGAAAACCACTGAACCATCAGCCAACCAGGCCAAGGGCAGGAAAGCTCCTCAGTAACTACCCATCACATTTACCTCTTCAACATCTGGGACAGCAGAACTGAAGTGAGAACTCAGCCCCTGTAGCAGCAAAGATGCAGGAATGCTGGTGTGGCTACATCTGAAGCTTCAGCAGGGGGGCAGTCCAGATAAATCTAACTGAGGCCACTAGCAGCATAACTATTTCTGGATTTGACATATATGTCCTCCATTATTCATCTCCATGTGCTACCACACCCTTGAGGAACACTGTGTACCCCTCACAGCCTTGTCCAGAAACACCAGTGAGCCTATCCAGGTCACATCCAGTAACCCTGACCTCAGTCTAGGGGTGGACAACTCTGATATCCCAGCCCAAGAGTGATTCAGGAATGGATTCCCCACAGTCATCTTCAGATTGTTTGCCTGCCAAGATAGCACCAATGTCTCTGAGGGTAGAAGAGAATGGACAATTACCTGTATTACCTGTATTACCTGTAACCTCTTCCTCCTGTGCATCCCCCTTACCCTGCTCACTGATGGTGTTTTTCGTGCCATTTTGGGATTTGCTTTTTTTTAATTGGAGCTGAGTCCCCAACAGGCAGGGATTGGGCTCAAAAACTGACTGCTTGCTTATCTTTGGATTTCAACCTGGAGGTTTAGCTTCTCCACCTTATTTGTATTTCTTCTTTTTCCACAGGTTTCTCCGACACCTCAAGTGGCAAGTGTCACTACTGCTCAGAGGAAACACCACCAGGTCATTAAATGGACTTTCCCTCTCCTCCAAGGGCTTGACTATTAATAATACATGGAAAGATACACGAGAGATTATATCCAGAGGAATAGCAGGCAGCCAAACCCAAACTCATTGGTGTGTAGCATGTGACATATGGCAATGCAAGACAGGATCTCTGGCTTATGGGCATTTTGGCAAGACAGGAGATGCATCTCTGGCAACACCTGATGTTTGCACAGCTCCCATTTCTGCTGCTCTGTCCTGGTTTTTCTTTCATGTTTCATCTTCAATGAGAGGGCCCAGTCTTTCCTGGCCAGTTGTGACTTAGACATTGCTTAGACACCTGTCCACAGCTGAGAGCCACACTGCTTCAAGCTTTGCAAGGGATAAAGCATCTCAGAGAACAATTTGGTCACATTTTCCCAGGCTGGAAATGAAGGCAGTGATTCTTACCACTTTTATCCACCTCAAAGGGTAGTGTGAGGGCCAGATAGTGTTTTAAAGCACTGTCTAGTTGTTGGGTATTTTTCTTATCATCAGGAAAACGAAGAACACAAGAGCAGACAGTCTGGCTTGGGTCACCCCTCTGCCCAGACCAGTTGTCTGTCTCCAACGGAGCCAAGAACAGGAGCTCAGGGAAGGGTTATCAGGATAAGGAAAGACCCTGTCTACCTTTCTGTAGCTCTCACTTGTTTCCCACTAAGCTGGAATAATAATAAAGGATTTATTATTCCCTTAACTACCATCCCCTTTCTCTTTTCCTCCCCAGCTCCCTGGAAATGAGTCACCATGCAAGATAGGGAAGGCAGGAGATGTTTGATGTCACTGGGAAGAGCAGATCTCAGTCAAAGGCAGTGAGGCAAATACTGCTTCCTACAACCAGGAAGGGAATGGAAATTTCCGTGGGGCAGCTGCTGCTCATGAGTCCCACCAGTCTTGCCTGCAAACCCTCTACCTTTGATTCCAGGGTCTCTACACAATGGACTTTTTATGCATCATTCTGCCTTTGATGACTCCTGCCAGGTTATTTCTCTTATCTGACGTAGGAGAGATCTAACAGGATCAGTTAGCTAGCTCCAGGGTAGGTTCTTTGAAAAGCAATGATTTAACAGGCCTTTCT
Organism: Phaethornis superciliosus; assembly: GCA_023637945.1. NCBI lineage: Eukaryota > Metazoa > Chordata > Aves > Apodiformes > Trochilidae > Phaethornis > Phaethornis superciliosus. The sequence goes on from JAJQWJ010000011.1 coordinate 4,539,809, forward strand.
TTTACCTGCTTTTGGGGTTCTCCAAGCTTTCTGGTTTATCCAGCTCTCTGAGACACAGCACTGCCCTCAGAAATGCCCAGGCCAGGCTTGGTTGAGCTGCTGACACATCCCAACCCACAGCTCTAATTTCTGCCTGAGTGGGACCACACATCTCTCCTTTTGTCCTCCTCAAAGCCTCTCTGATGGTGGAGGGAGAATTGATCTCAGCTGAGCCAGAGCTGAGTGCTGGTAGACATTCAGGTGCTCAGCTGGCCAAAGTTGATCCCAAAGCTTCACGTTTTACTGGGATGAAGGGAAGAGCAACCATCCAAGGTGGGTGATGATGAACCAGGCCCCCACATTGAGAAGAACACTCCTGGGACCCTCCTGGCAGAATCAGAGGGACACAAGCCTGAATGTTTTCAGCAAGAAGGAGCCACCTCATGGAAATCCCTGGCCAGTGAGAGGTCCAGCTGGAGCTGAGATGTGAAACCAGGGGCTTGTGTCACTGTCACAAACAGAGTGGCTCATGAAGGGGCTTCATGCTTGAGCAGACCCGAGCAATTCACAGCCAGAGCTATCAAAGCAATGAGCCAGCAACTTTAACACGCTGCCTGAAAGCATGTTCAGAAACTTGAACACAAAATTTTAATGTTCTGCTGTATCACTACAGACTGACCAACAGTGATGTTTTACCTTTTCACACCACCTTCCACAGCAGAGGCTCCCATGGGTGAAGGTCTGGATTGACTTTAGGGGGTAATGGTGTGATGGAAAATGTACACACAGGGACACAGCAGCTCAGGTGATGTAAAATTCTGCTCTCCTTCCAAAGCTGGAAATGTTCTCATGGAGGAGGATATGATTTCACCCACTATGGACACAGCATAGGGCTCACCAAAGTTATTGTCTCTGCCTGAGCTGGTGCTCTCCCTGCAGCCAGAACCACCCAAATGCACCTTCACTTGTTCATAGAGACTTCTTACCAGAGTATTCAATATCTTCACAGACTTCTTTTTTTTTCCTCATTGTCCACTGAGAGGTGGAGAATCAAATACCACCATCTTTGAAATTATGTCAGGGCCACAATTCCACTGAAGCACCTGATTGCTCTTGAAATCAATTTCTATTGGGATTTAAGTGACTTGTTCAAGGTGACATAAGAGGCCCATGACAGAGCAAAAGAAAAGTTCTCAAACATATCCTTCCCCTCGGATTCCATCCAGTCTAGTATGGGACTGACAAGATCAGACCACAGGTGGAAGAGACATGAAATTCAACACAAATCCATCCCCTCCTGCCCCATCTCCTGCTTTCATTGAGGAAAAGTATCAGGATTTTTAAAATTTTCTGGTGTTAGCTGGTGTGACAGAGCTGTCTGGCTCCAGATGCCATGGCACAGAATTCCTTAGAGATGACACTGGTAGATGGAAAATGGAAATTCAGGAAGAAGTGTATTTGGGGGCATGGATTGGTTACTCAATAGGCAGTCAGCTGTGTAAGCAAAGCTGCTGACTGGGAAAACTCCTCTTACCCTGAGAACCAGAGATGGAAGTTTCAAGACAGACCCATAGTTAGTGTAAGTTTTTGTGACTGCCCCAGCCCATGGAGATCAAGATATCAGCACCCAGAATCTCCCAGGTGCTGGGGGTGAGGAAGCAACTTTTCCTACTCAAGAAGCTACTCTGGTGATGGGTCTTTGTGAAAGGAACAGGTGGGGGGTTGTGTCCTCACTCTGCTTCTGAACTTGGTGGGCATGAGAAGCAAAGAAGCTCAGGAATTGTGCCCACGTGAACCTCATGAAGTTCAACAAGGCCAAGTGCAAGGTCCTGCCGCATGGTCAGAGCAATCCCTGGTATCAGCACAGGCCAGGGGATGAATCTCACACACCCAGAGAGGTCACCATCCAAACCAGAGGAAGGTGATGGACAAGATCATCAATCAGCTGCAAGAAAGCTGAGAGGAGCTCCAGTGCCAGGATGGCTGGAAAGTCCTTCATGGCAGGAAGGGGTCCAGGCAGGAGAGAGGGAAGCAAGGTGATGGGGGGAGAGAGGGTCTGTGGGAACACCACAGGCAAGTCTTGCCCTGATGGGGCTGCCCATCTGCTGCTGGCTGGGGTGCTTGCCATTTGTGCAGATTGGAGCTGGTGATATAGCAAAGATCATTCTGTATTTTTTGTTAATCAGAATCTTCCTTTGGTTGCCATATAGGATTTATTTCAGATCTGATGCCAGAGGATATTCGATACAAGATCTAAACAACTCTGTGTGTAAATTCATAATGCTGTCTGTGCTGGAACACGTTGCATGGCTTTGAATCTTGCTGTGTGTTGGTGCCATCAGATATACCTCAATGCAATCAAATGTAACACGCCCAGCTACAGAAAAGATGTGACAGCTTTGCTGTAAAGCTCACAGAAAACTAGCCAAAAGGGAACAAAACCCCATTTGGCAAAGCCTCAAACAGCTCAGAGGAAATTCAGCATTTGTATTGTGTACGTACTCACAGCACCCAATGCAGAGGGTGAGGAGAGACTGCTCTGAGAGGAAAGGGAAAGGAGGCTCTGGCAGCAAGGAACAATAGATAACACTGCTCCTGATCTTTCCTGAGATTCACACACTGCTCCGAGGCTGGGAACATCTCTTCTGGGTTCACCTGCCTGGATCAGGAGGCTCCACGTTGCCTCCCTTCCTGCCCAGTGAGTTGCATTATAACTCCCAAAATCTAAAACTTTTTCTTAATAGGACACATGGGGCATCTCACAGATACTCAGAGATGCCCTATACAGCCTTAGGAGTCTTGTTGTCAAGCAGGAAAGCCAGAATGTCACCTGTACCTCCCAGCTGGGCTGTGTGCAGTGGTGGCAGCTGCTGCACCCAGAGCTGATCTGGGCTCCTCAGCCATGGCCATGGGAGATGTTGGATCCCTGGGGTGTTTCAAAATGGGTGTAGTCATCTGAGTTTCTGCTGTCTGAAATTTCAGCCTTCCCTGGAGGAGTTTGGTCGTTGGTGGAGGGGAGAGCTTCTGTAGAATAAATATAGAAATCTACCCATGCAGAAATATGGTTACTCAAAATTTTCTACAGATTCCAGATCACTTCAGTTTCCTTTTCCCTCTTCCTAAAAATGCTTTCACGTGGCTGTCCATCATTACATCCCTTGCACAGGCTTTGAGGTTTGTGATGGAGCAGGGTTCCTTCAAGTAGGTTTTTGATTAGATAGCAAGATGGGGGACATCTATTAAAAGCCAATTGCTTTTGCATGGTTTCCTGTACACTTTCAGTGTGCACAAAATGGACTAGATTGCCTTAGCATATTTTCCTGTTCTAGTTCAGCATCTTCCCAATGATTAGTACACAGAAAATGAAAATACAGAGGTGACACCCTAAAAAATGCCCAGTGCATGTGAGCACAGAGCCAACATTCTGCAGTGGTTTGGTATCTCCTTCATACAGGCCCAGCAACCCCTTACATGGGGAAGCCCATGGTCATTTTTCATGCCTGGCCCTATAAAATTAATTCATTTAATTGTGATTGTGTCACACCTGCATGCAACATTTTTTTGAGATGAACTACAGAACTGTCTCATCCATCACAGTGGTCAATGGGATGTCTGGCACCTGATTTCACATTTAGATGTTCTTGCTATCAATATGGATTTCTGCTTCATGACGGAGTATGGGCCTTGTCCTAGGATTCCTTAGCATTTGTATGGGCATCATCTTGCAAAATGCCAATGTCACTGAAGCTGGTGTAGAGTGGAATGGTCATAGGAAGAATGGGTCCTGTGTGATGAAAAATGTATGTGTTGTTTTAAGTGCCCAGATGGTTTGATATCTTTTAATGCAAAACTAGCTCTCCAAGTCCCACAGCTATTTTCCTAACATCTCTCCTTATCAGGCAAATGAGAGTTTGACTCTGTTTCTCTGCTGCTTCACAGTCATGGGATCTTTCACACCCTGAGTAATTTTGTGGTCAGAGAACTTGGCTAGTAAAGAGAAAATTAAGTTTTGGAGTACACATTTACATGCCTGTGATCCATCTCCCCATCTAGAAAATAAAGATATCAATACTGTTTTATTCCTGTTGATTGTCTTCTGTGTTTATGCGTGAAGTTCTCTGTCAGTTTTCTTTGGTTGCAGAGTCACTACGGAGAAGACTCTGGCTTTGGTCAACCTCTGTGGCCATGGATGCAGCCCTTCCCTCCCTCCACACCAGATCCCACAAGTCCACCAGGTGGGTTCCTCTGCAATGTGGTGGTAAAAATCCCTAAGAAGTGGCCAAAAGACTCTGAGCCATCATTTAGTTATTGGGAGGTGACTGCCTTTACAAGTGATGCTTCAGCTGTGAAACAGGGCTTCTGACCAGCCCAGAAATACACTTGGGTTTGTCAATTGTTAAAATACATTGGATTGCTAAAAATAGAAAGATTTATTCAGTGCTGACCACAAAGCAGGGACAATGAGACAACCATGGTGATAACCGTGTGTCTAGAGTGTGAAAACCTCTCCACATAGAATCATCAAATGGTTTGGGTTGGAAGGAACCTTAAAGATCATCCAGTTCCAACCCCCCAGATTGGGCAAGGACACCTCTCACCAGACCAGGTTGCTCAAGGCTCCATCCAGCCTGGCCTTGAACATTTGCAGGGATGGGGCAGCCACAGCTTCCCTGGGCTACTTGGGCCAGGGTCTCACCACCCTCAAAGAAAATAATTTTTTCCTAATTTCTAATCTAAATCTCCCCTCTTCAAGTTTTAAACCATTTCCCTTTACTCTCTCCCAATAAAAAGCCCTATCCAGCTTTCTTGTAGGCCCCCTTCAGATGTTGGAAAGCCACTACATGGAAGGGGAAGTTTTTTTCTGTAAAAAGGCAGGATTTCATTCATTTTCCACACATACAAGAGACAGTCACTAGCTCACCTTGAAAAACAAATAACTTTCCTTCCCAAAAACTACTCTGAGACAGTAAGATAGCCATGTCTATAATTTTAGTAAACCCTGTAGATATTTTTTTACATGCAACTTGACATTTGTTGAAAGATCTACTTTGCCTGAGCTGCTCCTCACAACTTTGTTAAGGATTCACTAGGAAATGTGGATGAAGGGTACAATGAAAATTAACAGGGAGAGCAAAGTAAAATGCAAATGCAGATAACAATTAACTGTAGATTAAAAGCCATTATACTCACTAATGACTTGCAGAGACCACATTAAATAAGTACTTATTTTTCCTCCTCAGTAGATCCCACTTCAAGTCCTCTGCTACTTTTTGCAGCTTTTTACAAATAGCAGAGGAGTAAATCTCAACTCCAAGAGATGGGATTTGAAGGAACTCACCATCGTGTCTTTCCTGTCTTTTATCTGCTGGAGGAAACTCTAATTGCAAGTCTGAATTCAGGCACAGAGGGACGAGCGGATGCATTTTGGAACTCAGCCCTGGATTATGGAGGTTGGAAGATCTTTGGCAAAGTCAGCATTTCCTTCAAAAATAAATAGGCTTAGGTACTCTTGGGGGTGAGTTTACATGGCTCAGACAAGCAGCAGAGACCTGCTAGGAGGGATTCAGTACAGCAGATCATTCTTCAAGCAAAGCAGTTGGCTTCAAAGGGACCTTCCTGACTCACAAGGACAGCCGATTGCAGGAGAGACTGAGTATGTGCATGGAACAGCAGACTGCCAAAAGAGTGACTTTTACTTCACACACAGGTTTTCAGCTCTCCCTACAACACAGGGAATGATGTGCCAGGCAACAGTCATGGAGATCTATCACTGAGGAGTTAGTGTGAGGGATCACCAGCACTTTGGTGGAATGGGATTCAGGATGAGGTCGCCAAGCCGAAGATTCAGATTGGAGAAAACAAAACATTGGTACTTCAGTTGCACAGATCAAGGATGCCTGGCTGAATAGTAGAGTTTGTGACAGGACCTGAGGATGAGGATGGTTGAAGAGCTGAATGGAAGTGGGTGCATTGTGAAAAGGGCAAAGAGCAGCTGAGGATGTGTAAACACCAACCTATCCTTCTGTCCTTTCAGCACCAGAGGGGGTTTGCTGGAATAGGATTTCAGTTTCTCAGCATAACCATCCAAAGATGTGAGGCTCTGGAAGACAGGCTAAAAAGTTGTTAACAAAATAAATAAATAGATAAATCACTTTTTCAATCATAACCTACAAAGAAAGAGAGAACAAAGTGGGACTGCTTTGACACCTTAGAAAGGTGACAGCATTAGCATTTCCTGTGCACCACAGTTTGCCAGGCTAGGATATAAAAGATGTAAGTTATAAAACCACAATATAAACCCAAAAGTTCCTCAGTCTGAAGAGGAGCTGAAGCCCTCTGTTCAGACCTTGTCTTATCAAAATGGTGAACAAGAACATAATCCTGCAGCTCAGTGAGCTTTCAGCATGCATGTGGAGTCAGGCCTCTCCTATGTATATATTTGTATTTGTATACTCCCTCATTCTCAGACATATTTTTGCCATAGTGATGGTGTAATGCTGAGTGGAGAGTGGAATCTTTTTCCTGACAAATACTGTTCTCATTCAAAAGTGAGTATTTAAGCACATTCATTTATTCTGAATGCAGGCTCCATTCAGAATAGAATTGTAAACACCTTTTAGTAGCATAGCACCGGACTTTTAACTATATATTTTTATTGTGATTGTGTTACATTAGAGACCAGTTATATGTTATTTCTTCTGGGTTTCGAGATACCGGCAGATCTAAGAATCATTTATGTTATTTCATGACATTTCTACTTACACAAATTTAAAGCTTTATTAATTACCTAGACATGTATGATGTAGGCTATTTGGAAAACTTCATATTTTTAAAACCTTCTCTAAACAAGGAAAACGAAGATCAATGATTACTAGATACAAACATTTACAGGTCTTTGAAGTTGTAAACACTAAAATTTGACAGGCTGTTGAGTGACAGTACATGAACATTATAACCACAACAAGGACAGTCTGATGACACATAACAATTCTCATTAAAATATTGTAGTTAGATATCTCTGCCTGTGAATTACTTACTCATCATCTGCGCAGGTGGATTTTAGAAGTCCAATATTGCTACTTCTATTACCACTAATGCTACTTCAGGGCATGTGGACCAACCAAGAATGAGTTTCTCTGGTTCTTGAAGGACATTTACTGAGCAATGGGCAGAATCTGCTTAATATCAAAGATGGTTTGATATCAGCAGTGGTGACAGTAACCATTTGTGACCACATCTCCTGAGTACATAGCATTAAAACGTGTTTTGTGCTGTTAACTTCTAATAATCCCAGGGGAGGGAAACTCCTCACAGGGTCTGGTTTTGAAATAGAGGAGATTACTCACCACCTCTCTTGGGAGTTTGTACTCTGCCATTTCACTCTTTCTGCAGTTCCCATGGCAAAGCGGAGGTGTTTTCTGCTGAAATAATTCAATCCATGGATTGTATTTGCTTATACCTACACAAGAAGCTCCTCAGTATCCTTTTGATATCAGCTGATAGCTTACCTACCTTCCACTCATGGACTTCATCAGCACCTGACAAGCAGGACACATTCAACTCTTGCCATCTTTCTCCCTGACAAAACCTTTGCAAGGACTTTGTGGACACCAGCTATCCTCAGCACGGGGTGTATGATGCACAGCTCCCAAATCCACCAAAGTGTCCCTGTTCCAGGCACAAAGTGACATTGATGCCTAAAGATCAGCTGTGGGATTTCAGAGCTTAAACAACCAGTTCTGTTCTTCTCAGCTTTGAAAACTGTGCTTTGAATAATCCTCTCTCCTTTTTCACAAGGTGGTATCCAGATGTAACTCTGACAGCAGAGTGGGGTTACACCAGTACCACATTGCAGAGCAAGAAGAAAGCACCAAGACACATAATGCATTTGGATGTGACTTTTGCATGGTGACAACACACCACCTTCCCAGGCTGTTATCCTGAGAAGCAGAACCTGGATGCCAGATGTTGTTCCAAGTTCAGGTGCACACAAGCCCAAAGAGCCCTGGTCAGTAGCAGCACTGCAGTCACAACCCATGGAGGTGGCCATTGGAGGTTCATGCTCCATGGGAAAATGTAGGTCTGGGAGGAAACAGAGCTCACCAGAAACCTGGAGGAATTTCTCTCCTAGCAATGCAAGGAAGGACAAGTGTAAGGACTGTCAGAATCCTGTGATTGCTATTCTTTTGCTAATGTGCTCTGCACAGTTCTCTTTATAAATTACTGAATTATCCTTAGGAACAAAAGGCATTAGGGTCCTGCAAGCTTCTCTCAGTTTGTGGTAGGACTAATTCATTAATGTGGCTCCAACAGGAATGTGTGCAATGTTCTTTCTAATTGGACATGACTGGTCAAGAATGACTCGGCCTCCATCCAGATCACACTGTCACTTATGCTATATAATAAGCTACTACTACTGGCCCATGAATCAATTTTTAAACAATCTCCAGTAATGAACTTGGACGGCCCATTGTTGTTGACAAAGAAATGCACAGTCCTGCTATTGTCAAGGGGCTCAATTATGGGTTCTTGCTGATAAAATAGAGGAGGAGGGGATAAGGGGGGGAGATCTACAGACAGTAGTGACAGACTGAAAGAAGTGTTTCATCTTTGGGGTCCTTACAGAGACTGACAAGCCAAAAGGTCAGTTTCATAGAGGTTTTACTCAAAATGTCTGAAGACAAAAAAGGCATCTGGAATCATTAGGAAATGTGAAGTTTGACTTGCACCATTGGAAATCCTTAATATATTATTTTAACTGTAGATACGACAAACTCATTGCCCACTGGGTGGGAAAGAGAGGTTAAAGGAAGGAAAAGCTTTATCTTTCTCCAGTGGGGGGGAATAAAAAGGTTAATTTTAGTAACTCTGGGAAGAGTCTGCAGGGAAATTGTCAGTGCTTCATCCCATTTGCCATTGTCCTGAGCCAGGGGAGTCAACACAGGCAGCGGCAGAGGCTGCTGCCGGCACTGGCTGCTGGACTCCAGGCTCCCAAAGCTTTCCCCTCAAATAACCTCACCAGTCACCCAAATGTCAGGGCTCTGCCCAGTTCCTCCTGCCTGAACTAACCTCATCAGCACGGCAATGCTGCCTCTGTGCTTCACACTTTGTTCAGGATTACTCGCACGTTACCGGGATTCCCTGAGCCTGCCAGCAGAAAGAAAATAAAAATATCTAATGTAGTTGTAGAAAGCTGGGTCTGGAATGGGAGAACATGGGTCTGCAATGATCTTCCCAGTTGGCCAATGCCTTCCAAAGCAAGCTCTTTGTCATAGCCGTGTGGGGCCATAGCTGCCAACTCTTATTTGAAAGCTTGAAACATTGGGATTTGGTTCCAGGTTTCTTCCAGTAGCGGTAGAGTACACTGCTGTGAACCCAGGGGAGAATGCACACCCAAGTTAAAGGCTACAAGCAGGGTTTAAATTTGCAAATGAATATATCCACTGGGCCCATGGGCAAATAATCTTCTCCCTTTCCAGGTGATTTCACTGCCGAGCTGGAGAAGGGCAAAGGGTAACCTGCACTGAGTGTTTCCAGGAGGATGAGTCAATTCTCCGTCTGGATACAGCACCTTGTCTCCATTCCCCAGTGCATTTGGAAGGTCAGCCTTGGGCAGGAACAAGGAGTGGGGTGTAAAGAGGAGAGGTCCAGCAGGGAAGTGGGAGATACAGAGCACACCAAGAAGACTTTGCTGGAGCAGGAGTCAGCCTGGAAAAACACAGCTAAAGCCTGTTTGAAGGTGGACACCACACCACACCTGGTGCTGTGAAGGCTGCTGGGGCTTGTCTGGAAGATCAGCTCATCTCGCATGGTATCCTTCCAAATTTCTGTCAGAAGAAAGGGGATGGAAGGTACTGAGGACACCACATTCAGCACACCTCAATGCCTGCCCAGGTCAGGGGTAGATGCTCCAGGACCACACATGGCAGCACACAGGGACCTGGTGGAGCTCACTATGCAACCAAAGAATGTAGCTTAGCATCATTAGCTTTCTGTTACTGTCCAGACCCACATCATGTGGGGAAAAAGCCTCCTGGGGGATTAGGATCACTGGGACAAGTCTGGGAAGACCCTCAGCAGCGGAGAGTTCTGGGTGGCAGACTGTAAGATCTTTGCAAACACAAGTTGTCACTGTTGGGATATGTCCTTAGGACAAAGTCCAGTCTGTTGGCACTCCTTTGCTGAACTCCCAGGATAGGCAGCTTGCAGATGGCTCTGATGTTTCTCAGGGAAAAAATGAAAACTTTCCCCATTCTCTCAACTGGCAAGAAGCCTCTTTTTTAACCTCCCTAGAAACGTGCCCTCCTGTGAACATACCTGGACCTGTGGTGGTAGTGGTTTGTGATTCATCGGGTGGAAATGCAGCTGTACATCCAAGAACTGGGCTCTGGTTTTCTCACTGCTCCCTGGGCTGAAGAAACAAGAAAATGGAAGGGACATGAGCCCAACCAGAGGGAGTGAGGCTATGAGATGAAGAGCAGCAGGTAAATTGAGTGAGGACTGGATTTCCACCCAGCACTTTGACCCACTGCTCTTTGAAGACTGCCCTTGTGCCTACCAGCAGCATTTTGAGACCCCCGATGCCCTGGGCAAGCTGTGCTGCAGCAACCTTGGACCATGGGACAAAGCCAGACGTCCCAGTGGAGGTGATTCCCACATCAGCCAAGGTCTCCATAGGGGCTGAGGGGAGGAGAAGGGTCCTGGGAGCTGGAGCTATTTGGGCACTGGCTGAAAACCCTCAACTTGCACAGCCAGAGCCCGCAGGGGCCGTACATGGTGCTTGTCTCAATCTGGGCGACCCCGTCCGTTCCCATTAGGAGGCCCAGGCAGTAAATTGGGCCCTGAATATATAATTAAGCAAAGGGCACCATCTTGAAGCCAAGGTTCACACTGATTTGTTGTGGCTGGGGTGGGAACAGCCCTTTGCAAATCGGTCGCAGGATGTTGCTCCTAGTCAGCTGGAAACTTGGTAGCTCAACTCCATAAAAGCTGGATCTAACGCTCCAGCTCCCCAGCTGGTTTGGGCATCCTGACCAGCACGCAATCCTGTGGCTTGCTTTTCTGCACGACAGTCTGGAAACCTTTCTTGAGAGCCTCTTGTTTGCTGGCTGCCAGGATTTGCCATGCAGATTCTTGCCAAAGGGATAATATAAACAAAGCATAATGTCAAGTTTCCCACACAAGTAAGATGATCTATTAGCGCTGCACTTTGTACTAATTATTGCACAGTGGGTGGGGGCTTGTGAAAGGAGATTTATGCATTCAGCTAGCCTCACTTTTATTATTTGTAAGTACTTTTTGGCAAGGAATGAGCGAGATATGTATTTTATTGTTACGCTGTTGCAAACATCCTAATCTTCCGCACTCATTAAAACCTCATAACAAATAGTAAGAATGATATATTGCAGCCACAGCCAGTGTCTCATTCATCCCCTGGTGGGGGGGGAGGGGAGTGAGGAGAAGGGGAGAGGGAGGACAGGGGACACGGGAATGTGGTTTTTTGGGCCACAGTCATATTTGCAGGATAGGGAGGGCCCAGGTAAACAAAGGATGGAAAAGAGGTGGTGGAGGAGGAAAGGGGCTGCTGGGGTGCCAGGGTGGATGGGGAGCTCTGTGGTAAGGTCTGGGCATGGAAGAAGGAGGATACTGCCTCAAATGATAAGCCACTGCCCCTAGAAAATGATGGCCCATCTGTCCCTTTCCTGAAGCAGCTAATCTGTGCATCTGCTTTGGGGTGGCTTCTCCACATCTACCCATGGAGCAACATAGTCCCCGTGTGTCAGGACCCAGATTGAGGAAGAACCCAGAGCACACTGGGAAGGTGTCTCAGAGTATTTCTGCACGTCCTGAACAAGGAGAAAAGGCCCCAGAATTTGCCCAAGAGTTCAGTTTTGATTCGAGTAATAGTTTGGGTGATGAAGGTTGAAAGTTGCCCTGACACAGCGGGGTCAGTGTGGACTGGCTGTTGTGATCATGGCTTTGATAATCCCTGGTTGTGAGTTAACTCTGCCAGTGCTGTGCTTGGCTGGCAACCCTCACAGAGTGAGGCCAGAGCCTGGTCCAGGAGAGATGCAGGTGGCCACCAAAGTGTGGATGGTTCTGCTGCCAGGGCTCCCTTCACTGCCCACTCCAACAGCCTCCTAACTGCCCCAGTCAGGCCCAGGGCTGAGGTGGACATGCCCCAAATATCTTGCCTTGCCTGAGCACCTCAGGACAAGAGCAGGAGTAGGTGCCACTGGTCTTACAGCCTCATTTTCCATACCCAAAGCTTGGGAGACGCTGCTCCTCACTTTCCTCCTGACCACAGCAAGGTGAGTTAAAAGGTTTGTACTTTGGGTTTGTACTGGTTGGGCAGATGCTGGGTAAAAAGCCAAAACATGCAGCTTTGGCTGTCTGTTGTTCTGGGGAAGAGCTCAGTGGAAAACCTTGTCACAGGTTGCAGGGCTGTGGTGGTACTTCCAGGGCACTGGAATGGTTGTGGGGCATCTGTTCACTGGGAATTCCCAGGTAAGGTTGAGAAAAAGCAGCCTGGACCCACATATATTCTCTTGATACATTGGAAAAGAGCTCAGGAGGAGGTGGATGGAGGGGTGGAAGGAACTCCAGCAAGGAGCAGTCCAGTCCCACATGTCTGCCCCACAGCTCTCAGAGCAGTCCCCAACCTTGGCTCATGCTTACCTGAGGTGATGTGACACAGCTCATATAAATGCTGGTTTAGTTCAGGTTCTCCACCTGTGCTGGATGATCAGATGGAAGAACAACCCTAAGTTGTTTTCCAGTCCTTCTGTCAGCATGTCCATCAAAGGATGATGTGGAGATGATTTCTGAAGAAAGCTGTGCTCTTCTCTGGGGGAGGAAGCAGAGATGTAAAGGGGAGAAACCTGGCATCTGAGATGGGAAAACTGAGGATTAGGAAGGTTACTGCTATGAGATATCTCATCTCTCAGGCTTAAGAAAGTGTCAGGTTGCCAAAACAGAGATCACAGTAATACACCCAGCAAGGGTTTGATACTGTCAGGAACCACTGGTGTGAACTCAGAATTGCTCCATTAACGTGCCAGATTGCAGACCCACACTCCTGGAGAAGGGACTGTGGAGGCTGCTACTGCCATTAGTGGCACTGGACCATCAGCAAGTCTGCTACATCACCCACCACAGTGTGAAACCCCAGCAGAACAACATCATCTCTTTCCTTTCCACCATCAACAGCCCCTTCTGCAGCTAAACCCTGCCCTATGCCTATCCAGCTACTTGTCCATCTCCATCCTCATTTGATTTTTCTGTCCTTTGAGATCTTACCCTGGTCATAAACCTCACCCAGAACCAAGAGACTCTCCTTCAGCAGGTATCCATCGTGGTCTGCTGCTATTTTTATTCCCACCTTCCTCCCCACTCACCTCCATCACAAGGCAGACTGCTGCCCCATCCCTTCTCCCACCTCCCCCCCCCTGCTCCCTCTGCACAGGCTCACCCTGAACAAACCTCTTTTGTCAGGCCACCCCACATAACAAGAAAATTAGCATCATTTGGGCATGTTGAGGCCACCACAGCAGCTACAAGCCATGATTATGGTGCATGTGGTTAGAGCAGCCTGCAACATCAAACAGCGTGTTTACAACAGATGTAATCCCTAATGATACAACAGGTGTATAACTGTCAATACCAGCATTGTAGCCATCAAGTAACTCCGTGGCACGTTCACATTGATCTGATATTAATCCAGTTCCCTCGGGGGTTTTGCTTTTTTTTTTTTTTTTGGGGGGGGGGGGGGGGGGGGGGGAGCTGTGATTTATATGACGCACTGGGAGGTTTCGGCACCTCTTTGGCACAGCCCCAAACTCCAGGCAGGGATCAGTATATAATTTACCTTTGCAGGGAGAGCTTTTTTAAATCCACGCTCTCAGCGAGCCAGGTTTGTCAATGGCACTTTGAAAAGAAAGGCTTGTTGGAGCACGCAGAGACACGTTTCCTTCAAAGGGTGATTCATGAGCTTCAGTGACTGTCCTGGTTTTACATGCTCCAGTGCTGATGAATTAAAGCAGCAACAGGAGCTCTCAGAGGCTCCTGCCCACGCCACGAGTTTCCTCCGCATCCCTTTATACCTTAGCCCAAATCCTTTACCTTAGTGAGGAGGCAGATGGGAGAGGATGGGATTAAAGGATATCGGGGGAAGGGGGATGAGGAGCTTCTGATTGGCCATCAAAGCAAAATCCCAAAGTGGTGCTAGGGGAAATATTTTGCCACCCAGGACCTGTTTAAGTTAATTGTTAAACTTGAGACCAAAAAAATGGGTGGGATCCAAGAAGCTGATGACCACTGAGAAGGATAACAACTTCTGAAGCCATCTGAGGCATGGGTTGTGTGCCCAGGGCAGGCATTGGAGCCTGGCTTGTGGCTCTGCTCCTGCCTAATAAGATTCACCCCACTTTTGAGTAGTCAAGGGTCCTCATTTAGAAACTCATCACAAACCTAATTTTAGTTCACACCTCTACAGGCAATTTGCAGGCAAAACACTGGCGATCAAATATACACAGCAAATTAGGAGCTGCCTTTTAATAACGAGGGTGAAATATGTTGCTGAAGGAGCAGGGAAAGGAAGCTGGTGTTGTGCATGCTGCAATCCAGCAAACGAGCTTCGCTTGCAGTGGTGGCAAGCTGGAAACTTTCATGAGTATTAAATGCAATTAAAGAAACAAACACTCTCCATCATTCCCCAGAGTGAGAGATAGTATCAGTTGTGGCTTTGTATTTTTACATAATCACAGTTTAAAGGAACATTTTTCCATATGTGGAAATTCCCTGTTTTCTCCTCCAAATGCTAACAAAATCCTTGCCCCTGGCTGGCTCCACTCTCCTCTTGACTCCCTCTTATGGCACTCCTGCTTGCCCCAAGGCCCCGGGGAGAAGAGATGGGCCCAAAACAAACGCCAGAGGTGAACGTGCTGGAGATCCAGTCCTACACCCAAACAGTACACGTTCCCTCTGCTTGGGGTGGTTTTTTGAAAATTCCCCTCTCCCAATGTTGAAAAGGCTTTTGTGATCTCAGAGCCCTCCTCTCTCGGGCTTCCCGCCCTCGCAACTTGATCAAGAGGCACGTCCCATCCATCACTGCCTGCTCCTCACCCCCAAACCAGGCTTCCTCCAGGGTTAAGGAGTACGAAGGGCACAGCAAGCCCAGGGGAACCCCACCAGGTTTAGCCCAACTGAGGCAAACTCTCCTGTACCACTGGGTGGACACCTTGGGACCCGGCTGACAATAACACTCTCCTTCTCTGAAGGAAGCTGAGCAGAGCTTTGCTCCAAGGTGAAACAGGTTGCACATGGGGCTTTGACTTGCTGCTCTGTCCAATCTTCATGTTCTTCACTTTTCAACCCAATGACCAAATTATTTGACCCCTTGATGAGGAGTGGGGACAGTTGCAGAAGGCTCATGCAAAGGATGAACTGCTGAGGATACCCGTAGCTTGCACAAAACACGTTCACACACCCAACCTGTCTCACGTGCCCATCCAGAGGTGTCTACATCTGCATTGTCCCTGCATCCATCTACACTCAATTTCAGTCCAGCCACAATCACAGAGGGCAGATGCTCTTCTCCCACATCTTCAAGCCCTTGGCCCGAGCACCCTTTGCACTGAGCAGTGGTTCCTGGTTTGCTCACACAGCCTGTGCTCCACTTGTTTGTTTGCTTGCCATGCAGGCTCTCTGTCTGCAGCTTGCCTGCTGAGCTTTTCTCTGCTTGCATTCAGTATGTGGGCCAGCCTGTTCTGTCCTGGTGTATCATCTCACTTGGTTGCAAGCCTACAGAAGCTGCCCAACTTTTCTGGCTTCCACCACTCAGCCCGTGAGCAAGCCCCCAGCATGACCAGGGCTATTGAAGGGGTGTAAAATGAGGTCTTGGAGCATCCTGAGCTCTCAACACAGATCCCAGAGAGCTTCTCTACAAACTGTAAACCTAATCACCAAATCTTGAAATAAAAAAGGTCTGGTTTTCTGGTAGGAAAAGGACAAGGTATAATGGTATCAGCACACAGTGTGTGGAAGCACCTCATTACACTGATTTACTTATGGATGTCACCTAAGAGACCTAAATCCACATGGAAATAATCCAGGAAAGTCCATCTCAGGAAACACTTAAGACTGGATTTTGAAACCTGCATCCATTTGATGATCTAGACAGACCATCTCAGAACACAGGACACCAAGCATGTGTCCAGGATAAAACAGGGAAAGAATGAGGAACAGTCCCATCATCTCTCTATCAAGCCACACTGTGCCATTCATGAGGTTCCTCAGGAAAGGACCAGGCTCTGTGGTGTACTGACCCATGCTGTGTTTTCACACCCTCCTGCACGCACATTCCTAATTTGATGTGAGATAGACAAGAAGACACCAAGGCTTTGAAGTTTTTCTTCGACCAAAGCAGTTATTGCTGTTATGTTCCATCTGGAAAGGCTTTGAGGATCTATGGCTATTTCTAAATGTCTTTTCTGGGAATGTTTCCATATTAGAAAGCAATTAGATAGAAAACGTCACCACTTATGGGAAAATCTTGTTAATGTGGAGCCACTGATGGGGAGGTCTCGTTAAAAATTCCATTCTGCTTGATAAAAGCTTCTTTTATCTAAACAGTGGCTTGGTGTCCTCCCCCTGGTAGGCTGGTGTTGTGTCATGGGGTCTGGGAAGGCTCTTCCTCACAGGCAGAAGAGGAAATCCTACAGGATCTGCCTTTCACACCCCAGTTGAGGTGGTTGGAGTCCACAGTGGCTCAGTTTGTGATCACATCCAGAGGAAGGGCCTGGACCTCACAGATTGATACAATGCTGGAGGTGGTGAGAATCATTCACCTCTGCAAAAATACAGACAGACAGACACCACGGGCAGGTGGTAGGTTCTATTTGCAATTGGTGTTGTCTGTCACATTGCAGAGCCAGGGAAGAACAGGTCTGCTGGAGACATCAGCCCTTGGCACAGCCTGAATCCCTCCAGGGACACACACGGGCAGAAGTTCTGTGTAACCCAAGGCTCTGCTCTCATGCTGGACCTACCCATGTCCCAAAAGGACAATGAACCCCTCCATGGGTAATCTGAAAACCGAACTCAGGAACACCTCTTCCACTGTCTTCTTCCTGTTTTGTCCTCTTTTTCTTCTGCCAAAATCAAGCCACCTTGGATACTGATCATCTCTGGTGCTCAAGCTCATTCAGCCACACAGGGCTAGACACAGCTACTCTTATTTGATTTTATTTTATTTCTAATCTGTTGTTATTTGTTTTTTAACAAATTCCTTTAAGCCCCTTTTCAATAGCTAAGGAATCATCAAAATCTATTTCTCAGCTTCGCTTCTTCTTGTGCTCAGTCTCTTTCAAGCACTTTTAAAACGTTGTTCTTTTTTACCCTTTCTGTTCCTGCCAAGTGGACAGAATATTGCCTACAGCGAAAGATCCTCTCGACTCTGATGAGCACCTCTGCAGACCAAGGACCTCCTTGGTGGCCACATGAACTTGTTGCTCCACAACCTTTAGCTCTAGGAACTCTAGCCAGGTTGACCATTTGCTTGAGCATCTCTCAGCTTCCCCATGTAGACTGGAGCTTTCAGGGTTTGCAGGCTGTGAGGTGAGCTGGTTCCCTCCCAGGGCAGCCCAGGACATGCTGCAAGGCCAAGGAGAGCTGCCAAACCCAGGTGTCCAAGGTTTCCCAAACCCAACTCAGGTTATGGAGGACCCTATGAGTCCATCCTGGGATGTCTGGCCATCAGAACCTGGAACTGGAGCTTCCCAGGGAAATAATTGTGGGACGGGAGAGGAGGGTCCCAAGGTTTTTTGACTCTTGGCTTGCAACAGGGAGGCTGAAAGCCTAGAGGTAGGTTTACCTCTCCACCCTCAACCTACAAGTCTAGACTTCTGCTTCTGGTCCATGAAAGCTTGTTGAAGCCCAAATCTTCCTCACAGAGGGAATACCTGAGGATGAATAATTTGGCATGTTCCTACAGTGCTCCACTTGCAGTGTCCTGTGGCTGTGGCCGTTGAGATCCTGAGCTGGAGGCACCAAATTAACCTGGATCCTCTGTGTGAACCTATATAGCATCCACCCTGGCAGGGACCTCCAGGAGCTGAATCTAAAACCCTCACCCAACCAACCCCATATGAACCATCACTCTTCAGGAATCTCAGTGCCCAGGCACCACATCTCCCACTGAATCCAGTTTGTCTACAGCGTGGAAATATCTGCAGCCCACACTCCAGTCTCCATCACTACTGAATTTCCAAGCCTTTCTCACTCCTCCTTTTCCTCGGTCTCACTGAGCTGCAAGGTGAGTCCCTCAGTGACAGCTGAAGGATTTACTGGGGAGAATTTCTTGCATTTTTTGATGATGCACTCCGGAGCCCTCGAAAGAGCCCTGCAGCCACTCAGCTCATGATGACGACTGATACCAAACATCGTTTCCTCTTCTTGCAAGCAAGTAAAAATAAACAACATCCTACTGTACCTGCCTCTATCCAGGAAAGCACAGTAACCAGTATTTACAGATAAACAGAGATACATTGCCTGCTGGGGTCTGCTGCAATGAATTTAGACCTGAAGACAGAAAAAATCCAATTGTGTTTATGAATCAGCTGTGACATGCCAGTGTCATGTCATCAGTGGAAGGCAAAGGGCATGTTTACTACAAGCAAAGGCACACGCTGCAGTCATATGCATAAGCAAGTCTGTGCACAGACAGGTTATTTTTTGCATAGTGGTTTTTTGATTTTTACATGACTTAAGAATAGTGCTCTAGGAGCCTCTTTTTTTTTTTCGCTTTGTGCAATTTTTTTTTAATAGTAATGTTGGTTTTTTCATCTTTTGTGATTGACTGGAGGTTTTGTTCAGTTTTGTTTTTCTTAAGTGTTCTGAAGAATGTTTGTGCTTTTTTTGGCATCTTCTTCCATACCTCAAAAAACCTGACTAAAGCCCTGGCTGCTTCTAAAGCTCCTGCCAAAAGGAATTCATGCTCCTCTAAATTTGCTGTTCATGTTTCACGTTCCAACTAATATTTTTAATAATAAATATGGTTACTAAGAATAGCTCTTTCTCACCTCTGTCAGCTCCACTCTTTTATTTGGACTCAGATCTTATCTTTGGGTTAATTCTTTGTCTTGAACAAAAATCAGCCCCACACAAAGCCTCTGTGGGGACCCTCCCAGCATGGTGTTTGGTGTCCTTAAGCCGTGCAGCAAGGGGCCAGCCCGGGTGCTGGGGTGCTGCAGCCCCTACCTGCCTGGTATCTCAGAGGTGTTATGTTTTACATGGCTCATCCCAGGCTTTCCCAGTCCCCAAGCTCTCTCCATGAATCACTTTGTTTTCCCCAGTGCTGCCTGTTACCAGCTCCAAACCCAGGTTTCCCCATCCGTCTCCTTCCGCGGTGCTAGCCAGGAATTTTTAGCTGCTTTTTCCATTTTTTTTTTTCCTTTTTTTTTTTTTTTTTTTTTTTTATCCTCTAGACCAGGCCCTCTTATTTGATATGCCCTTTTCACTGACCCTGAATTATTGCTACCCATGGTCTTAGAAGAACAGTGTTGTTTGTTAGTCTAAGAGCACATGTGACAACCCTTTTTCCTGGCCAACACCAGAGGTTACACCAGCTATTTCCAGGCCAAAAACCAGGCATTTCAGTAAAAGCTCCAGGCTCTGCAGTGATCCATGGGGTCAGAAGAGGACAAGGGAATCATCCTCTATTTGGGGACCTGCCTGAAGACACTAATCAGAAAGACGTGCACAAATTTCGTCTAGAGAGCAGGCAAGTTTTCCCCAGGCTGAATCTAACCTCTGTGGGTGGCAAACATCCCATTCCCACTGCAACAGGGCTGATGGCAATACTTGGTATTTTAATGCCCAGGAGTTTTACTCCATCCTGTCTGGAGAGAGTGGTGCCTGACTGAGGCTGCCTGGAGGCGGCGGGGAGTGGGATGTTAATGGGGAAGGGCATCCCAGTCCATGGGGGTCTGGGCTGGAGGAAGGTTCCCAGCTTGTCGGCTCTTTAGGGTTTGCAACAATTTGCAGATTAATGTTGGCACTTCCAAGGCTGGGCTGGCAGCAAGACCTTTAACCAAGACAGACAGATTCCCTGCTGTGGCACTGTTCAGTGGGTTTAAATGGAATAACGACGTCTCTTCCAGCTTGAGGGATATTGGGTCAATCTTTTTCTCTTCTGATGTGTTTTCCCCCCACCTCCCCATCCCTATCCTTCCCCCCACTACAGGTCACCGGCCATGGGGAGGGCTGAGCACTGCTACTTCCCTGCCTTTGTGCTTTGGGAGCTGGGGGGGATCATTTTTATAACTCTTTGTACCAAGGCAAGCAGAGCTAATGGTAAAAGGCAATCAAATCTTCTGCTCCAAGGCATAAGCTGGTTGCCTGCAGGGTCAGGGAGGAATTTTGCCCTCCCTCCTCTGCTGGGCTTGGAGACTGCTCAGCATCAGCACAGTTTGAGTTCATCAGTTCAGTTTGAGTCTGGTTATTAGAACTCTTCCTTTTTTCTTGGTGTGTTTTTTTTGTTTTTTTTTTTTATTTGTGTGTGTGTGTGTTTTTGTTTGTTTGTTTGTTTTGGTTTTTGTTTTGTTTTGCCGTGTTGCATAGCTGTGAAAAATAACAGAGGGAAGGAAAGGTGCTTATGTGGTCCTTGAGGAAGCTCCTCATGGGCATTCACAGCACAAGGGGCTGGGGGAACTGCTATGCTCTGTTGGACCAGCATCAGGCTGCCTTCCTTCTCAGGGTTTTTGATTGCCTTTCTCAGCTCTCCTCCTCTTCCTCCACGGCACAATGGGAGTTTTCTGCCTTTAGGTCCTTCCTTTTCAACTCTAAATGCCTTTGGGGGCTGGATTCAACTGAACTAAACTAAGGATTCAACTAAACACGCCACGTGAGCCTGAAGGGTGGAAGCCCTGGGGTGGGAGATGCTCCCACCACCACCCCAGTGTCCTGACCCGAGCCCCTTCCCTGGGCAGCATCTTGCCTTAGCTTGGTCAAGATGCACCAGCAAGACACAGAACAAAAATACAAGCAAGTACAAGCAGAGAAACAACCGTTGGGAAGGCAGGAGTTCAGAGGTAAGCCAGCTGTCCTCAGGTAACAAACTCTGGGCCACCCACATCAGAGCACCAACCTCAGCTCCCTCCCAGCAGAAATGACCAGGGGCAAATCTCAAAGGCAGAGCCAACGCTGGAGACAGGCAGAGCTATCAGCACGGTCTGGTGGGGGAAAAGCAGGCATCAAAGGCATCACGGCCTCTGCTCCCAAATCTGGCTGTGCCACAGCCCTGGGATGCCATCCCGGGCAGCGTGGAGCTCTCCCTCCCAGCTCTCAGAACCTCACATCTCCAGCTGGACCCACGGTGAGGGATGATCCTTCTGAGGCTGCCTCCCACGAGAAAGAAAACACACACAGACACACACAGAGAAATAAAATTAAAAAAAAAAAAAAAATTGAAAAAAAAGGCTGGATTTTTTTTTTCTCTTGCATTCTGAAACCAATAATTAAATTAAAAAAAAAATAATAACCCAACAACAATTAAAGCAAATTAAGTGTGAGGTCTAAGGGAGCAGTTGAAGTGTGACTCGAAAACATCATAGAAAGCACTTCTGTTTGGGAGCCCTGATGGTTTATCTTGTATGAATGGTCAGAGTCAGAGAGGGCGAGGGATGGAGGGAACACTGGCGAGAAAACACAGTGAGCCTGAAGTGTGACCCACAGATGGCACGGGACCCTCTGGAGATGCTGGGGCTTGGGGCCTCATTCTCCCCCTCTTGGTTTGTACCAAAGGAGCTCCAGCATGCACAGGCTGCTCAAAATCTTGCCCAAAATAAGGCAACCTTGCCCCAAAATCATGGATCCACATGGTCAGGGAGAAATGCATGGAAGATTCATGGGTGTCATTGTACCACCCATCCCCATTGAGCATCTTATTGGGGCATCTTTTTCTCCAGGAATAAAATCCCACTGTCCCTTCTTGTTCCTGACCATTTGTCCTCCTCACCTTTTGGGGAAAGTTTGGTGTCTTTTTGGTCCAGGCCACGAAGTCAGCCCAAACCAAGGATCCCACTAACACGCAGCTCTGGCTTTCTGTGCCATAGCCACCAGTTTTTCCTTTGGCACGGATGGATTCCCCTGTCACATCAGGCACATCTACTCCCCTCTGAAGGGGTAGACAGAGAGGCTTGGGCCCAAGAATGCATCACCGGCTCCAGATCTTCTCCCAGGGGATAAAATCCCACAGTCTGACCTTGAGACCATCCCCTTGCTCACCCACCACGATGATCACCTGACAGCATGCAAGCCATGCTGCTCAACCTTAAAAAAAATCTCTACATTTTTTTTTTCATTTTGTTTTTTACTAGATCTCTCTGTCCATCCCAAATCCTGACCTTCCTGAAGAGACGGAGGAATGGAAAATATCCTCTTCCCTCCCTTGGGCAGTTCCCAACCAGACACTTATAGGACCACAGCGTCCAACAACTTCGTCTCTTGGGGGCAGCCTCCTTAAATAGAGAAACAGAGATTTCAGGCCACCCTGGGGGTCAGGGAGAGCAAACCCACAGGTTGAAGGGAACCAATTGCTTCCCCTCACCACCTCCCTGCCCTCAGCAGCCCCCTCCCAGCCCCCCCACCCACGGCCCTTTCCCGGGGGAGCTGCTGCTCAGCACAACCAACCCAGGGCTGGCAGGGCTGCACCTTGCTGAGACATCAAAGTCTCTCCTGGAATGTGTGTGGCTCTGCTGGGCTGTGAGAGATACGGAGCCAGGGATCATGAAAGAGATACTGTGATGGTTATCATCCCATCAAATCAAGGGGAAGCTGAGCGTCAGGCTTGCCAACAATACCTGTTATTGTTCCTCCCCAGCACGGCGCTTTATTAAGTGCTGTAATCGTTTTAATATTCATGCATCTCCGCAGCCATTACACACACACACACACACACACACCCCTCCTCTGCTCCTCTTCTTTGCTTTTCAACATATTCCACGTTGGAAAGTGCCTTTCTTGCATTTCCTGGGAACTCGCTTTCCCTCCGGGCAGCAGGTGTTTTGGTCCACAGAACCTAGGCTACGTCCCTCTCCACACAGAGAAAAGAGGATTTTCTCTTGGTCTTTTCCTTCACTCCCCCTCACTCACCTCCTTCCATCCACCCCCACCTCCTTTTTCTTGAAATTAAAGCTAATTAAACACCACTCTGTTCAAATGATGGAATTGTTTCACCATCAATGAAAGGGAGAAGATGGAAGCTCTGCTGTGGTGTGTGTTCCAAGGATGTCCCCTCCATCCCCAGATGGCTCAAGGGTGCTCTGAGTGTGTTCCCACACAATTCTGTAAGGCAGATGCTTTCCACTTTCCTCTGTGCATGGAGTTGGGGAGCCTTGAGAGGGGCAATCAAGGTGAAATGGTTTGTATCACTTCAGTGGTGCAAGGATAGGGAGGTTCCTTTGCCTAGCCCTCACAAAACCCTCCAAACTTCTTTCCTCAACTCAAAGAACTCTTTGTGTGCTGGGTCTAAGTGCAGGTAACCCAGAAATCATGGCACCACTTCTCCAACCTCCCTCACCTGATGACACCCAGTCCTTGGCACTGGAACATGTTTAGTCACAGACAAGCCATCAACCCTAAAACAGCCAAAAACTCTGCTCATCATCTCCATCCTCCTGTCCCTGCACTGATGGCAGTTTGTCTCAACATCTTTGCTGGGGATGGTGACCATCATGCAACACACAAGAGGCAGGATGTTTACTCAGGGATTACAGAAGAGAAATATCGTAGAATCATAGAATGGTTTGGGCTGGAAAAGACCTTAAAGATCATCTAGTTCCAACCCTGCTGTGGGCAGAGACACCTCCCACTAGAGCAGGGTTCTCCAAGCCCAATTCAACCTAGTCTTCAAACTTCCAGGGATGGGGCAGTCACAGCTCCCCTGGGCAACTTCACCATACTCATATTGAAGAATTTCTTTACTATTTAAAGCCATTACCTCCATACCCATATAAAAAGTCCCTCTCCAGCTTTCTTGTAGGGCCCCTTCAGATAGTGGAAGGCCACTCTACCTATGACATGGAGACTTATATTTCAGCATCTCATTCATTTTGGGCTGGGCAGTGTTTTCTCAGGGCTGGAGTCATGTCTGTCACTGGATTCCTCGGAGCAGTGGCTGTAAGCCATTGAGAAAACAGCAAAGTTGTGCGTTGTTTCAGAGGCAAATACCACAAAAAAATCTCCTTCAGATGGCTGCTCACAGGATTAGCTGCTGCTGAAGGAGAAGCAGCATGGCAGCCTTGAAGCAAGGCTGCTGCTGAGGATATTGGGAATAGTTTGGAGAAGTAGCTCCAAGCCTGACATTGTGCAGCTTCACAGATCACCTGGATGCTCACAGTGTTGTTCTTCTCCCACTTGATGAATCTATGATCTACCCCCCAAAATGGGGCCACAGATACATGATATTTCCCCAGACACACAACCAGGCCTGACAGCAAGGTGAGGGACACCTCAGCCAAATCCAAAACACAGAAGTAACTCCTCCACCTGGCTTCCAGCTCCACCCAGAGCATGGTGCTCACCCCAAAGTTTACATTCATTTTGAGGCAACTAAACCCATTTTTAAACTCCTTCCTTGGTTCAGTAACTGAGCATTTCACTTGGAAATGAGGTGGGGAAAAGGTACCTCTGAAATCATTAGAGTGAAATTAAAATTTAAAAAAACACATGGTGGGATAATTGCCCAAATTCCCTCGAGTAGCTTGGGATCCCTTCCAAACCCCGGATTTCTGGTTACCATATTTGAGTAAAACCTTCTCCTGGTTGGTGAGTTCAGAGCACCTGTGGCAAAGGCAGTGGGGAATTATGAGTAGGATGGCAATGATGGAGGAGCGGAGGAGGGACACCTGAACTGCCAGGGGACAGGTGAGGTGACAGCAAAGCCCCATCTGGGCCAGAGGAAGGTGCTGGCCATACACCACACTTTAGAACTAGGATCCCATCCCAGCAGCAGCAGCTCAGGGCATCCCAAAACCAGACAGGACTTCAAGGTGGCTCAGCTTTTGGATGAGGAAACATGATGTTCTCCTGTGCCTCTGACAAATTCCCCTTTTCACAGAATCAGACTGGTTTGGGCCAGAAGGGACCTTAAAGATCCACTTCCAACCCATCATCATGGGCTGGGACACCTCCCACTAGACCAGGTTGCTCCAAGCCCCATCCAACCTGGCCTTCAACACTTCCAGGGATAGGGCATCCACAGCTTCCCTGGGAAAACACCACCCTCACAGGAAAGAATTTCTCCCTAATGTTTAAACTAAATCTTCCCTGCTCCAATTTAAAGCCATTACCCCTTATCCCGTCCCTCAGTGTCCTTGTCCAAAGTCCCTCCTTGGCTTTCCTGGAGCCCCTTCAGGGGCTGGAAGGATCCCTGAGGTCTCCCTGGAGCTTTTCCTTCCCTGGGCTGAACATCCCCAGCTCTCCCAGCTCTTCACAGGAAATCCATCCAGCAGCAGGTCTGTAGCCCCACGATGGGCTCATCCCAGCAGGGTGCAGGGTGCAGGGTGCAGGGTGCAGGGTGCAGGGTGCAGGGTGCAGCCCTGGCTGCCTTCAGCTGTGGCTGAGGTATGCACAGCTGGGGCTGTGCTGGGGTCTGTGCTGGCAGAGCTCTGCACCGCCCCGGAGTTCCCCCGAGTTCAAAGCTCTGCTGCTGGCTTTGTACCCCACTGGAAGACACTTCCCCTCACCGCCTTCCGGGTGAGATTTCATAGCTGCAAGGAGAAAGGGCTTTTTATCATTTGGCCTCAACCTTTTTCTTTTTTTTTTTTCCCTTTTTTTTTTTTTTTTTTTTCTTTCTTTCTTCTCCCTCCCCTCCCCTTTTTCTTTTTTTGGTAACAATATCCCACAGAGAAAGGAAACAAACAGATTAACCAGTGGGTCTCCAGGCTGAGGCAGCCTCACCCACACACAGCAGCTCTCACCCTTGATCCCAAAAGTTCTGCATCCCGTGCTTCATCCCACTGGAAGGGCATGATGAAGCTGGTTGGGGGGCAGAGGGGGCTGCCAGCTGTGCCCAGCCCCTCTGCCCCACAGCAGAGTTCAAGGTGAGGAGGGGGCTGCTTTGCTGGGGCACCCAGGGTTCAATCCAGGGTTTGGCATGAAGGGTCGAAGCTCTGCAAGGCTGGTGTGTGAACGTGTCCCCACTTCAGTCTCCTTCTGCTGCAGGGTTTCTCCTGCTAGCACAGAAGCTATTGGGTGTTTTTACCATAAGTGACATGGGGATGCATCAACAGAAGTGTTTTGGTAATATAGAATCCCA
This sequence comes from Phaethornis superciliosus, assembly GCA_023637945.1. Taxonomy (NCBI): domain Eukaryota; kingdom Metazoa; phylum Chordata; class Aves; order Apodiformes; family Trochilidae; genus Phaethornis; species Phaethornis superciliosus. Next base: position 4,566,105 of record JAJQWJ010000011.1, read on the forward strand.
GATTGGTTGGGGTTGGAAGGGACCTTAAAGATCACCCAGTTCCAATCCCCCTGCCATAGGCAAGGACACCTCCCTCTAGACCAGGTTGCTCCAAGCCCCATCCAACCTGGAATTGAACACTTCCAGGGATGGGGCATCCACAACTCCCCTGGGCAATGTGTAAGTCCTTTCAGGCACTGGAAGGTGCTCTAAGGTCTTCCCAGAGCCTTCTTTTCTCCAGGCTGAAAAACCCTAACTCTCTGAGCCTGTCTCCATAGGAGAGGTGCCCCAAGCCTCTTATCATCTTCATGTCCTTCTCTAGGTTTGCTCCTCACATGTGGTAGCACAGCAGCATGAAGCCTTAAGGGAGACCACTGGGTTCTTGCTGCCCTGTGTCCTACTGCCCATGCCACACACCAGCTTCATGACAACCTGGGAGGCAGAAATCCTCCAGCAGTGTCACCTGCATCATTGTGTCCCCCCAGGCAGGTCTCTTGTCACTGATACCAAAGTTAGACATGGTCAACATGTAGAGGTGAGCCACCTATGCCTCCTTTGTCCCCCCTTGCAGAGGTCACATGTGGGGCTGCAAGGAGATGTCAATGTCTCAGCAGAGATGTTCCCAAAGAAACCTCAAAGGGCTTGAGTTGGACTGTAGCAGAGACATTGGCCAGCATAGATGAGGCTTTGGGGCAGGCAAGGCTACAGGAGAGGGATGTTTTGCCTCAGAGGCATACTCCTCCAATGTGAAACCCCAATGCTGCCCACTGATGGTCCCATCCCTCTATGCCCAGCAGCCCCAGGGACAGATGAACTGTGTTGGGATTGGGTCCTGGGGGTGACCAGCCATGCTGGGGGGGCTGCAGATGCCCCAGAAACACTAAAAGTCCCACAGGGGATGGTGGAGCATGAAGGAGAGAAGGGGCAAGTGCACCAATGGATTTGGGATTTAGGAATACACCCATTTTTCCTCTTCAGCAGCTGGTAAACATGATCTATCTTAAAGCTTGGAAAGATGGTAGGAAGAGCAGCTCAGGTGGGTAGAAAGGAGTTGTTTGAGAATGCATGAAGTAGTGTCAGACCCTGGACCATTTTAAGAGGAAAATGAAGCAGTGTCACCAGCATGCTGAACATCTAACAAGTTTTAATGGTTTTTACCATTTGAGCACCAGGTCTCCTTGGAGCTCAGTTGTGTTCATGCCAAGTATTTCAAGACACAAGAAAAAATTTTGGTAATTGCACGCAGGGTGACCTAGATCCCATTCCCAATTTTATAGGGATATAAATCTAATATTTAACCAACAGCATGAAGTATCCTAAGTTTATTTTGGGGCACACGGTCATACTCATAGCTTACAGTAAATAGGTAAGGCAGGCAGCTTAACGGATAACAATCACGTTCAGGGGTTAGAGTATTGTTAAGAGCTGTTTTGCTGATAAGATTTCTGACATCCATCATTGCTTCTGTCAAACCCAAGAGGTTGTGAGCATGATAAGAAGTTGTCGTGGTTTCACTTTGTTAAAAGGCTTTCTCGAGTTCAGGAAAGATTGATATTGCAGTGGTGATAACTCCCTGCAAGCAGGTAGCAAATCCTACAGTATCTCAAATCACTGTCATGTGACTCTTTTGGGAGACAGTTCTGGGAGATATTTGACTCTTTTTGTCTATTATCTACCCAGGTATCTTCTTATCTGTTTTTTAATATCTATTTTTATTTATTTTGGCCAAAACTAGTACTCAGTCCAAGTGAATAACTATTTCTGCTGCTGACATTCAGCTGAGTCTGGTGGGTGTCACAACATCCTGAGATCCACTTTAGGGCTCCTGGTCTACATCCTAATGGGGATTTACTAAATCACCACTCTTTAGCAGTGCTAATGTTACCAGAAACAGCAGAATTCATCACAAACCTCCCTCGATGAAGTTGCCACTCCTCCTTGAAGCTCTGCATCTCTCTGGGCCTCCCCATCTTTTCTGGGACGGGTGAAAAGAGTTTGGATCACGTGGGGAAACCACACAGAGCATGGAGGGATCTCGGTGTACAAATGTACAAATGCCTCTTCAGAGCTCCAGCACAGAAGCTGCTTATACTGTAAATAAACAGAAACAAGTAGTGGGTGCAAGCCTTTTCCTAACCCTCTCTGCTCCTCTGGCAGAGGAGGTGCCATGCCCAAGAGCAACAGCAGCTAAATCCTCTTTTTTTGTTTTGTTTTGGGGGTGGCGGCGGTGGAAGGAGATCTCCGAAATAATCTGAGCAAAAATGGGCTGAGGAGGCTGGAAATGGTGAAATAGCAGGACCTGATTTTACAGAGCTGATTTCCATGCAGAGGTGATGCTGGATTTGCTCTGTCCATCCTGTGCCTGGACACGTCCAGCTCCTCTGCTGGCACGGTCAGCACTGAGGAGCGCTGGGAAACGGGGGCAACTCAAGGCCGTCTGGCAGTGTCCATCCCTCCTGAAACACTGGTTTCCAGGAGGGGAAAAACAAACTTCAGATGAGCAATAGATGAATCATTTAGTCCTGTCTGATTATTAAAAGAAAATCCAGACTGGGATGACAGGTTCAGTTAGTATGAGAGTTATTGCTGCGGGTACCAGACTGCAGCTCCCTCACATGGGCAGAGTTTTTACTCAAGCTGCCCACCTCAGGACCCCCTGGTCCTGCATGCAGGGTCCTAAAAAGCAGTCCTGAGTGAGCTGTGGTGGGATGGAAAGTTCTGCTCCAGACTGGGTGGGGAGAGGAGAAAGGAAAAGAAGAAAAAAGCCATTCTTAGGGATGGGAAAGGTGTAGCTGCATCCAACCCTGGAAAAGGCAAATGGGTGCCCACCCATCAGCCTGAGCACCCAGTGAGTGACAAAGCAAGGACAGGAGCACCATGAGCTGCTCTCTGAGAGGAGAGGAGTGCTCTGCTTTACACAGCAGAGGAGTGTGTAGAGTATGCTATCCTTTCAGCCAAAAGACACATCTAAAAGCTTTTCTAGGGCTTTCATCCCTACCAGTCCCTTTGGCTTGGTTTGGCCACCCAGCACTTTGGTGTCAGGATTTGGGGGAGGGATGGGGAGCACATCTGGCTGTGAAACATCATGACACCTTCAGGGATGCACAGCAGCCACTGAAGTCCCCTGGCCAGAGCAAGGTGTGGAGCAGTTCTGTGGGGTCCTGCAGCTGGACCAGCACCTTTGCAGCACCACTTGGCTTTTGGCCACTGAATGCACTTTCTCCTCCTGTCCATCCCTGTGGGATTAAATTTTCCACTGCCAGGTGCTCTGTGGTTGGGGCAGGGCTTGGAGAGGCTGGGTGGTGGTGGGCGAGAGAGCTTTAAAATAACCCAGGGTGTGGACATCTCTTTGGCAGTCATGTTATAAAAGGGCCTGGCTTGCCCAAACAGGTATGTGCTGGGTATCTTCAGCCCTTGATGGTGGGTACCTCTGTGGTGGTGGAGTCAGCTGCAGGTGCCCTCAGCATGGCCAAGCCTCAGAGGCTTGTGAAGGACCAACACTCTCCCACAGCACATGGCAAAACCATTCTTTGCATGTCTCCAAATATCAAGGCTTTGGGTCAGGCTGTAGGCTTGCTGCCAGGCCTTGGAGACTTGAGGTTGAATTAGATGACCTCCAGAGGTCCCTTTACACCTGAATTATTCCAAGATCCCAGGAATTTCCCTATGACTGCAAGAGCAGATAGAGACACATCATATGATGCTTGGTAATGAAGCTGTACTCAAAACTCCTCCAGACAGGGCTTGGGTCATAGAGTCAGTCTCTTGCTATGATGACACCACTGCCCCAGCCAGTCCAACAGGATCCAGCTATAAAACAAACGTTACCTGATGGAGATACTGGAGAGTTAATGCCCAGATCCTTGGAAGGGAGTCAGGCACCGTTGTATCTCCAGGCATGGACCAACTAGGTCCCACTGCACCCAGGAGGACACCACACAGGTCTCCTCACAGCCTGCCCATGCAGTATCTGGCCTTCAAATCAGGCTCCAGCAATGGCCAATGCCACCTTTGGGTGTTGATTTCCACTTAGGCTGGTGTCACCTAATTTGCTGGCTCTTGTTCCAAACAATTTCCATCACGGGGCTCGTTCAGTGCATCTCAGCTGGGCAACCAAAACTGTCCAGAGGATGAGGTGAGTTGAAGGTGTTCATTCCAGCTATGGGAAGAGGCCAAAGCAGGGTTCACACCTGCTATCAGCACACCACCACAGACCCTGCAGCTGCAGGCTGAGGGCTTTTCACTGTCTGAGCACCCACCTGCTCACAGTGCCGTGGCCACCGTGGCCACCAGTGCCACCCTCAGAGTCACCTTCCCCGCTGACAGGATCCTGTGTCTTTTTCTCTGTGATAGCTTCACCGAGATAATTGCCAGCAAACACTGCAGCTTGATAAGCAAAACATTGGCAAGCTGCAATTTCTCAAGCATCTTTAGCTAAATTTGTAGCGGTTGTCTCCAATTTGCAGCCCTGTTTGTGTCTGTGAAGAAGACACACTTTCTCAGCTCCCTTCTCATGTTCCCACTTGCCCTGCACAGCCATGGAGGTAGAAGGAGGATTCCCCTTGCTTTATGCAGCTTGGCTTTGACTGAATAGCTTCCAGTTACCTTGAAACCTAATCTTCTTTTGAACTCTTTTTAAGTCAGTTGCATTCTTGGAAGGAGATGAGCCTGCGAACTTGTATCATCTGATGAGAGAGATAAGAGCTCTGCAGAACCTACGCCCAGTGGCAGGCACAAGCCAGAAAACATCTGCACCTGCTCACATGGAAAAAGCACCCAGGTATTAGAGGAGGCCATTTGCCTTTCATGAGTTTTGGGATGTTTATTCCATCGGGGAACTTCTCAGAGATGTCCTGGTTGCCTGCTCTGGGGCAATCAGAGTCAGTCCTATGTGAGCTCTGGGATGTGCTGCAAGACAAACTGCTATGTGAATGTCTCCAGATGAAGATGATCTTCACAGTTTGCTTTCTGAGGTGGTTCGGTGCTGGTTTACAGCTGGTAAAATGGGCTTACAGAAAGAAGCTGAGAGCCCTGCTCTGTCTTAGCCCAGAATTCCCAGTCTTTTCTGTTCCTCTTGCTGTAAAATAAGAACTGATCAGAAGATGTGCTCAAAACTAAGCTTTGTCTTCCTTGCCAGTCTAATTCCCAGTGGCAGCAGCTACCCATGGCCACCAGTGACCACAGAAGGAGCCCAAGGATCACAATTATTAAAGATGTGCTGATCATCCCTCTTCTAGGGGGGTCGATAGAGCTGTTCCCATTGCTGGTCCTTACCCAGTCATTAGGGTCATTAGGTTAAGGTATGACTTTTGGGAAGTCTGGCAAGCTGTCTCCATAGCTGTACATCCCTTAGGGTCCAAGTGTCTCTCATAAGTGTCTGAGCTTCCACAAGAATGAGACAAGGGTTTAGTGTTCAACTCTCCTCCTCATGGAGCCAGCCTGGGGTGGCCTCACTCTGCTGTTGGCTTTGCACTCTTAAAGTTATTACTGCTGAGAAATGAACCAGAGGGAACAAACAAGAAGAGGCAGGGACTACATGAGAGAAGAAAACAGATGCGTTTGCTCTAACCCATTCCTCCAGCCAAACTAGCCATGAGACACCATGGTGACCACTGCCTTTGGTCTCTACTGTGGAGCAGAGGACCATCAAAAGAGAAGAGGGTTGGGGAGAGGGACAAAAGCTGCTGCATGTAACGTCGGGCTGGATGCTGAGCATGAAGCAACCAACATACCTGAGGGCAAAGATCTGGGCCCTCAGGTCTCCTGCGGGAAGCCGGGATGACGCCACCTTTTTCGTGTGCCTTCTGCTCTCCTCCATGGCTCCTTGGATCCTCAGCTTCAAACACAGCTGCTTATCTTCCTACATTACTCGGTGTTTCCCTACGTGTGCTCTAACGCATCTTCAAAGCGCAAGCGCTCACCACAGTGAACAGACCGGTTGATTAAATTAGAGTTACTTCTTCTGATCGTCAATGGTAGAGACTGCGAGGGCTGGGGAAGCATTTTTTGGGGGTAGCTGGGAATAAAATTGCCCCAAAATTGCTCATTGTCAGAGCCATTCAAGGTGAGACCCATAACAACTCAGGAGCCTTCTGTAAGGTCTCACCCTTACAGGAACAGAGGAGCCTCTGCAAGAGCAGACGTGTACTAATGGGTTTTCCTTTTTTAGTAGTGTTATTCCCACTGGGATATTAAAGAACTACCCCAGAGCATCTGGGCAAAGAGCTAATTCCCCCGAAACCCAGGGTGGTTCATCAGCCCAATCCATTCCCTCTGAGTTATTCTCAACACTTTGGATGCCAGATGCGGGTTTCAAATTGTAACAGCCAGGGCAAGCGAGAGGAAACAACCATCCCTTTTTCCCCTTGGAATTCCTTTGTTCATTAAACAAACGGCCAACAAGTGGTGAAAGTCTAAATTCTTGTTCCAGAGGGTGTGTTCAAGCTATGAACTGGAACAAAACTGAGCCCTTGAGAGAAGCAGAGGCTTGGTCCTGGGCACCTCCCAGCCACTGGTGGTGGTCAAAGGAGAATTTTTTTTTTTTTTAGTGTATATATTTTTATATCTCCATTTATTTTCACCTTCCTCCAAGAGAGTGGTGCCTGCTCTCTCAGCGAGAGTGGGATGGCATCAGGGCCCCCCTGATGACTGTAGGGGATCCTCTTTGTCAAGGAACCCAACTGGAGTCCTCCCAGTACGGGACGGTCACATGATGGGAAAGGAGGCGAGTGGGAGAGTTGGATCTCCGGGCTGCCAGAAGAGTTCATACAGCCCACAGCGTGCTCCTGCCCACATCTGAGGAGCTGTTGGGAAGGTGAGCAAGAAGGAGGGAGCTGAGGACCAGATGCATTGCCCCCGTGGGGCTGTCTCCAGCCTGCAGGCCATGGGGAAGGCGCGCCTGCACCACCCCTCCCGGTGGTTGCTCTTTGATAGGTGCCGTGGAGGAGATGGTGCATCAGGGGAGAGGGAGCACTGGGATGATCCAGTCCAGGAAGTCGTGTCTATCTTTGTTCTCCTCCTACCTGATTGTGGGATGACTCATCCCCTTCAAACCAGCGAGGAGGCTATTTCTGCCACGAGGTGCTACTTGGCGTGAGTAAAGATGGAAAAGCCTGCCCCATAACTTGGATGATAAAAAGGATAATAATTATGCTTTATATAGCAGACTTACAAATAATGGCTTGATTCTTTGGCTGTTCAAGACCACACACGCTTTTTTTTTTTTCTTTTCTCTCTTTTTTTTTTTTTTTTTTTTCAGGGAAAGAGGTGTGGGGGGTTAATCTGGGACTTTTTTAGCTGGAACGGGAGATCTGTGTGGTCCCGTAGGCTCCTGTATAATAATTCTTTTAGCTTAATATCTTTTGATCTCTTCTAAAGTTATTCATCAGCTCTGAATAACACGCTGCTTGACAGTCAGAAGTTTTTATTGGTGAAATGGTGCTTCATTTTACCTTCAAACAAAAGCAGGCTCAGTGCTGCTCTTCCCCGGGTGCTGCAGGAACCCATGGGCAGGTGTTGGGGACATGAGGAGAAATGGGATATTAAGCAGAGACAGGAAGGAAAGGGAGGAAGAAAAAGGAGAGAGGTCAACAAAGAAAAGTACAGCTTAAAGGAACAAAAGGAAGAAAGAAGCACATTAAGAAAAAAAAAAAAAAAAAGAAAAAAAAAAAAAAAGAAAAAGAAAAGCTGCTGGAAAGAGAACAACCAGCAACATTTTTGTGTTTTTTAATCTATTTAAATAAAAAGAAAAGGAAAGAAGGGCTAAAGTGAGGGACAGGTAAAGAGGAGTTTGTTCAAGTTGTCCCAAGGAATCTGGTGGCTCTGATCCAAGTCCTTCCAAGGAGCAGATATTGGGCACAGAGAGAAAGAAACTCTGGGGGAGACAGTGGCTGCAGTTAAGGGACCAGAAGGAAGTGCTCAGGTGCAAAAAAGCAGATGATTTCAGCATACAAAAGCTGAAAAGGTAGGTAGGGTATGGGTTGAAGAGCACCTCCAGTTGAAGAACAGCCCAATCTCCCTGTATTTGAGAAGGAAAGAACACAGTCAGTCCAACTAAGCCCTCTGGTGTGGGGTCAAGAGCACAGCTTGTACCAGAACATCTTCCAGACACCAGGAGAAATGGCACATTTTTCCAGTGTAAAAGTTCTGGACGCTTGAAAGAAAGCTTTGGAAGACTTTGGAGTGTCACACAGGGAATGGCAAGTTCCTCAGGAGGAGAAGGATGGGATGAGTGCAGGGAAAGGTCAGATGAAGGGAAGGGAGATCATCAGTGGGGCTTCCTAAGACTTGGTGCTAGAGACTATTTCCCATCCTCCCTGGTGACTTCAGCACAAAAAGCAGCAATCTATTGATAAATCAACTGATGTCAAAAAATGGGGTGACAAGGTAGGACATCACCAGTCTGGAAATGGGTATAGTTGCAGTACAGAAGAACTGTCTGACTCCAACAACTGGGACACCAGACATGGGGTGGCACTGAAGAGCACAGGGGCGAGATGACAAATTTAGGTGGGCATTCATCTGACCTTGTGTCAGTTATCTGAAAGTAATCCAAACCCAGCACACACAGACCAGTCCACAGGGGGTAGTTTGCTCCACCTAAGACGTGTGTTTGATTTTTCCATGGTTGCAATTCATGGTAGAAATTAAGCTTTTCAGTAGGAAGAAGCAGTGATAACTGTTGCTGAGCACACACGATATAATCCTAGACTGGTTTGAGTTGGAACAGGCCTTAAAGATCATCCAGTTCCAACCTCCCTGCCATGGACAGGGACACCTCCCACTAAACCAGGTTGCTCTGAGCCCCATCCAACCTGGCCTTGAACACTTCCAGGGAGGAGGCAGCTACAACCTCCCTGGGCAACTGTGCCAAGGCCTCACCACCATCACACTAATGTTTCTCCCTAATATCTAATTTAATATACCCTCTTTCAGTTTGAAACTGTTCCTTCATGTCCTGTCATTCTGGGCCCTTGTCAAAAGTCCCTCCCCAGATTTCTTGCAGCCCTTCAGGTATTGAAATGTGCTCTAAGGTCTCTCTCTAAGAACCTTCTCTTCTTCAAGCTGCACAACCCCAAGTCTCTCAGCCTGTCTTCATAGGAGATGTTTTATAGCCCTTTGAGCATCTTTGTGGCCCTCCTCTAGACTCTCTCCACCACCATGTATGAGAGCATCATGCAAAACCAGTGCAGAAGGAAAAAATCTTGCTCTTATGTGTGGTTTTCCCTAGGGAGAGGCACAGGGGATGCAGGATAGGGCACATGGCAGGGTGCAATCACAAAGACATGGAAGCCTGAGGACATGGCCAGTGTCTCTGGAACATCTGCTTTAGGAAGAGCTGGTCACACAAAGGTTCTTGCCAGCACTGGGATATGGAAGTGCAGGAGACCACAGCAACACAGCAAGGAGCTGGCTACCCCAGCTAGATTCAGGAGATGGCTTACCAGCATGGTTGGCTGCTGGCACATCCTGAGAGGAAGGGATTTTGAGTTTCAACACTGAGTCCAATTGGGATAGAGCAGTGATAATCCATCCTCGGGCTTCCTATCAGTGTTGCTGTAAAGTCTGAGGAGCATTTATTTCCTGGAAAGTCCAGAAGAGGGAATGACTCTTCCAAGGCCTCTGTACCTCATGTAATACTGTAACCTCCACTTCATCCGTCCCAGCCAGGAAGGATTTCAACTCCATCAACAGGATGACATTTCCCTTCCTTCCCCCCAGTTATCCATCTTTATCTTGTGGGGTATGAAGAGTTCAAAAGGAAATGAAATGAAGGCCATCTCAAGACATCCGCATCAGGGTCACCTTGGTTCTGACCTGGGGGACCTGCTGCTGCTGGGCTGGAGATGCAGAGATGCTGGAGAGCAGAGATGCTGGGAGAGACCTCTGCAGTTTGGTGTTCAACCATGTGTATCTCTTCATGTTGAGACCTATCTGCAAAAGGAGCCCTGGGCTAGTAGAAGAAAACAGCAAGTGATTTCTGATGTCTGGGAAGCAGGGAAACAGGTACAGAGGTCAGAAATACAGAGCCAGTGACCTGTGGCCACCGTTGGCGAGATACACAAATCAAGAGTTTCTCTCTCCAGGTTTTAACTCCATCCTTGCAGCACAGTAGACAGGTCAAAGCCTGCTTTGAAGTGAAACCTAGGCTGTAAGCTGTATGCCCAGGCAGGCACTCAGCCAGGCTCACACCATGCATTAACCCTGGCTCAGGGCCTGTGTGTGGACAGTCTGGGTGAAAGCTTTGGGGGAAGAGTCGAAGCTGAGTGGGACGTGTGACCCTCAGGAAAGGGCTGGGGGGGCAGAGGCTGCAGGGTAGCTAGGTGGTAAATGCTGGCCAGCAAAATGGTGAGAGCAGAACTGGCCCCACACTGGGACCACCAGGCAGGAACCAGGTCTGAGATCTTGCACAGGGATGGCTGAGAGGAGACCCGCTGTGACCAAAGCCCTGTATTGCACCAGATGGAAGTGATGCTGTGGCAATGCCAACCCCTGCTGGCATGGGGACAAACCCAGCAGCAGGCAGGACAGTCACAACATCCAGATGCCAGAAAGAGTGGGGCCATACTCTGCCTTCTGCCCCTGTGGGGGCTTTGCAAACCAGCCTCATCCCAACACACTGCTTCATCCCAGACATTGGCACAGGTTGCCCAGGGAAGCTGTGGCTGCCCCATGGTTGGGAGTGTTCAAGGCCAGGTTGGATGAGGCTTGGAGCACCCTAGGCAAGTGGGAAGTGATCCTGCCCATTCAGGGGGGTTGGAATTAGATGATCTTTATGGTCCCTTCCAACCCAAACCATTCCATGATTCTATGATTCTATGGTCGTTGGTATTAACATTTTTGTTTGGGCTGGAAAATTAAAGGCAAAGGGCAAAGCATGGTATTTATGCACATTATTAGAAATAATGGGCAAGAATGTAGCCAGGAGCTGGGTGATTTGCTATGACAAAGCCAAATGTGGACAAAGGCAGGTGAAAGCTATAGGTCTGGGGCTGAGCAGCAGAAAGAGGACTGTAAAATAAAGCCAGGGTTGAGCTGCATGTTTGCAAATGTCTTTGTGCCCTTCAAATGCAAAAAGCCACAGCTGGAATCCTGGTGCTAGTTTTCTGTGGGGAGCTTGAGGGTAATGTTGGGCTGCAGGAGCACTGAACTGGGGCTTTCTCTGCCTGTAAGGATTGAGGATAAACCAAGCAATGGGCTTGGTGTTGGGGACAGTCCTGACCCAGCATCCCCAAGACTCTGTTCTTAAAGTGGTAGAAACACACACAGGGAAAGTTGAAGCTGTGGCTAAAATCCGCCCCCCGCCCCATCATTGTCAGGGACTACAGGAAAGTAATTTTAACCTCAGCTAAGAAGCAGACTCTTTGGCTAAAAATCTGTTTTAAGAAAGGGAGGTGCTGAGGTGCACTTAGGTATTCCCCTGAACCCCCAGTTGATGCTCCAGAAGAGCACCAGCTTCCTGTGGACACAGGAGGATGTCTCAGACACTCCCCTCAAATGGCCTCAAGAGCCACATATGGTTGAAAAATTCAGCCCTCAGAGTCAGTAGAGATGTTGGAGAGAGCACACGTGGCTCAGAAAACTTTATCTAGGGAAACACCCTCAGATTTAGGGATTTATGCTCCTAACAGCTTCAGATTAACTCCATGCTCCAACTAGGGAATCTTTTTCCTGCTCATTACTTAGCCACAAGCTTTCTTGGCCATAATGGTGGCTGCTAACAGTTGGCTCTTGCACAAGCAAGACACAAGGTTCTTAAGCAAAACAAAATTCACACACCCAAGGCTGATAAACCCTCACGAGACAACAAGGGAGTCAGTGGGTCAGACAGGTCACATTTCCATATGGCGTAAATCAGCTTCGCTGCATCCAAACGAGGGCAGTCACATCAATTCACACCTGCTGGAGAAGTGGGCCCGAGAAACTTGATGGGAAAGCTATTTCATCTGTCATGACTTCACTTTGCCAAGCTGGTCGCAAGGCAGTTTATTGAGTGTGATGTTCAGATGCAGTATGATAAGGCACTTCCATGCCTGGAAGAAACACCTGTCTAGAGAGATTTTAATAATGACTGCTAAGCGAAAGGGTCGTACTGTTGGGCAGCAAATGTCCTCATTGCCTCTGTGCAGAAGATCTGCATTTCAGCCTGGTGCACCAGTTTTCCTGTTAAACCAGACTCCTAGGAAAGACTAACGCGGAAGAAGATGAAATCAAGGCAAGGCAGTGGAAAGATAACCCATCAATTACCCAGCGGCCTGGGATATTCCTTCAAAGGGGCCATTCAATTAAACAGCTGATTTGCATGTCTTTCCCATTTGCTGTAGGTACTCATTAGGAGCATTTAAATACAACCCTGACTGCAGCCCCACAAAGCCTTGGGTGGATGCTTTCGAGAACCTCATTTTAGTTTATCAGAGTTGTCAGAAGTTGCAATTACTGTAGAGCAAGAAACAAAGTGCTTTATCACCCCTTTGAATCTGCTGGGATTAACGTCCTCCTCTTGTAAAAATAAGTGTCTTTGCAGTCTTTAAAGATCTCAGAGATCAAGATCTCTGAAGTCCTGTCAGAAAGACAAGCACAGTGACCCATAAACACTGGACTGATGAGAAGCTCAGCTCAACAGCACCGTTTTTCTCCTCTTTTTAATAAATTTGTGCCCAAGTAATCGTTTGCCATCCTGGTCTGTGTAAACTCATACCACGGTTCAGACGAAGCCAGGGACAGCTGTTTTCCCTTCAGCAAGGGACCAGGGCTGGGTCCTGCCTGCCTTTGGCTGCACTATCTCATTTTTTTGGCAGTGAGGAGGGCACTGCCCTGCAGTCCCCGTGCAACAGGTCTGTCCTGTCCTCCTGTCCTCCCTGCATGACCTTTGCTGCTCTGTCCGAGCCTTGTGCTCTTCCTCTCGTTTTGTTTTGTTTTTTTTTTAAGGCTGAGCTGATATTTCATCATCATGAGCTGAATTAGGGACAGGGTAGCATGTGGCTCCCCATCCAGCTGTGCTCAGACTCTCATCTGAGAGTTTGGATTCTCAGGTGTCTGATAGACAGTATGAGTCCACCAAGTTTGTCCCATGGTTGGGACATTCACACTGTCACCGTCCTGTGTGGGTGCTGATCTCTTATCAAGGTCAAACCTGCCTGGAAATTGCCCAAGAGTCTATTTTCATGTACGATGTAGGAACTGAACGTCCTCAAGTCTGCCTTCCACACCATATATTTGTCCAGAGTTGGCCCAAGGCCTCTAAGATTTCTGTGTAAGGAGAGGGCTAAGAGCTGATTGATACTTGAGCAAAAGAGCTAAAAAAATAATTTAAAAAATCACCCCTCCCTTTCTCCTTCCCTTTTTGGCAGAGCAACACAAGCAGACGTGGTGTAGACACAGCTGTACCCGCATGCAAGGGCTTTGGTCAGCGTTATCGTGGGAGGTAAACACGCTCCAGCAGGAGAATTTCTTGCAGCATTGGCCCAGCCTTGGTCAATATTTGTCCTGAGTTTCCCAAGAGACAGCACCAAGGCTGGTGAAGATGACTTCACAACCTCACATGTGCCATGCCAGGAGAGCTGGGTAGGTACAAGGGCTGTGCAGTTCCCCAGCCCCACAGGATGGGTGCTGGAGGAGACATGAGTTTTGAGTGGCCCCAGAACCCCATCCAGCCTGGTCCCACCAAACCTTTCACACCCTCCTTGTGGACCAGCACCCCAAACACAAGCAAGAAAGCAGACAGTGTTTTAAAAGAAGAAAACCATGTTAGCCTTATCCCTGCCTTTGATTTCTGCTTGGATGTTCTTGTTCAAGGTATAAAGGTAGTGTCTCTAATGAGATTACATATTATAGTCAGTCGGGAGCTGTTAAAGGGCTGTTTCTAATGGGATTAAAATGTATAGCACCCAGTTATAGTTGTAATTGCATTACACCCCTAAGGAGAGCCCATAGTGTAACTGAAGGCAGGTCAGGGATTCGGTGCACACTGCTTCACTTCAGTATCTCCTGAGCTGCTTCCCTGTTTTTCCTTTTTTCCCCTGTCTTGGATGAAGAACAAAGAGGGAGAAGATTTAGCAGAGTGTCAGGAAGTGACTGGAGGCTAATCCCTCTTCTGACACTCCCCAGCACCAGGGGGAAGTAACTGAGATCAGCCAAATTGGCATATCAAAAGCCTTCTAATTATGTCACTGGTGGCTTGAGCCAATTCCTAACATTCTTATTCATGGAGTTTCCAGCACAAGAAAACCCTTCTTAATCCCAGCTGCTGTTGTGCAGAAGGTAATGTCATAGATGGCTTTCTTTTTGTTATTGCTGGGGATGTGGGAATGGATCCCCACGCACAGTCCTGGGTGACAGCAGAACGGGGTGGGTGGGTGACCTCCTGGCTGCTGTTGCATGGCAGGGTTTTGTCACTGGGGACGTATCCTCTGAAAAATTAAACCAAATCCCTCCTCCCCAAGCTCTTGCACCATGGCCATGGAGAGCTGTGGTAAAATAGTCCCAGATTTTTCAAAAAAATGTTGGTGTCACAGCAGAGATCTTTCCCCCCTGCATGTCCCTTCTCATCCACACCAACCACTAGGTCACCAAAACCCACTTGTGCACCATGCTGGTGTTAAACCCCCCAGGACCAGGGCAGCTTGCTTGGCTCCAGCTTGTGCTCTAGCTCTTAAAAATATGCTGTTCAGTAGCTCCTCAGCCCAGGTTTACATCCCTTATTGAGCCCCCAGTGCTGGCAGTGGTGGGGGTCCGTGCTGGCTGGCACATAACATGTGCCCACGGCCATCTAGCAGTCAAGCAGTGAGGACAAGCAGAGGACTCGAGGCATCCTGGCAGCCAGTGTCTGTCCTACCTGTTTGGCCACACACCTCCCTTTAAACAGGGACAGCCAGCTGGCTGGAAGGGTGCGAGTTTAAAGCAGTAATAATACTCAGTCCGTAGGTAGCACTTTTCATCTGCAGCCTCAAATCTCTTGACAAATATTGCTCGCAGTAGCAGAGATCTGAAAAGAACAAAGGAATTGGGTCTGTGCCCATCTTGCTCCTTTGTAATATGCAAAGAAGGCTAGGAATCACTTTGTTCATGTTAGGTTTTATTTTTTTTTTTCTTTTAAGGTATTAGAAATGCAGATCTTCATTGCTCAAGAGAAAACAGTACATCCATATCACGGGGCAGACACTGAGCAGGTGACACTGGAGCAGCAAGGGAAGTGATTTGTTCTCAAGCTACTTAAAACACTGCCTTTTGTACTTTTCTGTTGTTGTTGTTGACACAGCTCAAAAGCCTGCAAAACCCTTGGGAGCAAGGACACTCCTGCTAAAACCCTGGTAGGGCACTCACACCACTGGGCAGAGCTGAGATGCTGCATCCCCAGCTGAGATGATGGGTGCTGATCTCTTTTTGGAGCTGCTGTGCCTGGAGGTGCCAGAGCTGCACAGGGACACCAAGGCTGTGAAAAATTTTTATTGCCCTTTAACTGTTGCACCTCTGTGAGGCTGGGGTTTGAGTTTGAGTCGGTGTTTGAAAGCAGCACATGGAGGCTTCGAGTTTCTTTTTCTGGAAAGCACCCTTTTAAACTAATTTTTAACAACTTGGCAAAGCATCAGCTTGTGTGGGACAGCACCCAGCCCTCCCACCAACTCAAATGGTATCTGCCTTCATTATCTGCCTCCAAAGCCATCCTCCTTTAATCCTCCTGAGACATGTCCCTGGGAAACACCTCTCCTAGGTTCCAGTATTTCCAGGACCATGCGAGACCATCAGTGCGTGTGGGGAAGGGGTAATGGGAAGGGTTGTCCAACACCTGGCCAGGGTGCCCAACAGACCTGGAGCTGTAAGTGTTGTCTCCAGTTTCCCTCTGCCCTCCCTGGGCCTCAAATGGGAAGGCAAAGCTCTCCCAACCCACACAAGGCAAGGCAAAAATCTGGCACCCTCTCACTGCCCCGCAGCGCTTGATCAAAGGGGCTCCGTCCAGGGAAACGTGCGGAGAGGAGCGTAGTCCCCAGGTGGCTCTCAGGGATCGTGAGAGTGAAGCAGGGGGTGGTGGCCATCAGTGGGGCATTTGGGCCCTGCTAATGTTGGGCAAAAACAAGTTCTGTCTTCTTTGGTGCCAGGTGATAGCAGGGATGGAGATGGTATTGATTGCAGTGGAGATAGAGTCTCCTGAAGTCACCAAGGAGGTGCCCAGACGAAGGACCTGGCAAAGATTTTTTAGCAGAGAACAGCCTGGTCTCAGCCATGTCCCCTTTTTTTTTCCAGTTAGTGTTGGCTGATTTTCTAGCCCACGTGCTTGGGAAGAATACACAGTAAATTATTAATATACCACCCCTAGAATGTCAGCACTGGCAAGAGGGGAGGATGTAAGTTTCTGCCTGCCCCAGATCCCATCAGTGCTTCACTGCAGGGACCTTACACCCAGGAGCAGGGCTGGTGGCACTGGGGACATGTCAAGCCCTTTGCCTGAACACCTCTTGGCTTATAGGACAAGACAGGGATGGGAGAGGAAAACAGGCTTGAGAATCAGAAGGTGAAGACACCTGGACACTGAGCAATGAAGCATCCAGCACCCTGCTGGCCCCATCCATCTGTGTGTCTGACTTCCTGACAATGGTGACCATCCCCGGGCGAGCTGGCAGGGAGGACACCCCTTTCCAGTCTTCCTTACCCAACCAGAGCCAGCTAGAGATGCTCGGGGCAGGGGGGACCCATTTCCACCCTTTCCCCCTGGGTAAGCTGGAGCAGAAAGGAGCCACCCTGGCTCCAGAGAACCAGCTCCCTCGAGATGCTGACGGGCAGAGCCGGGAGCCCAGCCAGGGGCTGCGTGTGCCAGATGTGTGCTCCATCCCCTGCCCCCAGCTCCCTGTCCGACTCACCTCCCCCAGCTACAGCATCACCTGCCTGTTTATACTGCCTGTTACCTCCAACTCTTTTTATACCTTGGTCTAATCTAGATACTGTTAATGATATTTACTTTCAAGACACTCACCTTAGATTGGCTTTTCAACATCTAAATTAAGCGTTCCATCCCAGTCTTTGATATCATGACGGCACTTCAGCTACCTTTGATCATATCTACTAAGTATTCTCATTAGTAATCAACATTACTTACTTAAAATAAACACATGTTTTCTTGAAGCTTTGTGGTTAGGCTTAATCAGCCGCAAAAATTCCCCTTAAGAGGGTTTGTATCATTCAAGGGCATTTGCGTCCATAACCCTGTAAATAGTTGTTGTTTTCTGTGAGCTTTCCAAAATGTTGTCTGCCCAGATCTGACTTTCCATGAAAAGGATTTGATACCTGCAACATCCCCCCCCACTCCCTGGGACTAAACCGCTGTTCGATACCACCATGGAAACTGAAGGGAGGGGGCAGGATGGCTGTCAGCAAACTCCATCTTTCTCCTCCTGGACCATCGGCTTCATCAGAGGGCAGAAAATGTCTCCAGTGGTGCTGAGCCTGACCCCTGACTTCCCAGTGAAACCACCCGAGTCATTGCAGTGCTTGGAAGAGAGGTATCTGGTGATGCTTTGAACGGGAGGCAGGTGCTGCTGGGTTTGTACAGCACCTTTGCCCTCAGACCACGCTGTGGGGTTTAGGTGGTGTGGGACCTGAGAGTAAAAGTCCCTCTGATGTCCAGGAAATGGTGAGGAACTTCTAGGTTTTGAGTAAGTTGCGTGCAAATCAGCTGCTATCACTGCACCCTGGGCAAATTGAAGGGTGTTGGTTGGAAGGGACCTTAAATCATCTAGTTCTGACCCCTCTGCATGAACCCCCCCAATAAACTAAACCATATTTGGCTCAGGGTCCTGCATTTGACATGCTTCACATTGCTAATGAACACCTTCACGCAAAAGCAGCCCTGACTCACCCTTGCCTGAATCCCAGGAAGGCCCCAGGGGAGGCAAATAGCTGCCTCCCTTCTTCCTCCAGGTCTGAACGTGTCCCCATGTCCCCTTCTACCTCATCCCTCTACTACAGCTCTTCCTCTCCCCCTATTCCTCACGTCCTTCCTGGTGTCCAGACCTTGGGGTGTCCCCAGATCCCCCCAAAACCACCAGCAGCCATTCACAGGCTGGAGTGGTGGAGGAGGTGGACCCCAGGGGACTGTGATGGTGGGTTCCCACCAGAACTTCTCCAGCCCACCTGTCTCCAGGGGGAAAGGACCACATCACCTCCTTACACTCTGGGCACAGAGGGACACAAAACCCCTTTCAGGGGGGGATTTTGCAGGGACTAAATCTTTCCCACTGCTGATAACACTTCCTCTGGATTCACCCCATCCCCTCCACCCTTTGATGTCAACTGGAGGCACCAGGTCTGAAACAGCCACTGCTGTTGATTAGGCCTAATTAGACTCTAATGCCCTCTTAAATCCCATTTTAAAAGGGAGACATTCAGCACACCCAAGTCTGAGACAGCCCTGGTTGAAGAGAACAGTTAAGGGGTCCAGGATCAAAAGGAGGGAGAGGGCTCACCAGGTAATTCAAGAAGGTCAGGGTGCTGGGATGCTCTCATGGCATCAGCTCCCAGGGGCTGGACAAGAGGGCAGCATCCCCCTGCAGCTGAGGGCAACCCCAAACCCATGGCTTCTTCCCCATGAAGGAATCTCCAGTCTTGGGGATCACTCATTTCTCCACCAAGAGGAGATTTCTGATGGGGGCAGGAGCTGTCAGCGAGGTGAGGAAGGGGAAAGGGGATGAAGGCTCAGGCAGTCCAGGAATAATGCGTCTGTTTGGACTGTTAACAGCAATTTTTTCCTAACCAGGTGCATTTTTAGACATCTCTTGAATCAATGTGTTGAATCAATCCCCCTTGGGCACCATCCCTTGATGGGAGAGAGATCATCCCTCCCTTCACCCAACTCATCTCCCACCAGCACAAGAGGTATGAAGAACTCAGCCAGGCCTGAGAGATCAAGTTTTCAGTTTAGAACACAAAAGGGACAAAGTCCCATTTATCACACATTCCAGCACCACTGATTTCCGTGGCTCCTTGCTGCTCCATCCCCATCCCATCTCCTCCATGAGGCTCAAGAGCTGGGAAGGAGATATTCCCCTGCCTAGGCCTTTGCCTCAGCCACACGACCAACCTCCCGCCTTCAGGTCCAACTTTCTCTAGAAACCAGGCCTGGGTCCAAATTAATTTTCTGTATGTGTTGTTGGAGCGATTAGATCTGCAAATCAACATAGCCACAAACTGAATAATGCACCAGCCCTGAGAGCTGTCGGGGCAAAGCCCCAAGTTCCTCGTCAAGTTGAGTCCTGCAGAGCCCGTAACTAATGATTTTTCTCACTTGGCCTGGAGTCAGCCCCCTGTCTCTCACATGCACACACAAACACTCTACGTGTGCCTCCTTACCATAGCGTGATGGGCAGATAAAGGGAGGGAGAGCAGCACCCCAATGCAGGGACACTCACCCTCAGAGCCCTGTGGGAGATGCTGAGACCAAGAGAGACAATGGGATGTTGGGAGAAGCATCTCACCTTGGCTCAGGTCCTCTTGGGCCTCTTCCCCCTTGCTGGGATGTTCTGGAGGTCTCTGGTTTTGTCCTGTTGTTGAGGGCTGGCCCCAAGCCCATGGGTGTCAATGAAAGCCAAGGATGAGTTCAGTGCTCTGGAAGGTCTCAATCATGGACACCAACACCCTGACCACACCAGAGGGGAAGTAGAGGGTGATGGTAGATCCTAGAAACTTCTCAAGTGTAAGCTGGTTGGATCCAGAGAGAAGAAGCACATGGGAAAACCAGGTATGGTGGTTTTCTTTTTCTAGTGCCTCTAGTTTTCTTTTCTTGTGCCATTTTCTACAAGCATGCTCTGGTCCCCAAGGTTTCCCTATTGGAGGGGTCGGACCCTGGTGGAGTCATCTGCCATCATATTAGGGTTTCTGTCCACATTCACACCCTTGTCCAAGCCACAAGCTCCATTTCTGTAGATGGGTTCTCCCATGGCCCACAACATTTCAGGCCAGAAACATTTCATCCCCATTCAGGGTGTGTTGGTGGAGCATAGGAATGTCCCGCAGTGGAAAAGCCAGCACACAGCTCTGGGCTGTTCTGCCCTGCAGTCATCTTCTTGCATCCAGAGTGATGGGCTCACACTCACAAACTCTCCAGCAGCCTGGTGGGAGGCAGTTAGCTTGGACTAAAGGAGGGGAGCATGCTCATCTCCTAGCTTGCCTCCTAGAACATGCCTGTGAACATCCATATCAAGAGATATCTCCATCTTCTGAGATGTATCTAGGGCTGGTAGGCTGAGCACCCCTCACTACTGGAGCCCAGGTAGCCAGGTGGGAAGGTGTTCACATCACCCACCTGTCAGCCTCTGCACTGCTGGCTTCTGGACCTCAGTTCCCTTTGTAGTCACCAAAGGCCCTCTGGAGGTGCAATTCACCCAGCCTGTCTGCAACAGCTTTAAGACAAGATGAACAGCACCCTGAATTCCCCTGGCAGTACAGATTAGATCTCCACCAACTATAAAGGGAACACAGCAAGACCCCTGGGCCTTTTACCTGTCTGCATTTAGTGCTATGGTTGCCACCCTTGGTGACTGAAGCTGGGTGAGATGAGGATTTGCATGGATGGAGGAGAAAACAGAGTACGTGAGGTCCCCCATGGCTGAAACAAGGAGAAAGAGAAGCAAAATGAGATTGAGGATGAAAAAATTGGATCTCTCCCACAGGGGTATGGTTGTTTGGATGGGATCTGTGCTGATGACTGCTCAGGGCAGAGAAGACCTCAGTGGTGGATGCCTCCTAGAACTGAGAGGGTATTTGGCTCCCCATCTCCTCACTCCACCTAAAGCCAGCTTGTGGGGTGAGTAGCATATCCCTGAGCTCTCAGCTCTGCCATGCTTCAACAGAGTGAGGCAGAGCAGCTTCTGTCTTTAGCTTAATCTAACAAGCCTATCAGAGATCCAACCCACCGTGCTGGTGCCTACCCAAGGAAAATGTAATTTTTTTGAGGACTACCACAACATTTGTTGAAGAAGTGTCTTTGTGAGTGGCTTGGTCTCTCAGCCTGACATCTCCCTGTTGCACGATGTTTACTGCAAAGCAGAGAAGCAAATCTTTCTCCTGGTGCTGAACAGGATGCTCTTGTGCTCAGCTATAGCTATAGCTGCAATCATCAGTTGGATTATCCTCTCCGTGACCCTCTTCATTCCATTTCCTTATGATAAAACTATCATTTATCTGTTTTATCATTTATGCTTGGTTGTGAGTCAGGTGTGATAACGGTAGAGGAGGTTATTCTTTACATCACACCTCCTAAACAGACCCATGCCTCCTAATCTGACACCAGCAGGAGCAGATCTACCTCCACTCATCTCTTCACCCCACCCCATGAGGAGGATGGGGACACCCTTCAATCCTACAACTTCTAATGTAGCAACTCTACGCATACTCCTTTAAGGTACTTTCAAAAGATGCCACCTTAGCAGCAGCCTTGAGGAGGAGGTTGTGTGCTCAGTCCAAGCCCATCTTGCCCCCTGTCATATCTGTATGTTCCTTGTCCTCTTCCTGGTGGCCATGCAGTGGCTCATCCAGCTGAAAGCTAACCTGCCAGAGCTTGGTCCCACTTATACCAAGATGAAAGGGGTTGTGTCCACAAGGCTGGGACCTCAGGGGACTGCAAACATGACCCCTGAGCCCGTACAACATCCATTTCAGATGATGGGAGAGGAGCAACACCACCCTGGTGTGCCCCCCATCACTCTCCTTGTGCCACTATCAATCTCCTGAGGTACACCCAGCTCACACCAGCAGGAAGGGAAAGGAGTCCTGCAGGTGTAGCTTGTACCAGCTTGCCAGGCAGAAGATCAGTGGGAAAGAATGTACCTACAAGAACAACTTCATGCAGCTACCTTGGGGTCATTGCAGAACTATTGCCCCAGCTCACGCTCCTGCCAGATGTTGCCACACTGCAAAGATTTTGGATGAAGTCACCCTCAGGAAAGGAGAAGCCAAGAAGACTTCTGGTCTGGTCTGGTCTGGTCTGGCTGTGCATGGTTCACACAGCCCCAAGGAGGACAGCCCAGGCTCCCCAGCTGACCACCCTGGCAGAGAGCATCCCCCTACCCCCAGGGAATCCATTATCTTTTTGGGTTTTTTTCTGAAGAAACCTGCTGGAGGCCTTCTCCTGGTCCCATGGTTTTCCTGTGGGAGGCAAAGCTGTGGATCTGGCCAGACATAAGCAGGACATCCAGGAGCCTGGGGAAGGCAGTTCATGGAGAAGAAGTCAAAAATGGTGTCCTTCCAGCAGCAAGGCTGGCATAGACATGTGCAAGAAATGGACCCCTCAGTTCAGGAAGGAGATTGAGGTGCTGGAGCAGGTCCAGAGAAGAGCAAGGAGGCTGTGAAGGGATCCAGCACAAGTCCTGTGAGGAGAGGCTGAGGGAGCTGGGGGTGTTCAGCCTGGAGAAGAGGAGGCTCAGGGGAGACCTCATCACTCTCTACAACTCCCTGAAAGGAGGCTGGAGCCAGGGGGGGGTTGGGCTCTTCTCCCAGGCAGGTATCAGTAAGACAAGAGGGCATGGGCTTAAGCTCTGCCAGGGGAGGTTTAGGTTGGATATTAGGAAAAAATTCTTTACAGAGAGGGTGATCAGGCATTGGAAAGGGCTGCCCAGGGAGGTGGTGGATTCTCCATCTCTGGAGGTTTTTAAGAAGAGACTGAATGTGGCACTCAGTGCCATGGTCTCGGAACCACAGTGGCAGTGGATCAAGGGTTGGACTTGAATGATCTCTGAGGTCCTTTGCAACCCGGCTGATTCTGTGAGAGGGACAGTCACCCCTGGTGGTCCCAATCTCCTCTTGTGAGGCATCTAAGCACTGTTGGGGACGTGCCCATAGGAACCCAGTGTGCATCAGGACACGGCATGAGGGTGCTGGTCCTGATCCAGATCCTCAGTCAAGGGGCTGGGAGATGCAGGCCCAGGCTGGGCTGGGCCGCCCACTCTCCCAGCATCTCCTGGTACCCCACCACACGACATCTCCTCGCAGGGAGATCAAAAGGCATCCAACCCACTGATCGTGTCGAAAGGCTCCCTGATTACCTCACCATTAGCTGCACCCATGAAACGAAATCCTCAAGGTTTGAGATGAAGCTGAGGTTTCAGATGAGAGGGCGAAGGAATGACTCAGTGCCTTTTAAACGCCAAAGTCTTCTCCTCCATCCTGTTTGTACAGCACCAAGCACGAGGGGTCCAGGTGCACGCCTAGGGCTCTGAAACACCGCCACAATTAAATAATAAGTGTAATAGCAGCTGTACTCCCACCAGTAGGCCTTCGTTTATTATTTAAATATTCAGTTATGCCTGGTAGCACCTCTCGGAGGATGGAGTTCGTTTCTGTGAGGTGGAGAGTGACCCCCCCAGCAGCCACCATTGCAGCACGGACATGACCAAGGGGCCTTTCAACACCTGCTGGCACCCACAGGAGCAGCCCTGGTGCTGGTGAATACAAGGATAGTTCAGGGTGCAGCAGCCTCAGAGACCTGGGGTTCCCCCCAAGGGTTGGGGCAGGGTTGGGTAAGGGGGTTTCCAGCTGATTTGAGAAGCCTGTAGAGCCTATAAAGGTGTTGTGCCCCACCTTGGGACTTGTCCAGATGAGGTCCCTTGAATGCAGGCATATCTCCAACAGGGAGCATCTGGGGACAGTGGCCACAGGGGTGTCACCCAGAGCTGGGTACAGGCAAAGGGGAGCAGAGAGGGGTGAAGAAGCCATCTTCTCCTTTTCCACCTGAAGAATCATCAACAAACCTTGAATTTCAACCCCCCCCAAAAAATTAAAAAAAAAAAAAAAAGAAAAAGAAAAAAGAACTGATACAAAACAAGCAGCACCGTGGTTTGGCAGTGCTGCTTGAGGTTTGGGTTGGTGATCACTGACTCACTGTTGGGCTCTGAAGCCCATGGGAAGGAATTGACTCCCTGGAGCACAGGTCTCTGCAAGGAATTTGGAGACCCTTTGCCCAGCTCCCAGCATCAGCCCCTCCAGAGATCTCACCTCTGGCTCCCAGGACTGATGGGGTTCCTGGGAAGCACTTTGCCCTCAGCTTGGTCATTTTCCTGTCAGGTCCAGCTCCCGGTTCAGAGAGGTGCTGGGAACCACCTGCATTTATCGCAGAAGAAATAGTGCCATCTACTGACATCACAAACTGGATTCCTAGAAAGCGTGGGGAGGATGCTTATCTTCCTTATGCTGACGGGTGTTTGGGGTCATGCCAGCCTGAGAAACACCCACACCGGGCTAGGCTGGTGGGGTAGCCCCAGGAGTAGCCCAGGAACAGGGCTGGGGGATGCAGATAGCCTGAGATATCCATGGACATCCAGGGTGACCCCATGGTCGGGACAGCCTCGGTACCAGGGATGCAATCCCTGAGGAAGCCCAGGAGACGAGCTGAAGAAGAAGGTGCTGCTGGTTGCTGCCAGCCAAGGGGATTTAATTAATCTTTTGTCCCCTTCACTGTAATTGATGAACAAAGCTAAATGCTGCTGCTGGAAGAGTTACTGGAAAAAGTCCTTTGGCTGGTATGGTGGGTTTTGAGATGGGTTCTCATGGTCTTTCCCAGCCTCATGAAAGCCTCAGGTCCCACGCCAGCCCCTGGGAGGTAGCAGCATTCAGCGTAATGCTCTGTGCAGGGGTATAGATGTATATATTTAAGCTATATTGATTACACACGTGCTACAGGAAAATCCATCCCCATTTACATGGTTTGGCACTGAGGTAACCTTCCCATGCAGGCACCACAGCAGTTTCCACCAGTTTCCAGTGCTGGCAAGACAAAAGTCACAGGAGAAACTTCCTTGGGAGCATCCCTGGAGGCACCAGGACCCCCGTGGGAAGGACCCTGTGACAGGGACATGATTCCCACCCCACCACTTTGCCAGGGACATGAGAACTGCAGAAGCCCAGGTGGAAAAGAGACAGTGTGAGCTGTTGGTGAGTCGCCCAAGCCTGGTGGAGCTCAGCCTGGGAATGGCCTGTGGAAAACAAAGCTGCTGATTTTCTGATTTTCCGAGCTGACTTACCAAGAGCAAAGCCATCAAAGCAGGAGGAGCATTCCTGAGGGCTGACCCAGCGCGGGGAAGTCAAGGAAAGATTCCCACTGAACTCAACGGACACGGGACCACAGCCACAACACTGAGATGTAGCCAAGATTTATTTAGTATTTTTCCCCACGGTTTTATCCGAGATTTCATCCCGCCAGGGCTCTGCCTCATCCTGCAACGAGGAAGTAAAATTTATCCTTCAGAGTCATTTTAGCACAACAGATAGAGAAATATATATAGTTAGAAACATCACTGTGTGTGTATATATATAAAAAAAACATATATTTTATATACATGCAGATAGCTTCTTAAATGAGAAATGAAAAACAGAGCAAACACTGTAATAATTCTACTTATGCAACATATTCTGCCTAACATATTTATTTTTAATGGCAGTCATTTTAATAGCTCTAAGGCCCAGAATTAGTCCAATATGTTCTTAACTACGTTCACTTTAAATACAAATGTTAATGACTTTTCCAGCGGGTCCAGTGCCCTGGAAGAGCTTGCTGCACACCAGTATGTTCTCCTTAACATGTTTGCTTTTAATAACAGGTTTAATGATGCACTCGGGGCCTAATAACCCTGTTTAGTCACAAAGAGAAAAACCAGCTACAAAATACTTTCTCTAAAAACTAGGCTACAGGGGATTGCTGAACTGTTTTGAAGCCACACTGGCTATTTTTTGAATCACAGAATCATTAGGGTTGGAAGCAACCTCTAAAATCATTCAGTCCAAATGAGACCCTCTGTATTTCTGCATCCAGGCAGTGGACCCCAGCTGGATGAGAAGCCCAAATGGATTTTTGGAGGTGGTTTTGCAGTGACTCTGCTGAGCAGTAAAGCCATTTGGGGTGATGGATGGCTGCCCAACATGGCCTTGTCTCCTCCTGCCCCCTGCAATGCTCAGGGGCTGGATTTGGGGAGATGCATGGGGTAGGTTTCAGAGGAAACATCCTGCTGACGTCGCTGGCAGAGATGTGCCAAAGGGGAGCACGTTTGAAAATCACACCCACCATCCATTAAAAAAAAAAAAAATACCAACACCAAAAATCCCAGAAGAACAAAAAATCCCAGGAGCAAAGAAAGAAAGAAAGAAAGAAACCCCAAAACCAAAACAAACAAAAAAACCCAACCAACAAAAAACCCCCACAACAGCAAAGCCCCAAATGCTACTTGAAGCAGCTCACCAAGAGCTACAAATACACCCAAATGAAGAGGCAGGCAGCAGCTGCTTTCTGCTGTCATGCTCAGATTTTACTTATTTCAATTAAAAACCAAGTCCATTCCCATGACTGCAGCATAGCCCCTCTCCTGTCTCATCTCTCTTAGGTGAGGCTGGGGCAGGCAGGACTCCCTGTGTACATCCACCCCAGCAGAGAGGTACTTTCTGTTCCCCCCAAAAAAAGAGATTTCCCCAGCAGTGCAGCTGGCAGGGCTTCACTCTCTTTCCACTGCTGTGTCCAGGCCTGTCCAAGCCCAGACCTGTGTCCAGACTTGTGAAATCTCACGTGCTGGGGAGATGCTCAGAGCTGCCTCCATGACTTGTGGGCATAGGACCAGCCTCATCCACCCCTGGTTTGAAGGGCCACCCCATGGGTTATCACACATCTCCTGGGTGCACGGTGGGGCTGGAGCTCCCCTGGGGGTAATGTGCTTCTCCTTTGCACAGGAGCATCCCAGGGTGTGAATTTTCCACCAAAAAAACACAACCTTGCAGTTGGTCCTAAATATAACCATGGCAGATCTCACCAGGCTTCAGCTCTGGCTGCATGAAAAACACTTGCAAAGCTTGAACCAGCTCTAATTTGTATAGCTTCTGCCCCAGGGCCTGAGCGAAACAGGAGGGTGGAATCCAATAGCATGTTGTGCATAAAAAGATTATGCCAAAGATAACCTTATTGCTAATAATAACCCTGGAATCCTATCCTGTGAATAGGCCCTATTGAATGTTTGAGCACAGGCATTCCTCGGTTAGGTTTTTCTGCCTACAAATATTTCACCTGAGCCTTTAAATACTAATCACAGAATTCAGATGAAGGCTTTTTATCTTCAAAGTGCTGCAGGAAAAAAAAAAAAATTAATTCATTAATCAGAGATAATTAAAGGGCACAAAACATGCCTTTTTCAAGCACAGGGAGCCAACCAGCACAGCGTGAAGCCATGGTAGGGACTCAGAGCATCCCTCCCACCGTGAACGTGATTTTCCCGGAGCGGTGCCCAGGCTGTAGTTTTGCTTGTTCCCAGCAGTTCTGCTCAAGCTGTCTTCCTGACATGTGTTAGGCTGTATGTCTGCCACGCAGGAAATAGGGTTTGAAGCTCACAGCCAGGAGCAAAAACTGAGATTGAGGCTTTAATGAAGCTGGGATTGAGTGGCTAGGGTGGTTCAGTGAAGCAGTAAATGCAAACACATTATCACCTGAGAACTTGCTCCAATTTCACACCAATTAACTAGGAATGAGAGAGGAGGGCTGGGACTGGCTGCAGAGATGGCTGATAATCCCGTGAATGGGCAGAAATGGTTGGTAAGCAGAAGGGCTTGTGCCAAAACTGGTTTGTTAGATAACGCCAGTCCCGGCAATTTTGTCTTGGGGAGTGAGCATGTCATTACTGGAGCTGCTTTTATTAGGAAATATTAAAAACATTTGCAGAAATACAGATGCCCATGAGGGAAGTACGGGTGGAAAGTAATAAAGCAATAGCTGATGATTTTATTTTTCTGCCAATGTGTCATATCACAGGGAGAGGGGAAGGGGAAGGGGAGAAGAGGGCTGGGATGAGGACTGCTGGTGCAAAGCTGGCAGCTCCTGGAAGGGAATATCCCAGCCTTAAGGAGCCCCTGGGGATGCTCAGCTCTGGATTTGGGATGGCTTTGACATCCTAAGCCACTGCCTGCAAATGGAGGTGTGAGCTCCACAAACAGGGCAGAGCAGCTCCCAAAAACTCCTCTTGACATCAGTGATGGGACCCATCTCCTCTGCCTGCACCCAGGAGCCAGCTCACTTTTACCACTCTTTTCATGTTGGACCTGTTTCTTTTTTTTTCCTGCTGGAGTTATTTCCAGGTTAGGAGTTAAGAGTGAAAAGGGGGGAGCAATTTAGGGGAAGAACTACTGAATGGGTTTCTATGAATTAAATACTAAACCAAATCCCAGTGTGCTGGGCCCCACATTACCCCTCATTAACTGCTGGGTTTGATGTCTGTGAGTGATCAGCCTGCTTCTCTGAACCATCCCAGCCATGAGACATCCCATAATCAGCAGGGTGAGCCAGAGTTATTTCTTGTATTTAGATGAAATCTTGTCTTCATTTGAAAATGCATCAGTGATAGAGGCAGTGACCAATGCACAGGCGAGAACCCCTTGCTGAGTTTTCATGCTGACACAGCAGGCTGGAGAAGATCTCAAGAAAAACTGGAGCTTGGGGTCTTTTTCTCATTGGGGCAGGAAATATTTGAGAGCACAAGAGTTTGTCATCTCCTGCTGAGGAAGGGGCTGGGACAAAGTGGGGAGTGCTCCTCAGGTGCTTCAGTGCAGTCAGCCATCTGAGAGCCCCCAGGCTCAGCATCACACTCCACTATTGCTTCTCAGCTGCTGGGCTGCTGCCATCCATTGGAGGGATGGGAATGAGCAATTCATGAGCAGCAGCAACATCTCAAACCATGGCAAAGCCCATATAGCAAATCACATTGGTGCCCACAGGCTTGGGAGGCTGTACGGCTTCGCTTGGATGCTGTAATGTCACACACAAGATGTGCTTCCTTAGGGGACTGCAAGAGGCTGCAGAATTTTTAAAAGAGGGTCCTGGTGTGTGTGTGGTTAGCCCTGGGGAAGGTCTGTGCCCTCAGACAGGTCCTCAGCACTGCTTGGGCTCCTTTGGGACAAGCTAGGAGCTGGGAATCATGTTAGCCCTGAGTGCCAGCCTGTCCTGCTCCCCAGCAGGGAGCTCCAACAGGATAATTGCAAGGAAGGTGCAAACAGGGGAAAAGCAGTCACTGCACTCCTCTCACTCAATATTGAGGCTATGGGAGGGGCTGAGATTTCTCCCTTTAAAATCAGGAAAGTGTTTTCTCTGGTGATGGAAGATGGATAGCCAGTGAGAGACCAGGACAAACCACAGTATACTAAAAAGAACCAAGTATGGCCCAGCTGGCTAGCAGCCAAAGAGAGTGCCAGGGCTGGGTGAAGGTGACACCTCATCTTTGGGAAAAGAGAACCGTGGGTGCCCCCTGCCCTGCTGTAAGTCTGGTGTGTGCTCACTTCAGATGTATGTTCCCCTCTGAACAGATGTGGGGCGATGGAAAAAAGCCATGTGCTTAAATGACCAAGAGTCAGCACCTGGAAGGATGGAATGGGGTTCTGGGGGCCCTTGCTTTAGTTTTTCCATCCATGGGGAACAGGGACCTGTGGTCCTTCCTTCCCTCCAGCCTGCAAACCTCTCTCCCAAGCAGGCAAACACGGCTCAGCAGCAAAGCTCCCATGGTGTACCCAACGGTGCTCCCAAGCCCTGGTGTAAATCCACAGGGCTCTTCCTGTCCGCTCTCTCCAGCCTGTAATTATCTTAAAGGCAACAATTAAAACTATTGAAACTCATGTGATGGGTTTAGGGAGCATAGCTTGGCTAATCCCCACAAGCATCCCGAAGGAGCGGAAGCAAGGAACTCCCTGGGGCTGGATGCTGGTGCTTTGCTGGGCAGGTAGGGAATAAATGGGGCTGCAAAGGACCAGGCTTGGGGTGAGGTCCCAACCAGTGTGGGACCCCAGGGCTCACCCATGTGGCAGCAACAATGTGAGGGTCTCCCTTTGTTCTCAATCCATCTTCATACTCCCCAGGCTCTCACAGAAAGTCAACGATGGGAAAGACCCCATCCCCAAAAGCTACTTGTTTGCTTAAGCAAGCAAACTTCAACAGGAAAAATGTCATCTTCCTTTTTCCATGCTGGTCCAGGACCTAGCACAGCAGGTCTTGCTCCCTTCCATGTGTCAGATCCCCAAATAATGCTGTGTTGATGCACAGCCCCTCCTGCCTTCCCCATCCTTTGCTGCAGCATCCACTGCACGCTCACATGCAAGGGGTTGTGCCAGCACTCACCATGCTCTCTGCTCAAGGAGGCCCAAAACAGGAGCAAGGAGATGGATAGCAAAGAACTGCATGGAATATCAGTCTCCTCCTGTGCTCACCACTTCTTAATTTATTTTTTTTTCCCCAGGAATCATTATTTTTGCCATTTTTCTGAAAGCATCAGAGCCATGTAATAGGTGATTCTCTGCTGCTTTCTCTAACAAGTGTTTTCTAGCCTGCTCTAAAATCACTGCTCAGTTTTGGGAACCCCAAAAGGCAGGGAACTTGAGAGGGAAAAAAAAAGAAAAGAAAAAAAAAAGATAACATAAACCCTTTGTTTGCAGTATCTTGCGATCTTAAAGTGCTTGGGGTGATCTCAGGAGTGTCAGGGGAAGGAGAGGACCATGGAGGGCAGCTGCTGTTTCCTCTCTTCTTTAGCCCTCTTGCTCCAGGAAAGCATCACTTTTCCTACCCCCATATCACTTTTATTTTGAGAGAGTATCATAAAGATTTCAAAAATGTATAAATTTGCTTCCTTTCCCAAAACTTTAAACACAATTTTACCATTTGGACTAGAAATGAGTCCTTTTGGCTCATGTTTTTTAAGCTCAGAATAACTATTTTTGAAGTTTTTGCTTAACATCAGCTCTATTTTGGTGAAACAAAGCTTTTTCTTTTTTATTTACAATCCAAACAAATCCAAATTCCTCCTCAATTAAATATTTAAATTCTGAATGCAAGCTATCTTTTTTTTTTCTTTTTCTTTTTCCTTCTCATTTCTCCCTCTTCCTCATTTCTAAATTAAAAATTACTGAGGAAAATCCTCCTCTGAGCCATTTCTGCTGCTGCTAACACCAACAGCCCCAAGGATGCTCCCAGCCCTCTGCTCCCATCACCAGGGAAGGAACCTACAGAAGGGCCTGGATCCCCTCCCCTCACTCCCCATGGGCACCCATCAGGCTGCACCCAACCCACAGGACAGATCCCAGTCACGGGGACAGAAAAGCCCATGACCAATCCAACCTTGTTCTGCAATTACCCCAAAAGGGTCATGGCTGTTTTCTGGAATGGGTGGGGAACATCAAGACAGAGAAGCATCTGCCCCAAATCAAGGACCCCCTCACAATGTGGCTGTCGTGTATTCCCTGTGCATTTATTATGCACACTCTGTAGATCTCAGGTTATAAATGACAAAAATACATCTTTAAATGTTTTAATGAAAAAAAAAAAATGCTGCATTGAGGCTCTTCACTGTTGCCATCTGTCGAGGAGCAGGGCTGACATGCAGATTTGGGGTAACCAGACAAAGTGGGATCCATTCCCCCTCTTCTCCTCCCACACAATCCTCACAGTAGCTGCAGGAGAAACATCACAGCCCAGCACCAACCAGGGCATCCTCCAGACAAGATGCATTTTCCCCAAATTCTCTTATCAGTGATGAAGCCCATGGCCAATGTCACCTCATGTATTTATTGATTACCAGCACCAGCTGGGAGAAGTGAAGCCCATTCACCTCAGAGGGCAGGAATAACACTGGGTGTAGGTGCCATCCTGCACCACAAATGTATGGCAAATTTTATTTAGGGGTTGCCTTCTCTCATGTAAGCATCTGACTTTTTTTTATTAGCACTTGTAGAGGGCTTTAGTGCTGAATGTCTATTTGAAGCCCCAGAGGAGAAAAGGCAGCAGAAGGTGGGAGCTGAGGTTTCCCAGGAAGCCCACCTTTTGCTGGGAGATTAATAGTGGCCATGGGAGAAGCAGGGGGACAGGGATTTAGAGCAGTGCCTGGTTTGTCACAGCCTGGGTGAAAAAAAAAAACTAAACAAAACAAAAAACAAAACTTTGGAAACTAAGATGCAAGTGAGAAGGATGGATTCCTATCTTCAGACTAAGATGTTCAGAAGCCAACAAGTTGCTGGGCTCGATGAAAGCAGCAGTGATGTTCATGGAGATCAAACAAAGTGATCTCCTCTGCCTTTAAAATGTTTGAAGCTGCAAAATCCTAAGGGCATATAAACTTACTTTGATTGTGGGGCTGGGATCTTGGATGTCGTGTTCCTTTTAATTTCCTTGAGCTTTCTTTCCCCGTGAAGGACATGTACAGGGTGGTGAGTTTTCAATAGGAACTGGTTTTGCCTCATTTTCCACCTCTCTCCTGCTACAAGGAAAGAAGTGCAGAGCTCCCGAGGCCTGCCTGCCTCTTTCTATGCAGACAGAAAGGGCTGGGTGTCTGTGTTTAATTACAGCCTGAAAGAACTGCATTTAAAAGACAACAGCCAGCTATTTAATTAATACTTATCATTAGCACACATAGGAATGCCTAGCAGCAAATTGCAACAACAAAGCAACTCTTTTTTTTTTTTTTTCCTTTTTTTTCTTTCTTTTTTTTTTTCCTGCACTCGGGATAAATTAATTTTAAAAAAGAGTAAACAAGCCATTTGCACCAGATTTGAGGTGACTTTTTATGGAGTGGGAGTAGTGGGATAGTAGGCATTACCCT
This sequence comes from Phaethornis superciliosus, assembly GCA_023637945.1. Taxonomy (NCBI): domain Eukaryota; kingdom Metazoa; phylum Chordata; class Aves; order Apodiformes; family Trochilidae; genus Phaethornis; species Phaethornis superciliosus. The sequence continues at coordinate 4,598,666 of JAJQWJ010000011.1, forward strand.
AGGACAGCAGATATCTGTAAGAGCAGGCTTTTCAACCTTCAGCTCTCCTGGCCAGGAATCTTATCTTCATCTATCCATCTATCTATCCTTCTATCTCGGCATTTCCACTGGGCTCATCCCCATGTCTAAGTGCTTACTTGTCTTCATACCTGTCCATAAATTACATGGCACCCCCAGGGCATTATAAATAATAATTCAACTCTCAAACTTTCAGAGCAATGTTTTGAAGCATTGGTTTATAATTCAGCATGTTGCAAACTCCTTCTCCCAGTCCACAAAAGTAACTCTGGAACAGAAGGAGCACCATGGGCAGCAGAGGAAAATGCCTCAAAATCAGTTCCTCGGATGGGAGGCATGGGGTGGTTGGCCCAGAGCTGAAAGATGAAGATGGATGTAATAGCCAAGCAAAAGGGGAGGATGGACCACTCCACTCATGGGACTGCTCCACCCCTGGCATTCCAGTACCTGAAGAAAGTTAGGGAGGGACTTTTTACAAGGGTATGTAGTGAGAGGACAAGGGGTAATGGCTTTAAACTGGAAGAGGGAAATACTGAGGTTAGACATTAGGAAGAAATTCTTCACTGTGAGGGTGGTGAGACACTGGCACAGGTTACCCAGAGAAGCTGTGGCTGCTCCATCCCTGGCAGTGTCCAAGGCCAGGTTGGATGGGGCTTGGAGCAACCTGGTCTGGTGGGAAGTGTCCCTGCCCATGGCAGGGGATTGGAGTTAGATGATCTTGAGGGTCCCCCTCCAACACAACCCATTCTAGGGCACCTCCCACTGGACCAGGCTGCTCCAAGCCCCATCCAACCTGACCTTCAGCACAATCACAGGTCCCTCCTGTTCTGCAGGGATTTGGTGGGATGGAAGGAAGTGGCACAGGGCTGGCTGTGCTGGGGATGAGCTGAGGAAAAGTTTGCCCCACTCCCAGCAAGATGCTTGCAGCCCAGGGAAAGCTTCCTGCTCTTCCCACACAATCTGCAGCATCCCATGCTGATTCACTTCACAGAATTTACTTTTACCCCGCTAAACGCCACTAAACCTTCAAATTAATCCTCCCATTATGGGACTTCCTTTGATGTCAAAGAGGGAATTTTTTTTTTATGGCAAAGGGGGATTTTTCCTCCCCCCTGGTGTAATTATTCTTTTTTCCCTTTTTTAGACACAAGAGATTCCTGCCAGATTCATGGCTTGCGGAGGCAGCTCCCACATGAGGTATTTATATATTTATATGTAAATGATGGGAATGTGGTATTGAAAGACCTGAAGTTTCAGGCAGAAGATAAGGGGAATTTCCCATTTCCTATTTTTTTCAGTGGAAGTTGCCTGGGAAGAGCCTTCATCAGTACTAGGACCAAAAGCTGTGAGATATGGCACTAGAAAGCAGCTTAAAATAAAACTGTCCAAGGAAAACATCTGATATTTAACACTATCACTAAGCAAGTTTTGATGCCTGGGAATGATTATTGACACTGCTTGCATTAAATTAATTAAATTAAATTAAAATTAAATTAAATGCCCTGCATTCATTCTGCATAGAGCATCTCAGGTGTAACTGGGATAGCTGGGCTGAACATCCCAGCACAGGACTGGAATCCCTGGATAAACCTGGAAGCTAGTGCCTGCGGGTGCTGCTAAGACAGTTTTTTGTAATAAAAAAGGCTCCAGAAAGACCTTACAGAAGCCTTCCTGTACCTAAAGGGGCTACAAGAAAGCTGTGGAGGGACTTCTTACAAGGACAGGCAGTGATATGAAAAAAGGGTAATGGTTTTAAGCTGAAAGAAGGTAGATTTAGGTTAGACATGAGAAATAAACTTTTCACCATGAAGGTGGTGAGACACTGGCACAGGTTGCCCAGAGAAGCTGTGGCTGCCCCCTCCCTGGAAGTGTTCAAGGCCAGGTTGGATGGGGCTTGTAACAACCTGGTCTGGTGGGAGGTGTCCCTGTCCATGGCAGGGGGTTGGAATTGGATGATCTCAAAGGTCCCTTCCAACCAAAACCATTCCAGGATTCTATGGCAATAGCTGGTAATGATGGAACAGGCTGGTTTATTCCGAGTTTCAACCATTTTTTATTAATTACTAGGGAAAAGGGGGTAGAATTGCATAGCTCTTTACTGAAAATGTTTATGAAACAGTCTACATAAGTCAACAGCAAAGTGTGTTTTGGCAAATAATTCATCTCATGGAGAGCATCAGCTCTTCTCCCAGCAAAATCTGGGGCTCTTCTCTGCCTGGAACACAAGCCCTGGGAGGCAGCAGCCAGCCATGCCCTGGCAGCTCAGGTCTGGGTGACTCCCTGCCCTGACATCTCCCACTGCTGTGCCCTGGCTTTGATCCTCTCCCGGAGCACCTCTGCCCAGTCCTGTCCTCTCTCCAGTGGAGTGGACCTGGTCTCCATCACTGTTAAGGCAGAGATGTCAGGAGGGAGCTGGGGCTTCAGGCCAGCTCGGAGCAATGCATCCTGAAATTTGGCTGCAGAAGCTGGAGCTAAGCAACACCGGGGCGTGCTGGAAAGGAAAGCAAGGAAAACTTGGAATTGAAGCAAGACCCAGGCTGGAGATCCTGCAGGAGCAAAGGGAGAAGTGATGCTCTGCTCCCTAATGCTCCCAACCATGGCTGTCCTTACCCTTCTGGCTGTGAGTAGTGGTAGTGAGCAGCCACAGCAGAGTGAGGGCACAGCAGGTAGTGGTTTTCCTCCCAGCAGTGCTGCATGGCTCTCACGATGTCCTCATCAGAGGCTGAGCACGACTGTAGGGTCTGGGAGAGCTGCAGGGAGATATGGGGAGGTTTGCACAAGGGGTCACCACCACACACCAGCCCAGCCAGGCTTGGGCCATGGGCACTCAGCAAGAGAGTTCCACCCAGGGAGGCTGGAGGAGGAGGTTCTCCAGGGGTTAGAAGAAGAAGGGTTGCTGCTGCAGCTAAGGGAACTGATGGAAATGGACACAGGGTTGGGGTGCAAGTCAGGGATTTCCATCCCCAGGTGCTGGGAATGTGGGTGGAGAAGGAGCAGAGACTCACAGCTCAGCTCCTCAGCTCTGTGCTGCTCTTTGCACACTCCGTGGGAGTTCCTGTGGGCTTCTGAAACCCACCTCAGTGTAACAGGTCTTTATTCTTTTATAATGCAGTTTTTTTCAGTATTTATTTTACTGCTGTGCCAGCAGGAGTGAGTGCTGGGCAAAGGATGCTCTGTGGGGGCAGCACATGTTGGATGGGAAGAGGTGGGACATCTGGCCCAAAGATCCTCACAACACAACCATTTGGTTTGCTCTTGAATTTCTCTCTGCTTTGTGTTCATTTGCTGTAACACAGAGGATGAATCTCAGCACCAAACCCAGCAGTCCCACTCCCAAAGTCCACACTCAACCTGTGCCAGCACCTGCTGCATGACGTCCTGGGGTACATCCAGTGCTGGCACTGGAGCAGCCAAGGATGGTTTCATATCCTACTTAAATAATTGTAGGCATTTTTTAATTAGTTTTGCAAAGAAAAAAAGATGTTTCTTTCAAAAAAACATAATTTTAAAGGTTTTTTTTAACCTCCATGCACACACATTGATATAAAACTGGCCTCGTGCTTCAACTTTTGGTTGGAAACTCTCTGTGATTTTTTTTTTAACTGCAAAACGGATTTTTAAACCAACTGCTAGTGGTAAATCTCCTTGCACAGGCCCACACACGGTGCTGTGTGTGTGAGGAACTGACCTTTCTGTGCAAATCCTTTGGCAGCTTCAGGCTTTTCGATGCCCTGAATTGCTCCATCAGCGTTTTCATCAGGCAGCTGTCAGAGCCTGAGAGCAGCCAGAGGATCCTCTCCATGTTGTAAGGCTCCTGGGATAACAAGGACAATAGGTGAGCAGTGGAAATGGGAGCCTCTGGCTCAGGAGGAGAGCACCAGTGTGGATTCTCTGGTGTCTAATTAGGGTTGAGGTCCTCCTGCTGCATTTTCCTTGGTGGAAGCTGGGGGCTTGATGTCTTCAGGTTGGAAAAGCCCTTCAAGATCACGAAGTCCAACCTTGTCCTAACCCTATTACTCTGTTTCTGGTGACTCACCACTAAACCTTGCACCCAAGCACCACATCCAGGTGATTTTTAAACACATTCAGGGATGGAGACTCAACCTTCCTACACTTACATCCCAAGAACACGGTGTCTTTCAGACCTCTGAGCTATCGGAGCAGTCTGGCAGTGACCATCAGATTAGGAAAAAAAAAACCCAAAACACTAATGAAGGGACAACTGATGCATGAATGTTGTGACACCTGCACAACCACATTGAGGAACCCAGGCTATTAACACACCAGAACCAGAAACATCCAGCTGTTTACTGAGTGCTGCAGATGCTGCTCTGAGTCACCCATCTCCAGCCTGACTTCGTGAGACATCCCTGCAGGGCTGACCTTTATGAACATGCCAGGCACATCTTGAGCCTGGCTGGCTTCTAGGGCTGTGTGGCAATCAGTGTTGCAACACTGCAGCAAAATTTGGTGCAAGACCATCCAGGGGGGTCCCAAACCCATTTCACTGCTCACTGTCTCATTCCTGCATGCTCACAACATTCATCCAGGTGGTTTGGCCAAGATACCTTGTAGGAAGGGACAGGTCAAGGGACACCAACTAGAGAGTTCACTTTTCTTGGGTTCAAGGGATAAGTTTGGATGAGCTCTTTATACTTTGAAGAAGCTGATGGTGCCTGTGACCTTTTGTCTCACCATCCTGTCCTACCTTGGTGAGTCAGAAGAACTTACTCAGCCTTTCGTGTCCTTATCTGGTTGGCTTATAGCCCCAGTCCTGCTCTTCATCTTCCCACCATCATATCCCAAAGCCTCCAGCCTGTAATCTGCAGTCTGGCCTGGGTGTAGCCTGTCCTTTGCTTTAGGCTGTCCCCTGTTTCAGGCTGTCCACTGCTTCCCAACCTGGCTCTCCTGACAAACTCCATTCTGGCATGTCTGGATGTTGATGACTTGCTACTAGATGTGTCCCCAGCACCATCCACCTGACACCCTCTCTCCTGACCTTCCTCCATTGCTCCCATATCCAGACCTTCCCCTTCACCCTCCATTCACACAAGCCTTATAGCTGTGATTCTCTGGGGAATGCCCCATACAGGGCTCATCCACATGAGACTTTCTTCTTCACCTATCTCTTCAGTTAGTGCCTAACTGGAAAGGTTTTTCTGTTTAGCTCAGAAGAGGCAACCCAAAGAAGTTGTGTACTCTCCGACCTTGAAGTTTTCCAATTGGACAAAGCCTTGAGCAGCTTAGTCTGACCTCAGGGCTGACCCTGATTTGAGCAGGTCCCAACTACAGACCTCCTGAATTCCCCTCCAGCATGAATGATCTGAGAAATATTTGCATGGATCTTTCAGATGTGAGTTGAACGATGTCCCATGCAGCTATGGAGAGGGATGTGCAGAGGGACACACCAGTCCAGTTGGACATCACCTCACCTGGCTGCCCACCCTCATGATCCCAAAGTCTGGCACATGCTTAGATGCCTCAGCAAACCAGTGCTAGCAGAGGGACACAGCTCAAGAGAGAAGCCCAGCTACCATTTGAACTCTGAGGAGATTCCCAAATTCAAGACTTGGGAGCAAAGTCAAGCTGCAGAGAACAGTAGCCTGGTGACAGGGCATGGTGACTTCCTGACTGTAAACCATGGTAGCTCCTCCAAGGTCCTGGGTCCTCTCAATGTCTTTGGACAGCTTTTGGAACATCCAAGTAGCTTAAGGCCACTGTGATAAACCACCAGCTTTTTCACTGTTTGGTCACTTCCTTGGAAGCAGACTCAGTCCCTGTCGATCACAGGGTAGGTATGAAATGGGAGGTATTTGCTTTCAGGTGTTTCTGTACCTCCATGACTTTTCATTTCTGAGGCCTTTGCTTGCCTGCTAAGACTTGTTTTGCTCTAAGCAAGCTGCAGATGGCCACAGATGAGACATTTCTTCTGGGCCTCCCTACCTTCCTGGTCTTTTCTCTTGCTCTTGGTGAAGCCTTTCAGAAGAATCAACAGAGCCCTTGGGACATGATGGGATTTATCATTTTCTAAGTGTCACCTTTTGAGAACATGTCCCCCTCTTGCTAACCTTCCACACAACGAAGCCCCAGAAACCCAACATTCAATAATTAAGATTGCAAAGTCATGCCCTGAAAAGTGAGGCAGAAGGTGTTTGATCTATCTCAGCTCAGCAGTCTGCAGCAGAAATGCTGAATAAGAGTCACATCTCTGAATGTATCACTGAGAGGTATGGCCAGTGGCAGAATTCTGCTCCCATGAACTGGCTAGAACAGAGCACAAAGGAAAAAAAGTATTAAATAGATGTTATTTTGCATTTACCCATTTTGGCCAATTCATTACATACCTGAATATCCATGGCTGATGCTAATGTAGACTTCACACTCTCTGACACTGAGAAATCTCCATGCTGAACAGTCCTGTGAATGATGTCATTGCTGTTAACCACAGTAACAAGTTGAATTGGGAGACCCATTTTCTGGGCAATGCAGCCAGCTGGAGGAAAAAAAAACAACAAAAAACCCAAAAACAACACATCACATTTCATGGAGAAACATTGAAATTTGGCAGAGAAGTCATATTACAAACTTACTGACCATAGAGTTCAGAAGCAGACACAAATGACTCTCTGATAGGATGAGAGGGAATGGTTTTAAGCTGGAAGGGGAGATTTTGATCAGACCTTAGGAAGAAATTCTTCATTGTGAGGGTGGTGAGACATTGGCACAGGTTGCCCAGGGAACCTGTGGATGACCCATTCCTGGAAGTGTGTCAAGCCAGGCTGGAAGGGGCTTGGAGCAACCTGGTCTGGTGGGAGGTGTCCCTGCCCATGCAGAGGGGTTGGAACTGGATGAGCTTTAAGGTCCCTTCCAACCCAAACCATTCTATGATTCTACGATTGTAAAATCTAGAGATGCAATGCTCCATTTGCCATCAAACACTGACCTTTGAGCATCTCCACATTTGAAGGTGGATGGGCAAGGAACCGATAGGTCAGGCAGCTGCTGTTCAAACAAGAGAGAAGCTTTGGAGCCTCTGGAGCTTATAAATGCCCTCAGATGGGCAGCGTGGTACTGCAGTGAATGCAGCTGAGTGCATCAAATCCTTTACTGCTTTCATAAAACTATTTTGGGGTTGAGGCAATCAAGGACTGACATTTAGAAGCCTAGATTATACAATTAAGAGGGATTCTCTTCACTGTGCACTACTGTGCAAACCAGAGCAGGACCAGGCAGGACTCCACACCTCTGTTAATGTCTCACTTGGGAAATCAGAGCTACAGGATTTTCCCTCTTTTCTGCATCAAGTACATGCTGTCCTTCTAATGTGCCCATCCTCAAGATAGCTACAGTCAGCATCAAAGGGGTGGTTTTGTGGGGATTTTGTGCACCTTGCATATCACCAGTGACACCTGAATGAGTAATAACCATACATGAGTAATAGAATACAGCAGGTTCTGAAGAAATCCTACCAGAGAGTGGGTGTTTTAATAAATAGCAGTACCCAGTATCTGCAAAGCGCTTTTAGTCCATAGGTCACAGCATTCTGTATCTTTCCTTATCTAGCATATCTTTTTTCCCTTCACCTGTAATATTTCCTCCTCCTCCTGTTGGCACAACAATCTCCACCACTGGTAGTGGGTTGATATCCAGGGATGGGGCACACTGAAAGTAAGCATAGAAGTGGTGAGCAATCTGCACCATAATCCTCGACCAGTTGACTGAATTCAAGCTCATCAGATTGTATTTTTTGGCAAAATCAACATCAGCAAAGAGTTCCTTGATGGGCTCATCGATTTCATCGCTGTTCCCACGAGCTGTCAAAAAGAGAAAGGAAGGGTTAGATCTGCCAACATCAGCACACCAGGCACAGGGGATTTTTGATCATAATTAGGGTCAGTCTCAAGGCCTGGAGTTTGCTGTGGCCAAGGATATCCTGAGCTGCCCATCTGCCTCGGGGGCTGTACAAGCCCAGGGCTGAGGAGCACCATGTGGGTGCTGGGTGCTTTCTGCAGACATTGCACTCTGGAGCTTTGCTCATGCCAAGTATATATTTGCCAGGAAGGCAAACACCTGCAAACTCTGTGAGATGCCATGGTGAGACCTGGCTGCACAGAGGACCCCATGGGACAGCTGAAGCACCCAGTGGTGATTCCTAACCATGAGGACAACACAGCAGCAGAGGATGGACTACCCATGTGAGGGTAGGGAAAGGGTGACTCTTGATCCTGTTAGTGCCAAGAAGTGGTGTTGCATTCAGTGAAGCTCAACACCTGCATGGAGGCAGCTCTGATCTGAGGAATAAAGGAAGCCATGAGCCCCATGGTCAAAGAACTAGGGATGTCTGCTGTGGGCTCCTGCTAGCCAGATGTCTGGTGACCATGATGGCAATGACATGGCTGGCTTAAGCTGCTAAGGCATCCTGAGACTTTTATGGTCACAGTTTTGACACAGCAGGGCCATAAGTAGACAGTCCAACAGCAGTGCCAACCAGCAAAGACGTGTACGTTGTCTTCAATGACAGTGGTCATCTGAAGTTCCTGTATCTGGGTGCAGAACCCCTTGGGCAGCAGAACAAAGATGTCCATGTTCTTCTGCCCTCTCACACTCTCAATGGCTGAGCTCCCTGTGTCCCCTGAAGTCCCTGTTTCAAAGAGAGGGAAAACCAAGAAAAGCAAACAATTGTTGAATCAAACAAACCTGCACCACTGCACTTCAAGAGAAAGATGCAGAGATGCTCCATGAGGTGATTTTGGCTAGAACAGCCAGGAGATAAACCACCAACCACCCACAAAGCAATACCACCCCAAAGCATCTATGGGGACAGTCATGGGATGATGGCTTTCAATGTAAAGACCTGCCCAGAAATTCTCCATGCTCACACACAGACATACTCACCCACCAGAATCGTGACATGCTTCTGCTTTTTCTCCAAGAAATATTGTAAAAACTGCCCTGTGCAGGACAAGGATAGATCCTTAAATGCATAAGTAACCCCATGCCAGAGCTCCAAAACATTCAGCCCATCCTTCAGCCTGGACAGATGGACAACATCCTTGTGTCTGAACCTGCTGAAGGCTCTGTTGATCAGGTCTGGAGGAAAAATGGTGAAAAGGGCTGTTAGATTGGGGAGAAGAGTATTATTCTAACCTGCATTCTGACACTCATTCTGATTCCTGCATCTGTAATGCATCCTGCATCTGCATCCTGCAGAACCAAAGATGCTCTGCTGCTGGAGGAGTGACAGATACCCAGCAATTTATTCTTAGTTATTAGGAGTAAACCAGCCCAGCTTTATTGCCTTTGATAGCCCTATGGTAATTAACCCCAGGGGACATTCAACATAATCAGAGCAAACTGTGTTAAAATATAGAATAGAGGAAACTCGAATTTTACCACAAGGCGATGCTGAGACAGAGGTTACAGCTGCCCTCTGGTGGAAGTGATAGTTGCTGAATGTTAAAAACATTAAAAACCTCTCGGGGAGAACAGGGAGAAACAGAAAGCCCTGGTGGGAGTGCAGGTCTGGAGCCCAGCAGAGCAGGAGGTGCCCCAGCAGTGACAGCACCAGGGCAGCAGCCATCACTGTCACAGACACCAGAATCCCTGTCTGCACATCCTGGCACCTTCTCCAAAATGTAACAAGTCCCAGCAAGGTGACAGAGGTGAATTGGGCCGGGGAAGGTAAAGGCAATGGTGCTGCAGGCTCCATCCTCAGGAGGCTGTGAAAAGGAGGGGGTGAAGGGGGGGACATTAGGAAGTTCTTTACAGTGAGGGTGATGAAACACTGGCACAGGGAGGTGGTGGAGGCCCCATCCCTGAGGATATTCAAGGTCAGGTGGGGGAGCCCCTGGACCGGGGTCTGACAAAATGGGCTGCCCAGGGAAGTGGTGGATTCTCCGTCCCTGGAGATATTTAAAAAGAGCCTGGATGTGGCACTCAGTGCCATGGTCTAGCAACTGCAGCAGTGGGTCAAGGGTTGGACTTGATGATCTCTGAGGTCCCTTCCAACCCAGACAATTCTATGATTCTATGATTCTATGAAACCTGATTTAGCTAAAGGTGTCTCTGCTCCCTGCAGGGGGAGGATTGGACTAGAGGGACCTTTAAAGGTCCTTTCCAACCCCACGCGTTCTTATAGAAGGTGGGGCAGGTGCATCTGAACACCCCAAAATCCTTATCCCTAACCCTGCCAGCATCTCCCCCCGTGCTTCAAGCTCACCCTTGAGCGTGCTCCGTGGGACCAGCTCGGTTGGGATGAAGAGGGAGCACAGCTCCTTCACCAGCTCCTGGTAAGAGAGACTGCTCCATCTCTGCAAGGTGTCCCTGTCCAGCAAGGGGATGCTCCGGGGCATGAAGAGGCCCCCGTCGGGTGCATAGCCAGAGAAGAGGGCTCCTTCGAAGTCGACGGCCCCTGCACCCCCCCGGGTGCTGATGTACTCCATGGGTGCTGAGGAGGCACCACAGTCACTGCCCGCATCCCGGAGCATCCCTCCCTGCTGGGAGCAATCCCACAGCCCAACCTGACGCTCCCAGAAAGTTCCCGTGGGGATACACCGAGGCTTCTCAGGGAGGAAACCACTTCAGACCACCCTAACCCCCAGCTCCCCCAACCACCCCCAAAAAAAAAAGAAAAAAAGAAAAAAAAGAAAAAAAAAAAAGAAAAAAAAAAAGAAAAAAAGGAAAAAATAAAAAAGAAAAAAAAAGAAAAAAAGAAAAAAGAAGACAAAAAAGAAAAAAAGGAAAAAATAAAAAATAAAAAAAATAAAAGAAAAAAAAGAAAAAAGAAAAAAAGAAAAAAGAAGAAAAAAGAATAAAAGAAAAAAAAGAAAAGAAAAAAAAGAAGAAAAAAAGGGAAAAAAAGAAAAAAAATAAAAGAAAAACGGAAAAAAGAAAAAAGAAAAAAGAAAAAAAAGAAAAAAGAAAAAAGAAGAAGAAAAAAAAAGTAAAAAAAAGAAAAAAAAAGGAAAAAAAAAAAAATGAAAAAAAGAGAAGAAAAAAAAGGGGGGGGAACGGCAAAAAAATGGAAGAAAAAAAAAAAAAGGAAAAAAAAGCGGTGGGAGCTGGAGCAGCAGAGGGGAGGATGCAGAGTTCCAGCAGGGAGGGGAAATCCTGGAATCCTGGCCGGGCTTTGCCCCCAGTTCCCACTTTCCCTGCGCCCTTCCCACCCTGCCCCGGAGACACTTCCCGGGCTGAGCAAAATCCCTGCGGATGCAGCAGTCACAGCGGAACCCACGTCACGTCCCTTCCAGGCTCTGTGCAAAAGCTGGAGTTTTAGATTATATATATATATATAAAAAATTAATAATAGTAGCTATATATTTTTTTGTTTTCCAGCTGGTTGATTTTCTACGAAGAGGTTAAAGCACAGCCAGGGTTTAACTCGTTGCAGGAAGCACAGAGCTAAATCCGCCGGGTTTTTGCCAATCCCACCGAGCAGCCTGCCCGGAGAGGTCCCTTCTCACCCTCAGCCCCTCAAACCCCCCCGGTTGTCCCCACCTCGGACAAAGCTGCAGCCCCTGGGGTCTCCCGGAGCCCGGCAGAAAGCAGGGAAGTGACCGAGCTGATCCCAAAACTCTTCCAACCCTGGCACCCTTTGAACTTGGTGCTCTGGGAAAACTTCTCCCCTTTGCAAGCAGCCAATGTTCCGCCCCCAGCCAACCCCCCCCCCAGTGGGAATATGCGGGAAAGAGGGAGCTGAGATGCTCCCGAAGTCCCCAGGGATGGGCTGGAGCTGGGGAGAAAGGGAATTAAACATGGGGAGAAAGGTTTTAGGGTGAGGAGACACGGGGCATGTTGTTGTCGCCAGGAAAAAAAAAGCTTTCCTGTTTAGAGAGCCATTTTTTTAGTGTTAGCCCCACACACCAGCTTGAGCTGCCCACTGCAGCAACAGCCCAAGAGCTGGGAAATATAACAGCTTTTAATTAATCTGATTTTACCTGCTGCCTCCATATTCCTGCAGAAATTCAGAATTCCATTAGGGAAGGCGTTGAGCCGCCAGATGTAAGGTGAGGTTGGGGTTATATCTGAGATTTAAAGCAGGGTTTGGGTGAGAAATTTCCAGAGGTCCCTCTCAACCTCTTTGAGGAGAGGAGAAATCTTGTACATTTAAAAGAGACAGATTAAAATTTAGAACCTTATTGCTATAAAATAACCAACTGCTCTGTTCTAACTAATATGGCTGACCAGGCATATTTATGTTAGCTTTACTTAAGGCAATTATAAATACTACCTCAGCAATTTGGTAAATGTATTTGGTTGTAGCAAGGTCTTACAGAGTCATTGCAAAAGTGGATGACCAGGCTGCCAGGCTATAAATTGTCACTCATAGAATATTACATTATTACAAGTTACACGCTATTTTCTTCAACTAGAGGGGAAAGACAAGATAGATAATCTGGAAAAAAAACTTTTCTTATTTGCTTTTTCCACAGAAATAGCTCTGATTTTTGACAAAGCCACATTTTTAGTCTAGGACGTCAGAACAACCCTGTCCTACTGGTGGGGAAACTGAGGCACAGGAGGGAGTGGGAACATGCAGGGTGCTGTGCAGAAAACCCTCAGCTCTCCTTTGCAGGGGAGAGCCATGATCCCATTCCTTACTTTTTAATTTTTATTAAATAGTAAGTTTTTTGAAGGGCAAGCTCAGCAAAGGGCTGGTGGCTTCATGGACCTGGGGTGCAGTGCAGTAGGGGGGGGGGGGACTCCAGCCCAGGAAGGCAAGGTGCAGGGGTACAAAGGATGGATGATTACAGCCATCTCTGAGTCAGGAAGCTCAAATCTGCAGGAAGGGACAAGTCACCTGCCCAAGCATCATGTCTGACCCAGCATGGGTTGTCTCTAAGTCCATCAAGTAACTGGAGCCATGAGAAAAGTCACTGGTGGAGAGTGATCCAGTTCTTGCCCTGAGCAGCATCATGGAAAAGGGCTTTTCTGCACCCAGCATTCAAAAGGGATAGATCCTGCAAGGTCCTCAGTGGGGAGGGAGAAGTTAAATTTCAGGCTCTGGGCAGAGTTGCCCATGATGGTGTTGCAGAAGGTGGAAGGGGGCTGCTGTAGCAGAGCAGTAAACAAAGAGCAGCTTTTTAATCATATATCTTGGCTTTAAATGGCTTTAAACTGGAAGAGGGTAGATTTAAATCAGATCTCAGAAATTCTTTAGTGTGAAGGTGGTGAGACAGTGGCCCAGGTTGCCCAGGGAAGCTGTGGCTGCCCCATCCCTGGAAGTGTTCAAGGCCAGGCTGGATGGGGCTTCAGCATTAGGTCCCTCTAATGTGCATCCAGAAACCCTGGGGAAAAAAAAAAATAAATTAAAAAAAGCTTATACCAGAATACCTGTTGCTCTGGGCTCCCAGTCAGAAATAGCATCAAGGCTGTTACAGCAGCTTTATCTGTGCCTTGGGTCTGTCAGTGGTGATGGCCTCACTAATGAGATTTTTAGTTAATGCTGATGGTGGGGGCTGCTTCTGTGGCAGCCATGGGTGAGCACAGGGGAAGCACCTGGGACATGCACTGGGGTGACAGTGCCATTTATCGGGAGGGCTTTGCAGGCTCCATGCATTCCTATTTAGAGAACCATTTCTTTAGTGTTATCCCCACACACCAGCTTGAGTTGCCCACTGCAGCAACAGCCCAAGAGCTGGAAAATATAACAGCTTTTAATTAATCTGATTTTACCTGCTGCCTCCATATTCCTGCTGGGATTTGCACTTCAACTTTGGATGTTCCAAGCAGTTCCTGCTCTTTGGACCCAGCTGTCCTAAGTCAGCTGCATGTGCACACCCCAGCTCTGGCTGCTTTTGAGTTTTCATACTGCATCACTTTTCATCCCTCCAGAAAGAATTTTTTCAGCCTCTCCACCCACCAAAGCCCGGCGAGGAAGCAGAAGAGCCCCTACAGCAGTAAGAAGCCAATTTTACTTTTTTTTTCCCCCTCAAAACAAATTCCGGGTCTCTCTCCTCAGAGGGAGCACTTGAAGGAAAGCACAGCAGCACCTGGAGCATCCCCAGGCCCGGGAGCTCTGGGGACCACAGGCTGTGCCAAAGCCACCATGGGTCCCTGTGTCACTAGATGGCAGCAATGCCCTGCATCTGCCGAGGAGAGGAAACCGCCTCCCCCTTCACCTTTTAGGCCAGGGACCCTCAGCCATCCCACCCAGATTTCAAGTGACACCTTTCAAGAGGAAGCACCTCTCCAAAAATCCCCGTTTTGAAGAGGAGGCATGGAAAATGTCCTGCAGCAGGGTGCCAGGTGTTGAAGGTGGGTGGGCTGAGCCAACTCCAGGGTTCATGGACAGAGGAAAGAGGTTGTTCACCTTCACCCCATCTTCTGAGATCCATCCTGGGGTTTTATCACCCTCCTTCCATCCCTGTCCCACCTCTCCTGAAGGTCTGGGGAGCTTACACCCAGGGAGGGAGTTGGAATGGGGACACATGGAAAGACCCTAATTCACAACCAGGACCAGAATGTGTCAAATTTAATTTTAAAATATCACATAAGCCTGGAAAGCACAAAAAATCTCCCCTTTGTCCTCTCAGTCCTGTCCCTTCCCATGAGCTGGATGGTGCCTCCAAACCATACACAAACAAAAGCTGTCAGAGCTCTAAGTGACCCAAGCAATACCAGGCAGGGCCAGTAAGGGGATAATAAGGATTTCTGGGGTTTTGCAGTGCCACTTTTATGTATGTCATGTCATCTGACTAAAAATATATAAACTTGTTGCTGGGGGTGGATGAAGGAGTTAATGTGTCCCTCTCCACTCTGATGCACAGAAGCATCAACTTGCACAGAGAAACAGCAAAATCCAGGTAGAAACTTTACAGTCTTGGCCAGAAATAAAAACTATTTTGGTTCTCCCTTTCTCAGAGACAAACCCACGTATCAGTGAAGTTCAGGGGCCCACAGCAAGAAGGAGAGGGGGAGGAAGATTGCAGAGAGTGTCTGCAGCTGCACAAGCAAATGAACACTCAGGATAATTTGTTTGAGCCTTGTATCAAGGAGATACAAGGCAGAAACCTACAACTCTAAATTAATTTAAGTGCATGAAGCTGCCCGACTGTGACTGCAAACGTGGCTCTCTTTCTAAATCTGATAGAAAGCTCTGCTCCACAGGTATCACTGGTGAGCAAAGCTAAGGTAGCAATAGGTCTCATGCTATCAGGGAAATTGCTGTCTTGACCCTGGAGAAGCAATACTGAGCCTTTCCTCCCTTTGGGACCTTTGTAATAAGATGACAAGGGCCGAGGGCTGCCCTTTGATGAGTTTCAGCATGAAGTAGAAGCTTTATCAATGGCAGAGCTCAGTGTAAACTGCTGCTTTGGGCAGCCTTATCAAGAGTCTGATAGTGGCATATCTAATCTGAACCAATACGGACTGGTGCATTAATGTCTACAGCTTGGAAGTTGGCAGACAGCTTCCAGCAGACTGCCAGAGATGTTCTAAGAAAGAGAAAAATCTGGGACAGGTGCTGTGTTTCATCTCAGTGCTGTCTCAGTAATGCAACAAAATTAAAACCTGGTGGAAACCAAGAGGGACAGAGCATTCACAGTGGCATCAGCATCTTTTCTCATCCCATCCAACCTTTCAAAGCAATCCAGCCATGTGGCTTGGTACAGGAACCATTGTTACAGAGAGTCACAGAATCAGCCAGGTTGCAAAGGACCTCTGAGATCATCAAGTCCAACCCTTGACCACTACCACTGTGGTTCCCAGACCATGGCACTGAGTGCCACATTCAGTCTCTTCTTAAAAATCTCCAGGGATGGAGAATCCACCACCTCCCTGGGCAGCCCATTCCAATGTCTGATCACCCTCTCTGTAAAGAATTTTTTTCAATATGTAACCTAAACCTCCCCTGGCAGAGCTTAAGACCATGCCCTCTTGTCTTACTGGTAAATAATTGGGAGAAGAAACCTTGTTCCTCAAGCTTAAACATAATCAGACCAAAGATGTGAAAACTGGGCAGCAGACCAAGTTCCCAGGTACAAGCACAGCAGAAATAGGGATGACCCAAGCTAGAATATGGGACAGCTTGAGTCAGAGGGAAGCCCACGTGGATAATCTATGATTGGCAAACTTGTGACCAAGCTCTTAAAATAATGTTTTGGGGTTTCAGGGTGTCCAATTGTACCTGCATTGGAGATATCCATCTCTGAATCAGCAAAATCTCTGGCTTGTAGACTTTGCCATTAGGGCTGAGAAAATCCTAATGTAGAGCCCAGTTCCAGTTGGTCTAGGAGTTGTCCTGGCCTGTGCAAGGGGGTTGGAACTAGATGATCTTTAAGGTCCCTTCCAACCCAAACCACTCAATGATTTCCAAAGCACTGAGGTGAAAAACAAAGGCTTCACAAAGTTTGGGGAGTCACTGGTGGGATAGATAAGAAGAGCAAGGGAAGGGATGGAGGTGAAATGCATGAAGACATTTCCAGACCTTCACAAGGCTGCCAGGTACCCCATCCTAGCCCACAGCAAAGTCCTTTTCAGAGTTCAGAGCTTAAATCAAAATTTTAGTTCAGATTGGAGGGGACAGAGAAAGTTTTTTTGCTGCAGGAGCCCGAAGACTCCAAATCCTCTTTCCCACCATAAGGTCCAAATAAGCAGCGCACACAGGCAGGGGTTTGCCAGTGCCCTGGTAGACATGGAATGAAAGTTGGAGCTGGGATAGGGAATCCCAGAGAAGGGCTGAGAGAAAGTTGTAACAGTATTAAACTGCTCCAAGGGCAGATAGAAAGACAATGGGGCCAAACTCTTCCTGGTTATGGCAGATGTTATAGCATGAGGAACCCATCACAAATTGCATTTTGAGATGCTTGAGGTGAGCACCTCTACTTCAAGAGGTGGGTGGTGCAGACCTAGAACAGGTACCAAGAGGGGTAGAGGGGCTGATTATTGAGATTTGGCCAAAGCCATAGCTGAGCTGGTCTGGTGGTGTTGATGTTCTTGCTTTGGGCAGGAAGTTGAACCAAAAACCTTCAGAGGTCCCTCCCAACCACACTTTCTCCAATTCATCACATCAGGACACAAAGCATTCAGATACCTTCATGGCTAGGAGGAAGCTGAGACGTTTTGCATGTCCCAGTCTTTGAGTCAGGTGCAAAAGTCAGAAGTCAGACACTTGTGTCCTCTTTTCTGACAAGCTTCTGAGATGCTCTGTTTTCTCTTCAAAAGAATTTCAGCATGGATGCACCTGCTGGCTTCCCATGAGAAGCAGCCTCCTCTATAATTTCTGCAAATGATCCATGCCTTTTCTCTTTCTACAAACCAAGTCCAAGTTTTAGGGTATGGTATGCATTAATTTCAGTTCCAATGGTAAGCTGACTCTCCCTTGTGTTAATGCATATCAAGTGCATTTTCTTGGTCCTGGAAAGTGGTGTCATGTTTTAAAAGATCCTGTATTATGATGGGGAGATGTACAAGTGTTCTGAACTTTGCTATTGAGATTAAGTTTATCTCACCTGCTGTTTGCTCAGGAGGCCTGGCTGGATAATAATTACCCTGGCCAAATTTCATCCAGTAAGGGCTGCTTTATGTATATATATATCTATAGATATATAGATTTTTAAAAATATATAAATATATACAATATATCATATATGTGTATAATATATAATAAATATAAAAGTATAATATATAAATATAAAATATATATTATATATAATGTATAATTTATATATAATATATAGTAAAATATATATATATATAAGAACTTCTGCATTTCTTTACTATGGGAGATAAAAGAACACAAGTCTAGCAGAATAGCTGCAGATGAAACAAAGAGGTTTTATTTTTGATCACTGGACAAAAATCAGTTGTTCGCATTCCCAAACCTGCCTGCAGTGATCTGTCATTCCCATATAACCAGTGTATAGAAGCTGGGAGTAGGGGTGTATCTGTCCCCTGTAAGCAAGGAGAGGGGGAGATACTCACAGAAAATAACCTGGGTCCAAAGTAGGATCAATTCTCTCATGAACTGCCCATTTCTGCAAACTACCAAGGGAGTCCTGAACAATTATATTCTCCTTTTGGCATCAGGTGGGTGGCATCCAGACCTTAGGAGCCTGTCCAACCCAGAGAGAGTTCTCACCCCATTTCAGGTGGTTTTCCAAGTGGGTCAGCTGCCCAGACTAGGCATGATAACCATTTAAAATTTTCTGTGAGAAACCTGGTGAGCTTTTCCAAATGCTATCTTAGCCTCAGGTCTCTTTAGCTGGTGGGTTTGGCTCTTTTCAAACTCGTGTGGAGTTTGTGGTTCTGGGAAGTCTGGAGTGGCTGAGATGGGAGAGTCAGGGAAAACACCAGGTGCTCCTTCCAGCACTTCAGTTTGCATTCATCTTGGCTAAAAGGAAGAATTTACAAATACCTGAGTCAAGAAGGCTGCTTCTGGAGAAGCTGGAAGGGGACAGGCAGCTCTGGGACACTACTCATGAGGTGTTTCTCCTGTTTCTCTGCTTTGGTTCATCTAGACAGGAGCTCAGAGGCATTCAGTGTACTGCAGCTGCCTGAGGTCACCTGAGAAAGGTCTCTCCCTCCTCATTTAGCAGCCATCCCTTCTCCCTAGGCTGCACCTAAGAACTGGGCATCGTCCCAGCAATGGGATCTGGTCAGATGTGCTTGGTCCAGGAGTGCATTTCAATAGAAAATGAATGAAAACCACAACTCCAGGCTCCTCTGGTTGATGATAGCAGAGGAAAACTGAACCATGGAGAGCTGGGGCTTTCCCACAGCCATCAGTCCTTGGTGCATCAGGAGCACTGGGCTCCAAAATGAGTCACTGGTCCATCTACCCACACAAAAACCCTATCTGGAGGCAAAGCCACACTGATGGAGTCTGAATTAAACTGCAGTCTTCAGGATGGGCCAGTTTAATCTCAGGATTTTATTCTGAGTCATGTCTTTTCCTTAAGGGACAACGATGATTTAGTGACTACTGCTACATCTGGCTCACCCCAAAACCCATTACAGAGGACCACAGGGCATCTGAAGGAGGGAACAAGTCAGTCCCTGCCTGTGCTCAGCCCCCACTCTTCATGCCAGTGCTAAAGACCCAGTCTGGACACACTGGTGAGCAGAAACCCCACCAGTGTCATCTCCAAGGAACACCATCATCTTCCACCATCTTCTCCCCTTCCAGATGTGCACTTCCAGACTGCAAGCCAATGAGATAAACTGATTTGTTCATCTGATAACTAATATCTTTGCATAATTATATTTTTATCATTTGATTATGGATGCCACGTTGCTTCCTACATAAAATGGATTGATGGGATTTTTTCCCAGCCCCCACGTTGTAAACTGAGTTCTGTCAAATGGAGAGAAATTTATCACTGACCATTGCCCAGTTTTATGTTAATATTTCAACATGGCCATAAAAGAATTACAACATCTTACCTCTGACCAACTTCTAAGGAAAAACACCCCTTATAAAGCCAAGCTTCTCTTACCAGCAAGGCACCTTCTCTTGTGCTGGAAGCACGGAGATTTTTTCCATCATGAGCTTCACTGGAAAGTATGAGCTCCAGTCCCAGGAAAATTTTGAGTCTTTTATGAAAGCCATTGGTAAGTGCCTCCATGTGCTGTGTGCTGCTTTACCTGCTGAGATCCCACTGATATTTGGGAGTCCATCTGTGCAGACGATGTTGATTGAAAACATCTCTCAGCTTCCTTACTTCTGTCACCTTGCAGTTGTTTGTGTGTTACAAATGCAGGTGCTTGGAGCTGTGGTCTCAAAGTGGAAGGGGAAGCAGCTCTCTGGCTGGTGGTTGGAGGTCAAGAAATGGTGGGGGAAACTTTGTGGTTTGCAGGAGCACAATCCCAGCAGGTCCTGCAGCCATGGGCCAGAGCACAGACGTGATGAGCCTGTGGGACCTTGATCTGCTCCATCAGGCTGTGAGATCTGAGGGCAAGCAGGACATGGCTCAGCCCCCTGTGCTGCTGCTCAGCACTGCTGCAAAGCCCCCAACTCCACCATTTATCAGAAAAATAGTCGAGTTGTTTATGTGCTTAATGATGAATGTGTCTAGCCAGGTTTCCACCAGCATCTGGGATGATGGTCCTGCAGGGATTCAGGAGGCTTTGCACTACTTCTGCAGAGTCATGTGCTGTGGGGGCTTTACCTGTCAGACAAGCTTCAGGCTTTAGGAGAAGACTTTAGTGAACTGGGTCTGAGGGACTCTAAATCTCATCAAAACCCCACTTGATTCCTTTCTCCTACCTTGATTTATTCTATTTTCTCTGCTTGTCTCTCAATGAAGGAAGAAAAAGAAGGTTTCTTCTTTCCCTCTGATGCTTGTTCTCCTCCTAGCCAGACCAGTGGGACAAAAAAGAATTCTAGTTCCTACACAGATCCCAGGATGAAGTATTTGTTATTCTTTCTCCCCAGCAGACTCTGGGCCATGTGGTCCTCAAGGGACCATAATCCTTGTGAGGATCCTAAGCTGTGGGTGCTCAAACCCCACCACATCCATTTGGCAGCAGCAATCTGCCTACCCATGGCTTCAAGGTCCACCTAATGTCTCTTTTTCCTGAGCAGGGCTTCCTGATGACCAGATCCAGAAGGGCAAGGATATCAAGAGCATCTCAGAAATTGTACAGGATGGGAAAAAGTTCAAAGTCACCGTGACAACTGGCACCAAAGTGCTGCACAACGAGTTCACCATTGGGGAGGAGTGTGACATAGAGATGCTGACAGGGGAGAAAGTCAAGGTGAGGGATCAACTCCTTCTCTGCCAGGGCTTCAGGGTCCAGGGACTTTAAATTTCCTTTCCAACCATTCCTTCTGCACTTGATTCAAAGGGAATGGTCAGATCATGGGTGTTGCAGCTGACACAGGGCAAAGACCTGAGTGATTCCTCATTCTCTCTGTTTGCATGCATGGTTTCATTTATTGGGAAGGGGCTAATTGCTGGCACCAAGTCTGCAGATGTGAGACTTGCTGCCTTGCTCCCTGCAGGTCCCCAGCAAGGCTGCTAGGGACATGTTTCTGGAAATGACACTCCATTTCTGAGCCACCTTCCTGAGAAACTCAGAGCCTGAGACTCTGAAGTTCCCACCTTCCCCTCTTCATCGTTACAGAACACCACACAAGCTCCCCAGCCAGCAGATGAAGCTTTGCATTTTAAAAACTATTTTAATAGCCAGTTGGGAAAACACTGGAGGCCAGCATTTTAATAGCCTCTTTGGAGAAAGGAGTAGTGATGCTTTGATAAATCCTTCTGATAGCAAAAGGTCTGAAAGATTTGAGGTGGTAAAGGGCTGAGTTTCTGTCATGTTGCAACACAAAATATGCCCCATCTTCATTTTGTTGATTTGAAGGTAGTACAGGGAAGTGAGCCAATGAATTCTACACCAATAAATCTCTCCTTTTAAGTCCCAGAGGCTGTTAACATCCCTTCTCAAGGGAAGTTAACTGCTCAAACTTTCAAGCCTCATCCACTGCTTCTGTTTACATTGGGTGAGATAATTTGGCAAAGTGAGGATTTATCACCCTTGAAATTGGGTGAGCTGAGCTCCTGTTCCTGGACATTAGTTTCTAATGGCTCATAAAACATCAAGACAGCACCACTGGCAAATACCTTGTCTCTCCTCTGCCTCTGGAGAAGATGGTATTGCAGGGGTTTTTGAAAGCAGGAGGACTGATCACTTCAAAGAATGTCCCTGATTTGGGGCTCTGGTAGCCATGCTGCCTGCATCATAGTTTCCAGCATCACTCAAATCCCTTCTGAATAAACTATGGGGGGAAATGGCTATTCGAAGAGCTTCACCCTCCATAAATCATCAGCTCAAGGGCAGATGAACATGTCTAATTGCTGGGCAACAGATGAACAGAAATGGGTTTTGCTGGGTTATTTATCTGAGTAATTTCAGTGATCAGTGACAGCTGCCCTGGGGGTGTTGATTTTGCCTGTAGCTTTTTTAGATGTGGAGCTCCTTGGAGAGTCAGAGACACACCAGATGTGCCCATCCCCCTGAGAGCTTTCCAACCATGACTGTGTTTCTGAAAACTCCTTTAAACTGTTTCCCACCTTGACTGAAACTCCCCCCAGGCCCACATCATTGTTTCCCAGCTCCTATCACCCCAACCTGAAGGAGGATGCAATGGTGGATGGTTGGAGAGGAGACAAGATGTCCAGCTCAGGTGACTCTGCAGTCCTCTCCTTGGAGGCATGCAGATCCTCTTGGTCCTTGGAGCTGCACCCAGGATTATCAAAGCTGCAGGGAGGCATCAACATAGGCAGGGTGAAAAGCCTTCTTCTCCCCAAGTTCATGTGGGTGTGATGCCAAGGATCCCTGCTCCGGCATCTAACAGTGCAGGAGCCATGAGTGACTCTCTGGGGGGGAAAGATATAGGTATGGCAGCAAAATTTTACCCCCACAGAGCCCAAAGTAAGCATCCATTCCCTTCCCTTGTGGTAGTCACCACCAGCACAACTCTCCTCCTCTCAGGAAAGCTCCAAGGGGAGCAGCTTGCTCCAAACAGCTTGCAAAGGGGACAGTAACTCAGTTGTCAGGGTTGATCTGGTTTAACATGAATCTCTCTGCCTCCTCCCCTCTCTCCAGGCTGTTGTTCAGATGGAGGGTAACAACAAGCTGGTGGCAAACCTGAAAGGGCTGAAATCCGTCACCGAACTCAATGGAGACATCATCACCAATGTAAGTGTAGAAGAGAGGAGTAATGGTTGAAGAAACAGTGCCTACAGATGCCTTCAGGGGCCCTACAAATCCTACAGAGATGCTGGGGGACCTTAGAGGGGTGCTGGAGGCAAGCACATGAGCACACTCTGGCTTTGAAGCCAAAGATGGTCAGATGGCCAGGCACTGAAGGCAGGTTTTTAGTATAGTCTGATGCAAAAAGTATTGTCTGAAGACTCAGGAGGCATTTCTGATCAAAACTTCATGCAACGAGGGTGTGTTCTCACCCTCTCATATGTGTAAGTTTGTAGATGGGCCTGGCACTTTTAAAGAAGAGAGATACAGCAGTGTGATCCCAGCTGAGTGCTGTCAGATCATCTCTATGTGTTTTGGGCTATTCATGAAGAAATCCGAAGCTTTAATTATCCAGTTTATATGACACAGACTGGAGACCAGTCTTCTTTTCATTTGCAAAACCAGATCCTTTCCAAGTAGGGCTGGGAGGCATGCACCATGAAGAGCTAATGCTTTCCATTTATTTTTCAGACAGTGACCATGGGAGACCTCTCCTACAAAAGAATCAGCAAGAGAATCTAGAGACCCTGCACACACCAACCATTTTACTGTGTAAAATGTAGCCATTAAAGTAAAATTTGTATTAAATCCCTCCTCATTGTTATCATCAACCTCTACTCTGTTGCTGTAAAGAGGTGCAAGCCTCCAAAACTCAGCCAAGCCTCCAAAAACTCATGGCAAGCCAAGCAGAAACTGTGCAGCAGGCTGAGCCAAGGCTATGCTGAGGTCAATGAACAGAACTGGGACTGGGAGGAGGTTCAGAGCCACCAGTGACCTCTCAGATGTGCTCCATGCTGATGAGCACTCTTCCAGCCTCTCCCTGGGGATGGGTGTCAGCATCCTCCTGGGGATGTCCTGGTGGGTTGTGCACCCACAGCTGCCCTGGATGGATGGAAAGAGGAGAACTGGGCAGGGAAAGGTCTCTGTTCCCTCTCCTTACAAACATGGCCACAGTGCCCACAAGGTGACTGGCAAGGCCAAAGGATGGGAGGTTTAGGTGGGCTCAGTGAAATGTCAGTGATGCCAGGGACTCCTTTCTTATCCATCTGCTGCCATTGCTGCAGACATTTCCTGATTTTTAACTAAGGAGACTAATTTACCCTAATTAATTTATCCTAGTGTAGGAACACTGTTTAGTCATGCTTCCAAAGCTCCCACAATTTGATGCTGCACCCGTGTCAGCTGCAGAATAATTTTTCAGTTGTTATTCATCAGCAAAACATCACTTCACACAAAATACCCTCTGTGGGTCTTATCCAGTTTGCACTCAGTGCCCACAGGTGTACATGACACTTTGTGGAACCAGCTTCCCACTTCCACAGCCCCTTGGTCCACCATCCATGGACATCACCAGAAAGAGAAATCATCCCAAGGAAGTGATGGGGAAAAAAACACTTAGGGAAGAATCAATTAAATTTTAACCACAGACTTCAGGATCAGGACTTCTGTAGAGAGAAACAGGCTTCCAGAAAGAATGTAAATTATATTATAACATGGTTTTTTGCTTCAATTTTTAATGTTAGTGGTAGAAAAAGGATCTTGTTTGCTCCAAGATCTCTTCTGATTTGAGCCCTCAGAAGATTTTTCAGGACTCTGCCCCAGCAGGTCCATGCTTCCAGACTGCTGCTACTGGGAAAAATCCTTATGGATATATGACATTCCTACATCACATTCCCCACATCTGGAGGTGCCACAGGTGCTATTATCCCACAGGCATGAATTTGTGTCAGGCTCAAGGTTTATTCCTTCTTGTGGAAGAGGCTTGGTGAGGTCTCATTGCTGGGTTCAGGCATGACTTGAATCTTTTGGTTTTTGAGGGCAGCTTCCCTCATCTTGTAATACATGAACTCATTCTGCTTGAACATGCGCAGCTCCATCTCCGTCTGGACACGCATGACCTGAGGGACACATCAGGTTACAAAACCTGTGACACAAGGGATTCTCAAAGCAAGTGAAAAACGACTGCCTAAAAATGGAGACTACCCTTCAGGGATCTTCTAGGCCATCCATGACTTAACCTAGGTGTCCCCCCAGCAGGAAGAAAGCTGACTGGACACAGATATCCAGTGGCTTTCTCAAACCTGGTTGTCTGTCTCTGTAAAGAAAGCATCTCCTGCATCTCAGCTGTTCCACAGGCTGCTGAGATGCCTCATGCTCCCCAACCTGATGCAGGGCCCAGAGGTGATGCTGTGCAGAGCCAGGGAGAGAGGGAGCTTCCCATTCACATCCTGGGCCTGTCCCCTGGTGTGACCTGTCACCAGGGTGGGGGTCACCTCACCTAGGAGAAGGCAGGAGAAGGGGAGAGGGATTCTCAGCTCCTCTTCAACCATGTCATAGTTGCAACCCAGGATTCATGGTGAGAAGAGTCATCCCTAGTGCTGCAGGGGCTCAGAAGGGATTCTAGGAAACCTTTTTATACCTGCCTGTGAGTTTGTTCCACCCTTGGATTAGGAGCACAGAGATAAGCATATGCCATATATCCCCTATATTCCTCTTAATCTTAAGTGGGAAGGGAAACCCAGGAGCAGAGGTGCTGGAGTCTCACCCTCTGCTATATATAGGGGAACAGTCAGTAGACAGGTTGGCTCGAAGTACTAGATGACAATTTTTCTGATCATACAAAATTAAAAAGTTACAGTTCTGTTATAATGGGCACTAAGGCATCAATAAAGGATTTTATTTGGTATTGTGTAATTTTTTTTAGCTAATAAAGGAGAATGCTGCAAAGCCAACAGGTCATAATAGGTGAATTAAAAGCTAAAGAAATTCTAGATCCCCAGATGGAACTGTAGATAGTTCAACACAGCTGAGCAGCTGTAATTCCCTGGGATCTGCAGATCTGGACCCTAAGCTAGGTAATACACGCAGCAGTCTTTTCAGGGGGCATTGAAGCTTAGAAGGTCTGGGGGGTGGTAAATAAAGAGGAATGGACACTGATAAAGAAATTAGCTGGTAACCAGGAAACATCCAGAGCAGAGCAGCCAGGTTGCTGGAAGACTGGGAGTCTTTGTTCTGGAGAACAGTATTTTTAAAGAAGATTCAGGGGCTCAGTGGCCATTTCTAATGTATTCCCTGACACAGGATAAAGCTTTTTTTCAGGGATAAAAATTTCCCATAGGAAAAGATATGCATTTCCCAGCAGACTGTGCCAATCTAGAGAAAATCACCATGCTTGTGAGAAGCAGTCAGTACTTGATGCTTCTCTTAGCTCTTATGGGTGGCTTGTTTCTACAGCTTGAATGGAATTTTGCCCCGACAGAGAGTAGAGATGACACAGGAGTTGACACCTACCTCCAGGTCTTTGGTAATTGGGTGGGAAGGTCCATGGGTTATCAGGAGAATGGCATAGGCTTTACAGATCAAGCCATGCCCAAGTTCAATGAGCCCAGCATGCCAGTGAGTTACTCCTGCCCGCATCATGGCCATCCCCAGCTGAGCGTTGTTGGGGTGGTATATTTTCCTGGGGAAAAAAAAGCACTGAGTAGTTATAGTTAAGGAAAGATCTGAGTTCCCAAGTGTTTTTCAGGGATTATGTTTTCTAAAGAGCAGGTTGTTGACTAAAGTGAAGAGCCTATTGCATTCAGTGCCACTGAAATGGGCAGCCCTGCTTAGAAAGAGGCAGGCAGGAGTTGGACAAGGACATGAGTTATACAGGGACATGAGTTGCTGTGAAAAAGGATGAAACACCTGCAGATAGGGAAAGCTGGACACCTGGGCTGGACAATGTCATTATTTTGGCACCAAAAAAGAAACTAAAACAAACAGATCTGACCCTGAAGTGCAGACAGCATCAACTTAACTTGAGGTGCTTATTGAAGTGCCTAAATCAAGAATGTAAAAACCACCAGCTTCTCATTCAAAGTGGGGACAGAAACAGGTGGTTCCAGAAACTCCAAAAATGTTCATTGCAATCCCTGGAGATGCATTCTCTTCTTCAAAAACAGTAAGATCACACCCTTATGGCCAGTACCCAAGGTGAGCAAGATGAATCCTCTACATCCAACTTCAGAAGCTCAGGCAGAGTTAGAAGCTGATTGGATCTACCTGAAAACCTGCCTTTAAAGGCTTTGTTGGCATTTTGAATTGGCAGGTTTCAAAGCAAGGAAGAAAAATACTGCAGTAATTTTGATACTCATCAGTCCTGTAACCTCAACAATAATAAAGTACATCACTTTTACTGTGAGGTTTGTCCTGGATCAATGTGAACTAACCCTACACAAATTTATTCTCACTGAGCTTTTACTACCTTTGCATAGTAACTAGCTAGGACAAAAATCCATGTCTTATTCCTGAGGGAAGGGATTTCTTGAGTGACAACCATTTGACACTGTTTTCCATTTTCTCTGTATCTTCTCCTTCCTGCAGGGTGCAGAGGAACAGACCATCTCCTGCAGTGACAGCTTCTCTGCCCTACACCCAGGTTCTGTGTCTCGCTACCAGGACAGCTCTGAGATGCTTCTGAGACAAAATGAAGAGGCTAATGAAAGTTGTACCCAAACTATTTGCCTGTTACAGTTTAGTAAATCAAAGTGTTTGGAACCTCTTATGCATTTAGTAAGAGATCTCACTCTGCCTGGTGATATAACTTGGTCCCAATTTGCCAGCATCACTGCCCTGATGGGAGCAGACTAAGAAAGTTCTTCCCATAACACACTGCCTAACCACAGAGAGCTGCCAAAAAGAGGGCACAGACATACATGTAGCCATCCACCATCCTCTTGGCATAGTCAGCTGCTTCCTCAAACATCTGGAGGTAGGAGAGCACCTCAGAGGCAATGCTGAGGATCCTCAGGAGGTAGATGTTGGTGTCCCCCAGCACTGGCTCCTGTTTCTTCAGGCACTCACGGCACATCTTCACAACCTATACCCAGGGGAGGCAGGGGGAAGAAGGGAAAGTCAGAGCACATTTAGCCCCAAACCTGCCACACCAAAGCCCTGTGGGTCACAGGGTCCATACCAGTCCTGGAAACAAGTCACCTGGAGTCACCCAGTGCTGTTCCGTGCCTGCCTGCTTGGCTGTCTCATGGCTGCACCAAGATCTCTGCTCTGGGGGGCTTCAGCCTTTTCCCAAAGCAAGTTCAAGCCCAGAGGCAAACAGCCCACAGCTCAATGCATGGGGCAAGTGTCCTGAACGTTGTTTCTCCCTCCCAGACTCACTGTGCTCCTTATAATGGGGCTGGCTGGCAGGGTCAACTGATTGCATTTGCCCTGTAACTCATGTGTTGTGCCCAGGAGGCCTTTGGTCCAACACTTGTGTCAATCAGATGTGTTGGAAGTCCCTTGAATCTCTTTATATTGTCACTAAGAAAGAAACCAAGCTGGGATGTTGTCTCAGACACCATTATGCTTTACAGGGGTCAGAAACCTCTATCAGCTTTTGCAATTTGAGCTGCCAAGAGAACAGGAGGCAGGTGAAGATATTCAGATTACAGTGACAGGGGTTTGTTTCATCCTTAAATCATTGAAATAAGGAGGGACAAGTCCTGCTTTCCCTGGCAGTGCATCTACAGCAAGAGAGAAATGGTACCAGGACTCACTTCATGGTAAAGTCCCTCCATGCGGGCCTTGGTGATCTTCTCCAGAGTGTCCTTGGAGAACTGGATGACCTCCTTTACTGTCTCTGCAGAGGGCTGGGGACAATGTTAAGAAAAACAGTGAGGAGAACACATTTTCTGATGCATACATGTATTTGAGGGCAGGAGGCTCCTTTAGGCATGCCTGGCAAAACACTAGCCAGCTTCTAATTAGAAGCCTCCTCCATTTAATGCTGAAATATAACTTTGTTATATCCAACCCCTATATCATTCATCTTCCACTTTCCTGAGCCTTCCAAATTCACATTTGCAAACTATTTTAGCCCAGGTATCCATCACCTTCCTTGTCATTAATGGGAAATCTGAAATCAGCCTACAAGTGCATGATTCCAGGAGCCTGCAGAGAGAGCCTGGTCTGAAGATGCACAACAGAACCAGGGCACTGGCATGTGTCCAGCAGCCAGGCAGGACCTCTGGGTGCAGATCAGAAGGAGAGACCCAGCATTGCAGCAAAGGTCCTAAAGATTTGTAGTCAGGACCATGGGACTGTCTTGTTGCCTTTTTTCCCACACCTGGATGAGCAGATTTTTGAGGAATTTGTGAAAGAAGCTTTTGAAAGCATAGTATGGAAGGATAACCAGTAGCTTTCCAGAGCCACATACCCCCCATGGGCCCTATAAATGTGTCATGATTTATTGTTCTGTATTATTAGACAGAAATCATCACAGCTAATCAGATTCTGGCAGCTGTTTGAGCAGCACACAGGGTGTCCTAGTGCACAGAGCTCATCCAAAGCCAAGTTACCATCAGGGTAAATCACATCACTCTGAGTAAAGACTCCCAGAATAGATACATTAACCAGCACTTCCACGGCAGATTTGTCTAATAAAAATCCTCTCTTGCATTTATCAGTCCCCTCAGCCTGTTGCCAGTATCAACACTGGGAACTTTGCTACTCTTTGGAAGGGTTGAAGAACTGAAGGTTGGAGCAGCTGTTGAGGATGTAAGCTGTCAATCTGGCATGTATTCATAGCACTTTTTCCAGGCAGCTGTGAGCATTGCTGCTCTCAGGCAAGAGAACCTGAATTCAGAGAATGTGATAGAGGCAGTGGCCAGCACAGCAGACATGGTCTGTGGGTGAGGTCAGGCTGAACACTTATTGTCTGTGGTTGGAATGTATTTTTGATAGCTGAGATCATGCACCTTGCATGGTTACAGGCTTTTTCTACATAGGCACTTCAGATTGTGGAGGATATTTATCTGAAAGTGAACATCTTCCCACTGGGTGCTGCTGAGCACCTCATGAATCACAGAATCACACAATTGTAGAATGGAAGAGGCTGGAAGAAATTTCTGGAGATCATCTAAACCAACCCCCCTACCTGGCCAGGTTCACCTAGAGCAGGTTGAGCAGGATGGCATCCAGGTGGGTTTTGAATGTCTCCAGAGATGGAGATTCCACCACCTCTCTGGGCAGCCTCTTCCAGTGCTCTGCCAGCATCCAACTTATGAAGTTTTTCCTCATGTTTAGATCAAACTTCCTAAGGTTCCTAGGTTCAAGTTTGTGCCCATTACCTCTTCTCTGTCACTGGACACAACTGAAGAAAGACTGGCCCCATTCCTCATCCCCCATGAAAAGGGGATGGTGCATCTGTCACAGATCAATGGCAGGTGTTGAATGAGGCTGAGATTTTTTTAATGCCATCCACTGGAGGAGGGGTTGAAAAATACTTCTACAGAAAGTCTGTATCACTGAATCACCTGCAGTGAATTTTCATTTCTTCTTTACAAAACTTTCAGTTCCTCAAAAACCACCTTCACAATCTAAACACCAACATTTTTCTTAGCTCTAGTAGTAATTTTCTAGGACTAATTTTAGCATTCTGCCTACTGATGGACTGCTAGGTTAGATTTAAAGGCAACTTTGGAAGGCGTTTTTAAATTAAAAGCTGCATGTTTGTAGCATGATAGGGATTAAACTGCCCTTCCCTGGTGGGCTCAAAATGGTGTTATGCTCAATCAAGGTTCAGGTTTTCATTTTCCACATTGGTCAGGCAGGCTTCTGCCAAAATCTGTGTTGCTATTAAGAGTGTCCCCAGGTGGAGAAACCATGGTCATAGAGACACAGATGCCTTGGTGAAGGAGATGCAAATGCCTCTAGGTTTGGACACAGCAGGACAAACCATACCTTGCTTTCCCCTTCCTTCACTGCCAGCATCAGGTCATCCTTGGTCTGTTTTTTGCAGTGCTCACAGGTGCAATCAAAGTAATACTGCTTCTTCAGCTGCTTTCTCCTCTCCTCGCTCAGGTTGAGGAAATCCACATAGGAAACAGTCAGCTCATCCCCTGGAGAAATCTTGTTCAGTGCCCGCAGCTCGATCCTGCGTGCAAAGGAGATGAGATGGGGTCATGGAGAAGAAGCAAAAGGAAAGGTGCAGCCATAGATCCATCAGGGATAAATCCTGCCCCTGCCTTGCAGAGGTGAGCCCTCAGCCCTGGGGATTGCTTTAGCTCTTCAGGGAGGCAATGAAGCAATGGGCAGCTGTCTGAATACAGAATAAAAGCACAGTCAGAGCAGCTTGCCCTGCCCTCCTGCAAGTCCCTGGCAGGGACATAGAAGGGTCAGAGATATAATCAAATTACAGCTCCATCTTTATCTGGATGGGATAAACACAGACATAAACTTTTATTATGTTGCAGCAGATCTTGCCAGAAGAAAACTCTGCCATGAGAAATACCCAAGAAGCCTTGTAAAATGCTGAGTTTGGACTTTGGGTCATTTTTTTAAGTCCTGATCTGCATGCCACCCACACATCCCTGGCTAGAGTCCCAGCTCCCAGGCTGTGCTGCTTTTAGTATTACTTTCACTCTGAAAAGTTAAGGCAAATTCCCTCTGGGTGCTGAGTAAGAGATGCCCTCACTCTGGTCACTCCTCTGTAAATAAAGGCTTAGAAATAATTCTCTGGATTTTATGTAGCCCATTTGCTTTGATATTGCTAATACAAAACACAAGGAAACCACCCATCTCTGTTACTAAACCAAAATCCACAGCAAATCCATAATGACATCCCTTTGGAAAGGCAGATCTCTGCACCTGCCTTTCTCTCATGTCTTTCCCTGCAAAAGGTCTTAAATAATGTGGACAGTCAAAACTATTCCCTTGCTCTTTCAGTCTACAAGTTAAATCTCCAGTTACTCTGGGCCATCTCTCAGGCATGGAAGCTGGACAGGCACAACTGGATGAAAAATTTGGCCAGAACAGGAAAAAGTTCCACCAAATGCCAATTCCAAGGTGATGCTTCTGTATCCATCTACTCCCCCACCTCCTAGTGACTCTATCACTGTTAGAAATAAGACCAATGACCTTGGGGTTTCTGCTCAGCCCAGTTAGTTGGTTAGACATATTTTTGCAGCTGGGAATATTCATGGGTTATTAAAATGAATCCAGTCCCATGGGCTGAGCTCCCACCCTACCATCTCACTGCAGTGTGCTGCATCTGTCCTGGGATTCCCCCACCATGGGCAGCGTGTGCCTTGATCCTTCTCCTGAGCCCAAAAGCATCTTTGATGTATGAGATGGACCTGGGGCAGAGCTGCTGACTTCCACCTCAACATGTGGGGTTTCAGATGGGACTCAAGGAAGGGCTCACCAAAAGCAGAAGTGGCATAGAACCCAAAGGTCTGACCAGGTGCATTAAAAGCTTTCTGGGGAGAACATGCCTTTTTCTGTGTGACCATATTTCTGCAAAGGGATTGTCATTTCCTTGTAATTCCCATTACAAGTTCTCAGTACCAAGGGTATAGCTCTGAGCCTTATGGCTGTGCCAAAGCTGTTGTGAAAACTACTCCCCAGGGCTTGTCTTGATCTTCTCTGGGTTTTAGATCATATCAACAGCATATTTCATACAAAATTTATCACTAAACATGCCAGCATCACGACAGGCAGCTATTAGTTATGCCAGAAACATGGGAAAATGCCACTCAGAGAAAGGTGCAACCCATTACTCTGGGAGAGAGTGCATGAAAAAGAGCAGTTCCCATCAGAAAGGTTTAAAAGTGTAAGACCCTCATTAAAGTGAGCCATGCAACCAGAGAAGCAAAACCAAATCTCTGACTTTTATGATGCCCCTGACAGACTAAGCACTGTTGGTATATTTTAAGCAGCCATCCCTTGTGTGGAGGGAATGGAAAGCATTTGGGATAAGACAGGAAACACACGGCATACTCCAAATGCTACAGTTAAAGAGACACCATCAGCTGACAGCAAGCCACCAAGCTTGTCTCCTCCTCTTTCCCCAGTGTCTGCCCCAAGCACCAAGGACCTCAAAACACACACTCCCCATACCCAAAACTCAGGTTGCCCCAAAAAAGCAAATTTAATCAGAATTGGAATTTATTCCCTTGGTTTTATGGTCCTATTTATGCACAGAGTAAGGTCAATAGAGAAAAAGAGCACTTCAAAAGTATTTCACATCTTATGTGAGGAAATTGAGTGCTTTCTTGAAATTAGAGTTTAAAGACAACAGTGTCCCTTTAAGAGGACATATTATAGTATACCAAGCAGAGTGAGCTAAATAGAGAATTTCTCCTTTTTTTATATACATTTTATTTTTTGCATACATTCTTTAGTTGGGATCAGGTAACGTTGGCATCATTAAAGGGTTAAAACATTAATCAGATATTATGATACAAAAAGATGAAACCTACATCTCAGGGTATGGCTACTGTACTCAACACACTCAACGGGCACCGTTGGTTGCAAAAGAAACGTGGACTATAGTAACTTAGTGTGTCAGTAACACAATCATTTCTCCTCTCCTAATATGCAAGGTTTTATTTTGGGCTGCACAAGATTAGTGAGACCTTGTTCTGACTTTCATGCTCTTGCCATAGTCAGGGGAGAAGAACTGAGAAGTGGAAAAAAGAAATACTGACAGGGAGGAAACAAAAGGGAAGTCAGGGAGGGAATTTGCCATAGGGGACACAGTTACAGTGTTACCACTATTGTTTTAATTTACTACAAAATGCAAAGTTAAGTGAGGTTTGGGTTTAGTGGGGTTTTTACACAGGGGAGGAGTAGAAGTTCATAAAATAGGGAAAGTCAAATTTTCTGCAAACAGAGGGAGCCTCCTGGGCTGTTTGCAGCTTTTCTATTAATATGGGGCATGAGGGGTACAGGGCAAGGGGGAGGACAATGGTTTCAAGACTGACCCACCTCATCTGTGTGTGGAACATTGATCTTACAGCCTCATGACTGAAAGACAAAACAAACATCTCCAGTTTACACAGGTACAAGTACAACAAGACAAAAACCCCTGGGTACTGGCATAGGGCATCAGGACATCATCCTGACAGGGGGCAAGGGGGCTGCTGGTGCCTGGTTCATGTAGAGCTTCACGTTTGCCATGCAGCTACCATAATCAAGTTACCACAACCAAATTGCTCATGGATGGATTTGGGTTAGAACTGTCCTGGTTCCACGATTCTAGGAGTGGTCTCATCCAGGGGATGAATAAAACCTGCTTCTAACACTGGGCAGGTACAATAGGGCTGGTTGTCCTGCACAGCAGTGTCTCCACTAACATGAGTAGTCATGTTTTATAAAACACAACTTAAAACAAAAATCATACTGGGATTTCAGCAACAAGGACTGGGCTCTGTGGTGAGTTTAGTGGGTCCTCAAGTCCAGTGTTGTGCCTTAAACACTGATAGAGAGCTCAGTTCCAACAA
The DNA here is from genome assembly GCA_023637945.1 of Phaethornis superciliosus. Lineage (NCBI taxonomy): Eukaryota > Metazoa > Chordata > Aves > Apodiformes > Trochilidae > Phaethornis > Phaethornis superciliosus. The sequence goes on from JAJQWJ010000011.1 coordinate 4,632,646, forward strand.
CAGGAGGTGATCATTATGTTTCCACAGAAAGACAAGAAACCTTCATAGCCTCCCTGGCCAGTAACCTGTTGGTCAAGTTCAAAGTCAGTTACAGGATAGGTATGAGAGCTCCACCAAGCTGCCAGGCAGAAAAAATGTCATCCCTCTACTTAGCACCCAGAAACTCAGACTTCAGGGCTGCTAGGACTGCTAGTCACCTCCTCCACTTCTCAGACTAGCTGGAGGCTCTCCATCATCCCACTACGGATGTGATCCAGGGCAACTGGATATCAGAGCACAGATTCCAATCTGACTTTGGATCTGACTCTAATTTCCCACCAAGGTTATCATCCTAATGCAGTTTCATTTTCTCTTTGCTCATTTACCAGCTGCTTGATAAACAGTGGCACAATTTTATCAGGTAAAACCAGCAGCAAGAACTTGAGTGCAGAAGCAATGTGTTGCTTAAAGAAGGGGAGGCTGGAGAATTAAAGTTTGGTGAACAAAGGAATTTATAAAATCTTAAGACCCAGTGGAAAATTTGAATAAAATACTATAGTTCTAATACTCCCACAGGCTGCCCCAAGCACAGAAAGCAGCAGCTTCTCCTCTCAGCTCTGCTGAAATATCCCTGCATTTCCAACTTAATCCCTTTCCATCTCACACATCCCACAGAAATTTTCTTAAAGGACTTGAGAATGGGGGATGTCCAGCAGGTTAGAGCATCCTGCACTTGCAAGTGACTTGGTTTCCAGATAAGTCATTAAGATACCATTGCTAAAGAGTTAATCAGTGATTAATAGAGATGGTACCTGCTCTCAAAGGGGGTTGTTAGGGGTAGTTAAAAACACATCAGCAGATGGTGGTGTACAGCTGACTGCAAGCTTTAGTTATTAGAAACTCTTGGACTGTGGACTTAAGAAAATCTTTAAAAATTTTTAACCATAGTTGTTCCTTAACTATTTATAAATAAAGCCACACTATAGGGGGTGATCTAGGCAGCTGCTTAGTACTTTTCCTACCTATTTTGAGTCTGATTTCAAAATCCACAGAAACCAAGGAAAAATTCTTTTCTTGTTTCCTGAGTTTGGGGTCACAACTGATGTATTTATCTATTTTTTGTGCATCAAACAATAATCTTTAAGATAACAATAATAAGAGAGAAAACAGCTCCTCTACAGAAAGAAAATCCTTTTTTTTTTTTTTCTTTTTACTTTTTTCTGACATAGAGAAGGAAAAGAATAAATAGATTTTTTAGGGCTGGGATCTGACACTGTAGGGTCAACAGAGTCTGCCAAGTTGCCCTTTTGCATGCAACCCCCACTGCACCTGAGGAAAGAACCCTCCACTCACTTGCCATTGTTGAAGATGACAGTACAGTTGGGCCAACAGTCGTGGTTGACCTGGCAGAGGTTGGGGAAGATTCCCACACCAACAGCTTGCAGTCCTCTTTGGTCACTGAGGGTGAACCCATTGCAGCTGATCTAGTCCCAAAACATAGGCAGGAAAAATCATTAAGGGAGAAGCAGCTGAACCTGGCTGCAGTCAGGATTTCCCAGTTCCCACTGATGCTCTGGAAGAGGTTAACCTGCAGCATCCCATCTCCAAACTTTGAGGAGAAAGGAGGAGTACCTATGAGACTATTGCAGAGAGGAATTGAAGAAACAACAACTTTAGTTGGGGTAAAAAATCAGAAGAGAAGCAATGCAGGACCCATGCAGATGGACCAACTCAGAGCAATGCTGAGTAAATGCTGCAGAATATTTGCTGTTGATATTCACTTGGGATGTCTAAGATAAATTTGGTTTGACTGTGCACTGATTTCCTTAAATGCACTTCCCACAAATAATTCAGAAAAAAGGTCAAAGGAAAATGAATTTGAGGCAATTTCAGCAGAGCCTAGGCAGAAAAGCAAAGTTCACACTTATTAAAACAGGTACCAGAATTTAACCTTGGGATCTGCATTCATCCTGGTCACATACACTGGGTAGCCCACGGAGCTTACAAAAAACAATTACTACTGTTTGTTAGGAGTCCCACATGATTTTCAGAATGACTGGGTTTGAGTGGCACATGTGCCAAGAATAAATTACTGTAATTTTCTACATGGTACATTTTTATTATATATGAATGGGCTAGGTTTTTTAGTTGCAAACATAAACAAAGAAAATATTTGCAACAAGAAAGTATGATAGGATATACCAAAGGAAATCATTAACTCAGCTGCCAATTATTTTACATTTTACTTATTTTATTTCCTTTCTTAACTGGTTCTGTACTTTACCTGTACTCCCTTACTTCTCCATGGACAAGTTCTGTTGGTCACTAGTACACAAGTCTTCCTGCACCCAGTGGGCTGGATTTGGTATCCAGTGGGTACCAAGGGATGCTGTGTCCCCTCCCTGTGCTGGCAAGGACAACTTCTTTGCCCCAGCAGCCATCAGCAGAGGTGAGAGCTGAGTGTGCATCTCAGCTCAGCTCCCCCTGGCCTCTCAGCTGAGGGGTCAGTGCAGCCCAAGATACACTGGGGGCTGGGGGCAGAACAGCTCAGCCTGAACTGGCTTCTGGGAATTTCTCTTTCTGCTACACTGAGAACAAAACCTTGTAGTTACCAAGTTAGAAATGGATATTAATAATTATATTTCGTATATTTTACTTATTTATATATAGAGACACACATGTAAAAATCTATTGCATAAAAATGCATAATAGGCATTAATGTATATATTAAAACTGTTCTGTTATAATCAAATACATTCAATATACAATTAATAAAAATATTTTTAGTTTTATTTCCTTAGCTCCCTGAGGTGCACAGTGGGACTTGTGATGACAGTGCAGCACCCATAGTTCAGCAAGCCACTTGCCTGCATCTTTAGACAGATAAAATGTTTCTGACTTTGCCCTTGCCATGCCTCAGTTTCCCAGTGTCAGTGCAGAAGTGATGCAGATGGGGAATGTGGCAGTTTTCCAACCACCCGCAGCATGCTGGTCTCAGCCACCCCAAATCCTATGGCCTCTTACTGGCAAGAGAGGGACAAGCTCAGGCATCCTCAACTCAGGCCAGTGGGAGACTTTCTTTGGGGAGCTTGCCCAAATATCAGCCCCCTCCTTGCTCCCCCACCCTTCCAACATACCACCCCAAATATGTGGGAGATGAACTGCACTCCAAACTGCTGGCACTGGGGTGGCCAAAACTCGAGGAAGCTCTCCACATCGACTCGGAGCTCCTTCTTCTCCTCCTCATCGAAGCTGTTCACGTGGTTCTGGAGGTCATCGATGGAGACCATGCAGCCCTCTGCCAGCCCACTGCCTTCCCTCTCTATCTTCCACATGATGCGTGCAGCCAGCCTGGCCAGGAGAGACCCCCAGCTGTTAGCACCACCACCCAAAGGACCATCAAAACTCGTTTCATGGGTGGGAAATTGCATGCAGGCAGAGCCAGACAGACTCAGCATGGGGTGGCTGATGGCTGAGCACCATCCAGGGGATTTGGGAGGAAAAGGAGCTGCAGGGCTTTGCCTCAACATCTGTGTTCCCAGCTGGAGAAGTGCTACAGACCCCCAGCTCCTCAGCCCTCCACAACAGCTCCCATGTCCTTGGGGATTCCCCTCATTTACTTGTGATGGAGCCAGGATGTGAATCCAAACTACTGCATCCTGGAGGCAAACTGGGGAACACCCCATCACCTCTCCCTCTTTTCCCACACCTCCTGAGCTGCCCCAGGCAGGTCTGCCTCACCAAGCAGGCATGCAACCCCTTTATGTTCCAGGTGCTTCTTCAGGTCCCCATCCCATCAGGGATGCTCCTGGCTTTTCCCTCCAACCCATCCAAATCCTTCCACCCACTTCTTCCTCACCACCCTCTAAGAGGGTGCCCTGTCCTCTCCCACCATCCCCAGTTTGCCAGCTCAGCCCCCGGGGGGGGACCAGCTCTCACCTGATGTTTTCAGTGGGTGCTTTGCCATGCCTCTTGATGGCAGAGCACTCATTTTTGTGGTTCAGCCAAGCTGCTCTCTGGCAGGTCCTGTCGCAGTAGTAGGCGAACTTGCACTGACCGCAGCGGTGCAGCTTCTCCTGACGTTTGAAGCAAGTGTGGCAGATGACCTGTGTCAGGCTGGAAGGACAGAAGGACCCATTGATCACACCTTGGTGAAGGGACAGCTCCACCCAGCAAGGCTTCTTCTGCCAGCTTTCCACCCCTGGGCTCCCCACACCCACTAAGGATGGACCCCCTGAGGATTTTTAGGAGGACAGAGAAACATCCCACCCAAGTTAATCCTCCTACACTTGCCCTGTGCTGTTGCTTTTCTGTTTGGCTGTAGGTGGGCAGGAATAAAGCATTCCCCAGCTCTCAGACCCTCTGTCTGCAACTCATCTGCTCCTCCTCACCACCACCACTGTTTATAGGATTTTCCACCTGGCTTTGTTTTCTGCCTGGCCCATGCTGAAGAACCAGCCACACATTTTGCTGAGCAGAAAGCAGACACCTAATGTGTTTGTAGCTCAGGCAAGCACAAAGAAGAATGTGAAGGCAAAGAGCCAGGCTGAGAGCTTCACCCACCTGCAAAATCTCTCACTTTGGGTGAAAAGAAATCCCTCCTGGACATTGTTTTCCTGGGCTCTGCATGAGCCAGGTCACAAAATGGAGCAGTGGCCATCACCATGGGCTGACAGGCTTATGAAAACATTGGGTGAGAGGGACCAAATGGGAATATGGCTCTGAGCAGTCCTGATTGCTCTCCTAAGCTTTCCTTAGGCACAGGCAAGTTGTGGGGATAAAAATACACATCAGAAATATTCTGCCTGTGAGTAGACCACAGGTATATCACAGTGAAGATGAGTGATAGATCAAAGGGGTTGCAGAGGGAAACCTGTGTCTGGCCTGCTGGAAATGAAGATATTGTTTCCATGGATTACAAAGCAGCTTTGCTTGGCTTTTCTTTTTGTCACTGGGCCAAAGAAGCTGTACTGGAGGTATTGCACTTGGCAGCTTTGGAACTGTGCTGGAAATAACATAAGGAAACCAAGAAAACTGCCTCCTTCAAGGTAGATCTCATCACAAAGTGGATCATGCTTTTTCCTCCTTACTTTGGTCACTGTACATGTCTCCTGGCTCTTCACTATCAGGAGAGAGCCACACAGAGCCCCAGGCCAGGTGAGTTTGGGGCTCACCTGGTCCCAGTGCCTCCACACAGAGGTTTAGCATGGATTAGTGAAGGTCTGAGGGACCTGGGAATATTGTCATCACCCACAGCTCATAGTGAGGAAACTGAGGCCCAAGGAAATAAAAAATATTTTGACGATCACATGAGGAGACCATGTGGTGCAGGCAGGAATCAGAGCCACAGAGGTCCCAGACACAAGACTGTCCTGCCTCTTCATTCTGCAGATTTATATAAACATGCATTTGCATATTTATGCCTATCTCAGTAGACTTAAATGCATTTTCATTCCTCTGGCAGTATTGTGTGAGCTGCTGGCACAATTCTGCCTGTGCCTTGGCTCTTGCAGGATGAAAAGTCCATTGCTGTAAAGCAGGATGACCCATGGTAGACAAAACCATGGTGTGAAAATGAAGTTTGGAAAATAACAGTGAGCAGTGATGGTGCATGGGAGGGAGCCAGCACAGGGGAAGCATCCAGGATGGGGCAGGGAGGAGCATGTGTCTGGGAAGGGGGATGCAGCCAACTTCATTAAGCCAAATGAAATTGCTGGGAGCTGGTGAGAAATGTGAGGCTGTGCTCTGTCAGCTGTCAAGTGAGAGGGGCAGAGAAGTGCAAGGAGATTACACTCCTTGTAAGGTAAAGGAGAGCCAGAGAGCAGATAAAACCAGTGTGGTTACAATGTGCTGGGAAGCATGGGGAGATACTGTGTGCAGGGAATGGGACTCCCTTCTGCTGCCTGCTTGCTGTAGGAGCAGTCATAAAGTGAAAAGACAGTTAAAGAAGTTTCCCTGTTCAGAGAAATGACAGGTCAGAGGGGAATATGGTACAGCAAAACTCAGGTCCTAAAACAGGGTTTTGTCACCCCCCCCATCACTCTCTGAAAACAGAAAAATACTGAAGGGTTTGCTTTGCATTTTGCTGTTCATCACATAGAGTGCCCAGAGTTTCCAAAGCAAAACCAACTGATGGAACTCCCCATTGGCCCTGAGGAGATGCAGAAATGCACCAAAAAGAAGGTTGCATGAGAGTTTCTGAGGAGGTGAAGGAGCAGTTAACATGGTATTGAAACTGCAGACACAAGTACTGCTAGGAAATCTGACTGGCAGGTACAAGAAATATCGCATCTCTCACAAAACCCTTGAGGGATTCTCTGTGCTCAGAAACGTTTTAAAAGATGACTGGATTTATTGATCACGTGGGCTACAAAGGCTCTAGAGGCTTGGGCTCAACTCTTAGCATGTTAAAAAAAATCAGGAAACACAGATTTATTGCCTATATCTTCAACAAACATTGCTGGAGCCCTGCCTGTCCCTGCTTCTCTTTGAAAATCATTCCACATCTCAGTCTCTAAAACCTGCAGGTGCCTCTGGGCAGTTGTGCAAACTCCTGCTGTCCCAGAGCCAGAATCCTACATGTGGGTGGCACAGTGGGGCTTTCCCATGGTTTTCCCATGGTTCCAGGACTGAACCTTACAACAAGCTCTGCTACCACCTGTCCCAGAGGTAAACAACACTGAGGACACCAAAGACTTACAATGGTCCACAGGCTCCCCTGTCATCCTCTCTGCAATGCCTAAAGTCCGCCAAGCTCTAGGGAGCAGCAAAAGGTTACTAAATCCCTCAGCCTGTGGAAATCATTGATCTATAAAGCCTTCTCTGTCTGCCCCAGAAAGTCCTTATTACAAGACAAAATGGCTCCAGGTGGCCTGGGTGGATCATTCTCTCCCTGCAGAGAAAGCAGTCCATGCCCATAGGATCAGGATGAAGGTTTCTGGGGTGCCATAGGGCACCTTCCCCAGAGCCCTGGAGGTCTGAACATTACAGACCCAGGGACTGGCTTCCTTTGCTTTTACATGGGGACAGCACAACTGCTTTCTGCTGTGTCTCTGGCCATACAGTTACTGCCATCTTTCACACAGAGTGAGAACTTCCTTTTTTTACTCTGCCCTAAAGCAGGAGCTTCATTAGTACAGTGATGTCTCCAGCCTGCCCAGCCCCACCAGGTCAGTGATTTAGGACTGATTTGGTGGGCAGGTGCCACTGACTGACTCACTAAATGGCTTTCTTGGGAGCCTCAGGTTTCCTTGGCTTCTCATCCAAGTGTCAACTCTGCTGAACTCTCAGTGGCTCAGGATCTCTGGTTTGACATAGATGAAGAGCACAACTACTACTAATCCTGGACATAGCTACAGTCACAAAAGCCATGATTCAATGTGCCAGCCAACACTTGCAAGAGGTGACAGAGCACTGTCAACTAAACCATGGTCCAGCAAGCATGGCTCTCAGTGAAAGCATAAGAAACAAATTCTCTTGTGAGTGCTTGTACTGGATTCAGATGGATAAAGATCTGTTGGACCTGCCAGGACAGAGGGGACAGGAATACATTAACCACATCCCTAAAACATGCATAACCTGAACATCTGCCCAACCATTTCCCATCCATCACCCACAGCATCTCATGCACTGATCTGGAAAAGCAAGGAGGAGATGGCTGTGATGCAAAGGAATGAAAGGAAGATTTCCCTGAAAAGCTAATAGAGATGGAGAGCAGCTCACAAACTATTTGATGTGAGTTTATTCTACTCTGTCCATGACAGATGACACACACAGGTGACTTGATTTACACCTAAGTCCACCTGCTTCATAAATATTACTGGCTGGCTGGGCAGTTCTCACCTCAGTGTCCTACAGGGGATGGCATTAGAATAGCCTGAGATGTAGGCTAAGTCCACTTGGCTTTCACAGAAGGGGCTGGAACACTTCATTAAACACAACAGCCAAAGGAAACACACTTTCAGCAGTGAAAGGAAAGGGAGATATTCAGTAGCTGGCTTCTGCCAAGGATGCCTATAATGGTGAATTTTTAGCAAAAGAACAGTTTTGCTCCCTTTGAAAAGAGGACTGGAACTTAGAGGATTGGAACTTTGTACTTTTACCTTTAAAATGTCAGGTATGACATATCCTAGTTTGCCTACTTTGCGTGAAGCATTTATTTTAGATAAGTGCTAGACTATTTTATTTTCAGTCTTTCATTAAAAGCTTTTTCAGCCACTTTTTAAAGAGGTGTGGGTATGGCTTTACAAAAGCCAGGTTTTCACTCAGATTTTACTTAAGCTTTTGAACAAATGAAATTATAATAAAAAGATCAATCCACAGAAAATTTTAAACCATGTGAATATGATACTATTAGGTCTCAGTTTTTATTAGTGTCAACTCAAAGAATTTGTTTTCATAATCGTTTCATAGCCATACCATTATAGAAAAGTCTGCATTTCTTACCTCCCTAGGTCTTCTCAGCTAGAACAACAGAGTTCTCCACATTTCCCTTGGAAAATGTTTCAAGCCTGCTTCACACATCAAAAGGAGGGAAAGAAAATCATATAACCTAGGTTTTTAGCAGTTTGCAGATCACTCATCAAGCAGATCTTCAGGTGATCTTGGCATTCTGCCACATGAAACCCTTTGCCTTGATGAATGTCTCTCAAACTCCACTGGCAAACCATTTCTTGATGAAGGCTGACAGAGCTATATCAGGCATCTCCAGGCCTGTAGGAAATAAAAACTGACAGGCCTGAGAGCCAACTGAGATACCAGAGGAGAAGGTCACATGCTGTACATTGAGCCCAGGGGATGGGAACATCATCGTCCCAGAAAGTGGCAGTGAGAAAAAGTTCTGGGCTCTTCAAAGAATAAGTGAAGAGGGAGGAAAGGATGAAACCCCAGCATGTAAGTGAAGCACTAGAGAAAGCTTCAGTGGGAGGTAATCAGAGAATCACTGTATTACAGAATTGTCATGGTTGGAAAAGACCTCTAAGGTTACCTCACTGGGAAGCCTGTGTCAGCACCTGCTCTTTCAGTAAAGAAATTCTTCCTCATTTCTAGTCTAAGCCTCCCCTGGTGCAGCTTCAGACCATTAAATGCACACCAGAGCTTTGCAAAGCAAAACCTGACCACAACAAAGAATTCCTTGGGAAAATACATTGCCAACTTGCTGCATTTACTTTAGGGCAAAGTGGCCCTGACACTGATGTTTTCTGAGTGCTCTTTCAGCTGATAGCAGCAAAGCTGATTCAAACACAGACCAGAGAGCATGTCTGCACTTACCAGACAAAATACCAGACATCCCACTGAGTTCTGCAACCTCTTTCAGTCAGTATTCACCCTCTCCCTAAGCGGCCACCTCTAGTTCAGGTGGAACAAGGAGTCAGTGCTAGGTGTCCACTCTGTTAAGCAAAAGGTTATACAGAATCATGGAAGGGTTTGTGTTGGAAGGGACCTTTAAAGGTCATCTAATCCAAGTCTCCTGCAATAAGCAGGGTTAGCCATGTGAGTCAGAACCTGGCAGGGAAATCTAAGCAACTATGAGCTGCCTGATGTCTGTAGGAACCTTTTTTAGCTTCACTTTGAGTTTTATGAACTTCAGGACCAGGTGAGGAACTGCTGCTCAGATGTTTATCACTGCATTGAAGAGTACAACCCCTCACCTGTCTGAATGACTTCAGGAACCTTCAGGGCCTTCCAGGCTTGGATGCAGTCTGCAGATTTACACACCTAGGTGTGCCCCCAGTGTCAAAGTAGAGATCCCAGCAAAACATTCAGTGGGATCTAGAAAAGCATTCAGCTCACCAAGTCAGGTGTCTGTGTTCAGTGCACTTTATAATGCTCCATTGTCTGTAATGGGCTCTCAGAGCTGGATTCACTTGCCTGCAGATAGGAGCCTGGTGTTATTTTAGGCTCTGCAGGGACAGCCATCTGGTCTGAGAGGAGGTTTGATTCTCATAAATCCTGTTCTGTACCTGTCAGCCCTAAGAGGATGTCACAGACACCCTGGGGCATCTCAAATGACACTAAACCTTTGTGCCACAGGAGGGTAAGAGTTCATTATTGAACAGCAGCATGAAGAAGAAGCAGAGAGGTAAGGATGACTGAAGTCTCACTTCTGAAGCAAATATAGTATCACAGCAAGATTCCAGCTAGTGAAACTGAAGTACAAGGCCTAAAAGGACACGTCAAGGAGAGATGGTTTTGTCACCAACTACTGTAACTAAACTTAGGAAGTAAAGTTTATATTAAAATATAAAAATGGAATTTTTAATGTGAGCTTTTGCAATGACATATTAAAATAAAAACTAAAAGTTGTCATTGCTGCTACTGCAAATATTCATAAATATGTTCACTTACTGAAAGTAAAAGGGCAAGGAAGAAGTGACCAAAACACACAAAAAAACCCCTGTTTTCCTGCTCTGTCCATTTCATCCCCAGTTCTCTGCTGTTGCCAAATCACACAGTAGTATGAATCAAATTTAGCTGCAAGATAACCTGGATTAAAACAGCACAAGATCTGCTTGCTGCCCAGATTTTGTTAGCAGAATCTTCAGCTCACATTTAGTTCCTTGGTTTACAAGTTCAGGCCAAATTCTGTTCTCAGCACATTAGAAGGTTGAATAACTTCCATTCATTGGAATGTCTGAAGCTTTATTTTAGAATTGTCCCATGGGAGGTTAACATAGAAATTTGTTCTTTGTGTCTTTTCAACTTCCAGGGAATCTTCTGCCAACTTGAAGGGCAGAAGTAGGCACACCAAGCAGCACAGGCTGAACAAATGTTGTTCTCCCTTGAAACAAGCAGCAGAAAAGAAAAGTGTGTTTGCACCAGAATTCAGTTTCTGGCTATATCAGCATAAACAAAAATTTAAAACCAGTCTCGTGCAAGAGTTAAAGCAGAAATTTGTCTCCAGATCACACATTTAGCTATAAATTTAAAATCCTTTTAACTGAAACAATATCACTTGCAAATCCCCACTAACTTCTAGTTTGAAGACAGAATGTACAGCTGGGAGGTGGCACATGTGAGCAAAGTATAACTCACTTTTATCCTGAACTATACATGGGACCTTTCAGCAAAGTCAGCCTGAGATTTCTGCACCTGAATGACATTTACTCCTGGCAGTTCACCAGAACACAACATGGGTCCAGTTTTGTAAGGCACTGAATCCAGGCAACTTTCACCTCATTCAGTAAAAACTGATGGCACCAAGATCTTTGCAAGATCCCATCCTGGAAACAGATTGCACCAGATTAAAAGCTTAAAAGCTGATCTGAGCCCTGGGAAGAAGATTCACCTTAGGCTGTGAATGTATCTTTACAGAAGTGATCCTGGCTTCCTTTGCACAATTCTCTGATGCTGCCCAGACACTCTGAAATTTTTACCTACCTGGCAAGATGAAACTTTGCATCGAGATGGCTTTCATTCTGTGTTTCAGAAGTGCTTATCTCTTACCTGTCAAAGACCACTGCAGCATAGGCTGGCTCCGCAAAGATGACATCCCCAGGCAAGAATTCCTTCTGGGCTTTCAAGCCCCTGCCTTTGCCTTCAGAGGTGAACAATTCAACTGACTCCATTCCTCCTTTGGTCATCCCAGGGATCTCAAAGCTTGGGAGGTGGGTATCTCAGAGCCACCCAAATCTCCTGTCACTCCTGTCAACTTCAACTTATAAAAGGGCTGTCCTCCCCCCACCCCTGGCCACACCGTTTCCCATAGGAGGGAGAGGGGGTGGGAGCAGGAGAGGCAGGAGGTGAAAATCCTCTGCTCAGTATCACCAACCTATGCAGGGAAAGCACAGGACTGGGGCTTTTCCTGCTTCATTAGGAAATCCCTCTCCAAAACCCACGTTTGGAATAGTTTCCCCCAGCCACAGGCAGTTGTATACGTTACGACTCAGATTAATTTATACTCTCCCATTGGAGAGAGAATGTACTCTCTTTGCAAGGATATTTTTAGCAGCCACATGCTTCTGTCTCTCAGGAAGCAACAGCTGAGACAGTGGGACAAGGAGGGTTGGTACGCATATCTCTGACCTCTTCCACAGTCATCTGGCTTTTTCCAGAAATTAAACAATGCTGTGTTATTTTTACCCTCTAGGAGATGGATGGAGTATTTAAAGGCCGGGAGGACAGAGAAACACACACCCTAAACCTGTCTGCATCCTCTGTTGCCACCAGAGCCTGGAAAAGGGGGGTCATTTCCCAGTTGCTGGTAGCAGAGGGTACATGGAGCAGCAGGGAAGGAGCTGGAAGGACAGAAGTGGCTGAGCACAGATTGCAGAAGCAAGCAGGACATCCTAGATATTCACACAATTTTGGATGCACTAAAACTGTTTGACACAGCAAGACGTTTTGAGGGCTCTCTCCACCTCCAGTGCTCACCTGGAGAGGGAATGGGGGAATCTGAGCCACCTGAGTAGAAAAGGAGTGTGCAGGAGGGTGACCAAGCCCATGAGAAGCCTTTGCTCTCTGCCCCAGCAGTCAGGGCAAGCTCAGGGTGATGCAGTTCAGATGTCCATGTATAAAGTGAACCCCACTGTAGAAATTGAACCCAGCTCAGATAATTATTCAGCATTTTTTTATCATTTAGTAGCACTTCATGGGGCTGGTTCCTGATAATTTCACCTCCTCACTTCTAGGGGGACCAGTCCTCTTTCCTCCTGTATCTCTAAGCACGGGGCAGATATCAGTGTTTGCAAACCTCAGCCCACACCTCAATGCTGCACAGCAAAACCTGTCTGATTTAACAGGGTGTCACGACCCACAAGGTGGGTATGGCACTGTCACATCTCACAAAGTGACCATGGCTCCCAGGATGGCACTCTGCAGGGAACAGCTTGCCTGGCCCTGTCCCTTATCAGATAAGGGGAGTGTCCTGCTTATCAGGATGACCACTGAAGGAGGGGCTGCTCTTGGGAGACCAGGGTCCAGTTTATCAGGGTGGGTACCCAAATGAGGTTCTCTCCTTGAAAGAACAGATCCCAGGTGGTGGGTTGAATGAGAAACCCTCCTGAGCACAATGTCCGTTTTGCCAGAGAGGATGTTTTGAGACAATCATTCATTTAGGGACACTGCACAGGGCAAGTGAGGTACAGAGAAATGAAGAGGGCAATTCCTATGCATCCCTGGACTGGAAAAGAACTGCTTTACTTTGCCAAGGCAGTGGGAAGTCATGCTGTCCAAGACAGTCACAGAACAGCTCAACATACTCTGCTAAAAGCTCCTGGAAGTTTTCCTTGCCTGTGAATGAGGTAGAGTAACACACTTCAGCACAAACATCCTGTGTTCTACTTCACCTGCCTGTGCCAAGCACATCTCTATAAATTCAGGGTGATCCAGGAGCTCATGTGATTATGAGCAAAGTTCCCCAAACAACTTGGCTCCTCTGCTCATCCTGAGGAGATCCAGAGCCATCACAGAGCTGTGTCACGGTTTAACCCTGGCCCGGCAAAACAACAGATTTCAACCGAGTAACAGATTTATATATTAATCTCCCTCTCCTCTGATAAAGGAAAGAGAGAGAGACTAAGAGAGAGAGACTTATGGGTTGGAAACTAAACTACAGAACTTTAATGAAACAGTAATGATAAATAGGAAACAGTGCTAAATATATACAAATATACAGGAAAATTGATACCACATCCCTCCCCCCTTTCCCCAGTAACTCTCACATCACCACTGAGGCTGCAGGCCAGCCCTGGGAAAGTCCAGGCTGGACTCCTGGAGTCGGCAGCAGTCAGGAGCTGGGGGCAGGAACACACAGATTCAGGCTGGCAGGGATCAGGACCACGGGCACAGGGACGGATGGAATCCTCTCAGGATGCCGAAGGAAGCAGGGAGGGCAGGAAGGAGTAGAGGGGTTTGACCCTTGTGATCCCTCAAATTTATACCGAGTATGACGTGTATGGGATGGAATACTCTGTTTGGTCAATTCTGACATCTATCTTGTCTGGTCCTCCCCAAAGGAGGGTTTCAGGTGGGACCTCGTTGCTCCTTCTGGAAGGCAAAATGTTCCTCAGAGCTGAGCAGTGTCCTTGGCTCTGCATGCCAGTCTTTGGCTGTAACTATAAACATCGAGTGTTATCAGTCCTAGAAGCAGACAGTGTCTGAGAAACTTGCTGTTAATTTCAGCAAGTGCAGCTACTTACAAGAGACTCATCTAAAAGCAAAAGTACAAACCAGAAAATCACCTTTATCCTGGCCTAAACCAGGACAAGCTGTCAGCACAAACCTCCCAGCCTTTACACTGCACGGCATAGAGAAGTCACTACAGGCAATCAGTCACTAAAAACAATTACAATTTTAATTGCAATGCTCTCCTGGAGTGATGTATGTTGTCAGGATGCTCTGGTCCCATCTGTAAAGACCATGTTTAATTGCCCTGTGTGCAAGTGCCTTTTAGACACCTATATTTGCCAGCAGTAAACATCTCAAAATTAGGTGCTGAATTTTGGTTTTTTGGGGTTTTTTTGTTTTTTTAAAAAAAAAAAAAACCTAACTGATTTGGAGTCTGGCTGTACTGAGCTCAGACATTGATCACACTAAACACTGTTTCTGATTCCTGGGTAACAAAGAATAAAGAAGCGAAGGATGAAGAGGAAATGATAACAAATAGTAACATAAATTGAGAAATAAAGCAAACATTATATCTTTTCAAAGTGGCCAACTAAACCCAACAGATTACAGAATTAGAACAGAGAAGGTGTCTGCAGAATCAGACATCAGTGGTGCATCAGTACAATGTACCACTCACCCTTTTAGATTACAGAAAAAGCCCACAACAAAACAAAGAAGAAAAAAAAAAAACAGGAAAAAAAAAAATTTGCACTTTGACTCTATCTGGATATTGGGCTGGAGGGGTAAGTGCCCAACAGGAGAGCAAACAGCACCCTCTGCTGCCCTCTGAAAAGTTACCCAAAGCACAAGCTCCTCAAATTTAATCTTAACTGAGGCGAGCATCATTCAGACAAGTCATACACTGGGGAGAAAAATTAAAATAAAAAAAAAAAACGGGGGGAAACAACCTGTGCTAGGCAGTTCCTAGCAGTTCTGAGGCAAGTTGTGAGGCAATTGCTAGTCGTTCTGAGGTAAATACCAGCCTGATCTTGGTACCTGGTGGTTCCTGGGCAGTCAGGAGGCAGTGAGCAGCAGTTCTCAGGCGGTTCCTGCAGTCCCTCATGTTTGGCGGGATGCGGGAGCCTGAGGCGGGTGAGCTGCCGTGAGGGCGAGCTGGGTCTGCGGAGGTTCCAGTGAATCCCCCGGGGTCGTTCCGAGGGGATTAGGGTTGAAGCCGGCCGAGGAGCTCCTTACGGGAGAGCTGTCAGCCGCCGGGACTCGCTGAGGTGTCCCGGCCCTGAGGGCCCCGCGTTTCATAGAATCATAGAATCATAGAATTAGCCGGGTTGGAAGGGACCTCAGAGATCATCAAGTCCAACCCTTGACCCACCGGAGCAGTTGCTAGACCATGGCACTGAGTGCCACATCCAGTCTTTTTTTAAATGTCTCCAGGGACGGAGAATCTACCACCTCACTGGGCAAACCATTCCATTGCCTGATCACCCTCTCCGTGAAGAAATTCTTTCTAATATCTAACCTAAATCTCCCCTGGCACAACTCAAGACTGTGTCCTCTTGTTTTGTTGAAAGTCGTCTGGGAAAAGAGCCCAACCCCCCCCCTGGCTCCAGCCTCCTTTCAGGGAGTTGTAGAGAGCGATGAGGTCTCCCCTGAGCCTCCTCTTCTCCAGGCTGAACACCCCCAGCTCCCTCAGCCTCTCCTCACAGGACTTGTGCTGGATCCCTTCACCAGCCTGGTTGCCCTCCTTTGGACCTGCTCCAGGACCTCGACATCCTTCTTAAACTGAGGGGCCCAGAACTGGACACAGGACTCGAGGTGTGGCCTCACCAGGGCTGAGTACAGGGGCAGAATCACCTCCCTAAGTTTTAAAAAGTTTCGCTGCCCCTAAGGCGCTTGAGGGGTGGCTGCTCCCTAAGGGCAGAACCGGGGTCATGGCGGCAGATGAAGCCTTTGGGGAGGTTTCCCCGCCTCTTCTGCTCGCTGGTGACCTATGTGAAGGTGAGTGGGGCCCGGACCTTCCCTGTGGGGCTCGGACCTTCCCTGTGAGGCTGTGAGAGGGGGGAAGGTGGCGAGAAGGTCCGGGAGGAATTGTCTGGAGGAGCCTTAGTGCTGTTCCCTTCGAGTTGAAGTCGGTTCTCAGCGATGCCGGTGTGGAAAAGGAGCAGGGGTTTGAGACCAAGTGTGGGGACACAGGAGGAGAGAAATGAGGTGAGAAAGTGTGGAAGGAACAGGCAGGGAATCCGGAATGGGTCTGAGCTGCTCGATGGGCAGCTCGTAAAAGGTATCCCTGTGTTTAATTCTTCGGTGCAAATAAGTCTTGCACTAGCTTCATCTCGTCTTTCTGGGACAGCAAAATGATAAACGGGTTGCTTTTATACACCAGACCCCTTTTATAGAGAGACCTGGGACTGAATCTTAAGGCTGTGGCTGAGAAATGGTGGGAACTCCCCTTGTTCTCTGCTGAATCTTTCATGAAATATAATAACACACACACAAAACCAAAAAAAACCCTAAAAAGCCCAAACATACAAACAAACAAACAAACCCCCCCCAAAAAAAAAGCAACCAAAAAAAACACAAACAAAAGAAAACCCCAAATAAAAAACACCCAAAACCAAACACCCCCCCTAAAAAAAAAAAAAACAAAAACAAAAAAAACCCCAAAAAACCAAAAACCCCACACCAAAAAAATCCACTACACAACCAACAAAGTGTTGGGCTTCAAAGCCCTTCAAAAATGGTATACACTGCTTGTATGTTGAAAGGCTTTGGTCAGTGGTTTGTAAGCATTGACTGTTAAGCTGTATAATAAAAATCAAGGGTTTTTTGTTTCTTTGTTTTGTTTTTTTTTAAAAAAAAAAAAAAGCAAGCCACACACTCAGCAATGCATAAATATGGGCTTTTGTTACATATGTGAAACATCCATTACTGGCAGATTTCCCCATTGTCAGTTAAATTTAGTAGTCCTATTGAACAGGAATAGCTCCAGTGGAATTAATCATTCTGTTCAAAAAGCTGACAGCTATTTTAAACTGTCAGCTTTCTGGAGAAAAAAAGCAATGTGAGTGTGTATGCTCTTGGAAGGAATATACTTGGAAAACATTAGGAATGTGGTCTTGCTATGTTTAGGTTTAAAATCCATTTTTTCCCCACACATTTCTTGAACTGAATTGTCATGTTCCTGAACTCCAAAATGTGTTGTGGTACGTTAGCCTTTAACTTTAAAAGCACTTTGACCTCTTTCAGGGGATTTCAAGGTTCTGAAGGTTGTTTTTCCTAAATGCTCAGTGTTTAGAGGTAGCTCACCCCTTTTTTTTAGTGCATAGCCAGTGGAGGTTTTTATCATGAGCCAAACAATAAGGATTTCTGGTCATGCTTGTCAATTCATAGCTGTGTCAAACAGAGCTATAGAGCTGGGTATTCTGGGGAATTTCTGGTTTGACAGCCTGCTCAGAAGAGAGGGTTTCCTTTTCTTAAATACAAAATTAGCTCTAACTTTTGATTTTGGAACTTTGTGGCAACCCTTCTTGCTAATTTCTTCACACACATATACCCCTTGGGGATTTTGTTTCTTTGGGTTACCCTAAGGGGTTTCTTTTGGCTCTGTGGCAACAGGATAAAAACCCTGGGTAACTATAAAAGTGTAGTTTATCTGGAGTTAGCCTTTTCCAAGGCTCAGTATGTAGCTCTCCCATGTTATAAATTACTAATTTTCCCCTCTCTTTCCTTTTCTATTCTACACATCTTCACTTACCAGAGGCAGGGGGGGGAAGTCAGGTACCAATTCACTATCATGTTCTTCACCCACTGTTCCAGGAGCCTGTCTCAAATAGCACTGAGAGCAGGCTGAGAAGTAACATTGCACAAACTCCTAGCATACAGTTGTATGAGAGCTTTTATGTTTCAGAAGAGAGCAGGACAGAAGGGTAAGTAACTTGTCTTAACCTGAGAGTTTACAAAGTGGGGACTGGAAGTTGTATTTCTTACCTGTTCTTAAAACCCAAGGAGGGATAAACCATGACAGAGTGGGAAAGGGTCTTTTAGTTTAAAGAAATAGCTTAATGCTTGGCAAGGAGCTCTTCTTAAGAGCTGCATCTTATGCTGCAGTGTTTAAGAAGTCTAATATATTAGATTCTTATAATATTCCTTAATCAGTACCTTAATCAGCTTTCTGTTGCACCCTGTTCACATTTTTGATAGTCTCTTTCCAGAAGTAAAGCACAGATGGGTCAAACTATGCTCTGAGAAATTTTTTTTAAAAATCAGAGCTGTTTTCTGAAATCCCGAGCAATTGATTGGACACTTAAAAAAAAAAAAAAAATTGGAACTTTTCTTCTGGTAAAAACAGAATAGCTGATTTCAGTCTGCTTGAGCTCTGAGAGGCTGGTCCAGCCCTCGTGGGTGTGAGAGGATGCAGGGAGCAGAGGTCAGTGTGATGATGAGCAGACAGAGTGGTGGAAACAAGAGGACATGGACCAAAGGGGAGCAGAATGAAGAGATGCAAGGAATTATGTAACAAAAAGTGGACACTTGGAATTTATTGGTAGTGATTGATATCCTGTACTTCAGTATTAATGCTTTAAAACATTTCCTCTGTCCTGGCTGAGTTCAGAGCACTTAGAACAGGCTAAGTGTCTTGTTACTGCTGACTCTGGGCAAAAGGGAAGCTTGTGTTTCACAGCAATTGTAGGTTGCTTCTGTTTGTCAGGGAGAATCTCAATCAGCCATCAGGGCTTTTAGCAGGTTTTTTTTTTATTAGTTTGTGCATGTGAGAAGGTTCGGGCCAAGTTTAACTCCTGTTTCCCAGGTGTAGTTGTAGGCATTAAAGGCATCCCCCATGTGTTCAGGCTTGGTCATGTGTCTTAGTCAAATCTGTGATAATATGTAGTATTCTAAGGTGCAGGTAAATGCTTGCAAGTTAACTTGTTGTAGAATTATGTGGGGAAAAAATGTACTGTTTGAGTAATAAAACATACAGTGCTGGCATTAACAATATTAATTTCTGAACAACAGAGTCCAGTTTGGCATTTCATCTTTTTACAGTCTTCTGAGCTTTGAAAACAAAACAAAAAGTAATTTGAAGGGATATTCAGTGACTAAACTCGCTGAGAAAATTGGAATTTATTGCTACCACAGTGTTGTTTCCTTGGAGGAATGCCTTTCACCTAGCTAGAGGAATTGAAACATGTCTGGTTCAGCTTTGCTTCCTTGCATAAGAATCTAGAGCTGTAAAACCACAGTTCAGTGTGTTTTATAAGGATTTTTAAATCTGTTATATTACCTCCCCTTTCTAAGATGGATAGAGGTGGATATTTGAGCTTATTTCCAAGATTGCTTTCTGCCTCTTACTGTACTGTGGCTGTGCTTCCCTCAACCACAAGTGACTGGATTTCAGGGATGCTATTTACCTGCAGCTGAGGACAGCTGATACTCCAAGCATTCAAGCTTTTGTTCATCTTTCATCCTGTTCCTGAGCTGGAATATGATTTCCTGATGACAAACAATAGTGTTTGCACATCACATAGAGTTCCAGCCACTCACCTGGGTTGAGATTACTGACTCTGTGCAGGCTTCTGCCTCTCTTCTTTGCAGAGTAAAGCAAATTAGTGATGTGGTACAGGTGATATAAATTAACCTGGTTTATTTTGCAGGTGGAACAGGTTGCAGCATGTTCCTGTTGGGCTGACAGATGGTAGCCTGGTAAAATGCACTAACCCCATTGCTTGTGCTGCTCCCAGTGTGTCTTGAGAGACAGTCATGTGAAAGGGTTTGTAAAATGAGAAGGTGTGGGTTAATATTTGCTCCTGAGGACCTGAATTGTTGAACATGATTCATGGATATCCATCCATTTCTCATAAAAATGTGATGTTTGCTGTTGGCGTTGGAAGAATTTGGCTGTGTCATTTGGGGGGTTCAGAACCTTGAACTTGAAACTTTATACCTTTGCCTTAAGGGATTTGTCTAGCCTAGACTTTTTCGTTACTATATTATTCTGCTTTTTTTCTGTCTTCTCTACCCCCAAGAACTGGGAAAGAAAAATTAATAATGGACTAAAGCTGGGAGCATTTCCTTTTTAATCAAGTGGTATAAAGTCCTGGGCTGAACAAGCTTTTTTAAATTACCTGTTCTCTGACATTTTAATTAATGTTAGTATTTTTCCTGCCACCTTTATACTGCCCTGAGGAAATACTTTTTCCCTGTCTTTCTTACATTGTATGCCATAAAGATTCTTCTACAATTAACCTCATCATAGTAAGAAAAGAGGTAGCAAAGGTTTCAAGTTGAAAAGACATCCTTGAAGTTCTGAAGCAATAAGTGGTGTTAGCCATGGACACAGCCTGAGAAAGTCTCTGCCATTCCTTGGGTTTTGTCAGTTCCCATCAAGCTGCTGATGGATTTTCAGCTGGATGCCTGTGTTACTGTTGGGTTGTCAAAGCAGTCCTTGTTTCAAACATCCACTGGAGCCACACTCCTGGCTCAGTTAATGCACATGTCATTCAGCTTGCACTGAAATTCATGCACATTTTTTTAAGGATGTCAGCCCTGTGTTGTCCAGGGCACAAATGAGGGATTCAGTAGCTTCTAGTTCTTCCTTCATCATTTGTGAACTGCTCATCCCCCAGCTTAGGACTGTTACTTGGAGTTGCAGCTCACACTACACAGTATTTGATTCTGCTTTTTCACATTCCCTTGGGCTTTGCTTTGGAAAGGGGCCAAGGGAGCACTCATTAGAATTAGCAGTAAAGGCTGATTGCCTTTAGGGGTTTCAGGAAGCCTTGAGACCACAGGCAGCAATGTTTTCCTTGCCCACAACCTCTCCATGTGCAAAGCTCACAGAAAGCCATCCAGGATGGACCACTGGGTAACCTTAGAGGGCTTAAGCTCACTTAAAACATCCCAATACTCTCCCCAGTGTTTTCCCTTTAACTTTGAAGGGCACAGTTTAGTTGAACTGTCTGGTTATGCATCTTCCTTTATGTTTTCTTTAAACTTGTTTAGTGTTGGCTTATTTTCAAGAGCAAGGTGATGCCAAAAAGTGAACTTCTGGCTTAATTAGAATTAAAGTGAGACATGCTGGGGATGAAAAAGAAACAGGTGGTTTTAGAGTTTGTCAGCACAGAAAAAGATTTGGTGGGTGAACTTGCTCCCTGAAAATGTAGTCTGTAGTAGAGAAGAGCTTAAAGCAATATGACTTAAGCTGGTTTTCCTAATGAATGAAAGTGTATTAAGAGGAGAAGGAACAGGGGTGATGATGCAGCTTTATCTTTGTAAAGTTTTGTAAGCACTGCTGTGCTATTCTGAAGGATGTGTTTTATTCTCTTAATTGACATGATGTTGGTATTACTTTGGAGTGCTTAATTAGGCTGTCCTTCCTCCCCAGGTGAAATGTGTCTGAACATACAATTATTGGGGAATTGCTTCAAGCCTGGGCCAATTCTGGTGTGAATTGAAGTGTACACAGCCTATGAATTAATTGAGAACGGGGCAAAGAAAATTGAAACAAGGCATTGGAGCTGTTTTTTCCCATATTGGTTAAATCAGTACATGGGACACAGGTACAACTATCCTAGGCCAGGAGGTCTCAGCTCGTCTCATGTAATGAGCTATCCCAGACTCTCTTTAAATCTCTTCCTCAAGGAATATTCCTATGTTTAACTAACTGATCTAGTCCAGTTAAAATCCTTCTGTTTAGGCTGTTACTTAAGTATTTTTGATATTTTACCCTAATTGAAATGGGCTGAAAACTTAATGAAGAGCCTTTGTCTTCTTTGCTTTTGAAGTCTAGATAATTCTGTAATTGAACTTTCCAAGTGGAGGGGAGCAGTGCTTGTGTGAGGATCAGGTGGCTTTACAGCAGTGCTTTGAAGCCCCAGCAAGGCACAGTGCAGTTCAGTGGATGAACATCAGTTCCTTCCTCTTGTATTTTGTGTGAAAATATAAGTGGCTGATGTTTTGTGTAGGCAAACCCATGACAGTATATCCTGCCTTAACTACTGACTGATTTTTGTCTCTTTATGTTTAGGTGACATTTTAGATGAGGCAACAAGAAAGGACCTTTTCACTGACACCTTCTGCAAGGTTTGCAAGGCAGTGCTGCAGTTTGAGTCCCAAAGGATGTCACACTATCAGGTAGGCTGGGAAGGAGAATTTCTCCTACTAAGCACTGGGACTTTGGTTTATTCATTTGAGGTTTCTATGCAGTGTTGTGGAACATTGTGACTGTGTGTTTCTCAAGGCTTATGCTAGGCACAGACATTAAGCAGACTTGAATGCTGTGGTAGCTGTGGGTTCAGTAATAGTGAAGGGCAAACATCTGCATATTGCAGCATGATCTTAGAAGGAACTGAGCATGAACTCGAAGCAGGTCTGCACCACACGAGCCAGAACATATGTATGGCACCAGGGCAGAGCTGGAGGAGGGAGGTGATGCAGTGAAACACACATGAGCTGCTCTGGGCACCAGTGTCTGCTTGAGGCAGGTTGTTTGAATTATGCTGAAGGCATTTGCTGGAACAACTGTGTGCAATACTGTTGAAGACATGGGCAAGCATGCTTAATTTTGAATCTTAATTTTGAATCTTGAAAAGCTTTCTTTTCATCTTGAAAAAAAGTTTAAGTTCAAAATTTCATTTGCTCTCATAAATCTTTCTCACTAGTCACATTATTAAGACTTGGGTCTTGCAAGATATTGTGTTTACTTACTTCAGTTTACCTTAAGCAGCATTTGTGCTGTCAGAACTTCACAGAGTTCAGGCCTTCAGTTTGATGTCCTGGTTCTTGGATTCAGATCTAGTTGAGGATGATAGATGCTGCTGCCTGACTTCATTACAAATCAAATTGATGGAATAACCGACTCTTTTCTTTCTTAGTTGTATTATCTAGCCAAGTGTGATAGAACCCCTTTCTCTTTGATAATATTGTTATAATATCCTGCACTGCTCCTCAGAATCCTTAAAAGACATCTGAAAAGCTTCAGGTCAGAGAAGGCAAATTACTTCTTTTGCTTTATAGGTTACCACTGTATAGTGTGGCATGTGGGTGAGTACATTACAAGTGCAAGAGTTTGAAGGTTAGGGCTGGAGAGCACACCTAAAACTTTAAGAATAGTTTTATCTGAAGGAAGCATACATTAACACACAATTTTAATTACCTGGACTATTGTGTATCCTCAATAAAAGGGTGTAGAAATCTCCACAGACTGACTCCAATACTTTAGCACAGCTTCCAGGGGATCCTGTTTCTCTCCACCGTCTGTCTGGGGAGACAATATTTCTTATTTAGGAAAGTAACTTGAGTCATGCTGCCTGTCATTCTTCTGTGTCAGGACACTGGATGGCCTTGATGTCAAGCCCCTAGGCTTAGTGGTAAAGGAGCACAACAGACTTGCTCTGTAGCATGACTGCATTCCTTTCTTTGCCTATTTTAGCATCCCTGTTTTTAAGACAATGTGTCCAAAGAGCTGAGGGTAAATGAATCTGAGGTCTGCCTGAGGCAAAATCTTATGAGTAATGCTAAATACTGTATTATTGATTAAAGCATAGTATTGTTACATGAGCTGGCATTTGTCTGCTTGTGGATCTGCTTAATACAATTACAACTTGGCTGGTGTTGAAAGCAGTTTTTGATGAATGGAGTCCCTCCCAGTCACTGGATATACCTCTACTTGGCACTGGAACAGGAATCATTGCAGTCTCTTCCCAGGGCCAAAAGCATGCTCGCAAAGTTTGGCATTACATCCAAACCCATGGGGAGAAAAGTGAGAGGCAGGAGCATGGCAAACAGAAAGAAATGGATTGCATCAGTTCTCAGGTGAGAAACGAAATAAATAAAATGATTCCTTGTGTCCTACAGTGAGTGCTTGTAACTGAGCTTGTCCTTGCTTGGTTTCAGATGGATGGGAGTGAAATAGTGGACAAAAACAGGTACTGCAATCTCTGCAATAAGTTTTTTACCTCCCCAATTGTTGCTTTGTCTCACTACTTGGGGAAGATCCATGCTAAGAAGCTGAAGCAGCTATCAGGAGAGCAAGCCAACATGCTGGCACAGAGCCAGGGCATGCAGCCTCTTCCTGGTAAGAACTTACTAGCTTGCTTTGCATATGTTTTTCTGTGACTTTTTGGAAGACACATAGAGAAGTATCTTCCTACACTTGCCATGTCTTTTCTGTTCTGCCAAAGCTATGGAGCTGTCTTGTGGTAACTCCTTAGCTGAATACACAAAGATACTACTACCCTGTGTAAGCCATGGAGCCTTGCTTTCAAATTGCCAATCTTTCATTGAAACTAAAAGCAAGTATTTCTGATTGTTTTAATTAATGAAATGTGTTTATTGTAGTTCCAAGAATTCAGTGCAGTCCCAATAAGATGTTGCTCTGACAAATTAACATGATAAGAAATTAAAAAACAAATTGTCTACAAGCAGCATTTAACTGGTATTTATCTTGTACAAGTGCTGACCTGTATTTAGAAGTGGAGCATAGTGTATGTGTTCTGAATCATCTGCAGCAGGGTAAAACTCTCTTTTTTGGACTCTATAAAGACCTTTGGCTATCACCCACAGCTGATTTTGAGGTATCTAATGGTAGGGTTTCTGAGTATTCCAGGGCTGTCTTCCTTACCTTGGCTGTACTTTCAAATCCTCTCAAGGACCAAGATATCTTGTAGTCTTTTGCAAGTAGTTCATCAGCCAGCAGACTGTTCTTCTTTCCAGCTCTGTAGTTTTGCAGTCACCTGTTTTGCTCTATGGAATTGTTTTAGCCTTTCCTTTGCTGTCCTGTCAGCAGATTTATCCTCTGCTTCCAATGTCTCCAGCTTTGCAGAAGCCATGGACTGAGAAATCTTTGCTCCCTTCAAAAGCTGATGAGTCTTTATCATCCTCCAACACAGGACTGAATTTTAATGATCCAGGGAAGTTCTGTGGGCTCTGTTGTGCTCCCTTCAGTAATCCATTTGTGGCTCAAGAGCATTATACTGGGAAGAAGCACAGAAGAAATGAAGCACGGAAGAAGCTACTGGAGGAGCTGGGAGACAAAGCCATCCCTGTGGAATCTGGCACAAATGGTAAGCAGAACATGAGCAAGTCTTACAGTCCCTTGAGTGTAGCTCAAGGGTTTGGTTCCCATTTGTCCACAGAACTGCTCTGATGTGTGCAAGCAAATGATAGTCTTCTCTGGAGTTTCAAAATAAACACATTTCTTCCTTTCCGTTTTGTCTATGAACTGCTAAAATTCTATCTCTGATACCTGTAGGTTGGAAACTGTTTCTCATTGACTTGGGGACCCAATCCAGTCCTGCAGTCAAATACAAAGTATCATAGAAAATAGCCCAGTCCCCTAAGGCCAAGGCCATGGTCAGTTGTGTCTGTGTCATTCTTAAGATAGTCATCCACCCTGTTCTGAGAGACAATCTCTGCTGGAAGCATAACTCCCATAAGGATCAAATCCCAAGACTTTTGATCTTTCCCTTTTTGATCTTAAAACCTTCTACTAACATTGAATTCATCTCTCTCTGTATTTCTTCACTGTGCACAGAACAAGCAGCAGACACAAGAATCAAATAATTTGTTTCTTTTTTGTTGCATTCTTTAAATAATTGAAAACTGGTATAATTTCTTCCCTTGATCTTTTATTCATTAGGATGGTTGTAATCATTTCAATCTTCCCACAAAAGGAAATTTGTTCTCTATCCTCCCATCAGGATTGTGTCCAGCTCATACACTGAGTCCAAAGCCAAGGCCCTCTTGCTATGTAACTTCCTTTAATGTTGAGGTCCTGTGCAACAGAGCTGTCAATCATTTCTTTAGCAAGGAACTCCAAATCCTATTTAGGAGTCAAAAGTCACTGTTAGTATAAAACAGCTCTCATTAAGTCATGCTATAATTTAAACAAAATAATAGCTTGGGTGCAAAGCAGTAGCCCATTGGAAAAGAAAACAAAAAATCTCTTGAGTTCCCACAGGTAAAGTGGTTATTCAGCACTTTCAGAACACTTAGGTCTGTGGATGACAGAGACTGTAGAGAGAAGAAAATGACAGCCTAGAAAACACAAGATTTTCCCCATCTGACCTCAGCCTATATTTGCCCAAGATTTTGTATTCCATATTCATAATGTACAGTATTGACAACCCCAACATCCTTGCAGGGCTTACCCAACACTGCATGAATACTTGAGCAGGTAATGTTTAAGCTGCTCTTATTTTAATTAAATCTGGACTGGCTTGGCTGGTGTCTGTTGGTGCTTGGTTTGGGTCAGGTATTAACAACAGTATTTAATTTTTCAGTACAGTTCATTCTCATCATCACTGGACAATAGTTTACCAGAATTACCTTGGATTGCCTCACTCATCAGAAATTCTCTTTGTTAATGTTTAAATCATGGCTACACTGCAACTGCACACCCTGCCAGCTCCCTTCATAAATATTCTTCCAGTGTAAAATAGCAGCAGAGACTTTATATCTGTCTACAAATGCTGTTTATGGGAACATTATGCTGGGACAGTTGTGTGGGCTGGGATTGTGATGTGCTTTGAGTTTTGCCTTTCATTTGCAGTCCCTCTAACCTGCAGATTCCTTCTTTCCAGCAGTTGGGGCTGGTTATTACTTGTGCCATGTTTGTAACATCACACTTACATCTATAGAAACCTACCAGTCCCACATGCAAGGATACAAACACAGAAATAAGTAAGTCAGAAAATCTTTTGTACTGCTATTCCACTGCTATTTGTACTTTCAAAGTTCTTCATTAGCCCTGTTGTCTGCTGTTAAGTGACTTTAACTAGTTTATGAGGTTTGGGGGGGTTGTTTGGTTTGGGGTTTTGGTCAGGGGTTTTTCTTGTTTGGTTACTGGTTTAAAGGGGCACTGTCCATTTACACATCATACTTGTGACTGGAATTCAGTCTTGGTGTTCCCATAGCTGCATCCACAGGAGAAAGATCCTGAAACCTCCACAGTTTTCCTACTTTGATCTCAGGGGGGTAGCAGCACTTAGTTTGGTACAGCCTCTTCCATGCCCAACCTAAAAGGAAATGGTCTGAACTGAAAGATTCCTACTGACAGTGCAAATTAAAAATTAATCCCCCAAAGTGCCAAGTCGCCTTCCATCGTGATGCTTTCAGGATTCCTCAACATGCATCTCACCCTTGGCAGGAGATCATTTGGGGGCTAGGGGACAGCTCTTGTGCTTTCCCTCTTACCCACCAGAGGGCTCGCAGACCCTGCCAGTTGCAGAGTGGATGCTGCGGGGATTTCAGATTCACTTTGGTCCAAACTGCTCTCAAAATATCGGAAGTGCCTACGTGTGAAGCGTTTTGATGAGATAAGTTTTAAGGGAAGGCTCAATAATAATATAACCGCAAGAGACTGACGATTTTAAATGTTTTGTTTAGTCAAGAGAATTAGAAGCTAAAAAAAAAAAAAAAAAAAAAAAGGATTGCAGGAAAACTGCTACAGGCCTGTCTATTAGTTAAACAAAATGAAAGCGTAAAGCTGGTGAATTAAGGCAGAACAAGATACACTTAAGTGTCTTCAGAGCTCCCCGTCCACAGGGGATATCTTTGTCATGCAACCATTTTATCTGCCAGGCTGAGGGAAAGGAGTACAGATTATAAACAGATAGGTGGTTTTGGCTAGGGAGCACATTTATCTTGTCTGGGGTTTTTCAGTCTCCAGGTTGGCTGGTTTTGTTCTGGTTTGTTTCTCCTGTGGAGCTGCACAGTTTATTGCTTGACTGTCAGTATGTAATGTAACTGCTGTTTATCTGCTGCTAATTGAGATTAGTTAATGAGAGACAATCTTAAATTTTCTTTCCAAAAAAGTAGTGTTAAAAATGTCTGCAGTCGCTTTAAAAACATTTTATTCCTGAAGCACCCTATGTCACATTTGATCTTCATGACGTTAATCCAGATTTTCAATTGTGACAGAGTAGAGTCTGTTCCCTGTAACTCCAGCTTTACAGATACAATTGTGTACTGCAGGATCCAAGCAATTGCAGAACAACACACTTGGAATGTGTTCTTTCTCTAACTTAGGAAATATGACTTTTTTGTGTGTGTGTGTGTCAACAGATGCTAAGCAAATTGGTCTGTATTATTAACTAAGACTTTCTATCCAAATTATGCAGAGAAGCAGTGCTTGCCAGTCTCAGGAAGGAATCAAAGAAAACAAATGGCTCCTTCCAAGGTGAAATAACAGATTACTTTAGTGTTCAGGAATACAGAGATCTACAGCCAGGAGGGTATCTAGGAAAGCCAGAAAAGAAAGAGTTTCAAGACAAAAACACTGAAGGAGGAAGTAACCTTAGTGAGGTTATATCTTCAGACTTTAAGTGTGACCAAGTCCAGCACTACAACCTTTTCTCAGAAACCCAGTCACCTACAAATACTGGTGAAAACAAATCTCCAAGCTGGCCATCTGCACTAGAAAATACTCCTAACTGTCAGTACAACAAGGGATGCTGTAAAGAAGAGCAAGCTTCTGAGGTGGCCACCATCAGAGAGAAGAGCTTCAGCCTATTAGTTGCACAATCTGAATGTATGCTTGCTGAAACTTCTACCAGCTTCTTCAGAAAGGAAGAGAAATTTCAAGTAAATCAGTCTGAGGACACAAAATTCACCAATAAAGAGCTGAAGCATGGGAAAGAAACCACAAAGCAGAAAAGAAAGAAAAATACTGAAGGTGCAGATTTTGGAAAAGAAAATGAGAAGCTAAAGAGACTTAAAGTTGAGATAGACTTGGTAAATGAGAAGACATCAAGACCTTGTAGAGATAGAAGACTTAAAGAAAGCCCTGCTGAGGAAGAGATGAAGCAGCCAAAAAAAGGTAAAAAGACACAGACAAATGTCAAAAGAGAAGAGGAGCTACTTTGGGATGAATCTGTCTTGGGATATTGCTAAAGGTTTTGCTTAGCTTTAAGAAGTTGATTCTGTTAGTAGGTTCACTTAAGCATTTTGTGTTATGTTTGACTTTTTGGAGGGTTTTAAAAGAAGTTTGTGTTCCAATCTGGTATATAAAAAAAAAAAAAAGCCTGTTTTCTGAAATTTTGGGGCAATAGGTAGGCATTAGGTTTTATTCCTCTTACATGTACAGCAGCCACTGCAGTTCTGTGAGTTTCAAAGTCTGTAATCTCTTATGAAATATGCCATAAATAAGGGTCAGTGGCTTACAGAATGCTGTTGAAATTTCACCCAAAATATGTAGATTCTTTCTGATATTCATGGTACCTCCTTTTGAGTTTTCTATTATTCTTCTAGGAAAGTAGATAAACAAGTCAGGTAAATGAGGTCACTGCAGTGTTCCCAGCAATGTCTGTAACCATTTCTCTGACTTAAAAGGAGAATGTGAAAAAAGCTTCTGATTCCAGATCTTATTTGCTATGGGGGTTTTTTGGGTTTGGTTTAGTTTGGGGTTATTTGTCACCCAGTTATGAGTGTAAAATATTAAAATCATAAAAATATTAAAATAGTAAAAATGCAATAGGTTGTCAAATATACATTGTCTAGTGGATTTTTCTCATTGTAATCCTGATTTTTAGTTTAATTTAGGAAACATGGAAAAGATGCAGCAACATCTGTGCTTGCAACCAGGTTCCTGGGCCGAGTTGCTCATGTCAGTGGTGCCTGTGATGCAGAGGCCTCAAGGCCCTTTGGGAAGGCACCTTTTGCTCCTGTGTAGCATGTAGTGCTCAAATTTGAATGTGTGTCAGCAATTTTTTCCTGTCTTTCACGTTTCTGAAAATATTATCAGTCCTGTAGCACAGCCAAAACACCTTTGTCCTGCAGAAAACACACTAAGTGCAGAGAATATTGCCAGGCAAGCATGTCTGTGTCCTCTGAATGCATTTGGAAGGCTGATGCTAGAATAGTATCAGCAAATAGTTGCATGAAAAAGCCAAGCAAAGGGTTATATTAAAGTACAGATTGCATACTGCCAATTACAGGGAATTTTTACTCCCATTCTCCTTTCTTACTGGGCTGATATCAGCCAGGATGTTCATTGTCATACTGGACAAGCCTTCATCTCCTAGAAGGATGGAAAGGGGATATATGTAGGATGGCCTTTGCATTATTTCGAGAGATGCTGGAAAAAAGGAAAATGTAGTTGAAAGCTTAAGGGAGGGAGATGTTTTTCCCTGTACCTTCAAGCTTGCATTATTCCAAGCAACCTTGTGTCTTTTTGGTCTCCTTCAGGTACCTGTGAGTCTCATGCCCTGGTGAGAGCAGCTGGAGGAAGGAACAAGGGCATTTTGAAGGCCTAATTCCTAATTACACTGTCTTGTGTTAGCTTTGCCAAACTCAAGTCATGCCAATGATAGATCTCTCACAAAATGGTAAATTGTTTCTGTTGTGTTTCATTTTTCAAGAAAATGAGGAAGCCATAAGCACTCCCTGCATTTCCCTCTGTGGGATATAACTTCAGTCATCTCACCACTACCAAGAGTAAACGAACTCCCTCCTGGGTTATTCATGTTGCCTGCTCAGCCAGGCTGATGTATAACTGATCCCTTCTTGAGTCTGCTCTGCAGAATAAATCAAGCATCTCCCTTCATGCTGAGCTCTGGCACATCACAGAATCTCTCTGGGACTCTACAAGCTCAAGAAAAATCAACATCAGCCAGACTCTGTCCCACATCCAAAGCATTTTAGCTGTCAAACCAACTCTCAAAAGCCACCGAGGGAATAACTCTAACTGTGTTACTCGTTTGGCTCAGAAAAGCAGGGAAGTTTGGGTAAAACTTTTCACAGCCTCTCCTGAAACATCTGGAGAAGCAGATGAGGTCCTTCCCCCAGGCTGCACCCAATCTCAGCCACAGCAATACTGTTGCTGCCATGAAAACAGACCTTCTTGCTTTGTGGTGACAAACAAATGACACTAAAAAAGGGGAGAGACTTTATACTTTTGCAAACTTACCAACCGTGTGTGGGCTCTGCAGAGGGCAGCAGCTGCAAAAGATGCTGCTGCCACATCCAGCAGCCACACGGATGTTGTTCAGCTACAACCCGTGTGTAGGGGTAGGGATCCCTTTCCCCATGGCTAAACCATCATCCTGGGGGTAACCCCCACTGCCCACACTGTTTGGGGTTGAAGAGTGGATAATGTAAATTTTCAGTGATTCCTTTTTTCTCTCTAGGCTCCCAAAAGAGGTGTCAGGGGAAAGGCTTTCTATCAAAGGGTAATTACTCACAGAAAAATTAATCCCCATGGAACATAGAAGGTGCTAGCAAGGGAGAGAGGTGCTTTAACCAAAATAACCACATTTTTTTTCTGTAAGGTTTTGTTATGGGGAGCAGCAGAGTGTAGAGGGCACCAGGCACCAGTTCTTTCCCAGGTGGGTTGGGTTGGAGGGCTGGGGGAGAGTTCAGCCCCTCAGCCCAAGGGTGAAGGAGGTGTTTCTGTGGTGCTTGGAGTGTGAAAAAAGGATTTCTGTGGTTTTAGACAGTGATTTTTTTTTTATTCACATTTTCATTAGGTCAGTTACCATGTGTGCTCCGTTTAAAGAAAGTCTTAATGAAACCCATATATTTAACTCTTCCTTTAAAAAAGGTCTGATGGGCCAACATGTGGATTCTTTTTGCTTCACAGCCCAGCATTTGGGAAAAATTTATCTCTCATTTCTTGAGCTAGCCCAGTAGTTGCCTGTTGGGTTAAAGGCCAGGACTTTAATCTTTTTACTTCAGCCTGGGCTACAGAGGGCTTTACTGTCTGCACAACACACACACACACACACACATATCACTAGAGAGAGCAGCACCTTGATATGAGATGAGACGAGTGAGCTGGAAACAAGGTGGTTAATGTGGTTAATGTAGTTTTTTAAATTGACAAGGTTTTTGAACTGTTTGAGACCCCTCTCTGTGTATTTTAAGGCTCCTTCTGGATTCAGAGGCAGGGGGTGATGACAAAGGGGAGCAGGTGTGTGCATCAGCCCAGAGCCTCACTCATCAGGTCAAGGCAGAAATCTTTGTGTTTAAGTGAATATCTTGCAAGTGAGAAAGCAAGTGAGAAAAATTGGCCTGTAAATGTGGAAAAAACCACTTATTTTCTTTTTACCAGAATTCCTCTTAACTAGCATTGCCAAACTTACAAGCCTGGGCAGTGAGCAGCGGAGCAGGAGGTGATTGAACAGACAGTTCATTCTCTAACAAACAACTTTTATTGAGTATATGCACAGCTAAGCAAAGCAAAGTGGTAAAGTCCAGGCTCCAAAAACAAGATCTCACCAAAACATTGGCCAGATATTCTGGGAGTCTTGGGAACCTACAAATGTTTGCTACAAAGGTCCATGTGGATTCAGCTCCTGTAAGTCCAAGGTGATTACAGAGTCTTTCAGTCTGCTCATCTTCTACTCTCTTTCCAAGTCTCTGAGGCTGGTAACACCTCTGCCATCTTCAGTGGGTGCTTTTCCACACTCAGGCATCACATTCCCATCTCTTTTCTTCCAAAGACACTGTCCTTGGCTTTCCTTCTTCCCTTCTCCTCTGCTTCAGGAGTCTTAAATCACACAAGAGCAACTTCACATAGCAATTAGGGATGGGAGGTTCAAAGGCAAATTACTTATTCTAACTCTTGCTTTTTCACTTTGAGGGTGATCAAACACTGGAAAAGGTTTGCCCAGAGAAGTTGTGGAGTCTCCATCTATGGAGATAATCAAAACTCAGCTGGATACCATCCTGGGCTATCTGCACTAGGTGACCCTGCTTGAGCAAGGAATTTGGACTAGATCATCTCAAGAGGTTCTTTGCAACCTCAACCATTCTGTGTTTCATGCCAACTGCAGGCTTTTTGGCCTCTCCTCCTCTCCTGGATGGCTCTCTTATAACAGAGGAAGCCATCCCTCACATCAAGGTCTGGCATGGCATGTGTCCCCACCGCTCAACGCCTACTGGGTTGCAGCCAACAGCGGAGCTCTAGGTTCTTCTTGGTGGCAAACACAGAGGCCAACCCAGTCTTGCCCTTGACTATGGTAGGAGGCGCTTGGCCAGCCCCAGGCCTTTCACCTGGTTGTCAATGCAGAGCTTCACCTGCCTCATCCAGTAACAAGTCACTACCATGGCAAAGCACACACAGATTTGGGTTAGCAGTATAACTACAACGGGGTGCAGCAGCGTGTTGAAGATGCCGGTGGCCGTGGGGGACCAGCCAAAGAAAATTTCCCACCAGTGGTGTTCTCCCACCCTCTTAATTCGTTCCATTACCTGTTTTATAACACTGCCATCATGATGTACAGTTATTAGGATCTTTTTGGCTTCTGCCTTAGCATTTTCTAACAGCTGCTGTAAACTGGCATGCTCTAACATTTCTTTCACAAGAGATAAATCCATACCAATGGGGGTCGGGGTTACACTACGATACAAGGTATAGTTTCTGATTAGTAACTGGCTAGTAAACACAGGTGGTTTATACACAAAATCACAGCCTCTAATAATAGCTACATTGCAAGCACACATATTCGAGTCATTAAAAACTGTCTGATTATAAGCTTCATTAATTTGCACGTGTTTGCAGACGGTTCTAAAGCACACGCAGCCTTTCCCTACATACACCAACACGGTTTTATTGCTGCTCTGGGGATTGATCTCAAAGTGGCAAACCCCTTCTTTGGTGTCAAAGCAAACATCGCTCGCCTTAAGGGCATCGTCTTCACAGATGAATCCCAGCCCCCTTTCCAAAATGCAGGCTTCCAAATCTACCGACTGCCACTTCCCACCAGACACCCTCGCCCACATGCGGTGGTCCAGGGGGTAGACCACAGACCCATTTGTGTTAACCCCCAGGGCCACGATGGGGTAGACCTTTTCGATGTGAGCTTCTGCCACGGTTAGGACGTGGGCGATGACTGCATCGTGGGCCTGGTCGTGGGTGAAGTTGACAAGCCTCCACCAGGCTTGGAGCTGCCGCTCCTTCTCCGTGGCCGCGTCCCACACGATCTTTCGGATCTCGGTGGGGAGGACACCATTGTCACCATCTCTCAGGATACCTGCAACGACACTCTGCACCCACATCTGGGCCTGGATGCAGCTAAGAGCAAGGGAGATGTTATTTTGCTCTACGCCCAGTGCTCGCAACAGCACCTGGTGGTCTTTCTCAGTTATTTGTTCCCAGGTGGGCAACACCTCTGCCACGAGCCACTGGCCCATCCCGAGGCTGGCCAGGGATGAATTCAGGGGATTGATGAGGCCCTGCACACCCGAGGTGACAGCCTCCAATTTGTTGGCCAAGACCTCAACATTCATGCTGTTGAGGACTCCCAGCCCGGCGCCTCCTCCTCCCAGCGCCGTGGCCAGAAGGTCTCTTCTGTCCCGGGACCCCTGGATGGAGCGGCTGTGGAGCCACGCTAGCCAGCCAGTGTGGAGGGTGGAGAGGAAAGGGGAACAGTGTGGTCTGACAGATGAAATGTTAACAGTGGACAGGGACAACACCACTTTTTTCAGTGACCGGACGGGCCCGGTCAACAGCTCTTGGATGTGATTTTTTTTGACCACATAAGGGCCTATTTTGGAAACAAAAGGGCGCAAGACAGCAATGATGGTAAACTCTTTTTTAAATCCTCCGGGGCCTCCTATCCACCACTTTCCTCCAAACTCGGAGGACATTTCTATGCTCAAATCTCCTCGACACAAAACCTGGAGGTTTATGACCAGGTTTTGGCAGTGTCCATAATCCTGATTATACCATGCAGCCTCTGAGCTTAATTCAGATCTATGAAGTGTTTTGCTCTCACGGAGGCACTTTACTGGCACAACCCACTTGTGGCCATTAGGGGCCGAGATGGTCACGGTGGTGCCATTGATTTGCAAAGGGTCAGTTACACTTTCTTGGGAATATTTGATTTCCAATTTTACCTGGTTGCCAACTTCAGCGTATTGGGCTGCGTGCCAGGCCAAAAAATGGCACTTTGAGATCTTCAAGGCAGCAAGGGAGAGCGTTGTGGTGCTAATCATAAATTTAAAGGACAGCCCCACGCTGTTGTGTGCCCAAAGGCAGACAACAAAGACTGGCTGAACCAGAGTAAAATTGCACCAACAGTCCAATTTTTCAATAGCACAGTTTTTTTTCTGATTCTTTTTAGTTTTTACTTCGGTTACAGAGATTTGAGTTACCCGCTGGTGAGTGGATCCATTAATAACCCTGCACCCTACCTTGATTTCTTGTCCCACCCTCCCCAGCAGCAGTGGAACTCTGTTTGCACTATCCCAGCTCCACTCATTCTCCAGGAACACCTCTGTCCCATGCATAACTACCGTTGATAAATTTAAACCTTTGTTAGAATTCAATCCCATGCTTCCCGTGTATTTTATGTGAGCTTGAGACCAGGGCCAATCAGTCTCAGTTTTTGTGTACCTCCTGACCCTGTGCTGGGCCATGGCCCATGTGTCAGGGTGTCTTTCAAAGTGGGAACGACTGGCTTTTTGTCTGAGGTGCTGGTGGGTTGGTTGGGCACGTTGGGGACTCAGCACTATGCACATACCATAAAGCAAAGCAAATCCTGCAATCACAGATTTCAAAGCAATTTCCCCGCAGCACAAACAGGGCTGGTGATGCCACGAAGTTCTCCCTTCCCGCCGGTCACAATCGCCTTCCATTTTTCTTTATCTGCAAAACATAAGCAAAGACGGGCTCTCCAGCCCCGTTAATTTCCCTTCCATGCTTTTAACTGTGAAGAATGGAGCCATTTTTCCTGCATTTTTGCTCCCTTTCTGATTTCTACCTGGTACACGGAGGAGCTGGCCTTGTTCACAACCCTAACGGGCCCCAGCCACTGGGGTGTCAGCACCTGGTTTCTCTCTCTGACCCCCCGATACATTACCAGGTCCCCCGTGTTCCACTCCATGGGGCGCAGCAGCACTCCCAGCTGCTTGTCCATCTTGGGAATGTTGGTCTCCTGCACCGAGGCCAGATGGTGGTAGGTTGCCAGCACCGTCCTCAGCACATCCTGGACCCACCTGTCCATCAGGACACGGGGCTGCAGTTCATCCGGTGGTTCCCCTCTTTGCCACCAGTGTCCCAGTAGCTTCAGATCTCTTGCAGGAGACATCTTTTTGGGAGAAGGTGCTATGGATGCCATGGCCCCCCGTAATGCCAGAAGGATGAGAGGGAGCTTCTGATCCCAATCTTTCCTTTGCTGGTTCACGAGCTTCCTCAGCGCTGTCTTCAGTGGCTGGTTGCTCCCCTCTGCTGAGCCAGGCTTCTGGAAATGCCCCGTGATGTAAAGCTTTTGCTTGATACCCAGAGCTTGGCACACTCCTTTTGTGACTTCTCCGATGAAACGTTGGCCATGGTCTGAGTCAATCTCCTTTGGGACACCCCAACGTGAGATGACATTCTCTACCAGGATCTTGGCAGTTGTGCTGGCTGTGTTGCTTCGAGCTGGAAATGCTTCCACCCATTTGGTGAAATTATCACTGATCACCAGGCAATACCTGTTCCCTTGGGCTGTCTGGGGCAAGGGGCCAATAAATTCCATCTGTAACTTGCTCCACGGCCCAGAAATCCTCTGGTGGCCCAGGACATCTTTGGTTGCTTTGACATCAGGATTGTTTGCCACACATGTCAGGCAGTTGCTGACATACCTCTCCACATCCTCTCTCATTTCGGGCCACCACCCAGCACCCTGCAGCCTCACCATGGTCTTATCTGTCCCCAAATGCCCCTGCTCATGAGCCAGGGCCACCAGCTCGGTCCGGAGGAGTTCAGGCACTACCCAGACCGGGAAGTCTGACCCCTCCCTCCGCGCCAGGACCAGCCCTGAGATGTCCTTCCACACCTTGCACCCTTTGTACTCCCTCCCCTTTGCTAACTCACAGATGCTGGGGTCTTGAGCCTGCAAGCCCAGCAGATCCACGTTCTCCCAGTGCCTACTGGGAGCCACCAACACAGGGCCATTCTCTGAGGGCCTGCTGGCCTTCCACATCATCCCTTCCTTTGCACCTTGCTTGGCTTTGGCATCGGCCTCCTTGTTCCACTTGGCCTCCTCTGTTCCCTTCTTGTGGGCCTTGACCTTAATGATCTGGGCCGGCTTCTCCCTCTGCTCCGCCAGCCTGGCAAGGTACAGCAGCTTTTTTGCGTAGGTGACAGGTTTGCCATCAGCAGACTGCATGCCCCTGTCCCTCCAGAGGGGCAGCCACTCCAGCACTGCCCTCACCACCCAACCCGAGTCGGAAAATATGGCCAGCGGTTGGTCTGCTGGCGTGTTTTCCAGGGCGGCCGTCACGGCCACCAGCTCGGCGGCCTGGATGGAGTGTGGCAGGCACTTCCCTTTCACCACCTCCCCGGTGGCCTGGTTGACGGCGGCGTAGCCCGTGTAGGGCACCCCTCCCTCGTGGTAGTTGGACCCATCTACGAACCACACCACATAACCTCTCTCCTTGGCCTCCTCCAGGCTGAGGCCGCTCTCAAACAGGGGTGCCCGCTGCAGCTTGGGCTCGGCCAGGGGTCCCCCCGGCTCTTCCCCGTCCCTCTCTCCAGTGACCATCACCCCGTAAGCCCCGGGTGACGGGTCCCCCACTTCCCCACAGACCCCCTTGTCGGTAAACGCCCAGTTGGCCATTCTGGGACAGCGCAGGGGACATTTGTCCCTCTTGCCTGACAAGAGGTACCTCACCGGGGTACGGGAGGTCCTCAGCACCACCGGGGCTGACCCCACCAGGTAGTCCCAGTGCTGCACAGCCCAGGTCAATGCTAACGCCTCCCTCTCATAGTCGGTGAACTGCTGCTCTGATGGCGTCAGGAGGCGGGAGGCATGGGCCACAGGGAGGAGGGTGGCACCGTGCTGCTGGCCCAGGGTGGCCTGCAGTCCCCTCCCTGTGCTGGCCAGCTGCAGGACATAGGGTCTGTCCCCTTGGGGACGTGCCAGCATGGGAGCTTGTGCCACACTCTCCTTTAAAGCCTTGACTGCTTCGTCCTGCTCTGGCCCCCATTCCCAGGGGGTGTCCTTCCTCAGGAGGTGGCAGAGGGGAGCAGCTTTCTCTGCGTAGCCCTCGACAAAATCACGAGAGAACCTCAGGAGAGCCAGAAAGGACCTCAGGGTAGTGGCATCAGCTGGTGCTGACACCTTCTGTATTAGCTCAACCCTCCGCTTCTCCAGCGAGCGCCCTTCCTCCCTTAGGGTCACCCCCAGGTAGGAGACCTCCTTCCAGCACAGCTGGGCCTTTGTGGGGCTGATCCTGAAGCCCGTCTTCTGGACAGCCTCCAGCACCTCTGCCAGCACCTCCAGGTTCTCCTCCTTGGTCCGGGTGTGGATGAGGATGTCACCAGCACACGACACCACGCTCTCCCGGTGTCTGAGCTTCTCCCACATCCTGGCAATGTGTGCGTGGCAGATGGCGGGGGTGTTGTGGAAGCCTGGGGGGACTCTGGTGAAGGCAAATTGCTGCCCTTGAAGGGTGAAGGCAAACTTGTGCCAGGAGTCTGGGTGCAAGGGGATGGCAAAGGATGGGCTGGTCAGGCAGAGCACCGAGAACCACTCTGAGCCCCGGGAGACAGCAGCCATGATGTCAGGGTACTTGGCCACCGCAGAGGTCCTCAAGGGGGTGACATGGTTCAGGGTGCTAAAGTTGACCATCAGCCTCCATGTTTTGCCATCAGCTTTCCTCAGGGGCCACACAGGGGCGTTGCAGGTGCTCTGCTGCTGCACCACCACCCCCTGCTCCAGCAAAGTCTTAACTGTGTGCCACAAACCATCCTCAGCCTCAGCCGGGTACTGGGGCTGCGGCTGAGGAGGGGGATCCGGCCCCTTGACTGTCACGAGAGCATCGATCTGCCCACAGTCCAGTTTGCTCCTTGCCCAGACCTGACGGAACCGTTCTGTGACCCGTTTCACCCGGGGTTCCCACTCAGGGTGGACCAGGAGCTCGGGGGCTTTCACTGACATCACCCTGTGGCTCGCAGGGATGACAGGCACAGCACTTTGAGGGCACTGTAACAGCGATCGGTTTGCCAGGTCCACCACCACCCCCATCTTTGTCAGGGCAGAGATGGCTAAAATTCCTGGCTTACCCTTCATTTCCATTTTCCCAAATTTTTCAGACCCTTTGGCAGTCCCAATTTCAAAGGGTATGGGCCCTGTGAAGGGCACTGAGGATTTTTGGCCTTTCGGCCCTGTCAGTTCAATGATTTCACAGGTTTGGAAGAGCCCGGCTTTGCCGGGGGCCATGTTCAGAACTGAATAAGAGGCACCAGTGTCAATCAACATCACTTGTCCAAGCACCCCCCCTCCAATAGTTACATCAACTATCAGGCGCCCCCATGAATCGGTCTTAATCGGTGCCACAAAAAGGGGCGGTGCGGGTGCCTGGCAGCCCTATTGCTGAGCCTTAGACCCCGGGTCAATCGGGTTGGAGCTGCTGTGCTTTTTGGCCTCGTGCAAGGCCAGTTTTCGGAAGAGCTCCGCGTCCGGCAACCCATCGATATCCTCCTGCTTCTCGTATTTTATCAAACGCTTCCTCAGCTCGGACCGCCAAGGGTTTGACTTCTGAAACCTCAGCCCTTGCTGGTTTTCCTTGCCCAGACCACCCTTGCCATCAGAATCTTTTCGGTTGTCTCCTTGCATTTTTCTCACCCCCCCATTTTGGAAGGACATGGCTGAGGTTTTCCCTTTCTTCCCCCCCAACACGTACCCCGGGAACGCCTGCTTTTGCAACTCAAAGTTCTGGGTCAGGATCTGCTCCAGCTCTGACAACGGCTTCCTGGCTGCATCCCCACCCGCGATCACCCGCAGCGGGGGGGTCAGCCCCACCACCAGTGGCTCCTTGAATTCGGGACGGTCAAAATCAAGGGGGGACTCCTTGGAGCCGGGCAGCCCCGCCATCTGGTAGAGCATCTTTTTACGGTTAACGTAAGCATCCGGACGCTCCTCGGGGTTTTGCTTCTCCTGGTGGAAGAGCACTAAGGGGTTAACCTCTGGGAAAAACACCTTCAATACGGCCGACAGGACGTGCCCAATGTCCTGGACATTTCCCATCTGCACGTCCCCTGGCAGAGCAGCAAAATCATCTGGTTTCATGCACTTTCTCACCACGTCTATCAGGTCACTCACTGAGTTGCCACTCTGGCACCTGGGCAGCCGCTGGGCCCTGGACAACCAGTTCACTGCTGTCTCCTTTGTCAACGGCCCCAGCATCTTCCCCACCGTTTTGAGCTGCTCAGGGGTGAACCAGAGCACAGCCCTGTTAGTATCTACGGCCTGGAGAGGGCCATGGCTGGCTGGCTCATCGGGGGGGCTCTTTTTAGTTTTGGAAGGCTCCACCTCCCCTCCCTGCAGCTGGCACACCTCCTCCCTCAGGGGAGCATAGGGGGATGGCCTGGTGGGGCCGTTGGCACCCCACACATCATCCTCATAGTCATAGTGAGGCGGGTGCGGGTCCAAGGAGTCCTCCCCCTCACCATTCCCGAACCGGCTCCGCTTGCCTTGGATGGCAGCCACAATACCCCTCGACACCCCCAGCTCCGCCTGCAGCTCCTGGATCTTGGCATGACACACCTTATGGTCCGGGCCAGTTCCCCGGTCCCGATGGACGTCCTGTAGGACCGCCCGCACCGCGCTCTGCGCGTCGTGGGTCTCCCCGATCCACTTTCCCACCTCCTTCTCCAGCTCCTCCGTTTTCTGCTTCTCATAGCCCAGCTTGCTCTCCAGCCGGGTGATCTCCACCGCGCTCCTCAGAGAGTCCCCACACAAACCCTGCACCTCTGCCCGCAGGTTGTCCACCTCCATTTTGAGCTCGACCTTGGCCTGCTCCAAAGTCTGCACATTCTGGAGAGCCTCCTTCAGCAATTTAGACAACTCCCTGCCCACCATCAACAAACCCTGCAAAGCCGCACGTTTCTTGCACTTATTTGTGGGTTTGGGCTTTTTGGACTCTTCCGCCCAGCTCTCCCAC
Organism: Phaethornis superciliosus; assembly: GCA_023637945.1. NCBI lineage: Eukaryota > Metazoa > Chordata > Aves > Apodiformes > Trochilidae > Phaethornis > Phaethornis superciliosus. The sequence continues at coordinate 4,673,557 of JAJQWJ010000011.1, forward strand.
TGTTGGCACAGCTGCTGGTATGCCTCCGGGCCTTGGAAAGACCCGGGAGACCAAATTGGAGGGAGACATTTCTGGAGCACAAACTGCTCCAGCTTCCAGTTGCTAACGATGTCGCTCATCATCATCAGGGGAACGAGACGCGGAACGGCTCAGTCTCAGGGCAAAACTACCATAACACAGCCACCACCCACCCACCCGCAGAGGAAGGCTGCAGCCCCGCAACCCACCCCTCCAAAAAGTCCCCCCGGGGGGATACTGAGCCTGGTAGCAAGGGAAGGGGAAGGAAGGGACAAGTGGCTGCAGCCGAGCGGGCGGCCGCCGCACCCCGGCAGCTGCCGGGGAGGGGAAGGAGAAGGGATGAGGGAAAGGGAGAAGAGAAGTAGAGGAGTAGTAGGAGCCCGGGAGTAAGATCTCACCAATCCTTGGCTGGATGTCCTGATGGTCCCGAGAGCCTGGAGACGGTCACCGCAGAGGTCTGGCAGGTTCAGCACCTTCAAGGTAAAGGTGTTTGAGAGGTCTCGTCCTGGTGGCTTTTTATAGTCATGGCAGGACATTGTTTGGGACTGATAACACCTTTGCTTACTTCTTCGGTGGCTTTTCTTCCTGCAGGTGCTGCATCCCTCCCCCTGTCTTCCCAAGGACACCGACCTTGTCTTTTCTTATCCTCTTTGGCACTGATTAGGGAGGCGAAAATCACATGGGAGCAGCTGCTCTGCCCCTTATCAGTTTTGGGGGGCCCAAGATTAGTCACCACTCGCTCAGTCTAACTGCTGCTTGCACCAGGTGCCCTGAAGAGGGAGAGCTGGAGCCTGGGCCCTCAGCATCCATCATCTCTAAGTCCCCCCATGATCTCCTCACTTGATGCACAAATGGTTAGAACCTGGGTTTTGGGGGGACATCACAGTTGACACCTAGTAACAAGTGTGGTCCCTCCAGTTTGCCCCTCCAAACACAAATTGGTTGCTGGAGGGAGATGGCAGGAAAAATAATTAATTAATCAATTAATTAATTTGTAGTTTAATTCCATTTTGGCTTCTGGACTTCAAAAGCAGCATTTTTCCATGCCACAGATCAGCCCACTGCTCACTGGTGTCTACCTCAGGGGTACCCCATGATGTGTCAGGAACCTCGACTCTGGTATTGTACCAGCTGGAAAAGCTGGAAATCTGCACCTGGAAAGGCAGGTGGACCCCCCCAACCTCATCCTACAAACCACATCTTATACCTCAGGGCAGTTTGTAAAATAAAACTCAACCTGTTTGATTTTATTCCTGACATTATACTAAGAAAAAAGGCAGTACTCATGTTACTCAATGAAATTGCTGTCCTTCTCATTGCTGCTTTTCCCTTCCCTTAAATACTCTAGAAGCTACATACTTCCCTGGAAAAAAAATATTAAAAAAAAAATAAAAAAATAAAAGCAAAAAAAATAAAAGTTCATTTGTGGCTGCTTGAGTCCTGAGAAGTTTCCATCCAGCAGCCCTTTATCCCCAGCAAGCCCTTACTTCCAGTTTCTGCTGGTACTGGCTGAGCTGGACCAGGTTTGAGGCTGAGCAGCCCTCATCAGTTCCAAAATTCAACCCTCGTAACCCAGGAAGCACAGAGGGAATGGATTTTTCCTTATTTTTATGGCAACCATTCCCCCAGCCTGGCATTTACAGCCCAGCTGCAATTACCTCTGCTGCAAGGTGAGAACAGAGCAGAGAAGAAACCCCAGCCAGGTTTTGCTTCTTGTCTGTAGACCCTTCCCTTCTACCCCTTCCCTCCTACCCCAAAGCTTTGCTCCAGCCCCCTGGGAGCAAATACTTTGTTGTAAGAAAACCATAATGGGGAGAAAATATAAAGTTGTTGAAAATATAAAGAAGGTGGTGAAAGAGCAGCAAATTAGTGTTGGTGTCATGGGGTTCTTGGGTTGTGGGCTGAAAGAAGAGGGGGGGAATGTTTCCCCCTGGGATGGGCAAGGAGAAGACCCCCAAGAAAACCATGAATGTGGTGCAGAGAGATAGTTGGGCTAGGGACAAAGTGTTTGTCTTTTAGTTCAGAAAAAGAATAAAATCCCCTCAGGAAGTTATTAAATTGAATCCAAATGACACTAATACACTAAAATTCAGCAGTCCCCTCCATCTTGCCCTGGCCCAAACACTCGTGATTAGGAGCTCCTGTACCCCAACAAGGTCACCAACAGATCTTGCTTGTATTAACAGATTAGTTCAACTTACACCCTTTTTTCCTCCCCAATTTTCTTCCCAGGCCAGCAGCCCCAAACAATGTGGGGATGTTATAAACAGAAGCTGCATGCCTGCACATTCCCACAGTGCTTTTATTTTTGTTGGAGATAAGCTGCCAGACAAAGCCATCCCACCTCCAAAATGTTTTCTCCTAGGAGCACCTTCCAGCCCTGAGAACAGCTTGGCTACTGGTAAATATCTCAACTGCACGCAAACAGCAGCTTCCAAACACCATCACCAAAAAATTAAAGAATAATTCCTGTTTCTGCTCACACACTATGCTTTCACATCGCAAATATTCCTTTTTCTTTCTAGACAAGACATCCTGTAGGTAAAACACTGCAATAAATCATCTCTAAAGCTGCTATAATGTCCCAGGGAATCCTCCTGAGAGAAAATACCTGCTTAGATAGAAAAAGCAAAATATCTGCTTAGGCACCCCAGTGTTACCAGCATTGCAACAGGATTTGGTGCCCAGTCTAACATGCCCAATGTCCCAGGTTGTAATGGTGCTGAAAGTCACCTCTGGGAGTACTTTGGTCCTGACCAGGAGGCCAGAAGATGTTCCAGGTGACAGCAGCAGCTAGAAAAGGAGAATGAAGCCATTGGCAGGGATATCAGGCTCAGCTCATCAAGTTCACCATGGGGATCAAGGAAACATTCACTTAAAAAAAAAAAAAAAAGGTGCCTACACCCCATTCTGGGGAGGTCCAGATCCAGATTTGGGAGTGGTTGTGAAGCAAAAGAGGAAAGGTGAGCAGAAGGAAAGCAGGGCAGAGGCAGGTTGCTGCTGCACCCCTCAGCCAGGGAATCAGCTCTGAAGACAAGAGCTTAAAAGCATTGCAGTGTGTTTGAAAAGACCAAAATTACTTTCTCCAGACAGGAAAGAGTTAAGGAGCAACTCAGCCCACCCTAAATTTTGGCAGCTGAGCCCTTGGTGGCAAGGCTTTTGGTGGTTAGCAACCCCCTTCAAGCAGTAAATTATTTTAAACACATGGGGAGGGGACGTGTTACAGCAGCATGAAAAAATCTGGTATGAAACGGACAAAAAAATTTCACTGTACAAGATTCAATATCATTTTCCTATCCATCTGCCAGCTCAGCTCAAAGCACAGGGGAGGTTCACCAGTGTCCCCACTTCAGACCCCTGGGCAATCCCCCTTTGCTGGGAGATGCTGAGGCTTTGTAAGGACCAAGAGTATCTGCACAAGGTGGGAATGAAACAACACTGAACTCTGCTTGGCAGCCAAGGGGGTAGTGAAAAAATAAAAAGAATGAAAAATTTATCTGCTTATTTTCCCCCTGAACATAGAAATACTGCAGGCTGCTGACACCAGTTCACCCCTGGAAGTTCACATCATGTATTTGACTCTTTGAATCTTAAACCCTGCGTGTTTCAAACCTCTCCTTCCCAAAGACATTTCAAACCCACTCTGATATTTATCTGTCATTTAAACATTTCTGCATATGAGCCATGCACTGTTGCAGCTATCAAAGCAGCAAAGTGGGGAGCCCCAGGAGAATTTCCTTAACTTTGTGGCTTTTCACCACTGAATTTGTTTGAGGTTACTTGTTCTTGGCTTCAAAGTTTTCTGTGATGCCTCTGCTTTATGGTGAACTAGTTTGACATTCAGCATTCTCCAGGCCCAAAGAAAAATACCTCCTGCTAAAAGATTCTGCTGCAGAAAACAACCATATGCCTTTTTTAATTCCTAAAGTGGATCTGGGGGAATCTTGTATGGTGCTGGAGAAACTCATGGGGCTGCTGCACACTGGACTTGAGGCTCAGCCCAGAAGAAGCTGTAGGCTGAGGCTCTGGGTGCAGATGTGGCAGATGTTGGTTGGCAGCTGTTGAGACATCTGCACGGAGCTGGGGAAGAACCTCCTGGGGTGAAGGCATCAAGAGGTGACAGTGTGTGGAAGGGGGGACCTGGCACTGAACCCCAACATTGACTCCATCACCATGGCCTGGCCACGGCTCCATCTCTGCATCTGCCTCCAGATCCCAGGTAAGATGGACACATCTCTGAAGGGTTCTCCTAAGGGATGAAGGCTAAAATCATGCTGGAGCCTCTCCTCCATTCTGCTTCAGCACATGGGATGCATTGCACAGCATCCAGATGATGCAAGTTTATATATACAGGAGCAGTATAGATCTACAGGATATTCTTACCTATCACAGCAGAACTTCAGATAATGCTTTAGCTTTTGGTAAATACCATAATTTAGCTTTTTGGTGAGACTGAAGTGATCAGGAAGTTGGACTAGATGATCATTGTAGATCCTTTCCAACTGAAATAGTACATTCTGTTCTGTACTATTCTATTCCATTCTATTCTAGTTCAATACATAATGGCACAGACACCACAGAGTTTGTTTTTACTGCACCCTCTTAGTGCAGATGGCCTGTGGGAAGCTGCTGATGGAGAAGTTCAAGTTGCAGCTGTCTGTCTGCATCATGCAAAGACGATTGCCATCCCACCAAATTTATGTCTAACCCAATGTTTCCCAAGAGCCACAGAAAAAAACTGGTGTCTTACAACACCATGCTGCCTTCTGCTTATTGCAGACAGGTTACAGGGGTTCTGGACTAAATATGTGCAGGCAATGGCACAACAAAGTGGTAGAATTACTCTTTACAGGACAAATGGAAATCGGTGAGAGTTTGAAACACCTACTAAATGTCTGTTTCAGGCTGCCAGCTCAAGTTGTCCCCTCGAGGATGTTGCAGGGGGACACCAAGAAAGGGAACAGGGAGGATTCTGGGGGGTGAAGGTTTGGCTGAGGATGAACATTTCTGCTCTGGCTCCTTCCCAACTCACCCAGCTGGAGCTTGGACACTGGCTAAGAGCTGAGCTGAGTGTTTTCCAGGATCCCCTCTCATGCCTTCTTATTCATCTAGTAATCTCTCCAGCAGTTCAAGAAAAAGGTTTTCATGGGGGTGGGGGTGGGTTGATTTTCCTATGTCCAGCAGTCAGTCCTCAGGGGACAGGGAAGCCACCACACCCCACAGCTCCGTACATTTCATCCCCTAAAAAGCCACACTGGTGTTTGCCAGGCAGGTTGAAGCCTGAAACTTGAAAATTAATTATTTTAGTAATAAAGAGACATTTATATTGTCACAGAACCAGAGGATGTGGTGGAAATGCTGCAGCTGCTGCTGTGCAACACCTGAATTTCAGCATTGCAATATTAGGGCTGAAGCCTGCTTGTCTCTGCAGCATCTCTGAAGCCATGGGGTCATCAGTGCAGGGACAGGGGAAGGTTCTGGACCTGTGTCAGCCACCAGATCCCTGCTCTCTGCCTGTCCCCATCAGGGATATGGGAGACATCAGGGCCATGAGCTATTCTTCAGCTATTCTTGTGCTCATCCAAACCCATTCCTACGCAGCTGGGTTTGCAGGGCTGTACAAGGCCTGTTTGCTACCACTATGGTAAGAAGCTTTGGGATTTTGAAGGAATAGGGACATTTTGAGGTAAAAAAGAAAAAAAAAAAAAAGCCCAAACCTTTATTTTGTGGAGCTTTTTGCACAGCTTAAAACCACGCCTGGGAAACAGTCGGGGGATGCAAGAGAATCCTTATCTTCAGGGGGCTGTTTTTCAAGTGGTTTTGGAGTATCTTCATCTTGTGGGACTGTTTGCTGAGCAGAAAGGATCACGAGTTACCTGCTATCATTTTCACAAGGACACATCCTCGCTCACACACAGACACTGCTCACATCTGCCCGAGCCAAAGACATCTCAGATAATTTCCACAAAAGCTGCAAACCCAAACAGAGCAACACGATGCCAAACCAAGGCTTTCAACCCCACCACTACCTCTCCCTCTCTTTCCCCAGGTCTGGAACTTCATAAAAAAATAATGTCATCTGAAAACTAATATCAATTTGGATCGTTTTGAGATGCTTTGCACAGTTTTTGTCTTTTTATGCACCTGAGATGACATTTATCAGTGTTGCATCTGTTAGAATAAAAATCTGGTCAATAAAGTAAGATTTGTTTAAAACAAATCTGCTGAAAGAGAGGTGAAGTGTCACAAAAAAACTGAGAGAAAAAAGGGCAGGAGGGGAGCAAGTGGGGTTGCCCTTCCCAGCCCAGAGGACACCTCTTAATGCTCCCTCCAACCCTCTCTCTGCCACTGAGCCCCCTCCCTAGCTCATTGTTCACTATGCAAACTCTACCTGTAGAAGTAGGCTTGACAAAAAAATAGCTCAGGCACCCAAAAAGCCTCTGGAGGAGTATGGGAGCATCCTGATGAAGCTGCTGTTTCTTGATTGTGTGATCCTCTGGTCTGTGACTATTTGATCTTCTCAGCCCACAAAGGAAATCTGTGCTCAGCATGGAAGAAAATAATGAAAAGAAAATAATAGCTCTCTATTCCTGTCTCTTTTTTCTTAGGCTTCTGTATGAATCTATTTTTATCCCAGACTCCAGACCATATTTTAGCACACACCAACAATAGAACAGAAATCCTCTGTGAGCTGAAAAAGGAGTCTGCTGGGATGTACTGGTACTGCTGGAGCCAGGAGAGACAAAATTTTGAGTTCTTCCTATTTTCCAACCCCTTGGGCAAAGCCACATGTGGCACAGACACCAACTAGGACAAGTTTAGAGTCCACAGGGTGAGTTCCAGCACTTCTTACAGGCTGCACATCAGCCACCCCCACACCTCAGACAATGGCATCTACTGCTGCTCTATCTCCCAGTCCTCCCAGCTCCTCCTGGGCACTGGGACACGGCTTGTTGTAGGTAAGCAGCACCCCCAGGGATCAAAAATGTGCCACCAGCAGGCTGCAAAGAGGTCCCCTGGGCAAGGAGTGATGTGTGGGGGGGTGGTGGGGTGGCCCTTTGCAATTTTGAGATGCAGGGTTGGGGCTCTGGAGTTTTTCTGCAGAGACCTATGAGACTGGGTAAGGCAGGAAATAGAGAAAACAGCTAAATGTTAGGTCAGCTGCATGTGGTAATCTTTTTTCCACCAGCATTTGCTCTGCTGTGGTCATGCCTTGAGCACTGCATTGGTCCTGGCATTTTAGGATTTCTGTGGGAAAGCCCCTCAGGCCCTGGTATTGCCATGCCCTGTGCTCTTCTCATCCCCTGTGGCACTTAGGGTGAGAGGCTGGACATGTGCCCTGCTCAGCTCCCAGCTCCTTCCATGCCCTGCTTCTTCCTTGCCCTCCCTCCAAGGGGCAAGAGCAGCATCAGGGCCAGAGGACATCACCCCTGGCACCTTTTTGGTGGGTCTGACTGCAGGTTTCAAGCCTGTCCTTCAAATAAAGGGTGGAAATGGGATTTACTTCTCCAAGCTCACACCCCACCATCACTGAGGAGCTCCAACCAGAAATCAGAGCTGTCTGCAGGTGGCACTGGGGGGAGTGATGCTTTACAGACCCCAGGTCATCCAGCTGTTCTTTTCAGCCTGTTTTTTCCCTTGACCACAGAGCAGGAGGTGATGGAGAAAAAATAATGTGCTGGAAATAGGATTCAGCTCTTTCTTTGCAGGCTTTTAGGGGGAAAAAAATAACTTCTTTAACCAAGATGCAGCTATGGCTGTTGGATCTAAAGCAGCCCCAATGCCCTGAGCTTTCTGTTGTTTTATTTTGTACAAATGTGCCCTGCACCTTGAGCTGCCTGAGAAATCCCTTTCGGGTTCTTGCCAGCTCAACAAAATCTTGGGTGAAGATAAAGGAGAGCTGGTTTTGATCAACAGGGCACATATCTAGGTGCAAAACAAAGCATGAAAAACAGGCTTGAAATTCAACATGATCAAGGCCACTCCAATTAAAACTAAACACCTGCAGGTGCTCAGGGAGGGCTTTGCTGGGTGTTTTCCTTTTTTCCTTTAGTACACAAGATAAAACACATTCTTTGTCTCCAAGTCCATTACAATGTAAAGGGAGAAACTGTCCAGAAAAATCCCAAGCACCTGGAATCTCACCTTTTCAGGTAAAATGGAGGTTTCCATAGGAATTTCAATCCTGAAGAGAAACAGGAAAAAAAATGCACTTTTGAATCACCAAAAATTTTGAATAAGTGGTGTTTGAGCAGTTGGATGTGCAACTATTTAAAGGCATGACTGGGATATTTTCCAACTTTACAGGGAGATGAATGTTCTCCATTATAATTCAGATATACCATAATAAATCTTACCCTCGTGTTATCAGGAAAAAAAAAAAATCCAATTTTGAGCAAAGAATAGAGCAACCTGAATATGGAAAAGTACCAGAGATGCCTTAAAACCTCTCCACTGCTACTAAAAATCTCCTGCTACCCACGATCTCCTGCAATGCTGATGAGATGGTGCCTGGCAGTAAAAGTAGCTGAAGGAAGTTTCCTTTTCCTTTCCTCAGGCTTCTGCCCCTGTTTGCCTGGTACCTTGTTTTATTAACACTTTTACAAACTCTTGGTAACTTCTGTGGCCACTGTAAAGCTCAGGTCAGGCTCTCACCCCCCCATATGACCCAGAACTTTGTGAGGCATCCCAGATGGGGCTATTTTTAAAGCCAAAATTTCCAGCCCTTCCTGCTTGCTGTTTGACACTTTCACTGCAGCCAATGCCATACTGAACATCCTCTTCTCCTCCTTATCCATCAGCTGATGTTTTGCCTCTGCCTCTGAAGACCACTCTGGCACCAAGCTCCAAAAAAACCCATGTGGTGCATAACCAAAAGCAAAGCTGCCAGCAAGAAAGGGACAGAACCAGGTTGGCTCATGGTGCTCTGTAAAAGCAAAATCCTTGAGGTGCCGTTAAGAACCCATAACCATAAATTAGCCCAAATTCTGGATTAGAACTTAATTTCTTCCAAAACATGGGGCTTTTTTTTCCTTTTCATTTTGCCACAAACACTGAACAGGGTGTCTTTACCCAAGAGGGATGACACCACATCCTCTCCACAGAGCAATGCTGCCTCCCAGGTCAAGTGAGAAGCATCCCCTCTGCTCCTCTGCACCATCCTGCACCTTTGGATGGTGGCATCCAAGGGACAGCCACCCTTTGGAGAAGATGTCCAGGTCTCCTGCTCTGCTCCTTCTGCTTGCTCTGGGGCTCTGAGTATGGACACTGGGCTGCACATCACCTCCACTGAGAGGGGCAAGAAAAGCTCTTCCACTGAATCCAAGGAATTGGGCTAAATAGTTAAAGGGAAAATCAAAAGCACATTAAAAAGGTCAACTTTGAGGTTTGCTCAGTAATTGTAGAGGCAAAGGTGACATTGCTTCAGCCAGCATGGGGCAGCCAGAGGGGTGGCTGCAGCTTCATGCACCCCAGGAAGGGAACCCGGTCAGAAAAGTGGTTCTGGAGGAAAGGGGAAAGGGGAAAAAGGGGGTTTAGCAGTCTGTGTTTTGGGGGAGTCACTTCAGATAAGCTGGGAGGAGGCAACATCCCTGAGCAGGCAGCTGAAAGGCTTTTCTGGAGGGCAGCACCCATCTTTAAAACCTGGGTGTCCGATTGCTGTGCACCCTCCACACCCAATCCCAGCAAGGACTCCAATAAAGCCTTCAGATCACCTGGCCAGCATGGTCTCCCTGTGCTTTTGACTCAGAACCCCATGGATGTGGCTGTTCCTGAGCTGTTCCCATGACAATGTCTCTCCCAACAGGCTGCCCTGGGAGCCATGGCCAGAAGTACAATTTGAGGGCCAAGTTTTGTGCCAGCAGCATCACACACCCCTGGGAGGGACACTGGCTGGAGCTGGAGATTCTGACTGATAAGAAGGACACTGATGTATTCTGGGTCTACCAGGACAAGGATGGAACCTTTCACTTCGTTGTCTTCATCACTTTCCTGTCCTGGGCCACCTTCAAGGAGGAGAGGACATCTACCTCCTGCTCCTGGCAGTCACCATCACACTGTGCCAACACGAGACTCACTCATAAACCCCTTTAGTTATTCCTCCAGCCCCAAACCACAGCCCTGTCCTTGAGGGGAATGGATCTTCTAGCCATCCCCTTTAGGGCAGGATCAATCAGTCAATCCAAGGACCACTGTTAAAAAAAAAAAAAATAAAAAAAAAAATCAAAGTCCTATTTTCTTCATCAGCAGGTTTAGCCTGAGAAGTAGTTATAAATTCCTACATTAGAAGAAAAAAAAAATAAAATATTATAAATAGAGAGAACTTACCCTGTCAAACTGCATTGGCTCTACTGTTCTTAAATTGATGCATCAGGGGGTAAGAAAGGGTTTGAAAACTCAACTGCTGAGACTCCTGTGAACAGCTTGAGCTGTAACCAAACAAGCAACTGAATTTCACAGGCTGGGAGCCTGCTCTGGTTAAAGCAGGAATGCAAAATCTCCAAATAGGCAAAAGTCCTTCAGTGAAATTTCATGTCTGAAATGTCTTTAAATTACCCTGAGCAAGCAGCAAGCACAGCTGCATTTCAATCAATTTAATGCTTGCAGAAATCAGTTTAACTTTCCTTTGGGGAGTGCTCAGTACCCCCAGAAGTTCCACTCTTGTCATTAAATTGGCTCAGCTCATTTGCCTGGGGCACCAAAGTGTTTTGCTGCCAAATTACCCTAACTAACTAAATCCACACTGACCCCACCACCTGCAGCTGATGTGAGACAGATTTACCAGCTGACCCACTTTTAAAAAATACAATTTTTCAGCATCCTCCTACCTTGAAAGATACTAATGTAGTCTGCAGCAACAGGAAGGAAAACCTGAAAAAGGACCCACAAGCCACAGCCAGGAATCATTCTTCCCCAAGGGAAACAGCTGATAATGTAGCAAAGCACCCAGAGTTGGCCCAAATTCCCTCTGAAGTCACCAGGAGCCAAGAGCTCTCCATCTGCACCAGCATCCCCTGGTGACCTGCAATATTAACCTACAAATGCCCCTCAGTGATTTTTTTCTGCCTTTTAATGCTGATGTGAATTACCAGTGAAAAGCCATTAGCTGCAATTAATTTCTGCCAGAACCCTCAAGGAAAGATTTATTTTTTTTTTTAATTTTTTACTCTGTGCTAAAATTAATGTTGTATTTTGCTGAATACATCCCAAAAGAAGAGCAGAGATGCTAAAATGGGGAAGAGCAGGGTTCAGCTTGGTGTGGACATTAATTGCTGCCAATGGAATTTCAGCAACATGCCAAAGTTACTGGAGACAGGAGGAAAACTAACTCAGTGTTCCCAAGCTGACCCTGCTGCTGTTTCTCACATGAAAATTTCATTCAAGCTGCTAGGAAATGCCAGCCCTACCCTGCCACAGTGTTTCATTTCCAAGCTGTGACTCAGCCTCTTTGAACTAAAAACATTTTCTATTTTATTTTAGAAACCAGAAGACAAAGATGCAGATGTAAAAGGTTAGTAAGTGACAGGTGTTGACTTTTTTTTCTTAAAACTCAGCAGCACCTTGCCCTCAAGTGATAAAGCAAGCAGGTGCCAAAAGGTGACCTAATAATTCTTCACCTGATACACAGTAGATAGGAGGGGATGTATAATGAATTAAGAGCAAGAAAGAGAGATCAGTCTCTTCTGATTTTCTTTTGTTTTGTTGGGTTTTTTTAATTTTGTGTAATTCAAATCACTGAGCACTGACACTGCAGTAGGTACTAAATAGGAGGACAGGAGGTGTTTGTGGCAGCCTAAAATCTTAGTTCTGAGCATCATGTGACACACAAACACCACATTTGAGCATTCCCAATGCATTACTCCAACTGGAGCCCAGGGGTAACCAGATTTCATCCCTCCATTTGATTTCATCATTGGACCTTCAGCCCGAGCCCATGGGTTAGATGCAGGTTATTGCATCCCAATCCCCCCTCTGCACAATTTTGGACCAACAGCCCCATGGCTTTATGCCTCTGTTTCACCCCCAGGCACCAAGTAAGAGCAGCAGAGAGGCTGATGCAGCCTCAGATGACATTCCTGAGAAACAGCAATGCAGATACACACAGCTTAAGAGTTAAACCTGTTTTCCAGGGCTGCCAGGAATCCTTTTTAATGCTTCTCCTCCTGCCTCCCCAAACCCACTCATCATCCTGAGTCACCAGGACAACACTATCAGAGTAAGAATTGCAATTTGCCAGCTTAAAACAAGAAATCCTTTTGCCAGCAAGTAAGACACATTTTGTTGCTGCAAACTGACCTCCCTGGGGCTGGTTCCTTCCCCAAACTCTGCAGGTCTGTGAGGTTGTGCAGGGAGCACCCTATGGCAAGTGAGTGCCAGCACTGGGCTAGCATTTGGAAAAGCTGGGTTGCAAGCAAGTTTTGGTATTGTCCCACCTTTGCAGCCTCTGTTTTTGCAAATCAAGCGTCTTTAAAATGGAATAAATTCAAATTCCTTGTTATATGTACATGGGTTTCATAGGAAAAGAGTTAACAGGTTTTAAGTTGAACTTTAACATGATCACTCAGAAAGGATGAGCTGGCAATGTCTCCCTCACCCTACGGTAACAGATAATGGATCCCTACAATTTTATTTTACTTTTTTTAAGAAAAAAGGATTAGAAATGGGTGCTGGAATAATAAAACTGAGGGGAAGAGGCACTGAGTGGCAATGCCTTCTGCCCTTTGGCTGCAATCTTTCTCTGTGTATATGTCAGAACACAACCACTCCTACAGACCTGCTTTTTCTTCTACCTGTCTGGAAAAGGGAACAGCCTGTCCTTACAATGGATATTTATTATACCCAGAGCTCTTCTGATCTTCCCCTGGCTTTCCAAGGGCTGACTGATAACAAAGAGCTCTTTTTGCAGCCTTGTTTAGGACGAGGCTTTGCATTCTCCACTTATCTCCATGCCTCTTGCCAGCCCTGTGCAAAGATGTTCTGTCCCTAAGGGGAAAACCAGGCTGCAGAGCCCTTCAATTTTGCAGGGATGGTGCAGTTGGGTTACAAGTGCCTCAGGAATCATCTCATCCAGGACAGCTTTCCTTCAGCAGCACTAGGGTGTATTTTAGGTTTTACTTAGAGAGGAAATTCCTGCTGCTCTGAGCTGTTCCCACTTACTGAAATGAAGCTCCTTGGCAGTTAATAGTGCAACTCACTCAATTAAAAAGTGCCTCAGGAGCTGGCCTGGGATTCTTGCTGGCAGCTGAAGGATTCATTTTCCACCACAAATTAATCTTTAGTGAAAACAGGTGCCAAAACCCCAACTCATTAAATCAGCATAAAACTATCAGTTGCTGGAGACCAGTAATTTTTATCATTTCAGGAATACACTGGTAGCCTAGAAAGCTTCCTTAAAACTCCTCTGCAGGAAACTGTTTTGCAACAAGAAAAAGTCTTTATTAATTAACAGCAGCTTCCAAAAAAGCCCTGAGCTCCTTTTCACTTCTGAGCGTGCAAAAAAGCTTGATCAGAAGACAGGAGTGTGCAGAAGATGGAGGAAAAGCTTTGAAAAGCTTTTTTTTTTTTTGCTTTTTTTTTTTTTTTTTTAATTAGTGTAACAATTAACAATCTTAAAATCTTAATATCTTAAGAAAGTTCTGGCTGCCACTAGTTGAAATGCTGCTGGTCCTTCACCATCTTGAAGAGGATTTAGGAACACTTTGCAGCCTGCTTTGGGAGGTCCCTGCCTGCACACCAAGGCTGAATGAGCTAAATCAGCAGATGTACATTTATAGCCTTCTTGTTCCTTTCACATCCAAGCAAACCAAAACCTTTTCTCCCTCTAGAAAAAGGGAAACCTAAGGTGAAACCACCACATGTAAACATCTGCACCTTCTGGACCATCTTCTGGGAGCTGTCACAGGATAAACCCATCCTCTGCATTCTCTGTAATGCTCCTACTCGAGCACTCAAGATTTGAGAAGACAAGATGGAGCAGAGACACCCAGACAGCAAGCAGGCACTTATTCTGTGAACTTCAGCCTAAAGCACAGCTCTTTCCAAAACCTGAGTCTTTCAAATTAATTCCCTAGGCCAAACACCATCTCTGTTCCCTGTGATGGAGCTCTGGGGTTCAAGCAAAAAAAACCCAGCTTGGTCCCCTGGCATCAGTGATAAGCTGATGAGAAATAAGGATTATTAGCCAGATCTTTGCTCAAGGGTGTGTAATAATTCTTTCTAAAACGCAGCCAAAATTTGAATTTGCTGCAAAATGACTTAGAAATAAAAGCCCTCACTCAACACACCCTCTTTTATGGTGCCATGTCTTAGATTTTACTGTTAAATCTCACACCAGGCTACACTGAGAAGGTAAATATGGATACAGGGGCCTTACTTTTTAAGTGTGTACAGTTCTGGGGGCCATAATGTTCACCATTTCCCTCTTGCTATCCTTATTCTCCTGTTAGCCCAAATTTCAGCAGGAGTTTTGGCTGAGCAAGGGAGATGGGATTTTCTTGCTTTCCGGAAGAAATGTTTGAGTGGCTAAGAAACAAAGACAAGAAAGTACAAAACTCTTTGTCACTTGCTTTGGTTAAGCAGGACTTTTAACGTATTAACCTGAGGCATGTTGATTGAGTCTGTATTTGATGCAAATGTATCCTTACTACATTTGCAAATGGAGAATTGAGAAACAAATAAAGCAACATTTCTAGTCAGATTCAACAACACTTCGTTTTTTTCTCCAGTTCCTAGTCTCAGAAAAGTGAAAATCCTTCGTGAAGATAAAAAATGAGGGTCTGAGGTAGTCTTGGGTAAGGGAAAAGGTAAAGATTTACAGATCAGCCTGAGCTTTGGGATGCCAGAGTTCAGTTTCCAGCCTACCACTGCCTAAAATCATCTCTCCAAGTATTTTCCCCTGAGACCTTCCAGATGGAAACTGTAACACTCCCCCATTCCAAGGGGGAGCTATGAGATAAAAACTCAGGAGTATCTCTGGTATTTTTGCCAAGGGACTGATAAAAAACTTGGGAGAAAAAAAAAAAAGAATGGGAGAAACACTTTGCTATTCTCCTCCTCTGCAAAGAGGTTGGGAAAGAGAAATTCCCTGAGAAACAAAGTTCTTCCAAATTTAAGGTTTTTTTAATACTTAGTAAAATAAAGCTGTATTTTTACAACATGAAGCAGATCTACACACCAAGCTGTTTCTAGGCAGAGCAGGACCAACCTTAGAACTATTTTAATAAGTGATGTTTACCTAAACCAGACAAATCTCACCCCACAGCCAGTCCTAACCATGCAAAAGAAAAGCTCGAACCTGTTCTCTCCCCTGTGAGCAATGATTTTATGATCAGTTCCTCCTGCAGGCTCATGTTGGCTTAGTTTGAGCTAGAAGTTTTCACTTAAAAAGCCTTAATTCATAAAGCATTTGGACAGAACAGTTTGCACATGGTAACAACACCACTGCCTCATTGTACCATCCTCAACAGCTTTTTTCCTCATTGGTTTCAATCATTTTATCCTGATTTAGCAATCATTTTCACATTATACTGGAGTTTTTGGTCCACATCTTGCCACATTCCTGTAACCCAGGCTGTCAGGCACTATCCCCCCAGCCTAAATACTCTTCTAAAGGCTTACATTGTCTCCAGACTTGCACAGAGACCTTCCCCTGCTTTTAAATTATTTTTTAAGAGAGAAAGTGGAGTGATCTGACTGAGAGCATCTGCTTTTTTTTTCCCCCACTTATTATGCATGGGAAGCATTTCCTTGCAAATGCATTTTCTCTGAGCACAGTAGTTGAATGTGGCATGTGAGACACACCAAGATTAAATGCAGAGTGTTAAACATTGAATAGAAAACGTAGCAAAAGCATTTTTCTGTATTTTAACTCCCTGTAAGCTATGTTGGTCTTTCAAAGGAAATTATTATTTCATGATCCACAGGTTAAATATTCATTGGTAGTGCTATTGCCAGAAGCACCTCCAGAGGTCAGCCCTGCAGTGGGAAATAGGATATGGGTATTTACAATCAAAAGGCATTTAAATAACCCTTCACTACAGAAACCACATGAAACCTAATGCAGGATAAACAGAGAAAAATCATAAGCAACATAAAATACAGATATTTGGGCACTACTAAGTACTGACATTACTAATAGCAATGCTCCACTGTGCAGGGCTGTACTGAGAACCTGGTCCTGCAAAGACAGATGCAGCTGAAGCCCTCCTGACACAGATGAATGTAGTGAAGATCTGGAAGAGTATGTGTTTGGGGTTTTTGTTTTGGTTAATAGCTGTTTTTTGGGTTTTTTTTTAAGTAGTCTTAATTTGCACAGGAAATCAACATCTAGAAAAAAAAAAAAGATTACACTGGTGACAGTTGTGATTACCTTCCCAAACACAGCACAAAACCCACTGGGTTTTGACCTCTAACTCAGAAGCACAGCACCTCAGTGATCTCTTTTAGCAGTGCCAAACTCAGGAGGCTTTGGGGTGTCTCCTGCCTCTGGAAATACACTCTCCGTGCTGAATGAATGTATAATCTGCACACTGCAGGTGACAGTTCTGCTCCTTGCTGGGCACAATCCTTAAGACCCAACATGTAGTCCCAGGAATGCCAAACCCAGATCAGTGCTGAGCATCACAGCCCTGCCTGTCTGTGGGAACCACCTGCAGGTTCAAGCTCTGGTTTCACAGCCAGGAGGCCTTAACAGACACCAAACCTGCAATCTCATCTTTGAAGATAACCAGAGCCTTCATTCATAAATTCATGAATCTAGCAAGCTCCCAGAAGTTTCAGCACTCCGAAGAAAAGACTTTCATTGCAATATTCCTGCCTACATAACACATTCTTTAGAAGGTTTGCTTCATGTAAAAGAAAACCCAGTTAGTTGACATTCCAAGTGCTCCTGCCTGCCAATTTCTGGACAACACTTTCACAGCTGTAAGCTGTGAGGGCACAGCTTTTTACTGAGTATAATCAACTGAAAATTTGAATTTTTTTTTTTAAATTGAAAAATACATGACTGTCCGCTGAACTCTCTTAGCAGCTTTCCCTTTCTTACTCTCTGCCAGGTGTTGTCTTCAACTCTTTATCTTCATTCTGTTAAAACACAGATCTCAGTGGCCTTTGATTTTGTTTCTTAGATCTGTAGAGAAGCAAAGGGATGTATCACCCAAACTGTATTAAGGTTGGCTGCAAAGTGCATATAAAGCATCAGTAGAAATATCCCACTGTACCATTGTAACAGATATAATGAATTAGCATAAACCTATTAAATTCATTTTTAAAGCGTATCCAGATCTTCTATTTGTGAACCACTGCAATCTGGATATGTTTTATCAAATGCATACAAGTGCTGTGATTCAGAATTTGCTACACAACCAGCAAAATCTCTGCAGAAGTCCCAGAAGCTGAGGGAAGCAGAAGCAGCAGCTTGGGGCACACACCAGAAGCAGCCACTTGCTCTTCTTTAATCACCAACCCACATTTCATGTTGAATACCCCCAAAATGAGAACACCTCATAAGCAGACACATCCAAGAGAAGATTGTTTCAAACCACCAGACTGACTTTACCAAGGAACCCTCCAGCAGAGGCAGGGACACAGCACAGCTTCTCCAAACCCAGGCTGAGCTTCCTCCAGCAACTCTTCCTTCCACGCAGTCCCACGATGGATTCATCTCCCAGTTCATGTCAGATGAATTTAAACCTGTACCTTGAGAGGACCCACTAAGTTCTCCATTTACATGAAGAGCTGAGGAACAACAGTGTTTAAAATGAGTTTCAGGAGACCTGTATCCTCTTCACAAGACAACCATTGCCTTCTGTACCCTCCTGACAAGCTACCGACAGAACGCAGAAACCAAACCACATCTTTTGCACACAAATCTTAATAACCAAATGCAAATATCAGTGCAGCAGAGAGAAGAGAAGGAGCTGAGAGCAACTCCAGCCCTGCTGCAGAGGTCAGTGACAAACAGCATCAAAGTAGAAGGCATGGAGATGCCTCCAGCAAACCAAGCAAGCTCAAAACAAACTGGTTGAGTTTCTGGTTGAGGAGCAACGCCTGAGCAAGAAGCCTCAGCTGCTGCTGGCACTGATGAAAAGAGAAGGACTGTCTGAGCTCAAGGGTGCCTGTCTCTCCATGCAAGAAGCTGCTGTAGGACAAGCCCTAGAGATCTGACAGCTTTTTGCTGACAGCATGAGGAGGAGGTTCTGAACTCCACAGTGAGACAGTGGCAGTGGGTGCAGAGGCAAAGGCTGGGAGCTGTTATGGGTTAATTATGAAAGAAACAAGAGTTTGAGATGTGGAACGATTTTTAAAGAGAAGCAGAAGGAATGTATTTATTTGTTTAGAGGCTGAGGGTTACTTAACAGCAGAGTCATTCAAAACTAAAGGTGGAGTAGCTCAGAAGCTGGTGGGCTAAAGACAAACTGAGAAGTAAACACTTAGTGGTGGAAAGAGTTAAGAGCTGCTTTACACTTTAAGCACAACTTCAACTAATAAAGAAAATCAGGTACAAGATGGTCACTGAGAGCCCTAGGAAGCTGCAAGAGTCATCAGATACCTTCACAAGTGTCCAGAATTTGTTGCCCTGGTCAGACACCTGCTTCTCCCTCATGCAGAGCTACACTCTGAAGTATTTCCTGAGTGATAAAGGATTTAGATGAGTTTAATGAAGGTGCAGATAAACAATACAGCCAGGATGACCCCAGAAGAGGCAGCAACTGGACTTAAAGTCACTTTTTCTGTCCAAACCTGACAAATGACCTGTCACAGCAAAGGCACCTAAACTCAACCCACCCTCCTCACACTCACGTTGTGCAAGAGAAACCAAACCTTTGCTGCTGTTCCTGCAGAATTCAAGACTTGAAAGCAGAATAAAGCAAGGGAAGAACAGTAAGAAAGAACATTACAAAGACAGTGAAATATGACCTTCCTGTAACTAGATTTCTTCCGATTCACCTGAAATCAAATCTATTTGACATGCAGCATCAGCATGACCTATCCATCACTGAACTCCCATCCTGAGCTGTGATGAATAAATTGGATACATTGGATTTTTGGGAGACCTATCATTTCTGCTTGTGTTCCCCTTTCTTAGAAATTTCTTTTGTCATTTAGGAAACCCTGGAAAATACTAGAATTTACCCCCAGTTCTGAGAGGAAAAAATTATCAGAAATTAAGTGCCAGAAAAAAATGTTTGTATATTTAGTTCCTCCCCCTGCACTCAAACATCTCCTGGGTGACACTTAAGATTCAAAGTGAGACACTATTTGCATTCCCCAGCCCTTTGTTTCTTTAGACACAGTAAAGGAAAACCCACCACGGTAACTTGACACTTACTGAGAAAGAAGAAACCAATAGCAATGTCAGCAAGTCTGAAAATAAACACAAAGCAGAAGGAAATTCAGGAGGAAAAGGAATATCCATGTCAAAGGCTGAATTCAGGTAAACTTTGCTCACTCCAGTCCAGCACTGAGGTTTTTCTTCCAGCCTGCACTGGAAAAAAACATGCTGTCTACATTCAAAATAATCCTCTAGAAGATATGGGCAAATTCTTAGTTCTAAAGTGAAATAGGAACTGGGAATAGGGCTTTTGCAGTTGAATCCACAGATTTACCTGTCCTGTAAAAGCTACCACACTCTGCAAACATCAGTTCCTGCACATTGGCCCAGGAGGACTCAGTAAGAGCCCATAGGAGGCTGTAAACAACTCCAGTTTCCATATTTCCCTATAGGACTGACAATTCAATACAAACATGAATTCAAAAAGGAGTATTAAGTCACTCTCACATATGCATGTTTTTTCTAAACCACTTTTTATTATATAGGGCTCAAATTAAATTCAGAATAGTAATGTAGCACTACATTATGGCTTTACCTCCCTAAAGATCATTGCTGTTAAATTTTTTTTTCTCTTCCCTATGCTGCAGTCTCCTCTATTCACACAAGGAAAAGTACAAAAGTTGGGATAGATTAAGGAGCACGATTTTTTTTTTCCCCTGGAGACAAATCAGCCTCAGCAGTGATAAGCAGCAAGCAGCAAACAGTATCTTGCAGTAGGCAAACAAACCTTGCAAGAAAAATCTAACCCAAACTTACAGTGTTAAACCTGGCGAGTTGGCTCTGAGTAGTCATAAACAACTTCAACCTTAAATTTGAGCAGCAGACATCCTGTAAAATGTTATGAATTAAAAATAAAAGCAATAAAGGATGGAGACAGGTCTAAGTTAACAGGGATCAGATGCTCTAAGTCATGACTTGTAACATCCAGCTTCCATTGCAGCTTCTACACACATTAATTAGCCTGCCTGACAGACAGAAGGTAAAATCAATACAGTATTTCAGTAGAGAAACACTGATTTTTAGCAGGGAAGATTGGTCACTGTAGCAAAAGCCTTTCCTTAATTAAATATAATTCACAGCAGCCAATTATCAAGAATACAACAAGAGGTGAAGACAGGAGCTTTGTGTTAATGACAGTCAGAATACTACAAAACTGATCCATGCCTTTTGAGATCAAAAAGGCTACACACCACTTTCATTTCCTCCTGATCTGGTTTTAAGGTTTATGTTTTCTACCACAAGTCAGGTTTGAGACCCCACAAGAACGCATCACAGTAGATTTCCTACTTAAGACATTTAGTAAAATCAAAATTCTATTAATAGAGTTAATGTGATATGTCTATTCATAGACACAGAAATACAACTATTAACAAGCCACTTCCATGGAAATCATATCTATAACCACTCATTACTTTCAGAGCTTCTATAAACTAAACCTTTAATATAACCATGGTCAAAAATTCTTGGTCTAAGGCCCATCTCCATTACTGGCTGGTCCACTTGGTGCTGCAGAGCTGCTGTCCTGACATGTTTTGCCATGGAGCTGGCAGCCCCAGCTGCAAGCCCAACAGAAGATGCAGAAATGACACAGAAGAGAGTCAGAGAAGTGACACAGTGATCTTGAGACAGAAGTAACTGTGCTGTATCTTTACTCTCAGGATGCAATCCCTTTTGCTGCACAAAGGGACTAGCTGAGGCCTTCACAACATTGTCCAAAAATGTAGTAGAGACAGACCTCAGATAACACTGTACCTTTAAAATAAAATATTATACTATGAATATTCCTAAACTCTCTTAGAGAAGATGTATGCCTATCAAGCACTAAGAATATTTTAAATATTAAAGCCTCAGAGTGTTATTCACTTTTCCCTGTGCAAGCACTTTCTCTAGTAACCAGAAAAGTATCAAGCAGTGGTAAGAGAGAATTTGCAACACCTCAAAACAAACTGGATCACTGTACCAACCAGAAGGCAGCCATGGGTCACAGACACCCAGCATCCTGCCCCATTCCTGGAAGTACATCAGATTTTTATATTAAACTGCTAGCATCATCTACCGGTGGAACTTCAAAACTGCAAGCAATTATTTTAAAGTAAACAGCTAGGAAAAGAACTGCAATTATCTGGTGCAAACTGGGTGTTTTAATTAGCTATGGATCTATAGTATGAGATATTGAAAAGGGAAGGCAGAAGTGCTTTGTATTAAAGACATTCTAATACATAAGCTGAATTTGTACTCTATTTTCATTTAAAAACTCTGCTATTTTTGCACTCTTAAGCAACTGCATTAGAGGCACAGTCAGCACTAACTGGTCTTACATCAATGCCAAAATCCCAGCAGCCTAACAGAGAAAGAGATGCAGCACTTATAGTTCAGGGTGGTTTGGGGGGGGGTTGTTGTTATTGGGGTTTTTTAAACACTTCATAGGCCACTCCATATAAATCAGAAGCACTACGAAATTCCACTCCAGAGAAAAGATTAAAAGCAATTTCAGCAAGACTAGGAAACCTACATGGAAAATAATATCCTCACCCGTTTATTGTTGATTTTACCACTTGGTAACGCAGATGTTTTGAACTCAGTGTAAATACAATTAAAGTTTTGCAGAAAATCACACACCTGTATTTTTTCATACGTTTCCAACACATTTAAAGTTTAAAATCTGTGTGCCTTGACTTGCTCCTCTTAATGTCTCTTTAGGGATGTCCATTGCCTCTGATCCGATAGAGTCCAACTCAGTCTCTCAAGTCAGGTGCCAAACAAATTCAAAAGGTGTTGATTTCTCAAAGATGCTCTTCTCTGTAGTGCATTGTGCTAGTGCATTCAACCAGTGTGTCAGTATTCAACCATATAAGCTTGGGGTTTGTTGGTTTTGTTTTTTTGTTCTTTTGTTTGTTTTTATTACACAATACAGAAATATAATTTTACATGTAGCTTTGCATGCCTTATGGCTGCTTGCCCTACTATAGGACAGTGCAATAAATACAAATATATGCACACTAGAAAAGTTTTAACTGCCATGATCTACATTTCTCTTATGAGTACAAATTTACCTAGTCAACAATATGACAAATTTAGCAGAAAAAAGTGGCAATGGCAGTAATATTCTACTACAAAAACAAGGCTAGAAGCAAAGTGATCTCAAGCTACAGAAAACTTGCTACCTCCTAATATA
Source organism: Phaethornis superciliosus (assembly GCA_023637945.1). Taxonomy (NCBI): domain Eukaryota; kingdom Metazoa; phylum Chordata; class Aves; order Apodiformes; family Trochilidae; genus Phaethornis; species Phaethornis superciliosus. Next base: position 4,696,080 of record JAJQWJ010000011.1, read on the forward strand.
TGATGTAGGGCCCAGTTCTGCCAAGTGCAGAGTCATGATCAGTAGATTGCATCAGAACATGCTTTTCCCCCATTTAACAATGAATACTTCTACAATTTATTTGGTTTTGATAACTGTTTATAAATAGCACACTATAATGACTATTAAACCATACAGCAACATGACATTTATAGCCTAATCCTGAATACAAAGTTCAAAGAACATGACTACAAAGGCCAGAGAGCAAATGTCATTGACTAAAAGCATTTCCACTTCAGAATTTATTGAATGTTCTCTTACACAAACATTTCTTGATGGTGAAACCAAAGGAACAGGGTTTCCCATCCCCTCTCTGCTCCAGTAGTAATATAGCCACACATTACCCTTATAAATTAGCAATGGATTTTAACAGGTAGCCCCTCAGGGCTATATATTTTATATACTTTATATATATGCACATTTACTTTGAATTCTATGTAAAAGTTGAAAAAATGTTTGAAAGAAAAACTCAGAATATATCACAGCTTTTTCAGCGAAAAAAATACAAATTAGTTTTATAACCACTATTCAATTTATCAAACCTTTTTTCTGAAGTATTTACGTTTAATTATGTACACATTACAGGAAATAAAACTTTTTCCACAAACATTCTCTAAGGTGACAGTTATCAATACAATGATAGAATAATAGCAGGAAGAATATTAAACAAATGGGGGTGATCAATTTCTGCTTTTAAAAAGTAAAAAGTCACCATATAATTAAGTACAAAAACCTGCATTGAATGACAACTGCTGGTGTAGTTACTTGATCAGGTATGGAGACCAAGAGTATAGTAAAGCCCTATGGTAATAATATTTCTGTAGCATTCCACTTGGTATGTATATACTAAATGTTGGCAAAGTTTCTGTAGCATTAGCTTATACAAACACAGGAGTCCTCAGTCTGCTGCATAAAAGGGAACAAGTGTGTTTTAATTCTCCTGAAATGCACCTGAAATCCAGAGTGTCACTTACAAACTGCATAATGAAACTTTTCTTCAGAAAAATATCTGTTTGGCATCTCCAGGGCTCTGTTCCATAGGACAATAGGGGCATTTTAATCTGGGGACAAAGACAAGGCATTAGAATGGCAGTAATTTACATTGAGCTTTCTCATCCATTACAAAGGAGTTTGCAGTAACAGTCCTTCCTCTTTTTTCCCCTCCAGTAGCACAAAACAAACGTACTCTCAGGTCATAATGTTTTACTTGACTCCATTAAAAGTCACCTTTAGCTGAGAAAGACATTATCATGCTTTTTCTTTTTCTTAAATGCTTCCTCACCTTTCACCCACACCCCCCTGAATTATTAAATTCCCAAAATGAAATTTTTCATTACCATGAAATCACACTTTGTGATGAATCTATCATTTCAACTTCTGTATTAGCTTGTTGCATTTTAGTGATTTTGACCAGGCAGGTATCTTGCACTTTGACTTCCTCAACACCCACTATGTTTTACTCTCTGCTTCCCAAATGCTATTTCACAGCCCACTTCAGCACAGCTCCAGCAGGCTGCAGACAGAGGTCAGCCTGGTCTCCCTGCTGAAGTGTTCACCAATACAATTCCACCTGCTTACAGTATTTCTTCTAGCACTGATCCATTTTTATCCCATCTCCAAGTTTGGGCCATTCCCCATGAACCTGAGTTATAATTATCAGAGCTGGGCTGTCAGTAAAGCTGCCCAATGAAAGCAACAGGAATAAGTAATCAGGGACAACATGACATCAAGTTAATTGGCTTAAAATGGCAAGAGTCACCCATGAAGGAACACCTTGGGGCTCTTCTCACAGGGCAAAGGATGCAAACATCATTCAACATTGTCATCCAAAGCCTTGCTTATTTCCACACTGGATTTTACAGAACCACTGACAGCTCTAAATTAAGCTGACAGCCTCCAGGGAAGCTGCATTTATTCATTCCAAATCACCACTGGTTCTTCCTCAAGGAAATATGCATAGCTCTCTCTCCCTCCCATTTCCTCCTCCCCAAAAGCCTGCACGCACCCCACTGATACCTAAGAAGTATTTCCACAGTGATATTTCAGCTGCCTGCTCAATCACTAAAACATTTTTTCCCAGAGGTTTAAATTATTTTTTTTTAATTTTATTTTTTATTTTTCATGCATTATTAACTTTGCTCCCAACAAAGAACTGTGTGCCTGTAAAAGCTTTTTTTTTTTTTAAATTTAAGACAACACAACACTATTTGCAACCCAGAAAATTACCCTGCTCATTACATTCCTCCACGTAATTCAAAATCCTACAACATCAGAAGGTTTATTATGCTTTTTTTCCAGCACATCAACCTGGCTTATCTGGTTTCTAAGTCATTCTCCAATATTATCAGGCTTCCATCAGCTATGCATTTATGGACTCAGTTCTCCCAAAACAAAGTATTGTAGTCCTTAAGTTTTGTCCTCGTCTATATGTTGCTTGAAATAAAAGAAAGCTACTTACTTGCTGCCATTAAACATTTTATTCAAAGCATCTCTTGATATAATGTGACCACAGACTAATTTCATAGGTGGATTATTATCTGTTGTTTGCTGACGAAGAATGGGACAGGCAAATATTGAATGATACCAGCACTTTTTGCCAAGGTCCACTTCAATCTGTAAAAGAAATTAATATAACAATTTATACTGGGAAATTACATTTTCAGATAATTATCCCCTTAGGTCATGGCTCTCACTTAACAGATTTCATAATTTAGCTGTGAAGGCAGCACAATCTTTTGTGTGGATGACTGACAATTTCCTAGCCAAAAATACTTATTTGTGATCTTAAAATGATGACTGATGTTGCTTTTACCCATCATGAATAAAGCAGAATATTCTGCCAAGGGCCAAGTGCATATTTCAGTGCTAATCTATGCCCTGGCAAGAAAACTGAGCTGGTGACCCAAGACTTTCTGCATTTCCTAGCCAGTTACTTCCAAAGTGGTTTAGATGATAGATCTAATGGAAAAAGGGCAAAACAAAACAAAGCAAAAAAACCCACCAAACCAAACAAAAAAACCACAGGAAAAAAAACACACCACCAAGCCCTCCCCCCCCCAAAGCAAGCAAACACCAAAACCAAATCAATACTTGATTACAATAACTTTCTACAGCTTCTTGAAAGATTCTCCATACATGGATGTCATCAATGAAGTGTATCAGAATCATTTGCACAGAAGACACAGGTACAGCACAACTTTTGCCATCAGAACAGCAAATGGTTTCCAAAAGAGACATTTCACACAGAAGAACAGGTCCCTGGCTTCAGGAATCTATTAAGAACTGCAAAAAACACAGCTTGTGTACCCAAAGCTCCTGGCTCTGACCAGTTTTCAGTTCTGACAGATTTAACCTTCAACAAAATCTAATAACATAACCTTTTCATGCTGCTTAATCTCTGCCTTTGCATGATGAAAATAAGGCTCTGATCCCCAACCCACCTTAGCAGTACACACTGGAGAACTTTAAGTTTAGAACATGCAAGGGGCATATAAATACTGTTAACTGATCCACACCCAACAGCAATCTTTTCCTAAATACTCCCTAGCTAGTAATTCCTGACTGGACAGCTGGATATCAATCTGTCACATCTGGATGTTACACTCTGTTTTTAGCTGGGAGGAACTCAACACATATACTTGCACTATAAATGAATCTTATAGTTACAATCAAAGGTGCTAACTCAGTTGATGCTCAGTTTGCACAAAATAGGTTTTCATTCCAAATCAGGAGCAGGCCACTGGAGAGCTGCACACACCTGGTAAGAGCTATAAAGGGAAACTGGGGTTTTATAATGAGTGAACTTCATTTCAACTGGTACAAATGAGTTGCACTGGATCCTAATTCAATTCCCATCTCCCCAGATGCAGCACTAATTCTTTCATCTCCTATCTGCCTGATAAAGTTACTGCCAAGCAACTCATGGACAGAGCTTAAGCATAGCTAGGGGAAGTTACTCCCTCAGTGGGATTTATTTCCTTTCCAGTTACACTGAAACACCTCAGACATTCAGTGGAAAACTAAGTGGGAGGTGAGAGCATCTGGTTTGTTAAGGTCATTTGATCAAAGACCTTTTCAATGAGAAAGGGCAGAAAAAGTAAACAGGAGAGCAACAACCACAGAAATACAAACCTGACAGACAAACTTATCAGGAAGTAACAAGAAACAACCTTGTCAGTCACACCACGACAGGTCATTGGGAAACTGAAACCAAACCTGGACTTTGCAACAAAGAATGAGAACCTGAGGGTCTCAGAGGGGAGGGAGTCAGAAGCCCACAGGAGGAACCTGCAGGGGAAGGGGACTGGGGAGGAACAGCCAGAAAGGCATATAAAAAAGGGACCAGAAGGGCCACCAGTATTTGAGGGTCTGTAAAGGGTCTGTGCACATGCATCCTGGCTAGCCAGCCATATCCATGGTGTGTGTGTGTGTGTGTGTGTGTCTGCAATTCCTGCTCAGCTTTGCTACTGGTTGAACCAACAAACAGCAAGCCAGCACCATGGCCATCAGCTGGAGGTAAGATCCCATGGGCTCTGCCCAGCAGGGAGATCCCAGTCCAGGAGCTGCTGGAGGTGGTAGCCATGTGTCATTCAGTACACAAGAAACCTGCAAACAGTATTTGTCATTAGAGATCTGCCCTGGGAGAGGTCAGACTCAACTCACCGGCAGTTCATCCTTCTGGTTCCAAACCCCCGTGCACTGCCTCTGTTCAATAACAGCCTTGATATTAATTAGAGCTGGTAATGCTACACAACCTGCTGAAAAACTGTAGAGAAAGGAAATGTTAACATAAGGTGCCCGTTAGGAAACCAGCACTTTTTGTATTTCTACTTTAATTGGCACACAGGTGTTGTACTATTGCATTCAGTTCTTGTCTGTGCTTTTAAGCTCCCTTCAAGTATAAAAAGCTGGAGTTCTGGAGCAGGTTATCACCCTGCCTCTTAGGCCAGAGGCCTCAGGTACTGCATTCTGGACTAAAATCCATCCCTTGCTCTGAATCTTATAATGAATTGATCTTCCATACCACCTGCTTGGGTTTTGAGCTGTAGAGGAGGAAGACATTGTCTTGGCTTATACAGGGAGTTGCTCTCCTAATTGTGGAAGCCCAAGAGTTTCCACCTACCCCACATGTACACACAATCAATCAGCTTTTAATTACATGTAATTTAAATGGAAAGAAACATGTCTTTCCACCTTCACCTTAAATCAAGAAGACAGATGTTGAAAAAACACAGGAAGGCAAGTGAAGGAAAGAAACCACAGCCTGTACACAACTGAACAGTGGCAGTGCTCCAGCAGTTCAGTCTGCTCTGAGATTTACCCATTAACAGAACTTATCACATTATTTTGAAATATTCCACTATGTTACAAAAGAAAGTATGACACTGAGTTTCCACAAATTAACAGATGCTCTGATAGATTTAAGTCTAATGGCAGTACAATAAATCTGGAAATCAGCAGCAACTGAAATAGGATTTGAGCTGCCTGTTTCCTTGACAGGCTATTTTACTATTTATGCAAACTTTATCATCTACAGAAAACTCAACCTTGGTCTCATCTCTGCCATTCTAATGGGTTTTTATGTTTCTGAAGGAACATACTGGCTAGTTTACTTGGGAGGCAAGTAAAACATATGGACCTCTTGTCTAAGGTAGACCACATACCAACCAACAAACCAAAAAAAAAAGCAAACAAAAAAATAAAAAACCCAGTGGGAGGTGTCTTTCCCCCGTGGCAGGGAGGCTGGAACTACATTCTCTTCAAGGCCCCTTCCAACCTAAACCATTCTGTTAGTCTAGGACTGTAAAAAGGCAGTAAATCAGAAAGTGTTCCTTTTGTTGTTTGTGTTGTATTTTGTGACAGAGGTGCAAAGAGGAGAAGCAGAAGGCTTGACAATTTTAAGAGCTCTCAACTAAACACAGAAGCCTAATAATAGTAACATACAAACAGTAAAATAAAAACCCAAAACAAGCAACCAAAAAAAGAAGAGGTAGTGAAGCTTAGTGAAGCTTCTGCTAAGTACTAAATCTACCCCAGAAAGAAACATCCAATTTATGTTCTGCTTAATGTCTCAAATAAAAATGAGAACATCAGTCCAGTATATCAAGGGAATTGACATCCAAAGGCCAGATATCAGCTGATCTATTTATCTTCAGAGAAGTTAGAAGGAGATTAGGTTGATTTTTCTTCACATTTCCAACAGCCTCCTACAGATTTGCATTTTGTCAGATTAGCTACTGAGCTTGAAAGTGCCTCTTTATTCTTTGTAAACAAGGTCCAGCTACCCATTTGGAAATTCTAGAAGCTAAAATCACAACATAACTCCCAGAAATTCTTCTAAGGAAAGATGGGTAATGTGTGGATTAAAACCCAAGATGATCAAATGGTGACAAAACTATATTTTCTTACAGTTAAAGAGAAGGCACAGCTTTCACATATTTGCAGTGGGAATAATTGGCTGATCACCATCCTCATCTTTTGCACTGATCTATAGAAGCCAAAATCCATCCACAAATCCTTCTTCCTGAGCTGCAAAGTTGCAGGGGTAGAGCACAGCACACAGGAACCTCTGATTTCCAATCTTTGCAAATCTTGTTAGAGCAAATGGCAACCATACTCTTTATTTAGTACCAGCCACATGAGACTCCTTCTCAAAAGCCATTTCTTTTATCCTCAACAAGAAGCAGAAACCAAAGCACTATGTGCCTGCTCTTCAAAGCAAATGAAACCCAGCATACCTAACACTGAGAGGTGATTCAACTGAAAGCCCCAGAAGAGCACAAGCATCTCTTGTGAAGATGTCACAGATGTCTGCCCACTGGTTTGCATCTAAGAGATGAACGTAGGGGGAGTTCTCTATACCTTGCCGCAGATACACCAGGCTGCCCATCAAAACCTGAATATCTGCAAGGGATCAGAAACAGGTATTTTAGTTTTTAAAAGCTGATGTCTGCAGTTTTAGCTTTTACCTGGCAACCAGCTAGATAAACCACATCAATAACACACATCCTCACCTCTCCAAAATACAATTACAGCCATCACAGAACAGACATCTCCAACTGGAAGAGCTGCAGGCCATTAGAGAGAGTCTTGGGGGTTGTCTGCCCCTCTGCAAGCAACTGCATGCTGACTAGTAATTTGCTTCAAACAGATTTTTAATTCTTTTTTTTTTCAAACAGATTATTTTTATTTTTTTTTTAGCTTTCTGACATACACAGTACCCTAAAAAAATTAGGCTTTACTCAATTTAGCTTAAGATGATTCACTTAACTCCCATACCACCCATTTTTCAAAAGTTTAATTTTTTTGTATTACCCCACGCAGCAGAAAATAGCAGATGACTATTGCAAGAATGTTTCTGTGAGTTTTTAACACCTCACCCTGGCAGAGGGCTATTCTAGATGTAATCTGAGTATTATTTAAAGAGTCAAAAATCTTAAATTTAAGCAAATATGCAGACACATTAAAATATAATTTTGTGCCTTCTTTAAAATAAAAAAATAGTTAATTCAAATATCAAGGACTCAGGTTATACATGATACACATAAAAATAAGAACCCTCTACAAATGAAAGTACCTGCATAAAAGATGTTTGGAACATGATTTATATTTTACTACGAGGAGCCACATCCAAGTGCTTTAAATCCTCTTCCTGTGATCTAAAACTTACCTTTCTGATGATTTAGGGCAAATGGCTGGAAGTTTTTTGCATACTGAAGTGCTTCTCTTTGATTTGCTGTTCCACCCATTAATAAACTGATGAAATATAATCTGTGTAGTTTGAATTCCAAGGAACTATTCTGTGCCATCAGCATTTCTCTGTTGGATACTGCCCACCTAGAAGAAAGGAGAAGGTGCAATGGGACATGATCCTAGGAGTAATTAAATGTCAGTCTGAAATGCATGCAATGATTACAATTACCAAAAACCTATTTTGAGGAAACTGTGACTGTTCCCTGAACATTCATGAGTTTATATGGCTCCCAAATAACATGGCAGAATTCTTAAACACACATCAAGAAAAATGAACTGGAATTTTCAAAGCATTTCATCAAGTGTTATTTTATTATTTATATTTTCCTCATCCCTTTCTGGGTTTTTTGGTGTCTTTTTTGGTTTGGGTTCCCCCCCCCCACACTTGATTCAATTTAATCAGACCTAAATCAATCCAACCTTTTAAGAACTTCAAGTTTCAATGTTCTTCAGTACATCTGTTTCTCATTAGTGTTAATTAGTTATACTATTTTCACTGTTGGGGCCTCACTAAACAAAGAGCTTTTCACTTTTCAGCAAGGAAGTGAGGTGGAGTCTTTCTTCCTTAAAAAGAAGGGGTATGCAAGGCTTCTGTTCTTTCAACCAAAGCTAAAATAAGAAAATTAAGCATTCAATGGAAGTTAGCCTCCTGCATTAAAATGTAGCTTTAATGAGCAAGTATCTACTTTCAGTTCACTGTGGTGAAAGCATCAGGAGCCTGACCTTACTGGCAAGGTTTTTTAATGACATCAGTAACCTTTAAGTAGGCAACAGTGAAAAATGTAGTCTTTGAGCTAAAAAAAAAAAAAATTCTACTGATTTCAGGCAGTTTCAGATGAGCAGCCTCAGAAGAATGTCAACACTGAAGTTCACCTTGACAGTGACTAACTATGTGTTGTTTGGTTTTTTCTGTAAGTTGTATCCATGGTTTAAACCAGGTATAGTAGCCAAAAAGCTCACTCACAACTAAGATAACAAGAGCCTGAAGTTAACAGCCATAGACCAATAACTGGCCTGGGGAAAAAAAAAAAATGTACTCAATAAACAGCAAGGCTAGTAAGTTCACAGTCTCATTAATGAGATATTTATCTGTATAGCATCAAAAGACAGGCATCAAAAGAGCCTCCATCCTCTCCCTGCCAATATTCACAACCACATGACACTGTACATCATCTTGCTGGGATTGAGTCTATTTTTCCAAATTAGCTTTTAGACTGGCCTTCCATTTTTAGCTCTTTGAGTGGCAGCATAGATTTGTATCAGAAGAAAGCAGCCACAGAAGCCAGACCTGAGGTGTTTGGTCTAGGACATGCTGTTCTTATTTCTAATGGAAAGACAAAAAAACAAGGGAGGCTTCTAACATTTAAAACAATTCTCTACAACCATCCAGTATCACTAGTAATCACAATACCTGTCTTCCTATTTCCTCCACAAATTATGCTTTCAGAGTGTTTTCACTTCTGAGACTCAACTCCATCTGATTTCTTTTTTTTTCTGAAGTTTACAGTGTACTATTCAAGCCACAGGTACACAGAGCTCTCCTCTGGCTCCCACATGGGATTTAGTTAAATTGAATTTCACAAGGACTAGCAAAGATTAAATTAAGTTTAAACCATATCCCAAAGGTCCCAGCAAATACCAGGACCTGTCTGCCTTGCTGCTTTACAGACATAAAACAGTATCTCTTCCCTGGAGAATTATAGCCAGAAGCTTTGAGACTGAGTCATTTCCATCAGACCTTTACATGGAGACCAGAATCCACACAGAAATAAACTATGGATTTCCCTCCCCATCACTAAATTACAATGAGAAAAGTCACTGGAAATATTTGGGATCGTGCAGAGGTAGAGACATTACTTGACTCAAGGTGCAGGGTATCTATGAAGTCACATACCCCACAAAAGAAGAAATATGGTCAATTGTATTAAATTTAACTCTGAAGTGTTATGTTTTTAATGTTGGGATTTGTATTAGTAACAACATCTTTAAAAAAAATAATCAGTCAGGATTTGTTTTTGGTTTTTTTTTATAAATCAGATACAAGTACTACCTTCTCTCTAACACCACAGAAGAGATTTGAAAGTCTTTTGGAAAACTGATTAATCTGACACCTCCTTTTCCCTGGTAATGACCAGGAGCCACCCATGGTTGCTTTGGTTCCAACACTGAGTTATGCTAAGCACCAACTCCAGAGCACTGGCTGAGCCAGAGAGAGTGGTTAGTGCTTTCATTCTGACCTTCTGCAATTTTGCATGGTAAAAACCCTGCTATACTCCTCTTCCTGGTTGGTGATCCTGGGAATAATCATCCTTGTCTAACACCTGCTTTGTGCTTCAGCATCACTGTCAGTAGCCTAACCCTAGAAGGGGCCAGTTTGGGTATGATTTTATGCACCTGAAGCTGCATTTCCTGATGCCAGTTTTAGCCATTTATTAGCTTTTTGCCCAAAGAGCACAATGCCACCCTTCCAAGCTCCTCTCACAGCAGATTCTATCCTGCCTCCTGAACACCCACATCTGCTGAGAAATAATACAGGAGATATCTTCACAAGCATCTGCAGAATAACCAGAAATTTAAGACATCAGATACCTCCTAAATTGTATACTTTTGTCACATTTTGATTGTCCTTGCTAACAACTGTTTTCACATAAACATTAGCATAAATAAGGACCCTCTGTGCCCAGCAGCAGGCAAACAGAATCAGAGAGCTTTTGCATTGAAGAGCTTAAACAGAATAAACATTATAAACAGAAATAAGGCAGCGTGGGGGAGGGAGAGCAGCACACAAACTGTGCTGACAATACTCCCTATTCTCTGTCCATTCAGCTGCCTGGGGAATAAGAGCTCCTTTGAAGAAGGACCATGCCTTCTCCTTTCTTTGAAAAATATTTAAAACATTGCAGCAACTACAAGATATGATGAAGTAAGGCAGAAGGCTTAGCTGACTACAGCTAAAATGAATTTAGTGACCAAGTGGTTCTAGCCAAGTGGATGGCTAGAACAGCAAGTTACTGTTCTGCAGACTACATCCTTTCCAATGCTGGGTTAGTGTGTGAGCTACAAGAAGTAAGACAGTGAAAACTGAAACAGGATGGGCTGTCAGCTAAACACCAAGCATTTCAGTGCTGCCTTCCATCAGCCTTCAGCAGCAATAAACCACTTGAGCTTTTCCACCTGAGTAACTATATTCAAAGATCAACTGCTTAGGTGAAACTCTGCATGGCCCAGGAGCAAAATCCATGAGTTGGTACATGAACACCATGCCAGTGTCCCTGCACATATATATTTCAGGTGCCAGTGTCCTCTGGGTTGAAATACCCACGTTGTATCATGTTAAAGGAAGAGAAAATGTTTGTTAGTATGAAAATCTATTTAACTCTTGCAAAAAAGGCATTTTAAATGTGTGAAATGTGCTGCAGAATTAAACAGCACTTTTTGAATTTGCTGTGTTTCATTTTTCTGCTTTCTAAAGGTCACTCCACTTCTTTTACTTGCTTTGAAACGAAACTAAGCTTACCAAAGCTCTCCAACCAGAACAAACAAACAAACAAAAAAACAGAAACAGAGGCTAAGAGCTTGTTTGGGATTTTCTAGTTTTTAAAACAAAACCTGTTCTTAACTGGTCCAGCACTGTCACAATGCACTATAGCAACATGTGCCCATGAGCCATTTCATTGCATTTCCCTCTTCACTCTGACTTTTAGATTACATGTCTAATGGTTGGAAAAGCTGCTGAGGTGAAGACAATATCCTGGTGCAAGGTTGACTGATAGACTTCAGATATTCCCAGACTTGGTTTTCATTTGAGCATTACCCACAGATTTGTATGAACAGAATCATTCTGTTCAGAAGAAATCTCAAGCAGATCTGGCTGCCAGCTCATGGACTGCAGGGCTGCTGACACACTTCTTAGCCAGCACTGATCAGTACCTACCTGGCAGCAGCAGCAGCAGCCTTCAAAGCACACACCTACCCTCTCACTACCTCATCCCACCCTGGGGTCCCTTATCTGGAAGGAGAAAGTGCCTTGAAAAGTGAGAACTTTGACACCAAGTCATGTTCTGCTCAAGGGCTCAGTGAAGCCAAAAAGACTTGGTGATACCCAAGATATCCTTTGTAAATGAACCTTTTAAAACAGGGTTCACTAATGATTTGCTATAAGGCTAAATACTATCATGCCAGACAACTGTTTAAGTGATGTTTCTCCCCAAAACCTTAAATCACTATCACAGATGATTCCAGTTAATCCTTAACCTCAGAAAGAGACTCTTAAGTTAACTCCTGTCCATGGGGAGGGACATAAAGGGGACAAAAGGAGAAAGCAGGGGTTCACTCTGTAGCTAGACCTCCCAAAGGACAAATGGGGACACATCAAAACACACTAAAGACAATATTTAAAGTGAAAAACTAAGGATTTCTTAAAAGCATTCAGAAAAAAAGTGAGGAAAAAAACATGAGCACACTCACTCTAAAGCAGGTCTCAGAACTCTAACTTTTAATGCTTCCAATATTCGATTCAATTCCACAAATGGTTCTTTTTGACTTTGATCTATTGATAGACCAGATTCCTGAAAACACAAAGGGAGTTTTTAGTTGAAGCATAAGAAAACATGGGATTAAGCTGCTGTTTTGCTGACAGTTTAAATATTCACCTGGAACATTAACGTTCAATCAAGGATGCTAACCCAAAGCATAATTTTCCATGCTGGAGAACATTCAGCATTCACACTGATCATTACCTGACAAAGTTCCTCAGCTACATCCAACATTCCCTGTCGGAAGAAGTGCTCCACCATCACCTCATTGAGGATTCTCTGGCTGTCAGCCTGCCAGCACCCATCTATCCCCACACTGCTGATGTCAGAGTCAAAATTCTGAAACATACAAATTAACAGTTAATAGGTTGGAACAAATAACCCCATGTGATTTTTGTTTAATTATGCAGGACACCCATCTCTCCACCCTCATACTTTCTGCCTATTACTCAGTTGGCCTTCAACTTCATTTCACTTTGAACAGGAGGTATCTGTCAGATGTATCATCATCAAAAAGAGAAAAGTCCTTTGGCTTGCTTGTTTCAAGTTTCAGTATTATCCACTCTAAGGAACTGCACTATCAAATCCCAAATCAGAAATCTAATTAACTAACAAAGGGGTTTCCAGATCACGATGTGCTTTTGAAGGAATTATCTGCAGAAAAGGCTCCTGCCATATGTGAAAACTGAAAACACAGAGAACAGAAAACAGAATCACCTACACAGGAATGAAAAGAGAGTTATCAATGCATCACTGTCACTACAGAGCACCAAATTAGCAGTAAAAGTTTTAACTCAAGGATTGTTGGTGTAGTTGTGATGTCAGCTGAGGGACAGACAATGCTGAAAAAGGAAAAAGTCACTTCTTCCCAACCCTCAAAAAACAATGAAATTCAAATCCCCGGAGACCTCAACATCCTACCAACAGGATAAGCTTTCAAGATCCAAAATATCTTTTACTGATTTAACCCTGATGATCCTGCTGCTGTGTATTTTTAGGCCAGTGGCCTATGGACATATTCCAGGAACAAGTGAGAATATTGTCCTGGTGACTCTTTAGTAACACTTGGCACTGCTTGGCACTGTGCCTCTTGGCAGTAGGAAAGCAATACTATTTCTAATTCATTATATAAAACAGAATTTTAACTGCTAACGTGCTTTATGATTGGCTAAGGCAGGTTAGTTTGAATAAAAATCCTCACCCATTGCCTAAAACAAACCTCTTGCAGAAGAAAGAGTCTAGAAATCAGCACGCTGCTTGCTGCCTGACCTGACAGCCTCCTAACTATGGCTCTCTTCCAAGAAGAAACTTCATAAATCAGATGCTAGGTGAAAACTGCAGTGTTTCAGCTCCAGCTCTGTGACAATCAACAGCCCTGCACAATCTGGGACCACACACCTAGCAGAAATGCACACTTCTGTCAGAGCAAACAACACAAGAGTGGGTAGGAGCTATGTGTCAAACATGTATTACCAGTTCCCCACCAGCCAGCACACTGCTGAGGTGGCAGCTTAGCCAATACCCAACCCGCTGCTGCTCTGCCATGCAAAGCTGGACAACCACCCCCAGAACAGACCTGAGCAGGGGACAGGGGTTTATGTGAGTCTGGCACTTTGTGTCCTAGGGCTGTGACAGCTCTGACCTGCAGCAGGAACCCAAAGATTCATACATTTTATCAAAACATGTGAAGTGTTCAAAAGTGTTCTTAAATTAAAAAAAAAAAAAACAAGTAGAGGACAAGATCAAGGCAGATTTAAACTTGCAGGCCAAGGGACCACTTCTGCTTTGCTCAAGTCTCTCTTGCCCAGCTACACCTCACTGCTTTTTCCTTAGGAGGTATCAAATACCTAACCACAACCCAGATGGCAGCCTTAAGGACTGAAAGTGCTGCCTTTGGAGACTGTCCTGAGAGGAGCAGAGTGGCATCAGCTTCCCTAAAGCCAGAAGCATGGTGGCATCTCCCATAAAGCCCCTCAGAAGCAGCCTTGTCAGTAGGAGCATCTCCACCCCTGCAATGGCAAGGAGGGAATTAAAGGGGGCATGGTAGCATAAACCTGTAAAATTACTCATTCTTCCTTCCACCACTCTGCACAGCTCAGCTTTGCACTGTGTCTCCCAACTTTTTGCCACTTATGAAAGTAAACTTGCAGTAAAACTTTACCTTAGGCTAGCAAATAGTTTCTCCCATCTTTCAGGAGCAAGATGAGCATTCAATTATTGCCATTGATTTCAATCTCACATTTAACATTTTCACTTCAATGTCGTAACCTGTAACTCCATGTCATGCTGCTTGCATTTAAGCTATATATTTAAAAAATCTTAAACACCTTGAAGACTAAATAATACTGCTCTGATCTGTGCCAGCCTTCAAAGCCTTTAAGGTTCACCAACTTTGTTGATTCTGGTATCACCCACTAGCAGGAAACATAAATCCACTGACAATGCTTTGAAAAAATATCAGAGGCAGTATTAAAAACCAGGTAAATTTGCTTTTGTTACTTAGATTCCAGGACAGGGATCACCAGTAACATAAAAATAACTGACTTTAAGTTACTCTTCATGCAACTTAAAAGTCCTAGCAAACATGTAAGTAGAATATCCATAACATATACTGCAGAAACTGTATTCCTCTTGGCATTTACCAACCATCAGAGCTGAACCCATGCCCTAAGCATCATTACATCCTTCTCAATACTGGGGGGCAGAGATGGTAGAGCCACTTACTCCAGTGATTTCACAAAAATCCACATTTTGTTCTGAAGAAACAAACCTACGAGTCTTGAGAACCTTTTCAAAAATGGAGATTTTGAAAATCTCATAAAAGATGGTAACAATGAGTCACATCCTATCAACTTAGATGTGCTGTGGATTCAACTCACAGAATTGTTTTTCTCCCCCTCACCCACTCTCTGATCAGCCCAGTCTTAACCAAGTTCTTATCTCCACTTTTTATTATTTAAAAAAAACACAAACAAACCCACAACAATTTCCAAGGTCTTTATTACACATGAGATTCTGCAGCTCTGTCTCCTTTGGGTCCCGAGGAGCTCCAAGAACTGCCTGCACATATTACAGTGAGTGACTGTCACATGTCAGAACAAATTGCTGCTTGCCTTTGGCTTTCATATTTCATAACTGCCATGCCTCCACGATTTGCTGCTGACTACACATCTCTCAGCTTTGTTTGCTGAAGACTAAGAGTATGCTCACTGATAGCACGTGGGGTTTAGTAAGACTGCAAAAGTTGAAATAAATTCTGTAATATGAAGAATGCTGATGACAATGAGGGACAGTTTGATTCCTCAGTTTCTCAGTTGACATTACTTGGAGTGTTCCTCCTTCTGAATTATGACTCAAAATACACATAAAATACATTCTTTTTACCTTCTCTGTTCAGCTTGTTAGTTCATAAGATAAAGCTCAACTTGCAAAGATTCTGTGCCTATCTAACCATATTATTCACACCAACATAATTAAATTATGCTCAGTAAAAGTTTTCAGTTTACTATCTACAAGTTTTTACTTGAAATAAACACTAACTTTGGTAAAATTTTGCTTTGCCAAAACTAAAATTGAAATAAAATGTTTGGCCTTTAAAAACAGGCTTAAAATTCAGCTGAAAAAATGGAAGGAGTTACCATTTACCTCACTTACCTTCCCCAGTGAAGGCATTTAACCCCTACTCAGACAGATTGCTACTGGAGGGAGAACATTTACTAGCCCCACCAAACAGGCTTCTGATGAACCCTGAGATGAATACAAATCATTCCAGAAAAGTGATTGATGTAGAGGGATACTGATGAGAGAGCTACCTGCTAACAACCTGCTGAACAATAGTGACACGTGAGTTCTGGAAGCAGATCAATGGTAGTACAATAAAATAAAAACTGGATGCAAACGTTTCCTTTCAAAGGAGAAAATGCTCTTTGGAAGAAAGGGAAATTCTTCATGGATCACAAGCACCTAGTCCATGTAGAACTAGCTTATTAGATATATTTTCCAGGAACTGCTAACTCAAAAGCAATACACAAAGTTCAGACTTCAACAAGGCTCATAATTGAACTTCAAATTTTAATTTCTCAAAACAGGAGCTTCTGTTCCCAGAGTGGACTCTGTAACCAAGTTTGTTAAACTTCACAGATAGGAAGAAGAAAAAAAAACAAAACAAAAAAACACCAACACAAAAAACCTGTAATTTGCCCCAAGCAGATAATAGAGCAAGTCCTTTCAAAATCCAGCCTTGTTAAGAAGGAAGTTTGTTGATTCCACACATCACAACAGCTGTCATTTAGATGTGTCATGTAAAATTGATACCAATATTAGCATGCTTCCTAATCTTGATTCAGGCAATAAAATAATGACTTATTTATCTGTGCCTGAGCACACAGAGCTAGGAAGACAGCAAGTGGTGTTGTAGAGGTGTCAATCTGTCTATAAAATAAACAAGGAATAATGCTGAAATGAGGATTTATATGTGACAGAAACAAAGCTCAAATCTGATGAATCAAAGCAAGTGCTCTGCTTCTTTAAATTCCAGCAAGCATTTTATTTAGGAAGCACTAATATTTTGCCCAGAACCAGTTTACTACATCAATTAAACTAAATTAATTCTATTGGTTTAAGCTTACTGGGAAGAAATGGGGGGAGGGCAATTTCAATAAACTATGGGACTCAGATATCAACAAAGATCTTGCTGGCAGGTTTCAGGTATATTTTGCAGCAGGACAGAGAAATCACATTATGTATATATGGCAGATTTTCTTCAAATGTCACTGTCCAGGAGCACATTAAATTCCACCTAGATTTAAACACTATATGTATTCATCTGGCTACCAGGCCAAGAACAGGGTCCACTTCAAGGTACATTTTAAAGTAGCTCCCTTAGACATTACAGTCAGGGAAATCTCAAGGGGCACAGAGCAGATTAGTGGCATCCTTTCTACTGTTTTACAAAAACACCCTTCTGAAATCTTAAAAAGGCTTTTATTTAAAAGTATCCCTTTTTAAAGAAAAATAATAGATAAAACAGCAGGACAGAACAATCACTGGGAAAACCATGCACTTGACAACTAATCAGCAATTTCAGCTGATTAGACTCACATCTAAACTTGATTAGGCTTACAAGAGCTGTTTTCTTTGGCTCCTAAGAAATACTAATTTCCACTGAATATTATTCACACCTTCTATATATGACCTAGGGCTGCTCTACCTCAGAGTATTTAAACAAACCAAACCAAACCAAGTATTGCCAAACTGAAAACTTATTTGTACCAAGTCCACTTGCTAAAGCAGAATAGGAAAGTTTCAAACTTAGGACAAGATTACACAGATTTATTTCAGGCTTCAAGCCAGTAATAAGGATGGAATTTTACTCTAGTTAATTGGTTTAGATACAGCAGCAAGGATTAGAGACAGCTGCATCCTTAAGCTTTGGATAACAGTGATGCTTGGATTAAAGCTCTTAATACAAAGTTTGAGCTCTTCATGATGGTCAAGCAAAAATACAAGAGTTGCAGAGACATTCTGCCCCATAATGCACTGCACTACAGCTAAATTATGCTTTAGCAGATTATCATTACTAACACAGTTTAAATGGGATTCCCAAAGGATGAGGAGTATTCTGCAATGCTGCAAACACCTTTGTTTGGATGAAAAGACTCATTTACTACTGCCTGCCTTAGCAAGATTATGTGGTGCACCTCACAGACCCTATCAACATAAGCATGTTGTGATAGGAAAATACCACACACTGGGCACCTTTGCTTGGAAATAGATTTGAGCTGCCTCAGAAAGAGGAATCTGTGTAGAGCAATTGTTGAAAATAAGTACCATACACCCCACTCTTTGCCTTGCCCAAGCCTATGCTTCTGCAGTGGAGAGGAAGATTTAATTAAGAGGAATTGTAGTATAAATCAAAATTTTGAAAAGCAGAGTACACATCATAAAATATATGTAATAATACAATGAATTTTAACAAATACCTTATCAATGGCTTTTCCAACTCGGGATACACTGCTGTGAATGTCTTTATGATCTGAGGCCAGTTTTTGAACTGTGTCTTTTATTCTTTTACAACACTGTGTCATAACAAGTGAAATTGTTCCCGACAAGTCTCCATCTTGATCTAGACCAAAGAAAAGAAAATTACTTAAGTTACAAACAAATTATAACATTAAATCTCTCAAATGGACCCACATAAAATGACAAGAAATAGTATTAAAAGAAGAAATGCAATCTATAGAGTACTTTCAAAGCAAGATCAGTTGAAATGAAAATGTACAGGACATGGCACACCCATGGAACTGGGAATCCAGTCGGGTGCACAAGATCACTGAACAAGTGCAACATCTTAAAAAATTAATGTAAAGATCTCATGTGTCTCTCTCACAGTAAATTAATAAACACACCTCAAAGAAACAGCTCAATCCAAAAATTTCACAGGGTGTAACAGAAAGCTACTGAACCTGCTACAGAATCCATTGTCTTTTAGAGAGTTCCCTGAAGATACCTCAGAACATCATCCTTAACTTCAACGAGGTTGCAAACCCTGGATTAATGAAGATTAAATTTATTCTTGCCCTGCTCATCTCAGCCTCTGTGTGCATTTGAGCTGCATTAACATTTTTTCCCTCCTGCCTTACAGAAACAGCTCTAAACTGTTCAGCCACCCAATCTCCAGATCTCCTGGATGAACAAGAGGCAGCCCACTAAGGACCAGACTGTGAACATCAGATGCACTCTTTCTTTTTATGAGATTTATTTTCTTTAAATTGATGTCCAACCAACAGCTGCAATACCCTATGACCAACCCTGTAGGCAAAACAATAAATACAAAAGCTTTACAAACTCTGACCATACCACCACACTTCACAGTTTACACCCTCCATGCCCCACCTTGTCAGTAGCTTTACTCAGAAAAAGAACCCTGTATTGCTTTGTGCTTTACTCCAGTCCTTTTTTCCAGTGCTTCATTTCAAAACACAAGGAGAATCCCTTTTCCACTCTTACCTCTGAAGTTCTCTCCTGTTTATATTTCCTTAAGGGACACAGACTTTGCAGTCTTCAGTTGACTAAGAAGCCTAATGTGAGTGGGATAGCAGAAATGCTCCCCTAATATTTCAGATCCAAGCTCCACATGTGAAAAAATAAAATCCTGAAAAATATCCCCTTAGAAGGAAGACTTAAAAAGCTGCCACATTTTCCATTTGTTCCTTCCTCATTGTGTATTTTAACACACCTTTGGTTCCAGCAGCACATTAGAGCCCAGTTTCTGGTTTTTCCCAGAAAGAAAACACAGCTTCATCAAACTGCTGCAGCAGGACTGACAACCCTGAACCAACAGAAACAAATCCTTGAGAGTGTACCCTGAACAATATGCCTCTGACAGAGCAAAGGAAACCCAGAAACAAAAGCTGTAATCAGTAGGTTGCAGGTAATAATTTACATGCCATTTATTCTAGATACCTTCCTTTATGCATCCCATATATTACATATATATGCATCCCTATATTACAACTCTCAGCCCTGCTGCTCTCAACAGCCAAAACAACTTTCTGTTGTCTCACACTGAAACCACCTCATCTCCAGAGAGGTGAACAGCTCCTCTTCCCCAAAAGTCCCAGCTGAGGAAGCTCTACTGGCACTTTTACAACAGCCAAAGCTTTTAAGAAAAAAAAAAAAAACAAAAACTAAGCTTTAACTTTTTTCCTCTCTCCAGTCCCACAAAGCTAATGATCACCTCCCATCCTAACAGGGTTTTATATTTTTCCTAGGGAATAAGTGATGAATAATAGGAGCAAATCAATCTCTCCAGTGTATGTTCACTCACTTGATTCTCCACATCTTGCATTAAAACAGAAAATTTCACTTGACTATTCCTTGCAGTTTGCCTCCTGAAATTATTTCAAGCATAGAAATGAAACAGCAGGTGAGAAACAATGATTATGATAGACATTGAGAATCACATGAAGGGTCTTAAATAACTGTCTCACAACTGTTGCCAAGACAGAATGATCAGTCAGAGATTATGCAACAAGCTAATGGAAATACTCATTCCCCAATAAACAGAGGTTAAAATATACTCTCTAAATTGCCTTTTTTTGTGGTTTTTTTTTTTTTTTTTTTGCATGGAAAGCCATTAAGACAGAGCAAAACCAACTGTGTAACTGTTTTTACCCCAAACCAATAAGTGAATTACTGAATTACTGTTCCTTAACACACACTGTAGCAGAAACAAACTACAGTAAAGCACTGAAAATGCCTACACAGGAAAGGCCACCAGAGCCTTAAAAGATCACACCCTTCACACAACCCTTTCAGCTTTAAACTATGACCTACTCCTAATAAATCACAAAACAAACTGCAGACAGTACCCCCAATAATTCAGTGTTCACAGAACACTACAGACCACCAGCTTCTCTCTCCACTGTGTACATAGACTCATAATATGAAAAAATAAATCTGTGAGCACAGATTAGGCTGAGAGTGGAGTCCAAAGCCCAGTTTAGTCAGCCAGACACATTTCTATCATCCAAGAACACTCCTGCCCTGGCTACTCCAGGAGGTGAGATGTATTAGGAGAGAGGGAAAATAAATTTTGTCTTCCTTTTCCACAGGGCTGTAATATAAAAAACATCTCAAGAAATGTTCAGAGACTGCATGACTGGGGAGAAGAAAACTAGTTTAAAGGATAAAGCAGCTTGTAACAGTTTCTTTTTCTCCACCCATTTCCTTCTTATATCCACTGCCTATTTAAGGTCTTCTCATACATTTATGCTTTCCAATCTTGACCTACACAATTAATTTTTATTTATTTTTACTTTTAAAATATATACACAAACATATTTCTGCAGTTCAGGCCCCTGAATTACAGAGCTTCACAACAGGATGTCTGGCTGCTTCCACTTCCAACAATTTTCAGAAATACTCAAGCTACAGTATATAAAAGCTGTGAGTGCCTGTTCTTATTAGGAAGCTAAAAATAACATGTTATAGAAAAATAAAAATTTTGCCATGTTATGAAGCCAGCTTCATAAAAGATGCCAAATTTTTAGAGTCTCCAGATCTCTGAGAGTACAATAATAAAATAACTGTACAATAACAACATACTGGCTTTATTCTAGAGTACTTACTAAAAAAAAAAGCTCAGCTTGGGATGTACCTTGCTGGGTACAAGGTACTTATTTGGTAAGTGCTGAAAACACATCAGAGTCCCAAAAACTTTTAATCCAAATCTCAGTGGAAAACCCAATGAGGGCCCTGAAGGAAGCTTTTAATTTTACTATGAACATATTAAAATCTCCACAACAGGATTCTCACAGGCAAATCTTTACAGCCCCACAGAGTCCTAGGAAGATGAATACACACACAGGGTGCCAGCACTCAGCTTCCCAGGCAAGGTGGGCATCTCAGTTTGTGAAGATACATGAGCCCAAACTGTCTGGGGCAGCACAAAACACATTTGTTGAAAGACAGTTCCAAACAATGGCAAAAAGACAAAATGTTATCTCATCCCAAAATAATGCCAGAGTTCCATATTTGCTCTTTATGGGAATCACTGTGTACACACAGCAGCTCCAGTAGCCTCCCCTTAATGTTCCTGGAATTAAACACACCTTTAAGTTCTATTTGTACAGCAAACCCATTTTCCCCTCAACCAAACAAACAGTGAAACAGCACAGTTTGGAGCTCAGGAATCTCCAAATTCCCATTTTTAATCCCTGAGCCATCACTCACTTCCTGCATGGCCTTGGGTAAATGGCAGCAGCTGCCTCAGCGTCCCCTCCCTCTCCATCACCTCCCTCCCAGGGATTTCGCAAGGTTTAAATATCCCAGATTTCCAGCGGGCTCTGCCCACCCCCTGGCAGGGCAGGCTCGGGAGCTCCTGTTTACTTCCTGCCCTTACCCTGAGCACTCCCAAACCCGGCCACAACAACTTAGTCACTTCAGAGAATTAAAAATAATAATAATAATAAAAAAAAAATAAATAAAAAGGAGCAGAGGAGGAAGGAAGGGGTGTGTGTGAGGAGGGCAGCCCTGGTGTTTCTTCCCCCTGGGGATGAGAAACCTCGCTGTAAATGAAAATAAAGGCGCAGAAGGGATGGAGAAGCTGAGAAGGTCAGGCCCTACCTCCTGAGCAGGCACAAAACCCCAGAGGAGGCCCAGGAGGGCCGATACCCGCCTCCCACCTTTAACTTTTCCCCCTCAGAGGAGCACACAAAGCTCTGACCGCTCCCAGGGGGACGAAGGCACCGAATCTCCGCCTCACAGAGACCTCAGACTAAGGGGAAGAAGATTTTCCCGGAGGGATCCCTCAGCTTACAAAGTTTTCAGCCTTTTAACCCCAGAGGAAGGAGATGGGGGGGGGGGGGGGGGTTCAGGCCCAGGGGGGGTTGGGGTCTCCCCCACGTACTCTCTGTCTGGAGGATCTCCCGCCGCAGCCCTCCCGCGTATTGGATGAGTTCTTCCAAACTGCGTTCGCAGAGCTGCCCGTAGCCGGAAAACTTCTGCAGCACCTTCTCCAGTTCCCTCTCCACCGTCACGCACTGGTCCATAGCCGGGACCGGGCCGCGTTCCTCCTCTCCTTCTTCCTCTTCTTCCTCCGCCACCGGGCCCCCTTCTTTGCCCGGGCCTCCCTGCCTGCCCGGGCTCCTTTCTCCGCCCCCCGCCAGCACCGTCCCGCCGGTACGAACCGAACCAGCCCAGCTCGGACCGGCCCGGCCCGGTTCCCAACTTCCCCGTCCCCTCAGGCTGCGGCAGTTGTGTGCAGGCGGCGCTGCGGGCAGCCGGGGACCTGGGTGCTGCTCGGGACAGGCAGCGCGGAGGACACCCCTGGCTGAGGACCTCGGCGAAAGGCGGAGCGGTGATTATCGTTCAGGCAGCGCGGCGGACAGCCCTCGGCTACCGGCGGGAGGGGCTCGGGGAGGGGTTCCCGGTACTTCTACCGGTGCCCCGGTAGCTGGGGTGGCCTTAGAGGTTTCCGCTGAACCTAGGTTTGGGGCTTCTTGGTTGGCGGAGAGCGGCTTGGGGAGGGCGACGCGTTACGGCTCAGGCAGGAGAGTGGACACCTAAGAGCGGGGGCCTGGGAGGGAGCGCTGTTGCCATGGAGACGTGGAGGCCGTCGGGGTCGGGCCTGGTCGGTGCTGGCGGCGATTTGGGCCGCCCCGGCCCCACGGGAGGCCTCGGAGGGGCTGCAGGGTTCCTCTCCCGGTCAGGGCAGGGCTGCGCCGGGCTCAGGGATGGTGCCTGGCGGCGCGGAGTATCGGGGAGGCGGCAGGGCGGGGGGGGTGGGGTGGGGGTAGTGTCAGAGCTGAGGTAGAACCGCGGGAAGGCCCGAAGGGGAGTGTAGCACCTGGGGGGAAAGGGTGTTTGCTTCGTTTGCTGCTGTGTCCCAAACTTTTCACAAGTAGACACCGAAAACGGCTTTAAAGAGTCAAGGCTGCATTAAGAAGCCTGGCGTGCCGGAAACTGGACATTTACCCTGTCATTAGGTCGTAAACTCGGTCAGTAAACTTCCTCTTGAGTGTTATGTTGATTTACAGGCTGCCTGACTGGCAGGCGTCATGTAAACGCATGCTTTAAAGAAATTTCTTACTTAACATGTACTCATTCCAATATCTGGCAGCACAAGCCAGACATGACCCCGTGTTCTCAGCAGCAGAGTCCAACCAAAGCTTCTCATAAACTCGGACAAAGTTGACAGCAAAACCAGTGTTTGGGTTGAGTCTGGGACAATGTTGTTTTATCTGTGCCCATACTGCTGGAACAGAATGAGAAAAGAGAAAATTCCATGTTCTCATAATGCATGACTTGGATAGATGCTCACAAATCACTGTTATTCTGTCAGATTCAAGACCAGAGTGCTGCTTGTGTTTGCATTTTTTATGTAATAATAGATGATATGTAAAGACACACAAATACCTTCTAATTTCTTATGTCAATAGCACTGGTTTGATTTGTGTTCTTTACCACAATGGTCTCCTCTTTCATCTCTTGGCACATTCAAGCAAGATCTCATTTGGTCATTAAACAGAGGGTCTGGTCTTCTCCAGAGGGCAATAAACAGGTTTTCACTGTTAAAGCAATGCTTATAATAATAATAATAATAATAATAAAAAAGTGCTATCTGTCAATCTCTAATTAATGCATTATGTTCCTGTAAGCTGGGCTGGCCTTGACTGATGTACATTTCCATGCTGCTGACTGCTGCATGTTTGTAGGCAAGGAAAATGGCCACGGGAGAGGGAGGGGTGACTGCCAGATAAAAGTGTAGAGAGTGCAAAGCCCTGAGCAAGCTGCTCTGGTGTCACAGCTGTGCTGAGCAGGGGTTGGAGCACTTCCTGAGGTTCTCTCCATCCTGAAGTCCTCAAGTACTGCATGAATCCCTGTGGGATCCTCCCCCAAAGCAGGTGCTGTAGTAGAGGTGTCAGATGCTGGCCCTGTATTGCAGATTAACACCTTTATATTAAATTTACTCCTGTTTTCCCACTTGGAGAGGGAAGGAAACAACTGATTTAAGATTTCTCTATGTACAACAAAGTAGTGTCTGGGCTGATGTGGTCTTGCTGTGAGACTCTCATGCAGGCTTCTTGATTTATATAATTAATGCCAGGTAATGACAAGCAGTTGTGGGTTCATGCCACAGATAAAAATGTGTTGAGGTGCACCAGTGTTGCTTTAAAAGTGCATCAAGAGACTCTGTGTTAGTGAACTCCTAACAATTTTATAAACAGAGTTGGCTGACTCAGGAAAACTGTGTTTCAGATATTTTCAATATTAGTTTCCTGACATTTATCTAGATATATGGCAGTATTAAAGCTGTCCCCAGAAAGGATGTGATAATATTTTACCATGGCAAAGGACTGAATTAAGATTTTCCATCCTTGGTTTTACTGCCTTCAAAATGACAGTACTTCTCTTAGTGTTCCACACAGAAGTCTGGAAAGTGGATTATTGTCTGAATTCCCAGGCTGCACAGTCAGCAACTGCTCACTGGAGAGGATGGGGGAGGAGAGGGAATCCTTGCCATTTATCAATGGGCAGCAGAGGCTTCAGATTTGGCTGTCTGACAAGAAAAGATGGCTGTCCCAGTTCTCAGGATTTGGTCTCATTTCTTGTAAACCATAACAGAAATCTTAGCTGCCAGGATTGTCTAAAAGCAGCTCCTTGCTTTGGGTTTTTTGTTAAAGGCGGAATTTATATTCTTCATTCTCCTCACATTTGTAATATTTGCTGTATGACCACAGGTCTGACTGATGACCATTTAATGTTGTTAATTAGGCTTTAAAAAAATGTCAACACGTGTCACCTTTGTCTTCAGCCCAAATGAATTTTAATTCACTGTTAAGATATTAAAATTTCCAGCCAATTAAAAAGTCCTGACAAATTGTTTGCAGGTGACATGTCAAAGACATCCTGGAATACAAAGGGTAATGGCTGTATCTAGAAAATGCAGTGATTTCCAGTAGAGTCAGGGATGGAAGAGGAAAGAGAGGAGCAGAGAGACTGGGAAAGGAACTGAGCCAGGTTGGGTTCCCTCTGTGAGGCCTTTGGTCATCTCATCCCCTGCAGCTCTTGTACCTCTCCCTGCTCTTCATGCTCAGCTCTGCCCCCGTCCCATCTCCTTTCCTGGGTGCTTCTCTCTGGGTTGCTGAGGAGGGTTTTGAGTAGTGGTTTGAAACACCAATTTTACTTTCTTGAAATGCCTCCAGGGTTTTGAGCTCTGGCAGATGATGAGCTTCACCTCTTCATCATCAGTTACCACTGGGGAACGTTAAAAATTGATTTAACTCAGCCCATGAGCATCAGGAAATAACATAGTGGTGACAGCCACCCAGCTGGTGTTGCAAATAGTTGAGCTGTGAGCATGGAACTGTTGCTAGGAGCTTTCCTGCCAGAGGGTGTGAGGGCATCCCTGAATGAGTTACAGGGGTCTGGTGGAGAGGGCTCTGTGCTGATCATTAAAAACAAACCAACAAAAAAAACCAACCCAAAACCCTGACAATATGTTTGCTAAGTAAATATACAAGGATCCTCTTCAAACACTGCATCCCCTCTCTTCCTCCCACCCATCACATACCTCGAGCTGCTCACTTGAAACAAAAGGTGGAGGAACCAGACAGCTGTATATGTAACAAAAGGAATGGGTTTTCATGGAGTTTTTGGAGAAGCTGTGCTCCTGTGTTTTCTGGGCTCGGGAAGAGCCACAAGAGGTGACATTAAATGTGTGTTTCACTGAAAGCCTCTGGGCTCTGCCCGTGATGACAAAGCCACTCTCTTGGGTTTAGCCAAGGGCACAGGATTCATCTTGGTGATGCTTTTGTCCCTTTCTCATTAGGGAGATGAACCCTGGTGAAGGGGGAGCGCAGGGAAGGACAGTGGTGGTGAAGGAAGGAGCAGCACTTCAGCCTGGCCTCCCAAGAGCTCCTGCCTCCTGTCCCAGCTGGACCTCACACCTCAGGTTCTTTACAAACCCAACTGAGCTCCTGAAATCCCTTTGTGTTTAATCAAACAGCAGCACAGTTGGGTTTTGCAGCCCACCTCAAGTCATTACCACATAAAAATTCTGAAGAATAAAGGCTTATATGACTCCCAGTGCAAGGCACATTTACCAACTCCTCCTGAAAACCCCTCCACTCTTCTTCCCTTCAACAAAATGAGCCCATTGCCAAAGGGAACAGCACCATAATTTTTCATCTCCAAGGGGCTGTGATGGCTGATTGACAAAATGGGCTGAATCTGAATTGTTTTGTTTGTTTTTTTCCTTTTAAAATCCTATCAGCACACCAAGAACCCCATCAACTGCACTTTGAAGGCCTGGAGGAGCACAGCCACTGAAATGCTTTCTACAGGTCAATATTAATGTCTGGTTTTGCAATTCCAATAGTACAGAACTACTTAAGCCTGTACACTCTGGGGAGCTGTCAGTGTTTTTAAAACTGAGCCGTGCTATTTTTGTGCTCATCTGTATGAGCTGGCAATTTTCATGTAAATTACGGATTCTTAAAATAACATGCAAAAGAAATGTTGAGTTTCCTACAAAGGAGAGCCTGCTTCTCACAGAGCTTAATTTTAGTATCGGGTGGGGTTTTTTGGGTTTTTAATTTTTTTTTAATGTTTGTTGGTATGGTTTTTGTGGCACAGTAAATTGTAACTTTACAGCCTAACACTTCGCATAGCCCGGGATGATTATTTGTGGACACACTGACACAAAGATGCACTTCAAGGATTGGACTTAAATTTGAAGTGCAAAGATTGCACTTCAAGATGCACTTAAGGGTTGGACTTGATGATCTCTGAGGTCCCTTCCAACCCGGCTAATTCTATGATTCTATGATTCAAACACCTAAACCTTTGTCAGAACCGGTGCTGCTGCTGCTCCCCCCTTGCCTTTTCCCCTCGGTTTAGCAGGAGGAGAAGCTGCAGAATCCCAGTGTCAGAGGGAAGTCCCTTCATGATGTGCTTGAGGGGCAGCCAAAGGATGGAGTAGGGCTCACACCTCCACCCCAGAGCCCTCAGCGGAGTGAATCCGAATTAACGTGCCCATCACGCTGCCTTAAAATTGTCCCTCGGCTCAGTTCCTGTCTCAATATTTTCCTTCTCGTCAAAAACGTTCGGATCCCCCTCCCCGCCCCATTAACACCCGACCGATTCACATTTATTTTTCTCAGCCCACGGGGTCCAAAGTCGATGCCGAGGGCGGGGACTCCGCTACCACCCGAACCCGCTGACCCGGGCCCGTCCCGAGGTGCTGAATCACCGGGGATGGGGGGGTCTGGGGGGGGGGGGGGGGGGCGGTGTCCCCCATCCCCTCCGCCCCTCCCGGCCCCACGTCACTTGTTATGTCTCCGCCAGCGGCCGGGGCGGGGACAGCGGCGGGAGGGAGGCGGCGGGGCCGCTGACCCCACAGTCCCCTCCGCCCTCTCTTTTCCCCTCCTTTCTCCTCCCTTCTCCTCCCCGGCCCGCCCCGCGGCAGCCCGGCCTCCGGCTCGGCTTTCAGGCGGCCCCTCGGCGGGCAGCCCCCGGCGGGAAGATGTGGGTGAAGCTTTGCTGTTTGCTGCTTTACTTCCTGGCGCTTTTCGTCTTGGCCAGGGTGTTCGAGGCCGTGGCGTGGTACGAGAGCGGCTTCTTGGCCACGCAGCTGGTGGACCCGGTGGCTCTGAGCTTCAGGAAGCTGCGAACCATCCTGGAGTGCCGGGGGCTGGGGCACTCGGGGCTGCCCGAGAAGAAAGATGTGAGGGAGCTGGTGGAGAAGTCAGGTAGGCGCAGCTCCCCCCCCATCTCCCTCACGGCGACCCACGCGTGGGGAGGGGAGAGGGGGAGTCGATCCCCTGTTCACCCCCACGGCCCTGGAGGATGGGGGGGAGGAGGTGACCCCTGTCCGGGCTCCCGCCGCCCTTGGGCTTGCCGTGTCCCGGTGTCCGTGGGGAGGCAGCTGTGTCCCCCCAGCGAGGAGCGGTTAAATGGAGGAAGGCAGGGGGGAAGCTCCCGGGTGGTGACGTTAAAAACCTCCGCGGCGTTGTGAGCCCGGATCGGCTGCGTGGAGGGAAGGGAGGCAGGGAGGGAGGGAAGGCCTCGGGGAACCGGGACACGGCTCTTCCCGGGGAGTTCTGCCGGGTTGCTAAGGGGGCTTTTGGGGTCGGGATGGGGGTGGTGGTCCAGGTGAGGGCCCGTGACATCTGGCGTGAAAAACGAGGAGGAAAGAATTCAGATAAATGCGGGGGGTTAGTGTTTCCCGCTGGTTTCTGTCTCTTCCTCTCCCTCCCCGTTTGCTGGTTTTATTACAGGTGTTGCTGAGGAGAGCAGGGATTGCGTAGCTCTGGGGCAGAAGGGATGGGTACTGATGGACGCGGTGGTTTTGTAGAAGAAAAACAGAAGTCGATCCTACATAGGGGAAAAAAAAATGGTTTGAAAAAAGGCAGGGAAGCGTTCTGGAAGCAGGGAAATCCAGGTGAAAGAGGTGGACTTCTGAAAGGTGATGAATGGTGATGGGTGAAGAGCAGCAGAGACTTGAGAGATGCCAGAAGTGTCCTGAAAGTAAGGATGCTGGGCGGGAGCAGCCGGAGGGACATGGCCCCAAGGGCTGGGAGATGGGGCTGATGTAATAGCTGTGGTGCCAGCCAAGAGGGAAAATGTGAGTAGCTGCTTTTAAATCAGTGATTGAAGTGCTGTTGATCCAGGAGAGAGAGAAATCCCAGTGATCAGGAGAGACAGAGAGGGCTTTAAATGTCCAGACAGCAAACGAGAAGGATTTGGATGAATATAGTGAATGCCATAACCTTAGCAATGCTTGCTACTTTTAAATATTTTATATTAATGACACATTTAAATCTAATTTGCTTTTATTGTTGATGTTGTTTATTCACTTTGCTGTTCCAACAGCATCAGGCAAGTTCACTTGTGTTCCCAATCGTTTTTGCTCCTTGGCTGTTGGGTACTTTCATGATGTCATAATGTTTGGGTTGCAAAAGCTGCAGGGAAGCGTTGAACTCCAAACAAACTGTGTTAACCCAGTATTTCAGATGTCATGGGAACCCTTCTCATAACAACAGGCTTTGCAGCATTTTTTTTCTTTTTTTTTTTTTACCCCTAAATTCTATAAATACTTTTGGAACCCCCTTGAGGGTTTCAGCTGTAACACTATTGTATATTCTGAAGGAAACAGCTGCTTTGATCAAGGCAATTTCTTCACACTTTATAGATGAGTTACTAGAATGCTGGTTGTCATTAACAGAGTTTGCAATGATTGTGAAATAAAACATGAGAAGGAAATGAGTCTACAAAGGAAACGTTATCAGATAATTTTACTGGGAGCTCCATACTTAACTAGGACTGGAGTTCATTGGGACTCTTTCCAGCTTTCCAAACAAGCCAACAGCTACATTATCCTACCTGAGATTTTTACTTGCAATGGGACAATCAACATGGCTTTTGTTTTGGTTTGTGGTGGGGTTTTTTTGGTTTTTTTTTTGTTGTTGTTGTTGTGGGTTTTTTTTGTTGTTGTTACAAAATCATTGAGATTCTGGAAGTCTGAATTATCTGTATTATAAGTTAGGTGCTGCAAAATTACTATCCTATGGAATGAAAGCAAAGATACATTAATTAAAATCGCTCTCAGAAAAAACTACTGTTATTTTCAGGCTTAGAAGATGTTCATTTATTCTTTTGTGCAGTTGACTGCACACATGGTACATCTGTGTAATCAGAAGTATTGTGTTAAATGTCTTCTGTAGTCTGACAACTGAAGTAAAATTGTTCATAGTCATGTCACTTGAATAGAATTAACTTCAAAGTTTATCTGGCTTCCTACTGAAAAGTTTATTTGAGCAACCATGTAAATATAGTTAATTGAACCGATCCTAGAATTTACGAAGCAACCTTTCTCACGTGTCAATTGGTTGTGTCTCGTGTCATTCTCCATTTGTCTCTTTTTCAGGAGACCTCATGGAAGGAGAGCTTTATTCTGCTCTCAAGGAGGAAGAGGCCTCTGAATCAGTTTCCAGTACAAATTTTAGTGGTGAAATGCACTTCTATGAACTTGTAGAAGACACAAAAGATGGGATCTGGCTGGTACAGGTATAGAAAATTCATAATTTATGTATTTATTGCACCCAAAATGTGTTTCAAATGCAGAGTTTATGAGGGTAGTTAGCTAGTGGCAAAACTGAATTACAGAGAGATGGTGACAAACTACGTCTTTATGATGGGTAAGGAATAAATCTGTTAAAAAAACTAATAAAAGCTGGTTCCTCTACAGACAGCAGGACAAAAAACAACCAAGCAGAACTTATTCTGTGGATTGATGTTTTATAACCAGGTACTTTTAAACCAGAAAATAAAGCACCACACACCTAACTACACAGACTATGCAAGTGCTTGGCCCTGGTATTATAAGAGCTTGTGTAATGGGGAAGTAGGTGCTTAAATGTAGATTCTCCCCACTGGCACATGGCTACATGCAGTAGCTTGCATGAATGCTCAGACCCAACCAGTTTAAGTTTCTGTTTATCTGAGGGGCTTAGAGCATTTTTAAAATCTCTATTGCCTCTCCATAAAGGCAAGATCCCAGTGTCCTGCTTCCCAGGCTAACAAGTTGCTTCTACATTGTATTCCAGTATCTTAAAGTTAACCTTGCCCCAAACCTGAGCCCACTGATTTCAGAGGGTGCTTTCCCAGGGGTGTATGAGAATAAGAGAGAATTAGGAAAAGGAAGAAAGATGTTTGCAAACAGGATTCTTGAAACCATTTTTCATCATTCTTGAGACTATAAGTAATTAGAGCATAATGTAAAATTGCATTGCTGCATCAACTTATCTGTTGATATTTTTCTAAAGCATAAATTCCCTGCTAATAACCCTATCAGATAATCAGAATTCTTCACCAGACAAGTAATTGTTCAAGTGACAATTCTCCTGCCTGGTTTGTCTGGTCCTCCTCACTTTGTTTTCTATTTAAATAGATTATCAAGATTTAATAACTTTCTGTTAGTAGATCTGCACTGTCACCACATCAGATCTCACCCTAAAACAGACAGGGAGAGAACAGGTTATCTTCACAATTAAATGGCATTTGTGTTTTGGGAAAGGCATGTTTGGCACTTATCGAATCTACATTTCAGTTTTAAATCATACAGAAGGGGATTCTCCAAGTAGAGAGAAAGTTGAAAGGAAGTTAATTCATCTCCAAGCTAGCTGACACATACAAGAATGAATGTGCTATACAACCCCTCCTTCCTCCCCATGCAGCTCAAAAGAGTAAAATATGGTAGTTCTCTGTTTTCTGCTGCTTGCAGAATTCTGATCGTAGTATATTTTCAGCTAGCTTCGTAATAGCAGATCAGATAGGCTGTGTTTTGAGATCTCCAGTCTGATTAATGTTGTCATCATTCTGGGAATATTTGCACAGCTATTCAGTTGGTCACAATAGCTGTGGAAAAAAAGATTAGTGGAATTTACTGAATAATTTACTTGCTGAATGCTATTTGTCTGTTTTTCCACAATAAAAACCACTAGACGTGTCAATTATTTTTTTTTTTCATTCTCGCCTTCTGAGTGTTTATCACTTTGAGTTTTCATTTGCTTACTTCCCCACCATAACTCCTGGGATGGATTCTTCTTGTTCTTTCACAGGTTTTCCCATGCTCTTTTCTTTCTTATCCCTGCAGAGCTGGTTTTTTTACCACCACTTCCCTGTTCAAATTATTGATTACCCATTCTCCTCTACAGTTAGGCATCCCCTGGAAACTTTACAGCTAATTAATCAACTTTTTGATCAATGCTTTGTAATTTTTTAAAATCAATGCTTTGTCAGGGGACATCCTGACATCCTCAGAAAAGTGAGGATGTCTCATGGGTGGGTTTGGTGACCACAGACAAGGTCAGAGCATTTCCTTGCTTTGTAGTTGCTGGGAAGCAGAAATGATCTTCAGATCCTTTTCAGGATCCTGACAGAATCTGTTTCATGGAGGCTGCCAGAAAGCAGGAGAGGGAGAAGAGCAATTCTGGCTCAGGCAGAGTTTGTTGGTTTTGAAGATTTTATGGTGATGTATGGGAGGATGGGGATTCTGAAGATTATTTTTACTTGACAATGCATGTAAGTGAAATTTCTGGGGTGGCACAAGCTGGTACTGTGATAGCCATCGTTGTCTCTAGAGAACCAAAGGAAGAAGAGGAAACAATTATTGTTTCTTGGTATGTTTGAGATTTATTATTTAGTGCCAGCAAGATTAATTCCTTGAAGCAAGTCAAAGTCCATACACAAGAAGAGGATGTTTTGTGGCTTAGTTTGTTTATTTTCTGAAAATCAACATGTAAAGCATCCAGGTTCAGTGGTATGTTTCTCAGTGTGGCTCTTCACAGGGATCTCTGCTCTTTGTGTAGCTTCCATAGTCACAAAGAGCAGTGTATCTCTCTCCTTAGCTCATGATCTCATCACCTTTCCTTTTATTCCTTTCCACTTACTTGCCAGCTGCCGTTGTGCACTTCTTTGCCTGGCAAGGAGGCTGAGTGGTAGTTTCTAGAATTGCTTCTCTTGTTTAGTAGAAGAGTAACATGTAATGTACTTGTTTTTCCAGGCTCTGCTAAGGCTCATGCTCTGAGGTTGGTCTCCTGAATCCTGTCACATCCAACAATATTGTGGTCATTTTAAAAAACATACAGTAAATGACCTGTAGATAAAGAATCCCCTTTGAAGGAGGATCTAAGTTAATAGATATTTTTATTTTAAAAGTCTCTACTGTAACATAGAGGTAAAGAAAAGTAAAGGGAACTTTCTTCTTGGAATTGAATTAAGAGGACAAATGCTTTGATCTTGTCTGGTAGAGCTGCAAAGGACAAAGTTGGTATCATGGGTAGTTAAGGGTATGAAATGTTTCAGTCTCTTCTGCATCTCAGCTTCTTGTTGAAGTGGTGTAGTCACAGAGCAAGTGATGTGCCTGCAGGGATTTTGGTGGTGGCTTGTTTTTTCTTTTGCTTGCATGTAGGATAAGTAATTTCATATTTGCCTTTTTAATTTTGCCAGGTGATCGATCAGTTGCTCTTGCTACAAGGAAGTAGAAGCACTCAATCCTTTTAAAATAATCAGTGCTTTTGTCTTTCTCTGTAGCACTTCAGGATTGTTTATGAGGAGATTTTTGTTTATTATGAGATTATTGTTTATCATGATTTTAACTTTCAGTATCCTTCTTGAGAGGTCATATCCAGTCAAGGGTGCAGAATACCATCAGCTAGAATGTAGTAGTTCTCAAATTGCTTACACATCTGTGTTAATTCATTACAGAAGCTCTGACCTAGTCTTAAGCTCTAACTTAACTGACAGCTTAACTGAGCTGTTCAGATTGGTGCATGGATCACCCCACCTCCCTTGAGAAACTACATGTAATTTTGAGGTGGTTAATTTTTGCATGCTGTGATGGATGTCATCTTCTGTCTTTGCCTATTTTGATCTAATTTCTCATCATTCTTCATTCATTTTTCCTCAGAAAAGCACAGACATCTTTATCCATATAGATGGATTCTGAACCAGTTGTGAGTTCTTAGGAAAAAGCAACTACATGGAAATTCAGTTTCATCAGCAAAATGCCAAATAAAAGCACAGTCATCTAGAAACTTACTGATGTTATCTGAAATAAGGGGGCTTCTTTCCATACTTCTAATAAAACTCACCAATCCATTTATAGTTAATTGTATTTCTAAATGAGAATTGTCCAAATGTCTGATTTATCTATGAGAGATTTTCATAGAATCATAGAATCCTAGGGGTTGGAAGGGACCTCGAAAGATCATCTAGTCCAACCCCCCCTGCCAGAGCAGGGATAGAATCATAACTGCAACATAACTGTTGATTATAAAGAGTCCTATGAAAAGTACATCAGAAGCTTAATTAATAGACCTGTGCTCTTGAATCTTTGTATCTTCATGAGTACCTACGAGTCTTCAAGGGAGTGCTTGGACTCTGCAGCAATATATGCTTCCTTTAGCCATGTATCCTCTGCAGGCACTGTGGGAGTTCCTGGACCTGCAGAGGTCTGGATAGCTCAAACTACCAACCCATACTGACAGTTCTCACATGGATACAACCTTACCAGTCCATTTAATAAGTTAGAAATCAGGTTTGCCTTTGGCAAAATCATACATTTTCTTTTCTGATTCAGTTGTCAGTAATCCTCTGTGCAGGGACTGGCTTGCTGAGGCTGGGTGAGGAAGGGCTGCTCCTGAGAGAGAGCTACCTGTATGTATGTGTGTGTGCAGCAGGAAATGGTGGCTCTTACTGAACAGGTTTTGTTCTTCCTGATGTCACAGTGCCCAGAACTGATGAGCATTCAGAGTTATCTCTGTCTAAGCTATAAAACCAAGTTTTGATTATTTATGTATATTCAAAATTGTGTGCTCTTGGTATGAGCAGGTGTGCCTGACACCTGGTACCCTGGCTAAACTCCAGCTTCAATACTGCCTGAGCTTCCCATGGCACTTCCATTTGGATACAGTTCTTGCTTCCTTTTGTGGCACATACTCCTATCCTGTAAAGGCTAGAAATGCTGCCAGTGTGAATATATTTCCATTGCAAACATTTTATATATAAAACACGTGTATTACTTAACTCAGAGCTTCTGCTGTATTGCCATGATCTCAAAATTGTTGCTTTCTGCTTTGAGGTTTGGTTGTTTTTTTTTTTTTTAAAGTGTTGTTCTCATCTCTGGCACAATGTAACAAACACAAATGGAATGACTCTTATTCAGAGTAGCAAGGCACAAGGACTGCCAACCCTGCAAAGGACTTCATCAGAATGCTTTTCCCTTTAATGTTACTGAGGTTCCTTTAGGTTCCTGAGGCTGTTAGAAGCAGTAATAACTAGGTTTAAGGGCTGATTTTAAGATGTCCTCTTTGATAAAATCAGTCTGGCAAAGGTGTTCAGTTTGTGGGAAGTTATCCTTGCAAATCCTGTGGTCTGCAAAGTACTCGGGTTGCTGCAAGTTGCTGGAGTGGAGGCAACTCCTTAGAGTGTTGTTCTTTTTCAGGTCAGCATAACCAGCCTTGTGCACAGTATCTTGTAGGGATTATTCCCCATTAAAAAATACTGTTAAGTCCTACTACAGAATCTTTGTTATGAGGATGTGTGTAAGCTCTTTCTTTCCTACAGCACGCTGTAATTCTTATGCATCACGTGTTCAGAAGATATTTTTTTTTTCCTCTCTATGCCTTAACTGTAGGAGAAAGCAGAGAAAATAATTGAAAGTGCTGCAATTGGTTAAAATAATGAGAGCTGAAACACCATGAAGTGTTTGTTTTCCATCTGTTTGACTTCCATTCTCATGCCTTTTTGCCTATTAGAACATTTTTAGTTGTGGAGGAGCTTCAAAACTTTAGAAATCAAATCTTGTTAGTGACCTGTTTTGAAATTTCTACATAGCTGTTTAAGAGGGATTGAACAATCTGTAGTTTAAATGAACAGAAAATAGGAGAATGCTCAAATAAAGCTGCAGTCATGTTCTCAAGTACTGGGTGAGTACCAGAGCAGAAATCTGTCTTTGCTTATCACATTGCTACAGCAAACTTTTTACAGCAGCAGTGTTTCCTTGAGCCAGTTCCAGTTCTGTTTTATTTTTTTACTGGTATTACAAGAATGTATTTTTCATAAAATATTTTTTTTTTTTAAATCCTTAATTATAACTGGGAAATTAAGGAGCAGCTGAATCAGTGACACTTATGAAGTAGATATTATGATGTCTGGGCATCTACCTGAGACACATTTTCTGGATTAAGCAAGAGAGGCAAGGTGACTTGCTGACAGTGTAGTGTTTTTCCAAATGTTTATATGTTTCTGTCTCCAGAGTATTTGTGCTTAAAGTCTGTTTGCTTCTTCAATACCTTTACTTATAGACCAAAGTGATACTATTGATTATGTTCTCAATTAGCCTCCATTGGCAGAGTTCTCTCTAATTCAAAGTCAGGAGAGCTCTCCCAATGCAAAAGCTACCTATGCAAATGCTTACTGAAACCATCAGGATCTTGATGATTTCAGTCTGATATGTTCTTGGATTAGTTCTATCTATCTTTGTTTTCTTTGTTTCTTGAAGTCACCTTTTTAGGTATTTATGGAAATAAAACAGGAAAACTCAATCAGAAGATGTAGAAATAAAGGTGATTTCCAACCCCCCATTTTTACTTTGCAGATCTTGGTGGCATAACTAACCTGCAGCATTTCAGTGTCATTGGAGGAGGATCTCCCAGCCTTTCAGGATATTGTGTGGTCCTCCCAAATTCACAGATAAAGTGCAAAGAAAATTGTATCTGAAACTTCAGAGGAAGTTTGTGGATGGGTGTCCAGTGAGGGTCTGGCCTTCCTCCCAGCATCTTCCTCCACAAGAGCAGCTAGACATTCATACAGTGATTCAGAGCCTGCAGTCATGGCCTTGGTGAGGTGGAGATTAGGAAGCAGGTCTTGTCTGTGATGTGGGATTGCTAAATGTCAGGGTTACTTTGATCCTATTGGATTCTCTTAGCCCATTAAGATGATTAATGGGTAATTGGGTTATCTTCATTGTCTGTTTGTCATATGATATGTTGCAGATTGTGAACACAGCTGATAGTAAGAAAACCTTGAAGGGTTTGTGTTCCTCTAAAAGTGGTGTTTGTTTCCCAGCTGTGCTAGCTGATGTCACAGAAAATTACCTTCACCTTTAAAATGGGAAAGAGCATATGAGTGAAAGGGATCTTTTCTATGAGTGAGTTCAGCTCCCTCCTAGACTGTGGAACAGGTGTTTATAAAATATTTTGCTGTCTTAAATCATAAGCTGTCTGAGTGCAATACTCATATTAACTGTTCTCTTTTTGGAAACACTTGAGTTCCAGCCTGAGCATATTCATGGATGATTTGTTCATGTTGTACTTCATTTGACATCACCTTTTAGTTTCACTGACTCCAAATATCTACCCCACTATTCCCAGTATGTGAGGTCAGCTAACCAGTTTGTTCTAATATATTCTGGGCTTTGGTTATTCCATAGCCAGTTAATATTGATGGCTCAAAGGTCCTTTTGGATCACCTAACAGACCCAAGCTTTTCCTGCCATAGCTGTTTCCAACTGATGAGTTTCCCATGTGTCCAGTTCATTATTGGAATTCGATTTCATTTCTGACACTGCACTACAAGATTTGTGCAGCTCTTCTTGCATGGTGTTATAATCCTCTTTTGTACAATTTTATGTCATCTATAAATGGCTTTGAGAGACCTCAAGTTTCTGCAGGAAGGGCATTAACAGGAATATATCCTGAACTGAGCTCTAAGGTAAATCTGCTAAGAAGTCTGTTAGCACTTTTCTGTCATTTTGATGTTTTTTTGCCTTAGCTGATTTCCTACTTGCTTTAGGTGGCTTTAGAACTTTCTTTTTTTACTCACCATAAAATCTCATCTCCAGTGCTCCTGAAAATTTTCCATGTGGCACAGTGATGGATACCATAGCAAAATACAAAGGATACTATGTTCCTTTTCTCTTGAAACTGGGTTCTTTTCCTCCAGGAAAAACTGGATTTGTAACTCTCAACATAGTCAGAAACTAAATATCTTTAGAAATTCCATGCTGGAAAAGGGTGGAAAATTCAGCAGTCTCTGGACCTTTAAAATTTTTTCTACAGATTTGCATACTGTTCAGATCAAACTGGTGGGATAATTTTTTTTCATGTGCTCTTAAATATAGTTACTAACTTGTTATTCTCTTGTCAAAATGTAAATTACTTTGACATGAGTTTTAGAAGAAATCTTTTCAGGTTCATGTGTAATTTGTGTGCTCATTGTATTACAGTTATGAGATGGAGATGACCTGCTTACTCTGATTTAAGTGCATTACGTTATTTTTGTTTCCATCTTTAGGTGATAGTTTTTCCCATAGACTTGCTAACCTGCCCCTGGCCATGCAGCTCCTCTTCCTTGAAAACTGAGTCAGAGCATTATTTAGTTTTAAAAGGAAAATTATCTTACATTTCTATACTATCTTAATTGTATGGTGATTCTGCTGCTTTTCCTCCTGTTATAGGCTTACTCCTATTACTGAAAAACCTTTTGATGCAGTTTGTAATATTCTTTGTATGGTCTAACTCAAAATTCTCATTTTCCCTTGCTTTTTTTTTTTTAATATCTCACATATTTTTCTTAGCTAGTTCTTCCTTTTGACCTTTTTCAATTCCTTGTAGACTTTCAAACTATTTATAACATCTTACTGGAAAAGCTTGCAAGGAAGAAATGCAGGACTTGACAGTGTGTTTTTTTCCCTTTGCTTGAAATAGAAAATTCTGATAGCTTTAACACCTTGGACTTGAAATATTTCCAGGCCTTTTCCACATTTCAAATTCCTGGTCTCCTCAGCTGCAGGGTTTTAAGCTAAAAAATTTCTTAGTTTATAAAAATTCACACTTCTTAAAAAAAAAAATCTGTTCCAAGTATTTGCAAGTTATCTTTAACTTAAGCTGAATTACATTTTGATTGCTTAACCTGCAGTATTTTCTCATGCTCCCTCACCCACAGACATGATGATTCCTTTCCAAAATACAAACCAAACTCTGTGTGGTGAACTCCCAATGTTCTAAGTGGGTGTTGGCTGCAAGCAGCAGCTGCAGTGATCATGTTTGAGGTTTGTTTTTTTTTTTCCATAATGACATAAGAAAGCACGGGCCCAAGAAATTTCCAAAGCTTCAGTGTGTAAAACCATAGTGGGGTTCTCTCTGTTTCATTACAAAATAAAGACTGCTTGTTCTGTTGTTGTCCTACAGCATAAATTACTTTCTCCAAGAGGACTTTTTCATAGGAAAGGACTCAAACTGGTATTAAGTCCACTAGTACAAACATCTAGAAGACAGCAAGACATACCAGTAATAATGTTTGCAACGAATCTCCTTCTCTTGACACTGAAAGTTAGCATTGCAGTATCAGATAGAAGGAGCAAAGGATTGGTTCTCCTGCACATCAGTATATTCTTAACAAATATTATAGACTTTTTCACAACGTGCACACACAATTTTGGAAGCAGCCAATTTCTGTGTATTTGTATCAGAGTAAACTATTTACCAGTGTTTTATGCTTTGTTTTATGCTTACTAATAAAATGCAGTGATTCCTTACTACGTTGGATGGATGCATTTTTCATGACATGGTAGCTTTGAGAACATGCTGGTGTGAAAGCATCTTCAGGAATGGGGTCCCTTTTACTTGAATTATGTGAAAGGAAGAAGTTTAAAATATCAAAAGGAGTTACTTCAGATACATTGATGATGTAAAGGAGCCTTAATAATATGGCAGATTTCTCCAGTTCATTCTCTTGATGCTTGAAGGTTACATCTAGCTAATCAAAAAAGTTTTTCTATGTGATGTGTGTGTTTTGAGAATAAATTGAAGGATTCTTATCTACATGCCTCAGTTTTTATTTAAACATTCGGTCTCAGTGGAATAGGAGTGTCATCTGCTTAGTGAATTTTTATTTTTTAAGTTCCTAAGAGGATGCTGCATACCATAAAGCACAATTTTTTTTAATCTCAAAGGCCAGGCATGCTTTTGACTTGGTGTCCATGTTAACCATGGTGACAACTGAACTTCCAAGGGAAAGCTGACATTTGAGGTTACTAACTCAGAAAGTGGTAGGGATAAGTTTAATGGAGAGTAATCAAATACCTAACAAATGGAAGTTTCAAAACTTAATTTTAAAATGTATTTTAAGTGGTTGCCAGTAAGCCTGCAGAAGCATGTGAGGCATTTCTAAAATAGAAACTGTGACAGCTCATGGAGTAATGCATGATCAGTCATGTCATTCAAAATTACCTGTCAGCTGTAGGCAGGCAGTTTTTCTTTTTCTTTTCTTTTTCTTTTTTTCTTTTCTTTCTTTCCATTACCTGTAGAATTATAAGTCAGAGGATGTGTGTTTATTTTTTGTCATTTGCATCTGCAGAAGCTTATGTCTAGGTAACCTGAAGTACTACTTTAATATACTAGGTAAAACCAAATTATATCTTGGAATATATCACAGTGAATTATGATCCTGAAATGGCAGATGGGACATTGGAGTTGGTGGAACAGTCATGAAAAGTTGCAGAGTGAGTCACTGGCAAAGCTGGAAGGAGTCAAGATTTTTAGGCATTATCTGGGACTTTAATCAATAATTTCCACCACTGAGAAACAGTTCTTGTCAGTATAATCTGGTAGCAGGTACATACATTCCAACTCATTGTACTGGCTCTGAGACAACATTTCTTTGGCATGTTGTAACTTTTCATGGAGGAGTGCAATAAAATAATGGTCTTTTTTTACTGCAAAGAAGAGGAACCTGCTGCACCCTCTTCTTTTCTCCCCTACTGTTAAGTGGTTAGTGATAATTTTGATATTTTCCCATGCGTTTTTTTGACTATCACTGATTTAGTATCTTAACAGGTACTTAAAATGATGATGTACTTTTTCTTTCTGCAGAAACTATTTCTGTCTTAGAGCTTCTCTCTCCAAAGACACTTGGTGTGACTGCCACTTGTCTATACCTATTGCATGTTCTAAGAGAAATGGAAAACGGATCAAGGGTGACTAGAGCTCTGCTTTTTTGAAACTTGCTCTTTATTTCAGGAAGAAAACTTAATGTGATACTAAATATATTATTTCCTTTTGGCTATAGGTCATAGCGAATGACAGAAGCCCACTGGTGGGTAAAGTCCACTGGGAGAAAATGGTGAAGAAAGTGTCAAGATTTGGCATCCGTACTGGCACTTTTAACTGCTCCAGTGACCCCAGGTATATTCTTAAAAGGATTATCTAATTCCTGAGAGTATCTTAAGGTTCAGCTGTGTTATAAAAGTAGCTGTGACAGGAAGTGGCTGTACTCATGTTTTTATCCCTACTAAAATCTGTTCAGAATTCTCCATGATATTATTTATCAGCATCATAAACTCAGATCTGCAGCTTCCTGAAGCATCGTGGGGAAATACATGGTTAGACTATGTAGGGCATAATACAGCAATGGAAGGAAACAAATAGAAGAATCTGGTTTTATAGTCCAGGCATTTGGGGACAAGAACTGTGCTTGCTTAGGACAAACCTGAGTATAAATAAATATATATAGCCATATAAGAGAACTATATTAGGTGTGGAGTTGTTATATTGCCATCTGGAAAGGAGGAACACAAGTTAGCATGAACCTTGCAAAGAGTGCCTGCTTCTCAGGGTTACTGACAAATCCTGTTCCCTGACAAATGGTAGTATGTTTATATATAAACTTACACACACCCTTTGACAACATACAGTGTGCCCTGCAAGATTCACTGTTGCTTGCATGCACGTTCAAACAAGGAGGAAGGGCACAGCCAAGAAGTTATTAATAATTCTGTGTTGCTGCAGAAGGGCTGCAACACATTGTGTTGGAAGCCTTTGCTTAACATGAGGGGAAGCTTTGGAATTCCAGTAGCATGAATGGATATGCACATATCACACACCATAAGTCCTAAACATTTACAGATATCTCAAAGTTAATCATAAGAGGAAATTCTTAGCCTATGCAGTGTTTATGAAAAATAATCCTGTCTGAACATCTTAAATATTTGGCAGTGTTTCCCTTGTATAGCTCCTAAGTAGTCTTAATGTTATGATAAAATACTATGTTTTAAATAATATTTTTTTTCATAACACAAAAAATCTTTTGTTGAATAAACCCTCACAGTTTTCATCTGCTTACAGCTGAAATTCAGAAGAAAGCTGCTTGCTACAGTAGTCAGGATAACCTTACTAGTTGAGTAATATGGCTCCTTCTAAAAATGCTAAATTCAGATTCCTGAGACAAGGAGCTGCAATTATCTAAATATCTAAAGTTGACAGATCAAAACCCCAATGAAGGATGTAGAGAAGATGGCTAGTGAATGAGGCTGATGGGCCCTGTTTCAGTGTGCAGAGGGAGGCAGTTCACACACCTCCTGGCTGTGTAATGTTTGGATTGTTGAAACTTGCCAGAGATGTCCTAAAAGGAGGCCAGATAACTGGGTGGCATAGTGAGGCTGACACAA
Source organism: Phaethornis superciliosus (assembly GCA_023637945.1). Classification (NCBI taxonomy): domain Eukaryota; kingdom Metazoa; phylum Chordata; class Aves; order Apodiformes; family Trochilidae; genus Phaethornis; species Phaethornis superciliosus. The sequence goes on from JAJQWJ010000011.1 coordinate 4,738,902, forward strand.
AGGATGCAGGAGTGGAGGCATCCTCTGAGTCACCAGCCTCATCTCACAGTTACTGGGGTCTCACCAGGACTTCGGGTTCAGCCTTGTGGAGCCTGGAGGTATGGATTTGGAGTTCATGCCACCTCAACACTCTGACTGCCAGACAGCGGGGGTGTTCTTCTAGCCCAAATCATCCAGCAGCACCTCTGCTTCCTCCTCGGCCACTTTTGTGGTGAGATCTCTCACCCCACCTCCTGTCTGCCTCCCTCCAAAATGGCCCCAGCAGGAAGTGGACACTTGTCAGCTTTGTTTAAGTAACTGCAAACAGACCAATGTCTCATTAACTTCACCCCACCACTGCTTGGCAAAACTGGGACAGAAGGAAGCACTGGGGAAGTTATCCAGATTCTTGGGAAAGCTGTGTGACACAGAGTTACACTGTAGGGGTTATCTTCTTGGCTGGAATGGGAAGGAAAAATGGCTTCTAATGTTTGAGCTTTATAGTGAAGAGTGAAAAGTCAACTTGTGTATTTTTCAAGTGCAGTTACAAATGACTGTACGGCCTTGTTTACTATACTGACCCATGAGAATTCACACTATTTCTCTTCCTCTTTTATGTACGTATTTCTACAACATTTCTTCAAGATAGATAACAAATGTAAGAATAAATTCACTTTGCCAGAGAATATTGGGTGCCTATACTTCCTGCTATTATATGTAAATATTCCCACATGCTCAGTATGTCTCTTTTTTGAGCTGATAACAGAAATGCAAGGACTGCTGCTCCAGGAGTATGAATGTCTGTAATCTAACCTGCCATTTTCTTTGTAGGTACTGCAGGAGGAGGGGTTGGCTGAAATCCACCCTCATTATGTCTGTTCCCCAAACCAGTACCTCCAAGGGAAAAGTAATGCTTAAGGAATACAGTGGGCGCAGAATCGAAGTGGAGCACATTTTCAAATGGATCACAGCCCATGCTGCTTCTCGGATCAAAACCATCTACAACTCTGAACATTTAAAAGAGGAATGGAACAAAAGCGACCAATATCGTGTGAAAATATACCTGTTTGCCAACCTCGACCAGCCTCCAGCATTCTTCTCGGCACTAAGCGTAAAGTTTACTGGAAGAGTAGAATTTATTTTTGTGAATGTGGAGAACTGGGACAATAAAAGTTACATGGCAGAAATTGGTGTCTACAAGACACCATCGTACATACTCAGGACTCCCGAAGGGATCTACAGGTATGGAAATAACACTGGTGAATTTATATCCCTACGTGCTATGGATTCCTTTTTGCGCTCATTACAACCAGAAGTTAATGATTTGTTTGTTTTAAGCTTAGTTTTGGTTAATCTGATGGCTTGGATGGACCTGTTCATTACACAAGGCGCGACTATAAAGCGTTTTGTGGTTCTTATAAGCACTTTAGGGACGTATAATTCATTATTAATTATTTCCTGGCTACCCGTGTTAGGTTTTTTGCAACTACCCTATTTAGACAGCTTTTACGAATACAGTTTAAAACTCTTCAGGTACTCTAACACAACTACTTTGGCTTCTTGGGTAAGAGCCGATTGGATGTTCTACTCTTCACATCCAGCCCTCTTCCTCAGCACGTACCTTGGTCATGGTTTACTAATTGATTACTTTGAGAAGAAAAGAAGACGCAATAACAACACCGATGAAGTAAACGCTAATAATCTGGAGTGGCTGTCAAGCCTGTGGGACTGGTACACCAGCTACTTGTTTCATCCTATTGCTTCTTTTCAACACTTCCCTTTTGACTCAGATTGGGATGAAGACCCAGATTTGTTCTTGGAGCGGCTGGCCTTCCCCGACCTCTGGCTTCACCCTCTGATACCAACTGATTACATAAAAAACTTACCAGTGTGGAGGTTTAAATGCCTTGGCGTCCACTCTGATGAGGAAATGCTGGAAACCTTTCAAGACAGCGAAAGTGACTCTGACAGCGAGAACAAAGAGGTCTTCAGTAGTGGGAAAGAAGTCTCTGAGGACGATGAGCTAAGCAGGCTTCATAGGTGCAGTGAAGGAGAGCCTCAGTGCAGTGCTGAGGTGTGTTCCTGTGCCAATAAATATTGTCCTCACGAGCCCTGCCAACGGAAAGCCAGGTCCTACGGCTCGTACAGCAGGGCAGGTGACATGGAGCCAGATTGGTCAGCCTGGCCCTCCGAGATGTTGCACTGTACAGAATGTGTTGTCTGTCTAGAAAATTTTGCAAAGGGTTGCCTGCTGATGGGCTTGCCCTGCGGCCACGTGTTTCACCAGAATTGCATCGTCATGTGGCTGGCCGGCGGGCGACACTGCTGCCCCGTCTGCAGGTGGGCTTCCTACAAAAAAAAGCAGCCATACACACATCCGCAGCCTTCGTCGAGTGATGCCCCATCTTAGCTGTGTGCTGGTGTGTCCTCTGTAAGCTTTCAGGATATTACTGCTTGCCTTTTAAATGTTAGTCACTTAAAAGATTACGTGAAGTTTTAGTTTAAATGTTAGTGCAGTGAACTAAACTCTACATGACGCTAACGTTAACGACAGAATCATTTGGTTGCCTTGTCTGTTGAGCTGAACGCATACTTATCGTACAGTAACTTTTTCTTTTCAACATCTGGGAACTTGATGCTGTTTTTTGTAAGCACAAAAATCAAGCCTACAACAAAAGCATATTCCAGCAAACGTTTACAAGTTAGGATGTGGGTGAAATTGAAATTCTAATTGGAAACAATTGCTTAATTTAAGTGTTTCTTATTTTAGAGTCTGTTCAGCACATCTTTGTTGAATAATGTATGTTGTAAGACAGTACCATTTAAGAAGAAATCAGTGAAATAAATTATTTTAAAAGGAGTTTGTAATGTTAATTGTTTTGATAAATATTTTGTGTGTAAGGTTACAGATGTCTTGCTGGTCTGATTTATCTGTGAAGACAATAAAAATATAACACAACTTCTGTGACTAATAAATCATCTCCTAGTGATGCAGGAATTGATTGCTCCAGTGTTAGCCACTGGCCAAGTGGAAGGTGATGATGTTTCACTGGGATCAACTTCCTAAGTCCTCTGCCTTGAGGTGCTTCTACTTGGCCAGTGGTTTTCCAGCTGACTACAAACTGCTTTATTAGACAAAGATCCTCTTCTGCCAGATGTCTTTCCTGCAGCCTCATCTGCAGACAGCTAGGGAACCTTTAGGGTAGCTTCTGTACAGCCTCAGACCATCTTTGAAGTAGTAAAATACTGTCATGCAGTCACAAAAGGGGCTTGTAAAGGTAAAAATCACCAAATTCCAACTGCTCATGTTTTAATGTGATTTCTAAAAAAAACCCACCTGAGGCTACTTTTTTTGTTCTGTTTTTATCAATATGAAACTGTGGGTTTGGTTGCACCTTTCCTCCAGAGAGGAAATATTGGCTGGAAAGGCAAAAAAAAAAAAAAAAAAAAAAAAAAAAGATGATGTAAATAGAAAAGGGTAGACTAGAAAGGTGCCTTCAATTATCTTGTTGTTTTCTTTCCTATTTCCTGCCCATGTGGAAAGGAGGATAATTAAATGAAGGTGATAATAGGAAATGTAAATAGATGTCCCTCTTGCAGTTAGGATCCATCTCTCTGTACCTTCACAGGGAGGTAGGTGCTCACAAAGCTGTTGCCTTGGTTTATCTGTGCCCAGGGTAACTGGGCACTTTGTAAAATAACAAATGTTTCATACCTCCAGTCACCAGGTGTCCTCCCAAGAGAATATTCTCCAAGTTATTGGAGGAGCTGTTTTAAATTTTGAGTATTTTTTCCTCTGTAATTTAGTTTCTCCTTTTGCAGTACTAAGGGGTGGGACAGAAGGGGCATAATATCACCAAATATGCTGCAGTACATAAAGTTATTTTTATTCCAGTTGAGGCTTGTGAGTACATGCCCTTTATCTGTCAGTACAGTCAGAGCAGAGCTGTGGAGAGGCATAATGAGGGCAAAGGCATTTGTGTCCAGTTTGTGCAGCAGTGTGACACTTACACCATGTGCTGCTTGTAAGCAGCTGGGGTTGTCTCTGGAATGTCTTGAAACCTGCTCTGAACTGAGTCTGGCCACCCCAAAAGGGGAAAGGGAGGGAAAATTGTCATGCAAATAAAGAAGGCTGTAGCTGATGTACTGAAGTAGAGAGGCAAAGGGCTGTATGACAGTGCCCTGGAGCTTTGTGCTGGTACCTCGGCAAGGCCACAGCCTCCAGGCACTCTGCTGCTGGAGCTGAGCTGGGGCAAAGCCTGAGCCCGGGCAGCTCCTCTGCACAGGTTCAGCCTGATCTGCAAGTTGTGTGCACCTGTTTCAGATGAAGACTTGCTTTAATGACCTCGGTTTGTCTCCAATTCTTTTGATGAATGACAGAAACTGCCGTTTAATTAGCAGGAGAGGTGCAGAGAGCACATCCAGATGAGCAGATAATTATGACCGGTGGGTAGCTGTGACTAAAGGTTCTGTTCCCCCGTGTCCCCTAGCTTGGGTTATATAAATTGTGGTGATCCAGTTCCTGGCAATGCATCTGCTTCAAAATCTACAGCAGCTGGTGTAGTGTATTGGCAGTCCCAGCAGGAAAGGGAAGAGCAGTTGGATGTATTTATTTTTATGAAATGCTCGTGTCAGTAGCAGCAGAGGCATCCAAATAGGATTGGTTTTTACAGAGTGCAGAATTTCAGACAGCCCTTACCCAAAGTGTTGACAGGTCAGAATTTGGAGAATGGAGCAAAAGCTGTGCCTGTTTCACCCTTCACTTGCTTTGCCTCTCTGGGCTGGGTGGTGCTAGTACGTGTGAAGTTAACAGAGATGCAGCTAAGGGTTCGTGAAGCAGTGTTTTATTCTCTGCGTGCCTGAAGGCTGGCAGACAACTGTAAACAAAAAATGTCAAATGATTGATCTGAGGTTACTCATGTCAATAGCTTTAATGAGGCCGATTGGGGGTTTGCTCTGCTGTTAAGAGAGTGGATTTAGATAATCTCTGAAGGTCTCTGCCAGTCTCACTTTCAGCAATTACTCTTTTGTTACACTGGCTTTCCCACTGCTGGTACCCAGTCTAAAATGAGAGCTCTCCTTTCCAAAGCATATTTACATCTGTCTTTGTTCTGCATTAGCTTTTGGAAGGAAAAAAGAAAAAAGGTGAACTGTAGGCTTTTGTAACTCTTATTAAGATATCTTTCTCTGGGAATTAAATAATGAGGGTAAGTATAATTGTAAGGTATTACAGTTAGATTAAGCTAATGGCACCTTTTTCTCCTTAAGCTTCTGAACAGTTTCTGTGCATCAGTGATGATTTCTGGTCCTCTGTGGCTCATCTGCTGCATCGGGACACAAGGAGAAAGAATGACTTGCCAGAGCTCACCCCACAGCACCCACCAGGGTAGCTCCAAGCTGTCCATTAATTTTGGCCAGGACACCAGCCCTTTGCTGCAGAGAGGCTGGTGGAGAGCAAAGATGAGCCAGGCCTTGCTGGTGAGGCATCTCCAGAAGAGCCTTGGCAGCTAAAGACAAGGCAGGCAACGTGACAGCAGGCACTTCTCTTTGCCCTTGGATCTCCTGCAGGTCTTCCATGGGCTGCAAAGGAAAGAGATGGAGTCTTGTTTGAGCCACCCTCTGCACAAACAGATTTCATAAATACTCTGGTTTCCTGCAATCTGTGTGATGGGGAGGGCAGGTGGTGATGTCCTGTTGACTCCTGATAGTATAATTCACCCTGAGAACCTGCCCTGGCAGTACAACACCTTGGTCAAATCATAAATCATAGGAAAGTTTTACTGGTAAAAACCCTTAGGATCAAGTTCAACTGTTAATCTAGCATGCCACATCCACCACTAAGCCATGTCACCAGGTAAAATATCTGCATGTCTTTTAAATATTTCCAGAGATGGTGACTTCACTACTTCCCTTGGCAGTCTGTACCAGTGCCTGACTATCCCTTCAGCAGGAATTTTTTAATAGCCAATGTAAATCTCTTCCTTGCACAATTTGAGGCCATTTGCTCTTGTCACTTGTTATTTGTGAGAAGAGCCAAATACCCACCTGCCTACAACCTCCTTTCAGATACCTGCAAGCTCTCCCCTCAGCCTCCTTTTCTTCAGGCTAACAACCCCAGATGCCTCAACTGTTTCTTGTCGAACTTGTACTCTAGACTCTCCCCTAGGTTTGTTGCCTTCTTCTAGACACACTCCAGCACCTCGTCCTTACTGTAGCGAGTGCCCCAAAACCAACCACACCACTCACCAGTGCCAGGTACGTGGGCACCATCATTAGCCCAGTCCTGCTGACAGAAGCCAGGATGCTGTTTGCCTTCTTGGCCACCTGGACACACTGCCGACTCATATTAAGCTCCCTGTTGACCCATACCCCAACTCCTTTGCTGCCGGGCAGCTTTCCAGCCGCTCTTCCTTAAGACTACAAGGTTGCACGGGGTTGTTACGGCCCGAGTGCAGGACTTGGCCTCCTTAAATCCCTGTTAACTCCCCGCACACGCACCCCACAGCCCCCTCCGGGGTTTTACGGAGCCGCCTGAGGGATGCGGAGCCCCCAGGGGGCGGCTGAGGCGCTGTGGGGCCGTGTGCAGCGCTGCGGGGCCGTGTGCAAAGGCGCGGGGCCGTGTGAAGCGTCCCCGGGACCCCCGGGCGGGGCGGGGCGGTGCTCAGGGAATGCGCATGCGCAAGCACCGGGAGGGAGGGGCGGGGCGGGGCTTTTAGCGCATGCGCAGTGGGGGGGATGTTGCCCAGGGCAACGGGCGGGGAGGGGAACCCGGAAGTGGCGGGAGGCGGAGGCCGCCATGGGCCTCTTCGGGAAGAGCCCCGAGAAACCGCCCAAGGAGCTGGTGAGGCCCCGGGAGGAGAAGATGGGGAGGTGGCGGAGAAAGGGAGTTTGTGTCTCGGGGGTAGCGGGGTATGTGCGTGGCGTTGCCGCGGCGTGGAAGGCGGAGATTCCGCGGTGTCCGGGGAGGCCTCGCCTGACAGACCCCGGGCCGGGACTGAGGGGAAGCGGGGAGGCCGCGACCCTGGGACCAGGGAAAAGAGGGGTTTGAGCTCGGGGTATCGCGGCGGTGTTTGGGCCTCAGCAGCCCCTGAGGAGCCTTCGTACCCTGTCCCTGAAAGGGTTCGAGGCACCGGCACTCGGTGGCTTCGCTTCTCCGGTGCAGCGTGTGGGTAACGGGCTCTGCCCGCCGCCGGGCCCCTCCTGCACCCCGGGGGTGCCCAAGGACTTGCGGGAGGCTCTCAGGGCCACAAAAGTTGTAGTCAAAGGAGCGATGCGGCCTGGGTAGTGTGGTCTTGGTGGCTCCTCCGTTTTTAGCTTGGTGTTTGCTGTCTTCTGTAGTTTCTGTGGCTGCGTTGGGTGCCTCTAGCTCCTGGTGCAAAGGCAGTCTTAAAAAATACTAATAGGTGAAATGTGGGGTCTTGGGGCTTGTTTTTTGAGGCTGCAGGCAAACTGTGTAAGCCCTGCTGCTGCCCACGGATTCCTGATGTCACAGTGGAATGAAATAACGAAGAGACTGATGGATTTCATTGCTGCCTTTCCCAAGTCACTGCTGAAGTGTTAATTAAAAACATCTGCTGTTTGGTGCAGGGAAAGATCAAATACATTACTAAAAAAGCAACAGGGAATGACAGACACTGGAACTGAAGGTTTAGAAGAACTGCAGTGTCACAGATGTTCCCTGACACGCTGCAGCAGCCAGGTCCCAGGGGAACAGGGTATAGTTGTCACTTGTTGGATGATAGCATGAGATGAGGAATATACTTTTGATAGTGTACTACTTCCCTTTCCTTCTCTAATTGTGTCAGAGCACCGTGCAGGCTGGTTGTACTTTCCTCTGTTTCCAAGCAGGGTTGGAAAATACCACAGAGAAACGGGGTCTGGAGAGTGCTGCTCCTGGTGGTGGGATGAAGCAGCTGACAACCCTTTGACCCGCAGGATGTGATTCTTGTCTTTTGACTGCTCTGTCCCTTTCCGTAACATGAACACGAGCCAGCAGTGTGCCCAGGTGGCCAAGAAGGCCAATGGCATCCTGGCCTGGATCAGGAACAGCGTGGCCAGCAGGTCCAGGGAAGGGATTCTGCCCCTGTACTCAGCCCTGGTGAGGCCACAGCTCGAGTCCTGTGTCCAGTTCTGGGCCCCTCAGGTCAGGAAGGAGATTGAGGTCCTGGAGCAGGTCCAAAGGAGGGCAACCAGGCTGGGGAAGGGATCCAGCACAAGTCCTGTGAGGAGAGGCTGAGGGAGCTGGGGGTGTTCAGCCTGGAGAAGAGGAGGCTCAGGGGAGACCTCATCGCTCTCTACAACTCCCTGAAAGGAGGCTGGAGCCAGGGGGGGGTTGGGCTCTTTTCCCAGGCAACTTTCAACAAGACAAGAGGGCATGGGCTTAAGTTGTGCCAGGGGAAGTTTAGGTTGGATATTAGAAAGAATTTCTTTACGGAGAGGGTGATCAGACATTGGAATGGGCTGCCCAGGGAAGCAGTGGATTCTCCATCCCTGGAGATATTTAAAAAGAGCCTGGATGTGGCACTCAGTGCCATGGGCTGGGAACCACAGGGGGAGTGGATCAAGGGTTGGACTTGATGATCTCTGAGGTCCCTTCCAACCCAGCCGATTCTATGATTCTATAATAACTGACCAGCTTGTTGTGTTTTTCAGTAACACGGGGTGACCGGGGGCATCTTGGAGCTGTTGGCAGAAAAGCCTGCAAAGGTGCTAGAAAACAAACGTGCCTGAGTTGTAGGGAGAAAGGCCCTAGGTTATTTTTCCATCCTGAGTGTGCTCTTGGGTAGCAAGCTGGCATGGTGACTTCTCAGACTGTAACAGCAATATTGAGAAACCCAGTAAGAACAAGAAATTTATTTTCTTTCTCTTATATCCTGACTGTGCAGCTGTAGAAGGAATCACAGAGTCATAGAATCACAGAATTGTCTGGGTTGGAAGGGACCTCAGAGAGCATCAAGTCCAACCCTTGATCCACTCCCCCTGTGGTTCCCAGCCCATGGCACTGAGTGCCACATCCAGGCTCTTTTGAAATATCTCCAGGGATGGAGAATCCACTGCTTCCCTGGGCAGCCCATTCCAATGGCTGAAGAAGGTGTTATTTCTCCTTTCTAGGTGATGAGGAAACAGCACTGCTTACCTCCTGTTGCCAGCAGCTGTACACAAGGCACTGTCCCTGAGTAGGGCTGGAGAGCACAATCTGAGCACCACAGGAGAGAGCTGATGAGATTTTTGTGACAGCAGTGAGCTTGCTCTCTGTCCATGGGAAGGAATTTACTGGCTGAGTCATACAAGGCAAATGTCTTCAGTGCTTGTAAAGGGCTGGTGATGCATTTTACCAGCATTTCAGCCTCTCTAAAGCCAGGGGTTTGCTGTACATTCAGTGCCACATCTGGATGGTTTGAGGTGAAAAAGTGCTTTTCCTCCAGTGCAGCTGGGGTGGTTTTATTTTAGCTCAGTGTTTGGGCTGCTGAGTGGTGTGGTGCTGTGGGGATGATGGGTTTGTTTATGTCAGAACTGGAAGCAGAACAGCTTCCTTCATTAGCATGGGGTTGTGCTGGGGGTAATTAACCTTGCTCAGTTCACCAAAGGGCTTCTGTTCCCAGCTTTGCAACCTCTGCATTGTCCTGTGGTTTGTAGCCAGATTCCCAGATTCCTGTGTGAGATCCAGGCTACAGCTTGACTGCTCAACAAATTGCTGTGTCTCCTGGAGCTGAAAGCACACAGCAGTCTAGATGAGAGGCAGTGGCAATTCCTCCTCCTTTTATACCCAAAAGTGGTGGTGATCATTGGGAAAACTAGAGAATGCAGAAGTGCCCAGTTCTGCCTTTATGAGGAGAGTTGCAGGGAGCAGTTTATTCCCAGGCAATGCTAGGGATGAGCTACCAAGGAGTTTCCTGCTGTCCTGGGTCAGCAGGGATTCATACAGCCATGGTTTAATGGTGTCTTTGTGCTGGGTTGTGCATCAGGGACAGAATCTGTCAATCCTGCTGTAGTTCATTTGACAGTTGCCAATTGTGCTTGTACATGCTTAATGCTGATTTGTTCTAGGACACAAGGAAATCTCTGGAAGATGTTCTCTCCCCTCTGCTCTCCATCTAGTGCAGGAACACCCCACAGAGAGACCTTCTTAGCTTCTTTCCAGGGTGAGGGGTGAATCTATGTGAAATTTTCTGCTCTGTTCTGAAGAACAAGAAGGAAGGCTGCAGTTGATCTGGCAAGGGCTGGTTTTGGGGGGCTTTTTTCACCCTCTGGAAATATTTACCAGACCCAATTCTGGTAATAAACCAGAATTCAACTTAAGGGTTCAGACACTTTCTGAAGCTCCTTCAAAACTTTTGCACAGCCCTGATTTATGTGCACAGAACTGGATTTTTTTTCAGTGGATTGTGTTCTAGGACAACTCAAATGGTGCTTCTTGTCTGTAGTAAACAGACAGTATTGTTCATCCTGACTGAGAGCATTTCTCTTGAGACCAGTAAAAGTCTAAGAATCTGTTGTGCTCTGCTGGGCTCATGCACTGAAGAGTGCTCTTACTACTGTTATAAAGTTTATTCACAGAGACAAAGCTTTTAATTTCAATTAAAATTCACATAAAAATCAGGGTGGTTTTCATGAAAAGCTATTCAGCCAGATTGACTTCTTGAGTGGGGAGTGTGTGAGGGGATCCATGCTCAGCTTAATACTTAGGGTGGGCTTTTTGAACTGCTGCTGGTAACAGGATCAGAGCCCCACCAGCATTTGGCACTCTGTTCCTATGCTGGGATTTTCTCCTGATTCTTGATTCTGGTGTGCCACAACCCCTCTCTGCTTCTGTGTTTGACTTGATGCCTGGCAGCTAATGCCTCTCTAATGTCTCCACTTCCCCAGAGGGGTGGTTGGGGCAAGTGATGTGCTGGGGGAGGCAGGAGGGCTGGAACAGAGAGAGCTTGATGGGTCCTAGGAGGGAGTCTGAGATTTGACTGTGTGTGGGCTGTAGGTCACTGTGGTTGAACAAGGACAACCATCCCTGCATGTAGGGATGTGCAGCCTGGGTCTGGCTCTCTGCAGGAGAAGACCTGAGCTTCCTGCAGAGGAAAAGCATCAGTTAGCAGTGCAGCTTTGGCAGTGAGGGCAAAATGGGCTGTGTTTGTGGTGTAATCATCAAGGAAAATTATCAGGAAAATGGTGGTTCAGTTACACTGCTGCATTCAGCATTAATAATGTCACATCTACAAAAGTGCCCTGGTTTGGGCTTCCAGTTCAAGAAGGGCATCTACAAACTGGGCACAGTGAGGCTGAGAGCCACCTACTTGGTGGAGGAGTGGAACCCATGACACAGGAGGAGAGGCTGAGGGAATTGGGCTCATTTTAGGTTGGAGAAAAGAAGGTGAAGGGGCAGGGATCTGAAGCCTTTTGCTGCCTCCAGTGGGGTTTTAGTCAAGCCAGAGCCAGGTATTTCTCAGGTGTGCTCAGTGACAGGGAAGGGACTCCAGCCACAGGTGGCCAGAGGAGAATTTTGAATTGAACATAAGCAAGGTTCTTCACCACCAGAGTGATTTAAATGCTGGAACAGACACCCTGAGCATCTTTGAAGTCTGTGCCCTCACTCAGTGTCAAAACTTGATGGATGAGATCCTGAGCAACCTGTCTGAACTCTGAGCTTGGTCATGCTTTGAGTAGGAGGTTGGCTTGGAGACCTCCTGAAGTTTCTTCTGACAGGAACAGGTAGAGTCACACTCAGTGCTGTCGTGCCATGCCAAAGTTTTTATCTTCTGCTGAAATCCCCTGCAGCAAGTTCCCTCTGCACAGCAGAGTCAGCCAGGCAGTGAGTGTCTCTGCCTCACAGATGACATCCTCCTTGACCCTCTGAATGTTAAGAATGGTGGTATTACTGCAATTTTAAAAAAATTGAATAATGAAATATTTAAACCTCACTCCTAACTTCAAGCTTGTGCGTTTTGAAGTGCTGGTTTTGATATGGAATGGTTAAGTTACATGAAAGTATAAAAGCACAGTTTTAAAGTTGGAATTTCAAGTAACCCTCACTTTTTCTTTTTAAGGTCAATGAATGGTCCTTGAAGATAAGGAAAGAAATGAGAGTGATTGATAGACAGATCAGAGGTTTGTACTTATGTCTCATATCTTGTTTTTCCATTCCCTGTTTGCCTTCAAGGTTTCTTGCTTTAATTGGGGGGAGGCTGTGAAATCTAATAGCCCAGGGTACTCTCTTGCATCTGGAATAAAGGAAGACAGATGTGATCCTGGGGCCAGACTTGTCTGTGTTAGAACAGGATGTCACTATGAAGTTCTCTGAGTAAAATTTTCCAATGAACCTGTAATTTTCCAATGCTTCCAGTAATGCTCTACTATCCTATTTGATGAATTAAACTTGATATCCAGAACCCCACCCACATAGATTCATGAATAATATTCATATGGTATGTAGTTCCATGTGTGGAAAGTTCAATAGATATGTGCTGGCATGAGGTGCATGTACTAAACAGAAGTAGCTTGCTGTCAGCTTGGGTAAATTGCAGAAAAGAGGAAAAAAAAACCCAGCAATGTTTCTCAGTGGGTGTTTTGCTATTAAATTCTGGGCATTACACTTTTGAAAAGCTCTTGAAAAGCAGAGTTGCTAATTATTACACTGCTGCTAGGTCAGTTTCTTGTTCTGTCATCTTCCCACCTGCCCAGAATCTGAAAACAGGTTTGGGACAGGTTCTGGTTTCCTCGGGGTCTTCTCCCCTGCCCTCAGGATTGGCCCATGGAATGTGCTGGTAAAGAATGTTTTGTGTCAGCTCCTGGTTTTAGGCCAGGACCTGTTTTTTTTTCACCTGTTTTGGGTGACTCAAGGAACACATTCCCCCTTTCCTCCCCAGCCCCATGCCTCTGGAGTAAGCCGGCAGGATTCATGTCTTCTCCCACGTGTAGATTCATAGGAGTTGGTTGGTTGGTCATGCAATACAAAGTCTGTCTTTGTCCTCATCTCTAAATGAGAACAGGGTTTATGCCTCTTCCAGGAAAGCTGTTGTACAGTAATGTTCATTTTTCTTGTGAATTATTGTGCTTGTGAATTTTTATGCCTTCTCCAAGGCACTTTGTGTGGCTCTATCAGGCACAGAGTGACTGAGATGTGGCTGATCTTGTCAGCACACCATGTTCAGGGGTTGCATCTTCCACAGGAGTGGAACTCTTGATGGTTTCTTGAAATTTTGGGTTTCTTTAAACTGTATTTATGCCATAATACTTCTTACGGCCTTTGTAGATATTGGGTTATGTGGCAGTCTGATATTTTAACATAGATATAAATCTAATTATTGCAACAGCTCTAAACATGTCTGTGTATGCATTTCAGAGTGTTACTTTAGAAGAAATACAGTTCAGCATGTAAGAGCTTAGACTAACCACCAACCATCTGCTGTTCTGATAATTCCCATTAAAATACAGTACAGGATATCTTTGTAAAGCCCATATTGTGCAGGATTTCACATCTTGCCAAGTGTCAGCTCTGAAATTGTGTGGTTCTGCTGGACATCTACCAGGCCAGCAGGCTGCTGCCCAAAGATGACAGTCACGAGCCACTGAAGAGTTCTATTTTTTCCAAAAAAATTACCCACTACAGTTGGATTCTGCCATATTTTTGTGTTTCAGTTGAAACTTGCAAAGGAAATAGCTGCAGTCATTGGATGCTGAACTGGAACCTTAGTTTCCCTGGAGAAGGCTGGGCTGGATGAGTTTTGATACAGCAAAACTTGGATCCACCCAAGATGAACTGAGTGGGCTTGGACCACTCAAAGGCTTTGCTCACCCAGTCCTTGCAGTTACTGATATAGCAACATGCTGGTTCAAACCATCTGTTGTTGGACTCTTGCTGTTATGATTTATATTTGGTGTGGGTTGCTTTTGAGGGCTTGGAAGGCTCAAAGAAATGAAAGGTATCCTTGTGACTTCAGGATTGATTTTTTTTTTTTTTTTCAAGTTAATGCAGTTGGAGTAACACAGTAATTTTGTGCTAAACTGAGTTTGTGAGTCCTTCCTGCAGGTGCTTTGGACTTCTTTGTGCCTCTGTAGGGCTTGGTGCTGTGGAGGGGATCCAGTGCAGTGACTTTGGCTCACTAGAGGTACATTGCTGGCATTGCTCTTCCAAGATGGGGCTGAATGACTTGCATATTTTAATGCCACTAATCTCCTATTCAGCAGTTCCTCTTGCAAGTGAAAAAGCATTCACTGGAGTATGGGGCCCCACTGCCCTGGTTTGGATGTAGTAACACAATGCTTGTGGTCATTTCCAGCCTGAGAAAGTGAATGTTGTAATTCCTCAGGGCTGCTGGAGTATTCCTGGTGCTTTCTGGTTTTTGCTGCAGCACTTCAGCTGTTTCTCACCTCTTCTGGGAGTTGCTGGGGCTCAGCTCACTCCTCTGACAGACAGATGTCTTCAAGGTTGTGACATTTCTGCAGATAGTGAGGAAACAGCAAGAAGTATTTTTTTCTAAATATGATCCTACAGATTTCTGGAGTCCTTCAGGAGAAAGAGGCCATGGAATGACAAAGAGAGAATGACTCATCTTGAGCACAGGGGTCATTAACTCCCACATGAGAAGCTGTGTTGGCTTATGCCAAAAAGTGTACCTTTTGATGCCTTTGTTTTTATAAAAAGGGCAACTTCTGATTCTTGCCTACATATAATTTCTGTCAAGAATAAACCAAAAGACTCAAACAAAGCCTTTGCTAGAAATAGTTGTTCTTGTGGGAATTTCTTTCAACTTTTAATTCTTACTGTCCGAATTCTTTATTTACTTTTAAGTTAATGCTTTTGCAGACTCAAATTTCATCAGTCACTAAATTATTGCTGAGTCTGGAAGAGAATTGTTACAGCCCCTCACTGCTTCAGCATTTCTTAGTGTGAGATTTTTGAGGTACTTCGCTGCTGCTGTACACAGCCAGGACTTTCTGACAAGGCAAACATATGAACAGTCACATCAGATTTGCTGAAGAAACCTGTGTAGCTTAAGGAACCCTATTTAGTGTATAATACTTCAAATCCAACTGTTTGGGCCTCATTATTCCAGCTCCAGCATGCTCTTATGAAAAACTGTTAAATGAAGCTGGGTACCAGGAGAGTTTGGACAGGCCATTTTTATCAAACCATTTACTAACACACTCGTTCTTGCTGATAAATTATCCAGAGCTTTGGCACCAGCCAGCTTATAATTTGAATATGCCAAGTTATGTGAACACCTGAGCATGTGTGTTGAGAGTATGAGCAGCAGAAACTCAAGGATGAGTACAGACTTAGTGAGGTATCTGGTTGAGGCCCAGTGGGTTGTGCCTGACAGTGGGAATAATTAAGTCTCTCTGTAAGAATGAAGCCTTTTTTGGCAGTAGTTAACAAATTTGTGGTTCTAAGTGACTCAGACAGTTGTAGAAACCACCCTTACAAATGCATTAGATAAGTTGTTATGTTTTCTTTTTAAAGGTAGTGTAGATCTAAAATTTTCCAGCCTCTGAGAGATCAGCCCTCTACAATTTTTCAGAACCCTTTTTTTCAGGGAAAAACCCCACAACATTTTAGAGATTTAGAAACAATGAGGACAGTTTTACCTATGGTAGCCCTCAGATTCACCTGAAGGTGAAGCCTTGAATGTAGTCTGACAAGTATTTTTGCTGGTAAAATGCAATGCATGGAGATCTTCTGAGACTACAGCTTTCCAACTCCATGTGACAACTTTTCCCTCTTGGTGATGAGCACAGAAGAGGTAATTTTGTAAACAACAAATCAGTACAGTAGTCTTAAACTGTGTGTGCACATATTATATATGTGTGTATGTATTCATCTACATTTCTACCAAGCCAGTTTAATAATCAGGAAATTATTCTGAAGTTGTAAGTCAAGTGGGCATCTCAGAGTGCTTTGTTCTTCTTCCCAGATCTTTTTTGCTTCTTGATCACTAATCCTAGTCTGCTCAGCTTTGTGTAATGCTGTTCCTGGGCAGTCCTCTACAATAATCTTAACTGTGAAGGATGTTGCAGAGCTGGATGTTTAGTAATGAGAATTTTCCTAGTAATATTTATTTGAATTAATAATCTAATGTGTAAACCTGCCTAGAAAAATGTCTTTGAGTAACAGGGGGAATCATCTGACATAGAGCAGAAGTTATTCTTTGCATTAAATAGACATCCCAACAAATAACTGGTTTCTCTTACACATTCTCAACAGCTTGTCACTACTGTTTTTCTGTGCTCAGATATCCAGAGAGAAGAGGACAAGGTGAAGAGGTCAATAAAGGATGCTGCCAAAAAGGGTCAGAAGGATGTGTGTGTGATCCTGGCCAAGGAGCTGATCCGCTCCCGAAGGGCTGTCAGCAAACTCTATGCATCCAAAGCTCACATGAACTCTGTGCTCATGGGGATGAAGAACCAGCTTGGTAAGAACAACTCCTGGGCACAATGACTTCTCTAGCGTTAGAGATGAAGTCTGAGTTTCCATTTTCAGAAACAAGGTGAAATGTAGGCAGAGCAGACTCACTCTTGTGCAAGGCAGCTGATCCCAGTGGGCTGCAGGGCCCAGGGCAATTGCTTTTATATCAAGCCCAGAGGTGAGAGGCTGCTGCAATTCCATGTCCCCACATGGAGCATTTTAACCTGTAATCAGAGCAGAGCAGAAAGCATTAAAGACAAAGAAAGACTTGGTAGAGCCTAACGTGCTGCTGAGATATTCAATCATTGCCCCCACCCCAGCATTATCCAACCTAGCTAGCAGATTTTAACAGTGGAGGAGTGATAAATCAGGATGCTTAGTGTGAACCTCAAGTGTAATCTTATGATAGGTCAAATATGGCTCCTCATGGCCTTCATTCGTGAAAGGGAAGCAGGGAACATCCTTGCACCTTGAAGTGTCCCTTAAAAGTTAAAAAAACAAAGCAGCTTCTGCATTATTGGTGTTACTGGCATCTTCACCTTACTGGGGATGTTCTGATCTGCTTCCCCAAGCTATGAAAAGGAATCTAGAATCCAGTCTGAGATTTGTATTAACTTCCTTCATCTTGGGAAATGACCACTAAAGGCAGGATTTCTGTTAGTTTGTTAACAATCCAAGTGTAATGTTCTTAAAGAAATTAAGTATTAAAATGAAAAATAATGTATGTTGTACCTTCATTTTGCTTCACTGAGGAGAGACCATTTTTTATACAAACAGGTGAGTGCTCCATGGCTAGGAAGCTGCCAAGTTAGGTGGCACAAGCCAAGAACCTTGAAGTACCTTTAATTATTGCATTTTGACCTTGGTATATCAACATATATTAGGAGAACTTACAAGCTATATTAGTAGTCTCTGGAAAGAATATTGTTAAATTCCCTTTAAATCATACTCCCAGTTTATCTGCTTCAGCATTAATTTCCTTGCTTGCTGTAGAATTATTGCACTGGAGCTTCTGACAGGGTTAGCTTCTGCTGCCCAGTGTCAGGTCAGCAGTCAGGCCTGGAGCTGGACTGCAGCTCCACTGGTGAAACCCTCAGTGAGATTTCTGACTGCTGAGGGGAACAGGCAGGAGCTCCTCAGGGATCTGTCTTTATCAACTGGAGTGCAAGTGGATGGAAATCTCTGCAGGCAATCTGGATTGCTCCAGGCCATCAGACAGGACCCTTATCTTTGCTAGAAACTTACTGTTTTAACATGTAGGTTGGAGTTGAGGCTTCTCAGGAAGCTGGACAAGAATTAAGAGGGGGGATGCCCATTTATTTTTTAGTTAAATTGACCAAATGCAAACAAACTCCAGTCTGTGTAGGGAGGATATAATTTCTCTGCTTTCAGTGGTGCAGGGTTCGTTGAAGTTTTTCTACACCTCTCCTTCACAGCTGTCCTGAGAGTAGCAGGCTCATTGCAGAAGAGCACAGAAGTCATGAAAGCTATGCAAAATCTAGTAAAAATCCCTGAAATCCAAGCAACGATGAGGGAATTGTCCAAAGAGATGATGAAGGTAAGATCTGTAACATAAATAAGAGTTGGGTGAACAAGAGGTGGTTTTTAGTTTGCTGAGGTGTCCCCTTTGTCAGAGGGATTGTGTGAGTTTGGAGAAGCAAAAATTAGAAAGTAGCACATTAATAGCTGGGGACTTCCTAGCAAGTTGCTGTATGTGGGGTAAACCTTGACTTGGGGATACCTGCATTGTGTTTGGTGTAAAGCTTGACAGTGAAAACAGCTTCTGAGGCTGAGGATGGAAGGAGGAAGATGGTTCCCTGTACAGAGCAGTTGTGGTTTGGTGATCCTGGTCACAAGGGGCAGGGGAGACCAAGCCTGGAAGCTTGGATTCATGTTTGCAGTCTGAGCTTCTGTCTCTTCCTGGGGAGACTGAATTTCCTGCTTCCAGGGGTGAAAGTGATGATTAAGAGAGACCCCCACAGCCCCTTGTGGAGTGGGAAGCTGGAAGTGCCACTTAGGCAAGAAGGCTGTGCTGATATTGGCTTTAAAACATCTAGCTTAGTGTCTCCATCTGATGAACATGCTTTTATTTTAAAGTATATTAATTCTCTGTTTTGGCTATTTTTCAACTACCAAATTTATTCTAACCCCCTCCTTAGCACTCCAGATTGTTTAGGATGAATCAACTTATTAATAATTCTACCCTTGTGCACCAGAACAAGTTGGCCATATCTAGGTGCAGGCCCTGCAGGGGGATGTTTTCTAACAGGCAGAAAAAAAAGGAACTTGTGTCAAACACTAATTTTACAGCATGTTATAGAATTTCTGCTTTGTGACTGAAGCCTGTGAAACACAACTGCAAACTTGGAGCAAGCTGGGGTGTTGGTGTTTAGACAGGTGAGAACAAGGAATAACAGCCTGAGGGTTTCAAAGTGAGAACATGTGCATTTAATCCTTAAATTTCTGACACTTTTCCTGTGCACCAGTTGTACAGAACCATCCCTGCATTAGCTGCAGACCAATCCTCCTGCAACAGGATAGCCTTGATCTGTTAAAGCTGGAGCTTTCAATGTCTGGATAGGAGCAACCTGATCTCCAGAGCAGGAAGTGTGTCCTCTTACTCTGCTGTTCCCAAGGGCCTTTTATTTTTTCTGCTAGGCTGGCATTATAGAGGAAATGCTGGAGGACACCTTTGAAAGCCTGGAGGATCAGGAGGAAATGGAAGAGGAAGCAGAGATGGAAATTGATAAAATCCTTTTTGAAATTACAGCTGGTGAGTTTGAGTGGTTTTGCCACGTCCTGGTTCTTTAAACCTTCATTTGTTCTGACTTGTCTGTGCCCTCCCAGAGGTGTGCCAGCAGGCAGAGTGCTCTGACAAACTGGTTTCTCAGGGAACACTGGCTGCTGAGAAGGCCATTATGGTTCAGTAAAGCAGAAGTCATATGCTGATGTCACTGCAGTGCTCCCACAGAGGCTTTAACAGATCTCTGTGTCTGCAGAGTGGATCTTAACAAGGTGGAGTTTCCCAGACTGACAAAGGCAGGGAACAAACTCAGCTGCATTGCCTTCAGTCTTTGGCTGTGTTGTGATTCCTGGCTGTAAAATGCTGTTAGTGACTTGAGTTGTTGGGGGGGGGTGGTGTATGGAACCCACAAAACAAAAGAAAAACCCCCCAAACCAAAACCCAACCCCCCCTGCCTTACAGCTCAGGAAGTGGTGATCTGCTGGTTGTTATCTGACTTTAGCTAATGCTTAGCACGGTCATTACCTGAATTTTTTGTGAAATGTGCTGTGACATTGGTATTCAGCTGTAGCACATGTCACCAGCTCCTATCCTGTTGTCACCTTGTGCCCTGCCCCTGGCTTGTTGCCCTCTCTGGTTTCTCACATCCTGCTTTGCTTTTTTCCATCCTGTTTCCTGGCTGGGAGCAGCTCCCTTCCTGCCAGGTGGATGGGGGGAGTTGCACACTGGGGCAACTCAACAGCAGCCACAGAGGCTCAGGAGGGGCTGACACATCTTGCATGTGACCTCTGACAGAAGTGATGGATTAAATTATTTTTTTATATATATACCCAGGGCTGGAGTCCAGAGGAGGACCACAAAAATGGTCAGGGGGCTGGAGCACTCTGTGAGGACAGGCTGAGAGAGCTGGGGTTGTCCAGCCTGGAGAAGGCTCTGGGGGACCTTATTGCAGGCTGTCAATACTTTAAAGGGGGCCTATAAGAAAAATGGGGACAGAGCTGTAGTGGTAGGACAGGAGGTGGTGGTTTTAAACTAAAAAAAGACCAGATATAAGGAAGAAATTTTTTACCATGAGAGTGGCACAGGTTGCCCAGAGAGGTGGTAGATGCCCCATCCCTGAAACATTCAAAGTCAGGTTGGATGGGGCTCTGAGCAGCCTGATATTGATGATGTCCCTGTTAGGGTTGGATTAGATGGTTTGTGAGGTCCCTTCCCAACCCAAACCATTCTACAAAAGTCAAACAGCTCTCGTGTGTGACCTTTGCCCGACACGATGGGTTGAATGATTTTCAATACATATACCTGAAAGTTGCTAATTATGAAATGAAGACCTAATGCAGACTGACAAACTTGCTGCTTGTTTGCAGGGGCCTTGGGTAAAGCACCAAGTAAAGTCACAGATGCTCTTCCAGAGCCTGAGCCCATGGGAGCAGCTGCTGCTGTTGATGAGGAGGAGGACATTGAAGCCATGCAGTCACGGTTGGCCACGCTGCGCAGCTGAGAGGGGAACTCGTGTACAGTTTGCCGCCTTCTGGGTTTTTTTCTGTTTAGTTTTTTTGGGGTTTTTTTTGTTTGTTTTGTTCTTTGTTTTTGTTTTTTTTTTGCGTTGGAATATTCTGTCCTACTTCAAAATATAAAACTTATGTGAGAATATTTTATGTAATATATATATTATTTTGTTTTCTTCCTGGGGAGTGTATTCTCCCAAGAAACTACTGTAATATATACTTTTTCCTGGGCAGTGCAGTCTGTAGAGCTTATCTTGCTGCTTTCTGTGTAGCCTGTCTGCCCCCTGAGAGGCTGTGGTGGTATCATGTGATGAATATTCAGATGTAAAGTGCTGAAATACATTCTTACCTTCAACTAGCATCTGTCCCTGAAAGGCACTTTGGTTTAATCTGCTACCAAAAACCTTTGATGGCAAGATCTTTGTTTTCTGGAATCACTACAGTTTTATTAAAGCTGCTTTAACAGTTGCTCTTGTGCATCAGTTTAGTTTGTATCACTTCAGACCTTTTCACAAACAATATCCACCTCTAACAGCTCCGTTTTGGGGGTTTATAACACTATTGTTGGTTTTGGTTTATGTTTTTTTTTTTTTTCTTTAGGACGTTTAGGGCTCTATGTCTGGAAAAAGGAGCTCAGAAATTGAGAGCTCAGAGATCCAGGCTTTAAAACAGGGGAAGTGGCAGAGGTGAGCCCAGACTCATAGTGATCAAACAGTTCCACCCAACCCTGAGGCAGGAGGTGACCTGCAGTGCTCTTACAGACACCAGAACTGACCCTGATCCCATGGAATTACCTTTTTTCAGGTTTTCAAGAAGTGTTAAAATGAATGCTGGTTCCAGCCAGACTTCAGGGAAGAGCTGTGACCCACAGTGGCATTTGTTACCCATCTGCTCACCTGGAAATCCAGTTTTACAGGCAATGGGCACTGGGCTGAGCTCTTCTGCTGCTATTCTGTGAGTCACTGCCCCAAAAGGGAGGCAAATATCCTAATGTTTCATCCCAGCTACTCTCACTTCACTATCCCCCCACCACCAGTGGTGAGAAGCCATCTGCTGCTTCCATGGCAGTGACTTCTGGTCAAGGGGATCCAAAACACAGGGAGAGTTTTCCTTTTAAGAAAAAACTGGCTCACAAAAGGCAGTTTGAAACATCCACCCCATCTCTCACCTGAATGTGTCAATGCCCCCAAAGCTCCACAGGCAAAGGGAATTGTTTCTAATTTGAAGATTCACCAAAATAGCTGCGTTGCAACAGCAAGGATAGAGTGACAGCCAAGGAACACAGACACCTGGAGGATGGTGTCCAACAGCTTCCAGTTTCAGCCACAAAAAGCCAGGAGGGGCCAAACACTGCTCCCCTTCCTGCCCAAGGGTGGCAAACAGCCACAGCAGAGAGAGGAACCCCAGAGCTGCAGGGCTGTGCACTTCTTGGAGAGCTGTGCCATTCATGTGCTCCCTCCACCCAACAGGTAACAAGAAGAGGCAAGGGAGCAATTTGTTGTCTTAAAAATACAGGGAGGAGAGAGAAGAAAGAAGAAAAAAAAAGTTGAAGAGTTGGCAAGACTGGGGAGGTAGCTGCCATCAAACCAGATTGAACAAGTGACAAGAACACTCAAAATCCAAATTCAGGAATGGGTCTTCCCCTGTGTACACACACACACACACACACAGAGGTGTGTATATTACACAGGTTGACTCATTTCAGTGCCTGGGAGGTACCACACCTGTTCCCCATAAATACCCCACCTGGCTACAAGAAAATTCCACTGCATGACTTCATTTACTTCAAACTGGACACTACAAGGACAAACATTCCTCTGAAGCCTTGCCTTTAAGGATATTAATTAGTCAAAGCACACAAGACCAAATGCAGGTTTTGTTGGTTTTCCACCCAGAATCCAGCTCAAGTGACAAGAAACAGCCCAGAAGTTACTGTCACCCGGAGGCCTCAGTCAGAGGTGGAGGGAGGTTCTCACTGAACACAGGGAAGTTGCTCAGCAGAATTCAGGCCCCAGGAACATTTTCCTGCAGGAGGAGAACACCCCAGGGCTGGCAGTGCCTCACAGCTGCCTCAGGGTGCTCACAAAGGTCACCTCCCTGTAAATGGTCACCTGAAGATCTGCAGGTCTGACACACAATGGGACCTCCCCTGAGAGGCCACTGCAGGTGGCCTGTGGCAAGGCAGACACATGGCCTGGGGCAGCAGGGAGGGGAAATTTGCACAAAGTGTGTCAGTTTGTTACATCAGGTTCAGAAAAATGACTTTTGGCTCAGAGATTCCCTCTACCCCAGCCTGGCTCTCTCCAACAGCTCCCCTGTGCCTTTCAGCTTGTTAGAGATGGGCTTTGTCACTCATGACCCCTCTCTGCCTGTTTTAAGGTCTGTATGTTTTTAGTCTAAGCACTTGTGGAGCAATGTGTGTGTCACTGAGCCTGAAGCTGCAGAACCTCACTGGACAGAGACCTGGGAGCTGGCACAGGCTGAGAAGCAGCATTAGGTCATGCTTTGGGCTAAGCAAAACAGCTATAAACCAGATCTGTCACTAATTCAATACCCTTGGACTACTTTAACTGTATGAACAGTATATGATACACAATTTTCTTTTGCATTTCAAAGCCCTGAACAAATTATAGTTTAAGCAGTCAATTGAAAAAGCCAAGCAAGGAACAGTATCTGAAATAGAAGAATTTTATGTAGACCATTCAGTGTTAAAAACCAGAGAGTCAAACATCAGTTCAAATTAAGAGCAGTTTCAAACAGAAGACATTTGATTAAAAGTTTTTAAACATTTAGAAATTTAAATACATTTACCTAAAGATGGTTAACCCCCATCTCTATGTTACTATACAATAGCTTAAAGCTACTTTTAAATGCTAGTTCTATGTTAATGTGAAATTTCAGAACTGCATTCTTATTTTTACGTAAATTGGTTATTAAACTGGGTGACTGAACTTCCTCCCACCCCAAAATAAATTTTAAAAATCAAAGCTTTACAATGTCTTGAATAATATTTTTCAAATGAGTAATTTGGAATAGTTCCCAACAGTTCTATAGGAGGTATTTTGTACAGTTTGGAGAGCAACTCCATATAAAGTTCTATTGCAACTGAGCATTCACAGTATGCCACAGTCCATACATATTACTACATATACATATCAGGTTTGTAAACATTGGAAGAATACACAGAACATAGTACCACGATCCTCTGGTACTGCTGAAAGGAAGATGAGGTAACATTCATATAATCTCAAAGTCCACAGAGGTCCTGACTGAGTTAAAACAGCTGCCAATGCTTCTGTTTCATAGTGTGTGGTTAAGGCTTTCTACTTTATGGTCTGCTAAGGCTGGACTCATTTGCTCTCAGTATCCCAACTGCATCTTTAACAGCATGGTATATGACATTCTTTACCTAGGAGGAAATCAAACAGCATGGTTAGGGGCAGCTTGGAAACCTCTGAGGTACAAGAAACATTTGCACAACTTCTCAGCTTCCTCATGTGGCTCTCCTCTCAGCTTAAACACCCTCATCTGCACACACTTCAATCACAAAGTGTGAAAACAAGGTTCAAATTCCAGCAGGGGACAAACTGAAACCCTGTAGCTCGAAGAAAGTGTTGCAAGCTCAGGTGGAGGGAAAACAGAACAATTGGATGAAAAACATTTCTAAAGAATCTCAGCAGAAGCTTCAGAAGACTCAAAACTGCTGAAACACCAACAATCTGAAAAACCTATGGAAATTCCCCTTCAAGACTCAATGCACTAAAGGTGATCTGAACATGAAAGCAACCTGGGTTGTGTGGACACACTTCTTATGAGTTTGGTGAGGGTTATTTGTAGGTTTTTGGTGTTTCGTTTTTGGGTTTTGGTTTGGTTTTTTTTAAGGGTTGAGAGAGACAGGGCTCACCTTGAGCATTGGTTCCTTACCTGCAATTTATCTTCATGGTTTGTATGTGTATGTGACAGATATCTAAATTCCTGAGTGAGCCAGAAGCAATGTTTGACATGCTCTGGGGATACAAAGTCTTCTGCAACTTTAATACAACTGTACAAATTATGAACCTAGAGAGAAAAAGAAAAACCATTAGCCAGGTGCTCAAATGTCTGCCCAAGAAGTCAGGCTGCAAGTGTGCCCCTGGGCCTTGCCTGGTGTGGAGCTCCTGCTGGAATGAAGACAACATCTCCTAGAAACTGTACAATAGCCCAGCCTTGAACTCCATACTCCTGATGAAGACGTTTTCTCAGCGATCGGTCCAAGTACCAACTCTGATCATGGATGGGATCATGATCCACGGGGTTTTCTTGACCTTGTTCTTCTGCAACCTACAAAATCACAAGATGACAGAGATTATAACCCACCAGGCTCACTGGACAAACTGGATTATCTGTGCTACTCCATCTGCATGCTTGCTCTGGATGCTGAGGTGTGGGAGTTACACAATGAAAGGTTTGGATTCTTACACAGTCCTTAAGTTTGTCAAGGACACAGTTTCTCAGTTCCACTTGCTTCACAGGTGCATTGCAGAGGTAGATAAAAGAAAGGCAAGTAAACCAAATTTGTGAAGAAACAGAAGGGCTAAGTGTGTTCAACACTTATATTGCTACAGCCTGTCTGTAAGAACTACAGAGTGCAGAATTCAGGAGGTGTCTGCCCTGAGTCCAGCATTAGTCAGTGTGCTCACTGACCTAAACAGAGGATACTAACTAGATTTTCAGGAGAAACAAGGCAGCACAAGTACTTCAAAAGAGAAATTTGAGGGGTGTGGGGAGAAAATATTTGGAAAAAGTTGCAGTATAAGTTTTATTTGTTGTGGCAATCATTTAGACCCAGGGCTGCAGCCCAAAGTCTCGTTTGGGAGGAGATAAACAGATTGGTTCTACTCCCAAGACAAGCTGCTGAAAAGCCTCATGCCTGCAGAAAAGTCTGCTAGAAGGGACTGAGAAAAGGTGTGAGAGAGAGCTGTCAAAACTCAACATGCCAATGCTTATCAAATACTTGATAAAACATGACACTGCATAAGATTTGTTAACACTGACCAAATCTGCTGAAGCCTCTCAGAGCTTCTGCCCAAGACAGCAGTCAGGCTGAACAAAGCCATCAGTTGTTCCTATCACCCCATTCATACTTTTAAACATCACCATACCAGCTCTTTCCACTTTTAGAACACCAAAGTTCCAGAATTCACATCACCAAGAACTCTGAACCACTTGTGGTGAATTTAAATTCTGAAAAAAAGCCCTTTTGGATGTCAAATCACATCTCTACTAAACCTTTAACGCCTATGAAAACATCACCCCAAATTCCTCATGCTTTTCCCTTAACTCAAATCTTGTATGGAAGAAAGAAAAAGTAGGAAAAGGAAGAAAACAAGGAAGAATTTTATGCAGAATATATTCTTCTGACATTTCCCAAAAGCATCTTGCATGTATGCTTTTAATAAGGATCTGGTTTAATATTAAACTGCGTTTTAGCTTAAATCTAAACCAGCTTTTTTTTCTTTTCTTTTTTTCATGACATAACATTGTTACTTGTGCTGCAAGAAGTGGAGGCAAGAGCAGTGTGTCTACAATCCAGGGTAACTTCAAGCTTCACCTCACTGCCCTCCTCAGCTCTGACAAGATTTATGGCACAGAAGAAGTGGATACACTTGATACAACTCAGCTCCGTTTGTTTCCAGAATAACAGGGACAGGAAGAAGAAAAGTTCAAGGACACATATTTTCAGCCTACACAAAGAGAAGGGGGTTTTTAAGAGCAAGTAACTTACCTTCTTAAGGAATTCCCGGATCTTCTCTGTATCTTTAGCAGCATAAATATGCCACAGAGCTCCAGGTTTTTCTCGACCTTCAGTAAAACGCTTAATTGTTAATTCATCAGAGTCCCCATCTTGGATGGTTTTAAGCACTTCTGTTGAGATTAAACATGAGCAGTTTAACTGAAGGACTCTCCCTCCAACCACAGAAATAACGCTGCCAGAACACAAAGACTTTACCTTCTTCTTGATCAGCCTGGCCTTTGGGGATACCCACGTAAACCATAACGTTAGCTGCATCAGACACATCCAAATGGAGGTTTGTTGTGCCATATTTCCTATCCTCTGGTGTTATTAAGCCTGAAACAAACAAAAAAGTAGCAGGTACATTAGTTAAAAAATGCCTGATAGCCCTCTCAGCAACACTATCTGGAAAAAAAAAAAAGAAAAAAAAAAGGGATAGCTTTTACTTTCATGGGGAAATTATTCTGATATATACAGCAATATATTTTATATTCAGGACCCTGCCCCATCTTGTGTCTTCCCAAGTGATCAGCTTACAGGATGACACACTGGGGTGTATCTATACCTAGCTCTGCATGATATATAAAAATCCTCTTTCAGTCCTGCAAGACAAGAGCTTCTATAGCAGTTTAGAATAAAGCATTCTCAAAAACAGTGACTCTTCAAGGCAGATGCTGCCATAGTTGGTGGCCACAATCTCTTTACTGGACATGATCCCACTAAAATTTCAAATGTCTTAATTGACAGCATGTGAACTAATCATGGAAAGAACTGCTCAAGAAGAAATAAAAACTAAATGATGCAGCCCTGAAAGGAAAAGTAACAAAAATGACGCAGCCAGAAGCAGCAAAATAATGAATACACATTGACAGCTATAGGAAAGAGAGGCTATGTGTACACTTGGAACAAGCTAATTGAAGATTGGGAATAAATATTATTGGCTTGAAACCATCAGGACAAATAAAGATTTAACATCATATAAAGCTCTGGACATCAGTAATACCTGTAAGTGAGCCAAAATTTGGTTTGCAGATCAATGAAATCAAATTGTCTACAACAGCCAGGATTCATTTGATCTACAGGAAATGTTAATTTCAATGTGTAGTGGATGTGACCTTTAGAGTGAAAAATCCCTTACCATAGGCATTGTACATCTTAGGGCCCAAATCTGGTCGTACAAAATAGTTGGGAAGTCGAGAGGCAAGGTTGAGCTTCCCACCTCTCCGAGTGTATTCTGGCAATGGAATATTTTTCATCAGATCATCAAACCTAAAAGGAACACAGCACAATTTAATGTTAGGAACTGATTAAAAAAGCAGATTAAAATAGACTGCAACAAAATCTCCAGTCAAGAAGCTGTACTTGTTCCCTTAGGGAGTTTACTGGACAACATGAAAAAGCACAACACAAGGAAGACACAGGAATATAGCAGACAAACAAATTTAACTGCTCTGGTATAATGCTAAGTGATGCTATTCCCTCGTGTAATAATCTCAACTGATATAGAATAGAGTGAGTCAGAAAAACAGTCTGGCAAAAAACAAACTTCAAATGCACTTTAGATTGAGAAACTTCTCAGGCTTTCAGAAAGCTTCCAATGATTACTAATTTTAGGTATGCACTTTATTTGGCAGTAAATACAATGAACTGCATAGACATTTATCATAAGACTTGTTCAGCATTTTTAGGTATGTCAGGCATCTCTGAGAAACAAAATGGCTCAAAGGTGAAGCAGGTGGCAAAACTTAACAGTATTCCTACATGACATTATTTTAGAAGTGCACCACACAAATGATGAGCAACTGCTTTGTAAATTCATACCGAGAAGGCATCATATCTCTGAAGTCTTCTCCTGGAGGCCAGTCTTTTAGCTTCAACACCATTGGCTCTCCTTCTTCTGTTCTCAGGCGACCTATTGTCAAATATTAGCAAGTTTTATTTTCCAATAGTTGTACAACTCAAAAGCCAAAGAATAAAGACAAAAAAATGCTTATTTTCAAATAATGTTAACTTCACAGCTATTTACATAGAACCAAGGAGATACAAGCTTATCTGATACCACAGTTGGGTATTACTGCTGAGACAGATTTCAGGCTGGACAAGCAGCCTTTACCAGCAGCTCCCCTCCCAAAGCACCTCCTACAGGTTAGTTCAGGCATCCGTGTTGTGTTTGAGGTGAGAGGAGTGGATGATAAAGCAAAATCTTTTAAAAGATCAAGAAAAGAAAGGTGTGAGATGTCCAGCTCCTACTCCTCTCACCCTAAGTCCCAACTTCCATAAGTTTACATTACACAAAGAGATGAATTTCTGTAGCTCAGCTCACCTCCCCTAAATGTATTTCTACTCCACATAACTTTGGTTCCTTAGGAACAAAAGGCACCTGAAGCTTAGACCAACAGAACCCAATTACCTTGTGAGCATAACCCTACAAAGGGTCTTTTATGTTTCACTCAATTGGAAAAAAAAGCTGAGGTGAACCTGCTTGCTAAGGTCCCAAACTCTCAGAATGCTTCCCCACAAGACTAAAGGCAGCCAAACCTCCCCAGGGCTGACAATTTCTATACAGTCCACAACATTCTAGGTATATGTGTTGAGAATACCTTGCAGATAAACTGCCCAGGATAAAGGAAAAGCCTGGAAATATCCTTTATGCTGCTTAATGATAGCAAATTCATGCTAAGGCAAGATTACTGCCACTGAATATTTTACCTATTGGAAAAAATTCACAGTACTTACTTGAAATATCTTCAAATCCATCCCAGAAATCTCCTACAGTTGCTCCAGTGATGATTTCATTGGTCCTGCAGTTAACCAGATCTACTTCCTGCTGGCCAAACTCCTTCCTAAAGGACTCTGGTCTCCAGAGGTCTGCATTTAATTTGTGATGAACTCCTGACACCATTACAGGCTATAAAAAATAATGTGTATTTTTAAGAATTTTTCAAAACCAAAAATTCTAATTCCAAACAGAACAGGGTAAAGCATCAAATGTACTGAACATCTGAACACAGGCCCTTTGTGAACACTATTTTCCAAACTAAATGCTCACCCTGCCTTGCCAGAATTATGTCATGCATATGATCATTCTTTATGTCACGATATGAGGCAGCTTTTTATACAGAGCACTAAGTTCAGCAATGTGTTTAGAAACTGATTTCCAAAGAAAAAAAAATAATAATGTTTCTATCCAAGGATCCAAAAGTGTTCACGCAGTACAGCTGATGAAGGTTTAGTGTTGCTTATCATTACACCAAGTTTGTACCTGCTCTTCAATTAAAGGGCAAAGCACATGACAATGGAAACAGCAGGAAAACTTAAATACCTGTCCTTGCTTCCAGCACTCCCTGAAGACATTCCAATTACTTTCATTGTTGGGATCTTGAAGACACAGCAAGCGGTTATCACACAGCCAGTAGTGAGGGGTATCAAAGCCCATTATTGTAGGTTTGATAGTCAGTCCTTGAGGTTTCTTAGGCAAGTCTGTAACAGTTCTATTTTGCACCAGGGAAGCAAAAATGTCATCAAGGATTTTGGGTGTACTCTTGAGTCCGTTGTCTGTCTGAATAAAAAGAAAGAAAAACAACAGCAAAGTTGGTGCATGTCCAATTGCCTTGTCCTGCAGTCTTTAAGTGATCTGTCACTTCCAAAATTTGCCACTTGACCTCAAAACCATGCAGAAAACCAAAAATCTTGCAGAACTTTGCTGTCTAGAAATTCACCATCATTAAAGCACCAATGCCACTTTGTCTGCAGCATTCTAGCATAGGAATTTCTGTTCTGGTTTACATTTCACCAACATTTACAGAGAACCATGAAACACAGCATGGACCAAGACTCTCTTTATATCAAAGAACACAAATGCAATTTCATCAAGGAACTCCCAAGGCCAATATTTCACCCTACCATTTTCAAGTTTTATCCATAAGGGCAAATAAAGCCCAGAAACATCTGAAGTGAACCAGTCTGCAAAGAAGGTATGGTAATGATAGTCACCCACTACACTGTTTTTCCTTCTACCTGTAATTTCTTTGATGCCTCTCTTTTGAGTCTAATGGAAAGGCAAATCAAGGTACCTGCCAGACACTGCCTAAGTAAATTCATCTGCTTTGAGACTTGGTTTCCACTCCCTCATCAAGCAAGTCTTGATGATAGTACCACTAAGCTCCTACTCCAGAATCTAGGCACTAACTTGATCACTTCAGCATAGACAGACTTTTTCCCAAATTAGGACAGACATTTACCCACTGTGACTAATGCCTGTTTCACAGGTTCAACAATCAACCAAACAAAATCAAATCAAACCTGTAAGCCAAAGTTTCCCATATACCTTTCCTCCAGAAGAGTTGAGCAGATTCCGTAAGAAGCCAGAGTTGTTGTTGCTCACAGGTGTTAATATTGCACTGTTGAATGTCTGCAGGGCTGCAGCAGGCTTAGCCAGACTAGGGAGTGTCTGAAGAGGTTTATTTTCATTCTTTGAAATAGGTATGGGGAGTTTCTCTGAAATGAAGAAAAGAGCACCTCTGAAAATGAAGGATTCTGAACCATGGAAAGTATATGCTTTGGATTTTTATTAAGGCAAGATGGCCCTATACACAAATATGTACATATATATATATATCTCATGTCAATACATGCAGATGAAATACTCCTTTCACTTAACTTCCTTCAATGCTACCAAGTTTTTTAAATCACACATTTTTAGAACCATATTCTCAAACTGAATTTTCACTGCATCAATGGGATAGTTAATTGAGTTTTCAAAAACCCATGTGCTAACCCTACCAGTTTTTACTCACAAATCATTACCAGGGACCAGTTTTGCAGCACAGGCACTGAACACCCATCCCTGCAGGCAGATTGTATCACTTCCAACACAAGATACTGCTGGGTCTGAAATACATTTTTCTGACAAACAGCCACAAAAAGGGTTTAAACTTCACTGGTTCTACACTGCACATACCTTTGTTTTCTTTATTCACATTTCCACTTGCTAGGTTTGACAGCCAGCTTAATGAAGGAGAAGTGTTTACTGAAGCAGTTTGTTTACTTCCAATTGCTGATTTTAAAGGAGGGTCATGTGTTGTGACTTGTGGGCTCAGGACAAAACTGTTATGTTGAAGGCTGGTCCTCTCTCCAGGTACCAAATTCTGAAAAAAACAAAGCAAGAACTTGATTAGACACAAACGCACAGTACTTGGGAAGGGGAAGCAAGCAATTCAGACTCATTCTTTCACTGGAAAAAAAATGGTTTGACCCTTCAATAAATACCTGCCCTCCACAAGAGGTCAGCATTGCATCTCAGCACTGGCCAGAAATAAGGATCCAGCAGGATTCTTTAAGAGCAACCCATGAGTCCACCACCCCTCAGCACAAGCACAGAAAGTGGAGTTTACCAGATAGATTTGTGAGGACTGCTTTGCAGTGCTCTCACACTGACAGCAGATGCTCAGACCAGGGATAAGTTGGGTGATCTATTTCAGTAGATCTTAACACATCATGCTCTTAAATTTTTATCCTAAGAGGGCAGCAAAATTCCACTCACCTGCCAGGTCTAAAATACATCAGCATGTGAGCCCAGCACCAGCCTGGCCAGAATAACCCAAGCACAGGACTACTGTAAAGGCTAAATTTCTTTGCTTTGCTCAATTTTCAGTCAAGAAAATATTTTCCACCTGTACCTATGTTATTTCATCTCCTAATGAATGCTGATGCTTGGTAAGGATTCCAAGAATGACATAACATGAGATGCTGAAAACTTTAATAAGCTTGTTCTCACACAACCTGTTGCAGTACCTAATTTGACACGGAGAGATACAGATAAATTTCAATACAGCTGTTTGTCCAGGCTCACAGTGGGAATTGTGAGAAACAGAAGACTGAAGCTAGGTCAGTTGTAGGCTGACTTTTGAATCATGTAATCATCTTCTTCACTTTAAACACCTCACAGTATTTTTCATCTCTTCTATTAATTACCAACACCAAAATCAAGTTCAGTCTGCTTCTTACACTTAAAATAACATATTCATAAACTTATTTTTAGAATAAGTATTCAGCATTATTAAAATTACTTAATCCAGATGGTTATTTGTAAGATGTTGCAAAACTAAGCCATTAATTTGTGCTGTTTTCAAATGCAAAATAAATGCTACATCCAGCTACAAATAACCATACAGTAGGGTTTGTGTAATGCAATGAGCAGCACACTGTCTACCAAGGTTCCCAGAGAAATTAGTGTTCTATACTACACAGCTCCATAGTGCTCTAGCCCTCACAATTTACTCATGTTTGATTGTTTTATGATTCCCAGTGCTATTCCACCCTACTTATTCTTTTAAATGCTGCATCTATTATGTCTCCAGGACCCAAGGGATTATCAAATCCTATTTTTGCTCCAAAAAACCTCACTGAGCATTTTTCAAGGATAGGTCACTTACTGAGGCACCAGTGTCTCAAAGGGACACAAAGCAATTTTCCCCAAAACTTAAACACCGGAACCAGCAAGATAAATATTGAATACAAAATTTTAACAAAAACCTACATGGTAGGGTTATCAGTAGTCTCTAAGATTAGCATAGCTACAAAGTCAATTACCATGGGCTTCAAACATTGGTGGTAGATTGAGGCAAACCAATACTACAGAGACACAGTGCAAGACAACAGCAATACCTGTTTTGAATCCTCCTTTAGAGTTGGCTTTGACAGTGCCTTGAACTGTTTGTTTGCACAAGGACAATTGGCCTTTATTCCCCATTTTGTTCTTACTGAGTGAACAATATCACCAACATCATAGAGAGCTGAAGGGAGAGAGTCATTAGTGAGTTCATGTGTGATCAGAATATCCAACATTCACTAAGACTTTAAGAAATTATGTATGCTATACAGATAAACT
Source organism: Phaethornis superciliosus (assembly GCA_023637945.1). Taxonomy (NCBI): domain Eukaryota; kingdom Metazoa; phylum Chordata; class Aves; order Apodiformes; family Trochilidae; genus Phaethornis; species Phaethornis superciliosus. The sequence continues at coordinate 4,772,190 of JAJQWJ010000011.1, forward strand.
ACAGCATGTGAACAGTTCATCATTAAACAAGAAGTTTTGCTGCTTCTTTGTAAAGGTCAAAGATAATAAGTAAGTACCAACTACACAGGCTGTTCCAGTCCTTTGACAATAAATACTAAGCTTTTACTATATTAAAAACAAAAACAAAACCCTGACTCAGTACAAAAATCTACAGCATTTTTGCAGCCCAGTGAAATATTTAAAATACCTTTTCCAGGAATTATTTGTGTAGGCATTAGATTCTCTGGTTCGTGTGCCTGCCCCTTCACACATTTAAACCAGGAGAAAGTATCTGAGTCATCATCTGTAAAACAAAACCATTAATTTTTTCATCTTTCATCCTCCACTGGGAAGCTACCTATTTTACTATTCTTTACAAATCACAGGTCTACAACAAGGATGCATTCTCACCTTCATGTAAGCCTTTTTTCCTCATCCTGTAGCAATCCACACACACACCAAAGCCACACTTAGAGCAGACCCAGTGAAGGTTGAAGATTGTGGTGTCACAGACATCACACATCTCTCGAACTCCACGCACTGCCCGCTTCCAGGCTACCTGTCCTGTAGTAAATGATAAATTAGTCACAGCCTTATTTAAACAAAACAAAATATTTGCATGTTAAATATAGCTACATTAAAACGCTGTTGTGATAAAAGACTCAGACTTGATTTTATATTGGAACTCCAAAGCCTTTGTTGTCACAGATTCAGAAAAACAGGTCCAGAATAGTCTGTCCAATAGACCATTTTCTTAGGATAATCCTCCAACTTCCCAAAAGAGGACTGAAGAGTTCTTTGTTATCTTTTGCATATAATTTCATGTTTCAGTTTTCTGATTTTTTCTGTTCCCACTCCCATTGTTTCCTCTCTGTAGCTTGATCTTGTCTCCTATTTCTGAAGATCTCCTTTTGGCACTTTTGGCCAAGGAGCAATGAGACCTAACAAGCTCTTCTTTCTACACTGGTCAATCTTTTACTACATAACAGTGATAATTTCACTTGTGCTTTGCTACTAATCCTTAAGGACCTCTCTTTAAGGAAGTTCTCAATTAATTTTCTCCCTCACACTTGTTTGTTTTGTGGCCCTGCCTACCAGTCAGGTAACTCACTGGGGTAAAGAGAGAGGCTGACCCCAAGGCATACCATGCAAGTACAAAAATATTCATACATAAATGATGCCCTACAAAGTAGTATGTGAATAAAATATATTCACATTTAGGAAAAGGTCAGTTTGTCAGAGACAGAATGTTTATTATTGTTTCAGCTGAACTCTGCCAAGAGAGGTTTTATCATAACTTCAAATCATAGTGGTTCATGTGTCAACTCAGTGAGCACCGTTTCCCCAGATTGTTCAAAGAAGAACAAGTACCTAGACTGTGAGTTACTTATTTTCCACTCAGGGTACAAAATATATCCTGTGTTTTAATGAAATTGATTTCCCTTGCTCTCACCAGCCAGGGCAATAAATAATCAAAGAGGAACTGGTGACATTTTGCTCGTTTCACACCAAATCTACATCTCACATATGTCAGGGTAATTTTATAAACAGATGATTTTGGTGGGTATGCTGATTTACCCTCTGCTATTAAACAATCACAAATCCATTTTTTCCCCCATGAATTTCACTCAAAATTTCATCCTTCTGGAAGTGGTTCAGTATTCCACTTTGTTCCTCCTGCTCTGGCTATTGATCCTTTGGCTCTCCAGGCCTGGACATGTTTCCAGTTCAAGCAAAGAGCAGAGCTTGCAGCTCCCCAGTAGTCCAGGGTAAGACCCCTCAGCACATATTTCTGTAATTACCCCAAGTCTTCCCTCCCTTCTTAAGGGCATTCAAGCATATCAGATTTTTTTCTTCTATTCCAAACCCTGGAGTGAGTGGTAAACTGACATGAACTTTACACAATGTCAGTACTACCCAAATGCAAAAGAGATTGGGTAGACAGTTATCTAAAGCTACTGGGTCTCAGTCATGTAGTTATAATCCAAAAAACAAACATAGTTTTAAGAATCATTCTACTCTGAGACGTGATTATGCAAGATGACAACTTTGCCCATCTGTCTGCTCATGTTTGCTACAAAAAGGTTCTGATGTGGCCAAAAAACTGTGAGGATGAAAAGTTTGTTCTACATTCAGTTACCCCAACAGAATCCCTCTGAGTCTATCCCCAGTCAGGCTTGAAATTCCTTGAAATAGTCCTACTGGAAAATTACAGGTAGAGGGAAAAATTTTCTTTATTGATATCAGCATTAGGTCTCTTTATGCATGAACAAGAGAATAGAACCACAGCAATTGAAGAGAATCTGTGCCATGAAAATGAAAGCTGTATTTCATTTACATGCTAAGAATAGACTGCTGTGAGGTGTCTGCTGTTCTATTTAGTTTTTTAAGAGTTTCTCTGCAACAGGAAAAGAAATTTGATAAATTGAGAAGTCTTCTGACAAAGAAGGATAGAATTACTTTTCCCTTTTGCCCTGCCTGTGAGCAAACAGTTGCTGACACTGGTTCACACTGGATCTTAACCATTACCTCTCTCTGAGAAGAGAGGAAAACACTGAAGTCTTGTGTTGCTTCCAAATGCATGCAATATCTTTTCACATAGTCCAGAAGCTTAAAGTTTCACATGGAGATATTAAAATACACATTATTTTAATAAAAATCAATCTTACTGTGTGGTTCAATTGTTGACATAACTTCCTTTTCAGATATCACTAGTTGACAGAAGTGATCTCCAATGTTGGCTAGAATATACTTTGCTGTGTCAAGATCCAGACCCACAACATTTTTTGATAAAGGCAGCCATAAGCTAATAGCCTCAGGGTCATATTTATTTGGAGTTAAGAAACCTTCTTCACGCAGTATTCCATGCTTATTAAACTGCAACCTGTGAAAAGAGGGGGGAAAGGAATAAAACACATCTCATATGTTTTGTTAGTTTGCACTGATCTCAGTGAGTCAGTGTGGGAAGGAACTGTTAACATCTATAATGACTGCAACAGACATGGGTAAAAATACTTGTTATGCTTAACATACTGCTTGTTTAAAAAAAAAAATAAAATTTAAGCACAAAACAATTTTTTTTGCAGTAAGGTACTTCCTAAAGATCTTTATTCACACAAAACAAAATCAGGTTAATGTAATTTCATATGGGCATCATTGACCCATCTAGAGGAGGTAGCAGTAAGGATTTAACTCAGTATTTACAACTCACAAGAGATATTAGAACACCATAAAATCCATTTTCAGTTACAATTAATTTGGAAGTACCTGCCAAAAAAGTCCAGAAAAATTTGAGTAAGCTATTCTTAAGTGATCCAGAGCAGGAAGAATGAAATATGGTTTTAGTAACTTATAAAAACCATTAAGAGTCCTACTCACGTTTTCAGGAACCTTTTTACAAAATGCTGTAAAGGGGAAGTTGATTTCTGATGACAATATGTGCTCACTATGTGTTAAATATGGCAAGAAAACACATGTTAGCATCTGGCATCACCAGACAAATATCTTCGAACTTGGCAGATTTCATATTCAATAAAAAGAAGCAGTTCCATAAGCTCCAACTTCTAGACTGAAGTACTTACTGCTTTGAACTGCACTGCATGTCTGGATTTTTACCTGGAGAAGATGACTTAGGAGAGTATGTTGTTACTCTGGCCTCACCCATTTTTAAGTACTTTAATTAATGTCAGATTAACCCAAGATTTCCTATAGTAAAGTCTCTAATCCAAGGTTAAAACAACAGATGAGTAGCACTTTTTTAAGACTTCAGATACAAAATGGGCTAGGGGGAAGGTCTTGCAGAAACATTTGTGGGGTTTTTTACCCCACAGCCTTTGTAACCTGTTTTGTTTTTTTTTTCCCTCTTCAGAAGTTTTTCAGGTCTTAGCTTTTTTTATTCTACTTAGAAAATCAAAAGAAAGTTATGCCTCTGAAAATCAGGAGGAAGATAGAGACTAGTAAGCTTCCCATTTCCATAGTGACAACTAATATTTTTGCTTTTCCTCTCTAATATCACAAGTGTTACCTTCCTCTCCTTAAACACAACCCAAAGCTTAAATGGCTGTGGGGGAAATCAAAAGTGTGCAACAACATCTGGACATGAGATCAAAAGGTTCATGGAAAAAATTTACACAACATTGAAAACAAACATGTTAAAAACCAGCCAGACACTGTAGTTTGACTACATCCACCCTGGGTTTATGTATAGGCTTCAACTGACAGTTCAACAGTCTTTGACAGGTTCCTCAGGGTGTGTTAAGAGCTAAAGAGGTAAATCAACACCAAACCTTGATTCTTCAACTCAAGAGCTGGGCTCTGGGGGCTGTGGGTGGGGATCTGAAGCTGCAGATCAGGTTTGGAAAAGCAACCACCCCTGCAGTCACTAGATCTTCCTTAAAGTTGTTTTGCTGACCCTTTCCTCTCTGAAGCCCAGTGAGTTGTACTGGTTAAATGTTTCTGTGGCAAGCTTAAAGAAGTGGCACAAAGTGTGAAGTGGAACTTCTCAAGTGTGAAGTGGAACAAAGAATGAAGCAACACAATGTAAATTACTATTTTTCTCAATCCTAATGCATGACTCCAGCTGAAAGCTCTTGGCCACTTACAGCAACTCTTCCACAGCTGTGGGAATACAGCTAATATTTCATGTGTCCAGCTGTTAAACTTTGGGAGACGTGCATGGAATCTACTCTCTACTATCTCCAATGCTATTAAGTTGTAGCACTCAAACTAAACTCATGTTATCCTACTGGCACCCTGCCCAGAACAGCAAAATAAAGACCTCAGAGTCCTGCCAAAATACTTTCTACTCAAATGAGGCAGTTATAAAATTTCTAAGAGCTAAAAAACCACAGGCAACCTCTCATTAGCTAGGTATATTAGCCTTATAGCTTAACAGCTATACACTGTCATCTGGTAGTTTTGAACCAGAGACCTAAATGAGACCACTTTGAGCAAATAACTCTTTTTTCATCTGTCCTGGAGGACAAAGAGCCATGTTACAGCGTGCATACAACAGCCCCCTTTCTGAAAAGGGGAAAAAGTCAGATGTCCAACTGGGACACGAGTGATGTTATTCACATGTAAAGAGTATCAAGGCTGATGTAGAGTAAAACTTGTTCTTACCTTCTAAAGTGAAAGAATCGACAGAAGACAGTGGACTCTCTCTGCTCTTTGTTCTTCCTGTAGCTGTCCAGCCGGCATTCCCTGCACTTGTGCAAGTGAGGTGCAATATTATTGCAGGAACCATCCTGTACAAATGCTTCTCCACTTTGCTGCAGCTTCTTCACTTTAGCAGCATCTGCTAAAATTGACTTGCGAACTATTACTGGAGGGAAGAGTAGTGCAGGTTAGAAAAGCTTCAGTTTCTCATATAAAGGTGCAAGTTTTACTTAAAGATTCACATCAACTTTTCTGTGCAAAATTTCCATTACACTGAATCAGTTCTGCTAAAATATTTGCAATTGGCAGAAACCTCTTTTCAGGTCAGTAAAAACTGACTCTAGTTCCACCTGAGTCATAGGCTGGAGACCTAAGTTGAACAGCTTCTTTAGCTCCTCCATGAAAGAACATTTTGCAAGAGTGTCTTTGCTTATGATTAAAGTTTTTCAATAGCTCAGCAGAACAGAGCATAAAGCAATCATATTTCACAAGTAATGAAGACAGAAGTACAACTGGGTCATTCCTCAGCCCTGTTTCCACCCTTCACAATACAATGTGTTTCAGAATCTTACTATAATAGTTGCCAAACAGCCCTCTCCCTCCCACATTGCAGGTGAGGCCTAGCAGGGCACAGCAGTGACTGCTTGGTTAGCTCTGTATCCGTGTTAATTATGGAATAGCACATTGTAATCCAAGACCAAGCAACATGAGATTGGAAAGAGAGGTGGGTGTGTAGGGAGATCCCCAGAACCCTGAATAATCAGCTGTGCTGCCTGGCACACAGCACAACACAGAACATCAGAAGTCCAGCTCCTCAAGCAGCCACAGCCTTTTCCATTCTGTCCCATACAGAAAACTTGAAGAGCTCACCAAGTGGAACTGAATCACAGAAAACACTGAGACAAGGTGGGTTGTTTTAAGGTGGTGTGATTTTTGAGTACTTTTTTTTGGTTGGTTGGGGTTTTTTGTTTGTTCTGTTTTCAGAACAGTTATTAAAAGAAAGACCCTCTTGAACAAAGCTTTAAGAAAGACTTTCATCATGCTAACAAATGGAGAACCATTGCTCAAAAATTGACTCATTATGCCATTTGCACTCCAAACAGAACCTTGGTTTTGTAACTCATTTTGTCAGTCTGTTCTTGCATACAATTTTAACAACTTCTTTCTGGACAGTAATGACTAGTCCTTTATCAGGAAAGGACATTTTCCTCAATTTATTGCATTTTTCTTATAAAAGAACCCACAAATGACTCAAATTCCAGATTGACTCACACAATTTAAATTACTAATTTTGTGTATATTACAAAGGTTCTACTTGTATGTAGTTACACAGAAGCTACAAGGACTTTCACAAGACAGGAAGTTTTAAAAATACTTACTGTTATCCTGGACTTTGGCACTTCCAGTCCAAAAGCTTTCTATTTCACTTCTGTCATACAGAATCTCATTTGGATTTCTTTTAATAAAAAATTCCATTTCTGTAAGTTCATCAATCTTTCGTTTGTGTCTGTTCTGGCTGTTGCAATTGCTTTGTGATTTAATTCCAGGCTCAGCAAAAGAGAGAAGATGAGCATCTGAGGTTGAGGGTCTACAATCTAAAGTCCGTTGCAGTTCCAGAGGGGTGCTGACTCTTGGTATTGCTATGGAAGAGTTACCATGTTGCAACTGCTTTACAGAAATGCAATCTTTTGGAAAGTTTGTTGTGGCTTTCAGAAGAGGTTCATTCTTATTTTTCAGGTTGGTTACTTTTTCATCAGTCAAAGGTGAAGATCTTGAGGTCATCAAAGAGGTACATTTACCATTTTGATCATTAGGATTTTGTATTTGTTCTTTAGATATAAACCCTACTTTAGGAAAGGCTGTCAGATCTTCCTTCAGTGGTTTCATTCCAGGATTAAGACAAGAGGGATGAGTTTCTGGCAAGCTTCGTCTGCATGTGCTGAAACACAGAACATGCAAGAATTAGACAAGTGTCAAACACATCAGGGCATCAGCTGCTCAATCTGGTCACATTTAAAGGTTGAAGAAAAGGTTGAAGAAAGAAATTTAATGATGTACTTTGAATTCTGATGTTCTAAGACTTCAGATTGTGGGAGGTTAAGTGGGTTTGAGGTTTTGAGGTTTTCTGGGTATGATTTTTTTTAAAGAGCTGGAGAGAATACTAAATCTATTCATGCATGTGGAACACACAAATTTCTGTACTGCAGCTACTCCACTACCTTCTCACAATGAAACAGTTGCTTTCTCATTTTCTCCATGCAACAGCTGCATTAACAAATGCATTCCACTTGTATGTCTGTGAGAAGATTCTTTGTGGCTGGGTACTACAAGCACCTACAAAACCTATACCACTTCTTTTAAAGATTACAAAATCTGAGTTTTCCTGTCACACTATTTCTACCATTATATTCATATTTGCATTTTGTTCATTTTGCATAACCCATCAGTTTATAATGAAGCTCTAATACTGGCTTGTGACATTGAAGGGCAACAACCTCAAATGCAGGATAAAAAATGTGGCATAAGAAAATTATCTATCCAGGGCAATTAAGATTAACACTTTTCTATGATAATATTACAGACTAGTTACTGCAGTTCCTTAAGATGACCTCTAAGTTTGTTTTATTAAGAACTGGAGCTCTTTTTGGAGGGAAAAAAGACTGCATAAGCATAAATTGATTCCTTACCCCTGAGGAGTTTCTGCACCAAGATTGGGTGGTGAGTTAGCTGGCAGGGGCAGGCCTTGATGCCTTTGGTCTTTATTTGCAGGAGTACATCCTAGCAATGCTTCACCAAACACTGTTGGTACTGACTGCACAGGTCCCAGACTGGGAGAAACCTATAAGGGAGATTTTAAAAGAAAAAAAAATCATATTAACAGAAGTAATATTTTGCAGGGTTCAGCTTAAATAGAAAAACACTGCCCTCCCCACTGTGTTTGATGACCATTCCTCACTCAGTCCATAAGATGGAAAGACCTTAGAGTATCCCTTTAAACATGTTCCATGAAACACTAGACATGTTAATTCATTTTCTCCCAATAATTAACACCAAACTTTTCTGGGGGGAAGGAAGGTGCATTAAGATGGAGGAGAGGTAGACAAAGCTCTGGTCTTTAGAACTGCCAGTACAATGATCTTTCTAAAAGTACTGCAGGAATCAGAATTCAGAAATAGCTTTCAGAACTCATCAGAAAAACACCGATGAAATTACAACTGTGAAGTTAGTCTGACACCATTACCAAAAATCTACATGTGAGCTTCCCTGTAGTGAGAAAATTTTTCTACCAGGATTCTAGCAAGTATTAAGTAGAAGCTGATTAAAATCATGAGCCCTACAAACCTACAGTTCTTTTAGGAATGCAACAGGCCTACCAAATTACCAAGGGTCTTTAAAACCAGGATTTTTTTGTGGGACTCCTTCCTCAGTTCTAACACCCACATGCTCAACTTACTGCTGGAAGTTACACTACAGACTCATTACCATCAACTCCAAAATACTTCCTTTCTGTTTTGGTATAACACAGCTGTCAGGCATCAACACAAGCTCTCAAAAAACACTGAGATTATTTAATTCCATATTAGAAATCAGAATACTATCACATTCTAAATAAAACAGAGTGCTTTGGCTTATCATTACCATATATTCACATCCACCAAAATCAGAGAAACAAATAGAGCTTCTGTATACTTGCAACCATTTTGAGAAAATACTTGCAAGACATTTCCTGGAGTGTACAGAAGTGATAAATCCAGTACTCTGCAGGAAGGCAGACCAGAAAATGAGAAGGAAATTGCTTCACTACTTTAAGGGAAACACTATGGTGAAACAAGCTGTGGATTCAGATCACTAACTCTTCTGCAGGACATCTGGCATGTCAAATTTCTGCATGGATCCAGCAGGCTGAACATGCAGAAAGCTAAAGATTGGCAAACTGTATCTGAAAGATGCAAAAGGTACTCAAGTGGGAGCTACAGAGACAACATAAGCAGAGTCTGACTGCAGTGTACTAGCTACCTCATGTTGATTTGTGCACCCTCTTCCTCAGCAGTAAATACAAGATAGATCCCTCTCTCCACTGAGGAGTCTTATTCCTGTACTTGCTAACTCATGCCATACCTTTGTGAGGCCAGGCCTTTATAATTCACTCAGCACAGGGACTGATTGCACAGAAGCCAATAATCAAGAAGCAACAAAACAAAAGACACCTCCTACCCCAACACCAATCTACAGCTTCAAAAGGCTACCTGCTTAAAATGCAGGTTTTGGTGTGAAATACTGAGGAAAAAAATTAGGGAAAGTTTGAAGAAAAAAAAAAGGGGGAAAAAAAGCAAGAAAAAACAAACCCCAAACTTCAAGGCTCAGTAACTTTTTCTCAGATTATCACCAGGCAAGATGTTTTACCCATGCCTAGACAAGTTTCAAAGAACTCAACACACCCTCCTAGGGATTATATTTATCATTTCACTTTCCCATCTAATCCTTACTTAAGACTGTTCTGAGAAATGACATAACCATTACATAACAGTCATATATAACATTACCTCAAGAGAAGATTTTGTGTGTTTAGCATCAACACTTCCACTGTTCTCAGATGGCTTCCTTTTCACGCCCCCATTTTTTTTAGATTTATCTGGAAGAAGTGATCAAGATTAGTCTATTAATCACAATCATGCTGCTTGGTGTTTGAAGAACAAACAATAATGGGTCTTACCACATTTTCCATTGTTGTCATATATGATTTCAACATGAATTAACTCTGGATCAAGAGTTTTTAAAGCTGGAATCTTGGAAAGGAAAAAAAACCACAGAAGCAATTATATAGAGAGGTGAAAGCTACTGGTCCAATGTATTTTTCTTAGATGTTGTGGTATAGACTAAGCTTAGACATTTAACTTCTAGGTTGCTTGAATACCAAGCTGAATTTACCAATATATTATTGCCACAATGTCTCTGCATGAAAACACAAACTGATGCTTCAGAACACTGTCTACATAGCACAGAAAGCAAAGAAACCAGGATAATAAAAATTCTCACCCATTTCCCCATTCTGTAAACCCACAGAAACTGGTTCTTACCTCCTGACAGTTAACTTCTAGAGTTCTTGTAGCTGGATTACCATTGACAACAACAGCTGTGAACCACTGAGTAGATGGATCCAGGCTATAAATTCTAATTTTTGAACCAATTATATTTTTTCCACCTTGAAAAAAAAACAAAAAACCACACAAACACATAAGAAAATGAAGCTTCTGAAAAAGAGAGCATGAAGATCAGAGTTACCAACATAGATTTGCTGATAGTACTGCATGCAAGATGAAAGTAAGCAAAAGAGAGAACCTAGAGACAACTTCCATATAGCTAAAATCCAAAAAGCATGATAAAGCTATGTTCCAACTATCTCCTTACAACAGTTCAATTACTGGAGGTTAAGACATGCAGCAGAGGACAGACTGACCTCCAGATTTCAGACAGAGGGGTAGAGCAGTGGACATGAAAATGAAGATTCAGTGATTAGATGTGAAATTTTCCTCACTGTACAGTATTGGAGGTGACAACTCCAAGCTATAATATTTACCTTTACATAGAAGGTAAGCATAGGACTACAAATGTGCTTGTGTGAACCCAGTAATTAAGAATTTGAAGCTGGTAAGGGAAAATAAACTTGATTGAAAAAAGTGGTTTCTATGTAAAGCTACTTGAAACAATAAGCAACTCAATAATTTCAGTGAGAATTGTTCCAAATCTGATTAATACTTTTCACAAAGTGCCAAGGCCAAGCCATCTATATGAGCCTAAATTATCTACTCACACTTCAAGGAAATACTTCAAAACCTAAATTCCTGTAATCCTTCAGATTTTACATTCACTGCTGTGAAGGAAAGTGGAATCAGTATTTTTAAAAAGCTTTTATCCCTAAAACTATAATTTACACCATCACTGCAAAGATTTCCCTTTTGCACTGAGTATTTATTTCCAGAGCCTTCCACTACCAGTCTGCCTGTACCTTGTACCAAACGTGTTTCATCCAAGTGTTTCTTGACCAGAGCCTGAATTTCTTCATTAACAGTTTGATCATCCTTCAGAGGAAGCCTGGAACTGTCCACATCCTATGTAGGAATCAGAAAAATTGAAAAAAGTTAGAAGTATAATGCTTTGATAAACAAAGAGACATAATATTTAGACACAAGCCAGGATTATTTCTTACAAGTCCATCAGTTTGTCATTTGGTATTTGAGGCAGACAGCATTTCCTTACCACTAATCTGGAACAACCATCAGCAAAAGTCAGTCTTAAACACCAGCCAGGCAGGATGGCACCAAAGTCTTGTGGCTTTTTTTTTTTTTAATTGGTTAGAAACAGAAGTGCTGAGGTATTAACAGGCTGACTCCTGTTCTTACCTCTGAAGTCAGAGTGCTTCCAAAGAATGTTTATCAATATGGTGATAGGTGCTTTATAAATATAAATATATAAAATATACATATATACATATGAAGTGAGCTCCCCAGGTCCACCTCAACATTGTTCTGAAAACAATCTGGCTTTGCATTACTATGTTGTTAATGAGCACCAAGTCTAACTGAACCATCTGTTTTTTAATTTAGGATTTTAAGTTCTCAGAAGCAGCAATTTATAAGCAGTCCTGAGCAGAAGTAAAGCTTTCTGTTTCTATTTATGATAACGCCAGGATCCAGTCCATCTCAAGACATCATTACAAAATGCTCATATGAATGAAAATTGAGTCAGCTACACCTAAATAATTCATAACTATTCAGCATTCTGCGTTTATATTTTTGGGTTTTTTCCTCCCTATTGTAATACAAGTCAAGCTGATTGACAACATTGAGAATTCATTCTCAAATATAAAGTTTAGAGCAAGTTTTTAATAATGGCTAAAAAAAAGGCTTTTTTAATTATTGGGTTGGTTGGGGTTTTTTTGTTTTGTTTTGGTTTTGTGGTGGTTTTTTTTGGTCCCAAGCACTGCTCTTATTTGTCAGAAGCAGAAGGCTCAAGAAGGTATTATTCAAGATGCCAAGAAAACCCTAATTTGTCAAAAAAATTGTCTATTTACTTACTGTTATCAAGTCAAAGTTTATTAATTAATGATGGCACTACTAGCAGTCTCATCAACAGACTTCTATTACTAGTTTTATTCAAACTGCTTAGAGGTGCTGGTAGTTTTCTGAGATAAATTCTTTATCAGTAGCAGATACTGGGTTTTTTACTGTTCCTCAAAATGAGGGTAAATGTTTCAACCCATCTCTACATGATCTTCACTCACAAACTTCTCTCTTGGTGCTCACTAAAGGGACTAGAATTCAACCACCTCATTTACAGCATGCTTAACTCCACATTTGTTTAGGTTTAGAATTGACTCGTTTCTATTAAATAGAAAGATTTATTCCTGGCAGCCCTGCAACTCATCATAGTAATGACAGTCATGGTCACAAGAACGAAGGAAAACTATTCCAGATTAACCCCACTGTCAGCATGATGCAACTGCTGTCACCTGAGATGACTGTCCTAGCACACTCCCTCATCCAGCTCTCTTAAGTGATCATGTCCTGGATTATCTCCAGACGTTTTTATTCAAAACACACATGACATTCAGAACTGACATTTATGAGCTATGGCAATACATAACTACTCCAAGGTTCTGCCCATCTAAAGTTTGCATTTAGAATACATTAACTTGACTTATAAAAGATGTATCTTCTGTCTTTATAATGCCATACAAGGTTACCTGAATGGGTGTCAAAAGGTCTTTAGAGAGAAAAACACATTTCTCTTCACCAAGATAGCGTACTGAAACCAGGGATCCCAAACCAGCTTTGTCCACTAAGGATTTGTAAGTCTAGAAAAGGGATAAACATTTTCTTAGAATAGGTCAAGATCTCATCATTCGTTTGCATTTTTTAAAAAAATATTTTTGCATCTGTTTCTCTGCTAAGATACCACATCTACATCCAGCTCCTGAAAATAATCAAGTTTCTAATAAAATTTCTAGTACATGACTAATAAAGGAGCTACTGGACTACACTTTAAATTTCTTTCCTTTATTAGAATGAGTTAGGTGGCTGTCATTAACATCTAATCATTCATCTCAGCATGAAGAATTTACTAATATTAACAATTCTAATTGTCTATAGGTTAATGAAAAACCCTCCTTATGGTTGTTGGTGGGAATAAGTAGGAAGTCAATGCAGGTCTGCTGCATGGCTTGCATTAAAATTCTCAAAATTGTAGCTCATGCAACACTGGTAATATACTTAAGCCTTAGTTTAGGTGTGGATGAGGAGCTGGGTAGCCTCATAGCTGTTACTGCACTGCACTAGAATGCTGAAGTTGTGTTCAGATATACCAGACAGGAGACAAACATTCCCTTTAAAAGCTTCTGAACTCTTCCTAGTGTGTCCAAAGTTAAGTGTCAACCATTCTGAGAGAATGTGTTTGGGTTTCCAAAGGACTGATGAAGCAAAGACTTCTTTCTCTTTGTAGTTTTCACTTCAGTTAGGACAGCACTGGCAAAGAGCAGTTGAAGGAACCCAAATCTCTCCAGGCAGTGACAGAGCATTATAAGCATTCTGCAAAGCTATTCCTCATCAGAAACATACTGTCCCACGTACTTGAATAAATAATTTTTGATCACCATGGAAATAAGTAATTGCACACATCCCTTTTTTTGATCCCTTCTTTCCTGCCTCATATGGTGGGCAAAAAGTCTTCTTTGCCAAGGCAAGCTCCAGTACCAAGTTTTACTTTATTTACTTTATTTACAAATTTACTTTATTTGTTCTTCTACTAAATGGGCTTTCAAATATCTGTGCTGCATGAACCAGCACTTCAAATCATGAAGGAAATGTTATATGTAACAAAGACAGGTATGCAGTAAGAATTGTTCAGATACTTGGAAGAGGACAACAGCTAAATTTAAATCAGCAGGTTTTCAGAACATTGCATCAGCAAAATAAACCACTAGAAATGCTGATACAGGTCAAAAATGCACAGGTCAGAAACATTAAGGATTTCCTTCCTCTCTCATCCTATTTGGCCAACCTTCCACTAAACGTCTGCTTGCACTTGCTCTGCTTAAGAAAAATATCAGCTAAAATGCAGCAGGTTGAATTACACTGCATACTTTATATCTACACAAGAGTATTAAATGGCCTATAACTTCAGGATAATGTTCTGCAAGTTTACATCATCATTTATTTCACAACTACTTTTATGAGTACCAATATCCAAAGTAGTCAAGTCATCCTGGCTGAATACATTAAGAAATGTTCCAGGTTCACATCTACTGCTCATTTGCCAAGCCAGCCATGCTTGACAGTTACAGAAAGCTAAGTTCTCTGTACTGCATAGCTCAGGTTTTTTCATATGCACAAAATCCAGATCTCTCAAATTGTGACTGCTGCCTGTCCCAGAAAAGAGTCAATCAAATTATTTTTGTCTCGGATCAAGAATCACTGAAGAGTTAACAGTACTTGAGGCAGAGTAAACCAAGAACTCCAAATAAAAATAAAGGCTATCCTTAGAAACCTATTATTTACCCTTTTTTCTCTGTAAATGGCAATTTCATGAAAAAGGGAAGAAACATGAGACTACAGGGAGAAGGAATTAACATTGTACAGAACAGTGGCTTGGGAGGGAAGCAAAGTCATAAAAATACATTCCTCTCTCTCAAGGCACAGCATACCAACTCCAAATCCTTAGAAGCTCTGCCTAGCTCTAGCTGTACAAAGAGCTTTACTCTCCCCTCAGATCATATGTAAGACTACACCAGCCAAGCTGTACTTGAGAAATTCACACTTCTAACAACACTGTCCTTAGCAAATGGAATTGCAAAACCCAGAGGAGTTACACCACACAGATACTTGCCATTGCAGGCCACTGGACAAGAGACACAGAACTGCCTTGAGATTTTCTTTCTGCCAGGACCAGCTTTTGCTCCACCAGAAATACTTTCATTGTGGGGTTGTAGACTTCTATCCATCTTCTCTTTTCCCAGGACTCATCATCAAATTCTACACAAATCTACAGAAAGGAAACAAAGTGCAGGAGTGACTAACCACAAAATTCACCCACAGAACATGAAAAGTCATAAACACACACCAATTTCCTCAAAAAAAAGTTATTAAAAGTACTTGTAATGCAAATATGACTACTCAATAAATCACACCAGCATCCCAGGCTGACCTTGTTGTATTTTTATGAGACACCCAATGTTAACCAGTTTGTCATCTTTACTGTTGTATAAAACACCAATACTCCTATTTAATTTCAGCCTTCATATCTCAAGAAATCCTCTTCTGCTCAAGCAGAAGTTCTGCCACCAGTGAGCAGTCAGGGAAATACAAACATGCCCCAAATTCTAGAGGGTTGTACACAGTAGTGGCACATGCATTCTCCATGAACTCTGAACTAGAATGCTTATAAAATATTTCTGGAAAACCAGCTTGTTTAAGAATAAGAGTGCCAAAGAATAACTTAATTTATGTAAAGTACAAATGACACGGTGTGAAGGTCATTTGCTGCTTGCTTTTAACTTGTATTGATGAATCTCTGAAGCATTTACACAAACTTTTCAAGAGGAAAACAGTCATCACACCATGGCAAACATCTGGTGTGTTTGACTAGTTTCTCTGGGATGTTATTACTCTTCTTTCATAGGCAGCCCAAGATCAAAGGATTGGGAAAGACCACAAATA
Source organism: Phaethornis superciliosus (assembly GCA_023637945.1). NCBI lineage: Eukaryota > Metazoa > Chordata > Aves > Apodiformes > Trochilidae > Phaethornis > Phaethornis superciliosus. The sequence continues at coordinate 4,788,059 of JAJQWJ010000011.1, forward strand.
AAACTTTGCCTGCATACAGGAAGTGGAATGCCTTGGGAGGAAACACTACTCTCAGAAAAATCACTCCCTCTTCCAATAGTGACCCAGCCTAAATACACTTAACTAATTTACCCTAAGAGAAGAGAAGAGAATCCTCAGTTGAGTGACTGAGAAACATTTCCTAGTGTTTAGCTTCCCTCTAAGGGGAAAGGCAAGTAAAAGCATGCACAGAAAACAGCATTACCACAGACAGGAGTCATCAAACAAATGGGTGTAGAAATGAATTTAGCCATTTTGAGGTTCATGGAAGCAATGAAAACGAGATAAGCAAATAACACACAAGTACCAGAACCAGAATAGCTTGTTTTGTCTATAGTATCAACACTGCACAAACAGGAAAATACAGTTGAGGAAATACTCTCAAAAAAGTAGTTGCTAGTCCTTCTATTTTGTAGCTTTCTCCTGGTGTTATACAAAAAGATTAATTCTACTCCTCTAGAGACACTCCTCTTCCCAATCCATTACTACTTTAGGTCTACCTATGTATTACTCTTCCACAGAGCTGCAAGAGAGGAAAGGAGATGGTGTGTGTTTTCTGACAAAACCTCCTACACCTTGACTGACTACTTTGCATCTTTAACTTTTTCACTGGAGAACACATTAAGCTAATCACTCCTGACAGAACCATAACCCATTACAAGGCTCACAGTAAAGTTCCCAACAGCACCTGCTCCTTCTCTTTTTAAGTCCCAGAAAAGACCCTGAAGAGGAGCTTTCTGCAGCAGCAAAGTCCTCCTCCTCACTCCAAGTATGGCATGGGCACAGCCCCCTTGGCCAAAGATGGAGAAAGCTCCACCCCTGCCGCAGATCCACAACAAGAAGCTCGGCCTCTACCAGCTCGGGACTCCTCATAACAAAGTTTAAACTTTCAGTAAAGAGTTAGAAACACACTAATTGCTTCTTGTTTGACAAGGAGAAAGTGCATCTTCTGTTAAACACAGGCCAAATAGCTCCCGTTAAAAAGAAAAAAAACAAACAAGGAAACAATTTTAATGGAAAGAGACCTTTAAAGGTCCCTTCCAACCCAACGCATTCTATGATTCTATGATGTTTGCTGTAACAGAACAGCCTGACACCCAAGTCCCTTGTAGAAACAAATAAGGGGACTATGTAACAAGATACCGTTACTAGAATGGAGTTTTGTCCTTAGTGAGTACTTTGTACACTCTATTAATTGGCCAGACACGGCTGAACAGCTTTACTGACTACAGTTGCCAAGTAGCCCCTGAAGAGCTTCCCAGTCAAACTGTGAAAGTCCTTTGACTTCCACCCAAAACACAGTTAAGCTTGCAATAATTAATTGCGTGGTTAAAAATCCTCTTGATAATCATTATGAACAAGTGGCCACCACACAATTAGAGGCAAATACATGACTTTGGTCCATCTTCCAAGACAGTGGAAGTACTTGTTCATTACCACCTACTTCAACAAGCAAAAAGAATCCCATGAACAATAGACGTTTTTGGATTTCACAAGTAACAGCAGTCCCTGGGGGAATAAAGAATCGTTTACAGCTGTTCAGGTCTTAGATTACATTTAGGAAACACGCAGAAATAAACCCTAGGCATAGCAGGTGCAATAAAAACTTGAAGTTTTCAAAATGCCGGTGGAAGAAAGTATTTATAATTAGCTTGAGGTAAACTTCCGGCATTAGTAGGAGCTCACTGGGGGCTTTACCCAGAGGTGCACGTGTTCCCAAGCATGTTATGCACTCAAGTTCTCCAAAACCTCTCTCCCTCAACAACAGCTTCCCTGTCTATGTATACACACACCCCCCCACACACCAAGTTTCCAGGTCACAGGGTAAGCACTCTTCATTTTTAGGAAGACTCTTTGAAAGTTCCCGGTTACCTTCAGGTCAGGTTTGGATATGTCCGTGTGTGACACCGCTCGGATCCTGCCTGACTTCCAAGGCCATTCCAAGATGCGATTGATGTCCCACGACCTATCCTCTTCCTCCGACAGGCTGAGGAATCTCTTCCCCACCAGCAGCGACCAGCTCCCCTCCAACCTCAGCACCATTTTAACTCATCGGGAGGCCTCCAGGGAGAAAAGAGACGGAGGGAGGGAGGGAGGGAAGAAAAAGAAAACAAAACAAATAAATTAAAGCCAAAGCGGCGGTCAGCTGGCTCGCCCCTCGCCTCACAGGGGGCCCAGGCGGGAGGGAGGGAGCTTGGTTGTTTCCTTCTTCCTCTCCCCGTCCTCCGCCTTCCCTCCCCCGCTTCTCCTCAAGCCGAGCCCTCAGACACCCACAGGATGTTTCTATGCTCACGGTCTTGTTAATCATTGCCTCAGTGGGGGTTGGTGGAAGGAAATACCAGAAGCCGCTGCACTGCAGCTCCCAGTGATTTCCACCCGGAGCCGGCCGGCCGCCACCCTGCCCCCCGCCGCCTCTTTGTTCCCTCCCTCCGAGGAGCCGAAGCGGGTGGCGGTAGCCGAAGGGGGAAAGCTGAGAAAGAGGCGACCGAGCCAAGCTCCTTCCGGACGCTTCTCCGCCTCACAAACATCCCGCTCCTGCCCGCCTAAGCAAACCCCTCCAAGCCTTCCCCTTTGCCCTCACCTGCTTCCCACCCCCGGACCCTATCGCCGGTTCCCAGCCGGCGTACCCCGCGGTTAACTCGGCGCCCAAGCTGGCACTCGGGGCTCAGCGAACACCGCGCTTCGCCCCCCCTGCCCCCCCCTCCCCACACCCCGGGCTGCGGCGAGCGGCAGAGACTGCCCAGCCCCGCGCCCGCGCGCACACCCCCCTCACCCGCGCGCCCGACCCCGCCCCTCCCTCCGTTCCCTCGCTCCTATTGGCTCAGCCGCGGCGAAGGGGCGGGGCCGGCGGCAAGCCTCCCGCTGCGATTGGCCGCGAGGGGCGGTGCCCGCGTCTCCGGCCACGCCTCGAAACCGTTGCTTAGCAGAGGAGCGGTAAAAAAAAAAAAAAAAAAAAAAAGAAAAAAAAAAATCGGAATCCTTCCGCCCAGCCTCGAGGGAAAGAGTCCGCCAGCCCGCACGCGCTCGCGAAAAGGCCCAGGGAAGGGGCCAGGGGGGAAAATAAACGCGCTTGAGGCCGTGGCGTGCCTTGAAGCTTCCGTTTCTGCCTCAGGAGAGCTGAACCTTAAGCTATTAGGGCTGCCTCGAGAGCCGGCGGAGGGATCTGAGGAAGACAAGAGGGAGTGAAGCGTCCGCTTATACGTGCGGTTCGCGGCGTACTCAGATATAGCACAGGGGGAGGGGGCACCTGTGGGGTGCCTCTGCGCATGCGCACGCCGGCGCCGTGCACCTGTGGGGGCGCTGCGGGACTCCCTCTGCGCAGGCGCAGACGGGGAAGGGCCCGGCACCTCCGAGGGGGGGCGCTACTGCGCCTGCGCATTGCGGGCTCGGAGGGGCTGAGGGACGGGCGGGGGAATGGCGGGAGCGTGAGGTGCGGCGCCATTTTGTGTGGCTGCTTTAGAGGGTTGAGAGAGGCGTTGGGAAGAGCTGGGTCCTGTGTGACAGGAGGTGTTGTGGGGGAAAGAAAGAAAAAGAAAATGTAACGTATCCTAGAGGTTCACTAGGAGGACAGCAGGCTGTAGGGAAGCTGGAGGTGTAGTTGAACTGGGCTGTGTAGGTCTGTCTACCAGGAAATGTCGGCTGCCACCTTGGAGCCATTAGTTCTTTCACCTTGTGAAAGACTGTAACCAAGAATGTAAGAAAACCAAGTAGTTAAACTGAAAATATGGTAACAAGCTAGATGATTATATTCTGCAGTGACCTAACAAGACATGCATACTTGTACCACAAGACTGTCCTACTACAGGCTGTGGGAGAAAGAAGACCATAAATGAATACCCAAGGCCAAGAAGCTGTTGAGTCATCTAGCTTACTGGAAACTGGTGGTGTTCAACTTATACTTTCTCTGGAGGTCTATCACAAGAACTCCAAAAAAACCCATCAAATAGCAGCAGGGGTTCTGCAGCAGGCTGATGTAGGATATTCCTACCACATTCTGATCTTGGCCTCCATTTTCTCAAAGAAGACAGTCCTACGGTTGTGTTAAATGCATTTTTAAAGCTTTTCCTGTCAGTTTGTGTCTAGACTTTCCACTGATCACTTGCCTACTGGTACATTCAAACAAGCACTTTCACATATGATACCGAAAGACACAAAATTTTCCTCATGTGTCATGATGAGGGAGTTATTCTCCTTCATGCCATGGAGATCAGGCAGCCCAAGTTCCTCAGTAATTTTAAGAGCCTCTGCAGTGCTTCCTAGCAACAAGATGAACCTGCTAATATGTAGCAATTTCTGCAGACAAACAAACAAACAAATGAATAATAGCAACTTAGTCTAATACATCAGCAACCACATTTAGCATGAACAAATACTCATTAGCAGGCATCAAAAGGAAAAACAGGTATGTTTGCTTCCCAGGTTTAAATATTTAATATATAGACCGGACCTACAAAATGGAACTTGTGATAGGATAGCATGTAAAGCAAGCTATATCCAAAGCCACCAAATTACTTGTTTTATTTAGGTATTAGGTTATTGTGACAGCATGTATATATCCTACAGTATAGGTGTTGTATACGTTCCTTATTTAAAACCCTTAGTTTTTATGCACATGGAACACTTTGCTTTAAAGAGCAGTTTGCTTCACTTACCTAGATTTCTTCATTTCTTGAAGAAGTGAGAACTGGACCAGGAATCTTTTAAAAATTATTTAACTTCTTTAAAATTTACACATTTGGGTTAACCAGTGAAGTTCTGAGTTAAAAAAAAAAAAAGATACAAAAATTTAAATTGTAACTAGGAATATCTGAATTTCTTGCACAGATTTAGAATCTGTTTCCCAGGAGTTTAACCATACAATACAGATAAAGAAAAAAAATACTTGCATTTTTCTTCCTTGGTTATTTTTTTCACCACTCAAGATAGTCCCCACAAAAACTAACGTCTACTTCAAAGGTTTTGTGTATATGTGCCCACCCTCATTCACACAGTGTGTCAATAGAGATATCTAAATGTTGTCTTTCAGAAAAAATAACACTATGACAATGGCACAGATGGAGCTGTCTCACTGGGGTTTATACACCTCTTGAGGACAAAATGCCATTCCAAGTATCTGCAAAACATGTGGCTGGTGCTGTTAATATGCAGAGCTCATCAAACTACAAAGTGGCAGATTTCAGCCTCTTCTTGTGCCTCCAAGGAGTCTTGAAAATAATTTCTTAAAGCCAGCTCTACCTGCTGGGCTCAACTGCTAGTAGGTAAGCCTTCAACTCCTACTTGAGACAGCAGTAATCTCTGCAAATAAGTGTTTTTTCAACAGGAGCTTCAGAATAAATTCTTCATTTCAGCCACCATGAAGTAGCGACTTTTCATGGTATCACTAAGAAAAAAAAGAGGTTTGGGTGAAAATAATTGTGAATTTGACAGTGCATGCAGTAAAACCCATATATACATCCAATTTTATAACTACCAACACCTAAAAAATTTCTCATTCTCATGCCTCCTTCTCCACATATAAAATCTGGCTGTGCTATTCAAACATTAGTGCTTGAAAGCTGCTCTCCCACTGTCTGGAACAATCACAGTCTCTGTGAGAGAAGGGGATGTTTTATTGAAAGTAGAGCAGGTAGCTAACAGTAAATGTCATGGCACTATGTTCTTGGAAGATGTTTTCTGTGATAAGTCAGGGCAGATTGTTTTTTCAGGGCTCTTCTGCATTTCCAAGAGAATTCTACAAGTCTGAGTGCAGTTCAGTGCAAGATCTTACAGATACAGTTTTTTAAAATTTCTACTGTAGAGATCTCTAGTTTTAATGGTCTTCGTTCCCAATGAACACCCCATTTGAGGCTTTACAAGCACAGAAAAAAAACATAAAATGTCTTCTAATGATAAATTGATGAAGGTGGAAGCACATGTAATTAAAGTTGAATGTGCTTATGGTCAGACCACAAAAATGCCAGCCATGCTAACTAGAAACAGGGCTCTAAAACCCTAAAAGTTTCATTTCTCCAGTATGTCAGGAGATACAGTGCCAAAGAATGAGTGATAACAGATACCAGAAGCTTTCTTATTGACTACCACCAAAAATTCTGTACTTTACTGACTCCTCAAGTAGCTAAAGTAGATTGGAAACTACTGTTCAGTCTAAATCGAGCTCTATAGCATGAAATTATAGAAGTCTGTATAAGCTCTTCACTCAAGTACAGTCATGTTACCTCAGCACAGCTCACATGGATTAGCTTTGCAATACTAGCAGGACTCGTTCTGACTCCTTTTTCCATGCTCATCTTTTCATTATAAGTTAAAAAAAATAGTTTGTCTTACCTTAGTTTATATTGTCTCCTTGTCTAAAGCTAAAGGGAACATGTATTTGTATGCAAAGCACATTATGATGCTATGCAATGAAGTTTACTTGTTGGAGGAGGAAATACATAAATGCTGAAATTACTTTTTTCTTCCTCTGTGCATAGCCTGCAGTTGGGACTGGTTTGCTGTTCCTGTGCTAGCTATGACTTAGATTTGTTATTGCAACTGTAGAAACAGGAAATTGTGAGGTGACTTCTAGGGTAATACATCAGGATCAGCTATTAAGTTTTAATTGACTATTAATTTAACATTTAATGATTTAATCATTTAATTGGATGTTAAGCATTGTCTGGGGATTGGGATTCGATATTAAGTTTTTCAGATTAATCCTAAAATTGAACAGGTATTTATAGATAGACATGCAGTAACCTTTCAAAAGGAGCCACGAACAAACATTAGATATGAAGAGTGGTTAGGAATTATGTGCTGATTTTATTTTTCCTTGGCTGCTCCAGATGAAAAAAGCCTGTCTTAAACACAAAAAGCCCTATCCCTGTAGTTTGTTACTCAAAGGTTTCAGGGCATCATTCCTTAATAAAATAATGGAAATCAAGATTATCTTGATGGATATAGCTGAATCAAGTCTTAGGGGCTGCCAGAACAGCAAGAATATTTTGGTTATAATACTACCCAGGTAAAAAAAAAGAGCTGCCAAAAATTAGGTAAAACTATGCGGATAACTTTAAGCAACATTATTTAATGAACTTAAGAAAATTGTTCATTGTTAATAAACCTTGCCTCCAAAAGCCTCAGAGCAAACTGAGAGCACATCATGATATTTGTATTCTGCTACTTAATGTCCAGGCTCTTTCTTCATTGAAACAGCATAACCTGAATTTGGCAAAGACCAGTTCCCCTTTACACCATTCCCTGCCAGTGCCAGAGAGGTTCTTGAAATTTATTACAAGTGTTTACTGCTGTTTATTTTATGCAAATCTGTCTGGTGGCTGAGCTGCTTCTCTTGGGAGAAAACTTACACATTTCTTCTATGGATGTGACAAAAACTTTTGGCAAGTCAGGCTTCTGAGCATGTTTACTCTCAAGCCAGTGAATCCTAGACTGGGTGACAGAAATGTTACTAATACTGAACTAGCCTGCTATGTATTTTTTGAGAATCATTTGGGCAAAATTCACAGTGCTGCTGTTTTGGTTTTTTTCTTTCAAAACCAGAGGATATTCTCTTGAAAGTATTTGGGACAATTTCAACCTTGGTAACTTAATGTTGTTTTTGACAAAATAGTGAATGTGGGGAGAAGTAGCTTGTTGTGAATTATGACTGCAGTTTGTAGAAGAACTTTGGTTGATCTTGAATATGTATTCACTTAAAAAGAGGCTCAGCCTTTTGACTCAGATGTGAGCAAAGCAGTTAAGAGTGATCACCACTGCTAGGATGTATGTGCTTGATTCTTTCCTGATGCACTGCAAATCCACTCCCCACAGAACTTTCCTGACTCTAATTGCTTTGTTCTGCCAGTTACCAACTTTTCTATAAACTGGAGTGATGGATATTTAGCAGAGAACATTCTATGTTTTACCTGCTAGTCTAGTAACTCTGAGAGAGTGTGCTGACAGGTTAAAATCCCAGGTAGTGGTGTATATAGAACCTGGAGTTTTTTAAAATCATGTGTTGTTAAATGTGACCTACTTGGTATAGCATAGAACTGGGAGCCAGACCTGGAAGCTGTCTTGAAGTGTGTCATTAGGCAGATAATTTAATTCAGCTAATTTCTCTGTAAGATGGGGATAGCAATAATCATTCTTATATGTTGCTTTGTGTTGTATATCTGAAATAGGATGAGTATTATAGCTGCTAATTAAACATTTTAATCCTCAAATTCCTTTTCTTTTTAAACTTTAATAAGTGTTTACCCTCCCTAATGCTACGGAGGAAAAAAACACGTTTGTGAAGCAGCTGCTAAGGATATTTCCCAGAAGATATTTAACATTAGTTTGGGATTGAGTCATCTGTTTCAGATAAAGGGACCCTGCAAGAAATAATATGCAAGAGTGGAGATTTTGAGTAAGATCTATTCAAAGCAGAATCAAAGCAGCTGACAGACCTGTGCCTTTCAGCTGGCTTCCACCTCCCCTGTACTCTGAAATGAGCATCGTGATTTCTCAGCAGCTCAACTAGAGAGAGTAAATGCAAGAAGATTGCTTTAAAACTAGGCAGAGCTGCAACTGACAGCAATTGCAACTCTCATCAGTAACTGATGCTCTTTTCATCTCAGCTGAGACCTCTTCCTTTACACCACCAGCCAGCCCAGCTCAGGGGAGCACTGGACAGTTGTGAGACCCCTGGGCACCATCTGAATTCCAAGCTAACCATTCCCTAACCATCTCTCTTCACAGTTGTCAAAGATGAATGGCTTTTCTCCAAACCTTAAACTTTGGCAGTAGAGTTTCGTGCCTAAAATTAAAAGAGTATTTTTAAAGCAAACTCCTGACTCCAATGAAACCAGGAATTTCATCCACAGATTTTTTAAGAGATCATATGTCAGAATTGTCTTCTCATAAGTGAAAGATTGTAACCTATCTCATCTGTCATCTCTTCTAAAAAGCATAATAAGGCAAAATTGAACTTCTCTTCCCAATATCTAATTGCTGAAAATAGCATAATTACCTATCTGTAAATGTCCCAAAAAGGGAAATTACATTTTCTACCTTTCTCTGCAGAAGAACTTGTGCTACAGTGTATATTTCTAGTGATGCTTCTTACTCCTATTTCTTCTGCAGAAATCATCACAGAATAAAATGTACACTTGCAGTTTTCTAATGAGCATATGAGACACATCCAAGTTACTTAAGGCATCTCTGTTGTCCAGCAAATGTAGACATAAAAACCATGAGAAGCAGCTTAAAACCTGCATGTCTACCTTTGGATGACTGGAGATGAATTTGTTTCAAAAGCAAGTAGAAAAATATAGGTGATTGAAGTAATTGGCAACACTGGAAAGATTTTATAAATGCAACATTGGAAAAAAATTAAGCAGATCATAGGAGGACTTTGCATTTTAGAAGTGATGATTGTATGCTGGGTGTTAGTTTTCCTGACTCACACCACTGAGAAGATTAGCATTATGCCTCTGGTTGCAGCAGAAATAGGATGTGTCTCATTTTGTGTAACATGTAGGTCAGAAACTGCCAATACAAAAAAATGCACATGTAATGAACTTCATCCACCAGCAGTGATCTTGTTGCCAGGTTTACTCTACAGGGAATGAAGAGCAGCATCTCCAGAAGGAGATTCATACTAAAATAGGTGTCTAGAGTAAGTGGGGCAAATTATCCTCAGAGATGTCTGATTTTTTCATTTGCTGCAGAGGGCCTTGATTATTGACTTATGTTCCACTGTTTCTTTTAGAAGAATTGCTGAACTAGATACAAACATGAAGTGGGATGATGTCTGTGCTACTCTTTGGTTTACACATTGCTGCCCAGATTAGGTAGGCACTGATTATGTTTTTCTTCACTGAAAGCTACTGTGAGTGAATGTTAGTATGAGGCACTAACAGGAGCAAATTAGCACAGTGCATGTTCAGGGCTGACAGGTTTACAGTGGTACAAATGACCTTACAAATATAGAAGACTAATGTTTAAAGACAGGAATCACAAGACTGATTGTGACCATGAGGGATCTTTTAAAGGGGGAAGGGAGGTTGGGAAGGAAAGCTTTATTCTTAAAGTTCATTATTTTAATAGAGTGCTATTTTTTGTACACGGGGAATCCAATATCATAATTTATGAACACAACTTATAAAAGACAACTAAGTTTTCAATGGTTCAGAGGGCTTGCACATGAATTATTCCATAGCACAGTGTGTTAGATGTGCTGCAGTGCAAGGATGATCCCTATTTAAGTTTAATAATCTGTCTACTTGCTCCCCAAATATGTTTTGTATAGACTCTTTCAAAGTTATCAAAAACTAAGTAATGAAAATGGAGGCTTAACCATCAATAAAAGTGTTGCTTTTTAAACAGACTGTTAGCATAAGAAACCAGGACATGCAGTAATTGTTAAGGACATTATGAGCAGGTCATATCAACTTAAGCTTTAGAAAATGCTGTGTTAGAGCATGCATCCAGGATACTGCTACTGGTTCACTGTGTGGAACTGGCATTATTACTTAACCTCTCTGCACTTACATTTTCCTTACTTAGGTTAACAAATATTTACCTACCTTTAAAAAGTACCTTCTGTTCTTCAGAGAAGTGCTGAATAAATACAGGGTTGTATTACCATCATCATCAGGTAATCCTGTTAATCTAACATGCACCCCATGGGTATGTTGAATATGTTCCATGCCACTTGATCATTGTAGTCAGATTAACAAAGGTTATTACAGGGATTAACTCTTAAGTAATGGCTACAGCTGCCCACTATGTGTGTTTATTATAGCCCAAAACCAGGGTTCCAAATCCTCTTGCCTATAGTGAGTAGAAGAAATGCACTTGACTTTTGCAGAACCAGTTTTGCATTCAAAAGAACACTATCTTGACCTATTTGTTACCAGTGAGAGGTTTGTAACACAACCTGTTGCAAAGTGCTCTGATAGCTGCTCTGCTGCTGGCATCAGGGAAGACAGCATCAGTGCTAAGCCAGCTCCAGCTCTCTGCCTACCCCAGGAGTTCTGCAGAGTTGTTACAAGGTTAAAACTATCTCATGTCCCACTACAGTGTAACAGGCACAGCTCACAGTCATGTCTTGACTATATAAAATACTAGCTGGAGACAAGGCCCTCTCCAGTGTAATGCAGCTTCAAAGTTGCCTCTGCTTTGAGCTAGAAGTTGGAGCCCAGGACATCCATAGGCTACCTCCAACCTCAGTTATTCAGTTATTCTACAAAGTCAGGTGTAGCCTCAGTGGCATGGAGCTCAGCATGAATTGAAAATCACTCCTTGGCTACTGAAGATAGACTTTTGTAGCTGTCTCAGAGTAGGCTCTGTGTTGCTACAGCAACACTTTATCAGTGCCCCAACTGGTTTCAGGGTAGCTCTGGGAAGACTGTGATTTGTTGGCACACTTCTCATGGGATACAGATACACCTTCACAATCCTGCTGTTGGCAATGCTATTCACTGGCTTTATTTTGTCATTTTGTTTCACTGGTGCTTGGAGAATCTCAGAGCTGTAAATAGATATTAGAAATGTTTTCAGCTGAGGATGGCTAAAATGGGGTCTGAGGGAGAAGAGAGCACACAAAACACTCCATCACCTGCATGTGTTTCAATTAAGTCTCTTATTGGACTGTGGGGGGAGAGAGAGAGAGAGAGAACATTTGCTTGTGAATGCTTGTCTTAGCTCAGGAGGTCAGAACTTGCAGTTTTCCAACTGGTATGAAAAATGGAGATCAGGTACAAAGGCCAAGAGGGTGGGGTTTGTTTGTTGGTTTGGTTTTGTAGCAGTTGTCTGTTGTCTTTTTTTTTTTTTTTTTTTTTTTTTTTTTTTTTTATTGATTGCCTTTATAGAATAGCTTCTGGTATTGAAGTACAGACTTCTGACACTCCAAATTTCCATTTTCAGCTGTAACCTTCATAAATCTTGTGGTAAGCAGTTGGACAGGCACTATATGGGGAGGAAAGCTACTGCTGCTGCTGCTTTCCTCTGTCAGACATGCACCATTTAGACATGTAGTTAGAATGTTATCACTTCCCAATATCAAATGTTGGGAGTGCTCTGTATACTATTCCTGCACCACTCACTCTGACCTTTGTAAGCTGTAAGCAGAAACTATCCAAGAATCTGTTATCTGGTCTCATAATAGTGGCATTAATGTGAGATATTGTAAGCCTTCGAAAGGAATGTTTATAGGGATGAGGTCTTCTAGAAATAGCCTAGAGAAAGTAACTCCTATCACAGTGGGTGTGTTTTTCCCTTGTCTTTTTCTAAAGACTCTAAATTGTTTGTTTGGATCCCACTTTTATCCCATTTCAGTATTGGAGCTTAGCCTTTTTTGTCTTTTGGCAGAAAATTCTTGTTCTTACTGCCACATAATCAGAGAGAGAAGCAGGATAGTACTGCAAGTTTTTCGTATACCCTGACTGCAAAGGAAAAACATAGTTTTATAACTTGTCCATATGAGGAGCCATGGTTGCCCTGACATCCTTTTTGCTTTTTTTCAGAATGAAATAGAACTGGAATTCGCATAGTGTGGTGAAATTTCATGTTCATGACTGTATGTGGTGTGCAAGTCAGTGTCTTTAATACGCCCTGTGCTTTGACACTCAGCATTTCTCTTTGCATTTATAACTGAGGAGAAAGCAGTTATAAAGCAGTAGGTGGTTTATGTAGCTTGAGAGAACAGAACAGACATGGGAGAGGCAGGTGTATTGTGGTGTATGGGAGGAGGAGGAAAGCCCTGGCAGAAGTATGGGAAACCCCCTGGAGAAATTACTACATTCACAGGGAGGTTGCTGCTCACCTGCAAGTACTCAGAGCAGCTCCTGTGGGAAGGCATCTTTGCCAGGTGTGCCAGTGCAGCTAGTTTCCTTCTGCCTCCCTCAGGGCTCTGCATGAAATTGAAATCTGTAGTTGCCACATCCTGGTTTGTGCTGGGATTTAATTTGATTCTGAAGGTCAATAGCAGCTTTTTATTAAAACTTACCATTAAGTAGCATTTATGCAGTTATTAAAGCATGTTTTTACAAAGCCACAGCAGTCTAGTAATTACTTAGTAATTTCACCTATGTACAAGATACTGCTGAATAGAGCAGCGCCCACAATGCCAAATTGGTTGGTTAAAGGTGATTCAGCAAGGGATGGCAAAGAAGGCCATCCCTTTGTTTTCTCTCTTATTGCCTTAAATTTTTTATTACACCAGTCTCTGAAGACAGCCAGTTTCTAGAAACTACTAAGAGAAGTCTGCAGTGGCCCTTCAGCTTCCTCCTGACATAATTAAGGCTGTCCATAGACTCCCTCACATTCCTTCTCTGTTTTCTTAAAGTAAACCTTTCTTCTCATGAGGGGCCCTTTTCACTCATTATTTACAGCTTATTATTATCTGTAGCATTCCCATCTGCATGACACCTCACTGAAACCTCAAGGTCATGCTCTGACCATATTTCTCTGAACATACCTCTGCAGCAAATGTCATGTTCACACTAGCACTCAATTACCTTTCTCCTTTCTCTCTGTCTTTGGTTTAAGGGCAATAGCATAATCAAGTCCTTCTTCAGTACTATTGTGTTGTAGTCATCCTTAAACACTCTGCAGTAATATTCAAAAAAGTCCATCCTTCCAATGCAGGAATAGAGGAACTGATACATGGGTCAGACCCAAGCTTTGTAAATCTTACTGTCTTCTCCCTGGCAGTACCTCAGAGTCCCAGAGAGACACACACCAGCAAATTTTAAGAGTAACCTTTCCCTGGTCTTGTCACATCCCTCAGAGGAGGCAGTGTCTCTTTTTACTTGCTCTACCTGAGGACTGTGCAATTTGATCCAGAAGATTTATCTTCCAACAATGTGTTTTCTGATCACCTTTTTTTTTTTTTTTTTTTTTTTCCTCATACACATTTTTTAACTCTTTGTTTCTTTTTACATTTTTGTTGTAACCTGTCCATAGCAGGATGCTTAGGACAAATGTCCTAAAAGTGGCATATGTCCTAAAAGTAGTGTCCCATGACACTTGGAGACATGGAATAGACCTGATGGTTGTGTATGGTTAGGCTGAGGTGGAAATGTGGAAGAAGGGACAAGATGAATCTGAATGTCAGAAGTACTGTAGTAATAGTGAAAAATTATTCATGTTTTATTGGCTTTTAAGGCTGAAAAAAATGGTTCCAGTTTAAGATACAGTCCTTTTCCCCTCCAATTTGTAAAATGCTGTAATCCAAGCATTTTTTTCCATCTGAAATAGTAGCATGGAAAATATGCTGAATCAGGATAATTTCCCATGGAGCTGGATGATGTGCAAATGCCTCACAGCCACTAGTGAATTAATCTAACACACATGGACTTATTCTGAAGCAGAGGCATATTGTAACATCCAAGTTACAAAAAGGAATACAGGAATGAAAGAACAAACTTCTCAGAAGACATTTTTGATGCACAACTTTAGGTATTCAGAACTTAATATTTAGAGATGCAGAGTACCAGTGACTGATCTTGTGTTGTAGAGTTTTGTGTTAGAATATTTGGCTCTCCCATTTTGGTTACCCAAAGCCAAATGAAGCATTCAAGAATGCTGATTTCCATGTTCCCCCCACAGTTTTTGTAGTGAGTGACTGGGAATGAAGAGTGCTTCTCAGCAGTCAGAGTTCCTAGCTCAAAGGCCAGACCACACCACTTTTCAGTAAAAAGAGTAATTTCTTAATCTCTCTGCTAATGGTTGTAGTTCCAAAGCAAGTAATTCAATAATAAAGATAAAAATGAGATCCAGGAAATACTGACTGTCTTCACATGCTTTAACAGTACTCCCTATAGAGTAGGATTAACCATTTGTATCTAGTCCCTATCTGTTAGTAAAGCTGTAGTTTTAGAAATGGATGTTTTCATTACTGTATTCAGTAGCTGCATTCTTCTTATTTTACTTCTCAAGTAGAAGTCGGGAGGTAAATGGAAGAGGTCACCTGTTCTTTTCCTGTGGGTGGAAGACAAAATATTTCTCTTCCATGAGGCTGTGTATCCATGTATGTTTATATATTCCTTGATGGGATGCAGTATATCTATTTACTGGTCAAACTATCTTTCTTCTGATATTTTTTAGTTACTGTAACAATACTTGAGAATACATGTGTGCACTGCTGCTATTGCACCTGTATTTTATTTATTTTTATATTCATTTTGTTGTGGTTTTTTTTTCTCTACGCCAACTTCAACATCTAAACATCACCTCGGGCTTCCTGTCAGATATTTCTCTCTATATCTGGGGACATTTCTTAGCTAGGTTGTCTGATCTTCTCAAGCTGTTCTGAAAGGACTCATCTGTTGGTTCAGTCTCCTGGAGGACATGCCTTCTTGGTCTGGGTCCGGTGCTTTAATCACAAGGGAAAGGCTTTCTTCAAGCAAAGCCTCTTTCCAGGCTGCTTGGGATGTCATTTGCTGAGCTGGCAGTGGTGGGGCTGTGTCTGTGACAGTAGGTAGGGGGCATCGTCACCCTTCCACTGGCGGCTCACTAGAACTGAATTTCTCCCCTTCACCCTCTGTTTACCTAATAGCTATTTAAGTTAAGCTCCCTGCATTCACACTGGCAGGCTGACCTTGTGTATTGTCTGTGTACATTTGAGGCTTAGGATCAGTCAATAGTCATGAGGTGGTGATTGTGTCAGCAGCAGGAGAGGGGACCATGTCCTGCTTACCCCATGCAGAAGAAAACACTTCAGCCCTTCCTGATATTTGCTGCCCAGGAGAGAGAACTGCAGATCAGCAATACCAGCTGCCAGCAGGAGTTGCAGGGAACTTGGTGAGCTGGTAGAGGCTGGAAGGAGCCAAGAGGACATGAGGCTGTGTTATACTTCAGACACTCAAGTGTTTTGCTGTAGCCTCTGTGTTGTCTCTCTTTATAATCCAGTATTTCTGTTGGTTGGTTTTTCTATGCTTCGAATCCACAGCAGGTACTGAGTGGCAAGTTCTGTGGACTGTGATGACTGCACAAGTATTTTTGCAGAGATCTATGCTGCCACTGAAGCCCTTGCAGTTCTCGAAGCAGGAATGTTTGGTGGTGACCCCATACCTCCAGCTGTGGTTCACAGCCTGTCTGTAACCAGCAAATCCCAGTGTCTGTACCAGGAATGTTTCTGTAACCCAGGCAGGTGGGTGAGGAGACAACAGCTTGTGACAGGTCACAGCGTGAGGTGGAAGTTCCCTCTGGTGGATGAAGAGAATTACTACAGACAGAAGAGCAATGAGGTGGTGCAGATACTCTATAAAGATGATTCTTAGACGTGCTGACCTTTAATTACATCTATATCTATACCTTCAACTTTGGCTGAAGTCTACGGGTGCTATCAGTTTTCTGGGGACTGGTACAGAGAGCCTACAAAATAAAACATGGTCCCGTTATAGAAGATGTTGAGCTGAGCAGAAGAAAGGTGTTTGGGAAGGGCTGGATATTGGGTTATGATGAGCACCCTCTGGAAGTGGACAGGAGTTTGAGGATGTCTGTGGCCACTCGAGACTGGAGAGCTCTGTGGTCAGATCCTGGATTCTGCTGCCTCTGGGTTGAAATGTCCACTGTGTCCTCAGAAGAGTTCCTCCCAGATTACTTGTGATACTTGGGGGAATTTCAGCTCTGCTGTCTCAGAATGATGGGGAAAATCTGCTGCAGATGCACAGTCCTAGAAAAAAACAGTGTGTGGGGCACGGAGTCAGAGAGTGCAGTGCAGTCAGGGTGTTTGGAGCCCTGGCCCTAGAGCCTGACACCAGGGCTCCATGGAGCAGCCTCCAGGTGAAGGCTGGGGCTGGGCTCATGGTGGAAAGCTTGAGAATGATCTGATGATTGCCATGAGACTGAAACACAGCATGAATTCCCAGGGGCAGGTGTGCTTCTGATCGAGGAAAACAACCAAAGCAGTAGAAGATGTTTTCTGTCAATCTAATCACATTTGGCATGTGCCAACACAGCGAAGGAAACCCAAAGGAAGTGCAGGGGAGAACAACCCGCTGGTACAGCCAGTGTCTGCTGGGCATGTGGGCAAATTGGACGTGATAGCCATGAGCCCCCCTGATGAAAACTGATGTGGGGAGAGACTGCTGGCTGCCATCTCTGACAGGGGTGGGGATTCACCTGGGTCGGGCGGGCAGGACCCTTGTCGGATGTGCTGCAAACTTTGGGGCATGAAGGGGAATCCCTCCCTTCCTATAAATCCAAGAATTCCATGAACACCCTACCTTGGCTTTGCTCTGACATTGACAGGAGCAGTCGGGGGGGGGGGTTTGCTCCGTGCCCTGCTCCACAAGCACAAGGACCCCCGCCTCCGAAAACTCCCCTAAAGAGGGAGGTGTGTGTGTGTGTGGGGGGGGGGGGGGGTACCTCCCCATGGGGAGCCCGGAGGGGTCTGTTCCTCCTCCTCTTTCTCCCAGCAGGGCGGGGGGCGGCCGGGCTGGGCTGCGGGCGGTGCCTGCAGTGAGGCTGCGCTGAGGCTGCGGGGCCGGATGGCCGAGACTCCCTCCCGCCCTGAGCACTCGGGCGGCGGCCGGCGGCGGGAGAGGAGTCGGGACCAGCCCTCCCTGCCGAGAGAGCCATCGCCATGGTCTCATGGATCATCTCCAGGCTAGTCGTGTGAGTAGCTGGCACCTGGATGCGTGTGCCCGCATGTCTGTCTGCCTGTCTGTCTGTCTGTCTGTCTGCTGCCTTGTACCGCTCGTCCCCCCTGCGAATAACGCGGTGGCGGCGATCCGGCTAAATTTAGCAGGTTGTTGTTAGGGATGGTGCTGTTTTCGGTGGGTGAAGGAGAAAATAGGAGGGTGAAACGGGATTTTCAGAAATTCCCATTCACGGCAGAATGCCGGCGTGCTGCACAGCACAAGGTGACAGGGGAGGAGGAGGAGGAGGATTGGGATCGCCCGGCGGTGAGCGCCCTGAGGGTCAGGAGGGGGAATCCAGCATCAGCGGGTGGGAAAATGGATGTGGATTGATTTGGGCAGCAGCGCTTTGTTAGAGGGGCTCGGTGAGGCTGCCAGGGCCTCTCCGGGGCTCTGGGGGAGAAGGCCGAGGGGTCTCCCTACAGCTCTCCCTATAGCTCACCCCTTTTTTGTAAAAGAAATACCAAGAAATTCTTTCTTCTATGAAACTCGATGCTCACCCTCTCAAAAGACATTCTGGATTTCCCTATAACCTGTCAGCTTGGGAGGAGAAGCGTGTGGCTCTTTGCACTTGTTCTATAGCTTTTCTGTAGCTGGAAGCTCTATACATGTAGAAATTCCCTGGAAGTGCTTCCCAGACGACTGGGGAAAATCGAGCAAGCTCGAGGTGTGTGTTCATCTGCCCCACCTGAGAAAAGATTCGGTGAGAAAAAGGCATTTTTGATGCTCCTTTTCAGGGAGGAGTAGTTTATGCTTAAGGTGGGGCAGATGGATGGCTGATCTGCCTTTCCTCTGGAAATGTGGGTGGTCAAGGTTAGTACATGGGAACAAATGATTCATGTGCCACTTCTCTCTGTCCAGTACATGTAACTGCAGACTCAGGAGGACATCTGTTGTGCTCTTAAGTTATAGTAGAGGGTTTGTCACTTTCTTTGTCTGAAAGAAACATGCCATGATGTTGCACCATCATCATAGTTCCAGAAAGACATTTTCAAGGTCTCCTCTTTTGCCATACGAGATAAAACATCAAAAGAAAAACTCACTTTGATTTTAGCTATCTCTCTGGATCACTAGGACATTGGGTGGCTGTCAGATATGAAGATTTTGGGGGGTTTCAGAGTTTAATTTAACCCCTGTAGGTATATGATCTGAATTAAGCTGCAGCTGTTGCTAGTTGTTACTGGCTTTGCACTTCACTCTGGGAAAGCCTGTTAAATGATGAAATTATTGCATCTGAACAGTAGAACTGCAGCTACCTCTGACAGCAATGTCTGAGATGTAGCTTGTATTGTCCAAAGCTCTTTTTCTTTCCTCTCTGCTAGACTAATGTTCATGTTGAGAAAAACCCTGCCACCATGTAACCAAGCTAATCCTCAAGAACAAAGAATGTGGTGGTTAACTCACTTGCTTCAGCACAGGCACATAAACACAGGTGATTCCATCTAAGATACATGGACTGGGTAAAAATCTGATAGGGGCAGGACACAGAGCAGTTGATATCTTCAGTCAGGTAATTAGCTGAACATACAAACCTTCCCATTCTCTTCAGCTCTGTCTGAATCTCTTGTCACAGTAAGAAACCAGCTGTGGTACCAATTATAGAGGGTGGTACCAATTATCTGTTAAGGTAGAATTTCAATAGAAAATGTAATCTCCAGTGTAAATATTAATAATTTTTAAAATTGTAGTAATTAAAAATAATTTTACAAGGAAACTTAGAACAAGCCAAGCTTGATCACCACTTTCTTTGCACTGATACTTAGTGTATATTCAACATTTGAGCATATTTTGCACGAGGAGATTCTGGTTTGTTATAGTCCCCATTAGAAACTTGGACTCTGCACAGTATTTCTTAAAATGCCATTTATTGGAGCTAACATTATGAAGAAAAAGAGGAGAGTATAGATAATTTTAGATTTCTTCAGAATCTAGGAACTTTAAGCTGCCCAATATGGAAGAGCTCTCCAGTCTGGATCCAGCATGTTGTATAGATCCATCTGTGGAAAGATGACCTTACATTTTGGTCTTTTGAGACTGATATAGAATTTTCTTTAAGGGAAAAAAGCAGATATTTCCACAATCAAATGAAAACAATTTTTTCAAGAGAACTTGTTGCCACACTTTTTGGTGAAGACAAACAAGGTGGACACAAAATGAAGCCACATGTGGGTGATTGAATTGCTGGTGAACATTGTGAACTTCCTACAGGTTCCTTTGTTAGAATTGACCATATGAGTTGGCCCTGCATCCCAGGGGTATGCACAGCAGCACAGTGTGGGACAGAAGGCCAAGAGGTGTGTGAAGCACCCCATTCAGGTTAGCTGATAGCTGTACAGTGGTCTTCATCTTAGGAGCAAGACAAAAATTTCATCTATCTAATTGGTTTTCCCATCTCAGGATGAATCACAAGTTGATTGATCAGTACAAAGAGCTGTGCTCTAAGTAGAATAGCCACCTGGATGGGCTTTTTTTTTTTTCTTTCCTGCATGTGCTTATTTTCTTTTTTTATTTTTTCCCCCTCAATCTTATTAGCTGAGAAGGATTATGAGGAAAGTGGTGTAGTTTGGTCATGCTGTGAATATGGCTCTGTGATCTCCAGACTTCTGCTGCTCTCTGTGGGGGTTATGTCTGATATGACTCAGCTAACAGAAAGGGCTTTAGAACAAAAGGCAAACCTTTGCTTTGGTTCTTGGGTGATTTCTTGCTTTTATTATCCTCAGTTTGGTTGTCCCCTCTCTGTCCTGGCAATTTCTATTTTAAAAATATTGCTGAAGAAGAGTCTGAGCACTTCTCTCCCTCTCCATTGTGAAGTCAGGCAGCTCACTGCAAACCATCTCCTGCATCATTTCACCTTCTGTGTTTGGGTTTGGTTGACACTGGTCTGGATGCTGTCTTCTGTTCTGAGCTGGTAGCTTCCAGAAGAGAAATGACAGAAACTTCAGAACAGCATCTTACACTGCCAAAGCTTCATTGTTATCAGGATCTGCACTTAATACTGTACAGATGTGAAGCAAAAAGATAATTCTGTCCCTGACTGTCTTCTTTAAGATCTCAGTTCTCAGCAGTCAAGGTAGTTTTTTCACTCACCTCAGTGAGGACACAAGAACACAATCAGGATGTTCTTTTTCTATGGTAGTAGATTACGTGTGACTTTTCCACCAAAGGTTTTCTGTGATCACTTTAAATGTGATTGTTGCTCTGGAGTTATTTGTTGCTTTGCCCCTCACAGGAACTGGAATGGGATAGCATCGTTATTCATGGGTTAATTAAACCCCCTCCTTTTTTTTTCCCCCCATCATGTCTGCTTACACCTCAAAGGACATCCTGGAACACCTGTATTTCAATTTCTTCTTCTGTGAAGTGTAATGAACTATGCTAAATTTATCTTCCCTGAGACAGACCAGAAGGGATCAGTGACATGTCTTAACACCTACAGTTTATTGCTGTGCCTTTTGAAGGAGACTTTTTTTTTTTTGCCTCAAGTGGTAGAATCTACTCTTGCAGAAGGACTTGGAATCTGTCTTTGTTACTTTGTTATTTCAGTCCAGTTCAGGTGTAGCCACAGCACTGGCAATCCTAGGTGGTTACTGATCTGCTTTACCTTTTGGCTGTTGTCTAAAAGCATTTTGATGTTAAAAGTGGTATTACTGTATATACATCTTGTATCTACATGGAAATCCTTTTATTTTCCAGAAACCTGAAACTTGCTTTTTGTGCTTGGGTTCATGCAGAACAGAAGCATAGGTTTTGGCTCCAGTTCTGGAAGTTAGGCAGATCACTCTGCTTGTTGAAAGCCTTTCAATCTGGAATATGTGACAGAGATGTCAGTAGAAATGAGTCTGGATCAGACAGTTTTCAGTAGTTGAGATGATACTGCATGACTTTTATACTGCATTTGAATTCCTGCTGTGAATACCTCAGAAGTGCCTTATGAATTATTATAAATTGGTTAAACATGTTCTTCATGGTGAAAAACCACAGCCTTAATTATCCTTTTTCCCCTGAATTTGTTTTCTTTCAAATCAAAATATTGGTAATGGCCTGGCTGATCTCTTATGGTCTGATATGAAATGGTGTGGCAGCTTCAGCTGTGTTCACTGGGAATTTCTGGCCCTATGTGGAAGTGACAGGGATTTGGGGATTTATCAGAGACATTCTTTCTTCTGGCTGTTGCTGGAAGTAGGTAGGTCTGACAAAACTAAAGAGGAACTGAAGAAACTTATAAAGTCCTAAGTGAAATTTCCTTTCCTTTCACAATTTGTCAGCTTTCACTTTCTTGGATACTGTGATGCCTTTTTACATGTGATGACAGGGACATCCATCCCTGGACATTTTTAAAAAGAGATTGATGTGGCACTCAGTGCCATGGTCTGGGAACCACAGGGGTAGTGGATTAAGGGTTGGACTTGATGATCTCGGAGGTTCCTTTCCAGCCTGGGTGATTCTGTGATTCTGTGATGCCATTTTAGCAAGGGTATGTGAGATTGGCCTCCCCCCTCCTCAGCTGGTGTAAATCCATAGTGCTACTGAGTCT
This sequence comes from Phaethornis superciliosus, assembly GCA_023637945.1. Taxonomy (NCBI): domain Eukaryota; kingdom Metazoa; phylum Chordata; class Aves; order Apodiformes; family Trochilidae; genus Phaethornis; species Phaethornis superciliosus. The sequence goes on from JAJQWJ010000011.1 coordinate 4,810,220, forward strand.
GACATTGATTTAATCAAAAGACACTGCTTACATCAGCAGAGAATTTCCATTTTGAAGGAACTTAGCAAAGCCTTCTTCCTCCTGTTTTTCACATGTGTGGGATGACTGAAGAGATTTATGAATGACAAAAAAGAAAAAAAATGTAATGGAGATGATAACTAAAACCCAATAAGTTGCATATCTTCTATGGCAGAGACAGGATCTGCTCAAGTGAGAGAGTGAGTACAAGGCATAGCAGAGCCCTGTGCTTTTAGCTACTGAGGTGTCAGCCTCTCAGTTGATATATGCCACATATGTGAAGATCCTTCTGCACAGTCCATGTTCTTTGGTGCTGGCAGGTGACTTGTAGGATTCTGGTATTTATTGCTCTGTACAGGCCTCAATGGGAGTGGTGTGAAATTATGTGAACGTACAGGAATGAACCTAGTGTGGCTTGAGCTCTCAGCTAAGCCTCTGGGATCAGCTTGCAGTCGGCTCTTATACACAACTCTTCTGAAGCTGGGAAGTGGGAAGGCCAGAACCACCATCCATACACCCAGAATTCTCTAAGAAATGTTATCTGTGCAGTGAGGTGGGGTCATCCCTCTGAAACAGACCGTGCAGTCATGCACTGCTGCTCTCCCTTGCATGAAGAGCAAGTGGTCTCTGTGGCTCCCACCCCGTGCATCTCTGATGAGCCCGAGGGCCAGGACCTGTTGGGGACAGTAAGTGACAGAGGAGCAGCCCGCGCAGGTGCGACATTTGCTTTGCCCTTGGTGTGAAATGTGAGCGTGCTGATCACACTGCAGGGGATAACCCTCCCTGCTGCTTTGTCAACCGTGACCCAGATTTGCCTGCACAGGCACAGATGTGCTGGAAATGCTCTTAGCCCCACTGGGGAAGGTTTTCTTGCATGGACATCACAGGCCTGGTTTGGTCAGGAAAGATGTTTTACCAGACTTGAAGTTGTGGAGTTAGCTAAGGGGCTTGGCCTTTGCAGCTGCCTTTGTGAGACCCTTTCCATTTCACTGTATTAAGGCACTTCAAAGCATTAATTCAGCATTTTGTCACCAGAATAATTTTTACTACCGTTTTATTGGTAAGAGCACTGAGGCACAGAGAGATCAGCTGATGTGTCCACTATTCCACAGGAAACCAGTGGTAACAGGTAGCACATTCCTCCAGGCTCCTAGATCAATAAATTAATGAAAGGGGATCTGATCAAGGGAATTGGGCATTATGTTTGTGGTTTGTTTTATGGATTTGTGATGGGTGTGGGATGTTTACAGCAAAACTACAGACTTAAAAACAAATCCTACCTGAAGCAGTCAAACAACTAAAGACTTCAATATTTTAAATAATGACCCATTTCCTTTCAGATCCTCCCTGCTGTTGTCAGTGTCATAGACAGCAGAATGTAACAGCCAAACTGCCTATTGCAGTCTGCTAAGTCAGGCACTACACTACCTAAAATTGGTAACTTGGTCCCAGCAGGGAGATTTAGAGCCAAGATACTCAACCTGTGGTCCACAGCTGGCTGACAGTCCACAAACCATCAGGCAGTCTGGGAAAACATTTCAGCTCTAAACAAAAACCCCTGATACAGGCAGTTGTCACTTATGTACTAAGATTTAATCAGGTGATACCATTGTTAACTACAGTTTTAGTTACAAGTTTTGCAGTTATAGCTGCTGAATTACTGTTTTGTAAAACACTGATGTTTCAACATTTTACTGATTCCATGTGGTTTGCCTATCATCTGTTTTAAGCAACAATGGGATACAAAGTGAGCTGTATCAAAGGGCGAGAGGGTCCAGTGATTGAGAAACACTTTTCTGTGCTTTTATTGCAGTTAATAGAGGGAGACAGACACCTCTGAGACACTTCCATTAAAAGGCATGTGTTGCATAGAGAAATGTTTTGTCAAGAAGAAACTCTTGGTAGAAAATAAGAAGGAGGGCATGTGATAATGCCTCCTGCCTGACCAATTGCTTCCAGGTACTAAGCAGTGCATTTACCTTTCTGCTTCCATCTTTCAGCAGCCAGAGGTGGTATCTTGGGAATGTTCAGGCTAATCATAAAGGACATTGAAGATCTAAGTGCTGCAGTATTGGCCAGTTTGGAACCTTTATATATAAAAATTTCTTTTGTGTTCTTATTAGGCAGCTAGGGCCTGACCCTAGATTTTCTTTTGTCTGACTCTGCACTTGACTTGCTCAGGGTCACTTAGCAGATTTCAGATAGGTCTTGGGGGATGAAATGGCTCAGTGGAGGGATGCATCTATGTAACCAGGCTCTTTGCAAGCAAAATAGTTGGATGGCAAAATCTCATTTAAATCACCCATGTTCTTGAATCACATGCTGCTTTTTGCAGAGGAAGGTATCACTTTTGCTATCACTTGTATGTTATTTAAATTGCAAGTTCTTTGGGGCAGGAAGTCTTAATTAGTATTTTTGATTTTACATCACCTTGGACAATGGGGTTTAGTCTCTAGTTGGTTCTCCTATGTACTGGTGATAAAAATAATATTATATATGAAAAAATGTAATTCAGCCTTCTAGGTGAATCATTTATGAGACTGATCCCATGCTCCTGGTAATTTATTTGTGACACTATTACTTGTGCAGTGTTCATGTTCTGTTTTGGCATTTCACATGCATGTAGTAAGAGAAGATTCCTGCTCTGACAAGCTCCTAATTTTAAACTGATGAAATATAGGCAAAGCAGATGGTGAGCAGAGTGATGAGAATGAAGTAGAAGTGACAAAATGAAAACTGTTTTATCTTTCCATGGCTTGTGTGCTTCTGAAGAGAAGGGCAGAGATAACAGGACACACCTGCTAATTCTGCAGGCAGGACTAGAAACATGAGTGCTGCTTTCCTGGGCCTCAATCACAGAAGCACTGCATCTTTTGATACAAACTTCAGAGCAGGTACATCTTGGCAGGGCACCCTGCTTTTTGTTTCTTGTAGACACATTTTGCAGGATTTAGGAGGGGAGGCGAGGGGATTTTAATTTGATGTGGGTGGTAAAGCAGCAGTCTGCAGGGTGATAAAAGCTGCCACAAAGTCAGAAGGGCAAAGATGGTACTGAAGAAGGAAAGAAGTTGGTTGTGCAATAAGTAGAAACAAAGAGTAAAGGTTATGTTTCAGAAGGGACAGACATTTATATGGAGGCAGAGAATTAGGTGTCAAGTTGGAGATTGATTCTTGGGAGCAACAGGGGACAGCCGGGTACACTGACTCAGTGTCATGCTTAGTAAAGGTTTGGTTCTCCAAATCCTGCCTACTCGCTTGCTGTTTCCCTTACTGCTAACACACCAATTGCTAATAAATAAACAACAACCAATTCCAAAGGAAGAATCAGTCAAGTGGTCTATAAAGATGCAGTCCATCTTTCCTCTTTCATGGAGCCAACAGTAATCTGCTTTCCAAAATGGCAAATTTGGCAAAGCCAGCATTGAAGAACCTATTTGTGAGTAGCTAGAAAGAATTCCCTTCATGTCTGGAATGTTGGGCTTTTTTGGACAGGTCCCAGGGATGCCAGGGCAATGTGTGTAGCCTGGCATTGAGTCTACCAAGCAATTAAATGCTATCAGAGTCAACAATCAGTTGCAGCTCCTGCTCAAGAAGCACTTCTTATTCTATTGAGTTCATGCCATTGCTTCCTTTCATTCAGCTCAGTTGAGCTCATTTATTCTATTTTTTGTTTCCAGCCTCTAAAAAAGTATTTTTAGAAGAAAGCCAAAGCTTGTCCCATGTTTTGGAGGGAGGCTTATGACCAATAACCAGCCTTGTATGAGGGAGGAGGGAAATATTTGTGCTGCAAATTTTGCATGGGAATACCAAGAGTTTGTGTGAAGTGGTACTGCAGACTCCCTGTGGGAAGGGATCAAATTATTTATTCTTTTATTTATTATTTATTCTTTCTTAATTTGGTATCTATAAAATACGTTTAGTGATAACTTCTGCCCACTGAAACTACCAGCTCTTTGCTTTATATTTGATAGTCTCTGATGTGGGCATGAGGCACACTCCCTGGAGCAGAATTTGGAGGAGCAGTGTAACTGGGAATTTTGAGCTAAAATTTGCAAGCCAGAGGTCAAAAGTTCAGCGATGCTCTGGTAAGTTTTGTGTGGACTCTTTTGTGGAAGAGCTCTCCTGACTGTTACCCTGAAAAGAGCTAATGAAGAAGAGAAATCAGGAATCTTAGATGGCATTTCAAGAGAAATACCCTTCTAGGGAGAAATGGGAAGCACTTGGTCAAGATTGAGAGCAGAGCAATCCCAGGAAGATGACCTTCTCCTGTCATCACAGCATTTCATGGCGTTTTCTTGATGACTTCAGCACAAATGCCCTAACACTTGCTGTGAGCATGTGGGGAGAGCAGCTCACCCAGGCTGCAGGTCATGTTAAACAGCTCTGATGAGGCTCTGGCAGTTCCCACAGGGCTGCTCTGGGCTGTGCTCTGCCTTGGGCCCTCTCACAGATGAGCAGTTTGAGACTCTCAAGCCTCATGCTGCTTGTGGAAGGCTTCACCTTGTCCTGCTGCCCCTTTTGCTGGGGATTTCAGAGGATGTGTCTGTGCACTCCTTGAACTTAGACCTATGAACCATCCATATTATGTGACCCACAAGAAACTATCCCATGTTAGGTCAGCCTGAATAACACCACCTGACTTCTAAAATCTACTTGCAGAATTCACAGTGACGTTTGAAGGAGAAAGATGGATGCTGAAGCTGCCCTAAGGGTAACCCTAAATGGCTCTGGCTTTAGTGATAAATTTCATGGGAAAAGATTGAATGGTTTCACTGGGCTTGCATGGCTGGAGAAGGAGTGCAAGCCTGGTGGCTATCTGCAAATTCATTGATGGTCAGTGTTTGGATTCCACTGAACCACATGCCTCTGCAAAACCCCCCCACTACCCCAGCTGTTGTTTTTTTTTTTAAATGGAAATCATAGCAGAGAGGACAGAGATGTAATGGGAACAGGCATCAAATGAGACATTTCTCTTTTCCAGATGATCTGTCTAGGTCTGAGCTGAAGCACATTGGCAGGGCAGGTTAGAGGCTGTTTTCATCTTCCCTGGATCAGTTGCACCAGTTTTGCAGCTGAACAAAGGATTCCACTTTCCAGGTTTGTTGTTTTCACTATGCTTATAAAGATTTCACAGAAATCAGAAAAATGCTGCTATTTAGGAAGAACATTAATAATTAAAGTGGGAATATACTCAGGGGAATATACCTCATAAGGTTGGATTTGTTGAATTTGAGTAGATCATAATAATTTCCATGGCAACACACCCTGCTGTCCTATATACAGAAAGGGTCTGTCTGTGTAGGATCACGTGCAGAGAGGAAGCTGCTACTTAAAACATGAACATTAAAACCACAGACAATGAAGTGAGTAAATAGTATCCTGCATAAATGTTGTTGGAATTTTCCCATGTTTGTTATGTTGTGCTAACCTCTCTTGTTAGCTGTCAAACTACAATCAATCAAACCAATCCCCTGCTGCCTCTAATAATATTGGGTGAAGCTGTGATCTAATGATCCTTTCTCAGGATATCATCTCTCTCTCACAGACATATCTTTAGATGTACATAGCTGTCATGAGTCTGTAACAGACTACCATGGGAATCTTGAACAGGTCTACTTGAATCTCTGTGCCCTTACCTATGTCTCTGCTAGTAGTCTCCCATGTCAGAGCATTACAAAAACCTTGTTTCCTCAATATTTGGGCAACATTTTGAGATCCTTTTACATGGTATAACAGCTGGCTGTTAGATGGGAATTTGTAGTGATGGCCCAGCACCTGATAACTGAGAGATAATTGATTAACCACATGTTCACTGAGAAGATTTGGGGATAGATCCTTAGATCCAACATTAATTGCACCAGCTCTTTTTCACTAATCTAGATATCAAATAAAAGTATCATTTTATATGCTCAAAAAAGCCTTGCAGGCATTCAATCATAGTTAGAGGGTCCTTGTGAAGTTACAAGTGGTCATCCAAGCAGAAAAGGTGCAGCTTAATAGAAAAGTTCTCAGTGCAACCTTCCAAGAAAAAATCCACACTATGTGAGGGAGAAAACATCAGTTAATATCTGGAATAACTGCAACTTCTCTGTTTTGCCAGTGGAAGTAGGCTAAGTGGGGAACTGCCAAATTTTAACAAGAATTACCACAAAAATGCCCACAGTCCTGGCTTGTGGTAAACCTGAGGAATCAAGGGTGGGTGTTCTGCAGACAGATGGAATAAATAACTGGAAAATGCTGATTTAGTGCAAACCTCTATATTTTTCTCATGTAGATGTGTAGATCTGCCCAGGTCAGGATCCCAAGGCTGTGGAGCCCAGAACAGTGATGGCCATGTAGAAGGTGCCAGCTGGATCCTAGAAAACTGAACCAATTTTTTGTTTGTGGATGTGGATTGTGGTTTGTGGATGATTCATAGTTAATCTTATGTACACCCACTCTGTAAAATCCCTCTTTTTTTTTTTTTTTTTTTTTTTTTTATTTCCCTTCTCTATCTAGGATTTACTTCTAGATTAGATATTTTTCCTCTCTATGCTATGGTGTGCCCTGAGGTTTTTGCACTCAGAGTCTACACAGCCACTGAAATAGCTCAGCATTCTTTTTCAGTTGTAATTCTGCTGAGCTTTGCAGATACTTGGCTGTAACAAATCAGATCCCTATTCATTGTTTTAGGTCCCTATATTGTTTTAGGTATATTCTTGAATCCAAGAAACCTCATTCTGGGCAGTCACTGCATAAATGGATGAAGTCTGTGCAGATAGTTCTCAAGGCACATTTTATACATTGAAACAATTAAACATTTAATTTCAGAATAGCAATGCCTTGTTTCTGGAGAGTGGCATTTCCAACACTGTCATCCTTCTGTGTGAATCTTCTTGCCTGGAAAGGAGAACAAACACTGGACTGTGGCATTTAAACCAGCAGCATTACAATGAGTAAGAATTAATGGAAAAGCATACATGAGATAGCAGGCAGTGTGGGTGTTCCCACAAAAAGTACAGGCTGCCTTCTCCAGCAGCTGCTTGCTTAGGAATCTCTATAATGGACTTGGAAGCATTGGCTGTCTTTCCCTTTGCTTTCCTTTAAAGTTATTTCAGTGAAGTCTCCATCTGGCTCCTAAGCCTCAGTTTATATTTCATTTTATATTTTGAGTAGCTGCCAGCTGCAAGGTATATGTGTATAGGGGAAGGTGAGAAGGGAAAAGAGGTGAAGTCACTAAGCCAAAAGAAAGAGAAGAGGCAAAGCCTTTACCATGCTGAATTGTACAATGCACTGGCTTTTTATCCAAGCCTGAAACAAAGAGGTATTCCTCAAACTAGAAGAATGGCCCTGTGCCTGTGTCTTAGGCTTTGATCTGAACACATTTATGTCTGGGGAAATGTGGAACAGAAGAGAGTGTCTCTGCTTATCCCCTTTACTCTCTAATGCTCTTAGTGAAAGCCTGAAATTCAGAAAGAGATGAGAAATCTGGGAGAGATCAAAATTGAATGCAAATGGGAACATGACATCTTTTGACAGAACAAAGATTGAGTGTCTGGGCAGCAATACTGCTGTCAGAAAGCATTAAATCCCTTAATCAAACCTCTTCACCAACTTGTGAGATGGGATTTAAAATCCCTACTTTTATAATATGCACATTATATATATCTCCACCATATCCTTTGATATATACTCTGAACCTGCAAGACAGTTTGTGGGCTCTTTTCTGAAAAACCATTGAATCTGAGAATTTATTTTCAACTGAGATGCTCCTGTAATCACTGCCAAGAAATCACCCGATGAGATTAAATGAAAAATTGTGAGAATTGGCAGTAGTGAGGTACTAAGCTGAGTTCACAGAGTGGGATCACCAAAGTGTAACAATGGAGGTGATAAAGGTTGGCACTGAAGCATAGCCTGGAAATTGAGACTTTTCATTCCAGATATCACATTAATTCTACCTGGGCTGTGACCAACCTGCTGATTTCCAGTGGTGAAAACCCTTTAACTTCCAGGATGGTCAGTGGAACTCATAGATATTCCTCATCTCTGAAAACCACTCATTGTCTCAGGCTTATCTAAAGATTTTAGCCTTGGAATCTCTCTGTCTTAAATCCACGATTTCCAGTTGGTGTCATGAAGCTGTTGATATGAAGTGCTGTACTGTGAGGTGTTTCAATAGATACCTGTGCTTAATTAAGTGTCTCCTGTACTTTTAGGTAATAGCTGGCTGTTAAAAACTGTAGTGCAGATGAATAGTAGTAATGCTATGAAAATTGGTGGAAGCTAAAAGAAACCACTTCCTCCATCTTGTCTTTAAAGTCCCAATGAAACATTACAGGGACTGAAATCTGGAGTCCCTGGTTCAGCAGGGAAGTATTTCACCTGTTATGCTTCAGGGAGAATTTATTGTAAGACAGGAAAACACCAGAAATTAAACAAAGAAATCAGATATTGGCTGAGAAATAAAAAAACTGGAGATACTTAATGAGATTAAATCAATATAGGAAACTTAAATAGATGTGAAGAGGTTCCAAAGTTCAGAAGAGAAGCCTTGCAGTTTAAGAAGCATCCCAGAGTGTTTAGACATATAATTTATGTCTAAATTATAGTACCTCTGCCTGATGTATACATGTGTGGACATGTACTCTTTGTTAAGCAAAGAACAAACTATGTTAGAATCCTGCTCAAACTGCCTGAGTTGTATCTGTCACAGGCACCTGCAAAGTGAATTGCAAGTCAGACATTTTTAGCTTGGGCTGTGGTTCTGTGCAACATGAAAGTGTTACTGAGGGAATAGCATGGATCTGAGAGTCTATGCAACAGCACATCCTCCTGAGAGTGTATCAGTACCCCCACACTGTATGCTGGGGTGCTGCAAGCCAGGAGCAGTGACAATGTCCTGCCCAACCCAAGCACAGCAGATGCAGCTTTTGGATGCCAGCACTGCGTGGTCAATGTCCAACCAGGGGATTACTCAGCTGGACCTATGAGAAACCAATCTGTAAAATGGGGATATGGGAACTTAACCATTTCCCAAAGGCTTGGAGAGAACTAATTGAGGATGGTAAGATTTACAGAGGTGCTGATCTTTCTGTGTCCAGGGTCCTGGTATGCACTCAGTTATAATCCTCAAAAGCCTCTTAGAATTAGTAGGTCAGAGAAATTAAAGCTTCCTGAATCCTGGAGTGTGTTTTAGTCCTGCTTCTAGCATAGGTGTACACTTCGAGAGTGTTCAATAGAATTCTTAGAATCAGTTTCATTTAACCTTTCTGCATTTAACCAGAAAATACAATTCTCCAACTGCTGAGGGATTACTTTAGGTACTATATTGGAGATTGTAATTTAAGGAAGCCCTTTAAATAAGTTTTAGCTCACTCAAGACTTTGATGGACATTGCAGCCTCTGATCCTTTTAAAAATGATTGTAGCACGATTGTTATCCATGAGTATGGGTAATTTACTTTTTTCATGCACTTCCCAGCTCCAACAAGTGAAAGAATGTGTCATTTTATCTCCAGATACATACTGTGGGCTGTGGTGTTTGGCACAGAAGTAAATAAGCTGATAATGACCTCCCTACTAGTAGCTTTATGTAAGAATAGGTCATGCAACAACATTACCATAAAACCATTACATTTTGCAGCAACACTGCACAGTTAATGACACCAAGGCTTATGCTGTGCCTATGTGGCTATAGAGATAAGGGAAATAAAGCTGCACTTAGCTCACCAAAAATGGTTAAGCAAGATAATCAAAGCAGTAAGTGTAAATATTCATTTCATCCCCCTTACCCCCTTTTTTTTTTTTTAAAGCTCTTATGGTAGTAGCAACCCAGTCCATGTTACATCCCACAGTTAAGACAATGTGGTGCTGTTCACCTCAAGCTTCTCTGGGCAGTCAAGTTTTGTTTTTTCAGGCAGCTAAGTGAGGTTTGTGCTACTGGAACAGCTCATTTGGAGCAGGCTTAAAGGAGCATTTTCAGAATCCTTCTGCAACCTTACATCTATTACTGTCATTCCAGGACCCCAGTTTAGCTCCTTGGGCAAAGGAAAGGGTGTGATGTGGCTGAGCAAGAAGGTTCTCCAAGCAGCAAGGAAAAATTTCCTCCTTATTCAGGGAGTAGGTCCCTGGTTCTTCTGCACCTCTGCTGCTGGGAATGGTACTCTGATGTTCTCCAGATCTCAGTGCAGGATTAGTTATTAAGAGGGTCAGCTGGCAGGTTGAGAGAAGTGACTGTTCCCCTCTGTGTGGCAAGTGTGAGAGTGTCTGGCTGGGATAGAATGTCCCATTTGGGTCTCTCTAGTATTAATGTAGGGCACTGAAAAAGTGCAGTGAGTCCTGTGCAAGGGGGCTGGAGCACAAGAGTGGGCTGAGTTTGTTCAAGAGATGGCAAAGGGGAAATCTTACTGCTGTCTTCAAAAACATGATGGCTTGTTACAGAGAAAATAGACAGAATTTCTGTTGAGGCACACAGTGAAAAGGTTAGAGGCAATGGACACGAGTTGTAGTATAGGGAATTCAGCTTAGATATGTTCAAGAAAGGGTAAGCAAACATGGGAAGAGGAATCTGTAGATGGAAATACTGAAAATTTGGCAGGACAGGGTCTGGAGCAAGCTGATGTAAACTCAAAATTAATTCTGTTTTGGATTAAAAACTTGTGGAGATCTCTTCCTACCCTAAATTATTCTGTAATTCTAGTACAAAGGACATTTTTATTTCTTATATTTGCCATTCCTTCACTTAGAGTTGCTAGTAACACAATGAATGATATTTGTCACATAGGTTTTGCTCTTTCTCTTGTCAGATGGGAGAGTGTGGGGAAATAAAGGTGTTTACAATGGTTTGCTTTAGTGTTGGTGTGCTTTTTTTAATATCTAAGGTGCTGCTTGTTGATAGGGGAGAAAATGGGCTGAAGATTTACATCTGGCAGGGATTCAGTGCTGCTCCTTAGGTGCTGGGTGAGTCTGGTCCCTCTGGAGTCAACCTTGGAGGAAGTTCTCTTGCTCTGCAGTGAGCACTAGAGATGAAGCACCTTGGCATTGCAGGAAAAGCATTGGCTATCCCCTGTGTTCCTCAGGAGATTCGATGGGTATTTTAAACACTGACCATTGTGGACCAGTATGTGAAGGGGTAAGATGTGAAACAAGACTAAGCAAGGTACCCCTGCACTGTCATGTTAGTGTGCACTTCAGTTCAGATGTGAGCTCTAGTCCACTGTCTGCTCATGCATCCCATAATGAGTCTTATATCCCTGTAGGTACAACCACCCCCAGTCTGTAAGATGTTCTGGAAAGCCTCTTCCATTAACTCAGTGCTATGGGTGTCAGCCCTGTGGGGCTGATGCTCTCCTGGGACAGCCCTGAGAGGTGTAAGGGCAGGGTATCATTAAGACTCCTCCTACCTGCTGTTTTTAATCACTTAACACTGGGATTTAGGATTAACTACTATATTGTCATTTTTCTTCTAATTTATTTTAGTTAGAAGATAATTTAAATTCTAATTTTAGTTGTAGTTGAAGCTGAGTTCTGAGGTGTAGCCAGAAGCTCTGCTTATTCATTAGTGATCCATGACTTCAGTACAGAGGCTTGTTTCCTCCTAATTACCTCTCCTTTATGTCTGGGTTAGACTGGAGGCTGCTCTGTATCAGTTTAGCTCCAGCTGGAGATCTCTTCCTCCTTGTTTATCTCAGTTGTTCCACGCATTTCATTAAGATGCTGCTATTAGCCATATAAAACAGAGGGATTAAAAAGGATGAATGAAATAAGAAAAAAACCCTGGAGGAAAGAACTCTATGAAATTTACACTAGATATCCTTGTCAAATGCATATGACTAAAGACTAGAAGTCTGTCTTTTTCAAGTGGTATGACAGTCTCTCATTTTCCTTTCTTTTTCTAAAAAAACAAAGCAGGTCCTAGGACAAAAAAAGCAGGTGCCCTGTCCCTCCCAAAAATGTTGTTATAGTGCCCTCAAGAAATACCAGTCTGTGTCTGTGGGCCAGAAAGAGAAATGTGGTTTTCATGAACTCTCTGCAATGTTGCAGCTGTCACATACAGCATGTGGCATTCTGACACCCAACCAACACCATGCTCTGGGCATTCTGAAGTTACCTGTAGAATCATCCTGCCTTAGCTTTCCTACAGTCCTGCCTTAAAACTGGAGTTGAAAAATGGGTAGTGTTCATGTCTCTGTGAACTTTCTGTATAATTTCAAGTGGGTCTCACTGTCCTTATAATTTAAGATAGAGATAAGCCAGTAATGAAATAGAAATAATCAGAAATCAATGGAATGGCAATTGACTTTGATACTCAAGTCCCTGATATGTATACTGCACTTTAAAATCCTCCTTTGAAATGTGTTACCAAAATGAGATGTTAAGTTTTAAAGATGGGGTAGGTTTTGTTTGCTTGGTTTTTTCCACTTAACTGTGAGTTAAATATCAGCTCTGGAACATCTTGTTTCAGACTGAGTTGGCTTCCACCTGTTTTTGATGTGACTGATCCTTCCAAATGTTTGCTCTTCTAGTTTTTCGGGATAATGATGTGGAGTCCTCAAAGATGCAAGAAGTTAAGGTCAGTTACTGATGGGAGGAGTTCAGCTGTTTATTGTTAGCTTGTTAGCATATTTATAGAGCTGTCCAGACAGCAGTAAGGTTTTTTCTGCAGGTTGGTTTGCACCAAGCTGTCCATGAGCATACCTGACACCTGTTCCTACACCAAACTGCTCTCCTTGGCTACTCCAGGGCCCTAACTTGAGTTTCCATCCTCTTCCAATGCTACTCAGAGCAGCCTTGCAACTCCTCAATTTGTGTCAGTGGATTGAACTGTTGGTAACCCAGGGCTGATGGTGATTCCCTAGGCATTTAACATTTCTCATGTGTTTAGAGGAATATTTGGGCCAAAGAAGTATTTTGGTTTGGTTTTTAAATTAAATCAGTGAGCTAAAATATTCCTTGCACTTAGTTAAGCACTTCTAGTAATAACTCGGTCTCTAGAAAGCTGAAGTAATATTACTCAGAGGAGATCCCATGTTGCAATTGATTTAAATGAGTTACAGTTTCTTTTAATTTTTTGTTCCTCTTTCCTATCCCATGAGTACAACATTAGAAGTCTAAAGCTGTCATTCAGTGAGGAAGAAACAAGAGCTTTTGCATTTCTCACCATCTCCTCAGACAGTATTAGCACTTATACTTTGATGGTGAAAGCCTTCTGTGACTTGAACTGAGTTTTAGGGTACACAGATTATAAGATTATGCTTTAGATTTAGATGCCTCTACGTGTTTACACTTCCTAAAAGATGATTCATGTACCATCAGTTAAAATAATTCAAAAATACTTTGTCTGTCTTTGTGATTTTATATGAAACTAATGCAAGAGCTTCTTTGTTGATATGCAATCAATTTTTTATACCTTTTTTAGCCTAGAATTTAGTTTGGTTAAATTATATGTCTCTTTCTGTTTCTTTTTGTATCATAAGCCTACCATAAATCTGTAGGCTAACTCACAACAAACACTTTAAACCATCTGTCATCTCTGGAGTATAATGTCAGCGCTTTTTAAAAAGTGTTTTTCCACATAAACATCCCACTCTCCAGGTTCAGGAAAAGGAGCCCTTCCCATTTAAAACATACCATTTAGTTTTCAAATTGCCATTTATTTGGCTTGGAAAAAGACAGTGCCCTCAAAGCAGGAACGATGTGGTCAATACTGGATAGAGAAAACATCAGGGGCACACAGGTGCTAAGTTCTGCCCCTTTGGAACAATGAAGCTGGGTGAAGATCTGACCCAGTCATGTGGCAGAGAAAATATTTTTCTCTCAAAGCCACAGATTTTATTCACCTCAGGATCACACTTTGATAAATTATTTCTTCTGCCCTGAAAGCATCTGAATGAAGCAGCAGGCTGGGCCAGCACTGGGATAAAGCTCAGTGATGTGGACTTCTTGCTCCCTCAGTCTACTGAGCTGGAGCATGGAGAGGGGAGGAGCAGCAAGAAGGCAAATGCCTCAGATGAGGCTCCCAAACATTATCTCTTCTTGCAGGCAGCTGCTTGGAGCCTCATGGTGTGTGCCAGGCCCAGCATTCCTATCAACCCACAGCTTCTTGTCCACGGGCTGGGGCCCCACACTGACCCTACAGATCCTTACCTTAAAGCATTCCCCTGGGGGCAGACAAATGCCCCTTGCTCACCAGCTGCCCATCTCCACTGGGGAGAAGAACAGACCAGCTTAGTAACCCATCTACCTGCCATAAATTTGCTTCCTAAAATAGCTTCAGAGCTGTGTGGCATTTCTGTAGCAGCTACACAGGCCTTTTCTCTTCTAAGGACTATAAAGAAAACTTGGAAGCATTAGCTGGTCAGTAAACCAACACAGTTCTGCCTGAGTTTGAAGACTGCCTGGAACACCCTGGGAAGGGTGAAATATCTGCTTACTCTTGGTTGGGGGTTACGTATGATAACAAAGGGTGTCTGCAAATGCCTTCCTGTGAGGCCCTCCACTACTGGCAGTTTCAGTAGGAACATCAGGTTTTAGTTGTCATCTGGTAGATTATCTTCATTATCCCAATATTTTACAAGGTCTTGCCATGAGCACTTTTACCATTTCTATCTTCTGCTTGTAATAAGAAATAGGGAAAAGAAAGTGTTTGCCTTCTTCAGACAAGTATGGATGTACAATCTCAATATGAGTAAACTCAGTAATTGTCTGACAGCTCCAGGCTGGCCAAGGCCACTTCCTCCACCCGTCCCCCTCCCCATGTCTCTTCACCTGTTTGTGCCTGGCTGCCTTCCAGCTCCCATGTGAGGACAGTCTTGGCTGAGCAAACAAAAAAATGGTGGTGCCAACTGGAGAGGAGTATGTGCTGCTTTGGGAGGATCAAGACTGCTTAAATTAGAAACATTAAGGGCAATCCTTGCTCCTGCTATTTCTGCTGGAAGGGCAGTTGAGTGTCCCTTTTACCCACAGTTACTCCAAGAGGAGCTATTAGGTTTCACCAGCTCTTACATCCACCAAGACAAAGTTTGCAGTTTGCTTCTGCAGTAGCCTGGCTGAGAAGTCAGAGGTGGATCTGTCTGGAAAGTGGAGCATCTCTGTGTTAGATGCTGAGTTCCCCTGGGTCTGCTCTTTGTTTCCTCAGTGCTGTGGGTGTGTGTGGTGCTTCAGAAGTGGTGGTGAGGACAAGGTCTCAGCAGCCAGAGCTAAGCAGGACATGCTGGGTGATTGTTCACTGCAATTTTTCACCTTGTTAATCCTCCTGGAGGAGGTGCAGGACTGGCCAGGTGACATGGACACAACTGCATGGTTGTCCTTGGCAGCACTGAACCAGCCCTGTGAGGATGTTTGATTTTGCTTGCAAATGAAGTCTGAAGTGAGCCTGAGCTGTCTCAGGGGAGTCAGGGCCCAGCACTTTCCCTGGGGGATGTTTTTGGCACTGAAGCACCACACATCTTTGGTATTCTTGGAGTGTATTGGAGTTTCAGGATGGCACGGCCAGGTATGCACATCTCCTGGGGCCCAGGGTGGGGATGGCTGTCACCCTGAGGGTGAACAGGAAAGTCCCCAGGAGCCATCTCCCAGGAAATACCAGCTTGGAGCCTCCCCTGCAGCTGGTGCTTCCTCCATCCCAGCCCCTTTTTGGATATCAGGCACTTGGTCTGTCAAGGGGCTCACATTAACCCTTTCCCTGACCTTGTGAGTGGCTTATTTTCACATCCCCAGCTGCTGGGTTTAAACTGGGAACCTTTGGTGCCAAGGCAGTGCCTTTTATTTTTAACCTGTGACAGTGTGTGAACCTTAATTAGGTCTGATAATAAGGAATACAAACCTATTGGCACCCTTCCTGGTGGTTTCAGTGAGGAATGGTGTGGTGACAGCTCAGCTGCTGCTCCATGCATAAGAAGCATGCACTACATGTTGAAGAAATAGGAAATATTGCAGTGATTCCTAAATGTGTCCCTCCTTGTGTGTGAGCAGAACTTTGCCATCTTGGTTGCTGCATGCCAATGGTATGGAAACATTAGTTATTTATGGGCAAAATAAAGGCTGTTCTATTTGTGTTGTTGTAGTACAGTGTTTGTGCATTTAGATTGGGCAGCCCAACAGACTGCTGGCATGGTAACTAGGTGAGCAAAACTTAGATGGCTTTGTATATTTGTAACAGTAAGTTACCATCCAGAAAATACCTGTGTGGTTAAAAATACTCAAGGGAATAGATATGCAGTAATTCCTGGAGGTAACCTGAGTCCTGGCCAATTCCCTCTGGCAATTGCTGGGAGTCTTACCATTTATTTCAGTAAATGCTGTAGGGAATGTGAGAGTTAATTTTACAGGTAAATGACTGTAGGACCAGGCCCCTCATGAGAAAAACAGCATCACCAAATCATCAAAACTCAAGGCATCATGGAGGGCCCTTGCAGGTTCTGGTAGGAGGTCTGATGCTGATCTGTAACCTAAATCCTGTTAGGAATATTGTCTGGGTTGGCCTGTGCTCTGTGGTGATTAGATCACTGCACCAGAAAATCAGGAGAACAGAAGTATATAATAGTCAGGGCTGACTGTGGCTGTACTGGTAAGTGGAGACAGAAGGAGGTTTGGTGATGATGCAGCTGCTCCCCTGGAATATGACAGAGATTGCTAAAGAGGAGCCAACAATTCAGTTGCTTTAATATCCCCCTGATAATAAGGAAATCCCACAAAATGGGAAGCTTCATCCTTTCCTGTCTCATTTAGTGGTAAACTTGAATAATAAAAACCAAACCTCAAATCTTGTCTAATGTAATTATATAAAGAAATAAATACAGTAATTGAGTTACACAAATGAACTTCTGGTAATAGGGAGGGTTTCTCCCCTTCTTACCGACTTTGTTCTTAAATCAGTTGAAAAACCTCATCACTGCATCAGGAGTGGTAGCAAATAAGATCAGGATTTGCCTTTGCTGCAAAAGAAACAATCACAGCATTTACAGTCCCTTCTAGGGCTCTCCCCCATCTGGTTCCACACAATTTCTTTGCCCTTTTCTTTCCCCCGCTACCTCCACCGTCTCCCTTTTGACCAGCAATGACCAGAAGGGTTCCTAGTGGTCCTGATGGGATGTTGCTGCTGTACCTAATGGGATTACAAGATTTTCAGTGTTAATCCTTATCCTATTCCATAGGCAAGCTAACCTTCTGCTTAGATTTTTGCCTCCTGTTGCACAATTAGTTGACTCTTCGGTGATTTCTTTACAGCTGCTGTTTTGTCCTTTTTTAAGGTGAGTGTGATTGATGTAGACCTCCAGAATGGAGAAGTGTAAGAATTGTTAGACTCTTGTGGTTATTTGTTCAGTGCTAACTCCCTGATGAATGTCACTACTTCCTTGCCTTGCCCTATTCCCTGAGGTATGCATTTGTTTTAGCCTATATGGTAGGAGAGAGAGCTGAGAGAGTTGGGGTTGTTCAGCTTGGAGGAAAGAAGGCTGCAGGGAGACCTGAGAGCACCTTCCAGTGCCAGGAGGGACTCCAGGGGAGGGACTTTAGTCAGACAAGGGCCTGGAGTGATAGCACAAGTATTTTGTCCATAGAGGGGAAGCATTTTAAGCTGAAAGAGGGGAGATTGAGGTGAGATCTTGGGGAAAAAATTCTTTTCTGTCTGGGTGGTGAGCCACTGGAACAGGTTCCCCAGAGAAACTGTGGATGGATGCTGCTTGTGATCAAGGCCAGGCTGGATGGGACTTTCTTTCAGCAACCTAATGCAGTGGGTGTCCCTGCCCGTGGGGGGGAGGTTGGAACCAGATGATCTTTAAGGTTCCTTCCAGCCCAAACCGTTCCAGGATTCTATGATCTCTGCACCTTTAAACACAATATATGATATATCAGACTCTGGGAGTCCCTGGTTTGCTGATCTTCTTCTGCTCTTGCACAGAGGGTAAAAGAGGCAAGGCTTTCCAGGGATAGGTCATTCAAAGGAACTTTGAAAGATGGAAATGGCTGGGGAGTGGGTTGACTCTGCATTTGTAGCCTGGTTTCCTAAGGAAATGAGGTTTAAGCAGTATATTTTTCCACTGCTGCTAGCTTTTGGGTCTGCAGAGAGATTGTGGCCAAAATAGATGTGTCAGATAGGTCTCAAATGTTACATCTCTACCTTATTCATAAGAATTAGCTGCTGGTTAGACTGTCTCATAGCAGAGTCCATCAGGAGGTAAAAGCTGCAGTGCTAACTCCACAGGGAAGTTGTTAATTTGGCAGGCACCAGTTAGGCAGTCAGGCCATGTTCCATGGTAGAAATCATAGCACATGTGTTTCTCAGGTCTGCTGGCAGCTGTGGAAGGGGACTGAAGGCCTGTGCTGTGACTCTGGGGATGTGTGGAGGAAAGCTGGAGGTCCTGTGGTGTGGCTCAGAGATCAGGTAAAACTGAAGTGTATCAGGAGAAAATCAGAGAAAGGAGAAGGAACTGAGAACTGGGGAAAGGTATGGTTAGAATTTGTGTGGTTTGGGCTGCTGCCCCTCATACTGTGTGTTGTCAGGATAACCGTCAGGGAACAGCTTGTTTTAGGTCTGATACAGAATGGAAGAGGAGCAAGGAGCACAGGAGCACCAGGGTGTAGGAGAAGACATACAAGGAACAGCCAAGTAAGATGCTCAGGGCACTCCAGTCACTAAAGAGGAGAAGGAACTAAGGTGGGATGTGATTAAAACACTAAATCAACACAGTAGGTAGGAGCAACAATATTTTTCAGGCACTGGAAGAAAGGATTATTTCAGGATATTACTTCAGCTTGTTAGGCAAATGTGGTCTCTGTGTTTCTAAGAAGCACGGGGGAAAGACTGAAATGTTGGTGCATCCAGGTGGGGTAGAGATCAGTAAAGCACACAAGGGAGGCTGGACAGGAGACTCAGACAAGGAATGACTTAGTGGCTTGGGCAGAGGGGCAAAGAATCAGCCTTGGGTTTGTGTGGAGAGTGCAGAAGGAGTCATTTGGCAGCAGTCTGAGCAGGGGGATGAAGCAAGGCAGCAATCAACAACAACTTTACACAGGAAGCCTAGATGAGGGGGAAGAGAGAAGCATTGTCTTCAGCAGGGGAGAGGAGCTGAGGAAAGAGATAAAGGATTGACCTATATATTTGAATTAAATCAGTTGTATTCAAGCCTGATCCAAAGCCCAGTGACCACAGAAACTTGAAGAGACTTTTGAAATGTCTGTGTGCAGGTATTTGTCTCCAAAACCCTAAGAATCCTTTGCAGAAATGTCTGGACAGCTTTTGCCTTCCATTTGTAGAGTGTACTCAGAGGTGAAGTGACTCCAAGCTACAGAGTAAGCCACAGCAGTGACAAGACTGGGATCCAACATTCCTTAAAACAGTTTTCAGTTGGGTAAACCATAGCAGTAATAAATGTCCATATATGCACACAACACTCTCCAAAGCAAATCAGTGAAACTCTCGGGCTCCAATTTAGGGAGAGCACATCACCTTATTAAATGTCTCTTGCTCTGCATATACAGAAGTATTGCACGGTTTCTTTCCCTCCCAGGAGTATTTTCAAGTGTTTATTGACTGCAACGAATTGTTTTCTAGTCATCCTGTAAACTATTTGCTCCTTCAGGATCCAGTTGCTTTCTGTTACTAGCAGAAACTGAGGAAACGAATATCAATCATTTAGTGCTTATTTGCAGGAAATGAAAGCGTCAGATAGCAGCCAGGCTGGGCCAAGAAGGAAGGACAGAAACGTGGTACTTTTTATAAGCAGAGCCAAGAAATATTATTCATGTGCTTGGCTATTAGTTTCTTAATATTGTGGACCTTTCTTCTTTTTGTGAGCTCAAGTGTCTTTGGATCAGGTCCTGGTTCCATTGGGCTGGGAGGGAGTATCTGTTATCTGTTATTATCTGTTATTAACTTCAGTGAAAACGGGATCAGGCTATTGTCTGCGTGTTCTTCCTTGCCTTAACCAGTTTTGCTGTTTGTTAAGATACTGCAAGGGACAAAAAATGTGTTTGGGTTTCCCAGCATCTTTCTGAGCATTTGTATCTAACCCCTGCATATAGCAACAGCCCCTGTGGGTGGAATAGGGTCAGAGCAGAGTGTTTCCAGCAAAGCTTTTTGAATCCAGTGTCAAACCTCTGTAAAATACTGAATCTCCTCACTCAGTAGCTGCTCTTCTGATGTCTGCATTGTGCTTCAGGTTTTGCCAAGCTATGCTACAGTAAGCATGATGAATAGCAGGCAAATTGTCTTTGGAAATCAAGATATGTGCTGGCTCACTCCATTCTTTCACAAATACCTTCTTGAGCTACAGGAAGCAGGCTGATACACCATTTCCCAGAGTGTTAATTTTTAATGTCTTATGCACATAATGGACTCAACTGTAATTATGAGTCCCATGGCACACAATTGCTACTGGCAGGATGGAAAAAAATGACTGTGAGTCCATGTGGCTCCACAATTAGGGATTGAAACGTTGATCATTTCCATTCCCTAGGGCAGCATAAACAGCTATACGAATTTAAAGCAAAATCTCCAGTAGAAAGAGGGGCAGTTGCAAGCCAATAAACATTTCCCTGTAGTCTATAAATTCAGACTTTGCAGCATCATCCTACTGCATTGAATAAAACTGACTGAAACCTGGGCAAGGCAAAGTGGTTTTGACAAGCCTATGCTGATGTCCAGAATAATCAAAGTGAATGAGCAGCTAGGCAGCAATGCAGAGAGGACTTAGTATAAAAAATCTCAATTTTTTTTTCTCAGTAGTGCTATTTTTGACTTAGAGATCTTTATTTCTTTCTCACATGAAATCTGGAAGCTGACAGCATTCTTTTCAGATTTGAAAATGGAGGGGCAGTCTGAAAAAGCAGTAGAGCTGGGATTTTTAGGCCTGATTTGTTGCTCTGTCTTGGTGGGCAAAGCCCTCCTGGTTTGAGGAGTCCACATGGACTTTACCAAACAGTGCAGGGCTTTTCCCTTTAGGAGGATTAATGTAGGACAAGGCCCCGGCATTCAAACCCTTGCACCAGTGGAACCTGGATGCTGCTGTATCTTCTGCCAGCTTTTCAGAGTATTGAATAAAGGCAGAAGAGATTCCAGAGAAAAGATTCTCATTTTGTCCTGCCTCTGAAAGCAATACAACAACGCCACAACAATTATTTTGAAATCAGATTTTTAATTTCCTTTTAAAAGTGTGGTGGTCTTTTTACTTTTTCTCTTTTGTTGATGGTAGGTCAGCCTGAATCCCTGCTCTTTAGTCATCTCACTGGTAACAATTTCTCTGAATTCAGTGATGCAAAATCGCTCTTGTGCTGTACTTAGTGCACTCAAGCTTAAATCAAGTCCCAACATTTTTTTCAAGTGCAAGAAACACGTTTAACAGCTAGGAGAAAAAAAATATCTTTCTCTGTGACAGGAAATCAATTTAATCTATTTGTTGTTTGTTTGTTTGTTTTTTTCCAGGCTTATATTTGGAACTCTTTACCCCGCGTATTATTCTTACAAAGCTGTGAAATCGAAGGACATCAAAGAATATGTGAGTAATGAGGTTTGTTGCTCTGCTGCAGGGTTTGTTTTCTAAGATTGCTCCTTACCACATCATAAAGGTGTTGACTGTATTCTGGGAAAGCTTGTAAACCAGTGCAAAGGGGAAGACTGGCCTGAAGGTGGGCTGGCTGATTGCTAGGCAAAAGTCTCAAATAAGGAAAGTTGGATTTGTGCTTCTGGCTCCTCTGCAGAGCTGAGGAGCTGTTTGACAAATCTATGCTATTCCTCTGGCAGTGTGAGATAATATACAGCCAGCTTAAAAGGTGTTTGGCACCCAGAGCTTTGCTGCATGTTTTTCTTTGTTTCTCAAGAGCAGAATAAATCAAAGCCTTTTTTGAAAAGCCTTGAAGCTTTTGCTGCTCATTCGAAACAAGGATCAGAGGAGGTAACTTGAAGCTCATATGACTGAATCCTTAGACAGAAACATCCTGCCTTGTGGAGTGACCTATTTACAGGCAGGTCTGGTAACTGGCTGTGCTGTTGTAACCTTTTGCTGAAAATTCTTTCCTGGATCCCAGGCATATGGGACCATCAGGGGAAGTAAAATGTGGGAGAATCAAAACCTCCTGGATCCTGTTGGGATCCTGTTGGATTTGTAGTGTCCCTCACAACCTGAGCTTAGTTAACTTCATTGAAGCTGGCTCAGCCTCCAGACTTCTACTCTTCTCAAGATGCCTGGAATAACAAGCCCATTTTCTGCTGTGGGTAACAGCACAGATAGCTGCCCCAATAAGTCCCTAGTGTAAGCTCAAACTGGAACTTGCTGTGGCTACTGAGATTTTTTCTTTTCTGTCAATTCCTTCCTTCAGGTAATGGTTTTAAATATTTTGAGAATCATAAGTGTTACCAAACATATCAGAGACTTAAGGTAAAATGTCCCTGTGGCCCTTGCACAGCAGTGCTCCTCGAGGTCTGTACATCCTTTGCTTGGAAATGCTGAAGATATGTGCTAGAATCCCCATGCAGTATCTGTCAGGGATACTTAGCATTTCCATAGTCCCTTTCTGGAAATTATTTTGTTGAAGTGGCCAATTCCTGTTGGAAACTCAATTACAAATGAGAACTCACATCAGACAGTGTCAAAACCTAAGTCCTGGTCTTTACTTAGAGTTGTTTTTCACTTTAACATACCAGTTGTATGAAACGTCCATTAGGGCTCTGAGTTTGAAAAAAACCCAAACAACTGTAGTTTACACTGACCTACTACAAACCCTTTGTGTACTATTCAAACTTGCATCACTGTAGTTTATTTTTATTTTCTTGGTAATAGTAATTTTGATAAATGGTGTTTTAGGCTCTTCCAAGCCTATCCACACCAGGTCTGGGTTTGTGTTTAAAAGTTTTGCTGGCAGTAATATCTAACTGACAGAACTGTGCTAGTAGGGAGGCCTTGAGGGAGTCTCAGGTATGTAAAAAGCCAGGCAGAAGCTGCCTTGGGAAGGCAATGCTCTGCCACTTGGCAGTGCCATTCTACTGCTCTACCACTAAAGATGAACTCACATATAAATATATAGAGAAATCCCAGGAGAACTGTTATATAGATGAGTGAGATGTGCTTAGGGAATAATTCAAGTACCTGCAGAGAGATAGAGAGATACTGCAGGTGCTGTCCCCACTGCATCTGGGAGAAGATGAGAAACTCATTTCAGAGCTGCTGAGATCCAGATTTATGGCCACCTCCATCCTCCCTTCCCCAGAGCAGCATCTGGTGTAGGTATCCCTCTTGTACTGCCTTCTTCACAACTTTCCCTTATTCTTTTGCAATTATCCCAGCAAGTAAACAGGCCAATTCTTTAAAACATGGATTTTCCTGGTTTTTACTTCTTTAAGCTTTCAGACATTCCAGCAATGCTGCTTAGGGATCTCCATCTACAAATATAACTAATTAGACAACAATTTTCAATTAAATTAACAGCTTTTGTCTTACCATCTCTTTTCGTTTGGAGAGACAGAATCTTAAAGCTGTTGAAATTGAAGTTTTACAGATTTACAATGGAAAAAAAATATTGAGGAGGAATAAAAGATCTCTCTCTCTCAACTCCAGTACTTGGAAATTATTCCTTACATAACCTCTGGGGTGGCTGTGCTGCATGGAGGAGCACCCAGCAACCAGGACAACTTGTTAGAAATGGGAAGTGCTGATGGCATATGAGAAACATATTGTTTCTTTCTAATCAAAGAAGAAACAATACTGCATCCACCAGAATAGTTCAGCTGTGCTTTTAAGTGCCATTTAGTGCTCGCTGACAAGAATCCCCCAATTCCTGAGTTACTTAAGACACTATAGTTCCCCTGAGCAGGTGAGGGTCCCCAGAGACACTTTCTGTCCAGCCCTATCAGCACAAAGGATGTCCATAAATCACCCACCAAGCAGTCCACCCCACAGGGCTGTGACAGCACAGCACATGCTTTCACCATCAGTATGAGATAAAATGCTCTCATCTAAGCTCCAGGTAAGGGCTTTAAGCACTTGTCCTTGTCACTGCAATGGGCTGAGGTGTGGGTGTGAGGAGGCACTGCCACTCAACTGATGCACACTAATTCATGAAGTTGTGGTGAGTTGATTGTGCTTCTTAGCTCTGGATCATTGGATGGGCAGTTACCTCTTTGTCTCTTTCTGGCTATTTTTCCCTGCCTTTACATATCATGGAAGTCATTATATTGTGTCTTAACAGCAGTTTTGCCAACACCCTAGTATTAACCTTTGATATTAAAGATGAGCCAAGTGAGATTTTTAATGCCCTGGGATAGGGCTGTGGTCACCAGTGGAGATTCCTCTGTAGTGACACAGTCAGGCTGCTGTTCTTTTGATGAGACCATAGTGTAAAGGTCATAATCTTTCTTCCCAAGGCCTTATGTGGTAATACAGCATGTGGTACATGCTGAGGTTGGGGAAGCTCTGGCATCTTCAAGTCCCTAGTAATTGTTAAATATGCAAGGAGGCAGAAAAAGAACCTTTTTTTTTTTTTTTTTTTTTTTTTTTTCTGTGAGAGTTACTCTGTGCACTTGTACCTGTGAGAGGCAGTTAATGGTTCGACACAATTATTTTAAAGGTCTTTTCCTACCTAAATGATTCTTTGATTTTAAGGCCCTAAGGGGAAGATGACCCAGCTCCTGTTTTTGTTTACCAGGTCAAGTGGATGATGTACTGGATCATATTCGCACTCTTCACAACAGCAGAGACATTCACGGATATCTTTCTTTGCTGGTGAGCACCAGATGAGAGAGGGCTTTTGGCATGAGATGGGGAGAAATTTTAAATGTTTACAAAGGGAAAAAAATGCTACAGAGGTGTATACAGGTGTTTTGTCTGGAGGAGCCATGCTTCTCAGTGCTGCCATAAGAAAGCAAGAAAGAAAATTGAACTGCTCACTGATATTTCATTAATGAGAAATCATTACAGGAGTCTCAGTCCCCTGCTTCTCAGAGGTGTGCAGCTGATTGCTGAGCTGGTTGTTTACAGACATCATTGTGTAAACAGTAGCTTTAGCTACAGGCATAGACTTGCCTAGCTGTGTCCTACAGTAAATACCAGGGTTCAGGCAGAAACAGCCCTGCAGCACAGGACGTGGTTTGTAACTTGCTGCAGGGGTGGTTGTTTCTGGAATGTTTTGCCAAGCCTGTTCCTGGTTAGCCTGGGTTTATGGTTGGATGGAGGGCAGTGCCAGTCCTTACTGATGGGGGCTGTCTGGTGTCAGTGGGAGGATCCCTGGTGACCTCTGTCAGGATGAAGGCACATTAATGTCCAGTTATCAGATACAGTTCCTTAAATTTGGATGCTCAAATTTTGAAATGTTCATGCTTGATTGCCCTTTTAGTATGATCTTTCTAGTGAAAACCAGTGAGATCAGGAGACTTCAGGATGAAATTTTAACTCTAATGCATGGCCCTCATGTAAAGCCTGTACTGCATAGTTCTGCATGCAGCTAGAGAGTCCTTCAGAGAAAGGGAATTGGGGGTACTTGGCAACATGTCAGATCTGTTGAAAAGGAGATAAAAGACTTTATTGTCACTATCTAATTTACATGCAGATCTACCTCCACCATGTTCATCTGGAGCTTTGTTTTTTTGGAGTTATTGTGTGGTTCTCTTGGGAAGAATGACAGAGGGCTTGTCCAGCCTGTGAAATCAAATATGTTGTAGACATCCTCGGTGAGGTGAAAGACCAACCTGGCAAAATCCATGCTCAGAATAGAGGCCCAATGGGTCAGACCTGGCTGCTGTATAGGCCAGCTGGCTCAGTGCCCATGGTGTGCTAGCATGGGTCCAGCACAGCCATCACAGGGGCTCTGTGCTGCTCCTGCTTGCCCCTGCCTAGCCCAGCCCTTGCCCTCCCACTACTCCCTGCCAAGGCTTTCTCCTCCAGAAAAGTGTCTGGAGAATCTGACCCCAAGCTTGTCCTGTGGTTAGTGAACTGCATACTTTGCAGTGCTACCTGAAAGCCACAGTGTGGATCTGCACCTTCATGTTGTGTGCTGCTTGGACAGGAAAGCTTCTTGTGTTTGAGATTCAGCCAGATAAGAGATATCTTAAAAGCAGAAAGGCAGAGAGATGAAAGGTGTGTAAATATATCAATGAAATGCTAGTTCACTGGTTTGCTCTTTACTCCCTCGTTATGAGTAGGGATGCTGTGAAGGCAGCATCTGTGCTCTCTGCATGTAGGAACTCTACATATCACACAGCAGACTCTCTTCCAGACCATTAAATAATGGCCCTGAGAGCTGAGTGAAGATTTAGCCATACACTTAGTTGAGATGTGTGCAAAGGTGAGTGAATGTGTTGGTTTCTGATAAGCAAAGGCTTCCCCAAGCAAGACAGCCCAGTCCCTTCCTCTGCTGGGCATCTGTAATTATGGGCAATGGTTACATTGGGACTGGACATTTAACAGCTCTTTTTCTTCTAGGTTTCCATTCTACTATGAACTCAAAATAGCTTTTGTAGCTTGGCTGCTGTCTCCATACACAAAAGGCTCCAGCCTCCTGTACAGGAAATTTGTTCATCCAACACTGTCTTCAAAAGAAAAGGTAATCACAGGTGCCTGGGTCCTCTCTGGGTGGAGCAGATCCACAGTAGTGTGTTTACTCCAGTCTTCCCATCACTCATTTTCATTGACAGACTGGGAGTTGCTGATTCTCTTCCTCTGTCATTTGCCCATCTCTATTTGGTTGGTGGTTTTGTTCTTTGTGGTTGTTGTGTTTTTAAATTCTGGTTGTTGTGTTTTTAAATTCTGGCACCTGTTCAGCACCCTCACACATATTAACTCATCTCTGCACATGAGATGCTGGGAGGGTGGGGGCTAAAAATACCTTCTGAGCTGCTTTGCACGTACTGGCTGAATATAGCTGGAGTGTTCTGTTGTGGCTGGCTGGACTGATTAGAGAAACAGGGTCTGGCAGCCAGGACTCCTTAACTTTGTTCCTAGCTCTGCCTAAAACATTGTGCAGCCAGACAAATAGCCAAGCCTGTCTGAAAGGGGCTTAGCAAGCACTTGCCTGGCTGGGAGATGTGTAGAATGCTGCAGTGAGGCATGCAGCATGTTGAGGTCCTGGAGGAGAAATGTCTTTCTCAAATTCATGA
This sequence comes from Phaethornis superciliosus, assembly GCA_023637945.1. Taxonomy (NCBI): domain Eukaryota; kingdom Metazoa; phylum Chordata; class Aves; order Apodiformes; family Trochilidae; genus Phaethornis; species Phaethornis superciliosus. The sequence goes on from JAJQWJ010000011.1 coordinate 4,837,301, forward strand.
TGCTAATTTTGGTGGGAAGGCATCACAGTTTAGAACATTTTGCCTGCCTAGGAGATTCCTGTGGCTGTGAATGGGACATTGTCAGGCAGATCCCTTTGACTCATGTGGATATGCACTCCGGATATGGGATATGTGGATATGTCAGCTACACACCAACATGCAGACTACTGAGAAGTGAATAACTGTTCCCACATTGGCAGCTAGAGAAGTGAAAGATCTGTGTTTAGCCACAGGCAGTGCATGAACAGTTGTATCTCAGTCCTGTCCAAGAAGGAAAGTAGGGATCATTCCCCTGTCTCTCATTGTCACAATATGATTATTTTTTGACTCTGGGGAAATCCAATTTGCCCTTAGGGTCCATAGATTGCAAATGGCTCCTGACACACATTCAGCCCACATTCTGGGTGTGTCTGTCTTGCTTCCAGGACCTATTGATACTGCTTCCATCGTGCAAGTATATCCCAGCTTTGGATCCCAATTTTCCATTTGCAGAATAAAAACTTACCAAATTCTTGTAGTTTCTGCTCCCCTGCAAACCTTTCCTCTTTGAAATGTTGGCTGTGAGCTTCTCTTCAGCCAAGGTGGAGGCAATGCAGGATGTCTGGCTCTGTAAAAGATAATCTGGCCCTGCCAGGAATGTGGGAGCACACTGAATGTCTCTTTTGTTGTTTTTTCTTTCTGTTTTGTTGTCTGCTGTGACAGGAGATTGATGACTGCCTCATCCAGGCAAAGGACAGGAGCTATGATGCCCTGGTGCACTTTGGAAAGCGGGGGCTGAACGTCGCGGCCACAGCAGCTGTCATGGCAGCTTCCAAGGTAAAGTTGTGGGTCAGGAGAGTGACCTTTAGCATCTCCTCTGCATCCATCCATCCATCCATCCATCCATCCATCCATCACCAGCAGCAGCAGCCGCCACGTGGAGGGGGAGAGATGGTAGGGGTAGGGATTCTCTCACTGATTTTAATCATGCCTCCCAAACTCCCATTCACCTGCCATCCAGGTGTCTCTTGGGATGAAATCAGTAAGGGTGGTGCTTAGTGAACCTATAGGAAATGCAGGATTAAGGCTTGGATCTGCCTCAGGCATCTGTTGAGTTTTACATTTTCCATCAGTAAAATGGAAAATTTTAAATTTAAAAATGGTGGCAGCGTTAGCGATGCTGTTCATCACAGCCTGTGCTTTTTCATTTTCACTGTCAAAATAGGAGCATGCTTCCATGAAAGATGCTGATGCTAAGTGAACACAGTTAACATCTTGGCAGGGAAATAACTTTTTTTGGTCAGTACCTCCTGCATTGGGAGGAAAGGCCATCTGCACCCCAGTTTGCCAGTTGTTAATGCTGAGTTGTTGAGGAGTCTGGAGGAGCTAATGACCTGCATTTGGTATTGACTGAAGCAGATGTGATCTGAAGTTCCTGAAGGCTAGAGGTTTGTCTGCAAGGCTTACACATAACACACATATATATTTCTTTGGAGACGTGTTTATGTAAGAGTGAATGGGAAGTGGCATTAGTTGCTTTTGGAGAACAAGTAGATGTTGGAGTGGTCACATCTGAGGGGATGTGTCCTGTATTCTGCTCCTGGCTAAGACCCAGAACCAGAAAATAGCTGTTATCTCTGCTCTTTGTTTGCATAAAAAGCTGCAGGGGCTTGATAACTGTATTTTGTGGTTCTGCTCTCTGGCCATGGATTATCATGGCTCAGGGTAGATGTTCACAGTGTCTATATCCACAGTGTTTTGGGGGCAAGACTTGTATAAAAGAAACAGTTTTCATTCAGGCAGATACAATGCCTCTTGCAAAAAGTAGAAATGTACAGGCAAGGTAGATACTGGTATTAGGCAAAACCTGTGTTGAAGGAAATAATTTCCTCTGTCAAATGTTTTTCATATTACCTCAGGCACATCATCTTAATATGTCTTGGCCTTAACTGCTGTAAAAATGTGTAATACATCCTTAGGAAGCCAACCTCTTTGAAGTCTATAAAGCATGCTAAATGCAAAATATTACAGAAGTGGGGAGCCTCTGGGATGTGCTGTGCACAGGTGGGATCACAAGGATGTACAAAAGCTATATCCTGTTCCAAAGAAAAGCCAAAAATTGCCTTCCTTGCTCCTGCCAAGCATTGTGCAGACTTTCTGTCAGGCCTGGCACAGTTCTCTTGGACTGTTGCTCTACACTGGGAAAGCTCTGCTAAGCCAGGAACTGATGGCTAAGCCAAACCTGGACTGAAACCTGGGATAAATCTGGAACTAAGGCAAAGCTGTGTATTGTATGCTCAACCAAACAATATTAGCGTGATGCCTCCATGATCCATCACAATTTGCTGCTGCTGCAAGCCTGAAGAAGTCACACTACAGACACAAACAGGCTCTAGGAATGCCTGGTTTTCAGCACTGCCTTTGCTCTGATCATATTCCTACAAGGGGCTGCTGACTTTCTGTGCAAGAGCCATTTTTAGGGCAGAGTGAGAAACTATGTATGAATCCCAAAGAAACTCTTACTCCTGCTTGAGTGGCTCCTGAATTATGAGCAGCTTGATAGTAGACCAGATTCACAGCACTAGCCTGGTCATCTCTGGACTGCAACAATGTCTTAATCAGCTCTTAAATATGAATGAGCAGTCAGAGCCACAGTTTTTCTTCCCATTGTTCTGCTTTTCTGGTGTTTTTTCTTGAAACTGCCTTGAAATGTAGCTCTAGTGCCAGTGGGATGCTGGGTAGAAGGGAGAAGAGTATCCAGGGTACAAGGAAGTAATTGTTTTGCATGAGTTAATCAAGCTCCCCATTCAGTGCTGGAAGAAGGCAATTCTGTGACTTGTGTAGTGTTGCTGTTTGGAACATCTGCCAGACTAACTTGAGAGAAAAGAATTAAGATATTGCAGACTGTAAATGGACCTGTGTCTTTCCTGCAGTGTACTTTAGGGAGGTGGAAAATGATCTATTGACAAGATTGAGAAGTTGTTATTGAATGGATGGACAGATGGATGGATTGACTGAGCATTATAATAAAACAAGGACTGTTCATATCTTTGCTGCAGCCTTGACATGTAAATGGTTTTAAATATGTGATGAAAAATAGGACTCCTGGCTTCCTTCACCACTTTGGCCTATGGCCTCCAGCAAGTTCCTTGCTGCTCTGTGCCTCAGAGTGCAGATCCAAGACAGAGTGAGCCAATCTGGCAGCTCTCTTCCTCCAAAATGTGGTAATACTTCTGCTCCCAGTGGGTTACTGTGCACCACCTCCTTGGACCTCCTTAGGTTATCTCTAATCCATCAGAAAGCTAATTCAGAAAGGTAAATAAAAGGAATACTGTTTTTTTGAGCCCAAAAAGTAGTGTTGAGTGCCTGAGGCAGCACAAGGGAAGGGACAGGACTGCCTTGTGAGGGGATAGACAGGGGAAGGGAAAGTGAGATCATCCCTTCCTGGGGTTGGGAAGCAGATTAGCTCTGCTGCTCATAGGTCCACACCCTTAATGCATTTACACTCCATGGTGTGATAGTCAGGAACAATTAAAGCAGCTCTGTCCATGCCCTTCTGGGACTGAATTTATTGTCTTCTGGGCAGGGAGAGTTGAATGGCTGTGACTGACAGCCTGATGTATTGCAGCACAGAAGTGCTTAGCTGGCATTCCTCTGGTATTCAGAATGTGAAGTGTGATGAGTTGTGTGTGGATGTGTCTCCCTTTAGTTGTTCCTGCTGCTGGGAAGTGAGCTGTTCCCAAGAGAGAAGTGATACAAGCAGGTCTGGGTGGTCACAGCTTCTGCTGCCCTGGTTTTCAGCTGCTGTTAAACATATGTCAACAGCCTTGCTTGTTCACTTGAGTAGGAGGTATAGCAGAGCTAGATTATCCTGCCTGAGAGAACTTTAATTGACTAATTATCTGGAAAATACTCTGAGCTGACACGACATATAAGACTGTAGTGCTGTCCTGAGGGGGAAGTTTCTAGGGAGGTAGGAAAGAAGTTGCCATTTCTAAGGCTTATCCTGTCTTTCCCAAGGCCAAGGTTTAAAGGGTATCTTTTTAGGCTGTTTTGAGTGTAGAAGGGAAAGTGAGCCCTGAAGAGCTTCAGTGGGTTTCAGTTTTTAACATCTTGGGTTAAAATTGGATCCTGTAGAGATGACCATATCTTTAGAAGCACTGAGCTCCTGCAGCTCCCATGGAAAACATGGCTTTTAGTAGTAAGTGAATGTGAAGATCTGTCTTATCCCTGCTTCACTCGGATTAATGGGCAAGGAAAAGATGATTTTGTATTAAGAAATGAACCCTCAGACTTGAAAAGTCAGCATCTTCTGGTGGTAAAGACATGGTGAGATGTTGGGCTGAAAGTGTACTCTGTACAGACCTGTTTTCAGTAAATTTGCTTAAATTTGAAGGCTTCTTGGAAACATGGCTTGCACTGTGCATAGCCCTGTGTCCTCCTTTCTTTCTGAGCTGTGTTAAATCATCTTCTTGTGCTTCACAGGATCTTTTGTCTTGCATTATAAGACCTTTGTGCAAGGCCCCATCTCTTCATTTTTTTAATCCATCCTGCAGCACAGTGTAGCTGGCTCTCTGATTACCTTTTGTATGTGACAAGCTGCTACTTTTGTATTTACCACAGACTAACATGCTGCACAGCCACAGCTTCCTTATCTCTGATCCCATGGCCCTTTCCTCTTTCTGTCTTAAACATCCCCCAGTTTTATTTAGCCAGCTGCAGGCCTCTCTCCTTTCCCCATCCTGCTCCTTTGCCCTGCTCTGGTTTGTTTTGAAGCCACAGTTGTGCTAACACTGGCACAAGCCTGTGCCAGGTCATTTTACAGCCTGAGGAGCTGTCAGTGTCCCAGGTGCCCTGAGTCTGCCCCACTGGTTTGCTTGGGTGTTTTCTTTGTCTCTAGAGAATCTATTTTTGGTGCTCTCAAAGCAGACAGGGCATTAGATATGGGTCTTATAACCCCTGCTACTCAACACAGATTTTTTTCCCTGCCCCCAGCAGCTTGCATGTCCCCACCAAGGGAGTATAATCTCATTTGGGGCTCTGCAATCCTGTCCTCATTGCTTGGTCATTCTGTCACATACTGTGACTTCAAGTGGGTCAGTTTTAAGTGACAGGATTAGATGACTGGACAGTAAATCCTGCTGCTCTTTGTATGTTTTCAGTTAGTTCCAACTCCTTCATTCAATCCTGCTCCTAAAGGGCCCTGGGCACTGACCACCACCTTCTTTCCAGCTCCCCTCAGAGGAGGAGAGGGAAAGCAGAAGAGGAGCCTGCTTTTGGGACACAGCAGAAGGGGAGCTGCAGCAAAGTAGTTACAGCCCTGGGAGTGGGGCAGATGCAAGGCCTTGGACAGGCAGTGGACTTGTCAGATGGTGGCCAGGGCATAAGAGAGCTTTTCATTGGCACCAGTCAGGTTTTTCATGTAAGCAGCTGGGACCTGGGGCTGCAGTGAGGAGGGGTACTGATGACTTGCATGCAGCACCAGCCTTCTCCAGCACACTGATGTGTCCTCCCTCACTGTCACCTCACCCATAGCACTTTCACATCTCACCCTGAGCTTCCTACTACCTTCTGCCCTGCCTTGTCCCCAGTCCCCAACTCTTCACCTCCCTGCTTCTCTGCACAAGACCCAGCCCACCCCTGTCACGTCTCCCAGGTTTCCCAGATGCTGTTTGCATGTATCCTTGTTTCTCATCCTGATCAAACCAACTCTTCCAAACAAATCCATGTCTTTCCCCACCCCTAAGACAAATTCTTCTCCCAACCACGTAACCATCCTCAAGCTGCAGCCTCAACTCCATTCTTCAGACTACAGCTGCAGAAAACATCTCACAGCCAACAGATCGTTCTGACCCAGAGATTTCTGGGAAAGCACCTTCCTCTGTCCTTCTTCTGCCCTCCTGTGTGTGGGTCAGGGGCTGTTTGCACAGCAGCTCTGGCCCATTGTGTACTCTGTGGTACTACCCGCCCTGGCAGTGGGCACAGTGCCCTGGCAGGAGATGATAAATGAGGTGGAGGGAGCAGGCACGCACGACTGGTGTAGATGAAAAGCCCATTTGTGCCTAATAAGTCTGAGAAACAGCTCAAGAGCCTTCCATGCATGGGGAAATCTGGCTTCTGGTGCTGCCAGAGCCAGTAACCACTAGTTAGTGGTTAAAAGGAGCAGGCATGCAGACAGGCAAAAGCAGGATGGCTTCAGGATGCACATCCATCCCTTTAGCACCCAGACTGCCCCAGCTTGCAGCCACCTGCCTGGTCCAGCATTGTCACTTCTATTTCCACCTTTGGGCTCACCACACCCTGGGGGGTTGCAGCTCTGCTGCTTCGTGGTTCTTCAGCCCAAGAAATTTATTGGGAAATTTCCCATTGTGATTACTGGTTTTTAAACCAGAGCACTGGATGGGAAACACCAGTGACCATTTAGATTTTATCCTTTCTAACAGCATCTTTTCCTTCATTTCCAGTATCTGGCTGGTACAGACAGTGCAACGGCCTGGAAGTCAGTATGTTGATCCCTAATTTTCCATGAGAATTGAGACCTCTTTACAGTGGGAGTTTGGAGCCTGAACTTGTGCAGGAGAGAGATGCTGCCTTTTGTGTCATGACAGCATGAACTGCACTTTTACTTGAACTGGGGAAGAGGGAAGCAGGGAGTGGGGAGCATCCTTCCCTTGAAGAGGGCAGATAAAGCCTCCTTGTAAGGATGGGATCCCACTGCTTGGAGAGAGATTGTTAAAAACAACCATATTCAGCCAAGAGTTGCATCCAGTGTGCTTAGTACTGCTTGTAGCATGGCCATGCTGTGTGCCCTGGTCTGTGACATGGCCAAGAGTTGCAAAAGTAAGGAGTGATTTAAAATCCACAGTTTGAGAAAACTCTGGGGACCAATAGGTGTTGCTGCAGAAGGGCTGAGCATGCTGCTTTTGAAAGTAGCTTCCTTTAAAGGATTTCCATTTGGGATCCAAAACCAAGGCTCTCCTGGCTGAGCTATGTTACACCAATAAGGAGGAACAACAACTGGCTTTCTGGAAACATGGTAGCATGCCACTGATCACACTGTGAACTGTTCCTGTCACAGTGTGATGGATCTCATTCTTAAGTCTTTGAGAGTCTGTTGGGTTTCATTTTTTTTTTTTTTGATCTACAATCCAAGTAGCTTTTTCCAGTTCCTCTCTATTGGTGTCTCCAAGACTCAGACAATAGGCAGCGAATGCACAGGATGGCAGAACCAAACAATTAATTTATACAGAGACACCAGGCTGGGAGAGGCAATAACAAACAGTTCCCAGGAGAGGAAATGAACTGTGCAGACAAAAAGGGTGGATGAAATTAAGTTTCCATCATCAACATGAATGTCAGCTGGTTTCCCTTTGAGTCTTTAGCAGTGTCTGACACCTCCAGACAGGGGTAGCTGTTTCAACATGAGGCACAGCACTCGGGCCCTGGCTATGAGGATATTGCTTGTAGGTTGTTGCCTTAATATAACAGCAGAAGCAATTTCCTTCTTCCCTCAGGCCTGTGCCAATGGTTTGGCTCTTTGCAGGGCCTTGCTGGAGCCAGGTGCAATGTGCTTCTGTATGCAAACTCCCACTCAGTGCTGTAATTCCTTAGTGTTACCCTACTTCTCAGAAGACCTGTCCATCATCAGGACTAAAATGACTGCCACGTGTCCCTCACCTAATCCTGTGCCTAAATTAGTCAGAAATGCACTCTGTTCTGAGTGATCTTAATTCTGGATTACAGAGCTGGCCACACTGGGGAGTTCTTCAGCAGGAGGCATTGATCAAGTGCAAGGAGTGAAGTGGCAGCTGATTGTGTTTATGATTTACTTTGCCCTTTAAACACCCTTGCTAGGTAACACCCTGACAGCTGGGGGTGTGAGGGGTTTCTCCATCTCTCTGGGAAAGCTGAGGAAGGGAGAACCCACGCTGAGAGGTGTAGTCCATAGGTGGGTATTCCTGCTTTGGATGTGTGTGTGAGTCCCTGCACATGGTGCCCAGTCTCATGCTCATGTCTGCCCCAATTACTTATGCTTCAAACAGACTTTATTCTCAAAGCTTTTATGTTTGTTGCCACAATGGCTCTCTTTTTTCCCTTGCTAGGTCTCTCAGCTACTTCATTTGCACTTGTATTGGGACCAGAAAAAAGGGCAGGTAATCTGCTGAGTGCTTGCACTAACCCCTAACTAATGTCTGCCTCCCCACTAGACTAGTTTGAACTGTTTTTAGCTGGGATTGGTCTGAGGCCAGATGCTGTCTGCTCTGCTTCCAGTGAGTAGATCCTGCGTGCTGAGCTTAAAAGCCTGTCCCTGATCTCATCAGCAGAATGCCTTCCAAGTCCTCTGCTGGCAATCAGAGAGACTCCAGCAGCCAGGCAGGGAGCTTTCTATGTAGAAAACCCATCTAACACGGGTTGTTGCTATTGCATTGGCCAAGCTGCTGTGTTTGCTGTTGTTTTCTTGCTAATGGATAAAGGGAACCTCTCCCCACTGCTGTGATCTCCTTAGGGTGGCTGAGGCTGCAGTGGAGCTAGGTGAGACCAGGACCTGGCTCAGAAGCAGAGGTGCATCTCTGCAAGCATTTTCTGATAGCTGTGGTTTGGGAAGTTTTGCTGACACTGTAGTGATAATGTGGTAGCCCTTGAGGTGACTGTGCAGGGTGGAGGCTGTAACATGCATGCAGATGGATCTGCTGGCATGGAGGAGAACTGCTAACCAAAGTGACAGCAAAAAGAGAGGAGAACATTAACAGGTTTATCATTGTGCTGGAAGTGTGGTGAGCCTGACTTAGTGTTCCCTTGCCTGCCCATTAACTGCTGATCCTAAGATGCAAAATTCCTGATGGTGGCATCTTGTAATAACACTGTATTAAAACTTCTCTTTTATGACTTGACATTTTTTGGGTCCTGATTTGTGTCATTTCATCACACCATATTATAATTTCCATAGCTACAAAATGGAGTTTGTAGGTATTAAAGGTGTTTCGAAGCCTAAGTAATGTCTATATAATTCTTTCAGATCCTCAGACTGAAGGTATGATAAAATCTAGACACTGTTATTTGTTTATATTTAGGCAATATTTAATGGGACGTTGTAATATAAATTGCAGGTTTTTTTAATTATGTGCCTAATTTTATTTACTTAGAGCCTATGGAAAGCTAGCTGAATATATGGAATATATTAAATTAAGAATTCTACTGATGTAAGCCCTGTTTTTCCAGGCTCCTAAATCATTCTCCATCTAAAAAGTTTTATTACAAATGTGACTTCAGAGATTAATTATTGAGAGGCAAATTAAGGAAGACAATTCCAGTTATTTCTGATGGGAGTGCCTTTTAAAGTGCTTGATACAATAATGACTTCAGATTTTGGAAAAGATCAAGATTTCTGCTCCTTCCAAGACAGTATTGGTTGTATCAGTGTTTGTGCTCTGGGCCCAGAGAAGTTTATGTTCACTTCTGGCTGTGAAGGTGTCTGCAACATTTAGAAGGTGGCACCATGCAGGTTAACTGAATTTGAAACCTCAGTATTTTGATGCTGTTTTGTCCCACTCTTTAATGCAAAAATAGGGAGTGAATGTGCTAGCTGTGAGGAAGTAAAGTAGGCCTATACCTCAGTTGCAATTTTGTCCAAAGCAGGTAGAGTTGTACCTAAATTAGTTTCAGATTAATTTCTGTGCCACATGTATGGGAGCTTTAACTTCCCTTAGAATCACAGATGAGCTTCTGCATCTTAAATGTCCATGTGTTGATGGGCAATGCAATAATCCCCTTGCTGGGGTCTTGCTTGGCTCTACAGAAGGTTGTGGTAGCACTGAGGGATGATATTACCATCTGCTTTTTGATATTTGTCTTTTGTCCTATTCAGTAGCACTGAGCCCTGCACCAGTCTGACCCTTCCCTGCCCCCCATGGGTGGACTTAATGAAGTTGGTGGGTCCTGGGATAAGGAGGTGAAGGAGGTCTGAAGAGTTCCACTTCCAGCTTGTGCTGTACCTTCACCTTTGGGGTAAAACATCCTAGGGACAAGAAGATAAATTAATTTGGGAGCAGGTATACCATAATGAGCAGGGCACAGGCACATACCTGCTCTCACTAGATGCCACCCAAACCTCACCATCTAGCAAAATCTGTCTACTGGGTCAGAAGTGTCATGGTCACAGGGACAGTCTGTGTCCTAGGGGATGCAGGATGAGGTAGAAGTTGAGTCTAGGTAGGTCTTGTGGCCATGGAGAGTAAGACTTAGTCTTCCAGCACCACTTCATGCTTGTGTCCAGGGGATGAATTCCCTAAATACAGGTCCCACACTGCCAGCACAATCATCATGACAGGGCAGGTGGTGTTTAATGGGGAAAGGGAGAGAGGTGGTGTCCCACAGCACTTCCAGTCCCCATTTTAAAAAGGCTGTGTAATCCCACCATGCTCTCATGCTGTTGACACAGAGAAATGATACCACAATTAGTGCTGTCAAGCTCTCTAGGATAAAACTAGTTCAGATTTGTGTTGACATGCTGCAACTGTTCCTTCAGGACCTGAATCTTCTCTCTGTGCAGGCACACAGTGCACTGAAATTCCTGGGATATCTCCCATGTCTGTAGCAGCTGGAAGAGCAACTCTGTGATCATGGCCAAGACAGAGAACAAAAATCCTCAAAATGTCTGCTCTTCATCTTACATATGGTTGTTTTACTCAAACATATCCCAAGGTGTGAGCTGTGCTAAATCTATTCTGTTGTGAAATAAAGCTATTAACTTTTTTTTGTTAATAAATGATAAATCTTATTGTGGAATAATAAGTGTAATAGCTGGATAAAGTCTTCATTTCTAAAAGTTATAACTACAGCAGTGCAGATTCTCACAATGCTGACTTATCAAATGTTTGTGATTTCATATACAGCAGCTGCTTATCTGACAGGAGAATTAAGGTTGGTAACAACATTTTCCATTTTACACTGAAACCATCCTGATTCTGTCATAATCATAATTTTTGTCATTTTTCTATTTGGGGTCAGGTAGAAATGTGGCAACTGGGAAGGAATGGTGAGCGTTAGGTAGTGTCCTTTGAACAGTGAAATCAATGGTATCCCTACAAAACCTGAAGGTGCAAAAAATTGAACAGAAATAAATGGAAAGGAAGTCAGGAAGCTTTTACATGTTCAGTGCCCTCACTCAGCATGAGCCTTTGCTATCCCTGCTGCTTTTGGACAAACATATTTCCTGGGATCATAAGAACAGTAATATTTTGCTGTTGTCTGTGTGATGAGCAACCTTTATGTTTGCTGTTATGAACTCAGGTGAAATTGAAGCAAAGATCAAGAAATGACAACTTTTTTGCTTGCTTGGCTGTTTCTTTTCCTGGAGAAAATCAGAGTTGTTTAGCACAGCTGCTGTGACTGTGGCTGTACATAATATGCTGATGTAATGGGCTCACAGATGACAGGCACATGTCAGATCCGTGTTTCAAAGCTGTCTCTGGGGCCTTTGATCATTATATGCTGCTATATCACAAGTTGCAATGCAAGAATATTAATATATCTTATTAAATTCAATGCAGAAGGGTGTGTTAGTGTCATCTTCCCTGCCAGGCTGGTCTGATGTATGAATCTCATCTCCAATCTGACTCATGTCCACATACATAAATTGCTCTCTGGAATGAGGTGGTATTTGGGTTAGCTGGCTGGGCAGAGCAGGGAGGAGGCACTGCTGACACTTGAGCTGGAGGAATACAGTACTCAGGTTACAGCAGCTCATCAAATCCAACCCTCCAGCTTTGCTGACCCAGTCATTCTGCAACAGCAAAATAGTATGTGGTGATCTGATTGCTCTCACCAGGCTCCTGTCTCTTGCAGTCAAACTGCAGGGTAGGATGTCATGTGTTTGTTTTGAACTTGTTGCTGAGACCAGGGTTGCAGTGTAAGAATTCAGTGCAATCTGAACACTCACTCCCCCCCAAGAACTGCACTGCACTGAGTTTGGGGCAGCTGAGGTGACACCCAGCTAACCCAGCCTTGCAAGATTTCAGTCAGGGAAAAGACATCAGCCCAGGGACAGCTGCATTTGAAAACTGTAGAGTAGATGCACCTTAGGCTGGCCTGGGAAGAAAAACTTGAGGTGCCTGTTGGAGTAACAACACATCTCAAGGAATGGCTCAGCCACTGGCAGGAAAGTAGCCAAAATTCAGACAGCAACTCTTGTGGCAGGTTGGAAAGGGAGATATAAAGGTGAGACTTAAACAAAATGTCAGCTTTCTGAACTCCACTGCCAAGATTATAAAATAAGCAAAATAAAATGTCTCTTTATACCAGCAGAAAAGACCCATTCATTTAAAATAATTTAAAAAATAGAATAGAGAGAGAGCAAAAGAAGTCTTCAGGAAGAGCATGAGGTATGTGTGGAAACTTTAATAACCTGCAGAGAAGCTGAATGCAAAATGCTACCAAATGCAGTATATATAGAGAGACAGATCTTACAAACCAAAGATTCAGCAAAATACAGAGAAAAAGCCCTGTGCAGCTTCCTGGCCAGCTCCACAAAGAACAGTTATTTTCTCTTTTTCTGAGATGATGTGTGTTTCTACTGATGATGTTTTGGGATGGCATTATAGAAGTTACCATCGTGTGCTTTTTGCAGAAAAGTGCTGTCATCCAGGATGTGTAACCTACCTGTGGTTGAGAAGCTATGGAGCTGAGAGGGGAGCTTGAACCTTTGAAGGATTTTTCTTGCATGAAAATCTTCAGGCTGGAAAGTTGAGAGACTACTGATACAGTTTTCTTGATTGTAAAAAGTTCCAGCTGCCACAGTGACTGTAGTTATAAACACCTGATTCTTTGTCTACTTCCAGTCCCTAAAAGTAAGGTGGTAATGAATTCATATGGGGCAGAGACATCACTCTGCATGCAGAATTTCTGAAGTGATGTTGATAAATCAGTACTTGTAGATAAATTAATGCATTCCCTCCCCAATGTATTGATGCCAAGCACTAGGGGACAGGCAGTGTTACCCAACCCCTGTAGCAAGGAATGTGTTCAGTTTGGCCTTTGGGTGTAGATGGTCAGGCTGGGATGGTGCCAGGGCAGCACCAGAGTGTACTCCCCCCTGGCCCCTCTCCTGCACTCAGGTTTTGTGGGCAGGATACTCCAATCTGCATCCCAGAAGGGAGCAATGATGGATTGTGTTCTAGCCCCCCTCAGGCAGTGTTCAGGCTGTGCTTCCACTGGTGTACTGCTTTACCAAATGCAGGTGGTGTGCGAGTTGCTACAAGGTGCCTTACCTCTTTTGCTAAGCAGGGTAATAGATAAGGTCCATGTTGATTGTATTTTTTGGTATTTTTATGGCAGTGCTGTAGTGCAAGGGTTACAGAATTCAGGAAGAAGTATGCTTATAGTTGGCTTTTTAATAGGAATTTTTAAATTTAGTTTTAATGAAATACATCTTTTAACCAACCCATCCTTAATAAGATGAGCTACATTCCTTTTACTGAGGCATATGTTTGTTGCCTGATTGAGAGCTTATCTGAAAAGAAAGAAAAATGTTGTGTTAATTTATTTATTCCTTAATCTGCATGAAAAAAAGCATTGGAATATTTTATTGCATTGAACAGTTACTTTTTATTACTTTAAAACATCAGTTTTTTCTATGCCCTGGAAATTGTGTGCATGAATGAGAACAGCTGGGTGAATGTAATCATAGATGATTAACTTTAAAAGGGACTTATTTTGATACAGGCTATTTAATTGTTTCTGAAGCCAAGTACCTATTTGACTCAGATTCCAGTGAAGAAAGTGAAGATGTATCTTCTAGTGGAGATATAACAATGTCCTTCTCCTTGAGATGCATCCAGGGCTGCTCTGAGCTCACATGACACAGAGATGCTCTCTGTGAAAATTTTTCATTACATTGTGCATAGAACCACTCCAAAAGGAAGAGCAGAGAGGGAAATTATGCTCTTAACAACTCATTTGTGCTCTCTCTAGGTTACTGGACCAGGCAATTTTTTTCTCTTTCTATTGTCCTGATGGATTTCAATGAGCTAGGGAAGAAAAGGGCTCAAAATGCACTGTGCAATCTAACTTTTATGTGTTATTTGCTTGCTTGTTTAACTAGGGACAGGGGGCCCTGTCTGAGAGACTCAGGAGCTTTAGCATGCAGGATCTCTCATCAATTCGTGGAGACAGCAGCAACACTGTTCCTCCCTCAGTCACTGTCCGAACAAGTAGCAAACAGAGCCACCCCAAACCATCCAGAAGTGCATCAGAAGGCACTGGCAGCTCAGGTAAGTGCAGGAGTTATTTTCAGTGTCTTGTTGTCTGGAATGTCACACAGCTGAATGAAGTCATGCAATTGGCAGGAATATATAGAAACAGACATTGCAGGCAGCACATACCAGAATTCACAGGACACAAACAGGCTGTTGAGTCTCTTGGCACTTGAGAGAAAAGAGTATCATGGTTTGATGGTTACTATTCCTGGCTGGTGTGAAGTCCTGGTCTGGCTGGACTTGAGCATCCAAGGGAACCAGCATCAGGCCCTGCACCTGGAGCTGAAAAGGGGCTGAAAAACTGGGCTGGGGGCTGCCAGCTGTGGTGGGTTTTCAATGTGTGGGGATAATGGAAATGCAAAAAGGGGGAGAAAAGAATGTGCAGTACTGGGCAAGGGTGATTATTGTCATCAAAGCCCCCATATGAGATATCACCTCTCTCGTGTCATCTGAACAGAAATGTGAGTTCTAATAGATATTTGGTTTGAATTAGGCCCACTTGTGCTTCTTCTGAACTGCACGGTAGCTCTTACAACACTAGAGAGCTGCAGTGCCAGAACTTTTTCCCTGATAAAGCCTACTGAAAACTAAAACCCATATACAGTGCTCCTAGAAGCAAAGACTGAGATCTGACAGCTGTTCATGATATGGAAGATGTCTGCATAAGCAACTGTTAGGCAAAGCAAGTCTCTCTGAAGAGAAATGGTTTGTTTTCAAATTCCGAAAGCACAAAGAGAAGAAACATCATGGTGGGAATAAGATTAATTCCTGAGGATTTAGTTACAAAAATTTATTTCAGGCTTGGTTAAAGAAATCCTTGTGAGCCCAGATCCAACATATTCAATCAGACAATCTTGCAGATTTTCTACTGCCTGTTAGGATGCTATGTATATACATGTGTACATATGTGATCATGTACCTGAGCAGACACTACAGAAGAGCTGACACACAGCTCTTTTTCCAGTCCCAATATCTGGGTCAGCAGTTCCCAGTGTCTCACAGAAACATGAGATTTCTCTTTATATTGCTGCTTTAGAGATAATGGGACTTAGTCTGACATGAGAGGGAGTCAGCAAAAATACCCCAGACTATCTGTTTGACACGTGGATGACTCAGCTGAAGACCTTACCTTTCCTGTAAAAGGTCTTTCTAACCAGCTGTTAGAGAGCCTGACAGCAGAAGCTGGGATATATGAAATTACTTTAAGTACATTAATAGAGAGCCTAGCTGGAGCTGCAAACTTTGCAACTGAGTCTGAGTAGAAATTCTGCTTTATGGAGACTTTTAGGGGAGGCCTGCAGGAACAGGTCTGTCTCTGCTGACAAAGCAAGGTGGTGGTTAAGAGGTAAGACTGTGAGCTAAGACACATAAATTCACATACTGTACAAAATACTGGCATGACCTGGGGCATACGTTTGTTCCTCAACAGTTTGTTCAGGAACATTTGTTCCTTTACAGTGTGTCTGTAAAAGAGAAAATGGTTCTTCTCACACCTGGCTCCTGAAAGCCATATGTAATAGGAGGTGCTTGTTTATTTTAAGGTTAACCTTAGAAGATTTCTTATGTGGCTTTCCTGTACACCTTATTTCAGGGATTATAAGATGTAAAATATCTGATCGGTGGAAAAGTCCTCTCTATAGATTGATTCCAGTTTTCCAAGAAAGTTTCTAAGTAGTATCAGTGCTCTGCTTTGCCACTACACCAACCCATTACAGTCCTCTGCAGGTGCAGCTCTCAAGTCACTGCCTGAATTTACAGTTGTTCAGTAACTGTGGAAGGGACAGGAACCTGAAACATGATTTTGTCTGGATGTCCAGGGGGCATTGCAAGGCCACGGCCACCCTTACAGGTGGACCAAGCACTGCTGTCACTGTTGGAATCCTTTGGGTTTCAGGACTGGCACTGGGAATGTGTGTGAGCATTGTTCAGTCCTATGAGGATCACATTCTTGATGAAAGACTAAACATACAGATTGCCTATGGGAGTGCTTTTATAGCTCCTTTTATTTCTCTCATCTGGCTGTCAGGGATGCACAGAGGTTAAAGAATTAGTTTTACATCTAGCACAGGCTCTTAATTTTCTCAACAGGAGACAGCCACATCAAAGAGAGAATAGCAGCCTTATAGTAATGAGATGTCAAGTGCTACTCTCAGGTGGTGGAACAACCTGGCTATAGTCACTCAAGCTGTCCAGCAGTAAAAATCTGTGGACTCAGGGAGAAATCCCAAGTTTGATCCAGAATAAAAATATGTTCTTGTACTATTTTTGAAGTGTTACGTTTAACTCAGACAGATTTGCTGATCCACCTTACTGAAAGCCTCCAAAAGAACTGTTTTGAGAGACCTTTGGGGAGATATGTTTTGAGATCAAGAAGCCAGGAACTGGAAGCTCCTCAAGCCAGCCTTGCTGCTGAACAAATGGTGCATGGAAGCATGACCCTTAGAACAGTGAGGCAAAGACAAGAGATGGCTCTTTAAGTTGAGGTTACAGAAGTTTAGATGGGTCCCATTCCATGCACAGTGAAAAACACAGCCAGACCTGATGTGGAACTTGGTGTTGCTAGTTCCAGTCCAGTTGTTTGACTGTTTATAAGAGCAGATAGGATATATGTAAGAATGTGATTTGGAAAGACAGAGAGATGGAGAGAGATCTGTTGTCTTCTCTGCATAGGTGAGACTGCTGAAACTCAGTTTTGTTGGTATGAAACCCCTCAGATCTCCTGTGAGCACCAGGTTCAGGTTCTGGTTTCAGATCTCTTGGGCATGTTTCCAAGCTGACTGCAACCCAGAAAAAACCTCTCCTGACACGGGTGGGCTTTGGCTGTGGCCAAAAGTTGGCTGGAGAACCACACTGTGCTCAGACTACATTAAGTAACTGCTCAGCTTGTTTCATTCCCATTGTTGGTATTTTTATAATGTGACTGGTGCTGGTTATGTGGATTTGTGACTCTCTGAGTCCCCTCTTGACACAAAGCATGGTGTGAAGAGCTCAGCATTTAGTTAGTAATGACCACATGCAGGCACATCAAAGGTTTATTTTTGCCTGCTGAAGAGTGTCGTATGAGGCCAAGAAATAGAATATGCAAGAGCTGCCTTTGAGGCAAGGGAAATTACTCCTTCTTTTCCTCTACCTTTTGCTGCTTTTTTCCCTCTCTGCCTTTCACTAGCTTTGCAGCCTTCAGTGGTGCCCACTATATGGTGAGCAGTCCTGCTCATCCTCCTGCTCTGTTCACCCCAATCCCACAGAAAGTCCCTTCTCCTCCTCACACCCCATCAAAAGCCACATGCAGATGATACACAGGGCCAAGGGCTGCTTTTGCCATGACCTGAGGCATTGCTGCTGCTCCTGTGAAGCAAAACCTCCTTCTGCTCACACCAAGGGAACATGATGGTTGTTGCCCTTCCTCCATGTAGCAGCCCACCACCTGTCCTCTTGAGCTGATGTTTCACTTTGCTCTTATTCAGCATTTCTTGATTTAGTATCCTGGCAGCCTGATGACAGTCTGTGATATTTTATCTCCTATGCCTGTTCCAACCTGTGCTTCTTCCCCAGGGAGAACTGCCCCTTTCCTTTGGGAACTGGAAATGTCATGTGACTGCTCATCCTTACAGAAAACTAGAAGTTCCAGAATAACTTTTGAAAACATTTTTCAAAGCCTACCTGTTGTTCTGGCAAATGTCCAATAACAATTCACATATAGATGTGTCTTGGTTAACAGTGGGGAGCTCTTGCACTTCTTAACTTTGCCTTAAAAGCATCCTGGACAGTGCAGATTAAATTTCAATTGCAATGGCTGGTGAGTGACACAGGTGACTTGAGGAGTGGGATATTGGCCACTGAGTCACAGAATTCAATCCCATAGCTGATAAAAACCTCTCTCACTGTTGTTGAAACCTCCAACCTTGCTTTTGGGTGAGTCAGTGGGACATGGCACAGCAGCAGTGGGATATGCCACGTTGCAGCATGGGACAATCAGTGTCCAAAGCTGAGGATTCTGTCTGGGCCAGAGGATCACATCCTGTGGAGCCATCCTCTCTGCTGCCCAGACAGAGTGCCCTTTCTGCTTAAGCTTACCCCGGGCAGAGATCATTCTCAGCTGGGATGATTTCAAAGCAGAAACGCACAGTGTGCTTTCTGATACTCCCCACTTCTCTGTGCAGAAGAGAGTCAAGGCTGTTCCTTGGCTTTGCACTCACACTCTGAAGCCTTTGCAGGGACACAACAAAGGTGGGGGAATATCAGCATTCAGGATATGTCTGGACAGCTCTGTCTGCACCAGCCAGAAAAGCACAGAAACAGTGCAATAGCAACACATATATATATTTATATATATGTGTGTATATATATATCTGTTTTATGAGCTCTCTTCTGTGTAAAATTGGAATCCAAACCCACAGCAGGCCCCTTGGCGTTGGTTGAGATTCCTTTCTTTTACACAAAAACCATAGTTTCACAGCCAATATAAGCCAGCACTCCTGTGAAATGATATGACCCTTGCTTCTACCCCATACCATGCTTTTTCTTGGACATGTGTAAATTCTGTTTATATATGCTGACCCCTCTCAGGGAGCTGGTTCCAGTGGAATGCAGTTCCTTGCTTCCAGGTTGCTCTTGACCTGGGTCTGATCCCCAAGTCAGTAGAGAACAACAGCATCAACAACAGGACAAGGAGGGTGGAGGCCAGAGGAGCATGAGGGGCAATGGGAGGACTGCTTTCAGCAGCAGTGCTGATTAATACTGATATAAAATGACTGTGAAACAATGGAAGAACTTCCAGTCTCTGCAGTGCTGGATAACTGAGACCAGAAATCACACACAGCTCTTTTTTTTTTTTTTCTCCAAAAACTTGTTTTATTTGGAGTCATTGAAGCCACTGTGAGGGTTAAATTAGAAGGCTCAAACTGGAAATTATTCCTAGGTGTCTTCTGGAGCACAAACTATCCACAAGATGAAGCTGTAAAGGTCACTTTTCCTTGAACAGCCATGAATCACCTGCATTTGCACTGGAGGGTGCAATGCGACTCCCTTGGTTGCTTCCATCCTTATGGTAATTCCACTGAAACAGAATTTCTGCAGGAGTCCTCAGCACATTCCTGGTTTAGAAAGATCAGGGATCTCTGGATAGTTTTCCTTAAGAAGCTCTGTGAATGGCTACATCAGAGCTTGTAGAAGTTTAAATATACTGGAAAAAAAATAATTAGGCACGTACCTACCACAGAATGGGTTTGAAAGGACCTCTGATTATCATCTAGTCCAACCCTCCTGCCAGGGCAAGTTCACCTAAAGCATGTTGAGCAGGATGGCATCCAGGGAGGTTTTGAATGACTCCAGAGACAGAGACTCCACCAGCTCCCAGTCTGCTTTGCTACCCACAAAGTAAAGTTGTTCCTCCTCATGTTTAGATGGAGCCTCCTATGTTCAAATTTGTGTTTTGAGCCCCAGTACTGCACCCCCTGTGTTTATTATCTGCCACCTCTGGTGCTGTGCTGCCCACTCCACACTCCCAGTCAGGAGTTATTTCTGTTTAGTGGGCTGAGAACAGAGCCAGGGAGCTGTACATAATCCCAGCCCTAACACCCATGAGGCACTCAGCCTGAGGCACATTCCTGGGTCTGTGCTCTGTCCTGTTGGATAGAGACAATTGTCTCTTCATCTACAGAGAGGCCATGAAATCCACCTCAAAATGATTCCAAGTGTTTTCTAGGAGACAGTCATTTACCCTGACCAAGTTCCTAATGCTCAGCTCCTCTTCCAGCCTGCACGTGTTGCTCAGTGTGCCGACTCCTCAGAGGTGAGTTCTGGATTTCCTGTGTCCTGGTATCCATGCATCCCTTCTGGGCATGGCTGCTGTTCCCCAGCCTGGCTTGCTCCTGCTGCTCCTACTCACTGGGTTTCCTAACACCACAGGAGCAAACCAAGGGAAGGTCAGGCTCGAAGTTTGTGAGCAGTGTGATGCTGATGGCAAGCCCTGCACTGCTTCTCACCTTACTGACTTGTGCTACCCAAGGCTGGGGAGTGTTTCCCTGGAGAAAAACCTCACTCCTTCCCATCCCAGAGGATGTAACTCTTGTCCTTGCTGCACCAGTGTAACTCCTCAACCCCTTATTCCCACCGTGCTCCTGGAAAGCCACTGGGAATGCAGCAAGATCAAACCTCCCTCAGTCTCAGCATTGTTTTGCTGTGTTCTCAAAGGACTGGAATGTGTTTCTCTCACGTTGGAGAGGACATTTGTGTTTGGGATGAGCAGATTAAATAACAAAGACCAGTAGCAGAGTGTGGTAAGATGAAATAGGGTTGAGCAGAGTCCTCCTCCTTCAGTCTCTGCTAGAGCCATTTTTCAAAAATGTTCTACTGTGCCCAGCACTGCTTGTGTTTACAAACTTAGGAGTGTAGTGAGCAGTGTAGCTGCCAGGGGTCTTTTCAGTGCTGTGCCAGTTTGGTTGCTAAGAGCTGAGCTGTATCACTTCTGCATTTTGTCCCAGAGGCAGATGAAAGGAGGGGGAGGTCTCTCATTTGGGCAGGCCAGAGGATGGGGCTGCCAAGCAGCTTGTGCAGGGAGAAAAAAGAAATCCAGACTGGCAGCACCTCATCTTGATGGAAGCAAAAGACCTTCATGATGCCCTTACTCCTCATTTCATCTGCTTTTTGTTTACTTTGCACACTGCAATCACACTGGGGCTGGCAGCAGAGGAGATGAGGGATGGCAGTGCTGCCACCGTGCTGCAGCCAGCAGAGTATTTGGGTTCCCACTGCCTTGCACTTGCTGTGCCCCACAGCCCTGGGCAGTATTAGTGCTTGGAGCATGGTGATCTCAGCCTGATGCTGCCTCCTTGCACAATAAGGTGGCAAAACAACCTTTGTATTTGGTTTGTCGCCCTCCCTGTTGTCCTTTTCCAGTTCTTTTCACTGGTACATTTGGGCTGAAGTGTGCCACTGTGCAGGAGAATGAAGCCTGGGTAAGGTAGTACATGTTTATGCAATCACGAAACATTTATATTCATGGTGCATTTTATTAGCACCCTTCTAATTTTAGCCTGAAACAATTTTATGGATTTGACTTCAAAGTGTTATTTATAATAAGAATCACTGAATCCCTAAGTGCTGAATAGTCATGAGTTAATCTTAGGAAAGCCATTTAATGATGCCAAAGCAGTAACTAGTCCAATATGTTTACAAATTGGGCCCAGATTCATGTTGATCTAGTTTAAATTGCATGGTCTGTCTTTCAGATTGGCTCATTTTACTCTTTTTTTTTTTTTTTTCCCTCTCCCCTGACATAATCCAGTGCCTTGGACCATGTCAATAAGGATACTCTGAAGCTCTATCTCATTGAGGGTTCATTCTCTCCCCACAGGCTGCCCTTTCTCTATCTCCAAGGCAATAGATGCATTAATGCACTCTCTGACAACATTGCCTGCCAGTTTAAATGCTCCTTTGTAAGTGCAGCTTGGGGAGCTTAGAGAGCTGCCTATGTAATGTGAACACATTTTCTCAACACCACAAAAAGCAGGGAGAAGAAAGAACTAAGTTTGTTCAGCTAGGACTAAGTTGCCCTGAACTATTTGCACTCAGCTGTCCTTGGTGACAACGTGTGCAGCCAGTTTCTGAGCACAGTCATTAACATCTCCAGAGAGTTTATAATCTAAATAAGCAGAGGGTCAAGGCTTACCTCAAGCAGGAATGTCATAGCCTGGTATAGAGCCATGATGCAGGCTTTTGGGCAGGAGCAATTGCTTTAATGCTCTGGCAAGTGAAACTCTAATTATTTCTTTTGCTGGCTGAGTTATGGAGGCCCCCACAGCTCCTAGGAGAGCACAGGCTGGTGGGAGAAAAAATCTGTCCATCCTATTCCTGAGGTGATGTCCTGGAAGAAGGTCTCATGAGGATGTGGCCTGCAGGAGCCATGGAGGGTGGGTTTCTGCTGAGGCTGAGTGCAGGCTGAGCTCCCCTGCCTGAGAGCAGATCCCTCACTGGCAGCCGTGGTGAGCTCCTCAACTCCTGAATCTTTTTGCTTCATAGAAGGGCTCTTCCCTGGCCAATTGCCTCACTTCATCTGATCTCATCATCTGCATATGGTGAAGCATCAACACAATTGAGGATATTCATCCTCCTCTGCTTTAGGCAGCATCACTAAGTGCAACTGTGTTCAACTATATATACTCCAGTGTCTTGGTGACAGCTTCTGTGCCAAATCTTGCTCTTGTTCAGGCCTTTGCTGGCAAACCTCCTCCCAGGCCTTTACATAAGTTTCTGATTTATCTTTTTTGTGTTCTCAGCCTGTGGAAAATCAGGCTGCAGCCTACTGAGGAACAACAGTGCAGTTACATAAGAACTGCTTTTCCCCTTCAGGAAGGACGGAGTGAAAATCCCCAGGGATATCTGTTTGTCTTTTGGCAGTGCCTGGCAAATGCTTTAGTGCATTAAATAAGCTTGCTTGGAGCTGGCATTTAAGAAGTAGCAAATATTTTGTTCAGTGGTATCCTCTCAACCAACTTAGGTGCTGTTGAAAACCTTGTCATGGTTTAGAGGGAGAAACAATTTTCATCCTTGCAGGTGATAAATATATCTAGCAGATACTGAATAATCAGCTGTATATGAGGAGAAATGCTGCACCTGCACATATTTGAGGGGGAATTTTATGCTAAAATAGTGATCAGGAGCCTGAGGCAATGTAAGAAATGTGCAGGGACATCAGTGGTGAATGAGGCTGTGTTTTGAGTGTGCCCCACAGGGCTGTGCACCACAGCAGTGACCAATAGAGAAATGTCCACCTTGAAAACTACATGCACAAGCTGTTGCAGCACAAAGCCAGCCTGTGGAGTTTTTCCAATAAAATAATTTTTGATCTCTTTCTGCATGTGGTTGTCACCCTCAAGATAAGGTGATGGATCACTCACAATAAGTACAGCTCAGCTAGGACCTTCATGAAGTATTCACTTAATGGTGTTTTAAACAAATCACCTTCCTGGGATATTCTACATATCCGACTCCTTCTTTGTGGTATCCTACAAATTGCACATGAGATTATTACAGTGGAAAGTACTCTTAAAAAAACTAATTAAGTTTGCATCAAGGGAGCTGTTCATATATTTCCAAACTGATTCAATTAAATGGTGTAGGTGGTTTCAGTTTTGTTCTTTGCTCGTTTTGCTTTCAGCTCTTGTGCTGGGGATTTACAGAGTGGCTTTTTTTAACTTCTCTCTCATTAAGCTTAAAGAACAAATGACAATTTTCTGTTGCTCTAGGCATTTTGTCCTTAAAACTTCTCCTTACTAAATAATGAATCACATTTTTACAGGAGTTATTTGCATCCCTTTGCAGCCCTACCCCTGAATGGCAATTTGGGCGTTTCTGTGGGTATTTAAAAATAATTTCATAGTTATTTTGATTATTTCAGGGTAGGAAACATTTTCACAGAAAACTGGTAGTTTCTTTTGGTACATTTGCATTTTAGCAAGGGAAAGTTAAAACATTAGTTGTTGTTTAATAAACTTCAGTTGAACCACAGGTATTATTAAAACAAGATTTCTGTGCTCTGAAATAATGCTCCTTTCTCCTTTGTGCCCCAATGTTTTCCCCTAACAGTTTATTCTTTCCTTTTCTCTATGTAAATATTATGGGACTCTGATGTAAGTGTTACAGACTGCATGAGTTTTCTTCTGAGGTGTTTGCACTGAGGTGACGAGCACTTAACATCTTAATCATCTGAGGGATGTGTTTGCATTAACAGATGACTTTGTTGATGTGATTAGATTTGTTTGCTTTGGTTGCACTTGACTTCAGCTTTGGAAAGGATGTCTGTGGCTCCTGGCAGTGTGTGCTGTTGGAGCTGGCTTCTCCTAACTTCTTGGTTTGGCAATGAAAATGGTTGGGGAAGTACATGACTTGGCTTGATGTCTGTTGGCAATGATGGCACATTTGTCTCTGTTGCAGGGAAAAGAAGCTGATTTCCATCATATAATAAATATCTGCTCTCTTGCTCTTATTAAGTGGTGTGCAAACCTCCTTATATAAAGTATCTCCTGGAAAGGTTTAGCTCTGGAGTGACTTTGTCTTCCACTACAATAAGACCAATAATACAGTACTTTGCTCCTGGTTCATGTGGTCTGTTGTGATTGTGGTTTTCCACACTGCTCCTGAAAGAATTCCAGTGACAGGAGAAAATAAGGGGGGTCCAGCTTCTCTCAAAGGTATTGGGGTGCCTGATTCCCTCTATGACTGTATGTCAGTGTCCAAATTTTCAGAATATCTAGATCAAAGTCCTTTGCTCCTCTGCAAATAGAGTGGGCCAGGCCCTGACCTCTGTTGTACTCGTGAAAATCCATAAGAGTTACTCTGGATTTAAACAGCAGAATAGATCAGAGCCTGAATCAAAGTAGTTGCTAAAAACCATCCTGTGACTGAATCCCCTTTGTGGGTGTAGAAAGACTTTTGCAAATGAGATGTTTTAGCCCATTTAGAACCACAGGGATTAAAGATGATGGTGGTGTGCTCCTGGATTCCCATGTCCATGCTGGGTTGTTTCCTGTGGTGCATTTAATAGCTTAGATCCCAACTCTGTCTGCTCTACCTTGGAACATGCTCAGCTTCAGGACTTCCCACACAATGTGTTGGTTTTATCAGTTCCCTTTGAAGGAATTAGAGCAGGATTATAGAAACAGAAATTAAGGGGTCCCTTTTCTTAGGCTGCTTACAGTCAGATTCTGTCTTGCCTTAGTGAAAAGAGGAGTGTTATCTAGTCCAGATACTGAAGAGGTATCTGCAAGAGGCAGCAGCACCTTTTGCTGTGGCACACCAGCCAGTTTCCCATTTCTGCAGTAATTCTGCACCTCCACACAAAGATGTACATAATGGATAGAGCCAAAACACAGATGTGTGATGAGGAGGGAGAGCCTCCCAAAGATGGAAGAGACAGGGATGATGTCTGCCATATGGTCCATGCTTTTATGCAGCCACCTCCTGGCCCTGACAAGGTCCCTGGGGCTGTCAGCTGCTTCCCTGGAGCAGCACAAGCTGGGGATTTCTGAAAGTGGCCTGAGGCCCCACAGTCTCAGATCCTAAAGGCTCTTAGAAACACACAGGAGGTCACCCGAGGCCAAGTGAAGTCCTTGAGAAGCCTGTGCCAGCCCTGACATGTTTAGCTCCTCAGTCTTCACCCGCTCCATAAACAAACCTTCATGTCCCAGAAGCCATCCATTCACTTTAAGCCTCCATTTCCTTTCCCACTAATTCCTCACAGGTGTGCTCATTATTCTGGTTAATTCCCTGTTTTACATTTTCTTCTACAGAGGACTCACTCTTGGTGTAGGAAAATATGTTTTTTTTATCCTGTCATCACTCTAATCACAAAAAAACCCAGCTTCTGAGTTGGCACTCGCACAGCAGAAGCCCTTCAAAGATGAGTTGCCTCCAGTCCTACAACAGTGTGATGCTTCCACAAACATGGGACAAAATCCAGATCATTATGAGGTTGGGATTGCCCACAATACAGATGTCCTCCCTGAGGTAGGATGGGCATGGAGTGCTCCCTTCTTGGTGTGGCTCTTTAAAAAGGGCCCCGTGTATTAAAGATCTGCTCTTGTCCACAGTGAGAAATGTAGTGGAAGGGCCTGGGATAGACCCACTTTTTTCCCAGTTCAGTGATGCCAGAGCAAAACTGGTTCCCATTTGGCTGCTTTGTGGTGCTTCATCCACAATCATGTTGTCCCAAATTTGTGTTCTTCCCTCTTGGATGTTGCATCACCTGACAAGGGAAGGGATTTGGAGGAGTCCCTGAACAACAGAACAGGTCAGTGCATGCTGGAGTCCTGGCTGCTCCAGTTCTCCACTGTCAAAGATGGGAAGATGAGCCAGGCAAGGCTTTTATGGCCATCCCATCTGGATTGCCAAAATGTTCTTCCAAATCTGTGTCTTCAAACAGAGTGCAAAAAGCTGATCAACACACTGAGTCAAGATATTGCTCTTTAGTTGCAGTCTGCAGAGGGTGCTGGGCAGTGGGTGCTGCAGCATCCATTTGTGGAGACAGGGTAGGGTCTCATGGTAATGAAGGAAAATCACAGCAAAATACAGGATTGGTCAATTATGATTAATTCACTACTCCTAACTATACCTACACATCTAAACTCATTAAAACATTTAGGGAGGCTACCAAATTACTCTGCTCATTCTTCACAAAAGGGTGTGGGTTTAGCATTAAAATCAGTTAAGGTAACTAGAAGCTAGAGCTTCATCCTGACAGCTACCACCACATTCTTACCCAGGCTTGCTGAATTTTTCCTCCTGTTACAGATCCTTGTAGACAGCAGTTAAATAGGAAATGTGGTCTTGGGCATCCAACCATGGGCACCCTCCATTCTCATTGTTATGGTTTTTCAAAAGAGAGATCATCATGAACACTCAGTTTGTGACTCTTTAACCCTACCTGCTGACATCAGTGAGATGTAGTAAGGGAGAAGAAGGACTCAGCCTGATTCAAAGCAGACTTCTCAGACCTCTCTGCTGGAAGACTCCAAGTATGTGCCAGCTTGGAGGCTGAGTTCCCATATGGATTTTCATGGAGGCAGCTTCAGGGCATGGATGCCATACTCAGGCTGAGGGTAAGAGTGGAGGAGGCTGCAGGAGGCTGGGCCTCTGCTGTACCTGTCCTGGAGACAGGTGACATTACTGGTAGAGCTGCCTGGATATCTTTTCCACCCAGCACTTGATTCAAAAGAGGAAAAAATAATGCAGAAAGGAAAAACATGGGATTCATGGGACAGTTCTTTCTGTCTCCTTTTGCAGTGGAGTGGCTGCAGGAGAAGGAGGCTGGGGCAAATTTCCCTGATCCTACAAGCTCTCAGTTTCAGCAGATAGTGTCTCCACACTCCAGCCACTGAATGCACTAATTTTTTTTTTCTCCAGCACCCCCCTATTCTGCCTCATCCAAAGTCCTCTTTTCCCTGGGAAAAGCCTTTGTCTCATTCTAAAAGCACATTACTGAAGGTATGTTGCTGGACCACTGTACAAACCTCAGAGAGGCAGTTTAAAGAAGTCCCACTTTTACTGTTTGGAAATAAGTCAAGTCCAGCCTGCAGTCCACATCTGAAGGACCTCTGGGCAAGAGGGCAGGTTAGAACAGTCAGATGAATTGGTGTTGGGGTACTTGGCCTCCAGGCTGTAGATTTGGGTGTGCTTGGTTCAGGGTTATGCTCAAACTCTGAACCAATGGCATTTAAAACAAGCTTGACATCTTTTGGCTTAGAAAGGTGTCAAGGACCAGCTTCCACATCCAAGATGACCTAAGTTAGGCTCCTCCTAGATAGCTCCATGTGGAAGAATAAAATAATAATTAAAATAAAATGTCCCCTCTACTAATTTGCCATATGATCTAGAGAATATTTAATTCTCCCCACAGTGTAGTCTTAACAGTACAGTCATATACAGAAAAAAAACAAAATTCAGCATAATCCCAGGCCTCTCTGCAACATGACTATCAGCATTTTCAGTACAGCTGGGAAAAAAGTCAACTTCCAGCTCTTCCTGGAAACCTGTGACAGTGTCTTCCAGCCTGCTCATGCAATTGGTGATAAAGGGGTAGAAGCACAGGGTCAGTGGCCAGAGGGTGTTGGACACAACTCTCTGGAGCAACAGCCACATTCTGTGGGCTGAACACAGGAGCTCAGAGTATTAAGCTGTTGACTTGAATTTGGCACTGGAGAGAGCCCCAGTGACCTGCTCATAATTTGTGGCATTGCTGTGGCCAAATCACTCCCCTTTGTCTCTCCCTTACCCAGCTGCAAGAGTTGGAGAATTCAGTTCCCTTGTGCTTTAAGGATCTAAATGGATTAGTAAGCATTAGATGTTTAAGAATCCTCTTTGGTTTTAGTCTTTGGTGCAACAGAGACTTACAGTCAGGGTGACAAGGGCATTACTTCTGTGTATGTTTATACAACAGTCTTGTGGTTAATTCCTTCTAAACAGCAAACACTTCCACTCCTGACATGTTTCAGAGTGAAAAAAGCCCAGCTGCCAGTCAAACAAAGACAGCTCCAGTCTCTGGATGCAGAAAGCTTGGTCATCTCCTGAATACTTTTTGGTGTCCTCTTCTGAATACTCTTTGGACTGTCCTTTGGAAATGCCATCTTGCTTCACTCTCTGGATTTAAGGCAGCAATTGTGTTGTTGGACTACATGATCAGTCCCATAAAGATCTTGATGTAAGCTACAAGGGTAAGAACCACCCAGCAGATATTAGTGGTCTGTAGCCATGGTGCCATAATCTTCCTTCAGATACATCAGTGGAGTTCACCCCCCACA
This sequence comes from Phaethornis superciliosus, assembly GCA_023637945.1. Lineage (NCBI taxonomy): Eukaryota > Metazoa > Chordata > Aves > Apodiformes > Trochilidae > Phaethornis > Phaethornis superciliosus. The sequence goes on from JAJQWJ010000011.1 coordinate 4,865,826, forward strand.
AGATTTACTCCAGAGTGATGGAAAAAGAGAGACTTTCCTTGCTCTGGTCTGGCAGCAGCAGACCCACCACTGAGGTCCCATTCAGTGCCTGTTGGAGCTTTTGGTTAATTTCAGTGGACCTCAGACCAGGTTCTTGGCTTGAAGTCTCTCAGCTTCAAGTCAATTGGTGCTGCTGGGTTTCATATTTCTGCATCCCAGGCAGCTGTCTCTGTACTGTCCAGAGGGCTTTGACACTGATTTGTTGTCATCTAGAGGACACTCCTGAAAGCAGTACATGCTATAGAGGGAACCAGTAATTCTCAAAATCAGCTCTTTTATTTATTCCTAAGAAAAATAAAATAAAATAAAAAGTAAATTCAAAAGTCAACACCAGAGGCTGTGAGTTTAGTCTGAATTCTGTGTAAAATAATAGAGCTAACAATAGCTTTATAAACAAAGGGCTTTTGATTTCTAACCCCACAGCTGCTGTTACTAGAGTGTGATGTGTGAACCTTCTGTCTATTAATCTCTAGAAGGTGCATGGTGTGCAGTGAAGTGGCATCTGGGGGTGTGTGAATCAAACCATCACTGATTTCCTCAACCTTTGTCTTCACATTTAGACTGCAAATGGCCACGTTAAATAGGTGTGGACAATAAATATGAAAAGCCACCTGAGGCAAACTCTGAAACAAAAGGCTCTGTGTTCTCAGATGATGAAGAGAACGATTCATTGGCTTGTCCATCCATGAACAAATGGCCCAAAAAGAAGGATCAACCCCTTGAGGTACTTCCACATTGTCAAGGCTCCTCCTTCTATGACATTCCTTGCATCTTGAACTGAATGAAATCTCTCTTTGGTCTAAAAACACTGAGTCCAAACAATACATTTCTGGTCTTTCAGGGGTGGGTCTTGCTATAGGTTTTCTCACTTTTCTGCATGCATGGATTTCCTGAAAGAAGTCTGAATTAGTGCCTGTAGATGATGGTTACATGGAGTTGGATTTGAATTGCAAAACTTGCATCTAGCTCTCAACCCTGTGCTAATGTGGAGGTGTTTGAGTAAGAGGATTTGGATATCAACTGTTACTTTATTTTTCATGTCTGTAAAGGAAAATAAATTCTCCCCCCAAGGCAGGAGACTTGCTATGAAAACAGCCAGCACCCTCAGACAGAGCATTCACTTCAGAGCTTGGTTTTTCTCTCTTTAATTTGCACTGAGACCAAACCTCACCAAAACCAGGAGCAGCTCCTCTTTCATGACTGATAGGCTTTTGAATCAGGCACTGTATTAACAGGTATGTTTTAAGTTGTTTAATGGAAGCAAAATAACTAAAAGAGACACAGATCTCCCACTGTGATTTCCCAAAAGCAATTTTAGCAACATTTTGTAGTGAAAAAAATAAAACCTCCATAGGGCATGCTGGAGGATCCGTAGGCTTCCCGATCTGGCCAGGGGAGATGGGGCCCCAGCCAGCACCTCTCAGATTGTATCCAGGGTTTGTTCCACCCTCCCTTTGGCTCAGTGTGAGAGTGGGAGTGGTGTGGTTTGGTAAGAAGTTGTATGTCCTCCTGATGGGTCATCCTACCTCTGGGAGCTCTCATGAAAAGTTAGGCTGCTCTGTTCTTACCACAGAAAGGTGCAGGCTCTGTCAAGTGGCATCCCAGAGGAGGTAGAGCTATTTATTCCTGATTTAAGGGTCTTTACTGTGCAGTTAGTGGCTGCTTTTCTTTAAGAGCCATGTTGCCTTCCAAAGAGCAGCCTTTTCCCACACTGCAGAAGGTGCTGCCTTAGTGGGCTGCCTGTGTCCTGGTTACAGGTAGAGACTGAGCCAGCAGCTGTGGTGTCTGCTGGGGTGTGAAATCCTTGCCACAAACAGCAGCTTTCTTCCTCAGATTTTCTCCTTCAGCTGTGCCTTTCCAGATGCAGCTGTCCTATCCATGTTTGTTGGGCTATTGAGGATTCATAGTGTGGACTTGGGGTAAGATTTTAGTCTTGGAAGATGGGGTGGGGTGTTGGATTAATCCCACCTCTGCAAGACATTGACTTGGTTTATGGGCAAGCTGGCAGAGATGGAGATTTGGATGGAGTCTAAAGAAAACTTTGCTGCAGTGCAGTTTTGTATCTATATGAATATTTATACCTTGCTGCATCCCAGGAGTGTGGAAACACAGCATCATCTTGGGTTGGAAAGTCCTATAAAATAGAAATGACAAAGTCCTCACCAACGAATGGTGACTTTGTCATAATCTGACAGGTAAACAGGCCTTTAAAGAGAAAAAAAGTTTGTGTATTTATGTAAATGGAGTATCAGAGTTTACCAGGCCTTGCAGTGTTACATGGTACTGTGATGGGCTTCCATGCTGGGAACTTGTGCTCCTCTACAGCAGCTGGTAACCATTTCTTACTGCAAAACTTGCAAGACACAATAGCATGCCAGAGCTCTTCTGAGAGAAGGATGCCCTGCAGATGAGGGGTTTTTGGTTTGATAGTCTAATTTCTGAATCAGTCTGGGGAACAGGGTTACTCACAGTAAACTGATTTCATGGTGTTGGACTGGCTCCTCCTGGGCAATCAAGGCTCCTTTCCAAAGCTCTGCATCAGCTTACTGCAAGGCAGAATTGCATTAGTTGCCTTTTAAAATAATTTCAATGTTTGTGTCCAGCCTGTCTGGCAAGTGAAAGGCAGATCTCTTGAAAGAGCTCTGCCCTGTGAGAAACACAGAGCCCTTCAGCTTTGCAGTGTCTCCCTGAGCTGTAGCCTCAGAGGGGCTGTGGCTGGGTTGGACAGTGCAGAGGGGCTGGGAGACACCAGAGCTGGCTTTCTGCCACCAGTTTGCTGTCTTGATCCAAGAACTGCTGTAAATGGCACCAGTTTGTCCTGGTTTCTTTGACCTTTGTGTTATTAGCTGTACCTCTAACCAAGTGTCAGAGGAGAAGGTGTTGGTGTAACCTGTGTGAAGGACTACAACAGATGGGTTAAAGGGGGTGAGTCCTCAGCTGGTCCTTCTTTAATGTCTTCATGGCCAAGATCATCTTCTCCTTTGTTTCATGCCTTAGGCAGGATCATTGCCACAGAGGTGCCACAAAGATGGGTGAGTTTTGTGGAAGGCAAAAAGAAAATTTTCCTATTGTGCCACTGAAATTTTCTCATGGTTTTCTGCAGGCACCGCCTAGGACCCTCAGACCTCGCTTCAGGAAGAAAAGTACCTCGTCCTCTGCCACTGAAACAATGTGAGTGCAATGAGCCAATAGCACCAAGATCCACAGAATGTCTCTCTTCTGCCTTAAGGAGCTACTCATTAATAATGTAGGAAACAGCAGTGGGATGGATGTGCTTTGATGTCCAGCATTGTAGACATGGCCTTTCCCTCTCCTCTCTCTGTATCCTTCTGGTACACGCTTCTCGCGTTTGTCCCTGACCTGGGCAGGACAGTCTGGCAGACACCTGCAGCTCAAGATTCCTTGTTTGGTCTGCAGGGTGTACACCCACTCCCACTAAGCCTGTAAGGCTGTACATTTACAATTCTCATGTGTGTCTGCATAGCTCTAGCTCTGTGAATGCACAGCAGGAACAAAAATAATCAGTTGCTCATGATGATACGTTGACAGTGTTTTTATTTATGACTTTATCATTACTGAAGTGGATTTGCAGAAGCCATGGATTTCTCTTCTCTCCCTTCCCCCTCAAGACTGTGGATGGTGTAAAAAGTGTCAGAGTACTTTGACTGTACAAGATGTCGAAGATCCATTAGAGAAAGCTGAGCTACAACTTTTTTTCTGTTTCTGTGAGTAAATCATGTGTATTCTGAGGAAATTATTGTGCTAAAAAAAACACATAGTGACAAAACCCCTTGCAGAGGATGAGGAAGAGATGTGCAAGAGAAAATAAGTGGTTTCAATGATGTAATGAAGGGGGAGTCTTAATTTTGATCAGCCTGAGCCAGGAGAGTGTTGTGTGGAAAGCAAGGGCTGGTAGAAGAAATAGTTCATAGTGCTTGTGGCAAATGCTCTTTCTACTGCCAGTTTTTAAGTGTGAGCAAGCCAGGCTTGTACAAGCTGCAGCAGCAGAAGTTAGACTTGCTTTAGTGATGCACTTCCAGGGGAAAATGCACCCTTGTCCCCGGCCTGCAACAGTGCCAGTCCCAGCCCTCCACTTTCCCAGTGAGGTGCTGCTGGTTTATGTGCACGAGCAGAGCAGGGCACTGGGTCTGAGCTGCTTTTTGGAGCCTGGAGTTTTGCCTGTAGCATGGAGTTTGGTTAGAAGCCCTGGAACCAGATGGAGTGGTGTATCTGTATCCATATATAAATGAGAAATATAAAAGAAGAGGAAAGACGTGGTAGGGTTTATGTATTTGTGCTTCAAGTCGGTGTCTCTTGTACGTGTTGAGCATGTGAGATTCACACATAAGTTAATTATTTGTGTTTGCCCTTGGACCCGTCACGTAGATTAGAAGAACATTTAGCAGTAAGCAGAACGTGGTGGCATCACTGATGGGTCAGCATCACTGATGGGCTTGGTGCTGAACCCCCCCCAGGATGCCAGGTGCCTGCTGGAGTGTATCAGGCTCAGAGCTCAATCTGCAGTGGCCTTTGAAACCTTTTCTCTGCTGGATAAGCATCAAGATCCCAGCTGTCCCTGACTGATGGATCCCTGAGGTTTCCCCCCAGAGCTTCCTACATATGTGGGGAAGAGAGAAATTCATTCTGTGCACGCACAAATGTTTATCTGACCTGGCTGGGAAGTGGAAAAAAGCAAGCAGGTATTTCCTGTGTCTGCCACAATATTTGGCCTTGTTACCTGAGAATTTTATTTCCTTTACATGTGCTAATTCAGTCTGATTTTGCAATGGTCAAGAAGGAAAAAGTCTTCAGAAAGCAAATAGGAAAAAAACCAACAAACCTGTTTAAATAGCAGTTACAGAAGAGTCAGTCCTTGGAAGATATTCAGCAAAAGCTTTGAGGAGCTAAGCTTGTGTGCTTTATTTTTAAGCAGCTTTAGAGTTTATTTGATTTCTTTCGGCAAACATTTAAAAGAAATAGAAAAACTGCCTGCAGTGTTAGCAGCAAATAAAACCCTGTTGCAAGCAAGCAATGTTTCCTGCTATGCAAAGGGCTGCTGTAAGATAAAAAGAAGCTGACAAGTTTACACTCAATTATGCCAAAAAACCCCAACAACATAGAGCTACATAACATCTGATAAATTCTTTTCTCAGACATGCTATATTGATTCTCACTAAAATTATTAAATGTGCATCTAATCTGCTGTTTTACTGTAAACTTGACTTTAGCATTTCTTACGTGCTGAGTGAGATTGTTGACAAGGGAGTTGCCTTATATCTCTCAGAATCTTCACTGTATAAAGGAGAAAAATAAACCTTTTCATAACTCTGGCAAAAAAAAAAAAAAAAAGTTTTAATTTATCAACGGAGCTGTATATTTGTGTATAGGTAGACAAGAAACGTGAGCGCCTGACCACGTGCACCGAGTGCTGTAGTGTTTGTTTTGCATCCTGAAGAGAACAGTCACTTGCTTTTGATTCCTCATCTTCCACACACAGGTTGTTTACAGGTGTTGCCCCCAGTCCATCATTTCACTCTTTGGCTACTCGAGTTCATTCGGAATAACCACCAGACACGAAATCTTTGGCTGAGCCCAGGAACAAGCCTGATTCCCCCCTGTCACCTTCCTGTGCTCATCCTGACCCCTCCTGGCAAACCAGAGTTTGCAGGCAGGGAGCATGGAGCACGCGTGGATGGTGGCTTCGTGGGCAGGTGGTGGTGGGGAGCAGTTCTCAGCTTCCAGCTCAGGTTCCCAAGGTGCATTCCGGGTGACTGCTTGCAGATTACACCTAAAAGCAAGCAGCCCTTCAGCTGATGGTTCCAAATAGCAACACGTCTGGCTTAAGTAAGAAAAACCTGGGTTTGAGACCTTTCAGGCAGCTGTCCTCTGATCAGTGTTGTAGGGCAGGCAGACACCTGACTTCCCAGAGATGGGCTGGGGAGTGTAACCCTGTAAGAACCAGGGCAGCCCCCCAAAGCACAGCCACTGATCTGTGCAAAGCTCAGGTGAAATGTGCATTATCTTAAGCAAGGAAAATTGGAAGCTGAGGGGAAGAAAACTGCTGCTGAAGATGGTCCGTAGAAAATGGGTTGGTGAATTACCTTACACATTTACCAGAAATTCACCTCAATTATGAAGAGAATAAGGTCCAGCAGCTCAGTGCAGCCCTCCATGCCTCCTTCCATGTGGTAGAGGCCAGTGCAGATACAGCCACCACCAACTGCTGGCTCAGCTTCACATCAGAGACAAGGCAGACTTAACGTGTGTCACTGTCACCTTGGAATTAACCCCACACTAATCTAAATTGTGTAAGTGCAAACCTAGGCAAATCGGGTTGTTTATCCCTAATGAGAGGGAGAAAGCTGCTTGGAGAGCTGCACTGCTCCCCAGCCTCACCTGAACTCCTGCCTCTGCTCTCTGAAATGTTCTCATGTAGTGATGAGCCCCTCGTGCTTGTGACCCAACGCTCATTAATCACAGTCTCCTTTTTTTTTTGCTGTTTGTTTCAAGTACCCGTTGTGCATCCAGCACCACTTGGAAATAGCAGAGAACACTGCACTGGGATTTGCATTTAGACAAAGTAAGGATTGTAATTGTGCACTTCATGTGGTTTCTTTCCTGTGATGAAATGGTACACTTAATGCCTCACAGCAAGGGCCATTACAACAGTATTCCAAAGGCTGCTGTTTTGCTGGTTTTGTTACACTGCTTGATATACATCTTGAATAAAGTCTTAAATCTTTTCTTTAAAAAAACAGGAAAAAAGAAAAAAGAAAACATCTGTAGTCTGTTCACTGTATCTGGCAGGCCAGAATAATTACTTTTGATCGCTGTATTATTTTTATCTCAATTCTGGCTGACTGTATATAGATGTATTCACTAAGTGCTGCATGTCCTTCTGAACTTTCTGTATTATGAACTGGAAAAAAATACAGCTACTGAACACTGAGTGATGAGTGAATTCATTGACTTGCTACAGCCTTGTACAGCAAACCTCTTGCTCTCCAGGTAGCTCTGGAGCTGGTAACTGGGGTCCACATACTTAATAATGGGTTAATTATAACACTTTGGAGCTAATCCTAGAAGTAACTGCTTTTCATACACTTCCTGGGGAATTGGCTTTGTAGAGAAAACTTCCAATCTAGCCATTAGTGAAACCAGATACAAGATGCTCTGTACACTCCAAAAGGATCCAGTAATAAATCCTTGTTTTTTTTCCATAGATGTGTGATCAGAGATGTGCAGTGTGAGGTTCAAGTTTAAAGAAAGAAAAAAACAACCCAAGAAAATATTCAGAATTTACTGCTTGAGAATGTGAGAACATTGTATAGGACCCCAAGACCACACTGGATACAAAATGTGAGTCTTGTAATGACTTGTGCTCTGGTGAACACATTTTTAAATTAATTATAAAAACTGCCTATAGACGTGAATTTTCTGTTCTAGCATGAAGACACAGTGAGTTTATTTGGGATCATGACAGGAAACAACACTGAGACAGACCCTGCCCTCCCTTCTCCCTTTCCCAAGATGACTCCATTTAGTGAGCTACCAATAAATATGGACAAAACAAAATACACCCTGGGGTTATTTCAACACATTTCTCTGCAAAAACATAAGAGTAAATATATTGAATTGTTCACTTTCAGTAAAGTTTAGACAGTACCCATCCACGTACATGTTACTATCACAGGAAACTCACAGACATAACATGCAGGTGACCAGCTTGACTTCTGCAAAGTAAAACACAAATTACAGCTCAAGATAATCTTGAATATTCCTTTATTTGAGGCACTGATACTTGTAATTCTGATCAGATGATATGCATATGGATTCTATGCTTATTGAGAAAAGTACAAGCTATTACAGATCTGTGTGCCAACACCTCCTTCCTAGAGAGATGCAGAAATTAAAAAGTTTTCTACACACGAAGATTCGTGCGATCGTGGTACTTCTGGTAGGGATCATCCACATACCAATTTCTTCTTTTCCAGAAAGAAGTGGTCATTTTATCCAGGAGTTTACATTGTGTCCTATTGCACAACACCAGCTCCCTCAAACGCTTCCTCTGGGCTGCTGACTTCTTCCACAGCTTCTTCTTATACCCAGCCTGTCAGAAGAAACACAGAAAACTGTTAACTGGGTCACTGCACATACACACTGATAAGCAAACTGGTTTTACCAGCACAGAAGTCACTTTATGGAGCTTTTTTTCATTTCCATACAAGCTGCTGCTCTCTAACATAAGGAAAACATCACTGGCTGTAAAAATGCTTTTATTTAAAAAAAAAAAAAAAGGAAAGAAAAGAAGTCTTACCTTTCTCCTAACCCAAAGGCCATTGTGCAGCCTGAGGAACCTCTCAATGACAGCTTTCACAGTTTTCCTCTTTCCTTTCCGCAAGCTGTAGTACGTGACAGTCCTCACTGGCTGCTGCAGTATATTTGGAAGTAGAGATGTGACACTAAAAAACATCCCCAAAACAGGGAAAAAAAACCCCCAGAACAGTAATGAAACATCTTTTTTACAAATATAGTCTCTTTTTTACAAATATAGTCATCTTTTTCACATAAAGAGAAATCAGAAATGGCAGTGACTTGTCTGAAGGAGGTTATATATATATATATATATATATATAGTTATATATTCCTGGCAGTGTTCCAGACCAGGCTGGATGGGGCTTGGAGCAACCTGGCCTGGCAGGAGGTGTCCCTGCCCTGTCCCAAGCAGGGGGTTGGAACCGGGTGACCTCTGACATCCCTTCCCAAACCCTTCTGTCAATCTTTGATTTCACCGCAGCGCTCACCACCAACTGCAGTGCTGAGCTCCAACGTTACTCCACACACAGCACCTTTTAGCTAATAAAAGCGGTTAAAGACCCAAAGAAAACATTAAACCGCTACCGGCATTCAGAAATTACTTTCAGAATATAAAGGGACAAAGTACTGACTGGAACGGGAGCTTTTTGGAGAGCCATATCCCGCATCCCAGGGCTCACTGCAGCAAAAGGCGCTCAATTAAATTTGGATTTTCCTACCCCAGAGGACAGCACAGACCCTACCTGCAGAGAACGGAGGCGGCTCCTCCCGCGGGCCCCTTCCCCCAGGGCAGCGCCGCTTTCCAGAGCGGGGCCGCTGCCGGTGCCCGCACTTCCCTAACGCAGGGCCCGGAGAGAGCGCGTCCCGGCGCGGTGCAGCGGGCGGCCCAGGGAACCCAACGCTTCAGGATCCCTGAGGAGAGACGGAACCTCAGGAGCCGCCCTGCCCCGCACCGCCGCCATTTCGCGGCCTCCCCTTCCCCCCCCCCCGCGCCCCGACATGGCCGCCCCGCGCGCCCCGCACTCACCCGCCACCGCACCGCGCGCCGCCGCCGCCGCCGCCATCTCCCAGCGCTCCGCTACGGCGGCCGGCGAAGGTCACGCTACGTCGTGGGCGGAGCAGCGCCGGGCCCCGCCTGGAGAAGCTCCGGAAGGCTCCGTTCTCGTTACGCGGGATCCCGCCATTCAGCTCCGCCTCATCTGGGCCGCACGGGACCGCTCCCCGCCCCGCAACCCCCGCACAGACCCAACGGGACCGCCCCGGCTCGGCGTGGGGAGGACATTTGCATACAGCCGCCTCCCCGCGCTCTGATTGGACGCCCGGGCCGTCACTCTCCGCTGGCAGCGGACACGCCCCCGCCGGAGCGGAAGCCGCCGCCCCTGGCGCACGCGCCTCGCAGGCGGTGTGGGGGGGGCGGAGGGAGGCGGCGCTGGGAGTCACCGCGCACGGCGCCTTCTGACGCCTAAGCCCGGGTGCCGCCGGCTCCGCGGGTGGCCATGCTGCGGGCGTGTCACCGAGCGGGGGTCGCTGCGGCCGCGCAGGTAAGCGGGGTGGTGGGGAGGCCGTGTCGCCGTGACCTGCCCTCCGGACGGTGAGGCCTGGCTGCCCGCCGTGAGGGAACCGGGCCGGGAACAGCAGCCGAGGCGGGGGGGGTGTGAGGGGACGGGAGGTGCCGCGCGTCCTCTACTCTTGTCCCGGTCTTTTCTGAATGACTCCGCACGCCCGGGCCGCGATTGGCTGCCGGGACTTTGAGGGGCGGCAGCCAGCGCCAACGGGGCGCCGGGGCGGGCGGGGGTTGACGGGCGGTAGGCCGCGTGTACTACGAGTCCCGGCGTGCATCGCGGCATCCCCTCGTGGGGCTGGGCGGCACGCCCCCCGCAAGGCATGCCGGGCTTTGTAGTCCGCCGCGCGGCTCCTATCGGCTGGCGGCCCGCGGAGCGCTGGGGCGGGCCGGGGCTGCCGCGCTGCATGCTGGGGGCTGTAGTCTGCGGGGCCGGCATTGCCCGCACCGGGCCTGCCCCCGCCTCTCCCGCTCGTCCCGGCCTCGGGGCAGCGCCGGGAAGCGGCGGGGGCGTCGCGGAGGAACAGGGGGGCTCGGCGGTGGCACAGGGCCCGCCGGCTGCTCGGCGGAGGGGCGGCCGGGGCCGTTTCCCGGTGGGGAAGGACGTGACCTTGCCTTCCCCGCCGCGGCCTCCCCGCTGCCCGTCCCGGTACCGCACAGCCCCGCCTTGAGCCCGGCGGGACCCAGAGCCCGGCCGGGAGGTGCCGGTGCTCGGGGTGATGAGGAGGTTGGGGTGTGGGGGGTCCCGGGTGGCCGCGATGGGGACACTTCAGTGCCCAGGGTGGGACACCCAGAGGAGAAGCCATGGCGGGGGCAGGAGGGGCCTCCGGGTGTGTTCTGGACCTTTGCCCTTCCACATCAGCAGAGGTTGGGGTGATGGTGGTGCTAGGGAGGATTTTTTAAGCAGTTGTCCCACTTGTCAGACACTCTGAGGGGTCTCTAGGGGAGGGTGACTCCTGTTAAGGCCCCAACTTGTATTTCAGGCGTTCTGCTTAACAGTAATTAAAAATAATCTAATTAAACCACTTTTACACTTCTACTCTACATTCCAGCATTCGTTACTCGCAGTTCCCAGAGTTCAGCAGAGGACAAATGGTGTGTTCAGCCCCCTCAGGGACAGGGACAGTCACCCACTGCCTTTCCCACCCCACAGACAGAGGCTCCTCTGCTGCTCTCCAAGGCAGGAGGGTTCTCCAGGCCAGGCCAGCTGATGCTCACTGAAGTAAAGCTCAGGGCTTTCAGGCTTGGGGAAGGTTGGAGCTGGGTTTCAGGCTGACAGAAAACAGGATTTGGAGGTGTTTATCACTCAGGGCTTTTTGCCTGTGTTCTGCCTTTAACACTGCAGCTCAGGACTGGGTCTGTAAAGGTTCAGTGGCAGCAGTAGTTGACTCTGGTGTTAGTCAAAGCTTGGACTGGATGAGCTTGGAGGTCTCTTCCAGCCTAAAAATTCTGTGAAGAGCTGTGCAAACAGAGATGCTGCAGCACTCTGACATTTGTTCTCTGTATCTTTGCAGTTTGTTTCCTCACTTCAAAAAACAACTTTTTTTTTCCTCCTCATTTGTTTCGTATCTCCTGATGAGACTGAATACAGCAAAAGTGGGCATGCAATGAAATAAATTTTTAAAATACATTTTGTTTCTTTCTATTCCTATTGAAGGGAAGCTTTGTATATACTGTAGTATATACATACACATGAAGAATGTGGGCAGGTTGGTTTTTTTTTCCCTTATTTTTCAAAATGTTTCATTACTGCTGAAAAAAATTCTGACTTTTGAGCTGCACCCTCTCCTTTGCTTAGGGAAAACCAAGTCTCATGTCACTGCTTTAGTGGGGGGGGACATGTAGGGTGTGATGATGGAAATAAGTGGGTAAGTCCAGTGGTGCTGTTGAGGTGAAGAGGTTAAAGATGTTTAAAGAAGAAGTTTAAAGGTGTTTAGAAGATGTTTAAAGGTGTTCCCTGCTCACCCCTCTCCTCCCCCCCTTGCAGAGCAGCCGCTGCAGGAGAGCTCCACTCCGGCCATCCCGGCTCTGCCGGGGCTATGCCACCTCCTCAGGAGAATCTGGGTATGTAGGGGGGCTTGGAGGGGTGGAGTTGGTTCTGCTGTTGTGTTGACCAAGAGGGAATCTGTTCCTAAATTTCATGTGAGAGCCAGTTGGTGGTGGTGGGATTTTTGTGTCCAGTAACTTTTATTCTCGCGCTCCTGCGTCCTCCTCTTTGATTCAGTCAGGTTTAAGGGAAGCAAATCAAAGGGATTGGTGTTTAGAAAGAAGGCTGTGGGTTATCAGCACAGCTTTGGGGGAGACATGAAGCAGAATGGTAGGAGTGGGTGCTGGGTTTGGTGGCAAGCTTCTGGAACAGAGTGGTTGCCCCCAGCTGTAAGCTGAAAAGCCTCACAGACTGTTTGGTGTTTGTCGTGTAATACAATCTGCACAACTTTCACTCTTCTTCCCCCCCACCAGTGTTTCTGTAGGCAAAATCATTGGTGCAGGTGTCCTGTTTGTGGGTGGAGGTGTAGGTGGGACTGTCCTGTATGCCAGCTACGATGCACAGTTCCGGGAGAGCGTGGAGAAGGCTGTTCCCTACTCTGACAAACTCTTTGAGATGGCACTTGGGCCTGCGCCTTACACTGCACCCATGCCAAAGAAACCAGTAAGTGGTTCCCCTTGACCCCCACCCTTTCATTTTTCTACTCTTTAAAGAGAGCATTTGCTCTTTAGTTTTCAGATTCTGGTGAATTTTGCTGTGTGCGAAGAATTTAAGGATTCTTATTAAAGGAGTTTAAATTTAGATTTAAATTAGGGTTCAGATTTAAAGTAGACTTAAATTAAGAAGGTTTAAGAATTATCAACCAAGATACTACTTTGTGCTGCCTAACAGTCCTGCTTTTACATTTCCATTGTCTTGTGAATTTGGCCTGTGCATTGTAAAACTGTTATTTTTATTTATAGTAAAATAATCTAACTGAAGAGCTGCTCTGCTTATACTCTGAAATGCATTTGGGAGAGAGAGGGGTAGGTTACATGTTGGAATTTACTGGTTTTTTTACTTGAGGGTTATTGCAGTTAACGATGTGCCAGAATTATTAGAAAAGTATTCTGAACTGAACTTACTCTAAAGAGAACTGAGAAGATTTTTTAAGGAATAAAGATTTGAATGGTACAGATCCATGCATAAGCATCATACCTTGAAATCTTCTTGGTGTGGAAAACCTGATGTTGGCTCCAGCACTGCTCTGGAAGTCAAATCTGGAAGTTTCTCCATTCCTGCATCTGAATGCAAATACTGCCTGAGTATCCAAGAAGGCTGAAAGCTGCTCTGGTCATGGTTGTCTTCAGCTTTAAGAAGATCTGACCTTAAATAAACCCAAAATATTTTTAAATGGAGTGAAAGACATCTGTTCTTAATGAATGGGAGAGTCCCAGTTAACTAAAACTGTCACTTCTGCCTTTAGCTCCACTTCACTTGTCATCATCCAACCTCCCAGTGCCTCCCAACCAGTAGTAAATTTGGCAAACCAGAGTGCTCAGCTGGCAGAGTTATCATCTGCCCAGTCCTGGCTGTGACTCACATGCTTTTATTATTATTATTATCTTATGGCTTTGCATGATGGATATTAATAAATTGATATTATAAAACCTCACAATGCTCTGGGCATGAGTGTCTGCTGTGAACAGGAGCATCTGAAGCCTTTCAAAGGGAAATGAGTGAATCCATGCAGATCAGATTCTTCCATGCCTGCCAAACCAATGCCATGCCTGGAGCATCTTCTGCTCAGTGACAACTGGATAAATCATGTTTGTGCTTTTTAAGCATATCTTTAATTATGCAGTCACTTATCTTTAAAAAATTATATAATTTTTTTTCTTCCAACGTGAAAAGAAATTGATAGGATGGGAGGGGTGTCAATAAATGCTCAAGAGGTAATAAAAGAAGTGTCAGATGAATTAATTTAAGGTATTCCAGTATGGATTAAATTATGTTCAAGGGGAAATAAGTGAAATCATCTTTCCAGAATTGTTTCACACCTTCATGTACTTGTGGGTTTTATAGTTTCTGTGTAATCTGTAGTCTCTCAAAACACTTAGAAGTGTTTGGATTTTGAGGGGCATGAAATGATGGTGTATATAGTGTAGTGAAAGTTGCCACTGCTATACCTTAGTTTTGGAGAGGTGAAAATTGTAACCATTCCTTCAAAATTAAAAATCAAGGCTACAATTTTCATGTGTACCTGGAAGTTTAGATTTATGGTACAGTCATCTATATATGCAAATGTTCTTTTCTGTATAGTTGGTGAGACACAAGCTCTTTAGAAATCTGATTATATTTTTTATTTTTGATTTTTTTTAGACACAGCAAGGTCCACTGAAGATCTCATCTGTAGCAGAAGTAATGAAAGAGTCTAGAATGCCTGCTAGCAAATCTCAGATGAGCAAACCAGAAGCTGTTGCTCCTTCAGAAGAAAAAGAAGGTAACTACAGAATGTTGTATTGAGAGAAACAAAATACTTAATGATCTCTTACATCTAGGGTAGATTGAAATACTCTTTGGGATGGTTGAAGATGAGTATGCTGTAATTTCTTAGATTAATGCTATTTCTTTTCAGTCGTGAGAAAATGGGCCTAAAATGGTTAAACTTGTTTGGGTTTTTTTTTGCCAGTTTTGTTAACGATATGTATTTACCTTAACAAATATTTGGAGTCTAATATGAACAATGATCATCCTGCGTTTTTTAAATGTGAGACTGAGCAGGAAGAGCACTGCACTGTGAGGCCATTTACCTCTTCTTCATGAAAGCACAAGCATCTTAATCTTGGCTAATTACTGAGGTACTGGAAAGCCAGATCAAGTGGAACTGGTTTAGTGAGGAGCAGTTGTGGCATCTTTTTGCATTTATCTGTCTTGGCTCTGTGTGTGTGTATGTGTAAGTAATAACTGCTGTTTTCCTAGGAAATTCCCTTCTGGAAAGAATAATATCAATGTCCAGATATGTTTCTACACAGGAAAAAAAGTCTTACATCTCTATTTTTAGATTATAGCTCATATATATTTAATGAAAAAAAACTTCTTTACTCTGAGGGTGCCAAGGCACTGGCAGAGGCTGCCCAGGGAGGTTGTGGTGTCCCCTTCTCTGGAGATATTCAGAACCCACCTGGATGCAGTCCTGTGTAATGTGCTGGTGGTGATCCTGCTTTAGTGGGAGAGCTGGACTAGATAATCTCTTGAGGTCCCTTCCAACTCTTGACAATTTTGTGATTCTGAGAAAACTGGTTTTGTTCTATTCCTGTATTTAACAGCAGGCAAGGCTGCAGCCCAGATCATCTCGGCAACAGGGGTAGCCATGTCGGTGCCAGCTCCAGGGATACAGACTGAAGAAGGTGAAAAACATCATCCAAACATGATGAAGAAAAACATAATCCTGTAGCTTCAAGTGTACAAGTTTTTATTTCTGAGTTGGTATTTGTCAGTTTTTAGAGACGTGGTTCTTTGTGCCTTTCACAGAAACCATTTCCATCATCTGGTCATAGATTTTTTTAATACACTGAGAGTCTGAGATTGATTCCTGGGACAGGAATTAGGTGTGAATGCAGAGGGAAGCTTGGCTTTGTGCTGGAATGGAACCTGTACAGTCCAGGTTGCCTCTGTGGCTTTCTGATTGAGGTTCAGAAAAGCACATCAGCCAGGGGCCAAGAGAAGAAACTGCATTTATTATTTTACTCCACAAGAAACACAAGCTTCTACAGGATAGTCTCTTTCATTTTGTTATGTATGAACACATTTCATAAGAACTATGCCAGCAATAAATAAACATATTTTTCAGAGTTAGCATTATTAAAAGGTAATCTGATGGCTTTTGTTGCAGAATGAGTGAGAGCTGAGAGGTCTGGGATCTCTCCTCAGTTCAGGTGCAGACTTGCTGTTGATCTTGACTAAGTTCCTTAGGTCAGTGCTCACTCTTAAAGGCATTTCAAGTAGCCTTAGGCTAGGGAGTAGTGTAGAATTGTGGTTCACCATAGCCCTCTCACTGATCTTTCCTTATTTTGGATAAACTCTCTTCTAAGCATGCCAAAGAACTGAAAAAATAAGATATTTACTTAAATGTTAAGCTTGGCTCTGTGTTTTTCACTTCTTGCTTCGCCTTTCCCTTCTGTATTCTGTGAATCTTCTGTATTTCTCTAATTACACAGCATAAAATCTACAGATGCATGTGAGGTATCCATGCTACTATCTTCAGTTGTAAGCTGGTTTGAGACTGGCCTTTGTCATTATGGATATAAAAAATTCTTGACGTAGTTTCAGCCTTACTTTGGACAGAAGACAGATTTATAATGTGATACTGACTCAGAAAATCAGTTTTCAGAAGAAAGCTGCTCTCTTACAAGTAATCCACATCCTAATTTGGATGCTTCACTTTAAAACAGTTTAACACTTTTTTACTTTTGAATAGGTAAAGAACATGAAGGTTCCCGTGCTATAAAAGAAAGGTCACCAGAAGAAGTTGCAGCCCGGCTTGCCCAGCAAGACAAAGAAGAGCAAGAAAAGGTATCAGGTGAGTCCACACTGTCAGTTTTCCTCTGTTACACATAACAGAAGAATTGTTGGACTGTTGGCTTTAGAGTTCTAAGTTGCTTATGCTATTGTCCCACTGTTGTGTTGGCAGAAAGAGTGGTGCTGAATCTCCTTCCTCCCATTAAGATACTTATAACCCAGTCAGTCAAAGAATGACAGAGTGGACCTCCAGGTTCTCCAGTCCATCCTCCTGCTTGGAGAGCTGGGGAAGTGCAGAACAGAACAGACTATTTCAGTTGGAAGGAACATAAAACAATCATCTAGTCCAACTGCCTGACCTGCTCAGAGCTGGCCAGGTTAAAGCATCTTGTTAAGGGCATTGCCCAAATGCTTCTACAACACTGACAGGCTGGGGGCATCAGCCACCTCTCTAGGAAGCCTGCTCCAGTGTTTGCCCACCCTCTTGAAGTACAAATAATGATCCTTCTGCAGAAAGGTTGCCCAGGCCCTTCTACACTGGAGCTGTGAAGCTCTGTGAGGATGGGGATTGTTCCACCTCTCTGAGAAGCTTTGCCAGTGCTCCTTGTGGTGGAGAATGTGATACATCCAATTAATTTCTCTTGCTGGCACTTGGATCTGTTGCTTCTTGCTCTTCCTCTGAGCAGTCTGGTTCAGTCAGTAAGGCATTACCTAAGGTATCCCTCACTTGGTTTTTTTACCTTTTTATTGGCTGCAGAATGATGAAGTCAGGAGTTTTGGGTGCTTCCATGGTTTGCCTTATGGAAAGTTAGAAAAATAGAGAATTTCTTTGGTTGATAGTGTTTTGTTGTCTGGCACATCTGAGCAATCTGTAGCCAGATACCTTGATATGTGCCTTCTGAAAGCAAACCCAGTTCAAGCTGCAGATTGCTTGCAGTCTTAGCAAGTGTCCATGTTGTCCTCCAGCCAGTGTTGGAGAGGATGAGAGGGAGACCGGGCTCTTGGAGAAAGGGGTTGGCTCTTGAAGGATGACTTCTGCCTTAAGGCAGTGCAAGGACAGCTGAGTGCTCTTCAGACCTTCTGTGGTGAGGCCTGGAGTCTCTGGAGGTGGGTAGGATAGAGACATTGACTACAAAGATGCTGAACCAAAACTATTTAAGTGAAAGTTTATTGCTGATGTAGGAGTAGTCAGTGAAAATAGGTTTGAAAGGGAGTTGAACAGTAGTGAGGCCACTGACTGGACATGCTTCAGCCTGCTGTGGCAGCTGTGGCCATTTGATTTTATTTTTCTCTTTGTGCTTGGCAAGGGCTGATGGTGGAAGAGGTACTGGCAGAGTGCTGCCCCTGATCTGGCCTGTCCTGACTGCTGTGTAGTGAAACACCTTGGCAGATGTGTTGAGCACACTCAGACTTTCCTCTGAGTGTTCTGATCCTCAGCCCAAGTCTGAGCCTTGAGGTGTTGTTGCACAGGAGGGATGAGAGGGATGTACAAGCCTGAGCTGAACAGGCTCAGAGTGGACGTGGTGGTTGTGGTCTGCTGCTGCTTGCTGCTGTTTGGAGCTTTGTCTGGTGTAGAAGAGCAACATGAAGAGAAACAAAAGGCTTGGCATCAGCTGTCTGCTTTGGACAAGGACATTTTGCAAGTGAAGAAGCTGAGGTGTCACACTGAAAAAATCCAGGAGAGTGTTTATTGTAAAGTTGGATTTACTTAGAATAAACATCTGACTCCAGCAAGGCAGGTGTTGCTCTGGTTAACCATTCTGGTTTGGTCCCTGCTTGGATCTCACTTATGACTGTGTACCCATAGAACAGATAGTTGAGTCTTCCTCTTGGCTAGGAAAAGTAACTCTGCTTTTGGAAGAAGGGAAAAATCTCTTGTTTCTTCTTAATAACCATTGCAACAAATGAAGGTGGAAAAAAATTTGCTGGTTTAAATGCATTCCTCTGCAGAAACATGGTAAAGGTCTTCCAAGCTCTATTGCTCTTCAGTGCAGACTTACACCTCAGAGCCACTCTACAGGAGGGTGTTCTGGCAACATTTCTTCTGTAGGCTGCAAGTGTAGTTCCTGAACTAATTCTGTGAGATCATAGAAAATACTGTAAGGAGATGCTGAGGATAAAACATGTCATTTCTACTCATACTAAGGCTCTTTTCTTCACCATTTAAGTCAGTTAATTAAGGTTTTTTACAGCCCTTGCAGCAACTTTGGAAGCAGCCCTCAGCAAAACAACTCGTACGACCCTTCAGGCAATCACTGCCCAGGAGTCTGCAGTGCAAGCAGTGAATGCCCACTCCCAAATACTGAAGGAGGCCATGGACAGCTCTGAGGTAAACTGGACAAATGGGGACAATTTAATTTTATTTTTTTAATTTATGTTCATCACAACTTTTTTATTTCAGTATTGAAGACAAAGTTGTAAGCTTTTCTTGCAGTATCTTTACTTCTGTCACAGTTTTAACTAATATTTCCACTTGTGAAATGTGGGTTTACTTTTGAATTTTTTTATCTCTAAGCCCTTTATTTCCCTGCTTCAAGAAGAAAGTTCAGGTTTATACACTGATATTCTTCACAGTTTATTTTAACTCCCAAGACTATTTTTAACTTAACTGTAGTAGGGTTTCGTGCTGTCCATCCTGATAATTCCACTGAACAATTCCATTTTCCAAAATCTTACTTTTAGATTATTCATTTCTTCTCTGGAAACGAGTAGGGGGATGCATGAGTGATGCCAGCTTGTGGTTCTGGTGTGCTAATGATGGGGTTTGTGTGGAACTGCTGCTTCCTATTGAGTCCTGGAGCAGAGAATATAATTCAATGGTTATTCACTAAGTAGGGGAGGTCAGGCAACTTAACAAACACTCAAGATTTCACCTAATAGTTAGAAAAAGAAGTGTCTTAAGAGTTTGCCTTTGAGCTTAAATATTAAACTTAATTTAAAATTAAGAAAATTGAAAGTATAATGGTACTTTAAGCTGAAAAGCAATTTTAAAGTGTTACAATACTTCAATACATACAGAGATATCCACCTGTGGCATCCTGTAAGCTCTTCTGCATGGACAAATGGCTGTTGCCCAAGGGGAGAGAAACACTAAGAATCAAACAAAACACTGGAAGGGTAAATTAATTCATAAAGCTTCCAGCTGAGATGTTGGTAAAACATGAAACTGTTGGTCAGTTTGAGTGGAATAACTGTTTCAGGATTGTGGTGGTCCTCATGAGGCATCTGTGTTTCTTAGGATGCAGGGGAGAAAAAACCATCTCAGTGGCGCACCCTGGAGGAAGCACTGAAAGATCGGAGGAGAGCAGTGGATGAAGCTGCTGATGCCCTTCTGAAAGCCAAGTAAGCTGCTTGGGTTTGGGGCCTCTGGAGTGGTCAGGTGATATCACCCATGGGAGGGCTGGCAGACAATAGATGACTTTTTGTGAAGTTTGCAGTCACCTGTGTTCAAATTAAGCCAGTGTGTTGGTGCCAAATCAAAAAAATAAATAAAAAAGCTGCATATGCTAACAAATGTTTTAATTTGCAGTGTGAACAGCTCAGGTGCCTGTGAGCATGGTCCTCACTGTACCAAAGGGTCTGAAACAATCCTATTTTTCTTTTTAAGAACTTGTTTATCTCCTTTGTACTTACATATAGTGTTGGTAACTTCAAGTAAGATTTAAAAAAATCTATAATATCAACAGCATTGTTTTTGGTTAATTTTGTCAATATTAAAACCTATTGCAAGGACTCCATGACTGCACTTTGTGTATTCAGTCAGTAGCATCACCACCTTCTTTCAGTTGCAATGAAACATTAAACCTTACAGCCTCATTTGGGTTTTCCACCTGTCAGCAGAGCTGCTTTTAAGATTAGATTTTTACTGAGCACGTTTCTAAACACACCCTGAATTCTGAGATGAAACACTGCTGGTAACCCAGGGTTCCACATGAACCACCTGGATGTGCACTGAGCCTGGTGTGCAGGCTCACTGCCTAGGGATTGTAGCAGCAGAAATAAGATGACAGACAAATATTTCCACCTCACCATTGTAATGAAGACAGAAATAAATTTGGAAACCTTTTAATGCTTCTGAGGCTTAGAGGGAAACATCTTTGAAGCTGCATGGTATAAGCTTCTCTTACTGTAGAAATTGCTGTGCTGTCTAAAGAGCAGGTGTAACCCAGGTTTCAAAGAGTGGAACAAAGCTAACACAACCCCCAGAAGCAGTAGTATTCATTCTTTACTGCTCTATTGGATGCCTTCCCTTTTATTTATTTACTTGTTTGTTTTAAAGCTTGTTCCTTACTCCAATGAAGTCATTAAAAACCTCCAGTGCTTTGAATGGATTTGGAAAAGGAACACTTTTTTTACTTTCCTTCATTTCCAGTTATGCTAGAGGAAAGTGGTTCTTTCTTAAATTACAAAAAAATAATAATCTATCTTTACAGAGCTCTATAAATTTTCTCCCATCCTCATTTATCTCCACCAGTCATCATGTCCAAAACACTACTGCAAGAGTAAGCCATCTGTATTAAAAATGTTTCCTTAATACTCTGTTATGTGATGGAAATGCCTGCCTTGTAATCCTAACTTAGTTTTACTAATACTAATGCTTTTCAGTGAACTTTTATCTGCCCCATCCAGCTAAGTCTTGAGTCCTGAGTACTAACTGTACTGTAAATAATTCTCATTATACATGGAATAGACACACTGACATCTTTAGGCTTCAGGCTGTGGAAAGAAAAATCTTCAGCCACAGCATCCTATCCATAGAGCTAGGTAGGTAGATCCCATGGGTAGATGGGAACACCAGTAGAGTTATCCAGTAGCTCCTCCTATAAATACAGAGGTTTATAAAGCAAACTTTTTTGTATCTGTTACAAATAGCAGCTTCTGCTCTTTTCAGAGAGGAGTTGGAGAAGACAAAAGGTGTAATTGAGAATGCTAAGAAGTCTCAGATTGCAGGAGCCAAACCTCACATTGTTGCTGCAGAGGAAAATCTTCGTCACCTGATAGTTGACTTGGACAATGTTGTGAAAAAGGTAATGCTTCCCCAGACTGCTCTGAGGGTGGGTTTTTTTTCCTCTCCCAAGAGTTTGCTTTGGTTGGTTTGGAGGGTAACAGCATCTGCCACTAACTGAGGGCCTGGTCATAAATTATACATGCCTGTTTTCAATACCTGCCTTGAAAAATAAACTGATTTTTTTTTTGCTACAGGTTCAGGCAGCACAGTCTGAGGCCAAGATAGTGGCTCAGTACCATGAGCTTGTGGCTACAGCCAGAGAAGAGTTTCAACGAGAGCTGGACAGTATCACCCCTGATGTAAAACCTGGCTGGAAGGGGCTAAGTAAGTCTGAGATGGCAGGGTTATGTCATGCTTGTTACATGCATGATACATACAGTGCATACATAGACCAATACATACTGGGGTTTCTAGTGTTTTTGTAATTGCAGCCACTGAATTGGATGCCTAGTGCCCTGTTTTCCATCTTGTTTGGTTGGTTTGAGTGAAGTTAGTTTACAATTAAAATAATCTAAAGCAGGTGTTATGAAAACATAAATTCTGGAAATTATCTGGCCATCTTGGAAGTTTCACAAAATGAAGTTTTTGTATGATAAATGTCATAGCTGTTCAGACATCTCACTGATGAAGTGTTTGTCTGGCTGACTCTGTGACTATAGGTATTCTCAGACACCTAAATACATTCTAATTGTTCATACCCTGCCATACCTATCCCCCAGTATAGATCATTTCTAAATTAAGCTGAACTTAGGCTTAAGGCCACCTTAACCAAAGGCTGCTGCATGGGAGCAGTGAGCAGGCATCTTACATTTTGTTTATGCCATTGCTGCTGCAGTTGTGTGCCTGAGATCTGAAAACTTATGAGCTGCTCTTCCTGTGAAAGATAAAGGGAGAACATCTGGGCTTTTGCAGTCACTGCCCTTTTGAGGAAGGGAAAGGAAGCTCCTGGTGGCTTCCATGCATTCCATTTCACACTGCTGTGACTTACTGAAGCACAGGGGCTGACTTGTTTGGCTCCATGGCTCTCACTGCTGCTTGGGAATTTGTTTCTTATCCAACTGCTTCTGATTTATAAGAACCTAGAACCATCAGACTAAAATTTCCAGTTTCCTGATGCACTTTACTAGCTAAAGCTTATATTCCTAGCTTTGGCCAAACTTCAGCATCAATCTCTAGGTTTCCATGGTGATTTTAGTGGTTGGGATGTGTTGGGCTACACCTTGCCTATAACATAGAGTTTTATACTTGACCTGCTGGTCTTCCCAAGTCCCTAGAGATTTGGTGTCATGTTTATGTTATGTGGATAAAAAGCTCTTTGTTTTCTGTTTCACTTTTGCATGACTGACCCGCTGTAGTGAATGTGCATTAACTTTTCCAACCTCTCCTCTTTCTGTTGCAGAGATAACTGACTTAGGTGAGTTTCTGTACCTTCTTCTGGTCTTGTGAACATCATCTATTCTCTTCGTCCTTTTTTATGTTTGTGTGGTGCATCACTTTAAATTACAGGCAGTATCAACAAGGGGGTAAATATTGCTTTCCAGTTGAGGCTGAGGTATGCTTTGGGTTCCTTTCCACTGATTTTGCATGTCTAGCTTTGTCTAGTCACAAACTCTTTGTCTAGCAGCACTTGCAGGTGAGTGTGGTCACTGACTTGGGAAAGCCAGGTTTAAATTTTCTCTAAGCTGGTTGGTATCTGCTGCTGAGACTCCAATGAGAATCAAACTGTGACCAATCCAGTTAATCTGTGTGATGGTGTTTCTCACCTTGCAGCAGTCCTGGTTTGAGAGGATGTGGATACAGCAGCTCCTGCTGAATGCACTGTGGATGCTTGCAAAGCCACATAGGGCTGCTCTGAGCTGGGTCACTAAAACCAGATTCATTTAATTTGAAGTTGGCTTGATTCTCTGAATTTGATCTTCACCGTTGATTTTAGAAGCGCTGATTAAGTATTTGATTCTGAGGTTGAGAATAATAATTTATTTTTTCCCTTTTGATCAAACAAACACGGTTTAAACCCAGAGTGCAGTGAACTCCCTTCTGTTTTGAAATTCAGCAGCTGAGTGAAATGGTGCTGGTCAGCTTCCCTGCTGGGCATGAGCACCTTGCACTGAACTCTCCTTTCTCAAGCACTCAGCAGGATAGCTGGAGCACTGTGGAACTTCACTTGCTTTGGACCCTGCAGACATGTCAAGTAGTCCCTGGTTTGCCATACAGCCAACTCAGCTGGCAGCCAGTGCAAAATGAGCTGTAGCATTTTAGAGAGCCTGTGCCATTCTCAGGCCATCAGGTGTACAGATGCTACAGTTGTAGATCATGTCCTCTGTTGTCAGAAGAAAAGTAGCAAACTCCATAGCAGGCACAGATGGGGTTGTGTGACCCTGCTGCTCTTGGAGCAGCCAAACCTGACAGATGCAAATTGAGGGAAGAAATCAGATTGAGAACAGTCCAGAGGATTATTGAAGAGAGGACATAATTCTGTCTGTCTCTCAGAATGACTTCTGTGTTTTCAGGACCAAATTTCCTTAAGCTTGTATCCAGCTGGAGGTATCAGTGCTTGAGGTATTACATATCTGTGTGCTGTCACAGGGGAAAGCACATGGTGGTGTAAAGGGAGAAGGGGACAAAATCATCATCGGTCTCTGATCAAGTGTGACACGGATGGAGGAGTGTAAATAACAGCTGTGAATCCCTTAAAAAAAATCCAGGGTAATTTTCAAGGGTGAAAAAGCTTGTAGGTGTGGCTCGGAAAGTGGTATGGGTGGGCATTAGCATAGGGTCAAGGAGTTTGATGTTCTCCAGGACTCTGAATAAGACATGTTCCCTGGCCAGCCACGGGGAGCCTCGGAGTACTGGAGTGGGAGGTGAAGAGGCACCGTGGTGGTGGGTTCCTCCCAGACCTCCCTGACACTCCGTGTTCTCCTCAGCTGGACAGTTATCAACAGATGACTTAAATTCCCTGATCGCACACGCCCACCGCCGCATCGATCAGCTGAACAAGGAGCTGGCAGAGCAGAGGGTGAGGGAGCAGCAGCACATTGAGACAGCCCTGGAGAAGCAGAAACTTGAAGATAAAAAAGCATTTGAGGCAGCTGTGGCCAAAGCACTGGAGCGTCACAAAAGTGAGATCGAACTAGAACAGGAGAAAAAGGTAAAGTGGTGTAAAAGCACTCGCTGGGAGCTCAGAAAGGATGTAGGAGAGCTGGAAGTTCATGGAGGAGCAACTGGGATGTTCCCAGTGATGGGAGACTTTAGATAGGGTGACCCCAGGCTAAGTGTGGAAAGGAGATGCTGAGCAAGAAAACTCAGAATGTATCAGAACAGCATGGCCAGCAGGTCCAGGGAAGGGATTCTGCCCCTGTACTCAGCCCTGGTGAGGCCACAGCTCGAGTCCTGTGTCCAGTTCTGGGCCCCTCAGTTCAGGAAGGAGATTGAGGTCCTGGAGCAGGTCCAAAGGAGGGCAACCAGGCTGGGGAAGGGATCCAGCACAAGTCCTGTGAGGAGAGGCTGAGGGAGCTGGGGGTGTTCAGCCTGGAGAAGAGGAGGCTCAGGGGAGACCTCATCACTCTCTACAACTCCCTGAAAGGAGGCTGGAGCCAGGGGGGGGTTGGGCTCTTTTCCCAGGCAGGTATCAGTAAGACAAGAGGGCATGGCTTAACCTCTGCCAGGGGAGGTTTAGGTTGGATATTAGGAAACAATTAATTTTATTAAACTGGGATAATAGTGTAGCAGGGGGAGGAAAGGTCAAGTATGCTTTGTCTGGAAGGTGGTTTATGAACACCAGAGTGTTCAGTTTGTCCTGCTGTATCATTTATACACCATCTTGATAACTACACCAAGTTCCTAGTGAGTATAACCCCCTATTACAGGCACTTGAAGCCCAAACAGTCCTTTTTGGGTTTCACACTAAAGACTGAAAAGGCATTTAATGTCTTTAGGAAGAGGTTCAGCTATAGAAATGGACCTTGGCAGCTTTTTATAATGAAACATGGGCTCTGTAAATGCCACTTTCATAAAATGTACCCTAAGCAATCACTGATAGATGATGATGTAATGAGTGGCAAGCAGTTGAAAAATAGCAGTGTAACAACTACAATAGTAACAGTTACTCATGTGTGTACAGGTTGAAGAAGTCCGAGAGGTGATGGAGAGTGAGATGAGGACCCAGCTGAGGCGACAGGCTGCTGCTCACACTGACCATCTGAGAGATGTTCTGAAGATCCAGGAACAGGAACTGAAGGTGGAATTTGAGCAGGTAAGGGAGAAGAGTCCCCAAGGGAATTAGTGGGATATTTGAACCCTTGCAAAGAACATGCTTCATAGGATGAGAATCTTCAGCCATCTTTCCAAACACTGAAATGCAGGATGGGGAGGGAAGGCTTTGTCTTGAAGAGATCTAATCTGTAAGGTGCCTGAAGGTGTAGGTTTTATTCAGACTTAAAAACTTCTGCTATAGGTGAGAAGTATTTTTATTTATAGGTATTTTTTTTATATTATAGCTTTTGCTATAGGTGGCAGTTACAAATGCAGTTAATTGTTAAATTCACCCTAGTAAGGCTTCTTACAGGTATATTACATTTACTATTGCATTAGTCCTGGGAAGAACAAGACTTATAGAAATCTATCTTAAAAATAAGGTAAAAAAACCCCAACCTGATCAGCTGTTCCTGGTCCAACACGTGTTTCACTCTGTTTCAGAACTTATCAGAGAAACTCAGTGAGCAGGAGATGGAATTCAGACGCCTCACTCAGGAGCAGCTCGACAACTTCACGATGGATATAAACACTGCCTATGCCAGGCTGAAAGGAATCGAGCAAGCAGTTGAGAGTGAGCACTGACACTGCAGTTCTTGAAGGACTAAAGCTGCCATCTTCTGGGGCCTCTCACCCAAAAACCTGAGCACAGCCTTAGGCATGTAGCTCATGGGCTTGGGTTTGGCATGGCGTGGAGCCCCCAGCAGATCCAAACAGCACGAGTCCAAAGCTGTTGTCTTGTTCTGACCCTAACCTTGGGATCTCAGAGCTGACTGGCTTTGAGGTGGAGTGCCAGGGGGGTAGAGTGCCAGGGGGGTGGCTGCTTTTGAAATCAATGTGTTTAAGGGGATAGCTGTTGCTTGTTAAAACTCTTCCCATACATGTGCTTCTGGCTGAAAGTCCCCTTCTTGACTTACAGGTCACGCAGAAGCAGAAGAGGAAGCCAGAAAGGCCCATCAGCTGTGGCTTTCTGTCGAAGCCCTCAAATATTGCATGAAAACAGCCTCTGGGGATAGTCCCACAGAGCCCCTGGAGAGCGCAGTGAAGGCCATCAAAGCCAGCTGCTCCAACAATGCCTTCACAGACACCTTAACAGCAGCTCTGCCCCAGGAGTCCCTGACACGGGGGGTGTACAGTGAAGAGGCCCTCAGAGCACGTTTCTACACAGTCCAAAAACTGGCAAAACGAGTAGCTATGATTGATGAGACAAGAAACAGCTTGTATCAGTACTTCCTGTCTTACCTGCAGTCGCTGCTGGTGTTTCACCCTCAGCAGCTGAAGCCCCCCACTGAGCTCAGCCCTGATGACCTCGACACCTTTAAATTACTGTCTTATGCTTCCTACTGCATCGAGCACGGAGACCTGGAGCTGGCAGCTAAATTTGTCAACCAGTTAAGAGGGGAATCCAGGAGGGTGGCTCACGACTGGCTGAACGAAGCACGAATGACCCTAGAAACAAAACAAATTGTGGATATCTTAACAGCCTATGCCAGTGCCGTGGGGATAGGAACAACTCAAGTGCAGTGAGGGTAGTTACCAAGGCAGTTCAGCAATTGTTTGTGCTGGAAAGAAACCCCACCATCTCCCAAAGGTTGCAAACCAAGCTGCTGGCAGGGGCTGGAAGCATTCGATCCAAGCACGGGTACCGTCCTGTTTCCTTGCACTGCATTTAACATCATCACCTGTTGTATTTGTATTTGGTTTGAGTTATCATGATAACCATCTTCAGGAAGCTTCTCTACAATTTGTGTAACAAGTTTGTTTCCCCATCTTACCAAGCGGGCTTGTGATCCAACCAAAATAATGTTTGTAACCTACCATTAATGATTTGCCACTTCGTCAGATGAATAAAAAAGATTCAACCACTTTTTCCTGCTGTTCAGTCTCCTATTTAAAAGTGAAGTACAGGGCATGATGAGAACAGCCTTTCTCCATGATGTGAACAAGACAAAACTTATCTCTGTTTTACTCCTTTCAAGGAGGAAGAATGAATCAATGTGAGCAGTGTGGCTAATGAATTTGTACAAGCTGTAAAAAAATCCAGTCTGCATACAGGTTTGCAAGGCATGTCAGAGCACATACTCTGGTGGACTTCTACCCCCAACTTGTTTCTTGTCAGACTGCTCTTCTGAAGTTCCAGAAAACCAGGTATTGCTGTCTAGAAGTGATTTTGTTTCAGCCATAACAGCTCACATGAAGACCAAGCTCTTTCCTTCCTCCTCTTCCCTTCTTCTTTCCCTTAATTCTTACCACCAGGGAAGACAGACTGATCAGGCTTCCTTAGTACCCACCTGCTGAAATGAGTAACCATGGCTTAGGCTCCCTGCTGATCCAATTTTTAATTGCTGGCACAATAAAACAAAAAGCTCATCACAAGCCCTTGAGTTTTGCTTACCCTGCACTCGTAGTCACACATTTCAGAAGAGGCAGTTTGCTTTCTGGAGCAAACCTTGCCTTCAGCCAGCTTTACTGTCAGTCCATTCCTGGAAAACAAGGAACACTTCACTTTTAAGCCTACTAAGAGATAGTTTGTTCTACCTCTAGCAGCTGTTGTTTGCTAAGCCCATTACTGAATTATCCCGAGGCTGCTGTTTGCTGCTGAAGTGCTCTTGCTCATCGTGCAGCATCATGCATATAATGGTTTTATTTTTCACAAAAAGAATCAACTTGCTAACTACTTTTCACTAAGATACGGTTTAACCCTCCCAGGAACAAGGCCTTCTTTGCCTGTTCAAGACAACTACCTCAAAAAAGACCTTCCAGAGTCCTCTGCAAGCTGAGAAGAGCAGCCCAGTGCTGCAAAGGCCACTTAACTGCAAGGCAGAGAAGAGAGCAGGGCAGTCATCCATCTTCCCAGGCACCTCTGATGCTGTTTTCTGCATGAACTTTACTGTCTCAAAGAGCAGCCACACCACTTTTTGTAATCAACAGGGTTTTTTTTTTTGCTCTAGAATCATCAGAATAGAGCTGTATTTAATATCAGCTATTTATTAGATTCAAGGTCCAGCTGTACAAGCTGTGACTTTTTAACATGAACAGTCCTGACCCAGAACACCAAAAAGGCTGAGGATTAACACCAGAGGTGATGAATACTGCATTACTTGCAGCAAACTTGACATTTACATAGCACATTAAAGTTAGCTGGAAAAGAGTTAAATCCAGCAGAGGTTTAAGTCCCAGGAGGCCAAAGAGAGAAGTCTTACTCAACCTGCTGAGCAGCCTCCAGGCAGCTGCAACCCTCCAAAGAGGCTGCACTGTCCCCAGGACCCAGCTTGGGCAGGGAGTGGTGTGGAAGGGACTGTGCTGGTGTAGCTCACGCTGTGTTTCAAGTTCCCAACAGCACTGAACAGACAGCTTCCAGCTTGCTCCAACTGGGACAACATCCTCCTGCCAGGCAAGTCTTCTGGGGGGCTCAGCAGTGCTGCAGCACCTCCCAGAAACCATCCCACCAGTACTTTTGGTTCTCCCAGAAGCCTCCTGGCATCAAGGTGGTGGTTGCTCCTGGTTTTCCCAAGGGGAATCAGGAGGCACAGTTAATCACTGTCACTGTCGCTGCTGTCGCTGTCTGACTTCACACTCTGCAATGTCTGCCTGCAGATGTGAAACAAACCATCATCAGTACCTGTTGTGAGGTTTGCTTCAAAAGAGAGATCCAAAAAACAGGGTAAAACCTCTCCAAAGAGAATATTATGGGCTGATGTCTATTATCCACCTAGCATTTGGTGGAAGCATACCCACTCCTTTGGAAAAGCAGCCTACTCCAGTTACCCAGAAAGTTGTGGGCCAGCTGCCAAGGGTGCTGGACTTGTATTTATTCCCTTGGACCAGGGCACTGACTCCAAACTTGTCTCTCAAGGTCAAGCCCTGTGTCTGAGCTTGGCTGCATGAGCTCAGCAATGAACCACAGTGGCTGTTCAGGTGTACTGAACAGGGACTGCAAGCCTCAGAACCACCTGCAGGGCCATCCTGTACCACCTCCTGTTTTTATGAGCCTGAAATCAGTATTTTCTAGGGGAAAGATTCTGGGAAAGAAAGACCTGAGAGCAGGTCTGAGCAGTGCATAAAGCTCATGCCACCAAGGAAGTTACCTTCCCTCCTAGGGGGGGTAGTTACAGCATAGGATCAAAGGCAGGGTCCATTTTGGGGCTCTGAATGTAACAGACCACTTCAGCAATAACATGAAGTACCCCAACTTACTTCTGCTTTTCAGAGAGTTCAAATTCCTCCTCTGTTCTGTTTTTAAGCCTCTGCACTGAAGGAAGACCAAGTGATGCTGCCAGCTTTACCAGCTTGATTGCCTCATCTGGGCTACTGGTTCGTTTAGCACAGTTCAAGAACTCATCCATCACCTCATCACTGCAAAAGCAAAGACAAAGAGAGACTGCTCACAGGGCCCCAGGTGAGGTGAACATTAACTTACAGCAGGTGCTGGAGAGAGGAAGAGGAGGTGAAAGATTTTCAGACCAACTCAACCAGTCAAATTCTGCTCCTGACAGGAATTTCATCTCAGCCTTCACCCCATACCCATGTGGGGCATGAGGGAGCCCCTGTCCTAGCAGAAAGCAAACTTGCACAAAAACAAGAGGGCAGCAACTCAGTGCTCAGGATAAGGACTCTACTTTAGCAGTAGCCTAAATAACCTTCTCTTCCTTACAGTCCCCAGATCAGGCCCTTACCCTCTTTCCCCTGGCTGGCAGCAGTCAAGGAGCAGTGTAACAAATCAAAGGCAGGCACCTCAGAGCTGCCATGCTGCCCACGGGCACTGAGAGCTGCTTCATTCAATGACATCTTGAGGATCAACCACTTAAACCCTTCTGCATTTCTCACACTTTTTGAGACAGAAAGGTCTTGGCATTTACCATTTGGAAAAAACTGTCCTCCCCCTGCTCACAGGGCCAAGACACCCTCCCCATACTTTGGAAGAAACAATAATTTATGGACCACTATTGCAGGTTCTGATAGAAATGCAAAAACTCAGCCAAAGGGGAGACTCAGTACCTGAAGTCAGAACCCAGAAGTACTCACGTGGGAATCCTATTGATTTGTTGGAAATGCTCCATTGTGTTCCTGTTCAAAAGAAAACAAAATAATAGCTAAAAAAACAACAAAAAACACCTCCAAACCACAGGAATGGATGGGTATTAAGTATCTTGGAAAAGCCCTTGTTGAAACACAGGTAAGCTCAATTTAATGAAATTATCTTCCCTACAGATGTGAAACAGGTCTCCTCCTGCAATCTCACAGATGCAGTGTTCCAGCCAGCATAACACAAAATATCTTGTCCAGTACAGAAAAAATTGACAGTGTAGCTGGTGGCAGGTTAACTTTAAAATACTCATGTATTTTTAGAATGGTACGTGCCACGTGTTGCAAATCAATCAGTGCAATGAGAGCATCTATATTTACTCAGGCCTCGTATTTTAACCACTATTTAGTTCAGAGCATGTAAGGCAGCAAATTCTAGTTTCTGGAGTTATATTCTTTTTACAGAGTTTTAGTTAAGGTTTATTTTAATTCAAAATTTAATTCAACTCTAATTAATCTAACAGTCTGAATCCCAAAGAGTTCTAAAAATTAATCAGCAGTGCTTAGTGAAGTATCAGTCAAACCCTGCCTTGCCAGAAGCAGCTGTACAGTGCTCTAAGCCAACTGCTACATTAACTTCTACATCATTTTTAGGATATAAACTCTAACTTGGTGTGAAGAATGAACAATAAAAATAAGAAAAAACCCTATTCCTAGCAGGCTTCATCCCCTCCCTTTTCTGCATTAGCATTCCAAAGCAATCTGTCATTAGCTTTGCATTTTTGTGATAAATCCTTGAGTTACAGTCAGCAAGCCAAGAGCCCCTGACAGCCACACACGTACCAAGCATCCTGGGTTCTCCCAGCCCTGGAAAACAAGAGAGCAACAGAGCCCAGTGCACTGCCTGTCCATTCCAAGGGGATCTGTTCCCTCCCAGTTTGCTCATGGGCAGCTTTGATGTCTTCAGCACACTTGGCAAAAGCCAGCTGAATCTGTGAAAAGATTGTGGTATTAATCCTCAAACCTCTAAAGTTAAAACATCTTTTTCAAGTGCCAAGTTCCCCTGCAGATCCTACACCTCTGGCCTGCATGTAATACACATTTGTGAATTAACAGCAGTTGCTCCTGGAATTAAAATGTCTCACTTCTTTCAGGAAAATTGTCTCCACTAGGCAAGCTCCAAGAGAGCTGTGCAGGGACACCTGTACCTCTAGAGTACACATCAGCTTTTGACCCTCAGCATGTTACTGCAATGACATCTGTTGCAAAAATCCCCGAGTTCTGCCATGTACTTCCCCACAAAGGGGGCTGCTGGGGCTGGATTCCTCTTCTAAACCCTGGTAAGCAATTTTCTGTGTTATTCTGAAGTTCTCTGTAGGTGGAAGACAACCCAAAGGGCAGTGCAGGCCTGAAAACACAGAGTGACTGGAAATTTGTAATGGGATATGCACTGGAACTCAACCTTTAAGGCCAACCAGGCACAATAATACAGCATTTAAATACAGTCTGGATGCTGCACACAGAAATAGAGAGACACTTCTACTCTTTTCACTGAGCTTCTGTAGTGGTTGTGGCTGGGACAGTTAAGTTTCTTCACAGGAGCTTGTATGAAGCTGTGTTTTGGATTTGTGATGAAAAGTGTGTTGATAACACAGGATGTTTTAGTTATTGATGAGCAGCACTTACACTCAAGACCTTTCCTGCTCCTCAAACCTGTGTGTAGGGGTGCACAAGGAGCTGGGATGGCAGACCCCAGCTGACCAAAAGGCTATTCTATCCCTCAGCTCAGCAATAAAAGCTGTGAGAAGATGGAAGGAAGAGACATCATTCAGAGTGATGGTCACCATCAGCATCACCATCACCTGCTTTCCAGGCTGAAGGGAAGTGGTGAATGATTTCCTGGGTTTGCTTTGCTTATGTGCACAGAATTTGCTCTACTTAATTGTTTTTATCTCAACTCATGAGTTTTTGCACTTTTACCATTCCATTTCTCTTCACCACCTCACTGGGAAGGAGTGGTGCTCAGCTGCTTACCAGGGGGTTAAACCACGACACCTTCCTTACCTCCTCAGGGTGCTGCTCCCTGCTCATCAAAGACAAGAGCTCTTCCAGCAGCTCTTGTCTCCTGTTAAACCCCAGCTGCTTCATATCTGTTTAGAGAAAGGCAGTAGTCAGGAGGTGTAACTGTGAGTCCCTGCTCCCAACTCCTGGAATTATGGTCAGCATAATTAATGCCATTTTAGAAGCCCCACAGCCATTCTCTGTGCACAAGGTCACAGTTTAGTTCCCTTTCCCTTCATTATCAGGCCCTGAAGGTCCTGTCCCCCAAGTTCATCAACCCCATAGGTTTCTTCTCCTCCCTGCTGGCCTCAAGATTGCCACACACCAGACCAACGACTTCATGGGCACCTGGGACACCTGGTGGTGGTGATCCCACCACAGATCAGGGAAGGCCACAGCACCCAAAGCATTGCCTATAAAACCAAGCAGTTACAAGTCCTAACTGGGAACTTGGACCTGAAACACTGCTGAACACTGAGACTCATGACCCCCCAGTGGTTAGGGACAACTCCCCCATCCCCTCCTTCCTCCAAGGACTTGTATTCTCTTGTATGTTTTTGAAGACTAATTACAATTTTTACATTGATACAGCAAACCATGTGTTAAGATTTGACCTGATCTGCAGAGGGTCCAGCTGATTAAAAACCATAACCTACAGAATTCAGTGCTACAGAATTCCATACTATGCTGCTAATGCAGTTGTTCTGCTTACAGAAATCTTGGGCTATTCTGATTATAAATTCTATAACCTGTCTGACCCCTCAATTATGGGTGACAGCTGTGTCCATGTCACCATGGATATTTGCTGCAGGCTAAAGCCTGTATTTGTATTCCTGTCTCCTCTTCTTAAGGGGCAGAGAACAAGCAAAGAATTTCAATGAGTTAAACCTGGATTGCTGTGGCACTACTCTCTGGAAAGCATTCAGATTTGTAAGACTGACATTTCCCTATGACACAGCCATGATCTGCCAGCCTGTGCTATCCATTCTTCCTTTCTCTAAATACAACCACCCCACAGCTGCATTAAGGAATAAAGTCTCTCAGGCCAAACCATCTTCTCATGGCTTCCTCAAGCTCTGTGAAGTTTCCCACCTGCCTCCCACTTCACACTGCTCCTGAAGTTTATTAAAACAAACTGCCTGTGTACCATGTGGCTATCACCAACCTTCCCAGACTGAAGGGATCACTTCCAAGTGGTTGGCTGCATCCAGTGCTTGAAGAAGATCCATTATATTCTTAGGAGTTGGATAGAAGAGCTGAAGAAGGAAAAGTGTCACTTCAGTAAGCTGTAACTGTTTCATTTCTCCATACTAGAGCTTTGAAGCTTCCTTACCCTCATACACACTTACCGAAGGGGACATCTCTTTGTACCATTTCAACACAACATCAATTTGTTCCATCATACACAACAATGAAAAGAATTTTGACCTACAGGAGGAGAAAGATGTTCTACTTCAGTAATGACCAGATCACACCACAAAGAAGCACCAGACAGTCAATAGTGTTCTGATCAGAGTTGTTTTGCAGCTTAAGGAAATTACTCTCTGTATGACTGTAATTCTCCATAAAATTAAAAAGACAGTAGAGTTTTTGTCTGACAAAACTTAATGCTGACACCAGGTAACTGGCAGAGTTAGAAAGAAGTAGACCACTGCATTAGAAAGATCTCTAAGCAAGACAATCTCCCTGCCTGACACCAGGTTTGAGGTATTTGAATCTCTCTCAAATCTCTCTCTGGTAAAGAACAACTTTAAGAGGTGAACTCACATTAAACTGGTTACTTGTGCAAGTTCACAGTACAAGCCTAGAACCTTAAGCCAGTACACTGAATAGGAAACATATCCCTACAACATGAAATTAATTTCCTTTCATTTCCCTCGATTTATTTACAAGCCAAACAAGATAAAATCATATGAACCATCCCATCCCTGAAACTGTATCTTATTTTGATGGTAATTATTTTTTGTTAATTTACTGGAGCATCTCTAGTTCCAATGCCCTAAAAGCATTTTATTCAGATCCTCCAAGTACTTAATTATGTGCAGTAGCTGCAGCACTAAATGACACTGATAAAGATGTTTCAGATGCCATGATTACAATGTCAAATGGAGGAAATACACAGGAGTTTGGTGCCTTAAATACACCTGCTACACTGCAGCCTCTCTGTACCCACCGTGCAGAGAGCTCAGTCTGAGCTGTGTGCACTTTTGGTGTTACCTCCTAAGCTGCCATCCAAAGTGGACAACAGGACTGCAGAAAATCCAGCTGTCTGGTATAGCTGTTGGATGGGTGCTCAACTGGTGCTCCAAGGCCACAAACTGAAATTAAATCCCATCACTGTTCTTAGGAAGGATGCAGTTCCCAAACTGCATATACAAAAACCAGCTGGTGTTCAAACTAAGCACCCTTCTGTGCAGTGTTCAAATCCTAGTTTGTATTTAAATTGACAACAATACACAAGACACTGAGCAGAAGCTGCACTTCACTCACCAGTAGCCATTTAACCGATCCACAGCCAAGAACTTCCAGTTGTCTCCCTTCTCCATCACCTTATTTAACTGACAGGCAAGCTTGATATCCTTAAGATCACAGCACTGCAATAAACCAGTTAGATTTTAAAGCTACCAAATGTAAAACTCAACACATCCCCCTGAGACTCACTGTCACTGAGGTGATGAGCTGGCAGCAAACACTTTTATTCACTGCAGTGACTGCCTGGGCACTTTGTTTGTGTGTTTCAGACAAACGTGGGACTCTCCCTGCAGGTGAGAGCTTTCTGACCTCAACTGACACCTTCTGGTGTGGAGACTGCTGCAGTGCCACGAGGAGGAAAGGTACAGAATACAGGGACTTACACAGCCACCTCAAACAACAGAGGTACATAAGCACATTACCAGTCAAGCAAAGAACCACAGAATTATGGAGGAAAGTTACAGGAGGTGATGAACAAAGGGGAAAATATTGAGAGGTACTTACCACTTGCATAGCACTGGCAAAAAAATTGGCTGGAAGGGAGAAAACAGTCTGTTAGCTTCCAGTTCTCAAGGAGGCATAGACCAGCTCATTAGCACAGCCTCTCAGAGACAGATAAGCCATGTTCAATTAGAATGATGAATTTCTAGCTCAGTTTGACAAGGTAGCAGGGACACCTCTATACACAGAGACTTTGGTATGAGTTTTGTCAGCCAGTGTCATGGAGACAACTATACTGCTGTGCTTTTGGAGACAGACTTAGGCAGATCATCTGTTTGACTTTTACAAATGCTACACTCTCTTGTTTGGTGCAAGGCAGCATTATTTGTCTAAAAGACAGGTTACAAAAAACAGGCAGCCACATCACTCACCTTCACTGTATACACCTCCCTTTCCCTTGCAAAATGTAATCAATTAATAATTACTTTTGAGATGGAGAAGACGCTTTTGTATTATATGGGTGTTCAGCATACACTTGAAAATAGCTTTTTTTATAATTTTATGGGACTCCAGTGCTTATTCACGTGGGCTGATCTCTTACTACTTCACCAAAGGCAGTGCACTAACACACAGCACAACTTCCCAGCACTGGAATCTGCCCTTCTTTTGTCTCCAAAAATGATCAAAAGGGCTTGATACAAACAAGCCACTTACCTAGCTGGTTAGAACTACCTGAAATTCACAGGTACCTTTTTTCACCCAAATTTAATCAATGCAGATGGCCACATCATTAAAGTCCATACCATCATCAGGGTCCTGGGGAGTGAAACTCCTCTTTTCAATGTCATCCAACACCTCAGAGATGATGCCTGATGAGCTCAGATCTGTGGGACTAGCTGTGGGACAAACAGACAAGCAACATCACATCTTAGTTGTGCTAAGCATTTCATTAGTGAAGAGTGAACAGTGTCAGCCTGCAAATATAACGTGGAAATGGAAACAAGCAACATAATTTAAAAAAAAAAATTCTCAAGATTCTTCTGTGCCCCTACTTCTGCAGCTCCACAACAGCTACAATTTTATTTGCTCTAAAATTTGCCCTACTATTGCCTGATTTCCACAGCATAACAAGGCAGATTCAGAAAGATAAAAGTACTTTCTAGCAAAGAATCCAACAGGCCTGGAAGTCTGTCTGTTAGAAGGCCATACTGGGAAAAGCAAGGCATTTCATAAACAATTTTAAAAAGGGACAAAAAAACACAAGAAAAAAACCATACAACAACCAAACCCAGAGACTCCAGAGCAGTTCCTCCACAGTTGTTAAAACACAAGGACTGCAGCTGTGCCTACTGAATCTATTCTCTTCCCATGCCCACAGATTTTTGGTTGAAGGATGTCCAACAGCTGGGCTCCTGCCTCCTAACACAGTTACATCTCAGGACAGCTCCAGGGCACAGAACTGTTGCAGAAAAAGAGAATCCCTGTGCCATTTCCTCCCCTTCAGTGCCACAGTCATTAAAATCACACGTGCTGTAGTCAGATCCAGCCTCCACAGAGACAGAGTAGCTTTTACTCTTCAGCTTTGTCAATGTGTGCCACAAACAGAAGCAAACTGGCTTTCTTTCCAGTTCTGCCTGTTCTCAAAACACAAGGACTCTTCCCTGCCTGTAAGAGGTTACAATCCCCTGCAGTTTATTCTTCACCCAAGTAGAATCTGAGTGCACAGATAACATTAGGGTTGCACATGTAAGAAGTTTCATATATCAACCACCTTCACCCATCACATTTGGAAAGCACTTAGAGCAGGTGTTACACAGGACACATTCATGGATAAGTTGATCTTCCACATACCTGCTCTATAAAATATATGGAGAAGATGATCATACGTTGCAAGGCTGGGCTCTGAAAAGCAAAAACATTGAAGTTACTTTTTTGGCTGATCTTTATGCCTGAGGTCTCTAATTTACAGTCTCCAGCTTCCCCAGACAGGCAGCATGGGTAAGTTTATCATTTTTCTTCTTGCCCACTCTTGTGCCTGACCAGACCTCATGTACAACTGGGAGAGAGGACATCTGAGGGTGCATCACCTGCTGAAGCACCACAGCACTATGGGGTGCACTGCCAAGATCCCTTACTCCAAAGTAAAAGCAAAAATATTTCATAACTGGTTTTCTGTTCTGCTCATGAATCTATTGTTTGTCTATTAGCAAGCATGTTACTAGGGCAAAGCATACTCTGCAAGACATAAAAAAAATCAGCTACACCAACATTCCCTGGCTTTGTAATATTTACTTGACATCAAAAACCATCATCTAGATCAAAAGTTTTTTGCTGTAGAAGTGTAGATCTATACACCTGAACTGGCCTGGGTGGCTTGTGAAGTGCATCGCCTTGATTTCCCTTGAAATGGGAAACTAACAGACTCAGCTGACTGCTGAAAATATATATTCATGTTATTCATGCTTTTTTTTTTCCACAAGGCTTTTTTTTTCTTCCCTGCAACTACTGTGTTGTTTTCTGCTGACCTTTTCTAGAGGTGGCACTTGAAGACAATAACCATCCTGGTTCTCTTACCTATACCAAGTGCTTCCATTTCTTTGAACACCAATGAAGCCATACTTCTGCCTACACCACCACATCTTCTCAGAGTCTTCAGTAAAGCATTAAAAGTTAGCAGATTTGGTTGCACCTGTTGTTCAACCATGTGATTCAGGAAGACCTTAAAAGAAAAATTCCCAAATCCTTAGTGCTTCATAGGTTATGGATCTCAGTTCAGCTTTCAGGCAGGTATATATTCATTTCCTCAATCTAATCCTCCCACCTCCTTCAAGTGAACAACTTCACCTCAACTGATCATTTACTACGGGAGTATCATCTAATTTTTAAGCAAAAAACAAGACTACAAAATTACATCAGATTAGATCTAGTGAGACCTGTGTCTAGAATATCAAGGAAATTCTCAAATTTATCTACTAATTTTCCTTACTGATCATTACATTTCCATGCTGTCATTGAAACGATGGCCTGTTACCCTTCCAAATTCCATTTCCATCACACCACCATGAATTGCAGTTCAAAAAGTTCCTATTTAAAATTGATGGTCTCTCAGCATTATTTCCCAATTACTTTCTGTCCAGGCACCTCTTGGAGCAGGCAAGTTCTCATAAGGGAAACTATTTGATACGGGCAAAGTTGGACTTTGTGCTTTTCCCACTCCTCAACAGTTAATTACTATGTTTAAAGTAGGGTACTTCCTTTGCAACTGATACAGTAGTTCTTTGATCTTTGTACGGAACTCGTTTTCAGTCTTCTAACAACTGCAAAATTCTGCTGATTAAGCAAACCCAACCCAACTCTTCCCCCTTCTCCAGCTCTTTGGCTGCACCCCCTTACCTTGGCTAATTCCCATCTTTCTATGAACTTCTCCTTTAGATACGGGACTGCTGTGATCAGGGCGTTGAAGGTGTGCACATCCGCTGGAAAACGTTGGGCAATTTATTTTTAAATTTATTTTTAACTAAAACCAGTTCCAACATGGCTCAGCTTTTGGCAAAGTCTCATGCAAACCTGCTTCCAGTGAGCCAACCACATGCCAGCTGCACCGAAACGAGGTTGCACTCAGCTCCCATGATCCAGCTGAGGTCCGTACCCCTGCGCCAATCATCACTGCCATGAAACAAACTCTGAGGTACCAACCAGTGGGTTTCTGCTGCTTTAAAGACCACAAAGTAAAACCAGCAGACACTTACCTTTGTGTCTTTCATTCAGCAAGTCTATGTACATGTCATAAGCTTTAGCAGAAGCCCCATGCTGCAAAAAAAAAACCAACCAAAAATCAGCAATCTCTGTGACTGTGTGAGATTTCACAAGCCGAAAAAAAGTCCTGGCAGCACTGCAGGACAGCTTCACCTTCACCATCCCACGGATCATGGTGCAATAGGAGTGTGCATTCCTCTCTGGCATGGTCTTAAATATCCTTTCAGCATTGTTGTTCTCCCTAGAATCATTGAAAAACTTGAATGTTAAAGAACTCTATAAAAGATACCTTTAGGAAAACATGCAAAACAAAAGAATGGATTTTTCCCCCAAGGGCTGATATTCCATCAAACTTTTAAAGATTAGCAAACACAGATGTATTTATTAACATCTGCCAGCCTGGGCTGCTAGGAAGTCCTGAAGTCTGTTTTATAAACACAACACATGCACTACCCACTGGCCAGATTTTCTGTACCTCCATCTAGGGCTGAATGAACCTTTTTGGAATTGTCTCTTTGGAGCCGCCTGCTCGGAAGCATTCACCTGTAAAGATTTTTGCAGAAATAAGTTTATCATAGTTCAAAGTTATGACTGAACATTAAATGATGTGATTTGGTAACAACAGAGGTTTAGCAGCAATTTGTATACTACTAAGGGTTGGCTGTTTTTTTTTAATGGGTTAGATTGAAAGAATTTCTCTTATAATGTTCAGAAAGCAGTAACTAGATTAAAAAAGCTGTTTATGTTTCTGGACATATTAACAAGGTAAATTGTACATATTTGTGGAGTTGATGGGATTTATTAAGACCACAGCACATACTCTGTAAATCCCTTTCTCTCTCAACAGTTGTCCCTGGGACAGGTACTGTACAAGTTATTCAGCCTGTACCCTGCGACGTGGTAGTCTGAGGTGACAAAAAGAGCCCTCAGTTTCACTGAAATTTGTTATTACAGACTGAAGAAAAATGAACTAGCTGATCTACACAAGAGGTACCCGAGGTCCTCTGTCAGTGAGAGAGGCTATAAAACTACATCCTCTATAGCTATAGAGGCTATAGAAGTTATAGCTTCTACAACTATACAAGAAGGCTGTCAGTGAGAGTCTTTCAAATGCAGTTCAGCAAAACCAAGCCCAGACAGGGTTCCAGCTACAGTGTTCAGCTTTACAGAAACGACTTTTGCTATTAGGTCAGACACAGGATTTTTGTAACTGAGATAATTTTTATATCTACAGAATGTTGACTGCATCAGACCCATCTCTCACCACTTCCCAGGCAGGTAGAAAAATCTTGACATAACCCTGACAGGCTCCCACTATATACGAAAAAATATAAGTAAGAGATCAATAGTTTTTTCATACC
This sequence comes from Phaethornis superciliosus, assembly GCA_023637945.1. Lineage (NCBI taxonomy): Eukaryota > Metazoa > Chordata > Aves > Apodiformes > Trochilidae > Phaethornis > Phaethornis superciliosus. The sequence continues at coordinate 4,906,604 of JAJQWJ010000011.1, forward strand.
CCTGGTTCTTCCAAATCCTCTTTTCCTTCTTCCTCTTTTTCCGGAGCAGATTCCCCATCTCCATAGAAGCATAACAAATCTAAAAGACTGTTTGTGGTCTCCAGAGATACAGGGGTACCTACAGAAAATGAGGATGTATTACAGACGCAGAGAAAGTAAAGAACACACCACTCTACAGCTGTATCAGAAACTCTGAACACCCAATTCCTCCATGACTGAGAAGCTCCAAATTAAAGAAGTTGGAAAGAGTAGTTATTGAGTGCAGGCAGGTCCACAGAGGAGCATTATCTACTATACTAAGTCAGTCCAACACTGCAGCAAAGTGCTCAGCACAAATTTATCTTATACCAACCAATATGCTACTGCAAGAGGGCCTTTGTGGGCAGAATGGTAGCACTCACACAACAAGCCCTGCTCTACCACATCATAAATTCTTCCACCTTCAAAGAAAAAAAACCTGATCATATCATCTATTTCTTGATCAAAAAGTCATTTGTTCTCCTTATCACCAAAATCTCCTGTCAGACAAGTAGTGGATTAGGAGGGCCCCATAATTCTGGAGAACCACTTCACCAGAGTCAGCTGTGAAAGGCAGCAACATAATCAACAAATTATCTCCCATAGCCTGTGCCAGCTACAAAAACATTTTGCTTCAGTTTGAGCTCCACCACAGAATCTGGCAGGTGGCCACATACCTGCTTGTACAAGCTGATCAAACAGGTTCACAGAATCCTTCACCCTCCTGAGGTGGATACGCTCTTTCAGAGCTTCCTCACTCAGCCCCTCAATCTGAGGTGTAAGATTCTCAGGCATCAAGCACTAAAAGCAAAGAGTGCAAGTTAAGCAGAAGCTCAAACCTTCCCTGAACTCCTGCTAAAAGACTAACCCAAATATGCTTACTCTTCACCCAGTAAACTGCTCTGATAATCTCCTGACCCTCCCAGACTAACAGCTGCAGTTCTTTTGATGAAGTACACACATCCTGATCTCCTATTTTCATGCTAGTAAGTCAACATCTAAACAACATTTCTTTTCTTACTTTTATTTAAAAATCTTATCCGATATTGAATTCCTTCAGAAATATAAAGGAAATACAGTAGGGCTTTCAGAGCTTTCTGCAAAACACTTAATAAATTATTCTTTCATGTTAGTTTTGGCCCTGTCTGATTTTACCATCTGAGAGAGCACAAATACAGTGAAAATGACAAGTAAAAAGCTTACTGGTATGTTTGGTTCTGCAAAAGTCTTGTCAAAATATTTAGGAAAATTTGTAAAAATGTATTTGGCAGCATTTCTTCCCGACTCCTTTGACAATGCAAATAGACGCTGCAGAAGAAGAGAGAGCAAGATGAAGAAACACAAAATTATAAGGCTAAGAGTGAGGAAAAAACATTTTCCATAGTACTGAGCATTTAAGTCATGCTTTGTTTTCAACTCTAACTGAACACACACACACAAGTGATCTTCAGAGTTTTAATTCATACTCTTAATTCAAATTTAGATAAATTGTAAGCACAGTGGCAGGAAGAGGAGATAACTGAGTGTGCAGGGTGGATTTGTTGAGAGAAAGGCTACAGTCATCATGCATTCAGAAATACAGAGGAGAAAATTCTAAAACACATCTGATACTTCATTTCCTTTTGTAATTGAAACCAGGCTCCAATTAGAGTTTTCCTATCCTAGATGAAAGGGGGGAGAGAAGAAGCTGTCTAGGATTTGAAATGAAATACTTACAGAAGTGGCTGCATTTTTTGGCATAAGGTAAGGGTCATCATAGAACATATAATGAGCAGCAGTTGGATCCTGTAGGAGGGAGAATGTAGGACTGATACATTTATAGTTATCTACACAGGGACACTGTACCTGTATCACACTGCCTCATGAATTCGAGGCACAATTATACCCATTTTACAAAAGCTTCTCTAGTTCAAAAGTTTATGCTGCTTGGAAATAGATAAAAAGACATTTCCACTACACACACACATGCAAGCTAGCAGAATAACAACAAAAGGGCCTTTACTATAATACAACCAGCAAGAGTGCCCTGCAAAGCAAGCAGGACTCAGGCTCTAACACTCTCAGGGGAGTTATAAGATGAGATTCAGTTTCTATAACTCAAGACAGACAGAACTACAGAAAGGCACTGAGGCATTTACAGCTGTTTCCTAGCAAGAGGAGCTACTGATTGCTCTTTGCAAGGCTTACTTTCTGAACTAAGATTAGGAAGAGGCAGTCTGGACCCGTAAGCTGAATTGGTAAGGGAACTTGCCCCTGATGTAAGCCTTATCAAAATATCACAGCCTTCATTGGTAGTTTTAGCTGTCTCTTAGTGCTAGAAGGGACACAGCAAAACATGGTGAGCAAATATGAAAAACCCTTTAAAAAGCAGATGTAGAAGTCCCACCTTTCACTTATGGATGAAGCAGAAGTATGGCTGTTGCAGGAGATGGACAACTCGACCTATTTCCACAATTAACAGAACTACTTACCCTTTTCACAGTAGAAGCCAATGTTTGAAGAACTGCTAGTTTATCCCTAAACATAAAGGAGCTTTGATTAATACTCAGTTGCAGACTTTGAATCTTATCAAAGTGCATTGTATGCAGAAGCAGCACAGGATTACCCTGGCCTGTACAGAAATAAGGGTTTTGCTGCACTTAGAAAATACTGCTTTTTATAAAGGGAGGGAAAATTCAACTGTAAAAAAGGTCTCAGTTCTAGAACAAGCACAGAAAAACAAAAAAAGACTTGGAGGAGTCTACCACTCCTGCCCCTTATTCATTATCAAGGAAGGGACATGGAAAGAATTCCCTGGAATGGTCCTCTCAGAGCCCCTGAAAATTACCACATCTCTGAGGGATGGATACCAGAGTCCTCCTTTAAGACAAATTCTGGGAGGAAAAAAACCTGAATCAAAACAAAAATGGGTTTCTCAGGACTCCTCTGCTTGTGGATCTTTAAGACTTTGGTTGCATTTCAGACAAACAAGAACGTTTGGCCCTGGAAAGTGTTTAGTTGAAGGCACTCTTTTTTAGCTTTACATGCACACACCATTTGGCTACAAGCTTGTTTTTGCTGTACAGCCATGCAATTTCATCTTATGTACCTCCTACAAAATAGCCTTTGTTCAGCTGTATAATTTCTTAATGGGATTTATGCAGCCATTTGTCAATGGCAGACTTTTCCTGAAACACACCTCCATGCAGACAGACCAATGAACTTGATTTTACAGACTTCTAGGGAATCTGATCTCTTGCAAAAAAAACAGAACTGTGCTTAAAAATGCAGTCCCTACAACCATTTTAAAAAGAAAGCTCAGGAGCAGAGTACATATTCTGCACAGAAAAGTAAGACTCAAATATATTCCCACATCTCAGAGTCAGCAAGAAAGCCCCCAGTGGGACATTAAATCCAGGAATACAGCAATTTTAATTTTTTTTTTCAACTTAGGCAAACAGACTACATTTAGCTAACAGATTTATTCCATCATTATTTATCAATGTAGATATTCCAGTAGTAAACACTCACCAGGTTTTCTTTCGTGGGAGCACAATTTCTTCTTGAGTAACTATGAGAAACAATATTAAAATGGTTACACGAAACAGATGTCTAAGGAACACCTTGCCCTCTAGAAAATAATTAATTAAGCTGATCAAGCTCAAAGTACTAAAGCAGAAACTTAAAAACCACAGCATGGTGTAGGCCACAATCCACTGCAATGGTAACAGAAAAGGCTGACTGGAGTTTAACTCTTTTGTCAAGATAGGATGAGTGGCATATGGTAAAGGAACCTCAGAGTACAGAGAAAAAGCAAGGAATGTGAAGGAAACTGTAAAGATTAAAGTGTAAAACTCTTTGCTTTATAGTTTACTCTGTTTCAAAGAGCAACTAGACAGTTCATGGAACTGGACAACTCAGTTTAGACTCGTGGAGCACAGAGTTGGTTGGTGGTGAAGGAAGTCAAAGCAGGAAAACTGCCCAATGAAGACAAGGGAGAGAAAGAAAATCCAAGAAAGGAAAAAAAGGCATTTATATCTTCTTTATCTCCTGACACACTATGCTGTTTGGAGATTAAAAAAACCATGCAAGATATTAGTAATTTAAGCCATCATACCTTCAGAATTGTCCACAGTCTTTCCGAGAGCTGTGCTACTAGAGGAGCACCTGTAAACCAATTGCAGCTTTGAATTTCACATTCACATTAATATAGCAAAAGTAGATCAATGAAAATCAGAATTTCAAGTCAGATTAAAACATTAGAGGGGAAAAGTGACTTTAAACGTTGCACTGTCACCAGCTCCAAATTATCATAGAACTTGTATCTGATGCTTCTCTTAAAGCCCTTATTTTAAGAGGCAAGAAGTTATACACAGACGATCATTCTACAGAAAAGTTGTAATCCTGTATTTTTGAGGATATCATGATTTTCAAGCAGTTTTCGTGAATTAATGCATCTTAGAAAGAAAATCCTGAACGTAAATCAGAAAAGACCTTGAGCTGGGATGCCCAGGTTTAGTTCCATGTCCCTCTAAAAAGCTGCAGGGAGCACTCAGTCTCAGGACACACTTCAAGGTTAGGTTAGGTTACAGATTAGGAAGAAATTCTTCACTTTTGGGGTGGTGAAGCAGAGGTTGCCCAGCGAATCTGTGGCTGCCCCATCCTTGGAAGTGTTCAAGGCCAGGTTGGATGGGGCTTGGAACTACCTGGTCTGGTGGGAGGTGTCCTTGTCTTTAAGGCTCCTATCTCAAACCATTCTGTGACTCCTTTTTTCTTTATAATCGCTCACATTTTACTATTATAACACGAATAAAAACTTCGACGAACATGTATTTTTTTCCTTTTTTCTCAGAAACTGTTGCTGCCATTTCCATGTGTTCCCACACTGACCTTGACCCTGAGGCAAATGCTGTTAACACCCATTCATACCTTTGGGCTTTGCAGCGATATTGCCTTATTCTAGCTGTTTCTGTAGGTCAAATAAACTTACCAGTTATGATTTTACCGCCTCAGATTATCGTATTTTGCGTGCAGAATACCCACAACAGCCTTTCACTTGCTCTATACCCCGAAAGCAACTTTTCCTTTTCACCTTTCTCACCAGATTCCACTCTAGCAATCACTTAACAACTCAACCTCACACCCGAGGCGGCTCCGACCCTCAGAGCCCATAAAAATCAGGGAAACCCCCCAGAAGATGTACCCCTCACCTCAGGCCATTCCTTGCCAGCCCTCCCATGCCACAGCCTGGGACACCAGTGCGCATGCGCGGCCTTTCGCGCCTCAACCCCACAGCCCTTCCCTTCCCCCCCTCCTTCCCCGCCTTCTTCTCCCGTTGATTCCTTCACGGCCCCACCGCCTCGCCCTCCTCGTCCCCCCGCTGAGGGGACAGCAGAACCTTACCGGTAGCGTTCTCTCCTCCCGCCTGGCAAGCAGCACCGCCTGCTCAGCGATACCACTTGCTGCCAGGAGCTGCCCCCAAACCTCCACGCCGCCATGCCGGGAGTCCCGCAGCGCACTGAGGGAAGGAGGGCGGGACCACTCCTGCGGCTGAGGGGGAGGAGGCTTCCTCCCTCCGCCCCCCCCCCCCCCCCCCCCGGCGCCAGTGGTACCGCCCGGCCCCGCCTGCCCCTCGCTGCCACCACCGCGTGTTGCGGGCCCGTGGCGTGGAGCCTGCGGCTGCTGAGCGTGAAGAAGCGGCGGAGGAGGAGGAGGGAAGGATCTCTCGTTCGCCATGAGGCCGCCGAAAGTGGTGCCGTGGCGGCGGCTGGTTGGGGTTTCCTTCGGGATGTACACGGCTGAGGAGATTAGGTAAGGGCACTTCCCTCACCTTGTGGGTGATGTTGAGGACTACAACTCCCGGCGTGCCTTGCGCCAGGACCGCGGGAGGTCTCTGTGGGCCGGAGGCGCGCGGCCTGCTGGGACATGTAGTCCTGCTGCGCCGGGGCCTTGGGTGGTGGGGTTGGCGGCAACTGAGTCTCTTCGTCCCCCCCTCCCCGTTTGTCGAGAGTTGGGGGGGGTTTGATGGAATTCATGTGGGAATCTCAGATGCCTGGCGTGACCTGGGGCCGCTGGCGGTCGTGGAGATGTGGGAAAGGGCTGCGGGGCCGGGGAGAGGAGAGGGAGTCCATGTGTGGGGCTGAGGGGGCTGTGGGAAAGGGTCTGTGAGGGGACAGGGAGGTGGCCCCAGGCTTCTGAGGAGAGCCCCTCGCTGGCAGTGGGGTCGGGGGGAGAATCGCCATTTCCCTGTGCTGCCAGATATTTTAGTAGTGTGACCCTCAGATCTTTGTGGCAGGGGGTTTCTTCGTGGCTTTTTCCAGCAGGTCATCTCCTGCAGTTTTAGAGTGCTGTCACCATTTCTTTAGTGTAGGTGGGATGTTAGTGTAGTCAGGGAGCTGTAGCTGTCATCATCTGGGCAGTTTTGATGCTTTTCCCACTGCTTGAGAGGACACGCAGACAGAATTGTTTGGCTTCTTAATAGGATGGTGAAAAATGTAGAAGAAATATTTGTAGAATTGGTTATTGTACTCTGACAATGAAATCAGTGATACAGAAATTCCCATTGGATGCAGAAACTGCCCTGAAAAAGATATTTTCATCAATTAAAAAATCATTGGTACTAAATGTCAATACTAGTTGTACCATCCAAGTGTAAATCACGTGGGGGGGGGGTTTCCTAAAGATAATTTTTTGTTCTTTTCTATCAACTTAGGAAACTAAGTGTAAAAACCATAACAAATCCTCAGTATATGGATAATGTGGGCAATCCAGCTGTTAATGGACTCTATGACTTGGCTTTGGGACCTCCAGACTCCAGAGAAGTGTGTGCAACTTGCACACAGAACTTCTGGAACTGCCCTGGTCATTTTGGACATATAGAACTGCCTCTGACTGTCTACAACCCTCTGTTTTTTGATGTATGTATGCTTAATTATTCTCTTGCTAGTGAAATGTGTGATGGAGCTCAAGATGTCATCTGGTTTGTGGTCCATAAAAATATCAAGGGTGCTAAGATATGTTTTATTTCTAAGTTTAGGTGTAATAACAGCAAATGTAGAAAAAGTTTGTTGTGTTATGACAATTCAATACAAACAGATTACTCAGAGTTTTGTAAACTGCACACTTTGTTGAAACTATTGTTTTTCTCAGTATTGACAAACAAGAGGGGGAATATTGTTCACTGAACTATATGATCAAATGTGCAGGGTTTCATGTCTTTATCAAATGGATGGCACAGTGAAAATTAGTAGTTTCTTTTAAATGACTACTACAAACTTAAATGAACAGCTGCTTAAGTCTGTCCTAGGATCTCCAACTGTTTCCTTGACATTCAGTGCTTCTTTGAGCTCTGAATAACTGTGTTTGGACATTCTGCCCAGTACGTCCTCTTATTCCCAAATAATTGATTCCAGAAAACTACATCAGTGTGGATAAGACCCAACAACCTATCCAGCAATATGCTGAGTGATGTAACGTGTGTATCAAAGGGTCATCTTTTAAATATAAGAGGATTCCTAGCAGTAGGAGTCGAATTTCCTTTATTTTGGTCCTCTGAAATTTAGAGCATAGTTTCATTAGTACTTTTTAGCTCTTTCTAGAGTCTGAGGAGAGGGGCTGGGGGCTATTTGCAGAGAAACATTTGTCTAGCCTATAAATGGAACCTGAGGTGGGGTGGATTTCCCTCCTGAGGTGCAGATCTCCCTATTTACAGTGTCTGGCTCCTGCATAGCCTGCTAATTGAGACTGAAAACCTCACTTTCAGATGACTGAAGGTAGATGAAGTCCATCCCACTCTCAGTGCTGACCCACCTAGGAAGTAAAATAATTCTGTTTGACCAAGGAGTGAAACCATGGAGCAGGAATTCCTGGCCTTCCTGCCACTGGTGCTGTGTACATCTAGAGGGAATTATGTACAGAGCTGTGCTGAATAATTAAAAAAAACACCCTGATATTTGCTCAAAGATTTGAGGAGATTGTGCTTGCATGAAGAATCTTGAGGGACACTGATGGTACTTGTGACCAGTGTGGAGTTTTGGGTGCCACACTGTCCTTTATGGGACAAGTTGTGAGAAGCTGTGATCACAGAACTGCAGTTCCAGAGTTGCTGCAGGTGGCAGGCTTTTCCTCTGGCTGTTCTGTGGATGGCCTGCAGATATTCCACAGGTCATGCTTTGCATATGAGTTTCTGTGGAAAAAAATAATTAAAAAAATGTTGAAAAAATCACTTCTTCAGTCCAGTTCTTTATGATTAAATTTAACAATTAATCTTCTTCTTTTTTTTTTTTTTTTTTTTTTTTTTTTTTTTTTTTTTTAAAGTTCAGATAAGTTCAGACACATCTATCAAAGCTGGTAGATTTACCAGGGTAATTTTCTCCCTCCCCCTTTTCTTTTCAGAAATTATACCTTCTAATTCGAGGTTCTTGTTTAAATTGTCACATGCTGACATGTACTCGAGCTGTGGTTCACTTACTGCTAAGTCAGCTGAAGGTTCTGGAGAAAGGGTTGCTTCATGCTGTCCATGATCTTGAAGTCATCCTGAACAGGGCAAGTACCATCAATTTCTCCTTGCTTTTTTGAGCTGAAAGCCTTGTAAATCTGCAGCTATCCCAATTTTTTCTGTTTCTCTTAGTTTTTAGAGCAATGTGCTGATGCAACAGGTTCAGAAATTGAAGAAGAGTTAAATCACCATGTTCAGGAAATTTTACAAAGTCATCAAATAAGAGATCAGTGTTCAAATGTGAGTACAATCAGTGCTTCTGTGAGATCTCAGGTTTTGTCCTCTTAAGATAGTAATGTGCAGACCAAAGTCTTTGTGTAGACTCTAGCTTTTATCCTGAAGTACTGAACTGTGTTTAAATATTTAGAGGGCTTTCTTGGTCAAATGCCTGAAATTAAAAAGATTTTATTTCCTGATAGTTATAACTAACAGGAAACTGTTAGTTTCTGAACTAGGTTTTGGGAAAGTTCACTTTGTGTAGGGAAATGTTTTGATGGTGTAAATAGTTAGTAGAGTTACAAGGCTATATAAGAATAATCTGATACTGATGTTAGCACATAACTTACAAACATTGTTACTTCTGTGTATGATGCTCCAGCAGAATGTATTTGAGAGCTCATACATCCATCAAATTTGCAGAATTACAGTGAAATTTTTAGCAAGAGTTATGTAGTCAAGTTCTTATTTCCATTTAAATGCAGTTTAATGTACTTTGTTACTTAAAGGAAGATGTTTAGTGAAGAAAACATTTAGATACCTATTACAACAGATCTGTTAATAAGCCAGGTTTGGTTCCTTAATTGTTTCAAACCTAACCTTAAGCACAGTGTATGTATGTAAGTCATACATTCATAAGCAGTAAAAAGAAGTTATTTTAACCCATCTTCTACCTTCTTACATCATCATTAAAGAAAAGCTTTAAAATTCAGTACTGATTTGAAAAGTAAAGGCTATGAAATATATTTTAAAAGGAGAATGATGAACATTGGGGGATTTGAACATTGGGGGAATGATGAACATTGCTGGATTTCCAGCAAATATGGGAGAATGGTGGAAGATAACTGGAGATCAAGGCATCAATTAAATCTGTGCAAGAGTCACTGTGCATTGATTCTAATGTTCATGTTGGAAATTAACATAAATTGTGTAGCATTTAATAAATTCTTCATATCAAATGTTTTAAAATATTTTTAAGGTTTTGTGTTTGTTTTTTTTTCCTCTGCCAGGTAAAAAATGTGTGCGAGTGTAGAAATAGACTGATAGCACAGTTCTGGAAATCACATATGAGCTCAAAGAAATGCCCAAACTGCAAGTAAGTTTAACTACGTGAGGAAGTAAATAAGTGTTGTGAAGTTAAATATTGTGAACACTTGTATTAACTTTTGTCTGTTTTTCCTGTCTTGTTTTTTTTCCTTTAAGATCTAGGAGATCACTAGTGCGAAAAGAGCATAACAGCAAGCTGACAATAACCTACCCCTCTACAGTGTACCATAAGGCAGGAGAGGGAGGATTTCTGAATGAGCCAGCAGGTAAGGTAGTTGTCTTCTACTCAGATATACTGGCACTTATTTTCCTGTATTTAAGGTGCACAGACTCCTCCAGTGAATTAGGACATATGACTCATGTATAAAAACAAACAAACAATACATTAAACCAGTAAACTCAGCAGTAGAGGAGTACCCTGTTCCATTAACTGTCTTTATTTGAGACACTCCTATGCTTTTGCAGCTTTGAGTGTCTGTATGTCAGGAAAAGAAGTACAAAAGCATAATCTATGTCAACTGTAATGTGGCTTTAGGACACTTAATTTTTGGTGGGTAGATAATTTTCTGCTAGATTTTTAAAATAGAGGGACTAGGAGGAAGATGAGCAACCTTACTCCAGGGAGAAAACCAGGTAATCTTAACTTTTGAGTGAGAATTTCCTCTTAAAGGGGTAAAGATAGAGAACAAAATAGGTGACACTTTCCTGGCTTCATTAAATAATAGGTGGATTGCTGTCTGTCACTATTTGTCTCATCCAGTTGGGTATTTTATGAGAACCTTGATCTCAGTGGCAATACTTGCATAACACTTCAGTGTTCCCCAGCTGCAGGTTGACTCTTAATTTGTGGTTTGGTCAGTGGATGAGATCATTTGAAGAAGGGTTTCAGCTCCCCATTAATCAAATAAAGTGTACACTTCAGATGTTAAAGTTGAGGTTTGTTTCAGTTACTTATATGGAGATCCCTTAGTCACAGGGAAGGCTTATGTTTTCCATCCTAGGAAGGCTCTTTAGTTAATTTCATATCCCCAAAGGACAGGCCTTAATGATATTTTAATGTGAATGTATTTCTACTCCTTCCCTGAGCTGGAAGCATTCATTGTAAGCAAAAACAACTTTAAAAGTAACCTCTTGTGATATTTCTTTTTATTTATTTTTTATTTTTCAGGTATTGATGAAAGCCAGTTAGGGAAGAGAGGATACCTGACCCCAATGACTGCCAAGGAATACATTCTGGCTTTGTGGAAGAATGAAGGTAATGGTTGTGAAGATCAAAGTCACTTTATTTTCTGTATAATTTAGTGGTCAAAGTCAGCAAATGTTGCTGCAGGAACTCCTTGTCAAATCTTTGCCTTTTACTGTAAGGGTTCCAGGATGCAAGACAGATTTTGTGACAGGAAGGCATGTGGCTAGTGAATGCAGAGAAATAGATTCAAAAAATGAACAGTCTGATCAGTTATTCTCAAATAGGGGCTCCCCACAAATGGCAGTGGTAGAGAGAATTATGTTCACATTTTGCTGCACCTACTATTTTCCACACTTATCCTGATTAAAAATTGAGGATGTATTTAGCAGTCTCTTCTTTTGAGTTACCTGTACACTGGATCTGTCTGAAGCTGCCAGGAGAAGCCAGAGCAGTTTCATTTAGCAGTCACAGCTTGTAGCTGGAAACTGTTCTTGCTGGTTTGCTATTTTCTTTTGCTACACTATATTTCTGTCAATTTTTTTCTTTAAAAATTGTGAAGAACAATGGCAATTCCTCCTATAGTATACTTAAATGTTTTTATTTCAAGCAAGCATGCTACTATTTAACTTAGCAGATTCTTTTGACTTGATTGACCAAATTAATCTGGGGGGTTGGATTCCCAAATAATATCAGTGGTAATGAGTTTATTTGTGCTATTGTATCTCTTTAGGCTTCTTTTTGCGTTATGTCTTCCCTGGGATGGATCCAGATGAGAATTCAGGATTCAGTCCAGACTCATTCTTTTTAGATCTTCTGGTGGTTCCACCTTCAAGGTAAAATCTCCCCCCAAAACTTTTGTTGAAATCACAGGGTTTAGCACATGGCCTTCGCAGGATTAGGAGACACAAACACCAGCAGTCCAGACACTGATCTGCTAAACTGTCAGTGGAGTGTTAAAAAAATAAGTAATAAAAATCACAGCAGTAACTGGTAAGTTTTGTTATAATTTCAAATGAGTTTGTTAAAGGACTGAAATACTATTTATGAAATAAATCTATTTTAGTATTAGTACTTTAAATTATATAATATTCTAACTAATACTGATAGAGTTTTTCATTAAGGTATCATTCCTTTTTTATTACTGTACCAGTATAATATGTGATTTTTTTTAATACTCTTAGTTTTTAGGGATTATTTTCCATACATCAAAGTTTTAGCTTAGAATATTTGAGGCTTATCATGCTAATTTATGGTGGCTTTAGTTTTCTAAAGTAATTTTGATCTGCTGTAGGTATCGTCCTGTAAATCGTGTTGGAGATCGAGTGTTTACAAATGGTCAGACTGTGAACCTGCAGTCTGTCATGAAAGATGCCAAAATGATAAGGAAGCTCTTGGTTATCATGGCAAAAGAACAATGTCAGCCAATAAAAATTACAGAGGAAGAAATCCAAACAGTAAGAATTACTGGTTATTTTATTCTTTGCTTTTTGGATATGAGGGTTGAGGTCAGGCAGGCTACCATTTAAACTGTTCCAGTAACAGGTTTTTGCCTGGAATATATGCTGTGGGAGATGTTCTCCATGGTTTGTTGTTTCTTTTTCCCCTCATGCCTCTTTCTACTTACCAACATGGTGCAAAGGGAAAAAACATTTTACTCAGGCTCCTTTAGTCATGGGTTTGTATAAGATTACTGCATGTGAGAGATAAAGGGCTGGAGAATGAAATTTGTACAGCACAAAAAGTTCACAATAAAACTTCCAGCATCTCATTGACTGAAAAGTGACAGAGAGGAAAAAGTCACTTCAGCTTCTAAGCCATTGTGATTGTGGTTGGTTTTGACCACTTATGACCCAGAAAATTCACAAATAACATTGATTAGTAACAATGCTTGTTTGCTGCCTGCAAGTGCACATGACCATGTAGTGACCATGTTTGTTACCATGTCACTTTTCATGTTTGTTCATGAATTGTATTATTGAATCTTTTTAATTCTGGACGTGGTTTCAGCTGAACCTGATTTACAGTTTAAGTGCAAAACATTTTTAGTTACTCTGAATATAGCCACTAGGTGGAGATATGTTCTTAAAATGTGTCCCTTTAACCGATTTTGAATGTGAATGGTGTACCATCTTCTAGGCTGTGGAAACAAAGTGATGTAGGTAATAAAAACTCTTGGATTTACATTATTTTTATCTAAGTACAAGAGTTGCTGGTAGCATAGTGATTCATAGCACAGACTGACTAATCAGTAGCATCTAATTTGGAGAGATGACTGGAGTTTACTAGGAAATGATTGATTTGCTGTCATCTTTTAAAATCCCACCTGTTTGGCTTTTTTTTTCTGTTTGATTTGGGGTTTTTTTGTGTTGGTTTGTGGTTTTTTGGTTAGTTGTTTTTTGTTTGTTTTCTTTTTGTGTCTTTTTGGTTGGTTGGTTTTGGTGAGGTTTTTTGTTTGGTTTTTGTTTTTTAAATGGTGTCTTCAACGAGGTGCAAAATAGCGGCTAACGTTTTATTTGCTATTTAATATTATTTTTTTAATTTGCTATTTAATACTATAATACTATAATTTGCTATTTATTTTGTTTTATGTATTTGCTATAATTTCAGCCTAGTTAATAGGAGGTATTTTTTGTTAAGTCCAAGTTTCTGATTTCTGTTTTTTTAGGAGACCGGAGAGAATAATAAAGATCTGGACCGGTCTGTCCTGGCAATGCTTCCAGGCCAGACCCTTGCAGATAAGCTCTACAATGCTTGGATTCGCCTTCAGAGCCACGTCAATATTGTATTTGATAGTGACCTGGATAAATTAATGACAGACAAATACCCTGGTATTCGTCAGGTGGGTAGCAGGCAGAATCTTGGACACTCTGGACTTGGTGTGTCACAGACAGTTAAGATAAATCGATGAGCTAAGTGAATTGTGGTTAGCATGCAGGTGTTTTCATGATTCTCACCTCACTGTTATGATCTGAAGAATCTGCCTAATGTTTCATGCTTTCACATTTTAATCACTAACTTCATGTCTGTGTTCCAAGCTTCTAGAGAAGAAGGAAGGCCTGTTCCGCAAGCACATGATGGGGAAGCGGGTGGATTTTGCTGCTCGGTCAGTCATTTGCCCTGATATGTACATTGGTACCAATGAGATTGGCATTCCTATGGTAAGGATAAAGAAAAGTGTTTATTTTGAGGGACTGAACTACTCTGTAACACTTCCAGCAAGCCTAGCAGCTTTAAAATATAGAGTTTTTTGACTCATCTGGATTTTTCCAGTGTGTCATAGCTGTATGTTACCACTGTGTGTTAATAAAGAAGGAGCATTGAAGAGCAGGAAATCCTTGCTGTTATACTGAACACCACATTTGAGAAAGAGGATTTTAAAAAAATTTTTACAAGAAAAAAAAGAAAAAGCTTTGTACTTGCTTCCTGGGATTGCGAAGTGATGCAAACTTTATAAGCAGATCCTATTTCTCCTGTGATCTTTGTACAGTGTATCTTGAAACAGCCATAATAACTTCGCCAACTTCATTCATCTTTAATGATTTTTAACCAGACAGAGATTACACCAAGCTTGAAACTGAGCTTTTCATTGTATCACCTCTTCTTGCTGATCTGCAAATAGTGGACCTGGTGATGATGTGCTGTTTCTCTGTAATTCTGGGTTTGTTAATAGAATCTGAAGTAATGCTTTCATTTTTTTAATTGCTAATTGAGTTTCCTTTTCTGCTGTAGTAGAAAATGGTAAAAATTAGATAATATATACTCTTAATGACAGAGGATTTTGGAACAGAAGTATATTTATTTGATAGATTGAGGAGGATATGCATCCAAGATCTTCAAGGAATTTATGTTTATATCGTGTGAGTTTACCTTTGATGCTCTTTTCTTGGTGTTTTAAGGCAAAGTTGAAAAACTTGTTATTTTTCATCTCTTTTCTCTCCTGTTTAGGTCTTTGCTACCAAACTGACTTATCCTCAGCCAGTCACTCCCTGGAATGTCAAGGAGCTGAGGCAAGCTGTCATCAATGGCCCAAAGGTCCACCCTGGGGCTTCCATGGTCATTAATGAGGATGGATCTCGGACAGTGTTGAGTGCAACCAGCCTGACCCAGAGGGAAGCCATAGCCAAGCAGCTCCTCACTCCCTCTTCAGGGGCACCCCAGTCAGGTCTGAAGATTGTGAGTATGACACAGGGCTTGTGGGAGCCCTCCTGCACCTGTGGTGTGTGTTTGTTTGCTTTTAAATAATAATACTACTGTTCTTTCTAGTGATTCCATTGGGCCTGCTCACAAAGGCTCCCAGAGCAGGATTATCTTGTCTTTCAGCAGGTGGCTGAGAAAAGGTTGGGGGAGTCCAAGAAGAAAAGCTTGATACCTTTTCAAATTCTAAAAGCCATTTCTCTATCCTTGAATTTTACTTTTAATGTGCTCTGAGTGACATTCATTTCACCAAGATGGGGAGCAGTCTTTCTTCTACTGCTGACAATTCTTGGGAAGTCTTAGCACTATTGGAGATAAAATGCTTTCATTTTATGCTTTTATGTCCCCTGTCTCCTCATCTTTCTTAGCTAGTATTTTTTTCCCTTTCCTTTTGAAATATTAAATTGGTTCTAAATTTGGAGAATTTTTTTTACTGGTAGCTCTAAATTCAGTATATTTGTAGTGTAGGTAGACCACAAGCAGTTGTTGTGTCTTCCAGGAGTGGGGTGCCTATGTACAAAGTAGAATCTTCCATTCTTTGTTAGCCATGCTGGTAGTGGCACCCACCAGAGGAGGAGTTGGTCTGTGTTTTAGCACAAAATGCTGTAACCTGGGATCCATCTCCCTACCACAATCTCATTTTACAGATGACAAAACAAGAAACAGCCATCCTGATACCCATCTGTTTGTACTGACATTAACATTTGGGAAATGCTTAGTGCTTATATCAGTTGTTTCCTTGGAGCTTCTGAAGGGTTTGGATCTCAGAACCTGTCAGAGGGGTAAACATTACAGTGTTTAAACTGTACAAACATCATTTTCCTGTGGATATTCGCTTGAATGGATAGATGGGTGTTGCTAACTGAGAGATTAAAATGAGAATATTCTGAGAGACTCTTAGATAAAAATGTGTTGTACTCACACCTGAAATGATAACTGGGAGATCCTTGGCCTCTGTTTCAGCTACTGGGTCATATTATGACCTTATTCTATAGCATCTAGTGCTGTGTGTATAGTGACAGGTTTGTTGACAGGTTGAATTATCCATTCGACACAGTGGGCTTTGAATAAATAGTTAATTTTATTATTTCCAAATGGCATGATTTTCTTTCCTTGTCACTTTGGTATCTTTCTTGCCAAGGGAGAGAGTGACATGCGTGGTGTTACCTTGGCTTGCTCCCTGTGTTTGTGGGAGGTCATGCACCCTCAGAGTGTGATTTAGTGGAGAGCAGAGGATGCTGTGGGGAAAGTCATCTGCATTCCCTTAGAAAGCTTTGTGCAGAACATGAACACTAGAAAGAAGATGTTTTGGGTGTGGGTATATTTTAAGATGCAGTCTTTTCAGAGGTGTGCATGGAAATGCCTTATGGGCAGCACCCAAAATTCCCTTGCAGGTGTGTCGACATATTAAAAATGGGGATGTGCTGCTCCTGAACCGCCAGCCCACTCTTCACAGACCTTCCATCCAAGCTCACCGGGCCCGAATCCTGCCTGGAGAAAAGGTGCTGAGGCTTCACTATGCCAACTGCAAGGCTTACAATGCTGATTTTGATGGTGATGAAATGAATGCCCATTTTCCACAGAGTGAGCTGGGTAGAGCTGAAGCCTACACCTTGGCCTTTACTGATGAGCAATATCTGGTTCCAAAGGTCAGTAAGAGTCTCAGATAAATTTGTTCCTACATTAAATCACTTTGATTTTTGGTTTGTTTTGTCTCGTGTTAAATGAGATTAATGATTTTCATTTATTTATTTTTGAAATTTATTCCTGGTTTCTGTTCTGTCCCCACTTGTGATTGTTTGCATTGAAAGAAGGCCCAGCACATCCAGGCAGCCTTGTTCCTTTTAATGTCAATATCCAGAAGAGATTTAGTAGAGAGTTGTTCTGTGATGATGAGTTCTTTGTAAATGACTACTTCTTTTGTCCATCTGGAATAATTTTGGGAGCTGCTAGCACATGACTATTCTCCCCAACCTTTTTTTGTTTATTATCTTTTTAGGATGGGAAGCCACTTCCTGGCTTGATCCAGGATCACATGATTTCTGGAGTCAGCATGACAATCCGGGGCTGCTTTTTCACTAGAGAGCAATATATGGAGCTTGTTTACCGAGGACTAACAGACAAAAATGGAAGAATTAAAGTCTTTCCTCCTGCCATTATGAAACCACAGCAATTATGGACAGGAAAGCAGGTAGTTTTTAATTTATTGGACTAAAGAATGCTGGTGGTTCCAAAGAAAACAGAATGCTGATGGTAAAACCAGTGCTGCTGGAAAAATCCACACCATCTAGATCTTACTGTGTATTATTTGAGCTATAAGAGTAATCTTTCATTGGAGATAGAAGTATACTGATGCAGTCTACAGGCATGGGAGCAGAGAAGGAATTTGTTGATCACAATAAAGAGTTTCTTGCTGACAGTGCACTGTCACTCCTTTTAAGTCTCTGAACTTGTAGGCTGTAGGTAAATACTCTTTTTTTTACTGTTAGATTGAGATCATCATTAGATTGTTGTTAATACCTGGGAGGCTCAAGTGGATGATGCATTTTCTGCTGTTTTTTAAAAGAATTTAACATTCAATTCAAGTATTATGTCTCATAGCAGAGTAGGGGAAATTAATTCTCTTCCAGTTTCTCCTGTAAAACCCAACAAACAAGCATGGTTTTTTTCATTTTATTTTTAATATATATTTGTCTCTAATTATTGAAAAAAAGTCTTTGGTGATGTATAGTTCTGAATAATTGTGTCTCATAATGATGTTTCAGTAGCTGGAGTAGCAAAAAGATATTCTAGTTTTGTAAACTTTAGATTTTGGAACTTTTAAAGCCTTGCTGACAGTGGAAAAAATTATGCATAGGATGTTGCTTTTTGCCTCCATGCCAAACTCTTTACCATGAGAAGGAAATCTGGGAAATAAACAGTTCCTTCCCCTCTTCCTGCTTCCTTATAGGTTGTCTCCACATTGCTAATAAACATCATCCCAGAAAACCACATCCCACTGAATTTGACTGGCAAGGCTAAGATTGGTGGAAGAGCCTGGGTAAAGGGACCTGCAAAGAGGTCTCTAAATCTTGACTTAATGTGTGAATCTCAGGTATGCTGGGGCAGGAACTCTGGAAGCTGGGCTGGGATGTGTTGTAATAAAATTGTATATAGAGAAGAGGAATGGGAAGGGAAGCATGGGGATAACAAAGTTAGAAACAGATACTGAGCAACAGTTACTGCCAGAGGGTGGTGATAAGAGGGATAGGGCTGGGGGTCAGTAAATCTCTCTTGTAATCTTGACTGATACAGATTCCATTGTTTTTGTTAGAACATGTCTTCATAGTTTGACTTAATAGGTAGGAAAAATACAGATGGTGTTAAGGAATAAGGTTTTTTCTATTATAAATTCTGGAAGTGTAGATAATCTAAGCATATTTAACTGTTCACCAATATGTGGGCTTTTTAAACTTAAACTCATTTTCATGTAGATTATATACAAAAAATCTATGGAGATCATAATGAGATCAAAATTTCCTGAATAGCCATGTTTTGTTTTTCAGGTTATTATTAGAAATGGGGAATTACTCTGTGGAGTCTTGGACAAAGCTCACTTTGGCAGCTCTGCCTATGGCCTGGTCCACTGCTGCTATGAAATCTATGGGGGTAGAACCAGTGGGAAAGTGCTAACTTGTCTGGGACGCCTCTTTACTGCCTATCTGCAGCTCTACAGGGGATTTACAATGGGTGAGTAAGGACTAACTGGTTGGGGTCATAGTGCAGCACTTCCTGAGATATAAAACTGACATTTTTGTGCATAATACATGCTAGAATCTCTGTAATAAAAGTTTTGCAAGACTACCTTTGAGTGGGATAATTATTTGGAAACGTTTTTATTTTGTTGGGGTTTTTTTCTGCTGGTGCATAGCTTGCTTTCTAAGCATAAAAAGAAAGTGTGGTCTTGAGTACATCAAGATCTCTCTTCTGTCCTGCCTCGTGTAGATAGTCTAAATGTCTCATGATGAAACTTTGCTTAAATCAAAACCTTTTTTGAGTCCATCTTATTTTTAGTTCTCTGAAAAAGAACTGCTGCTCAGAAACCAGCACACCTGATAAAGCAAGATGGGAGAATGTTAGGGAATTCTGGGTCAAGTCTTGCATATCTCATTGTCTTGTAAACCTTTTGGTAAATGTTTGACTTCCATTACAGCTTTGCAGACTCACACAAAAATGCACTTGGCAGGAGAGAAAAAATTGATCCTCACTGTACTCTCTTCTTGCAATAGCCGAAATATTTCAAATTACCATGTAGAGCTTTGCAGGACATTTTTATACTAATGAAACAGCAGCAGGAGGGTTTAAATTGTTTTTTTTCTGAAGACACAGTGTGGTCACTTAGAGTTACATAAACAGCAGTAGTGAGAAACCATCAGACTGCTGTGAGCCAAGGAACATCTTTAATGGTCACTGTCTTTTCCTCACTTTTAAATTCCTTGACACCAAATGTGGTTCTTTTCTCAATTCCTTTACAGTTTAGATCATTATGTGGTCTGTCTCTTTTTTAACAGGGATTGAAGATATTTTGGTTAGACCTGAAGCAGACCACAAAAGACAAAAAATCATTGAAAAGTCAAGACAGAGTGGTATTGAAGTAAGTCTGTCTTGCAGCATTGCCACATGCACAACCCCCCCAGTTAAATTTTTTTTTAAGTCCTGCCCTGGTTAATCATGTCTGCTTAAAACCTAAAAACCTTCATGTTTTACTTTCAGGCTGTTAGAGCTGCTCTTAATTTGCCAGAAACAGCATCGTGTGAGGAGGTCCAAGGGAAATGGCAGGATGCCCATCTCTGCAAAGACCAGAGGGACTTTAACATGGTTGATATGAAATTCAAGGAGGAAGTAAACAATTACAGCAATGAAATTAACAAGGTTGGCATTGAGGCATCTGTGTATACTAATCTTATTTGGAGACTTACTTATTAAGTTAATTTAATGTTGATGAGGGCTGCCTGACTGTTCTGGAGGCTTAAGCTTTCCATTTGTCCCCAGCATGAGGCTCCACATACTGCCTTGCCAGTGCACCTCAACCTTCTCTTCCCTCACTGAAAGGATGGCTTAATACTCAAGATGTTTTTAAAAATTAGGAATGTGGTTAGTCATGGTTTCACATTTTTAAAGCCATTAATTGCTTTGGTTTATTCTTTTATTAATAATGGTTTTGTTCCCTTCACCCCAACTCTTTAGGTTTGCATGCCCCTTGGTCTCCACAGGCGCTTTCCAGAGAACAATTTGCAGTTGATGGTACAGTCAGGAGCCAAAGGATCTACTGTCAATACAATGCAGGTAATGGCAGCTACATGTGGTGATCTGCTTTGTCCCAGAATGTTAACTAGTAAGAAGCTCTTGTGTGGATATCTAATACCAAAGCAAGATTTTTATTCTGGACCTTGGGAATGGAGGCCTTTGACATGGAAAGTTTTAGAAGGGTATAATATAAGAAGGGTAATAATAAGATATAATTATAAGGTATAATAATAAGAAGGGTAATATAAGTTTTAGAAGGGTATAATATAAGACCTCTGTGGGTGATGGAGGAAAATCCATTTCCTTTATAACCTTCTGTTTTTGCACTGGTTCTACTACACCAAGGTTTAGAAAAAACAGCAGATCTTCTTAGCAGGAATGCTGCAGATCATACAAACAAACCCATGGTAGGAGAATGAGAGCTTTTCCTGGCTTGTGTTGGAGACTGACCCCTCTGTTTCTATCTTCCACTACTGAATAGGAACAACTAAATGTTACTTTGATTTTGGTAGAGGTGGAAAGGATGCTTTATCATTTTGCCCTCTGCAATGCAGACACCAGGCAATAAACACTATAGGAAAAGGCCAATCAGGATTTATCTCTAGTGAGAGAGAATGACTAAAGTTCAAGAGAAGAGAGGGTTTTGATTTGCTTTTTTTTTTGTTCTGTTTTCAGGACACTGCTGAAAGGTGGTGAGGATGTAGGGGCCTATAAAATAGGATATTCTTACTTTTGTATTTCTTTGTATTAAATATACAGAATGAGCATAGACATGTTGATAGTGAGTCAGGGGGCTGGGGTAACATAAAAAGATCAGGTGAGATGTAAATATCTTTTCTGACAATCAGTAGCAAGGACATTTAATGAACAACGTGTAGCTAAAGAACCCATATTGAACATTTACATATTTTACCATATTTTTCAAGAAAAAGCATTAACCTTATGTGAGCAAAAATTTGGTTGGAACACGGCTATTTAATTTTTTTCTGTCTACATTTAGATTTCTTGTTTGCTGGGCCAGATTGAGTTGGAAGGTCGGAGACCCCCACTGATGGCATCTGGCAAATCACTGCCATGTTTCCAGCCTTATGATTTTTCCCCTAGTTCAGGAGGATTTGTGACTGGCAGATTTCTCACTGGGATCAAACCTTCTGTAAGTTTAATGCTGCTTGTTCTCATATGGAAGTGTGTTTAAATCTTGGTATTTTAATACAGTGTCTGTAATTATAAATAAATCCAGCTGCATTCACCCCCAATTTCTAATATAGCTTTTGAGAGAGTATAAATTGCCAGTCTTGGTGTGCTTCTCAGCAGAATGTTGATGGGATTGTGCTTATGTTTAGGAATTCTTCTTTCACTGCATGGCTGGCAGAGAAGGTCTTGTGGATACAGCTGTCAAAACCAGCCGTTCTGGATACCTGCAAAGGTATGGATTAGAATTTGAGCCTTTAAAGGGTCCTGTTGGTTGGTTGGTGTTTTTTTGTGGGGTACTCTAGACTGGAAGGAGTTCTGGTATTGCTTAGATTAACTTCAGTGTGCTTGCTTTTTAGAAAAGTATTTAGTGCCTGAGTGTTGGATGTTTGTTCTAAAGCTGACTTTCTTGAGGACTGCATCAAGTGGAACTGTATCATCTCTAATTTAATCTCTGGCACATAGTAACAACATGGAGAAGTCTGCTTTCATGGTCCAAGTAAAGATGTACAAATTCCAGGCATCTCTAGTTTTTCTTGGACACACTGCAGCTCTGTTTTTATTTCAGCAACACCCACAGCATATAGAAGAAATAAAGTTTTTAGTTGTTTTGAAGTTTAGTGAAGGGTTCTAAAAAAGTGACACCCCATCCTTTCATAGAATAAAATCATAGAATGTGTTGGTTTGCAAGGGACCTTTAAAGGTGATCTAATCCAATTCCTCTGCAGTAGGCAGAGACATCTTCAACTAGATCAGGTTGCTCAGAGCCCCATCAAACCAGACCTTGAATTTCTGCCAGGATGGGGCCTTCACCACCTCTCTGGGCAACCTCTTCCAGTGTTTCAACATCCTTAGAGTAAAGAACTTCTTCCTAATGTCTAATCTAAATGTACCCTGCTCTGGTTTGAAACCATTTCCCCTCATTCTATTTCTACCTGCCCTTGTAAAGAGTCGTCTCTTCCCAGCTTTGTTGTACTCTTTCAGGTATTGGAGGGCCACTATAAGGTCCCCCCAACTCTCTCAGCCTGTATTAGTAAGACAAACATTTTAAAAGTGACTGCAGAAATAGAGAGCAATTTCTTGTTTTGTTTTAAGTCACCTCAGTCCAAGGAAACTAGAGGGAGGAACATGCAGACAGTTTTGCAGTGCTGTTAGAAGTTTCACCTGTGTGTCATGTCTATATGATTTTTGGTTTCCAGAATTCCTGATCACCCCTTAAATGTGCTGAAGATAGTAATGAAGATGGTGTTTTTCATGTTAATTTGTATCATCCTTGTTGCTTTGTAGCCTCTTAAGAGCATTTTTTGTTCTTTCTTTGAAACAGGTGTATCATAAAACATTTGGAAGGGCTGGTAGTTCAGTATGACCTGACTGTACGAGATAGTGATGGCAGCGTGGTGCAGTTTCTGTATGGAGAAGATGGGCTTGATATCCCTAAAACTCAGTTTTTGCAACCCAAGCAGTTCCCTTTCATTGCAGAAAACTATGAGGTAGGATACCTGAATCTCAAATATTTACATGGGGTGAAGAGGAAGGCTGAAATGCATGGTTAACATCTGACGTATGTTAGAGGTCCAGTGGCATAGATATGTCTCTTAGTCACTTTCTGACTAACTTACATTTTTATTTGTATTCAAAATATAGAAGCATATTTTAAGTCTGTGGCATAATTTGAGTACTCTCAGTTTCAAAAGAGCACCACGTGCTCTCCATGTTCTTGCCTATTCTAACTTGGCAGTTGGATTCAACACAGATGACTTTATTCTTCAGTCTGATAAGTTGGATTAACTTCCTTGTACCACTATCATCACTGGTTACTAAAGGATGGCAGTAGTTGCACAAAAATACAATGCCTTTTGTCTCATTTGGGTTGAAAACCAGTTTTAAAAATTGTTTCACAGCAGCTGAACGTTTTGAGTGGCAGCTGATGACCTTTTCAGTTTGCTTTGCCTTTTCTGCTACACTGAGCATAGAGAGAAGGATAATCATACAGGTAATTTCCTTATAGGTAATCCAGAAGACAAACCATTTGGATGAAGCTTTAGCAAGGATGGAGTCTCACCAAGCCAACCAGCAGTTCAAAGCCATCAAAAAATGGCGAGCCAGGCACCAAGGCTCTGTGCAAAGAGAAGGAGGTTTTCTGATGTTTTCCCAAAAGAAAATGGCAAGTGTAAAAGCACAGATTCCAGGAGGAGAAATCAAAAATGGAAGAGATCATGCTACTTTACAGGTAAGACAGAAGCAGCTGAATTGGACAAGCCCTTAAAAAAAATGGCAGAATTCAGTGGTATTTTTTTAAAGGCTTTTTGTGTGCCAAAGTGTCTCAGTCTGCTTTTGAAGGAATTTCGTGTCATCTGTGTGGGTGATAAAGCTGAGATTAATTTTATTATTTATTTATTTATTCCATTTATTAAAGTCTGTGGGCCCTAATTCTAGGGTGCAGGCCAGGAACTCTTAGGTAAAACTGGTTTTTGATTAGCAGCCAATGTTTTGGGGGTGGTTTGGGGGATTTTTTTGTTTGTTTGTTTTGTTTTTTGAGATCCTGTCTTTTGAGAGCCTGTTTAAATACTAAGATCAGAGGGCTGAACCAGCCCTGTCAAGTGTTTCAAAGAATTACTCCTGCTTAAGCCTCTTGTGCATCAGGACACTTATCTGTATGTTATAGCTTCTAATGAAGATTGTATGGATGGACACAACATGCAAACAGGTGCAGCTCCAAAGCCTTGCTTTCACAAGGAATTTACTCTGTTAGAATGTGGACAATTAGTTACTTGAAGGTGTTAAGAAACTTAATTGTGAGCTTGTCTGCATAAATTAAACCTAATCACTGGTTCATTTATTCAGCTATGCTGAATTTATGTTGATTTTGGCACTTTTGATAATATTCAAAACACTATGGCCAGGAGATTAATTCACTGATCCTTTTTTTTTTCAGTAGATGGGTAGATAAAGATAAATGTTTATCCCTGTCTCACTGTATTATAAAGCTCAGTGAACAGACTCCCATGTCACAAGCTCTTTGATAAAAGAGCAAGGCATGTAAATTATAGGGTTAGCTCAATTTCTGTATAATTTTTTTCAAGTAATTATTTACTATTTTCTTTATTAAATGCAGCATTTTAAATATTACTTGAGAGACCAGCAAACTAAAGAGTAGAAACAAAACCAATCAACATGCAATCAACAGGGTGCAAGCTATGTTTAAGGTCTTTGTTGGACTATTGGGCTTAAATGCTGTCAGCTGAAAATCAGAGAAGCTTCTTTGTCATGCCAGCTTTAGACAGGTGAGGTGGTAATCAGCTAAAGATTTAACAATATTGAGGGTGTTCACTCCCAAGTTAAGATCTTTCTTAGAGAGCTGTATATTCAGTGGATTCTGGAGTAATTGCAATGAATAGATAACTGACTATTTTAAGCTTGTGAAAGACCTTGAAATCATTTGGGGTCAAAAGTGTAAGGATCAGAAAATAGAAAATACCATAATTGTAGCCAGGTTGTTGTTTGCTGTATGTTATGTACACCTTTAAGTTTTACACAGTCTTAATTCTCCTCCTTTGGTATTGCTCAATTGCAATGTTTAGTTTTGTTCTACTGTGGATAAACCAGCCTGCTTAAAAATCTCTTCTGTTTTTCAGTTATTGAAGATGTGGTATGAACTGGATGAGAAGAAACGAAGAAAGTATCTGAAAAAGACAAATAAGTGTCCTGACCCAAGCCTTGGTATTTGGCGACCAGATACTTACTTTGCTTCTGTTTCAGAATCATTTGAAAGTGGAGTTGAAGATTATATCAACAAATGGGAATCTGAAAACAGACAAAGTAATATGTGTCCAACACTTTCTTCTGATAGGTAGTGACTTCTTTGTGTTTCCTTCTTTGCTCTGAGCCAAACAACATACATCTATTTTTGGACTGATATTGCTAAAGATGAAAATTTTTATCAACTCTTGTTTTTGTTGAGAGCTTTTTGAAACAAAATAAGCTCTGAAACTGTGTGTGTTGTGCTCAGTGGAGAGGCCCTGGTTATCTGTTTCTTTGCTTAGGCAAAGGCTTCATGGAGTAACAGCAAGGTATTGCTGTTCCCATACTTATAAAATAATACTTCTCAGTAACAGTTAAAACCAAAATATGCTCTTGCCACACCTTGGGGTTAGCAGGGCAGTTAGGATGAGCAAGTGGGAGTATGTGGACTGTCTTTTGACATTCTGTGATTTAGCAGCAGAAGTTAAATATGGTTTGGCCAAGGCCCCAGTGCTGTGTTAATGGGTCTTGTTTGTCAGATGAAATTGAGGTAGACAATTTTACAGTTTCTGGAGTGTGTTTCTCCAGGAGAAATTGGCTGAAATAAGTAACTTTATTGAACTGAGCAATGTTTCAGGCTCTTCTGAGGTTTGTTGTTTGGTTGTTTTTTTTAATACTACAGTGAACTAAATCTCCTCTTCTTTCCTCTTCTTTCCTGTCCTTAGGTTAAAGGATTTGCTGTATTTGAAGTGGCAGAGATCTCTTTGTGACCCAGGAGAAGCTGTGGGTCTTCTTGCAGCCCAAAGTATTGGGGAACCTTCCACACAGATGACTCTGAACACCTTCCACTTTGCTGGCAGAGGTGAAATGAATGTCACATTGGGTATTCCAAGGTGAGAAAACTGTGTTCTTATGGCTCCTTTGCCATCTTTGGCACTTATGGAGCAGTGCTTGATCTCTTTGTCAAGTGTATGTGTAATCTTGAGGGAAAATGATGAGTTTAATTCAGTCTAATTGTAAATAGTGGCTGTTCAGAACTACTTTTAACATTTTACAACCTCATGGTTGTTTTGATTCATTTTCCAGATACCACATATCTGGGAAGGCCCCCCTGGTGTATAGCAAATGGCTTATTTGTTTCTGTAGAAGCCTAAAAAAATTATGCTTTCTGGGTGTGCCCTCTGCCAACCTCTTTTTCTTCCTACAAACTTCTAAACCTGTTTGCTTCACACACAAAATTTCACCGCAGCTCTGAATCTGACATGTTTTGTATTGTTATTGCCTGTGTAGAGAGAAACCTGTTTTGTAGCAGACAGGTTTCCCTTGACTCTTCTGTATGGTGGCAGTGACTTTTATCAGCACACACACTTGTTTGCCAGGCAGTCATCAGCTGCTTCTGAATAACATGGGTGCTGGCTCTGGCCTCCTGCATGGGTGTCATGCCTTAGGTGGGAGCTGGCTGTGTTACTAAAGAGAAGCAGGGGGTGGGGAGAAAATATGAGGAGCCTATGTTATACATCTATAGGAAACAGGCTTCATTAGTTCTTTTCTTGGAGTAACATACTGTCATTTCTAGTCTCTTCCTGTAACTGGGGTGAAATCTGACTGAGGCACTTGAGTCACTGTTGTGCTGTGCCTCAGGAGGAACCAGAAAAGTGAAAAGGAGCAGTGCAATGGTAACCACAGCTCTTGGTGCATGTGTAGAACTGGCAGTTGCTGCATGCTGCCTAATTAAATTAATTTGATATTGATTTGATTGCATGGTGCTTTTAGTGTGTGATTTGAAAGGTCATCTTTTAAAGGTTGCGGGAGATACTGATGGTGGCCAGTGCAAATATCAAAACACCAACAATGAGTGTTCCTGTGTTCAATACCAAGAAAGCTCTCAAGAAGGTGAAACAGCTTAAGAAACAGCTCACAAGAGTGTGCTTAGCTGAGGTGAGCCTCCTATTCAGTGTATCCTTTGAAAGTTTGCAAAGCAGCTTTTTATTTGAGCTAATCAATTAGTCTGGTTTGTAGCAATTTCCATTTTTGAGGGTTTACCTAGGGGTAAGAGAGGGTCCTTTCTGTTCACCTCTTGCATACTGGACCTGTAATATCTGCTAGAAAGTGGAGCATTGAAAGGAATTGCAATCCCTGTGGCTGTATGGCAATTAAATATAATTTAACCTGTAGAGCATTGTCACAGGCTACAAATTCTCAATAAGGGGGGTGGTAGTAATTCATGTAATTCTCTTCTTAGTGGGAGAGAGGATTTATGTTTACTGCCATAGCCTTTCCCTCAAGCTCATTTTTATCAGTCTCTAGAATTGGAGGGATTTTGTTAAGGCTTTAAGAGACAAGCTAATCTATCTGTGACTGGCATAGCAGGAAACATTTTTGTTTGTCCCCCACTCCTTCCCAGTCTCTTACAAGTGGCTGTGCTCAGTCAAAGCAAAACATGTGGCTCCTTGGAGACCAAATATATGAAAATCTAATGAGTCTGATGTATTCTGTGCTTCTTCTCTTCCTAGGAGTGCAGTCTTCCCTGTGCTCTCCTGCATACCCTGCCCTCTTCTGTCTTACTTTTTCAAGTTGAAAGCAGCAAGCACAGAGATGAAACTACTCTGTCCTGAAGTACTTTCCTGTTCAGTGAGCATGGGATAGGAAGCCACTAAGTATGGCATCTTGATCAGGAGTCAAGTGAGGGGTGGGGCCTCTCCCAATATTTTCTGAATTAATTGTTAGGAGGACTTTAAGCCAAAAAGAGTTCAGCAGGGTAGAGTCCTTTTGCCCAGGAGCTACCACAAGGCTTCCAGAAAGTTTGCCAGTTAGTCTTGTGTGATTCCAGTCTCATGTGGGAAACAGCTCAATGGAGTTGCAGGAAATAAACCAAAATGTCTTCATCAAAGGAGTAACCTTCCTACTTGGGGCTGTTGTAGGTCTTGCAGAAAGTTGAGATAGAGGAATCCCTGCATGTTAGGTGCAAGGAGAACAAACATCGCCTGTACAAGATCAAATTCCATTTCTTGCCCCATGAATATTACAGAGAGGAGAAGTGTGTGAAGCCCAGGGAGATCTTGCACTTCATGGAAACAAGGTGAGTTTGCTTTCCCATACTTCAATATTTGCTCTTTTGCCTTTCTGTGGACACTACATGTAGTTCTTTACTGCTTCTGTTGCTGTCAGAGCAGCAGTATCCTGCTGATGTGCTTGCAGAAGCATCTGTTCAGTTGCTTTTTATGTCTTGAATAAAATCTCTGGTGTGGTGACAGTACAGGATAGTGTCAGGGCAGATGCACATCATTCACATGTCTCTGATATACTCAGAAGAGCCATATAAACAACATCTTATTCCTTATCTTTCAATGCTTGATCATTTATTACCAGCAAAAATGCTTGAGTAAATTAGGTGCCCTCAAGAAACAGAACTAAACCTTAATTTTTTTAATTTTTTTAATTTTTTTTTTTTTTTAACAATAAATCAGAAAATGCTGGCTTTTTTGCCCCCCCCCTTCACTTCTCCTCCCCTGCTTCCTTCCCCATGAGAGGTCACATTTCTGTAGAAAATTTCATGGCAAGGGTCTGAAATATATTTTTGTTTCCAGAAAGGCTTCATTGATTTCCTCCTCCTTCAGGCCACATACATTCATGCTGGGTTACTTTATTTAACAACTTTGCATGGATGTGTTGGTTTAAAGAAATAAAAAAGGCTAGTGATACAACATCTCTTCCGAAGGTCAAGTTGGTGTGCAGATCTTATGATTTTATAATTTTAATCTTTGGATGCACAGTTATATCTTTGATTAAAAGAGAGATGATACCAACCTTCTGATCCCTAAAGGAAATGGAAAGGGCAAAGAAGAAAAATTTTTTGTCTTATACTAGAAGTACATTTGCATCCACCAGAGAATATATCCTGTCATGAGCTCACTGGCTTCTTAAACAAAACAAAATAACTTTCTGACAACTTGAAACTAACTGCAGTACTGCTGAACTTTGACGTTCTGGGTTCCTGCTTCTTTCAGGTTCTTTAAAATTTTTCTGGAAGCAATTAAAAGGAAGAGTGCAAAGATGGCATCTTTTACTGAAGTCAGCACCCGGAAGGCAACTCGGAAAGATGCTGATGTTGACCAAGACAAGGTACAGGAAAGCAGCACTTGAAAAATGCCTCATTTCCTTTATTTGTATCTGAGAACCAGAATTTAGAAAAGTGTAACATGGTTCAGTGTGAACAGGAAATGTGTGAATACTAAATTACTTCTTAAATATTTTCTTCATGCATAAACTTACTGTGTATTAAGTCCTAATTTGCTTAAGACTGTACTGTGAATATCCCTGTTCATTTTAGCTTCATTGACATAAACACATTACTCTCCATTTACTTTCAGATCAATGTCCTGTTGTGGTTGTAAAAACTCTGGGGAAGATGCTTTTAAAATTTTTAGTATTGCATATTCCTTCTGCCACTCTTTACTTATCAAGGACAATCGTATAAGCAGGCTGATAGCTTAACTATCTTGTAGACATGCATCTTGTTTAATGCTAAAGGTATCATGAGTGTAAGTTCATTATTTCTTTCTAGTAGTGGGCTTATAGAAGTTAATTTGTCCTTAGAGGTAGAACATTGAACTGGGAATTGTTAACTCCAAATGTATGGCTAAGGCCTTTTGATGCAGTTCATGCTTCCTAGCAGTCAGACTGATGATCTGGTCTTTCATGCATTTCTAGACAGAGAATGATCAGGAAGCTTCAGCAGAGGAAGAAAACATTGTTGATGCAGAAGCTGATGAAGGGGATGGTGATGCTACAGAAGCAAAACGGAGGAAGAACCAGGAAGAAGAGGTAATGATTCTGTAGCTGCTCACCAGAGCAGTTTAATTCCATTTTCCTCTGCTTTGGTTTGAGTTGGGAAAGAAAACTGCTGTTGAAACAAATGGCTTAAAAAAAAAAAAAAAGTGTTAAAAAAAAAATGAAAGGGAATAGGAAAGGCTCTGCTGATCAGTTTTGATCTGGATGGGGAGGAAATCTGAATCAAAAATAAGCTGAGACTTGTGATGACTGTGGTCATTATAGTTGAGCCCAGCCACTTCTGGCCTTGAAGAATAATACAGAACAATGCAACTTACAGATCCAAAAGAACATCTAGTGTTTTTTTGAAGCTATGTTCTTTAACTGTTGGGTAGATGTGTCTGGCAATCAGGTTTTTTGTGCTGTTGTTCACTTTACCTCTCACGAATTTCATTCCATTAGTTGTTTCTAAAACTCTGCTGTGGTTCTTCTCTCTGGCTCTGCATGTGTTTCCATGGTCACTACTTAAAAAATTACTGCTTAAAAGTTTGGTTTCCATCAATTAAAGAAGAGGGCAGAGTAATTTAAAATAATGAAGAAATCCCTTCATGAGGGCAAGAGCCTTTTGGGGCAACAACTAAGTTCTGCTACAGTCACAATAGCCTGTATCATCCTTGACTGAGTAACAATGGAGAGATTATAAAGAAACAGACTGAATCTGTTGCAATATTTCAATTATAAAAGAATTGCATTTTCTTTGTGTCACAGGCAAGATACTTGAAACTCAGCTGTCAAGAATATTCTTGAGTAAAACTAATTGATTGTGTGCTTTGTTTCTATACATGTTCTGGCTCAGGTAAAGACAGCATAATTTCTTTGTAGGTTGACTATGAAAGTGAAGAAGAAAATGGGGAAGAAAATATTGGTGAGAATCCAGAAGATGAAGAGGCTGAATCAGAAAAAGATGAAAGGACACCTGGTGCTGAAGCAGATCAGAATGGAGCAGATGGTGATGAATCTCAACATCTTTCCTTTATGTCTCAGACCAAAAAAGAGAAACATAGGTTGTTTCAGTCAGCAGAGATGCGAGTAAATGCTGTTCTGAACAGCCACCCATCAATAAAGGATTACATGTTTGACACTGAAAATGAACTTTGGTGTGAGGTAAGATGCTGGTGCCTGGAAACATTTGTGCATGGTTGTGCAATGTTGCATGCTGCTCCCATAACAAATATTTTTTTCAGTGAAGTGCTCCTGTTTTGTCTCAGAAATCCAATATTAATACAGAAAAGTGGCACTACAAATGTACTTCTTGACATAATTTTTAATAACTTTTAGAGCTCCTTTTGAAACTTCTTTTTTAAAAGCAAGATTTTGACACGTTTAATGGGTTTTAATCTTTTAAATATTTGATGCACCATGATATTTAGCTCTTTGAGTAGAAAGAAAAAGAGTGTCTTGCTTTCTTTCTCCCCCTCTACTTGATGAGTAGAAGTGGTGGCTGGGCTGTTGAAGAAGTCTAAACATCATGAAAAACAACCAAACAAAAACCTCAACACACACATACCCCATCCCCCAAGAAGAGCTACCCAAAAAACACCCATTCAGGGTAAGCTCAGATATCTTGGAATGGTCCTGGGATGTGGTATTCACATTTCCATCATTCAGCTGTATTTCTAGCCAGACATTTCTGTTCCTAAACACACAACCAGGGTAATTCCAGTTGTCAGCCTTTTGCCTAAAAAGTAGGCTGTTTTTTAAGCTCAGTGTTGAAACTTCCTTCCAGAACAACACTACATTGTGGTTTTTTTCCTCTTAGGTTTCACTGGCACTTCCCCTGATGAAGGTGTACTTTGACCTGACCTCCTTGCTTGTCTCTCTGGCACGTAACACAGTCATCCATGAAGTGAAGGGGATCACACGATGCTTGCTGAATGAAAGTACCAATAAGCAAGGAGAGAAGGAGCTCATTCTGCATGCTGAAGGGATAAACCTTGCAGAGCTGTTCAGATACTCTGATGTATGTCATCTATTTATAATCCTGAATCATCTTTTGTGTTCTAGGGAGAGATGGTACATGATGGGTGCCATTGACATTTATCAGGGGTGATGTGTAGTTATTTCAGCTCTCTTCCTTCTCCTCTTTTTTCCCCTTAGATGCATTCAGAGCTCAGCAGAGCATTTCTAAAGTGTAACTTGCAAATCAGTTTTTGTGCAGCAGCCCAGCCTCTAATGAGAGATAATTCCACACCATCCTGCTGTCTGTCTCTTTAAATGCTTCTTAGGAGAGTTCTTCCATCTAAATGAATTGCAGCCCTTGGAGATGAATAGTTCTGTCATACCATCTAGTCCATAGCTTTACAACTAGAGGATTGTTTTATTATATCTTCTTCAGTGCTTTTGCTCTAAGTTCTGGCTGGCTGAGACAGCCTGACCATTGCCCTATGTTGCTTGGAAGAATAGCATAGAATTATAGAATGCCAGGTTGGAAGGGACCTCCAGGATCATCTAGTCCAACCTTTCTAGGTAAAAATTTTACATTATAATAAGGTCTCCACTAAGCCTTCTCTTCTCAAGGTTGAAATATGTTCCTCTGCTGCTTAGGATGGATTGATTGATTGCTTTTTCTAGTTTCAGGTAATTTTCTTCTATGCTCAGTTTTGATTTCAATACTCCTATTCACATATAAAATTCAGTGATCACTACCTTAAACATAAATCCCCAGAGTAGTTTTTATCTCTGACTCCCAAGCTGCTGCCTAGTTGTTCTTCAACAGTTAGTGCAGCTGAAGCTAATGAAAAATGGAGAAAAAAAAATCTTGGCTTAAGTTGTTTGGAAATGCAGAGAAACTACTGTCTTAACTTGTATTTGTGATTTATTTATTTATTTGTTTTCTTTCAGATTTTGGACCTGAACAGACTTTATTCCAATGATATTCATGCCATGGCTAATAATTATGGAATTGAGTCTGCCCTGAGGGTGATTATAAAGGAAATAAAAGATGTATTTGCTGTATATGGTAGGATTTATTTGTATTTTTAAAGATAGTGCTTATTATCACGAAGATAGCAAAAGCCACAGTCCTTACAAAGTTACAGTTTTGCTTGAGCTTTTTATTCCTCTGAATTTTTAAGTTGCACCTTTTGAACATTTTTATGATTATAGTGCCTTCTGTGGAGCCATTAGTTAATTGTTAGGTTACATTTAATCAGCAGAAAATTAATTAGACAAGGTTAAATTTATCCCCCTATTCACAGAGCTTTTCTGTTCCAGCATATTTATTTTTTGGTAGCTGGAAGGTCCAGACAAATTAACTCTTACCATCTGAGGAACCTAACTGTGTTAGACTTGCATGGTGGCCTTGAAAATAGGATTAATTTTGCTTTTTAATGTCAGGAATTTAGGCTTCTGTTGTAGTTGAGTTTATGTTTCTGAAAACAGCTATGAAAATAGCTGTGCTGCAATTGTCTGAATGTTCTCTGCCTAGGTTGTTCAGAGTCCATGCATCTGGCTTAGGGAAGATGCCTGGCTTCATAGGCATGTTGAGTTTTCCTTAAGTGAGTTGAGTCTTGCTATGAATTAAATATTGAGAAGAGGGAAGATTAATAACAGTGGGAATTTTAGCAACCAGTTATATCCAACAGATTTGCCAGCTGGCAGCCCAGAGTGGTCTGACCTTCAAGTTGTTCAAGAACTGCTAGGTACATGTTGACAGAGCTGTTAATGATCCCCTGTTACATGGACTCCACCAATGTTATTTAAAAATAAGTGCTGTTTCTTTTTAGCTGAAACCAGCTTTTCTGTGGATGCCTAACATTTTGCACAGAAAATACCAGCACATTCCTGGTATTCCTCACCTCTGGTGCCCAGGTAGTGAAGGCCACCAGGTGAGGGGCCATCAGATATGGATGGATGTGTGACCCTCTTCTGCAGAACCACAGGTGATGCATTGCTGACTGATTTTATGCAGAGAAACTCTGCTGCCTTACAGCATTCTTGGCCTGTTGGCTTCCTTGGAGAAATATTGGTTTCTATTATGGTGAGGTCTGCCCCCCCTCCTTGATATTTGAGGGGAGCTTTGAAGCCAGCTTGTTCACAGAGAGGTGCAACTGCCAGAAGAACATTACTAAAGATCTTCTCCATGTTCACTTAGATTCATGGGGGTTCATTTAGACCTGATTTATTTGAAAAACATAGCTTAGCCTTTGAATCCTCTGATAATTGCTTTTTCTTGTGTTCTCAGGCATTGAGGTAGATCCTCGGCACCTTTCACTTGTGGCAGATTACATGTGTTTTGAAGGGTTTTACAAACCACTGAATCGTTTTGGAATTCAGTCCAACTCCTCCCCTCTGCAACAGATGACATTTGAAACCAGCTACAAATTCTTGAAAGAGGCAACGATGATGGGTAAATGGTTTAGTTTGAACTATATTGTTGCAGCTTTTCACATGTGCTTTGTTTTGATTGTAACCTTCCACTATTTTGAGTAAAGCATTATTGCATTAGGAAAAAAAAAAAAAAAGAGCCAGAGGCTAAAGTTTTAATTAAGCCATTGCCTAGGAAAATGTTCCAGATGTTTTTAATAAAAATTTTGTCAGCTTAAATGAAGTCAGGTCCTACATGTAGTCGATGGGGTCTGTGACTCCTTTCTTTAAGAATTAGATTGGCATTTTTATAACGAGCCTTAAGATTGTTAAGATTAGTTATAGTAAAGTCTTTTAAGAGATTACTAAATATGCCTTTTTCTGTCTCTGCCATTAAAACTGAATGTGCTGCTTTGTTTTCATGTCTCTATTATAACTCCTGTATTTCTATGTCTCCTCTGACTTTGCTTTTGAGAATTTTATTGTGAGAACAGTCCTTCTGATTATTACATTGATGCTGATTTTCTCCTGATTTGCAGCACTTTTTACTATCTTTTTGGTTTTTCCCTCAAACACAGAAATGGGTTCAGATTTAGTTGGCTAATGGTAGGTTTCTGGTGCCTTTTGAGATGTCCAAGTTTATCTTTTCCACCCTTTTTGTGCTGTTCTGGAAGGAACAGAGGTCACATGGCTGCATGGATCATTGAGGGGATTTGAAGTAGCAATAGCCATCTATATTTAGGAGGCCTATCCAAAATCTTCATCTTTGAGTCTGTCCATTAGAGACAGTTTGCTTGATCTCATGCTTTGGATACCAATTACATCTCCCTTTTGCAAATAGTCTTGATTTCTGTGACTTGCCAGTGGGATGCCTCCTTGAATGTTCCTGTTCTGGTTTTTTGCTACTTACTACAAAAGGAAAAAGCTCTTGAGGTGGTCTCTTTAGTTAGTATCTTTAAACTGCCTTGCACAGATGTTGGGGATAATTCTGTGACTGAATTTATTTCTCTTAATGCTATTTTATACTTTTTTTATACGGGAAAATAAAAATTTTTATATGTATTTTATACGGGAAAGTAATTTGGGTTTCAATCAGTAGTATTGATTATAACTGACTTGAAATTAATCTGAATGTCAGAAAGGAAAAGTGTAAATCTAGGGGGAAATGAGCTAGAAGAGGATGTTTCCTGCACTCTCATTGTGGGTTTATGTTATTGACTCAGATATAACATAAGGGTATTGCCAAGGGGAACATAGCTTCATTTATGGATATTATGAATAAAGACATTAAGTGCATACTGACAAGGGCATGGTGAACTGTCAGGAGAGTTACACTGGTTACAAGTGGAGGGAGTTACTGATTTCACCATGATGGAAATCAAAGTCATACTGGAGTGCAGCAGTCTGGCTCTAATTAGCTTTAATGTAACTGATAACTTGAGTGTAAATTTAAGGAGATACTTTATGGGGCTCTGCCTGCTTTTGGCCCTGAATAAGAAGACAAAATAAGGCAGAGCTGACCTAGGAAGTGGCACTAGAGTGCAGGTGTGACCCAGCAGGCTGCAGGGTTTAGTGTGAGGACAGCCCACTGCATCAGATGCAACCTCCTTTTGGCTGTTTGCTCAAAGAATGCCTCTTTGTTAACATCACATGAGCCAAGAGGACAATTATGACTGTTTTGGTTTAATGCTTTAACAAAGGAGCTTTTTTTTTTTTTTTCTTCATCTGATACACATTTAGGAGCAGTTATTTCAGCCACAGCTACACACTGCTGTGGAGCAGCTTGTCCTCTGTATGACAGAAAGTTCAGTAAGTTTTGCTCGGTAGAATAAAGATGACCCAAACTCAATCAACAGTTTTAACAGTTCTATTTCCAATCTTCCAAATTCTCTAATGACAAAATTCCAGCTTGCTGTAGTTAGGATGAATGAAAAATAGCCTGGATGCTTATAAAAACAGTGAAAGCAAAACAGTCCTAGCCAGACATGTCATCTGGCCAACTTCCAAATTTCCATGACACTATTTCGCTAGAGTGAGTAACCAGAAAATCAAAGGAATTCATGGAATGTCTCTCCAGTGAAAAGTTCTCTTTCTATCTAGCCAGAAGGATTTAAAATCCACATCAAAAGGATTCACTCAAACAAAGGAAAAAGGCAGTGTTGAAAAGGGAATCTTTCTGCCTTTGCCTCACTGATGTATTTTTTTTTAGCAACCTATTTAATTAGCAAAATGTGTTCACTGGAAGGTCAAATCTGTGTTCTCTTAAACTTTAGAGTATGTTGTGTTTTCATGATGAATAGGGATGGTTTACTACTGTGTGCCCTAATTCTCTGCTTGCACAAAATGACTGGGAAGAGATAAGTTGTTCTAGGAGGGGTAGACAGCATTGGACTCCTGCTCTCAGAAATCCAATCTGAACAGTAGATGGCACGAGTGCTGAACCAGATGACTTCTTCCATATAAGCCAAAATGCTTTCTTTTCAGCACTGACCTTTGAGAGGCCCTTGGAAACATCTTAATCTGGTTTCATTTGAATTTTGTTACAGGTGCCTACGATGAGCTGCGATCCCCTTCTGCATGCCTTGTGGTTGGAAAAGTTGTTAAAGGAGGGACTGGTTTGTTTGACCTCAAGCAGCCCCTCACATAGTGTCTTGGTGAAAACGTGAGGGTTCTGACTAAAATGTTCATCAGAAGAGATACATATGCCCTGCACCTACACAAGGGTTGTCATCTTCCCTGTGCTAATAGGTTTGTTAATCTGGAGACCTGATGAGCCTGATCTATTTAATGAGAATGTCTGCACCTATGGGAGCTATCCTCTGATCCAAAGAAACATTTATTTACTGTTCATTAATGTAAAAAAATGAGATTATTGACTTACACTGAGAAGAATAAAATGAAGGAGACTGTCTGGGTCTCAGACAAGCCAGGCAAGAGCTGTGGCTGACAGAAGTTAAAGCAGAATCTGTTCATGCTTTATAATTCTTGTGGGACAAAATCCCATCTGGGTGAGTCCTGCCTGTTGCCATGCAGATGTTCAGAACTGGAAGTCACACTCAGACTCACAGGTGTCCCTGGGCAGTGCTGTGCTGAAGCTTCAACATCATTTTGAAGTGTCTCTGCTTGAGGCATATCCTCTTCTTTTGCTGTACTCATGTGCACTGCCATGACTTTTTTTTTAAGCATTACAGGTTGCATTTTTCTCTTCTGCTACTTCATTTGTTAGGAATTGTCTGTGACTCAAAAGTTAAATTTCTCTATTAGCTGAAGACCAAAATTCAGAGCACCTCCAGGGAAGGGGCATCCACGATTTCTCTGTGCATTCTGTTCCAGAGTCTCACCACCCTCATATTGAAGAACTTCTAAACCCATACTCCTTCAGTTTAAAACCATCTCCCATTGCCCTGTTGCTGGACACTCTTACAAAAAGTCCCTCTCCAGCCTTCCAGTATGTTCCCTTCAGGTACTGGAAGATTGATATAAGGTCCCCCCAGAGTCTGCTCTTCTCCAGGCTGAACAATCCTGGATTATGCTTCAGCCCCTGGATTATTTTTGTGGCCTTCCTCTGGACTTGTGCCAACAGATCTATGTCCTTCTTATACTCAAGTACAGAGTAGAGGGGGAGAAAGAAAGTGTGACACCTGACATCTGATACAGATTTATTCTTTAAATGGCAATGTGAGCTGCTGTGACTACACAAAAGAATCTTGTAAGAATTACCAAGCCAGAAGTTTTTTAAACTATTTTTGCTTAAATATTCTATATCAAAGAGGATATTTAATAAAGGGTAATGCAAAAAAATGTTCTAGATTGCCTATTATGTAGCTCTGTTACTCAGATAATTTTGTCATGCACCTAACAGCCACTGCTTTGACTGATGTTAAAAGTTGTGTAGTCAAGAGCTGTTAGCAGCTCTTCAGAATTCAGACTTTCTTGTCGATAATTTGATTGTAATCAGTGGTTAA
The DNA here is from genome assembly GCA_023637945.1 of Phaethornis superciliosus. Classification (NCBI taxonomy): domain Eukaryota; kingdom Metazoa; phylum Chordata; class Aves; order Apodiformes; family Trochilidae; genus Phaethornis; species Phaethornis superciliosus. The sequence continues at coordinate 4,945,059 of JAJQWJ010000011.1, forward strand.
ATTTTTTTTCTAGTTTGTTCCCTACCATCTAGGCAAGTTTTCTAACAGATTTCAACCCCTGATCATCTGCAGTGGTGCCTCTAAGCTAGTGGAAAAGTGCCAGAGCTCTCTTAGCCAGCTGAGAAGCTCCTAGTTCCAGCAGAGCCATGCTAACAGGGATCAGATCAGGTACTGGGAGACATTGGCTTGGGATTGTGAAAGAGCCTCTGAGGAGTATCTTGATGGATTCCATTCTGCCTCAGCCTCTTAACTCTGTGTCAAATGTACTGCAAAGTGTGCTGAAGCTTAACAAATGCATTAGGCTGGTGGCTCTCTAGTTTCACTGTGCAAATCCTCATAAAAGATTTGCTTGTGTCTTTTTCCAGTCTTAGCACCTGTTTTGCTCAAAAACATGTCATTTGTGAACAACTGGAATTAGTTTGGGTACAGTTTTGCAAATGGGATGGGAAAGCACAAATGTGTGTTTAAAAAAAAATTAAAAAAAAAAAAAAATTTCAGGCTACATTCTATATTGTTTCAGACCACTAGCTGAGAATGGCCTGTACCCCAAAATCTGTTTACAGTCCTGCAGTGAAGAGCATCTGTGCCACATTTTCTATGTGGAGATGTAGCATCTTTTAGTTTTCTGAAGAGTTTGACACTAGCAACTCCTTCATCCAAGGGGTCATGTCACTTCCCTGTGAAGCATAAGAGGTCATTTTGATTGTGTCATGATAATGAATTGTCCTGGCAGTTATGGACCCATGAAATACTGGAAATCTTAATAATCTTATATTTTGGCATACAAATTCTGCATATTTGAAATGTGTATTTGGAATTATGCTGTGCTGCAGCTGCAAAGAGAGTCTCCTGAGCAACTTGATGGCCTTTTCTAGGCACCAGCTTGCTTTTCTGTTGCTCTCCAAAGCTCCTGAGGCCAGTGCTGCCTGTAGCAATCCTTCTGGGAGGCTTGCTTGCTGCTTCAGTGGGGAGAAGTACTCCTGACTGGTGGGCATGCAGCAGGCAGCCAACACACTTTAGGGGGGCAAAGTGAGGGGATGCTAAATGAAAAAGGGAGGAAGATCCCTCTAATTATGACATGGTCTTGTTTTGAGAAAATGCACTGAAGTGACTGTCCTCTGCTTTACACCAGTGTTCTATGGCAAAATGCTGCTTCTAGCTCTCTGCAGAGTCAGCTGTGCAGGAAATGGTGGTGAATTCAGTAGGTGGTTAGTCAGTCCTGCTTCTAGGTTATCTGACACTGATGATTCTTTAAATAGAGCTCTTTGGAAAATGTGCTCTGGCTGGGGCAGGATGAGCCAGCATCCGCTTTCAGTTTGGAGCTGCCAGGATCAGAAAAACTATTCTGATCTGTGCTAAAAGAACTGTAGGAAAGCTCCTTAGATTACAGCTCAGGTCCTACCATACATACGTCTGCTTAGGAAAACCAAGTAAGTGATTTTTCCTGTTGGTGGGAGGGAGTATGGAAGGGCCTCAGGTGAGAGTCTGTGTCTGCAAGGCTGGAGAACATCACATATTTGGCATATAAATGTGCTTAGTTTGTAGTGGGAAGAGGAGACACCTGGGGTAGCAATTACTCTTAATCTGTAGCATGAGCAGGTTGGCTATGGAATTATCTAAATTGCTTTTTCTGAGACAGGGGAGGTTTATTTGCTTAAAATTCACACATGTGCAGAAAATAGAAGTAAAAGTAATCTTCTGCTCCCTGGGGTCGGAAGATTTCTGTTTCTTTTCATGCAACATGTAGTTCTCTGCAGCCAGATTTTCCAAGTCTTAAAGTTTCTTTGTTTCCTTGCAATGATTCCTGTTGATTTGCTGTTTTTTTTTTTAAGCAGTGGACGAACCCAAACACAATCTGGGAGAAGGCTGCGGTAGTGGATGGGGTTCTTGCTGCTTTTGTAATTATGTAGGACAGACATTTGGAGTCAGTTTTGGCATAAAGAACCCCAAAGAGCTGATAATAAATGTGGTTCATAGGGAGGGGTAGATCATGATTGAAAGGCTAGAAGAATGGGCTAGAAAGCCCCTTTGGAAGGTGACAATCGAGCTTTGCAAAGATTTAAATAAGGGGAATTAATAACTGGGGCTTTCCTTTTCTCCAAGGAAGTATCTTGGTCTTCTGAATCAGAATTCAGTATGAGTTTTTAATTCTTTCTAATGCTGAGGAAACCTGGTTCTCTTCACTTACTCAACTAGTAGGAAGTGATGAAGAAACATGTTAGATGGCCCTGAGAACTCTCCATACTATTTTTGACTGTTATCTGCAAGATCAATTTGAATGCATGCTATTTACAAGTCCTTCTTCAAATACCTTAGACATTACTTTGACAGATACCAGAAATAATGTGAAACTGACACTGAGCAGTCACATATTGTGGTGATTTCCTCCACCTTGTGTATATGTGGTGTAATCCCATGTGTAGGCCATTTAGAAGTCAGATGCAGTGCTGGCAGTGGCCACCCTTTTAATGCTGCTTCTCTGGGAACCATCCCTTCTCTGAACTCTCTGCTGCACTGTAGGGTGACAAGATACCCTGTGAAAACATGGGAGGAATGAGAGAAGAAAAGGTGGCTTCCAAAATTGCTTTTTTTCTCAGTGTTTTCTCTGCTAATAACAGCAAGTGATCTGTCTGGGAAAATTAAGGTTTTAAGGCTTGACTAATTGTGCACTCCAGGAACGGGCTGGTTAGCATATACAGGTATGAAAGCTGGGGGAAGAAGATTTTTAAAGCTCTAAAACAGCTTGGGGTTATTCAACAAAAAAGAGAAACAGTGATCCCTATCTTCTGGTCATGTGTGCTTTGACAGGCAAGGAATGTGTTGTGGGGTGTATCCCACTTGCATAGTGTGAAACACCTACTGGCTGATCCAGATTTGTTACCCGTGAGATAGCAAGAACGTAGAGACAAATCTTTTCAGGATGTTGTGAATGGTGAACCAGCTTGTATTTGCAGAGCACTTGGAAAGCAAGGTATGTTTAAGCTTAATAAATCATGAGAGGACTTGTTCTTGTCAGAAAACATGAAAAAAAATCCTGAATTCAGCAGTGAGAATGATTACAAATAGGTATTAGTGCTTCTTCCATCTCAAAAGCAAAGCTAAATATTAGAAGACGGGGAGCTGAAAAGTTTGTTTTGCCAGATTGTTGGTTCCCAGTTGTTATGCTTGTGTAGGTCAGTAACCAAGCAGTGACAACAACACAGCCCAAAGAGATCTTTAATCATTCAGGGCTTTTCTGGACAAACTGCTTGTAAGTTGCCAGTAAGTCCTGAAGTCTGGAAGCTGCCTCATCTGCTGGAGTTTGGCAAATACAAGGACATGTGATACCTCAGGGACACTTCACACAAGGTCAGGTTGTGCTGACTGGGCTGTGCTCCCTGCTCTGGCTGGCTGCAGGCAGATCAACCCAAAGCAAAACACATTCTTTGGGATTAGGACTGGAGAATTTGTGGACGTCACCCATAAGGGTTGAGATCCAAGAAGTGTTTTGAAGGTTTCAGTGCTGAACATGGCAGTCTTGTAGTTTGGGGTGGATGTGAAGGTTGGGGTCTGTAGGTGTGAAGACCACGACTGTCTGGGGGTGAGAATGAAATCTGCCTCCCCCCAGCTTGCTGCATGGCAATGTGCTACCTCAGCATCTTCAGTCCCTGCTTTTCCTGCCTGTTTAATTAGCACACTGAGCAGCATGGGTGGTGCTCTACCCTGAAGACCTCCAGATTTTGTTTTGTTAATAAGTGCATAAAAATAATAAAAGTAAATGTGACTTCTTTCAAAGTACACCTAGGAAAAATGAACCTGGCATTGATGGAAGCCACTGAGTATGTAGGAGACTTGCTTTGGGCTCTGCAGTGCTCTGAAGGGCTTCAAACCCCCCTTCTGACTGCCCTAACCACCAGGGCAGGGAATCTTCAGTTTTCCTGCTCTGAAGGCCTTTCTGCTGCTGGAAGTAATGTGCTGTTTGGAGGGATAAGGGAGGGAGGAGGTCAGCTGCATTCCCAGGGGAAGGGAGGGAGACTAGAGCTTTCTTGGAAGACCAGAGAAATCTTTCTCCTAGTGTTTGTGCAGCCTCATGCCGAAGTGCAGAGAGAAATCCTTCCTCAAATCAGGATTGCAGCTCTCTTTCTCAGGATTCAAGGTGTTTTCCTGTGATGTGAAAGGTGGAATTTGTCAAGTCCCTTTGGCAGAAGAAGGTTATGAAGCCCAGTGTTGTGGATGAGCCCTGAGGCAACCACCCAACTCCTTCAGCATTGCCTTTTGGTATAGTTACTGATCTGCTTGCAGGGCAGTATTGGTGTGGTGAGGCCTGAGGATGCTCCCAGTAGGAGGTTGACACTGGTAGAGCAACGCCCAAGCTTGGATGCTGAGCTGGAGGTGTGTGGGGTTGTAATGAGGTGCTCAGAGTGGTGTAGGATGAGAAATCAAGGACCTACAGAGCTCTGATGGCTGTAGGGCTGAGGGGCAGCCAAGGAGTGTTTAGGAAATCAAAGGTGATCAAAGGAGGCATCCTTGGTGCATCCTCCATGGATGGAGACCTGTGGTGCTGAGCTGAGCTGCTGGCCGGGGCCAGCCCTTCCTGCTCCTGTTAGAGCCAGGATTAAGCAAGCTGCTCATTAATGAGGTTTCACAGTTTTCTGGCCTGCTTCCCTCAAAAAAGCTGCTGCTGGAAAAGCTCAGGTCTGATCCCAGCACTGGAGAGGATGTGGGGCTGTTCCTGTTTTCCTGGGAGTCACACTGTCTGCCAGCTTCAGGAAGACAAATGATTTCCCTGCCTTGAATCTGGTGGGGTTGCAGCTCAGGCTGTAGTAACACTGCTGCTGTTGTTTGGGTTTTGGAGCCTTGCCTGGCACTAGGGAGAGAATAACGAGTGATCAAGAAGTAACAGTGGAACATTAATGCAAACTGCAATAAATACAGAGATGCATTATTAATGGCACATTAAAACCAAAAGGGCAAGATAGAGCAAATCGTATGCTGACAGTACAACAGCTCTGCAGAAAAGTCCCAGGGTAGTACCTTGGAAAAAAAATCAGTGCTCTATAAAACACTTCCAATACAGGGTTCTTCTTCCTCTGCCTGGGAACCTGGATTATTTCTGGAAGATGCAGAATTTGAGATGTGTTTTAGACCCAGTAGCCTCATGGTTGTAAATAATGCTACAAACCAGGGCAGTGCCCTTGGCTTCCCAGGGGAATCAGCTGTGACTTATTGTATCTGCTTTAATTTTGGGTAAAGCTACAGAACTCAATTTTTACAGGTACAGCAGGACGCCAGAGTCTGAATTCTTCCTCTTGCCAAGCTCAGGCTGGGCAGGAGTTTGAGGCTGGTCCTGGACTCTTGTCTTGCTTCTGTTGTTAAGTGAGGACAAACAGTCCTGAGCCAGGAGCAGCAGTAAGGGGGGGCCCATGACATCAATGATGGGGACAACACAAGGTAATTTTACAGTAATGAAGCTCACACAGCAGCTCTCATGCTTTGCCTCATGTTTGGGGCTGGGCCAGGGCTCTGGGCAGAAGAATGTTGCTGAAACAGCACTTCTAAGGTGCTGATGATGCATCTGCTCCTCTACCCACTAGACTGTGGGTCTGCTCAGTTATCTCTGGTACAGCCAGATCACTACAACCTTGTGGGGGGGTTGGCTGGTTGGTTGGTGAAGCAGCTTTATCTTCCTTATCTGAGATGGAGCTAATGCTCACACACATGCTCCAACTTACCAGGCCAGCAGCAACTGTACTGGGTGTCCTCTCTGTCCCAGTGCTTTCCCTGCCTGGGATGTGTTCTCCATCAGTTCTGAAATCAGTCTCTCCCTCCCTCAGCTGAGTGGCCTGTGGCTGCAGAAGGTCCCTGCTCCTTTTTTGGCTACAGGATGATGACAAAAACCAGAGCTCACACGAGTTGCTTCTCCTTTCCGTGCAGGGAAATTTCCTTGCTTCAGAATCAGGGAACTGAAACAAATAATTTTTTGTTGGTGGTGTTTTTTTCTTTTTTTTTTTTTTTTTTTCTTTTCTGCCAGCATCTCTCATCCTAAATTGTTTTCCACTCTAAGCTATTTAAAACAATGAGTTGCTGCTGGTTTATTTGGGGGATGGGAGACCAACATGGAGAGCACCTGACTGGCAGGATGTCCACCTGGTCAGGCAATGGAGCATTAAGCCAGACTGGGATTCAACCATTGCAGTTAAATCCCAAAATGACAGCCCAGAGGCTGTTTCCCAGGGCCTCACTGGCTGTGACTTTAAGTCAGCAACTGGGACTTGGCTTTACACAGGCCTACAAAGCCACTCAAGGCAAATGTTTTCTCCTGGGATTTGTGGGTATTTTTTAAAAGGAAATCTTTAAAATGGGATTGAGCTGTCTTCCTGGAAATGCTGGGTTGTTCCAGGGAAACAAACACTGCAGTGAAAGGACTTGGACTCCTGTGTACCATGTCGTCTGTGTGAGATGAACTGATCCTTTAAAATAAGGTTTTTTGGATGAGAAAGTGGAAATGTTGGTGCTAGAAACATTCATGCCCTGGAGAGTTGGTTTGACTTCAGCTTTTATCATTGCTGGGTCACCAAAAATCCCCCAAACAGACCTCGGAGCCTGATACATCAAACCAAAAGAGTTTTCCTGCTATAAAAACCCCCAGCATTTTGCTCACAGTCAACCAAAAGATTTCATGTGAGCCTTTGCTTAGGGGAGTTACTTAAAAAACCCATGATTTTTGAAGTGGTTTTAGATGTGAAAACAAAGTAAAATAACCCAGCCAGTTTTCAACAGCTGCAGTTCTCATTTTTTTTTTTTTTCCCCCTAAAATTATTTCCTAAATCCTGCTTAAATTAATGGAGTCTTGTGGACAAGAGGGGTTTATTAACTATTTGATAAACCATTTGAAAAACAGTCCACCTATAATTACATAAAGAAAGTTTGTGATGGGTGCAGGTTCCTAGGGCTTACTTTGACCAATACCATTTACCTGCCTGGGGACTCTGAGTCTCTCCTCGTAAAGTAACACAAAACATCTTTGTCAGGGTCAGTTAAAAATCTTATGCTGGACCCAAACATCCACCCCAGCCACCCACCTATTGTAAAAATGTCTTTCAACACCCTCCATATTTATTCAGGCACTGTCTTGAATGAGTGAGGGTTTCGGAAATATGGGGATGTGGAAAGTGCTCCCGGTGCATCCGCTTCCCTTCCCAGGAAGCATCCTCTGAGAATCACCACATCCTGCTTGCATGCTACACAAAGTATCATACATCCATGGCATATCTCTGGTTTCTGAGAAAAACTTCCTGCAGTTAAACAAAAATAAAAAAATAAAAAAAAAAAGGGTCATCAGACCTGGTATGATTGAAACTGCTATGAATTTAGATGGTATCTGTCAAAGAGTGTTATTTCAGGACAACAGGCTGAGAAATCCTGGATAAACACAGTAAGTAAAGTAGTGCCAAAGTGAAGTCCTGGCATTGCCATGAAAGCCAAGTTGGCTGGTTTCAATCTCTTGAAGGTGGGATGAAGGTTACTGTGTCACTGGCAAGTTTCTTCCACTGAGTGGAAGTTGGCCATTGTGTGCACTGGGGAAGAAAATGTCTTCTTAACTACCAGTCTCAGTGCTGCAACTACTCACTACCTAACTACTCATGAATTACCTCAGTTCAGGACCCAAAAATGCCACAGACTGCAGCACCCAGCTGTGCTGCACTGACAGGGGGCCACACAGCTGGGAGCTTTAAACCTTTGTGGCTGTTCTTGTACTATATTTTGCATTGTCTTTTTTTTCTAGTTCAGTGTTTTCATACTACCTTGCTTAGCAGCTGTTTCTGGTGAGAAGAAGACCTGGCATCACCTTGTCAGTTCTCTCTTGTCCAGGCAGGGCAGGGCATCTCAGCCTTCACTTCCACAGAATGGTTTGGGTTTGAAGGCACCTTTGAAGGCAATCTAGTCCAAGCCCCTTGCAGGGACAGCTTCAGCTAGATCAGCTTGCTCAGAGCCCCATCCAACCTGAACTTGAATGTTTCCAAGGATGGGGCACCATTCCACCATCTCTCTGGGCAACCTCTTCCACTCTGGTCTTGTTACAGGTTGGTTTAATGCAATGGAGCTGGAGGAACTCAAAGCTTCCACTAAGGGAAAGGGAAAAGCTGCATGATTAAAGCAAATGCTTGTAATGCTCACAAGATCCTGGGCTCTGTTCCCAGCTCAAATACAGATGTCTCATGATCTCAGACAAATCACATCACTCCAGGCATGGCAGGGCCTCATCAGTGACACAGTCAATACTTCTTTAAGATAGACAGTTTGCAGCAAGCTCTGAGGTTTGCCAGCAGAAGCCACTGCTCCTAAATAAAAGCTCACAAACCCGTTCCCTGGCTGCATTTGCTGCCTGCTTCTGCTTCAATTCTGATCACCTCAAAGATATGTGGTGTTATTTTTGTTTACTCTGAAAGCCCTGTGCAGAGCTTGCTGGCACTTCTGAGTCAGTCCTTGGTTTAGTACCCTGCAAACCACAGTCAGCCTTTTTTTTTTCTTTTTTCTTTTTCTCAGCACGGCAAGAAAAAAAATTATGGTTGGGAAGCAGCCTGCCCAAACTGTACTTATTATATTGTCCTGTTAAAGACAGGAAAGGTGATAAGCATTTCTGATTTCAGCACAAGTCCTCTGCTGTGCTGGTCCAAGGAAGAGAGAACATTTTCTGGTGCAGAAGCTCTTCAGCCAGCTGTAAGCACAGCCTGTGCTTTTAGCATAAGGGTTTCCAGTCCATTTTCCTACCTTCTGTCCATGGGGAATCACCAAAACACATCAAGACCCCAAGATGATGGATGAGGATCTGGAGCTTGGGTTCTGCCTGTTTGCTGCTTGCATTTGCCCTTTGATTTTGGGTCAGCTCAGGAAGCCTCCAGGATGAGTGGTGCTATTTCTGCAAACCTTGGGTGCGGGGCAGAGGACTTGGGCATTTTTTGGCACAACATATGTTAGTGTCCTTCAGATTGCAATCATCTGCACTGCTCTGACAAGAAAAACAGTGTCTGAGAAGCAAGCAGACCATCTGAATGCAGTTTCCATCTGCCAGCTAATTCCCCTTCTGTGAGAGAGGTGTGATGATGCACCAAAGAGGTTTAACTCAATTGCCAGACATCAATTACCCTTGGTCTCATTAGTGCTTTACAGGCAATTACTCCTCACACTAAACCTTTCAAAAGGCAATACACCCAGGAAGCAACCAAGCTCCCGAGGGAGAGGACCAGGGAAATATTTTTAGGTTTCCTCAGGCACTACTTTAGCTATCTAGCAGACCCACCAACCCTGCTTATCCCCATTGCTGCATTACTTAAAGCTTGACTTAATGTCACCTTACAAGATGCTGGCTTAGATAGCTTCTCTGTTTTTTCTCAACTTTAGCTAATGACTCTTGTATGGTGTGGAAAGACCCCCAGCAGAAAGCATGTTCCTCCAGAAACCAAACTCTATGGCAGGGGCATTTATTTTGGGGTTGTTTATAGGATTTGGGTGAAGATTAGGAGCCAGGCTGCTGCAGACAGCTGACACTTCACTGGCTGGGCTCTGATGCAAACCATGAGTATTAGGACAGAGTAAACAGCCCGAGGAAGATTTCCCAGCATCAGCCTGGGGCATTGTTGAGATAGACCCCCCCATGCTCTGCTGGATCACTGCCAGCAAGTTCATCCCCCTCCCCATCAATCTACAGGGCATGGTCTTCTCTAGTCCAGGGCTTTTTAAATTTTTTTCTCACCTGCAACTTTTGCAGAAGTTTTGCTCCTGACACACAAGTGCTGAGTTGCATTTGACATGTAACAGGGATCAAAGCATCTTTGCTGTGCAGCTGTTGGACATACAGCAGCTGCTAAAAAATCCTTGTTCACCTTGTGCTCCCTTCTCCCCTGGGATGTTTTGTGACCCAGCAGATGGTTGGATGAGATGGTGGCACATTTTGAGGAGTTCCTTCAGGGATGATGTGGACAATCTGTGGAGGTGCACAGTTTCTCCTGGTGCCATGTGAGGAGCAACGTGGATGCTTGTTTTGGCTATCCTGTGGTAGGGTGGCCCTGAAAAGCTCTTGGGGGGCACTGCATGGCTTCCCAAACCTCTTCTGGGCCATGGCCAAGTCCCATGCCCAACCAAGCTTTGCTCAGTGCCTGCTGCCTGCTCCCTGTGTGTAAGGAGATGGGTGGTCATGGGCAGCCCCAGATCTACTGCACATCCTCCACTGGGGATGGTTGCACACTGCAGATGGGGAGACTGTTGGCTGCAGGTCATCCAGAAACAAGATTTTTTGGGGGGGTCATATCAGGAATATTCTATGCTGAAGTGTGAACCAGTGTGTATTTCCAGCATCTCTCTGATTACCCCATGGAGAATTTGGATACAGATGTGGGCTGTGTGGCTTTACCCACCAGTGGCTTCCATGAGCCTGTGAGCTCTGAACAGGCTATTCCCTTCTCTGAGGCAGCCTCATGAAATCACAGCCCCAGATGTTTGGGTGGTGAAGGAACTGAAATTTTCTAAATCTGTGCAGGTTCTGTGTTTGTTTTTCCAGCTGTGACAGTTTCCCCCTCTTAAAAAGCCATGAGTTTATGTCATGTGGTGATGGGTACTTTCTTGCAGAGGCTCGATGCCCTGAAAATACTTGTTGTGCCTTCTTGAAAGAGGAAGTTTCTTACTGTGCTGCTTACTGTTAAGGATTTCAACACAGAAACTCAGATCATTAAAGGCAGAAAACAAAGTTAACTCCAGATATACTACTTTTAGGAAAACTTAGAGTATTGGATAGCCTCAGATTATGAATATCAGGGGTCACTAATAGTAAAAATAAGGAGCCACTTCATTTGCTTTTTACTAAAAAGCTTGAAAAAGATACAGATAAATGAATGGAAGGAAATAAGTAAGCCTCTAAGCTTCTAAGAGACACAAACTTTTTTTCCCTATGGCTATTAGAAAGGAGACACACTCTGCTTTCTCATAGATCCTTTCTCTTTACTTATTTATTTTTTTAGTTTTAAATTCTTTATGTGGTCACTTGTTGTTGACAGAAGCATAACAGGCTGCCTCCAAACTGGTATCTTGAATATATGTATGGATATATGCAATGAATAGATGTATGGAAATATATGTGTGTGTTTATATCTAGACACATCACTTCAACTTTTCAAGAAAGATTTAGATGAAAATAATATTACTGATGAGCAAATATAAAAGTTTCGGATTCACTGATACAGCTTTAAACAAACTGTGCAGCTGTAAGCATGCAGTTATGCACATAAACACACATAAATAGAATTCTGCCCAGTAGTGAAGAAGTTAATTGGATCAATCTCTTTGCAGAGTAACAATGACTACTCATGCAAATAATCTCCTTGAACTTTGCCTGACCAACTGCAATTGCTTTGACAATGCATGCAAGGAGGTGGTTTTATTTGTGGTGCCTTTGCAGGGCTGTGAATGAAGAGCTGAGAAGCACTGAGACTGATGTCCCCATGGCACTGCACGTGCAGTTGTCTTTCTTTAGATACTGCCTGGAAAACAGGCAAAGCAGGGATGCCCCTGGACATACTGCTGCTGTGGCTTTTCCAGCTCTTTTAAGGTTGGAAACAAGAGCCTTGGGTTGGAAAAGATACATCCCAATGATAGAAAGCCATGAGAAATGTGATTTATGAAGAGATTTAAATGTTGCAGCTGTGAGGTTTGGTGGAGAACAAGCCAATCCAACCACTGAAAGAAGAGAGATAAAAATCACACAGAAGTACTTCTCCCCAAACACTTACTTGGCTGAGAATTCAAAACAACCATTTTTAACAGTTCTGGGTTAAACAAATTAATTATTGACTTCTGTTAGGAATGACTCTTTTTTCAGTCTATCCTCTTTCAGTGGAGAAACTTACACCTGAAAAATCATGCCAAGTCTGAGCCAGGGAATTCTGGCTTCCCTCCAAATGAGGCTTTGATATGAAGGCAGGGAGTGATGGGTGTACAGTGACCTCTCCCCCTACAGCCACTCACCCTCCTGCTCATTCACCCTCTGGTCCAGGTAGCAGATGAATGAATTTCTCAAATTCCCATTTCTTTTCTGCCCAGATTTATTATTTTTTTTAAAGTAGCCATTGAGCACACTGGACTTAATCTGTGCCCTTTGAACATCCTCCAGCCCAGAGGAAGTGCCATGGCTCTTGATCAGGCAGCCCATGCTTCACCCTCAGAGGGCATTGGCAGGAAACAACTTTAATCTCATAAAAGGAAACTATTTCATACCCAGCAGCCATTAAACTGTGAGATTCCTTCCTGTGAGATATGTTAGCAATGAAAAGTCTAACAGGCTTAAGAAGGGATTAAGCATGTTCATAGAGCAGAGGGTCCTTGGCAGCTCTGGAGCACTCTGGTTTATTTACAGCCTCTGCTTCAGGAAACCCTCAAATTTCTTGCTGCCAAGATTTGAAAAAGAAAAACAAGGAATGGATCACCCTCTACCTACCCCTTTTTAAAATGGTGCTGTTGGAGAGTGATAGTGGGCTATGAAGATTTTTGTCCTGCTCCAGCACAGATGCTTCTCTGGGATCACCAGATCAACCCCCTACACCTGAGCCTGCCACAGGTGGCACTTTGAAGCCTTGGGTCTCCCCTTCTGACTGGGACATACAACCATTTTACACACTCTTGTAGCCAGCTATGAGGTTTACCTGGTTTTCTGAGCCTTCTCCCAGTGCCCATCATGTTTTTATCTTGTCCCAGTGTTCAGCACAGTCTGTTATTTTCCTGACTTCTTTGTCCAGACTCCTGGGCTGGAGGATAACAGCCCCAGAGTTTCTGCCCAGTGGTTTTTACAGCTTCTCCTCCCCATCATCATCTTCCTGGCAGGATTAGCTCTAGCCAGCTGCCCTCGTGTCAGAAATGCCATTGCCACAGTCAGTCCTAGCTTGAGGCAGGAGGTGGAACAGAAAATCTCAGTCTATCTCTCCTGATCTTTTATGATTCTTCCCATTCTTCCAACTGGCTTATCACTGGTAGTGGAGAGGTAAATTTATAGTTGAGTGCTATCTGATGGCTGTCCTTGCCTCTGGATCCACCAGCCTCCCAGTGTAGCTGGGCAGGAGCTGCAGAAATGATTCTGGAAGCACTGACAGTCACGTGTCAGGGCCATGAGGGTGCTTTCACCTTCAGGTCTCTCCTTCACCAACTGTGCCAGGAGGTGGTTGGCAATGAACACATCTATAGTGCACTGAGGTTTTTGCTTCAACAAGTGTCCTGGTGGAGGCTCAGGCCTGGAGCAGAGCAGTTGGGTGTAGGCTGAATTGAGGGTTACAGGCTAACACTACAGCTGCTGACTGCATCACAGGTAGCAACAGCTCTAGCATGGAACAGGGAACCCCAACCAGGCTTGGGTCTAAGGCAGGATGATGGGAAGAGTTGCTTTCAGGTTGATATGATTTCAGGTCCAGCAGACACAGGCTTTCCAAACCTATAAATTTAGGTCAAAGAGATCATCTGACCATAAAAAAACCCAAAGAATTGATGACTCAGTGAATGATTTTGCTCTTTCACTTTATCTAGACTCTGATCTACATTAGCTAAACCAGACGGTGCAAGGTTTCTAAATTGATTTTAAATTGACCTAATTAAAGCAGTAAGAGCACATAATGGAGATGTACTTAACCCAACGTAACCCTTAAATCAATTACCTTAGAATTTAGTGATTTGCAGGCAGAAGCAATGCCAATTTAAGAAAGAGTTAAGACAGGTTAAGTACCCCTAGAGTGCAGGTGTACACTTCAGACTAATTAAACACTCACTATCTAGTGCATGTTGTAATGTATCCTAACCACAGCCAATATCACCCAAAATACACAATCAATTCAGGAACTTCAGCTGTTGCCATCAGAAGTGCCAATGACTGCCAGGTCATCACCAACAATGACTTCTCAACTTGTTCCATCTTTACTGCATCCACTACTTCATGTTCAAGTAAACTGCTCATACTGAATGCATCTTCTATAGGAACTTGAGAGTTTTCTGCCATAGCTTGTGATTTGATGAGCTCCTATTCCATGTAGACACCACACACTTGAGTTGTCTGACATGAATGCCTCATCGTGTCAACGTGACAGCATGTGATAGATGTAGGACAAGGCATGCAGTGTGAGAAGCCACTGATCCCTGGGGAAGAGGGCAGCAGAAAGCCATAAGCTGGATAGTTTATTAAAGCACCTCTTTCAGACAGCATCTGGCTCAGTCTGAAGACCTCAGAAGAAGAAGGAGGAACAGAATGGCACAAACTACTCGTGGCTACAGCTGTAAATGTTATCTGAGCTTCCCATCTGAACTGCTCCAGCTTCAGCTCATACTTCCTGGCTCTTCCGCTGCCTTTTCCTTAGCATGAATCTTCTAAAAGCATTTTAATGAGGGTTTTGCATTTTTTTCTTCCTTGCAAATGTATGTCAATTAGAGGTTGAGTACTAGAGGTTGAGTATTAGAGGTTGAGTAGGGATTTTCTAAGGGATGGATCTGAGTTTTGGAAGATAAGTTGAAAGGATGGACAAATCCTTGCTGTGTTACTCCACCCCTCCAAAACCAGCTGCTCCATCACTCATTGCCTCCTGCTTCCTTTGATGGATTGAATTTTCCTCCAAGTGGTCCATAAAGGCACTGCCTCCAGTCCCCTCCTGTCCTTTCCCCAGCCAAGTATCATCTCTCTCCCAGAAAACAGAGAGGGAAACAGAAAACCAAGTGAGAAGAAGTGGTGAAACCAGGAAGCATTTGCTAGGAGGCCAAGTATGTGGAGATAAAAGCAAGAAGATGTCACTGAGTGATAAGGAGATGGGAGCAGGCACTGAGGCACTCAAAACAGACACCAAGTAGACACAGATGTGCTGCTGGTCTCACCTGGGCAGGTAGCCATGGCCAGTACAAGCCTGCAGACCATGCCTATGGCAGTGAACCAGTGGTATGCCTGGCAGAGCATCTCCAGGTGCATTTCCTCATCCTTGTGAATGGGATAGAAACCCAGTGGGAAGAGAGTTATTTGAGGGATGATATCAGGGTATGCTAAGTGTCCTTTACAGACTGTTGCACTGCTGGGGAGGTGAGGATAAGCACTGTGCTGCTCTGCTAGCAGAAGGAGTGCCAGGGCACTGCAAGGTCAGTCAAAGAAGTTCCTGGTACAGAGAAAACAGATTCTGGTGGAGCATCATTCTTGTTCATGACCAAAATGAACTGGGGATGAAGAGATGGCAGCCAGTCACTCTGCAGCTGCTGAAAAACAGCCAGGGGGAATGGGATTTAAGGAGCAAGGCTGTGTCACTCACTGGTTACTCAACACACCTGGTCTGCAGCCAAACCAGAGAAGGAGAAAGTAAACACTTTCTGCCTGACCTACATTCTGCATCCGTTGTATAGCAGGACAAATAAAGCAGGCTGGAGCCCAACAGAAGACACAGCCAGAAAGTTGCTGGAAGCAGGGCCAGGCTTGCATGGTGGTCTGTGCAGAGCAGAAGCAGTGACACTGTGCAGGCTGGGAAGCAGTGGGATTAATGCAGATGATGTAAAACCAGAGGGGTGCTGCCAAACTATGAAGAGGAAGTAAACAGCATCAGGAAGGTGAGATTTCTTGTCTCAGTTGTGTACTGGAATCTCCACACACATTCTTCTAGAGGCCTAAAAAGTGGCTGCATAAGCCAAAATTTAAATATCGGAGAACTGTGTGTGCCCTGTGTGGCAGGTTTGGACAAAATGAACTCTTTACTTCACGATAAGGATAAGGTTGCTTCTTGAATTATTTTTGGTAATATTGTCATAGAAACCACAATAACTGTTGAGGGACAAGAAAAGCCAACTGCATTTCACAAGGAGCCTCACTGCCCCTAGGGATCCAATGTCTCACATGCCCTCAAACCAGGGAATAGAGAAGGACCTGGGCCAGCTGTAGAGAGAACATCTGCTTAAAAATAAGTACAAAACAATAGAATTATCATTGGTATTAGTTGTCAAGCTGGCCTAACAGCTAAGTCTCATGGTTGCAAATATTTTTGGCTGGAGAAAAGTCACTTAAAAAGACATTTTTAGTGTGTTACTGATTTTAAAAAGCATCTTAAAATGGATGTGGAGTTTTTTTATGAGCTTTGTTCAGTGGCAAGCTGTGACAAATTTATTGCAAACCAATTTGTAGTTAAAAAAAAAAATTCAATTATTGCTCAAAGGTGCTAAAAATCCCTCTTTACCCAAGCTGTGTCTGCTGTACCTAGGGGTCTATGAAGCTGATCCTGAGAAGCTCTCATGGACTGAGATTGTCTAGGACTTCTAGGCTAAAATTTCTTCATGCCACCTTCATCTCCACACATGAGGAATGTCAAACCATGTAATTTCCAAAGTTAAGAATAAGTGTTCCTTTGTTAGGTTGGATTACATCTTTACAGACTTTTTAAAGCTTTTTGGCTATATTAAAAGCCCCTTTCTTTTGTTGTGATAAGTAGAGGTTGTTAGGGCAAGTAAACTCAGCTGTTTTCTTACTACTAATTAAATATTAGTAATATTGATTTAAATCAAAGTCAAAGGCCTCATTTTCCAAAACAGTTATCTGCCTTACTCTTATTATCTTTCATCAGAAGCAATAAAACACTTACCCTTCCCAACACAGGAAGTAAGTGATTGAAAGAATATAGATAGGAATATAATTACCAGAGAATAAAATTGCATCATCAGCAAAAATTCTAATTTGGTTTAAGTAGCCCTATTCTATTGCTTGGTTGTGTTGTTTGAAAACAGGCTACTCCCCTCAGAACTCAGATTAATTTTTATACCTCTGCTTGCTGCTGAAGAAAAGCTGCAAATAGGTGACTCACAGCCACAGTCATGTGTGAGACACCTGAGACATTGCATTTTTTTGGTCTCCAGTTCTGCAGATGCCTGTTGCTATCCATCAGGGGCTGTAATGCCTAATTAAGTGAGCTTTTTGTTTTCTTTTCCACTCTAGCCTTTCAATACTGTTCAACCTTGCTTAAGGCGAGGTCTGTGTACCTGCTTGCCTGACCTTGTCTAGCTGAAATTTGCTGTTTTTTTCCCTGAGGTTCATCTGACTCAACCTCCAGGCCTCCCACAGTGATATTTTAGCCAGAAGTTCTGAGCTTCTTTTGGCAACAGCCAAGAGAAATAGTCATGTTTAAGGTAGGATTCACCCTCCTTCATGTAGCAAGGTCTCCGGTGGAGCCAGGAGATCTCATGCTGTAAGAGCTCCACAATCACCCACAACTCCATCAAACATCTCCTAAAATCAGAGGGAATATTTGTAATTAATTTTATAAGGGCATTTCAGGCTATGGCAGAAACATTTGTCTACAGAACCACATCAAGTGCAGTTACCTCTGGGAGAAGATACTCCAGCAAATGCTCTGGGACAGCTGTCTCACCAAGCTTCCAGCCAAAATAAAAAAAGTCACAGAAAGCACCTTTTCCCTACCCAGGTTTAAGGACTGAGTCTGATTCCTGAGGCCACAGTGATCATAAATGTCCTATGTGCTTGTTGATAGTTATTGAACAGAAAATTAGGATTTTATGCAAATGCTGCATTTCCTCTGAAGCCACTTCATCCTCACACTTGTCAATGCATTGATTTCTCTCTAATCCTTTTAAACTAGTAAACTTCAAAGCAGTAAGTATTTAATAGTGATATAAGTGCATTTCTATTTGAGGAGGGAAATAAACTATCATGACGTGAACATGTTTACACTAAAGTATTTGTGGGTTTTCTTGGTAGGATGCCTCTGTGAAAAAAAACACAACAAGCAAGCAAGCAGAGAAGTTCACACCCCTAATTAAAGGAGCTATAATCTTTATAAGGGATAAACAACACCAAAGGCCAGACTGACATCCCCATAGTCCTACTGACAAAGCTTGCTGCCTGTTGCCTGGCTTTCAGCAGTGACAGAAAACCTCCTGGCAAGTGGATGGAAACCACTTGCAGAGGAAAAACCACAGTGGGATTTGGCTGCTCTGGTGCCTGTTGAGCTGCAGGACCAACCCTGTGGCTACAGGGATGCTGCTGGGCCTCAGCTCTGCTTGAATTCCTGGATGCTTCCCCAGGTCTAAAAATGGAATAATTTATGAAAGTACTCACTATAAAAAGGGCTCCCAGGTCTCCACTCAGATAGGGGAGAAAAGTCTGTAAAGGGGCATTCAAGCAACCAGTCTCTTTCCACCTTAATGATTCCCATAGGTTTTGGAAAGATCTCCTTTCCTTTGAGCATTCCCAGCTCACAGATCCTCAGGCAGTTAAAGTTCCAGCTAAAAATAAAAATATTCGGGTTAACCTTGGGTTGCTTCCTAGAGAAGGAAATGTCCTGGCTCCACTCGGTTTCCCAGGGAAGGGAAAGCTGTGGGTACTGTTAGAGGGATGGAAATTGCTGTTTGGATATAAGGGATAATGTGCAAAAAGGGATCTGGCAGGGGAACAGCAATGCCAGGGGTACAGAAGCACTGCCAGGGAAAGGGGAAAAGCCAGGATAAACCCTGCTCCCTCTCTCAGGCTTGGTGCTGCAGTGCAGGGCTGGAATGGTATATTACAGAAGATTTGGTGACATCCTCTTCTGCCTGCAAAGCAAAGCAACAATTCAGTGGGGTTTCTGCCATGTGAACTTCTGACACGCTGACATGCTCCCAGCCTACACCAGTTCATCCTGAGTATTCACCAGATTCCTGTGGAACTGGAATAGCTGTCAGCTCATGGAGATCACACGTGTTACTATGGAAGGCTTAATAAGAAGAATAATATCCCAACAAGGTGAATTATAGGGGTTTTTATCACAAACACTGCAAAAATAACACAATATGTTTCCAATTGTGATTTAAAACACAGCATCCTTCCCAAAAATTGCTTCTGTGGTTTCTCCTTCAACACTTTTCTTGAAAACAAAGAGTAGACCAGCAGTATTTCCCCTCCTCCTGGTTACAGAGCTGTAGTTAGACTCTTTATACTGCTTTACACTTAATATATTTATACTAAGGCAGAATCTGAACAGCCAGGACCTCACAGAGTTTAGCTACTTTCAGCAGAAAGAGAGTGTTCAGATACCAATATACATTACAAAGATGGTTTGCCTTTTTTTTTTTTCCTTTTTCCTTTTTTTTCTTTTTTCTTTTCTTTCTTCTTTTTCTTTTTTCTTTTCTTCTTTTTTAGTTTTTTCTTTTTTCTTTTTTTTCCTTTTTTTTTTTCTTCTTTTTTTTTTCTTTTCTTTTTTTTTTTTTCCAGCAGAAATAAAAAGAAAATGGAAACAAAAATGGAAAGACTAGATAGTGCAAAGTTAAATCAAATATAGATGTGTCACAACATGCTGAGCATCCACAGCATGGAAAAGGTCCAAAGATGCCTCCAAACATTTCTGAAACAGGGTTTTCAGGTTACATACTTTTGCAGGAGGAAATCTCTGTAAGTTTATTACAATGTCAAAACCATATTATTTCTGTCTCTCAACCTGAAATGCCACATCTTAAGCAAGTCATTTGGCAGCAGTGGGCAGGGCAGAGATGGCATGTGTTGGCTCAGGGCCAATGGGTTTGAACTGGCTCACCAGCCTAGCTGGCAAATAATGCTCTTCTCTGTTTTCAGTGTTGATTTATCTTGGCCCAGGCATCTCTTTTGTCCCCTGGCACAAGTTCAGTGATATTAGCAAGTAAGCATGATGTAACATTCCTACATTTCTAGGAAGAGCAGCTTGATTTCTGCTGTCAAGAGATCTGCCACATGCAGGAAGTGGTGGTGGTGGTGTTACTTCAGAGAACACTCCAAAAAGGGGGTTCTAGAAGCACCACTGAGCACCCACTTCTAATTCCATACCCCTGCCTTCTGCCTCTGAATTATTTGGGCACACACTGGCCCTTGTAACATCTACCCAGGTTTACAGAGAAAAGTTGACTGAAGCTCTTTTTCTGTGAGCTGGTGAACCAAAATCTGATATAACAATGACTTGGAGTAGCTTGTTTTTGATGAGTGCTTCTCAAAAGAAAACCTGATCTTGACAATCTGGGAAAAGAAAGGAAGAAATAAGGAGATGGATTTGGACCTGCTCAGAAGATGCTCTGGTCATGCATGTACTACCTGTCTGACCACATGATGACAGAGAGATGGACACAGACATCATGCATGGTGGATCCAAGACCATGCTGGGTTTGGCACAGGGCAGGGGAATGGAGAGAAGGGATCAGGTGTGGGGGTTCTGTGTGCTGTACACAAGATGTGTCAAAACTGCCCAGTGCAGCCTGGGGAACCCCTTGCTCTCAGAGCTTGTGTCCTTCCCCTTTGGGCACCAGTGAGCAGCCTCCCATCCCCACGGTATGAAAATGGGCTTGTTATCATCTGTCCCTCACGGGGTGTCCATCTTGCCTGTTCTTTTTCAAGCTTTTTAATTGTTTTGTCCTGCTCTGATTCCCATTATGGCAAAGTAAAAGTGTGTGCTGTGGGAAGCATGCCTTATTTAATTTGTGATGCAGTTCAGGGAAGTAAAAGTAACTCTTAAATGACAGATCCTCAGCAGATCCTGAAAACTCTGCATGAACTCTTGACAAGGCCAGGCACTATTTATTCAGAATGTAACACAAAGCAGGACCCTGTCAGGCCATGGCACTTTGTCAAAATACACTTTCTGAAGCTGAGAAAAGCCTTGATGGGTTCAGCCTGGGGAAGACAGAAGGGACAGTCTCACTCTGTCCTCTAGGGAAATTGTGGAGCATGTCCTCCTGAAGTACATTTTTGGGCACTTGAAGAAGAAGGTGATGGGGAAGGAGGCTGCTAACAAGTGCAGAACTGCAGGGGTCTGTCCTGGGATCTGTCCTGTTTAGCATTTTCATCCATGATCAGGAAGCAGTGACAGGGTTCACTCTCACCAAGGCTGCAGGGAACACCAGTTGGGAAGAACCAGTCCAAAAGCACATGCCCCGTGAGGAGAGATTGAGGAAAATGCAAACTTGTCCAGCCTGGAGAAGAGATTCATAGGAGAACTGATACCAGCTTCTCACTACTTGTAAGGAGGTCATTGAGAAGATGGAGTCAGGCTCCTTGCTAGGGTCCATGTGGGAGGACAAAAGGACAACAAAAGCATCAGTTGAAATGTGAGGGGTTCTGACCAGGCTTAAGGAAAAACTTTTGCACTGCAGCAACACCCAAACAGTGGAGCAGGTTGCCCAAAGAGGTTGTGCAAACTCCATCCTTGGAGATTTTCAAGACCTGGATAACATCTTGAGCAACCTGGTCTGACCTCTGAGCTGACCTTGCTTTGAGGAGGAGGTGGGAGAAGAGAACCCCTGAGGTCCATTTTAACCTAAATTGCCATATGATCCTCAGGTATGTCATTTATCTGCAGAGTAGCTTAGCTAAAAAATGGTAGGCAAGGTGACTTGAAAGTTTGCTTAACTGATAAAAAATGGCACAGAAAGAGAGTGGTCTGAGTTGTGCACATAATTCCCATTGAACAGGTCTTATTCTAAGTCCCTGCTTCAGAGATACACCAAAGGTTACAGCAGATACACTAAGTAAACAGGCTGACCAAAACTAGTGTTGGAATTTAAACCAGGAGGTGATAAATGATTACACTTCCTTCTGAAGAAATCTACTAATCTGCCTTAAAAAAAATCAGGAAAAAATTAGTGTATCAGTGATTTCTAGTGAGTTTTAAAGATAACTTTTACAAGAGCTGCATAGGAATTAGTAATGTTCTAGAATATAAAAGGCAAAAATTACCTAAGTTAAAAAGAAAGCTTGTTAAATGAACCTACAGACTTGCTCCTTTTGCTTGGTGTTATAGATTGATTTAGTTTACACTTTAACATGGACACCTCCAGGACGGGCTGGGGCAAAGGAGAAAGAAGGGGAAGAAAGAAGCCAGAAAAATCTTCCTTTTGGCTCAGGCTGATGTGATTATATTTAATATTCCTGGAAGTGGCAGTCCACAAACTTGTGGCCAACGAATGCCTCCTGGTCAGCTGAGCAGCCTGTGACAACGTCCCAAGGCTGTTTGTCACAGTGCACCAGTTAAAATTGAAAGTATGATTATTTTTATCTTCTTTCCCCTTAATTCACAATGCCAGTTTAACTATTTGAGAATAACAAACTGCTCTGCATTCAGCCATTTTGACCACTGACTTCTCTGCCATAAAATGCTTTATTTTCCTCTAGAACAGCACATTGTAACATTACCCCTTCCATCTAGGTGGCATTTTGGATTGCACTGACAACATTCATCCCCTTGGAAGGGAGAAAGCCAGGATATGAACAGGCATTAATTTCTTTTTAATGCTTTTGGGAATGATAGATTAAAGGCTTTTCATCTGAATTTTTTTCCCAAATATTAAGTAGCAGGAAAAATGCTTAAACATCATATTAAAATACTCAAAATGATGAAGGAGTGCTGATTTTTCAGTTGCTTTTTAAGCTCGTGAGAAGCTTTGGTATCCACAGTAACTTGAAGCAAAGATTTCTTATAGCTTAATTATAGACTGTATGAAGCCTTATCTCGTTTGCTCTAAGCCTTCCAAGTTGTACTTTGATTTGATGTTCTTGTGTCTGATAAGTTAATGAACAATCTTGATTCATACTCCTTATTTGGACCACTGAAGATTTTATGTAGACTGTGATATTATTCTCCCTCCATTACAAACTGAAGAGACACAATTGAGTCAGCCACATTCCATCTGAAAGCCCTCTTACTATTTATGTTAATTCTAATTTTTAAAAATATTTTCCAGTTCTACCATATTATTTCTGAATAGGGGATATGGGAACTGCAAAGGGAATTCAAGGTGTAAGTGCAAAAGGGATTTGTACAAGGGCATAATTACTCTTTCTCTTTTGGTCTCTATTTCTCTCCTACTAAATTTTAACAATAATCCTAACAGATGTCAATTTTCATTTGGATCACTGCTGAGCCCTGAGGTGATGTTTTCACAGAACCACCTCTCCTAACCCCAAGGTCTTTTTCTTCAGTGGTAAAAGCAAATTCAAAGTTCCTCAGTACATATATAAATATAGAAATTTTTTTTCCTTATATATTATCCTTTCATATTTATCTGATTTTAATTTCACCTGCCATTTTGTCACTGAGCCTACAAGTTACATAAGACCATTTACAGTTTTTCTCAGTAAGCCCTACCCAAAATAGCTTAGTATCATCAACACAATCTGTAAATCACTATTCACCTCCATTTCTATCTGTTATTTGTCCATGTTTCATATCCATTAGCAGCATTTTTTTATGCTTCCTTCGGGGAGGAATCTTTCTGAGTGCCTTTGGAAATCATCATAGATGGTTAATTGAACTTCCCTGGATCATGAGCTTGTTGTCTTCTTCAAAGAAAGCTGATAAATTTTTGAGACTGTAATTTGCTTTACCAAAAGCCATAATGACTTCTCCTAATGTGTCATCTGCATGTGCCCACAAAGCCTTTTCTGTTCTTCAGCATAATTTCTATTTTTTTTTGTCTATTAAGGATGTCAGGCTTCTAAAGCTTCAAAAATCTTCAGTGAAATACCTTCAAAAATCTGGTGGCACATGAATAACTATCCAGTTCCCCCTAAGGCCAAGGTAGATTTAAGCAAGAAGTTAGAGACAGAAGTTAGTACCTGAACTACTTCATTGCTGAGCTGCTTGCAAACTGTTGGTTGAACACCATCTGCTCTCAGCAGTTGGCTACTGCTCATTTTGTTATCATGTTCCTTCTTCTTTTATACTTTCACTTTAATATGAAACATGTTTTCCCAATTACTCCCCTTAAACATGCTTCCCAGTATTGGAGTTTACCCAAGTTCATCCATGCCATTCACAAATGCAAAAATCCATTTAGCTTTTCTCTTGTGGCTGTATCTTCTCCAGATGCTCCTTCTGCATCTTAAACAATCTTCTTGCCTTACAGAGCAGTCAAACTCTGGCAGGCTCTCTAATTAGTTCCAGGAAACTTTTACTTTTACATTACTTTTTGTAGCTTTTACAAGTTGACCCTGAATCTCCTTTTTCTTCTCCTTATCACATTTTGTATTCAACCTATCAGAGATCACAGTCTTCTAATTTGGAAACAGCTTCTCCTTGTTGAGGGAATCCTTCTTCTTCTGGGAATGTCACTTACCATGCTTCTCACTCACACAACCTTCCTTCAAGAAATGCTCTTTTTCTGGTGCATTGGTTCTGCCTCCAGAACAGAAGCTTTAAGCAGTCTCCATGCCACCTATGAAGACTTAACTCTTTCACATGCTTTATGTTCTTTTTAATGAAAGCTTTGTCTTATTTTTTATTACTCTGCTTTTTCAAAAATAAAGCAGAACACTGCTGATTTCTTTTACTTGATGCTACAAGGGTGTTGCCTCCCAGAACATTACAACTTCTGCTACAGCATGGTTCTTGCCAATACTATTTGGATGCTGCTGAGAACCAAGCCAGGGATTTCTTTTCCTCTTCTTGTTCCCCAACTCGTGGTCACAGTTTCTGAGCAGTTACATACAGTGTCACCCCCTCCCATGGCATTTACCCAACCAGCATTTGAATTATTGAAGTCATTTGTGGTTGTGCTTCCCACCCTGCAGATTCTCTGATCATCCCTCCCTAGATGCAACCTTAACAGGGACTAAACTGGGTCCTAATAGCCTTAAACTGGGACTTCAATCCAGCAGGATTATTTTATTTATTGACAGAGTTCATTGGTAATTGGCAGATCCTCTAAAATTTCTATAAAATACAAGCATCTGCTGGCACGCTTCATCCTGACTTTGTGTTTACTTTATATGTAATAATGCTTATATTGCATTACTATATATATGCATAATGAGTATATATAATGCATATATTTGATCATTCTCTTTTTCTGCTGGCATTAAAAACCTGTGCCTATCTTCCCAACAAGACTGATAATGTTGTGGCTCCTGCCTCAGTTTGAAACAAGCACAAGTCATGATTTCCCGTGCTGTTCATGGCAAGGGGGTATGTGCATACTGCATCATTTTTCTGATAACTGGTCCTCTACCAGCATAACCTAGGTGTTTGTATTTCTGCATTAGATCCCTATCTCTGTTACTTCATCTTGAACCATTTCTAGAATGTGTTTTGATCTCCTTGTGCTGGCATTAAGCATTTTTCATTGCCAGGAGCAGAAGAAGTCATCTTTCAGGTAGGAGAATGGGTCTGGACATGAAGATGATAAATATCCATGTGGTTTTGCCTTTGTCCTCAATGCCAATTGGGCAGGTCCCACATATACAGGTGACTAATGTCACAATATGCACTGCTCTATGTATACCATTTGTATGTAACCAAGGGGGAAAATTCAATATTTAAAATTACTGTGGAAAACAGCCTGTATTTTAGCAACAGTTACAGAAGCACTCTGTTGAGAAAATGCTTCTCCTGTGAACTATAGCAGGACTATCTAAGCATTTGTTCTCTAGTACAACAGCAGTGCCACTATTCTGTAGTTCATTCATCAATCAGAATAAACATTAAAGCATAACACAGCTTAATAAAACCATTAGAGCTGTGCCACAGAAATAATTACAAAGAGTGGTAATAAGAAAACCACTTACTTAAATGGAGCATCCTTTATGTGATGACTTACCTTACCCCACCCATCAAAGTAGGACAGCTGGAACATGGCAAGCAGCAAAATCCATGATTCAGATTTCTTCCTAGAGGCAAAATTGATGATTGAACCTGAAATAATTTTTCTTGTATGCACCTGATGATGCTCAGAGCTGAGATCTCTGAGTCAGCAGTAGTTTGCTTCTATTGACTGATAAAAACTGAAAGGCATGCTCCTTGTTCCAGTTTTCCTACTCCATGTCCCTCCAGCTATGTCCCAGTTCTCCTACAGAAAAGTAAGGCTTATGGAAATGGCCAGAAGCAAGCTCACAATTAAAATACTATTAATATAGGTGGGGTAAGAAGGTAATGCTAAAAAATCAACTTAGAATATAACAGATGTGCAAAAATCTAAAGCCAGACCCAAATAAATAATATTCGTCTAGCAGCTGGTGCTTATGCTAAGGGGATGGTTCTCACAGGCTTGCCCAAAGAAAAACATTGAGGATAAACATGTCACGAGGCTTTCAGAAGCATTCTGGTGCCTAACTGCCACTGATTCAGCAAAATGCCCAGATGTACTTCAAACCCCTCTTTCCATGCCTATGTTCAACTCTCTAAATGTCTCTGGGAAGCACCGAGTCAGTAACCACACACCTCAGAAACCATGAGAATTCTTCTTCTGCAGTGCTGGCTGAGATGCTGCCTCTCTGCCCACCTACCCATCCTCTATTGCTCAGCAGTGTGAGCTCTGGGCATGCTGCAGGGAGTACCCCTCATGTCCAAGCCCCAGGTTGATCAGCCCCTGCCTCCCCTCACAGCATTTTCAGAGCCCACATCATGCAGCAGGAGCTCTCAGAAACACCCTTCACATTTTTTTACTGCCACAAGCATTACAATACCATTGTCAAAGTGATTTTGCTATAGTGACATACTTTACAGCAGTTGAAAACTGATATGAATTTATTCCCAGGACTTTTTCACTCTGTTGGAAGTAAACAACATAAACATGTTCTGAAATGCTTTCTGCTCGATTTTTTTTTTTTTTCCCCCTTCTTACAATGGTGTGTATTTTTCTCAGATTTATTAAGATTTCATTTCTGATCCACTGAGATCACTCCTGAATTTTTAAAAAGCAATTAATATAATGCACCTTTGTTGCAGCTGCTCTTCTTCAAGGCTGCTTCCAAAGCCTGGTTGTTTCCTAGCCAAAGCCAAATGTGTCAGGCCCTGTGACACCCTTGTGCACGCCTGGATCTACAGTCTGGGTCTTTATTTACATCTTCCAAGTCCAAACAAATGAATGGTTGCTTGCCATTAGGGAGGACGAGCATTAAGAGCTAATCCTAAGTAAAACTTCTGTCTTCAGTCATGCCAACAGCTGAAAGAACGGAGAAGGATCTGCCCTGATTGTAAGTCAACACCACCAAACACCCAACAGAACACAAGCAACATGTTATCCATTTTAGAAACAAAGAATTTCAACAAGAGAGGTGAAGAAAAGATCACTACATGGACAAAAAGCACATCTGCATTTATCTGGTACAAAATATGAAAGCATCTGAACCAGCCTGCTTCACCCATCCCTTGCAGTAAGGGAACACATACACCCATCATAAAATAGGGGTTGTTTTCACATCTCTGTGTGTGTTCTCTTCACAAGCATTGTAATTCCAGTGCTTATCTATCAGCAGCCACCAATGCCTGGACTTGCCGTTTCTGTTTTGCAACAATCATCTAGGTTAGGGAGCAATTTTTAGATACTTTAGCAAATAGCCAGATTATTTAAAAAAAAAAAAAAAAAAAAAAAAAAAAAGCCTAGCTAGCACGATCTGTAATGACTTAATCTGTTTTCTTGCTTAATCATCTCTCTCCCACAGCTGGTGCCCAGGCTTTCCAGCTCTGATCCAGTGGTTTTCCAGCTCTTTTTCTTTTTTTTCCTGTAGTTCAACCTGTGACTTGTATGCCTATGATCAGGAAGATCCATAAGGCCATTTCTCTTGCAAGGCAAGCAGCCATTTCCATGAGTCTACCACTATTTGGGCTTTTTTATGTTTATTGTGGTAGTCTCGGATGAGTCTCGCCAGAAAAGTTAAGCTTCCTAAAAGAGATGCAGAGGCCTGAAAACCCTCACAAACTCAAGGTCCTGGGAATATAAAGCCCAGTATGAAGGTGGTGAGGCACTGACACAGGGAATCTGTGGCTGCTCCATCCCTGGCAGCATTCCAGGAGGGGCTGGATGGGGTTTGGAATAACCTGGGCTGGTGGGAGGTGTCCATGGCGGGGGGGTTGCAACTGGAGAGTGCCGAAAGCCCCTTCCCAACCCGAAGCATTTAATAAGCCCACGATTCTATGAATAAAACCAGCTAGAGTGTTGTGATTTTTGTGACCCAGCTCGTTTTTCCAGGTGAAAACAGGGAGGGAACGAACCGGTTGCCTTGAGGGGATGGGGAGGAAGAACTGGGGGGGGGGCGGCCATTTCGCGTGAAACCCCCTCCCCCCAAACCTTTTGCGGGAAAACAAGGTCTGGCAAGCATTCATTTTGGCAAACAACACCACAAAAACCCATCGAACCGAACTCTCTCAACACCTCAGCCCTTAACCCACCCCGCTCCCCTCAGCCCCGAGCGGCGCAGGCCCCGCTCCCCCCTTCCCTCCCCTTCCCCCTGCGGAGCCGCGCTCGGCTCCCATTGGCTGCGCCCCCCCCACGTGCCGCGGAGGCCCCGCCCCCCCGCTGCCCCCCACCCTCCCTCTCTCCCTCTCCCTCCCTCCCTCCGGCGGCTGCCGCGGAGCCGTTACCTGCGGCGGGGCCGCGCCGCCCGCCCCCGCCCCGATGCGGAGGCGAAGCGCCCGAACCGAGCCCGGTGCCGGTAGGTAGTGATGGTGGAGACCCGCTGCATGCGGCTCTGAGGCAGGAATTCGGTGTGGTTGGAGGTGGGTGTGTGGGGGGGTGGGATATAAAAGGTGGTGTTTTTTTTTTTTTTTTTTTGTAGCGGGGAGGGAGGTGCGCGGGGCCTGCGGGGATGCTGAGGGGATTTTGCCTTCTGAAGCGCTCCGGGGGGTTTTTGGCGCTGCTGAGAACGATCTGAGGTGGAGCTCAAGCGTGAAGAAAGCGGTGTATTAAGGGTGTTTTTTTGAAGGGGTGATGGGTCCCGGAGATATTTCTGTGGCGCCGGGGTCACCCGGGCCGGGCCGCGACATCCTAGAATCATAGAATTATAGAATCATAGAATTATAGAATCATAGAATTAGCCGGGTTGGAAGGGACCTCAGAGATCATCAAGTCCAACCCTTGATCCACTCCCCCTGTGGTTCCCAGCCCATGGCACTGAGTGCCACATCCAGGCTCTTTTTAAATATCTCCAGGGATGGAGAATCCACTACTTCCCTGGGCAGCCCATTCCAATGTCTGATCACCCTCTCCGTAAAGAAATTCTTTCTAATATCCAACCTAAATCTCCCCTGGCACAACTTAAGTCCATGCCCTCTTGTTTTGTTGAAAGTCGCCTGGGAAAAGAGCCCAACCCCCCCCTGGCTCCAGCCTCCTTTCAGGGAGTTGTAGAGAGCGATGAGGTCTCCCCTGAGCCTCCTCTTCTCCAGGCTGAACACCCCCAGCTCCCTCAGCCTCTCCTCACAGGACTTGTGCTGGATCCCTTCACCAGCCTGGTTGCCCTCCTTTGGACCTGCTCCAGGACCTCAATCTCCTTCCTGAGCTGAGGGGCCCAGAACTGGACACAGGACTCGAGCTGTGGCCTCACCAGGGCTGAGTACAGGGGCAGAATCCCTTCCCTGGACCTGCTGGCCACGCTGTTCCTGATCCAGGCCAGGATGCCATTGGCCTTCTTGGCCACCTGACATCCATCCCACTGCGATGTGAGGCTGAGGTGTTGGGGATGTGCCTGCCAGCCCCTGTGCTTCCAGGGGTCTCCTGGGGAAGGAGAGGGAGGGTCGGGGAGGTGAGGTGGAGGCTGCGAGTTGTTGAGGAGATGGGTGATGGATGGGAGTCAGGTCTGTCTTGGGCCTCTCCTGGGAAGGGGAGGAATGTAGTTGGGGCTGTCTGGAGCTGTTCTTCTGAAATAAAATCTCTAAGCTGCTCTGGGTTGTGATACCTTTTTGTTTGTTTGCTTGGTTTTGATTTTTTGTTTGTTTGGTTGGTTTTCTTGGTGAGTGATTTGTGACTTCTGTGAGGGAGAGATGTCAGTGCAAAACAGAAATTGCTTCTGTCGTTGTTGCCAGAGCTTTTTGTGTTTTCTTCAGCACTATTTGGGGGAAAGAGTCTTCTTATAATGCTTTCCTTTTTCTTTTTTGTTTTATTTTTTTTTTTAACTTTTTTTTTTTTTTTCCCCTACTTTGGCAGATAAGATCAAAATAGAAGGCTGGTAGAGGAGAGGTGATTATTTTGTAGCTCTCCATAGTTTTGGAAACGAATGGGAAATTTTCATAAAATTCGTGGAGGTAGACAGCTTTCCTGTGATAAATGGCTCGTTTGGTCCCATTCACAGAAAAAGTGTAAATGAAGGTGCATATTTATTACTTTTCTAAAGAAGACTTGGGAGAGATGCTCTTTATGTGTCTAAAGTGGACACGTGCATTTAAACGCAGTTTAGAAATTGCACTCCACAGATGCAGTTCAGAAGTGGTGTGCAGATTTCCTGCAGACTGTTATTCCATCTGTTTGGCTGCTCTAAGGTTACTATCTCCCTTCTAGATCATGCAGCAGGAAACCTGGAGCTGTCTCACAAGCCCTCTGCTAGCCATGCAGGAGGCAGCAAACAGCAAATTTCATTGAAAGGTCAAAATGCATCTGGAGAATTGGTGTGCTTTGGAGTGTTGGCCTCTTCCTCGGGTCTTGTCCTGTCTCTGGTTTCCTGGAACTTCTTGGGATTTAGCAATCTTCCTTCCGTAGAGTTTGGCTAAATTGGCCACATGACTGACAGGCTCGTAGGGGCAGGATGTAGGAAGACAAAGTGCAATAACAGAAATTTCCTTTCACTGAGGCAAACAGGCCAAAACTGTTTAATTTTTCTTGCTTTACATCAGTTTAGGTGGTGGGTGTAGAACGTGATAAGATTGTTGCCAAGTTGGCATTTTAGGGGGCAGGATGTTTTGTTTAGGTAAGACTAGAGTCTGGAAGACTCAAGTAGGTCCTGAGTTTTGATAAAGGCTAAATTAGGGAACAAGATCCAGCCAATGCTTCAAACTTGTCATGGAGTAATTTTCAAATTAGAAATGAGCCTGAATTAACCTTGCTCTAAATCAGCAATTTAAAATATCTGCAGTGGGCACATCCAGTGTTTCAAAACCTCACAACTGTAATTCAGACATAGGACTTTGGGGTTGTGGAGGAGTCTCCCCTGTTGCAGGCAACTCTCATAAGGTCATTCTTGAATTATTAAGGAATTTTTCACAAGTTCATAGGCTGTTACATTCATTTACTGGTATGGGAAGGCTATGCCTTTGCTGCTCAGGAATCTTTGCTCATGATCTGCATTAATTTATGACTACATTGTCCTGTTGTCTGAATTGTTTGCTTTCAGCTTTGGTGTTTGTGCTTGGTGTATCTAAGGACAAATTCTAAGCCAAGCTCTCTGTTGTGCTGTTAGGTCCTGAAATCTTGATTTCAGAAGTTAAGCACTGCAGTTGGATCTGGCAGGGTTCTGCCATTTCCTTTCAAGCCCGTTCTTCATGGGCAGCTTTTGCCATCTCCTCTTTTGCTTCTGAAGGCTCAAGTGTGTTTTTTACCATGATCTCTTGGAGTGTTAGATGATACTTTGGTAAAAATGCTGCTGTACTATTAACATTGTTCCATAATTACCAGTTGTTCATTGCTATTCTTCTGCATAATTCAGATGTAATATGAAACATCTTGGCTGTGTAAGTCTGCTGGCATGTTTCCTTAGCTCAGTAAAGATTAATGCTATGCCCTGCCTTTTCCGACTGTTTCTTTTAGGGAAGATTTATTCCTCAAACTTCCCTTGTAAGGAGAAAGACCTCGTTTGTTGCTCTGCTCCTTGCAGAAATATCTTTCACTTGCCTTGCATCAACTCACCCATCTGATGGTGGTTGATGTGCCAATCTGCTGGGCTCTCTGCCTCCCTTCCTGACTGGCGTGGCTTTTCCTCAGAATACTGGAGCAGAGCTGTACTTGCACATCTTGCAGGGTCTGTGTGCCTGGGCAGGAGGGTTTTGTGGGGGAAGGAATGTGTGAGATGTGCCCAGGAGGGGGTTCCGAGCTGCCTGCTGTTTCCCTAAGCTCCATCCTTTTTGGGTGTTTGCTGGCTTCAGCGGGTGCTGAGAGGAGTGGCTGACCTAAAGTGCTGAACATCCTCAGCAGGCAGGCTTCTGTTGCTTACAAAACTGGGGTTTGCAACACCCCACATCTCCTCCCCCCCAACCCCCCCCCAAAAAAAAAAAAAAAAAAAGTGCTCAAAAGCTTCCTCTTCAAGAAATAAACCTGCCTTTTTAATATCACACTGTTCACAACAGCAATGCTTTAACTCACCTGTTTCTTCCTGCTTGGCTGGAACACTGACTCTCTGTGGCTCAAAATCAGATACTGTTTTCCTCTCTTGCACAGTATCAGCTGCCCTCTTAAGGGCTGAAGCACATCTTGTTGGTATTTCTTGTGTTTATTCATGATAACTCTTTGCTGTTCCTCACTTTAGAGCACCTGAAAGAGGTTTCACAGAAAAGCTCAGAAAAACTCGGAAAGTTTGACTAGAGAAGAGGATGCTGAAGCAGAAGTGAAATCAAGAGGGTGATCCTGTTGCCTATAACATTGATTTGGCTGGCACTGTTAATATCTAAATAGCTTCCTGTGAATGCTGCTGAAAGGAAGTGATGGTGTTATGCTCTGAATTCCTGTAGTCTGATAATTGGACAGTATTTAAGAATGAACCATTTCTTCTTGTGTTCAACCTGATTAACCCAGGGTTAAGAACAAGTTGAAGCCTAGCTATGTGTCCTTCCTAAAGGAAAAGACTGGGCAAGTAAATACAATGATGTAAGGTTTACTGATGATTTCATGAGTTGGTTGATATTCTGAAGAACATCGGGAATGAGCCATTAAAAATATAGAAGAAAATATAAGTAGAGCATTATTAAGCAAGGAGAGAAAAATGATGTTGCCTCTAAGGTACTATTGCTGCTTGCTGGTATTCATGGCTTCAGGCAAAATAATTTTCACCTGCAACCCTGTCAGTCTGATTTTGAGAGTGTCTGTCAGCTGCTTTGAAATTTTCTTTTACTCCTTCTTTCACTTGTTGCTAATTTTCTCCACACTTGTAGGATTCAGCATTACATTCTCATTTTCATAGAAGACCAAACTTGACCAAATGAATTGCAGATTGTACAGACATTGTTTTTTAATTTTATTGTCTGATTTAAAAGCTTTACCAGTCAAAATTAATTTTATAAGATGCATTATACACTAATGTAATCAATGTCCTGTTGTAGGTGTTTACAACCATATTGTAGGCTGAACTTCTTTCTGACATCAAGGGTGTATTTGGTTGACTTTATTAAATTAACCAACATAACAGCCTCTGCTGTTCATCAGAAAAAGCGTATCTGTCAAATGCTTTTTTCATTCTATAGGTGCTAAGGAGATAATATTTGAAGAAAATTTATCAAGTATCTAAATTCTGTAAAGTACCAGCTTTAATGTGAAATTTATATAGTTGCAACAAAGAAATAATTGACAGAAGTCTCAGATTTTTTACTTTATTTCCAGTTTTCCCTCTGGTGGGAAGCTGTCAGTCCTTAGTCTGCAGCAGCTCCAAGGCTGCTGTCTGTTCATTTCTGGTGACTTTCTGCTAGGAGGTGGTGGATGATGATCAGAGGGCTATTTGAAGGTAAATATCCAGCATTGCTACAAATTATAGCACAGGAGTCTCTCATGCCTCAGCATTTCCCTGATAAGTCTGCTGCAGATCTTTAGTTTAGTCTGTGGAAGGGGAAGGAAAAGTGTTTGCTCATGGGTTGAATTTTTTTCTTTTCCTTAATACTAGAATCAGTGACTAGAGGTTGTGTTGTATTAATTGGCAATAAACTATATTACTTTAAAATTTGCTGAGTTAAGACTGTATAGATCAGAAAGAGAGTTGAACAGGTTTTGACAATGTGGGAAGAAACTGGGAGTTTTATGATTTCTGAACCAGCTTTTAAAATTACTTTCTTAAGAAACAGAACAGAAGAAAATGAAATTAATTTTTTCATAGATTTTTTACCTGGGAGCAAATGCTTAACAGGTGACTCTTAAATGTTTTTTTACATTGATAAAAAACAACCCCAAAAAACAGCCAAACAAGAAAAGATTAAAAACACCCCCCAAACTGCCACAGAAATAACCACCTAGTTAACCATTCCTTTTTTTTTCCCCCCACATTTGAGTCAAGTTTGATTACTATGGATTTCAGTACAGCAGAAGCAAGCAAAATTAATTCTAACTATATGTTACAAAGTTATTTTTCTTTTTACATGAATAGTAACATTCTATTAATATATTAGATCAGTCTTGAAAGACTAAAAAGTTCATATGTGATCTATTTGGTGGATAATAAGGATAGATTAAAATGTGTAATCTTTTTATAGGCACAACTCTTGCATGCTGTTGCAGACATTTGTGTTGTAGTTAATACTTGTCATCTATTTTCCCCAGATATGTCCCAGGAAACAATATGTAATCTACTTAAGTTTTTTTAACTGTACTCTTCTAACACCTTGCATAAAGGTTTGCAGTATGTCTGTGGGGTTTTTTTAGTTGTTTTAAAAAGTCTTAGAACAGAAAGTTCAGGCAGAATCAATCGGTGATAGTGTGCACATCATCTTGATGAAGATTATCTTGCTCAAGTGTAGATACCATGTGAAAACACCTTCTCTGCCTTTTAACTTCACCTTTTGTTTTTGAAACATGAATGTTGCTCAAAACCAAGTAGCTTTATCGTATAATTTACTGTTTTTTAAAGTATATTTCTTAATTAACTTGGGTATGTCTGATTTAGAGGAGGGGGCATGAAACGAGCTGCTGTTTTTGGGTGGTTTTGCATTCGTTTTAATTTCTATTTAACTGCCTGCTTGAGGTCTGTAGTTCTTGAACAGCAATTCTTTTATATAAGTGTGACTTTCGGTTTCCAGTTTCTGTGGGCTTTACACTGCAAGTTTCTTGATCTGTTACATAAACTCCAAAGGCTGCATTTTGCATCAGAACCTTGACATGGACTGCCTTAGAGGTGACTTGTAAAGCTGGTTGTTCCTACTCCTTCTGGTAGTACTATGAGAGGTAAAGTTAATTTGTATTTTTAGCTCCTAGGAGCTTCACATATAGTCCAAAATTGTGTTGTGCTAGATGCTATACAACATCAACAACAACATAAATCCTGCTGGGCTTTCAGCAGCCTGCAGGTTGCAGACAATGGCCCACCTAGTAGATTGGGTGGATTTGGGGGATAAGCTTCAGCAGGAAGAGTTACCCAGTGACAGTAACTATCCATGCTGCTGATTCCTCTGTGGCTCTGATCCCTGCCTGCACAGACAATTATTTTGGAACAGTAAGTGCCCACATAAAATGCTGGCCTCAGCCATGGAAGCTGTGAAATGGACCTTCAGGGTGTGGGGAGGTGGGAATGTGCTTGAATTGGAAGGGTGACAGAATACCCTCTGCATAGGGTTAAGGTTCTGGGGTGAGGGATTTAGGTGTATGTCTCATTCTGCACCCACATACAGGCTGCTGGTCTGATTCTGTCTCTGTGCCTGGTAACACTGTTGGCACTCAAACAATGCAGATTGAGAGTGCTTGTCTTAGGGTAAATCCAGGTGCTGTACAAATCCAAATGCAAATTTTTCAGTATGACAGTGGTCATGTACAAGTTGTCATGCTAGTTTTTAGTATTCCCACATAAAAAGACATCCAGAAGACTTAAATTAATTGCTTCTGAAATGTTCCAGCTGTGGAAATTTTGTCTATTTAAGAATAACAATGAGACAAATATAATTTATGTTGAAAAGATTAACACAAAAGATTTGGACTGTGCTCCTGCTTTTGCAGCAGCTTTACACAGATCAGTTCAGTAGATGAAAAGCAAATTTAAGTCCCTTGAGTCCTCACTACTTACACCACTGTAAGTATCTATGGAAATGCCAATGCATCATTGCTACTGAGACATCATTTGTACACAAACTGAGGTTTTCGGGAAGCCATAAATGCAAATAATGGTAACACTGCCCCTTTCTGATAGGGTGTAGTGGCTCAGGAAGACTGGGAAAGATGGGGTCTCAGGTGCTTGTTATTGCTGACCTTATTCTTTTGAGCACTCTTATTCTCTTCCAGCCAATGGAAGGTGCTTATCAATTTAGATAACAATGCAGGATCAAACCCTGAGTACTTTTTAAAAGATGTTGCTCCTCACAGATGTATTTTTTTGCTTGATCTATTGTATCTATATACACAATGTCTGTATATATTGACTTGATCAAGAAAAGAATTATCTGAAGTAAAGAGAACTGAAAGAAGATGAAATAAACTGCTGCAAATGAAAGGAAAACTGACATTATTTAAGTTATATAAACAAATTAAAAAAACCCAAACATTAAGTGTATTAGGTGATAGCAGTTGGACTCAAAGGGATGTACTGAGGTGATTTAATAAATCCCCTCTCTTTCCTTGTTTCTTTTTGAACATCCAGGGTGTGTAAAGCAACTGTTTGAAGATTACAGAAGACTTTCTGTTAGCACTTGTTTATTACAAGGTCTACACTCCTTGTTAATCCCCTTCTGTCTTCATCATTCACCACCTCTTCAGTTCCTTCTCCATCTTCTGGATCTCTTGCAGCTTTTCTGTTTCTTTGTTTTGAAAAGCTTCTTGAAAAACACATCTGTTGTGGGATCCCTGCATGCAATTCTGTAGTAGGAAATTTTTGCCCTTGGAGATGAGGGGAAGTGTGCTGTTCACAGAACACTCTTTTTGATGATTTATACAGCAGAGGAGATTGGATGCACTGTTTCACACCATAGGATGACTCGAGGAGTATATTATTGCCATTAAGCAATAAGGAGTTTTATATACATCGAGCAGTCTTTCACAAGTGAGTTTTTCTGTCAAACTGGAACAGAATCTGGGTTCCAGAATAGGAAAGACTAATTTGCAATGAAATAACCT
This sequence comes from Phaethornis superciliosus, assembly GCA_023637945.1. NCBI lineage: Eukaryota > Metazoa > Chordata > Aves > Apodiformes > Trochilidae > Phaethornis > Phaethornis superciliosus. Next base: position 4,981,746 of record JAJQWJ010000011.1, read on the forward strand.
GCTTTGAACACATCAAAGGCAGTGAGGCTTTAACCTTATCCCTGTAATTCAAGCTATAAAACTTTATGGATTTGATTCAAACTGTTGAAAAATATATACTTAATATATGCACGGAGTATGTCCCTCATAAATGTTAACAAGTTCCATGGCCAGACCTCGGGATGTCACTTAGTTTTAGTAATATCATAATAACCAAGGTACCTATGTTTGAGATGCTGAAATTTTCTGCTGGCAAAAACAATTAGTCTTTTTGTCCTCAATTTTGTGGCTCATGACCACTTGCAAGTGATTCAAGAAAGTATAACTTGACTGTTGTCTGCTCTTCAAAGGACTTAAGATGCTTGTGTTGATCTTTATCTCTCTTTTCCACCCTGTCTCAATGGTTTGCAGCTTTTGACCTTCTGCCATATGAACCAAATTTGTTACTGAGAAATGATGTGACTGTGCAAAGAGAGAGCCTTTGTGTCATCTTATGAATTAGATATCCCTGAAACTTCAGTGGGCTAGATTTGAGGTCTGGAGAGGATGCTTCTGTCTCTTCAGCACCTGGTGTCAGTGAATGTCAGTTCTTGTTCAAATAGTGTTTTGAAGTGGTGATACAGGTTAGATCAAATGGGCTGTATTGCCACAGAAATAGGGAGGTGTAGGAGAAAAAAATAATGTGGAAAACAGAATAGTCCCTAGATAGGCCTTCCCTTAGCCTTGTGGTTTAGGTTTTTTGTTTTGGTTTGGTTTTTTGGGTTTTTTTTTTGGTGGTTTTTTTTTTTTTTTTTTTTTTTTTTTTTTTTTTTGTTTTGTTTTGTTTTTTTTTTTTTTTTTTTTTTTTGTTTTTTTTTTTTTTCATCCTTGTGACAGAGCTCTTGGCTAGAGAACAGAAGAGCAGGAACATATTTTCAGTGGAGTCCAGACAGGGTTAAGCACTGAGATCAAAGGGAAGGAGTAGGATGAAATCTTCCATTGTTGAAGATCAGGCTGCACCCTTCCATGCTTGGCTGATCAAAGGGAGAACTTCAGGAGGCTGCTGAGGCAGGAAAAACCTTTCCCTGTATCCCTTCAACTTTAACCTTTCCCTGTATCCCTCCAACTTTCAGGGCAAATCCATCAGGCTTCTCTGGGTGGGCTGTGCCCGGTGTTTCCTTGTTTGCTCAACATCTTTGGATAAAGGCAGCAGCCTCTGAGAAGTCAATGTGCCAGCCCGCATTTTTCTTTCCAAAAGAAAGTTGTGGGGGAGCTTACAAACACCAAGCTGTGAGATTGCATCTGAGTAGCTGATGAGCAGGGATTTTCCTAACAGTGAGGAGAGAGCTGTGTGCTCCTGCCGGGTTCACAATGTTGGTCAGAGGAGAGCAGCTGCTGGCAGGGAAACCTCCCATGTGCTGGCAGCCTCTGGGTCCTGCTGTGTGCCAGGCAAAATTTCCTGTATGCCCTCTTTGGCATTTGCTGCTGAAGTTGCTGACAGCGTTGTTGGGACCTCTGAAGAGGTCAGCAGTGGATTCAGACCAATGGTTTTGCTCAGGGAAGTCGGGGAGTTGATTTAAGGGCTCTAGGTTTGCAGATGGAATCAGTACACTTAGCTTCAGGGATCCTAAATATCCTGAGCATAATGTATAATTTTGGTTTGGGTTTTTTTTAATTTTGTTTTTGAGTTTGTTTGTTTGTTTGGTTTTGTTTTTTTGGTTTTTTTTTTTGTTTGTTTTTTTTTTTTTGTTTGTTTTTTTTTTGTGTGTGGTTTTGTTTCTGTCTTGTTGTTTTGTTTTTTTTTTTTTCTATCTGGAGTCTGGTAATTGCTCCAAGTGGTGTTGGACAGTAACTGCTGTAATTGCAATTACTAGGCTTCAGGCTTATGAAGACCTATACCTGGCAACAAGTACATATTTTTAGAATCATGTCCTAGTGGTGTAGCTGAAACCAGTATGTTATTGATCACAAGGTTGGGAGCACTTTGGTAATCCTGGCGTGGTAACAAAGAATCATAGAATTTTCAGGGTTGGAAGGGCCTTTTAAGATCATCTAGTTCCAACCCCCCTGACATGGGCAGGAAGAGCCAATCTCAGGGACACAGAGTAAGTTAAGCCATTGGATGTCCTGTCAGCTTTTTTTCATTCTGAAAAAGTTACGCTGTTACATATTTTTATTTTTTTTTCTCCAGCAATGCTGAGTGACGATAACCCTGTGAAGCTGAGAAGTGATTGTTCACCTCCTGTGCAATGGTGTAAGGAGGCTGCACATAAAGATGAGAAGACCAAGCTGGTTTTTAAAAGGTACTCGCAAGTAAGTGTCTTTATCATGGCAACAAAGAGGTCAGTTGCTCTCCCTCTAGCCTGGGCAATTACAAAAAGGATACAAAAGGGGTGAGATTGCCCCAGGATCTGAATGGGGAGTTAGGCACACAGCTTTCCCTGGGGCACCAGAGTACTTTGAGGAGCCTCAGCTCTCTCCTAACAGTACCTGTTTTCCCAAGCCAATGCAAGATCTCAGTACTTCACTCACAGGTATTTCCAATCTTTTTTTGTATCCAGATAAGTAATACGTTGAGGCTTTTGGACAGGCTGATAATTGAAAAAATTATGTTTATGTTTAGTGGGTATTTTTGGGAGGGTGTCCCCTCATGCTAATTGCAAATGAAGATTTCTGGAAGGCTACATCACAAAATCTTTACTCCATTGTTTGTAGCTTAATATCAAATTGGAATTTACGAGTTTGTGCTAGTGTATGTCCAGAACCATATTTTAAACCAGAAAAACTCACTACTCTGCCTTTCTGCCATATGAATTTTTTGGTCTTAAAGCTTAAAAAAACCAAAGCCAAACTGTTACATCCATTGACATCATGAGCACCTGAATGGTGCAGCCCCAGCTCTGTCTAGCCATACTTGATAAACCTCTGGAGGGAAACCAGCCTTGGTAGTCTGCTGTGAATCCTCTGTTTCTGCCACTTAGCCAGTTTCCAGAGGATGCATCCTAGCATGCTTAATAAAGGTTTTAGACCCTTTATCAGTGCAAAATTTGATTTAGTTAAAGCAGATATGAGAATGGTGCTGCCTTTCCAGTGGCCACCTTATTTGAAGCACTGCTAAGTGCCAAGATTGTGTCTATTATCTCATATTTTACAAGGATTTTTATTTATTTTTTTTTAAAGTCTTGTAAACCTGTATTAACCTCATCTGAAAGAGTTTCCAGAAGCACTGAATCCTTAGCAGGTTGTATATTTCTTTAAGATGTATAAACAGACATTCAGTCCTTAGGAAACAATAGGAAGTGGAAATCAATAAGTAAGCTCAAACTACATGCTTGAGCAATACCACAACTCTAAATAAATGATGATGGCATTTTTGCAACTCAGTTTAGACATGAAATGAGCCAAGTGAATATTTGGAAATCAATAAGATTCCTTAGGAATGAAAAATGAATAAATAAAAAAATACAGTCTATCTTGTTCAATTTTAAAGTTGGTTTTTTTTTTTCTTCTGCATGTTTTGATGATGCAAATAATTAAATTAGGCTTCTCCAGATAAACCTGAGCATCTATATTTTGCATTCTAGCCTACCAGTGAGTTGAAAATTTTCCTTCTGAGTGGTGGCCATTGGCCCCAAATCTTGCAATTTGGTGTTCCATTATTTTTTAACTTGCATGAAAATGTCTTTCAATATCCAGTCGCCCTTGCAAGTGGGGAAACAAAGGTCACTTTTGGTTTCAGTCTGTGAGGAAAGCTGTGTGACCCATCAGTGATGCATTTATATGGTGCAGACATAGAACTGCCTAAATCAGACTGACAATATGCTGCATTTTCCTGATCAAAGCATCTGTATGTTTGTACTTCCCTGCAGGTAGCTCTGAAGACTTGTGAAAGGCTTGTATTAAAAAAAGCAGTATTTTTTCTTAGTTTGAATCAAATGCAAATATTCACTTCAAGTTCTTCAGTCTTCTTTAACTTGTTTAAAAATACTCATTTAACAGTTGATGGATTGCTGGAAAAAATGTTTTTTGCCTCTCTCTCCTCCTATATCTTCCTGTTTGTTTTTAGACTTCTTGCACTGTTTGTGATTGGAGGGTGCTTCCTTTATATCCTCAAATTACATTTTGGCCCTGAAGAATGTGACAGAACAAAAATGCCATATGTGGACCTCAATCGTGTAAGGGTTGGTATTATTTTGTTGGTTTTTTTACTTCAATAAAAAAGTTATTAATTGACAATACCAAGAGTTATAAGAAGTAGAATGATGAAATTATCCTGTGGGGGAAAATACATTTTGCTTAATTTCATGCCATTGAACTTGTGCTTTTTGTTCTTGTGGAGTGACAGCAGAACCAAGTAAAACTGGATTTTTAGAGGTAAAATGAAAACTGATACTCTTAGGAATAACACCTGAAACAGACATTTCATCCTATATTGTTTCTTTCAGTGCAGATAACACTGGTGATGAGAGAATTGATTTAAATGAACAGCAACATATTTAAAATGTTTAAATGCACTTTAAAAAGTGCATCCTCCCTCACCTTCTTCAGTGTGTGTTTTTCCCTTTTTCTTCCTTCCTTCTCCTTTTCTTCTCAGTTGACTTATTTCTTTTCTCTGTAACATGGTCTTGCTTCCTGACAATCACCACTTTAAGACAGGCAAACCTAAAGACTGCATGGACTGTGCTGGTTGCCATCTTGTGATTTATTTTGTTTGTGTTAGATGCAGAGTGAGGAAATATCATTCTTCTTTGGTTAGATAGTAACTGATTGCAAAATGTTTGGGGCTGTTAACTGATTTACATTAATTATTCCTGATAGGATGCACAACTCTGAGCCTTAAAAATGCAGCATTTCCAAAGATGCTCTGAGTCCTGCTAACAAAGTACAGCATGAAGTTGCTCAGTTGTGCTTTTCCCCTAGAAGAAATGTGGTGTTCGTCCCTAGACTTGCAGAAATCTTTGCAATGTGGCAATTCTAACAGTCTTGTTTTAAGAAAATACAAAATAAAAGCGACACAATTTCTTTCCTTGTGCTCCCAGATAAATACTTACTTCCCTTTCCTTAACAGTACAGAAGGGGAAATGAGTTAAGACTAGATTTGAATCTAGTACAAACGTTCCCAGACAGCTCATTTTTACTTATCTCTTCATAGAATAATTTATTCTTTAGAAAAGCTCCTATCTGGATTTAAGTGTCTGGATGGAGGATTCCTGTGCGGGTTGCTACCCGGTTTTGAGTGAATACTTGAAAATGTCTTGCATTTCCATGTTTAAGCTTTCCTTATAAACCTATATGTTTGCTGCCCTGTTGGTAGCAGCTGGAGGGTTGCACCAGGAGGGTTTTGGCTGTTCCTGGGGTTTCCTGACTGACATCATGGGTGTTTTGTTTCAGAGGGCACAGCACTACGCCAGCGCTGCATTGCGGGAGCAGTGCCGCCCTTCTTACGCGAAGAAAGCAATGGGGAAGTTATTTGCAGAGAAATATAGCATGGACATATCTCCCTTTGTAAAAAAAAATATAAATGAAGATGAAGCTTTATTTAAATACGAACCTCCTTTTGGATTTCACAAGTTCTTTGATAAGCTGAAAAATCTCCTTGAACTCTTACCTGAACATGATTTACCGGAAGATTTGAAGTCAAAACACTGTAAGCGTTGTGTTGTTGTTGGCAGTGGTGGAATTCTTCATGGATCAGAGCTGGGTCACTTACTGAATCAGTTTGATATTGTTATAAGGTATGTATTTTTAATTTAAAGATTCTGGCTACTCCAGTTTTACTTAATGAGAATTTTTTTATTTTTTTCGTAAAGGGGAAAATGTCTCAAATTTTATGCAACTTAAAAGACAAGTTCTGAAAGTGCTTTTAAAAAACTGACTTGTGACTTGATGGAATTTCTAGTCTTAGGAGCAAAATAGTCATGTTCAGAGACAAGAACTCAGTGTAATTATGTGTGGATTTCAGAGCAAAAAAAACCAAACCATTGATATAAATGAGACAGAAACCAGTGAAATAATAGAAAAATAGGTAATACTGGTTTTATCCATTCATACATATAAGTTTTCAGAGGTAAGTTCCAGGACTAACCTCTGCCTTTTTCCTTTTGGTTCATTGGGATGCTTGTTTGAAGGATTTTTTTTTTTTTTTAATAACAGCTATTTCAAACACAATAAAAAGTAATTGCTGTTTCAGTACACAGTTTGTTTACACACTGTGTAGTATGCTTATCTTTCCTTATCTTTACAAGCTCAGTGCATGCTTCCTATGTTTACACATGTTTTCTAATGTCTGAATTAAATGAATATAAGCCTTATGTTTATACCTTATGAATGCTCTGCTTAAAAAAAAAACTTGATACAGTGAGACTATCTCTTATACAAAGGTAGACAAACTTGTTAGTTAGTAAGTGGAGGGGTAGAGAACTTTCATTGGTTCTCTAAAATTAGGGCTGGCAGCATGAAGTGACTTTGCTGTTGATACAGAAAAATTTGCAGAACTGGTGGAGCTGGATGATGCTGTTTTTGTCAGCACTGTGCTAACACCTGAAATGTTTTTTGAGCTGGAATGATGGAAACCCACTGGATGCATTACATTGCATTGGAGGGGTAGTTTGAATACCTTTGTGTGTAATGTGTGTGTATTTATATATAAAAATATATATACACACACATATATATATATATAAAAGATAACAGTTGACTTCCAGTGTGTTTTCTCTCCCTTTTTCTTTTAAGTCTCTCTGAGTTGGCACAAGGCACTGAATATGAAATTCTGCAATTCTGTTTTATCAAGCTTTTCTTCTTGAAGTTTTGCACTTGTGCCAGTTAATACAGAAATATAATTGGCTTCCTCTCAAAGATGAAGGATGGATGAGTGTTTGAGGTGGTGATCATGGAGGTACTGAGAAAACACTCTACCCCACTCTGGTAAAAAAAATATGTGAGCCAAATACAAGTTTTTTGCTTAGTTTCTGATGTTTTAATGGAGATGTAACCCATGCTTATTAATGCAGTTTCTCTCTGTTGTGGGTTTGGATTTTTTTGTTAGGTTAAATGATGCACCAGTTCAAGGATACACAGATCATGTTGGTAACAAAACTACTATAAGGATGACTTACCCAGAAGGAGCCCCCCTTTCTGAGCAGGAGTACCCTCCTGAGAGCTTGTTTGTGGCTGTTTTGTTTAAAAGTGTTGATTTCAACTGGCTCCAAGCAATGGTGAAAAATGAAACACTGGTATGTAATCTGGCAACCTTATACACCTGTCATTTTGGATTGTTTTTTGTGGGTTTTCTTTTTTCCTTTTTTCTCTAATGCTTAAGTAGCTGAATGATCTGTTAATTCTGTTTTATTATACTGAGAATTTTTAATGTAACTTTGTGGGTTTTTAAGCTATGTCTCCTAGTTACAGTTTGTACTGCATTCATGTTGAAGCCCCATGCGTGCAGTAACAAATTTTTTTTCTGTAGATTGTTGTGGTTTGCACCAAGCTACATGACATGAGTGTTTACAAAAGAGGAGTTTGTTTCTCATTAGTTTTAAGTGATTTGGTCAAGTCTGCAGACCCTGAAATAGAACCATAAAATCATTTTGGTTGGAAAAGACTTTCAAGATCAAGTCCAACTGTTAGCCCAGCACACTTCCAAGTCCATAAATAAAAAGTGTCACCACATCTTCACCTTTTAAATCCCTCCAGGGATGGTGACTCCACCACTTCTCTGAGCAGCCTATTCCAGTGCCTGACAACTCTTTCAATAAATAAATTTTTCCTCATATCCCATCTAAACCTTCCCTGGCACAACTTGAGGCCAATTTCTTCTTGTTCTATCACTTGTAATAGAATTGCACATAGAAATGAGATTTCTGGATGCCAGTCCAATTTTTTTAACAGCTAATGCATTGCTGCAGTAGGCATACACACAGTTACTGTGTAATTGAAGCATTGCAGCTGTTAGTTCACATTTGTCTGTGGTTCCAAAAATTAAGAGGTTGTGTTATTTCTCACTGAATATTTAAAGAAGTGCAGAAATTCCTGAGGAACTGATAGAAGGTTTCCATGTTTTCAAACTCTCTAAGTGGTTTTCACCTCTTTCAATTTGCAGGCAGATAATTTCTGTAAGTTTAAAACCAATAGCTAGGTTTCTCTGACCACAGATTGAAAACAAGTGCTTTAAATTATTGAGAGAGATTTAGAAGAAAGCCTGTCAAATATTGTAATGGTTTGGTATTTGCTAGCTTAGGTACTTCAATTTCCTTTCTTAATTCTGTGATACTTGCAACATGAGAGCTTATAGAGGAGTCTTTAATATTGACCATGACTGTCTGCTGTTACTTCAGAGAGTGTGTGCAGGGAGCATGCCTTTTTTTGAATAATCTGAGTATGTTTTGTAGAGGGGACATTTTTCTGAGTGCATGAATTTGCACAAATTCACAAATTTAAGAACTTTTGCTCCCTGTTTTTTTCCTTGGTGTTTGGTGGGGTTTTTTTATTGGTTCGGGGGGTTTTTTTGGTTTTTTTTGTGGGTTTTTTTGTTTTTCTTCTGTTTGTTTGGGTTTTGGTTTTTTTTTTTTGTTTGTTTGTTTTTCCCCTGCTTTTTTTGGTTTTTTTTTTTTGTTGTTGTTTGTTTTTTTTTTTAAAATTTTGATGACCAGGAGCTTTCTAACTTGAATCCCTCACATGTTTTACAACATATCTGGCCATTACATGCTTTTAGGTTTGGTTCTGAAGGATGACCAGTACAAGGATGTCTTTTTATATTAACATTTGAAGGAACTGAAAGGGTGATTGCTTTTTGGCATCAGCAACATCCTCTGTTAGTCAGGATTAAGACTGGAGTATGCACTTTATGTGAAAGGAGTATCTTTGCTTGTTTTGCATGGTTTAGGAGCAGGTCCCATGTTTTTCCTTGCTCTGGTGTTTTTGCTGGTGCAGAGAAGCAGTTTTGGGAATGGATTTGGGCATGAGTATACAGAGAGTTCACTGGAGGGCTCAGAGCACAATGGGAAGATGGGGCCATAGCAAGTGAAATTTGATCAGTTTAAGCTTCTATAGAGATGTACCTGAAGGCCTGTTTAAAAAAATACAGGTCTGTGTTGCAGCTATGCCAGTTTTACCTTTTGCTCAGAGTTACCCTTTATATGGAAAGACTTGTAAAGTGAGCCTGTTACAGTATTGTTATTTCCATTAGCATGTGTCTGACTGACTGCAAGTGGCATGAAATCAGAATCTAGATTCTTGTGTAAATCTTCTGGAGTGTTACATTTGTCACTAGGTGGATACTGTCAAACAACAGCTGTTCACTTCAAAGCCTGAGCAAAATTGTTTTAAATCCAGTGCTTGCTTCAGAATGCCTGGTTAATGTTTGTTGGAAACCATGGTTCCCTTTCCCATTTCTTTAAATACTGCTGCCTGCTTAGCTGTGCTTTGGAAGGTCCAAAGAACCTTGTGGATTCTGGTGGATATTTTGACTTCTTAAACACAAAATGCAATCATATATTCAGAATAAACAACTTTCCCCCTGCTCTCCTCCCTGCACTTCCGAATACTGAAAATAGTTCCTCTTTTGGGTCAGTTACTTGAGCTGTTTCTCTAGTATTCCTGAACCCAGCTCATCTATAAACTTTTTCTCAGAATCCCTGATGAATTCTAACTTATGTACTCTCTGCTTTACACTTTGTGGTCTCAGTTTCACTTGCTGAACTATTTTTTTTTCTTTCTTTTAGCCTATGTGGGTGCGACTCTTCTTTTGGAAGGAGGTTGCTGAGAAGATTCCTTTTACATCAAAGCAGTTTCGGATTCTGAATCCAGTCATCATCAAAGAGACAGCTTTGGACATTTTACAGTTCCCTGAACCTCGATCAAAATTCTGGGGTTGGGATAAGGTAAGAAAGAAACCATAAAATTCCAAGCAAAATCAGAAAACCAGGCCAGTCTAAAGCAGTTTTCCAACTGTTGGAATTGCTGTGTATGCCAGTGTGCTCAGTAGCAACTGGTGGTTGTATCCTCCCTCTATGTACTTCACTGAAGCAATAGCATGGAGTGATGAACTGCCCAGTTTAATTGCACACTGCATTTTGATGTTCATTACTTGTCTGAGAAATTGAATGTCTTGAACTTGTCTCTTGAACTGTGAAAAATACTGAACAAGCATCATCTTTTAAATTTTTGTGTAAAAGCATTTAATGGTAGTCTCACTGCCCAAATATTTGGAAGATCTCTGCACATTTCTTTATTAAAATAATGTAACATACCAAGCTATGTATCTCTTAGTTGCATTGCAGTGTACTTGCCTCTTTCAGGTTGTTCAGTGAAAGTCATATTCTGAAGAATACTGTTAGCCTGTTGCTCAAGACTGAAGTTAGTGTACATCAGGAAGTGTCTTTTGACTGCATATCAGTAGTTTGATTGTCTGGGGTAAGGGTTCACTTGGAGTTTAACTACATAGTGAGAGGGCATCTTGCCTCCACAGGAAAACAATTCAGACTTGACAGCTGAAAGTCTTATTACATGTGAATACTCAAGTTGTATTAATATTTGACCCATGAATTTTTAGTTTTACATGATCATTTAGTTTAAGCTGTAATTAACTTCATCTGTAATTGATTTTTTACTTGATTTCCATTTTCAAGGGAGGGGAGGGAATAAACAAAGCTGTGACATTTTTGTGAGTGTTTCTCAAACTGCCAAGGGAGAATATATTGGAATTCAGCAGTCTTCTTTTCCCCTCTTTTTAGAATGTACCAACAATTGGGGTCACAGCAGTTGTTCTGGCCACACATTTATGTGATGAAGTGAGTTTAGCAGGATTTGGATATGACCTCAATCAACCCAGCACACCTTTGCACTATTACAACAACCTCTGCATGGCTGCCATGAACGGACAAACTATGCACAATGTGACAAGTGAAACAAAATTCCTGCAAAAACTGATCAAAGAAAAAGTTGTCAAAGACCTCACTGGTGGGATACATTGTGAATTCTGCAGCAAAGACAGCTAGTGACTGAAATGAGGCACGGTTTGGATTTGTTGCATTTCCAGAGGTTCAGCTGGAACAATCTTTTCACTGTCTTAAGTAGTAATTTAAAACGTGTATGGAATGGACCTGGAATCTCTGCTGCCTTTTTAAATGTCAGGATTTTTGGACTCGTAAATTTATTTTGATGTCAGATTTTACTTTGCACATTTTTGTGGATAACTACGTAAAGGCAACTTAGAGTTGAAAGAGATCAATTTAAAATATTTAATGTTTTAAGTTGTCTGAAGTAAAGTGGAGTTTTTGTTTTCAGGAGTCTATGGTACACACAACACTAACCTGAGTTGTCTAACAGCAAACAAGTTATTTTCCACTGAACCAGTGTCTTTGTTGGTGCAATTCTTGGTGTAGGACTCCTTTTCATGCATGCCATGAAAAGAAAGGTGTATGCATCTCAGGTCTTTCATTTCTTGCAGCTTGAGTGTTGTGTTTCCCCCTCAAATGTTGATATCCTTTGGTTTTGTGCTAATTTTTTTGGGGGGTGGAGGAGGAATGAGGGAGTGGAGGTGAAGGAAAAGGAACTGTTGTGGCAACAACTGAATAGTAAGTACTTTGGTGTTCCTGATTGATATTAAAATCATTGATGCATTAATGTATTGGGTTAGAATCCTGCTTTATCATGAGGCATGTGTGGCCCCAGAGTGCACTACAGGAGGATTTGGCCCATAGGAGACTTTCAGCTGAACCAGATCTTTTGTCATTTCCTTTCTGTGAGACCCAGATGAATGTTTCTGTCGAGGTGATTTGCAGCAGAGTTCAGCTACTCCCATTAAAGAAGTGGCATTAATACAAAGTCTGATCTTTTAAAAAAATTTTTGAGTGACTTTAGAATTTCTGGTTCTATAAAACACTGGTTTGCATAGATCTTCCATTTAGCAATAATAGAATCTATGCCTAGGTTAAAATGTCCATTGGCTTACTTAATGATCCTTAAGTAATCAATTACTGATATTGTAACCTCAATAGTTTACAATGATGATAACCCTTATGAACTCTAGTTCTGGTGTTGACTTTTTAATTGAAGAGAGAGGTAGAGTTGTTGGTTTTCAAGGATCAGCTTTTAAGTCAGCAATTGTGGGTGAGTGTGTGTAAGTTAGGAAGGAAATCACTTTGAGAAAGTAGTATGATCTGTAGCAAGGTAGGTAAGCACTGAAAGCAGCATACTTCAAAGAAACCAAAATGATATAGATAAATGTTCTTGTGACTGGAAATCAGTGCATTGCAAAGAAACTGGACTGTGCAAATTTGCCAGCAGGTTTGGTGTTTATTTTCATTTTGTTACTAGCAGACAAGTGAGTATGACTCTTTGCACTGAATAGTGTGTTACTCTGTCTACAGTATGTGCAAAATGCTTTTTTTGGGGAATGAAAGCTTGTTAGCAAATTGATCAAATATTGGCTTAGAGACATCGGTGATCATGGACTCTCCACATGGTGAACATTCACACTTTTTTTTTCTTCTTAGGGGGCTAAGACATGAAAGTACTTGTAACTTTACATTTTAAATATACATGGGAAAGCAAGAGTAGGATGGTTGGGAGTTTGTTTTGTTGTGGATTGTTTTTTTTTTTGTTTGTTTGTTTGTTTCTTCCCCATACAGAGAAGTTCTAATGAATTGTAATGTTAGGACACAGGAGCAGCAGACTGGTTCTGGCCATTATATGATAAAGGCAGCAATAAAATGACATCTGATCATAAAGCATAACTCTGAAGAAAGATGTGGACCTCACCTTTTGGAAGTTCCATGTAGCTGCATGTCCTTGAAAGCCAGTTGTGGATGATGAACAATTTGAAAATCAGATTCTTGTCTGTGGCACTGCTTGTGTTTATAGCAATAATATTAACCTAACTTCTCCTCCTCCATGAAACACATTAATTTTTGTACTAGCAATAAATTTCTAGTCTGTTTTTCATGTAAGTATAATAATGATGTTGTTTAATTTAAAAATATTTCATGTGTGAAGAGCTTTATACATAGTCTTTTAGTTAATATATTAAAATATGCTAATTATTTTCTCCTCGTATTTAAACTGGAAGCAAAGTACCTTAATTTAATTTGGTATTAGTGGAATTTTGGAAGATTTCAGAACATGTATGTTAGGAGGACATCATGAATACACCAAGAGTACATGTTTCAGAGCACTTGTTCCTTTACCAGTTTGCTTTTCTGAGTAACTTTAAAATAGTCACTTTATTAATGTAAGTGCCAATAGCTTTTTTGGAGATGCTGTACTTACTGTCAAATTCTCAAATTATGTTGCTGTAGGATTAGGTTGTTTTCCCAGCAGTTTTATGGCTTGTGATAAAACATTGTTCTCTGTGGTAGTGTGTACTGCATTGAATATATCTGCACAGACTCAACCATCCATGAAATGGCAGCAAAGTTCAGGTTGCAAAAAGCAATAAACTGATGAAACCACTTTCTACCTATGTATTTGTCTCACAGTTTGCAGTTTGTTTTTACTCTTTTATGAAGGATTTTACTTGACTTATTGCACCAATTTAAAGTTGTGATGGAGTTCCCAGCACCGAAGGAAATAATTTAGTGGCCAATGATAATTCTTTCTCCTTTTACTTATGCTTTTTTTAAAATACCTGTCAACAGAGCTCTATCTCTCTGGTGTCTGGAAGTGGGAATCTGTTTCATCAGGTGGATGAGAATATTTCAGTCTGGGCTGTAGCACTGGCCTTACACTTGAGGCTGTGTCTCCCTCAGTGGTGAAGGCAGGCAGCATGCAGCCTGTGGGCTGTGCTTCAGTCTTGCTGGAGGTGAGAGAAGAATAAAGAGCTGTGTGTGTGTCTCTGGGTTTGTTTGGTCACAGATCTTATGCTTTGTAAAGAATCTGCATCCTCCCTTGTAGTTGTGGCTTAATGGTGTGTGTTTAACAAAGCAATGAAGAACTTGGGAGCTGTGATAAAGCCTTTGTGTTCCTCATTGGGGTTTTGCTTTGTAATTCTCTGTCACAGGCATATATGTGTCTGACCTGGTCTGATGCTGATTTTTTTCCATGGTTCCTGTGCAGGCAACACAGCTTCCACTTTGTCCTCTCTTGAATTTAGAGTGGTTGTTAAGTGCTTGCATCATCTGTTATGCTTTATGCTTTCAAGTGTGATAAATAGAAAATTACTGTTAGGACTGAAAATTCTGAAACCTTTTTGGATTTAGATAATTTGTGAAGCTGCTTTTTTATTCTTTCAGTACGTTCAGGCTCATATGGCCACTTAGGGAACAGGAAAGGAGATGAACAGAATATTTGCTTTGGCTACATCTGATTTGATCAAACAAATGGGAAATTTGAATTGCCACTTCAACTTCACGGTGCTGTTTTTCAAGTGTTTGTAGGAGTCCTGCACTCAGCTGTCTTGTGTTCAGCTGGAGACAAACTGGTGTCAGCTTGGAAGAGCACCATGGGTAAGGTTACAATTTGTTTCCTGTGATGCCAGGAACGTGGCAGAGCAAAATTGCAGGAGACACATAGAGATGCTTGGATGCAGAGAGGGAAAGTCCCCATAAATTTTGTTAATCTCTTCAGCTACCTGCCTCTTCCAGAGGATTAACCATTTTCTCCTACCCAAGCACTTGTGCATTACCTCTTTGTGGTTTAAGAAAAAGAGGCCTGTGACTGAATCTTGACTGACATTCTCATACCTGGTAACACTTGCAATTTCCAGCTGGTGAACTGGAATAAGAGCTTCTCACATTTAGAAGGTTGAGCAGAGCTGAATGTAGGTGGTTTTACTTCCCTTTGGGGTCATCTGCCTCGTCATTCATTTTCCCAGCCTCCCTCTCTTGTGCTTGGGCCAAACCCAACTTTTTTCCAAGCTCCTACGTATGCCTTTGAGGAGAACAAAGCTTTCTTGTTCACTGCAGCCACTGCAGCTCCCTCCTCATGGGCAGTGAGGAGTCCTGCCCATTGGAAAGAGATGCTTCCAACTGCACAGGATGGCTCCAGCAGTAATTCATCTGATCCCTGGAGCTGCTCCTTGGAAAGGGATTCACCACAGCTCAGCAGAAGCACAATGGGCAAGTTGCAGAAAAGGAAAGAATTTTTTTTTTCTCTCA
Source organism: Phaethornis superciliosus (assembly GCA_023637945.1). NCBI lineage: Eukaryota > Metazoa > Chordata > Aves > Apodiformes > Trochilidae > Phaethornis > Phaethornis superciliosus. The sequence continues at coordinate 4,996,796 of JAJQWJ010000011.1, forward strand.
TCTTTCTGACAAAGGAAAACTAGAAATACAAGCAGGCACTGCAGAGCTGAGCATTGCACATTTTCTTCTCAGCCATTTTTGTTTCCTTCTGTTAGCTAAAATAATTATCCTGTAGTTAACGAAGACTTGAGCCCCAGCTTAGGCCTTAGTGTGCAATCTGGACCTGAAGGGAAGCAGTTCCTAGCATATTTCACCCTTTCTCCAGCCTGTTTCTACCTAACTCTGTTTTTAAAAAATCAGTTTTCACACAAGCTGGATTTATTTCCCCAGAACCTTGGGCTGAGTTAAAGCTGAGAGGATATGAGGACCTGGTGGACCTGTTAAGAGAAGCTGTAGAGGAGTTTTTCCTCTGCAAGAGCTGGATTATTGCTCATTTTTTTCCCTTGCATCCATCTGGTTCTACCTCCTTATTTTAAGCCATCAGTATTTTGTGGGGTTTATGCTGTTTTACTCTCTTTCTCTGCCCCCTTGGGTACCCTTCTGTGTTGCACTGGGGTGTGGTGTCTCTGTGGACTCTTCCTGAGACTGGAGAAGTTTCAGTGGAGATGGTTTGTGCCCAAGGGATTTTTTTGCTGGGGGGTTAAGATCCTGCAGCAGAGAGACCCAGGAGACCTGGGGAGTCAGGGGATATGGTGGGGAGGAGGCTTGGGACAAGCAGGTCTGGAAAGGAATGAAGCCAGGACTTTGGTGGTGGGCTGGAGAAGGCAAGAACGAACCCAAATTTAATCTGAACATCCAAATGCAGCCTTAGGAAAGCCCTTGCAGCAGGACAGTGGCTGCCAGGGTTGACCCAGTGCATGGCTGAGCCTTTCATGCTGCTGTAGCAGGAATGACCATGAAAACTTGGCAAAAAAATGTGGCCAACTCCACCTCTCACTGAGGAGAGCAGGTGCTGGTGTGGTGTCTCAGGGCTCAGTGTTGCTGTATCTGCAGGAAAAGCTCAGGACTTGGGGCTGGGGCAGTTTTATGATCCCTCTGCTGCTTTGTCAGGGGGTTGAGGTTTGCAGGTTATCAAGAGTTGGTCATATCATGCCTTTTTCACACAAAATCATGAAAAAAGAAAACTGTTGGTTTGTGGTAGTAGTTGAATATTGGAATTACCACGGCGCCTTTCAGTTTTATGGCTGGGGGAGAGGCCTGGGGTCATTTTGAGTCCTTTTCTGTTTGTAGAGGCACTTAATCAGGACAGAACACAGCTTAGCTCAAAACCCCAAAGGGATCATGAGGCTCTGAAGCCCATCACTGTTTTCCAGGCTGCTTTTATTTGGCTTTTATTTCTAAGCCTTTTCCATCCAGATGGGCTGTCCCTTGTCTCACCAGCTGGCAGTTTCTGCTGTCTTGTCCCTGGCTCTGGCCACTGCTCAGAAGCAGATGGATGAATGATATTTGTAGCTCGGGGAGGAACCTGGGGATATCCTGAGCTGGAACCTCCTGCTGCACAGGGGCAGTCCTACCTGTCAGTGATGATGGCTCAGACTCAATCCTGAAAAATTTCAAGTATTTTAAATACCTGGGTACCAAAGGATGCATCACCACACCCCACAGCAGAGGTTCACGGATAAAGGTGCCGAATTTTACAAATAAAACAAAGGCGGTGAAGTGGTCCATGAAAGCAGAGGTTAAGGGATCTCACTGTGCTCCGGGAGATGCAGCCCTGGGCATTTTCTTCAGGGAACATTTTTTTCAAGGAACATTTTTTTCAGGGAACGCATTTCAGCTCCTCAGGGATGGGGAGGAGAAGCGGTGCCTTAGCCCCATCTAGTGCTTTGGGCCGGGTTGTGTTGCTGAGCTGACATCCCCAGCCTCTGCCCAAGACTCTTCAGCTGCACAGCACCGTTTTGAAGGATAGAAACAGGAAAAAAATCCTTCATCAGTAATGCAGCGTGGCTGGGCTGGGTGCTGGAAGGTAAGGCCGAGGTGAAGGCCGTGGGTGGGAAGTGTTTTCCTTGCCCTGCACACAAGTGGAGCTCAAGATAAGGACTTTAATCCCATGGCTGAGTATTAAATGCAGTCAGCTGTTGGCCCAGCCACAGTGCAGTGAAAGATAAAACCCAAAGTTGCAAATATCACCCAGGCCCTGGCACTCTCCAAGAGGAACCCGAGTGTGGTTTTGTTTGGTTTTTATTTTTAATGAGATAACATTTTCTTGGGTTCTAAATATGTTTTATTTTGTTTGTGTAGATGTGAACATAGCAAAGCTTGTATCTAGTAATATTTCTAAATCCTCTTTCATCAAATCCTGGAGTTGTTTTGGTTGGAAAAGACCCTTAAAATCATCAAGTCCAACTGTTAACACAGCACTGCCAAGTCCACTGCTGAACCATGACCCTGACACCACATCCCCACTCTAGTGCTTGGAGCATTTGAGCAAAGGGAATTTCTCCTGCTCCTTCAGCCCAGTCCAGGATCCTGGTGCCTGGAAGGGGTGGGTCAGGATGTGTTTGCAGGGATCAGGGGGAGTCACTGCTTGGCTGTGACACTGCTGCTCACAGAGCCTAAGGAAAAACTCACTTTGTGTTTGAGGCCGATGAAGACACAAATGTGGAGCTTTCCTGCCAAGGCAGAAACTCTTCAGACCTGTCCAAAAATTACCAACATCTTTACCAGAAACCCTAAACCTCTGGGCAGCCAAAATGGGCAAAACAAGAGGGATGCAGATGAAACCTTTGGCAGCCCTGGCTTTAAGCCAGGACACCAGGAATGTTGCTTAAGTTTCTTCCTTGTTTTGGAACATGTAGTTGTTGAGCCAGAGCTCATTTGATGGTGGCTGATGTTGCAGCTCATCTGGGTGCTGCTGCATCTCTCTGGTGTTGGCAGATGGCTGGTGCTCCAAGCAGATGGGGAGGAGATGAGGCCTGAGCCCTGGGAACAGTCTGAGTTTGTAGCAATGTTCTGTCATGGCAGTGTCACTTGTGCTGGGTACTCATAGTGAGTGCTGTTCAAGAGAAGACTCAATCAAAATTTTTTTCCAAGTTGTCTGCTGTGAATTTGCCACAGAGATCATTTAGAACCTCATCCAATGAGATGCTGATTGACTTCAACAGACTTTGGACCAGGTCTGTGAGGAGCCAGCTTTACATAGCAATAAAACACTCCAACACATGGCAGCTCTGCACAGGCTTGGTGCTGTAGGAAGGAAGGTGCCAGGCAGAAACCAAGTGGTTATGTGACTTTTGGGCCTGTACCTTCTCACTTGTTAGGGATTTATTCGCACCAAGGTGAAGGTACTGGGTGTTTGCCTGCTGAAATCACCCAAACCCTTCTGTGTTTGGTAGCCCAGGGAGGGTCTTTTCAGAAAAGTGAAGGAGCTGCTCTAGCTGCTCTATTTTTCACTCATAGCTCTGTGTTCAGAAATGTCAAGCACAAGTTTGAAGAAACCTGTTGGAGGAAAAGCAGGACTTGTGCTGAATTCTTGTTCGTGGAAGGGAGCAGTCTCCAGCTCTAGAGGGAGTGTTGCTACATATATTGGGGCTTGCTGCATTTCCCAGGGAGCTGTGCTTAATGCATGGAGATCTGTGCAGCCTGGCTCAGTCTTTTGTGCCACCAGAGAGACTTGGGGGACAACAAAAATCCTGAGGCCTCCCAAACCATGGCTGGCCAGGATACATGAGCAAACAGAGAGCAGGCAGTTCAGAGGGGATGGTGCAAAGGGTCAGTGACAGAGTCCCTTCCTCCCCCTGCATCATCCCAGGGAAAGGACAGGATATAATGGACACAAATAGCATCCTGGTAGGTTTGTGTTCAGCAATAAGATTTTTCTAATGTGAGATTAGAAAAGTATCAGCGTGGATTGTGCTGAGAGGTCTCCCAGCACTGGAAAGTTTGAAGACTGCGTTGGATGAGCTCCAGGCAGGACTCTTTCAGCTGCAGCTGATCCCACCATGGGCATGGGATGGATTTAGTTGTCCCAGAGGGAGGGAATATACTTTCTGGACTCCCTGTCCTTTTGGTTTTATGTATGATACTAGATACTGATGTTAGGGTTGCAGTTACTCACCCTTCACCAAGCCATAAAACTGGGGACAGACTGTCTCCTGGAGCCAACATTGGCTGGGGACAGAGATGAAACTGCAAAGGCTTGATTCAGAAGGGGCTGTGTCTCACTCCATCATTGCCAAAATTAAGAGCATCTCTTAGACTGATTTAAAATCTACAACTTTGGAAAAAGCACCTTATTAGCTCGCAAAAATTGTTATTTAGTTGGATATACATCTTCAGGTATGTTTGAACACCAGGGCTTGAACTTCCTTCTTGAGAGGTGATTTGGAGTCTCATCTTAGGAGAACAAAAGAGGTTCCACATTGTGCAGAAATAAGAGGGGGGCTCAAAGACTGCAGAAAACCTGCCCTCTGCATTCACCTTTAGCTTCTCTTCCCTCCTGTGAAAATTTTGTGTAAAACATGGAGAAGACAGCTGGAGCCAAGGGATGCAGTGGACCCTGATACTGTAAAACCCTTCCCTGCTAAATCCTGCCTGCAGCCTGTCCAGGGAGAGCTTGCTCTGTGGCTCATTGCACTCTCAGCTGGCATTTTCCTTCAGCTGCTCCTCACACCTGCAGCTCTGGTGGCAACGGGAGGAGGTACCCTGTGAAACCTGCAGCACAGATGGGCTGGGGGGGGTGATGTGGGGCAGATGTGTTCCAGTTCCTATGCAACAAATGCATCCCTGCACTCTGCGAGGTGGTGACGTGAGGGGTGAGTTCTTTGCAGGAACAAACTTGCAGAGCCAGGAGCTGCATGGATGGCTGTCCCAACAGGGTGCCAGCTCACCCATCCATATCCACTGCAGTCACTGCTGCCATGCCTGAGGTCCCTGGAGAATCTCCTTCTGATGTTTGAAAAACCTCTGCTCTTTTTTCTCTGCTCCAAGATTTCTGATCACTGTAGCAGTGATGAGAGGAAAAAAAAAAAAAGCTAAGAAAAATGTTACTGGTTAAACCACTGGCCTGGAAAAATCCAGCTTTTTCCCAGGCTCTGCTTATCTCTGACCCTCAGCCTAATCCTCTCCTCTAAAGTGACTGCATGCATACCACTCCTGCTCGTTTTTGACCCCGTACTATTTGTTCTTGGAATATGCACTTGCCCTTTAGCTACTCTGTGAGCCTGTTGTGACTCTTACCAGGGGACATACCCTATCCCTGAGCAAGCACATGTGACAGGTAATTCTCCTTCCCCATTCTGGATTGGTGATGGCTGTGGTGGGCTATGGCAATGCAATGATATCTTTTTAGGCCCTTGCTCCAGCTGACATTGCTTGGAGGTCTCACCCTTTTCAACCCTTAAACCTAGTCCTGAGCATCTGTGAGCTGGACAGGGAGATTCCCACTGCCCTCCTTCCAAACAGTGCTTCCCAGATCAGCTTTGCTGTTGGTTCTCTTTGCAGTCCCCAAAAGGCAGAGTTGCCATAAAATGACCACACCTGGTAGTACAACAGTTTCCTCATGTACCTATGAAGACATTCTGAGGCTGGAGCCAGCAGCTGGCAATCATCAACATGCAGAGCTCCAGATAAAATACATTCCTGTGTGGTTTTTGATCCTTTGGCAGAAAATGTTTCCCAGTGTAAAGCTGCCTTGAAAAGTGTAAGCCAAAAACATCTCATTCCTTAACCAGCAGTGCCAGGCCTACTGCTGCAGAATACAGGGATGAAGTGAATGCACCTGGACCACTTTTATTCTGGCTCTGACTTTTCTTCCCATCTGCACCAGCTGTTGGGCAAGACCTAAACGATGCTCAACTCATCATCACACCAAAGGGCTGCATGAAGGAAAGGAATGGGAGCATCACAGGAGGTGTAAAGGTGCTACCCAGGGCATGTTGTCCCTCCTCCTAAGAGCAGCTGAAACCCTAAGGTCACCCACAGCCTGGAGTCATCCCTTGTGCTGCCAGCCCCCTGGAAAGGAGGAGGCTTTGCAGGTGTTTTCTTGCACAGAAACAAGGAGGCAACTTGGCTGTTGAGGCTTCTCATCCACAATACAGATCCTGGGATCCAGGGGGATCTGCAGGTCTGGCAATCAGTTCCCATAGGGGACCCATGGCATACCCTCAGCTGCCTGTGGAGTGCACTAGAGGAGCTTTTAAACAGACAGATTGTTTAGCAGGTCAGATTTTGATTTTACACGGTCTCTCTGAGCCTTTTAGGTTGGGTCCCAGTTTCCATTCCAGAGCATTTTGCTTTTTGCTGCTGTGTCCTCAGGCAGGTAGGGCAGGGAAGAGGGGAGGTGGCTGCCACTCAGTGTGATGCCTCTGCATCTGGCTTTCACTTTGTTCTTGAGCAAGATGTTGGTACATTGAATGACAGATATTTCTTTCTATTTTCTGTAGATTTACTGAAGAAATAAGGATTATACAGTGTGACCTCTGCCTGTTGGTCCCTCAAGCCGCTTATGGCCAATTTTAAATAAAAGTTACTTATGGGGAGAGTTATAAAATCTATTACAAGTTTATGAACAATGTAAAAACCTGCACCTGGGCAGAGAAGAAAAAAGGTAAGTCATTTCCCACCCTGGTTTGGCCAGCCAGCCCTGGCTGTGACACTTGGTGGGAATCCAGGCTTACTTAATCCTGTTGCTCGCAAGCCTTCTAACATTGGCTTTTGTGGGTACAATTTTAAACACAACCCAGCCTCATCACTAGGTTGGTCTGGAGGGAGATGGAAGGCCCATGCTCACCTTCTGTTGTCCTGCATGTTGTATTTGCTCCAAGCAGAAGGGGTCAGATGTCCTTTCCTGCTCTCAGTGCTGTGATTATACAGCTTGTGCTGCTGAAGCTGCTTTGTGCTTCAAAAAGTCAGTGCTGCTAAAAGTCACACATGCCTGGAGGTGCCTTACTTGCTGTTGGCTCTGTCTGTCTGCCAGAAGACAAAGCTGGAGAGATATAAACCAAAAAGGACAAATGGAGCAGATGAAACAGGCTACTTCAGTCCTTCACAGCAGCCAAGAGATTCCAGGTTCAGCTGTAACAATGCAGTCCAAAAAAGTTGCTGGGATAGCTCTTGTGCTTTTCCCCCCAAGAGAGGGGAAACATTTTTCTCTGTCTTATTTGCTGCTTCTACTGATGCCAGATGTCCCTGCTTGAATGAGTTTCTTTTGCTTTGCACCCTCAGGTAAACTTCCCATTGATTGTTGACCAACTCTGTGGCCTTTAGAGCCTGGAGCTCAGCACTGAAATAACTTCCCTCAAGATGAAAAAGGAGGATGAGGAGCTAAAAAGTGGTGGGTGTCTCTTCTTTATCAATTACAGTATTTGGTTAAAGAAGTGCAGAGCTCAGGAAAAATCCACACTGAGGACCTGGCCTCAGCATCAAGGGTTTCCTTTCTGAGATGAGCCAACTGTTGCTCTGCTCTCCAAACTAAGGATCTCCCACTGCTTTATGTGACTGTACTGTATTTTTTATGTCACACATTTCATTCAAGGGGCATCTGAACACATCTTTTTTTTTCTCATGGAAAGTGGAATTGTTTTCTGGAACACATTGAACAAGTACTGCTGAATCCAGGAATTTAGGACAATTAAGAAGGAGGTGAGCTTTTTGTATGGATCACACCACTAGCTGTGTCCACACCCCTTGGGGATTGTGTTAATAACATTTGGAGCAGATTGGAATAGTGCTTTCAGGCCTTAGCTGTTCCTTAGTGCTTGGAGCTTAGGAGGAGACCCTCATGTTAGAGAGATTCCTAGATACCTACCTCCTTGATATAGCTTGGGTGGTGATGCCAGGACAAAACTACCACCAAAAAACCATGCATAAAGGTAAAAATATCCTTTTTCTTTGACTAGCCACTTTTTGATTGACCACTGGTCACATCCCCTCTGGCTTAAACCATCACCCCTGGGAACCACTGCACACAAACAAAACCTGTGTGTTCTATGCACTGACCCCACCAACCAGGGAAATATAAAGCAGGAGTGCTCAAATAAAACAGTCAGTATCAGCTGATTAGAAATCCAGGAGGGTCCTTCTCTAAGTTGTTAGCTGGTTCCTTCTGAATAGCTTAGTGTCCTCCTCCCACTGCCCCTGTTCTTGTGGGGTCTCTGAAGCCAGGCAGCACCAGGCCTGGTTAGTGTTTAGGTGGGAGACTTGCAAGAGCTTTCGGTTGCTGAGAAACAAGCATGGGAGGTTCATTAAGTGGCATTTTCCTCTCTTGAGCCAGTGTTGAACAAGTGCCCATTCCAGCAGCAAATCTCATTCTTCAGAGCTGTCATCCTGGCACCCAAGAGCTCTCCAAAGCTGAAGGCCCTTTTGTCAGCATCAGATGCACTGAGATACTCTGGGTGCTTGCTAAAGAAGAGAGACACATGCACAGGACATGGTCCTGCCACCCACCAGTGTCTAATGATGTCCCTGTGCTTCTCTCTTCTGCTTGATAGCATCAAGCTGACAGCAGCTGGTTCTGACCTTTCCTCCAAGGGCTGTTAGATAGCAGGATATAACAGTCCAGTCTCTCACAATCCCTCTGCATATCTATCACTTGATTCATTCTGAAGGCAAATCATCCATCCTTGTCTATATTTCTGCCAGGCTTTTCCTTGTGGGCAACATTACTGCTCATTTACATCAATGATTCAGAGCAGAAAAGGGAGAAGATGAGATGTTCTCCTCAATCAGGAGAAACTTAGAGAGTTTCTTTGCTTTAGTAAGCTGGAGGGAAACAAGCAAAGAGATTAATCTTGTTGAGGCAAGAGTTTTGCTTGCCAGAAGTTTACTCTTCTGAACATTCCTAGTAATACCCTGAAAGTCACCAAAAGCTGCAGATAAATTCAAAACTTGTTGCACAGTAGAATATGGAGCAGGGGAAGGGTTTTATGTTAGAACAAAGCACCTATATAATGTAGATTATGTTATTTTTTTTTAATTCCCATGGTCCTGTGCCATCATAAGGGTCTACAGCTTCAAGAGGTCTATGTGCTGGCTCTGGATGACATACAGGCAGAGGACACCCAGCACAAAGCATAGAGGTTGGTAACTTTCTCAGAAATAAATAAAGCAGGGGAGAGGGTGGTTCTTGGGTTTCCTCCAGGGTTGGGGACAGCCTGGCCTGATCCTAATGGCTCTGGGACTCCAAATGGTGCATGAGCTTACGTGGCAGGGACAGAAATTGCATCTGGCAGTGTGTTCACTGGGAGGCTTCTCAGTGGTGGGGACTCAGCCAGAGGATGCCCATTCTGAGGGACAGCCCATGTCCACCTCCTGTTTTGGGGTTTTTCCACCTTGGGAAGAAATAAGAAGCCAAATAATAGATTTTCTTTGATTTCATTCTCAGGCTGACATTGGTGGAGAGACTGGAGTGTGATTGCTAAGGACACCTTGGAGGTTTTTGGGGGGGTTCCTAGGATTTTTGGCATGGGCACCTTGAGCTGAGGCTGTTTTGTTTTAAAGGTGAAGGTGAAGTCTGGGAGCTGACACCACCTGGCAGAAGGGTTGTGCTGGGATCAGGCTGGCTGTATGTGTTTAATTTTGAGCTGGAGTAAAAGAACTCTGGTGAGTCCTGGGTCAGTGACAATGAAGTCTGGACTCCAGATGTGCAAAGCCTGGCAGGGTGAGACGGGAAGGCTGTTTAGAGAAGAACATTTTGGAAGTCTGGGGGAGTGCACAGTGGGATGCTAGATCTCAAATTAAATCTCCAGCCAAAAAGGGAGGAATCTAGCAGCAGTTTTATCAGGCTGGGCTACTACAGGAGTTGCTTCAGCTGCAGGCCAGGAGTGTTGCTGAGAAATTGGCTCCTGCAGCAGCTTTATCTGATGGGTCAGGGGAACAGCTTCCAGATTTTGAGAAGTGGTTCATCTAAATGTGGGGTGATGGGACAGTGAGCTGGCTTGGGATTGCTGGGTCAGATTCTGAAGGTGCCCAGTATCAAAAGGTGCTTTGGACTGCAGGTTCCACATCTGGAAGCAGTATTGTAGACAGCAGGGACACATCACTGCCAAAAAGCTTTTAAGGTTTGACAGCTTGACTACCCTGATTGACTTGCCCCCATGGCTGGTGAATGGGAAAGAGGTTCTGCAGAAAAACCTTAGCACTTTCTTCAATTTGAAGCCATCACAGCCTTCCAGGAAGCTCCCAGGAGAGCCCGTGGAGCAGGTTTTTAAGAGTGTGGGTGTTGTGGGGACCTTCCTGTCAGCAGGTGTGGGGCAGACAGCCAGATGACAACTTGGAGCATAGCAGGGAATGGGGCAAGCCCTTACAAGGGAATGTACAGTATGCTGGGCACACACAGGCAGTGTCCCTCAGCAAGTACAGTAGGAGCCTGGAATAGTTTGGCTGGGTGGCCTTGCATGAGGGAATGGTCCTGAAATAGGTTGATAGTCTTGATGTTATTTTTGTTGTGCTGGAAACCATGGCCCTGGCATCCCGGGTGGCTGCTGGCTCCCAGGTGGCTGAGCTGGGGTGGGTGTCCTTCTGCATCCCAAGGAGGGAGGTGAGCAAACCACCTGGGAGTGGGCAGAGGAGGGGATTTTAGAAAGAAATGGTGAAAGATTTTTAAAAATGAGCTTTCAGTGGGGCAGTATGAGTGTGGGATGGGAAGCCAGCAGCCTGTGGTGCTGAGGATCAGAGGCTGAGAAGAGGGGGCCCATGGAGTGATCCCTCTTTCTTTTTTACTCTTATTCATTGTGTGGATGATAGTCATGATGAAACAACCTTTGATCCAATTGTCCATGCAACACAGCAGATGCTTCTGTCAGAGCCATCATCTTGAAATCAGTGTCAAATTGTTAAATATCTCCTGAAGTGACAGTTGTCACTGAATGATGGACACACAAACTCCTGGTTCAGCCAAAGGCTGGCCCAAAAAGAAACCTTAGGACTGTAGCATGGAATCACTCTAGGACCTTGAAACAAGGTCTATAGAAAGGTTCAAGGTCTATAGAAACCTTCTGACCTCAGGGATTCAGTTCTAGCAAAAATCTCTGCTTTTCAAACCTCAGTATGAAGCAAGCTTTAGCAGGACAACAGTTGAATGCTCAAAAGAAAATTTTGCAGGAAAAAAAAAAAAAAGGATGCTAAGCCTAAAATTTCATCTAGGAAAGTTGGGAGGAAAGCTGTGCCAAGCTACACATATGAAGCAAACTCTGACTTATCAGGTCCTCACAATAAGTGGCCTTTTTACAGGGTGGTGAGGATTTCCAGCTTGCATGTCCCTGCCTGCTCTGGGTGGGGGTGAGGTGAGCTGACTTACTGTCCCTGGGTTTCAAAGTGGATCCTGTTTTCTGACTACATCTGAAAGAGAGCAAAGGCAAAGCAAGAGAATGGAAGTTGTAGTTTGGAAGCTCACAGAGCTTCCAAAAGTTATGCTTGAAGACACAGTGGATAAATCTACTGAGGTCCCTGTGTGGTGAGAAGGAAGTGACCCATGATCATAAAGAGGAGAAGTATCTCCATATCTCCAGAAGTGGCAGCCTGTGCCTCTACAGGGATCATCTCCTTACCTCCCTGAGGCTGTTGTTTATTCAGAGCTGGGGCTCATTGTCCTCTGTGGGAGGGTATGGGGACAGGAGTGGTCTTTGGGTACAGAGGAGATGTTCCCATGCAAGAATATTTAAGCATCTCATGTTCTTGCAGCTCCCTGGTGAGGAAAGGGGAAGCTGTTCCTGTGTTATAACAGGGAGCTGAAAAATGAGTCTTTCAGAGAGAGGAGGGGAGTGCAGGGAATTTGCAGGTTTCACAAATTCCCATTTATGAATTCCCATTTACTGCTCTTCGAGTGAAATGTCATGGCTCATTTATTCTTGTCACTATTGTCAGCTGCTGTGAACACTCTCCAATTAAGTTATACCTTGTTAAAACAGAACCAATAAGGGCACAAGAAGAAAAATTATTCATGGCTTTGTCCTGCTTCTCAAAGAGCTGTGTTCTCACCTTTGCAACCTACATCCAGGTTTCTCTTGCAACTCCTCATCCTCCTTAGGAAGGACAAAACCCCTCCCATGGCCCTTCCAGTGAACTTTCTGCCTGGAAACACTGAAGCTGTGACTTCATTTAGAACCTGGAGGAGCCAGCTCTGGATTGTGTCAGGCAGGATGTCCTGGGACTTGAGGTCTTATGGAGAAGTGATGGACAGAAACAAACAAACAAAAAGAAATGAAAAAATGAAATGCCATTTTTGTTTCGTTTCCCAAAGGCCTCTTAATAACACCATTTCATTTTGAAACAAAAATGTGCAAGAGCCTTGTGCTGGAATGGGAAGGGAGTCTCAATTCACAAGTGTGGGGTTAGCTTGTGAATCAGACCCTGGTGTGGGGCAGTGATGTTTCAGGGGGTGAGATGGCCCTTCTTCCACTCTCAATGCAAAGGGAAGGAGCTCTCTCTCCCAAACTTTGTTTCTTTTCCACCTTTGGCTGTAGAGAGCTAGGAGCATGATGTGATGGTGGCAACCACTGATGGCAGGATGTGTTATCTCAGTGAGTCTTGATAACAGGAAAGGTAAGACTTACTGCTTTTCTCCATCTGGGTCCTCTGGGTGGGTCAGGCCATTTCCTTACCTCTTTTCATAAAATGAGCAGTCTAGTCCCAGCCCTTCCTTGTCAAGGGAATGAACTCTAATTTTACCTGCACTTTGGAGAAGACCTGGGCTAGCTCTGTTGAGCAGGGACCATGGCTCCTTGTCAGCACATTTTGCAGCAGAGTCCTCATGGGCATCAGCATAGAGTAGGTAATAAAAATGGCCAAACTCATGGAAAATGTTATAGTGGGCTTTTTTTCTCCTGGGGAAACTTTCTTAGGACATTTGGGGCAGGTTACGTCAAATCTAGCATTTATAGTTGTATCTCTGTATTTGCCTATGTGTCTAGCATGGTGATATCTACACAGTCACAAGAACATGGAATGTGGAACTAAGAAGGATGACCTGGATGACCACTGTGACCCTTTTTATTTCAGGCAGCAGTAACATATAGCCACACCGCATCTTCATTAATTTAATCAGATGTATCTGACTGAAGAGCACTTTGTGTCTTGTAGTCATTATTGGAAGGCTGTTCCAGGAGAGAGCTTCTCAGAGGGTTTTATTCTCTCCCTAATTTCTTGCCTAATTTAATCCTGTTCTCTTCTTACCCGTTTGTTCCTGTGCCAACATTGTCTTTTAGCTTCAATAGCTCAACTGCCTCCCTGGTGCTTGCCCCTGATGTATTTATAGACATCAACTGTGTCTTCTCTCAGCTTTTCATTTTGTGGCCTAAATGAGCTTTTTAGCAGAGGACTACCTAGAGAGCAGAGATGTGTGGATGTATCTCAGCTGGCCTGGTGCCCATGGAAGGCCCGGGATGCTGGGGCAGAGCAGGCTGTGCTATCCCAAGGAAGAGCTGCAGGGCAACCTTGTTCTCTAGAGCTACCTGAAAGGAGGATGTAGGGAGGTGGGTGCTGGCCTCTCAGGTGAACAATGACAGGATGAGAGGAAATGGCCTGAAGCTGCACCAGGGGAGGTTTAGAATGGATATTAGGAAGAATTTCTTTACTGAGAGAGTAGTCAGAGACTGGAACAGGCTGCCCAGAGAGGCAGTGGAGTCACCATCCCTGGAGATATTTAAAAGTTGTGTAGATGAGGCACTTCAGGACATGCTCTAGTGGTCATGGTAATATATATATATTTAAATGTTTGTTTGTTCATTTTTTAGGGAGTTTGACATTGATGGTTGGATGTGCTGATCTTAGATGTCTTTACCAACCATGACAGTTCTGTGATTCTGGGAAGCTATGTCCTTGCTGGCATCTTCTACGTGTCAACACAGAAGCACAGTGATGCCCAAGGGATTGAGTCCACATGACTCCATGTGGTGCAGTCTCTCTGCCTTTGTTCCACCTCCAAGTGGGGGCAGAGAATTTCCTTCCAGCTCAGGAAGGAGCTGTGCCAGCGCTTCAGGATCAGCACATAGGTGAGAGACCCCAAAGTCAATTGTTTTACTTTTTCCCTAAGACTTTTAAGATGCTGTGCAAGCATCAGACCAAACTGTGACATTTGCATTTGGAAATGACTCTTCCCATTATAAATCACTCAACTAGAGAGGTGGTGCACCCTCTATCTTTAGATGGGCTTTTAGAAAGATACACAAAAGCCTCTCCTGCTCTCTCCAGCCATCATGGACCAAGTGGATGGACAAAAAAAGGCACCAACTGTTGGAGCAAGAGGTTGCTGCCCACATTTGGCTTATGCTGGTGTCTACACATAGATCTCCAGAGAGGGTATCAAGGGATGGAGAGCATGGCTTTGCCATGGATGCATCAGGTGACCCTGCAGCAGCTCTTCCCCCTCTCTTTGCTTTCTCAGCATCAGTTTGGCCTGTAACCCCTTTGAGGACCCCAAGAACCCAGCACACAGCTCTCAGCACTGCAGGAGACCAAGAGTTTCTCTGGCAATGCCAGCAATGGCTTCCTCCACTGTTTATTGTTCCCCTCCACCTCTGCCCCAGCTGCTCACATTGCAGAATCTTCAAGGTATTCCACAGGAAGGAAGTATTGCTGCATTTTAGCTTACATTTATGTGGTTCTCCTACTTCAGCTATGCTTAGGGCTTCTACAAGATCTGTCCTCAGTCAGCAGAAAGGAAGGAAACAATGAAAACTTGCCTGAAAGTGATTTTTCTTCTGCAGAAACTTCTGATTGAAACAAAATTTTTTTTCAGGTCTGCCAAAACGGAACTGAAAAAGTTTCCCATCCTGATTTGTTTCTGCCACCTGGTTGCCCATCCTGATGTCTTATTTTTGGCTGAAAGCTGTTCTCATGGGGATTTTGTGGAGATGGTTTGCTGTGCCTTCTGACCCCAGAAACCCCGAGAGAAAACTGCAGCTCCCACAAAGCACAATGATGCACCTTTTAGGTCTGATGGTTTGCTTGTGGTCAAATAATTTCTGTGACAAAAATGACGTTTTCCAGGGAAGGGTTAAAACAGTACTGATGGTTATAAATGGAAAAGATAATCCACCCTAGTTATGTGAACCTGGCCCTTAATTTCATGTTGTAAGAGTATTGAATGCAACCTCTTTGCACATGATGTGCCCAATGGAGCCTTGAGTGTGCTCTGACACAGAGGCAATGACTGCACACACTTCATTTCAGGAGATCCTGGAGAGTTCAGGGGAGCTGCTCACACACATCCCTAGGAAATTTCAGTGAGGACCAGTTATAGAAAGTATTTGCATCCAGGGCAGGTTTTTAACAAAGTAAAAGTACTGCAGAAGATGATTTCCCCTTTTCATCTGTCTTTCTTGTCTCTTCCTTTGATAGGCAGTCCTGATATCACAGATATCCTGATATCAGATAACCTGATGTCTGATTCTTGACCAAATGAGAAGTCTTCAGTTCTGCCTTTCCTGCCCAGACCAGGTTAGCAAACTTCTTTCCTGTTGAAAAATTCTGTGAGATTCCTTTTTTTCTCCCCTTTGGCAGCAGGACAGACTCCAAAACCATTTTAGCATGTGCAGGGAGGGCAGGGATCAATGGAGACCAGTGCAGCAGAGCCAAACCACTGTGACATAGACACCCATGGAGGGGTAGGAGAGAGAAACTGTCCTTCTCCACCATGGTGGCATCAACCCTGGGACAAGCCATGACATTTTAACCCATTAACACAAGTGGGAGCCAGTTGGGGGACTGAGAAAACAATCTCATTTTCCAGAAGGGGCTCATCAGGGTCAGATGCCTGATGATCTCTGAGGTCCCTTCCAAACCAGCCGATTCTATGATTCTATGTTTGTCACAGGAATAGAGGGACAGGATGGTTTGGTCTGCTCCAGCATCCAGCAAGAGTTTGGGGGACATGAACAGTGTGTGTGACCCTGTGGATGTGAGCTTCAAACAGCCACAGTGCTGGGACCCATTGCCACATGCCCCTTGTAGGGTTGGGACCCACCAGGCTAAGCAGTGTCCCCAATGGAGCACAAGTGCATGGTGTCAGCTGGGGAAGGGCTGAGTGCTGTGTCCTGCTGGGGCCACACAAGGCTTTCCAGGCAGAGAGAAATTTGTCAATTTGCTGTGTGTACTTTCTCCTGACCTATGCAATGAGACCAAAATGTTCATGCCAAAATAATAATAATAATAATAATAGCAAAAAAAGAAAGAAGGACGGAGGTTATAGCCTTCTTCCTTGCAAGAGGGGTGGTAATAGTGCATTTAAGGAAGCACTTGGTCCTTCCCACCACGAGCCTGCCTGTGCTCACTCAGATTTTCAGTGTCTGCAAGTATGTGCTAGAGGGAGTTGGCCATCACATTTTTGTCAGCTCCCTCCTCAAAGGCAGAGCTTCATGTCCTGCTTCTCTTTTTTCTATTATTTGTCTCCCCTCTTCCCCTGTCCACATGACAGTCATAAAAATATAATGGAAACAATATGGGAATAGTCCTGGTTAGAGCAGCTTCCTTCTGGATGTGAGCCCTATGCAGAAGCTGGGGATGCTGTGAGGCCCCTTGGCAAAGCCACCAAGGGTGGGTTGTGGCATCTGTGCTTCTAAAACTGGGGCTGTGCTAGGACTGTACCAGTGGAGAGAGCCAGTTGGGTACCAGGCCCTGGGATAGTAAAATCCCAGATGAAGTTATATTTTATTTTTATTTTTCCTATTGTAACGAAAGGCATTTTTAGGGCAAGGCTGTGCAGCCATCAGAGGGTGCTCAAAGCATCCTGAATCCTCTCCTCTTTTCATCTTGGCCAGGGCTCCCGGGTCCCTGCTGGGCAGGAGCTGCTGTGGATGTGCCTGTTGACTGTCACCTACTGGTGGGTGTTTGCAGCCAGGAAGGACAAGATGCTGATTGCAGAATCCGGTTTAATTACTCACAGGCCATGCCATTGAAAAGAATTGGCTTGGCTGTCTCAGGATCAACACTTCTGAACTGACTCACCTTCATAAAACTTGGCTCACATGCTAATTAGATGTCTTGGCTTGAAAAGATTGAGCCCCTATTCTACTACCAGCTCGCAAGACCCAGTGTTATTTAAAGATCCTGGAATTCCTTATATAAGAATTCAATTCTTTTTTCAACAGGAAAAAAAAAAAGAAAGGAAAAAAAAAAAACCCGAAAAGAAAAAACTCAACCCACCCTTTAAGCAGAATATAAATTTATACATCATTGAGTTCTTAATTTTCATGGAATTTCTCTCCCCCTCACAGACAGAAGTTGTATATACAGGATTTTAGTATTTCCTCTCCGGCTCCAGCCCCAATTTGAAGGACTGTAAAAGTTTGAACCCATTCCAATCTCACGCGGTTTGCATGGGCTCTGCTCCTCTGCAGAGTCAAAACAGCCCACACAGTAACAGACGTGCAGTAAATCTTGGGAGAAGTGTTTCTTTTCTTCACGCACACACACACAGAGGATTGAAATTCAATTAGAGTTTTAAAATAATACTGAAATTCGGAGGCGGGAGATAAAAAAGCAGCAATGCCCCTTTGCAGCCAGGAATCCCGGGGGGTTTCACCCAGCTCGGGGCTGATGATAACATGTCCTGTGGGCAGGCTCCTTTGCAAACATGAAGTCATTATTAGTGGATGATCAGAACAGTTAATTGTCTTTGGAGGGAGGTTTCAAATCCCCTCACAATGCTTTTCTTTTTTTTTTTTTTTTTTTTTTTTTTTTTTTTTTTTTTTTTCTGCATGTCTGTCCCATGTATTTTTTCCTGAATCTTGGGAAGAACAGAATGTAAAAACTGCAGATCGTCAAATTAGCCTTAAATAACAGTTTGAGACCCTCACGAACTGCAAATACAACCCCCCCTGCATTCTCCTGGCTTTTCCTCTCTCCTACATGTTGTAAAGAAAGGAAGGGAGCAGCAGGCTATGTGCCAAATCTCCCCATGTTTTCTTTTTATCATCTCTCTCTTGTCTAACTGTACCATGGTGCCTGTGTCATCAGAGCTTTGCTCAATGATGGTTGTGGCACCCAAATCTCTCCCTGGGGCTTTGCTGGCTGAATTTTAGTAACAGAGCAGCATTGGAGTTTTCCTAAGGATGCTTGTGTTGACTCTGTAGTGTGTGTCCAGGCTGGGCACTGTGAGCTGGGATGGATCTGTCCTCCTCTGTTTAGGAGGGTGAGTTGGGATTTTGGAGAGGAGCTGCTTGTTTTGCAGGAACTGCTGCTGTTTGCCATGCAGGAATGAGCCCAGAGACAGGGCAAAAAGCCTTTCATTTCTCTTCCAGGCTGTGAAAAGACCTCATCTGAGAGAGAAACATGAGAGCTGGGGCAGGGAGAACAGTGAAAGGCAGCAAAGACTAGGAGGGCAGCAAGAAGATAAAGCCCAGGAAAGGCAAACATGGTCCAGGAGACTTGAGTGGCTGAAACTTTTCCTGCTCTGAGTTTTGGTGGTTGAACTTTGCCTTGGAATTGGGTGGAAAATCCATGGGGATCACACCCTTGCTTGCTCTCCCCTGTGGGTATCAGTGTCTGTATTTCAAGGAGGAGCTCAAGTCCTGCTTTATCCCATGTGGGATGGATTGGTTTCTTGCTTACAAGTGTTCAGCTGCTCAGTGGACCCCAAAACCCAGAGGAGCTGGGCTGTGGAGGCTGGAGCTTCACCCTCTGCCACAGAGGATTAAAAACACCTTTGGCTGTTGCATTTCTGTAGCATGTGGAGAATTAGCCAAGGGAAAGGAGGAGGAAAAGCTTAGAAAACATCTCCACCTTGAAGTTACCTAATTAAGGTCTATGCTCTCTACAATTTGAGAGCCTGGTCTTGCTTTCCAGTGTCTTCACCACCAGAGTTTGAGTTTGGGCTTGCAGCTGAGCCCAGTTTAAGCTCTCCCTGTACACCAGATGTGTCCCCATTCTAAGGCCAGGTTACCTACTATACTCCTACACTTGGCTGCACAGATGACAGTATAAAACAGCTTATGTTTATTAACCTCTATTTTGGGTGTTTGGAGCAACATCTTCTCTAACCCTGGTGCATAGGAGGGAGGAGGCTGCTCCAACATACCTGAACTTTTGTTGTTGCATCCAGCTTGCTGTCATTAGCACATTAAAAAATTTAGATTGCAAGTACCATAATCACTGGAAAAACACTGACCTGATTTCCCCCCCTCCCCAGTTCATTCCCATGTTCATTAGTGAAAATGCTTTCACAGCTGATGGCTCAATATAGGCTGTTTTCCATGCACTCAGCATCTCTGAGAGTCCCAATGGATATTTAATTGTCCGAGCTGTTTTAGGTCACCAAACAGAGAGGGTATTTCAGTCACTGCACTTCACACTTCTGGGAGGCTTTAAACTGAGGGTTTGCTGTCACATAAAACTGGTGTGGGACAGGCTTGGGAGCCAGGATTTGGTACTGCTTCATCAGAGTACTTGCGAACAAGGACACCAGAGCCATTAGGGGCTTCAGGACAGCCAGGAACCTCAACAGTGGGGACAATTAAGTCCCTTCACTAATGAGACAACTGTATTTTTGTTTCCTGTTCAGAACGATGCCCATAAGACAATGCCTGAAGCTCTGAACTACCACGTGGACAATACAGCTGAGGAAGGCTCTGTTATTGAAGGTCTATTTAAAAACACTTTGATGGATCACAGGGAAGGACAAAACAGCTTCCTCTTGCCAAGCTCTTAGAGATTTTGGGGGTTTTTGTGTCTGTGTCTCAGGAGGTTTCAGTGCTGGTCCAAAGGTGTGAGCTGAGCGCTGTGGGGAGTGGTTTGGGTAAGTCACCTACTCCTCAGCTGGGTGGCACCTGGGGACTTTCCTTCTAGAGAGAGACTTTTTAACTACAGGAGCCCTCTTAGTGACCTACCCTAGCTGAGGTGCAGCATCACAGACCCTCATTTCACCTCCTTTGGAGGTTTAAGTTAAGATACAGGCTGGGCTGCTGCTGCAGTGTGTCACTATTACAAATCTTGTCAGAAACTGCCACCTGAAGGTGCAAAATGCTCTTTGTGCCAGAAACATGGGCTTCTTGTCACTGGAGGGGATTTATTCTACTTGTTTTTAAGCAGAGTTCTCCTAGCCTCCAAATGAGCAAACCACCAAAAGTGGCATCTCATCCCAGCTGAAAACTAGTGGTTTGGAGAAAGACCTTTTATTGGGATGAGAAGCTGAGCTGTGAGAAACAGATTTTTGTTTATTTGTTTGTGTGCCTTAGTTACAGAACCAAACATTTGCTAAAAATTTAGGGTTTGCTCCAGCCAAGCTGTAACTTTTTAGATTTCTTTCAATAACCCAAGAAATGAAAAAACGTGGGTTTTTTTTTGTTTTGGTTTTTTTTTTTTTTTC
Organism: Phaethornis superciliosus; assembly: GCA_023637945.1. Classification (NCBI taxonomy): domain Eukaryota; kingdom Metazoa; phylum Chordata; class Aves; order Apodiformes; family Trochilidae; genus Phaethornis; species Phaethornis superciliosus. The sequence continues at coordinate 5,016,975 of JAJQWJ010000011.1, forward strand.
TTTTTTTTTTTTTTTTTTTCCCCATCTAGCCAAATGTTCTTTTGGTTTAAAGCAAAACATTTTTCTTTTCAGGCCTTTGTAGAAAAAAGCAAAGAAACAAATAGCCACATGGAATCAGTAGCTGCCTTATATCCAGTGGCACATCTCTCTGGGCGTTTACCCACAGTGAAGGGAACTAAGATGTAATTTCTTCCCCCACTGGTGAAGGGTCCAGCTTCAAATCCCAGATTCTAAGGCAATCAGTCCCACCACAAAGCTATATGATATTCAGCAGAAGATGTTCTTCAAATCTACTTCTACTTCCCAAACCAGGACAAAACCCTAAAAAAGTTTTCTGCCACAGAGGGCTTTGCCTCTCTAGCTTGTAGATTAGGTTTCCCAATAGTCATCTTTATGTATGAAAAGTTTAATAGTGTCAGTAAGACAAAATGAATAATCCCAACAGGGTGGCTCAGATGGCATGGTCCAGCCTGTGTCTAGACTGGGAGCATCCTTTAACCATGATCCTTCCCACACTTCTGCAGGTAGTTTTGTGTCTCCTACAGGTCACCTTCTCTTGAGGGACATCTGGAGCTGAGTGCTGCCATCCCCAGCAGCTGGAGGTCGTGCATGGTCCCTGCTGGCCCAGAGGACAACATGGTTCTGCTGTGGAGCTGACCTCAGTAAGACAACCCCGTGGGATTTGGTAATGTGTAATTGTGGAGCTCTGTCCTGTGGTCTGGTGGTTTTGGGCAGGAAGATGGAAGATGTTCAGACTGCCCTCAGGATAAGGAGGAAATTGAAGCAGGGTTGCTTGTAGTCTATGTGAATGAGTAACCATGGAGTTATTAGTTAAAAGAAAGAGGTGTTGATGTGTGTAAGGCAGAAACAACCATAGCTGTGTTTTTGAGTGAATTTACCCTCCACTGAAAAGCAATAATCTGGCTTTCTCTGCTAAGAAGTCACACTCTCCCATTAGATCTTTGGGTTCTCTGCTCACAAAATGACCTTTAATTGTGTTAAAGACTCTGCAAATCCCTGTTTTGGGGAGAGGGGAAGCCAGAATGGAATGACTCCTGAAGTGAAGCTGAGTGACACGGAGAGTTGGAGGCAGCTGCAGGGATTAATGCTTTGCAGGGCGGCTCCTTGTCTTGGGCCATGGAAAGGACTGGTATTTGGCACTCTGTTTTGTTGCATATTTTATGGTCTGGAAGAGGTCTTAACATCTTTTATAGTGCAATTGCTCCACAATGGATCTCTTCAGCAAGGCTTAGACCTCCTGGTAGGGATGAATCCAAACCTGATCCAAACATGCCCTATCTTTCTTTTTCCATGGGTGGATGGGACAGCATGTTCTCCTCCAAGGAATCCTTTCCAGGTAGAGGTAAAAGATTTGCTACTAGGAGCTGAGCTTTCACAGGTCATGAGATCTGGGGTGGAGCTGTGAGTTTTGGCAAGATGACACATGTTTTTTGGTTTGGTTTATGGTTTTGGGGTGGGAACATGCTGATGTACTGAGCCATCAGGACAGTGGGGTCTGAGACCATGGCCAATGCTCTGCCATGCCAGAAGTGCAGACACAAAGGCTCAGTAGATATCAATAGATAGCAGCTCAGGACATTCAGCAGTAGGATCTCTGACTTGTGGTACAGTGGATGATCTTGAGCCTTGTAGGATGATTTGATCTCTGAGGCAAATTGCTGCTGAATGCATTGAGTCTATGTGGTTTGCATTTTAAGCAAACAAGAAGACACCTTGGCCATATGTCCTAACTGTAGACACTTGCTACTGTACCAGTTATTCCAAAATTTCCTCCACACTGTTTCTTTCTTGCAGCCTAGTCTTCTTTCCAGCAGGCATTTGCTGTCCCTTTGTTTATCACACTGGTTTATCACACTGGTATCACACACACAAAAATGGTGTTTCTCTCTTCCCTCTCAGCCTTTGCTTCCTATAAACTTGTAGCATGTCTGGCCACTGCTCTTGTTGAGCTGCAGGGGCAAATCAGATGCCCCCTCCTTCTAGGCTGTAGGAAATCTGTAGGGATATGGTCCCATTTTGAAACTTGTGTGGAGAGGAAATTCACATTCTGTGAGATCATCCACCATGATCCATCTGTTGGGAGGAACTAGAGATGCCATGAGCCGTGGTCAGTTTGCCCAAACCCAGTCTGACAGGAAAAGGAATTCCTGTGTAATAAAAATTAAGATAATTGCTTGTGAAGAAATGTTTCATTGTGGAGGGTATTTTCATACACATTAGTGGACAAGAGGTCAGATTCAGAGAACATAAGTTCAAGCCCTGGGAGAGGCAACTTGTTTTTCTTTAAATTACCATTTTGAGAGGTTTTTTTTTTCACCAGTGCTGTTGGGCTCTGGGGTAAGGTCTCGGTTTTCAGGGAAAAGCTTAAAAGTCTTAAAAACTGTGGGAGCTCTGAGGTGGTTTTTTTTTTTTTTGTGGGAGCTCTGAGGGCTTTCCACTGATCTCTCTAGCTCTTCCACATCTATTGAGGAAGCTATTCCACATATATTGAAGAAGAAAACATCTTTTTTCTTCCACTATCTCAAAGAGCAAAGCAGAGTAGCTCACCTGGCTCCATCTGACTCCCCAGGCAGGAGAGCAGCAGCCTGGGCAGGGCCAGACCTGGAGTTTAAAGGAGTCACAAGTGGTTATGGAGAAGTACCTGGTCCTCACATCTCACCTGATCCTGTCTGAACAAACTTCAGGTCAAGGGGTGAGGAAAATAAAGTGTGGCTATCTTGCTCGGGAGAGGGAAAATTAAGAAAGAGAAAAAGGTAGGAGGAATGAGAACTATTACATGTGCAAGATTTTGTGGGTTTTATGGCTGGAGCAAGGGCAGTTGGGTAGAGGGTGAGGACATGCAGTGCAGAAGACCCTGTTTTGCTCTTTGTCTTCCACTTTTCTACAAATACATGTAAGCTCAGGACTGTTAGGTTAGATTTATGGTAAAGTTTGCTAGGAGAGGTAGCCTGGGATTGACTAGGAGGGAAAAGAAAGTATGAGAAGGTGCCTGAAAAGATTCAGAATGAGGAGAGGAGTTACTCTTGCTGGTGTTGGCTGTGGACTTGGAAAACTTTGGCTCTGTTCTGGGGTCAACAATAAATCATATATTGACAACTGTAAGGTGTGCAGTCATCAGCTCATACATTTTACTTATCAGTGTTAAGTGGGTAGCAGTGTGTACACTCAGCCATCAGCTCAACCACTACTCCCATCACTGTTGTGTTCATCTGTGAGCACCTGTACATCTTTGTAGACTTCCAAGGTGGTGCTGGAATTATTTCTTCACAGAAGTTTAGGAAAGTTAGAAGTCTGTATGAGGCAAGAGAAGCCTTTGACTGAATCCCCTGAGCATTAGGGAGTCTGCTCTGTCAGTTTGAGGTACTGCCTGGAGTACATTAGATCTATATCTGGTCAATAATTCTTCTCTTTCCACCAAAGGCATCTAAGAAGGAGATAAGCAGGGCACCTTTTGACCAAAAAACATCTTCTTATCTGCTTTGGGTCTGCTGAAGGCCGTCCCTGTATGTTAAGAGCAAAGATTTGTGAGCAAGGATTCCCTGTTTCTGTCTGCTGGAGGAGGGCAGGGACTGTGTGGTCAAAGAGCAGCTCATGCTTGGGATCTGCATGGGATTAGCAGAAGCCCAGATCTGAGTGTCCAGGCAATATATTGCTGACAAATGGGATTCCCAAGCACTCAGACACATTCAGATTTTGATCTCTGCTTATTTTATGCGGTAGTCCAAGAGGCCATTGAAAGAATGTGTTTCACCCCTCTGTCCTTCCATGTCAGCTTGATATGGAGAGGCCTTGGACTGAAGTGCCATCTGAGCAGCAGTGATTGTTCAGCTCCAGCAAATGGATTTTTTTTTCCTCTTTGTCCTTTACTATTATTTCTTCCCATTTGTCCTTGATTTTATCAGCTGAGAATGTGTATGTATTGTCTACCATGGATTTTTGAATGAGTGCCTTTTGTCCAGCTGGTGCTGTTGGCATTTTGGTGCAGACTGGTGAGAAGAAAGGAGGAGGAATTGGATTCATGACTCCAAAAAATGAAACCACCTAATTTTTCATCCCCTTTGATTAACTCACTGGTTTATTTGCCTCTAACAATGACAAATGACACCACCAGCTGATGCTATCACATTTGGCACAGCCAGCCTAGTTTTGAACTCTGCAATTAAAATTCTACAGGGGACAGATTTATGGTAGTGTTTCATGAACTCTGGGGAAAAAAATGTCTTTGACAGATACAGGCTAAGTGGGAATCTGAAAGGTCCTTAACATCAAGAACAAATAGTTCCTTTATGTCCTATATATTTATTCTGAGCTATAATATCCACTAATGCTGCTTGTCCTAGGATGCCTGTATTTTACTCTCATTGGGTTTTTTTCGTCTCTTTAGCTGTCAGTCTAATCCTGTTCTTATTTACACCACAGAAATTAACTGTGCTAGCTTTACATTAGTGCAGGCTCCAGAGAGGCTTGAAATGCCTCATTCAAGCAGGGCAGGTGGTTGCCTGTTGAAGGAGAAATCTTACCTTTCACTTAAAATCCGCTTTTCACCTTCATGTCTCTTAGGAGAGGATCTCTGAATGTAGAAGGCTCAAACTAAGAAAAAAAATGATAACTGCAGACATATTTCCCCCCTCTTATTACCTGGGAGGCAGATAGGAAGGTGTCTCATAGCTGAGCTTTCAGGTCAGATGCTACTGAGTGTTGTGTCCATTAATGCCAAAGCCAGTTTTGTGCATGGAGATGGTCTGTATGTGGATGGACTCAAACCTATTCCCTTCCTGAATCACACATCTGGCAGGTTTTATAGGCAGTGGAGAGGAACAGATGCCTTAAACTCCCCTAAACTACTTGGAATGCAAAATTAGGGGCCATGAGTCCTACCTGTTGTCAAAAAGTCCAATCTAATCCCCAGCATGGGTATAGCAAGCCTGGTCAAACTTTGACCCTGCAAGTTCTGTATCAAATCCTCGTGTCCCTGCAAGGCTCAGCACATGAAAATGGGAGAGGAGGAACTCTCCAGGAGAAGCTCCAGACGGGGCTCACAGGAGGGCAGGGGGTTCCATGCTGCAGTGACAACACCCCTGGGCCTCCAGAGGAGATGCAGGTAGAACTAAAGGTACCACTTTTGTCATGAAATCTGAATTCATGGGTTGCAAGCAAACCCACCAAAGTGAGTGGCTGTACGATGCAATGCCCTCACCCACCCCTCTCCTCCTGCAGCACTCATTCATCCTGCACATCTGCTAATGCTCCTTGCCTCTCTCCACTGCCCATGGCTTTTGTTTAAATGATAATACTGTGCCTGCTACTTTTTGTTTGGAGATGAAGATGGATTGCTATGTCAGGCTGGATTTAAATTCAATTTGCTATTAAAAATTTGCAATTATATTGAAAGGTTGTATGAAGTCCAAGACCTGCCTGGGCTACAGTGGTCAATTAGCTCCTACAGATATTGTGTGTTCAATCAAATTCTTCTGCATTAAGTTAAGTTATTAAACATTTGAAATAGTTGAGATATTAACTATGCTTTATTGCTGGAAGGTCAGACAGTTTGTTACTCATCCAGGCCAAGTGCTGCGTCGGGCAATTCAAGTGCAAATGGATTTGCAGGTTGAAGAGCCCTCTGAGAAGGCATTAGTTAATGGTTGGCAGATTTGCACAGACACTGAATGTAGTTAGAGGCTGAGGCTGGAACCTTCATGAAAGCAATGAGTCCCTCATGCAGCAGATCTGGGAGATCTCTCCATGCTTACAAGCTCCATCAAACAGACAGTGTTCATTAGGGACCTATTGAAAAGGTCCTGTCTGGCTGTTTGAAGGAAAGGAAGGGATTGCTCCAAAAAATTCAGATGGGAATGAAGCAATAGCCTTGGATGATGATATGAAATTGGAATTGGAGAGGGAACTACTACATATAAATGGAAATAGATGCCTTTGTGCTGCTACTCTGAAAAATGTTGGCTTTTGTCCTTGTCCTTCTTTTCCAAGGGCTTTGTCTCTCACACCATCCTTCAAACCACCAGGTCCAGGTGGGTCCTGTGTCCAGTCCTGGCTGTTGCCATATGCTAGGTGTGTGATTCATGCTGAGCTCCTCAGAGCCAGATCCACACCATGCTGAGATGTCCTAGGACACCAAAAGAAGTGTGGCCAGAAGGTGAAGTGATTTTCCCCCTCTACTCTGCTCTCAGGACACCCCACCTGGAGTACTGTCCAGTTCTGGAGTCCCCAGACAGGAAGGACACGGAGCTGTTGGAGCAAGTCCAGAGGAGGGCTGTGAGGATAATCAGAGGGCTGGAGGACCTCTGCTATGAAGTCAGGATGAGAGAGTTGGGGCTGTTCAGCCTGGAGAAGAGAAGGCTCAGGGGAAATCTTAGAGCAGCCTTCCAGCACCTGAAGGGGCTAGAGGAAAAATGGAAAAGGACTTTTTATAAGGGTATGGAGTGATAGGACAAGAGGGAATGGCTTTAAACTGAAAAAGGGTAGATTTAGGTTAGATGTTAGTCAGAAAATATTTCCTGTAATGTCGCAACGAAGGACGGGGAGACAGTTTGATGCAAACAAGACTCCGATTTATTGGCACTTTTGCATACAATTATATACCTTATTTCTTATCACTACAAAGATGTTGAAAATTACTCAATTGGTCAGTTACTGCTAACATGGCATTACCTAATGTTACTTGATTGGTTAATTAACGATCCTGACCTAATAAGGAGGTCCGGTAATTACCTAATGCTTAACAAGTTTTGTTATTATTAACATTAACCTTGCTTCTCAGCACTTTCTTAGGTTATCTTATGCTATTCCCACTTAACAAGGAGCCATGTCTCCATGATATCTCATGGTTATGTCTTTGGAGACTTTTCAAAGCAATGTTTGCACAGAACTTTGCCATGGCTTAGGTGATAACCAATTTATTGTGACTAATTGTTCTGTGCTAACGGCACATGCTAAATTTGCTTCTTGCATATCCACACTGTAAGGATAGTGAGACACCATGGTGAGGCAGCTAACATAGATGCCACCATTTTAGAATCACACACTGGTATAGGTTGGAAGGGACCTTAAAGATCATCTAGTTACAACCCCCCCTGCATGAGCAGGGACATTTTAGAGATGGAGAAACTGAAGCAGAAGTTTACACAAGATCACAGACAACAGATTTTTTTTTTTTTTTTTCAGGAAAGAGAAGTTCACTACTTCAGTGTTTTATTGAGGGTATTAAAGACATCCCCTGGCTCCTCTCTGCAGGGATGATGCTGCAGCACAGGATCCATATTTCAAAGCAATGCCACAGACCAGCATCTTCAGCAGCTCCCACCCGCTGCTTCCATGTCCCCGGGTGAGGGAGACAGCAGCAGTGAATATTAAGTTCCTCAAGAAAACCTCAGTGAGCTGTATTTTACCCCTGATTTTTATCCCAGGTGCTCCCCAGAAATCGATACTGCTATCTTCTCCTCCGCAGGAACGGGGCACGCTTATTTTTGCTTCTGGCAAAGTACAGAGGAGAAGATGTTATTGTTTCCCTCTCTGCTGCTATCTCCCAGACCTCCAGCCTGCAGCTGGTTTTCCTTGTCAAATGACTTTGGCTTAGCTCTGACAATGGCACAGCTGGGCAGTGGGGACTCTCGCCCAGTAGCTGACGCCTGCATAATCGCTGCTGGTTGTGCTGGGAGACCCGAGGAGCTGCTGCAATCACACTGCCACCTAATTAGTCTTTTCCTCAGTAATGGCTTTGGAAAGCAAAGGCATTGCAGCTTCCTAGATCCTCTTATTGCAGCTTCCTAGATCCTCTTAACTACGTGAGGACACGATGGGTGAAAACACTCCTGATAAAGAAACTGTGGAGGGAGCTTCTGCAGCTGGATGTCAAACCTTGGCTCTGCCTCAGTTTCCCTTTCTTGGGTTTTTCACTGGCTGGTATCATTACATTTCAAATGTCAAAATAAACCTTTATCTTTCCTTCCCTACCAGGGCTCTCTGCCATGGCAACCACAACTCCATCTGTGGGGCTTTCACCATGAGGATCCCCCAGCTCACTTTCCAGGCTGATTGCTCCACTCGAGCATCTCTAAAATCACCCCGTGCTAGTATTTTAGCTTGTTTCTAGGTTTGTATTAATGACAGAGTGTCTTTTCTGTATCTGAAGGGTTCAGAAGCATGACTGAACATTGAGTAGTAATTTACTGTGCCTGTGCTTTCACCCTGTTGCAACTGGGAAACCTTTTGCAGAAATTTAAACTGATTTCCTCTTGCCTTGCTTGACTTGGGCTTCAGGGACAGCACTGCTAACCATGGCTCAGCTGAGAAGCAGTGGTGCACTATGGCAAGGCTTAAATGAACTTTGTTGAAGATGAGATTAAAAATAGTGTGAGGGCCATTATTATCCAAATGAGGAAAAAAAAGATAAGGAAAGCCAAGACTTCATCTGCTCCTCTTCCTCTGCCTCCTTCTCACCCACCCAATGACTCTTTTAATGGCCATTTGATAGGAGATTGGTTAGAAGACAGAAAATGGAAACCCAGTCCAAATTTACATTCACAGAACTTCAGAAAGTTGAGATGTGTGATTGTAGTTTGGATCCATGTTGTAAAAGTGCAATCTGAACTCTGACACTTGGGCTCCAATCCAAATTTCCCTCACTTCTGTGTGGTTTCTGGTTTCAGTGTTGGGTCAGATCAAAGCTATCCCTGGAATCATGGTGCAAATACCTCCTCAGTTCTGATTTGGGTTAGGGGTTTGTTTTTTTTGCTTTTTTTGTTTTGTTTTGTTTTGGGTTTTTTTGGTTTTTTTGGTTTTTTGTTTTTTTTTTTTTATTTCAGTGCTTGGGTGAGAAATATATTAAAGTTAATTTTCTTTTTAGTTGCTAGAATAATTTTTTTGTGCTAAAAGTGCATAATATTTAATTTTTCCTGTACATGCTTCATGCCCACTTTTTCTGTGCCAAGCCTTGAATATTATAAATGCAGACTGTATCAGCTATCAACTTTGTGGAGCTTATGGTCTACCCAGGGCCAGCAGTTCTAGCAAACCTGTCAATTTGATGATCTCTGAGGTCCCTTCCAACCCGGCTAATTCTATGATTCTATGATTCTATGTTTGGATGCTTTGGAGGATAGGTACCAGCACCTTCATCTCCCAGAACCATGGACACAAATGTGGTCCATATGGTCCTAGTAGAAGATCTACTGAATTGAGACTCCAGATACTTATTTTTTCCTTTGCCATATTTCTTAATTTCCTTGGAGACATCTGGTATTTCATAGAAAAGTTCAAATCATTCCCACCTCAGAGTTTTTGTCCCCAGACAGGTCAGCACTGCTGCTCCACAGCTGTAAATCTTGGCCATGGGATGGTCAAAAAGAGACCATGGCCACAGCCTGACTCCATGGGGGAGAAAAGTTTGCTGAGAGGAGGAGATAAAAGTGATGGTGTGCTGGTCCCTCCACAGGATCTTCTTACAGAACTGGATGAAATTGTTCATTCAAACCATTCTTCTTTGCCAAAATACCTTAAAAAAAAAAAAAAAAGTCACAAAAATTCTATGGGAAATGTCCAATTTCAACAACAATTTGGGGGTTTTCATTGAGAAAGAAAAATCTTGAAAAATGTGCAGTTTTTTGGCAAAGGAACGCTAAGGAGTTTGGCGAAAACCCAAAACAAAACCAAAACCCAGAAACCCCAAATTGTTTTGGTTTGTGACCAAAACGTTTCCAGGTTTTGCTTGCCAGAAACCAAACATTTTTAAGTTTTCCTTTTTTATTTTTTTTTTCCCCTTCAATGAAAACCCCTGAACTTCTGCAGGAAAAGTTTAAGGTAAGATTTTGTATTCACCATTTGTCTTTTATAGGAGCAGAAGCAATTTCCCTCTGTGGCTGGATGAAGGTGGGACTGCCATGGCTCCTTTGTGAGTTCCCTTTGCAAATTCTCCTCCTGGTTTAGCTCCTGGTTTAGCACACCCAGCCCTGGCTGTCTGCCCACTGCTGGCTGTCCGTAGGCAAGTGTGAGTATCCCCTGCAAAATACTTTGAACATTCAGCTTCTGGAGGTGTCAGTAGCATCTGAGGATGGCAAATATTGTGGGAGTAGCTGGACATCACGAAGGATTTGCCCCTCAATAAAACTACCTTCATCTTAGTGGGATTATGCAACACCTCTTGGCTTCTTAATTGTGATTTTCCAGCCTTGCTTCCCACCCACAGTGGCTGGGATTACACCTGTCTTAGTGTGCATGTTCTACATTGCTGTGTTCCAGCTTGGATAAGCTCCCTTAAAAACAATTACTTCATGTGGCTTGTGTAGTTAACACCCCTCTGCAGCTGCCTCTGACCCTGCAGATGTCTTAGCACTCCAGCTCTAGATGCTGTAATTCCCATTACCTCAGTGTAGACAAGACCTGTTTGCACCTTGGAAGCTTTAAAATCTTTTAGGGGGATCAGCTATGGAGGGTTTGATGGTGGTGCTGGTTGAGTTTTTTTCTTCCTGGTGATGCTGAGTCGCCGTATCTGCCCATTACTTCACTGCAGTTATATGGGATGGGTATCCATGGAAGTTCAGCCAGACTTTTGCCCTCTACCACCCTGCTGAAGTCATTGCCAAACACAAAGCCAAGTCCTCATAGATTTTCTTCTTGGTTGCAGATGTGAAGGTGCCTAGCTGTTGATTGAGTGTTGCAGAGATCTTTGGAGAGCATTACACGTTCAGCTTGGAGATGAAGGGCTAAATTCAGACCATTTGTGTTCTTGGCATGATGCTCCTCATCAGCTCTGTGTTTGCTTTAGGAGTCAGACTGGCAGGCATGCCTCAGCCTAACATGGATTAATTCTGACTCTCTTCAGGCTTCAAGGAAACAGATTGTGGAGGGGTTTTCATCACAAAAGGAATTAAAGAAGCTAGCAAGGTATCTTAACCCAAACCACGTCACTGATGGCTTTCAATCAGGAAGGAGAACCTCCAGAACCCTTCAGCTCCCTTGCAGAGACTGTAAACCACAGTGTCAAGTGAAAGAAGAATGAAGGAAGAGGATCATTTCTATGTGGACATGTAAAGAGTTGGACTTAGACCACCGAGCCCATTCCACCTTGGCCACCGAACAGTCATCAGAGGGTGTTGACTTTTGACCACTACTGTTTTTGCTAACAGGGAAAATAAAACCATATGTTGCCTAAGTAGACGCAGAAAACTTTTTCTCCAAATCCCTACAGACGGACTGTCAGCAGCAGAAGTATTTACTTTGGTAATGCAGCTGGGCTTAATCCCAGCCCCATTGTGTTTGTGCATGCCTTTTCACCACCGAGCTCAGTAACGTGCTGTTTGCGAAGAGGGTGAATGAATGCGTGCAGTGATTTTGGCTATTAGGCCTATCAGTTACAGCCCCAGACAAAAGGCTGAACTCAACAATGGTAGCACAACACTCCTCATGCTCCGAGATAGGCTACGTGGAACCCCCAGTCATCAGTCATATCCACTGGCCATCAGCTTGAGGGAGGCCAGCAGGACTTGGCCCGGTGGCAGGGATCCTCAGCTGGCTTCAATCAGCCCAAATCCAGCATGGGCCAAGGAGTCACAGCTGAGGATTCTGGCTCCTGCTGTCTATTTGTGAGTTTGGTGGTTGCTGAATGCTTAACTCATTGGGCTGCAGGCTCCCCCAGCTGAGGGATGGATGTGAGCAGAGCCTCGGGGAACAGCAAACCCTGGTGGGATCCCTGGTTGGGAATTCTGCAGGTACCAGCTTCCATCTGAGGGTTGGGGTGCTGGGTGGATGCTCGTCCTCTTCTTTCCTCTGTCCTGGGAAAAATGGTCTTTGCATGCTGAACAAGCTGGTTGAGACACTGTAAGGACTGAGGGCAAGAGCAGGCCTGGGTGTTTGTGGTGAGTAGATACATAATTTAGGGGGGCTCAGGCAGTGAAGTGGTGATTGCAATGCAGAACATGCTGCAGCTCTGATCTCAGACTAAGTACTCTACAAAGTGCCTTCCATGGAGGAGCTGTTTAGGAATGAACTGCCTATCCTTGTGGGATAAACTGAAACGCAGGGAACAGGTTGCCCAGGGAAGCTGTGCCTGTCCCATCCTTGGAAGTGTCCAAGGCCAGGTTGGATGGGGCTTGGAGCAGCCTGGTCTAGTGAGAGGTGATCCTGCCCGTGGCAGAGGAGCTGGAACCAGATCACCTTTAAGGTTCCTTCCAACCCAGACCGTTCTATGATTCTATAAATATGATGTATGTGTTTCTGCAGGGAATTAGATAGTGCATGCACTGAAACTGGTGCCATAACTGAGTTTTTGAAGCTGTCTGTGGCTTGGGTGCACCTGATATGGGTCTGAATTCAGAGCCACGGGAAGACACCCAAATTCAACAAACTCATCTGTATGCTCATGTGGTAGGAACACAGCCCAGAGCAGGAATATGTCTTCAGGCTTTGCTAGGATAACAGGTGCCTTTTCTTATGTACATTAATGCTGACATTCCCTTTTTGGAAAGAAATCAAAGAAGAGACTGCACTGCCTTGTGGGTGATGATGGCATGAGAAAATTGTGTGGAAGGTGAGGAAAGAACTGAAAGTTTTGCAGTGGATGAAGGTTTTCTGAGCAGGTGTAGTGTTGGGTGCTATATGTAATGGGGCAGGGAACAGTAAGATAGGTGACCATCCGTGGTTAGCATTTGAATGAGACACCTGAGATAAGAATGCTCACAAGAGAAGAGGTGTGCCTGCTTTCCATCTCCCCAGTGCCTTCTGCTTCAGAGCCTCAGCATGTAGAATCCTCAAACATGGAGTTACTCTGCCTGTGGATTTTGAGCTAGCCTTTTGAGGTGAAGAAGTCCCCATTGCTGGTGAAAGGCACAATGCACATCCTCATGACAAACTTACTAAAGAGCTGCTTTACAGAGGGAAAAGCTGTGGCTGCTGCAGCTGGGGAAGCAGAGCAGGACCACCTGTCCTCACCATCAACCAGGCCAGCTGTGGGGTTAAAATGGGGATTTCCTTCTCACACTGCTGCAGCTGGAGAGGTGACACAGGTCCAGCTCTCAAGAAAAGCTCTTTTGATGCCTTCTCCTTGTGCTGGAAAAGCTGCACGAGGAGAAATTTCTAGTAAACAGAGTTCTTTGTTAGAAAACATTGACCATGGTTTGGCTCAATGCAAATTAACCTGTTCCCAAACACTGGAAATAAGTGAGGAAAGGTAATTTTGGTCCCCAAGAGGCCAGATTTTTCATTGTGAAGCAAATATAAAGAACTTATTTTCTCAGGGTGAAGGCTCATATATTAACCAATTCTTCCTAGATAAGAGAAGATTTGGTTCTACTGATACATCCAGAGGGATGCAACTTTTTTTTTTCTGATATATTGTAAGATAAACTTGAACTGATTGCTGTTAGACCTATACAACACAAATCATTCAGACCATAAAACCAACCTGTGACAAGATGTGTGGTTCAAAATGTCCCTTGTAGAGCTGCATAACAAAGGAAAACACCTGACAAAATTGAAGTCTCTAAAATGCCTGTGTAAAACATGGGATGGTTTGGCTTTTTTAGATCTGTTTCACACCATTTGCCTCACAGTGCCAAAAAATATTACAATACCACCAATTATTTCCATAACATGAGACCCTTGGGATGAGAGGTAGATGTATTTTGGGGCAGTGGCAGAGGAAGACAAGAAGCACAGGGTGACGCAGAGAAATTAAACCAGAGAAAGCCCAGCACCTTTGGTGTGCTCTGGTAACACACATTCAGCATCCCAAAATTATGGCTGTATTAGAGTATTGCCATCAGTAATATGATTGTATTAAAACATTGACACTGGGTGAGCTTCATGTCCCATCCTGGAGAGGCTTTATGAGAGCTGATGGGTACAGGGAGGTCAGGGTAGGGCTGAGAGGTTCCACAGAAAGAGCATTAAAGTTGAAGACAATAAGGCATCCGTTAAAAATCATCCATGGAAAAATGCTGGTATATTTTCTGTCTTTCTGGGGAGTGGCAAAATGACTATTTTGTGGAAGAATTTCAGCTTTCAGCAGAGAAAATGATCCTTTTGATATTTTCCCCCAAAATATTTTTTCTTCTTTTTAATTTTGTATTTAGGCTGGTGACTGCTGTTGCCTCTGAATCTTCAGGTTTTTATTCAAGTTTTCTTTAGGGGCAGGAGAGTGGGAATTATTCTAAGTAACTCTTTCTATATAGAAATTTTAAACCTCTCAGCATTACCCTCATGCTGTTCTTTTAACCATCCAGCAGACAGTCCCCTATTCCAATTTCTCCTCAAATAAAGCTCCTTTAAGGGAATCCCAGGGCTCCTTTAGCCCCAAATGTTTTCCTGCTGTTGCTTGGCAATTTGCTGTCCTGCTGCTGTGCCAAAACAATCACTTGTCATGCTGCAGATGGGGTCTGTGCATTTGTTTTAATCTCAATTAATTAATTTCCCCCCTTGCCCCCAAGTGTTTTCTCTCACTGACCTGGCTTACAGATGGTTGCATGAGTTCCAAAGGAGGAGGACATTCAGGGACCTCTTTAGCTGGCTTTGCCTCTGGAAAAATGTCACGTGGAAGATGTTAGGAGAGCATTTTCTGGCCAGGTGTTGCTGAAGTGGTGATGTCTGAGATCAGTCCCTGGTGGAACAAGGTCTTCTCTGCTGACCTCAGTGCTGCATCTTCATCTGTCACTTTACCTTTGGGTAACTAAGGTCTGAGGAACATGCTGGAGGGGAGATATTCTGCAGCACCCAGGACTGCTTGGGAAGAGATGAGCACCAGGGCTCCCTGAGGGGTGGTGGGTGAGCTGATGACATTTTGAAAGCTTCCCATGGCTTTGCTTGTCCTGGTGCCCAGAGCAAATGCTGCAGGAGAGAGGGTCGAACCGCAGGAAAATTATAAGGGAGTTAAAATGTTGATGGCCTCCTCAAGCCAGCTAGGATGCTATTTAAAGGAATGTATTATTCCCTGCTGGATCTCTGGCCTGCACAGGGAGCTTTCATTAGAGCAGCTGGCAGAGAGAGAGAGAGATAGTGCCTTGGAGAGCTCACAGGGCTTTCCACAACATCTCAGCTTGAAAGAGCCTTTGACTGTCCATCTTGCAAACTGTTTTCTCTGAGCTGTCAAAATATGCATCAGTCAAAGCAAAGGGGCCTGGGACGTGCTCTGTGCACACTGGGGCACTGTTATCCATAGGGCTGCAGCCGTGTGGGAAAAGGTCACTGCAGGCACCCCCAGAAGCTGTGTGAAGACAGAATGGTCCTCTGGAGATGGATTTTGGAGGTCCAGGGGATTACCTCAGCCTCTGTCGTGGTGGGAATAAACCTCAAACCCATGGTGGGTTCTCTCCGAAAAGGGAGAAACCTTTCAAACCCCACTGAGTTTGAAAGCCAGCAAGCAACTTTTTGCTACCCCATCTCTCAAAGGGCAGATTCCTTGGCTTTCTTCTCTTCCAAAGTGTGAGATCAGAGATGTTGAGCCTCCCAGCAGCAGATGGGAGGGTGCAGAGGGAGGGACTTTGTTTGTCACAGCATGTGGTTCCAACCTCCATGGGGACTGTCTGAGCTGGGAGTCCTGGGAGATGACCACTTCCAGACCTGATGTGGTCCTGTCTTGCCCCAGTAAACATGGTTTGTGGATCAGAGGCCACTGTGTCTGACTGGTGATGCTGCTGCAACCCTCAGGCAGCCTTGCAAACGTGAGGAGCCATCATAATTTGGGAAAGTCCTTTTTTGTGTGTTTCACATTGAGCCCTGAGGAGCTGAAGGCATTTGGAGGGAGCTGGGGAACCACGTCCAAATTTTCCTGAGGAAAATCCACCAGAAAGCAAACTCTGATAACACAGGGGAGGGACAGGCAGGCAAAAGCTGCTTTCAGTAAATCTCCCTGGCACATCTCTGGAGCCTGCTGAGAGCTGCTTGAAGGCATTTGATTTCAAAGAGAGATTTTGGTGTTGTCAGAAAACATCCCAGTGTGGCCTCGAGGATGGCCAGAGGGTGTCCTTCAGAGCATGTGGGATGTCACTCTCTTGGCCAGGCTTGGTGACTTTGCTGTGCCCGTGGTGCCAGGCTGACTGCTCAGAGGGTGCCAGCCCTGTCCCCTGGGCAGCCTGGGGAGCAGGTTCCTCCTGAGCCTCTATTGGGAATGCAGGCATAGTGTTTCCATGACTAAGCCTTGCTTGCAGGGGTGCATGTTTGCAGGATGAGGCCATGGAGTGAATTCATGAGCTCCCAGACCCTTTCAGAGCTGGGGAGGTACTCGTGGTGCAGAGCTGGGCAAACGCACGCCCGGGAGGTTTTAATTTCATACTGCTTGAGCAAGAAAGCACATTTTGCTGCGTAAAAGCTGCAAGGCTCTTGGTGGGTTTATTTCTGTGTTAAATCTAGCATTTCTTTAAAAGCAGAAAAGGCTAAAAAAGGGGGAGGAGTGTGATAGAGAGCTGGGGCAGATTTGTGTGTAGGTTGAGGCAAGTGACATCTTTCTGGTTTGCACTTTACGGTGTGGCCCTGCCCTGTCCACCTGAGACACTGTGTGTCTCTAAGCAGTCAAAAATCCACATGGAAAACATCTTGCTCAGGTTGAGCTGTGGCCCTTTCCTACTTAGCACAGGGGATAACAGATGAGGTGTGAGGCAGGGGTGTGCTTGGGGTCCCCAAGAGAGGTCAGCAAAGGTTGGGGCACCCAAATGGCAGGTGCCCATTCAGATCCTGATTGCAGCCTCATGTTCTGTTAACACCAGAGCTGATATACTCCCACAAGGACTAATTAGTCTTAATTCTGGATGATGCTGATGTGGCCAGACCATTTTCAGACCATTTTCACATCTTTGCACCATGGCTATGCTCCCAGATGTGGACAGAAGGGCACTTCTCCCACATCTTAGTGAAGTGGAAGGAAAGAAAGATAGTAGTTGAGTGCTGAGTTTGCTTCAGGTGAATGTAAAAGTTTTCTTAATTTCCCTCTAACTCGCTCTCTGCTCTATAGTCCTAAACATTACCCCTGGAACTGCAAATTACAGAATTGTCAAGGTTGAAAAAGACCTCTGACATCACTGTGTCCAACAGTCAATATCCCTTCCCTAAAATAAAATAAAATATCACCATGCCCACTAGAGCATGTCCTGAAGTGCCTCGTGCTGTTTTTTAAATACCTCCAAAGACAGTGACTCCACCACCTCCCTGGGCAGCCTGGGTCAGCACCTGACTGCTCTCTCAGTAAAGAAATTCTTCCTAATATCTAGGCCTTCCCAGGTTTCCAGTCCTTACCCAGTTTCCAGTTTTTTAAACCTATTTACTCCCATCCAGTAGATAGCACATGAAAAACTCTGGATTCATCGTCACGCTCCCTGTGCAGATGTGAGTGCAGTCCAAGCAAATAAATCCTGAGTGCAAGCATTCATACATGAAGAACTTCACACTCAGAAACATGACCACACTGAACTGCTGCCAGAGTTTTAAAGGCAGCTTTTGAAAATATTGGCCTTGCATCTTGTGTTTCTGGAGCAAAGAGTTTGATTCATGAGGGAAACATCAGCTCACTGCACAGAGGGATGCAAGGAGGAGAGAGGCTGGGATGAAGACAGCTCTCTGGTTGTACATAAATACACCCTGGGCTGATTAGCTACCAGAGGAGAAGGAAAACCTTTATGATTTCTGCCTTTATTTTCTGTGGCTCTGCAATTACAAAGCCTTGATATAGAAGAGTATCTTTCAAGCATATAAAGTATATGCTCCCCAGGAACATTCAGCAGCAATGTTTTTGGCTTCTGTAACTCATGCTAGCAGAAAGTTCAATTTCCTGACTATAGGCACCAGTTTTTATTACAAATAAGCATTTTCCCTTTATTTTTCCCCAAATCCCAAAGTACTACTGATAGTTGATTATTACTATTTTATGTGAGGTGATCACAATTAGGTTTGAATTGCAGATGTGCAAATGTGTGGTCTGCACAGCCCCAGGTCGGTGTTGGAGGATGTAGGTAGGCTGTGAACTCCAGCACAGAGAAGTCTGGGGATTACAGAATGAAGGTTTTAATCTCCCATCTTCCTTTAGCTTTCATAATCCTATGTCTCATGATGATCTCATGACCATTATACAATTTCTATGGTTTTCTATCTCCATTCAGCTCACCGAGGGAACATCACTCTTGCAAGGAGCACACACTCAACATTTTGTATTTTCTCTGTGTTTGCTCCAACACGTATCCTGTTGATGAAGTGGGGATCTCAGTCCATCACAGCTCACCCCATAGTCCTTCCCTCCTCTGCCAGCTCCTCAATCAGGGGCTCAAGCCTGTCCATGAGCCTTTCCAACTTGTCTTACTTTCAACCTTCTCAGGGTTCTTCCAAAAAACCTCCCTTGCTTTCCCCCACACAGCAATCCTAGGAGGGATTTATGGTGTAATTCATGAGTTATGTGCTATTATAATGTGTGTCATGGCAAGGGACAAAGCAAGATCATCCACCTCACTGCAAAGACCTCTATACTTAAGCCCATGTTTCACACTTTCTGATGTAAGTGGGGTGAGGGCCAGCCCTGGTCATCTCTTGTAGTGCAGTGTGCCAAGGAGAGGGAACATGTTCCTGGTGTTTTCAACTTAATTCCATTATCTACCAGTGTTTGAAGCCACATGATCTTTTGTTGCACAAAACCCATCCCTGGCACCGGGGCACTTGTGCTTAATGCCACAAGAAATCCCATGAACTTCAAGGAAAACCAAGCACCTGCATGGATGCCCTCACATCAGACTGGTCATTTCATTACTGATGTGAAAGGACACAGATTTTATAGGTTACTGGTGTGTGGTGGCTTATAACTTTTAAAATAATATCCTGGGCAAGCTTATTCTAGGTGTAACTTAGTGTTAAATTTTATACTTCTACCAACTCCTCCCTGTTACAACACGTTGTTTAAATCAGGATTTGGTTGAATTGGTTGAATTCACTTAAAGTGAAGGGATGTGAAGACCCTTGAAGGGAAAGGTGTGACTAATAGAAAAATTCAATTGCTGAACATCTATCAGTGACAGCGTGCTGTGGGAAATGTTTTATCTGAACAAAACCACTTTGCTCTACGCAAAATGCAATATTGTCTGATATCTAGAGCTTTTCATAAGAGAGTGGAAACAAATGTTATTGATAGGCAGAGAGGAAAAATCAATGTTTTACTTTGAAAATCAGCCTCTTCTGGATTCCTTTTTCTGGCTGGGATAGTCTGACAACATTTTATAAAATATTTTGATCTGCTTGAAATTGTCTCTCTAGCTCTCTCTCTTTTTTTTTTTTTTTTTTTTTTTTTTTTTTTTTACCAAAAGGATATATTTTGGCTGAAAATTTTTTACTATATCCAGAAAGGGAAATTGTTCTGTCAAGGGTACTGTAAAAAGCCCTGTGTTTCATTGCCTTTTAATGGAACCTTAATAGAAGTTGGCAGTGTAGATGATGAAGCTGGAAGGCTGCAGTGAAATTAAAATAATCAGAAGTTGTTCTGAGGTTCATGACCATGAGAAAGCCCTCAAAGCCTGTAACTATTCACTCAGCCATAAAAATGGCTGATCTCATTTCTTCCCATCACGTCCCAGCCGTGGGAGAAATGCTCATGACTGCAAGAAGCCCACGGGGGACTGTGCTGTAGATTTGAGATGGAAGATGTGCTGATATTGCAGTGAGGAGGGGAAGAATCAGCTTAAAAAAAAAAAAAAAAAATTAAAAAAAATTTAAAAAGTTTGTTGAAACCTGCAAAAGCTCTTGGATCTGGGAAGGAGAGGATAAATTTTAATCGATGTTTCCAGCTGATTTAGAAAAGCCCAACAATGCATTAGGCTGTAATGACCTCTGGCAGGCTTTTAACGTAGATGCAAGAATTATAACTTTCTTTTAAAATTATTAGCATGGCTTCTAGGTCCTTTGCAACAGTTGCATCTGACTGACTTTGTGCAGCTTGGAGCTTACATTGCTCCCACTGCAGGTGCCTGGGATTTTTGCTGGGGTATTGCTGAAATCAGAGGCAGAAGAAATGTTCCCTAGGGATAACACTGCCTGGGCTGCTGCTGCTGTTTCTCCTCTCCCCTGGTGGTTTTTCCCCCTAATATACCTTGCATGCTCTTTCTTTTTCCCCATCACTCTGCCATATATTCAGATAGTTTTTGGCTTTCAGTCCATCTGTTTGTCTACTTCAGAACCTTTAATAATGGTTATTTCCTGGTACTGAATGCTCAACTTGGTCTAGGGGGACCTGTTTGTAGCATAGTTTTCTGTAATTACCCAAAATTTAGACAGCAGTTCCAGGCTTATTATATGGGGCATAGTATATAATTACAGGCATAACATATTAGGTCCTAATAACAGCAAATATATCATTACACAAATCATTCATATTCCTGCACTGATATTTTTATGTGGAGGAAGTGAATACAATTACTGATAATTACAACACACATCTTAGAGCTGCAGTGGAACTGGTGCCACCACCACACATAGCAGGGCAGGATTTAGGGAACTCCTGGTGAAATGTGGTTGACCCCATGAAATCTTGCATCCAAAAAACAAGGTGGAAACCCTCTTGTATTGTTTTTTCATAGAATCATCGAATCAGCTGGGTTGGAAGGGACCTCTGAGATCATCAAGTCCAACCCTTGATGGATTTTTGTGTGTGCATGTGCACATGTGCATATTTGCCAATTCTATTCATCAAAGCAGCCACCTAGGAAGAATGACCCCCATTTTCTTGCTTAGATGATGGTTTTCCTAGTTAGTTATGGGGGAAATATGGCTCTCCAGGCTGCAGAGATGTAGAAGGAGATGAGAGAGCTGGCAGAAGAGCTCGCCAAGCCTCTCTCTATCATCTACCAGAAGTCCTGGCTCACCGGGGACATCCCAAATGACTGGAAGTTGGCGAATGTCACGCCAATCCACAAGAAGGGCCGGAAGGAAGACCCGGGAAACTACAGGCCTGTCAGCCTGACCTCGGTGCCTGGCAGGGTTATGGAACAGATCGTCCTGGGGGCAATCACACAGCACCTGCAGGATGGACAGGGGATCAGACCCAGCCAGCACGGGTTTAGGAAGGGCAGGTCCTGTCTGACCAACCTGATCTCCTTTTATGATCAGGTGACCCGCCTGGTGGATGAGGGGAAGGCTGTGGATGTGGTCTATCTGGACTTCAGTAAGGCTTTCGACACCGTCTCCCACAGCATCCTCCTGAGAAAGCTGGCTGCCCACAGCTTGGACAAGCCTACTCTGCACTGGGTTAAGAATTGGCTGGAGGGTCGGGCCCAGAGAGTGATGCTGAATGGGGCTGCGTCCGGTTGGCGGCCGGTCACGAGCGGAGTCCCCCAGGGATCAGTGCTGGGCCCAGTCCTGTTCAATATCTTCATCGATGACTTGGATGAGGGGATTGAGTCTATCATCAGCAAGTTTGCTGATGACACCAAGCTGGGGAGAAGTGTTGATCAGCTGGAAGGCAGGAGGATTCTGCAGAGAGACCTAGACAGACTGGAGAGATGGGCTGACTCCAATGGGATGAGCTTCAACAAGGCCAAGTGCCGGGTCCTGCACTTTGGCCACAGCAACCCCATGCAGCGCTACAGACTGGGGACAGAGTGGTTGGAGAGCAGCCAGGCAGAAAGGGACCTGGGAGTCTGGATTGACAGGAAGCTGAACATGAGCCAGCAGTGTGCCCAGGCGGCCAAGAAGGCCAATGGCATCCTGGCCTGTATCAGAAACAGTGTCACCAGCAGGTCCAAGGAGGTGATTCTGCCCCTGTACTCAGCCCTGGTGAGGCCACACCTCGAGTACTGTGTTCAGTTCTGGGCCCCTCAGTTCAAGAAGGATATTGAGGTCCTCGAACAGGTCCAGAGGAGGGCAACCAAGCTGGTGAAGGGACTCGAACACAGATCCTACGAGGAGAGGCTGAGGGAGCTGGGGCTGTTCAGCCTGGAGAAGAGGAGGCTCAGGGGAGACCTCATTGCCCTCTACAACTACCTGAAAGGAGGATGGAGCCAGGCGGGGGTTGGTCTCTTTTCCCAGGCAACTCTCAGTAAGACAAGAGGGCATGGTCTTAAATTGTGCCGGGGTAAGTTCAGACTGGATATTAGAAAGAATTTTTTCACAGAAAGGGTGATCAGACATTGGAACGGGCTGCCTGGGGAGGTGGTGGACTCTTCGTCCCTGGATATATTTAAAAAGAGACTCGATATGGCACTCAGTGCCGTGGTCTAGTGACTGTGGTGGTAATTGATCAAGGGTTGGACTCGATGATCTCTGAGGTCCCTTCCAACCCAGCCTATTCTATGATTCTATGATTCTAAGGAGGGAATAAATCCTACAAAAGCAGCAGGGAGCAGAGTAGGGTCAGCGGGTCACCAGGTCACACCTTCCAGTTTGGAAGGGCTGGTCTTGACCCCAGGTTTGCAATAAAAGTACTGTGAGGCTCTTCAAACCTTCCCTGAAAGGTGACCACAGGTCCCTGACAAATGTAAGCCACTTGTAGGGAAACTGTGGCAGCACTGGCACCCATCAGGCAGTGCTGGGTGTGGACTAAGGACACAGAAGAGGTGTGAGGCCAGGCCTGACCTCTGTGTGCAGCTTTATGAGTGATTTGGGTGGCTGCACATGGGCTTAAAAGTGATTTGAGTTGATGTATGTTGGTTAATGGGTTGATTTAGACAATGCCATCCCAGCACTTCAACGTGCATCATCCCAGCCTTTGGTGTGGAGGGCAAATACAATAGGGATTATTTTTTCCTTTTCCACTACATCAAAAACTTCAGGCAGTGACTTCTGTTCTGACATCTACCTATTTATGTCTGCTGCACAGTTTTGGCTGAAATTCATGTCCTTTACTGACAAGTTTACCTGCTTTCCGGGCTGTCTGCAGCCCCCCAGCAGCATCTTTGACAGCACTAACTTGCAATTTTGAGCCTCATTTCTCTGCAGCAACAGGGTAAGGGCTAACCACCTCATCCAGGTTGTTGGGAATTTTGTTTACCTCTCCAAAGCACCTCAAACTGACAATATGAGGACAAAAACATGCAGGCTGGAGTCTGCCCTGAGGAATATCCTCAGAGGCACATCCTCAGAGGCAGAAGGTTTGGAGCTATGGACAGGACTTGGCTTGCACTTGGCCACCTTGGTTTGGGCAGAGGGCTTTGCTTTGCCTGTGCCATTCTGTTTCAGTATGGAAATACCCTGGTTAGAGAAAAGAAAATGGCCAAAGCCAAAGCCATTTTACCTGACCATGGAAATAGTGACATGCTAGCCTGGGCAGGGATATCTCTGTTTATGTGGGGCAGAGGCAGGTGGAGGTGCTCACTCAAGCCAATAAAAGGGACCAGTATGGTTTTGCATCAGGATAAAATAAAAATAAACCCACCACCCTTTGCTTTGGTGATTTGCTTTAGTGTCTGATTTCTGGTTTAATACAGCATGAAGCATCTGGGCATAACACAAATGCCACAGCATTCCTTTTGCCTAATAAATGTCTTTTTCCCTCTGTCCCATGGTGGGTCATGGCCAGCTGAGCTCCTGCAAGTCCTCCTGCATGGGGGCTGGGGTTATGGGGCTCCTTTGCCCTCCCTGCCAAGATCTGGAGCTCGGGGTTGGTGCCAACGGGGAGCAAAGGCTTTGGCTTTGCTGACCCTGGGGAGGTGATAGCATGAGGGCTGCTTTGCTTTTCCAGCAGGATAACAAACATGATTCCCTTGTTATCAGCAATCGTTTGCCCTGTTTGCTGGGGAGGAGGGAGGCAAGGTCAGCTCTGTACCTTGGCTGACCTGCCTGCATGTCTGGACAGGGAAGCTGAGTGTCACCTCCCCTGTAGTGCTCAAACTCACATGATTTTTACCCTTTGGTAAAAATTTGCCCTTTTTGCTGTCAGAGTTGGCTGCTGGAGCTGGGCTGGGCAGCATGGGGCACTGGTTGGAATGGCCACTGCTGCTCCTCTTGCCTCTCCTGACCTCCCACTGGGATGCAAAAGTATCCACACAGACTCTTGTGGAGGTTTTTTCCACTTAAACATCCCTGCCTCATCCTGGGAAGTGCCCCTGACCATGCAGGGGGTTTAGAACTAGATGCTTAAGGTCTCTTCCAACCCAACCCATTCTGTGATTCTATTATTCTAAACCAAGCAGAAGATATTTTTAAAAAAAAAGCCTTTAAGGGATATCTCTATGCCTGCATTTAGTGGAGGGCAGTGGTGGGGTAAGAGTATCAGGGAATGTTTAAAGAAAGTGAATTTGTGAATTTGTCAATGAAGCAACTTGATCCTAAGAGTAAATGTTTCCTTTATCAGAAAGACAAACAATATTGCATAACCTAAAGCCCCAACTGAAAGCCAGTGATGCTGCCCAGCTTGTGGCTTACGTATTTGCAGCAAATTTCTTATCTATTAACAGAAATTGAGAGAAAAAAAAAAGAGGTAAATAAAGAATATCAGCAGTATCGTATTGCTGAATCTCCCCACAGACCTTGCCTTGCTGATAATTATTAACTTTCACAAGCTGAGAGCCATGGCAGAACTCATGGCCAGAATACTCATGACCAGCCCTCCAAAATATCTGGTGAATTTTAGTTACTGCTCACAGACAGAAATGCTCACAGTTTCCTTATCCCCCAGCTACACGGTGCAGGCCTGTGTGTGCCATTGCACTTGCTCAAAACCCAAATGGGAGAATTGCATCATGGTCTCATAAAAAAACCTGCATTCCTCCTTTAGGTCATCTTGTGATGCTGTGTTTTTGTGTTGGCTTTTTTGTTGTTGTTTTTTGTTTGTTTGTTTGTTTTTTTAATTCTTCCTTCCAGTTCCCATTCTCTCGTTGTTTTCTGTGGCTGGGCCACATCCACAAGGTCCAACCACTTGTAAGTTCTTGAAAGCAAACACACTTCAAACCCAACCCTTTGACATGGGTGCAAACAACCCTGAAGTGTTTCCACCATCAGCTCAGCCCCTCTCCTTGTTACAAGCTAAATAGTTGGCCTTAATGTATATAATGAAAGACAGGGTTTAAAACTGTGCTTAAATAAATAAATACAAACAACAATCTAAAAATGTAGTTTATTGGGCTGCTAATAATGACTGGGCAGAGGGGTGAGCAGTATAATAAGCTCCAGGGAGGCAGTTTGGACACCACCATCCCCTGTATGTCCCAGAAATTAAGCAGAGGGTATCCAGAGCATCCTCATCAGGAGCTTGCCCACCCTCACCTGCTCCAGGGGATGTGGCAGCAGGCAGATGGTCACTGCAGAGCCCCCCCCTACCTCCCCCCAGCCCCACATCCTGCTCCCCTGAGCTCAGGGTTTGAACACCAGCTCCCCAGCTTAGCATTCATCAGCTGATTGCTCAGCTTGGGAAGTAAGGGGGCAGGCACTGAGGAGTCCAAGTTTTGTATTCAGTCACACAGAACCTTCTCCCCCTCGCCCAGCCCAGCCCCACCACATTCAGACTGGAGTAAGTCAGACACCTGGGGACCCCGTTTATACTGATGGAGCCAGGATGCAAATCTGGCCTTGCAAATAACCCTTCCACATGAGTGGGAAACAAAATCTGTTAATCTGCCTGGTTTGGAAATCTTTTTTTTTTTTTTTTGAACACAGTTTTGTCCCCTCATCATTAGCAGATGTCTTGCATATGAGCTTCATTACGTATAAAGTCTGCTTACTCCAAGCAAATGTTTCTCAATCTTTTCTTTTTTCTTTTTTTTTTTTTCTTACTTCAATTTGAAGTGAAAGGTACAGTAGAGAGTTCAAATGCTTCTGCATTACAAGGGTTTCTGATCTCTTGAAAAATCCGATGGAAAAAACAACTTCACAAGCCTGAAACTCCCACTGAATCATTTTGCTGCATTTCACGCTGCCCAACTGAACTCACTTTTGATATTTTTTTTTTTTTTTTTTTTTTTTTTGCTTTACACAGCACTTAGCTTTTGCTGATTGAACTGTATTTATTTATTTAAAAAAATAAAATTCATAGCTCCTGTTTCAGCTCTCACTTTGTGTCAGTACATTTACCCTGTGGATGTGTCGCACAGGCAGGAACATCAGGAACTTGCCCGAGAGGCAGAACCATGGAGCAGCTCAAGGAAAGGAGCAAACACAACTTGGTGGTGTCCCAGCTCTTGCTCACACTGAACACTGACTCCAGGACTGCAGGCAGAGAAGAGAGGGCAGGAGAAACAAGAGGTGACCTACAGAAGGACTCAGAAATTTGAATCTGTCACTGAGAGCTGGCTGCCCTGCTTGCCACCATCTCAATGGCACCTCTGCCTTTTCTTTGGCTCAAAGATTTAAAGTTAAGGCAAAAATAAGACACAGTGTAGAAGCTCCATCAAATCTTTGGCACAACAGCAACAACAACAACAACAAATTACTGTACACATGAGCTGAGAGGGTAACATTTCCCAGTTAAGCAAAGGGAAAAGTGCTAAATAAATTGCACGTACTAAAAGGTGGCTGGCTTAACAACAATAAGAAGCATCCTTGTCCTTTTTTTTTTTTCCTTTCTTTCTTTCTTTTCCTTTTTTTCCTTTCTCTTCCAGAGATTAAGAAAGTTCCTTGGCAAATTGTCATCTTGAAAAGGGGTTTCTGCACAAAAAGCTGCTTGCAGTCTTCATCTGGACCATGCAACCTTTGCCAAGAACAGATGTAACTGGCTGGAAGCTCTTCTGAATCTCCCCTTCCTGGTTTTTACTCCTGGAAAGATAAAGATGCATCATCAAGACAGGGAACACATAACCATTGCTGATACACACTGAGGTGTCCTCAGTGACCACTGGCCATGGGGGCTGCTAAGAGTTGGGCTTGCAGAGTAACCACCTGCAGGTGCCACAATGGTGGCCAGAGCTCACCCAGAGCTGAGGGACTGGCAGACAGAGGGGATGAGAAAGGTTTGGAGTGGAAACACAAGGTAGTAAGTTGCTGGCTCCAGCTCCTGCTGCAAAAAAAAGGAAAACCAACAAATCCACCCTTGGAATGATGGCAAAGAACTGCTTTTGTCAAGACCCACAGCTCTTTGGGTCTATTTTCAGTTTTCAAACCTAATCTCAGAACTGCAGCAAGCAAGCAAAAGAGTTGGGCCAAGCTGGATTTGTGCAGGGGATGGGGTTTATGTCTGTATTTTAGTGACTGAATTTATTTTGATGTGTTCCCAGCATCTCAACCTCCATCTCTGCAACCTGTCCTTGTGCTGTGCATCCCTGGCGAGTCGTGGCAGATGTTCTGGGGTAATTGCATTTGGCTACACACAATTCTGGCCAGGCTTCCATTGGAAAATGCACAACTCCAAAGAGCAGCAGCTTCAGACAGGGAAACACTCATCTAAACCTCCCCTTAACATTAAAATAAGCCCTGTGAGTATCCCACAAAGAATCATTAGTGTAGTTCAAAACAGAGTAAAATCCTCAGGGCCTGCTCCTTCATGAGATCACATCTCTGTTGTCCAAACTGCCTTCATCACGTGGGCTCCTAAATCCTCCTTTAAGTAACTTAGGAATTAGAAACTTGGAAATGACTTCCCATTTATTGAGTCCAACCACTGTTTCTTGCTTTTTGCCAGTGGATTTAAGAGCCCTTCAGGGTGCAGTACAGCCTCTGAAAGTCCTTTGGACACAGTCATCAACCCCCTGGACAGATCAGCCATCTTTCTTATGGTCTTAAAAAGGTCCAACTCTTTAAACCTTGGCCTGAAAGAATTTTTTCCACAATCTGCTTCATTTCTGTATCACCTCTCCTTTTCCTTTACTGGATGTTGTAAAATAATGCATAACTCTTATTAAGATGCTGATGATTATTAATTTATTTTTATTTTTTACTATTATTAAGGCAGCTGCTTGGGAGATCACCAAGCTAAGGGGCAAGGGGAACCAAAATCCACCTTACCACCCTTCCTGCAAAGTGCAGATCCTGGGAAACACAGAATTGCCCCAGGGCCATCAGGATTTCCCTCAGTAAGAATATTTTGCTGAAAGGCCCATCCTCTCTGCAAGAAATGCTGGTCTCTGCTGGACCTCAGGCTCCTGGAGCTCAGGTCAGCACATCTGGACATGGCAGGGGAGGTGTTCAGCCATGCAGCTCTGCTGGAGGACAGGATGGGGCCATGGGCTGGCTGCATCCTAGTGCATCCCAGCCATAACAAAGCCCCTGGATAAATATCACTCCACCAGTCCCAACCTGCACTGGTTATTCTCCTGCACTGGCAAATATTGAACTCTTCACATCTGGAACATGCCAAATCTGAAAACAGAGCTCGTTATCACAATTTTTATCCATAAGGAGCTGTCTTTGCTGACTGTAAGACACCACATAGTGCTGCACAGAGCAGGATAATCTAGGAATTATTGCCCTAATTCAGGGCCTTAACTGGGATTTGGGATTTGAGATTTGGAATAAATGAGGTGTAAGTGGGAGAATGACAAACAGCCTTGTGTATCACAAATCTTTCTGTTGGGAACCCCCTGAAACTATTTTCCAACAATATATAATATATATTAATAACCTGCAATAGAAAAGTCAGTTGTTTAACTTATCCCACATGGAAAGAAAATGTGAAAGAAGTGAAAAGGGGAACCACTCTCATTAATATTAAAAGACAGTAGAGAGACAAATCCCCCCTGTTCCTGCCTGGAACAGTCTTCTTAGCAACCAAAACCTTTCCCACTGCAGGAACAAACTACCCAGCAGTAGCAGCCTCATGCTCCAAGCCAAAGCCACTGGAGCCACAGGGCTTCTGGTCCCCTCTCTTGTGCCTCTGATGCTCTTTAAAGGACCTGAGATTAGAGTTAACACCTCCTGTGTGTTCCCAGGGACTCTGCCCTTCAGCTCAGGGTCCTGGATGCTGATAAAAAGCCCTGGTAGGGTCTGGGAAGCAGGAGGGTGACTGTTCTCTGCTCTGAAGACTTTGCAATTGGATAAGAACAGTGATGGTGGGGCAAGAAGGAACATGTACAAACCAGCCAAGGGCAGGTAAGGGCAATTGTGCTGCACCTTTGAGGTGATGGAAATGGAAAGGGGAATGGAGAGATCCCTCTACACCCTGACTGAGGAGCTCAGCAAACCTCCCTGGCACTACTCAGTGAGTCCCAGGTGCTGCCCAATGCTGGCCATGAGGTGAGAATAGGCTCCTTTCTCTCCCCTCTCCACCCTTTTCCAATCCACCCAGGAGCTCTGAAGACAGATTTATTAGCCAGGGTCTGCTTTAAACTAATAATACCGGAGCTCCCATGGCTCTTGAATTTGACAACTGGCCCAATGACCTTGGTGAGTCTGCAGCATCCTGGAGCATTTCAATCTCTATAAATCATAGCACTTCAGGAATTGAGTCAGCCTTTGTTCCAGGGCTGCTTCTGTCTCTCATACTCACATTTTCCTTTTGCTGTAGTTACCTGATATCTGTGGGGCTGGTCTTGCCCTATTCTTGGTAATTCTGTCCCTACAAAGGGAATGGAACTTATGCTGGGACCCTGTTCCCACCATGGGGGCAAATCCCTGGCCCCAGACTTTGCATGCTGCCATGTGGCTGCTCCAACACTACTTAAAGCAAAGGGGGTTTCGGAGTCTTGTCATGTAACAGTGGGGTCCCAAACCACATCCTTTTTGCAATGAAAAGCTTTCTGCCCTGCTCTTTGGGATACTTTGGGATACTCAACCCCCTGATGGGGCCCTGGGGATGCACACAGCTGCTTCTGCCTTCCTGCTCAGCCTTGGCTGAACTTGCTCATGATCTTCATAGTACCACAGACTGGTTTGGGTTGGAAGGGACCTTAAACATCATCTAGTTCCAACCTCTCTGCATGGGCAGAGACACCTCCCACTAGATGCTGCCCATGCAGGTGGGTCATGAGCCTTGCCAAGACCCTCAGCCTCACACTCCTGCCCCATTTCCCATTGCTGTTTTGGGTTGCAGGGCCATAACAAATACAAGCAATATGCATGGGAATCCACTAAGGTGCTTACAGACCCTCACTACCACCCCCCAGCCACCTTATATTGTAATAGTCTGTTCCCTGGATGCATCATCCTTCAGCTAGCATAGAGCAGGGATAAATCCTGTTTGGGCAGAATCAGAACCCCCTTGGGGATGCTGCTGTCCCCTAGCAGAGGGATGGCTGGGAGCTGGTGGCTGCTGTCCCGTGGTCCAGCTCCTCCCCAGGGCTGTGGGGAAGCAGACTGGCTGGCTGCCCGCTCTTGCCTGCAAGTCCTAGCAGGGAAATGAAGCTATTTTTAAAGAGGAACCTCTCTGCTAAGTCAAACTGCAGGGAAAGGGGAGGTTGAACCTCATTATTGGACCCCCTCTCCCCACACAGGGCGGGAAGCTGGGAGGAAGAAATGCCCTGCAGATCAGCAAGATTTTTACTGTGCTGGCTCTGGATGTGTTATAATAATCAATATCAGATGATCAGTAACAGCCAGCTCGGCAGCCAGGATCATCCATACAAACCAGGGGGTGGGAGCTGTGGCTTTATCTTGGGGGTCTGTCTAAATAAATCACGAGTCATGATACAGTGTTCAGTGTTAGAGAAAAAATATACGCCGAGTGGAGGGGTTTGGAGCCATACAAATCAAACCTGCCACTACCATTTCTCTTTTATAATATAAAACCTCAACTTCCTCACTCCAAGCAAACACAGCCACAGAACACCCTCCTTTTGAGTTTTTTTTAATGGAAAGAAGTGTAATCTACAGTGGGAACTCTGTTTTTAGCAAAGTAGCAACGAGGCAGCATCAAGGCACGGCAGAACCCCACAACTATTTTATATAATGCAATAATTACATACATAATGTGAGCCATTTTAGCACAGCAGCCTGCAACAAATGGAGTGGCTTTTCACTCTGTATGTGCTTCTCCATCATTTAATTAGTGGGGAATAGATGTATAGAGAGACAGCACGTCTTGTATTTTTAATTCCTTGCGTCTGTGCGCATCCACACACACAGGCACAAAAGCAAGGAACTAAATTCCAGCCGAAAACTTTTATTGAGCTCCAACTGCCGGCCTGTTATTCATAACCCAGTTTCCTCTCTCACAAAGAGACCTTTCGCATGGTTTGGGGCTTTTTTTTTTTTTTTTTTTTTAATATGTGTGTGTGTTTCTTTTTTCTTTTTTCTTTTTTTTTTTCCTTCTGCCTCGCTAACAGCTGCTCGCAGTGTTGTATCCTGAGTGATGATGAGGTTCTGAAAGTGTTTTTTTGGAACAGATGGCCAGGAGAGAGCTGGGGAATGTGCCAGCAGAGAGCTGGGGAATGCGCCAAGTCCTGTGGTGACTGAGTACTCCGGGTTCCAGCTCGCGTGCCTTTCCCCTGCCCTCTGCCCCAAGTGGCGCCAGCAGGACTTCCCAACTCGCGCTCTGAACATCTGGAGTCTGCGACTGCCAGAAGAGCCAAGGCTGGGGGGAGGATGAAGCAAAAAAAAAAAAAAAAAACCAACAAAAAAACCCAACCCAACAAAACCCATCAAATCCCCCCCACCCCTCAAAAAAAAAGAAAAAAAAAATCCCTCACCCATCCCTCCCCTCCGATGGCCGCGGCGATGTTGCTGCCTTGCACGAGGGTTGATCAAAAGCAAAGAGGAGAGGAAAAAAAAAATGAACCTCACGATGGCTGTTTTTTTTGTTTGTTCGTTTTTTTGGTGCGTGTGTTGTTCGGGGTTTTTTTTGTTTATTTTTTGTTTTTTCCCCAGCACTTCAGGCTCTCTCTTCAGTGCTGGGTGTGATTGCTGTGTCTTTGGTAGTGGTTGCATCCTGCTGTCTTAGACCACCAAAGGGTTGTGCTGCCTGGTGGGGAGGTAAGGGCTGCCCCATAGCCCTGGGGGCTGGATCCTGTGGAGCTGGGGGGTGTGGGGGGGCAGTGGTGCACTGCTCTGCACCCACAGAAACACCAGGCTTCAGGGAGAGCACCCATCCATGCACCTTGAAGCCCTAACACTACCCTGAGATATAATGCCACCTTCCTGCAGGGCACTAGAATTTGGCCCTGGTGGGGGTAAGCCTATAAAAAAAGAGACTGTACAAAAAGCAGTCTGGACCCCAGACCCTATGAAATCCATGTGAGGCTTATCCTTTGGCCACTCAGGATCATGTCCCATCCAGAAATGGGGTGCACCAGGGATAAGGAAATGTGGACTCCCCTCTCTGATGCTTCTTCTTTGGCTGTCGTGTTTTCAGTGCTGCTGGAGGATGCTCTTGGATGAAGTCAAGGGCAGGTCCCCCCCCTTTTCCTGAGATATCAGTGTGGACTTGGGGCTCTGTTGTTTTGTAACCCCAACCTCTGAGAGGGCATGACTCTTGCATGCATGGTGAGGCACGAGGCTTAGTCTGGATCACTTGTATAACCAAGCAAAAGGCAGCTTTAAAAAATGAAGACTGTCATCACAATTCACCAACCCCCTCCTGTGTAGCTTTTTTTTAAAAGGAAAAGGCATTTGAAGCCTTTCAGTTCTCTCCTTTGCCACTTATAAATGAATCCCCCATCACCAAACACCCCTGGTGAAGTCTCAACTGTAAAACCTAAAATCACCATATAACTGTAGTTAGGACTGGAAAGGGGATTTCTTCTTTTTTTTCCTAGTCAAGTTTTTGCCAGCCAACTTTTCTAATTAACAAAATGGAGTAGAAGGAAGGGCGGAAGAAGCAGCAATTAAATTTCCCATTGAAACAGCAAAGTCTGACTAACAAACTAATGTTAGGGACTACAGGTAATTTGCCCTCAAACACAAAGCAAAAGGTGATGCACAATCCAGCAAATCCAACATCTGGAGCCTCTGCCTGCCAAAACAAACTCCAACCAGCTACTTTTCTGTGTGAAAACCTCACAGTGCCATAGCACATCACAAGTGGAGAGTGGAGAGAGCAAATGATAGAGGTAGACACACAATGAAATGGAGATGACAGGAGATAATGGTGCTGTGAGCCCAGTGGTAGAAGTCAAGGAGTGGAGGTCTGTGCTCGGGCTTTCTTTCTTTTTTTTTTTTTAAAGAAAGAATGAAAAAAGGCAGTCCAAAGAATAACAACAAAAACATGACAACCACCCTGAAGTCCATAATTTAGAGGAACTGTACAGCAAGCAGTGGTTTTGGAGACCTGATTGAAAACACACACAGTTTAGAAAGACGTGTCGATTTCAAAATTAATGAGGGCACAGTGATTTTTGGCCAAGCTATTGTATCTTTCTCTAGGAGCTTGCAGAAGACCCCCCAGGAGAGACATCCCTTCACACTGCCTGACTCCCAGACCTGGGGTCTTCCCTGCATTGCCATCCTGGGTCTGTAACTTCCCTCTGATAATGGCATTTCCATCCCTTGCATTCACAAGATGCTTGGATCCAGGAGAGAGGCAGATAACAAGATGAGTCCTTCCAAACCAGACTTTTCATCCTCACTTTCATCTCCTGGGAATTACTGGTGTTACTTAGTGGTACCTACTGGGTTTGGCTTCACTGTCAGCTGAATGTGCTCTTGCCATCACCTCAGCAAATGGCACAGCTTGCCCAGAGAAGCTGTGGCTGCTCCATCCCTGGCAGTGTTCAAGGCCAGGTTGGAGCAACCTGGTCCAGTGCGAGGTGTCCCTGCCCATGCAGGGGGTTGGAACAAAATGATCTTTAAGGTCTCTTCCAATCCATTCTATGATTCTAAACCCTACTGGAAATAAAACGATTATCAGCCAGGGGAATCCAAGGTCTGTGCTGCCCTAAACTTGGACTTTCCCAAACAGCAGAAATGCATTTTCAAGACACTTTCCAGAAAGAAAAGCAAGGCAGAGCAGGGATCAAGAGCCTGCTGCAGGCATAAAGCCCAGTTTCCCTTTTAGAGAGGGTCTTTGGAGAAAAGTTAGTAGGGGTGACCTTCAAGAATGTGGAGAAGAGGCAGATTTTCTCCTGGTGATGCTGTTTCTGTGGATCAGTGGTGGCCTGTTGGGAGATGGGATGTGCCACTGGCCCCTGAGTGTTTTACTGTTCATACAGTCTTGATGGGCTCAGGGCTTTTGTCCATGTGTCTGTGAGCTTTAGAGAAGAAATGCCATATATGTCAGGCTTCTAATTCTTAATTTTTTTTTTTAAATTAAGGATGGGCCCAGCCCTATCCCTCAAATGTGAACACCCTGGGGTTTGGAGCCCTTTGAAATCTGGCTCTGCATTTTCTGTCTTTAAGCTTGTGTTGGTTTACATATGCCAAGACAATGGGTCTCAGTCCATTGGGCACCCAAAGACTGAATGCCAGCCCAGAAATGTGCTGAAGCCCCAAGAAGGATACTTATCCTCTTCTCTGCCATCTTGACTTGGAGAAGGGACCTAAGACCCAACTAGCAATTGCTGAACCCTGAAAAAAGATGCTCATCCCCTTCTTCTCACCCATCTTGGAGAGGGGACCCAAGACTGAATTCTCACCTCACTCTAGCATCACATCAGTGTTCCTGGGACAGCCCTGCCTGCAACTCTACACTCCCTAGAATGAACCTCCAGTTTCAGGCTGTGCCCAGGACCTCTCCTCACATCTGGTTTCTGTTGGTGCTGTCGGCTGTGGGGAAGTGGTGCCGTGTCTCCACCTGGCACTGCTGCTCCACGGGCATAAATACAGCTTGTGACAGTGAGAGGAAGCGACAGGGAGTGTCCTATTGTGTTTATTTATAAACTGAATTGCTGCAGGATGATCTGTTGAGCTAAAGAGGAGGAAAAGTGAGGAAACCTGCCCAAATCAGAGGCAGATCTTAATGACACTGGGGAAGGAGCCTGCTCCCCGGCTTAGCTGCCCATTCATCCATTAAAATCCCGCTGATTTATTATCCCGCCTGACAAGCGAGCCCAGAAAGCCAGGGGAAGTTCAATTCAAGTTTACAAAATTCTTTTTGTCATAAAAGCCCGAACAAAGACATCAATCACTCCTTTAATTCACCCATGTCACTCTCTGAGAGGAAAACGGGCAGAACACTCCACTTCCTCCTCCCGCCGCTTGACGATGATTTCACCTAATTGGTTCAGTGTTAAGTAACCTAAAGGAATGCGAGGCGTAATTAGATTGAACGTTGTTTCCTCAAGATACCCACACGTCCTTCAGGTCATACATCTTACCAATGTGTTTATACATCCAATGTCTCCATCAGCTACTTTTTTGTTGTTGTCGGGTGATTTTTCTCAGAGATAAGTGTTAGATTAAACAAAGCAGAGAACACAGGCGGGCAGCCGTGTTTTATGGGCTGCAACAGGCGACTGGAGGTTGCTTTGGTTTAACAAATAACAGCCCTGAGATGACTCTAATAAGATGAGGCTCGTGTTAAAACACACGATGGGTGACTAACGAGAGGAAGAGCCCGGCGTGGAGGACAGGGAGAAGAGAAAAGCTTCTGATTAGAGAGGAATGTGGTTATTATAAGATGAGATGGATGGAGGAGAAAAAGTGAGAGAGAAAAGCAAGGGATAAAAAAATCTCAGGAATATTTTGAGAGGCTGAGAAAGGAATGAATGTACTTTGGATTTTTTTCTCTTTCTTTCTACTTTTGTAACTTTTACGGTTATTTGGGGGGTGAGAAGGGGAGGCTGTAACATACCTTCCTTTTTTTAGATCTTCCTTCTGCTTGTAAGGTCCTAGTGCACTGCTCCACACATTCAGAGAAGCTCATGTTACTGTGGTCAGCACTGTAATCCAGGTCTGCTAGTCTGGCCAGGGAAAGGATATAGTTACAGGCTATTCTCAAGATGGCCAGTTTGGACAACTTTTGACCATAAGAATAGCAGGGAACCTAGAAAGGGTAACAGAGAGAAAAAAAATAATTAAAAATTAATCCAGATAAATAAAATATCTTGCTTGAGGCAATGACAAAACAACTGTAGTTTATTTTCTTAGCAGTTTTTAACATAAATAGGACTTCTAGTGATAAAAGACCATATGGTCCCAACAGTTTTTTAAGAACTCCCCTGCTGATCTCCACAGGGATGAAAGCAGCATAAAGCCTCTTGATTTCAGCAGGGCAGTTCTGCTTAAAACACGATGGCAGGATCTGGCCCAGGACATCTGCCTGCCATTCAGTTCACTTCTCAGGGCCCTGTTTCTCTCAGAAACCTGCAACCCCCATGCCACTGAGTTAATCATCTTCAGTAACTTACACCCCGCAAGTAGCTCCAATGCCATCATAGGTCTTGCAAAATAAGGCAATAAGAGAAGTATTAGCATCAGAGCCTGGAGGTTTTTGTGCTCAAACAACATCAATCATGATTCTCAGCCCATGCAAAACCACGATGCTCTTGTAGGAGCAGGACCTGAAGTCATCTTTCCTACCTGCTGAAACACCCCATTGTGGTACCCTACCTCCCAGGAGAGACCAAACCTGGTTCAGAGCCTTGACCCTATCTTATGCAATTTATTTCTTTACCCTTGAAGATTCCTAGTGTAATGTGAAACATTCAAACAATTCAAATTAAACAGCACGTGTCTAAATCACTGAACAGTACACATTTTCTGCAGCAGAAGTTTTGATTACTTTTCAGTCACGATCCAGCAAAACACTACAGATGAGCTCAATTTTAGGCACATAACTTCAACACGGTCATCTCAAAGAGCTCTTCTTCAGAGTGCAATAGGCTTGGGGCCCTGCTTGCTAGTTTGTAAAATTGCTAAAGGTCATTCAGCCTTTAACACAGAAGAGTCTATCGCTTACTGGAAACTGGAGCTGGGAGTTTATCTGAAATCCATCCTAGCCCCTCAAGTTGTCTGCCTGCCCATCAGTATAAGTTATCATACTACATCAATCACTGGAATGCCTCAGTGTCCCTCTACCATCTGTGTCTGTACCAGTTTCCATCCTCCTCATGCCTCTAGGGTGTCTCACTCTGCTGAGGGTTTGAGATTTTGTAAAGCTTCTTGCCCTGCTCATGCCTCAGCTTCTCTCCTCTCCGGGGTGACACAAAGCCAGGCTCATCTCTGGAGTGATGACCCAGGCTTTTCATAGAGCAAAATGGGTCCACCCCCTCCATGAACCCCACAGCAGACATATGCAGATGCCAAGGGAGTAGCAGAAAATCTCAGGCATATATAGGATCTCCTCAAGTATCCAGCTAACATCTCTCCATGACCTCAGCTAGAGGTGCCTCCTCTGTATTAAGCAGCCCATGACAGATCTTTGTTCAAAAATTTGGTCTGGTAAGCTGAACCCCTCTCAATATTGAGCACCCACAAAATCCTTTTGCAAAGTTTTCTCCCTAGTCATATTTATAACACTCCCCTCCTTTTGCTTGGTTTGAACTTAGATCTTACTGTCATCACTTGAGGTCCCCCAGTTCCTCTACTAGAACAGATTTTTATTCACCTCCTCCAGGACACACATTTTTAGTCCTCCATCATTTCTTCAGCTTCTTTTCCAGAAGAAAAAACATCAAACCTGCTTAGGAAACAGTTCTGTGGAAGACATCCCATACCTCTGATGGCCCTTGCTGCTCTGCCTTGAAACTTTCCTAGTCCTTTCAGAGCTGAGAGGATGAGAACACCACATGATATTCATGTTCTGAGTGCTCTATGTATTTATCTAACAACAAATGCTCGTGCTCTCTGCTTTGTTTAATATTCCTTTTCTCTGATTTGATTTGTGCTACTGCCAGGCACTGACCTGAGACTTTTATTGAACCATCTACAGAAACCCTGATGTCTCTCTTCTCTGAGATAATGGTCAGCTCAACACCTGTCATTTCATATGTGCAATCTGGTATGGTTTTTCCCACATGCATGACATTTCTTTATCTACATTGTATTTAATTAATCTGCCATATTATTACTTAGTCATTCAGGGTCATAAGCTCCCTCTAATTCTTCTTATCTTTGCTACCTTTAGCAAATACCCACACGTTATGCTGGAGCATTGCCAGAAAACTTCCTATCACCCACTTTGCCAGCTCATTTATAAACACACTCAGCAGTGCAACTCATAAAGTCACAATTTCAGGTGGTGGGACCTCTGAGGTCTCTTATCCAAACCTCTGCTTGAAGCAGAGCTAAACTCACAGGCAGACCCTGGTTTGTCCACTCATAAAATCCCATTCCTCTCCCTTTTCCCCTCCCCACCTGTCCACCAGTCACTAACCAACAACTCCTGCCCAAGTTTCTCTCCTTGAGAGGACCT
This sequence comes from Phaethornis superciliosus, assembly GCA_023637945.1. Taxonomy (NCBI): domain Eukaryota; kingdom Metazoa; phylum Chordata; class Aves; order Apodiformes; family Trochilidae; genus Phaethornis; species Phaethornis superciliosus. Next base: position 5,055,049 of record JAJQWJ010000011.1, read on the forward strand.
CTATCATAATACTGATGGAAATCCAAACCAATACAGCCATCCAAACCATAAAACCTTATGGGTCACCCTTACCCATGTGCATGTGGATTTTAATGCTGTTGACCCTATGGGCCATTTGGCTTGCCTGACACACCTGAGGTGCCAAGCACCATGCAACTTCTCCAGAAGCAAGCAACAAGCTTCAAAGCACCTTTTTTAATAAACACCATGTGCTACTGATATCTCTGAGAAAACAAGGAATCACAGAATCAGAGAATAGACCTCTAAAGGTCATCCAGACCAACCTGCACTGAGTGGGGATATTGCAGGGTATCTATTTATTCTCTGGGAATCTCTCTCCAAATCCTTGCCTCCACTCTTTGCCAGCACTATACACCCCCTAACTGCTCTTGCCCTCAGACCAGAATTCCTGCCCTCCAGATGCAACAAGATGAGAGTTAATTTGAAAGCAAGAGCTGGGGCAACAGAAACACCCAAGTGTCTTTTGACACAAGAACAGTGGAGACCCAAGATCAAACAGCAGAGTGGAAGATGGAAACTAAAATAGAAGGATGCAGTGAAATGTGGGAATAATTTCAGAATTAAAGCAAGAAGGAAGTTAAATTGAGTGGAAGCAAAATAAGACCATGAAATCCTTGAGGCTGATGCACAGACGTTGTCCAGGCCCAACTGAAGAAGGCAGGCTAATGTCTTTTTCCCTCATCTGTTTTGCTCTTTTCCTTTTGTGTTTTGTTTTTATAAAAAAAAAGAAAAAAAAGAAAAAAAAAGAAAAAAAAAAAGAAAAAAAAAAAAGAAAAGCAAAATATAAACCAAACTGTTTTGTAGAACATGTTTGCTGCAAATTCCAAAAAAGATCTCAGTGCTAATACAGTTGACAAAACTCTTGATTGGGATTACACAACACTTTTTCCACAGGCTGCAGCAAAGTGCAAACTGGAGCTGCCCTGTCCACCCGCTGGAAAAGGCTCACCTTGAGCAGCCCAGATACCACCATGATGGGTGCAGGGCACTAACATTTGGAGATAAGAGCTTTTGCCATGGTAACAGTGTTAGAATAACTATTTTGCAGGAACCCTCCCTGTCTTGGCTCAGCTCCTGCCATTTTAATGTTTCCTTTTGAATTAAACATGGGAAATTGAGAGAGGAATGAGCCACTTAGTCCAGATCCAGATCCAAAGCTTCCCCAAGCTTCCCCAAGGGGGGGGGGGAGAAAGTGAACTTTAGTTTTATCTCTTCTTTAGCATGAAACCAGCAATGAAGAAGGGACAGATTTGCACAAGGTGGAGTGAAGGATGTCAATAACACACTTTGATGCCATGAGATCTTCAAAATCCAACTGGAAACAGAGTGAGTGTCTTAGAAAAGGGAAAAAGGGCTGATGCTGGTGTGGCCACACAGGTGTAACCCTCTCACGTGCCTGTGCCCAAAAGACAGAAGTGCTCTGGTGGGAGAGCTGCAAAAACAGGAGCTGAGCAGGTCCCTTCAGAGCTGGGGGGGAGCAGGGGAGAGTTCAAATTAATGAATGCATTTCCCTGATCTGACCTCACTGGTTTCTCCGGAGCAGCAGCACAGCTCACCATCTTGCCTGCAATATTTGCAATGATTAAAAGGAATTAGGAAGGAACTGCAACTGAAATTTCGAACCAATGAGAAGGAATGAAGCTCTCTGCTAGAAAGGAAAGGATACTGGCAGCATCCTTGGCTTCAGGAGATCATGGCAGTGGGCTGGGACCAGTAGGAACCAGAGCTTTGGCCAGAGGATGTTTGTTGGTTGCATCTGCAAAGGGCTCTGCAGAGTCTCATGGGTCTTATCGGTGATCCCCAGGCTGGCAGGGGCTGAAGCAACACAAGTTGAAAGCTCTTGAGATGTATTCCTGTTCAGAAGAGCCCTTCTTTGGCAGGAAGATAGGACGGGATGTGACCTAACAGGTCTTTTACATCCTTGACGTCTGCAATTCAGAGGCAGTGCCCTTGGAAGCCCAAAGATGCTCCCTTTGAAGTCCATGGGAAGCCTTCTGCACTTGTGCCAGAAGCAGTGCTCAGCCCACAGCCAGCCCTCTCAAGCCAGGCAGGGCTCTGCTGCAGCTCCTTGAGGGTCACTGTCATCTACTAAAGACATGGTCTTGGAGTTGATTCTCACCCAAAGCACAGGATGAGGTTGGGGAACAACTAGAGAAAGAAATGGATGAGAAGGTACAGCAACCACATAAGGAGAATGCTGGGTATGTTCACTGTGATGGGTCTGCACAGAACAACCAGAAGCACCCCATGGACTTTGGGAGGAGTAATCCAGTTCACACCACTGAGCTACTGGTGGGTAGCTCTGTCCTTATCAGTAAGATATAATTTGTCTAAGCATCCTCAGGACCTGTCTAGATAACATCTGCAAAGCCAAGTTTACTCTGCTGTTATGCTAAGAAAATGCTGGATGAAAAAGAGGTGTTGGGTGCTGGGGGTCCAGACCTCTTGGTTACAGTGTTAGAAACAGGACTCACGTAGTGGATTTAGTGGGACAGACTTGAACAGATCACCTCCACACGAAGGTCAGGTAGGGCAGAATTGTCCCCCTCTGGGTACAGCAGGGAAGAGGGGGTGGTTCCAAGGCAGAGAAATCTCTGTGTTTGCAGAGTAAGCTAAGCCCACCTGACAGCTAGTTCCTCCACAACATGCCATAATAAGCTGCTGAGTTCACCTGTCTGCTAATTCATCTGCTTTATTGTTATGTTGGGAGTTAAAACACATCAGGGTCTGTCCCGCCCCCCTCGGAGAGCATTTGGCTACCTCTTCCCTGCTTCCAAACACCCAGCACAACTGCACTGTTTCATTCTTTGTGCTGCACCTCCTGCCAAAAATATTTCCAGAAGGTTCATATAAATGTCCAGTGCTTAAAAGTTCTGGCTTTTGTACACCCCTCCTTCCACTCAGGGTGAGTCAGATGTTTCCCAGAGTGAAGGCACCTCAGTGGAAAGGCAGCAGGTTGGGGCAGCAGGACTGCTGGTGTTCCTTGCTCATCTGTCCTGAGTGCAGGGGAAAACTCACCATCCCAAAGTATCTCCAGGGCTGGTGTCTGTGGAGCTACTGGGAGAGGGAGGAGGAGAAAAGCTATGGCTGCCCAAGCATTGGAAATGTTCAAGGCCAGGCTGCATGGGGCTTCGAGCAACCTGTTCTAATGGAAAGTGTCCCTGCCCATAGCAGATGGTTGGACTAGATGATCTTTAAGGCTCTCTTCCAACACAAACCACCCTATGATTCTATGAGTAACAGCCTTAACAAGCTGAAGGCCTTGTCCAGAAGATCATCCCCTGTTTTCAAGGTGTGTTACATTGTGGAGCCCATTTGGGAAGGATTTGGAGCCATTCATTCTTTTTCTTTCCATCTAGTTCCAGGGAGAAGGTGAACATATAGAGGTCCTCTTACTTCTTGGAGAACCTCTTGGCTGACAGTCTAGTTTGTGTGCTCAGATTCACCAGCAAGGGACTTGACTTGCCTTCCCTTCCTTGCTCTTGACAGCTACATGCCCCGAGTCCTCCAAACCCCCCAGGTGGGATGATGATGAATTATACAGCTGTATGATGGAAAAGCCTGCAAGCACTGCTGGGACATCTTTTCACAGCCCTGCCAGACTCCTTCAGTGCAGCTGCTTATCAGTGTGTGGATGTGGCAATAATGGCACCATGGAAGTAGACAGCTTAGGACCCAGGAGAGCCATGGTGTGTGTAGCTCAAAGCCACCAAGCAACTCCTAGCTGCCAGACAGACAGCTTTGCTGCCTGCAAGACTATTCCCAGCACAGCCTGCTCCATGGCCTTGGTCCCTAAATACCCCTCCTCCTGCCCGTGCCACAGTAGCAGGGAGTTTCCACCAACAGCTCCTCCATGCCACTGGTCCTCACTACACTGAACTGGAACCTTGGGGCAACGAGTTTGAAGCCAGCAAGGCCAGATCCTGCCTTGTGGATAAGTGGTGAGGTTCTCAGGGGAGTGCTTCTGGAGAAGGGCCCTGTGGAATCATAGAGTGGTTTGGGTTGGAAGGGACCTTTAAACATCACCTAGTCCAACCCCCTGCACTAAGCAGGGATGTCTTTATCTAGATCAGATTGATCCCTGTCCAACCTCACCTTGAACGTTTCCAGATATTTACGTTTACCACCTCCCTGGGTAACCTGTGCCAGTGTTTTACGTCCTTCATTGTAAAAAATGTCTTCCTTATTTCTACTTTAAATCTACTCACTTTTAGCTTAAAATTATCACCCCTTGTCCTATCACTACAGGCCCTGCTCCAAAGTCCCTTTCCAGCTTTCCTGTAACCCCTTCAGGTACTAGAAGGCTGCTATAAGGTCTCCCCAGGGCCTTCTCTTCTCCAGGCTGAACAACCCCAACTCTCAGCCTTTCCTCACAGAAGTATTCCACCCATCTGATCACTTTTGTGGCTGCCTCTGGACTCACTCCAACAGCTCCACATCTTTCTTGTGCTGAGGACCCCAGAGCTGGATGCAGTACTGCAGCAGGGGTCCCACCAGAGCAGAGCAGTGGAGCAGAATCACCTCCCTTAACCATCTGTGTCCCTTCATGGTATCAGATGCTGGGCAGAGCTGTTCTGGCCAGCAATGGGCAGCTATTTCATCCCATGGGTGGGTGGATTTTGTTTCTCTGCCACCAGCCTGCAGTGGTGGGGAACAGGCAGCCCCATCCTAGCAAAGCAATCACAGCAACTTGAAAGCAAGCCCCATCCCTGCCCCGCCACGGGCAGTGAAGCATTCATCCAGGCACCAAATCTACCTTAAAAATGCCAACAAGAACAAAAGGAGTGTGGCCCAGGCAGGAGCACTAAGCCTGACTGAGGCACCTTGGCCTCTGGGGTGGGTCCATGCTGTCAAATAACCCAGCTCCTGGTTCCCTCCCAGCTCCTGGCTCCCCCATCGCTCACATTGCAGAAACATGAGTTCACTCCTTGGAGCGAAGGAATTGGCTTCCTCCAAACAAAACCTAGGTGTGGTGCTGGGTGAGTTCACCCTGGGGATCTCTTCCAAACGGCAGTCTGCTTAACACTGCCCCAGGCTTGGCCCTGCTTCGTTTTGGACAGTCCTCCTCTGCTCTCCTTGGATGTGTTGCACCCTCAAAGCCTCCTGCAAATCTTCAGGGCATATGACAAGTATCATGCATGAAAAACAGCACATTGCTGGGCTGCAGCAAAGCTCTTAGGGTAGGATCTGGGAGCCAGCTCCCAAAATAATAACTGCATGGACTACGTGGGGCCATCACAGGAGAAATCCCAGGGCCATTGGGCATAGAAAATTTCCAGTGGAAGGGATTGCTCTCAAGCACTTTAGTGGGGTAACACCTTTTTGTGTGACATTTTAGTGGTGGCCATCTCCATCTCTGAGGTCCAGTGAGTCCAGTTCACCTGGAAAATTGGAGAACAAGGAGCTGGAGCTCCACTGGAGCCAATGGCATTACACCAGCCCCAGCTTGGCTCTGGTGATTCTTTAGTCACTGCTGGACACCGTGGGTTTTTTCACCCCACTGCTATCACTGCTTAGACCCAGGAGCTTCCCTGAACCCACACACGTAGCTCTGCTGGCATCTCTGCATCCCTGCTTGGCATGGGGGACAGTGCAGACTGGGACAGGGGTGGGATATATCACTTTGGGCATGGACCAAAGGAGATGCCAGTTGGCAACAACGGCCTCAGGAGGCTCTGCTGAAGGTACCATAAAGTGTCCCACCTCCCCACCCCAGGGAATGCAGCCTGGAGAGGAATTTGAGAGCGGATTAAGGCAGGGAGGGGAGGCTGGATTCAAAGCCTGGTGGAGAAAAGCAGATCCTTTCCTCTGATTTCAGCAGGAGCCGTAAGAAAACACAGAGGTTAACTTGGGGTGGCTGCAGCAGGCAGAGCAAATACCTCCTGACAGGAGCAGGATTTGTAAGAGGGATTTCAAATCAGTTAGACAGCACCCAAGGGAGCAGACCAACCCCATTCTTGGTGACACGCAGTCATTGTTTTCAGGATTTTTTGTCCTTTTGTCTGGTTTCTCCCTTATTTTCTCTCCCCTTGTGTTGCTTCAGGCTAGTATTTTGTCATCTTCTTTAGCTGTTAAACCACAGTGCCACCCCGCTCTGCCCCAGCTGGGGTCTAAATAACCATAAGCATCATTCTGGACTGGATGGAACCACACAGATGCTCTGGTTAACACTGTGCTGTTCAAGGACAATGCAGGGCAACATGTGGAGGGTGCTGTGGCTCTCCTGAAGCCCAGCAACATCTTTCCAACTCCTACCATGGAGCAGGGCCAAACCTTCTTAGCCAGATGTTGGACCTCAATGGGTGGTTTGTCTTGAACTAGGTTTTAAGGCATTTAAGGGTTTCCTGTTGGTGGGATCATGGGGGGAATGAATCACTGGGAATAGGGCTGAGAGAAGTCAGCAGGTGATGGAGGAAAGCCCTCAGCCTTCCCACCAGGCAGTAAGGGCACACCAGTGGCACTGGTTGTATCCAGTGTCTCGCCTGCAGAGGTGACAAACCACAGCCGCCTTCGGGATGACACACAAAGAGGGTGACCACATGATGATGTGTCCCCAGAATTGTCTCAGCCTCCACCAGCTTGTGGCTAAGGCACTGCTCAAGCTGCAGGTCCTGCCTGCCTTTAGTGCCTGGCTTGTCCCTCCAAACCCCTGCAGACAGTTTGCCCTCCTGCCATCCCACACCAACACAACCTTCTCCTGGGGCTTTGAAGCTGCCATTCCCAATGTCCCACCACACTGCTGATGGGAGCAAGTGGGGTCTTTTCTGCATGGCTTTAGCAGCAACCTACAGCAGCCACGTGCATGCCAGCAGCAAAAAAGTGAGAGGATGCTAGTGAGGGAAAAAAAAAAAAATATCTCCATTCCAGCAGTTAAAAAGCCCTATAAAACCCTAAAATATCTCCAGAACCCATGAGTGCAGAGAGCAAGGCTGTCAGCTGCTAAGGCAGAGAGCGCCCTGGTAACGCAGTGGTGAAAAGACGTAGAAAAAAGACAATATACTTCAAGAGAAAATAAATGCCTGTGGACACATTTGCTCCCAGCACGGACTTTAGCTTGCTGTGACTTGATGTGTTGCTTTCTTGAGGAGGAGCTGGACAGCAATGCTCCAGAGAGAAACCAGATGTGCAAGGCTCCAGATAAGGAAGACTGCTGTGGTTGCCTCCATCCAGGGAGGGGGAGTTTGCTGCCACTTTAGGGTCTGTCAGCACAGCTGGGAAGCTCAATCCCACCTCCTCTGAGTGCAATATACTCCTGGGAGTTGGTTTTGCTTGGGTCTCCACTGCAACAAAACCCTGGAGAGAACCGTGTCCTCCTGGCCAAGGCCTCCAGGAGCAAACGTGGTGGCTGAGGTCATGCTGTAATAAACGTCAGGATGGTTGTCTCACATGTGGGATGTGCTGGAGTAAGAGACTCCTGCTGCCAAAGGGAATTTGCAGACAAAAAGAGGAGCCAGCATTGCTGGTGACCATGGCCTGGCCTGGGTAGCAGCTGCTCTGAAGATGTGCAGAGGTGGCATTGCCTTTAGCCTCCTCCAAATGGTTCCAGTGCTCATGAACCAGCACAAGGGCATTTCAAATGGAGGAGATGACCTTGGGTTCTTGTGAACTCAGTGATGCACCTCTGTCTAGCCACATCAGGGATCTTTGGGTTTGTTGACCACACACAACAGCAGGGAGAGAAAAAAGATGGAAGAGACAACCTGTCATGTCACTTTTGGGGGGTACTGGAGCAGCCGGGACAGTACAAAAACCCACTGACCAGCATCAACCAGGGCATCTGAGGGAGGAGACCAGTGCTTTGAGTTAAGAGTTGCCCAGCCACAGGGACAGGAGCAGTACCCAGAAAAAGCAGCAGCAGAGGGAGAGAGCAGATTCTCCACCATCTCCAAGTTCTTTAGAGCAGGTGAGTGTTTTCCAAGGTGAATTCTGCTATTAACCCCAAGAGCCTTCTGTCAGTGGAAGGATCACTTGGACAAATGATTCTTGGGATGCTGTGGGGGGACAGTCTCTTCCAAATTGAGGATCTGAAGATCACAAGACTAGGAGAAGGAGTTGTATCTATCTCAGGAGCATCTACTCTTCAGTCCCACTTCAGTGGCCCTGTAGTGAAGGCTGCAGCTGGATGCAGAGAGAGGGAGAGAGATCCTTCCTCCTGGTGGCCATGACACCAAGGAGTGAGCACAATGGCAAGGACACATCTCTCCTAACAGCAGGCAGCTTCCTGGAGCTGGCAGCTGCCCTTCTATGTCCCACCTCTGAGGAGGCCCTGACCTTGGAGGTGAAGCGGGGACAGCCATGTGCTCAGGGACATGGCCAGATTAACCTCTCCTTGTGTGAAACGAGTGTGGTCAGCTCTTCCTTCACCAAGAACTGGGGGAAAAAAAACAACCAACCCACCCTTTCCTGCCATCTGGAGAGCTCGCCGACACAAGCTGTAACATGTGTGCCATATGTACACAGCTGCAGCACGCGGGGACGCCGCTCTCAGCCCATCTGCCCGGCACGCTGCCTGCCAGTCGGGTGGGCTGGCAAGATGGCATCCTGCAAAGGGGAATGGCTTCCCCTTCCTCCTCCTCATCCTCACCAGGCATGGATGGGCTCCCTATAGTGTGGCCCATCCTCCAAGCATTGGCGTTTTCTCTCCTGCGTGCCAGCAAGGACGGGCATCTCCAGCCCTGCACATCCAAACAAGGTGGGGAAAGGTCTGCTGGTGCTTCCAGCACCTGGCCCCTTCCCAAAGGACTGCAGAGCTCTCCCCTGCTCCTCACCCACCTGTCTGTCGGGAGGTATCAGTTTCAGTGTCTCAGGAAAAGCCTCCCAGCTGCTGAAGAGCCTGATATGTGATGACAAGGAAGGGATGGAGGAACAAGAAGTAAACTGAGGTCTGTGGCTGACAGCACACAGGGGTTGCCTCCTGCGTGGGGCTGAACACCCTTTGTAAGCTCGGGTATGTGAAAGGACAGGACTTACCCGAGGCAAGAGAAACCCTCCCTTACTGCTTTTACCTCCACAACAGCATCTCCCCGTACCCCCACGTGCCAGCCCTGCTGACCAAGATGTGATGAAAAGCAACATCCTCTCTTCTGATCTGAACTGCTCCTCAAAAACCTCACCACCAGCACCGGTGTGAATGATTTGAGTGACAAGCCCGCGCCGGGTGTATGTGCAATGAAGCTGACTGTCACCTGATGTCATGTACAGCACCAAGCATGCCGCTGGCAGCCCAACGAGAAATGAATCCAAATGTCATCCAATGATGGTCGGGACAGCCAGCCCACCCCTCAGCAAATATCTAGGAAAACCTCACAGCAAATATTTCCCAGAGAACGATTTCTTTCTCTCTGCAGAGCAAATACAGCTCTGCCAGTATGTTGCTGTGCTGACCCTAGAGACTGGCTTTCACGGGAAGAGAGGACAGCAACTTGTTCTCCAGGCTCTTTGGGCTCCCAGCTGAGTCTAAGGCTGAAATGATTTATAGAGACAGGGCCAAGGCCAGGAATCTGAGGCTTTTCAAGAGTTGCCCATTTCCCCAAAGAGAGCAGCTTTAATTTGTTGCTTGCCTGCCTTCTGCTTGAGGCTCAGCCTAGAACAAGATTGCCAGTGATTTGGGAAATCAGTGCTACTTCCCCTTGCGGTTTCGGTGGTGTAGATGTGTGTCCATGGAGAATTAGACTGACACTTCCAAGCACGTTACACACAGTCACCAACCAACCGAGATACTGAAGCAGCATATAGAAACAAAATACATCAAGTCTGGAGTTTGTATCTACAAGGGGTGGCCTCTCAGCACCAGAGGCACAGCATCCAGCACGTACTGGATTACCAGGATTCTAACAGAAGCTGTCAGATCCCACCACTGCAAGGGGATTAAAAATGCTCCAGTTTAGTCGCTCATCAGTAATTCTCTCCTGACAGACAGCTCCAGTTCTTCCTACCAAGGTTGGGGCTAGAAGTCTGTTTGCAGAAGTGGATGATGGAGGATTAACTCTTGGGTTGCAGCTACCGAGCACACAGAGGTCATTGAGAAGGGCTGCAGGCATCACGCGGGAGGTGGGAACAAGCAGAGCTTCACCAAGCAGGAAACAGGAGTCTTAAAGCAAGCACACTTGGGGAATGGTTTGGATAAATAATGTCTGAAAGATGGTAGCCAAAAGGCTGCATGCATGAGCCCTCTGGGAGGAGAACACACTGCTCTCACCAGCTGAGGGGAACCATCCTGGGACAGGCAACGCTCAGCACCTCTCAACAAATGGACTCATCTACATACAGCTCACAGCCCTCCAACTCCTGTGCATCTCTTCTTTCCTACACACCTGGAATAGTCCCATCAGCATTTACTGGAGAGGCAGCAAAGCCAGGACATCTGGACCTGCCCAGTGCAACAGTGAGCTGCCACAGTGTGCCTACACACAGGCAGATGTATAGCACAGAGCAGAAGGGCCAGAGCACTGATTTATCCTCATGGGCAAGATACAAGAACCTTGTAGCTTCTCCACACCCCTCCTCATCTGTATGCTGGGGAGCTGATGGAGAGATTTTGTCCAAAACTATTTACTTTTCAGAAGCTCCACACTGCCAGAAAGAACACATCTATTATCTCTCACAGACAACCATCAGGATTTTCAAGACCTCTCAACAAGACAGCCCAGCACCATACATGCTTCAGTCACACAGGACAGTAAAATTCATGGGAAACTAAGTGGCAGGCAACCACAACTTAACTCATCTATCCCTGGCAGACACAGAGCACAGGGAAAGTTTCAGAGGTGGCTGCAGGAACCCTAAGGGCACTGCAGGGGACTCTGCACAAGCCACCAGGAACATGTTGGTGCCCAATGATCCCCTTGGGACTGTCCATCCCAGCAGCTGAGCTAGCAACTGCAAGTGATCTTGGTACAGGAGCATCACCCCAGCCTAAAACTTGGCCAGAAGCCTCCATTCACCTTCTGTTTTCACTCAGAGGGCTTTCTCGGTTTTATTTTCTCCCCCGTCCAGAGAGAAAAAAAAAACAAAACCAAAAGCAAAAAGTCCGAAAGTTTCTAACTGAAAACAATTTAAAAGCCCTTATTTATTTATCTTGAGTGTTAGCACAGCTCTAGGGTTGGTACTTCCAGGCATTTTGAACCGACTTCCCCTTCTGTCAGGCGTCCACTCCAGGCTCCTGCCCAGCACCCTCCGCTGGCCTTTTCCCCGCTCCTTGCGCACCCCCAGCACCCGTGGGGCAGGGAGCAGCAGTGGGTGGCGGTGGGGTGGGGGTGTGGGGGGGAGGAATTTACAAAGCGATGCCCGGCGCCACCACAGCCCTCCCCCCCCCTACAACGCGCTCCGCAGCCCGCCCGCGGAGCCCCGGCTGGCGGCGGGGGGGAGGTCGGTGGGCGCCGCGATGCCCCCTACCCCGGGAAGGGGGGTGCCGGTGTGTGTGTGTGTGTGGGGGGGGGTCACTCAGGTACCTGCTTCCGCAGTGCCTCGAAGGCAGCGCTGATGGTGTGGACGCGGGTTCTCTCCCGGGCGTTGGCCAAGAGCCGCCGCGTCTGCTGCAGGGCTTTGATCTCCGGCGAGACGCCGGACGCCTCTGCCGGCCGCGGGCGCGGGGAGGCGGCTGCGGGGGGCGGCGGCGGGCGGGCTGCGGGAGGCGGCGGCGGCACGGCGGGGAAGGAGCTGGCGGCGGGGCCGAGCGCGGTTCTGCGCGGTTCCCAAACGGGTGGCGGGGCGGTGGCGGGAGGTGGTGGTGGCGGTGGTGGGTGAGCGCGGAGCCCCGTCCTCCTCCCGTTCAGCACTTTCAGCTCGACGCGGAAACTTTTACAGCCGTGTTTGCGCCGCAGCCGCCTCAGCCCCCCGAGCTCGGCGGTGCAAAGGCGCGGCCAGGACTCCCCCTCCGCCAGCGGTGTGCTCCGCATGGCGCGGCTGCGCTGCGCGGGTGCGCTCAGCACCGCCTGCTCCGCCGCTCCCTTGCTGCTGCTGCTGCTGCTGCTGCTGCCGCCTCACTGCCGCCCATCTGCGCCCGATCGGACGCGGCGGGGAGCGGAGCCCCAGCAGGACGGGTCCCTCCGTCCGTCTGTCTGTCTGTCCGTCTGTCCAAACGCGGCTCTCCCCGCAGCCTGCCTCCCACTGCCGGCAGCCGGCCCGCCGCGCAGATGAGCGGCTTTAAAGAAACAGGAAGGCTGGCTTTTTTTTTTTTTTTTTTTTTTTTTTTTTTTTTTTTTCTTCCCAAAACAGCTGTGCTGCCAATCTCCTTTGTTCATCCCCCCCACCCCCCCCCCCCCTCTTTCCCTTCCCTCCCACCCCACTCCCACTTTCTTCTTTAATCTCTCTCTTCCATGCGAGGGAAGAGAAATCCTGCCCCCCGGAGACTCGCCGCGACCCACCGTGTGCGCTTTCCTCCCCCACCCCCCTGCCTTCCCTCCCCAGGGAAATCCGTGATTTGGTTTGGTTTCCAAACCCCTTCATCCGGCTTCTCCCCTCCTATCGCCCCTTTCCTTCATCAAGATCCTCATCTACGAGGTGGGGGGTGCCTGACGTTCACGCTGCCTTCCTAAATGTGCCCGGGAGCACTGGGGGCACCAGATCCCTCCCGTCATCACTTGGCCTTTCACGGCTCCCTGAAACCTTCGGTTTCTGCTCTGCTACCACTCCGAATCTGCTCGGATGCATTACTCCGCAGCAAAAGGCTGCTCTGTTTTTCTCAGGGGTAACTGGCACTTGGTTAGTTGCTACCAGCCTTCTGCTGGCACCCAAAACTCCAGACACACCGGGGGGAGCAGCTCAAGAGCAGCAGGGCCAGGGGTCTCAGCAGGGTGGGAGGGAGGGACTCACCAAAAGTCACAGCCAGAGCTCTAGAACAGCTGGGAATAAACTGCATTTCACAGGATTGTAGGAAAATTCGGGACAGAAGCGACCTCAGGAGGTCCTCTAATTTTTGAAAGTCTCTTGTTATTTAGGCATCTGGCTTCTGCTTTCAAGTCACCTAAACCCATTAGACATGTCAAGAGTCAATGGGATGTGAGCTGTGAGATGCTTGAACTCACTGCAGGAAGAGGGATGTTCCTCAGCCCTCCTCCTCCTCCTCCCATGGCTTTATCAACCAACCCAGCAGCCATCAGCACCACATGGAACTTCTGCTGACCCAGCTGACATCCACAAAACAAGACAAGCTCTGCCTGCTGGCTAATGTCCTCTGCTTCATGCTGCTGTGGCCAGGGTTCCCCGGAGCAGGCATAAAAGTGATTTCTTCAGGTGGTGGTACTGGAGGCAGTGCTAGAGAAGATCCACTGAGTCCTGGTTCAGCACTGTATCTGTGAAAGCCATGCTGGCTCCTTCAAATCCTCTGCCCAGGTGTCACTGCAGTTGGATTTTCTTTTGCAGAATGACTTTGAGTCAATTGAACTCAGCAATACCTGACTACCCAGTGTGGGTAGCATCACCTCCCTGTCTTGTGGTGGTGCTGGCAAACTGCCCTGATATCCTCAGCTAGAGCCTATGAATAAATGCTACTAATGTCAGGGCATGCCCTAATGAACACTTACTCCATCTGTTCGTCTCTGAATTCCTGTAACTCTCAAAGATGAGAGCCAACAAAGGGATTTTTAATTGACCTGGTTTCTCCAAAATGTCCCAGTGATTGGCAGTAGCACCAGCCCCTCCAGCAGAGTCTTATTTTTCAGAGGAAGCTTATGTTAAATATTTGGTGGCTATTCTCACAAGGAAGAATAACCCCAAGATCTTGGACAGATTTCAGTCTCAGCCATTAAGTTCTTCCTACAGAAAATCTGCCTACCCTGGTGTTCCAGCTTGACTCTGTGGACCAAATCCATTCAGGGGGTAAAGAGAAGCCCATTAAAAACAGGAGTTTGCAGTGATTTACACCGTTTGTTCTTTTTGTCTTGCCCTTAAGGCACATGTGTGTCCTGGGTGCTGGTTATAAAGCTGCTCCCTTGGCGGTAGCTGCACTACAGAGTGCTTCCAAGAAGAAACCTAAACCTGAATGCCCCCAGTCACATAACTGCCTGTCAGACCTTCCCCTTCTCTCAGTTTAGTATCCTTGTGATTATGGGTATCACAAGAGAGCTGGGGAGGCCCTTATCAGGGCTGTGTTACTATGGTCCTTGTCCCTCAGGGTGCCTCACGCTGTGGTGCCTATGGCCCATCCTCTGTGCCCCGTTTGCAGAGGACACCATGGAGGTGACAGCTGCCAGCCATGAAGCCCCAGACACTGTGTACATACAAACCTGCCCTGAGTGCATTAACCTGCTTTTGCTTCAGTGGTTAAAGCAGTGCAAGCAGCGTGCAGACTCTCTTGTTATCTGATTGGGTTGCTCCTGTTTACCTTAGAGGTGTTTGACACTACAGCTGGCTTGAGACTAACTGGAAGGCAGAGGGATTTAAACTGCATTGAAAGGGTCCATACAATCTCTCCAACCAGCTGAACTTCTTTAGCTGACAATTACTCTTTAAATTAAAGCAAGGATGAGTTTCCTGCAGAGTAAACCCTGTCTTTTGGCAGAAGCTGTGGTAGCTCCAGAGCCCAAGGGGACACTTTCCACATGTGATAGGGATGGGCAGTAATGCCTGAGCTCACAAAGATCACCTTGCCTCTGGAAATCAAAGCAGCAGGGCCATGCTGGCATCTGTATTTGGGCCAGGAGCAGTGTGGCCTCGTGCCATGCCACTGGAACAACACAGCTTTGGGAACTAAGTGCAAGGAAATCTCCAGGCAGTGCTGGCTGCTCGGGGCCATATGGATGCAGCAGCTCGTTCTGCTGAGCGGTACCTATGAGCCAAAGAGATGGCACGAGGTGAAAAACAGATGCAGGGAAATGCCTGCCTGTGGGGGAGAAGCTAAGAGTAACAGGACTGTGGGTAGGAGCTGTAGCTTTCTTCTGAGCTTTCCTTTCTGCAGATTGCTTAACCTCAGCCTTGCCTGCACTCTGGGTTGCATCGTTCAGCAGTCCTGCTGTATCCTCCAGGACAGGTATTCACAGGTAGAGGTAAGGCAGGTACTTTCAGGGCATAGGCAGACAGAGGGAGATGTTTCATCTATGGCAGACCCAATCTGGTGGCCCAGCTCTTCTGTCCAATCCTGTTATCCTGCCTTCTTCTCACTCTATTCCCATTGCCTTCCTTTGCCAGCCCTGGGATCTTCTGTTCTCAGGGAGAGCAAAGCTAACCTAGCCCAGTATGAACTAAAGGTGGCATGGCTGTGGCTGCACGCTGGTGAGATGGCAAGGGAGGTCACTCCTTTGCTTTGAGATCCACCAGGAAAATAATTGCAGTATAAGTACAAAAAAGAAGCTTGCCATGTAACTCTGCTACCTCTGTTTTCAAGGGTAAATAAATAAGGAAATCCACCTTTTGCCAACCCCCTGTGAAAGATGTAAGTGCTGGGTAAAAATCTGAGCAGGGACTATCACTGGGGAAGCCTTAACCTCTCATCCCAGCATCCTCTGGCACTGCCCTACTCAAAGGAATGAATTAACTCCATCCAGTACAGGGTGGAGCTGTCCCTGACACTAAACCAGGCTGCCTTCTGCCAGGGGGTGAAACACTTTGTTGGGCAGCTCTCCACTCTGGTAAAAATTGCTGTCGTTGAGAGCAAAGACTGAAACCCCAGAAGATGTCTTTAGATAATGTTTTTTTTTTTTTTTTTACAGGATGAATAATTAGGAAGGAAAAGGAAATGCAAACAACCTACTGACAAGACTTGGGGGTAGGCACAGTCTGGGGTCTTTGAAAGGCTTGTTTTTAGCACTCAGAGTAGGCAGTGGGGGAAAGACATGCTGCAGGTAGGTGCCAGGGAGATGCTTCTAAAGCAGTGCCCACAGGACAGGGCATCTTCCTAAGGATTCAGTGCTCATCCTGAGCATTTCTGAAAGGTGAATCAGCTGGCGACAGTTTGGTACTTTGTGAAAACCAGAGCATGCTTCCAAATTCTGTGAAAAACCAGGGTTCTGCACTTGTTAAAAGGAATGCTTCTCTTAGGTACTTTTTCCAACGTCCTCCTAGGGCAAGAGGAATTATTTAAAAATTCTGTTGAAGAGCAAAACCAGAAGTCTGATCCAAGTGGCATGCTGAGTATGTCAATGTAAAGCTGAGTCATCAAAGCGGGACTGAGATGCAGCCTTAATCCTTCTTCTTTTAGCATTTCAGTATGTGTCATGTACTCTGACATTATCATTGACAGTCTGACAGCATTTGAGTATCTGTCTTTCTTGGGAGGTTACAGAATTTTGAAGGGTGTAAAATATAAGAAAGGAGAAGAGGAATACTTCTCCTTTGTGCAATAAAAATTCCATCAGGAGCACATTCTTTTCTTGTAAAGTATTTAAACAACAGAGGAAAAAAAAAGAAATAATAATAAAAAAAAGCTTGGCAGGCTAAAAGTTTGTCCAGTCCCTAATCTGGAAAAAAAAAAAGACAAAGAAAAAACCTCATTGATTTTATAGTTCTTTGAAAAATATATCTTCAAAATCAGCTATTTGAGAATATAGACAAGAGAGGAGAGAAAAAGTGAGTAAAGGCTGCTGAAACACATGTCTATTATTAGAGAAGAGAAATTTCTCCACCATTAGGAAAACCCTGTAGCATTGCTAAATACCCATAAAATGTATAGTGGGAGTTGCAAGAAACCATAAAGTTGGTGGTCTTTCATCAGTGGGGGTTTTTAAAGCTACTTGGAGACTTGGCAAACGTGCATGGGCAGGATTATAGGAAAGTCCTCTTGGATAATATGAAACTGAGGAAGGATTGTGAAATGAGGTAAGAAATAAGAATTATTCACACCCAATGTATATTGGAATCATATCTGTCCTTGACTTTAAATTGTATTTCTTTTTAAATGCTTGCTTTTAACTTGATGCAGCCAGTATGCACTCAGAGGAAAAGTGCTTATGACAGCCTGCAGCTTTTTATTCTCTTAGACTGAATGATGACATTTAATCTTCTCTTCTCTTCTCTTCTCTTCTCTTCTCTTCTCTTCTCTTCTCTTCTCTTCTCTTCTCTTCTCTTCTCTTCTCCTCTCCTCTCCTCTCCTCTCCTCTCCTCTCCTCTCCTCTCCTCTCCTCTCCTCTCCTCTCCTCTCCTCTCCTCTCCTCTCCTCTCCAAAAGGGGCTGTAGCAGTGATCCGAGGTCTGAAAAATATGTTTTGTCAGTGTATCTTGGCAAAGAGCAAAGGTGAGATGCTTTTGGCCCATTTACATCTCCATGAGGAGGACGTTGCTGCTGCCCCGTGGCTTTCTGATCTATCAGAAGTGCAGTGGTTTCCAGAGGCAGAGCAAATGAGGCTTGTGATAAGAGCTGTGTTATGCGGCACATAACGTTCTTTGCAGTGTATTACCTCAAGGAATAATGGAGTCTAGACAGCTTGAATTAAAAGAAATAAAAGCTGGACATCTTTTAAAAATACATGTTACGGTTTAAGCTGTGGACTTGATGCAGGAGTTATTCTGTGAATTTATTTGCTGTGGAAAGCTGGACTAAATACTCATACAGCTTCCCTCTGGATCTATTACCTTTGAACCCCAGTTGGTATCTGACTTTTTGAAACATCAGTGAACATCTTTGTGGAAGCTGCTGGGTGCTGGGCAATCTTGTGGGTAGGTTTGGATGCACTGTGCTTCAGGTTGGGAGGCTCAGTTCTCTTAACAACATTTTTGTTTAAAATTTACAGAAGCCTGAAGCTCTCAGCCCAGCCCTGGTGAAGTGCTGTGTTATTCAGACCAGTGCCTCAATGCCTTCCTCCAGTTAAGGCAAGGTGAAAGACATGTCTCCAGTAAGCTGCCAAGTGGCTCTATAACAGCTTTTGCAGTCACCCTGGAGCCATCAAGGCTGGGCACAAGGATTCCATTGACTACAGAAAGAGCAGATAGAGGCTCCTGTATCACAGGGATATGAGATGTATGGGAGCTTGAGTAGCTGGGTAAGGACCTGCAACAGTCTCAAGTCTTTCCCCATCTGTGAGCAAATCCACTGATTTATGCACAGTTGCGCTGGCAGCTGGTCTGGCTCCAGCCCGATCTAACCTCATCCATCACACAAACCAGTAAAAATGCTCCCATTTGTTTATTTAGGACCTTTCTGAGGCTGGGAGGTTGTTCATGTGGTCAGGAGAGGGGTTGTGTGTGGAGATGGATGTGAGGTGCAGTCCCAGCTCTGCCAAAACTTCTCTTGTGGCTTGTGGCCCATAGTGGTCTTCTGTGGGTCCTGGCAAGCAGCAGTACTGTGTCCTTCCTTGCCCCATCCCACCTCCTCACTGTGGTCTCTGTGCCCTACAGAACTAACAAGAGGCCCAGAATCAGTATTAGCTCAAAGTCTTCCTCCTTTAGCCAGTCAAGGTGGTGAGAGCTGAAGTGGACAGTATTTTCCTGGCTTTACATCTAGACAAGAGAGACACAGGCTCATGCAGGCTTCCCTCTGCCTTAGTTTCTCTGTGTGAAATGAGTGTCTTTTGGGCTTTGCTGATTTTTTTTTTTTTTTTTTTTTTTTTTTTTTTTTTTTTTTAAGTGTTTTAGATCCCCTCTCTCCATCTGCCTCCCTCCAGCATTGCTTCTTCTCTCAGGTCAGTGAGAGCACTGAAGCCTCACTGGAAGTGTCCCCTTACAGCTGTCCCCCCAAAACCAACTGATATTCCTGCTCAAACCCTGCCCTGTTCCCATACCACTTGGTTCACTTTGAAGCTCTTGGCCAACTCTGAAATGCAGATGGACAAGAGGCTGAGATGACCTTGGATAAAGCTGATTTCAGTGACAGGGTGTGCTTAGTGACAAGTGCCATGGCAAAACAAGAATATTAAAAAATTCTGTGGAGAAATAGTGGCGAAAAAAAAAAGATGAGATGTGTGGTTGATCAAGTATTTCACGTAATGTTTTTTGCTCTAAAAAGGGACAGTGGATCTTAAGCAGAACGTAGGTACAGGACAGGCTTTTTTTTTTTAGTTCAAACAGATGTATTTTGGATGGAAGTTTATGTTTGTGGGTGAGGGCAAAGCAGGCACTTGTTTTCCAGATTTTTTTAACCATGACTGTTGAATGTGGTTTGCAAGGACCCATGAATTCCCAATGACTCTTAGTGGTTTCAGTAAAAAGAGTGCAATTAGAAGCACATTTGTTACAAACTCTCCAGTCAGATGCTCCAGGTGTAAAAGCTTTTAATGGTGAAAAGTGCAGAGCATTACCACTGAGATTTTCACTTATATGAGCTAAGTACCCACATCTCCAGTGTACAGTCACTACAGTGGTGCAGAAATTGAGGTTTTGAGAAGGTACAGGATTCCTGGAGAGACTCATCATCATGAAGGAGGGCTTATTACCTGCTAAAGTTTATTATTTTCTTCTCTTAATAATTTATCAGAAAGGATGGATTTGTTATTAGAATATATCAGTAGTATAATTTGGTATTTTCCCACAAGACTTCATGTAACAGCTTGTTTCTGGTTAAGTTTGAACTTCACATTGGGATACAAATGACTTTGCAGGCATGTTAGTGAGTAAGGACATGGGAGTCCAGAGTCATACTATCTCAGAATGATAAAGTAGAAGGACTGTAAGAAACTAAAAAAAAAGTGTAATAAGCAGGTTGAGTGCAGACATCACACCAGGTTCTGACAGCCATCGGCCAAGGGAACTCCTGAACTAAAGGCTGAATTTGGACTATGGTGTTGGTAGCCATCATTACTATTTCAAGCCCTTTTGTATTCCTCTGTAATCTCTTCTGTCCATGGCAATGAGTCCCATAACTCATTTGTGAAAGAAATGTCCTTCTTTCTATCCTAAGCCTGGTAATTTCATAAATTAGTCTCTGGCCTTTGATGTTCTGAGAAATGGTGCACAATTATTTCCTGCTCATCCTCTCCATACAACTCATAACTTTCCAGACTCCTCCCATATCTGTTCTATCTTCTTGTCTCCCAAGATGAAATATTTTTACTTTATTTTGACTTCTTGTCTGGAAACTATTCCCTGCCACTGGTATCCTGTAGCCCTTTCTTGCCTGTTGTAGTTCTGCTCTGTTCTATATGAGACTGGTGCACTGGAACTGTGTACAAAACAACTTTATATGGCTTTGAAGTCTTTCCCTACTAGTTTTTCATTTTCCCTTTGCTTTTTTTAGTCCTCACAGAGCACTAGGTTCTCATCTTCAGAAATTAGTAGTAGCTCCAGGATCTTATTCCCAGCAGTTGTAACTCACTTAGTGCTCATTACTGTGTTTACTGTGTCTATCCTTAGGCTTGCTTGGTTTCTCATTACTTATATTACTTGGAATGTTGTCTTCCATTTTTTTGTGCAGTCACATAGCATTGTAAGTCCTGAATTTCTCTGCCCACAGATTTAGTTTGGATTACTTTAGATGATTTAATATCATCAGCAAAAGTCAAGACCCTTCTTTTCACTTCTTATGCTTGTTTTAGAACGTTTTGTTGAGCATCAGAGCAGCACAGAACCTCATCCAGTCCTTTTGTTATTAAACCTGGTTATTTATTCCTTGTTGGGTCTCCTAACTTTAACCAGGTGCTGAGCTACAAGAAAACCTTCTGCCGTGTTCAAGAACAGCTTAATTTTTTTGTAAGTTCCCACCTTTGAAAATCCAAGTGAGCTGTACTCCTCAGATCAGCATGCCCTGAAATTCAGTGAGAGCCTCAAAGAACTTCATTTGTGAGACATGACTTTGACCTATAGATGTAATATTTGACACTTCCCCATTACACCTTGTTCCCTGATGTGTCTAACATTCATTTTTTCATGAATATTTATCAGTTTGCTTTACACAGAATCACAGTTGTCTGTATTTATTTCCTGAATGAGCCATCTCTGGGAACTGCTATTTAATTTTGCATCACATTTACTGCTTTTAGTCTGATTTAGTGGCTGATTTAAACAGCAGGTTGGTGGCTCTGAACTGTGAATAACTGTTCAGCAGTTTTGTCTTTGGATTTCCATAAAGCTTTTGGGTGAATACCATCTGGTCCTGGAGATCTGTCTTATTCACTATATAATTTGTTTGAAAATCTTTTCTACTGATGCTTCGATCTGAGATATCTCTTCAGATGTGCTCCCAACAAGGAAAGGTTGCAGTGTGGGATTCATCCTCTGTATTTATTTGACTTTGCTATCATAAGATAATGTATCTTGAGTGCTCATCTATCATGTATTGATCATCTGTTAATCTAAACAGCTCTGTGGCAAACTACTTGTTTTGGAAGTGTTTGGTGCAGTTTTTATTATTAGTTTTCAGAGAATTGAGGAGATTGCTCTTCAGAATGTTTTTAATAGATTTATATTAATTTTTAATATTTGTTTAACTTATGCTTTTTTTTTTCTTTTCTATATTTCCGCTGTGAACATCATTCCCATATTTTAATTCCAGTAGAATTTATTCTGATTTTCATTCTATTAACATTTATCTTAATGCTAAGGGTACTATTTTAATAAACTCTGTGACTCCCGGAGTCATTTGACTCTCAACTTTTCCTTTCAACTTCCTTTCAGTACAACTCTTCAGTTTTGTGTTACTGCCTGTCAGCATCCTATAAGGAGACAAAAGGCTCCATTACTTAACACATGAAAGATGTGACTGGTAACCTATATAGCAGTTTACTACAAGAGTTGTTTTAGTACTAGTCAGTAAATGTCCTTCTAGATTTAATATGATATAAAATATTATCCCTGCCAACATTCAAGCCAGTTCTGCAATACAGTTTCTCCACCTTGGCCTCCTAACGTGTTTCACAGCACATAAATGAATATTCTGTGGACATTATCAACTTTCTGACAGCTTGGTCTGTGAACTACTTATTTCTACACTCACAGGGGTTCTGGTGAACAGTCTAGCAAACAGGAGTAGGGGAAAAGAAATCAGTGATGGGATGAAGTACAGCAGTCAACTTATGATATGGAGTTCAAATTCTCTCTATAAAGCTCAGAATGCTGAAGAACTGGGCTTTGGCTCAAATTTATTGTTCGATTGTCAAATATGAAACTGCCTTAGGATGGGAGTTTGCTTTCAGGTTTGGGTCTCAGTATCCTGCTTTCTTGGATGTGAGTCGTTCAGTGCTGAGAGGAGGACACATCCATCCAGCTGTGTGACATGGGGATGGTGCAAAGAGATTGATTCTCAGTTGACATGTCTGTGATTTGGCACTTTCTCCCTTGGCTAGTCATACAAGTGATGGTCTCTCAGCTGGTTTGGTTTGGTTTGCTATTATTGTTGACTTCACTACTGTCCCATCAGCCTGCTGAAGACATTTCTAGCAGGACTGTGTCAATGCACCAGCCAGGCCTTGGTTCCACACCATGGAAGCTTTCCTCTGGAAAAGCCAGAGGTGAACACTACATCACCCAGAGGTGAACATTACATCAGAGGACAGAGCTGGGTTATGCTGTGACTATTGACCTGATAGCTAGAAAATGGCCTTTGCCTGTTTTAGTTATCATGAAGAATGCTAAATTATCAGTATCATTATGAAATTCAGAGTCTTCACTGCTGTTGATGAATTGTCTTGGGCATAAGTTTGAGCAAGTCACCTTTCTTCATCCAGCCTATTGTACTGTCAGTCTCAGAGGTTCTCAGCTTGATCTGTATCTGGGCAAAAGGATAACCAAGCATGCAGGCTGTGAAACATTCAATACCATTACTGGCTGGTAAGAGGTCTCAGCAAGGTGGTCAGGGTCAGGCAGGTCTCATAAGAAGTGAATGAAGACAATGATGGTCAGTGGATGTGAATTTAAAGAATACACTGCTCCACATGAGTGAGATGGAAGGCCAGAAAAGTGGCCAAAATACATCTAAGAAGTGTTTCAAGTGGCCAAAATACATCTAAGAACTGTTTCAAAATGAAAATAAAAGTTTAGCCCAAGATTAAGTTGAAGATTGGGAAGAGCAGCAACACAGGAAAGGATGCAGGGCAAGGACTGGACAGAATGTGAGTGAGGTCATGCAGATGTGGACAAGAGACCAAGGCTCAAGCATAGTGGAAATAATTCTCAGGAGATACAGCCACAACTCAGAAGGAGCAGAGAGCAATGAGAAGGACTCCTTGAAGAGCAGCTAGTTGAGGCAAATGTCCAATCAAACCTACAAGAAAAGCCTCAGGTGCTTAGGCACGTTTTGTTGGTTTTTAAAATTTATTTTATTTTATCTGCCTGCAGAACAGAAAAGTCAGGGAGAGTCAGCACTGGTATGGAGAACATTTTCAGATAGAGCCAGAAAGCAAAGGATATACAGTGGTGCAGAGATTATAGGTCCTCTGAATAACTCTGAATATTACCTGTTGTGCCTTTTATATTGTGAGTTGTACTTGACTCAGTTTGTGAGACACATTGTTACTGGTTGTATCAGGAGTGTTTCCCAAAGCAAAATTAGCACTGGAGCTAACACCTTAGAGTTTGGGCACTATCTTGTTAGTGGTATTTTTTAGCTCCTCTAAATGTGTTATACCAACCTTTTTCTAGGTGTCCAGATGTTTTCTTGGAATGTGTTCACTGCTAGGAGTGCCTGTTCAAAGGAGGAGCATCTTCCAGCAGAGCTGTAGGAAGCATGTTTCTAAATCAAGTCTTGCACTTTTAGGCATGATCCAAAAGCATCATTCCATTGGTTTTCAGAGGCTTTTGGATGAAGTCTTATATGCAGATTTGCCAGTGTTCTCAGATGAAAAACAGTCAAGGATAAGAAGTGCCAGATGGCCTCCAGTGGAATTTGTTGGGTTTGGAGGTTAACACAGAAAGCCTAAGCTGAATGGACCCAGAAATTCTGGATGCTGAAGTGTGATTCCCCATCTGTACTGAACATCAAGGTGGCTCAAATAAAGCTCAGGGTAAACATTAACATTCTTTGTCCCACTGGTGGCTTATAAAATATTTTAGGATGCATTGAGTGGGCTGTATATGAACAGACTGACTAGTCTAGCAGATGTCACCACTAGAAGAATGTCTGTCATGATCTGGTGTCTTGTCCTTTGATAGCTGTTCAAAGACCAGGCAGGAAATTGCAGTGCTGACAAATAAATTTGATATTAACACAGAAAAGGCTGATAATGTTTCTCTTTGTGATACTGGGCTGAGTTGATTGGAAAGCTGACCTTACCCACCCTGAAACAGGAGCCTATTGAAACATGTGGGGGGGACCTGTGTTCAGTTTTCATGTGGACATTTTTAATCTTGTACTTTCCACCCACCTTTTAGCACAGTCAAACATGATGCACAGTCAGACAAGACATTGAGGACCTTTAATTTCATCATTCACCTTAACTTATAACCATTTTCCTGCTACCAGTTGCTCCTAATGACATTCAGAGCCCCTGACAATTCCTGAGAGAATAATTCCCTTTCAGATCTGCAGGTATGTATCTTGTTAAATACTAAACCTATTAAAACCAAGGTGGAAATTGGATGCAAGGAAAATGCCATTACAAGGATTTATTGATGACCTTAAATGGATGGGAGAGTAAAAAAAATTTCTCTTTTTAAAGGCCCAGATGACAGTGTTCTAACTACTATTTTAAATGGTTAATGTGCACTGAACTGGGCTAGGCAGGAGAGCATTTCCAAGACTGTTCCAAAATATTTACCTCTCAAATGTTTTCTGACAGAAAATGCCATTATGGATTAAGAGACTTCTTTTTGAGAAGTGTCTGTTTTCGGCATGAAATTTCAGATGTTTACTGTAGCTTTTCAGATGAAAGAAGAAACTTTATTTTCAGCTGTTGCTATTTTTTAATTTTTTTTTAAACAAAAGTCAGATTTTTGTGAGGGGAGAACTCCATTTTCATAGTAGATGTAGTCCATTCACTCTTCCACATGGGGAATAGCCTGAATAATGTAATTTTGAAGCATCCAGGTCTCTGTGAACACTGAAAACCCTTCACAGGGTCCTGGCTAGGTAAGTTTGACTCATGTCTGGCACGCGGCTTCACTCCTTGCTATGGGAGAAATTAAAGGAAAACAACGTGTATTAAACCTCTAATAACAATTTCTGACATGGTCCTTAAACTTCTCAGAGATGAAATTATGCACACACATTAAATGTATGACTGCCTTTATGAGGGCTCTGTCTTTAAAAGTGGATTCCAGCTCCTGGGTTACATGAATGGGAAAGGAACCTACCATGCTGCCTCAGGTGACAGCCACAACCCTCTTTGGGACCCACTGCTTTTGGTGCCTGGTGCTGGCAAGGCTCTTCATTCATACCACAGTGTAGTGTTTTGGTGTCCTGTACACGTGTACCAAGTTCAGATGATCAGTGGAGCAAACAAAAGGTTGCCTTGAGCCTCGCTTTATTTAGATTATGGGGCATATTGTTGAGATGCAGCATGAGCAGGAAACAA
Source organism: Phaethornis superciliosus (assembly GCA_023637945.1). NCBI lineage: Eukaryota > Metazoa > Chordata > Aves > Apodiformes > Trochilidae > Phaethornis > Phaethornis superciliosus. Next base: position 5,080,379 of record JAJQWJ010000011.1, read on the forward strand.
GGCCAGCTGAGTGACTTGATGGGTCTCCACAATTGTTCTTCTGTCACAAATTCTAGGTACCTGCTGATGCTCAAACCATTCACCCTCTTCAGTGTCAAATTCCATAAGAGATGAATGAACCAGAAAATTAGTTTGGCAAGATTGAAGAAATCTGAGACTATCTTCTTGGAGAGAGGTATTTGTGGAAGGTAGAAGGACATACAGTGTCAGTAGGGAAGGGGAAATCCACTTTCTGCAAAAAAGAAAAGTGTTTTTCATGCCTTCAAATGATGGTGGATATGGATATGTTGTTTGTGTGTGCTCGGGAGTAGTGCTGGGGCATTTTAAAACTTTAAGTTTCTTTATGTAGTGTGTGTTCCTCATCGGAGCTGAGCCTCCAACCTTGAGATGCACAACTGAGAAGTGCCTGTTGCTTTCCCCTGTCACCTCTCCTCCTTTCAATCACTGACCACCCCCCAGTGCTGCACCCCAGTATAGGGCATGGGGTCCCAACCATGCAATGACACTGGGATCCTGCACCACCAGCCCAGCACTCAACAGAGTCAGGGCATGTGTCTCCATGCATGACCTACTTGCAGCACTCGGAGCCATTGTTTGTTTGGTTCCACAGTCTTGCTCCCTTGATAGGAGAAATTACTCTTTTTTCCATCAGCTGATTTTGGATCTTCCTCCTGAAAAGCCATCCAAGCAGTGAAGAGCTCATTAATCCCATTAGCACAGAGCCAAACTGACTCACAAGGTAGTGGTTGTTGCCCTTGAGAGCCTCCTCATAAAGAGATGTTTAATTTGTCCTCCTTGAGCTGATGAACAGCCTCTGTTTTACCTCTGAATTCCCATGTGTCATGGAGGGAGCCACCTTCGTGGTCCTGTTCCAGAGGCTGGCAAGGCCAGCACTGCTTGGCTCTGTGGCCTGCAATCATCTTGGCCACGGGTGTGTTAGGTCTCTGGGGGTAGCTGGTAGAAGTGATGTGGGAACCTCAAACCTGAAGTCATCCTTCACTGCTTGCCAGAATGAATGATTAAATCATTAAATCATCTGCTTTTATAGGTTGTGGCCAGCTCTAAGCACCCGTGGACAGGGAGAATTCACTCAACTTCTACCTCCACGCAGCCACATGGAGCCAAATCCTAACCTGGTGCCATTCCAGTGGCTTTACACCTAGGGCATTCACTCTTTTCAAAATTAATCTTTATGTGTTGTTATTTGTATTTTTTCCCCCTCAAAGATAGTTTTAACCAAGGTTACCTGAAGCTATTTTATAAAGTACTTTCTGGGAGGGGTCAAGAACACCTCTTGCTGTATCTTAGCATCTATCAAGACATTACTCCCACTAGCATGCCCTAGCCATGGAGGGGGAGAAGGGAAGAAAGAACAAGAAAGTATCTGCATGTAGTGGGAACTTTTCCTTTAATAGAGGGGATTTTCAATTCCCTGCACCCAATGGTTTGACAGAAAATGTCCTATGTCCATTGAATATGAATCTATCTGCTTCAGCTGGCTCCGGGTGAGCTACAACTGTCAGGCCTGGTTTTGGTTTCTGTTGGGTGATCCTTCTGGCAGTGGGAAGGAGGAACTTGTTGAGAAGATGATTTTATTTAGATTGAACAACTTTCCTAAGCACAAGTTCCTTCAGCAAAGCCAAAGATGGTGGCAAGTGGTATCTGGAAAGCAGAGACTTTAGTTGAGTCTCTCATCCTATTTCCTTTTTTGGGTGGAAACAAAGTGATGGTTCTTTTTTCTCAACTACTGAAACTCAAGACATTCTTTAATGCCAGGCTGCAAAGGTGGAAAGGTGCAACAGCAACAAAACATAAATACCCCAGCAGACTGTGGACACCAAAATACAGAAAAATGGTTTGAGGTGTAGAATAACCACAACTGGCACATGACTTACTGATTGCACCCATCATATGATCAGCCCTTAGCTAGTTATAAGTATTATATTAGAAGTATTAGTGGAACCAGATGGATTGCAACCAGTCCAAAATGTGGTGAGCCTGTGGCCTGAACTAAAGAGAGAAGCAGCACAATGATTTGGCATTAAAAATCATCTTTGTGCTTGAACCAAAAACCGATGAGGGAAAAGAGTAGAAGTCACAGAGCTGGCTGTGCTGTGCACATGGTGCCTGGGAAGTAATTTTTCTGTGTCCCAAGGCACTAAAATCTATTTCCCAAGAGTCTGTGGTTCATGTTGAACGCTTCATCCTGATGCTAACTAGCTGTGTTAATTAGCCAGACTGTGCTTATTTTTGGTCAGCAGTGAAAGAAAAGAGACTGTGAAGGCCATCACCCATTTCATGTTTCTTACAAAAGGGACTGGGCATGAAAGGGCTTTTTCTCTGGGCATGCAAGTGAAGGGCTGGTGCTTAGCTTGCTGCTGGGAGAGTGAGGGAAGAGGTAAAAGCAGCTTTCTCCATCAGTGGCTCCTTCCTGGACCTCTTCAGATTCTCTCCCTTTTCAGCCTTCTGCTACTCAGGAGCTGCTGCAGCTCTTGCTTTAAAGAATCACAGAATGTTAGGGGTTGGAAGAGACCTCTGGAGATCATCTAGTCCAACCCCCCTGCCAGAGCAGCTTCTCCTAGAGTAGGTCTGTATGGCCTAATAGAGTAGGTTTATATGGTCTCAATCACAACCTAGAGACTTTCCAACTTGTGTTAGTCCTCTCCACACCACCTCCTTTCCTAGCAATCTGTGCTGGTCTCATCTCCACTGGAAAGCCCCCAAACATTCATTGAGTGTGTCAGGAGACCCTTAGAACCCCACCAGCTCAAGTGGCTGGTCCAGGAGCACCATCAGCAGGAGAGACATCCTATGACCCGGAGCATCAGGACAAGGTGGACCCAACCTGGCTGTCACAGGGCCTGAATTCTGCTGTGGAGCATCAGGAGCATTAGCATTTGCATCCCTTCTGGCTGCAGAAAAGCCCCCGGATTTGGCTGATTTCTCTCCCTGCTCGGGAGGGGAGCAATAAGGCATCAGAGGCCGTCTCCGGCTGTTCATAGCCGGGCGGGCGAGCAGTTCAGGGTCGCACAGGTGCACGCCGAGCCCCGTGTGACAACCCGCGGCTGAAAAAATATTCCCGGCATCTGGCACCGGCCTCGCGTCTGGGCCTCCGGGCTGGCATCCCAGCCCCGAGCAGCCGGTGCTGGATCCTTACACAAACACAGCGAGGCCTCCACAGAGGAGTTGTGAGCTGTGCCAGGGATGGATTTGGCCCTGCCGTGCAAAGCAGCTCTCGGTCGTGCCTCCAGCCTTGTCTGGGAGGTTCTCACCAAGTGCACCCGTGCCTGCATCTCCCGCTTCCTTCCCCCAGCCAAGCCCTGTGTCGTCATCCTCTCCCACCCCGTCCTCTTCAGTCCCTGGAAAGGTCCCTCTGGTGTTCCCCACCAGTCCTGCTGGAAGGATCATGGGGATGCTGGGGCTTGCAGGCCTGTTGAGGGCTGGTTGCATCTGTCCTCTTCAAGCCCTCATGAGGAAATTGCCTGGCAGCTTCTGATCAGCCCATACTGCGTGGCTGAGCTCCTGGGTGAGTTGGTTTTAGGCTCCCCCGCTTGCTTTGCTTGGGTTTGTGAGGGCTGCATACATTGCAGCAATACGTAGATACAAATGACTAATAATAGGAAAGCATGTGCTGGGTCTGTGTCCACTCCTTTCTGTCCCAAAAAGGAACAGGATCTCTCCAAGAGCACTAACCTTGTCTTGAAGGCCAGGGCAACATGCTTTGCTGATGAGGTGCTCTGAGTTTCATCACCCTCATATCACTTTTGGTTCTTGGCAGACTTGAGAGTCCGTTGCTTATAATACTACTTATCTCTTTAGAAGGGCTATTCATCTCAAAGGCTTTAAAAAGATGCCAAGATCATTATTTCCATGTTCCAGATGGGGAAACTGAGGTACGAGAAGCAAAATCGATTTCCCCAAGTGACACAGCAGGACTGAGGCAGGAACAGGAACGGGCTCAGTCCTGCCCATCTCCAGTGACCACCCTGTGCTGCAGCCCTGGAGCAGAGGGTTGGGTGGCAGAGCTCACTGTGACCTTTATCCTCTGGGGTGATCAGGTGTCCATGCTTTCTTTCCTTGCTGCTCAGCAGTGCTCCCCTTGAACCACTTTGAAGGTGTTCCTGGGAAGGAGGAGGCACTTGCAGGCAGGTCATTAAGTGTCATGCTTGAATGGACCACGCTAATTGCAGCATCCAGAACACTTGTATGGGCTGGAGACTTTGATAAGATCCTTTTTACAAAGAGTAATCTTCTAGAGAAAAAGTTTGGGAGATATTTGTTTGGGGTTTTTCCCCCCAAGACATTGGCAGGAATGGGGGTATTTTATTAAACAACGGTTAAAGATAATTTACAATAACCCCAAATAATTTTCACTGTTTTGCAGCGCATGCACTTTGCAAGAGTGAGTCTCTTTCTGCTCTTATGACTGAGAAAAGCAAAGCAAGGAAAAGAAAATGTTGTGATATCCATCTTACAGTAGAAGGATCTGGGACAGGGGGTTTGTTCTCAAGATCACACAAGAAACTGGTGGCTGACCTGGGAGTACAACCTGTTTTAACTGAAGTCCTCATCCAGTGATTTAATGACAAGCTCTTGATCCAAGTACGAATCTTCTGAGATGAAAAGGAATGCAGAAAAGGCCAATGATGGAGAGCTGGGATGCTGAGTGCATTTTGGTCCCTCATAGCTTGATCAAGATTCAAATCCAAGAGGAAAATGCAAAAATAAATGAATCAATGGAGGGACAAGAGTGATTGAGCTAAAATTATCCAGAGCAGAAAAAAATGGCTCTGAAAGCCAGAAGTGGACAAAAAATCTGCATTTCAGGTGAGAACTGAGTCCTGAGCTAAAATTGAAGTTCAAAGCCTGATAGTCTTTGGACACAGGTGGCAGTGAAAGGGTAGCTGCCAGGTTAGGGGACAGCAGCAGAGCAAAGGTACAGACCCTGCCTATGAGACCCCTCTGGGATCCCTACCTGATCATAGCTGGGATCTGCCTCCAAAGTTCTACAATTCCTCTCCAGTTCCCTCTCTGGAAATGTTCAAGGTTGAGCAACATGATTTAGTGGGGGGGCTTGTTCCTGCCCATGCAGGGCTGTTGGAACTAGGTGATCTTTAAGGTCCCTTCCAACTCAAACCATTCTGGAATTCTATAATTTCTTCATGGATTGATCAGATTTGCCTGCTCCATTCAGCTGCTGGCAGAACACTGATTTCTGTGTTAGCAAAAGGGACAAATCCCTAACGATGGTGGTTGCTGCTAGCAGGGCCACCAGCTTGCTCAGAGCCCCTCCTGCCAGGATGCTCTCCCTCCCCAGGTTATTTGGGCTCTGGGTGCAGCCTGGCACTCTGCACAGACCGTACAGCAATGAAAAACTACAGATGTGCAGACAAAAATGCCTGTTGGGTCTTTGCCTCCTCCTGTGCTGTGGGGAGTTAATGGAGAGTTTTCATTAGAGAAAATTTTTCTTTTTTGTCTTTTACCTACTTTCTACAATTCTGTAAGCGTATTAATCCTGAAAAAAAAAGAAACCCTATTGCCTCCAAAAACATATATATACAAAAGTATCTTCTCGACTATTTGATACTTGCTACTGAAAGAAAAAATATTCTTGTTTGCTGGAGGGTATTTTGCTGTGCCATCCCCCTGCCCCATCCCTTCCTGGGGCTGCCCACACCACAACGCTGCATGTTCTGCTTTGTGTGTGAAGGCAACAGGAGGCAGGATTCAGCCTTGTCCATCGAAATGCAGCTTCTTCTGCCAGATGTCACAGCCAAGCAGACCAGGGGGGTGTTCCTGCAGGAACGTGCCTTTCAGAAATACCATTCTTCAGCCTGCCGGCCCCAAAACTGCTGGGGCTCTGTCTGCCTAAAAAAAAAGAAAAAAAAAAAAAAAAAAAAAAAAGCAACATACACACACAAGAAAAAAAAAAAAAATCTGAAGGCATCCAGTTGCTCCTGGGCAAATTGCCAGTGATTGAGTGACCTGCTGCTTCCCCAATATTGCATTCCGCTGGCATGTCTTTAGCCCTGGCTGACGCCAGCCATCTAACTCACCCCCAAAGCAAACATTTCCAGTTGGCACTGCTGCCTTGTTTTTCTGAAGAACCAATTCATACCTCCCTTAAAAAGTTTTACTATATCCTTTTTTTTTTTTTTTTTTTTTTTTTTTTTCCTGGTGCACGGAGCCGCTGGGGAACAGCTGCTGCTTCAGGGATTTCTCCTTAAAATTGAAAAAAAAAGAGGAGATTTTTTTCCACCTCCCGTTTTAGCGAGCATGATAAATCCATTCAGAGCGCTCCTTGTGAGCGAGTGTGGAAACCTTCTGCTAAAAGAGTTATTCTGTTCTCATTCACAGATAATTGCTCCCCGAGGGGCCGGGGAGAGAGGGAGGAGGAGAGAGTTGATAATCCAGGAGGACAGGGATACAAATATCAGGCTGCGGTGCTGAGTGCCTGCTTAATTTATTGAGAACGAGCTGTTACTCAGCACTTTGCAGGATTAGACCCTCTATAATTCCGTTATTTAAGGAGAGATGGAGTGGAACGACAACAACAACCCACCCGGGCTGTTGTGGAGACAGGCAGCGTTGGAGAGGAGCACATGCTGGTTTATTTTTTACACTATGGAAAGAATGAGCTTTTAGGACACGAAGTCCTCGCTGCCGGTGAGGGGGTGGCGGGAGGGGACAGCCTGGCTCCAGGCTGGCTTCCCTGACGTACAGACCCAGGTTAGGGTTGCTGCTTGGCCAGCTGGGATGATGCATGGCAGCAGGGGAGCTCCCCTGAAAAGGGCATGGCTTCACTGCCAGCCAGCACTGACACCATCCTCACCATCCTCACCAGTTGGCAGGTAGATGGGTGATGGCACCCAGCAGGTTACCCAGGTGGATGACTGCCTGGATCACCTCCAGTGCTCACCAGCCCCCACTTGGACCACAGTCTGCTGGCTTTTTACTGATGGTATCTAACTGCATGGTGGCAGCAGCCCTGGGTGTCATGGGCTGTTCCGACACAGGATGACCCTCACCTCCAGTGATGTGTCCAGTTCTGGGCCCCCAACACCAGAAGGACATGGAGCTGTTAGAGTGAGTCTGGAAGAAGCCACAAAGATGACCAAGAGGGGATGACCAAGGGAAAGAAATGTTTAAACTTTTCTGGTGCAAGTGAAATTTGCAGTGACATTAAAATATAGTAGGCTTGTCTGCACAATGTTTCTTTCTTCAGGGAAATTAAGTACATTTATTTGACTGTCTATTAAAGCATCTGTCACCAGAACAGAAAGAACCTTTCTCTTTTCTCAGGGGGTGGTCCAATGAGGGCTCTCTCTGTAGTACTTCTAGCTATTTACTTCTCCCAGATCCCTGGGTATATTTCTCACCTTACTCTTGCTCTGGATACCCATTTAGCTGGGAAAAGAGAGTCAACAAGAAAACACAGTTCCTCCTTGAACAACGTCTTCCACTGTCAAACCAGCTGCCACTACTTTGTCCTTTTTACAGGTGGGGAAAATAAGGCAGTATAGATGAAACAATTTGCTAAAGGAAAATTTTGTTGGGTAAGGGAATTGTAGCACACTGTCTATCTTCACTCAATATGGCTGTTGCAATGAGAGAACCAAGAGACTCCTCAGGGCTTGTCCACATATCAAATTATTTCTGAAGAGAATGGGCTTCTTTGTTGCAGGATTCAAGAACTTTGGTGATGCAGGAATAAATGATCACTTATAATTCTCATGAATTTAGTATTGGGTAGGACTAATGGTGATTTTCAGTCTGGGGGTTGCAACTCTCAATCAAGGACCCCATTCCAGGGAAGTTTTCCCTTTGAAGACAAATAATTTCTCCCCTTCTCTACTCCCTGTGGATTATTGAGTGATTTTTGGACAAAACAACCTTGTGCTTATTTCATGGTAGCAGTTTGAAATAAAACTGACAGCTATGAGGTAGTAAAGACAAATGGTAGAAGGGAGAGATTTAGGAAAGCGGGTCTCAGGCTGTGCTTATGAGGAGTGATGACAGCAAACCTGTTTCTACAGCAGAATGAAACCCGAAGTGGAATACTTTGCTCTTTCAGACTGCTAATGTAAATAAAAGGCACACGGAGGGATGTTGGTAGGTTAACAATCAATTAAAAGCAAATTTCCCACCCTGTGTGATGTTAGAAGGCTGTGGGTGATATAAAATGAGACAGAGCTGATATACCATGGTGAGCTTCTTGAGTGGTGCAAACTTTAAACACATTACTTAGCTGGGACAACCAGCATGTTGGTGGGGTTTCCCTTTTGGTCTGCAGTTTCACCCTCTGTGAATGGTGCAGGGCTACATTTAAGTTCACACAATTGACTCTATTTCAGCTAAAGGAAAAATGATGAGAACATTCCACTGGTCCTTCAAAAAATCCTAAGCCCACGTCTTAATGGTACTAAAAACACTGTATGCAAATTTATGTCCTGTCACTTGTTACTTGGCAGAAGAGACTGACCCTGCCTTGTTCCAAACTCTTTTCAGGTAGTTGTAGAGAGCGATGGGGTCTCCCCTCAGCCTCCTTTTCTCCACGCTAAACAACCCCAGTTTCCTCAGATGCTTCTCATTAGACTTGTTCTCCAGACCCTTTGTCAGCTTCACTGCCTTGCTCTGAACTCACTCCAGCCCCTCCATGTCCCTCTCTAACCAGGGGCCCCCAAATGAACATGGTACTCAAGGTGCGGCCTAATCCCATGCTCGGCGCCATCACGTCTGACCCGACCTTGCCCATGAAGATGGGAGCTGTGGTGTGGAGGGCTTTAGGGCTGAATCTGCAGCCTGCTGGGATGGAGAACCTGCAGGCAGGACGAGGCCAGGCCCTTGTGGTGTTGTCATCTGAGGAATCACAGAATCAGTCGGGTTGGAATGGACCTCTGAGGTTGTCAAGTCCAACCCTTGATCCATTCCCGCCGTGGTTACTGAGTGCCACATCCAGTCTCTTCTTAAAAACCTCCAGGGATCCAGAATACATCACCTCCCTGGGCAGACCACTCCAATGCCTGATCACCCTCTCTGTAAATAATTTTTTCCTAATAACCAACCTAACCCTCCCCTGGCAGATCTTAAGCCCATGCCCTCTTGTCTTGCTGATAGTTGCCTGGGAGAAGAGCCCAACCCCCCCCTGGCTCCAGCCTCCTTTCAGGGAGTTGTAGAGAGCGATGAGGTCTCCCCTGAGCCTCCTCTTCTCCAGGCTGAACACCCCCAGCTCCCTCAGCCTCTCCTCACAGGACTTGTGCTGGATCCCTTCCCCAGCCTGGTTGCCCTCCTTTGGACCTGCTCCAGGACCTCAATCTCCTTCCTGAACTGAGGGGCCCAGCACTGGACACAGGACTCAAGGTATGGCCTCACCAGGGCTGAGTACAGGGGAAGGAGCCACTCTCCTGCTGGCTGCAGCTGCTCCGCAGGCAGGAGGAGGAGGAAGGATAAGAGGAGGAGGAGGAGAAGGGGTGGTGGCTGCCACCTGTGCTCCCAGGTCTAACCCTGACACCCACCACCGAGCCCTCTCCAGCTGTCAGGTCGCAGTTGCTGTCAGCAGCCGCCTTCCCCTGTGCCTGCCGGTGCCTCCCTGCCCTCCTGGGTCAGCACAGCTGGGGAGCATGGAATCAGAGAACCATAGAAAGTCAGGGGTTGGAAGGGACCTGGAAAGATCATCTATTCCAACCCCCCTGCCAGAGCAGGCTCACCTCTAGCAGGTCACCCAGGAACACATCCAGGTGGGTTTTGAATGTCTCCAGGGAAGGAAACTTCACAAGCTCCCTGGGCAGCCCATGCCAGTGCTCTGTCACCCTCACAGTGAAAAAATTCTTCCTAATATTTATATGGAACCCTGTATGCTCCAGCTTATAACCATTGCCCCTTGTCCTATTGTTAGTCACCCCTGAGAAAAGCTTTACTCCATCCTCCTGGTGCTTGACCCTTACATATTTATAAACATTGATGAGGTTACCCCTCAGTCTCCTCCAAGCTGAAGAGCCCCAGCTCCTTCAGCCTTTCCTTGTAATGGAGACGTTCCACCCCCTCAGTCATCTTGGTTGCTCTGCACTGGACTCTTTCAAGCAGTTCCCAGTCATTCTGGAACTGAGGAGCCCAGAACTGGACATCTCTGGTGGTGCTGTGAAAGTCTTGTTGGTTCAGCACCTGTTTGCAAAATATGTCTGGCATCCCCAAAAGAACCTGAGCCTTGTCAGGCCTGAGGTGTGCAGCCTCCCAGATGAGCTGTCAGGGGGGTAAAAATGCTCCATGTCATTCCTGTTCTGCTGCCAGTACCTGTGTGCCTTGGTTCCCTGAGACACCCTACATTCTTGGGGCAGCTGTCAACCCAACCAATGCTTGGGTTTCTCTGCAAGAACCTGCCCTTGCATGATGTGGCTGCTGGTGGCAAAATGACCTGATGACAATGATTCCAGAGCCACCTCTAAGATGGAGAAGTGCATCCCACCATGGCCTTGGTAAAGACACTAAAGAGCTTCCTTTCTCCTTTTGGCCATCACTACTGAGACTTAGTAAATATGTAGCCCTCTGCCCTCAAGAACATGAGAAAACCTTTTGCTGGATACAGGTTGCTCTGGTCTCCACCCAGATCCTTGTCCCCCAGCATGTTCTCAAGCCAGAAAATTACTACAGGTTCTAGCAGACTGAAAACTGTTCAGCTCCCTACTCCATTTTGTAAGTTTCTTTTTCATCTGGTGGTTTCCAGGGGTGGTTTCTTTAATTTGGATGGGTCAAAACCAGGCTTCCAAACACCTCCGGGCCAAGCTCTGAACTATGGTTTAAACCTTGTTGCTCAGAGCTGTGCCTGGCCCTGATCACAGATGCTTTTGGTGCTCAGCACTTCCACACTTGCCTAGGGAGCACATAAACAGCATCATAAGCAGTCCTAAATCAAAAGAACCAGAGTGCAAATAAAAAGAACACTTTAAGAAATTATATATATCTCCTGTTTTTGAAGGCAGTCTTATGATATGAGGAGCCTGACTCATGGGCTTGAAAGCTTGCTTCTGGCAAGAGCAACTCCTCATCACCCAGCAAGGAAGAGTGATGGGTAATGCCAACAGGCCCTCTGAAGCACTGCTGACAGTGTAGATGCTTGATGCAGATCCTGCTGCTATATCCTACAAAAATAGATGGTACATGGAGAGAATTTACAGGGATGCGGCCCGGAGGTGGCTAAGAGCATTCTCTAGCACCATCTAGTGCTACGACAGTCCAGTTCTTAAAAAAACTGATTTAATCATCATATGGATCAATACTACAGACAGTTTTAAGCACCATTGTCCAGAACCGTGAAGTGATGCATAAGTTGGAATATATTACATGAAAGGGTGAGCATTAATTTGAATTAAATGTTGGCCATGAACCTAGGTAATGACATGTGGCATATATATTGCAGACAATGCAGATCTGTGATTTATGCTAGCTGGGCTTTGGAAGCAAGAATCCATGTTATTAAAGTACACGTTCAGTCATTTCAGAAAATCAAAGTGGATTCATAAATTGAAACTTTGGGAGCTAAGCATGTATATCCCTGCAGCATTTAAAATGTCTCCTTCTTTTCCCCAGCACATTGTCACTTCTTCTCTAAATATCTTTGTCCTTCTCCGAACATGCCCTGTCTTAACTTACATTTTTGCAAAACTTCCTTCAAGACTGGTGAGATTCATCCCCAGGGGAGAATTCCTCACATGAAAGAAAGGAAAAAGGGAATAGTGACCAGCAGCCATCAACACCTCCAGCAGCTGAAGGGAGAGCTGCATTGAACCAGGCTGTGAAACTGGGAGGACTGGGGACAAATAACTATATAGAGGACATGAGCTCTTTGGTTAAAAACCCAAGGCTCAAGCCAGATTTGTCAGACACATTCTCAGCAGACAGTGTAACCCACATCAAACCTGGGGCCGTGCTTTGGGTGCTGGGAAGGGAATACAAAGGCACTATGCTATTATTTAAATACTGTATATTTTCCTTATTCATTTATTAGACAAGGTTGTACAAGAATCAAACTTGTGTAATGTTTTCTGTTTAGCTTAATACTTGGCTACCTATTGCATGATGTACCTTAGTTCAGTGTTTTCAGGACTTCTTAAACCCTGATGGAAGAAGTATTTTTTTACAAACATATATAATTTCTCTGGAACAGTATCTTCCTTTACCTTCTTGTCAGAATGTGATAAAATAAGGACTGTGCTTAACAGTCCTCATAAAAAAATATTGTCATATGTCAGGTTTTCTTTCCTGATATTGCTTGTGGTAGCAAAAGTCACCCATAGCCAATGACAGCTCAGTCTTGTCTGATGATTTCCTGTGTTGAGCTGGTCTTAATTTCTTCTCCATCACAAGAAAGACAAAACAAGGGACACAGAAGGTACATCCTTTACCATTAAGCAGCAACAGTCCTAACCACTGAGTTGGTTCAGCTCAGCTCCATTAATTTCTGAGACTTTTGTTTATATATTCAGTTTTTCAGGGTCAATGGCAGTGAAGTTTTGGCTGGAAACTTATGAGGGAAACTTATTAAAGCTTCATGAAATTCCAGCACAAAAGAAAATCAACCTCCAAGACAGAGCCAGAAACCTGCTGCACAATCTGTGCCAGCACCAGGGGTTGTGGAAGGACAAGGAGCCTGTATTTGAGATGTAGCCCATACTTTTTGTATACATACATGAGTGGGCATGAGACACTGCACCTCCACCCAGCATCTCCATCCCCAGAGATTCTGAAAATCTTTTCTTCTGAGCCAAACTGATGCAAGGAAAAAGAGGTGAAGAGGACAGCAGGACATTCATGGCATTGCAGGTTACTCTGTGATCCTCCCAACATGGGCTAAGCAGTATTTTATAAAAGGTGGAAAAGAATACAGGAGTCTGTTTATTAAATAATAGAATGAGGGGACAAGTACATGAGAATGTCATGAGGGGAGCAGTCAAAGTGGAAAAGCAGATTTCCAAGTGGCATCCCATGTAATGTAGCAGGTAGAACTGTCTACACCAAGCACTGTGCACTATGGACACTAAGTCCACTCCAGGTGTGGCTGCACCAGCACTGAATGATGTGGAAGGATCACCTCTCTCAGCCTGCTGGGAATTATTTTCCAAATGCATCTCAGTGTATCATTGACCTTCTTGGCTGCAAGAGCATGATGCCAGCTCATGTTCAACTTGGTGTCCACGAGCACCCTCAGGTTCTTTTTTGCTGAGCTACTTCACAGCTGGGTGGCCCCAGTATGTATTGTGCCTGGAGTTGTTTAGTCCCAGGTGCAGGATTTTGCATGTCTCCTTGTTGAACTTTACAGGGTTCTTGTTGGCCCATTTCTCCAGCCTGTTGAGGTCCCTCTGGATGGCAGTGCAGTCCCCAGGAACATCAGCCACTCCTCCCAGTCTGGTGTCACCTGCAAACTTCCTGAGGATACAACCTGTCCAATCATCCTGATCATTAATGAAGGTGTTAAACAGGGCTGGACCCCAGCATTGACCTCTGGGGTAAAACTGCTAATTACTGGTCTCCCATCAGATTTTGTGTCACTTCCATGGCACATGTCAGGCCTGGCCACTCAGCAAGTTTCAGCTCATCTCACAACCTGTTTATCCAGCCCATACATCAACTTATGTCTTAGAATTTTGTAGGAGAAAAAGCCCTCACTGAAATCCAGTTAGACATCTGTGGTTAATGCTCTTGAAATGATGCTTGCTTCTTTTAGGGGGGGGAGTCTTTAAAAGTCTGAGTCAGGACTTTGATCCACACTACCTGTTGTTTAAGAGGACTCCAGCAATATGAGGAATGCAGGCAACTGCAGATAAAATGAGTGCCACCATAGTTTCCCAATAGAAAACAAAATGAGGAAAATTACAGTCCAAATTTACCCTCTGTCAAGGCACATTATTTGTAGTAACACACATTTACATGGAATAGAGCTCATGCTTGTTAGAAAAGGTGCCAAGAAAATACATTCTCAGCTGGTGAGATTAGTGTAATGTAATTATTCTCATTAAAGATCTGGGACCCAGGATTTCTCTTTAGATAGAGAAGAGCAATCACCTTGGAACAGCACTCCTTTGCAGACTGAGATTGCTTAGTTGATTTCAAGAACATTCCCCCAAACATTTAAAAATATTAATTAAAAAAAAGTAATTCCTTTGAGTAAAATAATTGGCTAATATTGGCTTCCTCCTTACTGGAAAAGCAATTTGTTGTAAACAATTTATTTCTGGCTCCATTTTAGCAGTATGTGTCACCAAAAGTTATTTGAAAAACTTGCCAAAAAATGAAAATCAAATCTGTTTAAAAAATATTTTGTTTTTGCCTTGTCCAGCTGTAATTGAACACCCCCTTTTCTTTTTAAAATATGTATCAAACACACCTTTTTTGAGTTTAGAAATCCAGGATAGAGCGAAGCAGGTAGAAAATTTTACAGCTGCAGTCTTGATCTTGACTAAAAACCTTGAGGCTGAATCTAAACAAGAGTCTCCATAGCTGCAGGGTTTGGGTTTTCTTGAAATAGCAGGTGGTGGTTCAGATAAGAAATGCTGGTTCTGCCCATTACACAGACAGGAACCAGGTGCGAGGTGCAGATCTGCACTGGAACTTCCTGAAAATCTGGGAGTCTGCAGCCAAAATGCTTCTTGGATCTGATCACTGCTGCACTTCCAAGTATATTTATTACAGCGTGTCAGATTGCCTGCAACTGAAAACAGGCTAAAAACATGCTTGCTTCAAGATGGCAATGAGAAGAACACTAATGAGCAATTCATAGGCTAATGGGCAATGCTGTATTTTGAATATTTTTTCTCCTTCAAAAATAATCAGTGCTGTTGTTGTGTTATTACAGAGTCACAGAATTGTTGAGGGTGGAGGCAGCTCTTGAGATCAAGTCCAACCCTTCTTCAGGAAGGTTATCTAGAGCAGGTTGTCCAGGACTGTGTCTAGTTTGGTTTTCACAACATCTCCAGGCAATCTGTTCTAGTGTTTGACTGTCCTTCCAGTAAACATTTTCCTGTCTGTTAATTTGTGCCCATTGCCTCCTGTCCTGGCAATGGGTACCACTGAGAAGACTGACCCCCTGGTCTTCATTCTCTCCCATAAGGTTTCTATTTATGGTGCTAACACAGGCTGAATGGTCCCAGCTATCAGCCTCTTGTCATCTGAGAGATGCTCCAATCCCTTATTATTTTTGTGGCCCTGTGCTGAACTCCCTCCAGTAAGTCCATGTCTCTTTGGCACTGGGGGCACCAGACCTGAGCACAGTGATCCAGCTGTGGCCTCACCAGGACTGAGGAGGGAGGGTCACCTCCTTTAACCTGCTGGTAATGCTTTGCCTGATGCAGCCCAGGGTAATGATGATCTTCAGAGAGGAGATTTAAATTGGATATTAGGAAAAAGTTCTTTACTATGAGGGTGGTGAAAAAATGGCACGGGTTGCCCAAGGAGGCAGCTGAGGCCTCATCCCTGAAGATATTCAAGGTGAGGCTTGACAATGCTCTGAGCAACCTTACCTAACTGAGGATGTCCCTGCTTACTGCAGGGGGGCTGGACTAGGTGACCTTTAGAGGTCCCTTCCAACCCAAATTATTCTATGATTCTATGACCCCAGGATCCCTAATGGGATCTCAGTGTCCCCTCTTGTCACTGCAGGAGGGTTGGGCTAGATGACCTTTAGAGGTTCCTCCAACCCAACCCATTCTATGTGTAATCTTTCCAGTATCCAGTGCCTCTTCTCTATGAGGGAAAATGAACTCAGTTACCTGTCAGCAAGCAGGAAGATCTGAGGCTGTGAGCAGTTGTAAAACCTACAAGAGGAATTCTCAACTGGTGTAAGTTTGGCTTTCTCCTATATTTTTGCAACTATTTTTTTCATTAATAATGAGACCTCAGCTATGGTCCAAAAGGGTCATATTGATAAACAGATAATTTGTTTTCTATTTTGAATACACACTAGAGAAATTGAGCTACAGATGGTGTCTGAGTAAGCTGCAATATACATTACTTCTCAGAGTAGACAAGACAGTAAGTCTTAGAGGGACTGTTGTTGAAGATGTAGTTACCATTTGAGGGGATGCAAATGCCTCATCTACACTAAAAAATTGGATGCTGGTGTTACCTGCATGGCTGATCAGAGACCAACAGAAGTTTCTAAGAAGTTCGTGTTCATAAAATATACCACCTAAAATCAATCAACACAGAAAGTAAAAAAATAGTGGATTAATTCTGACAAAAATCTTGCTGTCATGTTGGGTAGTTGATTTATTGCCCCATCTTCAGAGCTCTGCATCACTGAATGAAGCAGTCATAACCCATCCTTCAGCCTCTGCCTCCAGATGGCTTTCCATTGCCTCAAGTGTGTTTAAAGAGTTCTTCTGAGAAAATGGAAAAGTAGTACATGCCTGACTCACAGCAAGAGCTTTCCAGAAATGGCCAACACCTCTGCTATGGAAAAATTCATATCCTTGGAAAAAAGCACATAAAACTTTTGACAGGACTTGATCCAGCTGAGATAAGCTAACTTGCGTGAAAGTACCACAGTTTTATACCACCTGTTTAAAATAACCCTTTTTTTTTTTGGTTGTTATATATTATATTTCATCTCATCTCATCTCATCTCACTTCTCTATGTAAAACCAGTAGAAAATCTCCATCTTTGTGGGTCTGGTTTGACACTTCGAATCAGACATTTGAATTTGCATCTAGACAACTAGAGCAGCATGTCTTTGGGTTTCTCAGGCAATTATCTAGCTACATAATTTCAGGCAGCACTTTGCAAAAAAGATCTGACTCATTTTCCCAACATTTGGAAGGTTCATGTGAATGAGGGAATCATTCTGGTTTTAATACAATTTGGAGATGGGTCACACACAAATGCAGGGGAAACTTGCAAGTTATCTCAATGTCTTAAAATGACTGAATTATGGTCCCAGTTCATTTTATTAAAAATAAAGATGGTTGTTCAACATTGACTGGGGCTCAAATTTGAAGTTCTGAGCTAGAAGATACCTCTGTTGTAACATCTGAAGAGAGGAGAGATCCTGCAATGCACGCTGGGCAGAGATTTATTTTATTAGCACCTATTAACACCTCCAAAAAACAGTTAGTGACTTCTGAATTTCTCTTCTCCATTCTGTTCACAGCCACATCACCTGTATGGTGTTGTGGTGGATGCCTTGTCCTCAAAACCAGGGACAAACCCTGCTTAGCTCAGCAGGGGAAGATGAGTACCTTCCCCCAGCTTTGTAAAACCTGGAAATAAGTGGGACAGTTATTGCCCCACTTTTCATCAAAAAAACATTTATTTTATCAAGTGTTTTTCCACAATGAAAGGAATAACCATCCTGCTAGGTTATTCCCCTCCTAGCTGCCTGCTCTCCTGCCTCTTCTGCAGGGCAGCTCACTGTACCTCATCCTGGTTCACATGAAACTAATGAAATCACAGCATAATATTTTCCATACCACATATTGTGTCCTTGCCACAGTGAGTTATATGTTGCTTGTAAAATATTTGCTTCATCTGTGTAAAGGGGAGGAGTGGGGGTGGAGGGAGGGTCCCTTTCACTACCTGATTTATATGTCAAATATAAACCTAAAATGAAACATGTGGCTGATTGCCTGCAAAGTTTTATGTCAGGTGTAGCAGTCAGTGGCCCCGCTCATAAATCACACTGCTCTTTTGTAACCATTGCAACAAATTTATAGGATTTATAACAGGGTTATTGAGCTATGTCAACAGTGCAAGCATTTTCTTATTAATAAAAGGACTGCTAAATTGAGAGATGGTTTGTAAAGCAAGTGCCTGTAATTTTTTCAGATGGGAGGAAGGAGACACCTTATTGTTAGTGATCTTTTAAAACAAAACACTTGTGAAAGTCCTAGGCCCCTCCCTGAGCTCCCACTGCTTTATTTCTTCTCTAGGGGCCTGCAAAACAAGCTCCTTATTCATAAGTGTGGGCTGATGCTGTAAGGATGATGTTTCCGTTGGTGATTCACAAGATTTACTCACTATGTTTGATTCATCCATGAAGAAAAACAACCTCTGGCTGAGGGACAGATGCTTATGGGGATCTGACATCTGATTTTAGCTGGGTTATACAGGGTTATGAGCAGGGGTGAGTTTTCTCTGTATAAAAACTTTCCCCAGAACAGGAAACCAAACTAATGCCCTAAAATTTTGCCTGCGGTCTGTATGTTCAAAGGAAAGGAGCATTTCTATAGGGTTTTAGTTGGTCTCTTGTGTACTGAAATTCCACTTCTAAAGGTTTGTGTTATGTTGCAGGGTGTTAAACTGTTGGCAGCTTCCAAAAGGGAAAAGGTGGCATTGGTGAAGAGGCAAGGTGCTGTTGCTGCAGGATACCTTAGGGTGGAAGATGCTGTGTAAGTACGTGATGTTTCCTACTACTCAGGGATCCTCTGGCCAAAGCAAGGTCCTCCACAGATGTTGGGAAACAGTTAATTGAGATTCCCAGGATTGGCTCCAAAAGACATGGTGGTTCCTCTGAGTCAGATAATCCTGCTCATGAACTGGGACTTCCTACTTCATGTTCTTAAGAGGTAACAACAAAGTCCCAGATCTCAGCACCCAGAGATATAACTGAACTTGTTTTCAGATTTATGCTCAGGTTCCATAACTGATGATCCCCTCTAATGTATTTTTCATTAAAGTTTACAAATATGCCTAATATCAAGAAATAATTCAGTCTTTTAATATGAAAGCGCCATTTTAAATAAATTATTTCATATATGAAATATCTTATAATTAAAAATTTCTACAAAGACCTGAATCTAGAGTGACTTGTAACTCTATTTTATGGAAGCTTTTAAGATATTCCCGCCCCCAACTATATTTTAATCCTATTTAATTATTTTTGTATGTAAAAAATTAGAGGGGCTCTGGCCTATGTGCCTCTGTCAGATCATTAAACCCAAAAGTAGAATCAGATTTCATTATAGCAGCAACCAGACCTGTACAGCAAAGGAGAAGAAAACAAAACTCCACTCTTCATGGGATGAGTTTCTGTGTGAAGGCTATAAAAATGTAATCCCAGAACATTTAGTAAAACTGGTTGAAAGTGACCTTAATTTTCCAATGGAAATGTTTAAGTTGTTTTAATTGTGCTCTGATTTTTAGCATTGTCTGTAAATATCAGCTCTGCTCTGGGCATCTGGGGCAATTGATCCTGCCCTCTCTTCTGGCTGCCTGTCTTGCTGCAAGAGCAGATTGAACTCATGGCCAGATGAGGATCCACATCCTGCAGTCAGTCTCTTTGCTTATTATAGATAATGATGGTTTTCATAAAATGCTGTGCACTGTTCTCTTCCATTTTTACCATTTTTGAGTGACTACTGCTTGATAATTCTTTGCAGTCATGGAGGCTGGCAGAAATAACTTCTAGTCCAGGATCAATGCAAACTCATGAGAATTTGTGCTACTGAGAAGGTGTACAAGGAAGAAAGAAGTCACAGAGATCTCCAGTTCATGGATGGCACAGGTAGAAGACCTGAGTGGTTTCAGGTTTTAACTGGGTTTTTTTTGTTTTTTTTTGTTTTTGTTTTGGTTTTTGGTTTTTTTTTTTGTTTGTTTTTGTTTTTTGGTTTTTTTTTTGGCTAAGTTTATATTCTCGTAACTATCTGGGTAAAGGGACTATGCAAACTCAGGCTGGGAGATAAAAATACCAGTCCAAAAGAGAAAGGCAATGCTTGTGGCACCTTCAGGAGCATTAGTATGTGAGTCGTCATTGAGGACTGTATATCACCTGAAATATGTGTGCAGGCTGGTAGAGCTGCAGCTTGCAGACCAGGGTGTTACCTCCAAGCAGAGGAATCATAAATCCAGGCTCCTTTCCATGTCCTGTGCCTCCAGCCTCTGCCTTGTGGCCCATGACAAAGCAAGACAAATAATTTTAAGAAACTTGTGATTTTTTCTTTTCAAAAATGTTTGTGTCAAAGAATTTTAGAAAATTAGGCTCTATGACAATTATTTAAGAACCAGATTTGCTTTTCTTGTTCATTTTTCCTGCAGTAGAATCAAAACATATAGATAGAGCAGATGCACCATGTGGGGAATGACCAAGCCCCTCTGCCCGTGATATCCTAAGAAGTTGTAAATGAATAATAAGTACCCCAGTAGATCTTAGCAAATTTACACAACAGCCTACTCTAAAATGCTCCTTTCAGTGGCCTCTATACCACTCCCACATGTCTGTGCCTTCTTCTCAGGCAAGGTCCACACTAAAGACACACCTGAGACATCCACAGGAAATGCCAGGAATAAGGAGAAGTGGAGAGCAGGTGATGTTAAGGTGTGGAGTATCTCTCCACAGCAAAATACATGATGGAAGGGTGGCAACCTCCATCCCTAAGACTCTGTAAATAGTAACCTAATGAAGTAGTAACTTAAGGCCCAGTTCTCCTCTGTCTCACACCTTGTGTGGTCCTCTGCTGCTAGACACTGTTTGACCAGAATTCCCCAAACTCTCTTAACAGCTTCCCAGTGTGTGAGAGCACAGATTTATGGTGAGGGAAATTGCCTTTTAGCTGACCAGATGACATCTGCTCTATCCCCTCCAAAGTTTTGGAGCAGTGTTGCTCCAGACAGATGTGTTCAGTGTCAATTTCAGTTTTATATATTTTATTAGAGCTGTTAAATAAACAAGCCTAAAACCACAAAAACATCAGTGAAGCTAAGCTTTTTATTAATAAAATGCTGAACTAATCCAACAATAGAATACTTGAACTATCAAATGGACAGGACAGGGCAGTTTCAGTGGTGGATTGAAGCTGAATTATCAATTGTACTAATAGTGTTGTTTACTCTTTTGTAAATGTTAATTCTAAGAAGGCTGATTGTGGAGGACTAGTCAGGAATTTTATAACTGTCATTCAAATGCATTTAAAACAACCCAACAAATTAAATAAGTTAAATGTCCCACGTTTGAATCACAGCATAAGAACCATTTCTTTAAATTCCAGTTTTTATGTTCAGTCTCAACTTCCTCTGCTCCTTTTCCCATCGGAGATACCGTAATTCAGAAATTAATGGAGTGGTTCAGAAATTATGACAGTGGTTCAGAACCTTTATTTACTGGGATTTCAATGACAACTGAAGATCTGGGTACTCCTGAACACAGGATATGGTTCACCAAGTGTCTTTGTTGACTTTGTTTGGAATTGTTGGACCTGGAGGACTTTTCTATCTGACCTTCTCCCATGGTAGTTTTATGAGTGCACCCAAATCCCATACAGCTGCTTTCTGACATCCTAAAATGAAATGGCATGAGGGGGAAATTTGGGGAGAAAAACTAGAAACATGGAAATCAGGTTGCTGAAAATGCTGAAGCCTCCCAAACTTGTCCTGTTCCTACCTTCTCCACTTCTGTGCTCACAGTAGGTGAGATAAATAGGTAGTTGGTGGTATTGGTGGCAAGTTTTTGCTGGCCAAGAGCTTCCCACATCAGGCCACTATTGGACCTAATGCAACACCAGTAAGAGATGTCCAGAGCAGCAGTCTTCCCTCAGGCATCTTGATTCAAAAGGTGGGACTTCCTAGCCATGCATGAGTTTTTTAAAATTCAAGATATCTATTTTCTCTGCCATGTATTGTGTGTTGCTGAAGGTTTTGGACATACCTAGTACACCAAAGCCATGCAGCTTAGTTCAGTCAAATCTGAATTAGGTTACTGTTGGTCATCACTAAGTAGGAAAAGTCCTGCACAGGCCAAGAATTTTTTAAACATTTAGCATTTTGCATAGCAGAAATTGCTGCTAGGTTTTCCTCCTGGTAAATAAATAAATAAACAATGAAACACAATATCTTGGACCATCAGATCAGCTCAGAGTAATTTTCCATGGCCTTATTTAAGCCCAAAGTTTCTCAGAAATTATTGTAACTTTCCCTGAGCAAGATGAATAGGAAAATCCCAGCCCAGGTAAATCAGCTGCCCAAACACCCATCCATCAGCAAAATCAAAAGAAATTCACAGCAGCAGGAAAGCCCAGCATCATCCTGCTACCCCTTGCTCTGAGAGCTGATATGAAGGTTGATTGCTGGTGATGATACAGTGGTTACAATAACCTCTCTGTTTCTGGGCAGGCAGCTTCTTGTCATTGATGTGCATCTCAATGGTGAAATGATGCTAAAAATGAACGATTGAGACTTACTTGAAATATAACATTTAAAATAATCAAAGGTAGGGAAAAATACCCATCCAAAGAAAATCAAAGCTCTAAAAGCAAGCATTCAGATTAAGTGCGTAATCAGGAGCTTAATTTTTGAGATTAATTAGTTCAGACCCCACCTGCAGCTCTGGCGTCCCCAGCATGAGCAGGACATGGAGCTCTTGGAGTAAGTCCAGAGGAGGACCACAAAGATGATTGGTGGGCTGGAGCACCTCTCCTGAGAAGACAGGCTGAGAAAATTGGTTGTTCAGCCTGGAGAAGAGAAAGCTCCAGGGAGACCTTAGAACACTTTCCAGTAGCTGAAGGAGCTACAGGTTGATGGGGCTTGGAGCAACCTGGTTTAGAGGGAGGTGTCCCTGCCTATGGCAAGGGGATTGGAACTGGATGATATTTAAGGTCCCTTCCAACCCAAACCATTCTGTGGTGAACTGTTGGACTCCATGAACTAAAAGGATTTTTCCAACAGTGACAATTCTGTGATTCTATGATAATCATTAGGAGCCATAATTTATTAAGGCTCCCTGTGCAACTTGTATGCTTCTGTGCATTGGGACACTTGCCAAGAGCAGGAAGAAATTCAAAGGACTTAGTGCCACAGAGCAATCTGTACTCAGATCACACAAGGCCATTGTTTCTTCTCTTCCCTCTCCCTCCTACTTCTCCAGTCCACCACTGCTTGTGTCCAGATGTGTTTGCCTCTCCTCAATACCCATAAAATATTTTTTCTTTCATGAGCTGCCCCTTGTTTAATGCAACTCACTGTGCTGCTGTTCTGCATTTTTTTTTTTTTTTTATTGTACAAAATCTGTTTATCTGTTGGGCTCCTGACAGTAACAAAACCCAGGACATGCATGAAGAAATCCTCTTAAGAGGTGAAGAAATTGCTGCAGCATTAATTGCTCATCTGGTACCCACCATGGATCATCCCTTGGGCTTATTGCTTCACATATTGACTCTAGGCTGTGCTACCCACACAGCACGATGGGGCTGCCCCATCACAAATGTTGCATGAGCTGTGTGTGGTGGTAGCACTTGGGAGCTACTGGCATGTGTATCTGGGTCAAAACCCAGCTACTGTGTCATTTCTCTTTGTTTTTCCCTCATCCAGCCACAAAAATCATTCTATGATTCTATGTATAGGACCTGCAATGATCTGGACATCTGGGTGGGACAGCTGGAGCAGGCCAGACCTCCTGCAACTGGACAGGTGACTGAGGCTGGACTGAGCAGGGATGGGATCAGAACTATGGAGAAACTGTCATGAGATGGGACTGCTGGTTTTAATTTAGCAAAACAAAAGCTCAAGGGAGGATGTGACATCTGTCTATAAATATATTAGGGAGAGAAAAAGAGTTATTCCAGCCTAAGGACAATGCTGGCACAAGAACAAATGGGCATGAAGTGGCTATGAATAAATCTAGGTTGGAAATGAGGGAAGGTTGTTGGCAACTGGGGTGATGAACTCCCTCCTAAGCAGGAAGAAAGAAAACAGATATTGGTAAAAGATAGAGTGTGGTTGATTTATGAGATCTTTATGATTGTTTTGCTTAGGATTGCAAGTGTTAGAGGCATGAGAGGTCCTCCCAGTCCTGTGCCCCTTGTGCCCACTGGTTGGGTTGCTGCTGGAGGTGCAATAGATAGGCTGAGATGAAGTGCAGATATTTCTTCTGTGGATTTTCAAGGCTGAAACAGAATCTAATTCTCAACTAACTTAGCCTCTCCTCAGCACCCATGATACCTGTATCAAATTCAGTGTTTCTGTCATGAGTGTGTCCTTACTCCAGGTAAAGATTCAAATGATGGGGAACTCACCTGCCTTTGGGATCCTGTTCCTCAGGGTGCACACACAAACCAGGCTCTGCACATGGCACAAAGTCGCACCTCTCATCTCTGTGCTCCACACTGGTCATTGTGACAGCTGCTGTGATGTTTCCTGCAAAATATAAAAGGACTCTGGGACTAAGAGAGGACAAACAAGTACTTGCTGATACTTCTTCCACTGGTGTTCATCAATTCAGATACTGCAACCAGGAATCTTGCAGGAACACACATTGCTTCTGTGCAGGTGAAGGGGTTAAGGTCTGATACTTCCTACTGCTTGTTCTGCGGGGGTTCTGCACAGTGGCTAAAGAAGGGGAAGGCTGAGGAGAACTAAATGAGGCAGTTATTTTTCCTGGATGATTTATCAGACACTTTTTTTTGCAGTGGTGGGCTGTTTCTGGCTGCTCTGACCACGACTCGTGGGGATGGTTCTGTTGCTGCAAAGACGACTTTTTTATTCTTCAAGCCCTGAAGATAAACTGCACCTTTTTGCTTCCTCAAACATGCTCCAGGAAATGCTGTCCTGAAGGTCACTTCTTGGAAGGGCTGTAGTTTCCCATCTCTGTCCTCTCAGTTTCACCCAGAGACCTAGGTCACCCTCCTTGCAGGCGGTGGCTCTCCTGTTGGTGTCAGCCAGGGTGTGGAAGTCAGTGCACAACTGCTTGTCTTCCCAGTTCCAGTCTTAAGGCCAATTGTGATGTTTCTTCAGCCTGTGAAGATACAAGCTCTTTTCCTTCTATTCTGAGGTTTTTTTAAGATGTTAAGAAGTTATCTAAATCTCTTTCTACAAATACTCTATAGTGAAGAAACAAGTCAAGCAAAGGCAATTCTCTGAAGGGATGTACATGCAAGCACAGAGACAGATACTTGCTGGAAAGCTTACATGGCCTCGCTGCTAGATGAGCTACATTCTCCTTGGCCACAAGAATTCAAATGGGGAGGAGAAATCCTGCCAGAATAACCTGGGGCAAAGATGAACACTCAAGAGCAAAGTCAGTGCCAAGCCAAGCTTCATGGGGAAGCATTCAAGCACTTGCCAGACTTGAGAGCAATGGGAACCCATCCACCGCAACCCAACAAGGACCAGCTCTGTGCAAAGTAAAGCAATGTGATCCAAAAGGGTTTAACTACAGCCAATTGACCTGGGTGAAAAGCAACTTGTGTGCATAAGGCATTTTATCATAAAGTAGCTACAGATGTTGCTGGTATTTCTTCCTAGGAGCCTTCACAGTGAGGTGGTAGTTGAATAATTAAGCAAAACCTCCAATGCTTCTCGTAATACAGAAATCAACTGTCACTGGGTATTAATGGAGTGAGAAAAGTAATTAAGTCTAATTTCAAATGTCTCAGCCAATTAAATAAACAAGTGAGAAAAGCTGTGCAATTTAGCTCTGCTCATCAAAAATAAAATTGTCAAATTGTCCAGATTTACAAATCTCATGCTGCCCTTGGAAGGCTTAGGCAGGATTTGTTCAGGAAAATACGCAAGTTGTGCACAAGGTGTCAAGACTAAGTGCACCTTATGTTTTTCCGGTTCATAAAACTTGGATGTTTCAGATTTAAATGCTTCCAAGCTTGGTTCTGCCCTCAGGCATTCCCAAGAAACCACGCTGAGCCTGTCCAAGCCAAGAGCTGTCACCAGCTCTGAGAAGAAACCTTTGGTTCATAAATGGGAAATACACTTCCCAAAAGGCAGGTGCATTTGCTCAACCTGCCAGATGGCAGAGCCCACAGAACCACTCTCCCCTGAGCTAGACTTTACAACTGTGGTGCCAGATCCTGGTCTAGATTGTGTGGGAACTCTATGTACAGCAGTGCCACTGAATTTGGTAGAGATACAGGGGAGTCAAGCTCACGTAATTAAGGCTAGAAACTGGCTGCTAGAGTCCAGCCCTCCCTGATGTGCATGCTGGAGCTGGGCCAGCCTTGCTGCAATCTCAGATATCATGTTGGCTGGCCAGATGCCACTGCTTTCACATGCTGGGTCTGCATGAAAACATCTTTGACGACTCAGAAGTAACTATTGCAAGAGACAAGGTCCAAGGTGCAAAGCTGCAATGGAAAGTGTTGAAAGAGCAGGAGCGTGGGAGCTGAGCCTGAGAAAGAGATATGGTGTCCATAGCCTTCAAAGAGATATAAAGACTCTACAGGCAGCAACTCATGGGGTCTCTCACCCTGAAGGACTGACAGGCTTGTTTGCTAATGGGAGATTTCAATATCAGCCTTGACCAGATCCACAGCCCTTGATCTGCCACAAGACCCATGCTTGAGGCAGATCTAGCTGCAACTGGCCAAGCCAACAGAGATTTTTATACTCAATAATAGCATTTGTTGTCCTTTGGCTGCATGAAGGGCACTCATGTTGGGGATTCACAGCTGACCCAGTGAAATTTGCATAGCAACATAAGAACACTGTTAAAAGCTAGAGGAGAAAAATGAGTGAAAAGTGGTACAGAGGAGAAGAGAGGTGTGACTTGGATGTGTTTGTTTCCCAATGGTTATTCTTGGTTTTCAGACCCCTCTTCCAGAAGTGCTTGTGTACAGCTGGTTTCATGAAAATTAATAATTTGTACAACCCTTTTCTTGCTGGTCAGTGTGGTGACTGGCTTTGCTGAGACTGCTGGTGGGGTCACTTAAAAGCAGTAGATTTAGGAGCCTGGCATCTGTCTGCTAGGAAATAAATGAAGGCCATCAAACTAATGCCACATTCACCCCAGAGGACTCATTGGATGAATACAACTTTTAGCCACTGTTGACCTGTGCTGGATTTGAATTGGTGACCCAGAGATGAAGGCTTCTGTCCTAGTGCCAGTTCTTTGGCTCTCTCTACTGTAACAATAAATATCCCCAAATCTCTTGGAACTCCTAGCAATTATAGCCTTAAAATAAACTTATAGCACAGGCTAGTGATTACTGAATGTTTCTTATTGTTTCTCCTCTGGGAGATGTGTATCCCTCAGGAAATGAGTTTCTAATTAGATAGAAGCAGGGCAGCAACAGTAGTGTGGGAAAGCTAAATTAATAAAAGCTTCTAGGTACATTCTGACCACCCTACACAGAGAGCTGACAAATGATGAAATGTGGTGAACCAGGGGTTTTGAACTTTGTCTCTTCTTGGAAGATGCCAACACCAGCTCTGTCAGGAGAGAGGAGTGGAGAAAGAGAGGAGAGAAATAAAGATACTGCTAGAGACCTCAGCCATACAGAGCAGCCCACAGGAATGTTTCAGCCTGCAAATCCCAACTGAGGTTACTGGCAGCACCCTGTGCAGGACTTCAGCTAGTAATCTTTGGGCTGGTTAATAAAATAGTTGTGGATCCTCTGTCCCCCTGAGGTGCTAACCCAGCTCATTTAAGTGTTCCATTTAACTACACAATTTTAGGGACTCTGGATCCAGTTCAAGGTAGTGCCCTGCCCACTCACAGAAAGCTGAGGCTGAAACTCTCTGATCACTGTATGGCTCAAAGAGAACAAGACCAGTGAGGCTGGAGAGAGCCTTTTGGACATAAATGCTTGGTTAAACATGCTAACTCAAATTCCTATGTCTGGTTTTGTTTCTCTGAGTGCAAGAGGAAGGCCCCTCCATCCCTTGCTTGTATTTGTTTCATTTCCCTCAGTGCATACCATTTATAAACCTTAGGAATGCAAGTAGTCCCTTGATAAATATCTCAGATCTCATCAATGCAACAGTGGTATTCAGAGCAGAAAAACTGGTACAAACACCCTCAGTCTCTTTAGAAGTGAAAGTCAGGGTCTACACCCACACTCAAACACTGTCCTGATGCCTGTTGCTACTGAACACCAAAATCTTCAAGCTTTATCTTTCTGGACAATATGAGGGTCATCCTTGCTCAGAAACTGTCTCATTTTCTTAGAGCTGTTTTGCTGTAATGAGAGATGGGCCTTCAGGTGGGAGCCAAAATATGGGTGTCGTGTACCAAAACACATGTCCTGCAGCCCACAGCCACATCCCAGGATTTGCAGAATGGATGGATAATGTGAGACTGTTCATGGGAAAGCCCTCTGAAGTCTCAACATTACTTTTATTTTTACTCAACATTAAATAATGGAGAAATCCTATTTGTGTGTGTAGGTATCTCAGACCAATGGGGAATGTAGGATGTAGGGCAAAATAAAACTTTAAGGAAAGAATAGGATTTAATTTTAGGTGAGAAAGTTGCCTTCCTCTGGGCAGTTCAGGGCTTTAGTTTATTTTGAGGTGGAAAACATACTAGTTCCTATGTGACTGAGAATGATTTGGTTTTTTTATTCTGAAGGCAGACAAACTATTTTTTGCTGAATTTCAGCTTAACCTGCAAATTGAAGCAAATTGCAGGGGTCCCAAAGATACTCATACCAA
Source organism: Phaethornis superciliosus (assembly GCA_023637945.1). NCBI lineage: Eukaryota > Metazoa > Chordata > Aves > Apodiformes > Trochilidae > Phaethornis > Phaethornis superciliosus. The sequence continues at coordinate 5,108,736 of JAJQWJ010000011.1, forward strand.
AATGGAGAAAGACAAAATTAGCTTCATTCTCTTGGAACCAAAGCCAATGAATATCATCCTGTTGGAGTTGCCCTTAAGAAAAGTAAATACTTTGTTAGGATTAAACTCACCATTTTGATCACAGCCACAGTTAAAACCTGTGGTTGTTACACTTTTAATGAATCAGTACTCATCTTAAACTCTCAATCTATGCATTTTTGTTGCTCTTGTACCATGCAATTTTCCAGACAGATCTTTATCTGTCAGAAACATAGCAAGGAGCATCTCCATCTCTCAGATGTGGGATCAGAGAGCAAATCATCAGGTTGGCATATGGCAAGAATTTACCCTCCTGTAGCTGTAATTATGTTCATTCTGGCTGGTAAAAGTGTAAATTAAACTAGGAATCATTCATTGTTGCTTAAAGAAGCCCATTCTAGTTTGCTGTTGCTACACATGAGGAGTTTCCATGCGTGAACTTCTCAGAGAGGAGGAGGTTAAATTTCCAGGTCATGTCAACTCCATTTCTCATGATCTTTTGTAGCTGCTCCTGGGTCATACTGCCCCAAAGTAAGAAATGAGCGTAAAGAGTGGTTTTGTCTACTCTAGCTGTAAATGGCTACCAGCAATAAACATCTGCAGTGTTCCTCAAGAACCTGTTTCACAAACAGTGGGATGCTGGTATATTCTAGAACACAAACAGGTTTTTCAGTATGAGTGCAGAGACTACTAAGTGTTTGTTTTTAGGAAGAAGAAATTATAGGGAAGAAGACATTAACTCCAGTAGAGCAGAAATAGGAAAAGCACTGAATAGAAACATTGGAAATTGCCTGCTGCACTGATTTATTATTTAGTGTCCTTCTGTCTTGTGGGACCTGCTTGAACTATTTAATGTTTACCAACAGTAACTCAGATTCAGCTGCAGTTGAGTTTCCTCCCTGTCTTCTGTTCATTACCAGGATGCACAGAGCACAAAGAGGGCAAGATGTAACTGTGGAGAACATGGTGCCTCTCAGTTTGTCCTGGGTGGCTATTCATGTAGATAAGAATACTTTATATGATAACACACCCCATGAGGATGCTTTTGCCCATGTCCCTTTTCATTTCCACCTTGCAGTGGGAACCATCTGCCATTCTTGATCTTTCTGATGCTGGAACTAAAGCTGCATCAGGACAACACCTGATAGGGCTGGGCTTGGAGTGTCTGTCTTTCATGTTCTGCCACTACCCCACTGGCCTTTTAACCTCATGACTGCTGTCTGTGCAGAGCATCTCCCAAACAGGGCACATAGCAAGGTTTACTAAGTAAGGAGACAGTGGCAAATCTTTCAAAAGGTACTTCTAACACCACCTTGCTGGCTCCTCTTACCTTCTTGTATTTCATACTCTGTGCTATGTATCCACCTACAATTTCTTTCATACTTAGTCTGCTAACTCTTTGGAAAAGGTCTGCATGCAAGTTCTGTGTTTGTTAAGCACAATAAAACATAGCAAATAACAAGACAGCTGACTAACCTTATCAAAATCAACAAATATCTTGAGTTTTCCTCTGCTAGATTAATTCTGGTCTGAGTGCCACAGAATCCTAGGCTATAAAAGGTAGCAGTTCTTAGAAGGACCAGCCTCCTTGAACTATTTTCCCCTCTTGTTAACAATTTCCATCTCATTTCCTATTTCCGGCTCTAACTCCTGCCGATAATGCTCCTCAGCTAATATTGAAACCAAGAGGGAAAAATATGTGAATAGTAGACATCCGATCCAAGCTTTGTGTGGAGAATTCAGGGATGGAATGTTCTTGAGAACAAGAGGGGTTTTTTAAATAGCAAAAGATTCCTTGTTTAGGAAGAAAAATTGCACTGACACCTATATTGGGTACTGCTGACATTTGTTCCCACTGTCCTCTCAGCTCAACTGTAGCCATCTTCCTGAGAATGCTTTTTTTCTTTTTTTTTTTTTGTCATCCAGAGGTTCTCCATGCAGAGCCTGTCTGCCTGGAAGTTTGCTGCACAACTGCAGCTCATACAGACATTGCCCTGGTAGCTTAAAAGAGTGAACTTGCAAATACTGTAGCAGTCACTGAGTGGGTTTGCAATTGCAACCAATGCTGTCTTTTGGTTGCCCATCTTGGCTTGTTGTTCCCTTGCCTCCTTCCCTGGCTTCTCATTCTGCTGTGGAACATCACTTGTGTCAGGAGGATTTTCTGCAGCCACTCCAAACCACATCCAGCTATTTCACTTCCAGAAAAGGCATTTTTTGCTCCACACCTGACACAGTTCTGGGTGCACTGATGGTTATGTAGATGTCTGGCTACTGGTGGAAATGAGTATCCAGGGCAGTATAAGTGCATGGGGCAGACCCATCTTATCCTGGTATTGCAGCTAGAGGTAATTTAAAACTAGCCTGGCTTTGTCTGAGCACAAGAAGGATATGAAGCTCTTGGAGTGAGGCCACAGGAGGGCCACGAAGATGATCTGTGGGCTGGAGTAGCTCTCCTATGAGGACAGATTGTTCAGCCTGGAGAAGTGAAGGTTGCAGGGAGACCTTAAAATACCTTCTAGTATCTAAAGGGGCTACAGGAAAGCTGGGGAGGGGCTGAAGGGCATGTGGTGATAGGACAAGGGTTAGTGGCTTTAAACTGGAAGAAGGTAGATTTCAGAAGAAATTCTTTCCTTTGAGGCTGTTGAGACACTGGCCCAGGTTGGCCAGAGAGATTGTGGCTGCCCCCTCCCTGAAAGTGTTCTCCAGGGCAGGGGTTCCACATCCAAGCTGCCCTGGGAATCAGTTCTGAGCCCTGCCACCTCCCAAGCCACCTGCATTTGCTGGCCAGGGTCTGGCAATTGAACAGCCCAGCTGAGCTGTGGCCTGAGGAGATTCCTTGGCTCTGCTCAAGGCTCTGGTGTAGCTGCAGTTCCTCAGACCACTCCCTTCCTGTCTTTCATAGCCAGAGCCTCTTTGATGTATTTCCAGTGTAGGTTAGGTTATAAAACTGCTACACCAGAGACACTCTCACATGGTCACTGCTCAGGGAGGACTCCCCATGCCCACCTCTTGCATTATTATATACATTATATAAATACCTTAATGACAAGAGGTTCATGCATTTTGTTAGAGAGGTTTCAGGTTTTAGCCCTCAGGATCTTTCGTACATATCAGGGAAAAAGGGGCTTCAAGAACCACAAGGACCTTAAAAAAAGATAGAGATGCATTTCCATTCTCATCACTATGTTTTATTTCTGTTCCCATATTTTCTTCATTGAGGACACTGAGGTGGAGCAGACAGCATTTATTGGGGCCATGATTTCAGAAAGCAAGCTTGCATTTACATCTTACTATTAGATGGTCCTCACAGCCCTGTAAAAAGTTTGGTTTATCTTCACCTGAGCCAGGTGTGACTTGTTTGCCCAGGTGGGGGGAATTGGGGCACAGTGCTCAAACCCAAGTTATTTAGAGTCAAAGGAGATAGACAAGGGTCTCTTAGTTTATAGGCTGAAGGCCTGGAAGTTCTGGTTCTGTGGCAAGAATGAAGGTGGAAGTGTAGAGAGCAAAGCAGAGGGTAGAAAGCTCCAGGGCTGATAGTGAGCCAGAAGTTTTAGGGTTGTCTGCTGGCTATGGCCAGGGTCTTGAAGAGAGAGAAGACACTGCTCAGCTGCCTGGAGTAAAAATTGTTGTGAGGAACTTGTCAGTCCTTTTGGAAGCCCAAATCCTGGTAAGTTGCATTCTGAAAAGCAGCAGTAGGGGTCAAAAACCTTCTTGTGTGTGATGACTTGTCTCCTATTTTTCCTTTAGTTGTGTAAACACACAGGGGCTCCTTGAGACTCTTCTAAGAAGCCTCTAAATTGCTTCCCTTGACTAGCTCTTGGTTGCTTTGACCTGAATGCTGCAATGTGCATTCTGCAGCAGATTTGCCAGCATGGGGCAAGGCTGAGCCTTCAGCAAAACTCAGAAGTGATTGGTGTATTCAGCAGACTTTGGTTGGACTCTGGTATTTGGGAAGGGCTCCTCCCCGGAGGGACCAGACAGGTCCAGTTATGGGGTGCTGGAGGGAGGGAAAAGACCCCAGGCATGAGCTGGAAGTGTGAGTACTGGGTGCAGGTTGTAATATCCACATGAGCTTTGGTACCAACACAGACCTGTGGGTCTTCTTTCAGTAACCATGCAAGTGTCCCCTGTTCTTCTGAGCCCTGGAAGCAGAGTGAGGGTGTGATGGGTGGCAAAGTCTTCCCTGGAGTCCATATTGCAAGAGGGAAAAACTGTCTGGAGAGGAAGGGATGAGGCTGAGAAGGCAGTGCAAGAAGAATTTGCAGATATGCCTATAAGAAAAGCAGCAGGGGAGCTCCAGTTTCATTCTCTGAGAAGGGCAGGGGATGCTACATCTGGAGAATGATTGTTTTCTTGACAATTTTCCCCAGTAGACAAGAGGCTGGGGAGGCCCATGAGCTTCCAGCATGAGCTGTGGGACAGGAGCTGTGCAGCTCTCTGCCAGGGTTAGGGGAGCTCGAGGAGGTTTATGGATGGGCCTGTACTTTCTCAAAGGCTTTTTGAAGATCCACAGATCTGGGTGGAAGAAGCACCAGGGAAGAGCTGCCAGCTGGAACAGCTCCTCTGCTTGCTGTGCAACTAACCCTGGGCCCTGGCTCCCAGTCAGCAGTTTCCAGCCTTCATGTAGGTTGTCCTGTAGAAGAGGGCATCATCAGGACACTTTGCACCACTGCAAATCCAGAAGTGCTGGCAAGGCCAAATACATTTTTTTTTTCCTGTTCTCCTTTCATGGGCAAGTGTATTCAGACCCTGCCTTTCAAGTGTCCTTTCAGCCTCAGGCTGTCAATGTCCCTGTGAAGCAAGAGTGGGGATGGGAGATGACAAGACTGATTTTTCTGGGGCCTGAATAACAACAAAAAGGACAGGGAAAACAGGGAAGAAAAAAGAGCCTCCTGGCAACTGGATTTTAAGGAGAAGGATCTCCAAGCCTTCCATCTGCCCAAATCCAAGAATGCATCAGACTGAGGTTGCCTGATATGGAGCAACCCCAACTTGAGGGATGTTGGCTTAGGGGCCACAAGATTTGCTGCTGACCCAGCTAGAGAGCAGCCAAGATGGATGAGAAAGAGGGAGCCTAAGACTGGGCTATGAAATTTAATTTTAGGACACCTGAGAAAGCAAGTGGCTTCTCAGAAACACCCTAACTTCATTGGGTGCTGGCAGTGCTCGCTACAAAACAGCTTCCAGGCAGAGTGCTTTGGTTTTTTTCCATCAGAAAATGCCAATTCAGTACAATGGAAACACTCTGCAGGGCTGTGCTGCCTCTGACTCTGTGAGAGAAGCCAGGCTGTTTTCTTACCCAACTCCTTGGCTCCTCCAGCCTGCCTTGGCAGGATGCTGCAGAGCTGCTGTCCTCCATCCTACAGTTTAAGTCTCCATCCCACCTTGAGTCTCCCCTCTCTCGATGCTTTTCTGCTCTCCGGTTTGATTATTGTTTTGGCTCAGGCTTTGGGTAGCTTTCTGTCTAATTGTGCAGCTTTTGGGAAGCTCAACCAGAGATTAATTTTGTTCTCATCTTCCTGGGCTAGTTGGGGAGCTGCTGCGTCAGGACTGCCTGCTTTCCTACTGGAAGCTGGTCCATTTCCAGGCAAAGAATATTTAAACGGTGCCTAGAGAGATGTTATTAAAATGATTTATTCTAAAGAAACATGTTGATGACATTGTCATTTGAGGGGGAGCACTGATCATTTGGCTTGATTTTTTCACAAAATACATGGTTCTGGGTAAAAGTTGCCTTTCTTGGGCTAGCAGTGGTGCCCCAAACTTGGTTTTCCTGCAGATTGACTGAAACAGTCTGAGCAATTGAAAACCTATTTTGGCTGAAATTCAGAGCAGTACTGTTCAAAAACACTTCTCTTAATAAATAAGCACTATTAACATCTGGTGAGAAATCCCTGGGCTGAGAACAACTGAACTGCAGCACTGTGCTGGAGCTAAGCTGGAGCACTCAGAGCTGAGCCAAGAGCAAAAGGGGGAGAAAATAACAAGTGGAATAATTAATTACATATTAAAAAACCCAGCACTCCAGCTTCCATCATCTCAGGAGTTCACAACTGGTGGGGACTCTTTAATAAACTAATCAGTGGCCACTGCAATTTGTGAAGGAGTCTGTAAGTTGTAGTTGAGTAGAAGTCAGTGGTGTCTGGTTTACACTAAACTGTTGCTCATGTTTTTTCACTGCAGAATTTTATAAATAGAACTTATTTATTCAGTAAGTATATTAAAAATATTGCTGGTTTTGAGTGCAACTTTAGTGCTTTAATTGTGATAGAATCTTTTAGTCGTACATATATAAAAAGAAACTCTGTTTACACAACACAGCTATATAATATATAAAAATAAAGTCACTCAGAACTCTGCATTAGCTACAGGAGTGCTAACACCTCCTAGGATTTAGGGGTTTAATTTGCTGCCTCTTGGAGGGGAACAGCAGGAGGTCAAGATCTCCTGGTTGCGTGGCACAGCACAGTGATGCCCGTGAGCATAAATAAACTTTGCCTGGTTCTCCTTAAGCACCATTTCCCTCTGAATAATCCTGGTGATTTAACTCCCAATAGAACATTAGTTTTCGTTCCACTTTGCTTTATTGCCACCATGCTTAATTGATTCAACACCAGGATGGAGTTGCATAATGAAGCTGCTTAAGTGTGATGAAACCCTCACATTGCCAAAAATGAATGTTGTGTCTGCAGATTCTGGAAAGATTTCTAATTAGACACTTCAGAACTGTTAGATGTCGAGATAGGTGCAGATTTTGGAATTAGTAAAGCTATGGAACTGGTGGATTAAATATTTTTATTCTCATCCAGAACTTCTCTAAGTACTTCTTTTGCTAAAAAGACAAACTACCCAGGTGTAAAATGTCTTTAACTGAAGATGGTCATCACTAGGGGATGTTAGCTGCCTGGTTGCCTCCTGACAAGTTGCAGATTATTTTACTTTGGGAGCCCCATGCCAAGGGTCTCTTTGCTGGCTATGTGGCTGCTTTAGCAGAGGGAGACCTAGAACTAAACATCTCAGTCTCGGTGAGGTTCCCATCCTCGCTGAGTGCCTACTGAATAGGGGTGAAAAATTTGGTTTCTATAGAAAAAAAAGCCTGAATAGCCCTGCTATATCTTTACCTCCTTTCCTTGTGCTTTTTGCATCCCTCAGGCAGCCCCACTAAGGCAGCTACTCGCAAATCTGGCTTTCTCCACCAGGTGGTACTGTTAAGCTGTAGTTGGGAGAAGATTTACTCACTCCATCCCAAACCCATCTATCCCTTTGTCCCTTTGGCTGGGGCATTCAAAATCTTTCCTCTTTTAGTGTGCCACAGTGAAACTGCAGCCCCTGTTACCTGCAAGATGAATGCATTCATGCTCTGTTTCGCTTCCCACTGCAGGTCAAATTTTAAAAATTTTTTAATTTTAGTTTTTATTTTATTTTTTTCCCCCCTCCAGTCATAGTGAAAGGAATGAGCTGGGATCTTCCAGTGAGAACATACCCAGATCCCAGCATTTTGGATCATGGCTTTTCTGAAGATATTTTCTATGTGAGCAGCATAACTCCCTGATGGCTGTGCAAGGTGTGTTGGCTTTTACATGACCAAGGACACAGGAGGGCCCTACCATTAGTTTGTGTTCTGATCTGATGAGCAGCTTGCCCTGGGTGATGTGGATAACAGGTTTAGGCTCAGCCTGCAGTGACAAGAGGGGACACTGAGAGCTCACTATGGATCCTGGGGTCATAGAATCATGGAATAATTTGAGTTGGAAAGGACTTCTAAAGGTCACCTAGTCCAACTCCCCTGCTGTAAGCAGGGACATCCTCAGTTAGGTCAGGTTGCTCAGAACATTGTCAAGCCTTACCTTGAATATCTTCAGGGATGAGGCCTCAGCTGCCTCCCTGGGCAACCTGTGCCATTTTTCTTCCATCCTCATAGTAAAGAACTTGTTCTCCTAGGCAGGGCTGCTGTCTCTCCATATACTCTCAGGCAGGTCCTCCTCCTAAAAATATTGTCCAGGAAGACTATCTAGGGTGAGGTTTTTTTTGTTTGGTGTTTGTTTATTTTTTTGCTTTTTATATCTAATCCCTCTGATATCTATAATGGTAGTCACCACGCTGCCATATGTCCTCAGCTGCCAGACACAGCCACAGGGCATGTCCCAAACCCACATAGCTCAAAATTCAGAGGCATATTGGGAAGTATCTGTCTTGCACAATAGTTCTGCCAGGTTGCAGAGATGTCAGATTTAGTGTTAGTATTGCTCATCTGGGAGGGATGAGGACACAGGTACGTGGAGGTGCAGCTGCCTCACTGCTATGAGCTATTAAAATGCCATAGGAGCAATGCAATCATTGATGTCCCTGGAGACCCTAATAACCCCTTAAAATCCGAGGGTATTAACATTGTCTGGTAGATAGTGCAGCTCTCACTTCCAGAAGGAAATTGCCAGCAATGTACTCCATCCATAGGGATTATTTATAGACTTGCTCATGTAAGCATGATTAATATTTTTTCATGCTTAGTTAACCATGAACTTCTGTATGTCTGAGCAAACACAGCCCTTATCTGCCACTGACTTTCCACACATGCCCTTTGAGCACTTCTCTAGTCCATGGCTTTTCTTCTTAAGAAAAACTATTTGCATGTGCTGTGACAGGCTGGCTGGCAGGGTTTTTGCTTTGAGGCTTGTGCTGTTTATAGAGCAGAAGGTCATGGGCCACAGAGATGATGAAAAGACACCTAAATTGGAAGATCAGGTGTTTTCCAGGGAAAAACTAGGGGGCTGGCAGAATTTGACCAGTTGGAGTATCAGCAGCAGCTGCTTTTTGGAGACTTGCAGTTCTGGGAAGGCTTTTATTTTTTTGAGCCACTTGCTGTCACCCAATGTTTATGCCCCTGTCACACACACCAAAATCCCTTGTAATCATAGAGTGATTTGGGTTGGAAAGGGACTTTAAAAGTCACCTAGTCCAACACCCCTGCAATGAGCAGGGCCATCTTCAAACAGATCAGGTTACTCAGAGCCCTGTCCAACCTGACCTTGAATCTTTTCATGGGTAGAAGCCCTACCACCTCTCTGGGCAACCTGGGGGAGTGTTTCACCTCCCTCATTGTAGCGAAATTCTTTCTAATATCTGGTCTAAATCTCACCTCTTTCGGTTTAAAACCAATACCCCTTGTCCTTACCACTACATCCCCTGTTGAAAAGTTTGTCCTTGTCTTTCTTAGAGGCTCCCTTTAAGTACTGAAAGGCCATGGTTGCACAGGCAGCCCAAGGGGCTTTGATTAACAAGCCCTGCTATAAAGCAGGTCTGCTGAGCATGGAAAAATTCCTCTGCCTTTGTCCAAGTGGTGGCATAATGTGCTAGCTCACCCTATGGATCCAGGTACCATAACATAAATCTCTGTGGTGCAGGGCTGAGAAACTGAAGTGATGTTTTTTCCCTTCATGTTGTTAGCCAGGCAAATTAAAAAAGATGCCTGTGAAGCCCGGTGGACCTTGTTTATAAATCATCAAGGATGATTTTGCATCTTTAAAATGATGGATGAGGTGAAGAGAGTTCATCCCTTTTGTCTTGATTCCTTCCCCCAAAAAGAATCATGAGATGCAGATTGGTGAATTACCAGAGAGAGGAATGAAATCTCGTTTAATCTAACGAAAGCCTCCAAATTGGTCTTTTTTCCTGCTGTCTTGGGAAATGGTGCTAATTTGCAAACAAGGCATCTATTGCTACTTGGCTTGAATGTTCTTTTTCTGCCATTGGCACTCTCTCTCTGTGACTGAATGACCTTGACTGACAAAGTTGGGCTGCAGAGAGAGGAGAGCAGGGGCTGCTGCATAGCAAGATGTCAGGGGAAGGGGGCTGTTGGTGAAGGAGCAGCAGTAGTACTTGAGAATACTTTTCCTCATGTCAGTGTGTAAATGGAGTAAATTCCTTTTACTCCAGGGCTTTACTCCTTTACTCCTTGGTGTGCCCCAAGTTATTTTGTTTGGGTTTTTTTTTAATGGAGCATTGTGCTGGACTGAGCCTCTTGGTTCTGCAGTGTGTCTGTTCTTGAAGTGGAGCAGAGCTACCTGCAGAAAGGATATTGCTGAAGGCTGAGACTCCTCATGGGGCAGAAAGCTCACAGCAGGAGCCAGCCCAATGTCATTTATAACTGCCCATTCCTGCTTCCTCTCCATTTAATTTCTTCCTGGCTTAATTCTCTGGTGCCCCTTCCATAACCTTACTTACCACTGGTGTCATTTCTCCAGGCTTGGTGCTCTGGCTGCATCTCCTCAGCTCTGTGGACCTGTGGAACAAGTTTCACAAGTCTCCAGCTGTGTAATGTTAATTTACCAAAGGGATTTGGTTCCCACAGATCGATATTGGTGTTGTAAGCAGTGGGGTCACGGGGTGTTTTTTTTCCTTGGGACTCTTTTTGTACAGTTTCTTTTGCTTTCCTCTTAAATTCCTGTCCATTGTGAACACTGTTTTAGTAAATACCTGCCTGCAGCACTTCTCAATGTAATAACATTTGTGTGTCTTGGGTCAAAGTCCTTCTTAGGGCTGATAAAAGAGCACTGAAAAGTTTCTTGCAGCTGAAATGTTCCTTTATAAGCAAAGGTTTCATCATGACGCCCTTTCTTATGCATTTCCCCCAGATATGGCAGGTGATATGTATCATCTCTCTTACCCTTTTTTCCTAGTTGTTTTCTTAAAAACTGGAGAGAGACAGTATTTCTTCAGTGCAATTGCACAACCCAGGAAGGCACTACCAGCATCTTGTTTGGCTTTCCCTGCTCAGAACATTGTGCAAAGCCCCAGTGGGCTCCATGAGATTCACATCATTGCTTCAACATCTGATAACTGGGGTTTGGTAACAAATGCACCCACAGATCCCCATTGAATAGTTTGTAAATAAGAGCAATTTATAGTCTCTAAATGAATACTTTGTTTAAAGCCTTTTTGCTGCCTGTGTTTTGGGGCTGCATGAAGATGCTCAGCAGTGGGAGAAATGCAGCTTGGCATTTCAACCTGGTGCCCTGAATAAACTAAGATGTTTAGGAATCATTTTTTCCCCACCTTTGTGAATTTTTCTTTGAGCTGCAGTGAGAATAGACAGATTCATGAGACTAGTTACCTGCCCTCTAAGGTGCAGAATATAAGATACCAACAGTGACCAGGAGAACGTTTGCAGATCTGTGTATGGTCTGTTACTCTGCAGAAAACAATACAAAAAAAAAAAAAAAAAAAAAACAAAACCAAAACAAAAACATTTTTACCTGGTTTGATTAGGCACATGCAATCATCTTTGTATTTTTGCCCCCTAGGTTGGGAAAAGGAAAAAAGAAGAAAAACCACTTTGGCCTTGAGCTAGTGATGTATGGAGAAGATGGAGGGATAAAGGGTAGTAAAGTTTCATTAAGATTCCTAGTCCTTGGCAGGCTCATGGGGATGTTGACCAGCACAGAGGTGGCAAGGAACTGTGCAGAATTAATACAGTTACTTTGAAATAATTAGCCTATAGCAAATGTAGACATTCAAAGGAAGATTCTGCAAATGCACCTAAGCTCTGTAATTCATTATAAATGTTAGGAATCTTCTTTATCCTCTGCTTGCAAACAGCCTGCAGAATTTGCCACTACCTTCACTGGGAAAAAGTAAAAAATCTGATATTGCAATAAGATAATTTAAATAGGAGAGAGGAAACCCATGATGTTTCATTAGAAAGTGTGGCCAGACCCTGCTTTCAGGAATTGTTCATCCATTCCTCAAAAGTCACGAGCTAGATTTTCCTTTCACCATTTGAGCTTTACAGACACCTGCATCAATCTGTGCCTGCTATCAGTCTGAGGGTAACCAATCAACCAGCTCTATAATCCATACATGAGATGTATCCATATATACCATCCATCAAGACAAATTTGGACTGCTGGATGCTTGGAAGATTGCTTTACTTTATCAGGAAATGAGTTTGTAGTGAACATGTTGGACTGCTGGAGCCCTGGGGAGAGCACCAAGTGTAAACTTTGAATGCCTTCAGCAGGCAGGGCCTGGCACCATTCTGCAATGCTACAGCCTATAAAGTACAAGCATACATCTTTCATCCCTCAGCCTTTCTAACAGCTGCACAGCCTTCCTATAATTGTTGCTTTTCCTATGTTTTTTTCTTTCTTTTCTGACTGTCTCCGTCACAGGCTCCTGCAGGCTCTCCTCTGCTGAGGGACACATGCCCAGTGGTGAAGCTTCTACCAAAGACTAAGTCATAGCATGTTGAAGATCTTGTTTGTTTGGGTGTCTTTTGGAGGTCTAAGGCCTGTCTCTTGGGGGGAAAATGCCATTTTCCTATTGTGAAAGGTGTTCAGAGAAGTGGTCATTGAAGGGTTTTGAGCTATAGGACCATGCAGCAGTGCCCAGAGCCCTTGGTATCTCAAACCCTCTGCTCAGCTCTTTGCTTTTGAGAAATGCTTCAAGGTTCAGGGAGTGTTTCCTCGAGAGTGGTTTAGAGGATGTGTTTTGCAGTTTTGAAAGCTGAGTGCTTTTGTGTGAGGCTTTCCATGCATCCTTTTGGGGACTGATGTCTTGCTGGTACCTAAGGAAAACTGGAGAAAAACATAGGTTCAACCCAGAACAAACTAAAATGGTTTTGGCTTGGTGGCCAAACTGATGGATTAATTATTCTCAGTCCTACTTGTGTACTGAAAACAGATTTATTTTTTTCCCCGTAAAATGGGCCATGTAACTGAGAGATGTGAGCGTTTTCCAGGAGTCAATCAGACTGAGCACACGTTTTCTTGTGTGAGAGCTGTGGTCAGCTGGATGAGATCCATGGTTTTTCTCACAGGCACAGCTGGTATGTGTTCTTCAATGTAGCAATTTCAAAACTCAGTTCCTACAAAAACTTGTGCAATGCACTGTTCTCAGCATATTACACAGACCCACTTTGCAAAAATAATTAAATAAGCTAACTAGGGAATTAAGGTTTTTATTCAGATTGCTCACTAGAGGTGACTAACAGGCCTGGTGATCTCTCTTTTGGGCCAGAACTTCAACTGTTTGAATTGAGTCATTGCAGAATATGGCAACAGCAAAAGCAATAGCTGGGGGGGAGAAGGGTGCTGGTCAGGGAATGTAATTTGAGTGCTCAAAAGCTTCATGACAATGGATAAGATGTTTAAATCTCCTAATATTAAAAGTAGGAGGCAAAACATGTAGAAGAGCAGTTTAAAACAGGCATTTGAAAGAGCTTCTTTGGGAAGAGTGGGACCATGTTGCCACAGGAGGTTGTGGAGACAATGTCCAAGGAGGAGCTGAACAAATTTATCCTCCCTACAAGGATTCAATCCTCACTGATGTGTGAGGTGACAAGCACTGGCTGGAAAGGTAGAATGTATTTCCTCTAAGTATTTGTACAGCTAAAGCTTGAATGTTTGTGGAGCAGGAATGTCAAACGAAGTCATGTTTGCCCAAGCTGAATTAATTCACACCCTTTAAAGGAAAACATGTATGGAAAGCTATTGGAGCTGATTCACCCCTCAGCCAATACTCCACAACTGGGATCTTAAATCCTGGCCTTGGCCATATCCCTCAGGATTTGGCTGCATTGAACACAGTCTCTGAGTTCACCATGGTGGAGCATTGTGGGTGTTTGGGTCTTGCCTGGGCTCTTCCATCCCTGGTTGGGGTGGAAAAGGGGATTGCAGAGCATGGTGTGGGGAACGTGGTACAGAGTAACTGGGTGCTTCTGGGGGTCTGTTCCCATCTTTGCCAACCTATGTTGTGGAAGGACTAACCTTCCCCTTGCCCATTTAACTCCAACACCAGTGTCCATGGGGGGGGGGACTCCAGAGCCTGTCTTTCATCTGGATGAGGATGTTTTGGCCCAGCATGGTGCTCTGTTGAGCTCCCCCAAGCACTGCCCCATGTGGGAGTCAGCTATGGGATGAAGCTGGGGTGAATAGACTCAGGTCTGTTCTTGTATATCTGCAGAAAATTCCTGTGGAGGTGTTATGTGTACACAGAGGCTATTGCAGGCTTCCTGAGGGCTGCTACACCTTCCCTCCTTGATGAATTCATGGGGTTTCACACACTGGATTATTACAGGGTGCCCTTTTAGCCCCTTCTAACACGACACCATTTGCATTTGTTCTCCCTCTGGAGAACAGGAGGGAAAGAACAGTGAGATATTCAGGACTTAAAACCCCTGCACTTAACAAAAATGAAATGGGATCTCATGCCAACTGTGTGATTTGCACTCCCATTGCTCTGTGGGCAACTTTGTGGCTCTCCCCCTGCTCTTTTAGGTGATTAATTCCACCTCCTGCTAAATGGATTTACAATTAAAATGGGCTTATTTGTAGCAGCCACTGAATTTTCACTCTCTTTTTTTTTTTCTTTTTTTTTTTTTTTTTTGTTTTTTTTTAAATAAATAATTGAAAACACACCCAAACTGCAGCCGCCTGTAAGTATTAATTTTCATTTCCACAGAATGCTCTGTCTCCAGGGCAAGGAAGGAAATTCCAGAGAGTTAGCCAAGATAATCAGGGTTAATGTGCTCTTTGAAAAGTGTGGGCAAGCAGGACCCTCACTTTCTCCTCCAAAGGTTGGGCCTGTTTCTGGGACAGTGGTCTGGGTACAGAAGGCAGAGGTCACAAGTCTGGCCCAGCATCTATTTTTCCCAGGATGTGGTTTGGTAAACCATAGTCCATGTACAGCAACCATGGGAATGGCAATGTGATGTTTCCCAAAAGGCTGTGGATCACCTGGGGGGAACACATGCTCCTTCACAGGGAAACAAAGAGCATTTTCCCTCGTGCAAGGGGATGCCTGACAGCATAGCACGAGGGGTGTTGTACAGTCATGACCACAGGAAAACACTTGTGGAGCTGGTGCTTCTTGGTTGTCCCCACCCTGACACTGTAGGTTACTTGGGTGACACCTCATTCAGCCCACCCTGAGCATCATCATGGGAAGCAGAAATGAAGACAGCATTGGACAGTGTCAGGGCTGACTTTATGGCTGTTCATTCCATGGTGTGCCTGCTTTCCTCTTGCTCTGGTACTAAGGCATCTAAAAACCTCATCCACATGTGTTACAGGCTTTCCCTTGCAAATCTGCTCTCACATTGTCCACTGTATGATCAGTGCTTTCTCTCCCTTCAACCCCATCATGACAGTAAGCTGCCATCTCCTCTCCCTCTGGAAACCACACTGTCAAAACTGTTTTGAAGTTGTTTGAAACCATAGAATGGCTTGGGTTGGAAGGGACCTTCTAGGTCAGCCAGCTCCAACCCCCCTGCATAGGCAGGGACACTTCCCACCAGACCTCCCCATCCACCCTGGCCTTGAATTCTAGGAACGAGGCAGCCACAGCATCCTGGGCAACCTGTGCCAGTGTCTCACAAGCTTGCCATGTCCTCCACTTCTTCCTGTGTCCTCCAGACAAAGAGTGGCTTTGGTTTATGTTCAGGGACATCCTTCTAAGAGAGCCTTCCACAATGTTTTTTATTCTGATTTCAGGCTGCCTTTGGACACGACTGTGAACCTGGGAATGCAGTGTCCTAGCTAAGCTGTCACTCTTTGGCACATTGTTTGATTCCTCCCATCTTCAGCACAATGATTAAGCCAGAGCCTGCATGGCACTCCATCTGAGCAACCTCTCCTGGGAACAACGTGTGTGAAGTTGATCAGAAATAGGAAGAACAGCTCTTTTTATTTAAAAGGAGAAGCAGGAGAGGTGAGGTGAAAGCAATAGGCTGTTGTCACTCATCAAAAGCATGTGGAAAATCTGACACTTCTTGGAGGTGACATTGCTGTCAATACATCAGGTATTGCTGGTTTTATGCAGTTGCTATAAGGATGGCCTGTCAGCCTGACAGTTAATAATCTAATTTGGGAACAGTTCATGTCACTTGGAGAACTGGGAAAGAACGGAGCAGTGTGGCAGGGTGGGCATTCATTTATTGCCATGGTTTTCCAGAAGTGAAATTCCTAAGAAATTCTGTCACTCATCCCCTGACCCCAAGTATCTTATGTACAAAAATAAAATTAGACTCTGTTTCTACATGAAAATGCAAATGGAAATATCTAGATCACTAATCTCCCTCAAAAAATCTTGTTCCTCAGTGCCTGCTTTTCCTTGAAATGCTCCAGGCTGTTTGCATTTATAGCAGGTTGTTTGCAGAAGAGATGAAGAATATGCACACCTTTGACAAAAAAGTAAAAGTAGCTAAATTGACGATGAATAGTTTCATCCTGGTTGTTAAACCGTGACAAGTTTTAATTATTTTTTTTTTTTAATACTCTAAAACACATAAACAGTAGTATGATTTTTTTTTTCCTGTCTCCAGGGGGAACATATTTTAATTTTTGTGAATTAAATTCTGAGGTCCTACTGGTGGAAAAGGAAAGAACAGATTGACATGAAACCATTGAGAAACAGGGTTAGGAGGTCCTCTGGAGATCCAGTCTCCTGTTCACAGCTCAAAACATTAGCATCAAATTTGTCAAGCTAGGACTGAGTGCCTAACAGGTCTAATACTGACAGTATGTATCTGAACAGGGATGAAAGTGAATTTTTTCCAAATTTGTGTCAGAACCACACAAAGTTTAAGATGGTTTAAATTTGCTATGAGGACCATCAGTGTTGGTACATGTGGATATCATCTGGCTGCAGTTTTGGGCAGCTTGTGTTTCTCTAATTCTGCATTCCTGCACCCTCAACCTACATACATTGAAATGGTTCTGCTCCCTAAGAACACTGATATCTAACCCAGGTGCCTGTGTATTGTGATGCCCTTTGGGAAAAAGCTACTGTGCCATCAAGAAAATGACTTTATGCCTCAGGAAAAAAGTATCAGTCAAGTCCCAGCACAGTTCTGTGGCGTCACAGAGGTGGCTTCAGGCCAGTTAATTATAGCTGGGTTATTATTTTTTCTACCTTTGCAGCAGCAGATTTGATTAGGAGTCTGGGGTATTGCTTTGACAATGGTGAATAGTAGAACTTTATTCCTTATAGGTCTTTACCCAGAGCCAATCAGCCTAACAAAACATGTATTTATATAGCGTGCCAAAAAGTGATTACGTCTAATACTGAGCTTTTTTGTGTCAAAAAAAAAAAAAAAAAAAAAAAAAAAAATCATCCAGGTTAGAAAAAGAGCAGTTTAACTTTATAAAGTTGTCATTTATACACAGCCAGGCCAGGAAACTGTGCTATGGGTAGGGTCAAACTAACTGGGCCTCCCCCCAAAAAAGAAGTGCAGTTAGTGCCCTTGTTCTGGTGCCCTTTGTACTGGGGAATCCAGCCCAGTTTGAGGATGCATCTTCTTTTGAACCCTTTGTCCTCATTTCTGCAGCCAGGTCTTTGTGGACCAGTGCTAACAAATGTGCCACAAACCTTTTAAAAGGCCCATTTGTGTTTGGTCAGTCTGTAGGTTTATTCTGTTCAGATTCCAACTGTGCAAATCTTGCCATGGAAAAAGGCCTCCCTGTGAGAACATTCACCACCCTGAGATTCCTCCTCTTCAGAATCCCCTTCAGCTGACTGGCAAAGAAAAAAAACAAACCACACTTTCCCCAAAAATACTAAAAACTGACACAGAAAACCCTTTTCCTGTGATCTTTGTAGAGGAAATTTAACAACCTGCTCTAAGAGATGCATGGTAGCTGAATTTTGCACGAAGTAGCATCCCTGTTCACATGTTGGGGGTATAGAGGAAGAGCAGTGTGGGCTGGAACCATCTCACAGAACTGATGTGCTGGCCCAGGAGAAAGATATTTATGTGTAATACTTAAAATATAAATCAGGGTAATACTTAAAATATAAATCAGAGTATTGCCCAGTCACTGACCAGTGACCCTTCACTCCTTGGCTTTGCAAGTTGAAGACTATAACCAGGTAAAGTTTGTGAGGAATGTCTGTATCTTTTATTTTGCAAACTGGTTTGCAAAAAACCTTTTTTTTACAAATTTTTCCAGAAATCTCACAAGGACTGGGCTTGAGGACAAGCTGGTCCCAGGGTTGGAATATGTGGGGCTCAATCCAGCATGGTGGGGGTGGGTGTGCATGGCAATGGGTGAGGGACAGCTGTGGGTCTCCATGCTCCTCTGGCCCCTACAGCTGCAGCTGTTAAAGGAGAAAATGATCCAGGGTTGGTGGAGGGGGTTGGGTAGATTAAATAAACCTCCCCTGCCCAGCACAGGGGCTGCTGCTTCCCCCTCATTTTCTCAGAAAATATTTGCGCAGGCTTGCCTGTTGTTTGTTGTAACTGGGACCACCTATGGTCCCAGCTCCCTTCGCTTGTTCCCCAAGAAGGGCTTGGAGTTGTTGGAGTGAGTCCAGAGGAGGCCATGAAATGGTCAGAGGGCTGGAGAATCTTTCCTGTGAAGACAGACTGAAAAAGTTGGAGTTGTTCAGCCTGGAGAAGAGAAGGCTCCAGGGAGAACTTAGAGAACCTTCCAGTTACAGAAGGGGCTCCAGGCAAACTGGAGAGGGGCTTTTACAAGAGGGGGGAGTGATAGGACAAGGGGGAACAGCTTTTAGCTGAAAGAGGGGAGATTCAGATTAGATATTAGAAAGAAATTCTTTCCTGTGAGGGTGGTGAGACACTGGGACAGGTTGCTCAGGGAGGTTGTGGCTGCCCCCTCCTTGGAAGTGTTCAAGGCCAGGTTGGATGGGGTTTGTACAACCTGGTCTAGTGGGAGATGTCCCTGCCCATGCAGGGGTGCTGCAACAAGATGATCTTTAAGGTTTCTTCTCACCCAAACCATTCTGTGATTCACAAAAGGCATCACTTGATTGCAGCTGATGGTGATGGCATGGCTGGGATTTGCCCATCCGCATGAGAATGGGGCACTCTTGCCTCTTTCACTTCTTTGCACCACTCCCTTCAATATTCTGGGGGGTCTTGACATTTGCAGACTCAGGAAGTTCCAGTGAGGCTTCAACAACCTTTATGTGTCCAGGGCTTACTGTTGGAAAGATCAAGTTGCTCTTATTTCTTCTTTGACTGGTCTGAATGAACTTCCTAGGACAGGTGATTAAGCACTTGCTTGAAAAGGGAATAAGGGTAATGCAGGATGAAGGAAGACCTTCTAACATTATCTTTCCCATCCTGCTTTACACTGTCAGGAGAAGAAATACAAATAGGTGAACTGGACTGAAATTAAGTCTTTGAGGTTTATTGACCTGGGCTGGACACCAGAAGCCCTCCAAGCTACTTTATCACTCACCTCCACAGCAGGATGAGGGGGTGAAAATAAGATGGAAAAAAATATTGTGGATCAAGATCAAAGCAGTTTAATAAAGCAAAAACAAAGACATGCACAAAAGCAAAGGAAAACAAGTTTTGTTCTCTACTTCCCATCAGCAGGCCATGCCCTGCCACATCCTTGGGGATTTTTTAATGGAGCAAGGTGGTTGGGAAAGACTCTTTTTTTCAGCTGGAATGGTTGATAAAACTAATTTTCTGTTGGTAAAATTAGTTTTCTTCCTAGCTTTTTTGTTTTGGTGATGAATTCTCCAAGTGCTGGGAGAACTGTCATTCTTCATCCATGAAACCCAAGGTTTCAGAGGCTAGGCCTGTACATTACTGTTGGTCTTGATTCTCCCTAAGCCTCAGTCAAAATAACAAAAGCCTCATCATCCCCTTAGCAACCTCCTAGCCTTTCCTGCAGGGGAGCTTCCCTCAGAGAGGATTTTCTACAGGGCTTTTAATACTGGTGGATTTCTCCTTTCCCTGCTCAGTTTGCTGACCTTTCTCTCTGCATGGGCATGGTGCAGCCCATGGGCACCTGTGCCTTCCCTGCTCTTGGTCACACCATTACTGGGTCACACACATTACTGGGTCACACACATTATTACTGGGTCATACCATCTTCTCCATCACTGGAGTTGGTGGGTTTGGCATGGGTTCCATTGAGAACATGGCTGAGACCTCTTCAGCTACCTCATTTAGCACCTCATCATGTCACCTTTGCTATTTTCTTTGGCCCCCAGCCATGCTGCAGCTGATGAGGTATGTGTTGGCATAACTCTTCTCACAGGGGATTGCTGTCATCGTCCCTGATAAAATCCCAGTTGGGCTGGCAAGCACTGGGGTATAGCACAAGTGCCAGAACTGTGTCTTCTATGAACCTGGCTGTAGAAACTGGTCTATAAATTGCCTTCTCAAGACTACCATTGTGCTTCTCTTTTCATCTCAGCAAAGCCTTCCTCCTCATTTCATCTTATCCTCCTGCTTGGTCCAGCCTCCTGCTGCTTTGGATCTTTTTAGTGTGCAGATGAAAGTCTACCTTTAGCTTTCCAGGCCTGAAGACAGTATAGCCACATGGAGAACAAAGCTATCAGCTGGAAATTGCTCTGGTGTAGCCAAGTCCAGGATTTAGCCATGTGTCACTGTGCATTGATTTGGCTCTGTTCACCTCTTGGCCACTTTCTGAGCACATTTATCCCACTGTAGGTTAGAAATAATTCCCCAAAATGTCACTAGTGTAGGACCCTGTATGTCCTGATAACATTGCCCTCCTATTTTTGATCCAGCTTTCAATGTCACCTGGGTTCCTTTGCTGGTTTTCCCTGTGATATTGTAGTAGTTTTGGATTTGGTCTTGCTTTGCTACAGCATATGACTAGCAGATTTTCTGTGGGCTCAT
Source organism: Phaethornis superciliosus (assembly GCA_023637945.1). Lineage (NCBI taxonomy): Eukaryota > Metazoa > Chordata > Aves > Apodiformes > Trochilidae > Phaethornis > Phaethornis superciliosus. Next base: position 5,129,374 of record JAJQWJ010000011.1, read on the forward strand.
ACATTGCCTTCACCTTGTTTTCTCTTGGCATCTCCTTTTAAGATTTGTCTGCCTCCAAGCAGTTTGCTGATGGTTTTCTGTTGGAGCAGAATGCAAATTTTTAGCAAATTAATAAAAAGGCCATGAGTCCACAGGAACCCAGAGTAAGGCACACACTCTCTTTTTGAGGTCTGTGGAAAATAAAAATATAATTTTTCCACTTCTTGGCATGCTTCTGAGTGCTCAAGTTATCAATGTGCCATGTCTAGTGGGAGGTGATGGGCAGGGGGGTTGGAATTAGATGATTTTTAAGGTCCCTTCCAACACAAACCGTTTTAGGATTCTCTATCTCCTTAAGGGAAGGAAGTTTTGAAATTAATAGATATTCAGCTTATGAAGGGGCTGAAATTCTGGGTTAAGGCTTAATGGTCCTCAAACTTTCTAGGATTTCTCATCTCTTAACTTGAGATAGGGCTGGGAATGCAGCCATGACCCTTTTTATGGTGTTACCTTGACCTTAGTAAAGAGCAGATTCCTCATGGCAACAAATGTGCTGTTTCTCTCTCCTGATTTCAGGGAGACCCTGAGTGAGCTTGGTGGAGACAAGTCTCTATGTTGTAGCTGGAACTTCTAATAGTGATGGTCTGAATTTCCCCTGATGTCCATCTAAAGTAAAATGCCAAACACATTGTTCCCCAGATCACTGACATCAAACCTCTGGAGGTCTGAAATGCCCAGAAGTTCTTCATTAGCCCCCAGAATGTCTTCAGTGGGAGGAATGTGAGGTGGGACTCTGTGCCAAGAGTGTTAGGTGTAGTGTGGTGAAACCCAGCTCATTTGAGCCCATGCTTGGAGCTCAGTGGGGTTTGTAACTCTGAAACTGCTGCACCACAAGCACAGTCCTCACCAGTCTGGGCTTGTGGCACAGAAATCAGTGAGGTGGATTCCTTTAGGGGAGGGCAGCAGGGGAAGAGCCTGTAGCTACACGTATGTGTACACATCCATTCCCCCTCACATTCTTTACAGCCAGAAAAGGAAGGAGACACAGATGCCAACCCATCTGGAGGCACTGCCATCAGCACAGGCAGCTCAGTGCTCTGCCAGTCCCACCAGAGCAGTCAGTGCCTGCCATGCTGAATCACATTTTATCCTCTTAAGCCTGCTCTCTGTCTTTGGGCTCTTGTAGTTTCTCTTCCCTTGGTTAATTGCTCCACACTCCAAGACTGGCTCAGTGTCAGGATTTGTGCAGAGGTGAAGGATGGCTGCCCCGAGGGGTAAACTAGGAGGCTGAGGAGAAAGGGAAGTAAAAATTCTAAATTAAGGGACATTTGGAAGCAACTTCTGTAGCAGTTCTCCCTGGGGCAGATGGAAGGGCATTCTCCATTGCTGCCCACCACCCACCAAACCCCTGCTGAGCTCCTCAGAGGTCTTGAAGAGTGGGACCCAGTTTGTCACAGAGTGGGACTGAAGGAGCTGCTGGGCTTGGGGTGCTGACAATGGAGGTAGTGTCACTGACACTGGTGAATGCTACAGCTTCAGTAAAAAAGCTTATTAGAGCCTTATCTTAAAAAAAATCTGCAGTTTGGTGATCTGAAATCATTAATCAAGCTAATTGCAGCTCATATTTATTGGCCCCGTAGCTGCTGTGTTGCCACGAACAGCTGAACACACTGAACTTATCAGTTGAGTAATTGTCTCTGATAAATGAATTGCCTTCAAAAGAAAACAAGTGATGCCAGCAATCCATCAGCAAAACGTCTGAGGGAAACCACTGGATGTGTTCACCTCATAGAGACACAGTCTGATTCAGTGTTGAAGAAAGAGCAAGGGCAAATTCCTACAAGGCCTTAAATCCTGGGCTGCACCCTGAGGTCATGAGGCTTCTGGTGCATATGATGGATTCCCTTCCCAGAAAGGGTAAATATATATATACACATGTATCTCTGACAGTGCCCTGCTCTCTTTTCTTAATGCTTTTCTCACCGTATCTTTAATCCTGCAGATTCAGGGGGCTACAAGACTTTGGACATGGCAAAAAAATCTCATGGGATGAAAGCTCTGGATTTAGGGAGGCAATTGCACAACTTTCCCAGCTCTCTTCCCTTCTTCACAGTGATTTCTTCTGGATGTCTAATTCAGCCTCAGAATTACACTGGAAAGCAATGGGAATTTTGCAGCTGTAAATTCTGACTGTCACTACAAGCATAAGTGAATTTATTGAGTAATAAAACCTGATACTGCAGGCAAATGTTAGGGACAGATATGAATAGGACTTAGAAAAATGGAAAAAGAAAAAAAAAGGTGATGCTGTTGCCTCCCAAAACAGAGGAGTCCAAACCTAAGCAAACCTCCATCCCTGTCCCATAAAACTGCAACAGGGTTCATAGCAACCCTGCTAGTAGGAAAGATTGAGGGGGCTGGGCTTATTTTCCTTTGCAAATGGCCACATGAACCCCATGTGTGAGAAAAGAAAAAAACTGGAAAAAGAAGGCACACATACCTGCTTGCAAAGAAAAGCCTGTTTGTGCTGCTAGCACACTGGAGGAAATTGTTGAAGAACAGTTCATCCATGTGAAAATATGACCTGCACAAGGCTGCCAAGGCTAGTTAGAGCTGAGAGGATTGGTCGTCTAAATGCAGGGCAGACAAATTATTGGTGCCTAGGGGCAGCTTGCTGTTACACTCACCAGTTTTTCCCTTCATAATTTATAAAACTTACGGACAGCAGGATACAGGCAAATGGCTCATTGGGGTCCCAGTTTCTCCTTCCTCTTATAAATTCCTTGGCCTCCTTGTGGAAATGCCCTTGCTGTTGCTGTGTTTATCTTTAGACTTGGAGCAGATCCACTTGCAGATCCTGGGCTAGGCTGGAGGAAGAGGAGTCCTTTTCTACAAGAGAAATCACCTTTATATTCCCATTTTTGGCTCTTTGTTAAGAGAAAGAGCCAAACAAGAGTTGCTTGTTCTGGTGTTTTCCATGCCTTTAGTTAGCAAGAAGATACCATAGATTTGTCAGATTGGTACAGAATGATGTTTCAGTGATTTGCTTTGACTTCCTTGATAACATGGGGTGATTTCTGCAACAAACCCACAACTCCTACTACCACCATTGCTTCTTTAAACATAATGTGAGAATTTCAAAAAGCAGCAAGCCCCCTAAAACCTCCCCACGGTCCCTTTCCAACAACTGTACCAAGTTCTAAGATTAGCAATCAGTATTTTTCTTGCTGTCCTAATTTTAAGGCAGCTTACTCCTGAGTAATTTTAAGGCTCCTGAGTAACAGGAAAAACTGTGCTGCCACCCTTCTGATTGCTTAATTTCTGTTTTATGGAGAAAAATGGTTTACAGCCACAGGTTAGGAGTCAGGACTCCTGGGTTCTTTTCCAACTTAGCTACTGACTCATATTACATTTGGCAAGTCATTTCACATCTTTGCTTGGTTTTCTGTTCCAGAAAAGAGATGCAATAATACTTCAGTGGCTTAATTATCTAAACCTTGTAAAGTACTTTGAGGTCTTTGGATGAAATTATTCTAAATGGTGCTAGAATATTGTAATGGTAGAAGCAGCATGATAGTGAAGCACAGACAGGGAGAGTCTGTCACGGAGAGGAGGTACTGGGGATGCTTGGGAGGAAGGAAGGAGCCTGAGATGTCCACCCATCTTGCCAAAGGTTTTCTTATTTTGATAGATTGGATGTTTCTTTTTTGCTTGCTTTTTGAATAGAGGGCAGCTTGGAAGAGTAAGATTTGCCCATGCAGTGGGGATGTAACTAGATGATCTTAGAGGTCCTTTCCAACCCAAACCATTCTATGATTCTATGATTTTTGCAACTCTCCTGAAGTTGGTGGTGCTGCTTATACACAACTAACAAATCCCTGTTCCTGCAGAGAGCCCCAGTGGTTTCAGTGGATGCTCCAGATGAAGGTGCTGGATAGAAACAGGAGAGCTGGGGCTCCTGCATGATTTAGGGGTAGTCCATAAACCAGCCCCATCATGCTTTACTTGTCAGTAGAATGGAGAAGCAAACAAATGGGCTGTATCATGTCAGCTTCTCAGCTGGGTCTGTGGGTGATAGATCTCAGATGATGGAACTCCTCATGTGACACACGAAATCTCACTCTGCAGGTGGCATGAGGCACTCCAAAGTTAACATGATTTCAAGGGAGCGACTCATGCTGTGCTGCTCCCTGCTATCCATATTGCCTTGGAACTGAAAGAAAAAAAGAGGCCATGAGGGCTCTGATTATGTGCTTAGGAGAAGTCCCACCATCCCCAGGCAGGATCAGGGCAGGGGAGAAAGCTGAGTGCTTACCTCCCATGGCTTAATTTTCAATTTGGACAAGCAATCTGGCTTGCAGCAAGAAGGGAGTGAACCAAGCAGGAGGGAAGAACGTGGAAAGGGAAGGAGCTGTGAGGCATGCGGTTTCACAGGCTCACTGGGTGCACAGCCACAGGGTGTTGAAATGTTTAAAGGGATTCAAGATAAATAAATCTTACCCAGGCCCTGTCTCAGCAATGCCTGTTAGTGTAAACTCTGTGCTGGAGGAGAATGTAACCACTCTTTATAGGGAGAGTGTGACTCGAATCAAGTTAATCCAGCACTCACTCCTCCCCCCCTTGCTCTTGCCCTGCTCCATCTGGGATAATTTCTAATTGGTACCTGGGTCCAGATGTGATCTCAGCAGATGGCCCTGGCTCAGCAGCCCCTCTGCTCCCCACCTGGGCAGCCCCCAGCCATGCTTTAGTTACACCAGGACCAGCCTCAACCCCCTCTGGCTCTCATTCTCCTGGCCACCAGGTAACCACTCCCTCTTGCTTTTGATAGAATCACTGAAGTTGGAAAAGACCTCTAAAATCATGAACTGTCAACCCAACATCACCATGCTCACTAAACCATCTCCTGAAGTGCCACATCTACACATTTTTTTAACACCTCCAGAGATAGTGACTGCACCACTTCTCTGGGCAGACTGTTCCAGTGCCTGAAAACCCTTTAAGAGGTGGACTTTTGCCTAATACCCCATTGAAACCTCCCCTGGAACAACTTGAGGCCATTTCTTCTCATCCTATTGCTTGTTACTTGGGAGAAGGGCCATCTTGATCCTTTTCTTGAATGTCCCCACAGATTCTTTCTTTTGGCTTAGGAAGAAATTAATCAGAAGCTTACAAACCCCCTTTCAGGTTGCCAGCAGAGAGCCCTCATGTATTTCCCAATGATCTGGTTCAGCTTTGAATCATCCATAATCTCTAAGCCTCCCTGTCCTTGGTGGATCAGCTGTGTATCACTTGCCTCTTCATGGCAAAGCTGTCTTTGCCTTAGGACAGGGCTGCATTTCTCCACCTTTCACACAGCCCTTGCTCTGCTCCACCATCCCGATGTGCTGCAAGGTCCTTCTCCTGCATCTCCTTCTCCTTCCACCTTTGGAAGTAAACCTCTGTGCTGTTGAATCATTAGTCATCTCCTGGTCCTGCCCTCCCTTCTCTCTGAATACCACAACATGAGTCATTTCTTGGTTTTCTTGGCAGAGAGACCCCTGAGGAGCAACAATTCAGTCTGCATGACTGCCGAGGGTGTCACAGTATTGAAACAGTGTTGAGAGGCCCTCTGCAAGTCAGAAAAGGAGAAACAGCCTTTCTTGGAGGATGCTCTGCTTCATTAGTGCCTTCCCTTCTGGGATGGTTTGATGATGGGACTGGACTCCTTACAGCACCCATGCTGGTTGGTCATGGGCTCAGTGATGGACTCGGTTCCTGTGGGACTGCTTTTGACTGTCAGCCCACTGGGCACATCCATAGCTCTACATTTACCATACAGAGGTGTTAATTCAGAGGTTATGACATCCCTGAAACAGCCCAATGCTTCCTTCAGGTGTGCACACTCAGCACATTCACTTGGAGCTAACACTGCTGTAAACCTGGAGTGGGAGAGGATCGTGGTCCAACAAAGGGACTCCCACCTGGCACAGCCCTCCCTTGGAGTGGTGTAATGATGGCACCTTAAAAGCTCTTCCTAGCCTGTGTGAACCACCAGCTGGACATTTCAATCTACTGCATATTTATAAGGCAGAACCTGGGGACTGACCAGTTTGCTACTAATCTGAAAAACAGAAGTCAGGCTGGCCTAAGGGTGGTGGCCCATGGTGGCAACTGAATGGTTTCTCACATGTCAGCACCTGAATATTTCATGACATGATACATCTCTCATTTTTTCTGATTGGTTATGTTCACCAAAAGGCAAAGATGAAGCCATACATATGGGCTGGTGTCCATGCAGCTCCATTTTTATATGTGTCCCCCTGCAGATTTATATTTTGCACATAAAGTAATTTACACAAGAAGCAAGTAAAGCAAAACTTCAGTGGCAATTCCCAGCAAGGGAGGAGAGGAGGCCCCAGGCCAGGGCTGATCTGTGTGCTGCAGGGGGAGAGAGAGCTGGGGCAGATGCATTTCTGTCTAAAACTGGAAGGGTTTGCACTGAGCAAGGAAGAGACACCTTAGACCTCTGCTTGACTCAGTTAGTTTGGATCAGGGGGTTAAGAAGGAGTGATTTCAAGGTGTGGGGCGGTCAGGCACCTTAAGGAAGCCTAAGGGTTTTCTGTGTTATACTGTTTGCAGTACCTGAAGAGCTGACTTAGTGCCCAAGAAGGATTTATAAAACTTTACAAAGAATGTACTCCAAATTGTTTCGGTCCAGCTTCAAGGAATGGGATTAAAGAAGGAAGGTGAATTTGGTATTTGGAGGGGAAAGTTACCCAAGAAGACTCTTGCAAGGCCAGGACTTGAAACGAAGCCCTTTGCTCAGCACCACACACTGGGAAGCATCCTTCTTGCCTCATTAGACTGTGAAATTGGCCCAATACAGAGTTTTTAACCAAAGGACTCTAACCTTATGTGTGGGGAGGAGTCCTGTTGCTTTTGAAGGGAAGTTCACAGACAATGAGAACCATTTGGTGTTTGATCTCTGGCCAAGGTATCTCCCTGCAGGATCATTGCCTATGTTTGTAAATTAAATGTGCAAGACCTAGAAGGGCTGGTGCTCTGCTCTCCATCTGACCTCTCCAGGGCATAGTGTCAGTGCTAATTGTAAATAATGTTTGTCCCACGAGCAGAGTTTACTTTTTGTTGGGTCCTACAGTAATATTATTTTAAGGAATATCTCAGCTTTCTTGCACTTTCTCTTGTTCACATAGATCAGATACAGGTTGGCTTTAGGAAGCTGAATTTTTTTTAAGATAAGGAGGTTTATTTTGGCCTAATCTCTGTCCCCACTTATCACTTTGTTTTAACCCAGACTGTTGTTTCTGAAGTGAGAAACCCATTTCACTAGGGACACGACCATTGTGTCTTCAGTCGCCTTTTCTTTTTGCACTTGGCTGTTTTTGTTTCTCCACCAAGGCAAACTAACCATTTCTCACATAAATCAATAGATGACATGCAGCCAGGGGAGCTGAAAAAAAGCCAGGGCCATGTCCTCTAGCCTGGATCAGCCTGGATTCTTTCTGCTGTCAATGGGATTTGGACAACATGGGAGGATCAGAGGTCTAGTGAGAAAAAAACAAGCAAGTTACAGTGAAAATTAAGTCAATAAATCTCCAGTTTGGAGGCATCTGAAGACTGGCAGCAAAAAAATATGGTGCCTGTTGCTGAGAAGATGATGAAATCAGGTCTTGGTGTCTTCTGTATTATCAGTTTGTTGTCTGTATTGTGGAAGTGTCCAGACTTCACACTGTACTGAAGGAGCCTGAGTAACAACATTTGGCAGAGAAGCATCCAACAGCAAGCAAACAACATGGGCAAATTAGAAATAGATGATGCCAAACAAATGCATAATTCCCTTCCTGATTTAGTAGGTGCAGTGAATCTAGAGCAGCCATAACTTATTTGGGATTCATCAGGGTATCTGATATTGTGCTGTGCTAGAAACTGGATAAAAATACTAAGTAGTTAAAAATACACTTGCTTGGACTATATATTACCCAGTTGCTATTGGTGAGATCCCCAGGACACAGCAGGGTGCCAAGGAGGTCAGTAGTAGAGGTGACTCTTGTTTCATGCCTTCAAGACCAGGACAGTCCCTGGTCATCTGGGCACTTGCTCCTTCTCTCAGTCCCAGAGGGTGTCAGGGAGCTCTGTGGGCACCATCTGCAGTGCTTGCAATGAGGCTGCTGTTCCCTCTGGACATGAAAATATGGACAGTGGGAAGCATGGACAGGGATGGGGAATGGGAGCCTGGTGTCAGGAACCCACCTGCAGGGAAAGAGCGGAGTACTGCAGATGGGAAGCAGCAAAAGTGTAAAGGGAGGGATGGGTTAAAACTTCTGCCATGACTGTAGCAGGGAATGGAAAGAGGGCATGAAGTGGGATTGTCTTCCAGGAAGAGGGAGAGAGGCCATCAGTTATGGCATCCAGCAAAATACACCAAGGGTGGCAGTGGTCATCAGTGCTGATGAACTGGCAAAAAATCTTAATATAGCTGTCAGCATGTGATGCTAAAAGTAGAAAAGAACAGAACCAAACTGGGGTGGAGAGGAGGAAAACCACAGCAGCAGTGAATGAACAGAAATTCAGGAGCAGACCTGCTGAAAAAAAAAAGAATTCAAAGAAAATTTGAAATTTGCAGTAAATAATGAAATGAAAAACAAGTTTCAGGTTGCTGCTCTTGGAAACCCACAACTCTGAAGCCTTGAAAGACCCACACTGAGTATTTTAATCAGTCTTAGCCTGTACAATCTAAGAAACATAGGCATAGAAATGATCAAAAGAAAAATGCTCTGGGGCTTAGAAGTTGGTGTTTAAGGTGGACTGTTATTTGGTATGCTTGCAGGTGGGAAAAGGACTTCCTGTTTCATTACTAACATGTTCAAGGAACGATGCAACTGTAAAGAAGGACTTACTCATTCTTGGAAGATGACTCAATAACAGCAGTGATCAGATATCAGCAAAGCTTATCCCCTGCCATGAGATGGTTATACACTTCAGTTCCCACTTAAACCCACTGTGCCTTTAACTTCAGGTCCAAAGTCCTCTTTCTGCTGTTGGTGCTCCTGATGGAAGCCTAAGCATGGGTTTAGTCTCAGTAGATGTGGTCCCACTGTCCAAGTAATGCAAAGAGACAATGGTGCACTCCGAGCTCATGATTGCTTCCCTGCCAGATCATCAGAGGTACAGACCTACTGAATTACTTCAAAATCTGGACACATTCCTGTATGTCTCCCTGATGACAGACTTCTTCAAGGAGTTACCTGGCATGTTAGGAAGTGTAGGCAGATTACAAAGTGGTCTGAATGGGCTGAAGTTATTTAAATCTTGTAAGACTCCTTGTCTCTGCTTCTGCTGCTGTAGTTTAAGCACAGTACAGTGTCTCAGTGCTGGCTGATACCTGTGTGTAACATCACCAGGCTGTTTTTATAATGATTTATTTGAAGTTTCAGAGCACTATAAAAAGACATTTTGGACTAAACACATTTGCAGAGCTCATTACAGCTAAATAATTAACTATTGCCAGTATGGCAATCGCTCGGAGCCACTAGTCTGTCAGGTCCTGTACTCTGTGGTGTCTGAAATGCAGTGGCAATTTCCCCTTCCTTGGAATGTGAGGTGATTTCATCCTTTCATACAGTTTCCTGTAGCAACATCATTACATGTCAGCTTTTTCATGGGGGCTGCTATGCACCTCATTCATCCAGCTCTCACCAGTACTGTTGCCCACAGTTCTTTGCACGGATCTTCCCCGAAGCTGTGTTTGCTTAACCAGTATTTAGTAAAGCTGTTGTTTCTAATTTGTCTGTTTAATCTGTGCCTAATTAGCTCCTTTTGAACTCGTCATCCTGCACACCTACTTCTGAGAAATGATCGTGGTAGCTGGAGAAATGTTGCTGTTGAAATCAAGGGAGCTGCGTTGGTGCAAGTGAGCTCAGAGTTGGGCGTGATGGAAATTGCTCTGCTTTCAGGGGCCATGTTTTAAAACTTGGATTCTAAACTATGCTGCTGAAAAACAAGAGGATTTGTCACTTCATTTTCTGCATCAAGTCTAGACTTGCACATTCAGGCCAGTCATTTCTCCATGAAGAGCTCTTTACAAGATTTCCCTCTGCCATTGTGTATCTTCATTTTTCTTCAGCAAAGAGTAGGTTGGGAACATCCATTTCCCCATATTCATGATCCAGATGAGTAATTGGCAGCTGTTCTAAACACGTGTCCTCATGCATTTATGGATATTTATGATCTTCCTTAGCAGAGAGATGAATATGTTCTGTCTCTCAGGACCCTGCTGAATCTACTTAATTTTCACTTTCCTGTGGCTTTGCTCATCACCTACAGGTGGTTCATAGCCATGCAGCTGTCCAAATGGATATAGGGGTGTCTCCATATCACATTGAAGAGACATGCTGAAGCATCATTTCTCCTGGAGACAAGAACAGCAGGCTTGGCAGAGCAGGGCTGTTTGGCATCTGGGATGTCCCCATGATCATCACGACCTCTACCTGGTGCCTACAGTTCATTTCTGCAGGTGATGCTGCTGCACCACAACATTCAAGCTGCTCGGGTGTCACCAAGCATAAAAAAATGTTTTTCTTCTGTGACAGATTTTAAGCAGGACTCCTGGAGAGGGAATCCACAGCCTTTAACCAGAAGATGGCACAACATAACCATTATATGAACCTGGCTGTTCTGGCAGCCCATCACAGAGCTCTCCTTAAATCCAGGAGCAGAGAGTTGCTAAGAGGAGAGTGAAGCTGCCAGGCATTTTTCATGGGGTGTCTGGTGGCTCTCAGGTGCTGTGTACTGCATTGCAGATCACTCTGTCTCTTCCAAGGGATCTTCTGCAGATGAATTCAGGGCAGTGCATGCACACTCCTTTCCTCTCTCTCCCTGATGTGTTTGCACGCCCGCATGGGTGAGGATATCCCATATCCATCCACATGCCTGCGTGATTTCCATAGGGTTACACCCACTTCCAGCAGGCCTGGATTTGGCAGGCGTGCTGGACGGCCAGCAGACCACCTGCTTAATTATCCCCTCGGCCCCCAGCAAATCTCCAGCCCTCCAACAGATACACGGGAGACCCCAGGAACTGATGGACTGGGGACCCTGAGCTGTCATCGCCAGCTCAAAGTCGCGGTCCCCCCGTCTGCGAGGTGCACACCTGGGCTTGCTGTCAGAGCCAGGTCCCAGGTGTTCTTCATGCTTGCATTCCTCTGCTCTCCTTCCTCTGAGCTTTGGGGACTTTCTGCCTATGTTTGCACGACTCCTGTGGACTCTTAGCCTAGCTGTGGCCTCTGCACCTCGTGATAAAAATGCCCGTGTTGTGTTTGCATCCAAAGAGGTGGCAAGGAGCTTTGGGGAGTGGCTCAAGGAGGGCAACCTTGCTGAGAAGTGGTGAAGGAGATCCAGGTGTTTCCCCAGCTGAAGATAACTCACTTGCTTGAGAGAAGTCCCATGGCTGGTGTCACCCTGCCCTTGGGAAGACTGAAAGTCCAAAGCTCCTTTTACAACTGAGAACCCGAGGCTCATAACAAAATATGGTACTGGGTGTGCAGAAAATTAACTCAGCCAAGAGCTGGAGTCCTTCCTCTGTTCCTCAAGCAGCTTCAGCTGTGGTCACAGGCAAGTGTGGGGCTTTATTGCAGGAAACACAGCTACCCCTGCTGTGCCTCTGCCCAAATTCTTGGGCACATTGTATTGCTTAAGCAGTCAGGACATGTAAAGCCCTCAGAAAGTCCTGTCTGAACAGGCCTGTAGGAGTGCTAAATGTTGTGGTGCTGGGGATGGATTATTTTAAGGCAGGGCCCAATTAATGTTGTTGATGATGATGGTCTGACAGGCAGTAGCTTAACAGCAGATCCTAGAGATGTAGCTGCACTGGGTGAATAAGTGAGCAAAGGGCAGAGACTCCTATGACTTTCTTCATCTTTTAGCTCAATACTGACATAAAAGTTGCACCACTGGGTATCACCATAAGAGACATGTCCAAGAGGCTTTGTGTCTGGCTCCAAGGACAGAACTAGCTCTCAAGGTTTAATTGATTGCCATGGATATTTTTTATTTCCCTTTTGTATCCTACTCAAACACAAACCCTGTGCCTACCTAGGAAGATAAAGATCAAAAAACCCAAGAAAAAAATCTTGCTTGTGTTGTCTATTGTCTTGGTGAAGTTTTCACTTTGGTGTGGTTGATAGTGTGTGCATTAAATCAGCCTCCTCTGAAGAGAAATTGTTGGGACTAATTTAGGTCTCAGGGCATAAATCCAACCTTAGAAGACTATAATAACATGGCAGCTTTTTGCCATTGAATTACATGTTAAGTATCTTACAGTGGAACTGTAATTACATGCTCACTCCAAGCATTAACAAGTAAACAGGATTATAACAGTCTCTGGAACCAATGTTTGTGTGAATTCTTTAAGAGGAATGAGAGACTTGAGAACACATATGGGGTTTATTTTCTGGCTGAAAGCATATAATTGTTATTTATTATTCACACACTACTGCTATCCACGGTGAAAGAGGGGTGTGCAGCACTTACCAGCTAAAACATGGATAGGAAAAGAAGAAATAAAATGTGGGCATTTTCAATATGTAATCATCTTTCCTTTATCTAGGGTGGGGGATACTGGGGATAAGCAGACATTGACAAAAATGGAGGTAGCTGTGGGATGCACAAGGAAGAGAGCCTGTAAACAGTCTGAACTGAACTGTGTGGGCCTGATCAATACCCATCACAGCAAGTCTGGAAGACTCTTTGTAGAACTTCCTGACTGTATTTTATTATGCTTCCTAGAAATCCTGAGCCTCAGAGGACTTCTTTCAATGTAGTTCAATTTGTATGACATTAGATGTAAGGAGCAAGGTGGTGTCCTGCTGCCTCTGATGGAGCTCAGATGGATGTCTCTGCACTAGAAGGCTTTAGGAGCAAAGGGATAAACACCCGTCTGTTGCTCAACCACAAGTAAGACTTGGCAGCATTCTTTCTTTTTGTCTTAATGCTGGGATCAAGAAGGGTGCTGATTAGCAAAGGGTAGTTCCTATAGAATAGACAAACAAGTAGACACCTAGACTACCTGCAGGACAAACTGGGATGAGGATATAGTTTCCTGGAAAAGCTGGAAAGTGTCTGCCAAGATTTTCTAAACATGCTGCTGACTCAGGCAAGTTAATGAGACCATGTGAGGCCAATGGGAGGAGAGGGAAATGCCAAATTTTAGGTATTTGGGCTAGGCACTGGAGACTAAAGCAGCAGATGACAGATCTTGTCTCCAACAGGTTGAACAGCTCCAGGCCTAAATGATCCTGAGCTTTTGAAAAAATTCAGCTTGGAGCCAAATCCTGGGGGCTGTGGCTCATCCCATCCCTGCTCAGTATTTTTTCAGCCTTAGCCTCCAGGCTCATGTTTGCCCTTGGTGCAAACTCCCCTTGTTAGGGGGTGGTGGTGTCACCCTCTCACCCTACACCTACAGGGACTGCATCATTCTGAGACACTTTCACACCATGTGGCCTGCACTCTGTGGTGGCATCTGGGGCTTCACACAGGCATTCTCACTTCCAGCTTGCAAGAGTGGTGGCATGACTTGCTATAAATCAGGAGCCTGCATGCAGTTGACATTTGTTCTGTCAGAGAGAGGAAAAGGGCTGGAATTTAATTGTTGGACTTGACAATCTTACAGGTCTTTTTCAACCAAAATTAGACTATGATTCTATTCTTCCTTATGTATGCTCTGTGCTGAAGCTTGGGTATGTCCTTGGTGAACAAACCTTCTTTCAGTGGAAGCCCTTCAGATTGCTCTGGGACCCTGAGGTCTCTCCCACAGTATGTGTGCTGCAGGTAGAAATGTTCTTACATGTTACATTGCTCTTTTTTTTTTTTTTTTTGAAATGGGAAGTGTCCATCATGAAGCACTATGGTTCATTAGGAAGGACTGGGAATCTGGTCCCAGAGCTGCAGCTGACAGGTGGAGCTCAGCCAAGTGACTGAACTTCCCACTGCATCTTGTGTCTCCATCAAATGGAGGTGCTCAGAGAGCAGTAAAGGAGGGTGCTTCACCAAAATCTGATTTATGAATAGTAGTAAAATGCCTAGAGATGCATGACTGAAAAGACTACTATGTATCTCTAAGGCAGATGTATCTGTAAAGCAGTTTACACAAGCCAAAGAACTGATGAATGGGGTACTGGCTATACTGGTGTCCTGATGCTTCCAAAGAGGATCCTGTCTCTATGCAGAAAACATATATGTAAGGCTGGAGACACTACACCATGGAATCATGGAATCCTAGAATGGTTTGGATTGGAAGGGACCTTAAAACTTATCTAGTTCCAATCTCCCTGCCTCTGGCAGGGACATCTACCACTTGAACAGGTTGCTCCAAGTCCTATCCAACCTGGCTCTCTGGCATTCCTTGAAGAATTCCTTTGCACTGTATAACTTTACGTATAATTTCTTCTCTCCATTTATTCACTCCAAGAACTATGCTCAAGTAGGGGTGGTTGTGTCTGTAATATGTGTATTAATATCACATCAGGATGCCAAAATGTTCAGAAGTTCTTATTCTTTTAATATCAGCAAATGGTTTATTCAGAAGACATTTGAGGTCTAGTTAGGAAAATGACTGTACAAAATTGCATATATTCAGTATTTTTGCACTTGGATGTCTGTTTGTGACTGAAATTATGATCCCTATCCCCCTGTTTGCAGAGAATACTCTCTGTCTAATAGAGCCACAAAACTGAGCCATGCTACATATTGTGGGAGGTCTTCATTAAAGCTCTGACACTTAGAGCTGCTGCAGAACTGAGAAAGAGAATTTCACTTTTTGGCTCCCAGATTAACAGTCCCTTTTTCCCATGGGAAGGACACTCACACCTTGCTCGGTCAGAGAATTTCCTCTGCGGCTGGTGGGAAACAAATGTCTCTGAGTCATTTGCAATGTCCTTATTCTGACCCCACTGCATGAAAATGAGGATGCCAGTTCTGAAAATAAACTCCTCCTCTGCTTTATTTATATACCTGGATATTTACTGCTCATATCTTCAGATGAAAGTTATGCTAAAGTCTTACCTCCTACCTTCTGCAGGCCAACCCAGCAGAGGGATGGAGACAGACCAGAGTCCACCTTGGATTATACAGGTATGAACACAATCAGAATCAGCCCCTGGGTTTGCAAAATCTTTGTTTCTTGCTATGGTCCTGGAGAAGTGAGTGCTCTGCTTCTCTTGCAGGGATCCTAGGGGTGCAGAGCACCAGGGGTGATCAGGGGGGGAATGCAGTGAGCTTTGTGTACATTGCTTCTCAACCTTTTGCTGTGGGTAAAGCAGCCTGTGGAGAAAGACATCAATTGACATTACACCTGACCTGATTCATGCCATCAGCTAACCATTCCCAAAGTGGAAATCTGGAAGATGAGGCTGCCAGGGAACATCAAATCCTCCCAGCCCTCTCCTGCTCCATGACATTGTGCAACTGGTCAGGCCAGGACCTGCTGACTACTCTTGTAGGATTCCCTTGCTAGGAAATCCCATTACTGCCTCCAGACATGCACTTGACTCCACTGGAGCAGCATAAAAGGAAAAGCAGAGATGAAGCTGAGGACTTGACCCACCAGGTTGAACTGCAGGGCCAGCCATGAGGAAAAATATAATTCTGTTGCTAAACAGCTTTGGTCTGGAATCAGTGAGGGATTACCCAGAGGTAGCCTGGATTTCTCTGCACTTCTCTTAGGGAAAGGTCTGCATGTGCACAGAGCATTCAGAAACTGAGCTTCTTCCCCAGCACAAGCCTGGCTGTTACACAGATCTTGCCTCATTTTTTTTTCTTTCACACTTTTTTTTTCTTTCACACTTTTTTTTTTTTTTTTTTAGTACTATTTCTAGTGTGGATTCATGGACACCCCCAGAGCATCCTCTGTTCCCCTCTGGGCTTTGTTGCAGAGACAACCAGTGCTCAGATTTTAGTGAGGGCATTATTTTCTCTTTGATTTAGCAGCACCAGGAGTTATTCCATTCTACCCAGACTTGTCTATTTACTCTTTAAAGCATGTTCCTTTTATTTACTCCTCCAGAGCTGCCTGTTTAATCCAATCTGTTTTCCACTGAATTACACTAGCACAATAACACAGGCTAAACAGGTTCAGCCTGGGTCACGGGTGGCAGAGGAAGGGGCTATATTCTTGCTAGAGAATAACTCCAGTATTTAAAAAAAAAAAAAAAAAAAAAAAAAAAAAAAAGACAAAAATGAAACAAGGAAAGCATTTATGGACGTGGTGACCTTTATAGCTGAAAAGGGAGGTGCTATTCCCAGTCAGTGTTTGCAATGGTTTTGCAGCACCTAGCCTTGCAAAACCCAAAAAATCTAAGTAAATGACCTTTTAAATCAGGGTGGAGCCTGACTTGTTTCTGCAGGAAGCCTCAGGTTTGAAGTCCTGGTAAATAAGTACTGCCTGGTCAGTTGCATGTAGGACCTCTTAGAGAAGGCAGGTCTCAAATCCACTCCAAAGCCCTGGGATGATATTAATCTGCTTGAACTTGTTTATACCATGAATATAAACACCTTGCTGAGCAGATCCTGGGGCTTGGAGCCAGTGCTGTGGTGGGGGCTGCACCCTCTATCACCAGCATCTTTCTTCCCTCTGGCCTTGGGTTACAAACCAGGTGACAGACAAGGATGCCGTTTTTATGAATATATGGCACATTTCTGCTCTGTCACTATTGCATTACATCTACCTCATGTTACAAGAGTTTTATGTTCACCATTATTCTTTTTGAGTAGCAGATTTTTTTTTTTTTGTTCTCCATTATTAACATCGTCTGGTAACTGCTCTTTTAAGTAAACAGACACCTGTGCTTTACAGAAACATGAGAAGATAAAGTTCTCTGGCCCAGGGAGGTTAAGTTCTTATTTATTTCTATGACATATGGTTTACTCTCCAACCATTTTTCTAGTGAGATGTGTTGTCACCTTCTAGCTGCCCTGTACATATCTGCTGCTCCCCAGGACACCAGCCAGCTCTCCTCTGCCCCTGTTATTTTGGAAACTCAGAGCTGTGAGTTTTGTAAATGCTGGGTTAAGTAAGCAACAGATTTATCTTTGTCTAAAGATAAAAGTGTTTGGCAGCAAATGTTGGCAGCTCCTTGCATATTTCCAGGGCTCCTCTAGCATGCTCTTTGCTCTTCCCTTCACGTGGGGATGGCTGGGGGGGGGTGGCTGCCCAGATGAAGGGGCTCTCTGG
This sequence comes from Phaethornis superciliosus, assembly GCA_023637945.1. NCBI lineage: Eukaryota > Metazoa > Chordata > Aves > Apodiformes > Trochilidae > Phaethornis > Phaethornis superciliosus. Next base: position 5,146,577 of record JAJQWJ010000011.1, read on the forward strand.
CAGTGCCCTGCCCCAGCAGAATTGGTGTGGATAATATTTAACCCTGCCAGGGCCTGGGGAGGGTGGGACAGAGGCTCCACCGGGTTGTATTTGGCACATTACAACCAGACAAGTGGGCAGTGTTCCTCAGGTCCAACAAGATGTGTCCTCCTGCTGTGAGTGTCTTCTGTCCCCCCCCCAAACCTTGCCCTGGATGAAGCATGGCACCAGGACAGGGAGAGTTTGATAAATACTTGAGCAGCCCAAGGATCCGAGAGGATCCCTCTGAATTTAGGAAAAGCCTCTTCAGAGCTACCTCCCTTATTGCAGTCCCCATGCCCTGTGCCCATGAGATCCCCAGCACCCCGTCTGCAGCGTTTGTTTCAGGAAAAAATCCATCTCCAAGGGGGATGTCCTGGAGGGAAAGCACTGGTGCATCTCCCCTGTTGCTGTACCAGAGCAGCCTGACCTGGCTGGATCTTCACTTAGGGCAAAGAAGGAGAGTTTCTTAGCAAACTCTGGGCTAAATGAAGCTCTTGGTAGTCCAGGCAGGATGGAGCAAGAGGCTCCCCAGCACCCATCACTCCTCTCTGAAGGCATGGTGCCCAGCCCTCTCTTGGCTTCAGCTCCCTGTCCCACATTCAGGAGACAAATCCCAAAGGCTGAGCTCATCCTGCTGCTCCCTGGGAAGAGAGCAGCAAAGTCCTTCCACCCCATATCTGAGTGAGTATCCCATTCCAGCCTCCTTTATTATTTTTATTTGCATATGGATAGAGAAAAAGAAAAGAGATTCCCTATGAGGATTGTTTCTGTATGGTTTTACACATAAGAGTAAACAAAGCATAGCTGTCAACTATATATTTCACATATTTTTGGTGGTGTTCCCATCCAGAAAATGCAGCTGCATTATATTCCCAATAAAGTAGAACTAGCATTCGGCTTCAGCAAGAATGTTAATAAATAAAAGACATTTCAAACAACACTGATTGAAGCAAAGTGTCATTTCCTATCCCCTGCTCCCCCTCCCCACCCTGAGGTTTTTTTTTTTTTTGCAAAGAGTTCCAAATATGTTGACGCCTGACCTGATTTCTGCTGAAATCAGCAGAATTCTACTCCTGGTTATACCAGAATGAATCTGCAATGGCTTTATGGGTTTCAGTGGGTTTGTCTGGACTACCACCCATGTCACCAAGAGCAGGGGCCATGCTCTTGCTTGCCCCTTGCTTAATTAAACAGGTTCTTCTGTTGGATAATTTGATTTCTCTTTGTTAAAGAGACCCAGCCAGAAAGGGGGAGTTTGTGGTGGTATCACCAAAACTCAGACAGTGCCCCTGACATGATCCATGTGGCTATTGCCTAATATCCTATTGCTGACAATTAGAACACAAACATACAGTCATATTTTTGGATGAAACTGTACAAACATTTCAAAACAGTTTATGCATGCAGATTTGTATGTTATCAGAGAGAACCACACATGCACATGGAATTTATGGAAAATGCTGAGAGATTTGAAAGGAAATAGTTTGGGAAGTTGTCTAATTTTTTTGAACGTAAATCCCCAAACAGTTCCCCTTAACATTCCTCACATCTGTGCAGCAATTAATACTTGACATTTCTGTTTTTCTCTCTGTCTGTTGATCTTGGTCCTTTTTTTTTTTATTTTTTATTTTTTTTATTTTTCTCATGTCTCCTTTCATATTTGCTACATCTGTTTTCTAAACCCAACACTGTTGCAAACTGACAAATTTATTTGCAAAAGATAATATGACAGAGCAATGAGAGGAAATTTAGGCCTTCAAAACTGTGGTCACCTCCCCAAATGAGGTATTTAGATTTAGGGATATTTCAATTCAGAGTCTTCTGCTCAGACTACCTGGACTGAATAGATGCTGCACAGATGAATCTGTTGGCTTGATCAGTTTTTTTTATTTTTTTCTCACTTACAGTGATTCCAATGGCTCCAGTGGGATTATTCTTGTACTAGCCAGATGTAAAAGGAAAGCACAATCAAATCCTTCATACATCAATGTCAGACTGACTCCAAGAAACCAGTGTTGAGTGATACAAAGTATAAGGGGCCTGAGGAAGGATGTGTTTATGGAGTACATTTGGGAAATTTAACTACTTGTAGTTTGAGTAAACACTGAGTGGGTGAACTGCTGGCAAACATTTAAGAGTGAAAAAGGAGCAGAGAATAAGCAAATTGCTCGATGGGAGAAGAATGAGATATAATTAAAAAAAAGAGTATAGCTCTTTCAAACAAGTGGCAACCTGGTCTGCCATAAGCTTTTTATACCATATTCCTCATCCAGATACCTGAGCACCTTCTGGGAGTGTGGAAACAGCGTACTGAGTGTCAGATGTGGTTTATTCCTCCTCCATTCTGTCACGGTGGTATAACTTTTGAGTGGAACAGAAGGAGATTTTGTCAGGAAAGGTAATAGCTTTTGTTAGATCTATAGAGAGCAGTCAGAGAAAAAGGAGATGAAGTCTGGGGACTTGCCCGTTCTTCAGTCCGCGTTGCTTGAGCTAAACTCCTTCCTTGTGAATACCTTTCCTTCATGGAAGGAAAGTTTTGCATGGGTTGCAGTGTTCCACTGTACTAGGACCTTCTTTACACAGGCTTTTGGAGCAGGGATGGCTGTCCTGAAGCTGTCATCTGGGGAATATTGGTCTGTACTTTCCGAGGCTGCCCTGGGATGCTCGAGCTCTCTTGCACCGGGTGTGAGCTTTGCCTTTGAGAGGAGATTTCAGCTCAGCCTTGAGAGCAGAGTTGTCCTCTGCTGCCACCCATCTCTGCTGCCACCCATCTCTGCTGCCACCCATCTCAGGGACCTCAGCTCAGCTGCTGAGCAGCACGACTGAGCCAGCCAGACCTTGAACTTCATTTGGCAGCCCCTGTGCAGGCAGCGTGTGGGACTCGTGCTGCTGATGGGATGTGTCCTCCTGGGCTGGTTGGTGTTCCCTGGATGTTGCCTGCTCCCTGCTCAGGGCTGTCACGTTTCCCTGGTGCCAGGGAGCGCTGACACAGCGTGCCTAACCTGGCCAAGGGAGATAGGGTCTCCCAGCCAATTTGGGATGGTGGAAAGCATTTCCTGCAGATGCCGTCATGTGCAAATTTAGCATCCGTGAGAAATCCAAGCACGTTCTCCAGGCACAGTGAGCCTGAGCAGTGTGTGTGACCAGGGGAAAGGCTGGGATCCCACTCTTGGTGGCACTTCAGACCGAGACAGAGACCACAGGGTAGAAGAGGGATCATTTGTGCCTGCGAAAACCTTCAAGTCCACAATGCAGCTGCCACGGGGCAGCAAGACCACTCAGTATTGTGTGCAGGACCCAAGGTTTGGTTGAGGGGACATTTAACCCCATTTTACCATCTTGTCTGCCTTACATGGTGTTCAGATTCATGTATAAAAGTTAACCTTATGGATGTGATGGACTGCTTGTTTGTTTGAGCCACTGCTTAGCATAAAGCCTAGTTTAAGAGAATAAATGTGTATGTGGGGAGAAGAAATGTTTTTTATGAAAACAAATACATAGCTTTCAGAACCATGTCACCCAGGTCCATCTTCCCATCTGTCCAAACCTCCTCTCTGAATACTATCTAGCTTACAGCTTGGTCTCAGTTACCACAGAGAGAGGAGATGGCAATTTAACTCTCATAAATCACCACACTCTCTCTGCGGAAGTTTCAGCCTCAACTATAGACCCAAACAGGCCAGGACAGTGGTGTGCAAAAGTAAAAGTGTGAGCTGTGCTCCTCGAGTGTCATGTTTTCTGTGCTGTCTTGTCAAGTGCTTTGTCAAGAACTGACTCACCCAGGGAAATCTGCCCCGTTAACCACGTTACCTTTCCTGGTGTCCCCAGCCATCCTGTCAGCCAGGCACCCTAGCCAGGATGCTGGGGCTGACCCTGGGTGGCTGCTCCCCTCGAGTAACCCGAGGAGGGTTGCACAAACAGGGTGGCGGGTGGAGGGAATGCTCCTAATCCTGGCCGTGCCCTTCCATCACCTTCACGTGCTCTGTCAGCTGCACCCGGTCCCGCGTGTCCCCGTGGATCTGTGCCATGGGGCCTCGTGCTCCTGCAAGGCACTGTTGCCAGTCCAAATTGCTTGGATGGCTCCAGCCTCCTGGGGTGTATTTGGGGTGAGGGGGGTATTCATACCTAAATATTCATACCTATAGCTACCACCTGAGGGTTGAGAGAATCTTTGAAGCGGGTTAGGAGTGACAGACTAAAGGTGGTGAGTCCCCCAGATCAGTTATGGGAAAGAAAAGGCAAAACAACCAAAATGGAATAGAGAAAATGGGGGCAAATAGGGTGCTGCGATGATGGAGGTGAGCAGCTCCTGGGAAAAAAGAGGTAAGAAAGCTGGAGAAAGTCCAAGCCGTGCTTTTGGAGCAGTGAGGAAAGTGGTTGTGGGGATGCACGCTCAGCAGACCATCACAGCTACACAAAACATGGAAATCCACAGTCTGGAAAGAGACTCTAGGGACAACTGGGATACAAATGGACTGTTAGGCTGCTGCTCAGACCATGTGGAGACATGTACTGCATTGCTTAGCATTCCGTTTTGTTTATCAGCTCCAGAAAGCTTTTTTCCCACAGCCTTTCCTCAGGTTTGTGGGGTGCAGGAGCAAACTGGAGCTGTTGACTTTCAGACTACTCAACCTTCCTGCAAATTACAGCCAGTCCAGAATAAAACCCCACAGCTCTGCAAGTTTCCTTATTTAGGTAGAAGTGTTGGGAAAACAGCATGAGATTTTATTTCTGATAAAGTAGGAGCTGTTTCAGGAATATCAATTATTTTTGTTGTATCAATGTTTTACATCTATTCCTCTGCTGGTGTATGCTGTATTTGGAGTGAGATTAATGAAGGCTACAGCACATTTTCAGACTGTCTTTCAGGCATTCCCAAGTCCCTGGAAAAAAAAAAAAAAAAAAGAAAAAAAAAAGAAAAAAAATTGTGCAGACATTTTGGAGTCAGTAGGGGTTGTTTTCTGGTTATTTTAGCCTGGGGTATGGAAGCTGTGGGCTCCGTTCCCTGCCCCATGTAATCCCTTTGCAACATCAGTTGGAGTCAGAGTCTTAAAAAGATTCTGGATGCCAAAAGACAGAGGCTTAAGGGGGATCTGAAGGTGTATGGGCACCTGGACACTTTTGAAAATCTTGTGTATCATCTCTGTAATCCTCCTTCTCCCAGAACTCCCCACCAGTGAAGGGCTGCAGGAGGCATTTTGCTGCTTTATAGGTGTATTGAGAGGAGGAATACCCTCAGCCCGGGAAATGTTGGAGCCTTTACAAAGGCAAACCTGGGATTTTCAGTAAGAAATTGAAGACTGAAGGAGTGGTTCCCTCAGACGATTTTTATCTGCTGTGTACAACCTGAGCTGGCTGCTCAGTGCTAGGTCCTTTCTTCTAGGCTGGAACTGATTCAGGCCCACACAGAGTTCACCCAGTGCAGTTGGTAACTAAACCTTGGAGTAGGAGCTCTTTGGTTGGGTCCCTCACACCTGGTGGGAATCCTGCCCATGATGGGAATGTGTCCCACAGCCAGGACTGAGGCTGCTTCAGACTTCAGTCTGCATGGGATCAGAAGGTCATGTAAATAGTTTTGGGGCTGAATATTAGATGGTGGTGTCCTTGGGACAAAGACCTTGACTCCTTTGCAGTGCAATGGCTAGGAAACTTTACGGAGAGGTGTTTTACACATCCTCCCTGGAGATGTAACATGTGCTTAAGCTCTCATTCTGGTGCAAGTTTGAGTGATTTAATCAGAATCCATGGCATTAATATGACCATGTAGGTCAAGTCCTGAAGGTTTGCCTCAGTCAACACTGTCTTTGAAGTCAATGAGGCTGAAGTTATTGCCTGATATGAGGAGTAGTCCATCTGGGATTTCTCAGATGAATGAACTTTAATAATAAAAATGATGATATAAATATGTAAAATATAAAAACAGCACTGTCAGCCACTCCGTTTGTTGCTGGTTCAGGAGGTTTATATGTTTAGTCTTGAATGTTTTTCACATTGATTTTGTATATCAAGATTTAAGGCTGTCAGGAACCGTTGAGTAAAAACATTTAGTAATAATGATCATCATCATCATAGAGGGTGTGATTTCATAATCATAACAAAACAGATAAGATGGGTGTTCAAACTGCTTTTTGGCTTGGGTTTAGAGATTCTCCTGGTGCTTGTCACATCGAATTAATATTGAGACAGCTTCATTTTCAAGGAGTCCTTCATGCTAGAGCATGTCAAATAAGAGATATAATAAACAATAACATCAACAGTAACAAAGTCTTTTCAGATATCAAAGTATAACTATTGAGGCGGCTTTTTTTTTTTCTTCTTCTTATAATTTGTTTAGTCTGTTTGGTGAATTCTGCCAGGTTGATTTTTTTTTTATCCTGTGCAGGGAGTCATTTGCTGTTAGAGTGGATGCACCAGCCTAGTCCTATTCAAAAGCAAATAATAAATAACTGTAACAGTTAATCTAAGGAACAGACTATTTTCCACTTGGTTTAGTTTAGTTCAGTCTCTTTTTGGCACCATTTGAGTCCCAGACGAGAAATGGAAAAGGCATAGCCAGGGTGAGCTCTCACCCAGCCTAATCCCATCTGTAGGGACCCCAATCTCTCCCCCCGTGGGGGTCTCCCCAGCCGGGCAGCGCTGGTTTGGCAGGGACCGGTGATGGGGTGCATGGGGGGGCAGGGACCGGTGATGGGGTGCATGGGGGGGCAGGGACCGGTGATGGGGTGCATGGGGGGGCTGCGGGGATGAAGGTCTCCCCCGTCACGGGGCTTCCGGGGGCTACGTGGGGCTCCGGGGGGTACCTTGGGGGGGGGGGGGGGGATGCTCTGGGGCACAGAGTCGGTACCCATGCATGGCGGGGGATGCAGGGCCCATGAGGGAGTGTCAGGGGGTCTCTGGGAGGGGGGGTGGGTTCAGAGGGGTTGGGGGGGTGTCGGCGGCTGCCAGGCTCATCCATAGCACGGTGAACCCCCTCTCCCCGCCTCCGCCACCCCCGGAAAGGGTTAAGGGGAGCGGCGGCGGGGAGCGGGACTGGGGGGGGGGGCGGGGGGCGGGGGTTCCCGGGGATTGGTGCGAAGTTTGGAGCGGGGCGGTACCGAACCGCCCTCCTCGGCGGCTCTGCCCCCACAACCACAAAGCCCTGCAGGGAAAGTTGCTTTATCGCTTGTTTCTCTCGCCCCGGCTCTCCCCCCACCCCCCACCCCCCCTCTCCCCTCCCTTTCTCGCCCCTCGCCCCCCTTCTCTCTCCCCTACCCCTCCCCTTCCCCAGCCCCTTTCCCCTCCTCCCCTCGCTCCTTAAACGGGATTCCGGCTGGGGGAGCCGCGGGACGGCATCACCGGGCATCCCGCGGCTGCTTAGCCCCGGCGGATCTGTCAGCTCCCCGCACACACAGGCTCAGCCCGAGCCGGAAAGCAAGAAAAAAATAATTGCCAAGGTTCCCCCTGACTCCTTAGCTCCTCGCCCTTAGGTCCCTAGTAGGAAAAAGAAAAAAAAAAAACAAAAAAAACCCAAACCCAACAAAACGCCTCTGTTGAGAAGGGGGGCACTGATTAAAAAAAACAAAAAACAACAAAACAAAGGGTAGTGAAGGGGAAGAACCGCTCCGTGGGGGCGGCACCCCCTAAAGCTGCCCCCCGGGGGGGTGATGAGGTAGAGGCCGGCAGCGGAGCCCCCGCCGGGAGCCGGGGAGGGCATGAGGCGGCGAGCGGCGGGGATGGGCGGCAGCGCACGGTGCTAGAGCCCCGGCAGCAGCCAAGGTAAGTCACCCCCCCCCCTTCTACACCACCAACACCCTCCTCAGCTCCTTCCCCCTCCCCCCTAAACCGGGACACCCCCGGCTGGGTCAACGCTGGGTCGGGGAGACACGAAGGCACAGCTGGGAACCGCCGGCGAAGCGGGGGGCAGCACCAGGTGGCATCGCGCCGGGTGTCCTCGTCGTCCGTCCTCCTCCCGCCCCTTCCCCGCTCCCCGCCTCCCTTTTCCCGACCCTAATGCCTGCCTGGGAATATCCCCTTCCCGGTCGCCGTGGGGCTGAGCCGAGCCGGGCCCCGGGTCTTGCCCCGGGGGAGCCCCCGCTGACCGCCCCCCAGCTCCCGGAGCCCTCCCTTCCAAAGCGGTTCCCCCTGCGAGTTAATGGGAAAAGAGTCCGTATTTCCTTTGCTGGATGGTGTACGCGAGTTGTTGTGTGTCCTGGGGGCACGGAGTGTTTAAACGGGGGAGTTTACAAGGGTGAGGAATTCAGACAGTGTTTAGAGAGTGAGAGTTTGAGGAGGGGAACAGGGTGTAATTAATGTAAACCTGATCTACCCCGGGTTTGTGGATCACAGCGAAGGCATCTTCAAGAAGCTGGATAATGAAGTGCGGTTTTGCTTTGGGACGCACCTCTGGAACACAGGGGAACAAGGGGGGCTTGGGGGGGGTGTGTGGATGTGGGGGGGGGACAGGGAAAGTCACTGCTGCTCAGAGAAGTTGTGGAGCAGAGGAAGGAGCGTACCCTGAGCGGTGCCTGTCTGAGAGGCACTGAGGCAGCAACAGAGTTTTCTGGGCTGCTGATGGGAGAGGTAACATTCCTCCTCCCCCTTCCACAAGTTCCTCCGCAAATTGTTAACCTGAAATCTTGTTTTATGGCCACTCGCTCGAGTTTTGTTTGCCTTCCAGACTGGTTCTGTACAGGATACCAAAGAATTATGCATTAACTGTAAACTTAGAGGAGCTCACTGGCCTCGGTGGGTTCTTGATTTATATCAGGCTAAAGCAGAGAGGAGGGCAAAGTTTTACTTGCTGAGGGCCAAGGAATGAATTACAAGTACGTTGCTCTTTCATCTGCTGTTTCTGCTCCTACGCCTCTGCGTTGGGTTTTAAAGCATCGCGAAGTTGTTTGAATTAAGTTGTTTGAGGTTTGTTATGTTTTTTTGTTTGTTTGTTTGTTTTTTTGGGGGTTTTTTTTTGGGTTTTTTTTTTTGTCCCCAGTAATCAACTTGGCTTTCCTTTTCCCTGCCTCCAGGTCCGTGAGAGTGGTAGCCTGTGGGATACGGAGGGATCTAGTTTTCAAAATGGAATTGCAGCTGGCGCTCCTTCTCGCAGGGATAATTGCATTTTCGGACTCGGCGAGAGGTAAGGAAACGGCGTGTGCTGCAAACCCTCTGCTACTCACACCCTTCCCCTTGCTCCCTTGGGTTCCTGCTCTGCCAACACCCCCGGTGCCCTCAGAGGAACCCTTTCCACTGGGGAGTTGTCAATGTGGACTTGTCCCCATTGCTTTTCTGGGCAGGGGTGCAGGCTGGTGCCCACCTGTGTGTTTGGGGAATCATTGGTTTGGATGGAGCGTGGACTCTCTGGGTAGGTGCAGGTGAACTTCCAGGAGCTTTTCTCACGCGTGTGTAAAAATCCACAGACAATTTTAAAGAAAAGCAACTGCATTCCTCTGTGGATCAGAAATACCTCTCCCCCTCCTGTAATCCCTCCAGCCTCTGCCCTGTATATTCCCACCAGCAAACTAAACAAACACATCCATTAACTTCCTCGGTGACAGACAAATGACAGTTCCCAACAGCGAGAGCGTATTTTAATGCTGGGGCTCTTGCAGTTGATCAGATTTCAATAAACAGGTTACCCTACCAGAGGCAAATTGAAATACATTGACCTGGGAGTGACAAGGGGGTGGAAAAACAAAAATGAAGTTTCTTTATGGGGAAGTGCTTAAAGCAAAGCTCTGGGATCAGGCTGAAAGGAGTGGTGGTTTTTCCTCTGCTCTTGCCTGTGTCGTACCTTGGTGGATGCTGTCCCTGGAAAGCCTGAATGAGAAACCATGCTCTCAGCTCTGTTCACAAAGGAAGGGATGCATTGTTCCGGGAGAATGGGGGTATGGCTTTAGGATGCAGATTGCTCCAGCTGCAATTCCCAACAGTATCAGAGTTGCATAAATTGCTGAAAGTCCTTTAAATCACCCAGTGCCATGGAGTGGTGAACTAAAAGGCTTAAACTTGCCCTTCACTTGGGCAGTTCCTTGCCAAAAATCAACTTTAGGGGTGAGGGTGGGAAAGTAGAGGGGGAGTGTCACTCTAAAAACCCAACATTTGGTTAGTGGTTAATGTGTTGCTTTTTTTTTTATTTTTTGGCCTTGGCTCCCAAGCAAATATTTTATGGAGCTGGAAGCTGAATGAAACAGAAAACAGTATATAGGCTTTAAGTCCTGCAAGTCTCAATTCCAGGCAAGGTTTACAATGGAGACTCAGTTCAAGTTGTAGGCAATGGACAGCAGTGTGTGCATTAATATGACCTCATGGATGTATATTCTTGCAATGGACCTGAGAAGTTGGTGGAGTTCCGGAAAAGATCTGAAGTGGGCAGGAGAAGACAAAAAGATTTTTGTCTCTGTTATGAGCCAAGTATCGGCGGCTTTACTGGCTGACCCTGTTTAAATTTGGTTTGCACTTGTCTTGCTTGTACTTTTTTATTGCCTCTGGCAAATGAAGTGCTGTGAGCTCTTGTCGTGTAAAGAACTGGCAGAAAATGAACGGTGGGTAATTTCAGGACATCATTGTTTTTCCTATGGAAGGGTGTCTTTAATATAACTTGGATGGGATCATGTTGGCAATTAGCTTATTTGGACTCTAATCAGAGCAGGAAAAATCCATCCTGCAATGGGATGGAGAGATGGTCCTGGTTATTTAAAATACTGTAGAAATAGAGTTTGAAAAACAGGGCCATACCCAGGAAGAATGTCGTTCATCTATGTGTAGATATCAGGAGAGGGAAAGTGAAGGAAAAAAAGTTGTCATTATTGTTAAAAAAACCAACCAAACAACAAAAAACCACACAAAAAGCCAAATAACCCCCACAGTCAAAACCATAGCATTTACATCCTGCTTTGTACCTCCTAAGGCTGAGAGTATTCCCAATAGCAGAAGGTAGAGATGAAGTATCAAACTTGTAAGCAAGCAGAGGTGAACACACTGGAGCCTTATTTTGTGCTGTCAGTTATCCTTAAATATTAAATGTTTACACTGGGCTAATTTCAGATTCCTGGGAAAATATGTCCAGTAGTTAGCATGCCTGTGCATTTTTTCCTAATGTATGGTACAGTGGGTTCTGCTTCTGGAGGGGGATAAATGTTACCTGTTTCAGTCACTTGGGTTTTACAGACAGTCCTTTGGCCACTGCTCAGCCTGAGGTTATAAGTTTTCCTCTGGAAAAAGAAGGGCTCTTTGTTTTGGCTAAACGGTTTAGTATCTGTATCCTGATTGCAAATTAGATGTGTGTGGCCCAAAGTGTGCCAATGCCTCCTAATCTGAGGTGTCAGAAGTTAAATAGGTGCTCCCTGGCTTGCAATCAAGTGAGGAAGGTGGCTGAGGAGGCTCTCTGGGAGAGTGCTGCTCCTTCTCTTCTACTCAATATTAGGCAAAAGCAGTTTGTGCTGGAATTAGGATGTTAATTTGGAGCTGGCTGGTTTCATGCCCACGTTTGGGGAAGGGCTGTGCCATGGTGCATTTGCACAAGGGGGCAGAGTTAAGTTGCCCACGCACTCCAGCTTTGATATTTCCTGACAGTTGAGTGCTCAGCTGCAATCTTACATTAAATATTATGTTGTATTAATCTTGCATCTTTATTTAGGTGATGCCTTTTAAGGAGAAGGCCCCTGAAGGAGTGACTGATTGGGCTAATGCAGCAACTTTTTAATTTCTCCCAGCAAACAGGGGCATTTTTCCAGGTTCAGATATGTGCCTACTGGCTCTGTCCCTTCTTGTGACCCAACATGTCACATTGCCAATGTACAAAGTACTGCAAAAGAGGGGCTATCTTAGGAAATCAAGATAAACTCTTAAGAAACAGTCAATACATATCCACACAAAACAGAGAACAGGTCTGATTTTAGAGGTTTAGATGCAGAAATTGCTGTGTCTGGAGGGATGAGGGAGCTCTGGCTAAGTTTGAACCAATGCTTTTGGGGACAAAATGTAAAGACTTTGGCTAAGGGCTTGTCTACATCTGTAAATGCACTAAAATAACCCTTCCAAAAAACTTTATCTGGAGTAACTCTTCCAGTAACAAATCTTATTTTGGGCTAAAGATCTCCTGGAGGGAGCCTGTACCAAAAAACTTTTCTTCAGGAGCTATTTTGGTAAATATCCAAGCCCTTTCTTTCCCTTGTGGGTGAAGACAAGAACTTCTGTATGCACAAAATCCACTCTTTGTCAAGAAAACCTGTGTGGGGTGGTTTTTTAAGAGGCACCATGCTTTCCAGCTGACAGCCAAGGTGTAGGATGGCAGCTTCAGCCTGCTGGCCAGCTGCTTCTGACAGTACCAGCCCTGAACTTGGGATAATAGCACAGGTCTGGTGGCTTCTCCTTTGTGTCACTCCATTCCTGGTCTCTCTGAGTACTCATATACTGGGCATAAAAGTCCTGAATGTCCTGCTCTGGCCCTCCTCCGTGGGGATGAATGTCATCTTGGGTCACTAACCTTTAATGGCTATGCCCTACAGCAATGTAGCTCCTACCACTCCACACCTCCAGTTGGATACAGGTAATACAATCTGATATTTTCCTGCCTATGTTATCTCAGTGACACACAAGGCAATATTTGTTCCAAATCTGTCAAGTTGCCATCGTATTCGCCTTGGTGACCGTATATGGTAACATTGGGATGTGCTTGGCTTGGTCCCGTGGCTTAATCAAGATTTCCTATGGTATGTTTAGAAGTTTTTGGTAAGAGTAGTAACAACCCTCCTGTTAGCAAGTAAACTGATATTCTGCTGGAAACTAATTAGTTTGGATGTTGATTTCATTTTCGGTGCCTTGCGTAGGGAGGGGAGGAACGGGACCTTAATTGCTTTCTGCTCCAGCACTTCACTGCAGGACACTTGGCTTGCAGACCTGGTTGATGCCTGCTTTACAGGGAATTGGCTGGTGGGGCCACCTCAAAATTAAATGGTTTCATACAGATATAATGTCATGTGCCATTTTTGTTTTTCTAAATACCATAGAAAAGGAAATAGGATGGTAGAAGGCTTTTTTACTTTCTTAGGAGAAACATAGTTACCATACTGTAACTTTGGGGTTAATAAAAGTGAATGGTAGTAAGTGTGGAAAATATAAGTAATGATAACAAAAGAGGGATGGTTGTTGCCTTCTGTTTTACCCCTTTACTCCTAATGAATGGTTGTTACTAGATATAATAATCATGTAATTTCTCACTTGTGAAGGAGAAGCATGTTCTGATCTAACAGCGTGATTCAGATTTTATTTAAGTCACTGCACTCTTTCTAGTTAAGTTTGGGGCATTTTTTGGATCGTGCTTTTGGGGAACTTGCTCATGGATAATCTGACAGTGTGACTTGTACCTACATTTGACAAGATGATCTAAGAAAATCCAGGTTATTTTTTTTTAAACCCCAGCTCCTTCTCCTTTTGAGGCTGCTGGCTGCTTTGCGGCTGAATTTAAACATAAAATGTGCTGTGTGTTGTACTGGAAAATTAGGGTTAATTTATTTTATTTTTTTATTAGGAATATTAAAAAACGCAGCAAATTTCTCAGATAAATTTAGATTTTCCTTAAAATTTTTATGCTTTGCTTTCCAAGTCCATATGTGTCTTTGACCTTCATTAAAAGATGCAAGCAGCAAATTAAAATACATCTTTTCTGCAAATAAACTTGTACACAGAAAAGGCTGGACTCCAAAGCTGGACTTTTAGCAACAGGAGAAACTTTCATGGGCTATGAGGTGGTGCTTGAGAAATTACAGGAAAAAGGTTCTCTCTAGAAAATAATGCCATAAAAAAAAAAAAAAAAAAAAAAAAAAAAGGCAAGCAGAAGTGACACTTGCTAGGGAGGAGAAAACTGCTTTTCAAGGTTTGGGACCATTGGTATTAATTTACTGACTAACGACAAAGTTTTTCATCTGGCACAAATTGGTTGATAGAACTAGTCTTTTCCTGACCCATCTGATAATTCTTTTTTGAGTGCTGTTTCTCCATGAGTGACACGGGTAGAGCTGGGTACAGAATAATCCCTGTGGAAACTCCCTGTTAGTGTGAAAGCAGTAGCCATGGTCACTGTCTTGCTCTGCATTTTTGGATTAATTATTGAAAGACAGAAAAATTTCATCCCAAAGGGTAAAATAATAATGCAGAGGTCCTCTTGTGGCTAGTTTGAATTTTAAAAAACCCAAACAACCTCTAGCCATAGCTCTGTTTATTCAGTGAGAGCAGGACCAGTGGAGCTTTCTGATTTTCCTGAGATGTGAAGCTCCTACATTTTTCTGCAGCAACTTGTCAAATGACACTGCTCAAAGGGTCTGTGCAAATGTATCCAGCATTACAGGAGTCAGTGGAAATGCTTCTTTCTTTCTTTTCTTTCAATAGCCTTCTCATCTGTGTCTTGTTTCAAGGTGTTTGTCTTTCACCTGACCTTTTTCTTTGTTTTCTGGTGAGCTGCTCAAGCTGAAATACATTTGATTTTGTTTTGAACATTTAACTTGGATTTCTGTTCCATCTCTTGTTCTCTGTAACCAGCCTTGACTTGAAGGTTTCTCTAATAGTGATACTTCCATAAGTATTTAGCTTTGTTGACTTGTCCTAATCTTTTGCACAAAAGTGGATGTTTGGTCATGTAAGTTTTGGGGTTTTTTTAATCTTTTAATTTTTTTTTTAAGAGTAGAGGCAGTGTGAGCGTAGAAATTGGAAAGGCTGCTGTCTGCTGCAAGTCAGGTGCTCATTTGTAGCAGCCATGGTTCTAAGGTGAAAAAAAAATAATTCCAAAAGTAAGCTTGAGTAATCTGATCCTGCTGCCCCAATGTCACAGGAGATGTGCAGATGCAGCCCATGCCAGTTCTAACAGGTCAGGACCTGATTCAGAGTGAGTATTGGTGCTGTGACTCCTACTCACTCCCATGGGCTCCCTCCCTGTAGGATGACTTAGATTTGTGATTTCCAGCTCTGTATGGATCCTTCTTGGATGGCAGCAGAAGAGATGTGGGCTAAGGGTGGTATTTTGGATCCTGCCATGTGCCTGCTGAACCACATAGGTTGGGCTTAATTTTTTTTTTTTTTTTTTTAATTCTAGAAACACATCCTTCTGCTCTCTGCAAGCTGTGGCTGGAGCATGTGCTGCTAGGGCTAAAAGCAACTTGGAAAGTCATTGCTTTAGCTTTGGATTTCTTCAGAGGGGTTTGTCCCCACATAAAGGGTGCCATTCCCTGGGAGGTGTTTCTAGGTGTGGAGGGGCTGAGGACTGGCCAGAGTGCTATTTAAGAAGTTAATATGTGCTGTTTGCTGCATAATCCATTCACATCTCTGATTTTTAATTTTTTTCCCCTTCAGAGTCAAATAAACATGGGCTGCATGGAGCTTGGTTGGTTGCCCTGAGTACACAGTCTCCCCATTGTATTGCAGTAGAAACACAGTATCCAGCAGAGTTGTGAATAACCTAAAGTTTTTATTTCATCCCAACTGCTCCAATTTTCAGGAAGAAATTCAGCCAATAACTCCAGGCTACTTCTTCCATTAAATGTTCAAACTTAATTTTGAGCTTCACGGAGGGAAGAAAAATGTAAATTGGGAACAGAGGCTGCTCAGAGAAGGTTAAAGTTTCTCAGGGTTGCTGCACCTCTATTCTCAACCTCTCTGTGAGTGGATTCTAGCTTGATAGGAACCAAACTCATTTATCCTTATGTCTGGTAAACTTATTTTGTTAAAGATTTACACAATCCTGGGTGTCCTGTCAAGTGATTGAGAACTGAGTAATGCATGAGGTGTCATACCCTGGATGCCACTTGGGTGGTATTGACTTCGGTGGGTATTTTAGGAGCTGTCAGTGTTTGTGTATGTTAGATAAAAAGACAGGGCCAGGAGGCAAATGCAGACTGAATTTGTGCAATAGGCTGTTTTTAAAATTCATATTCACATTGGTGGGTTTGCTCGCACATGCCCAGTGTTCTGTAGTAGGATGACTCTAAAAGTTTGGTACTGGACTTGTGCAGACTCTTTATGGCAATTGTGGGCTTGTTAGTTCTGCACAGAACAAGATATCTGGGGAAAGAAAAGAGCTGGAAGAGGACATGAAGGGAAATAGAAGTATTAGCAAAACTCCAAGAGAAAATGGAGGCTGGATTTATGTACTGCTGCTCTGGAGGTCTGGTGCAGCCAAGCCTTGGGAGAGGTTTTCAAGTGGGTACCCAAAGAGGCTGTTGTTATGCAGCCTTCCCAAATCTGGGATTTGTTTCACCTGTGTCCTTTCAGGTGCCCCCACCTCAGTAGGTGAAGGTGTGATGCTTAATTGGCTTTTGACCAATGTGTGACTTGAAGAAGAAACATTCTGTTGTAAAAAGGGTTTTTTTCATTGTGGTAGCTAGTATTTTACTTCTGCCTCGTAGGGATTTAAATCTTCTTTTTTTTTTTTTTCTTTTGAGACAGAAGTGGATGGTGTGAAGCCAAATAAACTCCAAAGGAGGAAAAAAAAGACAGTTACACAGCCACAGCAGTCCCCCCAAAGCTGAACAAGCCCAACTAGATGAGTTGGGCTGCTGCAGATGCTGTAGCACTGTGAACTGGTTTCGTTTCCTTCTTTTTCTTCTTGAGTAATCGACTTGTGTGAGTTGGAGTAATTGAGGAAGCTGTTTTTCTCAGGGGTTGTTCTCACCTAACCAGGTCTGGTAACACTGGTTAAGCAATGACAAGTGTCAGATGAGTTACAGGTGTATGAACTCCATGTCAAGGATGGAAGAGTTAATGAGTAACAGGGCAATCTGCAGGCTCTCTGGGGAAGGAAGAGCCCTTGTTTGGTAAGGCCAGGGAATGTAGAACTGGTGGCCAAAACTCCTTCAGAGTGAGTTCTGAGAGAGGATGCTGTGAGCCATCTTGCTCACCTTCTGGGTGGATTAAAATCTTTCATGAGTTCTGCAGTTTAACATGACGTTTTGGTGGAAATCCCAGTGTCTCTTTAGCCAGGCAAGTAATTTTAATGCATTTTGGGCAGTTTAAAGTGGAAAACTAGGAGGCAAGTTGCCAACTCCACCAGTGTATGGAGATCAGGCTCTGTGCTCTGAGAAGTTGTTTCATATTTTAACATTCAGGGTCAGATATTGCTCTGCATTACAAAGGTAATAGTCCCTTTAGGTTCATTGAGTTGTGGTTGAGTAGCTGTGAGGAGGATTTAAAATTATAATCCTAGCAGAGAGCAGAAATTGGGGCCCTGTAAGATAGGGTTGTGTCTCAGTTCTGTACTGTGGCACCAAGCCATGGGAGGGTTTGTCATGATCTGCAATAGTTAATATAAAACTAGATTAACAGATGAGAGCTGATGAGTATCTTTCCTCCTCCTGGTATTCCCAGCCAATCAGAAATGCAGTATTGCTGGGGCTGATTTCATTAAAGGCTAATGAGAGTGGAGCTCTCAATCATAGATGGGACAAGTGTTTGCTTTTCCTTGACAGGTTTGATTGACAAGGAATCATAAAACAATTAGGGAGATATTTGCATGTGTAGGGGAACTGGCTTTGGGAAGTTGAGTTCTAATTGCTTGTTGTTACCTGAAAATGTTTGCCACTGCTCTCAGCACACATCTATTATTCCTGGGATACAAAGAGGCACAAAGAAGTGCTAGAGCAGTTTGCTCAGGGGCTGGAGAAACCATCAAGTGGGGATGGTTCAGTGCTTTATGCAGACCAGCTTTTATCTGCTTGTATCATTAAGGCAGAAAGCTTTTCTTGATTCCCTGCTTGCTCCAACAGGGATGGGCCAGAGGATTCGGAGCATTTCGAACAGTATTTTGTGGCAGTGTTATACGCAGGATTAATCCTGGCAGTGGAATTTCATTGGAAACACCAAGCTAGTCCTTTGCAACTGATAAAGTATGATTCTATGATTCTATAAAGTAGCCTCAGAATATTGATCTGAAGTTCAGTTCAGGGGTCTTCTTCTCATGAGTAATCCTGGTGGGAAGAGGATTGTAGATTCACAAGAATGGGAATCTGCCCCTTTTCCCCATGTTTTACTGCTGAACCCAAGGAAGAAAAGAGCAAGGTGCTACTCAAAAGTAGTCACAGCAATAGATCTGTATATTTATAATACTTATTACCATTTATTGAGAGTTTCCAGTGAAGAAAAAAAAGACACCCAAAAAACCACTACTCAGTGTAGGCAGCATTTCTCTAGACAGTGCTAGGAAAAAAAACTTGTCTTTCTGAAGACCACAGACTAGCTAAGTGAAGTTGGAGTCTTTTTTTTTTTCTTTTCTCTCTGAAAATCCAATAAATCCAGTAAATTCTTTCAGTGTGGTCTTCCAAGAGTTTTTCAACTTTGTCTGACTCACAGATTATTTGAGTGCCATTATAGACTAGGGGTCAAGCAAGTTAATTCCCAGAACAGTATGCTGCCCTGTTTTCAAACTGTGCTAATCGGGGTTTTGAGTCAAAGTGTGGTAGTTTGCTTAGTGAAATTATTTTCCTGTTAGAAAATTACAAATAGGCTCTGACTATTCCTATTGGCTTCAGTCACCGAAGCGCTTGCATCACATGCAGAGCAAAGCCTCTGGGGATGTACTTGATGTGGATCAGGGCACTGGTGGGGGTTCATTTCTCACTTTCCAAGACTGATCTTGTGAAAACAGGCTGAATCCTTAATAAAAAGAGGAAAAAAAAAAAGCCAAAGAATTGTTACAATCTCATACCTCCAGCAGAACAGAGGGAAGGCTGCACGAAGCCCATCTGAGCTGTAAAGTGAATGTTGTTCCCCAAAGGAGACATTTGGTGGAGTTATTTGGTTACCTCTCTCCCTCACCTTTTTGCAATTGACTCTTGTTTACCTTTTTTCCTCCTCCTTTCCTGTAGTTTATTACCACTGTTTAGGCAGAGGAAATGAATTAACATAATTTACTGGTTTTGAGAGCACGACACATTCCCGGCATGTCCGTGTGTGTACACACGCTGGCGGTCGCCCTCCCAGCACTGCACAGAGGAGTGTGTTTACAGAGTCTGGGTCCATTTAGGGAGAACAATACCCTGATTATGGAGGGCAGCCTTTTATTCCCAGAAACCAGAAGGAACCATTCTTTTCAAGCAGCTCCTTCCTCTTGAAGGTACAGGCGGTGCGAGCTGCTGGAAGAGGGGAATAAATCTGTTGTGGACACTGTTCTCTGTGGAAGTTGATTTAGGCATGGGGGTGAGAAGTCTCAGAACAAATCAAGCACCCATTTTAAGATCTACCAGCGTGCAGAGTGATGTTGTGGTTTCCAATTTAATTTCCAAGTAATAGCTGCGTGACTTCACTGGGAATTATTTAGTGCTTCTGAGCTGGCAAGGTGCTGGGGAGGATGGGCGGGAGGAAGATGGTAACTGAGCCTTCAAGTAGTTTTGGGTGGGCTGAGTAGGGTTGAAAGGTGCTGTTATGTATGAAATGCTGGTCATTTCTAATTGCAGGCATGCACCTGTGCCTGGTAGATAATGCTGGAGCCATGTCATATGGCGCATTTGCTTCATGTGATGTTGGGAAAGGTCAAGCACTTGATTTCTGTCCTGCTTAGTTGGGTCGTTAGTAGCACAAATAGGACCCCCCCCCCCCCCTTCTTCTGTCCAACCACAGCCACCCTGACCCTCGCAATAAATGCTTATCAGGTGCAATCTCATGGCAGCTGAAGATAACTGAAGTTGACACCACCATCATCCTGTCCTTGTACTGTTCTGCTTCCAGCCTTGTTACTCCTGTGTGCCAGCATGAGAGCTCTTCTGACCTTGCTATTGGGTGTTTTGGGGAGCTAACCTAGGCAGGAAGCCAGCCTGGAAAATAATGTGATGAGTTAAATTGTTGTAGGAGCATGACCTGAGCTTGTGGGATATCATAACGTGACCACAGGCAGCAAGTCCTTTCCATGCCTGCTTTTGGCAGAAATGCTCAGTACTTCAGAGGACTGAGCATTTCTGTGAACATTTATAAAATGACCCTTTAGGAATGTAAAATGAAGCGGGGTCTACACTGCAAAGTGTAGGATTGCCCAGGGGAAGTGAATCTGAAGACTGGAAAAATCAGATTTGAATACTGTGTCTTCCACCCTTAGCGGAACCCACTGGAAAAAGTGTAAATTACCCTCGTGGAAACTTCTCATCCACAAGTGGTTTGGGCCATTCTTAACAAGCTGACTTTGGCTCTTGGTTCAGCTCAGGCAGAGGGCAGTGCATTGCTGACCCTTCCTCAGCAGGAGATTCCAGCTTCTGCACTTCATATCGTGACAGTTTTGTTTCTCTCGGCTCTCCTTTGAAATCTGGAGTGCTTTCTGGGGAACATGGAATCTTCCTTCCTCTGTCCTCTGCTTTTGGCTTCTGAGGGAGAAGGATCATTCTGGGGAGCTGAGAGATGGCAAGTTAATGCTGCCAGCATTTGCTGGCCCTCCTGTGGTGTTGCTTGCTCCAAGGACTGGGTCCAGTTCGGAAGTCCCCAACACAGGAAGAGTATGGAGCTTTTGGAGGCAGTCCAGTTCATAAAGATCATCAGAGGGCTGGAGCCACCTCTCCTGTGAGGACAGGTTGAGAAGGTAGGGGTTGTTCAGCCTGGACAAGAGAAGACTCAGAGGAAACCTTATAGAGGCCTTCCAGTATCTGGAAGGAAAGCTGGGGAGTGACTTTTTATAAGGGCATGGAGTGATAGGACAAGGGGTAATGGTTGAAGCTGGAAGAGGGTAAACTTAGCTTAGACATGAGGAAAAAATTGTTCAGTGTGAAGGTG
Organism: Phaethornis superciliosus; assembly: GCA_023637945.1. Classification (NCBI taxonomy): domain Eukaryota; kingdom Metazoa; phylum Chordata; class Aves; order Apodiformes; family Trochilidae; genus Phaethornis; species Phaethornis superciliosus. The sequence continues at coordinate 5,167,310 of JAJQWJ010000011.1, forward strand.
GTGAGACATTAGCAAAGGTTGCCCAGGGAAGTTGTGGCTGCCCCATCCCTGGGAGTGTTCAAGGCCAGGTTGGATGGGGCTTTGACCAACCTGATCTCATGGGAGGTGTCCCTGCCCATGGCAGGGGATTGGGAACTAGATGATCTCTAAGGTCCCCTCCAACCAAAACTATTCTATGATTCTATGAAGGAAAGTGCTGCTCCAGGAGGAGCTGAGACAGGCTGCAACCAGCACTGCAGGTGATGGAGTTCCCTCTGGTCCAAGCACAGTGTTGCATCAGCTGTGGTATCAAGGTGAATGTGGTATGTCACCCAAGCCTGAGAGGGAGCCAGATTTCCTCCACAACCTTGGCTTTGTCTCTATGTGGACTTCTGACTACTCACACAGCTTCAGGGAGTTGTGAAAAATAAGGCAGAGAAAATGACTTCTGCAAAAATACTCTCTGTGGGTGAAAGTATTTTTCCAGGGGAAAAGAGCCAGCAGGCTAAACAGGTAAAGCCACAGGGCTGCATTAACAATGCTTGGAGGGTGTGTGTGTGTGTTTATGTTGGCCTGTGAGACATGGTAGGTTAATTCTGTCTGAGGATGATTGACACATATCTAATGTGATGAGCCATGACCCTGCAGCCTGGAGAAAATGTGGCTTTTTTTTTGCCCGGTGATCCATTTTTTTAGTAGAGAGGGGAAGATCCTGGTGCATGTCCCACTGCCTACTGCTGGGGTTACTCAATGCTGGGAGGTGAAACTCTGGGAGATTCAGGAAAATCAGAACTTGGTACTAAGTAGTTACAGCTGTCCTGAGGCATCAGGGATGTGTTGGGTTTTTAGAACAGCTTTTAAAATCTGCCAGAGCTTATCAGACCTGCACAATGTGAGAGGGTCAAGCACCGGTTCCCATGCCAGCTCAGGGATTGCAGTGGGGGCAAGAAGAACCTCTCCAGGGTCCATCCCCATGTCTGGGTTGCCATGATGGCTTTCTGCTGAGAACACGAGGGTGTGCAGTGATCTGTGGAAAAATGTGAATCTTGGCAGCAGTCCCTAATTCAAAATATCTGGGAAACAGTGAACCGGGAGCTTGAAAAGACATCTTTGGGGTTTCTTTCTCCAAAAGGAAAAACTGTGTCTAACTTCCAGTGAGAAAACTGTTTGAAAGAAAAAATTATGTGCAGTACAGAATTAAAAGGGAACGGTAGTTACCAGCCACTAATTGAAATAACAGGAGAGAGGAACAAGTCTGAATGAATCTTAATAGCCTCTTGATTTGGGTCTTTTTTATTCATGTACTTTCAGGCGCTTTTCCTTTAACCTCTGCAAGAGTAGTGCAGATACTCTGCTACGTGTAAAAAAAAAAAAAAAACCAAACAAAAAACCAACCAGTAAACCCCACAAACTTGTTTGAGGGAAATGAAAAATGCACCAAAGCAATTGAATGAGCTTTCTGCTCTAAGTATCCCAGCCTTAAAATCAGAGCAGGGCCTTTTGTCTGCGGTATGTGTTGGAGGGTATTTTGCTACAAGATAGATATTAAGGCAGAGCTGGAGGAGGATGACAACCTCTAAAATATTTATTAATGCTCTTGGAGAGCAGGTCAGCAAATGAGCAATAGTTTTGGTTGATGCAATGAGCACAGCACAAGGCAAAGTTGTTATTATAGTGGGTTTGATTTTTATTTTTTTTTTTTAAATTTGTTTTTTTAAAAATTTATTTTTATAGTACTCAGGTTAGTGCCTAGAAGTCCTAATTGTACCACATCCCTTTTTTTGTATTAAGGGCTGTCAAATCCAGAACGAAAGGCAGACAGACTGAACTGCAAGAGGCTAACACATCTTTTATATACAGACTTTATGCTTTATTCTGACAGAGGCTCCCTCTGAAAACCAGACCCATTGGTCAGTCGAGTTTTATTTTACCCCTCTAAAGCTGAGAAAATTGAGATCCTGTGTTTGCCTTTAGTGCCCTGTGCAAAGCAGACATTGCCCTGATAAGGATTTCTTGCTGCTGCTACAATACAGCCCCACACAACTGATAATCTTGCACCCAAACCCTGGGCAAGTGCCCAAGGTGAAACAGGTGCAAAGGTATCATTCATGCCCAATGTGGTTTGTGTGTGTGAATCACAAGCCCAGTCATCCATTCTGCTGGGTACAAACTTCATCATTGACTTCAGGGAGAGATAGGCAATAAACCAGGTTTGGTTTTGATGGAAACAATCATCAAAAACCCTCAAATGGGGAAAAAAAAAGAGATTATTCAAGCGTTCTTCTTATCATCTTCAAGGTGTTTTCGTGTGTCTATCAAGAAGGTTGACCTTCTCCCAAACATTGATCCACATCTTGCTGGAGGCCACCATGGGTGTCTGTTCCCTCCTGGAAACATGCAAAGAAACACCAACCTAAAATCTAGGGGAGGGGAAAAGAGTTAAGAAAGTCAAATTTTCACACTGGCACTGAAAAGTGCATTCTTCCAAAAGATTTTTTTTTTTTGCTTGGAAAGGCTTGTGGTGGTTGTTAAAAGGGCATTTTGCTGGAACAGGGCCAAGCAGCCCTAGGCAGGACCAACACCCTCAACTGAGAAAGATTTTTTTCAAGCAGCAGTTACAGTTAAGAAGTAATTAGAGTCAAATAAAACAAGCAAAATAATGTGTGACACATCTATTTGAATTCATCCTACTTTGAATCCCATGTAGCACAACACTGGAGACGTGCAAGGGGAAGCACAGAACCAAGTATTTCAATGCACTTTTGCATCTGCAAAAGTTACTGGTCTCAAACATCATTTTTACCAACTGTTTAAGCACAGATTTACTTCTAAGCACCTGATGATTGCTTGTATTCAAAGGAACACTTGCTGAGGCCTCACTACATTATGTTATGCTTACTTGAAATATAGGGGAGCTAAATATAAGCTGAAGTGGTAGCAGCTATTTCAGAAAGATTCTGACATTGAGTTTTTCCCCTTAGAATTACTTTTCTGGGCTTAAGGAACGCTTCAGGTTTCAGTTGAAGAAACGAGAAATTAACCCACAAGATTTCAGCCTTGATGGTTTTGAAGGATAGATAGAAAATGGGGATTGCATGTACCAACCTCTTGGCTGGCTTAATACACTAGAAGGGAAATAAAGAACAAACTGAAGCAAGTTTCCCATGACTCTTCTAGAACAGTTTCATTCTTCTGGAGCTTGCTTGATGATTTTTGGGAGCTGAGGATAAGCAGTGCCCAAGTCTGCTCTCACTTCAGGGCATGAACTTACTTTTGTGGCCACCCTTTGCTCTCTTTACTCTGTCCCTCTGCCTCCTGTACAATACTGTTCTGGGGAAAACTTGAAACGGGGAGGAGGGGGGAAGGACATTTTATTTTTGGGAGCCCAGATGTGTCACTTCAATATTTGCTAGCTGTTGAGGAAGATTTGTGAGGTCTTTCTGAGGGAGAAAGGGTCAGGTCAGAGGTAGAAAGCCACTCACCCTCTGCTAGAGGCATTTGTAATGCCAGGGAAGCTCCCCATGGAGCATCCGTCTGTCTGTCCTTCCCTCTGGGGTTGATGAGAAGCAGACAGCCTCCCCCCAGCTGTTCCCTCTGTCACATTATAAATGAGATGCTGAAAAGCAGCCCTTGGCCTTGAGACAGCTCTTCTCTCTTTAGCTCATTCTATCCATCAGTTAATGTCAAGCAAAGGGGTTTGGTAATTATTTTGTAACTTTTTTGAGAGCGGGACCCTGACACCCTGGCAAAGGGAACGTCCAACTTTTGTGCAGGGTGGCTGCCAAGTTCTGTGTGCTGGGAGTTATGTGTGAATGCAAACGTAGTGGAAAAAAAATTAAATGGGCCTTAACATTAAAATTATTTGATGGAGACTTTATCCAAGCAGAATATCTCTGTTATAAGTGAGGGTGGGGAAAAAAAAAATAAATCTTCTGCACCAGGAGTGGTACCTAGCACCAGTGTTGGACATGATCTTCTGTCTTCTGTTTCTGATGCACTTTGAAGAGCTGGTGGCTTTGCCTGGATTCTCTCACTCCCTAATAAGAGCAAGTGGCACTCTGACTGATTTTGTTCACCTTTATAATTCTTGGCCTTTGTGATGGGTGTGAATTACAAAAAAATAAATATAAATCCTATGTGGCAGTGTATTTCCTGATGGAGAATGGTGAAATGATGGTGGGGTCTTTCAGGCTTTCTCTTACCCATTCACCCTTTGCTCTTGTGCCAACTTCCATCAATTTGGCTGCCTGTTTTCTTAGGAACCAGCTTCCACTCAGGCTGCTACTGAATTTTTCTTAAATGCTGGTTTCTGTCAAAACTGATAAGGCAGCAGCCAGCCTGCAGAGATAACACAGGCTATCCAGGCTTCTTGGGTTTGTCTTTATTTGGATTTTTTATCGAGTATTTGACATGGACTAAGAGCTGTCTGGAGACTTTTGGTTTGGTAGGTTCCCCTCACCCCCTCCTCTTTGTCTTTGGTCCTAAAATGCTTTTAATGTGGTTTGGAAGAGAAGAAAAAAAAGGGTGTTAATGGAGCTGGTGAATTAGCAGTGTTTACTGAGGAGCAGCAGGAGCTGGATGATGAAGGAGGATTCAAGCTCTGTTCTTTTGATGGCTTCAGTTGGAAAATATTCCTCCCAACCAGGGTTTACAGGGGATGAGGAACAACACAGTTGCCCTAAGCACCAAGTTGCTAACAAAAATGTATGATCATGTAGGAAAGCTTGTGATTAATTGTCTTTTCTACTCCCTCTACCCCAGCTCCAGCTCCCCTTTTCTTGCAGTGTTATCCCTGTTGGGGCTTCTGGCTTTTGTTAACCTGGGAGGGAATGTTTACACTTGGGTTATGTTAACCAGAAAATTTTCCAGCCCAGAACTGATTAACCTGTAGATGCTAATGGCTTTGTTATAGGGAGCCTGGTGAGTAAGGCAGATGCAGGTAGAAGACACATCCCATGCACACAAAGATGTCTTCTTTCATCCTTGGAGGATGAGATTGGTGTCTGTTCTCAGCCCAAGCAAGTCCTTAGTGATGTAAGGGGTCCCCCCATGCTTGCATCTTTGCTGTCACCCTGTGTGTCCCCAGCTTGGCTTCTGCCTGATGCAATTCTGTGGATGGTTGCATCATGGGCCAGATTAGGACAGAGATCTGACTGGAAATTAAGAAAAACAAACAAACCCCCCCCCCCCCCCCACGTAACCCTCCCCTCCCCAAACAACAAAAAAACCCAAAACAAAACAAAAAGCAACCAACTAACTAAAACCCAAAAAAACAAAACAAAAAAACCCAAATGAACAAAAAACCCCAAACAAGCCAAACCAAAAAAACTCCAACAAAACAAAACCTTATTCCTTATTTTCACAGAGGTCTTTCGCCAGGGCTGGGGTTGTGATGCCAAACACCAAGTCCCATTTTCAGGTTTCAGTGCAGTTTGTGAGCATCCTTTAATTAAGCTTCACAGCTCTGCTGAGAGGAACCTACTTTATACCTACAATATCTTGCAGTCATGGGAAGCAGTATGGGAACACAGTGTTTTTGTTAAGCACTTCTGCCCAGCAAATCTTTCTTGCTCTTTAATGTAACCTGTTGCATATGAAATTAATTTCAAACATGCATTTGCTGACAAAGTAGCATTCTTCACACCAGAAATCCACAACAGTAGAAGAAACCACCACCAGATGTCTATATTTAGAGAAAACTGGCATGTTCTGTTTGGTGATGACAGAATATTTCAGTGTATTTATGAAGTGCTCATGTTTTTAGAAATCCAGAAATCCAGTCAATATCAGTAGAACTATTTATTAGACATATTTTCTTTTTAAATTTTAACCATCAGAACATGTTTCTTTAGTTGATGCAGTGCCAACACCCCTTTCCTATCTGTTGCTGCTTTATTTTTTTCCCAGCTTCACAAACCTCTTTCCTTTAGAGGGACATCCCTGGGTTTACAAGAAAACAAACCATGACTGAATCTCATGCAATTTGGAGTGTGTATTTCTACGTCAGGCATTTTTATTTGAGAGAGAACAGTTTTCACCCTTGGATTGGATCTCAAAATATTTTTGGTTTCAGAGTAAGTATTTTTGTTTTTTTGCTAAGATGCCCCTTGATTGAGTTGTTACCATGCAAAGGGTCTCACATTTGGAGTAAAATATGGATCAAACCAGATGTCTTGGAGGGTTCACAGCAGGTGGTTGAAGTGTGAAGCTCATCAGATAACCATGTCCTCAAGACAGTTCAGTTTTGATCCAAACTTTCTGTGTTAATGATTAAATCGAGCCTCTTGATACCTCTGTGTCAATGATTTTTGCTTCTGTACCTGATGTAGACATCAGAGAGTTTTCAGAATTAAAATTTGCAGAGATCTCCACAGTTCTTGGTGGGACAGGGCTCCTGGAAGCCAGGGATGCATCCCTGGCACTACATACATTTGAATTATTTAGGTAGGTGCCCTTAGGTGTTACAGTAACAAGCAAGGAGCTGTAGGGAAAAACTGAGGAGAGGATCTCCTGGGATTTGCTATTGCAACACAATTGCTCAACTGTGCCATCTACAAATCAAGTTATCTGGCTTTGCTCAGGCTGTTGCTCACACCATTGCTAAGCACAGTAGCTTGAAGGCAATGAAGTTTTGGCCTCCCAGTCTTGGCTGCATATTTTATTTTTTTTTTTTTTTTACAGAAAATGCCTTTGATATATGTAAGTTATATTTCCGTGCATTACAAATGATAGATTCCTCCCCCATATCCTGTGACAGCCTTCCCTGGAGACAGTCAGTCTGTGTTGTTTTAGTGAGATGAGGAAAGATTAACGGGAGAGGTTTTGCTAGTGTTTGCAAAGACTTCCAGAGAAAGGGAAAGGTTTGGATTGAGGATTTCGTGAGGATGAAAAAGCATTCCTGCAAACTGTTGCCTGCACACGAGGCTCCCCTCTCTAGGAGCACCAGAACAGCCCCAATAAACCCCAGGCTGTGGGCTCAACGTGCCCTTGGCTCTTCCTCAGTTAGGATTGATCCACCCTGCATCTCCAGGTCTGCAAATAATTTCCTGAGCCAATTGTGGTGATGCATGGAGTCTCTGGGAGGAGATGCATGGAGTCTCTGCACCACTAGGGAGAGTGGGAAGGTGGAGACGTGCTGTGAAGGTGAATACATGCTGGAAAAGTGCACCAGAGGACCTCTTTGTCCCCTCCATAAGGACTCAGCCCAGCAGGCACAAGAAAATTGTCCTGCAGCATGAAGCCACAGCACCACAGGGGATGCTCAGCTCACCGATTGAATCATCTTTGTGACAGTGTCTGAGCTGCTGTCAGAGCTGATGGAGATGTGAGTGAGTGAGCTGACTAGCTCTCTACAAACCATACTGGGAGTTAGACACCTAAATTTAGGTGAATCTTAGAGCTAAGTCCTGGCTATGTGTATGGTGGTGCTATATATGTGGTCACTGCTCATCTGTCTGCACCAAGTGCTGGTAATTAAAGCCTCTGGGAAGTTCATAGGCAAGTCCCACCTGAGGTATTTTTCCCCTAAGTTTGAGCCTGGACAGGCTTTAGCTCACTCCTTAGCTACCCAATAGCTGAGGTGAGGCCATCCTTACCCAGGGCACCCAAGTCCTTCTCACCAGGTGCTGGTGCCTGAGGACACATCACAGTTCATCCCTTCTGGACAAACATCCAAGGCTGGACCCATGGTGTGTGTGCTTCATCTGGGAGCTTGAGTGTGTAATATGACATGTATTTGAGAGTAGGGGTGGTTTGCCTTCCTCCTGGGGATCAATTTATACCCCAGAGTGGGAAGGAATAATAGCCCTTGGTGATTTTTCATCGATGTGCAGAGAATTAGCACCATGCAGGAGGGAGTCAAATGTCTGACCTGCAACCTTGCATGGTGTTTTCTTTGTGAAGCACAGACAGGATGTACAGTAAATCAGGTTCAGGGAGTTCTCTTTGCTGAAAACAACATCATTTCACAGTGACCCTGAAAACATTATTTAAAAAAAAAAAAAAAAAAAAAGTGAGCTATCAGGATTGTAGCTAGATCCAGGAGGAGGAGTTATAGGTGGTGGATCAGGAGCTAGAAGCAAAACATTCCTCTCTGAATCACTGCTACAGTTCCTGCCCTTGCTGGCAAGGGTGGTGATGCACATAGAGGACTTGGTGGCCTTCACCATGGCTAGGTAAAGGGTTGCTACAGCAGCTCCTGCTTTGTGTGAACAGAAAAAAGTGGACGTAGTGGCCTGGAGACCCACTGCCATTAAGAGGAGCACGAAATCCTGCCAGCAGTCAGAAAAATCCTCAGACTTGAGTGTTAGAAGAATTTATATGTGAGCCAGCCTTTTTTTTTTTTTTTTATTGCACAGGCAAAACTTTTCCTTACAACATGAAATTCAGCTCAGTTCAGAAGGCTGAGGCACCACCAAGCCCCTCCCTTCAGGGCTTGCATGGGAGAAGAGAGGTTCATAGACATTCTGCTGTTTGTCTTGTCTGTCTCCACTCAGAGAAGTGTCATGGTAAATGAATCCATTACCCAGGATTGTTGATTTAACACCTTTCTTCTACCTCTGGAAGAAGCTTCCTTCCAGGTCTTAAATCTGTGTTATCTTCAGCTCCCTTGGTGTAATTGGGGATTTAGGGATTTAGAGGATGGGAGCCAGCGTCACTGCTGCTTTTATGCATTTTTGGAATGTGAGGGAAGAGGCTGGGGGTGGAAGAGTTCTTGTATGTGCAGTTTATTGGTGTGTCTTTGGTAGAGTTTTATTGCTTTGTTAAAAGATGTTGAGCTGTATGATTTATTAGCACTGCCATGGAAACTGTATTAATGATTATTTCACATTCCATGAGATCTTAGTGGGTCCTGCCCATGGTAAGGTCAAAATGAAGGGGCATTTGACAAAGTACTGCTTTACTTACAATAACAACTGATAAGGAGCCTAGGAAATAAGTCCCTCTGACTGCAGGGTGCATTACCTTGCAGCAGATATCAACACAGCTTTCCAGAGAGAACAGCTGACCCTTTGCTGCATGTTGTTAGATCTCTCAGAAGTGCCATGGCAAATCTGCATGCGAGCATGCATTTGAAAAGGCTTTTACTTACTTAAGGAACAGCCATCCCAGCATGAGGAATTATTCTTGGAAAACACAGTGTTGTCTGCTAGCCATGAAGGATTCGTGGGGTTTAGCTGGGAATGACCAGGCCTAGATGGCACAAAAAAGGGCTTGTAAACATTTGCTTTTCTTTTTCAGAGGTATCCTCTAGTAAAAAGTCAACATGACCCACTTGGTGCCTTCCGGAGTGATGGGTCAAGTCCCCAAGTTGGGGCTGGCTGGTCTCAGGTTCATACCTGAAGTGGTTTGTGGTTCTTTGGCTATTTGTGTTGCACATTCAGCATACTCAAAAAAGAAAAGGGTGCTTTTTGTCTGTAGCTTTCACATGGTTGCAATTGTTGCTGCAGCAGCTGAATCTGTAGGAAAATCAGTGATGGTTGCAGCTCTTCATAATTAAAAAAGAAAAAGGAATCTATCGGGCAGAGACCTAAATTTGGGGGGAATGCCACTGGTGGACCAGTTCCCTAGGTCTGCATTTGACCTTGTAGATTTGGTGGTTAGACCAGCTTGGAACAGCAGGCTGTTGCAGGGTCAGCCTTGCCTTCACAACATCTGTACTGGTGGAGATAAGACAGCAATCACATCTTCTTCTGGCTCTCCCCTGCTTTCAAAGCGGATTTGTTTCCAAAGTGTTTTGTTATTTTTTTACAGGCTACTGCTGGCCAAGTGGAGACATTCCTTGCCTCTTATTCATGGGTAGAAATGCTTGATTAGGGCTCCTCTTCCTGGAAGCATCAGTGAAGCTGATGCCCTGGATCATCTTCTGCAGATAGGATTAAGAGCATTGAAAGTGGCACACTTCTGGCAGTGGTTTTGACTGGCTTAGGGTGGTAAATGCAAAGAGGCTGGTTTTGATGATTGAGATATTTTTCAAGTTTTCCCATATCATTTGTCAAGCTCCGATCACTGGTGTGTGCTGGGGGCAAAGAAATCACCTAACTGATGGGTTCCCCCCTCCATCCCCATTATTTCTTTTGCTGGCAGTGGTTGGGAGGGCTGCTGCAAAAGGAAGGAGTCACTCATTTGTCTGAAGCAGTGAAGAAAGGTTCTGCATGTTCCCCTTGATATTAAACACGAAGCTGTGATGTTGGTGGTTTCCTTTTCTCTCATTTTCAGAGTATTTGGGTTTTGTATCAGGGTGGTCAGGAATCAATTTGTGTTTGCTGCCTTTGAGGAGAAAGGAATGGTGTAGTCTTTAGCTCTTTTGGGCTGCCCATCCCAAACTGCTGCCACCAAAGCTCTGCAGAACTCAGCAGCTGGGGATGTTTTCAGTTGCCATTTTCACAGGGAACCTGCCTGAGCTTTCAGCCTCATGGATCTATTTTATTTCACGTATTTTTATTGAAGTTGCTGACCAGTACAACCCTGGAAAGCAGCCAGGCTTTATTTCATGGTAGGACAGTTTGAAGGATGTGGAGATCAGCCTGTAGTGTTGGAGGGGCTGGTGTCTCCTGCCTGACACAGAGCTGGGTGGCTACTTAATCTCTGTTAGGGACACAAACCTGTTTGATCAAACCCATTCTAGCACATCTCTTACCTGCAGGCAAATAAAAGATAGAGGTGAGTCTTAGCCATCTGGTAGTTTTCTTTGAATAATCAGGAAACCTAATTTCCCATTTTTTTTCTTAACAGAGCCCACTAACTATACCTTGGTGGGTTTTGCCTCTTCGATGTCTCTTACTTAGCAAAATGCAGAAGGGATTCCCCTGGTGTAGGACTGGTCCATGAGAAAGCTCCTTTTCCTGCCCCCCAGAAATGTGCCAGACTGCCTCCTCCTCTGTTTTATGCTTCTTGGGTAAATTTTATGGAGGGTCAGTGGTCAGCTGGGGACTTAAGTGCATGCTTAAAATAAGATATGAAGCCAAGCCAGTGTCTTGACAGTGCTCCTGTTGGCTCCTGCTAGAAGCTGTAATAGCAAATTTTTCTTCTCCAAGTAAAAACTGACCCCCAAGGAGCACATCTCTGCCTGACATCAGCAGCACCCTATAGTTCCCCTGTCATTTTTACTTGCATGGGATCTGTATTTAAAAAAGCCAAACCATCCCATCCTCACCCCAGCAGAGACCATATGTGAAACTGACTCTGCGGATGATGCAGACCCAGCTTTTTAAAGCAGAAAATGTGTCCGAAAATAGATGGACAATGATGTAAAAGCCACGCCCATCAAAGGAAAACACCAACCCAGTTTGCCTACATGGCTTTGGAAGGGATTTTATCTTGTGCAAAGTGTGTTTCCCCCTCAGCCCCCCTCCCCTCACCCAGAGCTGTAACTCCACTTTTGTTCAGCCAGTGTCCTGAAGCTAAATCCCAAAACCATAATTTATTCAAAGTGTTCTGCACACATGTAAATGGGCAAAACTTATTGACATCTAAATTAAAGTATCTCTCTCTCCTCAGATGGATGAAAAGAGCTTATGTGGGAGAAACAGGTAGGCAGGGAAAACACCTTTGGTGTGTATTGGGTGCCCACAAAGTTGCAAATTTTCATGTGTATGGCACGGCAGCACCTCTGCCCACATGTACACCCCCCTCACATCCAAGGTGGATGTGAGCTGGGAATGTACTTGATGTAAAAAGAGCTGCTGGGGCTGCATGCATGGCCACGCTCGTGATGCATGGGGTCCTTTGAAAAACTCTCATGAACCAGTCCTTGAAAAGCTCCAGGTGGCTGTATGTCTACCTTTAACTGTGTAAAATAACAGTCCCCCAAAGAGTCTTGGTATTTGTGTATTAAATTCCAAGCACACAGCAAATTTAGCTGAACTTGCTGCTGCTTAAGCACTCCTCTTTCCTCCTCCATACAAGGCCTTGAATTAGCTAATTAAAATCTAGTGGAGAGGGAGAACAATCTGCAATGTAGTGAACTCGCCAGATTTCTGAGGTCATTGCTGGTACAGAGTTCCCTCACACTGTCTCATGAAAAGATTTTTAAGTATTCATTGGAAATCTCCCATGGATTTAACTTCTTCCTTTGTTTTGCTTTGCAGTAAAAGCTTGATTGAAAGTGGCTGTGGCAGCAGTAATGCCTGGCTGAGTTTGGAGAAAACAAGCTCTAGACCCATTTAGACATTTCGTTTGAAAGCAGCTGCCATTATCTCCTATTAAGGGCTGTGGTTAGCAAGTAGCTGGGTGAATACATGTGGTTTTTATCCATTATGACTTTATCAATTTTATATTTTTGATCACTAGATTTTACAAAGAGGTGGGATGATTTTTTTTTTTTCCCTATAGGGGTAATTAATGTCTACTAAACCTGAATCCAGTTTCCTAGGGATAAACTTTGATGGAGGATCGTAGAAGTACTGAACCTCTATCCCTCCATGATTTAGAATTTCTTCAGCATCCCATGAAAGAAAACTGAAAAAAATTTGGTATTTTTTTCCCCCTTTTGCATTCTTTTTTTTCAGAGGGGGTAGATGAAGGCTTTAAAAATAGAATTGCATGCTGAAATGTAAGGTATCAATTAGTGTAACCTGATCAACCTTGTGTTTTTTTAAACATCTTATTTTTCTGAACCTCAGCTAACAGAGATGACTGAGGAGTGGGCCCTGCCTGAGCCCTGGCAGCTCAGCCCTGCTGACTTCAGTGGTGCTGGGTTGAAGATTTTGAGTTTGGCTCACTAGAAGAGATCAATACATGAAATGGAGCACTTATTTATTTTAGGTTGTGGCTGGAAATGTTTTGTCTTAACCCCTGAGCTGACAGGGCACATGGAGGCAGTACTGGCATCTCCAGTATGTCTGTTGAGCAGGGAACTGCATGAGGGAAATTCTGCCTCTATATCTCTTGCCTGCACCGTGCTTGCTGTGTCAGGACAAAGAACTATTTGTCTTCAGTGTATAAAAATCAGATTTTCAGGTGAGTTTTGTTTTGGAGAAACTTTTTTCCCCATGTCCCATCCTGCTGCTGGCTGCCTGCTGCCTTCTGTCACCCAGCTTCACTGGGCTGTGTGGACAGGGAAGTCATGCAGCAAAACATTTTCTGCTGGATGAAGGATCTGAATTTTCCTTTTTACCATGACAGTACCTAAGGAATGGCCACGCTTCGAGAAGAGGAGAGGGCAAAGATTTTTGCTTTAGCAATGGTTCAGGCTCCAAGTTGGTGGCACCTTCCTGGTGCTGGTGGGGATTGCTTGGTTTGATCTTTGCAGTTTGAGCCTCAGTTTGGAAGAGCTTAGGTTTAGATCTTTGAGTTCTTCATGGAAACGAGAGATCTGATTCTGTGGTGCCTTGTGCTTTCTATTTTTGCTGGGCTAATGATAGGAAAATGCCACTTGCTCTTCAGATTCATACAAGGAAACAGCTCCTAAAAATCCCCTTTTTGTGAGGGGTTTCCCTGGATGCTGGAGAAATGTTGGAGGAAGGCTCTGTGCTGGTACAAGGGTTATGCTAGAAGCAAACCAAGGCGTGGGGAAAAATGCCATCCCTCTCCCACTTCCAGAATCTCTCTGGGGTGGGGGGAAGGAATGAGTAAGACAAAAACCTGTGAACCCCAAGGTAATTACAGTCGAACTCAAGGTAATTACAGTCCAACACTGAGATGGATGTTAGTCCTAGCCCCTGATGGGCAAGCAGATGACTGACTTTTGTCCTGTGAGCCTGTCTTCTGGACTCTTTCAAGAGTGAAACCTCTGGGCTGATGAAGCAATGTGCTCTGAGGATTAATTTTAAGTTAGCCTAAACCAAATTACTTAATGAAGCATCGTTTCTCATGGGGTATTGGTGCTGTCAGGCTTGGACAGGGCCTCCTATTGTTTGTAATGACATGTGTCAGCTTTATGAGTGCAGACATGAAAATAACCATCTAACCATGTAATGACATTTTATTTTGTTTTTATTTTATATTTTATATTTTATTTTATATTCTATATTTTATTTTATATTTTTAAATTTTATTTTTAATTTTATTTTAATTTTATTTTAATTTTATTTTAATTTTATTTTAACTTTTAATTTTATTTTAATTTTATTTTAATTTTATTTTAATTTTTAATTTTATTTTAATTTTATTTTAATTTTATTTTAATTTTATTTTAATTTTATTTTAATTTTATTTTAATTTGAAATTATATTTTTATTATGTTTTTATTCTATTTTATATTTTATTTTATATTTTTAATTTTTATTTTTATTTTTTTATTTTTATTTTTATTTGTATTATATTTTTATTCTATTTTATATTTTGTATTTTGTACTTTATATTTTATATGTTATATTTTATTTTATATTCTATTTCATATTTTAATCTTCCAGAAATGCCATTTACACAAAAGCATTAGGAGTGCTGAGGTTTCTAAGGCAGCATTTCTTTGGCCCATTTCCTGCCCAGCTGTTCTCTCCTCCAGCCCCCTGTCCCCTGGCCAGGCAGTGATGTGTCCCACAGCTGTGTGGAGGTCACACCTGCAGCTGGGTGATGTCCATCTCAGCCTGTTCTGCTCCTCAGGGATGGGGCCTGTGGCCATCCAGCTTTGGCTTGTTTCAGCCATCATACCCAGCACTGGCCTGGCTGCTCGCATGGCCATCGGGGGCTTTGTCTCTGGACCTGGTGTCAGATGAGGCCATCAAGGGGCAGGAGCACTTACTGGAAAATGATTTATACTAATTAGGTGTCTTGGAGGTTTCTTGTGGAACAGTAGGAGGGAAGACACAGAGGTCAGCTGTCTTTATTCTCCAAAAAGCCATCATCACCTGATAAAGATTCAACTGCCTTAGGTTTTGAAGAGGTTTTTCATGCTGCTTCAGCCAAAGCGGGGAAAGAAGACTTCAATCTCGTGACCTTTGTTCTCTAAAGAGCGTGTCAAGTTTTGGCTGTGCTTCTGGCCTTGACTTTTAATTGTTGAAGAGGATGTGAGATCAGCCCCAAGGCTTTGTGCTTGCAGCTTACCCGGTGAGAGAGGGGAAGTGCTGTGCTTCTCTGCGCACCACTGCCTCAATTTAATTTGAAAAAAAAAACAAACCAGAACCTGGCATCCCTCCCCCACCCCCCCACCCCCTCCCCAGATTATGAGCTACCTCTTATCAGTAGAAATTAAAACCAAGTAAGAAAAAGAGGATGATTAGGGTTGAGAAACATGGTGATATTGATAGCTGTCTTTTCATGCAAATCGTTATTCCATGGTGCAATAGGGGTTTGCCCCTAATCTAGCTTGTTTTTAGCATAAATTTCATCCCCATATGTTGGGCCAAAACCCCACAGACTTCCTTGGTGACGGCATGTGCTTGTGAGTTACTGACAAGGCAGCCTAATCCCCCCTCATGTCTCAGAACCAGTTGTCAGCCTGTTGTGATCCAGCAGAAGCTGATGCCTCAGGTGCTGCAGAGAGAGGACACAGCACCTCTATCCCTGCCAAGATCTGGGGAAAAGGGTCCTGTTCTCTGGGTAGATCACTACTGAGCTCTGGGAGATGTTTTCCTGCCTTGCTGCCTGCCCATCATTTGTTGCTCTGGTGGAGTAGAGAGACCCATGCTGGTCTGGAATCTCCTTCAGAGACATTTCTGTAAGTGAAATGCCTGTGGACCATGTAATGCCATCCACTATTGTTCTGTACCTCGTTATCATGCCATCCTCTGATGGCATCCTCCCCTTGCCCCTCATGCTGGTATTTGCAAGGAGGTACTTGAAAGGTAGCTACCCATGCTCTGCTCTCCTTTCTAGACAACACAAATGAGTAAGGGCCCTTTTATGCCTTCTTGTTCTTTTTCTCTGACATAAAAGTGCTAGAGTATGATTCAAAATTTCTCTGCTTCTCTACAGAAAAGGGTCAGGCCTAGCAGGTGCTTTGCCCTTTTTTCCCTGGCATGGCAACCCTCTTGTGTTGGTGGTCAGTCATTTCTTGGCTGACCTCACCACGGATAGTCCCTGAAGTGTTGACTCGTTACTATCTTGGTTTCAGGGTTGCCAAGATGTGTCCTGCAGGGAATGGCACTTGAGAGCTATTTTTTTTTTTTTTTTTTTTTCCTTGAGAAATGCCTCCTTACAACCTTACTGCTCATGTGGGTTCTGTGATTTCCAAGCTGGCCTGAAGCCTAGAAATGAACTCATAGGTCTCAAGGAGTAGTAAGTGCTGCAATGTTTTAACCAGCCCAGCTAAATTCTGAGTGTGTGTGAAAGCACTTTCCAGCAGACTGGCTATCTGAGATGATAACCCATCTGACCCAACTCCATTCAGTAGTGGTATCAGCTGCAGTTCTCTGGTCCCATCAAAAACCTGAGCCAATCCAAGTTATTTCCTCTTGAAATTGCCTGCTTTGAACTGCACAAAAGTCACCTGGAGGTATGTGTGAGTTGAACAAATCACTCTCAAACTTAGTTTGGAAAGGTATGGCAAGGGGATTTGAAGACAATGAATATGTGTATGATGGATGTGGAGATTCTCTAAGCAAGGCCTCTAACCTGTGGGTTGGAAACAGAGTCTGTTCTTTTATACTTGCGTTGTGCTCTCCTGTAATGGGCTCTGGAGGTGCTGGGCTGGTTCCTTTGGGAAACCAAGGAAGTTGTAAAGGTGTTGAATGTTTCTAGTGTGAGCTGAAAGAAGCTGTGAGTGCTTCACAAGCCCATTAAGGAGTGAAAAGCCCTTCTGTCTTATGGTACCAGAACCTAAGAAGGAGGTAGGAGAGAAAAGCAAATTTTTGCATTTTCCAAAAGTCTCCTAGAGCTTCAGATCACAGGTTTAATGAAGGCTTTTATTTGGGCCCATCCTTATTTTACAGTCATGGTTCTATTCCTTTCTGGAGAGCCTGTCAAATGGAGTCTTTGCTGAAAGTATGCTCAGTTGTTGGCTAGGAGGCTTGGTGTGGGAACCATCTGGCCTGTTTTCAGTGCCTACATTATCATGAGATGAACAGAATCTCTCTATACTCTTGGTACAGGCAGCAGAAGGGAACTAGCTTGGACATAGGCAGGGCCATTGTGGAAATCTAGGCTATTATTTGTTTTTCCAGACACAGATACCTGGTACATGAGGGCTCTTACTCAAGGTTCTGCTACCTTATCAGAAAATAGGTAGCCCATAGGTTCAGTGTCCTATCTGCCAGTTCCACATGGATGACCTATGGCATCTTACGCTGCCCCAAACACTTTATGTTTAGAGTGACTAAAGACCCTAAAGCCAGGAGAGCTGTCTGCCATCCCTGCACCTACCCATGGCTCTGCAGCTGGTTCATCCTGATAGGGTCATAGAATCATAGAATGGGTTGGAAAGGAACTTTTAATAGTGGCAATTCCCTTTGGAATTATTGTGAACCTTAGAAAAATTCCCGCTTTTGCAACCATTTGAAAAACCAAAGAAGTGGGATTAGGTGAGAATTCCTTCTTTCACATTTTAAAGTGTCTTTTTTCAGTCCGAAAACAAGATGTTTCTCCAGAAAAGCTTTGTAAGCCTGTTAGAGTACATTCAACACTGTGAATTCAACACTGTTAGAGTACAACGACACTGTGGCCTGGCAGACAAGGAGGCAGTGTGGGAAAAATAATTTAGCTAAAACTGATCTAGTGTGGTTTGGACTGATGTAAAGTAGCAGCACTTGGTTGTGGCTTTAATGCTTTCCTCCCATAGCCATGATCATGCTTGTCATGGGCATGCACTGATGGGGCAGGGACCACCTAGTCCTGGCATCTCTTGCAGAGCTCTCAGAAGCTACTTCTGAAAACCTTTATGTACACCCTCTCTGAGCCTCTGATTTCTATCCACCTCCTCAATGTGATACAGTTGAAAACCACAGTGAAAAGACTGGAAAATAATGTTTTTCAATAAACCTCTAGAATTTCCCACTTCCCAGCACACTTGAGCTGTCACAACTCTTCTCCCAGCTTCCTGGCAGAGGGTGTACACCATTTCCCAGAGAGCCTTCTTCCAGCACCAGGAAAGGAGACAGTGTTGCTTTGCTCAGAGTTGTCCTTGTGCTTTTTCCTCCCTTTTTTTTTTTTTTTTTAAACTGAGATAAGGAGTCCGTGGCAGACTGTGCAAAGCACCATGTCGGTTTAATCAGCATATGAGGGAGAAACTAGATATGCCCTGTTAGTGCAGTCACAGTCCAAGCATGAAATTAAGTGGAGGGTGGGGGTGGATGTGACGGAGAGAAATGCTGTCCATCTCTCAGGCATGTAGCTGAGAGTCTACAGAAAGCAGGGATTGAGTGGGTGCCCTTGCAGAAAGCCTCTTGGAGCCTGGCAGACCGGGGCTGCTGGGTCTTGCAATTCATGCACACAATAACCCAGAGTGGGTCACGCTGCAGTTCTGTGTGATGGTATTAAATGGCACCTTGGGAGAGCGTGCACACTGATTCCAGCTGGTGAGGAATGCCATCACATTAGGAGGGGTGAGAAAGAAGTGAGAATGAAAAGGTTTTCTTAGTGCCTTGAGGGCTGTGAGGATAGTGTTTTCCCTGTCGCCCCAGAGATCAGTGGAGAGTTACACTCACTCAATCCAAGCATCAGAGCCAGAGGCTGCATGTTGACATGGGATTTAATGCAATCTGTCTGCTTAAATGCTCCTTGAAACTGTGAGGCTGTGTGGTGGTGAATGCTTGCAGCCTGAATTACTGCACTACCAAATAGTTTCTGTCCTCCAGCCCCAAGCTGGCAGTGTGACTGTGTCTCTAATGCTTCTACTTTCAGCCTTCACAAGATGATACCACTGCTGAGAGAAGCATTCCTACCTGTCTGCTGCCCTGACCACTTACCAGCCCTCTGTCCCTCTCTTAGTGCTCCTGTAAGCAGGTGTAATACACTGACCCAACTTACAACCAACTTCAGATGTAGGCCAGTTTGAGGTGTGCCACTACAGCCTTACTTCCCTCTCATGGCTGTCTCACCTGGATGCAGGATGAGGATAGATGAACTAAAAACAGTCTGGGAGCTTAGCCTCTTTGTTTGGGAGCATCCCTCTTTGTTTGGGGGTATTCACCAAGGCATTGATAGAGGCTGAGGTTTTACTCCTTGTCTTGCAGAGAGTACCAGAGAAGGTTTCAGTAGAAGAAAGAGAGCTTCAGGCTACCATTGGGGTCCTTCTGGCTTGATGCTGTGATGCACATGAGCTATTAGGATTTTCTGTTGGTGTTGTCTATTAAAATGAATGTGGAAGTAAAAGGAAAAAATTCCATAGGGGAGAATATGATTCAGGACCTACCTTGCAGTTGGAGGAGAAGCCTCTCTTGAGATATTAATTTTGCCATCAAGTCTGACTTTCTGCATTTTCTGTAGTCATTTTAATGTGCTCTTTAAGCTTAAAATTTGAAAATGCTTTAATATAGCTTCTCCTGACAATGCTTAACTTTTACTAAAAGTTACAGATAAGAAGATTGTTCTTGTTCTATGATATGAGAATCATAGAGGAGACACACAAAAAAGGCTGTTGCAGAGACACATTGTGTTGTGCCACACAATCAAATGACCAAATTAAGCAGCATACTTTTATATGTATCTTGTTTTTGTTTTAAAACAGCAGATGATTTTAGTAGCCTTATCCTATCCTCTAAGCTCTCTGTGTTCCCTTATTCAGGCAACGGTGATGCACCTTGTAGTGGATAGGTTTTAACATGCTTTACAGAGGCTTCTGGCACCCTTAACCCTGCCTTACAAATCCAAGGCATGGGGAAGAACTTTCACTAAACCAAACAGGAAGAAAAAAGAGAATTTTGACCCACCTTGTAGTCAGTGGCAGTGTTGTAGGTTGGTGTCAGATCACCCCAGCTCAAACTAGTGCTGTCTGTGCTCTCTCACATGGCTCTTCACCCATTGATGGAGGTGCTAGTTATGAAGATATGGAAAAAGAACTGAATTTGACCAAGCTTATTTTGTGTGTACACCCTACAGGGTACAAATCCAGGTGTGTAAATTTGCAGATATGGAGCCAATTCCCTTAAACAGGGCCATGGCCAAACGATACTTCAGCAATAAGGCAGGGCAAGGATGCTCTGAAAAAAGAGGCTTGTCCTATGTGCTGGAGAATTTGATGTTCTCAGCTGCTGCTGCTGTAACTGTGTAGCATTGTTGGGGAGATCATGTCATGGCTCTTGTTTCTTATTATCAGTTACTCTGGTTAGTTCTTGGAGTGCTTCAGTTCAGCCCTGACTGGCTAGTTTACTCCTGCTGTGGGAGGGAGCTTTCTGTGTCCCATGAAATCATGTGTCCGTGGCACTTGTTCTGACTTGATCCAATAGAATCATAGAATCATAGAACTGGCTGGGTTGGAAGGGACCTCAGAGATCATCAAGTCCAACCCTTGATCCACTACTGCTGTGGTTCCCAGCCCATGGCACTGAGTGCCACATCCAGTCTCTTTTTAAATATCTCCAGGGACGGAGAATCCACTACTTCCCTGGGCAGCCCATTCCAATGTCTGATCACCCTCTCCGTATGGAAATTCTTTCTAATATCCAACCTAAACCTCCCCTGGCACAACTTGAGACCATGCCCTCTTGTCTTGTTGATAGTTGCCTGGGAAAAAAGACCAACCCCCCCTGGCTCCAGCCTCCTTTCAGGGAGTTGTAGAGAGCGATGAGGTCTCCCCTGAGCCTCCTCTTCTCCAGGCTGAACACCCCCAGCTCCCTCAGCCTCTCCTCACAGGACTTGTGCTGGATCCCTTCACCAGCCTGGTTGCCCTCCTTTGGACCTGCTTCTAGTTGGAAGCCAGACAGGTTGGAAAGGGTCAGAAAGCAGGATATATTGCCTTGGGATGTAGTCCTTGCTGCTGCTTTTTCCATTTTGGCACACAGTCTCTCGGTCAGTCCCCAGATGGGAGCATCATCCCTCTGCAGGCGGGATCAGCACAGAACCTTGCCATTCCCCCAGAGCAATGATCTCTGCAATTCTTCGGCCTGGTCCACCAAATTCCCCCTCTTCCTGCCCTCCCCAGGCCCTCTGCATGCAATGGGGTGGCAAAGCAGGGAGCCACGCAGAGTCTCGGTGCCAGCCACTGGGGCATCCTGCCAGCTGCCCTGCTCCGGGAGTGACAAAGGCTGAGGCTGCTGCCGGAGGAAGCATGTGCAGCTCCCCGGGAGAAAAGGAGAGTAAGCACTTTGTGTGTCACTTGACAGGAAGGCCTCCTGCTTGACAAAAGAGTGCTGCTGACAGGCTCCAAAAAGCAGCCTCGGGGGCTTAGATTTTCCTGAGCCAGCAAGATGCAGAATGACAGAGAATGGCTCAGGTTGGAAGGGGACTTTAAGGATCAGCTATTTCCAAACATCAATGCCGTGGGCAGGGACACCTCCTTCTAGACCAGGTTGCTCCAAAGCTCATCCACCCTGGGCTTCACCACTTCCAGGGACAGAGCCTCCTAAGGCATCACAAGCATTAGTGTAGAAGGGTTACAGAGATGGGAGTGAGAGCAGGATCCTTGGGTGTTTGCAGACCTTGGCAGTGGGTGACAGCCACAGTCAGGCCCACCAGAGCTGAAACTGTGGGTGCCCAAAAAATTAAACAGAAATTCTCCAGGAAGTTGAGGTCCATCACCCAGAACCTTTGTGTCCATTGAGATTCGGATGAGAACAGGCGTTAAGTCCACAGCAGATATGACAGTGGTGACTGGCCTGTGCATGACTCTTGCTTCCCAAAAAGTGAATTTTCCACCCCTGCCTTCCAGCCTCCGGTTCCTGTGCAGCAGCAGGGGCATGGGGGATGCCAGCAGCTTGGGAAGCACTCACCAGATTTTTCACTTCCCCTTCTGCTCCCCCCCTCTGGGGCTCACACAGTGGTGAAGTAATCTGTGACATTCAGACAGCGGGGAGGGGAAGCTGCTGCAAAATAAAATAACAGCATCAGGAAGCGGCACCGTGCTCTTTCCCACTCCCAACTGGGAAATGACAACACTTAATTCAGCTGCTCAAAGCCCAATGCCAGTTCAGCCCTTGCTGAGCCATGCTGGATAATAACTTCCCCAGCTCTGTGCTGCCTGCCCAGTGGGCTTCGGGTTACTGGGAGGGAAGATGAGGCAGGTGAGGTGCCAGCAAAGAGTTTCTTTAACTGCAGGGGCTGCACAATAGCACCTGGCAAAGCAGTTGCTTGGGTTTACAGCTTCTGTGAAGACCCTGGAAGGTGTTTCTTTTACATTTTAATTCCTGCTAGTTACATTTTGCAGAGAACCTGGAGCCCCCCAGCCCCATTCCTTTTATGGGGGCTGCTAATTCTACAGATGTATTGCAACCCAACGTTTCACAGCCCAAATCCAGTGTATAATGTGTCAAAGGGAGACTGCTGGAGGCAAGCTGACCACTTGGACAGGTGGTGTGTGTGTATTAGGAGAGAGGTTTTTCTTTTCTCCTCCCCTTCTCAATACAAATGAACCCCTAGTTGCAAAGCACTGCTTCTCTAGGCAGGTGTTTGGGGGCAGGAGGGTGGTCCTGATCCCTCTTTAATGTGCATGGAAGTTGATGCTCCTTCTTTTGTCATCTGACCAAAACAACAGCTGACAACCACCTCCCAGGCAAAGGATGCAGTTTGGTCCTGGGGTAATATAATCATAGAAGGAGAGACATGTAGTTTTGTGGATGCTCGGGTTGGTTTACACCAGTCTAACAGTGTGAACAGGACATGAAAGGGAGTGTGTGAGAAAGTGGAGATATCATTTAGCTGTAGTATTAAATGTTGAGTATTAAATACTCAACTAATTTGAGTATTTAGTTGTGGTCTCAGCATGGTATCTACTATGTCTATAGCTACCCAGGAGGGTAAAGATAGGCAGCATAAATAGCTCCAGACATTTGAGCTTACAGGATAGCCTCTGGAGGGAAATGATGCTGAAGATGCCATTGCTTTAATGGTCAGAACTGAGCTGGACAGTGCACCAGCAAAGATCTTGTGCACCGATGAAACTCAAGGGCTCAAAGAAAGGTCTTTGTCATTACCCAACTCTGCTAATGTGCACCAGAAGGATTTTCCTTGTCTAACAAGCAAGCAATTCTTCAAAAGCAACCTCCATTTTCCCTTCTCTAGTGCTCCCTCATTTCTGAACACTGGGGGGAGGGAACCAACCTGGTACATTAGACCCTATGAACAGAGGCTGATGACACCAGCCAAGCACCTTAACATTGACAGCAAGATCCACAGGCTTTAAACCCTCAAAAGCAGATTATAGTCTTTGTTTGTGTGCAACTGGATTGAAAAAATAAGCAAGGAAAGCCAGCCCGTGTTAACTGGAGTCCTAAACTGCATGTCTGCTGTGGACTTAATGCCTGTTCTCATCTGAATCTCAATGGACACAAAGGTTCTGGGTGATGGACCTCAACGTCCTGGAGAATTTCTGTTTACTTTTTTGGGCACCCACAGTTTCAGCTCTGGTGGGCCTGACTGTGGCTGTCCACAAGCCCTCTATAATCTCGAGGTTCCTTTCTAACATTGGCCCCTAGAAACTGCTTTCTGAAATCAAAGAGCAGAAATGGTTGGAACCAAAGGCATAGGTTGCATGTGTGTCTGTGCTGCCTAAAGCAGGTGGCCTTGCTGCTGCTCTCCAAACCAGCTGCCTCCAAACTCTGTCCCAGCCTGGACAAAACAGAGGCAGGATTTGGATTGCATGACCAGAGATGTCTGGTCTGGTCTTTTCTGACTTTGGTCCCATTTAACATGGAGATTAGGAAAACAGGAATGATGTTATAGCAGCATGTGGTGGGGTTTGGGAGTCTTTCAATGCTTTTCCAGGTGGTATGACTGATCAGAACAGCCTAGATGGTTCTAGCATCATCAAAATCAGATCTGCAACCTAACTATGTTTAGATCTCATATCCTAACTCGTGAGCAAGCCAAGTCTGGACCAAGACTCAAACACTACTGCTTCTGCTTTGAATAGAGAGCTCAGAGTGGTTTTAGGGCTGTGAGATGCTTGCATGGATCTTTGGCAGAACAGCAATCTAATACATCACGACCATTTCCAACACTGGATAACTGAGGTGCTTCCAAATTAAAAAATTTTCCTCTTCCCAGCATGGACAGCATGAAGTTCCCAAATACCTTCCTGTTTAGTTTACAACAAGCACTTAAACTCTGTCATATTTAGGGTGGATTCAGTCCTGCATTCAGGGGCAGGATGATTTGTGGCAGTCCCAGAGCCCACAGGGTTTGGTATGCAGGTCTTGCACCTCTAGAGCTGACTCTTTGATTACTAAATGATACAAAGGCAAGCTTTGAGGTGGAAGCATGGGGAAACAGGGCTCTGCCACAGGACCCCCATGCTGCTCTTTGGGAGATGTCAGTGTACTTCAGGCTGGTTTTTTTTAAGGCAGGATCCACCCTCCTATCTTCTCATCCCTGGTCATCCATTCCTCTGCCAGCTGTGCTCATCAGGTTGTTCATATGTTTGCTTGGCAAATGGGATTAGTGAAATAAACCAATAAAAAAAAAAAAAAAAAAGCCAGCCCCCCAAAAACAAGACATCAACAGAAACTATCCTTGAGGGTTGATAACACTTCTGTTCCCCAGCTGCTTTTTCTGAGCAGATTATAAGCACAGCAAGGCAGGGGCTCTCTGTCTCTGGAGCACAGTGAGCCTCTGGTCTTGCTGGTGTCCTTGGAGCAATGTGTGATAAACAAGAAGGAAAAGGGGAAGAGCCCAGGTCTCATTGACAGAGAGCATGAGGCTATTTTTGCAGGCAGGAAACGTTACCAGACCCAATAGTTTGAAACCTGGATGTGCTTCTGAGAGGTACCCAACCTTTTGTAGAAGTAACCTTTTGCACCCTTGCTGTTGAAATCCCCATACTGACATCTTAACCCTCCTGGAGTGAAGCCTTTTCATTTCTTGGATGTGCCAGTCATTTTTTTTTTTTTTTTAATTTTTTTTTCTTCTTCTCTAATACCTCCCCACCCCCAGTCAGTCTCTCCAGTCTCTCTTAGAACAGCCTGTCCTTCTGGGATGTTTCAGAGCAATTAGATATTAGGTGTCAGGAGCAGATAATGGGCAACCACATATCAAGGGAGACAGCACTTAGCTAATCACTGGCTCTCTTTATCTTCTAGGCTATTTTTGGGAAAAACAACAACAATGCAAGAAAGCTCCCACTGTAGCATCTGTGGCTGAGCTTGGGGTTGTGTTGGCATTTCCATTCTGGTTTCACGTGGTGCTTTTCCAGTGGCCTTGTTTTCACAGCTGCTCCGTGGCCAGGCAGGAGCTGAATGGCAGATGAATATAGCAGCAACTCTTGCAAGACCTCATCGTAGGCAAATCTGTCTTCTGCTGGATTGCTTGCTTGTTGTCATGTGTGTTTCCTCAGGCAACCCAACAATCTAGGTGTGGGAGTGTGTGGGGAAAGGAGGTGAGCTATTAGGATAATTAGCATCATCAATGAAACCTCTACATTTTATATGCCTGTTACATCAGAAGCATTCAGGGATGAAGGTGCATCTTTAAGCATTTTAGTTGGTTTAAACACTTGAATCTCTGAATCTCCAGCATCTGCCTAGTTTAGGTGTCTTCCATCATCTTACTGGGATCTGTTTCAGCAGCAGAGGAAAAAAAAAAAAAAAAAAAAGTTTGAATAAAACCTAGGCTGGCTGACCTTATACACACAGATTCTTTTCCAAGCATACTTTGCCTGAAACTAATTACCTCATACTAATTACTCTTCCTAAGTGGTGCATTGTTGTGAAGGCAGCTGTGGATGTTGTCAGTCAGGCTCCAAAGTCTGGCTTGGGGTGACATGAGAACCTGGTTAAGCCTCTCCAGTTTACATCAGGGTTGTTACTCTGAGGACTTGCCCCAGCTGCTTGAAACGGGGGAGAAAAAAAAGCAGGAGAAGCTGTGCGTGTGGGACAGTTTGGGGAAAATCACTTTCAAGAGAAATGGAAACTCCATCTTCCTGCTTGCTGCTGTCCCATACAAAAAAGAAATCTCGCCATGTAACTGCTGAATTGCAGGAATTCCTGGAGCCCCAGCAAACCCTGGTTAATCTCTCCCAGTCTCTCACGTATCGCCTCTGAATGTTTTCAATGAGTTCCCAGCCCTCGTGCTTTCTTGCTCCTGATAACTGGCCATTGCTGGGATGCCAGAACCACTGCAGTGCATAGTTCAGCTATCAACAAAAATATAGTGAGATAAAGGAGATGGTTAATACCAGAGTGTCTGTGGTAATGCAGATGTCAGAGATACTCAACTGGCTTTCCCAGAGAAGTTCTTTAATGGGTCAAGTTACTTTGGGAAAATAGTATCTAGCCCTTTTGACAGTGTGAACATCCATAAGAACATCATGCAAACATTTCCTCCTGTTGAAGAGTCAGACAGCCATCAAATATACCCTTAGTACTTCAGAATTTGGCAATGTAATAACACCTCATCTGGGGCTTTCTGAAGATATTCTCTTGGGTGCTGAGCATGTTTGGAAAGCTCAGAGTTGCAATTGAAGATGAAAAGCTGTTTTGAATGCTGGGCAGTGAGTTCTTTTGAGAATTAAGCCCATTAAAAAATGAAATCTGATAGAGGAGCTGAAGGATTTATTGAAATGACTGAGCAATTGTAGGATCACATATGCCAAAGAGGAAGAATAGGGCTATTGGGTCTTCCTGCCAGGTCAGGACTGGTCCCTGTGGTGTCTAGTCTAGCAACTTGTTCAGTCATTTCGAGTGATAGTTTCCACTGCTTCCCTTCTGAGACCATTTCCTGATAGGAAAACTTAGTAACAATGGGACCTAACTGCCAGGCTAAATTTTTCTTCCATCTAATTACTGTCAAATATTTTTACTAATTTTAATGGGAAATACATACTGAGAACAGAGCCAAGGGATCGTCTGGGGTCCCTTGGATGATGTCACATGGTCTGTGGTATTTTCACCAGTGTGATGAAATGGGGAGTGCTGGGGAGTACATCTGGGCAGTGATGTGTTGGTGTCTGTCCATGTCAAGGGAATGTGATGGTTTGGTAGCTCAGACAGCTTCTATGGCTTGTTGAGAGGAATGGTGCCAACTTGTTTGGTGTTGGGGTCTGTGGCCCATGAAGTTGAATAATGCAGAGGTGATAGTCCTGGTGTTGGAAATGGTTGCTGGGAGCCAGGATGGGTAGAGTCTTCTCCTGACCTTGCTACTGTCTTGGGCAAACCTCTTTAAGCCACCATGAACTTGTGAGTGAAATGAGGTTTTTTCCCTCCTTCTGATCCCCATCAGAGAGATGCTCTGGCACTTCGTGGTCCACATAACACTCTGTAAGGTACTCCTGCATGTGTCAGAGCAAATGTGCTCTTGGCATGCGGATAGTGCAGGGCAGAGTGTTCCTCTTGGTTTCTAATGAAAGACATTTGAGCTAAGATATTTGCACTTGAAATGGGTGGTGAGCACTGTTGCACTGGTGGCTTGATCATATCTGGGGGACACTAACTGCTGTAGGCAACATCCAGAGAATGTTTGGAGCTCCTTGTGCTGGAGAAGCTCTGGAAGAGTGCAAAAGTCATTGTTTACACCAGTCCAGGATTTTTCCTCAGGGATATGGGGAGATCTTGGTGTGCATTTGTGCTGAGTAGGGGAGGGAATAGCAGGAAAGAAGAGAGTGCAGTCACCTCCTTCTTTCAGGGGATGCTACCCTTCACCATTTATGGAGGGGGATTGGCCTCAGCTGTGAAGGCAGCTGCCAGTCTGCCCCTCCTGACTGTTATTTAATGCTTGTTAAATGAACACAACCTTTAGTTTAGGTTCAGGATTTCACTTGATAGCTCTCTGTGCAGCCAGCAGGGCTGGGAAAGGGGAGGGCAGAGGAATCCCAAGAGCAGAAGCAAGACAGAGGAGAATAGCAAGGGAAGGGGAAAAAAAATGTAAGGACATTGTTTCTAACAGCACTTAGTGGCCTAGATTTTCCTTTCACAGCTATTTCAAAAGTCTGCTTTATTGTAGATCCATTCAGCTTTTATTGGTATATAGTACACTGTGTAGTAGCAGCCACTGTTGTCTGTTCAGCTCTTAACATGATACTCTGCCAGATGGCAAGAATATAAACCTGCATTTGTACTCTGGGATTGATCAAAGTTTTTTTGCTGTTGTCACCCCTGTAACATTGTCACAGATGTAAGGCTACTACACCCTGGCTCTGCTCCCTGCCACTTCCCTGTGTAGAAATTCAGCACAGTGCTCCTTTTCATGGCAATATAATGCCCACATTCCTTAAATCCCAAGAACAGCCCTGTGCAGGGAGGATGCACTGCAAGGTTTCCCTGGGAGGTTTTTAGGAGACTGCAGGGAGTAAAGTGGGCTGGGAGGAGGGCAGATCTCTTGTAGGTGTAAATCAGCAGCCTGGTTAGTGTAGCTGAGGATGATTGAGTCCAGTGGAGAATCCAGCTTGGGGTCTCAGCAGGAATCCCCCAGAGGAAAGGCATTTGGGAGTGACCTAAAAAATACTCAAAGCTGTGATTGTTCAGTGGTTTTGGATGAACCTTGCAGAGAAGAGGAGTGGAGAAATCCCACCCTGTGTGGGGAGGAGATGGAGGGGGAAGGCAAGAGAGTCCTGTGCTCTTCAGACAGTTTACGTAGGGCAATGTAATTAATTATTCTTTAACTCACCTTTACTTTCCCATCTGCTTCTTCCCATCCTTCCCTGACTTTTACTCCCTATCTTGCCATTGTTTTTATAGCTAAGAGCTTGTGTGTACCAACATGCAAAGAGCCCTACTAGTATTGGATGGCTGCAAAATAGGTTGGGCTCAGCTCCCTTCCATGTGGTAGGAGAGCTATAGTGTCATGATCAGTCTCTGTGGTTTCCATGAGGGGATCACTGAAATGATAGCATAAATATCCTCTGATATTTGTATAATATGCATAATAAATATATTTTTATATATAGTATAATATTGTTATGTTTTGTCACCTATATTATTATATCCTGGGATATCCTGGTCTTGCTCAAAGGGAAGATGGTTTTTGCTTCAAGACAAGGAAGGTGTCCTGTGGCCAAAGAGGTTGCACACCCACAGCAGAGGGAAGCAGATGAGGAGAGAGGGCATCATGAGCAATTTTCTACCCCTTGCCCTCTAAGGAAATGATTTATAACCATGAGGAGAGGGGAAGGGCAAAAGGATGTCCAGAGGTCTCCAGGGCTGCAGAGAGAGCATCAGGCCCTAGGTGGGAAATGAAAAGGGTCTGGAGAACTTAATCAGGTGCCAATACTCAATCTATAGTGGTAGAGGTCTCTGGGAACACTGCTGTAGCCTCTTACTCTGGATGGTGTTTACAAGGCTGCACTGCTGTGATCCCACCTTGCCCTGCCAGGGCCTCGATGTGTGGCAGGAGGAGATGATCCCCTCTGAGATGCCACTGTGTATGAACTGCCTCTGAGAAACTGCTCCTGATGCATACTGCAAAAAAGACAAAAGTTGCCAGTTTTTTCCTCTTGACATTTCAGAAAAGTGGCAACTTTCTCTCCTTTTTTTTTTTTTTTTTTTTTTGGGATGATCCACAGCTCCAGGGGCAGTTAACTTTTTGGTGAACCTTGCAGGAAGAGCCCCCGGAGCGTGCCAGCTGTAATCAGCTGAGCTTTTGAGAGAAACACCAGGAGAGATAACGTTTTCTTTATCCTTGCACAAACAGACTGATGGAAAACGTGCATGTCCCAGCCAAGGGAATTCTCCCTCCTCTCTCTGTCCCCTCTCCCCAGTTCAGGCTCTCTGGGAGCAGCTGGGCTCTCTTACTCCCGTGGTCCCCAACAGCTTCAAATTCACTTCCTTCAGCACCTTCAAAGGAGGTTTTGATAAATGCATTACACTTTACAGCCAGCCAGGGCTCTGATTGCCAGGAGGATTATGAGAAGCTTTTTTCTTGTTGTTTCAAAACAATCTGGAATACGATGTGCCCTCCTCGTGTAAAGTCCTTCCCCCCCCTCCAGCTGGGTTGCAGGAGGAGGCAGCAAGGTGCCATATTCATCCCAATTCTTGCATTAAACTAGGGACTGTTAGGTTCTAGTCTGGCTGCAGACCTGGTGGTGACCTGTGCTCAACATGAGGCTTGTGCCAAGGCAGCTTCTCCGTCAGCAGCCAAGTGCCCTGGCACCTCCGGGGTCCCGGGAGTCCCAGCTCCAGACCTGCCTCGTGGGCCAGCAAAGTGGAAACTCAAGAGGTCTGTCAGCCCCTGGGAGCGATTGCCTTTCTCTGGCCATGTAGTTATTCCATGTGTATGGTGGTTTTGTTTGTTTGTTTGTTTGTTTTTTTTTTTTTTTAATTATTACTATTATTTCAAGGATGCTCCTGCTCCTTTGCTGCTAAATTTAATGATCGTGGTCTGGATAAGGAAATAATGTAGGGAGAAAAAGGCAGAGCTGCCTTAAGTTGTGATCTAAAAATAGAGAAACCTACGCTGTTAAATTGAGAGGATTTAGAAGCATAACCATAAAGCCAAGAAGAGTTTGCCAGGAGCTATCAAGTGACACAGATTTCAACTCCCAGCTTCTTCTAGTTTTCTTCTTTTAAAGGTGAACTGAACAGGCTTAGGTTACTATTTTGCTTTTTTGGACTACAGAGTTCAGGTGGTTTCCACTGTCTTAGTTATCAATAGAGTTCCCTTGGCAAGTTGCATTGATTGTATTTGAAATATTGATACAATATTTCTAACTCTTTACCAGCAGCAGAGAAAATTCTCTGCAAGCTGTATTTAACCCCTAAATAGCCCACTATGGAATTGATGTTCCTGAGGCCCATCTCAAAGACTTGTAACCCATAAGGGGGAAAGATTTGTTTAGTGGCTACAGTTTTTGGCTGTGGTTTAAATCTTTGTGCATCAATGATCTTCCTGTCTGACCTGAGAGAAATCCCTTTGATCATTGCCTTCACCAGCATGCACAGGAGTTTCCCAGTTGTGAAACAGGAGTAATGGGTAGATTTAGGTTAGACACTAGAAAGAAATTCTTCACTATGAGAGTGGTGAGACAACTTCCCTGTTGTGGTTCTCCTTCCCTGGAAGTGTTCAAGGCCAGGCTGGATGGGGCTTTGAGCAATCTGGTCTAGTGAGAAGTTCTCCTGGCTTGGAGGAGGGTTGGAACTAGAGGATCTTTAAGGCCCCTTCCCACACAAACCATTCTATGATTCACAGAAACACCAGGTTGCCAATAATTGGTTTCCTCTGGAGGGAAGTGGCATTCAGCTCTGCTCTTGGGGTGGTGAATTTGTTGAAGACTCTGAGGCCCCCAAACTCCATGTTATGCTCTGGTGCCCAAAGAGTGATATCCCTTAGCAAGATTTACCCTGTGGACCCTTTTAGAGAAGAACTCTGCTAGCAAAGTGTCTGTAGGTTGATCTTCCCAGCATAATGCTCTGTGGTTTCCTGCTCAGTGATTAACCAGTTCACCTTACTGGTCCCCATCTCTTCATGCTCACTGACAATTTCCAGCATAGCTCAGCATGGTGCTTTCAGACAAGCTTTTTATTTGGCTGTATGATTGGCATGAGTCAATGGAGCTTTTTTCAAACTGCGTCACCTTTTCATGTCTAGAAAGTCAGTTTCCATATCAAAAACAGACTCCCAGTTAGCTGGCATATTCGATTAAGAAATGTTGCATTTTTACTCATTTTTTTTTGGCTACTTACCCATCTTCAATTGCCTGGGGCTTGGGGATTTGCTATAAAGCCATGTATAGTACTGAGTTTGTATTCCTTGACTTGTACTCACCTCAGATGACACTGTGCTGGCTTCAGTATTGCTGTGTATAAAGAAAAAGATCAGACAGCTTGCTGTCAAGGAGGGTCATGATTGTCTTTTTTTTCTTTTTTTCCCTGTACAGTGTCTTTGAGTCATCTGGGATCTGTTTCTCAGATGCCTTGAGTATGAACATAGCTGTCCAGTAAACCAAAGGCAGCGTGACAGACAAACAAGGAAATATTCAAGGAACTTTGAAAGTGAAGAAAAGCAAAGTTATTCTAGATAAGCTCTGGAGCATACTGCCATGAGATAATACCAGAGCCACGTGCTGCTTGGGATTTAAAAATATGCAGATATGTTGATAATGGGAATATCTGCTCTCATATTACACCCAGTTTTTCTTTTTTAAGGGATGTTAATCCTGATGCTTTAAAGGTATATGGTGAATAACGAAGACACAGTTATTTAAGGAGTGCTTTACTGGTATATAGTGGTATGCTATGCAGTCAGTGCTTTCCTAGTGTGAATACAGCTGCTACAACAGAGCCATGCTTTGGCCCACCTTGCTGAAGCATCCTCTGGAAGCTTAAGAAGCTGCAGATTTTCCAATAAATGCTGTCTGTACTGGAGCACCTTCCTGTCAAAGACTTACTCTTTACTCCTGCCTTTCTGTGCCATTTTGTCTTGTCCAGTGTTCATGGCTTTCAGAATTAGTGCCTAGATGACAGTCTAGCTGGCAAGATGTTCAAATCAGGAAGGCTGTAGATGTGAGACAGGTCTGGTCCAGCTTCTTCAGCCAAGTGCTGAGCATCCTCACACTCATTGAGAGTGAGTGAGCT
The DNA here is from genome assembly GCA_023637945.1 of Phaethornis superciliosus. Taxonomy (NCBI): domain Eukaryota; kingdom Metazoa; phylum Chordata; class Aves; order Apodiformes; family Trochilidae; genus Phaethornis; species Phaethornis superciliosus. The sequence continues at coordinate 5,199,757 of JAJQWJ010000011.1, forward strand.
TTGATTAGCAAATCTTGGTGTCCCTGGTGAAAACCTGGAGGGAAACAAGACCACAGTGTAGTGATGCTGGGCAGAGGCACTGGCCTGGACACCAGCCTGAAAGTCCAAAGTGGGTTATAGTCAAGCACCTCTTGTATCAGGGAGGAACCACGATGGTTTGTGAAATGCTGGGGTTGCTGGTGGTGAGGGACTGAACCATGGGGTGTTGGACTGAACACACCATTGGCTTTGGAAACACCTTGCTAGTCCCCATGCTTGCAGCTGGCTGCTCTTGGGTTGATCAACTTGACTTTAGCTAGCAGGGGAAACATGCTGCTGGCTGAAATATAACCTGCTGCTCTTCTTGAATATACTGTATGAGCAAAGCCATTTCTGCACGGACAGGTGAAGTACCTGGGTATTTTCAGTGTTCTGCAAATGAAGACTAAACAGAAGGAATAGCATTGTGGCTCAGCTGGGTATTTTGTGGAGTGCTTCAATGTGAATTGGAAACACTACCTTTGGACAGGTGTGTTCGGAACTGGATCAGGGGTGTCAGATGGCAGCTTTCTATTGTTTCAAAGAGAATAGTTTCTGTATTCTGACCCACAACAGTCTCCCTGAAGATCTTCTAGCTACCCCTTCACTTCAGAACAGTCCCTCTCCCTGTCCCCATTGCCCCCACACTCCAGTTTATTTTGCAGAAGTTGGCCCAAACTTTCAAAGCAAGGGTAAACAGAGCTAAGGTCAATCTGAGAAATGCAGCACCCCAGGAGAGCTACTGGTTTTCCTGGCTGCTGGGAAGCCTGTATCCATCTGGAACTGTAGTGAATCTGAACAGGCATGGAGAGGACTGGTCCTTGCAAGGATAGCAGGGTTTATACCTTAAAAAAAATCACACAAAACAAAAGTGTGCAACCTTAATATAAAGTGGGTAAAGCTACACTCTTCTCATGTTTCCTTCCTTTGAAGACCTTGCACTTTGTATTCACAGCCATTACCATATGAATCAAAGATTAAAAAAAACCCCAAACCCAGCATCTTGATAAGAATCCAACTATGCTTTACCAGTATATCCTATAAGGTAACCAGAGTGGGTTCCTTTCACTCCAGCCATTGTTGGAAACACAGATTATGTTCTTCAAAGACTGTCTGTCTCGTTCAAACCCAAGGTCCATATCTTGGCTGAGCATTAATGTTACCCGAGAGGCCCAATGTCCAGCTCCACCTTGCCCTTCCCTGCGAATTAAACTTTATAGTAGAGTCACAATGGGAGCAGAGAGAATAAAGAGCCTTTGTGCTCCTGCTGTGTCCATCCCCTGAAGCTGATCAGGCACCAGGATTGATTACCAGGCAGGTAAAGACCTGATAACCTACTGAGTCTGTATGGGGATCCCTTTCTGATGACTTCTTCCTCTGATTTGCATTTTAGGCCTTCATCTCATTTTAGAAATGATTTTATCTGTCTTTCACTACAGAGCAAACCTGAGGAAGTTCACATGCGAAGAGGGAGTAGGGAAAGCAGCAGCTTGAAGGCCACTGTTTTAGAACCATACAAATAGAAATTAAGGCAATAAGATATTATTTAATGTGCAGCAATGATTAGTTCAGCTCTTCTGCTTCACAAGTACTGACATTCCCTTGCCATCCATTAAATATGGTATTACAAATACATAATATTACATCAAATAAGTTATTGAAGTGGCAAAACAAACAATTGAAGAAAATGTTCTACCTTAATTCAGCTTGTGTGCCCTATGCCAAATCATAGAATTTCTCATTAGATATTCTCCTACAATTTTTCTCTCATATGGGTGTAGTTACATGTCCCAAGCACATCAAAGTCTAAGCCCAAACAGTTCTGTTTGGCAAAATTATGAGCAATTAGACTTTTGTCTTTAACAGTTTTAACAACTTGTTGATTCTCACCATTACACCAGAGGCTTGTGGTAGCTATTAGGTATGGAAGTCTTATAGGTAACTCCTCAGTTTCCTTTGTTTGGGATAGCAATAGCCCTTGATGAAATTTTGGATAGAAAGGGTGGATAGAAAGGTTTCTTAAAAACCTGTTTCTTTGCTAAAATGATGTTGAATTTTAAAAATGCCTTTTCTTTTATGGAAGTCCTGGCAAATAGTAATGAAACTTGCTCAGTAGCTCTTCTATTTTTGCTTCTGTGTGGTGGCCCCTAGAAATGGGTATGGTTTGTGCAAAAGGCTGTGGAAGTAGGGCTGTCCCCCATGATATTCATGTCCCTGTCTGCTGGAGGATGCTTGCCAAAATACATAGAATACTCTTACGAATTTTTCTAATTTTTCTTCTCATTTCTCTGTTTGGAAAGTGACCCAACAGGCCCAAAAAGCTCTTACTGGTGTGTTACAGGAACTGTAAGGAGAAAGGTGAAGCCTCTCTTGCCTGAATCCAACAATTATAAACAAGCCACTTAGCCAAAACATAAAAGATGGTATAAATAGAAGTATGCCTTCCCTTAGGGTTTTCCATCAGAGGGTCTGTTTCCCTGACATCCAGCCCTGGGGAGCAGCCTGCTCTTTTGTGAGCTATTCCTATGGGAGGTCTGAGGAATTTTGAAGCTGTCAGCCTGTAATACCCTGGTTTTAGCTTTTTCGAGAAAGCACACTGTTTTCCAGAGAGGGAAGCCAGATTGCTGGTTTCAAGCTGCTACATATCACCAAAAGAATGCTGATTATTTCACAGTCATGCGAGCGCCTGACCGGTAAAACGTGTGGGCAGTTTGTCTGCTTGCTTTTTTTTTTTTTTCTTTTTTTTTTTTTTTTTTTGTTTTTTCCTGTTTTTTCACTGATTTGGCTTCTTCATACAATGCCTGAAGATCTTTTGAAAGGGCCAGAAAAATCTGCTGACAGCTCATGCAGCTGATTTGACCCAGAGCGCCTGCTTGGCTGAGCAGAAAGATGACACTGCAGCAAAAATGTTACTTTAAGGGAAAAGAAAACACAGGCAATGCTCCTGCCATTGTTCACAGCCTCTGTTCTGGTGCCAGGCTCTGCATTTAGAAAAACAGAGGTACCAGGTTTTAACCTTTCACCTGCTTCCTGCAGGTGTTATCTTTTGCTCTGAATAGTCAGGATGAGGTCCACAAATCACTTTCAGGCCCCTGGTGGCTATGAAAAGACAACTTGCAGGGGTTGTTGTAGTGAGTAAGTCCATAAGATTTTCAGCAGCAAGGGGCATTTGCTAAGTTTTATTCTTTCTAGTTTTTCAAGGTACTAGTGGGTGAAGCTACCAGTGCCTTCTCTCTCAGTGATGAAAAATTATGGAGGTTGTTGAGTGTTGGGATATCCAACCTGTGCTCAACAGGAACCCTGGAGCAGGCAAGTCTCTCCAGTTGTGTGATTTAATCCTACTTGATCATCAACAGAGGAGTGAAAAAAAAAAAAAGAAAAAAAAAATAATCTGAAATGGCTTTGGTGAGGGTCCCATTTAAATAGTTATTGTTTAGAGTGAAAATGGTTTGTGGAAGGAGAGCAAAGCACTCTGACTTCAAAGCTTGTCATTGTGAAGAAATCTGATGGCAAGTGGTCATGCATACCTGAACATCACTCCTACTACAGCAAAGCCAAAAGAGCTGGCAAGCAGCCTGGTCATGTTCCCATTAAAGTCAGGGTGAGCCATCCTCAGCTGGTGTAAATTGTGATAGCAGGGTTTAAATGGGAGATTATTATTTTTTTTTAAACTTATTGACTGAGTCCAGCCCCTTACAAGCCCAAGGGAGCTGCTTAAAACCTTCTGATCCTGTTGTTTAAATCTTAGAGAAATCCTTTGAGCCCAGGAGAACTTGGGACAGGTATGAACAAGACTCGCTGTATTTTATTTTTTTCAGTTTTCCAGGCTGCCTTGCTGTCCTGTTGCACTTCCCATTGATAATTACTCAGGTGGTCTGTTTGTGCCCCTTGTATTGTGCAGCAAGAATTTGAAACTGCTCGTTCAGCCCTGCTGAAATGGTCATTTTTTGGGAAGATCTCCCATGCCATGTTCCTGTAGCTCAGCTGAGTGCCATTCTGTGCTGCTGGGACAGGGTGCTCAGAGATCAATGTGTCTCCCTGTAGTATCTCCACAGTTCTGGTGTTCAACTTGAAATGCCCAGGCTACAAACTAGTTTTCTGCCCTGTAGACAATACACTCAAGGTAACAGGCATGTACACTCCCACCCTGCAAGTCAGGTAGCTTCATCATACAAGGATGATGCATTTTGCAAGGATAATGCAGCAGTGATGACAAATGGGTGCCTCCAAGTATTTAGAGGGTGCCTGGAAGGCAGATGGATTATCTCAGCAGCACCTCAAGATAATCCTGCTCAAGAAAGCCTGTTTCACCTAGCCTCTAATCTACCTGCTGAAACCAGGGTGGATTTTGTGCACATTTTTTTGGAATAAGTGGGAAGTAGGATGATGTGCAAACTGGCAGTTCAAGTCTGGAGATGGCTCGTTTGTCTTTCAATGTGTAAAAATGGAAAGACATTTAATATTCACGGGGAATTTTTTGACCACTAATCATTTTTAGTGTAATTGTGAATTTCTTCCTGTGGTCTTGGAAGTGATAAGTGTTGATGTAATTTCACTGCCACAGTCACTTCTTGGGGCTTTTGTCAGTGAGGGAACTGTGTATTAATCTTCACTGATCATGCTCTATCAGAAGACTGAAACTATTTTGAGCACAGTGGTTTGAGCACAGTGTCAACAAAAGTGTTAAAAGTGGTGTGCACACAACTGGGGGGATGTTACAGGAGGAGGCTGTGATTCCAGCTGTACAAATGAGGGCAGATCTAGGTCCTGTTGCTTTTTTGGGAAGAAAAAAACTACTGTTCTGCACTGGAACAAACCCAAAGTATTTCCCTTCCCTCCCCCCAAGATGGAATGTCAACAAAATGTCCCTTTTGGATTGAAAATCTTGAGCTTTCCCATTCCTTTTGGCCACTGCATGTGTTCACTAAAATATGTATTACTTATCCCAGCTTCTTCAGGAACAACTACGTGTGGTCATCCTGGCAGTGAGAGGTTCAACAACTCTCTGATGACAGCAATGACTTCCCAGGGGAAGCTGTACCCCAGATTTTACCAGGATGCTCCTCAGTTGTAGATGAACCCCATTAACTGTCACTTAAACCCAGAATCTACAACTCATACTTTAAGTAAACATCTAGCTATTTCCACCCCCCACTAAAATAAATTTTCTAGGCATGCAAACTGGCTCACCCAGGGTTGTTGTTTTTGTCATTGCTGGGTTTGATGTCAGGTCATGCTAACCTGACCATGGATGTATATTTTATCTGAAGGAAACATAGGGCTGATTCTTCAGCTAAGGTTTATGGCTGAGTTAAAATTGCTTAACTACACCAATTTACTTTAAATGAGCATCTGTGCCTTTTTTAAGTGACTTGAGGCCTAAAGAAACAGTTTCATGAAACAGGCACTCAGATGAGCCCCGACCAACCTGTCTGGAAGGGGAGAAGGCAAAAAAATAGGAAAAGAGAGAAAAAAGCCATAACCTGGACTCTATGTAATGATGCTACCTTGGCCTGTTCTGGTGCTTTCTCATAGTGAAAATCTAACCCCTTTATTAAAAGAAAGAAAGAAGACAAATGCCTCTGTCTCCATTATACAGATGGGGAAATGAGGCAGAGAAAGATGAAAGGACTTCGGCCTATTCATCCCACCAGGAAAATAACAACATCCAGGTCAGCCAAGTCCTAGTCTTGACTCTTTAGTCCTCAAGCCCTGGCTTTCTGAGTCCCTCACACCTGTGTAAATAGGGAGGCAGGTGCAAAGCCCCAGCGTGCAGAGAGCCACAGCCATCCCGCAGTGAGACGTGGAGGCAAAGAGATGGCATCCCAGGGCGGTGGAACAATTTGTCTGTATCCTTCTTTTCCTCTGCTGCCTGCCCCAGACGGGATGCCTGGTGTCCTCCCCGGAGGAGAAGGCATTGCTGTTGCAGTGTGAAAGCCTGTAGTCAGCATGAGAGATTTCATGCTCTGTCTCTTGAAATCTAATATGAAGCAGTTGCCTTCTCTCCATCCCACAGGCTCATTACACAGCTCTGTGTGTGGCCTCTCCCCATAATGAACCTGAGGGGGTTACTTTCCTTTTCTAATTTGTAGGAAGTGGCTCATGACATCTGTTGCAGCCCTGAGGCTCCTTCCTGCAAACCTTTAGTTGTTTTTCAGGGAAAGAAAGGGCAACACAAAGAGGTGTAACAATTAACCGACTTGAGGCCTGGCTTTCAAAACTGCATCTTCCAATTGCTCAATAAAAACCTACTGAGAGCAGAAGAGGATGAATTCACCTTTGTAAAGGGAACCATGGACTTAGGCCTCATAACAAAATATCTTAATTTCTCTTCTTGGTAACACTTCACACAAAAAGAAAAAACCCAAACAAAACACCACCAACTAAATAACCTAGGAAGAGTTTCAATGTGCTTTGCTTTATTTATTCTGTTTGTTTCCTGGTACAAAGTTATAGTTGCCTTCTTCCTGTCTCACCCCTTCTCCTCTGCACGTTTGCACTTACCTGTTGTATCATGCCTTAACTGAGAATTGGCATTGCAGGGAGCTCCCCAGTAAAAAACACAGGGTGATGCTAAATCCTAAGCCTTTTGAAAGCAATAAACCCCTTCCTTTCCTAGGCTAGGCTTGAAAGACAAAAGGGATCATTTGGATGCTCTTATCATAAATGGGCTTTTCAGTTTTTCCACTGTATTTTGGAATTGTGTGGTGTTTTGGCAAGGAAAAAACCCAGAAGACACAGATGCACCCACCTATTCTGCAGGAGGGAAAACACTGGAGCAGGTAGGAAGGTGGTTCTTACCAGATTATTTAGTTTGAGGTGGTTCTCTCCCAGTCTTCTTTCTTGCAGCTCTTTATTATTATAAAGTCAATATTTCTCAGGCCAGAGGCAGGCCAGCATTTTAAATTTGCATCTGTTTGTGCACCAGAACTGTAAGAAAACGTGCAAGTCTTGTTCTCACTGATTTATTACAAGGGCTTGAACTGAGATTTTTGTGCTCTTGACTGTGGCTGTTCTGAGAAACATAAATTTTCATCCTGGACCTAAAAGTTTTATTACAGCAAGTCAATTTTGATGTACTTTCATCCCAAATTTGCACTTCCTCTTCAAACTGGCAACTTCTGGCTGAAATGCAGGCAGCTGGAAAATGGTCGTGCTGTAATCTCAGCTGACCTCTTGCCTAACGCACTTCACAAAGTCTCACACAGTGATTTCTTCATTGTTTCTGTTGGGCACAGAACATAAATTGCATACAGATTAAAAAAAAAAAAACACAAAAACTTTTAGAAAGATGCCCACTTTATGTTTGCAGCAGGTAGTTGTACTGGGATTTAGGCAGCTTTGACTTCTGCCAAGGCTTGTGATATGTTAACAGCAGTTGTGTATGTGTGTACTGAAGTAACAGCAACTGAATGAAAAAGTCTTTGAAGTTCCTGTCTGGCTGAGGAGCAGAAGTCCCTCCATCTTTCAGCACTAGTCATGCTTGCCAGGCTGTCTGTGCTTCTGAACCCCCCCCACCTTCCCTGTTCCTAATGAAGATGACTGATATTTGCCTCCTGCTCTGCCCAAACAGTGGAAGCAGCCTGGTGGGTCCTGCTGAGATTTGTACCTGTGTAAGGGCTTTTTAGGTTTGTAAGTATTATCAGGGACATTTCTGGGCAAGGAATCCCTTCCTGAACTGAACTGAACTGCTGTTGTGTGAGGCCTGGCTAATGTCTGAAATTGTGAGTTTTGTGGAGCACTCTGTGCCAGCTTGGTCAAATTGTGGCCCTTTCTCCAGAGTAGTTTCACATCTGAGGGCAGAGCAGAGTGCAATGTCTCCTGCAAAATCCAAAGACCAGTGTGGTGAACACTAAAACTCTGTCATCTCCTGGCTGTTGTCTGAACTGTCCTCTGCCACATCCAGGCCATTGTGTTGTCCTCTTGAGGAGCACAACCATCAGCACATGTCAGTGTGTTTTGGGAACGGTGGAAAACTATTGCATGGGTTCCTCCAGAAGTGCTAAATGCTTATGTTTTGGGATGGGAGGAGAGGGTAGCAATGGGATGGTTAGAGGACAGTAAGAAATACAGTTGTCATGTTGTCTGGAAGTCACCTGTGGACAGCTTCAGCCACTAAAGCCCTGACTGGCCCAAGTACCAACTTTGGGTATAGTTGGCTTCTTGAGAGAGGAGCTGTACTTGGGGCCCTGCCTAGGAATTGCTGAGGAACATTGACCAAGCCTCCCCTGCTCTCCTGACAGTATCTTGGTGTGTTCCTAGTACAAAATGCTCCTTCAAGAGTTTGTCCGTGATGATTGTTAATTTCACACTGACACTGAACATCTCTATTCAATCTCAGTTTACTTTACAGGCACTAGAATAATTTCTTGATGCCGCAGTGACAAAGTTTAGATTTAGACCTACTTCATAGGAAAGTAATAAAACTAAGAAGTTGGGACCCAATTCTTCAAACTCCCATGTTTAATGATATGTAAATCTGCTTCCACACCTAAATGTGTTGCCGTATCCTGATCTGTGAAGGCTTTTAAAGACTTATAATTCTACTAATTTAATGCCAGTTTAACAGGCAGGTATCCTCTGCTATTTGCTAAGGACCATCCCTTACACACAAGAGACAGAGGCCCAGAATTGCTACAGAAAATGTCTGATTTCATCCTAGTGGAGTTCTGAAGCAGATGATAAAGATGTAACGTTGTCCTTCTCAGAAACATGACTCAGTCTCTGACACTCAAAAGGCCACTGTAAGGTATTTTAAAATTCCCATTTGGGCACTTGTTACTTGTTTTCTGGCTAGAGGTTCAAATTCTCAAGCTTTCCACAAGCTTGTCACCACAACAGCTAAAAAATTCCTTAAGGTTCATCCTTTTGTGTTATCCCATTACTCCAGAAGCTGGGACTTCATGAAAACATAGTAAATATAATTATCTCAGGATGAAAAATATAAATACCTCAGGATGGAAAGAGCCCAGTTGGCATCTCAGAGAGTTTTCCATAAGCAGTAACATTTACAACCCTGGCTCTGCTGATGGACTACAAGTGGCACCTTCTTGTTCAGTTGACTTTTTCAGGAATTGCAGATGGGTGAGGGTGAGGGTGAGGTTGCTTCTCACCCATGTGGTGCCTCATCAAGAATAAAAGCATGCAAGCATTGATTCCAGACTTTTCTTAAACTGGGTGAGATGGTTTGAGAGAACCAGCTGTTATTCTCCTCCCCAGGGAAGCGTTTGGGCTGACATAACCCAGCAGCAAGGAAAGTGGAGAGACGTGGGAGGGAGAAGGAAAGGAGAGTGGGAGTTGGGTCTCACGCCTTCCCAAACCCAATTACACTCCTGTTGCTATCAGGTCTTGAAGCAGACAGCTCAGAAAGCAGTTGACAGAGGTTAAGGGCTACAAGAGCAGCAGAAGTACTGTGGCAGTGCCCGTTGCAGTGGAGATGCTGTGACAGCTGTCCTGTTTGCACAGGTTCAACCTGGTGTCACCAGGGGGGCTGTTTTGCTCCTCGTTGTGCTCATGTCAACCCCTCAAGGCTTGTCGGTGGAGAATGGGCCATCCTGAGGACCTTTATCATCCTGAAATCAAAGCATGACCGTGCAATAACCACTGAGCCTGGCACTGGCTAAACCCTTGGGTGGTTAGTAATGAAATTCAGGGAATTACAGACACAAATGCTTCTTCATTTCCCTCCTTTTATTTGAATATGGAGAAAAAAATCTGAAAATTTTATCTGGAAATGGAGAGGAATGGAAGATCTTAAAGACCATGCCAGATACCTCACCACACCAGGTGTCCTCCCAGGTACTTCCAAAGGGCAGGCCGCTTTGGAAGCATTTTACTTCCCCTGGCAGGGATTTGAGAGATGGAAATGTATCAGAGAGAAGGGATGCCACTGCCCATGTGTCTGTCCATCATTGTGGGTGAGTGAAATGATAAGGTGCATCTACCCTGAGCTTTCTCTCTGTTTCTTTCTTGCTTGCTGACATAGGGAGCAAGCATAGTGCTCTGTGTTACGGCTCATTGGCTCCACACATGAATGAATTGGATTAATTTCATCTTTCATTGGCATTGCTATGTAGGGGAAGGAGTTACTTTTGCTTTTGAAAGTCCAATGTGCATGAAATCTTATGTATTCTGTGTTTAAGATGAGTAGGCAGTGGATGGGCCAATAGACAGCTGCAGAAACAGTGTGGGGTAACAGTAACACCCATGAAGGGCTGCAAGGCATGGAAATTTAGGATTCTTCTATATCACCATTGGGTCAAGCTGAGAATTTTTGGTGGTAACGTTTTTGGAGTGAAAAATGCTGGCTCATCATAACTGAAATCTTGAGGAAAGGATTTGGTTTAGTTATTCATCAGGTTCATTTAAAAAAAACCCAAAAAACAACAGACTGCTGTTATCAACTGTTTCACAACTGTGCCTAGGGGACTTTATCTTGGATCAGGAGAGGCTAATTGTTATACAAACAAAGACTGGTAGGAATACAATTGTCTCTCACCCAGGGAGGTTGTGATTGCAGTTCACTTTCTCCAAAGGAAAAGCATAATTTTCTAATTTGAAATAGCTTGGATCTGATCGGCCATTTAGGTTACTTTTTTACCAAAAAGCTTGAAAAGACTAAAAATGAACAGCAACTGCCAGGATTTATATGAAACAGTCCCAAACCACTGATGTAACATCTGACCAGATAGGAAAATGTTCTTAGATAAACGCTTTGAGAAAACACCAAAGTTCTTACTTTTCCCTGCTACTCGTCACCCCTCTTTAGAATAGAATTTTCCTTCTGAAATTTCAGAAAAATCTCTGGGGATAGGAAAACCATTTCCCCCTTAATTTCTCTGTGGCTGCTGCATTTAGGCTATTGTTAAGAGGGGGGTGCCATTGTGTGGGATTTTTTTCCCAGTGTTTTTTCTAATCCTGCTCTAAGCAGAGTTACATGATCCAATACTACAAACAGCTGAGTCCAGTCTTGCAGCAGAACACTGCTGTGGCTGCTGCTGGCTGAACAGCACATTTCTTTTTTAATTATGGGGCCAGTTTTTTCAGTGCAGACAAGGCTGTAATTATTCTCTGAGTACAGGGTGGGTGATGTCATGCTGTTGGAGAAAGTAGGTTGTGCATGTGGTAAAATAGCTGTGTATTTTCATATACACAGAGAGAGCTCTCGTGGTTGTGGAGTATCATCACACGTTTCATTAATGCAACCTTGTTCCAAACCCACTTTTATCATCTCTGTGGCAATGCAAACACACGTGGGTTTTGTATGTGGGGTCATGTCATGTTATGACCTGCAGAGCTCTTTGCTGAAATGCATGCAGTTTCACATTTAGCTCGTGTGCACACAAATGTGGGCCCTTAAGTGTGCTGTTCATGTACATGTGTATATATATCCAGAGGAACCCATTATAAGAAGCTAAGTTTTAAAAAAATCTTTTTTACTTAGAAAAATAGATTTTAAATAATTTTTAATATCTTCAGTCACTTGTTGCATCACTTAAACATTCTTTTTTCCCTTGCTCTTTCTACTTTGCCTCCATTCCCAGCAATGGTTGTCATTTTTTCCATGCCAGCAATAGACTGGTGGCATTTCTAATGCTGGAGGAGTTGAGCAGGAGGATTAACCCAAACCCAAGCCCAGTCCCAATCCCAGCATTGGTGCTCTTGCTGCACAGGTGTTTTAGGAAGGTTATATCTGCACCAGCAGCACCCAGAGCACAGTGGACTGTCCTGAAGGTACTTGGAGGATGGGAGAGAGGGGATATGCTTTGTGCCAGAGCTGTTCTGTCTTGGACACCAGCCGGAGGTCCTTCAAGGCACACATTTTTGGTTGCTAACCTGGTCAGAAGCCCTTACCCCCACTCCTTTGTGTGTATCTGTCTCACTGCTAAGTTTAAAGGCCACAGGTCCATGTTTTTTGGGCAGTGGTCATCCAGGCATGGCAGTTTGAAGTCTGACCCTGGAAATGTTCCCCAGGTTTTGGAGCTGGGTGTGTTTAACCTCCCAGGCTTGCAGGATGACACAGGCTTACTCATGGTGAGCAGCGTGTTCACACAGGAGCAGAGGAACAGAGCCACTTCCAGATGAAATCCTGAGTCTCGTGGGTCACACAGGCTGCTTTGCCTTGAGGTTTCTGCACAGAATTTCTTCCAGCTCAATCTGCTGTTCATGAGTCCAAGCTGGGTGTTGCTCAGAAGAAGGGAAAACAGAGGGATTCTTGTTCCAAACAGCAGCTGAGGTGGCGGCCTCAGTCCAACTCACCTCCCAAACCACCCCACCAGAGTTGACACAGTGGGCACCTACTTTCCCTACCCCGTGACACATCCCACAGCCTTCCTCTGTACTGCAGCAGGGGTCTGGAGCTCTACACCAGACCCCTGAGCTGTCATCCCTAAGCAGAACAGGGCTGATCTCTCCGTGTCCTCCTCCTAGGTCATATTTGAGGATAGTTTCCCTGTCCTGGCAGGGGAATGCACACTTTCTGTATAGATGCACTTTCTTTCCTGCTGTCAGCAATGGGAGTACCAAAAAATCCCTAAACCACATATAAATAAGGGAACAGGTTTAGCTCCTGGTAGTTTATAGAGCCACTGGTGGTTTTCTTCTTCATACAGAATGCAGCTTCTTCCTTCCTCTTGGTTCATCTCTTAAGACTTGAGTGCCCTTTTGCTCTTTCCCATCCCACCCCCTCCAGAGAGAAAGTAGTGTTGTACCTGGAGGCTGTAGGGCCACAGAGCCAGCCCTTTCCTCCTGCTGGCACACCATTATCTGCCTGAGGGCTTTCATTTCAACCACAGAGTGTTAGGTGTGTGAGCAACTGCTCACTAGTGGAAGAAAGGTTCATAGTCTTGGTGGGGATGGGGAAGGAAAAATAAAAAGCAGCTTCACATATTTTGAAAGTCACTCCAAAGAAATCCCTTTCACTCGTATAATGATTTCTTCTCCTGGGGCATCTCTCTGCAATTGCTGTCCTCTTCTGTTAAGTGGTTACATACTGGGAATGTAAAATCCTGCCAGAAGAGCATTGATTGCTCTACTAAATGAACGGAAAGAAAAAAGAAAAAAAAAAAAAAAACCAAACAAAAACCAAACAAGCTTTATAAGATCAGTGCTAATTGTTCTACAGAGAGGCTTTTTGCTAGCTCTGAAGTCTTTGTGCCAGGTAAAAAACCTCACACGTGAGAGTTGTGAGAGTTCTTTCTCCATTCTGTACTGGGTGAGGTTTGCAGGAATAATGACAGGACTGATTCTCTTGAGCTGTGGTTCTGTGAGTCCTCTGAGTGAAGAAGTGAATCAGAAGATACACCACTGAAATTTTTAGAGGAGAGCAGGAATAAGTCTTGCATAGGGAGAAAAAAAAAACCCAAACCAGATAAATGTACCATTTTGCAGACATGGCTACATAAGCACATCCTTTATGTAACCCCTAGAGTTGCAGCTGACATTTGGTGCATCTCCACGTGCCTTTGTGTCATCTCACTCTGTCTCTAGCTTCTTCAAATCATGGATTTTTCCTGTTTCACCATGACCAGCCATGCTGCTACTCCACAACCCAGCAGTTTTCTTTTCCCTCTTCTTGGCCACCTATTAACATAAGATTTGATGAAAAGCCCAGAGCTTGCTGAGCTCCTCATGCATGGCCAAGGTTTCACTGGAGAGGGAAAGCATCACCTGGTCATTGCAGCAGAGCACTGGGGGTCATTTGAAATGCAGATAATGTGAAATGGGGCAGAGATGCCAGCAGGGATCCTGGCAGCTGTCAGGGCATTCCCTTGTGTGATGTATGTAGCTGGACCCAACATTTTCTTCTTGCTGATATGTATGAGACTACTAGTAAAAGCATTTTGAAGCCTTTAATTGATAAAGTATTCCAAGTCATCCTTACCCCAATGGGCAACTATGCAAAGTATTATTACTCCTGATTCTTGTGTTCCTGAAGGGAATAGTGAGCAGGGGCATCTTCTAGAGAATTTCCTATGCACAAATGAAGTGTACAGAATGAAAGTGTTCACCTTCAAGATGGCGTACCACTTTCTGCCCTAGATTTTGTTTTTTGGATAGTTAAAACTGCAATTTGTATTTTTTTACCTTTACATTTACAGCACTGGAATGCTATACCTCTTCTCTGCTGGATATGCTCCAGTCTAAACAATCTCCATTCTGCTTGCCTAAATTCCCTTCTATAGTTTCATCTGAATATGAAATTCTTTTCTGCTCCTCCATCCTAAATTGCCATGTGCCATTCCCCAGGGTTTGAGACAGCTCATGCATTCCTCCCTGGAAGTGGCAGCATCTCAGTAGTGTGTGGAACAACGTCTGCATAATCCTTTGGGATCTTTCAGGATAAAAAGCTACTCTATAAATACTATATCATTTTCATTGTCAGTCTGGATTCAGGAGGGAAATGATCCCACTTAGTTAAAGCAGGATGAAGTGTCTATTTTCATATTTGTTTAATTGAACCACTCAGTATGTCTGATAGTAATGGCTTTATTTGAAGCATGTGGTTCTTATGAGCTGTTAAGATACCAATAGCATTTGGATTAGTCTTTCTGCCAAGAAAGCCAGGTCAATTCTTCAGGAAAAAAAAAAAAAAAACTAAGGCAAACTTTATTTTAACAGTGTCTTGAGTTTCACTTTAGGTTCCATAAATATTTGTCAGTGTTCCTTTTGTAAGACCCATGCGAGCCCTTGGCATGACATGAGGTCTATCTCCAGAACACGGAATATAAATAAATTCCCCAAACCATGCTGGAGAATTGGAGGTAACTTTAGCCCATGTGAGAGACCTGGAGCCAAGCTAAGGGTTGATGGTGGTTCTTGAATTACTATTTGTATAGAGGAGAGGGAATGGGGGAGGCGAAGGAAAAGAGGAAGAGAGAGGAAAGTACAAAATATTTGTAGAAGGTATGTGAGAACCCACACCATCCTGTACAGGAAGGTGGAGGACATTTACTAAGGCAATGACAGAAATGTGACTTGTTCTTGGACCCCAGTTGCTGTCTGCTCCTAATTCTTCCAGAAAAGTTAACAATCAATATATTCTCATGCCCAAGAGGAAATTTCACATTCTTGATGAGGCCTGGTAATGCCATCTGCTTCAGAGGTTCAGGCCAACAAAGCACTGTGGAACCACCCTGTGTGCCCCCTTTCCCAATTTCCTCTGAATATCTTTGATATTCCTCAGAAACTTGGTTTACTTCTGTGGTTATCAGAACTATATCTAAGAAAGAAAAAAAAAAAAAAAAAGCCCATGATGATTTCAAAGACTTGCTTATACTTAAGTACTTAACCAGAGGTTTAGGGTGCAGGGCTTTTGATTTAAGAGCAAGTCCTGTTCTGTGCAGTTGAGAGGGGAAATAGCAGAAATTTTATCCTATCCCTGACCACAGATTGAGATTACCAAAGCAGTAGAAAAGCAGGGAGTCAGAATGAAGGAGGTGTATTGAAGGAAGCGGGACCTTGGCTTCTAGCAATGTGCTCTGGTTGCTGGATCAACTCCAACAAAAATTCAAATTCAGACGAGCTGAATGCTACATTTGTCTGGTGAAGGGGGAGGAAGGTGGAGATGGGTGAAGTTTTTCCTTTACCTCTGAACATTAAAATAACGGTAGTAGGATGTGAAAAGCACATATTCCTGAAGAATGTGCTATTGTAATATCAGTTAGCAACTGTTTGTTTTGTTGTTTTGGTTTCTTTTTTTCCATCTTCTGGAATGTACATAGGCTGAAAAATTACACAGCAAGGATAGACATCCAGAGGGGTTTGCAGGAGAAAAGCCCTTTTTATAGTGAGATGGGAGCCTACCCATCCATAGGTTTAGGATTTTCTACAAAATGCTGGATAGGTTTGATGACCCTTTAAAGTAAGGGGAACTGAGTATTGCCCACACTTCACAAAGTGACACTGTCTGTTTCTTTGCCTTCAGTATTTCCAGCAGTGATCAATGGTCTCTATGCCAGTCCTCAGTTGTCTGCAAGTACTAAAAGAAAAACATAAAAGCACCCTTAACCCCATGTTTTCTACTTTCACAGACAGCTGTCTGGGGCCCTGCAGCAGTTGATACTCTATAGCTGTCTGTTCCTGCTGCACTGTTCCTACCTATGGTATTGGAAAAAGTGGCTGAGGTTTGCTAGCAGTTCCTTAATCTGGCTACTATGGACATTAAGGAAAAAAAATCAGGTAACAACCTCCATCTGCAAAACTACTTCTTCTAGTTTTGTGACTGGGCTTAACAGACCGTGAACATAGTCAGATCATTTTTTATTTAAAAGTACCTTTTCTCCCTCATCAAAACAGGAAGCATCTTTCCAGGAATGCTTGGGAAAGCATTTGAGTTTTTGTTTGTCACTGATATAACTGGAGAAAGTTTTAAATAATTTTAAAGCTAGCAAAGGTTTAGCCAGAGAGAAATACTTAACAAACTCCACAGGAATAAGAACTGACTCTTCCTTCTTTCTCACGTGAAAGCATTTCTCCTCAGTGTTTGTGTGTGCTACATGGCTACATGAACAATCGCTGGACCGTAAAGGATATTTGAAATGTGGAGTGTGTCCTTGCCTGGGAGATGGTACCCAGGATGATGTCCAGATCCTGTCAAATATGCACCACGAGTGTCTCTCGTCTGTCCAGAGGACCATATCTCATGCCTATCATGGAGAGCAGTTTACACAAATTACACAAGTTCAAGGCTTCTAGAGTGTTGAAAGCTCATCACCTCCCTTTACCCATTCTTCTTTATTCTTAAGGTAATAATATTTTTCTTTCCAGGGGTTTCAGTTATGATTCGGAGCTCCATAAAACTTCCTAAAATTTTTTTTTGCAGCCCAGTTCTTAAAATCCTGTTCCATCACAGAGCTCACACTCATGGTATGGTTTGGCAACTTGCTGTTTACCTTTCCGTTCAGTGTCCAAAAAAGTGCAGGGGAAAGAGAGGGAGGGAGACTGAGCCACAGTCAGTGTACACTGGCAGGGTGTACACAGGCACTACTGGTCCAAGGAGTAGAATTACTTAGGAGATGGAGTAGCATTTGCAGGACCTGCTGCTGAGCAGAGGAGGGATGCTTGCTCAGTTCCTGCACCAAGGGTTATGGTTTACACAGCTTCATTGTATTGCACAGGGCTTTCCTGCCCTGCAGCTCCACTTGCTCCGTGACAAATTATTCCTTAATTGCTGGATGGCAGAAGAAAAGCTTTACAGCCCTGAGGTTATTCCTAACAAATCAGGTTAGAGAAGCCTTGGAAATTATACTGAGCAGAAAAGAAGCACCATGAGGTTTCCTTGGGTGTTTGGGCTGTGTTAAGCTTGACTGAGGCAGTGTGCTAATGACGCTTGTTAAAATGCAATTATACTTCATTGCTGTGGATGGAGAAAGGAGGATAATCAGGGGAGAACTGCCAGTGAAGCTGTTGTGATGAACATGAGCTATGTGTCAGTGCTGTTGGCCTTCACCCTCTGGGTCTGAATACACCAAGCATTTGTTGGGATGGGCCCAAAGACTGTAGGGAGGAGATAAAGAACCATGGCAGGAAGATGGACATGGAGAAAAGCAGCAATGAGATGGTCTTGACCATGAGGACCAGTGTCAGGCATAGCTGCTGACCAGTAAAGGTGGGTGTCTGGGGCAGGAAAGCTCTAAGGAGGGGTCTGTGGGGAGAGAGCTGAGCACCTCAGGCAGTGCTGGTGGGGAGCTGCTCATACACGAGGCAAGCAGTTTGGCACCTATGATTTCCTTTGAAAAATGTAAAAAGGGAGGAGAGAATTTCTGGGCCAGCTGGTGGAAGATGGATCTCTGGTAGGGAAGAGGTGATAGCAACAGCAGGGAGAGGCCAGGAGTAGCCTTGACAAGTGAAGAAAAGTAGGAGCCATTTGATGTGACAGGGAAGGGGAGAGCTAGTTGCAAAGAGAAGCAGATGTGGCCAGAGTGCTGCCTAGAAAAAAAGGAATATGAACAAGGCAAGAGTGTGTTTTGTCAAGGCTGGAACAGAGGAGTGGTGATGAAATATGATGGGAGACTGGATGCAAACTGCAAGCGAGTGGATGGGCAGCCAAGGCTGGGGCTTATCAGTGAGCAGAAGAAAAACTGCAGCTCATGGACCGAGCTGGGAGGTGGAGAAGTGAGTAAAGAAAAAGCTTGGGGCCATGGGCCTGAGCGGCAGGCAGGACAGTCCTGGTGTCTGCAGCAATTAAGGAGGGAGGTAAGGAGGGGGAGGAAGATTAAGAGCTCTGAGCTTGAGCTGACAGCTCGACATCCTTGAGATGTCAGGCAGACAGGAGAAATCTTCGTCTGGACAGAGAGAGACAGCCCTGGCTGATCAGATCAGACAACTGGGAGGGACTGATTTATGTGAGAAGATTAAAAAGAGCTGCTTGTAAATATATGTACAGCTTGGCTAAGTGACACCTGAGGGGACAATAACTGTCTACAAGTGTATGAAGGGATGGGATACTGGAGCCAGGAGGGAGGGGAGGGAACAGCTTAGAAGTGTAGGTGAGGATTCTGATGAGAGGAACTGGAGGCTCCGAGTGCCACATTCAGATGAGGAGACTGAAGCAATTTTGCCCCTAACACACCTCGAACTGGTCGGTGGGAAGAAGGTCCAGGTACAGCTGGACTATGCTGTTGGTTCCTGTCTGGTCACAGCCGTTGGTTTGGTGGTCAGCTGTGTGGTCTATTTTCCTAAGGCAAGTGGCAGATTGGTCTAATTTAGACCAAGCAGCTTCATTTCTGCTCCAGGATTGCCACTCTGGCATCCATCAGCTGAAGACCTCCAAGCACGTCCCCAGTAGTTTGCAAAAAATGACTCTGTTTCCCATCTGGTGAAACAGAGGTGATCTGAGGTCAGAAAGAAAGTCCATGGAAGATGGAGAAATAATGCATATCATGGATTTGGAGTTCAGCTCATCCATGAGCTGTGCAGTTCAGTGCCTTGTCTCTGCCCATGGCTTTTTCAGGTATTTCAGAAGGAGAAGGAGGGAATTTTACAGAAGGTAGCTCCAGAACAAGCAGGTTGCTGGTAGGCTGGGTTTCCTAACAATGGTTCCAGACTGCCTCATAATTTGCAGGACCTCAGTTTCTGTTTCTTCTGAGCAACACTGGTTAGAACATGGGAAGAGTTTTCTCCTAGGAAATTTCAACAAAAGCTGTAAGAAAACTTAGAGGAATCAGAAAAAAAAATAGCACTCCCCAAACTTTTTTGATATTGCTTTCTTGGTGAAGGTTATGCTGTGGTACCAGATGAGGGATATATCTTCTAAGAAAATTTTCAAAGAACCCTGCTTCCAAAGCTATATAAGTAACAAGCTACCTCTTTCTGTGCCCTTCTTGTACCTGTCCATGTATGGCTGCTATTTAGGTTGGTGTTCTAAGAAGATGAGATCCATATTGCATCATTTTTTGAGGCTTGTTCCATCTCTATCCCTTCCATTAGCTTTAAAACCTGTTAGCCAATTTCAGACACTTAGAAATCCATGGTGACTCTGGCCTGGCATTGCTAACTGCTGCATCCCCAGGGAGGGGGCTGGACAGGTATCAGTGGGAGACTGGAGGAATTACTGATGGCTATTTCACCTCTTTCTGTGGAAAAGTTGCACAGGGTACCATTCCTCACCTGTTCCAAACCAAACACTCCCATTGTGCATTGGTAATAAAACCAGGTGGGACCCAGATAGTTCTGACAATATAATAAGACAAAAAAATTATCTTTTCTAGCTCTTCCGTGTAGACTTTAGCTGCATTTTCATGGTGTTGCATTTCAGCAGAGACCACAGATTTGACTGCAGCAGTCACAGTTAAAAACAAAGCTCCACGCTGTCTTTTACTTCTGTTTCAGCAGGACAAAAATCTGAATATTTACCTTCTCACCCAATATTGCTGAAAATGAGCCTGAAGTGTTGACAGACAGCAGCACACTCAGGGTGCAGGAATCCAACATAAACAGACTTGCTGGTTGTGTACTTGGACGTGTTAAACGAGGTCTCTGCTTTGATCGTCCTTGCACTATCCTAAAACCCAGCAAGCAAAGGCTAAGTAAACAGACCTTTGATTTCAGGGCTGGTTAGAGCAGAGGTCTTGTAAAACTTTTATCAATGGCAGAACTGAGCTACTGAAGTCCCTCTTGGACTGTAGGTCCTGCAAGAGTAGCAGCATGGTTTTATTGACCCTAACATCCCTCTTTCTCCTCCCTTCCCTTAATAACAAACATGTGGGGATATGAGCCAGCTTCCTGTTGGTTATAGCATACCAGTTTCTCTAGGAGAGGCACCTGCTTATAATCTCCTAATGGTCAGTGGAGCATAAGCTATATTAGATCCTACAGTTATTGGATCCCACAGCCAGCGTAGCTTTTTGTTAATGCATGTTGCAAAGATGCTTAAATAAATCACATGGGACACATCCGTGGGAAACACTCACGTTACTAATCCTGCGTGTTTGACACTCCTGGGTCAAACCCCAGAAAACCAGTATTCTGGCTTAAATAGCATGAATGTTACAACAAATTGGATTTTATTTATTTGCTTCCTGTTTTCAGAGCATTTAGTGATTCCCCATGATCACAAAGGTCACAAATTTCCTTTCATGTTCAAATAAACAGGAGATTCTCCTTCAGGATTATGCCCTCAGAAAAGAGACATTAAGAAACAAGCACCTAATATCATAAGACTTAAAAAATAAAATTGTGCTTTCTGGCAAATTCCCCTCCATGGATGAAACACAGGACTTAGATTGGCTTCTGCTTTCTTTTAATCTGATATTTTTCTTTGTCTTCTGGTAGGTTACACGAAGGAGGCTTTGGCTTCCCTTCTACCCACTGTACAGTGATATCAGAATGAGATCCTGCCAAGATATTTTATTTTTATAAGTGTTACCAATTTTCCATTTTTTTCAAAATTAAGACCCACTGAACCACTGTGTTTAGCAATGATGGAGCTCAGGCTGTTTCTGATGGGCCAGAGCTGTGGTTCTTACTGCTGGGCCCATTTCAGCCCAAAGCTTGACTGAGCTCAGGACCAAAATTTGGAGCAGTTTGCTCAGCTTTACCAACGATTATTGCTTCTTATCAAGCTAAATACCAAATTATAAATTCAATGGCCAACTGCTGCTTGCCAACACTGCTCCTGCTGTACCTTCTGGAGGTAAAGCTGAGAGTACTGACTGAACTTGTGCTCCTGCCAGTAAATTGTGAGTCTAAATCTCTTTTGTCTTTTGTCCTTGTACTTTTGTAGCATGACATTAGATGATATCCTTTTTTTATGCTGCCTTTTCTGCCTTAGTCATCAACTGATCCTTTACTGTATGTACAACAATGCTCCCGTTCTCCCTTTAGAAGTGAATTTTGTCTTTTGTCAAATAGTCAAATCCACTATTAGATAAAAAGCAGTTTTGAGAGCCCTTTATTTGTTGGCGTTTGATGGCGGTTCTTTGATCCCCGAAGGGGTGTGCAATGCTGTTTGTGATATATAGCAAATTGATTTTACACATTTCCATCTTGTATCAATGAATGTTCCAACGGGATTTCACTGCAATCAGATTGGAGATTAGCATGGCGCAGCCGTTGGGAAGGGATTGGAATTTACATGCAATAAAGATTAGGGGATTAGCGACTGATTGGGAAAGTACTGATTTATCCAGCCACAGGTCCAGCAAGGGGTCTTTGCATGTCTGCTTTTTTTGCTGACCTTGGGTTTTGACCTCTTGACTCCTCACTTAGAAACATCAGCGTGCAGCACAGAAGTGATTTCTGACGTGGCTTCCCTGAAGAACAAACTCCAGTTGCCGCGACAGTAAAACCTTCTCTTTCTGTGAACAGGGAAGCTCAGAGATCCGTAGGTGAGCGGACACATTGCCAGGCTGAGCAGACAGATTGTGGCAAGGCTTCAATCTGCAGGCAGGAATTCCTGCTGACAGCTGAGGTGATGTGCGGGTGTTGGTCCACGCACGTGGGGGATGAAGCCGCTGTGTGATCACCCCACCAGACGATATTTCCCCTGGCACAGCTTTTCCTAGAGAGCTGCTCTGCTCTCCAGGTTTCTCCCCTCTGTGTCTACACTTGCAGGAGGGTAGATGGGGCTGTACATTACCAGACTGTGAGGTAATAGGAGTGTGCATTAATTGATATTCCAGCGTAGCTTTATCTACCTGATGGATACGACGTTACATCCCACCAGTGGAATGACATCATTTGAAATTATAGAGCCATCCACGTCAGCAAAACTCCTGGATGCTCTGTAGCTGGGGAAGTTTGGGCAGCTCAGATAAAGCACCCACCCTGGGCAGCCACAGGCTGTGCTAATAACAGGGGACTGACTGGTAGTTTGCTTGTGTGGCAGAAAATAATTTTCTTTCTCTTTGTGCAGTTTTATAGACAGAAATGGCAGCCAGTATGGGATCTTTAGCAAAGGAAAAATATTTCCAAATCCTTTGGATAGTCTGGGGAATTTGAATGGATTTATATTTTCAGGATTTATTTTTACTGTTTCAATTTAGGCAGAATATACTACTGTTAGGTGCTGTTTTGGTGGTGCCATTCATCCTGAGATATGCCACACTGGTGTGCAATAGAGGTAGAGGGAGAATAATTTCCTCTAGATGAAGTGAAGCAGCTTCTGAGCAGCCAGGGTTGCAGCAGAACTTCAGATGTACCAAGTCAAATGCACTGATTTTATCTGATCTTAGAAGCTGAATGTCCTAGGACTGTCCAGAAAAGTACTTGGCAATCCTAGGCACAAATCATGCTGGTGAAATTGGATATAGTAAGCTGAGACCATATATGTAGTACACTATCCTGGAGTAACAGAATAACAAGTCTTCTCTGTCTCTTGCTAGAAAAACTAATAAAGGCCACTAACCCTGCTGTCATGAGCAAACCAGCATGTGGAAATGGAGGGGCAGAGGAAGCAGACCTGTTTGAAGCAGTTCCAGTTGCAGGCAGGCTGCAGAAGTCTGGAGTATCCTCTGTCCAAGGCACCAGCTGAGCCCTCTGGCTGTGCCAATGATAATTTGAGTTTTCACAGGCAGAAGGTTGCTTGTGTATGGACTTGTGCAGGCATCATTGTATGTTTTAACACTGTGCTGTGGCACCAGAGCAGGGTCCATCCATATGAAGAATATAAAGATGTTACTATTTTCCTTTGGGTATGGTCTGGAACTGAGGCTGTTTCCTATATGAAATCTGAAAATGGAATATTCTGCAGGTATGAAGGCTTCATGCATTAAGAAATCCTGGTTCCTGCCAATACCATCAGGTATTGTGTGTTTTTACATCAGATAGTGTGTGCTTTGGTGTCTGGGGAGCAGCATCCAGATGTAAGTGCTGTAAGAATTCATTGATGGTTTCTCTGTTTGGGAACCAAACTTGGCATGTGTTGAGTTTAAATATTAAGTTTTCACTGAATCAATCTGGTGAACACTTTCTTTTTAAATGCATTTAAGTATCTTCTCCTCCTGGAAGAGATATACAGGTGTGTCTAAGTTATCTTGTAGAATGGCACAACAGGAACAAATCTTTGAAATGAAATATTTGGTGCTGATATGATATTTGGTGCAAATATGAAATATTTGCTGGTGATGTTCACACTAGAGGCATTTTGGTAGTTTATTCTGGATTAGCTCCAGTCTGGTCATGTAGATTGAAGACTCATTAATGGAAATCTGAGAGCACAGCTTCTGCTTTTCTTTTACTGGGGACCCAGTTAGCAAGTGCTGCCTGTGTCTGCCTTAGCAGCTGGTAGGGTTTGATAAAATGTGATCTGTAAAGCAAAGCACTTGGTGCTGAGGACCCAACAACCACATTTCAGAGGGTTGTTCCACTGCAGAATAACCCTGATCTGGTCCTATGAACTAAATGCCCATCTGAACTGCAGCACACAGCACAGCTCAAAATCACCAAAAACTGTTCTGTGATGTGAAGCAAAGTAAAATTGGTGGGGATGATAAAAATATTCACTTTGAAGCACATCCCTGGTCCAAACTAAAACACTGAAATAGGGCCACATAAAGTAGTAGTATGCCAGTTTTACATAGAGAAGGCTGGATGGAGCACTTCCACCACACCTACCACAGACTGAAGGTTTTGGTAGGACAATGGTGAATAGTTGCAGGCATAATTTTAAAATGTTGCTGTCTTAGAAGAAGGCAAAAAGTCATCTTGTGTTTTCTTTTGGAGCAAGAGCAGTGTTTTTTTATTGCTATTGGGTTTTGTTGGTTTGTTTTTTGTTTTGGTTTTTTTTTTTTAGATACTTGCATACTTCCACCTTTGTGAAATTTTTAAAGTATTTAAATTTATTCCTGTCCCAAATCAAAATTGGTTTTCTGTTTTAGTGGTATGGAAATCTATTAAACAATTAATACCATTGCGTAATCAAAATCCTTTTAAAATACTGACTTTTTCATAGAATGATAGAATTACAGAGTCATTTAGGTTGGAAAAGACCTTTAAGATAATCAAGCCAAATCATAAAGCTAATAGTGGTAAGTCTGACAGTTCCACCACTGAACGGTGTCCCTAAGCATCACATCTGTGTGTCTTTTAAACACCTCTAGGGATGGTGACTTAATCACATCCCTGTCCTAATGCTTCATAACCCTTTCAGTGAAGAAATTTTACCAAATATCCAATCTAAACCTCCCCTGGCAAAATGTGAGGCCATTTACTTTTCTCCTATCACTTGTCACTTGGGAGTCACCTCATTACAACCCCCGTTCAGGGAGTTGTAGAAAGCAGTTGTAGTTTGAGTTTTAGACTATGTATGTTTCTATTGATTTGCGAAAATTATGACACAAAAGATTTCTGAAACTGAAAAAGGGAATATTGAGGGAGAAAACCTGACAAAGTCTTGGTTCCTGACAAAAATGTCATTTTCTGACAGAAGGACATTTCTGCAAAACACTCCATACCAAGTCTTCTCTGCAGCCATTCATCTGGAATTGCTTTCTGTTTCGGAGAAGCCTCCAAAAATATCTTCAGTTCCTAAATAACACAGCGTTTATCTCTTTGTGGTCACCAACAAACAGTTGTTACCACATTTTTGTGGTAACCAAACTTAGAAGCCCCTAGTGACAAGGACAGACCAAAAAGAGGGCTGAGAGCAGTCTCACCATGTAGGGCACTGCCGCTGATTTCCCAGCAGCAAAAACCTTGTGATATTTTGGCAGTGTCTCCTGTTTGAAACTGAGTGTTCAAGATTTTTTTTTTAATTTTTTTTTTTCTCCTGAGTCCTTAGTGCCATAATCACACCTTTCCATCTGGATATTGTGAAAAGCCAATAGAAAACAGCATTGGATGGAAGAGTGTATCTTCTCCTATTTTGTCTCTTGGAGACAAATTATTAAAAAACAACCAAAAAAACCCCCCAAAACAACCAAACAGATTTGAGGAAGAAGAATATGTTGAGTAAAACCAATTTCTTATTAACAAATTAAAAAGAGCCCTGTGCTGCCGTATGGCCAAAGATTCTCAGGAAGGGTACCCAGCTATTTGAAGATCTTCACTGAGATGGTTCCTGAGTATGGCATGAAGTCAACCATCATGGTTTCTGTTTCCCTGCAGACATAAACAATGACACTTACAATTTCCTGCTTGTGCAGCTCCCTCACAAGTGTTTGTCTACAAGGGAAATGGATAATTACTTATTAAACTTTGTGCTTTGCTTAGGCTGGGTTAAATATTGACTACTAAAGTTCAAGGGGAATCTGTGGCACCCAACGTGAACTTGAGCATCCTATTTCCTAGGAGGTGTTCAAAGAAAATGAGTAGGTGATAGGATGCTGCATGTAGGTGGGGGCACGACAAAGAAGGGGACAAAAAATGAAGCAGATTATAATTATTATAGAAGCTCAGAAGAAAATCAGTGACTTTGAAGCCATGGGTTATAGAACACGATTGGAGCTGGTGGCTTGATGGGGAGTTTTGTTATAAAATAAGTGAATTAAACTGAGATTTGTAGTGTGTCTGGTCTGTTTTGCTGAAAGTCTTGGAGATGACTGGCAATTTGGCTGGGAATTCCACTGGGCTTGTGAGGCAGGATTTCCATGGTTGCGAGGCAGTTGGAAAGGCAAAATACTGTAGCATTTATGTTAAAACTGGAGTAGATTAACCCCAGAAGCTAAGTCAGGGCTGCCTGACTGGATTGTTTCCCAGAGATTATGGGAAGCAAACAGATGCCTTATGTTGGCAGGAATGGTCCCTGTCTGACTTGTGGAGATGCTGGGGGTTTGGGTTAGGTTTGGGGAGAGCAGGTTGGGGCAGGATTTTCAGCTGGGTTCTGGATCCTCTTGCCTTCCTCAAGCCAGGAGATTTCTGGCTTTGTTCCAGAATTGGGCAATTTGTCCTTCCTGGAACCAGGAGCATTACACATCAAACTGCATACCTGAACTGCACCATCAGGATAATTTTAGTCTTGCAGTAGAAATATTAGTCCTCTCTTTTGGCCCACGCTAAGCCCACTGGCAGCACTTAAGAAACAATAAATAACATCTTTTCTTCCACACTAGAGAAACCTTCTAGCAGTTGAAGTCTGTTTCTTCAAAAGTAATTTGAAGTAATCCTAATGCTCCTCTGCGTTTGCTACTTCAAAACCCAAAGGATAAAGTTACTCTTTTTTTGCTGCTGAGAAAATATTCAGCAACACTTGGAATTGCATGTCACCCATGCACATTTAATTCAATAAGATGGTAATTTCATGTTAAATAAATACCAACTGATTATTGAAAGCATATGCTCAAAGGATTTAAAAACCATGTCAGAGATGAGTATCTCATCTACTGTTGTTGAACTGCAATAAATCTATGCAATAATCAAGTGCCAATTGTTTAACATACAATAACTATTTTATTAAATCTCAGTGAAATGTGTATGCAGGGCACTTAATTAAAGGGAACATGTTCCCAAATATTCTATTTTGCTTATTTGTGGAACATCTAAACTAGAAAATTTACTGGCAGACTTCACCCAAGGGGCTAGTTATTACTCATGTAAAAATATGGCAAGCACTTCTTGTGCTATCAATAAATATACATTTCATCAGGAAAGCAGCTCCTACCACGGAGGCAGAGAAGGAAGAGAAAAACGTCACTGTACTTGTTTTAAAATGAATCTGCAGAGCTGTTTTCTACATCACATTTCTGGGCTCATCTGTGCAGCCCAAGCTAGAACTTGCTCCTTCATGGAGTCCACTATTCCCAAAGCTAAGCCTGACAAGTCACTGGGGCTGGTCAGCAAATATTTGTGGTGTTTTTGTGTTTCTCTAAGAGTCTTTGTTCTACAGAGATGCTGTTGTTTCTTTAATCTTTTGATTGTTTTTGATGAGCATTGCTTTTGTCTGTGGGTGCCTATGTTTTGAAGCCAAAATGGACCCATTAGCTCATCTAATCTCATCTCTCCATGTCACATACCAAAGTTACCCCTACATTACTTAGCCAATGAGTACCTTCCAGAAATGCAAACTGTTGTGTTTTGAATATATTTAAAGATGTTGGATTCACCAATCCTTTGAACTGCTTATTCCAGTAGTTAATAGTGTACATGGGCAAAACATTCACCTTTTTATCTCTCTCAAAAAGCATTTTCATCAGTTCTGCTCCCCACATTATGGCTCCCCACTGTGCAGAGAGACCAGAGTTCCTCTCTTTGAGGAACACCTACTCATGTTAGTTGAAACTCTTGCCATCATTGCTTCATAAGCCCTTCCCTATAGAAACTCTTCTTTGGTAGGTATTTGTCCAGCCCTCAGCATAATGAGGCCTCCATATATTGATCCATCATTGCAGCCTTAATGCCAACACAAATAGTAGCAATGATGATGTGGAAAGAATGCAAGTGTATAATCCTCATGTTAGTCTTGCAGAGAGGGTTAAACACATGTACTAAGGGTTAAACTCCTACTGTAAGCAGTTGTCCAGCCCAGCAATGGACATCCAAGTTAACCAGCATTGGAAGCAAGTTTAAAATATGGCTTTTAGATGGTCTTTTCCAGCCATCCATGTTCATTCTGAATCATGGGGGAAGTGAAAGAAATCAAATTTGGTGTAAACCATCCTTTTACTAAGGCTGCTGGGGGATCAGTATTACAATGCTGGGTATGGTGAGGTCCAAATGTTGCCTCGAGTGCTGGTGTAAGAGATTGGGTTCACATGGAGTGAGTGGCTTGGTTCATTGCCATTGTCCAGCTCCATCTCTCAGTGTTGGAATGGAAAATTTCTGTGCTTGTATTGTCTTTGTAGGACATGCATTGTCTGTGGTACTGTAGTCCTTGATGTTAATTCCTTGCATGTGTTCATGTGTTGATGGGTTATTTGGGTGCTTCACAGTAAATGACTTTGCTAATTTGCTAACACAGTATTTCAAAAGAAATCTTATCTGCATGGAAAGTGAATGCGTTTGGTATTAAATACTAAAATATACCTAACCCATGGGGCTCTTAAAACTTATTTAACTTCTTTATAAACTTTACCATACAGTATGTGGATATTATAAATTACTTTCCATTCCAAGAAACTGTCCGGGCTGGTTGACCTTCCTTGGAATTTCCTCTTTGTAATTATGTTTAATGTGTTAATAAAGTTCACTTTGAACTGTATCATGGCAAATGGTCTCACAGGACGTGGGTCAGTGCTGGTGTGTTCACCATATGTGAAGCTTGACATTAGTGTGCAGTTTAGTTGAAGGAATAACAAGGCTAAGTCCAAACAATGGTAGAAGCAGTATCTCCTCCCCAGGTTAGCAGTAAAAGGGGTTCATAGAAAGTTAGGAATGTGGAGTGGGAAATCATTTAGCTTTCACTGCTAGGTGTTACTAAATTATAGTGCTATGTTCGAGTCACTATCAAAACACCATATATCTAGAGGGTTTTCACACAGAGCTATAAATCATGTTTACTGCACGTATGAGTTGAATGAGTGCACGAACTTTGCAATGCAGTCCAGGAAAATATGATTACATGTGTGTGTGTGTTTTTGACTGTGAGAAATATGGACAGGAAGCTCTAGGCTATTCCACTGTTGTGTCTTAAATACGCTTCTAGAAATTGTTTTTTGCTGCTTCCCGGAAATAGCTATTTGCTAAAGCAAAGAGGCTTTCTTGGGTTTTACATAACCCTTTTGCCAAGAAGTGGCAACCCTCATCCTCTCCAAAGCACTGGGGGGAGAACAGGAATGCTTGTAAAGCAGTGTCAGCAGCAGCACAGCAAGTGGGGCTTTTCTGTGGTGTAGGATAGTGGAGAGCAGTATTGGAGGACAAAAACTGAAAATTGCCCAGCTGTTCAGTTAGACAGGTGTAGGATCTGTCTTTTATATAATGGAACAGAATGGAGATTCCAGTTGCTTGTATTTGTAAATGAGGCAAATAAATCTGCACACTTGTCTGCATATATATGAGCAGAAATATTTAAAATAAATGAGGTGATCACAGGATTTCCTTGCCAGTGTCTGACTGGGCTTATATGATCATGAACAGAAAACTTGGCATCTGTCTTGGATTGTTGGTTTCTTTCTGGGTGTACTTTATATGTATTTGCAGATGGGGAAACTACAAGTAAGAAAAGAACTTGGTGGAAAATGTAGGGTCTGGATTGTTTAGACTATATTTTGAGCCTGATTGCACCCTGGCCCTTGGAACTCCAGGCATGATCCCTTCTAGTAACTAAAATTATTTGAATGTTATGGGGCAAAGTTATATTTAGTTTGTATTTGGAGAAAGAATAACAACGAGGCACAAGGGAGGCAGCTGCATTCTCCTCACTTCTTCCCAAGTCACATCCATGGATGTCAAACCCCACCCTGTCCCCTCAGCCAAAATATTAAGATATTATTCACATAAACTATTGGTTGAGGGCAAGGGGGACTGAAGAAAACCTCTCCCCAGTCAGTTTGTGCTGAGGTAGGGCTTGTATTTATTTTATTTATTGTAATATTTATTACAATATTTATTGTAATAGCTCCTTCTGTTTCCACAGACTGTGAAGTCAGCCGTGCCCTTGCCAGCATGGTGTGGCTTAAAAGGCTGTTGCTCAGCAGTGCCCTGTGGCTACAGAGGTTTGCCTTCATGTGATGGAAAACAACAAGAGTAGAAGGAAGAAATGGTGGTTGTTTTCTCTCCCCACCATTTGCCCTTCCTGTCTATAAAAAAGTACAAATCTATGTCTTTAATTCTAGTGGAATACCTACCTGGGGCCTTGGGTTTGTCTGTTCTTCCACATCTCATGACAAAATGCTGCAGGAAGTTATCTATCACTGTTTCCAGGAGCATCAGAGGTTCTTATAAAGGCTGATTTCTCATCAAGAATCACTGCCTAGTGGCTCAGAAATCAGGGGGAGTATGGTGTAGGGACACCTCCCTCAGGATTTATACCCAGAGCCAGAAAACTCTGCTGTCTCCTGCTCTTTCTTGAAAGGACCCAGTGAGGAGCCATGGGTACAGTCTGGCCCTTGGGTGCAAGCATATCGCAATGCACAGGTTCCTCCCCCCCCAGAGCCAGGAAGGTGGTATTTATTGGCATTAAAAAAATCATGTTGGTAGCTATATGAATCTGCAATTTTTACACTCTGGTTTAACAAAATTATTTCAAGTTTCAAAACAATCCTTACAGGGTTGCTCTCCAGCTCTTGTGGCCTTGCCCTCATGCATAACATACAAACAAGGTAAAAGCAACACTGCAGCAAGCAGCTCTAGGGTGTTGCTCTCAAAATACTCATTTCTGCTCACATACAACACACAGCTGAAGTCTAGGGTGGCTGAGATTGTGACACTGACTGCTTGAGGAGTAATTGCATCTGCTTTTTAACGTCGCATTGGAGCACAAGGCAGACACCAGCAGTGGCAAAGGATGGGAAGTCAGCAGCAGTCAGGGTTCAGCCTGGTTTTACCTTGCTGGCAGCTGTAGGTGAAGCAGCAGGTGCTTTCCTCGGATTTTGCCTCTCTAAGCAGCTGTAGAAATGTCTCCAGCCTTCAGGCCTGGGCGCTGTGCCCTGGGCTCTGCTCCCACATCGCTGCCATCAGCTGTGAGAGCACATGTGCTCCAGCCCTGGGAGGGACTGCCACCAGGAGACACCCCCAAATGAATGTCTTGGGAGACCTGGCAGCTATTTGCTCTCCTGGCCACTGCCCTGGCATACTGTGGGACAGTTCTTTAAGATGGGGAGCTCCCTTCAGTACCAGTTGTGCATATGAGAAACTAGGGTGCTCAGCATCTTTTTACATCTTTTTGCCTGTGCATACAGCAGAAGATGGTTCTGCCATAGAGATGCCCTAGAAATTAAACTCCAGGGGAACCTGAGTGGCTTGGGGCAGCTTAATATATGGATTGAGAGGGGGAATACATTTTTGTCTGAGTAGGGATTTCCGTGGTACATAGTGCGAGGCATCTGAGTGTCTGAAGCACCTGCTGCCCAGGGGATGCTGCAGAAAGGACCTTCTGTGAAAAGCACTTCCCCCTCTCACTGCTTCCCCTCCAAATACTGTCATCTCTGAGTGCTGAGATGTGCCAGAGTGTGTTTTGACTTGACAAGCAATTCAGTGTCACTGTGGCAATCCCAAGGCAGGGCTGTACAGACAGTGAAATAAGACTCAGTGGATGCCTGTATGTTAGAGAGAGGCAGAGATCTGTGATGATACCAACATTTTATTCTTGCTGCAGCCATCCACAGAAGGTCCAGGTGACATCAGCTTGCTGTGGCCTCTGAGGTTTCTGGTATATATAAAAGCACTGATTCCAGAGAGAGAGCACTGCTTGTACAGAAAGGTGTGGATGCAAAGATGATAGGTAATAAAATGAGAATATATACAGCACCAAATGAAGAGAAACAAGGTTTTAATCTCTCCATCCTGAGGCTGCACCTCCATGAGAAGTGTGTGAAGCTCTAACTGGCAAAATTCAGAGCAGGAAAAAGTGTGGGGAAATTTTTATTCCTCATCCTGAGAAATTTGCTGGGGGGCAGGTAGAGGATTAGTGAAGGGCTGCAGAGGACCCCGCTAATGTTTTTCTTTTCAAGCAGAAAGGCTCTAAGAAACTCACCCTTTTCTAAATGTCATAAGGGTCTGCAAATAGATCCTGTGACAGAGAGTGATCCAACAGTTCCTCGGAACGAAAGGTCAATCAAAGGAAAATGGCATTTAGGAGGACCAAGCTTACCACTGACCCAAACATGTGACAGATCCAGAGGCAACTCTGGTGCCATCAGAAGAGCTGCTTGTGCAGCCTGCCCCAACGAAGCACATGATGTGACTGGGAAACTATCTGATTCCTCCAGGTCTCAAAATTCATCAGGAGTCAACCTGAGTGTCGGAAGGAAAGGGATTTTTGAAGGAGCTACAGCAGGTTTCCAAGCTGGGAGGAGGGAGCTCTTTCTCCACTATCCCTGCTTGCCCTGCACCAAACATTTTTCCCCAGCACTAATTCTAGATCACTTTTTGCCATTTGAATATACATGGAGTAGTATCCTGGCTCACGAGTAGATTGCAATGGAGCTACTCTTAAATTTTGACTTGGTTCCTCACCTGGAGCCGGTGAATTCTTCTTTATCAAAGCCAACACACAGAACCTCTCCTGATGGGTGAATTTGCTCTTTAAAAGATTCATCAGAGTTGCTTGTGTCATATCTCATTCAAAGGACCTTGGGATTATGATATCCACAGAGCTGGCTGGAGATCTCCTAAGATGAAGAACATTAACAGTGTGGTTTGCATTGCTTAGAAAGACCTGGACAGGCAGGATTTGTCATGGTGTTTTGCCATGTCCCTTGGAGTATGGGAGGGCACTATCACCTCTGAGATCCCATCCCACAGGTGTCTGCAGAAGGTGTGCAGGTATGGGTGTTACCTTTACCAGGCAAGTAATTCTGACTTGTTCAGAATAAGTGCTCTCAAGAGCCCCACTTCAGGTCTTCAGCAGTCAATCAGAAACTCATCGTGTGTCTTAGACCCACTGGTGTAACCAGGCTTTTGGGTTAATTAATGAGTTTCAAGCTAGTTCATGGCTCTTCTCTCTGCTTGAGCAGCATTTCTGTCCACTTCAACATGAGTAACTGCAACAGCATCTCTGTAGTAATTCAGGAGCTGGACTGTATGTACTGCCTTAGTCATGCTGGAGAACATTCAGGCAGACATTGGAATAATAGAGATTAGTCATGAGGAAGTACAAATACGAGCTCTGGAGCTTGTCCCCTGTGGGTCCAGTCCTGCAAAACACTAGGAACAGGAATGAAATATGAGGGAACAATTCCAAGTCCCACAAACATCTTGTGGGTTTTGGGTGCAACTCACCATCAGCAAAACATTTTGTCTTGATGCAAGAGCAGGGTTCTTATTATCACACCCGTTAATAAACTATTCTGGGAAGAGCATTACTATTGCAGTTTGTGGGGGGAACTTGTGCAATTAATGAAAAGGCAGACAAGGCAGATGAAGGAAAAAAGATTCTCTGCTTCGACTTTTCAGAGCCATGGGCTGAAATTCCAATTTGGATTCAGCTATGGGGCCATTCCCACTGTTGGAATCTTTACCACTTCTTTTTTTTTGATCGTTGACCTGTCCAAGTACATCCTGTTATCATGTGGCAAACAGTGTGTCCATTCTGTGGCATTCCAGGGACACTCTGTTTTGCATGTAATTATCACCTCTTACAAAGAACAAATATTTGTCAGTCAGTCAAACCAGCAGGGTTGCCAAGGCAATTGATAAAAATAACCTCTTTTGGACTCTAAGCAACGTCAACATGTTAGGCCATGCTGTGTCTTTCAGTAAAGTGCTACCCAATGAATGCTTTATGTCTGACAACTGCAGGCTTACATGTCTCAGATCAAGCCCATCTGGTGACTATTAAAGGGAATCACTGTACACACAACATGAAAGGATCATAACATTTTGGGAGGCGGGGGCAGTGTTTTTAAGTACCAAAACTGTTACTAATTTTGCCTTCAGGATAGGTGTTAAATTTAAACAACTTACCAAGTATGTTTGAACAGTTTGGACTCCTCTTTGCTACAGAAAAATGGGGGTGTTTTGGAAAAGCAGACCCAGAACCAGGCTTCCCTGGTAGGTTAGTGTAAGCTGCTGATGATGTCAAGGCTACAAATTCAGGTCTCACAGACAAGTATCTCTGCTGATCTACCCCTGTAATTGCCTGAATTTTTAGCCCTGGTTGTAAGTGATTTTTGGTGAGCACTTTTCGCTGTATGATTGAATCATAGAATGGTTTGGGTTGGAAAGGACCTTAAAGATCATCCTGTTCCAACCCCCCTTCATGGCCAGGAACACCTCCCACTAGATCAGGTTGCCTCAAGCTCCATTCAGCTTGGCCTGGAACACCTCCAGGGAGGGGGAATACACAGCAACCTGTTCCAGAGTTTCACCACCTCCCAGTAAAGAATGTCTTCCTAATATCTAATCTAAATTTACCCTCTTTCAGTCTGAAACCATTCCCCCACATCCCGTCACTCTACCTCGTTATAGCAGTCGATGTAGCACGCTAATTGATGGCTGGGCTTGAAATCACTGCAGTATCCCCAGCAATAACAGCTCTGCCTCTCTCTGTTCTTCCTTAGGTCCCCCAAGGATTGCTGACAAAGTGATTCACCGTCAGTCCGTGAGGCTGGGGAGGACCATCAAGCTCCTCTGCCCGGTGGAAGGTGACCCCCCTCCTCTGACCATGTGGATGAAGGATGGACGCACTATCCACAGCGGCTGGACCAGGTTCCGAATCCTTCAGCAAGGGCTGAAAATCAAGGAGGTGGAAAGTGAAGACGCGGGGACCTACATCTGCAAAGCCACCAATGGCTTCGGCAGCACCAACGTGAACTACACCCTCATCGTCATCGGTGAGTAAGGCTGGAGCAAAGCCAGGACTCACCTGCTTTGGGGGGAATGAGGGAGCTGATTTCTGCTTACCTGTCAGTGACAGCAGATTTGTTTGCTAGCCATTTACCGACCTCCAGTCTTTCCTGGCCCTTTCCAATGTTTGAGGATTGCCAGAGCTGGCTCCACTGCTGCGCATCTTCTCCTGCAGCCGGGTGCGGGCAGATAAGATTACACAGTGCCAAAGGTTACAAAGAAACAGAAATGATGCAATAGTCACTAGGGTCCGGCTCACAATGAATTCCACACGGGAAAGGCTGTGTGATAAGGGGAGGTCACGCTGATCTTTAGGTTTGTTGGAACAGGATGGTTCTCAAAACAAATGCTAAGGCACCCATTTATAAATTCATGGCTGGAAGATTCATGTACTGAGCTTCTGCAAAGTGTGGGGTCTTCAGGAATAACAATATTTAGGTTGAAACAAAGCTCAGAGCTGGCATACGACCCAGGGATGCTCAGTTCCTGAGAAATGCTCTTGATGAAGTCAGGACTGCAAAAGCTTCTGATGGCATCTTGGTGGCCATAGGTTCACTAGCTGTGCTTTTGGCTGGTGTCAAAGGACTTGCTTGGCCTGGCAATAGAATTTTGGGTTTGTCTGCTGGGCTGAGCATTCCTGAAGGCCCCAAAATACACTTCTCTGGGTAATCAGCAATTCTGCTGCTGTTGCTGCCGCAGAAATATTTTCATCCATCCTTGTCTGTGAGGCAGACAAGGAGTGGATGAAATCTGGCATGCAAGAGGATGATGAGGGAGCAAAGAGGAGGGTTACATGTAGAGAAGAATTTAGGTATCTTGCTCACATTGTTGCCTGATCAGGATCCACAGTATCTGGTTTACAAAGTTCTGTTTTTCTCAGACAGTGGAAGTGAGGACAGAGTTTAGTGCAGTTTCTGGATGCCTTCTGGTTGGCACTTGTCCTGTTTTTGTTTTGTTTCTTTTTCTTCCCCTTCACAGTAGGAGGGCCAGTGTGGACTCCAAGCATGTAGCAAACACTTGGTGCTGCTTGATGGAGGATTATCACCTGATAACAGGGTGATTCTTGGAGAATGCACTTTGCTGCAGAGCCAGCATGGGGGAGACCAGAATGTAAATATCTTACTATCTTAAAGAGATGCTTAAGTGAGGGAATCCCTCTTGCTATATGACTCCTGCAGCACCAGTGGTGTAAAGTCATAAGAATCATCTTATAATTTACACAGTTTGTGGGTTTGGGTTTCCTTATTCACCTCTTTCCTTTCAATGTTCATCTTTCTTTGCTACACTGAGCAAAAAGGGTGAAGTAGAAATAGTCTACAGAGAGGAGAGTCGTGGCTACACATACTCCTCTGGGGTGTGCTTTTCAAACTGTCTGGTGTGAAGAACAGAATGCTGTAGGAGCCTGCTTCACTTCTTTTTGTGCTTTTGCAGCATGAGGAGCTTGCCAATGTCTTTGATCTTCTGTGTAATCCAGCATAAAACTCAGGGCTCAAGCAAACTCTATTATTCCAGGGCAAAGAGGAGCTGAGGCATCTCTGAGTCAAGAAGACTCTGACGATTCTTGGTAGCACAACAGAAACAAACGAAAGGGAAAAGCCAGGAGGCACAGGGTAAAAGTTGGACTAGAATTCAGGAAAGACTGAGGCAAAAACTCCAATTCAGTTGCTTAAGGAAGCTGGATTATCAAATTTAATTGTCTTAAGAACAATAGTATTCATTATATTTGGCAACCAAAAGTCCTGGGCACAAATACTAATTATTTGGAACCTCATCAGGCAGCTATGGAAGGAAATGTTAAGCTCCCTTTGGCTTCTGTGGGTATGAGATTGAGGTCTGTGCAAATAAATATTGATCACAAAGAGCCAAGAAAAGGGTAACTTTAAACTAAATGTGTGGCAGGCATAAGGGCTGAGTTATCGTGTGTCTCCATGCATCCTTATTCTAATGCTGGCTAAACCCAGATTTTCACAGACTCTTTGCACCTTCCTTCCTTGTCTCACAGTGTCCCCTTGTGCACTGTTGTTGCTCAGACCAGTTTTGATGTATTACTTGTGTCCCTTGTCTCCAGTGGTACAGATGTGTTCACACAAACCAGTTGCTTTTCACTAGAACAATTGTCCCTGAAAACAAATGTTCCCCTGGTGTTTTTCTTGCCAAGGTCTGCAAGTAAACACAAGGTATCACTGATTTATTCTTTCAAAGGACCCAAACATTTAATGCATTGGCCAGATGCTTGTGCCTGTCCTGGTGAAAATGCTTCTGGTTGAGAGCAAATCAATCCTTTGTTGATTTTTGAGAAGAAGGCAGTGTTTTAAAGCCAACTACATGTCAGTTTTGAGGATGAAGGTCAAATTGATGGAGCGGTTTTATTTGTGCTCCGGAAAGCACAAACTTCATTAGGAGGAGTGGCCTTTTGAACCATATGGCCTCTCTACTCTCCCACTCCTTCAAAGGAGAAAAAAACCCTCTTATTCCAGCTTTACTGCTGACACCAAACATGTAAAACCACGCAGGTGTCAGGCATGGGCAAGGTGGTTAAGATATTAAATCTAGAATAGCATCAAATAATTCATTAAATGTTGGGACTTCAAAGATGAAAATCCATTTTGATGTGAAAACACTCCGGGAATTTAGGCAGTAGGAATCCATACTGTAGTTTACTGAAAGATTTTGGAGTTATGCTACATGTTTTGAACTGAGCTCTGCCATACTACTGTCTGTGGCATTAAAAAAAAAAAATGTGTGGCATAGCACAAAGGAGTAAAAAAGGACAGTGATTCCACCACCATCAGTGGTGCTGGGAGAAATGGTAGAGGTGAGCTCCCTTGTCTACATTGCAGGTTGGTTTCTGTGAGATGTAGTAATTTTTGTACATGCCTGTTTGAATGTTGCTTTGTGGCTTTCATGACAGATCTGACTTGCAACCAGCCAGCTCAGGGCATGAGCAGACCAAACTTGGGGCAGCTTCTACATGTCTGGTGACCATGCCTACACATTGCCTGGCTGGAGGACTACCCAGTCTGCTAGTATGGATGAGATTAACTACTTTGCTTTTGCTAATAGTAGTTGAGGCAAAGAGAGACCAGATGAGTGGGCCAAGACCACATAAAATATGAACTGTGGCTTGCAGTTGAGTCTAAACTTCCTAAATCTCACACGAAAAGGCTATTCCACCTTCATAACACTTGCTAAGGTCTTTTATTCCCAATTTGGCATCTTCCTGATGCTGTGTTGGAAGGAGACTTCTATTCTAGGTTTTTGATCTTCCTTCTCAGACAAAGGTTTTGCCAACCCAGGTGGTAGCTATTGGTTTCTGCCTGCTTTTTTCCTCTATCTTCTCAGACTGCAGGGCCAAGATCCAAGGAATCCTCCTCTAATACACCCCTGCATGTAAGCTGGTAAAAGCAGATAACCAACATGAGTCAAAACTACAATTTCCTTTCCTAGCCAGTCCTAATAGATTCTGTGGCTTACCACAACATTTGGGATGCCAATTATACTGCAGACAGATATACAAATGCTGGAAGGGGAACTTCTCTTTAATCAGTCTTAAATCAGCATTTTAGTTATTAAGTACAGTGGTTCCTTATTGTGGAGAATTATCTGTAGCTCATCAAAACACATGTGCTGTACCTTCCCCAAAAGTTATTTACACAATGATGTCCACGAAAATCTTATCTTTAAGGTTTTTTACTAGCTGAATCCATTCAGAAGAGCTGATTTAGAGTCTCCAGGTATGAAAAGTAACTTTGATTTCAGTTTAGAAGCTTGGTTGAAACCTGTGGTTTCTTTACTGTAGATGGAAACTTCCTTGCCAGTGTGCTCTGAAAGGAAGCCTAGGGCCAAAGAGGAAGAAACAAAATGTTGAATAGCTGTCCATTGTTTGAAAACTGTCCACCCTGCATGCTGCATGGAGGGTGAGATTTGCCTGACTTACAAATAACTGAAATCTGAATCTTTTAACAAGGAAGTGTTGGACAACCTCCATTTCCATCTCTTTCTGCAATAAACAGTATCACTTCTTCCAGAAGTTAGATCCTTCTCTAAAGGGAAACTTGTTGGTGAACAGCTGTAGGAAGGACTATTAATAAATATTTATGCTGTAGCATAATGACCTCTTTCACTATTGCACAACACAAAGGTCTTTTCACTTGCTGAAGGTTATGGGCCAAATAGTTCAAGGTGTGCCAGCATTGCAACATGTTGCCTTAGCTATTGCTAAAGGTGCTGCCAGTAAATATTTCATCTTCCATCAGTTGCTCAACCAAATGATGGAAGATCAAATCTCTATGTCTCTTTTTTTCCATCTCTATGGAAGTATCTTACAATCTTCTGTAGAAGAGAAAAAGGGAGCAGCAACAGGAGTAGGGTTTGGGATTGTCTCTGCACTGCAGACTTCTTGCTTCACTTGGGGTTTGTTAGCTGCCAAAGACACATCTTGATTGGGTGCATCTCAGCACAAAAAAAATTAAAATAAATCAACATTTAAGTCCTAGAAACGCATTTTCCAGTGTTTCTCTTTCTTGCCCTGTATCTCTGACTGCTACAATTGGTTTTTTCCTCTTTGGATTTGTTTGGAGAAAGTTTTTTGGTGAAGAATCCACCATCTGTCCACTTTCATACCCAACTCTGGTTCCTGGCTCTCTGAGTGACCAAGCCACTTAGTTCCAGTTGGGCTGTGGAGTAGCAAAATCTTGATGCAGAGAGCAGGAGAGAGTGCAGCTTGTTATCCTAAACCTCTGATGGGCTGTTCAGAAACTGAGCTACATCTCGTTTTCAAGGAAATCTAATTCACTATTAAATATCTGCTGTCTGTCTGCTGCAATTGATTGCTTTAAGAATCTTCCCTGACATCAGAGGATTTCTCTTTAAAGCAGCTTTTTCCTGCTGAGCCAGCTGCTATTTCATATTTTCTTTCAGCTTGTCCAAAGACAGCTCCCTTTGATACTAGATGTGTGTGAAAAATTTGCATTAAAAATAACCTTTTTTCTTTTTTTTTTTTTTTCCATTTTTTTTCCTTTTTCCTGCTCATAGTAGTAGAAAATACTGTGTGAAAAAGGTCGAGTACAGTAAAATATGGTTTGCATTACAGTTCTCCAATGAAGTCATCAATCCCTGTCTCAGGACTCATTTATACTGCAAAAGCTGAGAAAACATTTGTAGCACAAAGTCAGGTGCCACCAGCCATCTTGGAAAAGCATGACAAATTCATTTATGTTTGGGTTTTGGCCTCTTAATAAACTCAGGGGACCAGGGAGAGAAAGATGTGCTCAGAGAAAGATGTGAATCACCATTGAGTCAGCAACGTGTGCACCAAGGGGCATCTAAGGCTAATCAAAAACTGACATGAGTCAACACTTAAAAAAAGAAAGAAAAAAACCCAAGGTGCATTATTTGCATTTGAGAACAAGGTGGTATGGCTTCTTCTGGTCATGGTATGGAGTTAGAAGTCCATCTTTAGAACATTTGCTTCAACACAAAGTGTGAAAGGCAGTCCATCCAGCATGGGACCATTAACAAAATCACAGGGCATATAATCATGACTAATGATGATTAGTCAGTTGTTATATGGAAATGAAGAATTCCTTGTGACAATAAACAGTAATGAAGTTCTCATGTTTAATTTGTCCAGCAGCTGGGTCTACATTGGTGGCCTCCTGTGCATACGCAGAGTGATTAACACCAGATGAGGATCTGGCCATAGTCACTGATGCTTAGTAATGGTTATGTTGCTAATTAAAGCTCAGTTTGTTTTTGGCCTTTGGGAGCTGAGCAGAAAAGGGGAGCCTTAGTTTACTACTGAAAGTCTAGAAATTGCAGTCATTGCACAAGGAGTTCTTGTTGGCATGTGGTCTGGTGTCAGTGGGTCACAAGCAATCCTCTGTGGAGATACAGGTAGGGCTTTGGTTGATAACAAGACCTGTCTAAGGGGTGTTGCTGAGTGAGGAGGTCCTGCATGTCAGCCTCAGGGAAGAGACTGTCAATCTGTATGAACTGAGGCCAATGACTATAGAGGACTCAATGATATGCTCAGGAAATTATTTGTGAGTATTTTCATGTTTTGGTGCAAACTCATAACTAAAAACTGTTTGCTTGGAGATGAAGCTTCTTTTCCAGTGGAAGTGACTCATCCTTGACTAATGATGCCCTCACCCAAGTGAAGGCCCTTCCTTCTGTCTATTAGCATAGGCATAAAGACACACACCCTGACCAAACTTAGTGTTGCACAGAAGTGTACACGGTAAAAGGAATCCAAAAACAATCAGTTATTTGTGTCCCCTGAGTTTCAATGTTGCTTTGTTTCCTCCTTTTTTGGAGAAATCTTGCTCAGAGTCTGACAAACACCCACACCCGATGTGCAGCATGTTTAGTCCTGGAAAATATCCACTGTCCCGGGAGAGGAGAGGAGGAAAGAGAGAGAAATAGTCCAAAATGCCAATATGATAATTCCTGGATTGCTGAAGAAAAACTATTTCACTGGTTTTAGTCATTTTGATAAGTGCTACACTGGGTTGATGTCACAAGAGCCCATAATAATTTGTTCTTGAAAAGCTCTTTCTCTGTAAAGGGGTGATGATGGGAGTGCCAGTATTAGCTGGAAGTATCCTCAAAATGATCAAAACTGCAGCTCTGAGTGATGTGTGTGACTGACAGCCCTTGGTGAATGGGTGTAAAAGGCTGGAAAACATCACAAACAGGCAGCAGTCTTGTTTGTTCCCAGTTTAGATCTATGAGGTAACTCAGTGCTAATACTGTATAATGTCCACAGTTTTTACAAGATCTTTGTTAGTTTTTATTAGTTTCATTTGATTTTGTAACAAACTTTACAGTATGCTTATCAATACATCATGTTCTGGCCAACAAAAGCCTCACTGTTTCGGATAGATTTCCTTTTCCCCTTTGTAAAGCTGTAGCATAGAAGCCAAGTTAAGAAGGTGACAACACCTGTTCACAATTTAAAAGAAATTAAAAGATTTTTTTCCATGAATGTAAGCATGAAATCCATATATATAAGTCTGGATATATAATTTCCCCCCATACTCCATCCTGTGGTAGACTGTGGCAAACCAGAGCTGCAGTCAGTGTAAATTGGAGGCATGCAGGACATATGGATGCATTTAGCCCACAATCCTTTGCAGATGCTTTGGAGTGTGGAGATGCTGCTACACCCATGCAAATAGCAAACTGCAGCTTTGTTTGCTGCAGGAATATTGTTTGGGAATGAAAGCATTACACAACGCCAGGCAGGCTGACGTTAAAAGTGTGTTTGATCTCAGCAATTTATGGCTTCCTTCTGTTAAATGATAATAATAGAATTAGCCTCTGATCCCAGTGAGTCTGTGGTGAGCATGCCGGGTTTTTCTCGTCAGTATGTCTGAGGCTAAAAATTTCTTTTGCCTTTGACTTAATTAATCAGAGTTGTCTTTGTTACAGTCCTCTGTGCAGCTCATGGGCAGATTTTTCAGCCTGTGTTGACATTGCAATGCTGACGTGGACAGCCACTGATTTGTCCACATCTATGGATTTATAACACTTAGAAATAGATGTATTCGTGAGTAAAGCCAAGGCAGTCTGTGGTCCAAGCAGGTGATGTACATGTATGTGGAAAGCAGGCATGCAGAATGTGGTCAAGATCACCAGTTAAGACCTGCTGTTACTACAGAGTAATAGGTAAGAGTTTGCTATGAGGGTGATGAGACACTGGCACAGGTTGCCCAGGGAAGCTGTGGCTGCCCCCTCTCTGGAATTGTTGAAGGTCAGGTTGGATGGGGCCTTCAGCAACTTGGTCTGGTGAGAGGTGTCCCTGTCTATGGCAGGGGGTTGCAGGTAGATGATCTTTAAGGTCCTTCCAACCCAAGCCATTCTATGAATGAATAGTGCTCCAAGCCATGAGAAGCCGTTGTGCTAATTGCAGACCTGGTTGTCAGCAATTTTGAGATACCTCCTTTCTTGCTAACCATCCAAGATGACAGTCTTCCCCAAGGAGCAGGATCATTTTGTGATCTTTCCTACAACAACTACTCTCTCCCCTTTTCCTGACCAGTGTTTCCTTGGCATCTCTGCTCCATTCCTCTGCTTTTTGCCAAAGGTTGGGAGTGAAAGACTTAGTGGACTGCTGAAGCTGGGCTGAGCTTCATGGACACCATGTCTCCAGGAGGTGCCATCATACAGCTCTGCTGTCCTCAGTTTGCCCAGTAGATACCATTAATAAATCCAAATGTTACCCTTTGATATTAGTTAACTCAGAAATGCACAAAATGCACATTTGTAAATTAAGGCACAGTGTATAATATTTGTTCTAGAAAGAACAGCACCAAGTTGGGCTACTTTATAAGGTGTAGCTTTAATGTTGATTTTGGAAACTCACTCTTTATGTGTACACGCACCAGCAACTGCTCACGTGCTGCTTCTTGATCCATACATGTGGGTATGTTGCCTGTTAAAATGTATAGTTGTTGAGGAGGTGTGTTCTTACTTTCCTGTAGGGTCTAGTTCTCTACCTTTCCTGTGCTGTCTTTGGCATCTGCACTAAGAAAAAGATGAAGAAAAGGTGGAAAAAAAAAAAACAACCAACAAAACGGCTGGCAATTAGTGTATAAACCTATTTTAAAATCCAAATTATTTTTGTTTGATGAAAGAAGGAACATACTCTGTCTTGTGCTTGATGAATAATATCATTGTGCTAGAATGCTTTGATTCTTCTTACTTTATAATAACGTGGGTTTCATAGTCAGAAGACTTGAGTGTTTACATTATGCACTTTTGGCAATAAATTTGGAAAAAAAAAAAAAAGGGGAAAAAAAAAACTAATCCCAGGAGCTCTGAAACCTACACTCCTTCTTAAACATCCCCTGTTAAAGACATTAAGTCCCTTGCAAACATCCATCTATCAGCAGTTGAGAGTTTGTAAAAGGCGTACTTTGTTCTGAACTCCCTGCCCTACTGATTATGCACAGTTCTTTTATTTTGTGAATAGGATGACGACCCCTTAGCCTGGTAACGATGACAGATTTATGTATTTTAACACCCGGGTGCTGCTGTATTTGTTAAGGGCTGCCAGACTCCAGCAGTGCTGCAACCATCGTTTATTTTCGTTGTCAGTTTGTGCTGCTTTTTAAGGTGTTCTGCAGGCCCTGGAAGCAGGGCTGCTGCTGCTCACAGAGGTTGAAATGTCAGGGTGTTAAGAGCAGAATCCACCATCCACTCATAAAATGTCAGTTTTACTCTGGTTGTGCTGATGGGGTGGAACCTGCTCCTCACCCTGAAGCCAAGGAAAAGAGGAGAGAAACAAAACCCCTCTGAGCAGTAAAAAGAATCAGATAACATAGAATTTTTCCCTTCACTTTTGACTCCCCTGATGTATTTTGCAGCTTCTCAATGTTTTGAAGAGAACCTTCTCTTAATGTGCAGTAAAAGCAAAGAACATAATCATACCTTGCAAGGTTAGCTGTTAAAGCACTGTGTGGGTCAACACATCTGTCCTCTATGCAATGCATCTGTCTGTAATTTCTATTGGGTTGTTTTAAATTGCTGCAAGTGGCAGAACAATGGGGAGACAAACAGTAAGAACAATGCTGTTGTTTAATAACAAGCTAAATGATTAACAGACCTGTACAGACAATATTTCATGGAAATTAAAGGGAAGCCAATTATTTCATTTTGCATTGAAGTGATGCAGTGCAACGAAGGCAGCTGATGTCTTTATCTTTTTGTATTCTTGTGTATGTGTATGATTTTCTTACAGACACACTACTAAGGTTATAGGGCAAAAAATTTAAGAATATGGGTGGTTTCTGTTCTCCTTGTGCCAACCAAGCCACTAAATGTGGGCTTATCACCCCATCCAAATGATGTGTAGGGCTTTTACTACCACTTTTTTTTTGTTGTTTGTTTGTTTGTTTGTTTGTTTTCTTTTTTTTACTTCAAATTCATTATTTCCCTGAAAATGTTGTCAAGTCAGTGGAACTATTGAGTTGAGCCACTTTTATGCTTCATTGTCAACAAATAGTTTTGAAACATTTGAACACTTCATTGTGAAACTATTTTGATTTGGAAAAAACACCACCATTGCATTTTTCGTTGAGTTTTTCTTGGTCTAATAGTAGATGTTTCTCTTCTTAAAGAGA
Organism: Phaethornis superciliosus; assembly: GCA_023637945.1. NCBI lineage: Eukaryota > Metazoa > Chordata > Aves > Apodiformes > Trochilidae > Phaethornis > Phaethornis superciliosus. The sequence continues at coordinate 5,244,720 of JAJQWJ010000011.1, forward strand.
AGCCATGTGAGCTGGTGTGTTGGTTTTGTGTTGGCTTTTTCCTTTCTTCTGAAGGAAACAAAGATCTTCATCTCACCTTTGCTGAATGTGCACCCACTGGGAGAGGGATGAGCTGGTGATAGTCCTGCTTTATTGGCAGGGAGTTTGGGAAAGGAGTTGACTCCACTTCATGTGCAGGCTGGGATTCCCAAGCCTTCGTGCTGCTCTCTCTAGAGCAATCCCAAGAATCTCCTGGAGCAGAGGGATGGCACCTCCCCAATGCCCATGACAGTGTTTGCATTGTTTTCAGTGTCTCCTGACAACTGCAACCCCACTACAGCTTCTCCTGGAGACCCTTGTGTGTGCTTTGGCAGAAAAAACTCCAACCCAGGAGAAAGTTGTGGGAATTCAGCAAGAAGAGGTTTGTTTCAGCCTGAATGACTTTGGTTGAAGTCTGGTTTTGTTAATCCTGCTCCTTCAAGGCGGCTTGGAAGATGCAGCAGTCTGTGCTTGTGGGAAGCAGAGAACATGGAGGGTGAATTTTGAGAATCTGGTCTGTGCCTTTGGCTTGAAATGCAAGGGAGATGCTCAGCATGCTCCTCTCATCCTGAGAGGTGTGCTTCTGGGATGGGATGGGATCCACCTCCTGCTCACACTGGTGGATTGGTTGGCTTTGTCTATGGGGAGCTCCTCGTCCCTTTTTCTCTGGGTTGGTTTTCAGAGTCTCTGAGGAGGTGTCTGAAGAAGTGTCTAAGAAGCTGTAATCACAGCTGTTGTAAGAACACTCCTATGTGACCTTCAAAAAAGGTTGTTTTCTGGGTGCTCTGTCCTTGGGTAATGGAGAAGTTTGTTGTGGCCCCTTGATATTTTGCCATGATAAACAGACAAAAAGGGCAGCAGTTTTCAGGGATAGATTGGTGGAATTACATCAGAAAGGAATTTGTCCACCCAACATCCTCAATATAGTCAGCACTTGTGTGTATCTGCAAACCTTTTGCCAAGAATTATTTGGCTATGCTTTACCCTTGTTCTAGGCAAAACTTGGGTCACGGACATACTCAACTATAAATTAAGCTGTTAAACTTTAAATACTGAAGTTACGCCTTGCATGTGGTTATTGGTTTGGGTTTTTTTAATTATTATTTGACCCATGCTAGCTTTTTTTAGCAATTTTTGGCCCTTCTTGTGTTCAAAGCTGCAGACTTAACAAGAGGATGGGCTGCATGCTGGAAAACTCAGAAGTGACATTTCATTTTTCCCACCCTTCAGCATCTGCAGCAAGGGAGGGAATGTTGCATCTTGGTTTATCCAAGGTCATGTTTGTTTGTCCTGTAGGGATCAAGAGTTTTGCTAGATCCTCCCAACCTGGTATTTGGAGAAAGGGCTTTTCTGTGTTTGGGGCCAAATCTATTCATCTTGGCTCATATGCTATGGACCCCAGCAATAGTTTCAGACATGGGGAATAAAAGCTGCCTATTCTACATGATTTGCTCTTGCAATGCAGTGGGATTTCTTCTCTAGCCTCAAATACTAAACCAATGCCAAGATGAGATGATACAGCCAGTTCTTTGCTGATACTTTGATCTTTGCTGAGAGTGTAAAGTAATGGATAGATTTTTAACCACTGCTTTTATCAAGCCACTCTTCCTTTTATCAAGCCTCTCTTCCAGTATGGCACGGCTCAGGCCATGAGTGAAGTATTTTTCATGTTCTTAGTGAGGGAAGAAGAGGACCCCACTTAGAGGTCAGTAATTTTAAAGGAGGATGGTAAAGTGAGCTTACAGCACTTTATCTCTGGGGCCTCCAAAGATGGAAGATAAAGGTGACTTTTTCAAAAGCACTCAGCCGTGCCTGAGTCAATCCCTTTTGAAGAATTCCCATGAAGTTCCATAGGATGAGTATTGCCAATGCTGAAAGCTTTTGAAACCCTACCTAGCCATCCAGTGACACCTTTTAAAAAATGTGTGTACTAAGCACACATTCCTGGGAAAATGTAAATAGTGTTCACATGTATTGAATACTGAGGTGTTTTCTCAGAAGCAGGTGTTTTGAAAGGAAATTGAGAAAATTGATTTCTGATGCAATTTTTAATGAGCTATAGTATCTGCCTGAGTCAGTAGGGACATAGTATTTAAGCTGAAGCTATTTTTTAGCATAGTTTTCTGTCCTCTAGGCAAAGTCTGCCCAGTAAGTTGGTTGTTGCAATAAGCAGCCCCTCTAACTCCAGTCCAACATGTTCAGCTCTGTGAAGTCACACAAAGCACAAAACAATTGCAATGTTTGGAAGCGTCTATCTTAGGGTTTGGATGATGCCTTGGGATTCAGAGTATGAAAGACATTTCTGTGCCACCTCTGGATATGAGCTGTAACTGCTAACAGTTAAAGGCAGATTAATTAAAGGATGTAGTCTGCACATGCCACTGGCTGTGGTGGGAAATTGGTGGAGTGACTGAGAAGGAATGTATGTGAGTGAGGAGCAGGGTGCTCTGTGCATGTTGTAGGGAGGCATCCTAATAACCTGCCCTCATTAGCTTTGGGTTTGCTAAAATTCATTGTACTGGTTTGAAGGGAATGGCTTCTTTTGCAGTTCTGCAGGGAGGAAATGAAAGAAAGAAGGAGCAAAAGCAGACAGACATCAGGGAGGGATTTTTACAAAGCTTTCCTTCCTTTTTCATTGCAGACATGTTAAGTACTTAGTATTTTAAGAGCATCTTCTTTAGAAAAGCTGGCAGAGATGGGATTCAGTATGAGTCTGCCAGACTCATTTACAAATCAGCCTTACAAGCTTCTGCTTCTTAAACATACCAGAACGTGACAATTAAAGCCAACATCTGGAATTCATTGGTGGAGCAGATCCTACACAAACATTAAATGAATGTCCATTTCCTTTGCATTGGATTTCCTCTGCCTGCCACTGCTTAAGCACTGTCATCCTATCAGATGGAGCTGATGATGATAGCAGAGCAAATGTCAAAGTCATGAGCCAGATCTATTTGCTCCATCTTTTAGCACTGAAAGTAGGACTAAAGCTGAGCTGAAGAGACACCTGCTATTTTTTTCCACTTGACTGTGGGGGTGGGATCTTCATGTATTTCACCTGGGCTAAGATTGACTTGTGGGTCCCTCTCTCTCCTGTGAAATGGAATGCTTCAGATTAGGTACGTTAATGGAACTTGAGGAACTTTGTGGTAATAGGGTTTCTCCTCTCTGTCTTGCCCCTATCAATGTTACTGCTGTCTCCTTCCATTTTCCAAATCCAGGGAGGGATTCTGTTGGTTCCTTTTGCTAGAGAGAACTGGCTGGTGAATTTGCAATTAAGTCTGAAGTTACCTAGGTGGAAGGCTGTCAAAGCACAGACCCACCTGTCTTCCTTTGCAACAAATCTCTCCCCTGAGGCTTGGCAGAAGCAGAGCATGGTCAGTGCCATCCACATCCATACTGGGTGAGATGCCAAGCCCTGGGGAACAGTTTTTGTAGGACAATACTCTAGGCAAAAATCAGATTTCCCTGTGAAAGCTAAGTACCAACTGTCAGCAGGGCGAAGGTAAAAAGCACCTTTTGAGTTTCACGTGTGCTCATATTACCTGATGGTCTCTGACCTCCTTGGTCATTGGAGGAGCAAAAAATGTCAGGGACCCTGGTTGGTTTTATTTTTATGACCATTGTGTCCCCACTCCAAAGCTTCTTTGTCCTGAGTCACTGAAATGAAGATGAGGAGAGGTGTTTCTATTTGGGCAGGCACTCTGGGCCCAAACAACCTGAAGAGAAAAACATCCCTTGAATGGAAAAGCATAAATGCTTTTAGAGGTGTAGCTTTCCACTAAGGCACATGGAAACTCATTTGCTCAGGTCTGCTCTCGAGACATCAGTCTTACCTCTGATCTCAAAGAAGATGGATGGGGTTTAGAGCCTTTAGGAACTTTCTGAGAATCCAGAATTTTCTGAGAACCCAAGGATTTTGCAGAAAGCTCTTTAAAGCACTCACTTTCTGCTTTGTACCATGCAGGAACTATATTGGAAGAGTAAATGCATTCTTGGTGTAGGTGTCCTCCTTCCAACCATGAGGTCATCTCCAAAATCTCTATTATTGCTTCTCTGGGTCTCCATGTCACTTCTGCTGAGCTGCCCTTCTGCAGCTCCAGCCTTCTGCTCAAAGAATGGTCTCTCTCTCTCTTGGAAACCAAGTATTCAACTTCTTCCCACTTTCACCAATCTGACACCAAAAAGTCCTCCTTCCCATCTTTTGCCTAGTCCTTCAGCTTTATAACAGCATTAGCTCAGTACCTTGGTTTCTTTGGGGAAAACTACTGCACAAATCTTTTCCTTCCCTCCCCTGCTTTCACAGTCTGCTTCCCCCACTTTGTAGAGAAAGTGAATCCATACGGATCTTCTCAGTTTGGGACGTTTGTGTTTCTGATCTCTCATCGCCGGTTCAGCAAGGAGCAGCACAGCCGTGAGGGCTGTTCTTGATATACCTCAGAGCACTCAGTGACACAGTAAAGTCTTAAGGACACAGATATGTTCCTGGAATCATTCTCCTGAATCAGCAGAACTTCTCTCCTCTGAACGCCCCCAGCCCAGCTTAGCTGGAGGGCGCCGGGGGCCCCGCGCACGGCACCGAGGGTGCTCGGCACAGCCATGCAGAGGAGCTGCCAGCAGGACCCCTATGGCCCCTGTGCTTTGCATTCTGATCCTATAGAGTTGCCTGCTCGGGGTAGGCTCGAAGAGGCAGAAGTATTTTTCTCACTGGTTGGCCCTTCTTCCCTTCTTCTGGCTCTACGAGCGTTAATCTGCGTGTTGAAACCGTGTCAAGATAGAGCTCCACGGAGAGGAAAGGTTCAGGTAAATTTGCAGTTCTGTTATTTTGCTTTGCTGGTGACTTCTATCTGGTGAATTTTCCAAAGCAGCTGATAAATATTTTTCTCTCTGTTACGGTGTCAACAGTAGCCTGAAGTCCGAGTTTCTCCTAGAGAAGACAGACCTTCAAGGTCTGTAAAATTTATACAGAATACTTTCTGATTTTTTATTAGCCTGGTAAAAGAGATCATATTTTGTGTGCTTCTCTATCTCTGGAAGTTATGACTGGGAACTTATGACTGACTGAATGCTGTTGTTGAAAATACTGATTTATCTGAACTGTGGAAGCAGTAGACCAAGCAGTTAATGGAAGTCCTTGAAATGCTTCAGACATGCACAGTCATTTTAGAATATCCCACAAGGGGGCTGTGGGTTACATTGTCATTTAGCTTTTAGTTGTTGCTAATTAGTTCCACCTAAATACTGATTTCCCCAGCCCATTCCCTCTCTCTCAATTGTGAGAGTGAATTTTTCATGCCCCAAAGATTGAATTTTCTTTGCTCTCCCTCTGTTTGAGAACAGTTTTATGGCAAGTAGTCTGTGGATGTGCAGAGCATCTAAATACCATAAAAAATAAATATATTTTAAAATAAGCATATGCTTCCAGGCCCAAGATGAGTGGGAAGAGCAGGACACAGTGAAAACAAACCTCAGACTTTATATTCTAAACAGATGAAGTTGACCAAGGGCTGTTGGAGCAACAGAGGTACAGAGAGGCAAAGGGAGTTTCTAAACTCGTGCAGAACATCAGTGGCATAACTGGCCCCTTTATGCCCCTTATTTTCTTCTCTGTATTGTTTTTCTTATCTTGGCAGCTAAAAAAAGAAGCAAAGTATTAGCCAGTAAAGCATGTCTTGTTCAATAGCCTCTCCATTTGAATAGAAATTTGTACCAAGACTGGGTAAACAGTCCTACAGAAGGGCTGGAACACAGCTACTGTTTTAACTTCTCCCTGCAAGATCAGCCATGATTTTTACCTTGATAATAAGAAAAATGGCTTTCCTCCAATGAAGGAGAAAAAAATGGTGGAAACGTGTAGTGAAGAAGGAAGAAGTGTTGTTTCCATTACTTGGCTTAGCTAGAATGTTTTTAGGTATACACATTTTGCCAAAAGCATTTGTTTCTTACTCAGAAAGCCTCCAGAATGACATTGTGTTAATACCCTGACAGACATGGGACTGGAAGGGATGAGTACAGTGTCCCTTGGGTGGGATGCTAGGATGGACAGCCCCTGCTGGGCACCACTGCTCTTTCCTCCAGGAAAATGGTGGCTGTTGTACAGACTAGACACAACCTAGAATTTGCCTCTGTTGTTTTCTGCCTCTTGCAGCAGAGAGAAACTGAGCACAGAGGTGAGGAGGTTCTGGGGCCATGTAACCACTGCATAGTCCCGAGGGTGCTGTCAGAGGGAGATGCCACATCCTCCTGGTCTCCTCCTTCCATGAAAAACACACTAAAATTCTTGGGCTTTGCCACAGACATAGGTGGGTCTCCCTTACCACCACACAGAAGAAATGATTGAGCTCTTTGGCTTTTTGTTCAGCAGAAGGCAATGGAAGGTAAATCTGAGGTGACTCTGTTGCCTTCTTCATCATTTTTCTGGCCTAAAAATAACACCGTGGCCCCTGTGGTTGCCATTAGGGTTATTTAGTGCTTCAGCTTTTTTTTTTTTCCCCTTCCCTTTCCAGAACACTAGCACTGCTGAGCAGAAGAACTGCCCCATTGTGCAAGCCCAAAGGAAACACTGCATAGAAAATGCGAGGAATTTTTAGGCTGCGATATGTTTGGACTAGGAAGCAGGGGACTTGGAGGAATGTGGAGTACAGTTCCAAAAATATTCCTTGCAATAGTGCTCTTGGTCAGTAACAGTTATTTTTGTTGGCCCTCCAACCCCCTCAAGCAGAGGTGATGTCATTCCCCGGCATGGTGGAGGTGGAAATGCAGAGAGTGCTCTGTGGTTTTGCAGGGCTGAGAGCAGACAGCTGAACTGAATGCCTCCTCCTGTCTTAAATGCTCTTTCTGTTGTAAAAAAATTGGGAAGGGGGGGATGGCTTTACAATAATAAACAGCACTGTAGAAACATTTTCTATAGTCATGATCGTTCCCTCCTGTGTGAGCTCCCTTCCTTTTAGGTCTTCTGTTTTTCTTTTTATAGTGATATGCAAGCTTTTTGGGTTGTGTTTATAACATTATACTTCCATATTTATTATAGTGTACTTATTATACTTACATAAGTATACTTCCATAGTTACTAAAGCTGACCAAAACATAACATGTTTTGTTCTTGATGTCCTGAGCACTACTGGCTGAGACATAGAATCCTAGAATCATAGAATAGTTTGGATTGGAAGGGACCTTAGAGATTGTCTAGTTCCAGCCTTCTTGCTTTCTGGTTCCAACCTCATCTTCCATTAGACTGGGTTGCTTGGAACCCCATCCAACCTGGCCTTGAGCACTTCCAAGGAAAGGACATGTGGGGTTAAAATGGGATGATATACCCTAGAACACCTCTGGGAAAGAAAGCCAACACTTTTTTCTGTAATAAGCAGGATGGAGTGTTAAAATATTGGTACCTTTTTGGTGATTCTCAAAGTTCATTGTGATCTTGGTGATGCTGATTTGACTTCATTCGTATGAAAGACAGACCTAGAAGGAGATAAACAATGATTTATTTATTTATTTATTTATAAGCTTATCTAGGCTGAAAAGATAGCAAAAGCTGTGTGCAGCTATGTGTGGTATGAACCTAGCAAGACCCTAAATTCACCTCAGTCCTCCCTGCCCTTAACTACATTTAGCACAGGTAGCTAAGCCAAATTTTAACTTAGTCTCAGAAATGGGGTGCCACAGCATACTGGACATAAGCCAAGGAGTTAAACGTGGATTTCATTCCTTGCTCTGGGATTTAGCTATTGGATACCATGGGGTTTTACTTTTCTACCTGTGTCTTACATACACCACTTGTGTACTTCCAGAAGGACAGTGTTTATCCTTGTAGGACTCTAATTTTTGTTATAACATCTGGATTTAATTCCATGGCAGGTAATAGCCACACTGATGGTGTTTGTTTCTTCACCATCACTTGTGAAGCTGTGTCTTGTGACATGAGCTATTCTGGGTCATGGGAGTGGTGCAAAACTCCTGTTCAGATGTTTATCACATGGTGTTTCACGGGGAAGGAAGAACCTGTAAAAAAAGAACACAGCACAGCCTTCCCCAGGATTCCTCAGTCAGGTATCTTGGGGCTGTGGGGGAAAGAAAACTGTATAAAAACAACCCAAAATCATATGAATGCAATGGTTTCCTAACCCTGAGACTGAACTTCTGGGTTGATAAAATCCATGCAACGATGACAGCTATACAGTGGCAGGAAATTGTTAAAGGTGTCAGGTTTTCCATTTTAATTCTGGGAGCACTCTGGCAGTAGATTTCCTTGAAAAATGCTGCTGAAAAGGTCCTACTTTCTAAATTGGAAAGATTTACAATTTACCTTTTCTGTTAACCTCTTGTTCCTCAAAAGGTTAAGTAAGGGTCTTTTTAACAGTGGTAGCTTTTTGACAGAGTTCCCTTAGCACCAAATAACATTGGATTTCTCAGCAAATGCACTGATTTGGTAAAAGAAAGCAACTGGTAAAAGAACCATTTCTTTGAAGTTATCTGCAGAGGTTTTAGATAACTGCTTATGTCACATTGTGGCTTTAGCTTATTTAATTTTCACTGCCACTTAATGTACCCTATTAAAACTTACCATTTGCACAAGTGTCTTACCTCTACAAGGTGTTACAAAATTTTGAGTGATTTAACTCAAATAATCCAAAAGGGAATTGAGGAAGAATATTTTTGATGTCAAGGTCATCTTGAGACATTAATACAGCCAATTTATGCAGGAAAAATCTACTTCATCTGAGGGCAAACAGGTACATTTGGAATTGCTGTTGAAATCTGCATTTCTTTCAGATAGCTGTACAGCAGATCTGGTAGATTTGGGGTAGGCATGTCAGGGGAGATTTAGGTTGGATATTAGGAAAAAATTCTTTACAGAGAGGGTGATTAGGCGTTGGAATGGGCTGCCCAGGGAGGTGGTGGATTCTCCATCCCTGGTGGTTTTTAAGAAGAGACTGAATGTGGCACTCAGTGCCATGGTCTGGTAACCACAGTGGTAGTGGATTAAGGGCTGGATTTGATGATCTCAGAGGTCCTTTCCAACCTGTATGATTCTGTGATTCTATTGTTCAGTCTCACCTGTGATCAATACATTTTTCCTCAAGCTTTGCTGGAGAAAAGATGGAGCTTTGCAAATGTGAGGTAGAGGCAATGTAGGTGGCCACTTCAGGTGCAGGATGGCTGCTGAGGGTTGGACTTGAAGTGTGGGAGAAGGAAAGGATGCTGCAGAATGCTTTGGAGGAGTCACCCCAGGCTGTTGGAGGATGAAGGCTGGGGCAGTGCTGGGATATGTAGGAGTGCTGGGACAAGGAGATGGAAGTTAATTTGAATTAACACTAGATGCTGTATGGATAGGACCACAAAGATGATGTCCCTCTTGAAACAAAAGTCTGTGGAGCTCTTGGAGGATCTCCAGGTGGATCTTAAGGATCAGTTCTCCCAGGGGCTGTCTACATTTTCAGATTTCTGTCCTTCAGAGCAAAATAATCAGCTGTTTCTTCCTTGCCTGGGTCTTAATATGATTGGGGCAGAAAAGTTAGTTGCTGTGGGTTTTCATCAGGACCTCTTGGTGTAACAGATTATCTTCTGGCTGTGGAGCAGGCGTGGAAGGCAAACTATGGGCTGGAGAATATGTCAGGATTAATAGGCCAGCCAGTCCCTTATTCACTCTACCCTGGCAGCAGCCTAGTAGTCAGCTTCCAGTATAAATAATCTTATAACTCTGGGGTTGATATTTCCAAAGCTTAAAATATGAAGGCCATACTGTGCTCTTTCTCAACACCATGACCTTAATAAGTTTCCAGTAAGAGCTGTAAAAATTGTCCCCTCACTTGCTCTGCTTTGTGACTTGGAAACATCTGTGCAACAGTGCATGGCTTACTGTCCTGGGCAGGGCTGGATGAAGCCCATTGCCTAATTGGAGAAGAAAGGTCTTTGATGTGCCCCAGATTAAAGACAGCTAATGGTTTCTCTAATTAGTCACTGAAACAGATTTGTAGTTCTGAAGCAAATTGTATCAGAACCGCTAATGGTCATGGCTAATTATTTTTGTTTCTGTTCTTCAGATGGCTGGATAAACTGAAATTAGGTGACAGGTTATATGGGCCTGGTGGGACACATACAAACAGGACAAAGGAAGCTGCAGTACATTGTACTGCACTGGGAAAAGCAGAGAGAGAAGAGGGTTTATAGAGTGGTGGTCAAAAGGTCCCAAGTGGTTTGTTTGAAGGAACGCAGTGGGACAGATTAGGTGCACTTTATGCTAAAACCTAAAGCATCAGGGTTTTTTTGATGCATAGTTCTGTGGTACCCAGAGGTTAGTTCCCAAAAGCTGTCAAAATTGAAGGAAGGTTGTACAGAGGCAATTTTATACAGCTGCCTGGAGCATCAAGGGAACAAGAACTTAGTTTGGGACTTAGGGAGTCCTTGGCCTAGTGACGAAGATGGTGAACTGAAGAATGGGGACCACCAACAATTTTCTGGAGGGGGAAATCCCATTTATCTGTTACAGCTACTACCAAATTGCTACGCTATTGATATGGGTGATTAAACAGGGTGTTCCCATAGCCACTTCCTCACACTGGCATTACAACAGCCTTCCCCAGGGAAATTCCAGCCTTAACCCCAGTCATCAGTAGAGTCCCAGTTTTCAGCCAGCTGTTTCCCATGGGTTGCTCTACAGGGCTGGTCATTTGCTGCCAGGACCCCCTAAAGAAGGTTTCTCTACTGTGTAGCAAAGCAGGCAGTGAACACTGGATTCATTTTCTGTGTTATTGTTAGAGTGAGCTCTTTATAGCCATTCAATTTTCTTTTAAATAAATCCCATTTGGAAAAACAAATCCTGCCCATAAAAGCAGCTCTCTGTGCTGGGTTAGTTTCAGCATACCATGCACAGCTGTATATTTGGGTTTATGTCTCCAGGCTAAACTCTCATTCCTGTGTGCAACCACTGTGTTCATGCCAAAGCAATGGCAAAGCTGTTTCTTGGGACTCATGGAGTTTCATCAGGTCTCACGGCATTAGGGAAGATGGAAGAGAATAAAGTGGGAAGGTGAATAGCCAGGTGGTTTGTCCCAGGGGCAAGATTGGAAAGAGACCAAGTTCATGCCTATGAAGTGGTGGTAGAGGTTCCTGTGTCAGCTTTTCCTCCTGGACATCACATGCATCCTGCCAGACTGAATCCCAGGTCTAGGCCCCTTTGTCCTTACCCTGGCTTTGTCCCCCATGCTATCCCTTTGATCTCTGTGGAGAAAACACTTCTGACTGCATGCAGAGACAGGAGGAACATCTAACCAGGGTGACCTCCATCCAGAGTAGAAGTGGGACTTCTCTGTGGCCAGGACTTTGCTATGCTCACAATGGATACTGGGATGGCTGAGGCTGATTAGGAATAGATGCAGTTTTCTGTCACCCAGAAACTGCATTAGACAGCTAGTGAGAGCATCATCTGATTTTTTTAGTCCCAAATAAAAGGATGTACCAGATTACCCATGCTTCCATGGAGGAAAGTCCTACAACATGGCAACAGAGATCCTGTATCCCTTGCCTTTGAGACCTTTGAGACCTCAGCTGTGTTTAACAAGCTGCAAATGCTGTGGGAGAAAACACAAAAAACCTATAATTTCTGTCAAATTAAGACAAATAAGTTGCTTTTTGAGCTCACACATAGAAAACCTCATTTCCTGGAAGTTCCCAAAGGAAATGGCTTAGCCCATCTTCTGTTCATTAGAAAGAATTTACCTGTACTTCACTGGATGTTTGTCCATCTTTATGCTCTCTGAAGATGTGCAGCTTGTGGTTTAAACTTCACTGCTTCATGCAGGCTGTCTCTTTAAATTTCACTTTTTTTTTTTTTTTTTTTTTTTTTCTGCAAGAAGGGGATGAGGAGAAGCAATTGTCCCACAATTGTTGCCAATTCTTTGCTGGCTGACACTTAAATATAAGGAAAAGTCAGCAAAATATAGAATCTGTGAAGGGGGAGAAAGATCTCAAAAGAAACCATGGGAACTGGAGGTCATTTGAAACAAAAGCACTGTTATTCATCACGGGCTTCATCTTAGCAATTCCAGTGTGTAAGGCACTGCAGAACTCCACTGCTGGGACACACAGTGGGAAATTTCAGCTAGAGAAAAAGAATTGTCTGAAGATATAATTCTAAAGGAGTGTGAGGCACCCTCTTCCTTTCCACACTCATTACGTCTGGAATTATTTCACACTGGTTTTTAATAGTGCTGCAGCATTAACACTTTGCAGTTCTTTAGTAAGGTTTCAAATAAATAAAGCCTCAGAACCCTGGTAGTGGAGAATCAAACTTACATTACATAAGACTACTTTAAAATATTTCTTCTTTTAATTTTGGTGTGTAATTCTTGAGATGGAGGAGCTTCTTTCTGCTTCTGTCTACCATGGATGTGAGAGAATTCAAAGACCTATTTCTGGATACTGTCTTTGCAGGTAGTTTGAGGGCTTTTATTTGTTGGAGGTTTTTTGTGGTTTTTTTTCAGTGAGCTTTAAGGGGTGAAAATAAGCCTGGTTTAATACTTAAGCCAGACAACAAGATGAAATACTCTTAAGCAGTTTTTCTTGTGGTAGGGCCTATGGCACTGTTGAGGAGGTGGGTCAGGATTTTGGGACACTGCAGATTGTTCTGTATAATGCACAGTGAATTCCTAGTGGGAATTCCTAGTCCTCAGCACACAAAGTTGGCCAAAGGCTCCTGTTCCTGCATTGCTTTTGACCTCCTGTTCATCCTTCCTTGTGTAAAACAATGCAACAGTCATGGGAGAAAAGTTCTTCAGTTCCTGTGGATCTTCACAGCTTGCAAAAGGTTCAGCAGTTGCGTAGCTTCTCCTAAAACAATTTCCTTTACAAAGATAATTTAATAGAATTTGAAGAAGCAATCCCTTATCTCAAGTGGCAGATCTCAGGTTCAGGCAAAAGGAGCTGAGCTGGGGTTTTCATTGTGGTTCTCCTGTTTTAAGAATTAAATCAAATGTGGCTCCTGGTAATCTGAAAGGTTAGCATGGAGGGGCTGAATGAGAAGATGCAAAGAGAGAAAGGGAAGGGATTTTCAGCCTCATGTCTTCAGTATTGCTGGGAAGCTGAAGCTCAAGCCTGCGTTTGGGTCGGACCCTCGGCAGCATTTCTGCATCCATTCATGTCACACCAGCAACACTTTGCTTTTCCTCAAGTAGATGTTTTACTAGCTGTGTTCATGTCCTTGGGGAAAAATAACAAGTGTGTATGATTAGGAAGGTGATTTGATATGACTGAAAAGGAAAACAGAAGCTTTTAAACTGAGGTAAATATTTAGTGCTTTTGTCAGTTGTTCATGCAGCATTTATTTCCTTAGTGCATTAGTTCTCCTCCCTCCCTCTCCACTTACCTCTCTCTGTCACTTACATTTTTGTATGACATGGAGGACCTAATCAAAGTTTATAAAGCAGAGGTTTTTGCAGACATTTAATTTGAAGTGTGGTGATGGCCAGGAGTTCATTGCTAAAACGCAGGACTTGGTGCAGTCTCTTGGGCTTCTGCTGTCTGAGTTGTCTGTTTGCTTGGGAGTGTGCCAGGGCTGAATTTGATTCTTAATTTTTGAAATCTGCTTTCTGTCTGAAAGTCCTGTATGTATTTTTTTTTTTGAGATACAAGAGTTACAACACGGGAGAAAAGGGCTTATGGAATTTTCTTCTCCTTTTCCTTTCATATTTCTCCTGCCATGGCTACAGCAGAGGAAAGACCAGCAGATAAATGTGTCCATTGGGTGAAAGGGTGGGTGGTGTGATAGATCCTTGGGGAAGGCTTGAGGAAAGGTTGTCAGCCAGGATAGATGTGGTTGGTGCAACAAAGTCACCCGAGGTGCCATATTCTGGAGGGCAAAGCAAGAGCTGGGGAAATAGAACCTGGCAGCATCCCAGGGTGGTTTAAGGCAGAAACTGGCAAAGAGGAGCAGCCCAGCAAGAATCCAGAGCTGGTGGCTGCTCCCATTCTACTGTCCTGGATATTAAGGCAGCAACATCCACCTGACAGATCCCAGGACTCTACAGCCCACTCCCAGCTCTGAACTCTGCCTCTCCCACCCCAGAACCAGTCTTTTCTTTTTTTGGACAGTATCATTGTTTCCTGATTTACACCACTTTGTTGGAAGTAACATGATTGTTTATTGTCATTATTATTTTTTTGTTCCCCTCAGCCTATTTCATATTTTTCTGTCCCAAGCAGTTTTAAATGCATTGGAATGAAATTCTTATTTATGTGGTAGTGCTCAGAGGTGGAAAGCAAAGCCATGTTGGGCTGGACATTTTTCTAACATGTAGTAAGAAATAGACCTCACCACTATGATCATAAAATCATAGAATATCAGGTTGGAAGGGACCTCAAGAATCTTACAGGCTAAGTCAACTACACAGACAAATGATGAGTGACAGCCCTTGTCCCCTTTAACTGTGTAAGGGAACCTGCCTGATGTCCCAAAGGAAGTTTGGAAAGCAACTGGAAACTAACCCCCTGTGTTACAAGTCCCAGTGCCATAATCAGAAATCTGTCCTTTCTTTCCAGAACCCATCAATAGATGTTATTTCTCTGCCAGGAAGGTTTTTGCTGATTTCCTGATATGAAACCTAAATATTTTCTTTTTGAATTTAATTCTGCTAGTTTGAGGTAGACACACTGCAAAGAATTTGATATCCCCTTTTGGTCTGACTTTGCTTTTCTACTCTTGACAATGTGCATACATGATAGAGAACAGTGACTTGGGCTTGCTGCTACACACAGATCTCAGATTTGTTGGTGCATCAGGAAAACTTCTGTAACACATATCAAAGGTATTGTGAGTTAAAATTTGCCAGTCAAGAGTGCTTAAAAAGTAAACTAAGCCATAATCTCTCAGTGTGAAGAAGAGAAGGCATGAGACAAACGTGCTTCTGTGCACACATTTCTGGTCCAAATAGGGAGGATACAGACTTCTAACAATTTATAAGGTTCTGCTGTCTAACCTAAAACCTTAGTACGGTGGATATTTATATGGTGGATATTTTCTACTTTAATTTGTATTTTGATTTAGTATCTTTCTATCCAAATTTATTTTACATTCATGGATATTTTCATATTTTAGTTGTTACATTAAGGACCAGAAGTGTCTCAGTGCACTGGAAGTGCTGTAAATCTGAGACTCTGGCAGTAGCAGTTTGGTTTTAGAATGTGCCAGCATTTGTAGCTTGGTTGTGATAAATGAAGCATAACTCCTCTTCCCTAAGAATTTGCTTTCTAGAGGAGTCTTGGAGCTTAGAATCTGTGCTGCACACTGTGCTATGAAATTATCTGTACTATAACCATATTATCACCCTGCTATCACTGAGGTAATTTCCTCAGGCAGGGTCTTACGTGTTGGCTTTAGTAACCCTCTTAGCACAATCTTCTGTCTGTAACACTCAAGGAAGTGGATGCTCACAGAAATGTGACAAAAGTGTTTGGTCCTTGGGAATTCCCTGAAACAGAAATGCTGTGTCTGTGCATCATGCAAAGCACTGGACCTCAGCCCCTGCTGGCTCATTATCAACAACAAGAAATATAAACTGTTGTCATTAAAAATTGAGTAAATGTCCCTTTTTAGTTTATGGGAGACAGGGAGATGTGGCTTGATTTTGTTTTGTGGAAGACAAGATAAAAATGCTTATTTTTCCCCTGGACATCACATCTTATGGGATGCTTTACCCCGTAGGACTCAAACACAGTGTATGTAAATAGCGTTTTATATCCACTTTGGGTAAATGCAAGTGACTGCAGAGTCTCTGAGAAAATGAAGAATGAAGGCTGTTTCCTCTGATTAGAGCATATTATATTGTAATGCCTCTCTGAGTCCAACTGAGAGGAGGTTTTTAGGTAGGCAATGTACAGTAATTACGCAAATTGGAATTTTGACTGGAACAAACATCTCTGCTTTTGTGAAAAATGCAGTAAGATTTTTAATGATGATGAATGATCTGCACACTGGTTTTATGTTTTTGCCCAGAAGAGGGATGAATCATAGATGTAAGAGCTGGAAAAGCTTTACAGAAAGCAATCATCTGATCTGTCCCCAAGAAGACAGGATAACATTTATGTCTGATGGTTACAGAAGGCTAAAGAGCACTCCAGCAGCAGTAACTTGGTTGTAGTGTTCACTTCTTTCTTTCCTCATCCTTTCAGGGTTTCCCTCAGTTCCATTACATTCTTGCAGAAGAAGAAAGCTCATCCCAAGGCTGTCCCTGACAGATGCTAAGCAGTGCTCAAATCACACAAGCCAGATCCTGCCCAGACATTTTTGGTGACTGCCAACCAGTGAAGAACTTCATCGCTTGGGCATTTTGCAAAGCTAAACAGTGGATCAGTCATTTGCACAGTGCCAGGAAAATAGTACGTTGGTTTTTACTAGGCACAAAGCTGGTATTTTCTCTGCAAGTTTTTTTTATGATGGTTTAATTTACATTTAGGGGGTAGTCCAGTCATCTTTCTCCTTTAAAAAATGTGTGTGTATGGAAATAGCTAAAAGTAAAGCAAATGAGTATAAGATGACATCCTTTTCTAGGTAGGACCAAGCAGCCTAATATAAAGGAAACTTTTCTGACAAGATATTCTAAATACAGACCTTAAGCCAGCTCCTCTGGAAAGTGATGGCAGCTCAGGCTTTTAAAGTTTTGCCTGCAAGTAGATGTCTACAGAAGGCACCCCCAAGACTGTAAGAAATACTTAGAAAGCCATCAACCCAACATCATCCCTTATTTTCAGAGTTTCTGTAACTGATTCCTTTTACACCACTTGGATTAGGGAGACTTAAATTGCACCAAACTAGGGGCTGTGTTGACAATTTGCCAGGCTCTTGTGAGCCACATGTAATTTTCAAAATATGGATAAAATTGCAGCTGGTGCTTATTTGGAACATGGCAGGTTGCATCACTTAACAGAGCAAGAGTGTTACTATGCCCACAGAGGGACACATATTTTGACAGAGTTGTGTTTATGCCAGCCTGTCCTGGATGTCCTAAAAACCTTCTTCCTGTGTCCTGTTTTTGTAAGTGGGGATTTCTGAGTAATTTCTGAGCAGGAGACGTTGCATCATGGGATGGTGTTAGGAAAGTTGTCTGAACAGCTGTATCTGGTGGACTTTATCCCTGGCAGAGTGGGCAGCACCATATGCTGGATGTTCATCCAGACCTGGGCTGAATTGCCTCTATTTGGGGGTTGTCAAAAGTACCTGCAGCAGCTCCATACTTCCAACTGCACGGAACAGAAAGCAGCAGAGAATTCAGCAACCAAATATTACAACCAACCCTTTAAAAAAAAAAAAAAAAAAAAAAAGTAGAGAGGTAGATAAGCTCGTCCTTGACTTTTCATAGGTCCTGAGCCAAGACATGGTTAAACAAAAAAGCACTACCTTGGGTTTCTGTCAAATATCTGTGGTTACCTAATGTGTTTTTTTATAGTGATAATCATTGTTCAGAAGGACACATTGTGTTCAGTGTTGTGCTACCAGATATGTTTGCTAGCAAGATGCTTTTCTCCTGTGCAGATAAGACTGTGGTATATTGTTCCAGGTAGCTGGTGGAGGGTACTGTGCCTGTCCCTCTACCAAAAGGCTGTGTTGCTTATCACTCGTGTGGCTAAGCAGGCGCCAGGAAGGATGATTGATACCATTGCATCCTATGCTTACCTAGAAAGAAGATAATAATAATGGTTAAAAACCTACAAACCTGACATGTTTGCATATCCATGTCACCTTGTGCTTTGTGCTCCTGGTCTGTGTGTCTTATGGCCTGAATGGAGCTCCTGAACAATAGCTACAGAATAAATAATAACTAACAAAAAAAGGCAGTCATTGCAACAACTGTGATCCTATGCTGTTAAAATTTCACGGGTTACCCAGAATTAAGTTAGGAAATAATAAGAAAAAGAGCTACTGCCACAGAATAATCACATTATCTTTTTTTCTAGCCCAAACCCATAGACCATATCAACAAAATGGAGGTCTTGTGTCTTAGTTCTGAAATAGCACAGTGGTTCCAATGTTTCTCTTCTGTGTCTTTCTCACATGCCAAGGATCTTGCCTAAGAGCCACAAATTTTTTCTTTAGGGCTTTTGTCAGAGATCTCTCAAGAGTATTTTGCATCCAGGAATATTGCTAACCCTGGGGCTTACCTCGGGAAATTAAAAATCTTCTTATTCAGGGTCTGGGCAGTGAGTCAGTGGTTGGATCTTCACTGTTGTGCTCGATGTTGTTGCTTGAGAGCTGGAAACTGTGTCAACCAAAGATTTTGGTGTTTCCAATGAAGGCTGCAGGCAACGCATCATGCCGTGGTAGGCAGGCAGTCAGTCCAGAGGTTTCAGTGATCTCTTACAAGCTTCAGCTACAGCATCTAAATCTTCAGCTTTTGTAGGAAAGGCCAGTCTCATGCCACAGACTTCTCTGTGGTTGCCTCACGAGAGGAGCCATTCAGCTTTTCTGTGGGTGAGGATTTGTACGACTGTAGAGCAGGGAAGCCAGGTCACAGCTGTCTGATGCAAAATGCAGTACCTGCCTTTGCAATTTGTAAAGAAACTTGATCAGAAGCAATATTTCAGGCTTAAAAGGGCTTAAGACAAGTTGGAGATCCTGCTGAAAGCTACAGAAGTGGGAGGCTGACTGCCCACATGGTGAATATTCTGTTCTTTGCTGAAACAGCCATCTAATCAAGGTGCTATCAGCCAAGACTATGTCTGGGAAGCCAAATTAATTTTACCTGGATATCTCTTTCTTTGTGTGAATCTGTGATGGGACTTTGCTGCAGAGAAAATGAATCCTAGGACCAGCTGCTTGGCTGGAATAAATCAATTTTAGTAGCAATAGCACGATTTTGTCCATATGATAATTTTCTGTGCTTTAGTAAAGAAGGCTCAGGCAGTAAAGCTATGGAAGTATCATGTTTCTAGTGCAGATGAGGCATCAGAACAGAGGCTGTGCTGAAGACAGTCTGGATTATATTTGCTAAGTGAATGGAGCAGATCATACTTCTCTTTAGAAGCCTGTCTCCATGTAACAGGACTGTCCTGTCTTGTAAATGTTTTTCAGATGTCTCTCAAACAGGGGCTGCTTTTGAAAGGAAAAAAGGATCCTACATTTCTAATACTGTGTGGCTCCACCTTGCTAGGTGGATCTCAGCATGAAATCTGATTTTACTGAGTCAGTGTCCCACACATGGACATTAACTTCTTACTGTTCCTCCACTCCTTTTGTCCTGAAATTTAATCTTCTCATTATCAATTTGCATTCACTTTTAATTATCTGCTCTTATCAAACACTCCTGGAGTCTTAGTGAGGCAGAAGAAATCAATGAGTGACAGAGTGAAATGCCAAGGTTCTTTGCAGCAATGGGAGACAATGGGAATATCTTTGAGATCTTCTGAACTGTATAGGAAACCCAGAAATATTGGAGTACAGAGGAGCCTGATCATCCATGCTCTGCTGGGGATAAAGAAGTTTCCTTTGGATTAATGATAAATGAAGAGGATTTGTGAAAGGCTGTTAAACTATGTCCTGTGGTTTAGTGCAGAAACATGTCCTCTCTTGTTTGCTGACTGGCATTTTGGTGGGCATGGTGGTTTGTTTTTTTTTTTTTCCCTTTTGAGAAGAATCCCACTGTGTGCCGGGACTGAGTCTGATTTCACCAGCCTTTTGGGAACACACAATGCATAGTTCAGCCTCTTTGGTACAGCACACATGAAAACACAGGACTAATGCACTGGCTGCCTTCCATGCCACTAGGGGCTTTGCAGGGTAAAGTGAAGCACAGGCTGAGATCTTGCTGGTGGCATGAATAGGGCTCCTTGCCATTCAGCCCAACTTCTCAGAAGGCAGATTAGCCAACCAGCGTCTGAACATGTTTTCAGCAGAGGGAGAATGCACCAGAGGGACTGTAAACATTCACATTTGTTCCTCTTCAAAGAGATGGTTCTGCTCTCATTACTTAGCCTCTCTCCTCTGCTTGGCTCCAGCCCTACCCTATTTAGACTCACGATTTACTGGGCTTCCTTGACCTCTGACCTGTGTCAATAGGACCATGATGTAAACATCTTCCTGTGGCTACAAAGCCATGACCCGTAGAAGCAGGTGGGGATGAGAATGAGGTTGGGGTGAGAGTCGTGTCATGTGTGCAACCCTATTTTTGGTCCAGGGCCTTATTATGAAGACTACAGCTCCTTGCTCTCCAGAGCAACAAGAGCCAAAGCCTATAGAAGTCAAGCGAAGCCTTTCAGTTGACTTGAATGATCTTTGGATCAGGCCATATGTTTGCAGTGCAAGCTGGCAGATAGCCCTTATAAAACCCACTGAGTGAAAAGAGAAAAGTTTCCCTCCAGGCACACGGAGGTCCTGCTCTGTGGGTGATCTTTCTTTGGGAATGAAAACAGATATGTGGTTCCTTGTCTAAGCCATTCTGCACAACAAAAGAGAAGCTGGCATTGTGAAAGGCAGGCAGGAAAGTATCTGGTTCCAGACACATAGGCACAGCTCAGTGCCTAGCCCAGGAGAGCAAGATTTTTTCTGAGTATTGTTGTTCATAGAATCACAGAATGCTAGAATTGGCTGGGCTGGACAGGCTGCCAGCATCAAACTTCAGCCCATCTGGGAGGATGCAATGCTCTGGGGAATGGGAGTGGAAGACAAGTGGGTGCTGAGAGGTGTTGGTTTTGTGCAACTCCTGAAGGGTATTTGGAAGGAGTCATGCATCAATCAGTGGTTACAGTCCTTCCAGCCTGCACTGTGAAAATGCCAGTGATATTCCTTGCTTTTCCACTGAGTTTAATCTGAAAGGAGGTTTCAGTCTGGCTGCGGGACCTTTGTGACTATTGCTGACAATTTTCTATGATTTATTTATCAAGATTAATATTAAAATTGTTTGGAGCATTCTGTGTGCCTGCTTTTCTACCTGAGAACAGCTGGTTTTCTGCAGGGCTGCGTCTGTTCCTGATACATTTGTATTTGTAATATGATTTTTTCCAAGACCCATTTATGAAGCCAGCCTTATATACATGAAATGAAATCTCAAACTGAAAAACTTGGATAGTATGGTTGCTGTGAGAAGCTCAGGATACTGTGTTGCTTTTCTGCCAAAAAAAATCTTCTCCCTGGTGAAAGCAAGACAGTGGAAAAGTAAATTCTGTTCTTTCTACTGACCACAACTTCTACAGCTTTGTCTGAGCTCCTCTACAGACAAAATTAATCTCAAAACTGCATGGATTAGTAGGATTGCTTGTTTTTTACCAAAACTCTAAATAATAGACCTTAGTTTCTTGTCTTCCCCTATTTCAGCCAGGTAAAATAATTTGGTGTTTCAGTAGGCTGTGTGCTTATGGAAAGAGTGCTGCAGGCAGTGGGGACCTGACAGAAGGGGTTTTTTAAGGTACTATCATGATATAAATATTAATTAACATTCCAGTGAACAAACTCTATCATGAAACTATGACATCAGCTTTCTTGAGAAGTGCAAAATAATTCAAGACAGCTTTAAAAGTTAGTACTTACTTCCCCCTTGAAAACATTTTTAGCTTGGCTCAGATGGTGGGTGAAGGTTTAGGTCAGCACTTGTGTTTTGTGTTGGTAGACAGCTGACACTATTTTCTGTCCTACCCAGAAGAAAGCTGAGGCAGAGGCCTGAGTCTGAATGCTCTTCTATTTTCAAGCCAGTAAGGTGGTAGTGAATTTATAGCTAAGTACAAGCCACTTTTAATCCCAGGCTTTTGATGAACAGTCCTGATACGATCATCATTTAATGATGCCAAAACAGAAAACTTATACCATCAAGTTTGTAGCAGTTTAGATTTCCATGTTTAATTTTCTGTTGGGGCAGACTAAGTGATTATTTTCTGTGATAAAGAGGTGGCTGGGATAGACCCAGCAGCTCCACTGTCTTTGGTTATGCAACTTTATGCTAGAAGAGAGCACAGCCAGAGTTGTCTTCTTGGAGCTTCTGATATCCCAAGCCGTCAGCAAGACTGTGTATGGAGAATGTGAAAAGCAAGTAGGGGTGTCACTGCCTGTCAGTGGTGAGATTACATGTCCCTGTGGCCCCTAATGTCAGTAAAACTTCCCAGCAGAAGTGTGTGGAAGGCATTAGAGGGCTGGGACTGGGAAGGGATTACAGGCACGAGCTCTCACGTGGAAGGCAGCAGAAAAGAAGCGTGGAAGAGGGATACAGAGGCAGAGGGTAGGCAGGCGTGTGGTAATTTGGTGTGAAGAGCAGAGGCATCTCAGCAAGGTGCACAAGTGGGACTTGTTCATCCTTCCTTGGTTAAAACCTTGGTGGGGATTTGGCAGTACAGCAGAAAGATGAGGGTTTGCTCAGATTCCTGGGGAAGAGCAACTGTTTTGGACAAAGGGCACTGGAATCTCTAGTGACCTAAAGAGGAGACTGCAAATAGCATTATATTGGCATGCTCAGCATGTAATAACAATTCCTCAGAGTCCTACATCCTATTTATTGGGTGTTTTTTTTTTTTTCTTTTCCTCTTTCTGCCTATCTCTATAGTGTATATGAACCACAGCTGTTGACAGGGAAAATATGCAGTTGGTCTACAGCAGCAAGAAGGAAAAATAAATCATCCTCCCTGCCCTCCCCCCTGCTTCTGTTACTATTGACTTACCAGTGACTCTGCTAAGGTTAAAACCACACAGAGCTGCATGCGTAAATGACAAGGAATTTGCTCTGAACTGGAGCACATTGTGCTTGTGACAGATAATTTCTCTCTTATTTCTAAGAGCATTCCCTTCACAAGCAGCTCAGCCTTATGGTAGAATGACTACGATGGTTATTTCAGTGAAGTTGCTCCTTCTTTGTGGCAACACAAAATTTGGAGAGAACAACTCTACCAGGATTTTTGTTACCAGAGTGGTGAGAACTGGGCATTGGATTCACTGGCTGGAGCAGAGCTCTGGAGGGGGTTTAATTGTCGTCTGTGCAACTGAGGGTGGAATTTTCTCCTTGAGATGTTGAATGATGTAGTGCTTTTTATGCCAGAGCACTCCCTCTGCCCCTCCTGGTTCTCCCTGAAGACATAGCTGCTCATACTCCCCCCCAGAACTTGCACAGATAGATTTGTCCCAGAAGGCATGCATATTTTTGTGAATAGATCAGATGTGACCAAGGGCACAATTTCAGTTTGTCATGGACAGATCTTCCTCTGGTTTATACTATAGATGTTCCTTCTCATTAGTGGAGTTACATTTATTTACACGAGCTGACAGTCTGGCCCTGTATTTTAGATTATTTTGGTATATACTTTTTCTTTTTTTTTTTTTTCCTTTTTGAAACCTTCTGCCCTCAGGCTCCCATTCTGCCTGGCAAGTGAATGTTTCAAAAAGACATCCAAACCCAATCTCTGTGTCCTGGGCTGAAAATAAGACTGACTATTCATTCCTACTTGTCACTCTCTAAAATATGTCTTCCTGATTAAGTTAGAGGACAAGAGCTACTCACACACTACAATGTGAAACAAAGAATATAAAGATGCACGCTCTGCTCCCCATGACCTTTCTTCCTTCATTATCAATTTTTATAGGGTTTTTTGTTGTTGTTTTTAAATACCTTTTGTCTTCTTTGGCTGATCCTGATGACTTACTTCTGTGTGAACAGATCAGATGTGAGCAAGGACAGAATTCCAGCCCATCTTGCACAGACAGCACATATTTCTGCTTTGCTGTAACTGTTTATATCAGACTAAGCACACAGAGGACATGTACAAAATTCAGATCCAATGTACTATGCATTATTTGGCAAATTTGTTGTCATTGGTCTACACCGTCCTTTATTTGTCTTAAAAATCAAATAGTTTCACAGATTTCAAACCACACAGTCTCCACTTTCCAGCTGGAAAACTGAAGCTGGATTATACAGTAAATTCAAGTGTCATCACAATTGCTACCTAGGCTACATTAGATCCTTCTGTTTGAAAAAATGGTGAAATATTTAGGTTTGGTTATTTGGTATTTGCTTTTTGTTTTGAGAAAGTAGGGTTAATCATTGCTACCTGCCAAGATTAAAGTTAATGAAGCATGTTTAGGAATCCATAAAGGATTTGCTGTGAAAACCAGCTGTCTTCTTCAGTTCTGTATTAGAGCTCTACATCTATAGATGTATCCACGAAAAAGCTTGGAAAATTGTTTACTCAAGGGCCTTAAGATGCTACTGAAGGAAATGTAAAAAATTGTAGAGTTGCAAATTCTCCTTTGCCAATTGCTGACTTCCACCACCAACCAGTGGCTCATGTTCTGCTTTGTTCTCTGAGGTTTTTGAGGCACTAATTCTATGTATTAGTTACATAGCAGTATGTTTTAAGGGGCCTTAACTCACCTTTCAGCCTTCTTTCTAACTATTAGTATGTGTTGAGTATTTTCACAAGTACTTTAACAAGTGTTTTCTTCTGTTCTCTTAACTGGTTTTGTCTCACTTTTGTACTGTTTTTCTTAATTCTTTCAATTTAATTTTGAGCCTTGACATTGAATTGGCACCCAGAATGCTTTCTCAGATCCTGTTTTATGACCGCTAGATCCCCTACCCACTTGTATATCTCCAAATATGTACAAGTTTTTGACACAGTTTTTCCACAGAGTTCCAGTTGAGCTGGTTGTCCTAAAGTCTCTACTTTTAAAGACTGAGTCTCACAGCATGGAGCTCTGTGCCCTTCCAGTCTTGGATGTATACACATTGCATCATCCTGTTGAATGGTTACCTGTTCAGTAGATTATGTGGTTTATGCTCAAACAGTCATCTCTTCTCTCTGGATATACACTCTCCACAGTTTGCTTTTGCTTCTGTCCTTTCTGTGCTACCACTGATGTTTTTTCCTTCCCCATACAGCAACAGGCTTATCCTGGACTGAAAATGGGTTTTTAAATGCTGCTTTATTGATTTTGGCTTGATGAGTCCCTGGTGTTTCACTCCTTTAATCCAAATTTTTTCCAGGCTGGGTTTTTCAAGCCTAATGACAGTTTTCATCATCAATCTTCTCTTCTACCTGTCTTTCTGTTTTTCGGGGAATTTGTATATATATATTTATATATATTCACACACACACACACACATATATATATATTTATATATATGTGTGTGTGTGTATATCTATATATAAATGTTTTTTCATAATGCTTTAGTATTACTTTTACACATCATTTTAGCCAAGACATATTTTTGCTGCTGGGAAGTTCAGAGTACAGGGGTTGCTCAGGGAAATACTTCAAGAAATACCTAGAAAGCTTTTTTAAAAAACAAAAAAAAACCAACCCAAACCAAACCAAACCCCACACAGTCTTTGCTAATGGCAGTGAAAGCAGATGCTCTGTGAAAAATCCTCATAATTGTCCCATCTTTAGCTCATTAGACTGAGGTAAAGGTTATAAATCTCTTTTCCTCCATCACACAGTCTGGAAATGTTTAGTTTGTCCTGCATTACCCAGTGGAGTATGGCATAGCCCTTATAATCCTTCCACCCTACTAGACCCAGATTTCTCTGTGGGGCAGAGTAGATTTTTAAATTCAGCAAATCCTATGAGGAGATGACTGCTAGCAACTGCCTGGTCACCCAGACGTTACCCAACACGAGTCACCTTCTGCATCTTTCTGTTCTGTTGATTCATCAGATAGAGAAACTGGGATCTGAAACTAAGTGCAGAAGCCACTTTAGGTTCTTCATTTGCAAAGAGTAAAACCTTTAATTTTTTTTTCCTTTACTGGAAACTAGGATGCCAGAGGCAAGGGCAATCAAACTGACAGGTTACATTTGTTGTCTCTTCTACATGAATACAAATTTAAATGTTAATTTACCTCCCCAGGTTTGTAAAAGGAGTGACAATTATGCCTTCTCCTTTCCTTCCCTAGTCATGGTGTGTTGGTGAGTGAGTAGTTACACAGGATAAGGGAGCACTAACAAGTCTCAAAGGCATTGTGGTGCATCCTCTGTTCATTACTTGCTCTGAAGTTGAACTTCATAATTGTGCATAAAAACTGTTGGCTTTTTGCATGTTACAAAGATGTCAAGGTGCAGTTAACTGCCCCTGAAATTTGTTTTCTCATCTAAGCAAAACATCCATACCCTTTGAGCTTGGCTGCACCTCTGCATGGTACCCCTGTTTTTCATGCAGTGAAGAAAAACCGAGAGCCTAATCTTCTCTAATGAGGAAGCTGACCAAGGTGTGCCTGTGGTTTTATTAAATGTGCTGTGCAGAAAGAATAAAAGGGACCATAGAGGAGGAGAGTTTTGCTGGAATCATGGTCCAGTTGTTAGGCCAGTGGGGCATGCTGTATTTTCCATTTCTCACATTGCCAGTAGGCACATGAGTAATCGTGTGGTAAGGGAAAGAAAGGAAAGTACTGAAAAGAGCGCAGAGCGTGGATGTGTCGAGGTTGGATGAATGCCGTCCTCCAGCCCAGGTGCTTGTTCCCAGCAAAGTGTCTGTGTGTCACTTATTATTTAGAGTCAATAACACTTGCTCAAGGTGGTGGAAAAGAAAAACAGACGCTGACGCGTAGCGGGCACAAAACGAGACTGCAGCAGCACAGATGAGGGGTTGGATTTCACGCTCCGGCGTTGGTCAACATGGCGTGAGGGGGATTGGTTTCAGAGAGGCCGACTGGGCTGCCCTCCAAATGAGGCGTTCCACATGGTTTCACATCAAACAATCAGTGGAGTGACACGTTTGTTGTTTCCACTCGTGTGATAATGCAGCAGTGTGCTGGTGCATTTGTTGAGGGGTGTTTTCTGAATGTGTTTTTTAAGTTGTGGTATCACAAGTTCTGGGTGGCACGTGACCGTGTTTTCCCCCACTTGGAGAGGCACGCAGCACCCGTTCATCCTGATAAGTTACTGTCAAATGCTTTTCCCCAGGCCCAGAAAATAACTTCTCTTGCCTGGAGGAGTAGGTGTGTGCTGTAAGAATGGAGCCCAACGTGAAATATATCACTCATTCACAAGACCTGTTTGGTGGTGTGCCAGTGCAGTGCAAGAAAGCAATGTAAGGTTTCTCTTCTGGGTGGTTTCACAGTGAATTTGACTTCTGAGTCATGTCCAGTGAAATTTTACCACACGAAAGAAGCTGGCAAGGTAAACATAAGTTTTCATATGGCAATGCAAGAAACTTCATGAATCTAAAAGTTATTTCTGGTGTAGAGAT
Organism: Phaethornis superciliosus; assembly: GCA_023637945.1. Lineage (NCBI taxonomy): Eukaryota > Metazoa > Chordata > Aves > Apodiformes > Trochilidae > Phaethornis > Phaethornis superciliosus. The sequence goes on from JAJQWJ010000011.1 coordinate 5,271,892, forward strand.
GAAAGAAATCTATCTCAAGAAACTGAAAAAAGCTCTTTACAAAACAAGACAATTGAAGTTTATTTCTTCCAGGGTTTAATGATACTGGTAACAGCTAAGATCCCAAACACAAACTTGGGCCCTATTGTACAATGAGCACAATGATGGTTGCTGCCTCAGTCAACAAAGTTTATGAAAGCTTCTTGGAAGCTTTCTCCTGGAGATGTTTTCTAATGGAAAATGGAATTTCCATAAAATGATAAATCCGTGAATTCAGAAAATTTATGATTATGCCAAAACTGTCAGTTCTTCTGCTGGGAAAATCCTGAAAAATTTTATTTGAGCATGCAAGATTTAAATTAAAGTATTTTGTTTTATTCAATCTGACTCAACTTTCAATAAGGTATTAAGTTGTCTCTATTAATGCAGAATGTACCTCCTAGCAGTTATACTTCAGCCTTACAATCTTTCCTGTGGGCTATTTTTGAAATACAACACCTGTATCACTTGCCCAAACTTGTTTAAGCCATTCCGAGCATCAGTCATTCTGCATACCTATTAGGAGATGAAGTGGGGTCAGGAACTACAGCTCCCATAAGGCAATGGGCAAGAGGAGGAGAAGGCAATCTATTGTAGACATAAGGAGAAACCAAGCTTTTTGAGTTTATAAGTGCATCCCAATGAGCTGTCTAATTTTGAGATAATAAGTATGTTTTGTTTTGATTTAGTATGAAAATGAAACAGTTTCTCACTTTGGCCCACTAGACAAATAAATAAAGGTGTCAGTGTTTTAGCATCAGGATATAAAACAAATGCTGAAATGTTAGAATTTTCCTTAGAGCAGAAATTCTGTTTTTCTGGTCTCTTCCCTGTGTTCCATTCTCCAGGTTGTCTCAAGAGCTCTGTGTTAGTTGCTTTTGAATGCTTTTGGCATACATTTTTGTAAGGCCACTGGGCTATACCCATGCAAGTTATTTATTTCAAGATATTTTGTATATTTTGTTCCTAAATTTTTCAGTCTTTTTTGTTCAATGATCTTAAAGCCTTGCATAGTGCTTGCATGAGAAAGAACATGTCAACCATGTTACAGAAGGCCCTTTAGCCTGAAGGAAAGACTCTGCTAGAATTTATGTCTTGTTCAGATGAGGAAAGGATCCCTAATTTCAGTGCTGCCAGGTATCTTCTTGATGTTTTACTGGAAATTGGCCTTCATTCTGTTGAGTGCACGTGTTTTCACAACTTGACGTTGTTTAGATTCTGGATTTTGACTTAGGCTAATCTTTAGGTGGATCTCTAATGCATGGGAAGGAGGGTATGACATTTATGTGTTATGTATATAAATACCATTCTTATTTTCTGAGCTTAAGTAAGTCAGCTGTCTTTGGAGAAGAGGGAATACTACGCCTTTAAGATGTGGAATGGAGATTAACTATTTCTTATATAAATACCTGGAGATTTGAAAGATGCTGCAGTGTTTATAAGTAATAACACTGCTGTGATCAAACAGTTGTGGTTTTGTCTTTAAACAATTCCCTTCCCTTGTGATCCTGTGCTGTGGGTGCGGCATTGAAAAGAGGGATTTTCTCTCTCCATCTCTGAAGGGAGAGCTGTCTTCTAAGGCAAGGCTCACAAGCAGAGCAAGTAGGGGCAGTGATTAAACTCTCCCCACTCTGCTTTGATGGTGGGAAGGGATAGTGTTACACCAGGGGAGCACGCATGAGTTTCTTTTGCAGCAGATGAGAGAAACCTTACTCTTCCTGTCAGCAAAGAGAACACATATTTAATTTATGTCTCCTGAGAAGTGATTCTTTATTATTATTATGAACACAACAAATCTACTGAATTCTCTTCTGATGCAAAATGACCAATATAGTAGGGGTTTTAGTCAAACAGATTTCTTTTGCCTTCATTACAAAGAGCACCAGCTCTAAAAGACACTTTGCCAGCTCTGCCTTTTCATAGACTGAAGTTCTCTGCAGCAGATGGAGAGCCCACACTTCTTGCCTTCATCTGCTGAGCAGCCAGGGGTAGGTGTACAGCACAGCCTCGTCCCTTTTCTGCCTTGTGGGCTCGGAGGTTATGGAAAAGGGAGCCCTTGGTCATTGTGGAGTGGTCACATCCTGCCCGCAGGGCAGCCCTCGTCAGGCGTCAGCCTGTCTGCCGCTAGAGATGACTCCCATCCAGCTGGGAGAAGCCAAGCCAAGGAGAAAGTCCTGGCGTCACCTGGGAAGAGCATCTGCCAGGCCTGGCTGTAGCTGGATATTGGAAAAGCAGAGCCTCGCCTGCGTGGGGGATGGCAGGGCTTCAGCAGATGACAGCCAACACTTGGCTTGGCCCCACCAGCCCTGACCTTTGTGGCAGGCGGGAGGGCAGGCCAGCGTTTGCCTTGGCCAATCTAATCAGGGTTTATTCCCGCCTGGAGATGGCAATAAATCCTGGCTGCTCCCTTCCCACAGCTCCCAGCGCGCATCGGTGGGGTACACTGCGTGGCATCTCGGGATTTGACCCACTAACTGTGCCCCGTGGCAGCAGGTGGTGACACATCTTGCTGCTCTTGTCACCAGTCTACTTGGAAAAATCCTTAGCTGGGAAGCCTGTGGGCTTTGGTTATTTCCCAGCAAGGTCTTATTTGGTTGACAAATGCAATGTGAAAATACCAGGGTTTTGAGTGCCTGTACTAAAGGGATAAGTTCCAATGTGTCAAAATGAAGCATTATACATAAATATATACACACACTACTATATAAATCTGTTAGAAAGAAAGAAAGAAAGAAAGAAAGAAAGAAAGAAAGAAAGAAAGAAAGAAAGAAAGAAAGAAAGAAAGAAAGAAAGAAAGAAAGAAAGAAAGAAAGAAAGAAAGAAAGAAAGAAAGAAAGAAAGAAAGAAAGAAAGGAAGAAAGAAAGAAAGGAAGAAAGAAAGAAAGGAAGAAAGAAAGGAAGAAAGAAAGGAAGAAAGAAAGGAAGAAAGAAAGGAAGAAAGAAAGAAAGAAAGAAAGAAAGGAAGAAAGAAAGAAAGAAAGAAAGAAAGAAAGAAAGAAAGAAAGAAAGAAAGAAAGAAAGAAAGAAAGAAAGAAAGAAAGAAAGAAAGAAAGAAAGAAAGAAAGAAAGAAAGAAAGAAAGAAAGAAAGAAAGAAAGAAAGAAAGAAAGAAAGAAAGAAAGAAAGAAAGAAAGAAAGAAAGAAAGGGAAGGAAGGAAGGAAGGAAGGAAGGAAGGAAGGAAGGAAGGAAGGAAGGAAGGAAGGAAGGAAGGAAGGAAGGAAGGAAGGAAGGAAGGAAGGAAGGAAGGAAGGAAGGAAGGAAGGAAGGAAGGAAGGAAGGAAGGAAGGAAGGAAGGAAGGAAGGAAGGAAGGAAGGAAGAAAGGAAGAAAGGAAGAAAGGAAGAAAGAAAGAAAGAAAGAAAGAAAGAAAGAAAGAAAGAAAGAAAGAAAGAAAGAAAGAAAGAAAGAAAGAAAGAAAGAAAGAAAGAGAGAAAGGAAGGGAGGGAAGGAAAAGAAAGAACAAGCAAGTGAAAGAAAGAAAATAAAGAAAGCAAAATAAAGAAAACAAGCGAGTGAAAAGAAAGCAAGCAAAAGAAAGAAAGAGAAAAGGAGAAAAAAGAAAGAGAGAGGGGAAAAAAAGAGAGAAAAAGAGAACAAAAGAGAAAAGAAGGAAAGAAAAAAAAGAAAGAAAATAAGTTAGTAAAGGTTTAGTGCTAAACTAAATTAGTTTTTCACCTCCTTGTATTGCTCTGTACTAAAGGGGCAACTACATCACCCCTAGAGGAGAAAGAAAGTCTTTGACTTCCATCACAAGTGTGGGGCATTTATGGGAGGAGAGTCCTTTTCTCACTCATTGTTAAAAATAATTTTATGAACGTACTTTCTCATAAACTCAGTGGAGTTGTGCTGAAGCAAAGGTGCAATTGTGAAGTATAAATGTAATTACTGTATCATAAATCTTCAAGGTTACTTGGAGCTTTGTGCTCTCAAGAGACACTTGGAATCCTGTGTTGCTTCGGCTGGAAGATACTGGAATAGAAAGAGATCAACATTTGGTTGGGCTGACAACTGGAACCCCAACTGGAACTGACAAGCTGAACCACTTTAAAATACTTACTTTGGTTTAACATTTGGCCCATGTGCTAGGTCCTCATCAGTCCAGGTTGAAATCTATATCATTAAACCTTATATATGTTCAAGTGGCAGATTTTTCCCCTTGCTCTTGAAAGACAAAGGTCATAAGGGACATTTTTCTTGTGATCATAAGCCAGGTCCTGATCTTGTTTCCACAGCTAAATATCTGGAATAACATAACGTGTTTAATAGATTTGCTTCAGATCTTTGGCCATGTGAATGATACCATGAAGGACTCTCCCATCCCATTTAGCACATGTTGCTCTGACCCACTGAGTCAAATTACAGGCTCATCAAGGAAAATGTGCTTTCAAAAATGTGTGTGCAAATGCACACTGGTTCAATATGGTAGATGCAGCATGCAGCTTGCTACAGTTTATTGTCAGAATGTCTCATTAGTTAAACTCAACGACAGAAGTTGATGCTTGGACATCACCCAGTGAAGAAACTGTATCCCTCTGCAGAAGGCACTTTGAGTCCTTGGGAGGACTGTGGTGATAAATATATGCATATATTCACATTTGCCCGTCCTGATATAGTAGATCTCCTCCCAGGCTTTCATCTTTTGCTCTGGAAAATACCTCTGGTCATACAAGGGAAAGGCTATACCAGTAAAGTTTGAAGTCAGTCCCTTTGCCTTCTCTAGTTCATGCTTAAATATGTTGTTTGTCTCCTAGGAGTTGGACATGCACTGATAAACTAGTAGCTGCTGGTAGTTAACAAGAATTTAATTGAGAACTGTTTAACATGAGGGTGACCTTGTGAATGAAACTCTGAATGAAATTGTTGTTAGTTATGTTACTCCACACTAAAGAGCAATGCAATGCTCTCCACTCAATGGTTGCTCCACAGTCACTATTCCAAGCAGTCAGCAGTAAAGGAGATCACCCCCCCAGTGTTGTACATCACTTTAATATGAAATGCTAATGTGTTTTTCTACAATTATACTTGGGAAAGAAGGGGGATGCAAGGGTGATGGAGAGTTTAATGGTTGATCTTTACAGAAAAGAACACTGTATAAGTAGCCTGGTACGCTCAGAACTCTCCCAGCACAGGTACACTTGTGTGCTACAAGTCTTAGCACACTGAGTACTTGAGAGAGAAACATGGAAATTTTAGCATATTACACAGCAGGCTCTGCAGAAGAGCAGAGAAACACTGAAAGAGTTGCTTCAGTCCTACCTGGTCAGAGTGTGGACTCCAAAAAAACACAGAAGCAAGTAATCCATTTTTAGCATTTACTTCTAGGACATACACAGTCCATGGGGAGGTTCATTCTCACTCCTTTTATAAGCCTATCACAAGACAATTACCTTCATCAGTTTTCGCCTGGTCTCTGAAACCCAAATCTCAGATAGTCCATAGATCTGCTGGTGCCAGTGCAGCTGCACTGACTCACAAGAGTAACATGATCAAGTTACTTTTCCTAGTAACACATTCACAAAACCTTTCTGTCTGCTTTCTCCAACCCTGCCAGGGTAGAGTCCACATGGGCAGATTAAATCTCCATCAAGTCTGGGCCTTTCCTCTTTCAAGCAGGCCTACATTTTGATTTCTCTCCCTATGGGATTTTGCACTATCCTCAAGTCCCTAATCCTAAACAGAGCTCTCCAGGCAGGCAGTTGGTAGCATTTTCTAATCTGCTGCAAAACCATCTGCTGCTTTGCTCCTAGTTCAGTGCCACATCAGTCTGGAGGCCCAGCTGTAATGTACCCTTGCTGGTACTTAACATTTGCTACAAGGAATAGTTTACTGTTTGGCATTTTCCTCCCTGTTTCTTTCCCTCCTTGGCTTGATTCTTTTGTCTTGTTTTTGCATTATTGGTCATGGTGTCTGGTTTCTAGTAGCGTATTAGTAATGTAGGAAAAATGAACATAATTGCAAAAAATACCACACAAAGGACTCGTATGTCGCTTTCATTGCTTAATCTGCTTGCTGGGAATAACTGAATGGGATTCCTTTTGCTTTGTAGCTGTGTGATTTGCTGGGTAGAAGCCCCCTCCTCCCATGCCTGAGCTTGCAAGTACTCATGGGCAGACAAGCTTGAGAGAAATAAGAACTGAATCCAACCCTTTGAAACTGAGCCTGCTCCAGAGAGTCAGAAATGCCTGGTTGAAAGTATTAATACTTGTCACTTCTCACATCCTAGGTGCTTTGCAGATATTGGCAAAAATTCACCTACACTGTGGTGTGAACTCTGCTGCACGTTGGTGATGATGAGCTCTGTGCTACTTTTGCAGAAGCCTGGAGTAACCTGGATAATTAATTTTTTTTTTTTTTGTGTGTGTGGGGGGAAGATCAGGACACTGCCACTTTGACAGGCAGAGCTTCTCCTAAGAGGGCTGTAATTCCATGGTGTGGTAGTGGGAAATGGCCTTAGAAGAGACTTCTCCAGTCAAAAAATCTGGTTTCCTGATTCTGAATAGCTGTTACTAGTTCAGTTTAAAGCCTCTTTGGTCCAAATATGTGTCATCACCCTTGTTTTAGATAAATGTGGTGGTTCGAGGTGGGCTCAAAGCCACAGAGCTATATTTGCACCAGTGGGTTTCAGCTTTTCTCTTCTCTGCAGTACAGAACCATGTGAGGTTGCTTTGCATTGCTCCCCTGGTGGGAGTGCTCCCACTTTTCCTCAACTGCTTCTGCTTTTGGTGGGTCCATCCAGAACACAGGCAGCAGTATTGTGGTAGGAGAGCAGAACAGGAGCAAGAGCTACTGGGATTCCTACAGGGAAAACTGGGTCTGTGAGTTCCCAGACAGGCTGTGTGGGGCTGCTGGTGACATATCCAAAACTCTGGGTATCTACACAGGGGACTGTTAGGAACCTGCAGTTACTATTGCTGTGATGGTTTGTAAAAGGAAAGGAAATACTGAATGTGTGATGCCCCAGAGATATGCTTCAGGTCTTATTTGCTCTTCTCATTGATGTAAACTTTTATCCATTGTGAGCATTTGGTCTTAATTGACTTACTGATTCTTATTTAATCCATACAGAGATTCCCCTCCCTTTTTAAAGTATAAAATAACTATATATGAAGTCTTCTGAGACATGGATTCAAACTTCTTTATAATGGGAGCCTGTGTCCCGAGGCTCTGTTCTGGAATGGGTTTGGGAGTTCTTTCTCCTGTCCTTTCTAGTCAAATCCAGAACTTAAATATTGTCTTGTAAACTGAAATCTGCCTTTTCCTTCAGCCCAGGTGCAGAAAATAAGCAGTATCCATTCCCCCAGAAAGTCCAGAAAGGCATTTTTGTATGTATACTTGACATATGTACTACTTTATATTTCTTAAATATGTTTCTGTATGGATGTAAACACCCAAAAGGGCTGATGGGGTCTCATTTTGGGGGAGCACTAGGTTGTTTTGTCATGCCTTGCAAACAGCATTGGTGAGATAGAGAGATGTTGCACACACCCAGAGGGCATATCAGGGGGGTTACACACACACAAAAAAAAAAAAAAAGAAAAAGTTGAGTGGATGAAAGAGATGTAAAGCTGGATGTAAAGTGGATGAAAGAAAGATTTAAAGAACTTCAACTGTAAAGCTTATCAACAGAAAGATTGAGAGGTGATTTAATTGCAGTGCGGAAGTACTTCATGGGTAGAAGATGCAGGATATTAAACATCTCTTTGATTTAGCAAAAGAAAGGCATAGGCTGATAGGAGACCTAAAAGGTGACCCTGGACAAAAGTAAGATAGAAACTAGCCAGGCAGTGGAGGCAAAAACACCCCTGGGACAAACTGCTGAGGGAAAGCAGTTTGGATTTTCCATCTTTTGATGTCTTCAGTTTAGCTCTGGGAGCTTTCCTGGAAAATGTTTCTGCCAAATACAGCAGCACTGACTAGATGGGTGTTGAGATTAGGTATTCAAACAGTCCCTACTTGCTTTTAAGTCTTTACATGCTCGTGTCACACAGGAGTGTGAGGCAGAGGACATAGCTCTGGAGGGAAGCTTGGCAGACCTCACACATTCCCAACAATGATACTGCTGTATTTCATAAACTTGAGGAAATCAGCTTTGAATGGCCACCTAAAAAATCATCCAAGATGAAATATTCATACTGTATTTGGAAGGTTAAACATTGAACCAAATGGTCTGGTTTCATTGTTGCTCAACAGAAGTGAGAGCTGCACACACTTTGCCTCTTTATTATCTCAAAATAAGGAAAACTATTTAGGTGTGGAATTAAAATTTGGAGGCTCAGCTTCTTCATACTCAAGTAGGTAGCATGTGTTCTTTTTCCTATATGGAACTGGCAATATTTGAGCTCAACCCATGCACTGTGGAGTAATAAATTGTAGGAGTCATGCCTACTGTTTCATTTTGGAAGCAAACCGATAACTCTTTCTTGCAGTGAGTTGTTATCTGTACAAAACCCAGCACAGGCTGGGGCAGCTTTATTGTGTAGCTGTGCAACATTCCAAGCAGTAATATATGTGTGTGGAGGGAGAGGGCGGGCAGGAGGTAATTGTTTCACTGACAGAAAAGATATAGACAGATGCACAGAAGCATTCTGGAACAAAAATGGGGCTGCATCCACTGAAACAACAGATGCTGTCTTGTGAAAATATTTTTTCCATTATAGCTCCAATGTCATCTCCCACTTATCTCTTAGAAGTGCAGAAGGAGCTCATTTCAAGGGTACCTATTCTTGCCAGTGGCATTCCTCCTGCCTCACAGCCTCAAAAAAGGGAATGGGTTTTTAACAGGCATCATGGTGGGGGGACCATTTGTCTGCGATTAGTCCCAAGAAAGGAAAGAAACTTTTGTCTGAATGAAAGGAAAGCTTGTAGTTCATTAAGTGGTGGAGGGATTAGCCATGTCGAGAGCTCTGTTCTGAAAAAAGTGCTGGAGAGGGCCCGGGGAGGGGAGGTCTCTCTGTAAGAACTTTCTTCCTTTTCTCTTCTATTCTGTGGGTCTTTAATGGCTTCCCTGCGGTGGGGCATGGTGTAAGTAGGGGATCCTGGTCTTATTAGTGGGCTTTTGGTCCTCCACCTCCCTCAAGCCCAGCATCTCTTTATCATTCTGCCAGTTCATTACGGGCCCCAGCCAAGACTTCACCGGCTTGGGACTAAGCTGAAGAGAGAGAAAGAAAAGGGAGATGGGGGAGGGAAGAGGATGCAAAGCAATTAATTTGGGAGCATTCAGGCCTGAGAATGTAGGCCACTCCAGAAGAAGTGGTCCCCCCAAAGAAAAGAGAAAATACAAATCTTTAACAATGTTTTCTTTCAAGGTTTTGGCTACTGTTGCATAAAACCCTCCAGAGCTTTGATTTTTTCCAGTCCTAATTTACCCTCACCAAGAAGTTTCTTCATAGAAATAGTTCCCCTCATTAGGACTTTTCAGGCATCCCCTTGATTCCCAAATGTTCCTGCTTTGGGAAATTTTTTTAAAGTATCAATTATCCTTTGGGGCCAAAATATGAAGTTTGTGTACAAGTAGATTCCCTCTATCCGTGTTGAGAACCATGGAGAGTATCAATCACTGCAACAGGCAAGCCAAGGCTCCAGGATTTGTCCCCTGCTGTTCTTACAGAACATTCCTTTTGCAACCAAAATAGTTCTTGTTCTTTCAGGAGGGGTATGATCAAATGCAGAATTACTGCAGATTTAGCTGGCACAGAGAACCATCTGGAGAGCCTGATTCTCTTCCCTTGCACTAATGCTTGGAAATTATGGAAAGGATATGGTTGCATAAATTCATTGTTAGATGCCAATTCTGGAGGGATAACCTCTTTTTCCAGAGGTCTGAGCTCACCATTTGTTCCTTATAATGGACAACTCAGAAATAAGGCTATTGCCATGGGTCTGGTGGTAAAATTGTTATTCCGGAGCCAACTTCAAGCACAGATGCTCTCAGAGCTATTTCCTCTGGAGCTGTGGGAGTTTTGGTGGGCCTGGAGCTCCGGTCTCACTGCTGCTCCATACCAACCTGCTTACTTAAAGGCATCCAAATCATTTGGCATCATGAAAGAGCCACAAATGAGTAATACAAAAAATACCTCCAACTAGGAGAAAACAAATTATCAAATTACAAGGTTTAGTTGTTTATTTTCTCCCCAGTATGGTCTCTTTTTTCTGGCCAGTAAAGGCCCAGCAGTGTGCATGCCTCTATGGAGAAGTGACTATATGGCTGCATGTTAAAATATTGAAAAATACTTGAAGATGAGGGAGACTTGTTTGTGATGAGACTGTGTTGTACCTCCTGTAAGAACCAGCCATGTGTTTCTCTGGGCTTGTGTTTCTGTGCTAACTGCATTCACCACATCATTGAAATACTCAGCATATGCTGCATTTTCATGAGAGATGAACCACATGCCAGTTTGACTAAAGAAATCTGGGCTAATCTTTTTGCTGTGCTGGCTCCTAGTTTTGGGTGCCAGTGCATTTTCAGTCATTTGTTTGCCTTCTTCAAAATGTATCTTCTTATTTGCTCTTGAGCTAACACAGTGTAGAAGAGCAATGCTCACAAATCAGTGCAGGATCTCTCTGTTACTAGGAGAAATTACAATTCAAACATTTGTTTTACAAAAGTCCCAAGGTAACATGCTGACATTTTGATGGCAGACAAAGGTAAAGGTGTGTTGAAACAAGGAGGGTTGCAAACACAAGGTGGCAAAGGGCATCTGCACTGTGTTGGCAGAGCTTGATTTATGAAATGTGATGAATCTGGGATAGTTGTGAAATCATCAGACTCCTAATGAGAAGGTGAGAGGAAGCCTGGAAAGGTTGGGACATTGGCCACCTCACTGGCATCTCATTGTGTCAGACACAAGCAGCTTTTTGTCACACCTAGAAGCCTGCAGAAAGACTCAGTTGCCTTAAGAAGAGATTCAGAAATAATGATTTTACTCCTTCGTGATGCTTTTCCTGCTGTGCCACAGTGCTTCTGGGGTCTTTTGGCACACTTGGAGGTCCCCTGGGGCCCTGCATCTTTGGCAAATGACCTATTCCAGTGCTGCAAAGGGCAGCAGAGATTATTAGCTTTGCAGTGACCTGTGGTTAGAAATGTGAGTGCCAAATTCTTAGTTCAAGCATTTGTTTAGCAGCTGAGTTGCCCATTTCTTTCTGAGGGCAGGCTTTAGGCACCAAACAGAGTGCACAATTAGGAATGCTATCTTCACTTGTTTTCTTTATTTCCCTTTTCGCTTCCTTTTTGGCCAAGGTTAATTCAGAGCTCTCATGGGTTCCTGCTGGAATGACTGGAGAAAGTTTCTCGGTATTTTCCAAACTGTTTTCCAGCAAAAGCTGCCCGCATGAGGCACTATAAACACCAGCACGAGGTTCATACTGGCAATCAGCAGCTCTGACTGGTAAGTATCTTACCACAGGGTGAGCCATAAAACAGGGGGTGGCAGGTAAATTGAGAATAAAATTGTGGTGGGTAGAGCTACAGGCAACATCTGCCTTTCCCATCAATGCAAAGGCAGAGCAGTTACCCCCTTTTATTTTTAGCTACTTTATTTGCAAACATGTGCTATTCCACTGAAGAAGAAGTGGTCAGTGAAATGGATGTTTTGGCAAGTTACTTTCCTCCTGGAGTCTCCTCTCGATGGAGCAAGGCTGAGCTGTGCCCTGAACCTGAGCCCATGTCCCATCCTGGGCTCTCCCTCCCATGCAGTTCTCTGGCACGTGCCTGAAGGGAGAAAAGTTTGTGTTTAATTATGGTTGGAGCTAATCAGTTAGATAAAATGGGAACTCACTCAGGTTTTTAGCACAGAACTTATACTGCGTTTTTTCAGTGACTACAAAACCCAAATCCTCCCATTTCTCTCCTCCCTATCCCCCCAAATGTCTATTCATTGGTATTTCTGGGGTTTGGTCTGGTCCAAAAGCAAAAATGCTGAGTGGTAATAAAATCAAGGTTAATGTACCACAATATTGAATAGTGACCTGTAAAAGTTCTTGCTTTAATTTCATTTAGTTCACATCCATAAAGTTCAGAACGTTTTACAGCAAGATTTGCTATTGCAACACGGCCTTATTATGACAGCTTTAAATTTTAGAAATGTTGAACATCTCTTTGGAAACTATTTTTAGGTTGTCTACTCAAGTGTGCTGGAGGTTTTTATTTTTGTTTAATTATTGTGCACACAGTTTTTCTTTAATGTTTTTATTTCATGACATGGAATAATATTTTTTTCAGTGAAACTCAAACATAGTAGCTGTTCATTTGCTGTTATGTATATTCAAAAATTTTGGCAACAGGAATCTTGGGGCCAGAACTGAGGGCTTCTCAAGTGAATTTAGATTCAGCTAAGGCAGGATTTAATTGTGGTAGTTACTTGAGATAAATTCACATGTGTAGGCTCTCAGATTAATCTGTCAGATGCCCTGGGTGAGTGCTTATTTGTCAGGGTTTTATGCAAACCATGAAGAAGCAGTTACTTTAAGTGTTGAAGCTGACTCCCTGCAGAGGGGATACTTTGCTCCATCCTTTTTCTGATCATCTGTTGTTCTGGGTAAATCTTCTCCATGCATCCCAGCTGCTGCATGACAAATCAGTGCCTGTTCACCTTGCCAGTTTTTTAATCACTTATTGCCTAGAAAGTAACTTCCATCATTATTTCAAATTATCCAACTGCTCTGTTTCTGTTTTTCCTTCACTGAAATCTCAATATATTCATAAGGCTCATTGCCACACTGTAGAGGCCAGTTTAGGAAAATACCAGCATGCTTGTGATTTTATGAGGACTCCACAGTGGAGAAATTGGATATATTTGTGTCCATGTCAGAATGACAAGGGCTGAAATGCATGGAAACATTTTAATCTAGAATGTTAATGGTTCTGATCCTGCATCGGAAATGTCCATGCTCTACTCAGGCAAAAGAAACAAAATGCAAAAAAATTTATGAATAACATCTAATTGAAAAGCCATCCCTGGTTTTAGGTCTGAGAGCAGAAATTAACCATGACAGCTGTTTCTGGAAGGTATTTGTCAAAGCTGTTATGCAGAATTCTGAAAAATGCTGGGTTTTTTCCCTGGGAGACTGTTATCAGGAACAGTTATGTGTTTTGCCTAAAGACTCTATTACTTCCATTGTTTTTGAACTTAACACCAGACACACTCTATCACAAAAATAATCACTTGTCTTGTGACAAAATAAACCGTTCCATTTCTTTCTTTTTTTCAAGGCACCTCATTATCAACTTTGGAAGGAAGTTGAATTTATGAAAAGATAAGTCATGTAAATAAGCTGGAAGAAATCTAATGAAAGTCTTTTGTCTTCTTTGGCAAGCACAGCTCCATTTAACCATGATTCTCCTTTGAAGCTTCAATTACCTGACTTACCAGAGTTGGAGCATGGGAGAAATGGCTCATACATCTGAACAATGTCCATGTGTGTATCTAAGGGGAAGTTATTACCTTTTGGGAAGAAAAAAAAAAAAGTCTGAGCACGTTTACAGCTTGCAGTTTTATTGTTTTGGCCAGCTGCTCAGAAGCACAGGATGAAATTTCTCCCTGATCTGTCTCCACTGTAAGCAAATGGAGGGGCAGGGCCAATAAATGCTGTCTCTTGTGTAGCTCCAGTGAAGAGCCCCAGAGATGCACATGTCCCAGTCCTTTCCTCACATACATGCAGCTGCAGCTCTCACTTGCATCCCCTCACATGTACGTATTTGTGGCTCCAAATGCTGCTTTTATTGTGTACACATCAGAATTTCCTTTCACTGGGGCAACGACAGGCACAAATATAGGTTGGGTGGAGAATAGGTTGAGAACAGCCTTGAGAAGAAGGACTTGGGGGTGTTATTTGATGAGAAGCTCACTATGAGTCAAGCTTGGCCAGTATGTCAAGGGAGGTGATTCTCCCCCTCTACTCTGCTCTTGTGAGACCCCACCTGCAGTGTTGTGTCCAGTTCTGGGGTTTCCAACACAAGAAGGACATGGGGGGCCACAGAGATGACTGGAGTGCTGGAGCACTTCTCCTATGAAGCTAGACTGAGAGTCTGGAGAAGAGAAGGCTCCAGGGAGACCTTAGAGCACCTTCTGGTACCCAGAAGGGCTACATGAAAGTTGGGATGGGACTGTTGACAAGGGCATGGAGTGATAGGATGAGAGGGAACCTTTTCAAACTGAAAGAGGGGAGATTTATGCTAGACATTAGGAAGAATTTCTTCCTTTGAAGGTGGTGAGACACTGGAAGAGGTTGCCTGGGGAAGCTGTGGCTCTGACATCCCTGGAAGTGTTGAAGGTCATGTTCAACTGGGTCCAGTCATGGAGCAACTGGGTCTAGTGGGAGGTGTCTCTGATTCTATGATTGCTCCCACACGAGTGTTCCTACCCTCTTTGGTCAATACAGAGTAGACTGTATTGCATTGGGTCCTTTTTGGTGTTATTCTTTACCACTGGCTTTATGTCAGTTCTTCCCATTTCAAATTAAATGTGAAATTCCTCACACTGGTATGGTTCCACCACTGTCTTCAGTATGATGGAGTGATGACAGACTCAATTAGAATAGATACCATGGGTAGTGGCATCCACCTTGCAATGGTGGCATGAAAATCTGCGTGTCTTTACTCTTAGAATAAATCAGAATAACTGAGGAATCCTGAGTATTTGAATAAAATCAACCTTACTGAGCACAGTGATGCTGCAACTAAATTTCTGCTGCCTGGAGAGGTTCCTCTAAATGCAGCCAGCCTCTAGGTATTGCCTCAGAGAAGCACAAACTTTGCAAGGCAGTAAGACCTCTCTGCCTTCTCCTAAATGACACAGAACCACACACTTTTTTTCCTCCAGTCAAGCATTCAGCTGATGCACCAGTGAGCTGTATACATGCAGCTTGCCATGGATTTCTTACAAATTATTTTAATCTTTCTAAACCCTCCCCTGCATCGTTCTGGGTTGTACAAATAACCTAAAAAATGAAGGCTAAAAACATGGATTTTCTGTTCTTTGTTGGAATGCTACTCTGGTATAACTGAGAGCAGAATTTGACCTGCTGTATCCGTTTTTGCAGAGTTCAAACCATAATTCCAGGCCAGATTCTAATCTATGCCTCTTGCTCATATTTCACTGAAGCTTTCAAAAAATACACATGCTGTGGACTCAAGTGCAGCATTGCAGGCAGTGAGTGGCTGTTATCTGGCCTGAAGGGTCTTCTGGAAATAAAATAAAAAAAAAAGATAGCGATCAAATTGCTGAAGTGAACAACTGATGGGTTTTTAAGTTCTTAATTTGTTTTCCTTCACTTGGAAAAGCAGACCATGTTTGTCTTTAGAGCAGTTATTGATAGCACTACTTAAGTGAGCAAAATAAAATGCTTGCAATGACAGTTATCAAAGGTTAGGTCCTTGGAGATAAAAAGCTTTGTGTGCATGTGCACTCCAAACCCAATCTTTCTATGGGCCTACATGAAGTATACAACAATGTGCTTCCCTTCTGAACTTTTTTGGGACGTGGTATGGAAAGACTGTAGCAGTCTTCATGAAGTCAAATCCCAGATGGGTATTGGTTTCAAAGGGGATGATGACTAGCCAGTATGTTAAATATTTTAATTCAGTAAAGCCTCCTGTTCTCCTTGATGCTTGCTAAAGTTACGTTCAGCAGCTGTAGAGGAGAATGTGCACAAGAAACCGAAGGAGAATCCTGTGTCCTCTCTTCTTGCCCAACCAATAAATTTTAGCACTGAGTAGGCAGGCACAAGCCCTCCTCACCTTGTCCTGAGGGGTTGGGAGATGAACAGTGAGAGGTTTAGATGGAAGTAGAGCTGCGAGCAGCTGGACCAGGTGTCACTGGTGCTCTGAAATGTCACTTTAAAGGCTATTAACATAGTGAAGGCTTTTGAAGGCTACTGAACTGTTTGTAGCATAATCCTTCCGCTTTTCTCCGGGAGCACTCTGCCTGTTGTGCTAATAGACACTTGTGTGCATGAAGCCCACCATGCACATAGCTCTGGAGAGGACAATTACAAGAGTTGCAGATAATTACACTTCATGATATGAGGCTGGTACAGGCAGGCAGTTGGGTCTGACCTTCCCCATTTTTGAGTAGAGGGGAATTTTCGACAGCCCCAGGTTTATCTAAATCTAGGCAGAACTTCTTGAAAGACAAGGAATTACTAATGATAGAGGTGAGGTTTTGGGGGGGGAGGTTTGTCTTGACCTTCTTCATGTTGCCAACACTTTCTGCAATATTAGAACAATTTTTGGAGAAAGGGGCTGCTTTTGCAGTCAGCCAATTCAACAGCCTTTTCTCCAGAGCAATGGTACTGGCTTTTGGTTTCTTTCATTTCCTTCTGCTGTTTTTTGGCTTCTGTAGAATTTGTCTACTCTTACCTTGCTTGAACTGTGAATCAGACTCTAGAGCTGCCAGACTATCCTAGTGTACTTTAGGCAAGTCTTGATACGTAGATCATTTCTCACTGATGTTCCACTTCTCTCTGAGCACTCACATGGCCCTGGATTGTGCTGCTTGGTGAGGCTGGAGTGAAGGAGGAAGGTATCAGCTTCTCAGGGTCAGTAGGCAACAGCTGAGACATAAGAAAAAGAAACCTCTTTTCTGTCCTGCTCTTTGTGAGCATCATTTTGCTACTGAAAATGTTCTCAGCTGTGCCTTTGCACTACAGGTGTCTCTGCTTTTATGTTCAGTAAGTTACGAGGCACGTAGCTCATTTTCCAACATCTACTTTACTTTTCCCAGGGTGGAGCTCAAATGTGTCATTATGCACTACACTGTGGCTGGTTAAATTAGTTTCTTCTTAACAACATTATTTTTTTTCAGTGCAGAGTATTTGATCAGCTTGTTTCTTTTCATTGCAATTTATTGCCAGTTATGTTTTCCTTGCTCAGAAGCAGTAATGTATGACATAAAAGCCAGCTCTCCCTTCCCCCCCAGGCTACACTTGTCAACTGTGTTCACTCTCAGGTGCTGCCATTTTAATAACCAGTTCCTGTTCTTAGATCTCACAGCTGAGACCCGCAGTGAAATGCAATGATTTGGCTGGAAAAAGGAACTTCTGCCTTATCTTTCACCCTAGGGAAATGGCAAAAGTGGGAGATGTGATGCTAATTGTCCAGTCCCTCACCTTGCATGGAGTTAGGCTGTCTAGACAATTAAATTCTCACCTTTCTGAGGTTAGTTGTTGTCTGCTGAGTTCCAATCAAACAGCATTTCATTTGCTCCCACTGGAACTTTTCCTCCCTGTCTGTTGCAGGACCACACTTTTATCAGGTGAATTGCCCATGCTGGGGTGGTTCACACTCTTCATCAGTCCCCAGGGGATATTCACTGCTGAAGGCAAAGCATTTGTCATTTTCTCAACTCTGGTAGAAAAGGGGGTTGGATGAATTCCTAGAAATATGTTTTGTAGCCATGGCAAAGATGAGTGACTTGTTTTAAGGAATCACAAGGACAGAGAAGCACTAAGGGCCAGATGGCATTTCTGTTCCATGTGGTGGTCCCTTTCCCAGTAGAACATGGGAACTTGTGTCCTGTCTCATTTGGTGGATGATGTTGGAAGCTATCCTTTAGTTACATGACAGAAGCACAAACCAATGTCTACTTTCTGTTGTGTGCAGACAAGCAATAACATATTTTGAAAAAATAATTCATTTTTAAAGCAACAACTGTAATAACCATGCTCCCTAAGAATAAAATCTATCATGCACAAATTGCCAATGGGGCTACTGGCTGTGTGTACAAATCAGGATTTATCAGACCCACTGCTTATTAAGCTGAAAAAAAACCCTCAATGTGTAGATCAAATCAGGTATCAAAGAACTCACACAAATAACCTACATAACACATGTTGTCCCAAGGCAACATGTTACTAAACAGATGTTTTTGCAACTTTCCCTGCTGCTCTTTGCACTGCTGCTGCTAACTAGGGATTTCACCTTCCCATCCAGTAATGCCCCTGTGCAGCTAAGGTGTGATTTGGATTTGGTTTCAGTCAGAAACTTTGAAGGAAGGGTGAGGGTGGTAATTTTATACAGGCTTTGTTCCTAAGTAATTTGTATTGTCCCTTTTACTGGGACCTTCTACAGCTTGCTATTCCTTTTCTGTCTCTCTCTTTTTTATTATTTTTTTTTCTTTTTTTTTTTCCTATGGCATTTCTTTTGTCCTGTTGATGTAATCCCTTAATACATGATGGAGAACACTTCAGCCCTTCACAGGGATGCCATTGGAGAAGAGTTTCAAGTTATTGGGTCTTTCAGAGTTGTTCACATCCATCCTTAAACATTACTGTTCTTCATCCATTGTACTCCAAAGCCAGTAAAACATTTTAATTTGCTTTAGTGTGCTTTGACCCAGCCTGTGATGGTTGCACTCAGTTGCTGTTATGCTATACAGTTTACTAGGAGGAGTTTGTATGTAGCTATTCCTCTAAAGGAATACTAGCCTTCCTCTTAGATATTACTAACTCCCTGAGGTAGGGTTGTGGACAGCTGAGCAATGCTTGCCCAAAAAATATGTAATCATAGTAGAAGCAGAGAAGGCAGAATTAATGTTACCATGGGTAAAAAAATTGAGGCAGTAAGAGGAGTAAATAATTTGCTTATTTTTACTCCATTTTCCCAGCTCCTCTGTACCTTACACCTCCTCTCTACCTTCTACCTCTGCCTTATCTTTCCACCAGCTGTTTTTGGATATATCAGTTGCTCCCATTTCAGACCAGTGGAAACAGTGTGCACATCTGAAAGCAGAGTCTGGCCTTTTCTACAGGAATCAATATCCCCATCACTCCAGAGCAACCACAGAGACACTGCTGAACAGTACAAACCCCACATTGTGTATGAGATTAGGACAGGAAATATGGGATTGCAAGTTGAAACTGCATGGTAAATTTAAGTGAGTTATACACACTGACTAAAACAACATGCCTGTCTTTCTGCCTCTATGCTCATACCAGAGAGGTTCCCAATTTGGCTGTATTTATCTTCATATTACTCCCAGTTGGTGGGAACCTCTTGCTCCCTGTTTCACAGCTGAGGTCCTGGGCCATCAGGAGGGAATGTCACCTCCCTGGTGGCAGAGGAGAGGCTGGAGCCTGGCTAGTGCCCTGCTGTCTGCTCTGCTTTTCCCCCTGGAAGGCCAGGAAGGGGCTTTGACAGCTCTGAGATAACAGGTCCCTGAAAGTTTCCTCTGAGAGATGTCTCCTGCACAATGGTGTGTTTACCTATGGAGATGGGTATGTGTTCTCTGGCTTTACTGTCTCCAAATTAGCTTTTAATTTTATTATTTTTTTTAAAGTTAAAAAATCAGTAGCTAAGAATGTTTTTTTCATCTCTCTATCCTTTTTAAAAAAAAGGCTAATGGCAGAAAAAAAATCTGCTTTCAGAGTTTTGTGCTTTGTTTTTCTGTTTCTTTTTTCCTTTGGATAGATTAACCCATTGTTTATAGAGCAGAAAACAACATTGTTTTTTCCACTCGGTGGGCAAAACCACAATTATGATAATGAATAATGGGTAATTAACCCTTCTTTTCTGAAGAAGATAGTACATAAGACCCACTACACTACTTTCCCTGTGCAATGAAGTAGCATTGGTAGTAATCCAAGCCAAACATTGAAGTTTAACAATCAGTTGTATTATTATTGCAGTTGTAGCATTTTTATAGCTAGAGCAAAAGGATTCTGAAACTAAGGTGATATTTAATCCTCTTAAGACTGCTGGGCATCAACTAACCACTCTCTACAGAAATGAGATAGCTGCCTTCTGCTCTGCTTTATGCAGAATTGATGCCACACCTCAGTTTCTGGGAAGTTTCCAATGCAGTTTTCATTTGGAATATCTGGTCACTTGAGTAATATGTAGCTTAGCAAGAAAATAGAAGCAATTTTCTGCTTCATTTAAAACATTATCCTAAATTCTACCAGCTTTAGCCCTGGAGTTCAATGGAAAGATTTCAGTATGGGGCTTTGTGATTGAACATCATGTTATGAAATCTGTTTTATATTTTTGTGTACTAACAGTGTAGTTGCATCAGCTCTTGCTTGTGAAGGGTCAGCCTGTTGCATCACCTTCTAGACAGCTTCTTTGGAGAGCCACCATAGCTGCAGGTGGGGCAGTTGACCTTGTCCAGCCTATCCTTAGTTATTGATGAACTTTCTATACACTGGGCCAGAGCAATGTGGGCAAGTTTAACCAGAGGCAGTGGAAATCTGCCCACTCAGCTGAACAAACTGGGTTGTGAAGGAAGGCCACCCCTCTCTTATGAGGTCTTGTGGAAGAGAGCTCTTGCAGGTTCAGATGCTGGCAAATTATGGTTACACCATCCAGAAGTCAAATTAAGGAAGATTCTTGTGGAGGCTGATGTAGTTTTCCACCAGGCTAATTTTTGAGTGCTCAAAGAGCAAACCAGCACAATTAAACCCTACTTTCTTGCTCTGTTATCTAAAAGGGAACTTGACAAATCACCCTGACTTGCTTCTCCCTACATGAGAGTCTGCTAATACATGTTTCAGAGAATATAGGTAATGGGGTTCAGGAGTTTTTTGTAAATGCAGTGACTAATCTCTGTCCAGATGTGGTTGGTTTGGAAGTACATGTGGATAAGCAATCAGGTTTCCTTACAACAGGCTGGTGATTGTTCAGTGAGGTTTTGGGGCAGTTCCTTATTCATCATGTTGATACAGAAAGTCCTAATTACCTTGAGCACTCAGAAGTCTGATGAATTCAGCAGAGATGAAGTATCTGAAACCTACTTTTCCTTATAGAAACCCCAGCTACAGATGGGATTGAGCCCCCTATGCTCTTGGTAGGCTCTGATGAATTTTTTGTTTTGTTTTTTTTTTTAATGGGAATGGATCTGGTGTTTCATCTTTTTCAGTTTCAAAGCTGTATGACTTACTACATCATACTGTTCAGTGCAAGGATTTTTTAATTTTTTTTTTTTTTTGTGTCACTTTGTGGATCCCAAGCAGAAATACAGACAAAGCTATACCATACACATTGCAAAAGCATGGCTACCCCTACAGGGCTGAGCCTCTTCAGATCTCTTCTGTAGACTTCAGAAGCAGTCATGGGTATGCTGCAGACCACAGGGTGAGAACCTGTGCCATATCTGTGTTCATTCCAGAGGTTTGCTTCATCTCTTGCAAATTCCAGTTTTATTCAAAATATTCATAGAATCCTAGAATGGTTTGGGTTGGAAGGGACTTTAAAGATCATCCAGTTCCATCCCCTCTGGATGGGCAGGGAAACCTCCCACTAGACCAGGTTGCTCCAAGCCCCATCCAACCTGACCTTGAATACTTCCAGGAACAGGGCAGCCAAAGCTTCCCTGAGCAACCTGTGCCAACCCTCACAGAAAAGAATTTCTTCCTAATGTTTAATCTAAATCTCCCAGTTTAAAGCCATTACCCTTTGTTTTATTACTACATGCCCGTGCAAAAAGCCCCTCCCTAGCTTCTACCCCTTTCAGTGAGTCCCCTTTGGAGCAAGCCCTCTCCAGCATTCCTCCCATCCCAGTGCCATGATGCTGCCTTTATTTCTGGTCGAATTAC
The DNA here is from genome assembly GCA_023637945.1 of Phaethornis superciliosus. Classification (NCBI taxonomy): domain Eukaryota; kingdom Metazoa; phylum Chordata; class Aves; order Apodiformes; family Trochilidae; genus Phaethornis; species Phaethornis superciliosus. The sequence continues at coordinate 5,293,434 of JAJQWJ010000011.1, forward strand.
TGAAGCCTTTCCTCCTCCCCTCAGCATTTGTGTGTCCCAGCACAGGGTTTACCCCAGGCTTCCCATTGCGTAGGCCTCTGTAGTGCTGCCAGACGATCCTCGCTGTATATGCTGTGGGTGATTCTCTCAGCCTCTGGAATGAATTATTTTATTGCTGCCAGCTTGTCAGAGAAATCAGCTTGAAAGCTGAGCCAGAGAGCAGTCCTGGGAGCAACCGATTCAAAGTGGAAGCAAGTCACCATCCAGCAAAATAAATGGGGGAATGCATCAGCTGGAGAATGCAAGTGCTGTTTTATAAGGGAATTTCAAAAGAACCAATTAGGCTTCAACAGGTTTTATATTTAAAGCTCATAAATATACAAATCATGACGATTAAGCATTGTTGCCCAGGTTGTTTTCTTTAAGGGTATAGTTTTGAGTTTAACTGCTGTTGTAAAGATTTGGCATGGTCTGGGACATTTTTCTCTTCTTGGTTACCTTGCAAGGAATTTGCATTCCTGCTCGGTGCCTGTGCTTTGGTGTGCGTGCTGCCACTGAAAAGGCTGTAAGCCATAAATAAAAGAACAATATGACCACAAGCACCTCCTGCAGGGGAAGAAGAAAGACATGAGTAAAATAATATGCCAGAGAAAATTGTAGACCAGATAATTTATCCACCCCTAATTATTTCTGGGCCAGAAAGAGGTATTTCTTATAATAAGAAAAAACTCCTTTTTTAAAAAAAAAAAAATTGTTTTTTTCCCCTAGTGTTTTCAAATCATTGGCCTGTTACAATATGGTTCAGTTTTAGTTGGCTGCTTCTCAAGAAAAAAATTAATGAAGATCACTTATGAGCACTGTAGAATCAACTGCATATAAGTTTCTGAAGCGTATAAGTTTTCATGCATTTCTGACACTTTTAGCCTTTCAGACTCCTACATCTTGAAAGAAAACACATCTCAGGTGTCACATTAATCTGGTTGGTATGAGATGATGGCTTGTAAATTGCTGATTTTGGATATGGATGCCAGGCCCATTTAAATGACTTCAGCATAAATTGGAATAATAGACTACAGTGCTGCAGTCTTTCAGGAGACGAGACAAAAAGCTGTTCTTGTTAAAACAAAAAGATACCCCAGAAGCAGGAAATTTAATATTATTAATGAAAACAGAAGGAATTATTAAGAAGGTTTTCACACGATAGAGTTCCTCATTCAGGACATATTGCCATGGGGACTTTACCAAGAGGTCTTGCTGCATCCTTTTTTCCTGAACGTGTCTGCAGCACAGTGAACATTCCTCACTATAACCTATGATGTATTTGTAACATTTGCATGTAATCTGTCAGGCAGGGCCTCTGCTATAGAGCGTGGGAGTTTTGGGCCCGGGGGATTTGTAAGGCTACAGATGCAGAAGCTGAAGTCAGTCAGATTTGTGGCATGAGTAGGGGTTTCCCTGGTGTTAGAAGAAGTGAAGAGTAAGCCCTGAGTGCTCTGCAGTCTCGCTGTGCACAGGATGTTCTCACGAGGTTTCCGTTTTCAAGGTTTGGATGCGTTTTGGCATTGGAGTTCTCCTTTTAAGTTGATCCTCTGCAATTTTTCAAGGTTCACTCACAAGTCACGGTGGCCCTAGAGGATAGCAGCACATGGATGCAATGAAATGCATTCATAAAAATGCTTGGGTTTTGCATTGATGGGGCTCTAACTGCTGGTTATCTCTGAGCATGATTTAGAGGGACATAAATGCAGCATCTCAACCTTACACATTCATAACTCCTTCCATCAAAAAATCTCAAGGCATTTTACACACAGATGTAACTGGATAATATGTCCTGTTGTCTGTGTGGCATGTCCAACATCAGTTATCATCATTCTTAACCATATGCCAGGGTCTAGAGTATTCCCTCAAGTATGTTACATGGGAGGACTACATGTAAATAGAATATCTGGCAATCTATGAATGGCTCACAGGATTTTAATCAAGTGCACAGTTTTAAAATTGGCATTTAAATCCCTCTCACATCTGTTTTTTAAAATAGTCAACAGCTTGTGGGATACATTCAGCATGCAATATTCATATGAGTATGTTAATAATAGTATACATTATCAGTAAAAAATAAGGTGTGTAGCTGCAGTGCTCTCTAGAGTAACTGTTCAGAGGTTTTGGAGAAAGCACTGTTTAATAATAAAAAAAATAAATATTCCTCCCCCCCTCACAGATAATACTGAGATATATTCTCTGTATTTTGAGTAGAGGACTTCAATACTCCTGTTTTCACCTGTGATGCACACACAGTGCTCTCAAAGAGCAGTCCTTATGGGGTAACTCACATAGAAAGCTGGTAAACTGAACTTGCTTTAACATCTAAATATCAAAGAAGGTTAAATACTACTTGGAAAAATTTTTTTATGGATGACCTAGGGAAGGTCACAGGTGACAGTTCACTCTGGTAAGGTGTTAGCCAGCTCTGGTTCATTGATGAGCACAGAATTCAGACTGCAGCCTTAGTCTGCCTCTCCATGCCTTTGTATGGTCTCCATGCCTTTGTTCTCCCACCCACAAAACAATATTACTCATGCAGACTCTGCCACTTTCTGCATCTCAGAGAAGCCTTTAGAAGAAGTTTGAGGTATGAGCTGGGCTGACATGGGGTGTATTCACCTCTGACTCTAGAGGATTCTGGGTCTTGGGGAGAGCTGTACCCTCACTCCAAAAAATGCAGTAACTCTGCCACTGAACACCTAAAAGCTGTTGAATTCTACCTAAAATATTCTTGACTGTCATATCTTTTTTTAAGGTGGCTTCTGTCTCTGCTCCTTGCTGGTCCTACGCTTCTTCACACACATTGCTGGTTATGTGCTGGGACAGGGTTGTGGGTTTGCTTTTGTTTCTTTTTTTTTAAAGAAGAAATAAAATAGAAAAAAAAGCAAAAAACCACAAGGGACTTTAATTCCATCCCACAGGAATGACTGTACTACACTAGTCATTGTTTTGAAGTATGTTTTAGAAATTTGTAATGACAGCATTGGGATTATGTAGTTAATTGAGGAGCAACCATTTTTACAATTTGTGTTTCACCCCACATAGAAAGCTATAATTTTCTCCAAATAATTAGGTTGAGTTTAATTTTGGCAAGACACAGACCCATATCATCCTGTGTAATATACTGTAATCCTCACGTTAGGTGGAGTGCCAAGTATTCCGTTTGTTTTGGGAGCCAACAAAATTGCCACTTGTCCAGAGTTGGTTTTGGACAGAATTGTGAAAGTGGTAACATTTTGCTACTTAAACCAGTTTATTATTAGTCTGACAATGACCCAGAGATATATGTATCATTCATTGAAAGCAATCTAAAAGGTGTATGGCACTTCACTAATAAAATTTTGTATTTAACAGCATATGTGGGTGATTTTGAAAGGCTTCAGCATTTAGACACAGAGGCTACTTTCTGTCTTTCATGATGGGACTCCAAAATCTCAATATCTTTAGCTTCTTGCAATGTTAGAAAGTACAGGGGTCAGAGAGATTACACTGCTGCCATTTTGCTGTTATGCTACTGCATATCAGTTTGTTAACAAAAGATATATCTAAGTTGTGGGTTTTTTTTAAAAAAAAAAAAGCCAAATTTTCAACTTTTTCAAACACTTTTTGTGTACTTTGTCTCAGTGATTTAGTTGTCCTTTGGCAAGTCCATTTATGGAAAGATTTTGACTATATAGTAATAGTTTGGTGGCTATTGAGAGCCTGACATCTGTAAATGATATATTTTTTAAAATATGTATTTACTAGATAGATGAACCATTTTTTTTAATAGTTCTTGTCTGAAATCTGAGAGGGAGGATTGCCTAGCAATATTTTGTGCCTTACTGAATATACCTAACATCCTAGACACTGAGATTTTTATGTGTTCTGTGATGTCCAATTAAAAACTGCCATCCTCTGTTGATTTCTTGGCACTTTTACCACTTATAGGTGCTGTTATTTTTGGAAATCAAAGTTAAAACCTAATAGGCTAATGATTGATCTTTATGAGGTGTGATTTTTCTCCTAGAGCAAACACATGGGGCTCACTTTTCCCATTAAAGTTGTTGAGCAGCAGTCCTCTCTAAGAGTTTTCTTCCTTTGGTAACTGTCACACTGCACAGGATGTTTCATTTTCCTCCACAGGAGATATTTTTACTTTTCTACCAGGAAACTATGAGATATGTAAGCCCATCAGGAATGTTTCAGTAATTTTCATACTGGTGTTGGAGAAACAGCTGGATCCACATTCCTGCCTGTAAAGTCCAGTATTGCAATTCCCAGTTCACCATGATGGATTGGGTAATTCCACACTAAGGAATTAACTCAGCATTTGGAAGGGACAGGATTGTACGATTGATTATTTTTGTTTGATTATAAATGCCATCCAAAAATAATTCCTGTACTCAGTCACTGACATGTGTGATCTCTCTTTTCTTCCAACCCCTCTGGAAATTTCTTTGTGCTGGCTGTTTTGACCATGGGAACGTTCAGGGAGATAGAACATGTGTCAGTGATGTTCCTACACATCTCAGTGAAGGAAATAATAAACATCCATCAGTGCTACTAGGAAGGGGAGTGGTAGAGGAATATCTTTATGTGGAACAGCAGCTGTGTAGTAGTTAAAATAGAAGGCTGAGAGCCAGGTCTTATCAGTTTATCCTCAGCTCTGCTGTAATCTTCTTATCATTAACCTTGTGTTAGTCCTTTCAGTGGCATGCCTCCCTCCCCCAACCCTAAGCAATTTAGGATTGTTGGAGATGGAATTTTGGCCTATGTTCTTGGGTGGAGTGCTCATAGCACCTCGCTTTTGGCACCCACTGCACGTGGTTGAAACTCCCTTCATCATCTCTTTTGCAGTCAGGGAAGACAGGTAGATGTCAACCTGACCTTCGTCTCTTAAGAAGGTTCTCACCCTTAAGTTGGGCACCAGAGTAAGGATTCTTTTGTTTTTATTTATCTGATAACAATAAAAATCACATAATTCTTTCCAATGCTTTTAAACTTACTGCAAATAACTCATGATTTATTTTCGTAAAAATAAATGCATTAGAATTGTTATAAATTCAGGTAGGCTGATAGGTGTCACAAATGAAGCTTTGCTTCTCAGCTCTATAGAAGCACAAGACCTCCATCATTCCCCCACCAGGACAAAATGAGTGGATGATAAAAATTATGTTTCTTGATGAACCTTAGTTCATGTGACATCCACTCTGTGTCTGCTCTGCCCAGGCACTAAACTCCTTAAACAGGGTCTGTCTTTAGTGCTGTGTGTGAATAATATCTAATACACTGGGAACTTGTCTCCAAGAAATCTTTGATACAATCATGGCGCATGTAGCAAATAACACTGACAAATATTATCAGTTTGTTCAAGGCCTGGAACAGATGATTTTGGTGCTACTATTTCAATGCTCAGAAAGTGCTGGTGGCAAGGCAGAAGCCTAACCACTCATCTTGTTCTCTGATTTCTCCTCCCTTTCATCCTCTTCAGCAGCAGATGAAGAATGTAACCACAGACTGATGCCTGTGGTGCAGAGCTCTTGGGGCTGCTGTCTGTGTGCTGGAGCATGCTGATAAGAAAAGGAACCTCAACAACAACAACAGAGAAGGAAAAATTGTTTTCTTGCCCCCTGTGGAATGGAGAGCTGAAGGCAGGCAGGAGGTCTTGGTGTCTGGAGGAGTCAGCATGGGGGGAGGCCTGTGACTGCCTTTGTAATGTAATTGTCATAATGCTGGGCCAGGGCTTGCAGTGCTTGCAAGTGAAAAGCACCATCCATTTCTCCTCGTGGTTCTTTGTGTGGTTACAGCAGGGGCTGGAGCATCCCTTTGTGCAGCTGTGGCCTGACTGAGAATGTGTCTCAGCTTTGTGAGCTCTGTGTGTCAAGGAGCAAGGGAAGAACTAAACCTGCAGGAAGGCTTCTCCCTCCACGGCTTTATGCAAAATGGTTGGGGAAAGAGGGAGAGAAAGAGTTATCAAGTCAGATTCAGATCTCAGGCAGATACAGAGTCATGGGGAGAAAGAAGGGGAGGAGAGTGGTGAACATGGTATGCACGGGTCTTGTCCTGCATGGAACTGGAAGAGCTCCGTGCAAGAGCTCAGAAGAACTCCAAAGTTCCTCTGTATAGAGACAGCCAGCAGGGATTATTTTTATGGTCTTCAAGGACTTCTTTTTCATGGGCACTCTTCTGTTGTGCATTTTCATTCCTACCAACCATGCTGTGTTCACAGTAACAGGCAAGGGGTTACTGAAGCTCTTTTTGGGAACTAGATGAGCCAACTTTGGCAAAAGGATTTGTAAAATATCTAGTTTAGCCATAGTTAGACTATTATAATTTAAAATTATCCAAAGACTGAGGCTGGAAGGTGCCTGGAGAAAAAGAACCTGGGGAAGTGATTGTCTCTCTGTATTGGGCACTGGTGAGGTTGCACCTTGAATTCTGTGTTCAGCTTTGGGCCCCTTACTACAGGAAAGACATGGAGGTGCTGGAGTATTTCCAAAGAAGGGCAACAAAGTTATTGAAGGATCCAGAGAGTAAGTCTTGTGAGGAGCTACTGAAGGAACTGGAATTTTGTAGCCTGGAGAAAAGGAGACTGAGAGAATGAATACCTTAATGCTCTCTGCAATGGCTTGAGAGGAGGGTGTTGCAAGATGGGAGTTTGTCTTTCTTCCAGGTAACACTCAATAGGAGAAGAGACAACAGCCAAAAGTTGTACCAAGGGAGGTTTAGACTGGATATTAGGAGAAATTTTCCCACTGAAGGGGCTATCAACCACTGGCACAGGCTGCCCAGGGAAGTGGTTGAGCCTCAATCCCTGGAGGTATTTAAAAGACGTGTAGATGTGGCACTTAGAGATGTGGTTTAGTGGGACTTGGCAGTGTTGGGTTTACAGTTGGGCTCAATGATCTTAAAGGTCTTGTCCAACCAAAGTGATTCCAAGATTCTGTGAAATAGAAATTCTTTCTCTTCTTTGGGGTGACCAATCTGTAGTCTAGAAGATGCCTCTTTTGGGAAGCTCTCACAAATGTTCAATTTAAATACTCTCATTTTCTATCTCATTATTTGTGTATCAATCCCTTTGTATGATTAGAATGCCCCACTTTTCCAAAGTTCCATCTCTTCACCTTACATATTTACCTCTCTAGGGAAATATGTGATCCTTTTCCATACAAGAGTTTTTAAGTCAAGCCCAAACAATAAACCACAGCATTCTTTAGTGGTCTGCAAGACTGCAGAGCAAGGATATGTCTATGTTGGACTCACAGCAGAGATTGCACTATTGAGAAGGAATTTGTGGTAAAAGAGTTAGCTCAGGTGCTGGTAGCAGTGGTAGATTCTCTGTGGGATGCTAAAACACTCCAGAGAAGTAGGACTGGTTTGCCTGTGCTGTTGAAGCTAAATCTGTACCAACCCATAAAATAAACTGTCTCAGATATGTCTGTGCTACCCAGAGCCCCCTTCTTCTTTTAGGGTGAAGTCTTTAGTCTTGAAACAGTTGCTTCTGGCATATGTTCACCTGTGTGTTGAGATATGGGATGCAGCAATAATCATCAATTAAGAGCTTGATCTATTACAGGTAATAGGATGGGCCTGTACATTGTCATAACTTTAAAATGTGAGTTATTGCTTGAGTCTTGTTTCTTCACAACCTAGCCAGGGATTTAGTCTGTAAACTGTGGAGCCTCTCCAGTGTTTCAGGAGGCAGGTGGACTGCAAAGGTTTCTTTTGCAAAGCATCCTGCTTACAGACAGATTCCCTGTGCTGGGCCTGAAGTGAAAGACGTGAAAATTTTTGCATGGAAATTCTTATTAAAATGGCCAGAACTGAAAATACCAAAAAAGCCACTAACACAAACATTATTTTTATTTTCAGGAAATTCCAGTATCAACTCCTCTGGTTGTTTTTGGCCCAACGGGAGTCAAAGGCAGTAGGCAGTAAAGTCTCCAGTGCCTGTTAGAGAGGCAGATTCTCTGGCAGTAATCTTTTAGTTCATATTGGGGCTTTTTTGGTATTTTTTTTGTTTTGGTTTGTTTTTTTTTAAGAGAAAAGTAGAGTGTTTCTTGGCTATGGACTCCTCAAAATGGGTTTCTTATTTTTCATCTTGAGGGGATTTTTTTGGCTGGTTCCAAGGAAAGGGGTTTTCTCTGAGTGATATTTTTTCTTCTCTCCAAGTATTCCTGATGTCTCTGCTTGCACTATGCCCTTCCAAATCAATTCTAAACACATTTCCTGTATTTATAGCATCATCACCACTGATATAGTAGGTGACAGCATTAATGTAGTAGGCAGGTAAAGGAGTGGTGAGCATGAGATGAAACTTTGATGAGGGAACTATGAAAACCATTCAAAATAGTATCTAAGATTTTACTAGGTTTGTCTTAGTAGCTTGAGTTCACTGGATTTTTGTCCTGTTTGCCTCCTGCAGAAAGGGAAGGTTCAGAGAGGAGACATGCTAAATTATACCTCAGCAATGGGAGGAAATTCAGAATTAGGCAAGATAAGGAGTTTGCATCCTAATCTTTTTCATTATTTCAAATCAGCCTGGGGATTTGTCAATGGATGACCAGTCCCAAAGGTCCTGAAGTCATAATTCAGACCTCTCAAAACCACAAAACAAGCTGAAAAATCACAAGACCTGGAAAATGCATGTTTTGTTCCTTTTCTTCCAAGCTTGTAGGGTATATTTGTCCAAAGTTCTTTACAATCACAGATGTTAAGAATTGTTATTCAATAAAAAAGAATAAATTAAAATCTCAAGTAGTCACTTGCCAGGATCAAGGTACTCCAGAAACACCCCAAATATCACCATATTAACTATAAAATCCTGACAGCTGGCAGTGGTAGCTTTCAGAGAGAAATTTTGCAAGCCTGTAAGCTGGGATGTGTTTCCCTGGCCATTGAGGGTTAAAACTCACTGAAATTCTAGTGAAACCTGGGGTGTTAATCCATATTAAGGAGATCTGAGGAAAACAAGTGCCTTAATCCCTGCAAACCCAGCAATGAAGTTGTTACTGCCTGCCTACATATGTACCTCATGGACCATTCATCTGAGCATCAGATGAACCAGTCAGGATAGCAGAGAACTCACTAAAACAAAAGCACAGAATGTTCTTTCCCTTGCATTTTCCCTTAAATTCCAGCAAGTATTACAGGAAGTCCTGAGTTTATCTGAGATAAACTGCAGGTGCCTACTCTCAGCCTGTACTTTCACATGTGTTTATCTTCTACCTACTGCCCCATCAGGACTACTGAAAAATATGTCCAATCATTTCCTGGTCTAAGTTTATGGCGTGTTCCCACCCCTCAGTTTAATGGGTTAGGCTCAGCGGAACAAATTCTGATTTGACTCCTAGGAAGACCCAAGACCCACAAGCACCTTGGCTCTTTGCTGAACACCTGCAGCAGCAAAGGACATTGGGCAGCAAGGGTGATGTGCAAATATCATGCATCTGGGTAAATGCAGGAGTCAGCTCTTAAAGCTGGAGTTCAGAGAGATCTCTTTCATTCATCCATGGGAGAAGGCCTCATTATAATTGTTCAAGCCTGACTGGATTACATCACTTTCCCCCTCATTTCACTCCCTCCCTGCTTGCCTCCCTCCTTTTATTTACACCCCTTGTTCTGCAGCAATGTTGAGTGGGAGCTGCCTTAATGATGCATGCTGATCACTTCATTCCCCACTGTCCCCCCTCCACCACCTCCCCCAGTGCTTTGAAGTGTGCTCAGGTCTTGGGCTCCAGTTCAGAGGTCACTTTGTTTATTTATGCAAAGCTGGCTCATCTGTGAAATGGGGCTTTCAAGGCCTCTGACATCAAAGACTCCAAAGCTGGTCCCATCAAGTCAGAGCAGGGACAGGCCTTGCATTATAACCAATTGAAGCAACTTTGTGAATCACAGAGAAATATTACAGCTATATTTTTACTTCAAAACTTGGACCGTTGGTTTGACTCATGGTTGGATGCTCAGCACGTAGTATTGGCCTGAAAAGCAGTCATACCCTTCAGCTAACACACAAACCTTCATGGAGAGTCTGTGGGTAAATAAAATTTGATCCTGGCTGGGTAGCAGTCTGTGAATATTTCCCATCAGTTTCTCTCAGAGCCGTACTGTTATGCAGAATTTTCCATTTATTTTAACTTTTAAGAGGGAATGGAATAATTCTGCTACGGTAATAAACAGTAACTATTCCCTGCTTATGTGGCACTCTTTGGATCTTAGGATCCTCAAAGTGCTATGTCAGCTGGTGGAGTTAGATACAGACATCACTTTTCTGCAGAAATCCAGCCTGCTCTGGGACAGGGGGTAGACCAGAAAGACATGTGGCAGGCAAAATTCAGAAAGCATCATGGTTTTTGAGGTGAGAAAGGACAATTTTCCCATAATGTCAGCACTGACAGCACCTGCTACACTTAGATGTGTGAAGTCTCATGCAGAAATAAGCCTGTGACTGCCTCTTTTAGCCCCATCACACACTTCCCCAGCACAGCACCAGCATCTTGGTCCTGGGGCATCTCAGCCCTTGAAGCCACCTTAGAATGAGATCCTGAAGCAAGAGAGTAAATGACTGGAGAGCAGCTGGGGATCACACTACTGGGATGGTATTCCTAAACAATGGGCTGATGAATCTGGATCCATCCTGACCTCATCCTCTATGGCCAGGTGTGGCACTTAGAGGGGAAAGAGCCACACAAGTTTGTCCTGTGTCTCCAAGTCTGTCACTTGACATGATATTGGAGCCATCCACTTCAGGTTTCTTGACCAGCCAGCATGCTTTCTAACACCATGGAACCAAACTGTACAGTGAGGACACCTAAATCATGTGTATGTTTTCATACCCTCAGATACTCGTGACATAAAATTAGTCAGTGATTATTTTTCAAGGCAGGTTTTCCACTTCAGCTTCCAACTGGCTGCTCTCCTAAGCCTGTGACAGTGTCCAAGAACTCCAGTATGGGCTGACCTTCCAATATAGGTTACAGAAAAGGGAGCTTGTAGGAAACTTCAGCAGCTCATCCTTCTTAGCCCTGCCTCTTGCCATAATCTGCTGGCAGCAAAGCTGCCCGTGCTGCAGAGCTGGTCTCTGCTGCCCTTTGCCTGCAGGCTGATTTTTTGGTAAGTACTCAGCATCCTGACCTGCCTGCCTCTGTGGGAGCTGACAAGAGCGTGAATAAGAAATCAGCTTCTGAGGTCATTTTTGAGTAGAGCTGAGACTCATGTGATTTCTGCTACTAGCTCATCATTTTGTGTGCTGGTCATACATATCTGAGTGTGGCTCATTTTTTCCAGGTCTGCTCTGTCTAATAAAAATTTTGCCAGGCCAGTTGCATTTATGAAGCTTGGGGTAACGTGAAGAGCAGGTCTTCAGACGTGGCACTGTGAACCAGGCTTCACACTCCAGGTTTTGGCTGAACCAGACACCTTTGAACATTCAGGAAATTTGGCTTTGGTTTCAGTGCAATAGATCCCTCCCTAGGAGTGAGGAGGCTGACCAAAATGTGCTTGTGGTATAGAAAGATATCGAGCCTTGCTAGCACAGAGACCAGAACAAGTGCAAAAGTGTTTCCCTACCCTAGGAAACCACCTGATATTAAAATTCAAAGAAAAAAAAATGTCTTTAGAAAAGGGGGAGACAGATTCTTTCCATTTAGCCCCAGTACTGACTTTGGATAGGGCAAGTGTAAGTCAAATCTTGGTGGTATCTGAATTAGACAGAAGTCTTCCATCCTAAGGGTGTTCCTGAGATATGTCTCCCACAATGTTGTTCCACTGTATGTAATAATAAGCTCTTTTTTGGCTTTCTGAAACCACAGCTCAGTCCTTAAGACACCCAAGGTGCCAGAGGGGAGGTTCAAATCCCTCTCTGAATACAGCAGAAAAGGGACTTGACTCTGAGGCTTTAGCATTTTATCACTGGCTGTTCTGCTGCCTCACTCACACTTTTGACAGGAGATACTGGAACTCTTCCCAAAAGGAGTTTCATCCATGATATCAAGAATCAGCTTTTTCCCTACAGTTCTCAAGGGTGAGAATGCTGTAACATCTCCCTCCTGATGTGCAGTTCTGGGCATGAGAAGGAGTAGTTTTCCTCTAAATGAGTTTCCATGCTTATGACAATTCCCCCCCAACACTGAGACTTATGCTATGTGTTGCTGTTAACATTATCACATTCCTAACAAAAGTGAAAATGGCTCCAATAGTTCTAAAACAACACAGAATGTTTAAATGCATGCAATTATTTATTTCAGTCTTGCTCTTCCACCAAATTATCTATTTCATAGGCTCAGCACAGTGACATTAGTTATCTTGATCTCTTCCCCCCCCAAATGATTTTTTCTGGGTTTAGTAGGTTACTCTGCAGGTTTGTGATTTGGCAGGATAACAACCAAGGAAGCATCTTCAAAGGATCAAACAGATTCAGAACAATTTTACTTACATCAAAAGCTTGGCAGCATGTCAGGAGGTGTTGAGAAGGCCAGTCAGTCCTTGTGTGTAGGCAGGAGGAGTGCACATGGGCTGACATACCGTAACATGAGGCACGGGAGGATGTACTGCTCTTTGTACATCAAGCTGAGTAGGATTAAGATGTAATTGACAGAACATTGCCACTTAAATGTCTTAACCACTTTTAAAATATTCAGCAGTTAACAACGGGCAAAAATCCCGTATCTCTGACCACAGATTTTATTTCTTCTTCATCACTCAGTACATTTTTCTAATTGTGTGAAGGGATTTACTAAGTTCTCTGTCAGACAGCATCCAAGATTTCATGCGTAGCACTACTGATATTTATGTGCAAAGTGCCAGAAGATAATCGGTTCAGTATTTTTGACTGAAAGGAGACAATCTGTCATATGCAAGCCATCATCTATAATGGGGATATTTGTATTCCCTGCTTTCTGTTAGCCAAGGCTGTAAAAATATATTTGTAAAACGCAGCACATGGGTTACTCATCCCATCTGTAACACAGGCTGTGGGCCAGCCTCAGAGAGTCTGGATGGAGCTTTTCTGCTCACAGCACCACATGAGAGTTGATGTTGCCTGAGTGTGATGCATTTCATGTTGCTGGAGCCCCTGGGAAGGCTGCTGGGTTTCCAGAGATGGATGGAGGGTGAGAGGGAGGTGGGAAGGGGCAGTCGGCTGGAGTGAGCTGCTGAAGTAAGAACTCAATGTGCTGCTGCCCTGAAAGTTTTCTTTTCCCCTTGAAGTGACAGCTGCACATACCTCTGGGAGAAACTGTGCTGGAGTCACCACAAGTAGAAGAGGAAAATCTGCCCAGAGAGAGAGGGGACAAAGCCATCTGGTGTTGCAGCCTTTCTGCTTAAGGGACAGTGGCAAACGAGATTACAGCTGGGGAGAAGGGATGATTTTCCAAAATAGAGGAAACTGTGGTTGTGGTTAAACAGAAGGAAAAAAAAAAAACAAAAAACAAACCTGCAAGCAAGTTCACAAACCAAGCAGTATTTGAGAACAGCCCAACTTTAAAAACAACTGTAAAGAGCAGCTCTCCTATTTGTACATTTTGGGGGCAACCATAGTTGTGTATAAACTGAGATAAAATTTCCCTCTCTACCACAGAGATTGCAGCAAGAAAATTCCTCTCTTTTGCTTATGCAAAATTCCTCTCTTTTACTTCTGGGTTTTAAGAGTTGGGCATTTGGAAGGATTCATCTCTTAAGTGAGGTGTTTCCACTTCTCTCGATTTTTAAAAATATCTTTCTTTACACCATTGTGGGGCACTTCCTTATTGGCAGGAACTTTTCCCCAGCCTTCGCTTGGCCTGCCTCTGAAAAATCATACTTGACACACTTCAGTGCACTTTAGCTAGGAGCTGAGTAGCTCTTGATCCAGAGCTTGGGCTGCTCCAGCTGTAGAGCACAGAAGTAGCTTTGGAAGAGCCACTCTTTGTTGCACTTTCATCCATAGGGGACAGAAGTTCCTCAGGTGGAGTTCCCTCCTGGTGTTCTGCATTGCTATAGGAGGATGCTCTGAGCTGAGTGCTTGTGAAGTAGAGATCAGGCTGTTACTGGAGGAGGGAAATGCTTCACATCCAGGCATTGAAGAGGTGTGAGGCCACCAGCACCACCTGGGTTGCAGGAGGAGGCTCAGGGCACTCCTTGGCTTCCTTATGGAGACACTTAGGTGGCCAAATCATAGTGGCAATTTGAGGTGGAGTCTGCTGGAGAGGTGGGGGTTTCACTTTCTGGTGATTTCTATTTCTCCCAGCACTCCAAGGGACAGAGCTGAGGTCTTGGTGCTGCTCTGTGGTAGTGGTATAGAGAGCTAGAGTGCCAAGGGACTTGGTGATACAGGTGGATGGGTGGTCGTAATTTCAAAAGAAAAAAGAAAACAAACCACAAAACAGCTTTTCAATTCTGTATACCTTCTCCAACCATAGCTTTGCATTCAGTATCCCTTGAGGACTCATTTGACCCCAGACCTCCTTGCTTTCCCGATCTTGCATGGAAGCTGAAAGGCGAATTAGTGGCCCTAATTCCACTGCTTGTTCTCTGTGTGACTGATCACATAAGTCTTCCTCCACCTCCTAGGTTTAATTAGCTGTAATATTGATTTATGCCATTATTTGCATAGAAGGTACAACAGATCAGCTCCTCTTAGGGATTAGCAACCTGTAAATATAAACAAAGTGGCTTTGTCAGCTATTAATGGAAACATTGATTAATCTCCCATTGCTTTGGTAGCCTGCCATGAAGCTCATAAAGCAGCAAATTAAAATGTTCATTAAACTGGACATGCCAAGATCTGGATGCCAAATGTACATTGAGTGTTGCAGTTGCATGGTGCCTCCAGGAGGAAGTACAAACCCTTGTCATGGTCCTGTTGGAGACTTTTTTAACATCTGCCCTTTCCTTTCCCTTGCAGATGATGCCAGCTCAGGAAAGGACATCCAGGTACCTGAAGGCTCCAATGGAGAATATGAAGATCATTCTGGGAAGCAATGGGGTAAGGCACAGGGTATGTTTTTGGTTTTCCTCAGTTCTTGGTTTTGTGCTGTTCAGGCAGCACATTTCTTGGTTGCTTAAGGAAAAGGAAGGCAGCATGACTGGAGTGAGTTCTCCCTACAGATGGTCAGATAATAAACAGAGTGTCAGCTGAATGTGTTGGTATGAATGGATCCCATCCAAGGGTCCTTCTGCAAAATGCAGCCCCTGGTCCACTCCAGGGCCCCCTGCCATCTACCCCAGCATGGTTCTCCCTTGTATTTGTTTTTCTGGGCAGTGACTTTCTTTTGCATGTGCAGCTATAATGGCTTTCATAGACTCTCTATAAAAGGCAGATTGACTTTTACAGCAATATTTCCAAAAGCCTTCAGTGCCAACATAACACTTCTCCCACTGAGGGCAAATGGGAGGTCTGACTTCACTTCAGGAGAATTAGCATTAGGCCAAAGCTGAGTTTTTGTTGTTTTTTTTTAAAATTACTCTTTTAGACACCTGCATGAACTTCTCTAAACCCCGGACTGTTCAAGCTTTGGATTTTGATGCTGTTGCAGAACTTTGGGGAACTTCTAAAATCTCCCTTGTAACAGGTTGTGAATCACCACAAAACTTGCAGGTCCAAAGTTTGGTCCAAGCACTCCTTGAAAGACTACAAGTTGTCAGTCTGATGCCAAACAGCTTTTGGGCATCACTGACAGGAGTGCAGTGTGAGTTGATGACCTCAAGGGATGAAGCACAGCATTTCCATTTTGCTCTTGCAGCTTCTTTTAGTTTTATAATAGAGAGGTGCCTTTGTACCACCACATTCATGGCCAGGTAGTAACCTCATAGAAATGGTAGGAGTGGAACCTGTCATGCTTTCATCTTGTGAGTCCCCACCACTTGATCTGAGGCCAGTTTTCTTCAGGAGGTGGTAAGCAAGGGATGTGGTTTGCTGTGGTATAGTCCAGGCTACACCTGGGGGAGGCAATGTTATAATAACTTTGAACTACACATTTACCTGAGACTGAGCTTGCTCTGGCAGAAGCAGCAGTCTCATCTAGTTGAAGATGTCCCTGCTCACTGCAGGAGGATTGGATTAGATGACCTTTAAAGGGCCATTCCAATCCAAACTATTCTATAATTCTGGGATTCTATGGAAAAGGACTACAAGATTTTAGATTTAGAAAAAGGGTAGCTTAGATAAGCTCCAGGTCAGGAGTCCTTCCCTTCAAGAGGGATTCAGCAGCTAAGAAGAAAAGCTGCCATCACTCCAATATTCATTACCCTGGTGGAGGCAGAAGCAGACATTTAATGTCATGGCAGATTGGCTCATGGTAGAGCTAGTGGATGATGACCAGTGCAACAATAATATGAAAAAAAGATGAAAGCACTGCTGAAGTTATTGATAATCTTGTATCAGATCATGTCTTAACATGTGCTGCCCTAACCCAATACTTCTTTGTGCTGTGGAGTGTTCCTGCACTTCTGCTTTTTCCTCTTTTTCTTCCTCCTATCTCCTCTCCCCAAGCAGGGAAATGGCTGGGGAAGGCCACACCCCCACCCAAACCCTTTCCATCCCAGCAGTGTTCACCAGCAAAGTGCTAGTGTGAGCTGGTGTGCAGGGAGGGTCAGTGTGTGTCTGGAGAAGGAGCATAGGTGAAAGAGCACTTTTTGTTTGCAGGGTCCTGGGCCCTAAAGAAGTGGAAAAGGAGAAGCATGGTAAAACCCCTCCACTTTGCTTTCCAGCTACCATTGTGGACTGGTATCACTGGGAAGAGGTCCTGCCCTCATCAAGAGCAGGGAGCTGATGTTGGGAAAGACAAGACACCCCCACCCACTTCTTTCCACAACTGACTGAGTTCTTCTCTAAAAGACTCGAAAGTATTTCAGTACTTAGTTGTATCATGACACTTTTTCTTGTGTAAATATCATAAAAGATTGCAGTGGTAGTGCCCGTCTCTGTGTGGAGGTAATTGTGGCAGGTCCCAGCAGACTTCATGTTTTAGCTGACCACCTCACTTCGTGTGAGCATCATCTGACAGGAGCCCTTGCAAGTGATCCTTGCACCTCCATGTGTCCCATGGGGAGAGGAGGATGCTGAATTCCTTCCCAGGCCTTTGTGCCAACAGCCTTCTCTTTCATTTAGTTTTCATTAGCCTGAACAAATCTTCGTGGTAAACAGCATTTCAGCAAGCAACCCATACACAACGCTGTCTCTTTTTCCCCGTCCACTTGTGTTTTGCCTTCCTCTTGTGTGTGGCATAATTTATACTGTACAAATGTGCAGTTCATGTTTATGAAGCAAATGCCAAGTGATGTGGAGGAGAACAAGCATGTGAAATATAAATAACACAGAGGCACTTTGTTATGGCCTCCATTGGCACTCTAACAAGCAAAACCTTCTGTAAATGGTACAGATTTGGAGACAGACATTTACTAGCACCAACTGAAAAGAGACTTTTTATGCCTCTCACACTGCTGCTTCTCCCTCTTTCTCCTTTGTGCTTGCTGGGTCTCTTTTTCTCTCTTATGTGTGTGTCTCTCTCTCTCCTTTTTTGTTAACTGGCTTTTCTAAACTTTTCCAATTCAGGCTTTTGTCAAGGAGACATTCAGGACTGTGTAAATGGGATCTGGTTTCAGCATATTGCATACAGCCTGGAGTAGCTTTTGAGACCACATAATCACTTAACCTTCTTTAAACAGAAGAAGAAAGAAAGACAGAAAGAGCCAAAGAAGTTTAGCTTTACCTGTAGTTTGGTATGTATCTGGGCAACAATGTATGAGGAATGAATGCAAAACTCCAGACAGATTCGTGGGAGTCACAGTGGGAGGAAAACCAGAAGCTTTACAGGCCTGCTTTTTTGGGGATGAAAGAGACTTTCTGTCTTGCAATGCCCTTACTGAGCAGGGACATCACCAAGTCCTTCTGAAATACTGCTGTGTAAGCAGGGAAGAGGTAAGGGAAAGTGAAAGCTTAAGGTCACTCATGACTATTTACTCTGCATGGTTGGTGTGACTCTTCTGCTTCCAACTGCTCTTTGACATGTTAGTCTCAACCCAGGAATCCCATCTGGTGAGGTTCTACCCCTACCTGGACCTGCAGTTCCTGGTCTCAGAGTAAATTACTTCCATATTAAAGGATAATAAAGGTTTAACCCCATTTCACAGCTGATTCTTTATCTCTCCATGCTCCTTGTGGACATTCAGGTGATATCCACGATGACAGCCCTTACCAGCACATCTTCCAGGGCTCAGACAAGCTTCAGCAGGTCATTACCCACAACATTTAGCTCTGACAGAGTTAGTTGTCTCTCTGGGAGGGTGTTTTTTTTTTCTGGGAGGGTGCCTCCTCTTGCAGCAGACTCCCAAGAGAACACCCAGCAATCTACACACCAGGACCTGTGCAAGGGGTTAATATGTCACACTTGCTGCTCAGCTGTCATGGCAAGGACTTTCAGTGCCAGAGTTGCTCCTGTTCATTAGATTACACATGAAAGCTTCTGTACAGAGAGTAAAGCATTTCTGAGCAAGAGTTTGAAATAGCATGAAATGGCTGAGACCCAAAATGACAGCCAAGGGGGCAAGGGAAGCCTGCTGTGACAGATGGTTTTCCCGATGGAAAAGGACGCTGAAGAGGGGGGTATGCCAAAGAGTGTCTTCTTCCAAGAGGGAGGGATGCTGGGCAAGGCTGCAGGGAGGTGAGAACTAAGGGATGTGTTCACAGATCTCAGAGGGCAAATAGCTGTAGCTCCCCAATGGTTGGAGAGAGGAAGCTTCAGACCAGCCTCCTCCACAGAGCAAAGCTCCTCTATCCCAGAGCCTTCTGGCCTTCAGCCCTGGGCAGCAGAGCTGGCTCTGTAGTAGGGTGTCCTGGTTTGAGGAGGACATAGGGAGTCCCACTGAGATGCCCTGTGGCAAACTTATTGATACCCAAAGCTTGACCTTCTTAGGTTGCTTGGTTGTGTTACATGCGACTGAGGCTGTGGCTCTCCACTTGCCAGTGGTATAAGCCAGTGGCTGATGGGCATATTTCAACCCAGTGTGCCACAGAGCAGGCCACTTATTACCTATTTCTCTCATTTCCCAAGAAATAGGATCAGGGAGAATTCACCAGGGAGTGCAAAATGCTGGATTACTGTCTTTTTGGACTGAAGAATAAGGTTATGGTAAGCAAGGAACAGGGTTTGAAAGCAGGGAGAGAAACTTGTTGTGAAGATGCTGAATGCACTTGGAGAAGAAACTGACTTTGCCAAAATAAAAAGAGAGATGAATTTGGCCAGGAGTATTTTGGGTGTAGGAGGAGAGTGCCAAGTGGGAGTCAGAAGTGGAGTTGATCTCAGCAGGAGACTACAGTTAGAAGTGCCCTGGGACTGGCATTGGATTAAAGTAACTGAAAAAATCTGTAATCTGAATTCTTCATTATGGGATACTATTAGATAAGCTTCAGCCTTGCAACAGATCACAATCTATTGTTTCAGCTGTCTTAAGAGTTTTTGCAAAGGTCATTTCTACTCTATTGATTTGTTAGACCAAGTAACAACTTTACAAGTAGACTCTGCATCATCAGTATAGATATTAGGGTGTAAAGGTGCCATCTCCTTTGCCTCTGGAATTCTGACTTAATCTGAACTAAGTGCAGTTGATAGTATAAGCTTCAGATTTTGTCAGGTGGGGACCTTGCATGTCTATTCTTCTTGTCACTGCCGTTAGAAATACTGTTAATCTTCATTCTGGGACAAGGTGACTACTTTATTCCATGAATGTGTACCAGCACCTATTCCTTCAACTTCCCCCCTTCTGGGGACAGACTGGCATGAAGTATCTCCCAATAACAAACTCAATGTTTTTTATTGGATCTTTCCATTTATTTTGTTTTTTTCTTTGGGCCTTTCAACATGAATGCTTCATAAATTACTGTTGAATGAATTACATACATTTCAGTTCAGATCAATGTGCAAAAATCTGGTGCAATTCTAAGACTTTGCTCATCATTGAAAAGGTGTTGACTCTTCTTAAGTCCTATTAAAGGCAGTGAGAACTAAGGAGCAAAACATCTTCAGAGCATCAAGCTTCATCAGCTTGTCAAGGAGCCTGAGATTTTGCTTAGGTCTTGCAGTTGTGGCACAGAATTGGGTAACAATTTTAATGTGATTGTGGGGCCGCATTTTGCTTTCAGCTACAGTAGAGTGGTTTGGGTATTATTTTATGAGATGATCTGATTCAATTGCCTTATGGACACTGAGAACTACCAGTGTTGTGTTATGCTGCTGGTTAATGCTGTGTCCATAGCAGTCCAACAGGCACTGAGATGCCTCGGGCTGGCTTGTGCCTTCTTTCTAAGGAAATCAGTTTGAGCAGATATGAGAGACAGCGATACTGGTACCAATGGGGCTGCTGGGTGTCTCTCAAACAAATTTGTCCCTCACAGTTGACAGCAGTATCTTTCTCTGCACACCCTTTGCTCAACACATTCAATTTTTCACACCTTTTGCAGCCCGACCCCGTTTCACACAACCTGCCAAGATGAGACGGAGAGTGATCGCCCGTCCTGTTGGCAGCTCCATCCGCCTGAAATGCGTGGCCAGTGGGAACCCACGGCCTGACATCACGTGGCTGAAGGACAATAAGCCCCTCACACCCCAGGAGATTGGAGAGAACAAGAAGAAGAAGTGGACGCTGAACCTGAAGAACCTGAAGCCAGAGGACAGTGGGAAATACACCTGCCGAGTGTTCAACAAAGTTGGGGAAATCAATGCGACCTACAAAGTTGAAGTCATCCGTAAGTGAAACTTCTGGGGTGGAAAAGCTGGGGGTGGAACTTTGCAAAGAGAACTGGCTGAGTAATGAGAGTGTGGTGGCAAGTGTGCAGGGCTGATAGCTGGACACAGAAATGGGGAAATGTTAAAAACAGCAGAAAAAACATTATTGAAGCTCATAGAATGGTATGGGTTGGAAGAGTCCTTAAAGATCATCTAGTTCCGACCACCCTGAAGTGCTCAACCAATCCACAGAATGCTCAAGACCAAGTTGGATGGGAATTTGAGCAGCCTGGTCAAGTGGGAAGCATCTCTGTTCATGGCAGGGTGGTTGGACCTAGGCAATCCTTGAGGTCCTTTCAAACCCAAAATGAGTAATATTTGTGAAACAGTCAACTCTGAGAGCACCTGCAAGGTGAAAGTTCACCATTTCCCAGTTCAATTCAAGGACAAACTGATAACAAACTATGAAAGCCCTATCTTGTACAAGAGAGGAGGAGTGGAAGTTTTTAGGATGGCTCAGATTACTCTGTCAGAGTAGTAATAGGTTGAAACCAATAACTGAAAACTTAATCTAGATAGCTGTAATAGGAGGCCCACTTCATTAAAGAATTCTCCCAAGGCAATTAGTAGAAATCTTATGCCTAAAGTGAGACAAGACTTTAGGGTCAGATTTTAAAAAAACATTTGGACATCTGAAGGTTCAGGTGGGTACAAATGAGATACTAAAAGAAAAAAAAAAATCCCACTAGAGTCCTGTCTTGTAGCTTTAGATGCTTACAAAGGTTTAAAGGTTCAACCATTAGAAGATGAGCTGTGGGGGATTACCCTGCATTGTCGTGGGGTAGATTAAATTGATCTTCTTACTGTTTAGCTACTCTGATTCTTGGCCTCTAATCTCCTGTTTCCCCTATTATTACTAAAGATAATTGTACTAAAATCCTACCTAAGTCGACCAGAGAAGAGCTCCTCTTCTTAAATCATTGGGCTTTGTCCATGACATCATCAGAAGTTGTCATGGAAATGATTACTGAGCAGCCAGCTCAAGAAAGTGGGGAAGATGAGCAGAGTGGAGAGAAAATTGAATAACTTTCATTAATGAGGAACAGGGGCACAGAGGGCTGTTTCCAGCCACATGGAAAGCATGTTGTTTGTCTGTGCATACATTTTAACATGAGAAAGTTTATCCCAGTGTGAAAGATTGTTCTTAAAGGTAAAGATCTGTTCTGTGATAAGTCCTTTCTCTAGAATGGCAGGAATTAAAATCACATGTGGGGAGCTCCATTGGGCTCCAAAGGCACAAACCTGCTGGACATCTGGGATTGATAAAGATGCAGCTGTGTGGAGACAGTAAAAACATGTGTTTACACTAAAACCAGGAGCAGAGGCAGGGAAATGAATCAAGCCCCATCCTAATGGCAGCTGTGGCATTTTCACTTCATCAAAACCAGACAGCACCAGAAACAAACCCCTTTCTGTGTTCCTGTTTATCTTGGTCTTTATCAACTTAAAGATGTATGTAACCTTTGTTTTCATTAGCTTTTGCTGGCTAGGAGTGAAAACAGTAACCAAAGCTGGAACCAGACTCGAGGAGATAAGGGCATTAAGCACTTTTCAGACATCTTTCTATTTTTAACATAATTCTTTGGAGCATTTCAGGTTTTATTCAATTTCCTCCTTTTTTTTTTAACCTCCCGAGCCTCCACTCCAAAGTGCTGCTTATCTTAGCCTCAGTCTCCCCAGCTGTGATTCCTGCTCTTAGTCCCAAGGCAAAGCCTATGGAGACCACTATGGTATTTTTGCTTCCCAAGCACATCTTTAGAGCCCTCATTATTGAAAGTATCCTGTGTTTTTAAAAGAGGGTCCATTGTTCCTTCCTCACACCCCAAATCCAGTGCTGGTGGGAGCTGTTTTGTTATGTGCTCAATTTAACAGTGTGTGCAGTTAAATGCAGTTGATGATTACCAGCAGTTACCACCCACTGTGATACCTTAATTTATCTCCATGTCTAGGATATAGGTTTGCAGTACCTCCTTGTCTGGAAACTTTGACTGATTTTTCTGATGCTAGCACTAAAAAAAATAATATCCAAACATTCCTCAGAATGAGGGATATATTTTTCCTTTGACTTTTTGTGGTGTTGACACAACGCAAGGCTTACGATTGGGCTGCAAAGGATGGTCTTGTGAACCTCTCGAGTTTGATTTTCTTTCCTACCATCTTGTTTCTTTCATCAGCGGAGACTTGAGGCAAAAAAATTCATGGGAAAGAAAATATTTTGTTATTGGCTAGAAAAGCAAAATCCCTCTTAGCTCTTCCTCCACAAAAATTTGCTCCATAGTGAATGTAGGGATGAGTAGACTGAAGAAAGAAATAAAAGCAGGGAGTTGAGGGTGAACTGAAGTTCTTTGAGCAGTGCCTGTGGTCTCCATTCCCCCAGCAGTGGATGACATGGCATGGGATGACTTCCAACTGAGTTTGGTCCCCAGTTTGGCCCCTGTCAGCTAACAGGCCCAGCAACAGATAACAGATCTTTCCTGAAGGACTCAAGACAAAAGATGAGACAATATCCACAGCCTGGCATTAGTATATGAGAGAAGAGGCCTTCTTACATCCTGTTTTGTCTCTTCTTAGGGAACATTTGCAAATAGTAAAAGGATTTTAAAAGTGTCTTTTACCCATCCCTCACTGTCCCTGAACTGATGGTAGCCACAGTGGTTCTAGTGTGGACTCTCAATAGATATGTACTCATAGACAAACTGTTAAAATACCAAGGTTGTGTCTGAGAATCTCTAGGCTCTGTCATATTCACCTGTAAATTGGGTCCTCCCAGATAACAGTAGTAAGAGACACAGAATCACAGAGTGGTTCAGGCTGGAAGGTACCTCTGGAGGTCATCTGGTCCAACTCCCCTGCTCAAGCAGGCTGACCTATGTCCAGTTGTCCAGGACCATGTTCAGATGATTTTTCAGTATCATCAAGGATGGAGAATCCACAAGCTCTTTGGGCAACCTGTACCAGTGCTTGATCACCCACACAGAAAAAAAGTGTTTCCTGATCTTTAGAAGGATCCTTCTGTGTTTCAGTTGGTGCTTCCTCTGGCTCTGCCACTGAGCACCAGTGAAAAAAGCCTGGTTTTGTTTTCTTTACACCTTCCTTTCAGGTATTTATAAACATTGATAAAAGAGTGTGAGGGTCATTTACATTAAAACATTTACAGTGAAATAATCCATTTCAGTTGTGTTCAGACCTGTACTATGGACAAATTTAATCCTGACCTGAATTTTGGACTTTGGCTCATCTCAGGTTATTTCTTTTCCTCTGATCAAAACTCAAGAAAGATCATTGCCAGCTCTGACCCTCTAGATTAAGATGCACCATTAATATCCCATTATTCTGGCATATGGTCCCTGAGACACAGGGATAAGTAGGGGTAGAAGGAAGGATGGTCCCCATTATCATCTCATAGCTACAATGTAAAACAAGGGGATGGGGAAAGTCAGCAGTTCAGACTGGACTTGTATTTGCCAAGGAGCACAAAGACCAAGTCTGACATGTGGTGCTGAGTAATACCACTGCAAATACCCAAATATAAATGTTTCATGAGTTACCTCAGAGAGCAGAAACACAGCAGAGGCATAAAAGCTTCTGTAGGAGATGCTTAGGACCTTGTTTACCTAGCAGTTAGGAGGGTTGTACAGTATACGGAAGAGAGGGATGACGAAAATCTTCCAAAATGTAAGGGCTAAGAGGGAGAGCACCTTTTCTCCAAGTCTGATGCAGATGAAGTAAGTAAGTTCCTCATTAGAAACAGGAAGATTGAGGCTCAGCATGAGAAAAGATTTGCTTAACCTCAGACAATGGAGGAGTTATCTGGAGAGCCTGCCTTGGGGCAGGGAGTTGGAGCAGACAATTATTTTACATCTCTCCTAAGCCTTTTTTCCTATGTATCTGCAATCACAAGTTAATTAGATTGGAAAACAGCTTTTTTTCATGGAGCTCCCTGTTGTTTTTTTGTGCAGAGAGGACAAGGTCCAAACCAATCCTGACAGGGACACATCCTGTCAACACGACAGTAGACTATGGTGGGACCACATCCTTCCAGTGCAAAGTCCGCAGCGATGTCAAACCCGTCATCCAGTGGCTGAAAAGGGTGGAATATGGCACGGAGAGCAAGTACAACTCAACCATTGATGTTGGAGGACAGAAATTTGTTGTGCTGCCCACGGGGGAGGTCTGGTCTCGTCCTGATGGTTCCTACCTGAACAAACTGATGATTACTCGAGCCAAGGAAGAGGATGCAGGAATGTACATCTGCCTGGGAGCAAACACCATGGGCTACAGCTTTCGCAGTGCTTTTCTTACAGTCCTGCCAGGTGAGTTACAGCTCTTTTTGCCCCCATCTGACCCAGTAGCATCGTGGTATTCATTAACATGGCTACTGATGCCCATTGGGCTCCATGGCCCCCTGTGATGCTGTGCTGGTTTAGGCTAACCCAGTTCTGATAAGAATGAGTGAGGGGTGAAATCAACCCTGATTTAAACCAGCCTCAGCTGGAAGTCTCTGGTTGATGTTTCCTTTTCTCCCTTCATGTGGAATGGTTCCAGTGAGGTGGAATAAAGTGAATGATCTGCTTCTATTTGGAAGAAGAGCCGGGGAAGAATACTGCAGATGCAGGCATTAAGTCACTTTGGTGATAGGGTAGAGGACATAAGAGGCAAACTGAATAACAGCACAGTTTGCAGCCCTGTTCCCTTACATTTCTCCTTTCTCTTGATCTTATTTATATTGCTTTTACTGGTAAAAGGAAACAATGATATAGGCCCATAAAATGAGAGAAGAATAAAAACTGTCCCGGTCACAAGGAGAGGAAAAGAGCAAGTGTGGTAGAGAGAATGCTTGATTAGTTAAATTCTTACCCAGTGAACCCCTGGGGACCCTTGTACCAAACTCACAGCTACCTCTTTCTCTCCAGGCCTCAGAGCTGGTGGCCATGTCCAGCTGAGGCTGTATGGAGTGGTTTTGAGGCACACCATCCTCACTTTGTCATTGACTCCTTTGCCTCCTGACTGTGCAGTTCTGCCTCCATAAATGCTTTTTATTGAAAAGGACATTTCTTTCTGCCTCATCTTGCCATCCAAATCTAGTTTCAGATCCACCAGTCTTATGACAAAAATCAATTTTACAGCTTTTTCTTCCATTCACCACCACAAGGCCAACGAAGCAAAGAGAGGGCAGGAGCTGAAGTCAATACCAGAAAGTTTTAGCTGTCAGGTCTAATGGGATGTCTCCAGACAAGACACCAGTAACAGACAGAGATCATTAGCTCTTTCTGGCTGCTAGGAATGGTTTTCTGTGTAGGTAGTGGAGAAAATACTCATAACTCCTGTAGCTAGGGCAGCATGGATTCTTTTGCTCACTGACCAACAAAGCTCTGCATCTCTGCAGCCATAAGGAGGCACTAACTTGAATTTAGATACTGACAACAGGTTGTCACGTAAGAGAATGCTCCTGGTATCTTTTTCTGAATGTCTTAGATTTAGGACTAAACTGCAACTAGAAAGGCTGTCAGTCCCAGGGAAAAGTCTGCATGGGTGGGAGATAACTCTGGGAGTTCCTGCACTATGAGAGACTGATCCAGCTCCCACTGAAATCAATGAGAGACTTTCCATTGATTTAACTGTGACTGTAATGAGGCCTCATAGCAAAACCAGAGCCTGCAGGCCTGTTGTTATTGGCAGTCAAGGAGAAGGAGAATCCAGCTTGCCCTCAGAGACAAAGATGTGGTTGTGAGGCCACGAGTTAGAAAAACACCATTTTCCTTGTAAATCCATCAGATTTGATATAGACAGCTCTGAAGAACAGCTTGGATGAATAGCAAAACACTTTTGTTTCATCTCAGCCAACATGAAGACTTGTTTTTGTGGTCAATTGATGGGTCAGTAGTCTGAGTCTGTCTAGCTTTGAGCAGGGGGCTAAACCAGATGACCTTCAGATTTCTCTTCCAGCCTAAATTATTCTGTAATAGCCAGTGCTGTTGAATCAAAGTTTTGTCTGTTGAGGTCAACAGTATAGGTCCTTCTGACTTCAAAGAGACCACTGGTATATATTTAACATTTCAAACGAGTCATAGGATTATTTATCAAGGAAAGAAAAAGACATTGGTGTCTTAAAGAAGTTTGGTTTGACAGTTAAGTGATACATGCTTGAAGATAACATATTGGGTGATTTGGACAGCCTGCGGTTTTCAAAGTTTCTCAAGTGTCTCCCTGCAAGCTGAATTCTGTGCCTACATGTTTTTCTGGGCTTTGAAAATCTCAGCTTTGGAAATCCCAACTGGTAGCTATCTAGATGGGGATTTTGGTAGCTAGGATCTTACCCCAAGACTCCTTTTGGGTCTATAAATCAAGAGATTAGATGGAGAACTTGAAGTAGCTACCCAGAGAGGTACTGGCTTCCAAGAGCCAGGAGTGAGGAGGGAGGAGGTAGGTGTGAAAGATGTTTTCTGAAGCATCTTATCTCCTCCAGTAGCTGTGTCTTCTGGCCTTGGAAAACCAACAGCAGGTCCAAAGAGGCTGGTGGAGTCAGAGCCCATTCAGCATAGGGAGCTGGACATACTTTCATGCCATGTGAACTTTAGTTCTCTATGGCTTGGGTACCAAGGAGTGGACAACAACTCACAAATATTTTTGCCATCCTTCAGCCTTTCTCCCAGTCACATAAGAAACTCAAGACAATACTTCCAAAACAACACATTCATTCTGCAGAACATTGCTGAATAGCTAGGCAGGGATGCTAAGGAGTCTGAAGCCCATGCAGACACAGCTACACCTGACAGAGGCAAGTGGGCAACATGTCATTGCTGTGCACAACCCAACTCTTCCTCCCAGGCTGCTGACGTGGAGGTATTGCTGACACATCCCATGTTGTGTCCTCCAGCCCACTCCATCACAGAGTGAGGGTGTCAGGAAACACTTGTGGGTTGGCTGTAGTGCCTCCATTAAGACTTGGATAAAAATGTTTTAGAAATCCCCAAAGATTCCCCTCCCAACCCCTAAAATTGAAAATGAGTTGCTCGTCCTTCCAGGAGCAAAGCAGTTACCAAACATCGTGTGCTGGCTTCATTTCTCCCTTGTTACTTGGTCTGGCAGGGTTGCCAGACAGCCTGTACAAAAGCCAGCCCAAGTGTGACATCTGTTTTGAATTCACTTTGCCTGCATTTAATTAACTCTTTCTGTCTCCCTTCTTCCCCTGATGTCCAGATCCCAAGCCTCCGAGTGCACCTGTGCCCCCTTCCTCAGCCAGCAGCCTTCCCTGGCCCGTGATCATCGGAATCCCGGCAGGAGCTGTCTTCATCTTTGGGACAATCCTCTTGTGGCTTTGCCAGACCAAGAAGAAACCCTGTTCCCCACCAGCTGCTGCCCCCGTGCACCGGCCACAGCCCCGGGACAGGATTTGTGTCTCCCAAGTCCCCGACAAAGACTGCATCTCCTCCATAAACTATGAGGAATACGTCGCCCAGCAGCAGCATTTACTGTCCCAAGGGCCTGCTCTGGCCCCGGCCATGGCATCCAAAATGTACCCAAAGATGTACACGGACATCCACACCCACACCCACTCACACGTGGAAGGCAAAGTCCATCAGCACCAGCACATTCAGTACCAGTGCTGAGGGGGTGGCCCTGTGGCTTGTTTGGGCTTTTCCTCATGGTACCTCAGAAGAGACTGCTCCAAGTCAGCTCACACTGCCAGCAATAGGCAAAGCAGACAGAAAAGATTATATATATAATTTTAAATATATATATATACATATATATATAATTGTATATGCGTGTGTGTATGTGTGTATATATATATGTGTATATATCTATATCTATCTATATAAATATATATATAATAGAGAAAGACAGAGAGAGAAAAGAGATTTTTTTTTTTTTTTAATTATTGCAATCAGGATGTAGCCAAGGAATAATGAAGGAACTCCAAATCTCAGCAGAGAAGCAGCCACCCCCATCAGCAGAGCCTTCCTGGATACTGTTTAATCAAAGTGACAACAAGTGAGACAGGATACAGGGACATGAACCACCACCTCCTTCCTTGTGTTGCTAAAAGGAGCACGAAGAGCAAGAGGCAATCGTGGTGCTATTACAGATGGGCATTGCTGTTCCTGTGCTTGCTGCAAATCTCTTATTTTGGAGGCAAGTCCCCAAACCTGTCCCACTCAGGAATATGCTGGAGAACCTGTTCCCTCTGAGTGACTTGAGCTCTAAAGTACCTGAGGTTTAGTGCCAAAGCACCAGGAGACATAACCAACTCACCTCTTCCAGGGGAAAAAAATAACAGGAAAGTCTGGAAAAATTAATTTCTAACCATGCAAAATGCTGAATGCTTCTCATTCACCACCATTTGGTCTGAAATTCTAACTGAGCTGCTTTGGTCCATTTCTGCAAGTTGGATACATTTCCCAGAGGGTTCTTCAGATCCGACTGCAAGTGCTCTGCTCCCTGGTCCTAGGACTCAGTGTCACTGCCAGGAAAAAAGAAAGAAGGAAAGAGGAATATTGTACAGAACAACTTTATATTTATATTTAAGAAATAATAATAATAAATAATAATAATAATTGAACTGCTGATGGTGAAGAAATAAAATATGCTGTCCTTCTCTGATGGCTCACAGTGACAAGCTACTGGATTTTCTACATCAATGCAAAATACACAAAAATATTAGGAAAAAAAAAAGTAAGAAACCGAATGAAATAATAATCTTGTAGGAAAAAATGCATTTGAGAAATATTCACCTAGGTTGTGTGTGGTTGTCCCCTCCCCTCAGATAACATTTTGGAAATGATACAACTTCATTGCAGTTCAAACAACAGTAAGAAGAGAAAATAAATAAGGACCATATTAAATAACTATATGGACTGGAAATGAATCCAATTGCAAATATAAAACCTTTGTAATTCTATATAGAGTTTAAACAGAAGTCATGTATATTTAATTTATTTTGTTAAACAAGAAAAAAAAAATGTATGATATTTTCCTTGAAACAGGCATTTCTATACGTATTTTTGATCAAAGAAAATAAAAGTGGGGTTTTTTCAGGTTCTATAGATGCCATACTCAGAATATGCTCATTGTAGTATGTGACCAACTGTACTTCTGCTAACCTGGAGGTCATTTATCTGTATGTCCTTCCACACTAGCCACATGTAATCTGCTAACATCATCTCAGGTTCTGCTGGTGCCAACCTTTCCATCAGAAACTGGCCTTTTCCACTGCTTATGTTCTGACTGTGAGGGTCTGCAGTGCCCAGATAATATACTATGGACCCCCTGTCACCTTCAGTGGCAAAGTTCTCTGATCACAGGGAAATCCATTTCACTTTACATTTTGGGGGAAGTGGGGGTTCAGGGAGAGGGGGAGGGAAGGGTTGCATTTGTTTTTTTAAGCACAAACCTGCAATGGGTTTCCTTTTTAGAAGAAAATTTTGTAAATCAAAACATGATTGGTGAGCCTGTAAAAATGAACTTTGGCCTCAGGGTGCTTGGGAGGAGAAGATATGAAATGGAGGTGAAACACTTCATTTGTAGATGCAGCTGCAGAAGGAGGCAGTGGAGGGTGGGTTGGGTGCCAAAAGATTATGCAGGAGCTCACACCTTCCTCTGCTCCATGCCAAGGGGTCTCCCAACCCCTTAGCAGCCAAACTTTAGAGAAGGCAGATTCAGCAATGCTGCAATTCTTTGCTGTTCACTTGCATTTCATTTCAAGTTTGCTGGTAAAAACACCCTGAAAATCTGAAACATGCCAGTTTTTAAGTTTGAAATTTCTTCCTTCTCAAGCCTGTTTCACAAAGGAGTCCTTCAGCAAACCACCTGCTCTGTCTAAAAGTGAAACACTTCTTTTAACCTGAAACAAAACAGTGCTTTAGGCTTTGCTTTTCTCTGAACATTTCTGAAGGTATTTGCTCTGGGTTGACCTGCAGTGATTTTTCTGCTGCTTTGTTTGAATCATCAGCAAACCAAACAGTTCCCTGTTTGCTCAGCCGTAGGGCTGGGAGATGGGGCCCTGATTAAGCAAAGCATGTAAGCTCCTCCTCTCCTTCACCAATACATGCTGCTCCAAAAAGTCCCTTTTTTTCCTTAGTCACTTGGATCAGTGGCTCCATCCCTGCCCACTGGGCTGGCACTGGCTGGAGCCATTGGGTAACTCTGAGGAAGGGGAGGAAGAGGAGGGAGTAGAAGAGGGAGAGCTTCCTACTCACGTGGAGTTCACCAACTGGCACTGGTGTAACACAGCACCTCATAGCACACTCTGGTGCTTTCTCAAACATTGTAGTAGGAAATCCATGTTACAACCTCTACAGGAAGACCATCCCTCACAATGGACTTTCCTGTAGAGGTCATAATAAAGCAACCCAGTGCTAATTTTTTTTTTTTTTTTTTTTTTTTTTCAGCAGGAGGTTTCAGTTGAAGTTTGTTAACAAAAATTTACGAAGTCCCTGAAAGCTAAATTCAGATCTTTGTATGCATCCTCTCAGCTTCAGGGAGACTTAAATATAAGCACTGAGGTCTCTGTTGGGATATGACATGATTTGGGCAGTTCTTAATGGCTGTAGTTTATTGAGTGATTTCATTAGAAAAAAACAAGCCTAAAAAGCCTTTATACATGAAATGCAAGACCTTTATTTTAAAAAGGCAGTAAGAGAATGTTTTCTTAGGAGATACTAAGGGCTACATCTCATATCTCATGCCTATGGGACACTACTTATTGCAGCAGTGTAGGTACCAAGCTACTCCACATTTCAGCATCATTAGGAGCATGGCAGAGAGCAGGGTTCACTTGTGAGCCCGTGGTCCTTCTCTGTTCCCTGTGCTGGTGCTGCAGTGAGGGGACACTCCTAACACGTGCCATGATAGCAATACTGGAACCAGCATCAAAGTTGGAGGTGAACACTGGTTTTGCATGGTTCTCCTCTAATCTAGCCAGAAGATACTGTGCTATAGGACTTTTTCAAATGGCAGCTGTATTGCTGACCCTTGAGGAGAGGGTTGGTGGATTAGAAGCAGCAGAGTCTTCCACACTAAGGATAACACTCCACTGGTGCCTTCTACCCTTTGTGATCCTGCCAGGTAGTGTGGTATCACCCAGTCAAGAGCTTATTGCCAGTTATGCAAAAGGAGTGGCTTTTTCTGCCCTTTAAAGCTCTTGCCTTCAGACACAAATCTCTGGTGGTGCTGTTGGGGAGATTTCCATGGACAAACACTGCAGTAAACTGCTCAGCATGGAGGATGCAGCAGGCAAACCCTCAGCCACGGTGCTGAGACGACAGCACTGGTTTTGGATGCACCATGTGAGGTGATACAAGGGTCTGGATTTGCAGAAAGCTTGGGGTCCTCATCCTGCCTTGGGTATCAGCTTCCTCTTGAGCATCAGCAGAGCTTCCTAATTGGTGTGAAATCCCCCTAGGAAAATACCTTATGCCCTATTTAAGTAGGGCCATATATATTGTGTGCACCTTGCACTGCCTTGCCGTGCCTCAGTAGGTCTTGTGTTTTTGAGAAGAATATTTTGCATTTTTGAGGAATTATTTTGCCTCCACAGGGTACCTGTAAGTGCTCCTGAGAGTCACTCTGCCCTGCTGCATGCCATTTATTTGGGGGCTTGACTGTGCCTTGAGTGTATTGCAAAGACTTCCTTAGTCTAAATAAATTCAAACAGGTCCTGCTCTTCTTTGAATTTGGGTTTGTTTTTTTCAGTGCGACAAGATTTGGACTCATCATCACTAACATCACGTCACACACATTGAGGATGTTAAGAGAAGAAAACCATAGTCTTACAATTACCTACTCCCCTCTATTTGGAACACAGAAGGTTTTTAGATTATGTACAAGTATACATATACCCTTAAGCATATAGATGCATATGCCAGCCTGTGGCATGTGGCAGCTCTACTTGTAAAGCCAGGGTGGTTCAAAGATCAAAGGAATTTTAGGCTTAAAACTCTCCATTTTTGTTTATTTTATTTGCATTGCAGATCAAACGTGGCCTTGCATGTCAGTTTGTGTGGCATTTTCAAACCTTGTATGGATAATCTTTGTACAGTCTGCCTCTTTCAAACTTTTTATCAGTCATTTAAAATAAAAAAAGGGTCATGTGATTTTCAGCTGGGGGCACATACACCAACTGCACACATCTCCACACAATTGAGACAGCAGGGCAGGGCATGTGTACAGCTGGGGCTGTGTACTAAAAGTTACAGAAGAAAATATTGCAAAATTCACTTTGCACCATAGACCGATCTGGTGTTATGCTCAGGGGCTGTGAATCTACAAGAGACTTTATTCTTAACATGGTTTTCTAGTTTCTACTGAATAGGGGCTTTTTTTTTTTTTTTTTTTCTCACCTCTGAAGACAAATGCCATAGTTACACCAGGAGCCAAATTGTAAGATGAAATTTTGGAGTCCCCGGAGCTCTTGGCCAACCTCCAGTGCCTGGAGTGGAGCAGGGATTTCAGGATCAAGCCCAGCACCTTCAGCCTTTGGAGGTCAATGTCTAAGGGTCTCATTTGCTCACTCCAGAGGCAGTAAGCTTCCAAATTGGGACACTTTAAGTTTAGAAAAGCTGTCCCTCATCCAGACATCATCTTGACCTGACCTGGACCTTGGACCCAGAGAGCTCTCAGCAGAAATTGTGCACTTGGTGTAGAAAAGAGAAAATATTTCTCTGTTGGCTCCATTTCTGTAGCTGTCTGAAACTCTAATTTAGAGGTCTGAAATATTGGAATAAAGCCCCAGGGGGAGATGTAACAGTGAACACATATTGTGAAGTGGTCAAAGGTTAATGGGGAATTTATCATGGCTTTGCTATCTGGGCATCACCTCTGCCTATATGGAGTATGTTGAGAGTGCCCAAGACTCCGAATTACCCAAAGTCAATGATTATTCCACAAACAGAGACTGTTCCAGCTCTTGCAGATGCCAGTAGGGGAAAAAAAAACCTAAACCCAACCAAAAAAAAAAAAAAAAACAAACCACAAAAATCCTGCAATATCCATTGGGAAATCAATCAGATGCATGGAGTCATTGCAAGGTTTTTACACCTTTGTTCTGGCTGGTCTATTGGCAAAGGAAGATGTGACAGGAGTCAGACAATGAAGCCAGACACATTTAAAAGGGAAATGCACACATTTTGGAAGGAGTTGTCAAAGGAAGGGCTAGACACTGCATCTCACCAAGTCTTCAAAGCTGGGTGCTCTGTAGACAAGGTGTTTCAGTTGGATGGAAGATAATTGGGCATGTGGTAGGGATAAGCAGAGTCCAGATGGGATACTCCTTTCTGGCCCTAAAGAAGCATAGTTAAGCTTCAGAGAAAAAGAAATGCAAGAGCAGGTCCCCTGCACCAGACTGTGTGGCTCCAGTGAGTGATGCTACTGCACGTGTGCACCACAGACCTTACAGAACATTTGGCACATGGCAGCCTGGCTCAGGCTGTACCCCAGCCCCAGTTGCCTCCAGGCAGTGAGGATGTGATCTCAGCCCTTTCCAGCTTACTACTGTAGTAATGCTGTTGTTTAGATAGACTTACAGCTGAGCATCAACATTTCCAGCATCTGCAAGGAGCCGTCATATCATTGCATCCTAGAATGGTCTGGAATGGGAAGGGACCTTGAAGATTCACATACACAGTTCCCTAGGAAACCTGTGCCAGTGTCTCACCAGCCTCACAAGTTTGCTACAGTGCAGAAGAACCAACACTCCAAAACCATCACCCAAAACGTGCATGCTTGTGGAAGTAATGGCTGATAAAGCCATATTTAATATACTGATATTTCATTGACTATGAAGTGGTACATACATGTTGCCTCTGTGTAGAGTGGGGTCTGAAAGGAAAAGTTGGCCCATTTTACATTTTGTGTTTAGCCCAGGCATCTTAGGATGTGTTTATCAGCTTCAGGTGTCAGAGATCAGTACATGGAGCTATGATCTTTATTTGTCCTTATTTTACTTTTTACACTTCTTCTTTCATTTTTCTTTTTTCTTTTTCCTTCTGACAGACTATCCTAATTAAGATTTAACATAGCCAGCAATATATGTGGTCAGCAAAGAATGAATATTAATTCTTTCTTTCTTCTATTTTCTATTTCTTTTTCTATCAGAGCTGATCTTTAGTGAGAGGAGCAATAAATAACACTTTAGACCAGATTTCAAAATTCCTTTTTGTTCTTTGATCTGAGTAATTAAAGAGTCAAACTGCTGTTCCTGAATGTTTTCTGATGGAATTACACGAGTTACACAGCTCTTCATTTGTATGTCATTAAAGCATTATGTTTTATTGCTGCTGTTCAAACAATTAGTACCTAAATATGCCCCATATTGTCATAAAGAGGCAGTAGCAGTGTTGATGTTAATGCCCTGGTTAACCGTTTGCTTCCATGCAGAGTCCACCATCATGCTCAAATGCCATTTCATATCAATCAGCCCTTTACTGCTGCCCTTCTGAAGTTTTTCTCTTCTGCAACCGTTTCACTGTGCAGCCAAGTGAGGAGAAGTCGAATAATAAAGTTAACTAAAAATGGCATTTCTCTTAACACAGGTATTTTTTTAAGTTCCTTGCAAGTTTGGGTTATAAAGAGGCCAGCGCTTCGTGGCGATCAGTCATTTTGACATTTTTATGGTGTTTTTATTACCCCTGGCTCATTTCCATACTAAAGGGAACATTTGTAACAATACTTGCTCTCTCTGTTATGATTAGGATTGTGCTTTTGCCTCGCTTTGTTGGGCTGTTGCTGTGCTCAGTAATGCTCTTGGCACACGTCCCCCCAGCCCCTGTGGTGTGTTTATTCAAAAGGAAGGAAAAAGAAGTGTCTACTAAAACAATAAACTACTACTGCTTGCCTTCACACGGCCATAACTTCCTTGTTCTGCAGACAATCAGTTAGCAAAGCTGTTAGGTAAACTTGCTCCTTCACTGTTGAAAAAATAAATATTCATGAAGCTCACAGCCGCGTTTCCCCGTGCTTTATTATCGGGTTGAAAATGGTGAAGGATTTTAATGCTCATGATGTAATCAGAGTGATAAGGATGGAGGCCTAGATCCTGAAATCAGTGGGAGCTGGGATCCAAAATCTTGCTGAGGACCTGGGTAAGATTTTAAGGCCAGTTTGGTTGAGTTAATGCTATTAATACAGAAAACTGAGAGTATTAAAGCTTTCACTGGTGATGCCTAAAACAGGAGGCGAATGTGAAGAGAAGTGTCATGAACAATAAGGAGGAGCAATTAAAAAAGAGGGGGAGAGGTGACATATCTCAGAAGGTTTCCAAGGTAAAGTCAAGGTTTTCTTTGGCTGGTCCACTTGGCTTGGAACCCTGGAGGCACCAGGGGCTACTGTGGGGTTCTCTCCTCAGAGCACCCCATTCCTGCTATAACAAACAATTTCATTTGAGCACATCACTGGAGAAGGCCTTTAACTCAAAGCATGTTCTTCCCTTGTCTGGATTTCAAGAGAAATAAGGCTGTATTTGAAGGCCTGGATTCATGCTTCTTAAGCAAGGTTAGGCACAGAGTAATCCTGAGCTTCCTGAAATATGAAAGAGGAACCAACACTTCCCAAAGGGGTTTTGGTTTCTGGGGCGAGAGAAAGATCCCTGATGGTGTTCGTTGTTCCCCTGAATCCAATGAGAGAAGCTAAATTTGTCATCCAGGCACCATGAAACAAAAGGATGAATCTGACTCTGGCACTGAAATACAAAGCTGGAAAAATATAAAAATATACAGCAAATTGGTGAAGTGTCCATATAAATCAGATTTGCCCAAATCCAATAGATACCTCAGCAAATAACTGGCACCTTCCTTATGCTGCTGTGTCTATGCAGCATCCCTCTGAGCCTGGGAGGCTGGTGTTCTGAACTCTTCCTGCTCGTAGGAATTAAAAACAAAATGAGGGAGTCAGAGGGAAGAGGCATGCAGGGTGGGATTGCCTGCTGGTACAAGCCAATGTTTTCATCACCTTTTGCTGGCCCCAGCACCACAAGCTGCCCTCTGTCATGGTTCAATAAGAGCAAAGAGCTCTCCTGCTTGACATCAGAAGAGATGCATTTTGATGTTCATCTGAAATGTGTGTGCTAATAGAGGCTGCCTGTAAGGACAAGTTCAACTCTATTATGGGAGAGAAATGATAAAACACTGTTCTCATTTTGGTGTGTTAAGACCTAATACTCCCATATGCCAGAGAAGATTTGTAAGGGGCTATAAAGTCAGCCCAGCACTGCTTGCATTTGCTTTTTGGTTCCCTGACTTCTCTGCTGGGGCCTCTGTGCAAACAGACCCTTGTACTTTATAAAGTACAAGTCCCTGCAGTGTTTAACCTGATCTACCATCTTTGCCAGAACAGGCACCTACAAACCAAAAGGCAGAGAATCACACAGGCAAAACAAGCTCAAAATGACATTTAAAAATAACCTACTTGTAAACTTGGAGCATCCTCCTATGAGACAGTTGCGGTTGTTCACCCTGGAGAAGAGAAGGCTCCAGGGAGACCTTATAGTGGCCTTCTAATACCTGAAGGGTCTGCAGGAAAGATGGGGAGGGAATTTTACAAGGGCATGGCATGATTCGATGCTGGGGAATGGTTTTAATCTTCAGGAGGTGTAGATTAGATATCAGGAAGAAATTCTTTCCTGTGAGGGTGGTGAGACACTGGCCCAGGTTGCTCAGGGAAGCTGTGGCTGCCCCATCCCTGGAAGTGTTCAAGGCCAGGTTGGATGAGGTTTGGAGCAGCCTGGTCTGGTGGGAAGTGTCCCTGCCCATGGCAGGAGGGTGAATGAAGATGGATGATCTTTAAGGTCCCTTTCAACTCCTACGATTTTGTGATTCTATGATTCTCACTATATGTCTGTGAATTATAGCAATAGTTACTCTCAATGTATAAAATAGACATTGAAATACAGATGAATTAAAATGTTTTTTAAAGCAGGGAGAGCAGACACTGTGACTTGGATCCATGCACCAAATTAATGAGTGTCCAAAGCCATCACCTTCCTCATTATATCAGCAGTGCTGCTTTGACACAAGGAAGTCACAAGACATCTTCTGTCTTTCAGAGCAACAGGGGTAGCAAACCAAGACCCAGATCAAGTATTTCCCAAATAACATTTGGGTTGGTGACAGAGTAAAGTTACTGGAAGCTGTACTGGGGTGGCTGTGCTCAATTTCTCAGTTAGTGGAAGGCACAGATGATTTGTTAGCACATTGAGTTACCCTTGTTTCTCTGAAAAGGGAATGGTCTAGAGAGTGAAAGTGTTTTTCCAGCCACATAGTAAGGACATCAGAGTAGCTTGGGTTGACCTTGGCCTTGTGGAAGTGTCTGGGAGCCTTATGCTGGACTTGTTAGGAGAATAGATAATTTCTCTTAAAAAGTAAGCAGCTTTCTGCCAAGTGCTTCCATCAGCACTTAGCAACGTCTCTTTTTTTTTTTTTTTCCTTTTTTTTTCCCCTTTTTTTGGGGGGGTAAGTATGTGCAAGAGAAGTACAATGGGAAACTTTCTTTGCACCATCCTGCAGGACCTGTGCAAGATTTGTTAACATCAAACCTTTGTCTTACAGCTCCTACAGAAAGTCAGCTGTGTGTGGTTCCAGCTCATGCACATCCAGCTTTCAAAAGATTTTCTCAAAGACCATGTGTAGTCCCTCAGAAACCCAGAGGAAAAGATCATGATAAATAACTCACATTTCAACCAGCATTAAATGGAAACTTTATGAAGCAGATTCAAATTATTTAATAAACGCTGATAAGTCCCTCCAGGAGTATCAGGCAACAAATGATAGACAATATTTTGGCAGTGAAGAGAAGTAGCTGCTTCCAAAAATTACAAGTGACCAGACTGTTAGGAAACATGTTTGGATTGCTAATCTTGATAGTTTTTTGTTGTTGAGATTGTAGCTAGAGGCACAAGTACATGGAAAACTATATCTGATGTGGATTTTTTGTAACCATGTAGTGTTAAATTTTGGATGTCTGGTTATTCAGAATTCAAAAAAAGGAGTCAGAACTTTTCTTATTTTTTTTTTTCTATTTCCAAAGCCTTCAGTGTTCGTACCATTTTAAAAATTTAATTAAAATCATATATCCCTAATGCTTTTTAATTTTGCAGAAACCAATGAAGACTGATTACAGAGACAAAATGTCCTATTGCTGTTTTCAGTCATGAAAATACAGCAAGCATTTTATGATGGTTGCTTTAGTATATGTGTCATCCATACTGGGTGATATGGAAACCTATTGTATTGCTTCCAAGACTATCAAAGTGATAGTGAGCTGGAAATGGCTTCATCTTGTAATGCAGGCAAGATAGGGAGACAGCAAGTTGCTAGGACTCATATTTGGAAGTCTTTCATGGCCATCATCTGCCACTGTCTCAAGCCAAGAATCATAAGCATTATAACAAGGAGATATACTTGAGCACAGAGGATTACAATTTTCTCAAGGATTGTTGTCATAAACCCCATAGTGGGTAGAGCTTAACATAGTTTATGATAATAACTGAGTATCACATTGCCCATAGCATCAAAAAATGACAGCAAAATTCAGGAGCAGGTGGGCAGCTTTAATTATATAGGCTCCAAAGGGAATAAACACTGGGATGTTTTTTACTGTCTGGTATGAGTCAGTCCACACACAGTGACCCTACTGGTGCAGTTTGGTGAGAATAAGGCATCTAGCCCATATTTAACCATAGAAAGTATCTGTTTGTTGGTTTCCCTACCCCCACTCCCCCTCCTCCCTCCTCTCCCTGTGAGAACAGAGAAAATAGGATTTGTAGGAGGAACTGGGGGATGTAATACTGTCAGTGATTTGCACATGTTAGGGCTGAAACATCAGACAGAGGAAGTACCCGAACAGCTGGGACTGGAACAGATGTTCTCCAGACAGCTCTGCCTCATGAAGATGTAGTGTAGTAACAGGTCATGTTACAGAAACAGAAAATTAAAAAGAGTGATTTTGCATGCATGAGCACTGGCTCCCTGGGCCTCGCTGGATGAGTGACACTGAGCAGGGAAAGGCAGCTGGGACCCTTCTGAAGAGATTATCGTGTCCCATGCCACCAGGACCTGCTTTTCTAGCATATAGAAGTCTTTAGCAGGAATAAGAAGACTCCTGGTACTCAAACACAGAAGAGAGGATTGCAGAATCCCCTTGCCAGGCCTGCAGTTTAAGGGTGGATTCTCGATTACTCGGAGCCTCTACTTCAAGGAGTTTAGGGCAGGTCCCCGAGCAGGGACCCAGAAATGAGGATAGCTGAAGGACTTGGCATGAAATTTCTCAAGATGGTTGCCTGGAGTCCTCAAACATGGTCATAAGAGCCTCTTATCATCAGACCAGGTGGTGATCTCCCACCTAGAGCTCCATTGCAGTCTCAGCCACTCAACCACAAACATCAACCCAAAGTCTCCCAGAAAAGGTCCCAGGATGGGGTCAGGATGGGCAGCATCTCTTCTCCTGGTAGTGGCTGCTGCCTGCATGCTGCTGCATTCTTCTAGGAAGAAAGAGGCTTTCACTGAGACCAAGGGGCACTGAACCTTTTCCTTCATACTGAGAGTGTCCTAACCACCAGGTCACAGGGTTTCTTGAATACAGCCCAGTCTTTTCCTTGAAGCTGAGTCATTTTGCAGCCAGGAATGCCAGAGTGTGAGGTCAGATGGTAAACAGGGAGCAGAAAGAGCAATATCTTGTACTATTATTACTTTTTTTCTCCAAACTGGGCATCTATTGCTTCTACAATGAGCAACATCTGAAAAAAGAAACTGCCCTTTTTCCCTCTTTCCCTTTGGGTACGCAGATTAATTTGTTACTTTCCTGGCAGATTGCTCTGTTTTAATATGCCCCCCCAGTTTTCCTCATTAACTTACTTTCATCACACAACTGAAGGTCACCCTCTTATATCCTGCACATGTGTTCCTCAGCCCTTTCAATCTCTTTTTGTTACTGGTGCTTTTCATGGCTATATAATGCAGCCTTGTCATTATGACACTCAAAAAAAAACCTCCAGCAGTAAATGGAAATAGACTATATAGGCTATTAAATGTATTTAAGTAAACACATTAAGCAAGCATTAAGAAAAGTGAGTACTCTTAACTCAATGAAGTGAGACTGCAAGCACACAAGGGTCCCATAACAGCAGTTTCATTACAAACAGACTCCTGTACGTGCAGTCACATGTCCCAGCCCTCTCTCCTAATATGAGAGAAGTGTGATCTGTCATGTCTTTGTATGATATCACTGCTCTGCTGGCATTTCAATAGTTGCAGTGCATCGTGAAATGCTGGGGAACAAAGACATCTCCTTCCCAAGTGGAAGGGCCTCGGTTTGTTGTGCCTCTCCAAGTTCATCAAATTCCCAGAGCAACCC
Source organism: Phaethornis superciliosus (assembly GCA_023637945.1). NCBI lineage: Eukaryota > Metazoa > Chordata > Aves > Apodiformes > Trochilidae > Phaethornis > Phaethornis superciliosus. Next base: position 5,334,539 of record JAJQWJ010000011.1, read on the forward strand.
AGAGACCATCAAATAATTAAATAACATGTTCACAAACCCATGGGGTGGCCACTGGGGATTTCTTAAAATGTTTGCATCTCCTTAACCATTCATTTCTGATAAGAGAATAATTTCATTCGGCCTTTAGCACACCTCATGCTGTAGCACAGGTCATTTTACAGCAGCATACAGATATCATGGAAGATTTAACTGCCCACTCTGACATTGCAAATGGCAGCGTGGTCATCTCTTCCTGGGAAATTATATAGACTCATCTAAGAGAGCAATTCACAGGCATCCCGCTGTCTGAAAGTTATTACTCAAAATATTTAACTAACTTTTATGAATAGCAAACACTTACACTAAGTTCAGGGAACTGTTTGTGAGAAAAGGAGAGAGAAAGTTGGATTATTTTTTTTTTTAATTGTTTTCTTTATTACATTTACTATTAGCAATTGCTTCCTCACTTGGGTTTACAGTTATTTTAAGCTTCAGAGTGTCAATGATGTGGAGACAGGTTGATTTCAAAGATCTATATTTCTTATTTCTGAATGGAGATGGTTTGGAAAACCTGGATATTATTCTTGCCTGAGAGATTATTTAAAGATACCCAGTCATTGCCATTCCACATTGTCTTGTATTTCTGAGCCAGACCAGTCCTGTGTTGCCATCTCTCTCTGTCCCTCACCTCCTCAGCCCTTCATACTTCCCTGCCCCTTTCAGACCATCCTTGCAATATTGCCTGGAAAAATTCCCTCACTGCAGGGATGGAGGTGTAGAACTGAAAAGGTAAATTGGACTTTAGACAGACCTTTAGAAATACTTTTCTACTGCTAGGAGGACCTCATTGAAGCCTTACTTGACCTGTCCTGGTCACTGAACATTCTTAACTGCTTTAAATTGGGCTGGTCACACAACTCCTATGGGAACCTGAGCTCCTCCAGTGCCTGGGATTGTGGATGTAAACCATGGAAGGGATTTCTGCAAGCAGCATCTTCACATGGCATAGAGTAACCCATATGAGATGACTTTTGGAGCACAGCCTGGAGCTGTACAGTCATATATGCTACCTGGAGCAATTTCCCCTTTTTACTGCTGTGACAAACAGAGAGGCAGTCAGCCTGGGCTCCATTTTGCCTTGGCTGCTGTTTCTGGGCTAGTGAGTGGTGTTCTGTCTTGGCAAGGTCTCCTTGGCTCCTGACTGGCAACTTTCTTCCTAACTAAAAGCTTAGGACAGGCAATAAGAAAAACCTGTATGTAGGAATCTGAGTGCAAAAGAAAGTTAATGAGAGACAAGAAATTAAAAAGTAACTTCATGCATTTCTGGTGATACCTGAAGAGAGGATGATATTAGTTTTGTAAAAGCTTACAAGGGTGGCAGACAGTCTTGTCCACACTTCCAAGACCTCAGGACCCTTTGGAAGCTCATCATTTGGGCCCATAATGAGGTGAAAGTCTTGGATGTCCAGTAGATTTCTTAAGTACCTCCCAGCACCACAGGAGAAGAGGATCAGCAACGCACTTGGAACTTCTTATCTTGCTTTTTTCCTACCCATCTTGCAGCAGTTTTCTCCTGACCGCTGCTTAGAGGATGGCAAGGAAACCAATAGGAATCTACATGCTGCTGAATGTATTTATGCTGAATTCCTGGATAATTTACTGGCTGCAGAGATGATATAGCCCAGACTTCAAACCACAAAGAAAAAAAGGTGTGAAGAGGAGTGGGGGGGAAGCAGAGGGAAACACTTGAATTTTCCCTCTGGGAGGTTTTTCTAAAAGATATCCAGTTTGGCATGGTCTGCGATGCTTCAGCTGGAAAATCTGCAGACAAGGGAGACATATGAGGCTGTTTCAGGATTTGAGAGGCCTTTTTGAGGGTGAAGTTAAAGGAATAAATGCCCAAGGCCAAGGAAAGAGGGAGAAGTCAAATCCAACCCGAAGACTGCAAAATGCAAGAGAACTTTGGGGTCAACTGCTGTAATTTAATATAACTGCACCCTTGTCTTCCATCACAGGAGATACAGCTTGCACACTTAGTACTAAGCAGGAGATGTACAAAGAAACAAGTTAATTTGGAGAAAGAGAAGGAAACTGGGTTGAGAATAAGGGAATGTATCAATCCCTTTGGGTTAATCTACCCCCCAGTTTTCATTATAACCTCCATGGTCAGTTTAGATTTGAGAGGGATGTATTTCCTCTCCATCTGTTGATGGAAAGAAACCTTCACCAGGGCAGGTTTGCTGTGAGAGCAGCTCTGTCTGGAGAACTTGGCCCCTGTAAGTGAGTAGGAAACTTGTTCCCCATCCTGTGAGAAGTTTCAGAGCTTTCATTTTCCCCCTCCTGTAATAAATAAGAAGAACAAGTAAAACTCTTCATGCCAAACTCTCCCCCTCCAGTTTCAGATTGGTTCCACTGAAATTTTTAATCTAAAGCATATGGAAATGGTTTATTTCAATTCTGATATCTCAAGATAATGAAAAACTTTTCAAAAGTTTTGTGTACTGCCATTTCAAAGGTGCTTTAGAATCAAAAGAAGTTATTCATCTAAGGAAAATTAAAAAAAAAAAAAAAAAGGAAAAAAAAAAAAGAGAGTGAGAGAAACAGCATTATGGCAAGTTGAAAAGCATATTTTAAAAATGTTTAGTCTGGAGATTCTTCTCTTCCCAAATGTTCCTGCAGGCAGGTTGGCTTCTGGCTCACCAGTTTCCAGGAAATGTGGCTTTTCTCCTGCCAGTTTCCTGTACTGCCCTGGAGATTCTGTGCCTCAGACATTGCCCTTAGACCTGGGCTGAAACAACCCACACTGCATTTTCTTGGTTCCAAACCTGTCCACTTACATGGGCCAGACAAGCTGACCTGAGCAAGAAGAGAGATTTTTTTTACTTCTGCTGGTCAATGAGACAGGACAAGTGAGCTGATGGGCAGTCTAATATCTAAGGGGAGGAGTATGTGAATCAGACACTGTCACAGCCTGGAGCAGCAGGCAGTCTGGTACATCCAAAATATAAAGCATTGGGTATTCTGGACCTGGAGGAGAGGATCCAAAACCAAATAAACAGAGTGTTCAGGTTAGAATAAAAAAGACGTTATTTCAGGAGTTATAAAATCACTGAAATACATTCCATGTATAGAAGGAACAAGAGGTCACAGAAGTGACCAGTGGCTTACACAAGGCACCAAGGGCAATGTGCTGGCAGTACACATGCAAGACCATGCCAAAGAAATCAAATGTAGCTTGCTTCAGCTTAGGAAGGCCAAGAGACCAATTACTCAAAGAGATTCAATTATAATTTGGTCAGTCCCCTGATGCTTGCATGTTTCTGGAGCCGAAACTTGAAGCTTTTCCATCCAAAATAGGCTCCATGGTGTGTGAGCCCAGTGGCTCACCATGGAAAGTTGCCTCCCCTCCCTCTGAGCTGGGTTTTAGGTTTTCTTCAGGACATGGATGGGAAAAGTGTGCTGGACACAAAAGTCCACTTCCCACAGACTGTTGCACAAGGCTTCAACCCCTCTCTTTTCACTCCCCAGAACACCAAAGCCTCTGCTTGAAAACCCCTTAATAAGTACTCCAGAAGACCTAATGACCCAGTTTCTCAGATGGTCTTCAGCACAGGGGGTGAGCATTGAAGGGGTCTCTCACACCAGAGATGTGCAGGTCAATATTTGGGGCAGGACAGATCCACACACGATTCCCCAACTCTACTATTTTTTGAGGGAAGGGAGAGGAATGACTGACCTGATACAGTGCTTACATTTAAGAAAAAACCTTCCAGCTGTTAATCCCACATGAAATTTCTCCCCTTCAGCATTTTTCTTGGTTGGTTTTGGTTGGTTGTTTTGGTTTGGTTGGTTGTTTTAGAGTATCTGGTACTGGGATTTGTGAACTACCATCTTTAGGAACTGCTTAATTAGGATTTAGGAACAAGGTCTAATACTGGTCCTTAAATCCTTCCTGTGAACCTAGTCCCATAGGTACAGGCATTTAGCCTTTGGGAGCAACCAGCCCAGCCCTCCAGTTTGGTTTCCCTATCTCTAAAACTTGCAAGCTGAATAACAACACAGGGGAAATCCTGCAAGAGTTATACTCTGTGTTTGTTTAACCCCTCTGGATTGCTCTTTCTAAATATTTACATTACCTGAGATTTTGTTAGAAACTTAATAACCAGTGCTGCTATAGGCCAGTAAGCAACAAAAACAGTCTGGTTTGCACAATTCTTAGAGAAGGGAACAAGCCTGAGCATCTGGAAGGCTCTTTACCCGTGGCAATGTGTAAACACCCTGGTGTGGGCTTTTGTGCATATCGGAGTAAATCACTTTTGTTATCCCTCCTGAAAAGTTAATGTGAAACACAGTTTCCTGTGCAAAAATTAAAGGGAGGCTTATCAGCCACAAGGCCATAACTCTATAGGTTATCTGCCTCTATTTTGTGGCTTAAGTTGGAGTGTATTTTCAGCATAATGTCTAATTTGATACTGTTTTTCTCTATCTGCCTTCTGTTCTTCCCCTTTCCCTGACAGCAGTCACTATGAAGAGATATGTTACTGGAGTCAGTGCTGGGCTGCTCTGGTTTGTGGTTTTAATTGAGAAAGGCACATCTGAGACTTAGGGAGAACTTTGTTCAGCTTCAGACACTACAGCTTAAGTAATATGTACTCCAGACACATCAGATCCAAAAATTACAGAAGATAGATGGAAAAATCGGGGAATGAAAGAATGAAAGAATGGGATTTGCTGAACAGCAGAAAGATTTGTAACTGAATGGACAGGAGAGTACTGGAATAGGCTGAGTCAGAAGATTTCTAATTGGAGGTTCTTTAAGAGACCTGAGATAGGTGAATGAGGCCTTAAACTGAGCCATGGTGGCTGTTCACTGCTGTATGGCCATAATTCATTGCCTCCAAGAACAATTGTCCTTCTGATTTCAACCCAGTTCAGATTAGACCTCAGAAGTCTTTACCTTAACATGGCATTGAAGGATTGAAGGCAAATGAATAATGAAACCTTCCTGGAACTTCCTCCAAGCCTTTTTTTTGACTAAAGAGATGTGGGGATGAGGTTTAGCACCTTGGACTGTAATCTAATCTGATCTAGCTTTCTTCAGGGAGTTAGAAATCTGACTGGTAACAAAACCTTCATCTGAAGCCTGTGAAACTCAGAACATATGCAGGTCTCCTGAATTTATGCAACAGATTAGATGGCCTTAGTACACCACACACAAACCCAATGAGAAATTTCTCTATCTGAGACATTTACACCATAATTCTTGTAAGTTTGTAATTTTTTGTTACCACATACACATTAGAGCTAAATATCACCTCATCTCCCTTAAATTCCCAGTACTCACCCAACCTGAATCATCTTTGTGAATCTTTCTCTAGAAGGAATTTGTCTTCTGAAGGCACCTTATTGCTGAATTTTGTCTTAAATGAGATCCCAGTCTACCAGCAGTGTTTTCTGTGCTGGTGATTGCTATTGCTCCCTATGGATCTGTCCTGAACCCACAGCAAGAAGGAATTCACACTGCCAGAGCCCATCTGCTTGTTCTCCAGCCCCTTGTCTTGATGATGAAATTCTCCAGGCCCACCAACATGTGCTTCTCATCATCAGCAGAGGAAGCTGGAGCTGATAGGGTCAAACTGGATGAGCTAATCGTTTTAATCAACAAATCCCTAAACACAAGAGAGATGCAGCTGCCTGGCCAATGCAGTTATCCAGCCAGCTCACAGGAGGACAGCAATTAACTTGCTGAAATGCTAATGAAGAGGGATGATTGCTGAAGTGATGCTCAGAACAAGTTCTGGAGCCTAAAAAGATCAATGTGAAGGATCCAGGATGAGGTAGAAGTGGAACCTGACTCTCTCAGGGATGTGCCCAGGCAGCTCAGAGTGGGTCAGAATCTGCAAATTCATATCAGAGCCAGCCATGGAGAGGAGCATCAGGCTGCCAAGAGCTCCTACATTGGGCCGTAGAACCCATCCAGTGTTTCTCCATGGGCTATTAACGCAGTCCTCACATATTGGAGTGTTTGGGCTTATTAAAGAGTATCAGGAGGATGTTTCTTACTACTAATTAATCTCTTCTCACTGCTCATGTCTCACTTAGTCTCCTCTTTATGATTCCCCACAGACCTCTGGCTCTGGAAATCTCATTACCACAAATACCATCTCTCGTTCCCTTCAAAGCTCACATCATTACAGACCCCAAATGTTCTTGTAAGAAAAGCAATGTTTCCATTTGAACTTTCTCCTGGGCTTTCCCAGATATTTTAAGCTGTTCAATTTTTTGCCCAGCAATTACATGAATTAGGTGTAGCAGTGAAATCAGGACCCACTGTCCAAGGTGCAAATGAGGCAAATAAACCTCAGCCCTCCTCCAGTGACTTTACAATCCACCTGCATGTGCAACACTGACTCTCCAGGACCTCTTGTCAGACAAATATCCATACAATGGTGTAAAAATTAACCTCTCGTTGAAGGACATATGAGCCTAAGCAGGACAGAAATGCATGGGAGGGTGTTAGCTTGGAGTTTACGTTAGAGTTTACACAAAGAGTTTACGTTATTTCAGTTTGTTTGATGCTTATTACTGAGCATCTGGGTGCTGATCAGATCACAGAGGTGATCCTGCAGTATCCCCAAAAGCCCCTTCTAGGACATGGGTTGTATAATCCGGGTACCAAAACTGAGCCAGCAAACTTCTGTACTGACATACATCACGTAACACACTGGGAACCTGGCCTAAATTCTCAAAACCAGAGGCCTAGGGAAGATTGGGTTGTCCTCCTGGAAAGCTGCTCACAAAGTGGGTGCTGGTGACACCCACTGCAGGCAGAGAGGATATTTTACAGTGCCCTTTTTCTCCCTGTCACTCCTTATCTTCTTCCTCCACTTCAGATGTGATTAAGTCACTTCTTGGAGGTATTAGAGGTGCTAAGCTTCAGTCCCTGTCCAGATGGTGAATTCATGAGTATTGATCAGGGCTTCATGTGCATAATTTCAACTTTTAAATTCATAAACTCTGTACCAATCACCTGAAAATCCTCTCTTCCTATCCTCTCCCATGTGTCTTGAGTTGTGCATTCAAAAAAAGAGAGAACCAGGATGAGAAGCTTTGGCTGGAAGTGTTCCAGGCCAAGTTGGATGGAGCTTTGAGCAACCAGCTCTAGTGGAAAGTGTCCCTGGATGTGACAGGGGGGTGGAAATAGATGATCTTTAAGGTCCCTTCCAACCCAAACTATTCTATGAATCTATGAATATCCCCAAGTTCATCCTTGACAAAACTGCTTCACTTTGGTGGGACTCCAGCAGTGATGAATTCTGACCTTTACACAAAATCCAAGGCAGAGCAAGCAAGGGTTTCTCTGCATTCTAATTTAAATTTTATACTTGAAGGATACACATACATTTTAAACGCACCTCTTTCATCCTTGCATCTGAACCATTCATCTCTTGTGTTTCCATTGAGAATTCAGGGAAAATGGTTGATAGAGGGTGAGGGAGCTTCTCAGCATCATTAGGGAAAGCAGAGGTAGGGGCGAGAGTGAGTGACCTCAGGAAGAAACACTCCCACTGAATGCATCAAACAGTAAAAATTTGCCAGAAAATAAGAGGATTAAGCCCCTTGAACCTCACTTGAAATCACATATGCCTAGAAGTAGAGAAATTCCTTCCTAATTTTTTTTTTCTATATATAATTAGTCTTCAAATATGCTCTCTGGAGTGAGTGCATTTGTCCCAGTCTAAGGAAACAAATGGAATGATGTAACTGGTTTCTTTCAGTTCCCACTTCAGTGCAACTTCACAAAACCCCTTGGACTTCAGGGGATTAAGTTCCTGTCTTGGCAGTGCTCCAGTTACTGGTCATTGCTATTTGTCGATTATCCCAGCATTCCAGAAAACATTTTATCCCCTTCATTAACTCACAATTGACCAATCACATAAATCAGGTTAAGGACTAGTGGACATGTCTACAAAGAAAGGAAAGATTCAAAGGAAGGCCAGATTAAAAAACAGGTTGAATTTGATTTTTTTTTTTAAGATCTCTGTTCTTCAAATTGCAAATTATAACCCCTGAAAAAAAAAACCAACAAAAAAACCCAACAAGAACAAAAAAACCCACAACCAAACAAAAAAACCGAATCAAACCCCCAAAAGAACATTAATTAAACCCTAGCAATCTTTTGTTCACACTTTGAAAAGACAAAAATAAAAATCAGTTTCTCCAAAAGATGTCCCCACCTTCTTAAAGATGCATTAATTTCCATAATCCTGCTTAAAAACAGATTATTTACACACATAAAGTGTGTGAAGATGTGACTATATTGATCCATAACTGCATGTCTGTGTTACCAGATCACCTGTGTGCTGCTGTGTGGAGAGATGAGCATTGGTGGACACCCAGATTGAAGAATGGAGCCAGGTCTGCATGAGCCTTGAATTCAGTAAGAATCAGGGGAAGTCTTGGCACTGGATTTCACTTGGAGCAAGACTCTGTCTTGTAGGAAATCAACTTGCCATCTTTATGGGTGATAGGTTGGTAGCTGAGGAGAATTCTGGTACAGGGCTGTAACCTCTCCTGCTTGAACCCAAGGACCCTCAAGCCTTCTCCAAGGCAACAATTAGGGCTGAAGTTTTGCCTCCTGCCCTTCCCACGTCTCCTCTTTTGTTTGGCCACACTGCAGCCCTGGAGCCATAGGAGAGTGATGCAATTCCTTGTGTTACTTGTTGGTATTTGGAGTACATATTTTCCTTGGTTTGACTTGAAGGAGAATGTTTCCAAGAATGTAACTGGATGGGTTTTAAATTGTACACTTTGCCATTCCCTGAGCTCTTGCATACGTGTGACCAATATGTCACTGTCTGTTGGCAGGACCAGTAAATGCTGCCTAATGATGGGTGAGACTGGGGTGCCCACATCCTCTCCATCCAAGGCCTGGGTTGCTGTGGAGGAGAGGCAAAATATGTGGTTCCCTTCTTTTGATGTCTGTGGGGTGTGATTTTCTGTAACCAAGTGTATATGTTATTTTTGTGTACAAAGACTGCTCTGCCTAAGGGATTTGGACCCTAAAGAAGAGAAACGTTCTTCTTGTAATATTCATCTCATCAGAAAAGAGAAATTTAAGCTACCTCATCAGTACAGAACCTATTTTCTTTTCTCCTGACTGAGATAGGGATTATCATGAGCCAGCATGGCAATAAGGGTGAAAGCACAGAATCACAGAACAACTTAAATGGGAAGGGATCCATAAGGACCACCCAGTCCAACACCTTGCTCTTTGCAGGACTACCTCTGGCTAAATTATATGACTAAAAGCAGAAACAGTATAGAGAGCTCTTCCTCCTCCACAGCCTCGGTCTAGGCATTGGTCTTCTTGTAAATATTCAAAGGCCCAGAAACTGCCTCTGTGCAGATTTTCTGTCCCTCAGAAAACATGGAGTTTCTTGACTCATCTCTTGGAGTGAGCAGATGAAAGTCCTGGGCCATCTTCAAGGAATTGCATCTTCAAATAGGAATGAGTCTGATGCTGCTGTATCTGGGATAGGAGTGCACCTCTGTGTTTCTAGCTAAGATGCAGCTTTTATGGGACTCTGACACTGCTGTTAACTGAATAGAGTCATTTGTGCTCTTCTGGACTTGTAAGCTGGCATAACAAAAATGATTCAAGGGTTTGGGGGTCCAACTATTCTTTTCTTACTCAAAATGATCCTTCCTGGCCTTAAGCACTATATATGTATTGGTGAACTAAGTGCACATTTGATCTGTGTCTGGCATTGAGACTTGCCTGTACCAAATGGTCCCAGTCACTGTCTCTGCTTCTCAAGTGGTGGCCATGAGAAAACTGCTCATGGGGAACTGCTGCCCAGAAGTTGTCTGTGACAGTTCCAACCATCCCTGGAAAAAAACATGGCTGAGGCTGCTCTGGCAGAGCACATTGCAGACAACAGAATTTCACTGACCAAGAGTGTTCCTTGGTGCACCTGCCAGAAATCCTTGGTGGGATGATGTCCCTGATCTCCCTGGCCCTAATACCTAAAGTTGAGGAAAGGAGGGAAAACAGAGATCCTGCATGGTCACTTACCACATTTTAATACTTGGGGATTTTTTTTTTTATTTTTTTTTATAAGGGGAGACGGTTTTTGTGGTGTTGATGCATCACTGACTCGTGCAGTGGCATTCAAACACCAGAATGACAATATTTATACCATTAAAGGGTTTTGAGATGTGCCAGGGAAAATTTCAAAATAATATAACAAAAAGGCTACCCTGGGTCTAAATGTGCAACTCCTGGCCTGACCTAAGTCAGTTCCCTTAATAGCAGTGGACAAAGCTTAGATTTCTGACTTGCAATTCCCCATCATACTGGGACAGGAAAAGATGGAAGTCACCATGAATTAAGTGTGGAAGGAATGGAGGTGGTCCCTTGCATGAGATTCATTGAACTTAGTGTATTAAATATAATCTGTGATTTAAAATTCCAAATGTCATTTGGCATCCATCTGGTGCTTAGATGATGCCTAAATAGGAGCAATGTTTCACCCATTGCTTTTAAGCACTCTTCCTGGCAAATGGACAACGACATACTCTACTGCTATTGCATTTGCACTAACATTTCACTAAGTACTGATTTATGCTTATTTAATCACCATTACTGGTTTATGTGTTATGCATCATTTCTTTAAACAGTATGATTCCCCCTCACACACACGTATGCCCTCCCCCCCACCCCCCAAAGAAAAAAAAAAAGAAAGAAAAGAAAAAAAATCTAAGTAAAGGATTTATGATGGAAAATCCATGAAAGGTCCCTTTTGTTCCACCTAATTGAATTTTGCCTCCCGTTACCATTACCTTATTCCTGTTCACAGCACGGAGAATGAAAAGCTTTGGCATGTTTTTGGGTGAGTTCGTCCAAGAAGTTAGAAATCTTGGCCTTTCTTCTGGAAGGTATTGTGTAAGGCAGACATCCTGAACATATCCCTGTGCTTTCCCTCTTCCCTTCTTCATTGTTCCTATAGTCAGTCTGAAGCTGTAGCATCACTTTATTCGAGTATTCTGTAGGATGGGGTTTTTCAAGTCTGCATTAGCTCAAAAAGCTTTGCTAGATCTGTTTGGCATTTAAAACTTTGAGAAATTGTTCAGAACACTGGCAGTCCGTAATCCTTGATTCTCTGGTTCACTCCTCTTTGGTTCAGGAGTGATTCCCGCCCTAGCAATTACCTGGCAGCATCACGCTGCAGCTTTTTGTCATGCATTCCCTGTCTGATGCCACCATAAGGAGCAGCAGTTCAGAGACTTCTCCCAGAGCTGAAGCCCACATCCACAATTTTCTGCCTGAAAGGGACCAATTTCCTTTGTGTTTTCATTTTTAGCCATGCTCAAGTACCATCTATTCTTAACAAAGAAGGGGGTTTTTTTGTGGTAATGAACTACCCAGTCTACATTTAAACTTTCTTCTGGAAAGAACATGCTGCTCAGAGAGGTCAAAGGCTCTCAGCTGCCAACAGAAATGTAATGAGAAGGAGGCATTTTGAAAAAGATGTCTCTGTGCTTTTGACCTAGCTCCACAAAAGGAATGGAAACCACCCTGTGGTACCAAGTGCAAAACTGAAATCCTCCAGCCCTGGCTCAGCTGCTCTGTGTGTGTGTACTACAGAAGCCTTGGGGCATGATTTGCATGGGGACTTGGACCTTCAGGTGTTCAGATGTGTGAACCACCTAGTTTTTCACTTCCCATTAAGAGTTTCATAGTGGTTCAGACTCAGTGTGGTGCCCTAAGAAGGCAGGAGATGTCCTTTACATGAATATTTCTGGTACCTAAAGACATTACAAGGCTGAAAAGCTGTGACAGGTCTCTTGTGAACTACCTGATACATGTTACAGAAGTTAGGCATGGCCTACTGGATACCCAGGTACAGGTATATATATACCAAGTACATCTTGTGCACATCCAGCTAAACTTTGAAATGATGGTCCCAGACACATCTCACCTACAGCTGCCAGACCACAGCCAAGAGTAATTTCTCTGGTGGTTTCACCAGCAAGATGTTCACTTTCTGTTGTGCACAGGGCATATGTTAGAATGGGCATTAATGAAAACAGCCATCAGATACAAGGCTGAAAGAAGTTTTGCCATGAAGAAGAGTTTATGCCACTGATTAAGAGCTATTAAGTCACTTAGGTGGCTTCCACCCCATTTCACTCATCCAAATAACACGTCAATAAAATCCTTTTGCTGGATTAAAGGCATGGTATAAGGTATAAATTATGCTAGATCTTCTCTGAAGACATTAATCTTGGCAGAAGTCTGTCTCACCTCAGGAGTAAGGGCGTTCTTATGGATCCAATTAGAGCAAAAACACTGTCTGGCAAGAAAGAACAAAACCTATAATACTTCTGGTTATTCAATGGCAGCTGGAATAAAATTTTCTCATCAGGGAACACGTGAGCTCAATGTGTAAGGAGAAACTGGGCTTGTCAGACTTAATTAGAGTGAGATAAATGGCCTAAGGTCAGAAAATGCTCACGTTGTCCACTCCTGGCTCCTGGGGCTGAGCCAGACTCAGAGGTCTGAGCGACAGCATCCTAGAGACAGGAGTTCACACCGAGGTCTTCTCACTGGTGCTGGTGAGAAAGCTGTGGACTTTCTCTTTCATTAAAACATTATCTCATCCTGGTGACTGAATGATAGAGGTTTCACCAGAAAGCCTCAGAGGGTGCTCTGAATAGCTGTGAGAGATGGGATACGGGCCAGTGTTTTGCAGTGAAATGCACGGAGGCTCAAGGCTGGTTTGGGCAGTGAGAGGGCCACCACGAGTAATACATCAGATCTGTCCACCTGAAGTACATAAATAGCTGTAATTACATCAGAACCTAAGTACCTTATAGCACTCTTCTAAGCTAGAGATTTCCTGTTATTCCCAATTTATATGGAGGCCTGGGAGACAGGGAGACTATAGGATTTCAGTGGGATCTAGACATTCAGTTGTCCTTTAAAGACCTACCCTTGGGGACATGTGTATCATCACACAAGAATGGCCTCTGAAGGGCTGCCAACTGCCTGTCCTTGAGATGGTGGAGCCAGAGTCTGCCTGTGCTGGTGCATTGACCCACTGAGCTCCTTTGGGCACCAGAGCTCACATGGGGTTTGGAAGCTGCTTTGCAGAAAGTGTAGAAATAGATTTACTGGGAGAGTAGAGTAGGGTGAGAGAGTTGTAGCATCCTCACTGGCACCATGCAGTGAGTTAATCATGGTCCTGCTCTCCTGAGTCAGGATCTTGGGGGATCATTACCCTTAAAACTACTTTCAAGGTGGCATCAAAATGATTTTGTTTTCAAACCAGAATTAGGAGATGGTAGAAAAGGTGCAGAGAGAAAAGCAGCAACAGAGGCACTGTTACCAACCTGCACTAGTGAAAATTTGATGTATTTGAGACACTTCTACCATAGGAGGACTTATCTTTGCAGATAAAGTGTGAGTGAGGGGTTTATAGGGACTTTGCTGAAATAAAACTTTCTTTTGTGAGAACAGAGAAATCATTTTATCTAATTCTTCGTAGTTAGCTGCAATAATATTTTTCTTTTGCCTGTTCTTCTATATTATGTACTATCTTATTCTTCCCAGGACAGCAGCTGTTCTGAAGAGTGAGTAGGACATCAATGTCAGCTGAGGTCTTTAACTGTAACTGGAAATACTAAGGTAAATCAGTGCCTGTCCTCTTCTCCATCAAGCCAAATCTTATTTGTCCTAGAGATGCAAGATCTGTGCTTCTGGCAAAAAAATCTTTGGGGCGAGGAAAAGAGAAGCTCATAAAATTCTCAGTCTTAGCTTCAAGGGGGTCATCTTGCTATATTTAAAGGCAAATGGAACACAAGAAAAAGGAACACAAGAAAATATTTGCTTTTCACCTGATGTAGTTATTCATGTCATCAGGTTTCCATCTGAAAGGGCATCATGTACCCTACTAAAGACCAGAAGGGGTTATGTCCCTAGGGTCTTTTCTTGAGGCAAATTTATCTTGGGCTCAGATGTATGCAATCCTTTGAAATCTGATTTGTCCCCTAGTCCTGTTGCCTATTATGCAGAGTGGCAGTGGGTGGAACTGTCATGTTGATGTCCCCATTGGTGACCGCATTTATTTCAGGAATGTTCTGTAATACAACCTGGCTCATTGTTGACAGCCAGAACTTTCCATGAAGTCCATGAGCTCTTTTTCTTCTCCTCAGCTTGCCTGCTTACTCAGAAGCCAGCAATGTGGACTTGGAGTGTGAGGATGTACCACCACACCAAACTGCAAGGCTCAAGCAGAGCAGGAGAAGGCACTTCCTGATGAAAAAATCTCTGCCACCCTATGGAGGCTGTCCCTATGTATGCATCATTGGTTGGTGTAATGCCCAAGGACAAAGATCTGACCAAATTCTGAGCAGGCAGTGTGCCATCATAACAGATGGGCATAAATGGGGCAGCCACGAAGCCATGTATGTGCATCTCCTGTGTTTAAGGGTTGGATTCCCAGCCAGGAACGTCGGAGCAGCTGTCCACCCTCAGTTGACATGCCTATAGTTTAGGGGGATCTGCCATCACTAATCCAGCTTCAGAGCTGGTTTAACTTTCAAAAATTAAAAATAGCATGCACTGCCCCATATGGAGGGTGAGTCTTGACCCATTTACATCAAGGCTTTGCGTGGGTGAATGGAGCAGGGGACCAGCATCAGAGAATGGCAGGGTAGGGAAGTGCATTGACCTCCATCTGTCTTTTTGTTGGGATCTGCCATGCCATTGTGTTAGGAGTACCTGAGACACCAGCCAGCACTCACCAGGGTGCCCAAGGCAGGATCTGGGCTCTGTTCCCCCACGTAACAGATTCTGCTGCCCTGTTCATCTCAGTCCTACAGCTCCATGTTCCACCATGTCATCTGTTGCTGGATCTGGTGGCTCAAAACTGACACTTTAAAGACCTAAATTCCCTGTGCTTAAAATTGAATCCTCCTGGCAAAAGACTAAAATCTGGATTTCAGATTCCAACACTGATGCCTCACTCAAGCACCTAATGTCTGCAACAAAGGTGTGCTAGTGTTGTTCAGGGAAGGAATCAGGTTTTCCCTATTTACTATATTTTTGGCAAGTTTAGAAGCTCAGAGCTAGAACTAATAAAGGATTTACTCATAAAGGATTTTCCTTACCTGGGTCCAGTGTGAATTAGGAATCCAGCAGAAAAGCTGGTGCTGGAAATGTGGTTGACAGTAAAAGTCAAAGTGTTTACAGGGAAGATTCGGAGTTACAGCTGAAGGACGCAGTGGACCTACCTAGAGACACCTTACACACCTGGACTCTTTTGGAATATGGATTCACAACCAAGTAAACAGGATTTCAACTGTGAAATTTTACTGGGCATCAAAGGTGCCACAAAGTTTTTAAAAAATTATCACAAATTACCCTAACTCCTGTTTTTCAAAGGTACATTTTACAAAGTTCTGTAGTATTTGCATCTCACAAGCGACCTGCTGGGCTGTGCCCATCACAGTGTGGTTGTCACAGCCATAAAAACTAGAACACCTCGTTGTGGTATGTGAGTTTTCCACCCACAATCTATGAATAGCATCTGTCTGTATGAGTGTTTTCCCTGTTTCCAGAGAGGATGGGACATCTTGGAGTGTATCTGCAAAATAGTTCTACACAGCATTTAACTCTTAACTTCTTTGGGGTGCTCTAAGTGACAATAACTTGCCCTGTTTGTCTCAGTTAGTGACTTTCTTCTCAGCACCATCTGCAAACACTGGGTGCTCCAATGTGAACCAGAGAGATTATTTGATGGAGATGCACAGCTGAGAATAGCATTAATAATGTTGAAACAACAAGCAGAATAGGAAGAAAGGGGACATAAAATATATACATGTTAATTTTGCAGAGGTATTGGAATATATTAAACCAGAGTTACTGTTAAAACCTATTACTATCTTTGATGTATTACACATTCAATATTATTCAGATGGTGCCAAAGGTATCCTGAAGGCAGGATCTTGGTAGACAGGTAGTAACCCAGAAATGTAGGAGCTCTGATGACGTAGGACTTGCCCAGTCTCTAGTTGCTGCCTCAGTAAAGGAATGGGCTAATTTGTGATATTCATTATGAATCACATGTCATGTGAAATTCATCTTAGAAACACAGTTCATAGAGTTAAAAAATGAGGTGGTGTAAATGAGCGTGGTGTAAAAAACTCCAGTGAGAATTTTTTGCGTGTGTACTGGTTGAGGAGAATGTATGAACCTTATTTGAAGCAGGGATGGTTACCCTGTGCTTCTTCATGTTCAGCTTTCACCATTGGCCTTCCTTCCCCTCTTGCTGAGGGAGCAGATTTCTGCCTTTCTTAAGGAGAGCTGAGCACTTTCACCAGAAACGGCTGCAAATCTCTCACTTTGGCCAGGTGGCTAGGACTATTTTCAGAAGGAATTATGACTACTTAGTTTGGGAGCAGCATGGGGAAAGTCAGAGTTATTGTCCACCCAGGCTGGAGTGGGGTTCCCATGGCACTGGCCTCTCCTGCATCTTTTGGGTCCTGCTGGGAATGTGGCTGTGCCAGTGTCAGCATCCCCTGCCATTACCCAACCTTGGCATCTGTAGCACTCAGGTTTGGTGTGTGACCTCTTACAACAAAGCAGAATTAGGCTTTTCCTTCAGAAATTTTCTGGACTTGCCCTATTCCCCAGCCATTACAATGCTCCAGCAAATATTTTGCAAGCCAGCTTTCACACTGCTTCTAGGAACACACAGAATATTCAACCAAAAAATCATGCCTCGTCTGTTTGACCTCTTGGTGTTTGTTGACATAAGTTTACCTCATAGCTACTATTTTCCTAATAAATTCTGTTTAGGGTTTATTTTTTTAAGCTTAAATGGAAAATCCCAAGTTGTGTCATGACAAGAGTAAACACTCCTACATATTCAACATCTTCTGTTTTCCATTGCTCTGCTGCCAACATCTGGGGGTGAAAAAAGGCCCAAGCAGGCTGAGTGTCCAGAGTGTAATAGAAGTGGGCAGCAGTGAACTTGGAGTCTGGAACTTTTGTGGTTCTGCAACAGTGGAGTCGCTACTGCCCACAAAGCACCCATAATCCAAGCTTTCTCCTTAATCAAAAAATGCACCAATCCCTGCCCTGATGAGCTGCTGGAAGCTATGTTCTTCAGTGAGGGAAATCTGATTATCTTGTACAGTGCTGGGCAGACCACAAGCAGTTGGAAGAGGTGTGCATCTTGTACATCTGCATGCTGGGTGCCTCTGGACCATGGCACAAGGATAAGTGGTGATGCAGCAGAATATACAACTACACACTACAGCTAGTGGGTACAAAGTCAGAATGCAACCTTAAAAGGCTGATTTTTAGGCAGATTTTAACTTCAGTTACACTATTTTAACCCAAATTATTTCAGGGGGGAACTCCCTATTTACTCCATAGGGAGGATTTTTTTTTCTGCACAGAGCCAACACTGAGGTCTGAGAGATGAACAAAGGTTCCAGAACGCTGTCTCTGTATGTCTGTGATTTACAAGGCCTTTCTGAAGAGACAAGCTGAGAGCTGGACTCTCACTTGGGAGAAATCTCAGTGCAGTTGAAATAAATGACAAAACTTCTATCGATTTTCCACCAGGAATGACTTGGCTGAAAGCAATTAGACCTCAGTAACAGAAATAAAAAAGCATCTCAAAGGCTAATGTGGTCCAGACTTCATGTTGAAATGAGAATCATCTTGCAGAGGTGTCTTCCTGAGAAGAAATGGGGGCAGATTCAAGAATGATTTGCTCAATGCTTTTATGAATAAGAAGACACTGGAGAAGGGGGACTGTTGTCTCCTTACACCCCTGCAACGGGACCATATTTCTCACAAAGTTTTCAGATTGCTTTTTCTCAAGCTGGGCATGGCACATCTGCCTTTTGCAAAACTACTAGTCACTTCAGAAATGTTTGGCTCTGGGGTCTGTCCTGAAAGCTTTTCTCAACAGATCCAAAGATAATCTCAGGTCTGCCAGAAGGGTCTTGGAGCCAAAATATTAACTTTTAATTTTTCATTCCTGTCTCCACCAAGTTTAGTTGTACTCTTAGGTAAGAGGTGACTTGTTTCTGCTGGAATCTGCTTTGCTCAAGCCTAGCACCCCATGTGACCAAGTGTTTTTGCAAGGAGAGAAAAGCCAGCTCCCCACCAGGCTGCTCAAGGAAAGCAGGAAGGTGGATAGCATCTAAGAAGCTTTTTAATGCTCTGAAAGTTTTGTCTGTTCTTTCTCTTCATTGAGCAAGCTGATTGGCATCCCAGACACATTCAATCATGCTCTGCAGAAAAGCAATATTTTAGCAAGTAAATGGCTTATTCACCTAAAAACTCATATTTTCCAAGAAAACTTGCCAAGCTGGCTTTGAAAATCTACGTGCAAATGGATCATGGGATACGCGTGATAATTTCATGACTTTTAGGACAATTATTTTGAGGATAGAAACATGTTCTTGTGTATTAATGCACTGACTGATACATTTCCCAGAAATTCTTACCTTATGTAGATAAGACAAGCATAGATGTAAAATATAGGGCTTACCTCATCCACACGTAAGTGCAGCTGTTTCAGGATGGAAAGATGCCATAGTTTCACAGTTCGTAACAAGAGTGTGTAAAATTTTAGAGCTGAAACTGTATTTCTTCCACATACTGACTGCTGTAGATGTTGTCACAAACTGCATGAGGTTTACAGCTGTGTGACGAGGTGAGCAAGGAGATGCTGACTTCACCTGTTAGTAGAAGGTGCCCAACAAAACCAATGCCTATAAAGCAACCTGACATCAGTGGCTTGACTCACCTTCACTTTTCAGCTCCTCCCAAATAAGATCTTTAACAGCTGAGCTTCCATTAGGCTGGGTTTAGAAAAGAAAATCAAGAAGAATCCATGAAACAGGATAAGCAAGGATAGTGATTGAACTGAAAAAAAAAAAAGCGCATAAATATGGTTATATACCAGACCAGTTAATAATAATAACACAAATAATCAATCAGCAATACTGGTTGGTGTAGAAGAAACATGGAGTGTGGAACCAGATAAGAAAAAAACAGTACTTGAACAGGGCACCGTAAGGAGCTTGCTTAACTAGACTGCAGGATAATGACTGATGGAAAAGTAACAAGAAAGTAACTGCAACCATTGGGATTAAGGAGGTGTGAGCAGGAAGGATGCAAAAAAAAGGGCAATGTCAAGAACAATGGGAACAGAGTTATAGGAAAGGAAAGTGAAAAACTCAGAATGTAACAGGAGAAATAATAAGATGTGAGGCAAAACCCCAAATTACAGGGAGGTTACACCCCACTTCAGGGCATAGAAGTTGGTTTGAAAGAGCTGTTTTGCGAGTAAATTATTTAAGACGCCTACAATAGCAAAAATTTAGGGTGGCAGTGGACCATGTGGTCCAGATACCCACTGTATCTGTCCACCATGGGATGTGTTTTCCTTCCAAACACAGGGCTGACTCATGCTTTAATGTGCTCTTGGGTCTCTGTGAAGCATGCAGACATTTCTTTTAACCTCCAGCTTTTGCTGCTGTTTATGAGCTTTTGATTGTGTTGTTTTGCGTGTTTGAGTAAATGAGAGTCAGACCCCATGACCCTATGGACTGGAGAGGACTCTTCTCCTGGCTCACCCAGGGGCCATCAGATCCATTTAACATCATTAATATCCCAGGGACAAATTCAGTGCTGCTGCAGGCAGTGGGAAGGCTGCCACCCATCCAAATGGATCTAGGGCTCAGGGCCAAAAGTTTCTTTGAACCAAGATAGGGAGACACTTACACTCAGTCCAACTCATGCATGCTTGAGTTTCATCTCCCTTTTCAGTGCATGGTGGAAGAGGGATGGCCTTTCAATAGCAACATCCACAGGATGTGCAGAACTAGCCTGAGATTTCTAATCTTTACAAATTATACTCACTGAAGAACTGAGGTCACTTTAAGTCAAAAATGTTCCTCTTCAATTGACAGCTCCTAAGCAAAGGGTTCAAGGCTGAACTTCGTCTTTCTTGAAGAGGAGACAAGAGCAGAACTCAGCTTCCAAGAAGAAATCAAACTTCTTCCAAGAAGAAATTAAGACAGAAAATCAAATTACATTCTTGCCCAGAGAAGAGGGGCAAGATCAGAGGTCCCTTGACCCACACCTCAGGTGGGGCTCATCCTGTTCAACCTGCAGACCATTTGGCCAAGGGGCATTCACACCAGACCACATCAGTCCAGGAAGCACAGTAAAGGGTCAGGGGAAATCTGACAAAGCTACTAATGGCCAAGGAATATAGGAAATGACATCTGTTTGGGACATGGTGGGAAGATCACACCATGAGGGAAGTGTGTGCCTGCAGCAGGTTTGCTTCCCTGGAAGATATGAGGAGTAATTCAATCAAAGAAAAAAAAAACAAACCACCTAACAAAATAAAAATAAGAAAAAACATCCAAACACAAAATGAGAAAACAAACAAAAAACTCCCTTGCAAGAAGAAATTTGATTTTACTTCCAATTCTAATACATTTTTTTGCATTGGTTATTATTTTCCTTGGGTACCCTGAGCATCATTAAATGTCCATTTATTTAACTAGCTTGTGCATCAGGCTAATTATATCCTGTGCACAGCATGCTTGGACTTGACAGCCCAAAAGGGACAGCTAGAACTAGATTTGTTAAAAAGATATTTTTATTTTATAGGTCTATAAAATATAATGATACAGTTCAATCCCAAACTCACAATAACCAAATTTGTATAGCACAAAATCCTCCTAATTTGGCCTGCCTACTCAAAACCTCAAAATTTCTTCTCTCCTGTATTTTCTCTGTCTCTCCACCAGTCTCACAAGGACCTAAAGGCATCCAGAATGAATTAGCCAGTAAAATTAAATTAATGGGTTTTTTTATCAACACTAGGGCCTGGGGTTGACCAAAACTACATAATGGATTCAGGAATATATAGATTTAAAAATAACATTTAATGCTGATATACTAAGTCTCTAAGGCCCCTTTCTGTGAGATACTTTAAAAACATAAATGTAGGCAGTGCTGGCCTGAAAGAATTTATGTGTTGGAGTCTCTGATCCAGCCAACATAAATCTGTGCCTAGATGGAGGACTCTTCATCTTGCACAAAGTTCAGTACTGCTAATGATTATTGAGCCAGAAATGACCCCATTTGAAGCTTAGTTCCCTGTCTGAGTTTGTGAGGCTGACAACTCCCCTGATTTGTAAAGAGAGCAAAGAAAGCAGCTCATGAACCACATATCCACAATGGCACTTTTACAGCCATTTTTTTTTCTGATTGCAACTATGCCATAAATAACACAAGATAGCCCTCTTTAATAATTGTTTAGGAACTGGAAGCATAACTAACAATTTTTAAGTAGCAGTCCTTTCACTTCTAACAGGATGGAAGAGTATAAACATTCAGGGTGCGATTGAGAAATATCAACCCATAACAGTGTGCTCTGGCAGTTTTCCAAAAATGCTCTTCCCTGGCCTAGCATTGCTCCATTTATGTGACTGTGCCACTCAGATATCCCCATGGGAGCAGATTTTTGCTTAATATAATCCTGTTTCATAAAACCTGTCCCTAAATGTGTTCTGCAGATGTTTTGAACCAATTACCTGAAAGCGTGAGGAGCATCTTCTAGTGCAGGTCACCCCTGGGCACAAGCTGCCCTCAAGTCATCAGACCCCGGAGATATGAAAGATACACTAAAAAAAAAACTCTACATTTGCCTATAAATATGTTTGAATCCTTGTGGAGGAAGGTTCACTCTGAGTCCATGGCCATGCAACCACTGAATGCCATGGCTGTAACAAAAGTGTCCCAGAGGAAATGTAAAACCACAGGGTGACCAATGGATGCAGGGCTGAACCTCAGACTTATTTCAGACAGACCAAGAAGAAATCATCTGGAAAGGAAAAGCTTTTTCTTAACTTGCTAAATGTCTGGATTTGAGAGCAACATTTACCAGCAGAGGTTGGAAGGAGATTTATACCCAATATCTGTTAGCATAGCACCAAAAGGTCTTGTTTATACTCGAGACACTGAGGTTTTAGTCAAAAAGTATTCATGGCACCTTCCCTCTTCTCTTCCCACAAGTTCTTTGACAGAAAGTCTTTGACCTCCTGGGAAGGACTGGCAGCACAATTCCTTTCTGTCCCAGATGTTTGTCAGAAGGATTTCCCAGTTCAGAAATCAAAGGGAAAAAAAAATTATAAATTTCTAATCAATTAGCCTTAATACTTACGTTAGCCTCTCCTATGAGCAGCACCCTTCTTACGAACAGTAACATTTCTTAGCCTATGATAAAAAAACAAATTATTTAATTAATATATTTTCCAGTATATGTGTGCTTTGGCAGCTATGTTAGTTTTCTCTTTAGATCATGTGTGTGTCCCTGCATGGATACGTGTGTATGTGGAAGCATTCCTGTTTCAGGAAATGGAGTTTTTGGACATGGATAGGAATGTGTCTGGCATCTTCAGAAGAAAGACTCAGAAGGAAATTCAGTGTTTGAGAGAGTTTTGCAAGATATCCAGCTCTGACTATTATGTGGCTAGCTTTCCATTCCAAAATTTCTAATGATGAACTGTCCAGACCATGTCTCTTACCAAAGAATTTTGGAATTGTGAGAAAACAATGAGTTATCCGTTAGGAAAGATTAACCTCCTAATCTTAATCCTTCTATGACTTTACATTAAAAGGGCATTCACATCCAAACAACTGCTAAAGACTCTCAGATAAATTCCTCTTTAGCCTCATTCCACTGAAACTGTCCCTGCTACATGAAATATATGGTCATTTAATGTGAGCTGGGGAGTTATCATTGCAGTAGTGTTGGAATCACCATCCAATATTGAAGTCCTCCTAATGCACCTACACACTGCATTTACACCAAGAAAACTTAAAAGCTGAGTGGAAAAGACAGACAATGAACTGCAGAGAAAGGAAATATTTTTATACTTTAAGCAATAAAGACTCAAACTAATAAGATGATTTACTCACAAAGGTATAAAGAATTTGCAAATGAAAAACAAAGCAAAACCAGCTTTGTTAAAGCCCATACCATCCTTCCCTAGTGCTTTCTGAAGCACATTAGTATCTAATTTAGTGTGGAAAGGGCAAGCTGTCCCTTCTGATTTCACCTGTGCATCTGTGACCAGAAAAAACTGTAACCATTCAGAATAATTGAATCAACCATTTCCCAGAATAAGTCTGCTGGCAAGTCCTTGTATCAATAACGTTTTAGGCCTAGGAGCAAAAAGGTTCTTAGTGCTTGTCACTTACTCAGGCATTTTAATCCCTGCTGCTTTCCTGAACAGGATGTAGATTCCTCAATATATTTGTAGTTCTCAGGCCCCAGGTTATAAAAGTCAGAAAGAAAAACATTTATCAAGCTGCCTTGAAAAAAAAAAAATAAAAAAATTAAAAAGCTAGTCCTGTTTTGTACAGGAACCTACTTGGTAAATGCATATCAGTGCTAAACCACCCGACTGGTGACATACAGTTGGCAGCCACACCGTGACATCCTCTATCCACGTGGTTTCACAAAAAAAATTATGCAGTTTAACCCATGATGGTGCAAACAATGGAGATACCTGAATCTTCATGCCAGCAGTGCTGCTGCTTGGTGGCTCCAGAGCTTCTGGTGAGGCAGCAGCCAGCTGTGCCAATGCACCAGCTACACATATCCATCCTGCTCTGAATACAGCTTTAAATTTGCACATTTTAGGTGGAAAAAAAAACAAAAAAAAAGGGAAAAAGATATACCATCTTGCCCAGCACCCTAGGCTGCTGTCAGTGGTTTGGGTGATGCTGAGCCCAACATTATGAGGGCACTAACACTGCATTAAAGCCACCAGAGAACTGAAGATGTGTGTGATGGGTGGAATGGGCAGCAAGGAGGGGTACACACCTTATGCTGCTGGCTCTGCAAAGGGAGATTTTTGGCATGAAGGTCCAACAGCTGTAACCAGTCCAGTTGCAGGTTTGCCTCTGGCCCCAAGTGATATGGATCCTCAGCCAGCACAAGTGGTCAGCTCTGTCCTTGACAAGAAAAATGAGCTACGAGAGGGGGGCTGACAGCTTGCAAGTGTTATGGACAGAGGTGAAGGGAGAGGTTTTTGGCATTTTAAAGCCTCTCCATTATTGCAGTGCAACAAACGAAATCCTGTATAAAGAAAGAAATAAAGGAACATCTTGCTCCTAAAGGCTGCTGTGCTAGCAGGATAACAAGCTGGTTAAAATCACTTTGGTTCTGCTCCCTTTTTGTCACATTTCATCCCCTTCAAATTGCCAAGGGTGTTCATTCACCTCTCCAGGCAGCTGATGGGTATTGAGAGGACTGAAAAAATTTAAAGAGTTGAAAACTGGCTGAACCACTGGGCTCAGAGAGGTGATCAGTGGCACAAAGTTCAGTTGGAGACCAGTTTAATCCTGTTTAACATCTTCATTAATAATCTGGATGATGGGGCAGTGTGAACTCTCAATAAGCTTTCCATCCAGAGAATCCTGATGCCATCCAGAGGGATCTCAAGAGGCTGAAGAAACAGACAAACAGGAAGGTCATGAAGTTCAACAAGGAGAAGTGCAAAGGAGTGCTAGAAGTTCCCCCTATGTAGGAACAGCCCCAGGCACCAGTATATGCTGAGGGCAGTAGCAGCTCAGCAGAAAAATAAATGAGGGTGCTGGTAGACAAGTTAAATATGATCCAGCAATACACCCTGCTGCCTGGCTAATGGTTTCCTGGGCTGCATCAGGAGGAGTAGTGCCAGCTGGTTGAGGGAAGGGATCCTTTCCCTCTTCTCAGCACAGTGAGGCCAAACCTGGAGTGCTGTGCTGGGGTGCAAGAGAGGCATGGACATACTGGGAAAATCCACACAGGACCACAAAGGTAACTAAGAGATTGGAGTAACTCTTCTATGAGGAACAGCTGAGATAGGTGGGACTGATAGGCTTAGGGTGAGTCCTAACAATGCACACAGACACCTGAGGACTGTAAAGAAGACAGAGCCAGGCTCGTTTTGGTCATGCCCAGTGACATGATCACAGGTGATGGGCACAAAATGAAACACAGGAAGGTCACCTTGAACATCAGAAAACACCTTTTTACTGTGAGGGTGACTGAGCACAGATTGCCAAAAAGTTGGTGGCACCTCCATCCACGGTGATATTCTAAAGCCATCTGCATATAGTCCTGGGCAACCAGATGTAGGTGACCCTGCATGATCAGGGCGAGTTAGATGAGATGAACTCCAGAGGTCCCTTCCAACCTCAGTCACTTGGATTGGACAGCTAGAAGAGTCTTATGTGATTTTAAAGCTGCCAATTGTGTTGTGTTTGTCCTGCTGGAGGTGCACAGAGTTTCTTTATCTTTGAGGGTATTATGGGAAATGAAGACCATGTCAGGGCTTGCTCCTTTCTCTGTAAAGATGAAAATCATTTAATGCACAGTACTGCTCCCCATCTTCTGCCTCACACTGATACAGAGTGTTGGAGCAATGCCCTTCTCAGCAGAAGTCATTTCTGTGCTATTACTGTGCTGTCAGCATGCTCCTGCCTGCCCAGGAGGTAAAGGTGAAACAACAACCTCTGATTTCAGGAGGTGCTGTGTCTCCCAGTTGCCTCTTGCTGTAGCTGTACCTGCTTTGGGCTGCTGCCCTCACTGCAGAGCATCTCCACCTGCAGTAATATCTACTGTGACAGCAGGATGAAGGACAGGAGATAAATGGCACAGCCACCATGCTAATGCTCTCACTGATTGTGTAGCCAGAGAGCTAAGGCCCATTTACCTCTTTGCTGGATGAAGGAAATCAAAGAAGGCACTTAGTCTCAGCCACGTACGCTTCTGTGTCAACAAAAATTACTCAGATGGGAGTTTATTTTGCCACATCAGTCAACGTTTTTTAAAGGAATTTGAAAGATTGATTAATATCTTGACTGTTTTGCTGGACTTATTGTATCTGGATGCAGTGAGCAGAGCTGCCTGGCCAGATCATTTCTAAGATGGTTATTATTTGCTGAAAAAAAAAACCAAAACGTGTATTTAATTTTCTGGAGCTATTACCACCACCTGTGCTCTAATCACACCTGCAAGTCCTTGCAGTGCTATGGTTAGGCATCTTAGAGACCATCCTCACACCCAAAAAGGGGCACTTAATAATTCCAGGAGAATGTGACTACACAAAAACCAGGAATGATATCTGTTACCAGACCAAAACCTGATCTAGTCTTAGCTCAAAGCCTTAACACTAGGACTTCACAGAATTCTAGAACAGAATTGTATGGTTTGGAAGGGACATTTGAAGATCATCTAGTCCACCCCCATGCAGTGATCAGGGACATCTTCAACTAGATTAGGTTTCTCAGAGCCCATCCAACCTGATCTTGAATGTTTCCAGGGCATCTACCACCACTTTGGGCAGCCTGGGCTTCCCCTCTTTTGATTTAAAACCATTACCATTTTTTCTTCTGCAAGATACTTATAAATATGGAGATATATGCACATGCAGGCTTTAAATATAGCTGACCTCCATTCACAAGCTGGAATGTCTACCTTTTCATCTGCTGGCAGTGGTTGGGTGGAAGCACTATCTTCCACCACAAGATAGGTGACCTCAAGTGCTGCATGACACATCCCTTCAAAGCCATGATGCTGGGGAGGTGACTGCTGGTGTCTAGCATTGGGCACAAATGGTTTTCCAAATGGAGGCTCCTTATCTGCCCAAAGCAAACTCTAAAAGCCTGGAGCATTAGTTAGCAGAGATAACTGAGTGTGTAAAATTTCCATATGTAGCTCAATAGCTGATTTATTTTTATTACTCTGAATGAACTGCAGAGCCAGGGGAGATGATTCAGATGTCTTGTCAGTCCTCTGGGCATCATCTGGGCTACCGGTTCCCTCCAACTGTTCCCACACCAAACCCAACAATAGACAAGGAAGTGTCAGTTATCAAACGGGCTGAAAACACTTTCTATTGTTAAGTAAAGGATTTCCTTATGATTTCCCAGGCCAAGTAATAAATTGTAAGTTACACAGCATGTGTCATTACAGCCCAGGACTACAGTGGAGAAGATGAATTTTAAAACTGAATGACATCTCTACCACTTCTTGTCATAGCTGGCTCAGGACTATCCTTGTCAGCTGCAAGGCTGAGTTCAACTCTTCTCCTTTCTTATTCCCTTTCCTCTTCCATCATCAACTGGATGAGATGGAAGGAGAAAGGGGAATACAGCATTTTGCATCCCAATCTGACAGCGGCCATGAGGGGCAGGTTTGTCATGGCAGAGCTGAGGCAGAGCCTGGTGGGATCAGGCCATGACCATTTCCTTTTCACTGGAAGCAAAGTATGCAAACTTCACTCCTCCATAAATACAGTCAGAGCTATTGTGTAATTTTTAATGGTATTTCCCCTCTGCCCGCCCCCCCCCCCCTTTTTTTTTTCCCCCTCCAGTGGCTAAAAATTGCAAATGGTCAGGAAAAGAAAGAGGATTGTAGAGGAACCCAGCTCCCTTGGGCAAGCTGTCGTACACATGTACAGGAAATTGAATGCAGAAATTATTGCATGTGAGGCTGTTAAAGAAGTGACAGGGTTATAAACCAGATCTTTCAACTGCCACCCAGTATGGACATTCCAGTTGTAAAGGGTCACAATTTAATACAAATCTGCTGTCCCAAATTACATTTGTCTTTTTCCATAAACTAGAAGTCAGTAAAGATTTACAGGAAGGTAATTTTCCTTCTTGATATTTTAACTCATTTGCCACCTCCCTGAAATTCAAAGGAAGAAGAAGAAGTAAAAGAAAAACCCACTGGTTTGGTAGCATTTGTTAGGTTGCAATGGCACAAAGGCTCCTGCTTTTGGGCTGCTGAAATGTCTATGAAAACTCTGAGGGTCTTTTTAAATGTACCCTTGCCTTCATGATATGGATAATGTGGTTCTGCAGAAATAGAACACAAAATCTTGTTAGGCTTGATGTGACTAATTTATTATATAAATTCTGCACTCCCAATCTGATATTCCACCATTTGCCACATGAGATCATAGCATACACTGAAAGTGAGATGGCTTCTCACTTATTTCTAAATAATTGTGACAATGAAGAAGCTTGATATTCAGATCTTTAGTTACTAGCAGAAATTTTGATTATGCTTCCCTTTCTCTGCCTCTGCTTTTCTTCCTGTTTTCAAGGCAACAAACAAAAAGATGTCTCAAGGCCATCTGCAGAATTAGATTTGAGATTACAGCGCAAGTAGGTAGATGTGCTGCCAGTTAATTTAATTAGTTTTGAAATAGGTAAAAAGAAAACAAGCTCACAGCCCCATCAACGAAATGAAATCATATTCCAGAGGCGTGCTAGTTTGTGCTATCATTTTTTTCTGAAATTCATCTGCGTTTTGCTATCGGCAAATCAAAAGCTGATCTTCCAACCTTAACACCAATTCTCATCTAAATCCCTTTTTCACTTGAAGCTAGACACAAAATACATTTTTGAACACTGCTGCTCAATTTATACCCTGGCAATTACTGCTTCGTCTGTCCGTGCCAGTTCTGTTTGTTATTCCTTCAGACTCTGTAAATGCACAGGACAAATCCCCTGAGTTTTGCTTTTAAGTCAGCAAATTCAATTTTGGTGACTCCACGCAAACTTTGAAGCTCCACTGGAGCCAGTCACTAGGAACTAGAGGCTTAGTCTTGATTTTGCAAAGTGCTTTTGTGTAATCAGTCGATTAGAGCTGTGACCGGTGATCCATATCAGCATCTGACAGTGAAATGCAGGATTGGTACGCTTGGAATCCAGGTTTCAGTCTTTCTGGTTAGGTAGCAATTCTCAACCAGTTCCAGTGTCAAAGATGTTATGTTGTTTTCTTCAATTTCTTGGCTACAAACACCTGCAATCAACTCTGTATTGATTACAGAAGTTCAGCAGTGTGTTTCTTTTAATATTTCTACCTACACTTGCACTATTAGGAAACCCTTCCCCAGTGATTTTCTGTAACATCATCTGGAAGTGGAAATAAATGCACTGCTACAATTGCACTCAGTTAACATCAATCGGATCTTGCCAGTACAGCTCAAAGTGCATTTGTTTAAACTCTGAAATGGTGTAGTTAGATTGTTTTTTCTCTTTGAACCAGAACTTTTAAAACAATATTAAGGCATAGTAAATTTTGAATTAGTGGCTATTTACTTAGAAACTGCATATTTAACAAGACACTTTAATAGCTGCAGTTCTGTAAAAAAGAGTAATGGAAAAAAAAATACTTCAGAGGTTAGCGTTATCTTATAATTTCCCCTTTCAATGACCTCATTAGATCATGTTTGCTGAGATCTTTGTTGCTATAAAATACTTGCACAATTACTGGCAATGGATGTTGCATGCAAATACATTCTCCAGCACTTACAATGCTTTATTTGTGGTTGATAATGTCTCCCATGGCTTTTAAATACTCAGATGTGCTGGAAATGAGTGGAAGTTGATTTAGCTTAAATATTTCTAATTAATCTCTGGGTGTAGTTTTGTGTACTCATGAGTTTAGTAACAGCCTGAGTAGTTGTGAGCATGCCATGAGGAACCACACACAGGACTGAGGTGACCTCTACCTTGGCTGAATCCCTCAGGGTAAGATCAGGAAGG
Source organism: Phaethornis superciliosus (assembly GCA_023637945.1). Taxonomy (NCBI): domain Eukaryota; kingdom Metazoa; phylum Chordata; class Aves; order Apodiformes; family Trochilidae; genus Phaethornis; species Phaethornis superciliosus. Next base: position 5,364,183 of record JAJQWJ010000011.1, read on the forward strand.
AGAGAAGTGTGGCTCCAAAATGGCTGGCATTATTTTGTCTGGGACTTCAGGATTGCTCCCTAAAATATCTGCTCAGCTATGTCTGCCCATAGGAAGCAGGACTTGGGCACAGGAATGTTCATGAGGATGCTTATTGACCCATGGAGCTCAGAGGAGGGTGGTCACAGCTCCCGGATAGATCTCTAACTGGGCTGTTACCTGTCTGGGCATAGGGGAAGATGAAACCTCTATGAAAGTAGCTGATCAGAAGGAAAATGTCACCAGAAGGAGCAAGGAAGGGGACATGTCTGAAACTCAGCTGTATATAGAAGCCAAGCACCCAGGTGAATGAAGTAGAAAAATAAGGTATAAAGTCTGACACTCTTTTGTGGTTTGAGAAGGGATATTCCTGGCATTCTGCTGCCAGGATTATTTCTGCCATTTCAGCTGACTACATCAATTGTCCTCCAAGCAGAGAACAGGTCCTCAGGTCTCTCCCTGAGAACCAGCTCCTGCCACCTCATCCAGGCACACAGCTTCCCCCTCCACTGCCATGCAATAATCATCAGAGTTGGCTTTGCAGAAGAAAGGTCTCCCTCAGGAAGCACATACCCAGATTTGCAGTGCCTGCCTCCTCTTGCCCATGAGCATCATCTGGTGTTGAACAAGTTCTGTGTCACCTTCTGAGGCAGCAGTGCCACAGGTCTTCTCTGCCCCTCTGATAACCAGTGTCACACCTGTCTACCGGTGCCTTTTGCACCACAGCTGCCTTGTCCATAGGTGCTCTGGGGCACTTTGGCCACTTTAGTATTTTAAGAGCACAAGTATTGAAGCACCTGAACCCAAAATGATGCTGGAAGCTCAGGTTAAGTGAGTGCCTGGGGAGAATGGTGGGTACCTGGTGAATGGAGTCAAATAGGATGGAGTTCACCACTGTTTCTTAAAAACTGGAAAGTACAAGAGAGAGAGAGAGAAATTCACTCTTTTCAAAGCATGACTGGAGAAGAGAAGGGTACTGGTTTTCCATTGCTACCTCTCTTCCGAAAAAATGACAGAAATGAAGCTGGCAGTGAGAACCAGAAGTCTGCTCCAGAAGAAATGCTTTTACCCATAGTAACTTTTAAATATTGTTTGCTTACCTGTACTTACAGGCCTGGTTTGACTTCGGTAGGAAGGGTGTGGGCATGTGAGGACACTTTTCCTGGGTCCATATCCATCATCTCCTGCTCTGCTGGGACATGAAGGATCTCAAGAGGGATTTGAACCCACAACTCAGATGTGAGCAGGAGACTTGATCAAATGGGGCTTAAACAGAAAAATGGCACCCTCCTGTGGTAATGACTTTTTAAAAAGAAAACAGCTGTGACTCTGCGAAGCACAGAGCCTAATCCTAACAGCATGTGTTACCTGTGTGCACACCCACCAAAGGAGGTTGTTGAAAGGATGAAGGTGCCCTTCTGCTTAGGCAAAAAAATTGCCACTTGAGTTCTGGAGCAATGCAGGCAGCACACCAAAGACCCTCCAAGGTCAGGCAGGGAGGCCTGCAGTGAGTTGGAGGCAACAGCTCAGCTGTGTGGAGCCACTCTGGATCTCAGAGCCCATGTCCATCCAGCTTGGAGAGCCTACATCCTTTTTTTGGACTTGGCTCTTTGTCAAAACCATAGAGAGCAGTGCCTGCATGGACTTCAAAGGAAAGACACCAAATGTGATTTGGCCCAGATGGTTCAGACCATTTATTGCTAGCATCTTTCTCAGATATTGCTGCCAAGGGTTAAAATGTTTACATGCCCCCTGATTTTAAATGGACTGGGTTGCATGTCAAATGCCAACGAGAGAGACAGCTGGAGTATCTAAACCAAGAGCTTTGATCTTGGTATCTGTAAAAAAGAGGTCATTTGGTCTCCCCCAGGAAGCACAGACATTTAGAAGGTCCCTGTACAACTCATGCAAGTATTTTATTAACAACAATTTCTATTTGCATTTACGTAGGTTGTATTGCTACTTGCTAAATGCATCCTGTATATACATCTATCAGTATGTATATATAAAAATGTCTTTTATATATGCATAGACACATAAATTTATATACAGATTTGTGAGTTTGTGTGGTTGTCTGTGTGCTTTTTAATGGCCAGTATTTGTATACAGATATACTAATCTATCTAACTTGCTTGCAAAAAAATGACAATCCTGTAACCACGATGTTTTAATTTTATGGCAGTGTTTGCAGCAATAACCGCATGCGAATCTTTGGGTAACGTTGGGACTGTAACGAGGGCACGAGGCATTTGCAAGAAGATACAGGCATGAAAACACAGACTTCATTGTGCTGTAATCACGTCTGACATTGATTCAGAAGAGAGGAATTCTAAAATACAATATTGCACAGGGGAAATAGTTCTATTCTTTTAGTGGAGGGTTTTGTGGTTAGTTCACAATGCAATTAAAATAGCCACCAGATGTTTATGACTTCAGGCAGCAGTTAACTTCAGTGTCTCTGATCACTGTCCTTTGCTTCTTTGTCAGAATAAATAAGTATTTTTTGGTGCTGAAGGAAAAAAAACCTTCATTTTTAAACATACCAGGGGGGTGGTATCTATTTCTATTTGGCAGTGTTCCTATTATTCTGTGACAGGATTATAAAAAATTATAAAGTTAAAATAAAATCACTCTCCAGGAGGAGATAAACACATTTACTTATATGTGAGAGGGAGTGTAATCTTGTCATCAAACTGAGGTGATTTGTGAGAAGCAGTATTATAAAAGACTGTAGCTTTTCCAGATTATCTAATAAACACAGAAATATACACTTTTTTTTTTTAATTGAATAATATGATTATTAGTATGCAATTTATTTTTAAAGACACATTTAAAGGGAGCCTGCTGTTCTCCTCTTCTGGTAATTTTCCTTAGAGTCTATTATTCTTATGTGTTGTGGGGCTATTAATTTTGAGGCTACATTATATTCAAATTATCATTAATTACTAAGCTCAATAAGCAGTAATAGCTTATGTATCATCAGCCAAAATGAAGCTAATGTATTTAGAGACATTTTGAGAAAGAAATTATTAGAGTTCTGCAAAACAGATAAGACAAATAAGATGCAAAAAAGTTACAGTGAGTTGCCCAGAATCTTACATAAAACAAGAGGGGGAAAACAAAACCACACTAGTGTCCTAATTTTAAAACTTCTAAATACTGTATTTCAGCAACTCAGTTGTGTCTGAGACAGTGTGTTGGTGAAGTAATAGATAATTTAGGAGTAAGATTATGAAGTATCTCGGACAATGTGAAAATACATGAGAGAAATTTGTATACATGGGGTACATAGCAGTTTGAAACAGTTAAAGGATAGTATGGTGTTCAGGAGCAAAATCCTGGCATTTAAAAAAAAATATCACACAGTTGAAAGAAAAAAAGCAATAAAAAGAGATCTGCTACTATTTGGCCCTGTGGACAAAGTTTATGATCTACATTAATGCACAGAAATGTGAAGTTGCTCACTTAAACCTGTCCATGTCATGAATCCATGGTAACAAGGAGTACTCTAAGCATTTCAGAAACAAATAGGTAAAAGGACTCGAATTTGCTTGGCTCTGCAGAGCCTCAATTACTCCACAATTTGATGCTCAGCCTTTTGGGGCATCCAGACCTGATCCCCAGAGCATGGTGCCACCCAGATTACTGCTTCTCTCGGAAAAGAAACCAAAAAGAAACAAACCAAATCAAACTTGCAAAAGTGCAGTTAGTTCCTTATGGCCATTATGCACAAACCCCACAGTAAATCCTTGGGGTCAGAAGAGAGGTGAAGTGTCAGGTCCCCCCAAAGTTTCCCCTGTGCTTTCTCAGGCACTTGTTAAAATCTGAAAGACACTGCAAAAAGTTTCATCAGGCACACGCAGGCATTTTTCCCACTGAAACATTGCTTCTTTCTCTGCTCTCATCTTGCTGAGCTTCTGGTTGCACTCAGAACAGGAGCTACAGCTCTGGGGGTGCTCATCAGCTCCAGCCCGAGGGGCTCTTGAATACTTCTGCAGAAGCACCCACAAACCAACATTCCATGGCACAGCAAAAGCTCAGACTCCATCTAAAGCCACACTCATCATTAACTCCTCAGTGCCCCTTTAAGGGCAGTAAATAGACTTGATGCAGGGGATGAAGGAAAAAATGTGGTTTTTTTCCCTTTAAGTTCCGCACACTACAGTTTTAGGATGCCCAAGTAGAAGTGGGCTGCATTTGCCCCAGAAAATTTACAATTCATCCCTACTTCCACCCTGCAAGGGAGGGTGAGTGGAAAAGATTGGCAAATGGATATATAATCACCCAACAAACAGGAAACTATTTCTGTAGAACATGAGTGAGTCACATTTACACAAATCAGGGCATGACACCAAAACCAAGACTGGAAGGTCAAGAGCCAGTCACCCATGCATCTCACAGCAGCCTGTCCGAGTTGATGGAAGGACTTGTTTTACTCTGTTTCTAATCGTGGAAACTCATTTTAAATTCTGAATGAGCAATGGTGCTCCCAAGCATGGAGGTCTGCAATAGGATTATTTAAAAAATTGATTTTTTTTAAACCTGGCTTACTATTGCTTCTCCCTAATAGAATGTAGAGGTACTGTGGAAATGTATCACAGCACAAATCCCTGTCCCAAGCTGCTTTTCAGCCTAGCCTGTACAAACTTCTTTGACTCAGCTTCCACTTTTCTCCCTCATCCAACAACCAAACTTCATGATGTTTCATTTTTAATCTGTGGTACGTATTAGCAAGTATCAAAAATCAGTGTCAGTCAGTTTAGCAACATCTTTCAGTCTGTGCTGGAATTGTCCCATTATTGTTGCTATATATTTTTCATTGCAAAGTCATCCAATGCATATATCCTTCTTTCACAGCTTCCAAGAAGTACAATAGTTCTCTTGTTGGTTTTTTGATTAATTTCCAGCACAAATTACTTTTTCTGCCTGAGAGTTACGTGACTTGATTAAAAGCTAGTATTTCCTTCTGTCTTTTCTCAGTTTATCTTACCTGTGCTGAAGGAGTTCCTTATTGTTTTATCAGGAGAAGTTAAATAATCACACCTGAGTCAAAGGCCCGTGGTTGTTCACTACTTTGTGTCTTTTTATCATGTCCTTCCTTCTCCCTGACCCCTTTTTTCAGTCTCACTTCAGGTTCAGACACTGAACCACTCAGATATTCCCACTGGGTCAATGGGATTGTTCTGATGTGCAAAGGACTTGAGTGCTTGGAGGACCAGGACATGCAAGAAGAGTGATTTGAGTCTATATCCTCCAAGCAGGCTGCAGAAAACCTTTTCTGAGCCACAATGATTTCAACGTGCTAAAATTCACAAAACTCAAGGCAGATGTCTGCTGATTAGGAAATCATGTTGGCTACAAGATGAGAAAATTCCCGATAACTTCTGAACCTTCCTTTGATGTTCTCCATGCTAAGCTGCACTGGTAACAGGGTCACCTCATCCAACTCAAAAATAAGCAGGGAGGCAGAATGCAATTAGGCATTAGAAAGGGTTTGAATAAAGCCCAGTTTCAGGCCACTGGAGCTGTAGCAAGGCTGTTTGTGTAACAGCCTCCCTGTTGCCCAGAAACAGCACATGGGACTACTGCGTGTCTGCAGAAACTCAGATCTGGTTTATTTGACTTGGACATGCAGTAAAACTGACTTTTAAATGTTACTTCAGCTTTGAGTCAGTGATTACCCTTGTAGTTTTTACAAGCCATGCCTGGAAATGGGATGTTAATTGTTGTTAATGAGTCTGTCCACCTGAGTAAGCTCTGCAGGGCAGAACTCCCAGCACATAATTGCTCCTCATCTCCTCCTGAGTCCCCCCTGCTGACCCTGTTGTCTCACACATTTAAGAGCAACAGCATCAAATCAGCTCCTTTAGACCTCAGAGCTTTCTTTGCAATCCAGGACAGTAGCCAATTTCTGTTCTTCTCTCATCCCCAGTCCTGTGTGGTTTCTGGAGTGCAGCACTGCCAAGGTTCAGCTTTTGCTGATGTCTTTGGCACAGGGAGAGGACACTGATGGGCACAGGGTTATGGGATACTGACCAGGGAAAGGAGAGTTTGTGCACCAAGCTGAGGCTCTATTACCTGTGCAGTTTAATCTGTGGTCTAGCTGCAATTGGTGGTGTACCAAGCGGCTTTATCATGATGGCAATTTTTGTGCTGCGATAATTTTTGTTCTGGTTAAATTTCCTCTGGTTAAATTTTATTCAGCATCCCTCCTGCCAGCATAGCTTAGGACCAGTTGTTCTTGCAGTTCTTTGCAACCCCATCCAAGAAGGGAGGTGATTGTAGCTCCCTGTGGGGCACACAAGTAAAGACAAAAAATCCTATATGTCTGTCTGAGGCACATAGAAGATGAAGGAATATTAGGAAAAAAAATTCTTTAGAGGAAGAGGGGTCAGGCATTTGAGCAGGCTGCCCAGGGAAGCATTGGAGTCACTATCCCTGAAGGTGTTAAAAAATGTGTGGAAGTAGTGCTTGAGGACATGGCTGGTGGGTCTGACTTGTCAGACTTGGAGATCTCAGAGATCTTCTCCAACCTTAATGATTCTGTGAAGTCTCAGAAGTTTGAAAGATAGGGAAGCTTTGTGTTTTGTTTTTTTTTTCGGTGACAACTGCCTGAATATCAGCTCTGGTGTGAAAGAAATAAAGTTCCCTTTATCTGTAACTTTCTCTACCAAGGCTGAGCTTGTCCTCAGGACTGTTGGATGACAGAACTTCCTTCCAGGCTGAAAGAGTTTTGCAGCACTCATGGCATTCAGGTTGGGATGAGGATGTGCTGTCCTTTCTGGCCATGTTGAAACAACCCTGAAATTTTAAAAAATAAACCATGGGGGAAGAGGGGAAACCCAAACTCTCATGATTTACAGTGAGGAAAAGTCACACTGCTAATTATTAATGATCCGATTTAAAATCACCTCTGTTTTATTGCTCTTTATGCAGGTAACTGTGCTGCTCAGAAACTGTTACCTCAGTGCCCAGAAATAATTACCTCAGACACACAGGGTCACTGTCAACTGGCCTCTTTTTTTTTTTTTTATTGTTCATTTAACATAGTCTTGGGGAAAAAAAAAAAAAAAAAGAAAAAAAAAAAAAAGGCACTTCTATCTTATGTCATATGTCATGTTGCTGTAAAAGGGACATTCTGTACAGTGTCCAGCCCATGTTTTAGAGCTTTTGAAAGTTTCTTTCCCATTCCTGTGCTACTGATGTGTTCAAAGCAAATTCAGCTGTAGTGGGATTTAACTATCTAGTTGACAGGGTCCCATTTTGTACAGACAATTCAGTAGAGTTAAAAAACAGTGTCACTTGCCTAAAAAAGGTGTATTTTGAAAGAGAAAAGATATGCATTTAATTTCAAATCATAGCCGTGGTGGTTTTTGCTATTATTAGTCACCCTGAAATGGGTGTTTGCCAGATAAATCATTCCCTTTTTAAATTGCAACTCAAACGTCTGAAGAATTTTTTTTTTAGTTCAGATCAAGATGATTTTTGTAATTGACTTCAAAAGAATAAATCTTTTACATCTTGAAAAAGACTCTTCTCTAGCACAAAAAAAAAATAAATTAAAAAAATACAAGAACATTTCTGATACCTGCTTATGAGCAGATTTCATTCCAGTAGTCATGATAAATCTGTTTTTCCCATCTTCATTAGGACCCAAGTGTAGAAGTAACCCTAAAAGTTACAATATCAGTTACTGTGAAGAGAAATCTTTGCTATACAGAAGTTTCATATTTTTATATAGTCAGACTGTAATTCTTTTAACTTACATTTATTTAATTATCTGTCAGTTAAGAAATAGCTAATCAAATATGCTTTTTAATGACACGCTGATGTTTGAATTATATATTTTGCATTTAGATATATATAAACAACAAAGGCAATATTTAGAACAAGCAATGTACAAAATGGTCACAGTAAAGGGTCACATATTAATCTGTTTAGTGCAGTAATTGATTTGTGCTTCTCTCACATGCTGTTTTCCTCTAGAAGGTAAAAATACTTCAGGATTCTTACAGAATGTGAGTCTGCTCTAAATTAAGATATGGTAGATGAAAATCTAAAAATTACTGGTAGAACTGATCTGATAATGGATATTTTTATGTTTACATAACTTATAAAAGCAGTAAAGAAATTTAAAATACACCAGAGGTTTATACAGTCTTATGTTAATTGAAAAAGGCAGCATTACAAACTGTATAGAATTTATTTCTGCATGTAATATGTAGTAATAATAACAACAATAATAATAGATAACGTATGTAGTTATATAATTATACTGTGCAAAATATTGTAATTAACAATTAGTATAAAATCATAACAAGTGAGCAATATATAAAATCTATTTTTATATATTTGTTTCAATATTTTTCAAAAACATATTAATGAAATACTATTATGCTTACAATAATAAAATTATAACTTAATATGTATAGTATATATGTACAATATAATGTAACAATTTAATTGTATTTACATTAGGTATTATTGTTCAAAATACTTTAAAACATATATTGTTTATACATTAATGTCCTCATCAATACTGGAGAATGTGTTATTTTTTTTTAATGGCCTAAGCTTACCATATGCTTTTATGTGCAGGTCATATATAATGAATTTTTTCCCACAGAATTCTATAATTCTAGGAAGGAACTTTTCTTTATTTTCTGACATGATGCTACCTTTACAGGACATATGCAGTACTTTACAAGGGCTGGCACATCTGATTGTATGCTGTGTGGACATTTCCCAGCATTTGTATAGAAGAAAAATACATCCTACACAGCTCTAACATGTTTCAGAAGTTGTTTTTTTTTAAATATTTCAAACTATTTTCATGTAAGGGAAATGTACATACACACTTTTTAATTCTTCCACACTGACGCAGGCAAATAAATTTTTAGCAGAAGATAAAACAAATCAGAACAAGTTAATTTAAAAATCAACAGTATTGTCTTCTGTTTTCTTTTATACTGTCTATATAACTTTAAAAGAGTCAGAAGATATTTTTAAAATTGTGAGAAATGGTGTTATCTACCTCTGAACAAATGAAAACTATTATACACGGAGCTTTTACTTTCTTTTTTACTTTTTTTCCCCCCTCTCTGTTATTATTTCTTTTTCTTTTTAATTCTGGTGCAGAACTTCATCCATAAATTCAGTAATATTGTAAGTTTTCCCCATCTTTTGTACTTAATGCATTATTTAAGATTCACTGCCCTTGGTCTCTTTTTTATTAAGTGGTTTGATAACTAGAGCACACCCAGCTGCTAACAAGAATTACAAAATCCTTTGGCTCCATTTTGGTGAGCCCCAAGGTTGGTGTTCACCTAAAAAAATCCAAATCCTAAAATCACAGGCTTTCAGTAGAAACAAACATCAAAGCTTTGATTAAATAATAGCTTGGAGTCTTTCAAGGGAAAGTAGAAATTTTGGCTTTGTCTTTCCTTTTTGAGAGCAGTGGTGGTCGTGGCAGCGTTCAAGTTTTTGTCATGTTCCCATTCCCAGTGCTCTGGACCACTCTGAGTGGATTTTGTCCCATGTCATTTTAAGCTTGAGCAGTATAAGGTGAAGATCAATGTAAATAAATTCAAGGGCAAAAGTATGGGGCAGTGACATGTCTGCAAAACAAAAAATAAGACTCTACAACAGCTGTGTGGTATCAGTTTTGCTCGATGCTGCAAAGACCTGGGGCATTACGCAAGCTGACAAGAAAAGATTTGATGCATTTGATAGCAGGTGTTTAGGAGGGATCAGTAATGTCAAATGGCATCACCATGTTGGGAACAGTGAGTTTCAGGAGAGAACAAGAAAGGAGAAGATTAGGGACTTCCTAACAAGGAAGTGACTTTGATGTTCTGAGCACCTAGTGAGTTTGGAGCAAGGCTCCCTGGTAGGAGAAGGTCTTGTGAGCTGGGTTTGCTTCTCCTGGCTTCCCAGTCTGTCCCCCGTTCAGGGGAGGTCAGTAGAAATCTCTTCTTGTTTTTGACTTGTTTGCTAAGGATGGAAATGCCTTAGGGCAAGGACTGTTTCTTTACTTCTCCAGCCTGGAGGATGTGGTCAGTACTCCCTGACCTGTTTGGGAAGACGAGAAGGGCAAGAGATAAATGGGAAAAGAATGTTATAGACATCTCTTTGTAAGACACTTCTGCAGCAGGAAAATTCATGTCAATCAAAGATTTAAAACCACACCTCTAGAGTTTTGTAATACAAATTTATATGATGAAAACCATGAAACCCAGAAAAGGTGGGGTTTAACAGATTCTGCAGAGCCAAACTCTACACCAGTGGGCTCCACCAACTTCACCGAACCTTGAACAGATGTCAGACTCTAACAGGCCCTTGTTGTTTATATATTCTCTCAGGAACAGCCTTTGTGCATGTAGCTGAAGAGCATCTCTTATAAAAATGTAGCCCAAGGAAGATAACTTAAAACATATGGTAGCAAGAAATAATAAAGCCAGGGCAGATGGGCAGGGTGGACCTGTTTGAAGCAAGTGCAACCAACTGTGTTATGATGTAGTAATGTGTGAAAGAGGCTGCACTAATGTATGGACTATCTGTAAGTGGAATTTTTTCATGATTGAATCAAGAAAAGGAAATGTACTCTATCCAAATGGTAATAAGAACCATATTTCAAAAAGAGTCATATTGAGTTCTTATATCAAACAATGTCAAAAATAGCTCACCATCCAAACTAGGATCTTGCCTTTTTGTTATTTATTTTTAAAACTCTAAGTTTTAAAATGTTCCCTTTAAATCTCCAGCTGGTAGAGTCTGTATTTTTTTTTTATTTCAAAACTTTTTAGGCTGCAGCAAAAGTAGGTAGTAACCACAGCCAGACATTTCAGTCAAACAATCACATCTCTGTTAGCAATGTACCAGTTCTTTTCAGTGAGAATGTTTTGCTTTACTTTTCCAAAAATAGACACAAGTGAAATAGAATAATTCTAGTGGTAATAATGTTATTTCTCTGCAATATCGAAGAGTGCACTTTAAAAGACAGCCCAGAAAACTAACAAATGATTCTGTGAACAGAGCAAATAATAGATTTTCGAATTATACAATTAATTTTAAACCAACCATACTTACACCAAGCTATTTTCAGTTGAAATTTTGGCTCTAGCATGGACTAAAAGAAAGGGTAAATATTTTTTCAGACAGCTAACTGGCCTATCAAACATCCAGTCTCCAGAAGATCTCATGACAGAGCAAACACTCACGGGAGTGCAAGGGGAAGGACAGGCTGAGTTTCAGCAGGACCACAGCATGCCAGCACTCTGCAGAATGAGACCCAGGCATTGAGTGAATTACTGCAGAAAACTGATAAGGGCATGATCCTTTTTGGTGCTGAAGATCATGCCTAATGCCTGCTGGGCCTCAGTACCTTTTCATAACTAGCAAATGGAAGCTCATGGCAAGATGCTGACAGATGCCAGGGGGAGAGTTGTAACTCCCCCAGCTCCAGGCAGCCCAGTTCACAGCTGGGTTGTACCTTGCAGCCCCTGTGGTAATGCTGTGGCTGATCATCCATCCTGCACAGCTCAGGAGGTGACAGAGCATCTGTGTAGGACAGCAAGTTGGAAAAAGAGAGAATTTTTGAACAGTGAGTTCAACCTTTACTATATTACTGAATGCTATATTTTGGAGAAAATCACGTTTTTTTTTACACAAACCATTTTTTACAAAACCAAAATACACTTTAGCTAGATCCTATGCTACTTACAACTGTATGTGTCTATGTACACAAAATCATATATATTATACATATATAATATATATGAAAATATATATACATAAAATATATATATTATATATATATAATAGATAGATAGATAGATAGAGACAGTGTGCTTGGGCTAAAAGGTGTTTCAGAGACATTTATAAAGGACGTTTCAGCATCTAATGAGAACTGCTATTAAAAAAATCTTCCACTACTGAAGTGCTACCCCTGAAACAAGAAGAGCTGACAGATGTTTTTTTTTCTTACATCTCAAGATCTAATCCTGACCCACTGGGGTCATTTAGGGCCTTTTCCACCATCAAAGAGACAGGAGCCCAGCCAGTGGTAGCTAGATAATGGCACCTGATTGATATATGGAGAGACAATGGCATGTGGATAATCTTGCAGAGAAAGTCCATGAATCCTCTGCTGAAAGATGGAATGGGAAGGGCACCACTTTCCTATTGCACGTCATTCCCAGAGAGTTTGAGAACTTCAAGATCTGACAGAACATTAGTTAAAGCACTGTCTATCTCATGGACATGCATTTCTCTTTCAGTGAGCCCATGCTCTGGTCACACCAGTGCTTGTCCTTGTCACTTTGGCTGAGCTAGCATGATAGGGGGATGGTCTGAAAGGTCCCTCTATATAACAAGGGAATACAGCATGGCAGAGGTATCACCCACTCCCATAGTGTCAGTGGGAAGAGCACAGAAATGGATGCTGCAAGTAAACTTTTTTCTATTTCATGCAATAGAGATAGCAGTCGTCTAATATTTCACCTGACCATCCTGTAGAAAGTTCATTATTATGGCTTATAGATGATATCCTACATATCCCTTTCTTAGGAAAAATTAAGTAATGTGGTCTGCCTGGAGAGCTGATCCGTATCTTCTCCTTTCTGGTAAGGCTGAAGCCTTCTTTCTCAATTTTAGTAGCTACAAGGCCAAATCATTGTGCTAGTGGGAAGTGGTCTGGATGTATTTCAGATGTATCTGAGGGGTTGGAGTATGCCAGTAAGAGAGATATATGGAGATTTTTTGCAGATTTGCAATTTTAGTATGTTGTTCATGTAATTTAATATTATCCTATTTGAAAACTATTACAAGTAGATAAAAAATGTGATGCTGTGCAATTGTCTCATGCTATAGCCTCTATATTTTCTGACCACTCTTCTCCAGATGTTCTTTGGAGATCATGGGCAAGAGAATCTCTGGGATAAAAGAAGCTTTTGCACAGAATGATAGCAGCTCTTTCTGGGAAACGTCTGATTACACAGCATTTCTCACAGAAGTGACACACCATTTTGTTTGGGTTTGGGTGGCATTCCACTTCATCAGATGAATGTAGCAGACTCAGCTTAGTGTTAAATGTTAGACTTTCAAATGAAGGTGCAATTCTGTAGGTGAGAATTTTTGATTAAATTTTTAAGAAGATTATAAGAAACTTTTAAAATACATTTTCTCCTTTGTGATAGAAAGGGGAAAGAAAAACAGTTTGGCAAAAAAACATTTTAGGTATATTCAACTGGATATGACTGGTGCTGGGTAATAGGTATAGTTTTTTTCCAAGCTGCAATTTCTAAACATTTTCTTCTAATTCTGACTGAGAGTGGAAACAGAATCTGAAATGCTGGAATTTTCCACAGAATGGAAAGAAACTCCAGGTTTGAATCAGTCCTAGGACAGAAATGAAGTTTAAAAGATACAGCAAAACAATGTAAACACTTGGGAAGGATAAATCCAGGCACTTCAGACCTCAAGGAATTTCCAGGTGCAGGGGGAAACCACAGAGGTTCTCAGGCCTCATTCCAGGTCTCATTCCAAGAAGATGCCACTTTTCCCTCTTGCAGTGATCATCCCTGCTGCTGGCTCAGGGAGACCCAGACTTTTTGCTACCACATCATTTTAAGAGAGCATCTGTGGGCATAAATCCAACAGGATTTATGGAAGAGGAAAATGACTGAAATTATCCATCTTCATGCACACAATGTGCCCAGGTGGAAAAAGCTGATCTGTTATAGCTTATGGCATTTCAGTGGTGAAGAAACAGAACTGAGTATGTAAGTTATCCAAACAGTACCTGGCTTATCATCAAAGGCAGGTGAGGAAGCACAGGAAGGGTGAGGTTGACAGCAAGGTCTGGAGAGAAGAGTTTCCTTTGTTCCAAAGAAAAGTCTGGCAAATTATGACAAACTATGACTTCTAGTGGGTGGATGTCCACAGCTCCCCTGCGACACAAGTTTTGTACAAGGTGATCAACAGAAAAAACATGGTTATTCCTTCATGTCTGGGGTTATGCTGCCAGCCCCATGGTGGTGTGGCAATGTGTTGGCTGCTTTGGAGACTGACCCAACACACTGCTGCTTGCTAGCAATGAAAACCACGTGGATGGACACCCTCCCATCACCAGGTTTCTCATACACTGGAGCTAAATACTTCTTTCTCATTTGTTCTGACCATCAGAGGCCGTCCTAAGGGAGCTTAGGTGTGAGCTAAAAAGTCATCTTTAACATACATATACTGCTGTTTACCAAAGGTTTGGCATGGCAACCCTGCTATTTTTATTTTGATTTCCCCTTCCACATCGAGTTTTCATTTTCACTGATCAGAAGTTATTCACTCTAACCTGTATTCAGAGAAAAACTGTGTTTTTCAAGTTTGAAAGCTTTTCATTCTTCTTCAGGACACCCACCAGAGCAGCACCAGTACACCCTTCTACCTCTAACCCACTGCCTTTTCAGGGTCCTTCTTGCATGTATTTTAGACCTTCTCACAGTGAATAATTCTACTTCTGTCTCCATTAGATTATTTTTGTTATTGGTCTGGTCCTCTTCACCTTTCAATCAAAACTCAAGGGTGAACAGTATTTCCAAGTGAGTCTATACAAAAAGACACAAGTTATTTTTTTGTGTCCACAGAAACTTTTTAATTTTCTTTGGTGCTACTAATGACAGTGATAGGACTAAGAGCAACTTGTACAGTATGCTCCTTTCCTCCTTAAGCACACACTTCTGCACACAAAAACATCTCATCCAGGGTAAAAATTTCAGTGGTCTTAAACCAGCTTAGCTGGTATCATTGCTCTTACTTCTGAGTGCCCAACAAACTATATGGAATATGTCTATTCCATAGACAGAAATGGGACTTGTAATTACCTGGGTCTGGGTTGCCTCTCAAAAACAGATGGCAATGGAAGTCTGTTGTTCAAATCTGTGTTGCAACAACAAAACGTGTACCTAAGTCTGTGCTCTGGTGGGAGAAAGAGTCGTGATCTTGTGGGACTTGTGGAATACAATGTTCAAAATACAGGTTGCCTGTCCTGAGGACTCACAGTCTGTATAACCCAGCAGTTGTAAGGGTGGGGGGTGTTGTTTTTAGTGAAATCCAAGGTGGCAGCATCCTTGGAACGCAGCTCTTGTTTGTACAACAGAGCTTTTACACCAACATTTGCACGGCTCAGCTTCTCCCCTTAAGCTTTTAAGACCTCGCCCCGCTTTACAGTGATTTAAAGGGCATCAGAGATTTTATTCACCGAGTGTCTTGTGCTGCATGGAGGGAACGCTACACAAAGAGTGCAAGTGCCTGTCTGTGACATGGCTCAGGAGCACACGGCAGAGAGGGAAGAGGGTTTTATCAGGGGAACTTAGGGCTGGGCAGATAACAAGTGCTACGAATCCTGCAGGCAGCTGAAGGAACGCCACGAAAACTGCATCGCCCTGTCCCACCCTCTGCTACTGTCCTTCCCTTACAGAAAGGGCTATTTTAGGCATGTTTAGGAGAGCTGAAAAATATTTAATTAGGACTATTTTTTACCCTTAATAAAGTAAGGGGTCTTAATAGCTTTGGTCCATCACAGGCTTCCATTCTGACCAAAAATAGCCTTCTCTGTCCATAAGAACATTACAACTGTAAATTCTGATAACTTGAGAGCTAGGAATGAGCATCAAGTATCTAAAAATGTCCCTTTTCTCCAACACTAAGAGACGAGAGCTAAATCTGGATATGAAGCTATGGCATTTTTTACTATAAACAAATGCTGTCAATGACTGAGCACTTTGATCTGTTGCACCATGAGCCAAAGAAGATTTGTAGGAAATATTCCAATGCCAAAGAGCTGGGTAGGGGGAAAGAAACAGGGCTTAACTAGGAGCCTGTAGGTTGCCAGATCAATAATTCAGTGACTTGACTGCAGATGAAGCTAGGAAAGAATGTGTGCTGAAGTCACTTATCACAACCCACCTAAGAGATGGTGGGCTTTTTTGTATTAATGCCAGGCCCCATAACTGTATATTTATTTCTATACATATATTTATTTGTGTGTATATATATATATGAGAACATGTGCAATGCCCTCCTGCCTTCATTGCTAGGATTGCCATACAAACAAATTCTGGAAGGTTTATAAATAAATGTATCTGGTTTTGTTTTATCTACTAGATATCAATGCTTACAGGGGAAAACTATCCCCGAAAACACTTCCACAATTAGCACAAGGGCACCCTCTGTTGCCCTGCCTCCCTCCTTCAGTGGCTGCTCCCATGTGGATCTAAAAACTCCAAAAAGCATCTGTGCACCATCTTCTCCAAAACCGACTTCTCCCTGCTCAGTTTCCTTGTTTGTTTGGAGTTATGAGCTGTTGTGTCCCTCTGTGATAAAATCCAGTTTATTCTTCAAGTCTGTATTGTCTGGACATGACAAACTGATTTCAGTGAGGAAGAGGAATCTCTGAGAGCCTGGATTGCCCCACTCCTTTGGACAATAGTGTCCTTCTGTCCCTAACACAGCTAATGACAGCTTCCTGCAACAGTTGTATTAAACACTGAGCTCAGTCCTGCAAAATAGTGATCATTTCTGGGAGATGGTGTGTGAGACAGGGCACTCAGCATTTCCTGGAAAGTGATTAGTCCTAATGAGATTGGGTTGTCCAACTCTCATGCCACTAATTAAATCTTTTCTTTCTTGCAGTTAAATAAAAGCCTGATTCATGAATGTAAATACATAGTGAATCTGATTTTGTCTCTGATCCTCTCTGTGTTCATCATTAAGCAACCAGTTCCTTTTATGAATTGAAACAAAACTCCCCCTGGGGCATGGTGAGTTTTCACTCCAATTGTGTTCACTTATATTCATGTGATTACATTTTAATTGCCCATTAATACAGACATACTAAATGGGGTGACACACAACTACCTTGTTCTTGTTGGACTTCACTAGTGGTGACATTTTTAAACTGTAAGGATATCAGACATTTCTCAGACTTAAACAACGTTTTCTGTCTTTTATTCTTCCATGCTCTGCCAATGATAGTAAAACTCTCTATCATGCCCTAATGTTATTTTTAAAGGCTGATTTTACTCTGATGGCACAAGAAGAATTAGATACATGCTTTCCACTGTTACTGGTATGGCTGTGTCTACTTTCTCCATGTGCAGTCTGAAAAAAATATCAAATACTTTACTTAGAACTAATCACTCAGGGATTATCACTCAGAAGTCATCTATTATTGTCAGCATCAACAGTTTCATTAAAAACATGGGTTTTTACTACTGGGTATATTTTTTAGAAAAAAATATTTAATCTGACAAAGTCTTCAAATCTTGATAAAAAAAGGAGTTGAGAAAAATCAGGGAGAATGCAAAAACTGACAAAAAAGTCAGTATTCCAAAGCAACTGCTTAGCAAATACAAATTGTCTCTGAGCACACTTAAATAAAATTAAAACTGATTTGGGGACCTTTGACAGAAAATCTGTTCTCTTTAAATCAACCTTACCTACCGTGCCAGTGACTTACAGTCTGGTTCTGACTCTGCATATACCTAGCCATTTTTTCAGAATCTATGCCACATTCATTTGCTTTGATATCCCAAAGATGTTATCAAGAAGTCAAACTGAATATTATGATAGGTCTCATAAAACAAGCCTGTTTGACAGTTGTGGGAAAGAAGGGGGTTGAATCTGTATCAATTGTTCCTGCAGAAATATCTCATTTCAAAAGTTAAATTACTCATAATGATTCCATGTTAATTTGTTATTTGAATCCCCTGCAGTCCCACTTTCCCCAGATAAAGCTGACTGATGGGAGATAGTAGGGATACTGCCTAAGATTTTCTAGCTTGGTGCAGACCTCTGATTGCTGCTGGTCCATATACATATTTTCATTTCTTTTAAGGTTAAGCCTGCAAGCTTCAGAATTCAACATACAAGACCAGCTCTTTTCTGATTTTTACTTTGATTGTAAAAAATAAAAAAGAAAAGACAATGTTAAAATACCAAAGAAAAGTTTCTCTGAAATGAAAACAAAACCAAAATAGCAGTATTTTAAAACCAGCACATTTCAACGAGACTGAAATTCTTCCTCTTTTCTATTTTCTTAAACCAAAGTGCTGACAAAATCAATATGTTTTCTGAAGTGTTTCATTTTGACCAAATTTGCATGTTCTGTTAGAATATGGAACCACTAAAGTGATTCTGACAGGCTGAGACTAAATCATAGGATCATTTAGGTTGGAAAAGACCTTTAAGATTATTGAGTCCAACCATTACGCTTTGCTTCTTTTGGGCTGAGGCCCATGTGAGTCTACCAAGACCAACTTAGTCTTTCCTGAAAGGAGAAAGTATTCCAGTAAAAGATAAAAAAAAGCCCCAAACAACACCCCAGACTGCTGTCACTCTCATTCAGAAAGCTACTCCCAGATGGATAGTAAAACAACTGAGTTGTCCAGTGAGAATAAGTTACAAAGCCAGAAGTTAATGAGTTCAGTCTATTCTAGGCAGTGTGTTTGGCAGTCTCCAAGAAACCATGCAAAGGACCAAGATGAAGGAAAAAGTGGATTGTCTGGATGCAAAGATGTGAAGAATGAATCACGCATGGAAAAACAGAGGATTTTCTCCAGGCCATGTCAGATGCTTGCTCCTGATCTCAGACCAGGTGAGAGTGAAGAGCAACTCTCTTGGCATAAGGGGAAGGAGTGGTCCTGTTGGGGGGAGTTGTTTCTGGGAAGGTTTTATGCTCAAAGAGAAAGAAAAGAAGAAATATGGGTTCACCAACAAGGGGAAAGTCTAAGATAGGTTGGAGCATGCACATGTAAGCACTTCCTGGAGAAGTCATCTCCCTTCAGATTTTGGAGAATCTCTCTTGTCATTCAAGGACATCATCTTAGGGTTTTCTTCTTCCTCTCCTTCCCCCACCCCCCCCATTTATCTGTACACATATATTGCTGCCAATTTGCAACTACCTGGGAGTCTCTTCTATGGACTCTACTACATAGACCACCACTTTTTGGATAACATCTGAGCAGAGATGCCAAGTCCATCCTGCCTTTAAAATTCAGCCAAAAGTCTCTGAACAAACCAGTGCATGTACTTTTCTCAAAATGGGGAGGAGATAAGAGGAAAAGAAATCTATTGGTATCTCTTGAGATATGTCCCAATTCCACAAAAAACCCTGTTACAATATTCCAGGAAATCAGAACAGAGCACAGAGTGCTGTCTGTGCTTAAAATAAAGACGGATTCATTGCAGGTGACTCCTAGTGTTTTCCCACTAGTTCTCAAATATTTTGTTTAGCTACACAAATTCCCTGGAAGTGACAGGCATGTTGGCAGGTCAGAGGACCTGCTGTTGGGTTATATCATTGTTATGAGAGTCATGCTGCTAAGGAGCTTTGAGTTGTACCCCATACTGAGAATAGTCTAAATAATCTGTGACTCAAAGCATCTCTCATCAGGGATCACTGTGAACACAGGCAATTTCAGCTGACCCTACGAGCAAACACAAACATGTCAAGATCTCAATAGCACCAGAACATTTGTTTTAAATATCCTGAGTGTGAAATCAGGGTGAATGTGCAACATCTATTTGGGAGTCATTTTGTTTGCCAGATGTTTCTTTCTCTAATTTTACTGCAGAGCACATACAAGTGTATGTGTTGGAATGAAAATGATTGGGAAGAACACAGTAGCCAACTCCTGCTTTTTGTAGCAGCATAAACTAGTGTGATTTCCAAAGCAAAAGCCATTACTCCAGATTTTCATGGGTGTGAGATGTGAATCCAGCCCATTTTCCCAAAGGAACATCTCTTGTAAACAAATAGATTAATCCACAAGCCCTTTGAAAATGAGTTTTGACAGTGTTAGGGCAAGAGAGAGCTCAGACTGTGAAGCTCTCCTCACTATCAGGCTGGAGGTTTTGTCTTCCAGAGCTAAAAAGCCAAGTACACCTGACCACTGACTGCCCCAGGTGTGGAGGGGCATTTAATCCATACCACCTCCCCAGTTACACCTATAATGCACTGCAGGAATTCATACTTTAATATAAATCAGTTTTTCAAGCAGTAAGATTTTGTTGGTTTTGGTGGTTTTTTTTAAATTTTTTACTTCTTTATGAACAAGAGTAATTTTCAACTGTGCAACCAATGGACACATTCAATGTGGAAGCTGAGTAATGCTGTGACCAGAGAAAATATTCTGGCTTTAATTGAGCTGCACATGCTGTGTTCACAGCAAAGGTGTTTTGCAAAGAAACAGAGCTGACAGAGGTTCCTCTTGTATAAAAATATTCAATGACATTTTTACAGAATTGCTGCTGTAACATATTCTGTACAGGAACTAGACCAGGAATACTGGGACACAGCTCAAAAAGATAACATGCCTGGTCCCCCAAATTGTCAATATATTCAGAGCATGGACAGTGACAGGTTAAAGAAGAACAAATATTTGCAGTACAAGATTTTATTAGCCAGAAAATTCCTCAAGTTTTTTTATAGATCATTTTGGCTGATAAAGCAATTCTTCAACTGCAAAGTTTTATGTGAGTGCTTTCAGAAGCACTACTGAGTGTGAGTTCAGGGGGACAGAAATTTTTTCTAAAAGCCAACACCCAGATACAAACAGAACATTCATTTTTTAAATACATTTTTGTAATTCTTTGTATGTTATTAGTTGGTCTCTTGTGGAGGGATTGTGTGTGGAAGGATTTTTAATGCTAGATATGTCCCTCAACCCAAAATCTCAGCTTTTTCAGCTTATTGACCATAACACTGGGAGCAAAATTACCTGAACTGTGGAGGGAGTTTGGGTTTGAATTTGAAATTAAGTGAAGGTCCATCCATCAAATATATGCTTTTGTTTACCAAAGGAAGCCAAGCTCAAGTCACATCATGTTGAACTTTTGCCATATATTCTGTAAGATAAAACTAAAAATGAAAGAAAACATGCCAGCATAGGAAAATACTTTTTTTTTTTCCTGGTTTCAAAGAGATTTGCTTTGCTTTTCTAAGGTTTGCCCTCTTCAGTACTCAAAGAGTAGGTATTCAGCTGATAAGTGGGAGACCACTAGAAGATAAAGTACACCTTGGCTACACTCACACTATTAAAAAATGTAAATGCAATTTGTAAGGGAATCTGAAATTTTCTAGGAATGCTTAAATCCTACAGAAGTCTTAAATTCTCCAGACTGAACTGGGCATGTCCATATGCCTTACTTGGGGATATGCATGCTGCCTTCACCAGAGGAAACCCAAACCAAAATTCATGAGGCTTTATTAGCAAATCCCACACACAGAGCTACCCTCAGAAATGCCTAAGGAACTAATTTATAGGTTACCCCAGGATATGAATAAAGAAACACACTGATTTTTCCATAGATAGCTAAGTGAAAAAAAATAATTCTCCACAATTTGTTATTACTTTGAGATAATATAAATTACTCTTAGTGTTTGTGAATGGTTTCATAAAGATAGTCAGTCAAGTAGCTCAGGTTAAGGGCCTTGTCCTTGATTTTAGCAGAGCTTTAGGATGATAAGCATAAATGCTTCACTAATACTTAAGATGGGATGGAATTCTTTGATGTGGCCGTGCTATTTCATATCCATAACCTATAACAAACTTGTTAAAAGCAGACTTGTAATAAGCTTGCTAGCTGTAGAGGATCCTACATAACACTTTAAAGAATCTTAACATGAAAATTCAATCAGAACAAGCTAGTTTCTGTTTACTCCTGATGTTATTTCATGGTGAAGCTGGTAAAATATTTTAAATAATCTACGCACATTCTTTTTTTGGCCCTCACACAGTGCAGCACAAACTCTGGCACTTGGTTCTATAACTTCTTAGGGATCCCTGAAATGTTGAGATTTTGGCCCATAGAATTTTTGTGCAAGTTCTTCCTTGGTTTTCACTGCTGAGACTCTTGCTTTAAGGCTCAGTGTTCCAGGCAAAGCAATATGGTCAAACAGCTGACCAGAAGTGCACCCCCCAAATAATCTGTTCATTACAACTGTCTTGGACTATTAAATTCAACCAGCTCTGTGAAAGTAATGGTAAGATTGCAAAATATTACTTAAAAAAACCTGAAAACTTTTGGTCAAGTTCTGATAGCCAGCACCAGCTCTTTGGTGTAAACCACTGTGTGAAAACTGTTTGCACAAACATTCACTATTTAGTGAATATTTAGATGTAAGCATTTTGATGGAGTTTCCCCATAAGGAAAGACTTTTTACATAATCAGGGATATTAAGCTCCCTCTCTGTGCTAAAGTTGCATGCAGCTGCCAGAAGGAAACCTGTGCAGACTCTGGCATTTACAGACTTTCATGCTTCTGAGAGACAATCCTACAGTTACATTAATGTCATTTTTGTCATTTAATACTGTTCCTAGCCCACATAATTGTTGAGGGACTACACAGTGCAATTTAGCATCATTAGGGCAGTTATACAGTTAAGCACCATGAGCAGTCAGTAGCCAGAGCAGTACATTTCTTGAGCACCCTCTGGGTTTTGCTTGCAGGTGAACGTAAGGATGCCCATGGTGCACTGCCAGGCCACAGCAGATCCTCAGCTTTTTATGATGTGGATGCTGCTGTTGAAGGGAGGGGAGAATCTAAGCCTATTTCCATCACCCCCTGGGTAACCACATGGGAACTTGGCCTCCAAAGCTGTTACTTGAGTCAGGCTCAAGATCTCACAGAGGCAAGATACTTAACATATTGCCTCTGCATTTTACATCCATCTGAAATGTATTTAGCTAACTTTTGAGGTACCTTGCAGATTAAACCTTGAACCACAACTGTAACCTCTCCAGTTTCCCTTCTTCACACAGTATTTGATTTGGATGACATATTTTTACAATATTTATTTTTTTGGCTCATTTTGAAACTCTCATGTTAATGCCACAAGAACTTCAGTCTCCTGTATAGTATTTCAGGCATGGAGGGAAAAAATGAAGAAATAAAGAAAAAGAAAAACCATCCGTCTGTATCCACTTAAACTACATTACAATAAAGCTCAGTAAAGATCTGATCAGCAGTTTTTTTAGCCTGCTCTGATTTAATATGAAATAAATTAGTGGAAAACCTAAAGGATGAAAGGAAATTTTTGCCACTGTTCAAAACAGGACATGAAACCTTTAACATAATATTTACACACATTATGTTAAATACTTTCTGTAAAGTTAAAATTTAGCACTATTGGCTTCAGACAGACTGGGAAGGACATTTGTTTAGATTTAATAAATCTGATTTTGAGAAGAAAAATTTCTGGGGGTTTTGTTTGATTTTTTTCCCCATAAGTATACACTAGCATTGGCAGAAAATTCTGATTTAAAAGTATGTAAACATATTAATTAAAAAAAACTTCTGAACACTTAAAAGAGAAGACACAATTTGTATTCTATTTGATAGTGTTTTCATCTTGGCCTTCACAATTCCTATGATTTATTATCCCTGGTGACCCACAAAGCTTTCAAGAATGTTAAAGCATTACAATTTTAAGTGATCTCTTGCTATATCTGAATGTAGCTTTTTTCTCTATCATTGCCAGCATACATGGTCATGAAATTTCTGACAAAATATTTTACTATTTGGGGAAGAAGGTGTTTGCCAAAAAATATCAAATTGTGCAAAGTGACATTTTCACCAGAAAGTCCTGGCTGTCTTTCCCCTGGGAAAATTTTAGTGTCCAGGGTAGAGCTGCTATTCAAAATAAGAAGGAGATGATAGAGTTTTGCAGAAGTCCATAGTCCCCAACTCAACTCTTTCAGAAAGATTTGGAAAAAAAAAGATCTGCCTCCTGTTTCAACAGACCTTGAACAAGGACATTAGAATCCCAGAGCCCTAAACCCTGAGTTTTAACCTAGGTGGGGGTGTAAGGCTGGTACAGTTTCACCTCCATGAAGGCATTTGAAAAAATCAAGAGAACTTTCATAAAATAGGAAAACAGCTTCCTACTGAGCAGCAATTAAAATAGTGCCCAGTCCCATCAACACACATTCTGTTTATTAAGAAAGTTACTAAGATGTGTCACAGCTCCCAGGCAGAGGTGAGAAACAAGTCTTAAGTCTTAACTTATCCATTACTTCTTTCATCTGTGATTTATCATCCAGCCAGATGACTCTGATCATTAGCACATCAAAGATCTTAAAACCTCCTTACACGCAAAGAGAAAAACTTTTTTAAGACCATGGTATTTCTAAGATCAGCCATTTATTTGTAGATTTGAAGATCACATGGAAACTTTACAGTCACCTTCTCTGACATCTGCAGAGCATAGCCCAGAGGAGGTTGCCCAGCAACTCCTAAATCAGTTCCAATAAATTGTGGATAACTTGGGCATCTTTCTTGGAGTGACATTCAGTCTGATTTAAAGACTATAAGCAATGGAGAACCCACCACATTCTTTGGCAAGTTGCTAGTTACAAATAGGGCAAAATGTCACCAGCTGGGATGGGTGTTCTGGCTGGACTCACATGTAACCTAGACATTAGATATTCAAAGACGACCAAATTATTTAATATTCACAACAGAAGTGGGTTATAATTTACTCCTTCCAGAAATCATCAGCCTGTAATGATGAGTTAAGTAAGAAACTGGGTAAAGCACTCCCAGATTTAATAGAATTTTTCTGAAGTCAGAGTAGGGTACACAAATACCCCTACAAGGAGCATGAGATTGTTCACCCAAGACACATTCTTTATTTCTTTTGGAATTCTAAGATCCTACTTCTCAGAGGTAACATCTATTTAAAACACATGAGCAAATCAAGGTATAAAAAGACTGTTCTTTTAACTTTGCTCTCAATATAGATCTTCTGATGCCAGTAAGCGTCAGAGAAAAAACATGAGTTACACTGACTCCATTGGATAGAAATGGCTTGTATGGCAGGACACCCAAAAGAAAAATGAAGATATTTTACTATTACTGTGGCCCCAATTTTGGCCAATTGCTTTGCTATCTTGACAAGAAGTCCTTAGTTAGCCCTATCAAAAGATGACAGCCATAATATAAACAAAGTTTCTGTTTATTCTGAAGTCAGAAAAATCATTCCAAGAGAACAGTAAATGTGGAATCACAAGCATTATTTACTTATCTTTAAGAGCATTGTTATTCCCAAAACAGGCTGGCTACTTCTCACTTGTCTTGTTCCTCTAGCAAACACATCTCATCAGCTTCAGCTAATTCATCACTGTGGTTTGACAATAGTCACTGACTTTCTCTCTAAAGATAAACCATGTTTAAAGGCTCTGTTATATAATATGCAATAAGCCAAGAATATCTTGCAAAATTTGGAAAGGTAGGGCAGTAATGTTCTGCCAGATTCCTCTCAGCATTTAAACATCATTGTTTACATGCCAAAATTTCCTATAATTACTAATGATTTGTGAATTTTAAGACACATGATATATATCTGAAAACAATTAAGGAAGATAGATCAGAAAAACTTGTCTGTGTTTGTGTTGCTGAAACTTAAATTCCAGCATGTGTCCTGGCCCCTTGGGAAAAGGTCAGTGTCAGTTCAGAGAGAGTTTTCCTACAGAAGATAATTCTGGAGGGGGAAGATGTTTCAGAGCCAACTCCAGAGCAGATGTGTGAGCAAGCACTGTGGGGAGAAACAGAAGAGAATGGTAAAGGCAAAGAAGGGGGTTACTGTTTGGAGGAACAGAACACCCTAGAGGTGGGATGAGACATAAGGCTTAAAAAAAATAAATTAAGAGAGACCTAAAACATTCACAGGAGAGAGGACAAGAGTTAGAGGGGAAGTTTAGAGCCTCACACAGGGCATTAAGGGTGGAACCAGAGCTTTCAGCAAGCTGGAGGCAAAGCATCATCCTCCATTACTCATTAGGTGAGCAAAACCATGTCTGTTTAGAGGGAAAATAAGGGTCAGGAGGACAGATTCATCAAGGGAAGGGCCTGCCAGGCTGAAGCAGAAAAAATATCAGCTCTAGTGACAAAGGGCTTCTCTGGGGCCAGTGGGTGGGAGTTGCAGCCACAGCCCAGGCGGTGCTGACCCCAGGGATGCAGTGAGGAGAGGAGAACTGATGGGGCCCAGAGCAGTGAGGACTTGGCTGAATGAGCAGAGCCAGAGCAGACACTGACCTGGTGGGAAATTACACCACTACTTTTCTGCAAAATCACTGGGTGCAAAGGATCAGCCTTCAGTTAGCCAAAGCCTCAGGTCAGGACAGGGGTGGAAACACTAACAGAATTCCTGTTGCCATTAGAAAAATTGCCATGTGTTAGGGTTTTTTTAATTCTTGTTTTAATTCTTGTTGGCACATGAGAAAATTCTACTGAGGGAACACCCCCTGGCTTCCCTACCACACCTACATACAATCCCATTTTCACTAAAATAAAGGTGGTACTCCAAATTTCTGAACTCCTCCAACCATGCATTTAATGACATTGTTGTTTACCTTTGCCTAGTTAAATTATTTGAACTCATTCTTCTTCAATAGCTACATAATTGTACTACATATCTAGAACAGAGCAAAACTTTAAATATGGATGGGGAAAAACATAGAAAGGCCAGTCCCTCAAATCAGATTCTCAGGTATACTTCTTCCAGATGAAGCAACACTAGAGAACTGATTTCCCACAAGTTCAATTGGGAAAAATGTGAAGGTTCAGAAAGAAAAACTCCCTTCTGAAGGAAGTCTGCAGAGTGCCACCTTCAGTTTGAAGAAAATTCAGAAAAAGAAACCAAAAAAAGCCCCTTTATCTGCTTGTAACCTACAAAACGTGCCTGCCACCATTCTGATTAATGAGGTGATTTATTTTTGCATTTATAGATTGATTGCAGCAAAGGACCCAAATACACCTCAGACAATAACATCTATAGTTTTATGGCTAACTAATAATCTATTTCTTCTACCTCAGTATTTCAGAACAAGAAAATAAGGCATGTTAAGACTGAAAGACTACCAGTTACCTAACACCTCCAGCAAAGGCTTGGCATAAAGCAAAAATCTCTTTTGTTATTCTGCTGGAAGATTCAATATTTCACAAGTTATTATCTTTGCTGTATGGATATTGCCACGCCTCTCTAATGGACCCTGATGGACCTGGTGGCAGTATTTTACTCAGGAAAAATGAGAGCACAAAAAATGCTATTTTGTTCATATCACCAATCTTCATGACTGATATATAAATTCAAATGCCTTTGGTGTGTTTCCCAGGCACTGAATACTCACCATAAACACTGCTCATGGCTTGCTACAACCTGTATGTGTCTGCACAAGTGACAGAAGAAAGTGGCAGGTAGAAAATACCACAAAAGAGCACCTATAAAATAAAAACAGTAGAGTTTCTGGAGAAGTAAAATGGCTCAATGTATGAGGACACTGATACTCATTGTGTCCACCTAGCAAGGACACAAGGTCATTGCTGCAGGTTTCTGTGAACATTCTGCATAAGCAAACATGATTGCTTTCAAAGAATCCCTGTCACTATTTTCTCCTTCCAATGAAAACAATCTTGCACACCAAAAATATTGGAATCCGGGCACGCAAATATCAGCAGAGGAATCAAATTTCCCGGGAGAGAAAGGTTGAGCCACTATCCTCAGTCAAACTGGAACCAATAATGGAGGTACTCACAAAACTCAGCAATAGCCAGAAAATAATTAAAACAAGATCTAAACAATTTTTTTAGCCCTATAAAGAGGAACTGAGTCAAAATCCAATTCCATAGCTTCCCAGAAAGGATAGAAGTATGACCAGGTCTTTGGGGACAGCATGAAGTGTGTTTGAACAGATTGAAAAACTCTGCTAAAGTACATACAACTGTGACCAGAACTTAAAAAAGAAATTTCTAAAAATGCACTAAGATAAACTAAATATTCGTGTAGCAGACACCCTTTCATTATCAATGGCCAATATTAGAAGTTTTAGGCAAAATTGTGACAAATACCCCTATAAGCTGATTCTTCTAATTCTGCTGTCCTACATTCTGCCACTCAGCTGCTTAGTAATGGATCAGCATAATGTTGAGCAATGGAGTATGATGGATCACAAAACTTCTCATAAAAAAAAGGGAAGGCCTTTTTCATCTGGAAGTTACCAAAACCTTGCAACCGAAGCAAGAGCTCAAGGAGCTGGAACGAAAAACAAATTTCAAAAAAACCAACAAACCCCAGCCTGTGAAATAGATCAAAAGTCTACTAGGATCATCTCAAGGACCTTCATAGAAATACCAAATGAGAGAGAAGCATGTGTCAGCTCAGGGTCAGGCTTTTGAGGTATTCATACCTCAGCCTATCTCACATCTCAAAAGGCTGGGGTCAGTTTTTATGTGCCAGTCCAACCAGAACAACCTTGAGCATCCTGCTTTGAAAGCTGTACAAAACACACCTACTGCACAGTTCCTCTAAATCTGCTTGAGATCTGCCACCATTCTGAGCTAGACAGATAACAGGTTACAGCTGGATGGAAAGCATGAGAGAAGGAGAATGCCCAAGGAGACTTGTGCAACCTCAGCCATGGGCTTGGATTCAGATAAAGACTTTCAAGGCCTAAGACACTAACATAGGGGATGTTTGCATGAACTCAAACATGCCTCTTAAATCAGAGAAAGCCCAGGATACCTCAGGACATGAAAGAAGATCTTGTGGTAGCTCCAGCATTCCAGTGAACAGTCCCTCAGTGAGAGAAGGGTTTGCTGGAATGCAAGGCTGGAAGATGGTATCCATGAGCCTGGATGGACTGCTCTGTCCCTGGCATGTCTAAAGCAAAGGGACTCTAACTTGGCTTGTGGCATTTCTGAGCTAACAGAGAAACAATGAAACTTTTTTTTTTTATTTTTTTTTTTTCAAGAGAGAGTGGAGAGAGGATAAAAATTGGCAAAACCACAAAATTCAGGGAACAGATCAGAGAAAAGTTATTGTTATGAAAGTTATTTGTTTCATTGCCAAGACTTTTAGATATCTCTGGCCAGACAGAACATCATGTGTCTCCTCTGAAATCTTCTCCTCTACCCAGGGAGCTGGACAGAGGGAAATGAAACTTCAGGAAGAAGCTGATTTGAGCAAGCAGTGGGGGTAGACTCAGCCTTAAGCACAGAAACCCTCACCCTTGGGAATGGTACAGGATTCCAGCTCACCTTTAGGAATGGGAACACACTGTCTGTTGTATTGTGTTGTCCTTAAAAATGGAAAATGCCCCAAATGAGGGAAAAGTACACCAGAACAAGACCTATAGGAATTT
Organism: Phaethornis superciliosus; assembly: GCA_023637945.1. Lineage (NCBI taxonomy): Eukaryota > Metazoa > Chordata > Aves > Apodiformes > Trochilidae > Phaethornis > Phaethornis superciliosus. The sequence continues at coordinate 5,393,396 of JAJQWJ010000011.1, forward strand.
AAAGTGACAGCTTTTCATCCAAGAGAAAGAACTTGTCCCACTGGGGACGCTTGTGGAGCAGGCTTTGGGTGGCTGAGCTTGCCTCTATCAGACTATCATGAAGTATTTTAAAGTCTTTGTGCAGAACTTGCTATTTTCACTACTGCTCTGTGATGGGAAAGCCAGTGAGCTGTCAATAGAAAAGTGAGCACAAAGAAACATTAGTAAGTTTAAAAAGATATTTGCTCTGAAACCCAGTGAGAGGGAGAACTCTCCTCACATATAAAGAAAAGTGAGGCTCTCTGGTAGACTCAGTTCTACAAATATTTTTTCAACATACAGATTACTGTGGAGTTCTTGGCTTGCACAAGGTTTTGACTTTACATACAAGTCATGGAGAAATATGTGATACAGACTTTGGTACTGCCAGGTAGAGTAACAATGTCTCCTTGGGAAATTTACTTCCCTGCAGTAAATCAAATTCTACTCCCAGTTCATTCTGTTCATATATTAACACTGTCCTCGCACTGTAAGCACTAACATGTGTGCTCCTTGAAAGAAATACAGAAACATGGGCACACTAATACTGGAGATACCCCCTGAGCCTTTTAAAATTTGAATTTGAAGTGTTTTGTCAAGTTTATTAGATTCTGTGAATCTAGAAATCCCTTGCCTCTGCACCTGCAATCTGAGAGTATAGTAGTAAGGTTCAATAGCAGTTCACCTGGTTACATGCATCAAACCTCCTCAAAAGACTGGGAACAGCATATTCCATTCCTTTGAACAGAAAAAAACACTCCAAAGTGACAGTAAAATGTATCATGGCACTTAACCACAGTACTGTGTAAACTCAGGTCCTTCATAAATTCTCATTTGTGGTTCCTGCAAAGAAACACAGAAGTGTGGATCTTACACAAGACTTGCTCATTTCTGCTGAAGAAGTTATTTTCAGTTTATAAAAAGTTTCTACACATTCAAACAGGGAATGATTACAAGAGGAATTTGCTTGGTGTGGGCAGAGCTATGGGGAAAAACAGGCTGAGTAAAGTTTGGAAGACAGCTCTGAGTGCCATGGGATCACTCAGAGAGATTTTAAATGACTGTTTTAAGGTTTCTGCCACAAGAACCAAGGAGTATCATCTCAGAGATTGAAACAGAAAGGAACAAAACAGAGAAGAGGTTGCAGGAACAATGGGGACCCAGCAGAGACAGAGCCTTTCCACATGCTGAAAAGGCAGTCAGGCAAGAAGAGGGTCTGAATGAGGTCTGGTCAGATCAGTGGCAGCAAGAATGTAAGCCATATTATAAATAATTAAATCTCTCTCTTCTCTAAAACACAGCAGATACACACTGTGGTATGGAGATGAGCAGCCAGGATCAATAGCATTCTGGTCTCCAAAAGTTGTAAATACCCAGCTGCAGAAAACATCAAAAAGGCAGTGGGTAAGGAAGGTAAGAAAACCCTTGCAGCACAACTGGTCAGACATGACAGACACGTTTTGGGAGGTGGACTGGTCTTGAAAGGACTTGGGACTCCAAGCAGGGGAACTGACTCAAGTTTTGTTACTGCTGCACCCAGAATAATGCTTTCTGCCAAAGAAATATTAAGTTGCCATCTGCTTTTCCTAAGGACAATAATCTTCATGGCTCCCACTTGGGCTAGGTGTGCAGACCAGAATGCAGCCATGCTTCATAACTTTTACCTGAAGGCTACAAAGCTGTCAGCAGTACAGGCAGTAAGGAAAACTACTTTTCGTGCCCCAAACAGGCTATAAGATTAACACACGTGGGAGAGATGTAGAAAAATGTCCATGGGAGTTAAGCCAATAAACAGAGAGAGAGGAGCAAAACCAGAATCCTGCTCTCAGCCCAGACTGTGTTTGATTCTGCCTCTCCAGATCTTCAGAGCATCCTTCCAAATCTACCTCACAGGAACCATGTGGCTCCACTACTCAAACACACCGTTTGCTAAAGCCTTTGCATTTCACACATCAGATTGAGTATAAAAAGATCATCACTGAGGAACTCATAAGCACACATTTGAAATGCCAAGCTCTGTACTCACTCATGTTTCACTGTATTGCTTCAGCAGAGACTTGCACTCAACTGCTCAGTCTCAAAGTGATGAAATGAAGCTTTTGTGAGGGGAAGAATTTGCACTGAAACAGAGCCTGGGCCCATGCACTACATCTCCAAGATGAAGACAATTTGATAGGTGGTGCACTGACCACATAGAGAGGTTCAAAAGAAATCAGCTTGGAATTCTGGAGAGTTTTGAAAGTATTTTTGATCAATGGTATTTGGAAGCCTCAAGAACACTAATTCCATATCCAGTTTGCCAAAATGTCTACCTTAGACATAATTTATGAACATACATGTCAAGATATATTTCAAATCCTTTGAGAATTCCAAGTATATGAATAACATACACACCATTACTACCTTTTTAAACACAGCATGGTATTTATAAATCAAGTGAGAGAGCCAGGATTCCTCAACCAAGGAAAAACACTGTACTTAAAATAACAAAGGTAATACTTATTAATATGCAATGTCCAACATTCCTATTAAATTATGTCAAAAGTAATTTATTGCAGCACACTCTCAAGAACTGAATTTAACACACACTTACTCAGAGGTTAAATCCACCACTTTGCTCTACCTGTATTTGTTATTTGTAAGGTAAAGGTTAGGAAATCCTTGGTTTGTCTCATGAAATATGCAAAAGTACCATGTTAAAGAATGGAAAAATCACCTGAAATGTACCCTCTGTCTTTTCACTTACTCATTTATCAACTCTCATGCCAAAGTGCCATAAGGTGTTTATCTGAAAGGCATTTAAGAATGGTAATTTATCAGAAGCACTTCCTCATGCTCTCTCAAATGGTGCTTAGCTATGAATCAAGAGGTGTTGGAATTCCCTGTTAGCCAGTTCATGCTGTCTGGTGGGGACTGTTGTCAGCTGTTCTAAATGTGACTCTGGATGGTGGTTAATGGCAGCTGAGGACATGGCAATGACAAAGATGGTCATTGCCATTTTCATGCTTACAGTCAGTAGGAGAGTTACATAGTCAAAGGCTTGGGATGAGCAGTTATATTGTAAGTTAGCTATTCTAAGGATATATTAAAGTGTTCTGAGGCTCTATCCAGAATGGACACAATTAAATTATGTTAGGACTAACTTTTTTTAAAATTTATTTTTTGCAAACATCTTAGAAAGTTTCCAGGAGTACTTCTGCAGTGACTGAGCCTTAGGAAAAAGAATCTTGAGCATTGTTCCTTAAATAATCATTCAACCAGCACAATCAAAGCCTCGGAGTCTTTATAAGAAGAGTATAAAAGAACTTGTAAGTTTCTTGACTGATGACAGATGTGTTACTCTGCAAAACCTTAACCTCATTCAGACTGGTTTCCTTCACTCTGCCTCACTGTCATTCCTCTGAACAATTTCAGTTGGATCCCAGTGCCATTCTTCATAGCAATAATTCTTCATAATTGTAATATATAATTCTTCATAATAATAATTCTTCAAACATTCTTCATAACAATAATTGCATTTACCTTTCCTATCAGGGAGGCTCATTTGACTTTTTTTGGAAGATCCCCATCCTACCTTCAGCAGCAGGCAAAGGTCAGTTTTGTTGATGAAAATTGTTCATGAGGGCTTTTGCTCCAAAAGGGCAATTTTACATTTGTTATGTAAAAAATACACAGTGAAAAATACTAGTGGGTATTTTAAATAAAATAGTGGGTTTTAAGAAAAAGAACCTAATCTATCTACATAACAAGCCATTTAAGTAAGCATAGTTATTGACTGAATCAGGGACAGAAAACAAGACTACCAAGATGTTTTTATTCTCCCAGGAGAAACTCCTCCTGCTCTGTCCCTTGCAAGGCAGGGCACCCAAAATAGACCTGAGGAGAGCAGCCCTGAAATCATGTCTTCTTGTGAATCAGCAGGTTAGTGGCAGTGGGACCACATTGCTCACCAGAACAGTCCTCAGAGAGATGCAGATGTTCTTGGGCTAGGAGCAGCACATCTTCTGCAGTTGTACAAAACTGACATTCTGTACTTCTCCCCAGTTTCTGCACTCCCTGCTTTCAAACACCCACATTCCACATTCTGCCTCTTCTGGCAACTCTTGTACACCCCTTGTTACTCAGTTTTAGTCTTATTTTCTTCATCATTTAGCAGCTCAAACACTTAATTAAGCACGAAAATAACATTCCAAGCATTGTTGTGGTGGATCAATTAAAAAAGACTTAGGACATATCAGTGTGTTTGTCAGCAAAATAGACAAAGCACCCAGGAGTATTGATGTGTCTTTCACTTTCTGTGGTTTCACAGTGATGCTTCATTGCTCTTATCCATCACAAATCACACTTTGATCCCTAAGAGTTTCCTTTGCCTTTCAATATTTTAGGAACATTGCTCAAGCACATTAATTATGGTTGTTTGCAAAGGACCAGCTGCAGGTGTTGCTAACTCAGCTTGCTGCTGGGAACAGGCAAATCCTCTGGAACAAGTTTCAGTAGAAACTAATCCTAAGAAAAGCTTACCTAAAAGTTTAACATTAGATTCTGCACAGGAGGTAGAAGGAGCTGACAGCCAATGAAATATACTGAAAACTGAGGGGAAATGTGGAGGTGGAAGAAAAATGGAATTACTTTGCTGTTCCCTTGAGAAAGTCATTCCATCCTGAATTTCTCCAATGCCATGTCCTTTGTAAGGTTTCAAAGTCAACATTTAAAATATATTTTTAGGATAGCCTTGTCTGAAAGTTAAAGCCCTTTGTGGGAGAATAAAAGTAGGACTTCAAAGTAACAAAATGCTAAATCTGACAAGTTGTTTTCAATGGAAGTAGAAACCTGCACAATTTAATACTTTGAAGTGTAATAAGAAGAGAAATGTCACACGCAGAGTTCAATTTCTGCCCATGGAATTGTGCCCCTGATTTAACAAATTCCAGCTTAAATGCTTCCACCACAACTGAAAAATATTTTACTGACCTTGAACTCATTGTACAGCAGAGGTCCAACAGTATTGCTAGGACTGGGATAAAAGAAGTTGTGGTTTTCAAAGTAGTGATCTCTCCTGATGCAAGAAAAATCCAGCTGGCTAATATTTTGCAACCCGGAGAAGGCCAAACCTCCTCTTTTTTATAGACTTTTGCTTAGGATGGCTTTCTACATGTTGAGAAGTCTCTGGTCTCTCCCTCATGGTGGCACATGATGCTGCACAGTGACCTGATTTGCCTTCAGCCTCATGAGATGACCAGCCTGGACACAGGTATTCACCTACACTTACCCATATTAACTTCTGGAACTATGGCTTTTCTTTAGCAGAACCCATGCAGAGGGTTTGGAACAGATGATCTTTATGGTCTCTTCCAATCTTTAGCAATGAACAAGTCTTCACATGTAACTACATGAAACCAAAGGATTTTTGCTACTTAAATCAAGAACAAAATTTACTCTACCTGTAAAGTCTTCAAAAATACCTTTTTTAAGAAAACTATTTTTTCACTAATTCAGAATTTACACACTTGAGGACCTGGTTTTGACATTCTGGACATGGGGCAGAATTCTGAATGCTGCCACCACACTGATGCATATCCTGAGACACTGGCCAGGATCAGTCTCATAAGTTAACACTGATGTATCACCTTCTCCATGCTGGGTAATTTTCAGCTCTGCCGAGTGGGAAACCACTGTGTTGGATAATAAAATGTCTGCGAGTTATTAAATTTTGACCATTGAACTTACTGGTACTTAACAGGGATGTTATGATTAATGTTTATGATGTGTTTTGGAGATGAAAGCCTCACCGAAATGTGATTTATGATTCAGCTCTTGAGCCAGCAGGGCTCACTGGTGGGAGCAGCCTGAAACTGGGATCAGGATTGAGGATGGATCTGCTATTGCCAGCCTCTGCCTGGCACAGCACTGGTTCTCCTAAGTGTGTGATGGCACAGGAGTGCTGTGGGACCTAAACCAGGGTGCTGAGCTCTGTATTTTCAGCCTGGTTTATCTGGCATAAATATCAGCTAAAATGCCATGCTTGAGCCAAGGTAGCCCATGTTGCAGTGACAAAAACACACAGCTCAGAGCATCTGCTTGGTCAAGGGGCTGGAGAGAAGGTGACAGGGAGATAACTTCCAGAGCACCTTCCAGTACCTGAAGAAGCTGCAGGAAAGCTGGAGAGGGACTTCTTACAACCCACCACACATAGTGGTGTAGAGGTAATGGTTCTAAATTGGAAGAGGGTAGGCGAAGAGTAGACATTAGGAAGAAATTCTTCACTTCAGGGGTAGTGAGGCAGTGGAACAGGTTGCCCAGGGAAGCTGTGGCTGCCCTCTCTGTGGAAATGTTCAAGGCCAGGTTGGATGGGGCTTGGAGCAGCCTGGCCTAGTGGAAGGTGTCCCTGCCCATGTAAGGGGTTTGGAACAGATGATCTTTAAGATCTCTTCCAACCCAAAACATACAAAGATTATGTGATTCTAAATACACACACATGTTTGAACTCCTCCCTAAGTTTTGTGGGTCTGGGTGATCTCTGCTGACTTAGGAGTCAAAAGTATATGCACAACTCTAGGCAGGCACTGAACTGAACATCTCTAAGAAAAAAACTCAGAACCCAGACCATGGCAGAGCTTTATTATTTTTTTTCTTCTTACTAATATTCACTCCAGCCTGTATCTCCCTATTGGCAGGAGTTACCAAGATATAGAACAGCCTGGCTGATAGGGAAAAGGAAGTCATGCTCTACCTGTCCTCTTGGACCTATGCTGCAATAAGGGCCTGTCAACCAAGAGTTACATGGTCAGAAGAAAGTAAGGTCTAGATCTCAGATCTTCCCCTCCCATCTGAATGACATGATCTGTAAGCTACTCTCCACCTTCCTTAGTTGGTCTCTGAGGTCTCAATCCACTAATTTCTTTGGCCAAAGCATTCACTGGAGACACAACTGAATAGCTGCAGAACTGTTCAAACTACAGCCAGGACAACAAACCTGATTGACTGACCCAACACACTGCTAACACAGTACTAGCAATGCAACAGTCTTGGAAAACAAACAGCAAAATAAGTTTGGTTCTCACCAAGCTTCCTTTGCCCAGATGTCCTCGAATCACAACACAGAAGATACATATATACAGACTTTCCCTTCAAAAAACAGGCTATTGAGGCTTTATCTGAGGAAAGAACTCATATTTTAAGAGAGCAGAGGAAAGACCAGGCAAGTTCCCATCTGCCATCTAGAAACATTCATATTTTGGTGCTCACAACAATTAGCATACCTGTGCCAGTGGCAAGTTACTGCTCTCCTGTGCTGACTTTGGTTGTGTCTCAGCTGCAGGCTGGGTGAGCTCCACAGCCTTTGGCCATTCTGATTTGCCTGCATTGCCTGCATGTAGAAACCAGAGCACAATCAAGTGTGTGTGCACCCATCTCTCTTCCTAATGCATAGTGAAGATGTGGTAAGTGAAGCTTAAGTCCCAGAAGCTGGGAAATGTTCCCACCTTTTGCGTGTATCCATTCAGTTTCTGGAGGGTTTTGGTGAGAAGTCTGGCATGAACTACTTGAGTACAACATAGCAATGCTACAGGCATGATTGATGTAGATTATGACACCTCTCAAGATGTTTCCCTCTCTCCTGCAATGTCCCAGATATCTTAGCCAAGCAGATGTTCACCATTATGTTGAGCCATGGAAAAATGTGGGATTCTCACTAAAAGAAAAAAAATACAGAACATGGAAGACATTTGAACTATTCTCTGTTTGCTTTGTCTTGCAACTCACGAGGAATTTGTTTTTTCTGAGTCAAAGCTGGAACTGGAACACAGACACCTCACGTTCTGGAGGGATCTTGCTATTCAGTATCTCCATCTCCAAGCAAAGATGAAGCCTGTGTCCCTCCCTTGCAACACTGCCCTGTTTTTTGTTTTGTTTTATGTAGAAAAGCAACACGTTTCTGTGAAACAGTCAGAGGAAGAAAGAAGAGACCTTTCAGATGATATTCCACTCAGTTTCTTGTTCAAGTACACTATTGTGACCAGTGTCTGCAGGAGGGAAGAAATACTCAGCTGTTCTTAAGATGTAACAGCTGCCAGCTCCATTGTCTTTCTGGGGATGTTGTTTGTTCCGTAATTATATCCCCAGCTCGCTCTCAGCCATGAAGTTTTCATCTTCTATAAGATTTCAAGACTCTTTTCTATCTAATAAGAAATACATCCCTTGAAGTTTTCCGGGAAAACTATTGATGATAAAAATCCACTATTGTCCATTGTTGGCACTGAATAAAGTCTTTTGAACATGGCATGCAGCCATTCCCTCCCACCTTTCCTTCCCAATCTTAGCAGTGCCGTCGCTGACCCAGATAAATGCATTGTTCCTTGAACAGAGAGAAAGAAGTTATTCTGAACTGATAAGATTCCTCCCTGACTAGTCCCTGCTTGGACTCTGTTAGAAGAAAGTTGGTCCCCATCTGACTTGGCTGTTCCTCCTGGACTAACCCCAGGTCTTCACTCTACTCCAAGCAATTTGACCTCTTTTCTTCTTTCAGCAGCACATTTACCCGTGAGGCACCAAAGAACAAAAAGCCTACTAGAGAAGGAAGGTCTAAACACGTCTCCAAGGAGACCTGTAGGTCTCATCAGATGTATTTTCCTTTAGCAACACTCTACCTGTTTACAACATGTTTCAAAGACAAGATGGCTGCTGGAAATGCTTCAATTTCAGACCCTGGTGTGAAAGGCAATGGTTATGGAGTGCAGCTCCTCCTTCCACTTCAAGCCAAGCTTCAGTGCTCAGCTCCATGGTAACCAGAGGATCAGGTACTCCTTGACCTGGCTGCCCATCAGCTTTTCCTTGGGACACCCAGGTCTGCAGTGGTGTCAATGTCCTGTCTCCATCCCTCTTTGCCAGGCCCATGAAAACCAAGGGTCGGTACATTTTGTGCAGACTCAGGAAATGGCAGTTCTGCTGGAGGCTGGGGTTTGTGAAACAGACACCTTTTTTCTTCTTTCCCCTTCTCTGAGCATTTTTTTTTTTTTCACTCCCTTATCCCTCCTCACCCCACACTTTCCCTGGGCCTTTTCCAAGAACAACCTCGTACCATTCTCTCCCACCAAAGGCACAAAGAGCTTCTTTTACTGACCCACTGGCTGTTCAGGATACAAAGAAGTTAAACTAACAATGTGGCGATGCAACAGCCCATTACAGGCAGGTCTGGATGAGTCACAGAAATAAAGAGTAGGAAGGGATTTAAGAGGCCACCTTCCCCTCTCCCCCAAGGCACCATAACTATTTTCTCCTACTACATTTTCCAGCATCCCTGCCATTTCTGCTCCTTTGGAGTATGGTGAGCTCTTGCTTTCTCCCCACAAATGGTATTTATTGACAGGGTTTATCACTCCTCATTGGCCAGTCTTTGTGCTTATTACAAGAATACACCATTTTTAATTGTGGAATTTAACCCAAAAACAAAATACCATCTGAAAAAACATTTGAAGTGCACATTTAATCTTGGGAAGAGAATAATATTCCTCTCTGAAAGTGTTTCTGTTTCTTAGGTCTGGCTTGCTTACTGGCTGAGCTCTGGGCAGGTAGAGACAGAGAGAAGGTTACCTGTTCTGTATGGTGAGTAGCACCATTTTCAGGAACCTACTGTCATATGCCAACATTTAAAAAAAAGGAAGCTTGAAGATCTATAAATAAATCTGGAATTATTGCATTCACTTAAATAATAATAAAAAAATGCTAGTTCCACACTTGGACTCAGCTATGGTTAGATGTGGCATTATGACCCTGACATCACCCATCAGATTTCTGCCCCTGTAACCAGCCGTAGCAGAGAAATCCACCTGGTTATTCTCATCTTGCAATAAAGTGCAAGAGAATTGTCCACTCATGTCCTGACACAGGCTCAAGTCTTGCTTTGCATCCTCCACTGTGTCTTATGCCTCAGCATCAGGTTGTTTTTCCCTTTAGTCTATTTTACTTTAACTAAAATGTTATCCTCATTAAGTAGATTATTAGGAAAGGTCTTCTACTTCTTTTGCACTAAATATGAACACAGAACGCAGTATCAACTTTTCACACATTTCAGAGTACCTACAGCATCCACAGCACCTATGCCATTATCTTAAGACTCACTGAATAAACAGTCCCAGGAGTGTGGCAGACCATTTGTGTGGGTAGGACAGTCCCCAAGGGCACGGTGGGATGGTGGGACCAGAACCATGGTCTCACCCCCACTGGTGTGAGAGCTCACATTTTTGAGAGGAAGCCCTTACTGAGCTGCTGAGCACAGAGGCTTTAGGAATGTTTGATGGTGATGTTTTCACTCTCCTACACGCGTGCAAAGCCCAAGGAGCTCTGCTTTTTATGGGAAGGTGAGGCACTTCCAAGGGTAATAAAACAGCCTGCAAGAACACTGAGCACACATAAAAATGCCCAAACCAGTTTGTCTCCTCGAAATACAAAGACCTCTGGGGATCTACCTGGGGTTTTCTCTGCTGTGGCAGAATATAGTGTCACCTGGAGGCCAGCTGAGGGGTTTCTTACTAACAGACAAATAATGTCTGAAAAGAGCCTGTGCAATGAAAGCCTGCTACCGTGAGCTGAGGAGGTTTGAAGTTTGCATCTCTGCAGCTCTTATTTTGCATCCACCTGAGGCTGCCCATGGGTTCCTCAGCCACTTGTGCAGACCTTGATTCTCTGCAGTCAGACCTGGTCACCCACCACGTGGCACTCTGCCACTTGCCACCAAGACACAACTCAGTAAAAGGGCACCTGTGTTCTGTCCCTGTGCCCATAACATGAACAAAATATCACTACCATTATTCTCAGTGGGGTCAAAACAATTTTCACATCAAGGTCTTGCAAACAAAGCAATCCAGTCATCTGCAGGGTAAATATTAACAACCTTTGGCTATTTGAAACCCAATTAAACGCTCTTATGGAATAATTCCTCTGTGGGTAAAACTGGATGCTATTTCTGGTGTGTACAAATCTGTGGATGTATAACTGCTGTGGTGAAAAAACCCAAACAAATTAAGAAACAAAGCACCAGCCCAGTCTTTATTATTTTTATTTTAAGGATGTAATTTCAGTGCTGAATAGATTTAATGGGCTGGATGGGCTAAGTTCAGCCTAACCTGCAGTTTCATAACACCAGATAGAGATGATTGTTTGCTGATAGCAGCAACAAAATGTATAAGTTTTTTGTGGCTTGTTTTTTTTTTTAAGGGAAGGGTCTTAAAAATAATGGGTTTGATTTGTTTTGTTTTTAGCAAACCAGAAAACTTATTCAAATTATTCTGAAGTTTTTCTCAATTCGACCTGGAAGATCTTCAGTCATGGCTCAATTCAAATGGGAACTGAACTAAAAAATGCATTGGTTCCTCTCTCTCAGCTTTGCTAAGTAATTTTCTAACAAAGCTGCATAGAAATGGAAGCTCTAAACTTCCACTTTGTGAAGGAGTCTGGAAATTCCAGACATTCTGTCCAGATCAGAGCAAAACCTAAAATATTTTAAGATTCTACATCAAGGAGGAATTATCTTAAATAATATCTTATTAGCTCACTGAAATATTTCACTTCAGCTTTTAAAGAATAATAGTCTGTGAAGTAAAAAAAATCAAAATAAAAACGTATTTCAAAATAAAAATTCTGTGGGCTTCAATTCTAAATGTCCAATAGGAAAGTTTTCATTCTGTTGTAACATTTTAATGATTTTTTTCCTGACAGCCACATAATTGACCATCTAGCGCAAACTGCACTCGTTTTGAAATCTTTCAACCTAATTTTGTTCCTTCAATATTTCTCTGACCAGTTCCTTTAAAAGAAAAGAGGTTTATTACGCACATGTGGAAAGTATTTTCCATGGAAATTAGTGGTGAAGATGTGTGGGATCAGGCTGAGGATAATTAACAACGCAGTTGAAGACCTATTTCCATTAGGTATGGCATTAGACACAGCACATGGCTAACTTCAAACACTGAATTAGCTGCCCAAAGTTAATGGGACTAACAGCACCCTTTTCCACCATAAAACGAGGCAGCACGTGTGAACTGCTTTACTGTCTTGCAACACAAGACCCCAGGCTCAGAGAAGCTGATCTGTGCTCCCACCTCTGCCATAAATGTGGCGGGTGATGGTTTATACCTGAGGGTGTTACAAAGATGCCCAGCCTCAAACCAAGCCTAAGTGCATGGATCATGCCAACAGAGAGTTGAAATTTTGTAAGAGAAGAGGTCTGAGCACACTTACACAATGCAAAGAGATCACTAGAGAGAGAATAACCTCCAGCTCAGAGTACACATACAAGGAATATTAACACCCTGAATGAGTGGTATGGGAGCTAAAGCTGCCTGCTGACCTGTTAATCTTCTCAGACTGATACAACAAAAGCAGGGGAAGTGAAATCCCAGCATGACCTATATAAGACTCTTTTAAACATACATTTTCCATACACCAGCTTCTATTACAGAACAGTTAATCAATGGAAACATTATGCTGACATCTGTGTGTAAAATCTAGACCTCGATGTTGACATCTTTCAAATATTTATAGTGGTTATTGTATCAAGGCCTTAGTTACACACACGTGCCCACATTTTCAAAGCATGCTCTCTCAAGCCATGTAGTTTTTGCTGTGGGCATATCACATTTGTAAGGAGAATATATTTGTGCAACTGTTCACCCAGCTTCAGAACCAATATGCATGAATAAAACTGCTGTGCACAACATTTGGCTGCAAACCTCAAAAGCACCTTAGTATTCCACCTTAGTATTTCAAAATAAACTAAAAGGCCTTTTCAGGTTTTAGTCTGATTAAACTAGGTGTTTTCCTTCATTTGCATCATGATAGAGCCAATGCAGGCTGGGTCTAGACCACAGGGTAACATCTCCAACACTGACACCATAGCTTCTCCCAGAGATTTCTCAGTGTCCTACTAGCACAGCAACACAAGGCACAGTCAGTGCTAGCTCTGGTTCCAGGTAAACTTTCTCCTACCTCCTCTCCTAGTGATCTGGGGAATGAGAAAGTGGGAAATTTAACCCCAAGAGAAGGTGCTGGATGGGGCTTGTCTTCTCCTTTTCTGCACAGGACACTGGCTGAGCTGCCCATCTCCAGTGGTGGGGTGGGATGAGGGAGGGGAAAGGAATGACTCAGACTCTGGAGGGATCTCCCTCATGCTCTGCACTGCACAGCAAACCTGGATAACATGTTCAAGCTGAAGTCAGAGCCTGCAGAGGGCCAAGGCTACACATCCATCTGGCCCACGCCGCAGGCACCTGCCTCTGGTTTGCCTTTGCACTTCAGAGTGGTCACAGCCTTTTGCTCTTGCCTGGGACAAACCGTTCCCTCCCTTCCCACCCATAATACATAAAGGTAGAGCTGCCCTCCCACTAGCTTGTCCTGTCTGTTTAACTTGAAAATGCAATTTAGCAGCTGCATATTGTGGTCTTTTGCTGGTGTGCCTGAGCTATCAGCCACACGCTCCTCCAAAGCCAGGAAGCTTCCCTTGATCACAGCCTGGAACATGGGAAAAGGGATCTTACAGTCCCTTTGACAAGAGCTCATTTATCATTTGAAAATCCACGTCAGTTTATTTATTTTTTTTTGTCCCAGCAGAGGGGAAAGTGAATACGTACCCACTTTTCAGCATTCTCTGCTTGTTTGAAATTGCAAAGCCTAGAAATGTCCCAGGCAGACACATGGAAAACTGCTTATATGACAGACATCCAATACTTTCCAAAGGGCTCTGAGTATTTAATGAGAACAGGCACTTGCAAATTGCAGACACCTCTAGGGGTACTTTACTTCTGAGCCATAGCCTCTCCTTGTTCATGTATAGAAATCAGATTTGTATCCCATTCATTGTGCAGTTTCTTTTCCTGGTTAGATGTCTCAGCCAAAATAACAGCCTTATTTAGGAGCTGTGTTTTAACAGACATAAAAGGCAGCCCTGTGTCCCATGTCTAAATACTGGCACTCAAGCTGCTTGGTTGGGAGCAGTTGCTTGCATACATGTACACTTACAAAGATTTTCTGTTTGTGTTTCTGACAGAAAGAAATTACTGTTCTACTGAATAAACATCATTGTTGATTTCTCTCTTCCACTGCCTCAGCCATTGCAAGTCTTTCTGTTGAGAACTAATATCCATTCCTTGATGTGGAGGTTGCTTTGGTTTCATAAAAAGCTGGAAAATGAAATATAGGGGGCTTTGCCCTGTGTTGAAGTTAATCCATAAGTTCACGATGGTGTGGGATTCTTGTTTAAGTTTTCTGTTTCAGGAAAATTCTCTCAAGATAAAACATCATATTCCTTTGCAATGTCTGAGAGACACCTCCACATCCTCCTAAAAAGACCATGAACATAAACCTGAGTTTGATTTGATCACCACGAGTCACCATCATGACTCCAAACTGTTGCATCTACACAGAGGCATTAAGCTTTCTGTTCAATTCTCATTTGTTGGTTTTGAGAGCAGAACACGTAAGTGTCAGTGTGTCCATGTGACACAAACATTTGTTCTCTTGTCCCACACATGCTTCTGGTGATCTGTGTTTGCTCACTGCAGGTCTTCCCACAGGCACTTGCACAAGACAACTCCCAGCATTGGCAGAAGATGGAGAATCCAGTTACTTGTCATGGGAAATTTTTTCAAAGTTTAATTGTTCTTCAGTACAAATACATCTGGCCTCAACTTATCTGTGCCCGAGTCCATGAGACTGGAGGGACCATTGGGCTCAGAATTTTTTTCTGTGCAAAAGAAGGCAGAGTCTGAAACGAATTCATCTCTTGACCTTTATTTTCAGTCTTCTTCTGATAACCTAAGAACTTGCTTTATAAATCCCTCATTACAAATTATTTTCTTTGGCTGTGAAAAAAATTGCTGCAATAAAATCCTTTTTTTTCTTCTTTCCTTCCTTTCCCTGACCTCTCTCATCTCATAACCTTTACTAAAATGCAGATACTATGAACAGGCATAGTATTCTGGGACCTGTCTCGTTAGAGCTTTTAATGGAGGTAAGGTCACATCCCCCACTCAATCTTATTGCTCCTCTCTTTGCCAAGAAGAATCAAGTCTCTTACAATGGTACATAAAAGAAATCACTTTCCTCTTGGCATTCACTTTGTCAGGATAAATTTTTACACATGCCAAGGTGTCCCTGTGCTCAATATTACAGAGATACTACACCATGAGGAATTACTAAAAGTGGCTTATTAACTCACTTGTAGTTGCAGTTAAATCATTGATAATATCTCAGTGACACTGTGAATAAAGGTTTCATAGTGTTTCCATTATATCTGTCTGCATTTTGGAATGATTCAGATTACAGTAGGAAGAAACATGGTAACTTTTTTTTTTTTTTTGCCAGACAGGACATAAATGGCTTTGCAATTTTCAGTAATGTTCTAACCCATGTTGTGTGGAAGCAGCAGCATAATGTTCCCACACATGGGCTTAGCTTTTTTACACATAAGGACAGTTTTATGGCCATTTCTTTGAAATGCAGTGAGAAAATGTGAGGATTTTATTTCTAATATTTAAATGCAGCTTAATCAGCAGTTTGGCTCCTGGTTTTGCGGACATCTCTGAGGAACTACAGAGGACTCCAGCAGGCAGATGCCCAGCTTTTCAGGAAAACATTAGCATATAAAATATTTAACAATAGCACATCTTCTTCCAACTGTTTGTCAGCCATTCGAATAAAACATTTGATTATACCACAAGCTGCCAAAACATCAGCTAAGTAAATTGTTTGGGGAGAACAAGAGTGAAAAGATGCAAGTCAGAAAAGTACCCAGACTATTGGCAAAAAATGTGAAAAGCTTTTTTTTTATTATTTCCACAACACTGAAGAGTTCCTCATGCCTTTTTATTTAGCTCTGCTAGATTTAGATAGAAGAAAAAAGTGTCTTCTAAAACTAGAGAGTTGAAGTGCAAGCTGTTCAAGACATAGAATCACAGAATAACCGTGGTTGGAAAAGACCTTCAAGATCATCGAGTCCAACAGTTAGCCTACCACTGACAAGTCCTTAACTAAACTATATCCCTAAGTACTAGGTCTGTATGACTCTTAAATGTCTTCAGGGACAATGACTCCATTGCCCTGGGCAGCCTCTTCCAGTGCCTGATAACCCTTTTGGTTAAGAAATTCTTCCTAACACCCAATCTAACTCACCCTTGGTAACTTGAGGCCATTACTTCAAGTAATTACCTCATACAAATATGTTGACCACCTCTTTATATCCCAATATATACTGTGACTTAGCTTGCAGTTTTTCTACAGATATATCCACAGGTCTGTGTGTACAGAAATACATTAATGTACAAGGTTTTATACTTAATCTTGGGCCCATGTTTTCAGTAACACATTCACAAAAAACCAAAGCAGAAACATACACATGGGCCTTAATGGTTGGAGAGCTGGAAATATGTACCTTACAGAAAAATGTTCTTAAGTCCTCAAATAGATCAAGGAAGGATATGATTTCAGTGTTTAAGAGATGACACGCTTGCTTTAAATACAGTACATATCAGATATCAAAAAGCTTTTTAGTCTGAAAGTCTGAAAATTAAAAGTAAAAACATCCCAACAAGAAATAGGACACAATTATCTAGCAAAGCAGGTCAGTCTGAGGAGACAAATTGGCCAGGGAAATATTGGGTTCCCATCTCCTGAAGCCTCCTCTAGATGCTGTCAGCTTCACACAAACAAGGCATTTGGCTGTATGCAGAAGCTTGAGCAATATGATGGTTCTGTCATGACAAGGTGCAGAGGAAAAGCACGTATGGCTTCCTCTTGCCTTACAATATGGAAGGCTGCTCAATCTTTCCTGTCTCCCTTCCTTTCCCAAATGCCCTGGGAAACTGGCATTGTTGTTTACCAAACTGTTGCTACTTATTATTTCTTAATTTTTATTACACTAGTGCCTACAGTGCAGTACACAACATGATAACCTGTGCACAACCAAACTGCTTCCATTTAAGGACCCTTACCTTGGTATCCAGAAGAGCAAACTGCTTCAGTTATGTTATTTCTCAGTGGACCTAATATGACATCCCAGAAGCTGACAATGTCTCACAAGCAAATTCCAACCAGACATAAATGTTTAGGGAAGCAAGCAAACATAGAGAAGAATAAAATCATCTCACACATTTATAACACTTTTGTAAACTCAGCTGAACGAAGAATTTGCCTCTCCACTTCCTTTTACCCTAAGGACAATTTTCTGTATTTAATGTGAACTCCTTCCTCTGCTACTAGACCAAAGAGAGGAAGCCCAAAGCCTCAGTGATGTGTTTGTCTTCAGCATCCTCTCCTTCAAAATCCCCGTTGTGACCAAGTATGTGCAGACATGAAACATTTTGGGTTGGATTTTCAAAAGCCTCTTGTTTCCCCTGGAGCTACTGAAGCCAGCTGGAGGTTTACAGGAATAGAGCTAGAGGATTGCTAAAAATCCCACTCCTCATTGCTACCATAAAGCAGACCCAAATAAGAGTATACCTTCCAATAACTCATCTAAGCTACTGAGCTTAGAATCACAAGTGGCAGCCTGTTATATTGAGCTGGTTAGCACTTGCCAGAGCTTGGCTTTGGGGATAGTCATTTACTGTTATTGTAAACTTTCTTCTCTGGTTTTCATTTACAGCATTTCCTTCCTTCAAATCTGTTACATTTTAATGCCTCTGTTTCAAGATCTTAGCATGTTCTGAAGCATACTTTTAGCATATTATTCAATACCACTGAGCAGATACATGTTTCCAACTATATTTAATAAGAGTGAGGCACTGCAGGTTTTTATTCTGATATGATAGTACCATCTGTAAAAGTATGGCTTTCTGAGCAATGTTGTATTGAAAACTTTAATATACCATGAAATAGATGTAAAACTACATATGGGTCATTAAAAAAACAAATCCAAAAAAATACATACTTATAACTAGTATTGCTCAGTGGGGAAACAATCGTCACTTTCAAATATTTCTTTTTAAAAAAAGAAAATTCCCTTGTCTGCTGCTAATTATGAAATTTTAATAAAATTATTTTTCTCTTTTCCTCTATAATTTCTTATATCTTACCTGTCAGCTATTCACAAGGGCTCTAATTCTGTTGGTTTTGCTCCTGTTGCTGCAGGATGCACAAAGTCTTTGTGTTGAACTTCTGAGTTTGTGGAGACCATCAGCACTGTGGCCCTTGTAAGTCAGGTTTGAAAAATCAGAGTTAAACCACGAGAGGTGTGACCCCAGGTCTCCAGGTAGCACAGTAATGCTCAAGGTAACACCCAAGGCAGAACTTTGGGATAAGCCTCAGCTTCTCTGAGCACTGTGCATGACTTTGTACTGAAGTCCTCCATGAGCTCCTACCAACTGGTTTATAAAGGGGGAAGGGCTGTATCACACACATCACAGCAAATTAATTCCCAGAAAGCACCTGCCTTTGGAAAATTATCCACAGGTTTTTCAGGGTGGGGCATTTGAGAAGTGAAAACAAGATGGGAGGGCACCTGTGAAACCCCATTAGCAGCTCCTTTATGCACTCCTATTTTGCAGCTCTGAACCCCTGGCAGAGAGCTTCTCTGATGATATGAATCACAATGACACAACGAATGAATTAAATCAGCAAAGTCCCGTTTCATTTACAAGGCTCAGTTTTCATTATTTCCCATTGCAAAGGAAGTGCAAGAGTAAAACATCTGGTCCTGTCAATGGGCTTTCAGCCAAGCTTCAATGTCTGCCACTGAGCTGAAACAACAGCAGCCTAATCTCAGTATTGTCTTTAGTTTTTTCAAAAACTCTTACTCCACAACCAGACAGCAAGAAGAAATCTTCCCTCAGTGTTTTATTTCAGGCATTGCACATTAAGCTGTAACCAATAGCAGATACTCTCCTTCCAGAATCCTGCCATTTCCTAAAGGCAATAAAGGTCCAGACAGGAGAGTTCACCAGGGCTAAGTAATTTATTTATCTCAAAAGATATTTTTTTACCAAGATCATTATAGGAGGAAGTGGTACCTTGTTTCAGAACAGCTGGGAAATGCTGCCAGAGAATGTGGGGGCAAGAAACTAGGAGGTCCAGGCAGAAATGAAGGTATTCTATGTCTAAGATCCTGATAAGATGCAGGAGAAAATACATTTTATACCAGATCCAAACTGGATGCTTGTGTGTCTACACAGTGACTGCATACAGACAGCATCATAAATGTATAAAAGTTTACACTTCTACAATGTCCTGCATGTCAGTAGTGTGAATTGTAATCGACTAATACACCTCAAAGGCCACAGAGTAAGAAAACTAACACATCTGGTGTTATTATGAACAAGATATATGCTTGGGCCATTTTCTTAATTAAAGCATCAAAAAAACCTTAAAAACAACTTACACACCCTATTGTGTGCTGGGACAGGAGCTGCTGTTCCACCAGAGCTCTCCACAAAGGCTGCTGTCAGAGAGATCTCATGAGAGCACAGCCCCCTGGTTTCCACATACCACCCCCTGCACAGCACAGAGAGATTTCTTCCAAAGGGTGAGAGGATGGTGAAGATGTCTTCTGCTGCAAGTCCACTGCCTCATGCCTTATTCCCAACATATTCAGAGGTCTCACATTCCATTTAGTGTTTCAGAGAGTTCTGTGTAAAACCATGAGGAGGGGGTACAAAGCACAGGTACTATTGACACAAGAAAAATGCAATAGAGAACTACTGAGCAGATAGATTTGAAAACTGGGAGATGAGGAATGTTGAATGCACAAACCACCCAGCCCATTATTTTGCCATGTAAATGAGTATAATCATTGATTAGGTGCTGGATCATCAATTGCCAAGCAATGTTTAGCTTTGCATCATCCCGAAGCATCTTTTATCATGGGAGTATTTGAATGTTCTCAGTTGGCAGCAGAAGCAAGACAGTTGCATTAAGTTAAATCCTGAGATTAAATCTGGTCTCCAGGGCAAAGGCAGAGTGATTAGTACTCCTGTTTATAAGCAGAGTTGCTCTAATCTTTTACTTATAAATTTCCTCCTCCATCTGTTATCCATCAGGGAAGTTTTAAGAAATTGTACAGATGGCTTTAAGGCACTCCATTTCTTTCACTAAGCAATGCCTTGGCCTGCTGGATGTCTTATGTCAGAGATGGAACTTAAATTGCAAAAAACTGCACCTTTTCTAACCTCTCCTGTTTTCCACCAAGGACCTGCCCTGAAGTCCTGTGTGAAGCATTTTTTCACTGCCTCTTCTCCACAGAAAATGGGCTCCATTGTGTTGAAAGATGCAATGCACAGTACCTGTGCCAAAGGATTAAACTTTCATCATCTGGGTTTGATACTTTGATTCACAAGAGGAAATGAGTGTTAAGCATCCACTGCATGGCAGGATATAGTGAGAGATCCCTTTAGCAGTCCATGCCAGTTTTTTAAAAATAGGGGACATGAGGGTCTTTTGCACTAGAGAACATTCTATCTTCTCAAAGCAAAGCTTCCTCACCAGGCTTGGCTTTTTAGAGAAATGAGGCAATTCTCTTCAATTTTTAAAATTAGGGAAGTGGAAATGAGAAAGCAGAAAAGCAAATGAGGAAAGAGAGACAAAGAGCTAATAACAAGCAACTCAACAAGAAGGTCTTTGCAATGCATTTTGGCACTAGGAAAGGGCAGGGTAGCTTTGGGCTGCCCACACAAGCACATACAACACAGCTATCATATCAGTGACAGAATCATAAATAGTACCAGAGAAATTATTCCCTTGAGAGGCCTGAGGAAAAAATTAGCCTGACCAAAGTAAATGATCTTCTGCCATTGAATTTTGTGAATCACAGGTTTCACACTAGAGTTCACAAAACATTAGGGTTATGATCGGTTAGTCAGTTCTAGACCTGGACAAAAATTCCAGTCTTGACCAGTTCAAGTTTCCATTTTCATAAGTGTCTTTGTGTATGTTTCTCTACCCATGTTATACCTTGTGAATGAAGTACTAAAAATTCAATTAGAATATAGGAAGTGTGCATTGTACTTTGTTAGAAAGCTACATGGCCTCACAAGCCTCTAATATTCTTATCCAGACTCTAATAGAGAAAAATCTGTAGGACTCAGGTGGTGGGTGTTGTAGTGCCTCAGAATATCACAAGAAATTCAAATTAATCCAAATGAAAAGCACCATAAAATTCACAAGCACCTCAAGGAACAGAGCCTGATGATTTGCTGACACAATTAGATTTTATCCAATATTTTTTCAAGGTGACCCTTGCACATATTGTTCAAAAAGCTGGAGTTGCTTTGTGTACCCTGCCAAAATAAAGCCATGTACTTGTGTTCATCAAAAAAGATTTTCAGGGCATGTTCTCTGAGGTTAGTTACTGCTTTCTTCTGTCTACCACAGATTGTCATGGCACTATACTTATATGTGTAGTCAGACACTTCTTCATTAAATCTAATCCATGTGATTGCAATTAAGACTCAAAAATATGTAACATGCACAATTTTGCATTTTCCATGTTACCTGTATTGCCTTTAAAGGAAAAAGCTATCTTATTACTCATCTATTTTTAGAAGTCTAACAAGGGTAGCTGGATATGGTTTGTAAAGAACAGGCATTTACTTAGTCAGCATTTATATTCAGATCTTGCTTTAAGAATTCTGCTCCTTGAAGAAAAGAAAAAAAATATTTTAGTGATTAATACATGGAACCAGGGAAGCCAGGTGAAGTTCTTTCTGCTCTCCTAGGTTTTCTGTGCCACTGGAGGCAAATCACATCACTCCTCTCTCTCTTCAGAGTCTGGATCTATAGGATGAAGTCTATAGTAATCCCTTGCTTTTCTTGAGCGTGCATATATGTATAAAAATCTATTAGACCTTTTGTTTAGATAAAGAAACCACTCAATTTTTATTTGTGGATGCCCAATAAAGTAGAAGTATCTTGGCTAGGCTGCTAGATGTCTCTACAATGCAAATATAAATTACATATTATAGTCATTAGCACTCCAATTTTTCATAAAGTGAGACTCATTTCAACAGGTAAAGCTGGAAGTCCAATCTAAACTGGCCATTTAGACCTTGAGCATACGCAAGGGAGACAAGCATCTAAAGAGGGTAAATTTTCCTACTGACCACAGACACCTGGCACTCCATTCCACTGCCAAAACAACAGCATTTGTGTCACTCCAGATGCTCTTGCACTGCCCAGTTGGTGTCCAGCTGCCACTCCAGAAAGGTGCAGGTCTCCAAGACATCCTTTTCCACCTCCACTACTCCTGTGTGGTTGTCTCAGCACTTTACTGCTCTGCAAAAACCCTTCTGTGAAGTAGCCAAATAATTCCACCAGGGTAGGAGTTGGCTCACAGATTCAGACACCTAATTTAGGTCAAGAACTCAGGCTTCCTTTACAAGCCAGGCAGAAGTGCACAAGTAAAGGACAGTAGTGGGTGATTCAACTGCACTGGAGCAGATGCTTACATCTGCCAGCTGAATAGCTCTGTAGAATCCTCCAGCTACATAGACCTCAGATCATCTAACATTTTGGACTCAGAAGACTCTTTTCCCCTTTGAGAAGAGCACAAAATTTACCTAAAAAAAATTAATTTTATTTATTTTTTTAAGAAATTACAAGTAGTTGTTGGCAAGCAAGGTGCTTTGCTCATTAAGCAATACACCAAAATAGAAATATGACACAATCCATAACGTGTAAAACTTTTGGCACCAAGAATGTAGAGAGCAAGCAGATACTAATTACAGGAGAGTACTCCTGTACTTAAAAAGCAGTAGCAATACTGCTGTTTGCTTTCAGTAAAAGAAAGAAAGGCCTGAGTGGTGTTTCCTTGTAACAAAAACACCTGTCTCACTGGTACTCAGGAATTAAATTCATGTTTATCCTTCACACTTGCACTTATTTGGCAACGTGGCAACCTTAATGCAAAATAATATTTATATGTCTGGCAATTTTACTGCAATGTTAATGATAGTGAATGGGCTATGAAAATGGGGATGGGGAGGGCTGAAACAGAAGAGCCAGCATCTGACAAGTTGTAAGAAGTGCAGTATAAAAGGCAGCCTCCCAAACCATCTGCCAAAGTTTCAAGGTGATGGATTTTTAAATGTAAACAGATTTTTTTTTTACACTCCCTTTAGACTATAGTGTATGTGAGAGCAATACAGCACAAAAACCAGAGAGAATTGAAGCACACAGCACCCTCTGTCATCAACCTTGCAGTCTTTGCTCACTTATGTGCAAACAGGTGACCATCTATGAGCACCCATCTTGCCAAGGCCATCCTGGATGCAACACATTTTTGCTGGATAACCTGGGAGTACTTTGACAGCAAAAGATCCCCTGGAGCAGCACCCAGAGACACTTGCCTAGAGGATGTGACTGCTTTCTTGAAGGAAACCTCTGCCTGTACATTTCTCCAGAGTCAACTGAAGGTCATTTACTGTTCAAAACAGTTTTTTTCTGGGTTTTGTGTTAAATACAGATGAAAGGACAAAGCCTGCAAAGAAGAATACAACTCTTCCCACCCCTGGGTGATGACCTTGGACTTGTTCACCCTCTCACTTTTAGAGAAATACATTTTTGTGTTCCTGTTCTGAAAGGTATTTAACTGTGCCTCATTTTAGTAAGTGAGTAGGTGGGTGAACAAGGATCTCCAATTACAGGTAAAGGTAATTTTACAGGTAAATTACAGCAAAAGGTAATTGTAAAGTGTTTCAGAGAACAAAAAGAAAGCTTTCCATTTTGAAGTAATGCACTAACCTGACTTCAGTCTTTCATCATATTATGAGGAAAGGCAGAACAAATTCTCATTCTTGTATCACTTCCTTTGTGTGGAAAGCCCCAATCTCCTCTTTGATACTTATTCAGTGGAAGAATTCACTAGTGATATGAGAAGCAGAGAAAGAAGTATCTAAAAAACTCTTCAGTAGTTACACAGATGCAACTTGATCTTGGAGTGTGAACGTGCAAGTGGTGCTTTGGCAGTGACATTTACTACATTTTGGGCATCTGGCAAAATTTAGAATGGAAAAGCTGAGAAATATCATTAAAATACAACAGTCCCTTCTGATAAGTCCCATCAGCTGCCTGTCTCCACTGTACTGTTGCTGATTTGTCTTCTTTAGCCATGTAGCAATAGCAGCACACAGCTCAGGAAAGCCACCAAAGCCTTCTCAGGAAGGAGAGCTGCAGGATTACAAGCTCCCTCAGACCTCCAGCCTCCTGTGGTGACATTGCTAGGACACTTAAGCTGGTCCAGAGCCACCCCATGGGCATCTATCTGAGCTGTGATCAAAGCAGGGCCCTTGTTGTTGACTTATCACGTTTAAATTTACTGTTCCTTCAGCTTCCCCATGACACTAAGACAATGATAAATTCAGCAGTAGAGCTCTAGGTCTGTCTGCTGAGCTGTGCATATGGGGATCCAAATAACAGCATATGATTGATTGCATCTCCTCCAGTGAATCCCATTAACTTCAAAGGGGGGGGATAACAAAAGGGGAGAAACTTAAAAGCATGGTTTTCTCCCACTCCAGAGAGAAAAATTATTAAAGATACTTCATAACTACTACAGGTGCTGGTTATTCAAAGACCAGCCTTGACTGATCTAAGACAAGCCCTGCCTACCCCATACTTATGAGTCTTTAATAACTCTGCCATTTTAGTTAACTGGAACTACTTCTACCAGCCAAAACAAATGCAACATTGAAAAAGGCCTGTCTTGACTATCAACGTGTTAACTTCTCCCCTCCTGGTAGATAAATTGAAGTAGGAAAACAGATTGTGGCTTCTGCAGACCAGGGTCCCCCCCACACACAATGGGAATGTGATCACAGCCCTGCTGTACCCCCAAGGGCAGAATAAAAAGCCTCTTTCTCCTCTGCCTTGCAGGGTAGGACATCATTACTCCATGAAACATAATAGCTCAACACTTACACCTGAAACACAATCTACTCCCTCCTCTCTTCATTCTCGATGGAGCTTCGATGGCTCCCTTGTTCCATTATAAAGGATATTACTTTCCCTGTCTGAGAGCAGGAGGGAGGACATCAGCTGTTATCTTTCAGCTGATAAAGATCTTCATTCACGCCTGACAGATTGCAATTTAAGAGAAAAAAACCGAAAACCTAAAAGAAAACCCCATCCTCCCTTGGGCTCTGTGAATGGCAGTGCAATAACACAGTGTTAATAGCTCCCAGCCTAGATAACACCATTACTTTTGACAGTAGGAAACAGAGTTTGATAGTTGCTGAGATGTTTTGATCACCTGTCAGGGAAACATTATGTCTAAGTTCTACTTCAGCAGAAACATGGCATTAGCATTTGCACCACGTTCCTTGCCTAGCATAAGAGCTGGCACCACATACAATCACAGGCTTCAGGCATAAATCCCATCGTAACGATGAAGGGCTATGGACTCTAAAATCCCATTTTATTTCACAATGACTCCCAAGAGGTGTTTTTTCTTCTTCTTCACCTGGACCTTCTGGAAAATGCTTTGCATGTCAGGCACACTACTGTGTCTGATGGCTTCCCCTCATGTTAGGAGCTCAGAGCTCAAGAGGGTCTCTGCACCTTGTTAGATGATACCCCCAGGTATCAGGGACACGGGACATGTCCACACCTCCTGCCAGTAGGGTGACAGCATCCCAGGAGCTGGGGGATGTTGTCACCACAGTGCTCAGCAAAGCTGCAGGAGGGCTTCAGAAGTCAGTGCTGCTCCACTGCCCGTCCTTAAGATTAGTTCTCAGATCCAGGAAACTAAACCAAATAATCTGTAAACCAGAAGGGTGGAAGGGACTGATTTTCAAGCTGAGGACTGAGCCCGTGGTGGGCATATCTGTGCACATGTATTTGCACTGACAGATGTGCTCATGTGTATCTTCTCATGCACACTCTCATGCACAACCATGCACCACAGCACACTAAATCAGACTGACATGGGACATGCAGCTGCCTCAGGAACATCAGCCTGACCATTTCATGCTCCTCTACCCACGAGAGGGAGCTGACAATCCTCCAGCTGCCTTGGACAGCCACAAAGCTGCTAACAAGGGGCTGAGGTGGTGTAGATTTTTTTCATTATAGATATATCTGACATATGTTCTTCACAAAGCTGGGGAAGAGAAGACGATGTGAGGCAGGTGAAAGCAAAGAGTAAGGAAATAAATTATTTCTAAATTTTTACACACAGCCTCAAGTTTGACAATAAGCTTCTGCTTCCTGTTCTAAGGAAATGGATGGTTTTGTTGATTTTTTTTCTTTCCCCCAGTTTCTTGAGTTTCTAAAGGGCTCTGGCTTTGTGGATCAAAGTCCTGCATTAGGTGCAACCCAGAGTCTACGATGAAGGTGTCTGTGACAGTTATCATCCAGCGGCAACTTGTGCTTGAGTTTGGTGCCAAATCACAGCACAATTTGTAGCTGGTAGTCCTTAAGGCTTGCTGCAGTTTGTGTTGCCATGTGGGAATCTCAGCAGAGACAGCCATGAAAATCACAGACTTTTGCATGGAAGCCCATGTCTCTGTTGATGAGAAGGGAATCAGATCAAACTCAACCCATGGCTCACCAGGGCTGGCACCAAGTGCCACAGCACCACAATCATTCAGTAGCAAGGTGGCAGCTGGCTGGGCTGCTCTGGCCCTTTCTCTGAAAATGCACCTGAAGGCAAATATAAACTCAGGATGAAATGACACACTGGATCAGGTTGCTCAGGGAAGCTGTAGCTGCCACATCCCTGGAAATATTCAGGGTCAGGTTGGCTGGGGCTTGGAGCAACCTGGTGTAGTGGGAGGTGTCCCTGTCCATGGCTTTGGGGTTGAAATTAGATGATCTTTAAGGTCCCTTCCAAGCCACCCCACTCTAGGATTATATGAACTACAAGTGACTCTATGAAGTACAAGTGGCAGGTAAACAGCCCTGCTCCTGATCCCTGGGATTAGAATGACAGAATAGATTTCCAATCCATTTGCAGAGCTGTGCAGCACTCTGGGACTTCTCTAAATCCCAACACCGCTGTGCAGCTTGCTCTAGGTTGCTACTTAATGAGGCAAAAGTGAAGATGGTGATGTTCACAGGGTGTTCTGCAGAGTGTGCAGAGATCCTACTCATCAGTCTATCTCCTGCAGACAAAATGCACAGCCTGGCTTTCTTTACCCACTGGGCCCCTGAATGCTGATGTTCTTCACACCAGCTTTCAGTCCAGGAAACAGCACTACACTGATGAAAGGACAAAGCAAACCCTGCTTGAAGAATGGCTTGTGGTAAACTTTGCCCAGATGGAAATGCAACTGCAACCACAGAGTCAGGAAACCTTGTCCTGGGAGTAGGAATTGGGAATGAAAAATGCTTTGGAATGCTTTTAGAGTTCTGAAAATTATTTAAGGAGTGGAAGCACAGCAGGACTGGTGTGGAAACAGCACATGGATGGAAGATTTCTGCTCTGGAGGCCTAAACCTCTCCTTTTTGTAATTATACAAGCCATATCACAAAGGTTCATTGACCCCTTCCCATTCCATAGTATTTTTGACCACTGGAACTAGGAAAAGGCTTGTGCTTCATAAGCAAAAGTCTCAGAGCAACTGGGACTGAGGGATGTAAGTAGTGTTGGCTTTTAAATAAAAAATGTACTCAATTTTAAGAGAAGAGGGGCATCTTGTGATATTTCTGTATAGAAAGATACACTCTCCCCAGTTCTGTGAATAGACATCTGTCAAAAGAGAATATTAGAAACAAAAAATGAAGTGGTTGTACGACTTGACCAGAAATAGAACACAATGAGGCTTATTTCCATTGTATATACTCTCTTGACCTGTCATGAATCACTGCAACAGAAAAGGTACTGTAGCTGTGGCAGCAGAATACCTGATTGCCACTGAAATTCCCCAGCAGAAAAATAACTCTGGGATTTAGCACTCCCATAGCAGCAGACCACTGCAGATAACTAACAGGAACTCTCACCATGTCTCTCTTAGGCCTTATACCAGAGCTCACAGAAGTAAGGAGTTTCCTCATGTAGTCAAACTGGCTTTGGTTCAGGATGTTCAAACTGATGCTCATCACACTAAATCCATTGGTATTAGTGAAGTGTTTTGGGGTAAATCTACTGTAAGAAAAACTGGTATTAGACCTTTTGCATCCTCCATGCTTTGCAAAGGAACAGGAAACTAGCTACGCTAGGGTAAGATACATTTTATTTTCAAAGCCCTAAATGAGCCTAATTTAACTGGTGTTTTCTGATGTATTTTTTGCATCAGTTGCTAAAACTGTATTACATTTGGTGTGAGGCAGCTAGCTGGAAATCCAGCAAGAGCAGCAGGGAGAAATTAGTTCCCCTGTTCACAGTCCATTGGTTGAGTATTTTCAGACTGGGGGCACTGGTCCCATCTCTTCCTTCCCTGCTTGTTTTGGAAGCTGAATAAACACTTGCTGCCCAGAGGAGAGAGAGCCCACAGGCTACAGAGACAAAAATGTTCCCCATGAGGGTCCTCACAGTCAAACACAGTCTACTGCAGACTGAATTATGAAATGTAATCTGAAAACTGTCTTTATCCCTGAGGCAACAAGATTCTGTTTCATGAAACAAAACTGCATTTTCACCATGAAGGCTAGTTATAGATGGGAGCAAATTCACACAAATGTGTTTATTCACAGAAATCTTGCTCACAGTAAGGTGTATTTTCCACATTCAGCCAAGCATAGCAATGGGAAAGCAAAGCCAATGTACTCTGAATTGTCTTGCAGACAGTTAGGACTCTGTTGAGGAGTTTATATTAAATAAAATCTGCTAAAGTTATTGAATTTTCCCTATTTAACAAAGCTCTTTTACCAAATCCCTCATTATTTAATGTTTTCTGGGAATTACTGCTCATTCTTGAATTCTAAAATATCTATATCACGTAATTAGATTAACTAAATATTTCTCAAGTTTTTTGCTGGTGTTCATGTTGTATTTGCTCCTCAGCGTGTCTGCTGAGACCTCTCACAGTGATTTCAAATATATTCCCATTGATTTAAGTTCTCCTCCAGGTGTTTACTCAACAAGATAACTACCTTGCCAAAATATTGTCTGAGCAACATTTAAAGTCACCCACCAGGGAAACAAAAATGAGTGCTCATGAAGAAGTTTTCACAGATTCCACCCTCTCACCTGTTCCCCCATCCCTCCACATAGGCCCTTTGCTCTCCTGGGAACTCCAGAAATACAGAATTGTCTGAAAATCCCCAGTAGCAGCACATTGCTCTACAATACCTGCCTCCAAAGGTGAATTACAGGCACTTCTACAAGAAACTTTGTTGGGAGCTTTTGCTATCAAGCCGCTTCCATGGAGGTTGAACAAAAATAATAAAATTATTGAATTTAGACAGAGCATCTGGAAGAGAGGCAATGTATTACCCCACAGATCAACCTGAAATTTTAGAATCACTTATGCAGTTCTCATTCTGACACACTCTTACATGGTTTTCCAAAAAAGAAAAAAAAAACCAAAAACTGGAAAGTGTCTCCAGATATGGAGTTTAATCAAGGTTTCAGGTGGATGGGACCCATCTCCATTGATCTAAGAGAATGACACTCATCATCATACAATAAACTTAAAGATTACTTTCTTCACAGATGGAAAATTGGTCCTTGCCTCTCCCTGTTTACCAGCATAGTCTGTCACTTGTATGGCAAGATTTCAGGCTGAATCAGGGATAAAGTATAAAGGGTCTCCTGTATATTTTTTTCCTCCAAAAGACATAATAAAATTTAATTGTTGTTTTTATGAATAGACCAGAGATTTTATATCCACAAAATACTCAATATAGCACAAAGACACTGAAAAACAAGTTTTCACCGATTAGGATAAAATTCTATATAATCAGCAGTTGTGGTTTAAAATCAACACTGCAAAAGTCAGAATATTTTTTCCTGGTTATTTCAGCAAGTCAGGCATAATCTAAAGGCCTTCTGGAATCAGTAAGCAATCTGGCCTAGGATATCCCTGCCCATGGGAGAGGGGCTGGAATGAGATGTTCCTTAAGGTCCCTTCTAACCTAAACCATTCTCTGGTTCTTTGTCAATGGGAAAGTCAATGGGAAAAGTTGCATATTCAGAAGGATGTCATCATTTGAATGCCATCAAGCAGACCCAGTGGCCCATTAAATGCTCTTCCATGGCACCAGCTGTCCAAGGAGTAACAATATTGCATTACAGTTCATATGAAGTTTAATGTGTTGAATTGGCTTCTACAGCTTCCATCCATGCCCAAAAGCATGAAGACATCAATGTTTACTGTCAAGCATTGTGATACCAAAATGGTTCACCTCCAGCAAGGGGGCAACTTGAACTCATAGTCCTTGGCAAGAATCTTCCCTATTGTGGTTTCAAGAGACATTTCATGCTTTAAAGAGAAGTGGACTGGTCCCTCTCTCTGTTTGTAAGCTTTGGCTATGTTTTGTTGGTATTTCGGTTTGGAGCAGTTGTGCAATTCTGAAGCAATCCCCCATCATTCCCTTTACCACAGAGTTCACAGAGTTCACTCAGTTTATGGAGCAGTCTCAGTACACCAGATTGCTTTTGTGGGAGACAAACCAAAAACCTCTGCTATAGCACACCCCAGATGTTCTCCTACACAGCTGTGAGAGTCCCAGGCTACATCCTCTGGACATTGCTCCAATCTACATGTCTGGTGGGGCCTTTCTCTGCAGAAGACCATACTACATATACATGGAAATAACTCCCCTACCCCACAACATGTGTGGATGTAAGGACCTCAGCAGCAACCCCTGGGAGAGACAGAGCCAATCCTGTCCTGCCAAGTTTCTTGCTATTTAGAAGCTGCCTCGGAGATGCTCTGTTAAGATTTTTGTCCTTTTGCAGAGGGACAGACTCACAGAGACCATTATGAGCAAGGCTTAAGGTCTGTCTCTGTCCTCAGCACTTTTAGTTTTACTTCAGTTGTATTTCTGGCTCCTGTGAGACCAGTCCTTAGGTGTCTACAAGCCCATGTGTATCAGTTATGCCAGAAGCTGACCTCCCTGAAGGACCTAAAGCACCTAATGCTCGTTTGCTGTGATGCCACACGACTGTTCTGTGTAGTCCCCCATCCATGTTGCTGTCTGACTGTTCACAGCTGAACACAGTGGTGGCACAGGATGGTTTGGCCACTGTATTGCAGGTGACAGATACTGGTGATTAGCTTGTTACTTCCCAGGGCACTTACTAATGGTATCAGCAGTAGAAAATCTACCTGGTGGGAGCAGGCATGGTCTGGGAAACTGCCATGAGGAAGGAACTGTAAAAGCAAACTTTCCTCAGAAGGATTACCTTAGGGCCTAGGGGATGATATTTGAATTAGCTTTTCTCTTTAACAAATAACCCTCAATGCTTTTTGTCCTCGTACAGCACATTCAATTGGCTTTGAACTAGGAGGGATCCCATCAAATCCCAGCCTATTTGCACTCTTTTCTGATGCTCTACAGTCAGTTTGACTTTTTGTATGCTGGCCACATAACCCATGCACTACCTGTGAAACTTCATAACTTGTGTAACTTCTCTTTCTTTTTATCCTGGCCTAGCTTGCTTTTAAAAGACAGCTGTGTCTTTTCACTTGAGGCTTTGCAGTTAGCCTACATTGTGTAAACATGCACTGTAACATCCCCAAACCTGCAGTTAGTCAACAAAAGATCAATCAGACCAACACTTTCATGGCAGCCATCAAAGTCACTCAGGCTTTCACAGCAAAAACTCCCAAGTTGCATTTCTTTTTTTTTTTTTTTTTTTCCCATGGAAAAGATAAGGTTATTTGACTTTCTTCCACAGCTACCAATAAATAAGGAAAAGAAGGACAGTAGTTTAAAATACCTTAATCAAATCTGTTCCTCTCAGAGTTTGTATTTCAAGCCTTTACCTGCATTCCAGCGTGAAGGCAAATGTCAAACTTTCCCTCTTTATCTTCTCTCTTTGAGTCAAAAGATCTATATCTTCACAGAATGAAACAACTGTTTTCCTTAAAATGTTTCAATGGGCCTTGATTTTGTAATGCAAACCACTTCTTTGGCAGGTGCTTTGATTTCAGGGAGTTAAAGTAATTGCCACAAAAGGGCTGACAAACCTCACAGCTGCTGGAGTAAAAGGAGAAGGAGTTATATGGATGTACAAAGCATGTCTAGGCAGGAGAAAAGATGGACAGAGAAAGGTTTTTTGGTATTGATATCTCCAATATACTTTTTATTCTTAATATCCATTTTGATTCTAATGATATCAAGATACCATTTGCTTTCTCCTCTTCCAAATCAGCTTTACCAAGTGGACCAATTGTGTATGTCCAGAAAAGAATAAAAAGCACAGTAAGAGCTGTAGGAAAAAAGACTTTTGAGGGAAGAGTACAGAAATGTGTTTTGTTTCTTCCTTATACAAAACTGAAATGAAGCAGAATAGACTTGCAAAATAGCTGCAGAGGAGAAAAAGGCAAGGACTTCTTCAGTTGACTGATGATAGGACAAAGAGTAATTGTTTTCAACAGCACTAACAGAACTTTAGGTTGACTATCAAGGGAAACTTTCTTCTGATGTGATTAATTTTGTTCTAGAAAATCTTGTCCAAAATGCTGTGCAACCTCCACCATTATGGCGGGCTCATAAACAGCTGAGGCAGGAATATGTGTCCATGAGAACAACTGCTCCTGCCTTAGAGGAATGGGCTGTAAACTGAAACACTTGTTTGAAATCTCTTCCAACATAATCTCCCAAGTCCTACTTTTATTTTCTCAGAAACCTTGGATTAAGAAAATGTTCATACCTCAGAACTGTTTCAGAGCTTGGGGTTCTTCATCCCTTAGCCAAGACTTTGGTCTGCACTGCTTTCTCTATTCTCAGCTACTCTTTCAGCTCATGCAGAATAATACAGACTGAAAACTGAAGTCCAGTCTGAAGCTGAAGGGTTTTCAAATAATAATATTGACTTCATATCCTTGCAGAGGTGGCAAGGGCAGTTATTAACTTGCAGGAACTGCAGGGGCTGTATCTTTGGAAGGCAATCTAAAGGAGCATTTATTTTTCTCTATTCTCCAGGATCTTAAATATGGTTAACATTTCCTCTCCCTGTCTTTGCTGAATGCATTTGGACACTTCTGCTGGTACCATTCCCTTCCACGTTTACCAGCATCCTTTCTTCATGGTCCAGTTCACCTCATGTCTCTCTTTTCTGTTGCATCTGTATCTAAAACATCCTGCCAGCACCTCTGGTTACATCTCAGCCTTGTTAAAGTCCCTTTTAACAAATTATTCCTTTCAAAATGCCTACAGAGAGAAACCAGTAATGGACCAAAAGATTGCCACAATGGTGTTCACCTCTTAGATGCTGTCATGCACCCTGTCTCCTCTGTCTTCAGTCCTAAGCTGCCTTTCTCCTCCCAGACCTGCCCCAAACCAAGAAACAAATTTGGAATTCACCAATCAATCAGTGAAGTTATATGAAATATCTGAATTATTTTTGGCCAGCGAGGTTGCATTTTTAAATAAATAATGTTCTTTTAATAAATAAAATTCAATTAAAAAAATAACCACTCAGCTGTTTTGGGAAATATTAAATATAGGGAAGATGATTTTCAAGGTCTTATTTAGAAGTTTCCTCGTAAATGGATTCTTGAACTTCTGCTTCACAAGGAAGTTCTATCCCATTTCATGCTCCTAGACATAAACACACAGCTATGAGAAAATCAGCACAAGGGACCCACCTCAGAGGTCCCACGTTGGCTTTATGTAAGCAGAAAGCACAAGTTCCATAACATCTTGATGAGAATACCAATACCAATAGCAAAACATGGATGTAACACCACCGAAATAAGATGTGACCAAGACACTTTTCCTGCCTGAAATGAAAAAACAAAACTTGCATGAAATGGCATCTGCTGAAGAGCTCATGGGAAGGAATATTCTGTTTTCCTGCCCAGAGGAAGTTTTTTTGAGAAGACCTTTCACAAGGCACGAGATGGAAAGGTTGTGTCACACACCAAATATGCAGAAATGGAAGAGATGAATAATTGACTAGCACGAACATTACACCTATCACTGTTTATCAACATCACCTCAGACAGCTGAAATGGCAGCAGAATATTGGATAAGACTACATAACAGAATGAACTTCTGAAAGAAAGAAAAAAAAAAAGTTAAAGATTTGCCAAAACCTTTTACATACAAAGAGGTGCCTGTGAGCAACAGGGAGGGAAACAATAATAATAAGCTGGAGGAACTTTCATAAGGTAAAAAAGGAATTGGAAATAGCACATATGTCAGGCACACTAATTCTAAAACAGAAATCTGTTCCAAAACAGAAATAAAATGAGATTGTGACACAGATAAATAGCCTCTTCATCCTTAGAAAATGAGAGACTCTTTCCTAAGTAAAGGATTATTTTAGTAAAAAAATAAATCTTTGGAGTTCAGGTACCATTCATGTGCCAAAGACAAAAAATAAATATATACACATGCACATTCAATTATCCCCAAATCCCAAGCACCTAGAGAGAAACTACCAGCCTGCAATGCCCAGTCAAAGAGGGCCCACTTGAAACTGGATTAGGCACACCTAGAGAACAGATCTAGCCCTAGAGCAAAATCTTCCACAAGGAAGAAAATTCAGGGAATTCCTTCATTTATTAGTCACATGTATAAAAAAAATCTTGTGCCAGCTGTATGATACTGGAGAAGTCACTATGGACAATAGAAAATAGCCATGGATGCAGAACCTGTGAAGAAGACAGAGGAGTTAGTACCTTCCTGTGGGTCTCTTCCTTCCAGCTCTGCTCGAGAAGGGCTGGTAAAATGTGGAGGCTTAATAATTTCAGCTCATGTGGGTTTGATACTCAAGAGAAACACTGGAGTGGCTTGTAATTCTGGAAACTGGAAGATGCTCAGCTTCTGCACACAAGGAAAACCTTTGTCCTTCAATTCCTTCTCCCTTGAGAATGGCTGCACCTCAGAGAAGGAGATAAGGATTTTCTCAGATGCCCTAAATTCTTGGTCATGCTTTCTATGGCTGGAAAGGAAGGAAAACAGAAGGACAGTAAGACTCAGAAAATGACAGTGCATGCCCTGAGCCCATCAGTGTCTAAGAGGCATTTCAATAATGCCCTTAGTAACATGTCCCTTTCAACTCAAATATAACATTCTCCTCTTTCCCTTCCCTCCCCTTCCCTGATAAGACACTGTGTGTATTCCAAGAAGGTGTTTTTTGCCTGCAGATCACGTCAGCAAAACAACAAATTGCTCACAGAGCATGACAGTAGCAATTACCTATATAAAATCACTTCTCCATGCTCTGTGGCCACTGTGCAGTGTGAGAAGGGATGGGAGGAAGGCAGCAGAGAGCCTTGCACTGGGGCAGGTGATTCTGAGCAGCTTCCAGATGGCACGGGGACAGTATGTTATATCTATCTTGTGAAGAAAGTGGATCTGTCATTCAAACCACTCAGACGGGGTTTCCTTTCACTCTGCTGGAAGTGTTTGACTTTACCTGGTAGTTTTCTTACTGTTACCCATGAAATAAAGATTTTTATCAGGGGAATAGCCAGAATGCCTTTCTTGTCAGTTCTGTTGAAACAGGAGGCCAGTGATGACTGAAAGAGCTGGCAGCATGTACAAGCTGATGTGAAAAAATAATTTGCTGAGCCCTGTCATTCAGATAAGGACAAAGGACCCAGTCCAGTGCCAGGGTACAAGTGCTGTTTAAACAAGGGTCTGCAATTTGGGAAGGGCCAAGGCAGCAGAGGGGTATGGGTGAGGAGATATTTTGGCAGTGGGGATTGTGGAATTAGCATCTAAAAGACAAAGCAGAGATGGCAGGTAGCTAAAAATTCGTTTACAAGATTTTGTGCAGAAAGGAAGAGATAGAAAATCCATATTGCAAGACCCAGTGTGCAAAATTTTCCCACCACTCCTCTCTTGTCCTATTATTGCATAGAGAAAAAAGAAAAAAAAAACAGACAAAACAACAAAGTGGAGATATTTTGGGTACAGCTTTAGAACAGCCAAACATTTCTTTGAATTTACACAAGAAAACTGGTTTTAATTTTCCTGCTGAAGAACTTTCTTTTGCTTGATGTTGTTAAGTGGACAAAATAAGATGGCTCAGAAGAACAGTAGGAAGCTTTCTAATCTATGATCTCAGAAAGACATTAGCAGGGGCAGTCATCTCCATGTCTTTAGTTGTAATATTAATTCCTTTGGGCCTAGCAATGGAATCAAAATATACCACTAGTAAATGTTACATGCAATAACCTGATTATAGTACTTACACACAAGAAATATTGTTATAATGCAGCAGCCCCTGCCTTGGCCTCTTCATGTACAAATACACAAGGTACTATAATTCCCATGAGTATTTCAACATGCCAGACAAATCTTTTTTTCCAGAGAAAAGACAAAAAGAGGAAATTTGATGAAGGATGGGGAAGGGAGGATGTAGGAGAAGGAGAGGGAGTGGAGTGAGTACAGAAAAGCATAGATGCATTAGCAGGGCTTTGGCACCCTCTGTTTTGCAGCACACAGTAGCATTTGGCTACTTGAAGGATGAGAAGAACCAGCACAGGGACTTCCTCCTGCATCTCCCACACTGCAGATACCATCACTGTTTCATTGGACTGTGACAGCTGCAGATGAACATGATATTACTGCATGTAAAGCCCAGGTTCAAACTAAACTTCTAAAAAGCATTGAATTTTCCTTTTTTTTTTTTTTTTTTTTTTTTTTAATTTTTAAATCTCAAACTATTCCTTGAAGGCATTTCCCCAGCAGGAACTGAAGGAAAATAGACTTACTATGGTTTAAGAGACTAGCCCCAGAGAGCCTTTCATAAAATAGTTATATTATAAATGAGGACTGTTGTAAGAATAGCTAAAATGGGAATTTACACAAAGTATGGTGCTTTTTATTTGCATATGACCTCAATGATTATGTGCAAGAGTTGGCCCTCCTCACAATAAGTGCCACATTCTGGTTAGAGAAATATGAGGCCTTTGTTTAGGCAGAAAATAAATCTCTCAAGGTAATCAA
Organism: Phaethornis superciliosus; assembly: GCA_023637945.1. Classification (NCBI taxonomy): domain Eukaryota; kingdom Metazoa; phylum Chordata; class Aves; order Apodiformes; family Trochilidae; genus Phaethornis; species Phaethornis superciliosus. The sequence goes on from JAJQWJ010000011.1 coordinate 5,430,404, forward strand.
AAATTCATGTAACATATTCTAAAAATATCTCCTCCAAAACTGTCTGTGCCAGACAAAACAGGAGAAAATATTTGCCTTTGACAGGGATATTGATCTACAGAATGTTTCTTTTCTTCTCCCTTCTTTGCCCTCTTGATTTTCTTCCAAGTTCCCTTTTTCCAGTTTCAGCAATGAGCACGGGCTTCTTCTGGGGAGGAACATCTCGAAACACAACTTTGCCAGCTATTGCCTGATTTTCATTTACACTGAGGCCCTGTGCACTGTTGTAGTAATTTAGAGAGGGAGTACATCCATTTTTAGCTCTTTAGGCTTCCCTTAGCATGTATAAGGACCTTTGTCTGAACGAGGACTTAATACACACATTTTTGCAAAGTAGCTTTGGATGCCGTGTCCCCTGCACAGGAATAAATGGAAGTGAACCTGGAAAAAGTGTTTCACTTCCTATGAAAATCAATCCACCTAGAAAGGAATCCTCATAAAGAGGAATAAAGCAGGGATTTCTCTGAATAAAGTAAGTGTCTAGGTTCTCAGGAGGTGGATTTTCCATTCTTTGGTGTACACTGGTGGCTCTAAACTGTTACAGTGATGCAAAGCACCCATGCTAACTTAAAAATACAAGTTTTAGAATCACTGGAACAGAAGTGTAAAGCAGCTGGGCTAGATCAGCCTATAGAGTATATCTATACTGGTTCTAAGAGCTAATACAGACCAGCTGTGGCTTCCTCACATTGGTCACTACTCACCTCTGACATCTCTTTAAACTGGAGTGAGGAGGAATTTTACCACTATACCCCTCCAAGACCAGAATTTTTTTTAATTCACACTTTTCCTCAAAGGCAAAATAGTGTCAAAAAAACACCAAACAAACAAACAAAACCAACCAAACATAAAAACACTACCAAAAAGAAAATCCAAAAAACCAACCAAGCCCCCCACCCAAAACCCAACCCTCTGCAGTGTCTGATGTGACAGAAAATAGGGTTGGAGTATTTTTGGAGAAGTGATGTTGCTTCTTGTTTAGCTAGAAAACTGGCAAGCCACTGGGAGGATTGCATTTCCAAACAACAAATACTCCACCTGTGTCTTTGACCTGGAGTCCTGGCACACCAGAAGAGTGATGGATTAAAGCTTTTCTACAGCTGACTGCTGTTTCTGAGTCTCATTTTTCCACCAAGGGCTCTATTCCCCCATTAGCAAATGTTTTAATTTCAGGCAGACTACAATGCTCTGCTTGTGTCAGTTTAGCAAGCCATGGATCTGCCTGGCCAAAGGAAGGAGGAGACACAACCCATCCCTTCTGTGATTGTCTTTTAACAGGTCTGAAATGCTGCTCATGGGCAGCTGTCCCTTCTGCTCTCATGCTGTGCTTCAGGCAGACTATGACTGATAAAACCTATGAAGCATAAGTTGACATATGGCTTTTGAGGGACAAAACAGGATAAAAAATTGTTTAAATATTGAATCTACTTGCAGAGAGTTATAATTTCTCTGTTTGTAAGGAGGAACAACACAGAGGCTTACTCTGAACTCAGTCAATCATTTCAAAATAGAGCCAATAAAACTTACGTATAATAGCTGCTGGTAACCACAACCATGTGTCAAATGAACCATCATGTTTTCTAGGAAAGAGGATGTAAGAAAGACTGGATATTTGTTCTTTTTCCTGGAATACTACACGCCTAAAACAGCAGCTTAACAAAACACCACAAAAATCAAGGGACATTTTGCTGTCAAAGACCAAAGGGAGCACCTAAACTGAGAGGCCTTTAAAGTCTGAGGGAGTACTGGGAACAGTCTTTCAGAGTTTTTCTTTTCTTTCGGGTCTGTTCTCTATTTCTAGTTTTTTGCAGAACTAAATTGTTCCTTTTCCTAAGTATTCATTCATTCTTTCACATGGAATCAGCCTAACATTCATGATTCATGCATAAACTAGCAATCAGAAATCTGAAAATATATATCCAGATATTTGCACATACACATAAGTACATGGAGGGTAGCCAGCTACTCTGCTAGCAGTTTCCGGATAAGGATTTCAGCCTTAATATTCAAATTGTCCTTCTATTCATCAAAATTTTTGATAGAACTTACTGTTTCCAGTGACTTCTGAAAAATAATTCTATGTTCCTGGTCCTCCTTTCCCTGAAGCCCTCAGAGATGACAGGTCAGCTTCCCAATTGCTAGTACTGACATAATTTTTTGGAGCCAAGTAGTAAGGGAATCATAACTCATCTACTACCTCCTATAACCCTTTGGACATTTCTTTGTGGTTTTTACCCTGTGCATAACTTTCAAGGAAATTCAATGAAAAGATGAGAGGGTCCTGCACCCTGTAACCTGTCACTTCTCAACACAAGACCAAGCCTGGGCTCCAGGACCAGGTCTGTGCACATCCCCATGCAGTGCCTGTTGGAGTCAGATCACGCAGAGCTGGAGCTCTACTAGAGTCAGGCTTTTGGCTTTTGATGAACAAATCAAACACTTCCATCTCTATGAAGTCTGGAAGCACCCTGTGCTGTTGACAAGACATCAGTGTAATTCTTGACATGGGCATCTGGGGGGTGGTAGGATATCGTGACAGCTTAAGGTGCCAAACAGCTTTGAAATGTAGACCCAAGCCCCACACCTAGGCCAGAGATCACTGAACCATCTTGAGCTGGTGGAGTTCCCACCATTTCCTCATCAGAGAGAAGTTACTAGGAATTCCTCATGTGAGGAAAAGGGGAAGCCATTAGAACTGCTTGTGAAAATCTGTCATGGCAAAACAGCTGGGAATTCATGAGTAGTAAGAGTGATTATATATTACTGCATTAAAATGTGTTTCTCTCTTGGGAAAGCAACCTGCATGCCCCCATTTTGTGCAACACCCACCCAATAAGCCAGCTGAATTGCTCTCAAGAAATGTCAGGAAACAATATGTCTCCTGAGGAGAGTATGAGGTCTTTCCTGAAGACTTTGTATTTTGTCTGTGCACAGCATGTGTCCAAATCCAATAGTTCACTGCTTCCATTGTAGATGGGATCAGATGTAGGAACCAGTCACTGCATGGAAAGAAGAGGCTTTGCAGAGTTTGGTTGAGTTCCTTTCTCTTCTGCCAGATTCTCCTGAAAAGAGCTAAAACAACGTCACAAGACAATTACTGACAATTTATTACTGACAATTCAGTACACTAATTTGAATGGGATTCTTCCTTTTAGTTTAGAACTGGAGATGGCTTTTCCATTCAGGAATTATTCTATCTTTGTCAAACAACCTTTCACTGCCACTACTGTTTTTTTTTCATATTATACATAAAACCACTCTCTGATTTTATTTTAAAAGACATAAAAGTTTCAGCAAGTAGTTAGAAACTCCCTCATGATGAGTTGCAATGGCACAGAATTACATCTGACAGATTGATCTTCACATCTCCAGGACCAGTGTTAATAAACCAGTGGAATAGATTCTCATTAGGCATTTTGTTGGTTTCTGCTCCTATTACTGGGTCAATATTTTTCTATACATTTTCAGAAACATGATTGTGCTCAAAAATCTTCTTTCAGAGATTTGCCAATTAATAATTAGTTTGTAATCTGTAATTGTAAAAGAGTCTTTCTTTCCCCCACCCTGGAAATACCGGTATTTTGTAGTAGAATTGTTCATTTCTGCGTAAGATCTTGTACATGTATGCACAGAAGCATACACCATAGCATGATTTGCCTTTGAATGGAAATTTCCATAAATATAAATTAAACTATTCCACACAAGTGAATACAGTGCAAACACAATTACATCGATGTGTTTCTCATATATTTTGGCAAATTAGTAGGATCTGGTTATCAAATTTATGATGTTCTGCTCCTGTAATAAATAATCTGTGAAACGATTAAAACTGGGTTTCTCATATATCATTAGCTACAATAGACCCAGCACATGTGCAAGCATAATCTCCTTCCTAAAGCCAGATACTGTATATCAAACTTCAGAGCTTTCTATGTGGCCTGTTTGGTATATTCTTGGAACCAATGGAATTAAAAGGATTTCTATATATTTGAAACCTATAAAAGATGGGGTTCATTTCTCCAAATGTCAAATAAATTTTCCACTCAAGAGATTCATCTGAGTTTTCATTCAGTACCTCTCACCATCAGATCCAAGTCTTACTCTGCTAGTTATCAAAAAAACCCAACCCCTCCACATTTAACTTCCTCAAAATTACAGGTACAAGAAATATTTTCCTGCTAATATAACATCTTTCAGCTTCAGCCTCAACTCACAAATGTCAGACCCCTTCTTTTCTCCTCAACATTTATATATATCCCTTTTACAGTCACTAGAAGGTCATTTTAATCTCTTAGTATCCTGCAGCAAATTATCCCCAGGCAAATATAAATCCTTTGTATCTCCCAGAAAAAGAAATAAAATGAAATTAAACGATCTTGAAAGTGGAAAAATCAGAGGACAGAAAGGTTAAATGTTTTGCTCATGGTTTCCCTGGATCTCCATGGCTCAGGAACATTGCAGAGGGCCAGAGCAGTACCAAAAGCCACCTTTTCTCTGGGCAAGAAGCACTGATGTTTTTGCAAATACTCATGAATTCAAACTCAGTGTGCCCAATATTGCTCTTCCTGCCAGCAGCTCCACCTCTCACTGCAAAAGAAGCAAACTGAAGTCTGAATAAAACCTGGTAATTGTCAGCACTCTGCAGCAGCAAAAGTGGCACTCAAACTTCCAAATATTCATCTCTCCCTCTCGCCCACATTCGTTTGTGAGATTTCAGTTATGGGAACATTTTCACCCAATTTTGTTTCTGAAAAAGCTTAGAGAAGAAGTCTCAGTGATATTTCAGCCATCTAGCATACTGTTTACTAAATAATTCTTCATTACATCCCACTGACTGTTTTCTTTGGAGGGAAACAAGCATTCTTACAAATAGAACAGATGACATATGAAATGATAAAAGTGCCTATTGGGTAAATGAAAGATCTCCTTTATTCTCAAAAACATCCAGCTTTACAAGTCTAATGTGGAGTTCTGTACTATGCCAGATACATTTGGAAACTATCCCAACTATCACTTTGAAACTCTGCCTATTTAAAAGTTTTGGCAACTTTAATCACAGGCACAAAAGCTTCAGCAAAATTGCTGTTTTAATGAGGCCAGCACTGCCAGGAAGCAACAAAGCAACTAATGCCATCTGTTTGCATCTACCCACATTTAATATATTAATGTGAGCCAAACTTACAGCCATCAGCATTGTTTTACGGCTATCATTATCTGGCCTAAAAATAAGCCATGGGTCTTATTCATTGCTGGAGTAACTGAAACCAGCACTCTTCCACCAGATAAAAGTTTGACCAAATGCTTTTTTGGCCAGAAAAGAAAACAGGAAAAGTTCAGCTCCATATGCTGTGAATGCAAGTGAACCTTGGCTAAGCAGACAAATGGGTTTTTTCATATATGCATTACAAGCTGAGAACTAACTATGCTTGTGGGTCACAGTGACTGTATCCTGAATCTCTGTGGAGTTAAAATACGTGGAATAAAAACAAGTCAAAAAAATGTTACTATGTTCCTGTGCTACTATCAAGTTTCTCTTCAATGATCCAATATGCAGTAGCTAAATAAACCCAACTGGCTTCTTTTTAATGCAAGTCCTAGGTCCCCCAAGATATTTTTTTTCCCCCCCGTATATTTTCTACAGTTATAAAACCTTTGGTCTATAGCAATGATAAAACATGGACATGGGCATTAGTGGATTCCTCATACTTCAGTGCATAGCTTTAAACTGTGAATTGATTTCACTCTCCAAAAACACTGATGAGAAATGTCAGCTTGTGTTTCATGATGTCTCTGCACGTTAAGATTGGAGTTCTCAATAACTGAGTTCTTAACCAGGGCTGAGTGGAAAATGCAGGATGGGCTCTAATTCTGAGTATGAGCTCCAGTTACATCTCGGCTTCAACACAGGAAGTACCACAGGTACAAATCTCCACTCCCAACTTCCTTATTCTACCCTCCCCTAGTTTACCCAAATTTTCTAGCCTCTGAGACCCTGGCACATGGATAAAAAGGAAGCTGAACCAACATCTGCCAAGATCCCTGCTCTGGTCAGCATCAGGATTGTGGAGGTGACTTAAATCACACTTGTTCTCCAGTCTACAGTAGTAAAAAATGTTTCAAAACTTCTTGAAGAACATGGAAGGCAATGGTGGAGGTGATGTGAGCCTGTGAGGAACAGAGAACATTATCTTCCTTGGTTGTAAACAGCCATCCTTCCTTCTGGAATATTTAATCCCAGAAAGAGGAATTATTTGTGATAATTAAAGTAAAGGAAAAGAATTATCTTTTTAGCAGCTGTAGGATCTAGAATAGGACATTTTTAGTGGATGAACCAGGAAGCTTTCCTGGTTTCCTACCTGTTTCTCACACATAAAAATAAATGTGTGTTGAACCACTAAACTCTAGCACTTTTAAACATAGGCTACTACCTGAAAGTTGTTAGTTTTGTTGGCTGACTGCAGACATTCTCCTGCAATAGGGATAATTCTTCCCAGTTCCTTGGGCCTTTCATGACTTTATTTCTTACTTGTTCAAAAAACAACTTATGATCACCAATATCCTCTGAGTTAATGGAACAATTTTTTTTTTTATTATTTTGGGCAGCTTACATTATGATCTCTGAGACTATACTGGATTTAGGGATTTCAGTTTGGTCCTTAGTGGCTCGTATATATCACCAATCTGATACATACCACAAGGCACAGACTAAAACAAAATGTGTAACTGAGGATGGCATTTCTGTAAAAGCCCAGAGAGCTGTAGTACATTGGCAAGCTAATCTATCGTGACTAAGAATTATTATATTCATAAGTCTATACCACACAAACTGAATCCTGTGATCTAAATGAAATTACTCTGGTTTCATGGCAATGCTGCTTAGATTGCATTATAGTCCATTATCCATGGCCTTGTTCTGGCTGCAAGCGATGACAGATTCTGGTGCTTTATATAGCTATATTGCCCATTTACTTTCAATGCTAACTCAGTGAGCACAAACAGGTTAGTTTTGTTAAGATTTGGTACAGCTTGATCACATATCTGCCTCAGCATTCTCTCTGGCAAGTGTTATATTCCCCTCTTTGATCAAACATTTAAAATATATCGTATATCTTTTTTCATCACAGCTCGTATTATCTTATGTCCTTGAATCTTAACCATTAGGATTTCACTAAGCTGTGTCATGAGAGAAATTTTACAGCATTTTCTGCCCCGTTTAATGCTGAAGTTCACAGTGGGGATTTTAAATTACCATGTTTACTTCATGTTTTATTTAAGATATCAGTATATCTGACACTGCAGAATGTTTAATGCTGATTCCTCTTAAATGCAACAAATCTCAAACCCAGATTATATTAAGCATCACTGAGCTGGATTACCTCAAAGGCATAAACACTGAAGGACTCCTGGAGAGAAGCACTATAGTCACTGTGTCTGCTCTGGCCTCCAGCTCTGAAAAAACAGCCACTGAAAAAACAAAAACAAAAAATCACAACAAACAAACAAAAGACCAAAAAAAGTGCAAATGAGCAGGTTTAGGGTAACCTCCAACACAAATTTCTTTTTAATCCAGCAGATTTATTCATTAGATTAAGCTCTCAAAAAGATGCATAGCAAACAATGATGGAGAAGGAGAAATGTTGGGGTGGGGGTGTTGGGTTTGTTTGGGTTTGTTCTGTACTATTGTGTTAGTGAAGAAGAGGTTTATGCTGGCCTTGGGCAGCACAGGAGGGTGGTGGCAGCAGCAAAGGCAAGGGAACACGGGGCAGAACTTGCATTTATAAAGGAAAATACACTTTACTAATAACAAACACATTTCTGCACTGTGGATGCTGTGCTGTTGTACAGGGATACACAAATATTTCCCCTCTACACACACATTTCCCCTCTACACACTGACCCAAACTCAGCCCTCTAACATCTATAAATACCGATCACAACCACCAAATACAAAAAAGGGAAATAAAACTACGATCCGCCTCATTTTAAAATAGCAATGTAACAACTGTTAGAACAGCCTCTGATACTTATTTTCCAAAGCTAAATCCAGACCACCAGCCATATTTAGCAAGCACTGGAGCAGGAGCCTCCTCTCCAGCACCGGTTCCTTCGCACGGAGCTGGAAGGCCGCGGCAATGAATCAGTTCCACGCTGCAGACCACACTCCAGCTGTCTTACAATAAACTAAACTGCAGCAGCAGCTCCAGAAGTTCACAGTAGCGGCACTAATTTTTACCAGCTGAGGACTTGAGCCTTTATCTCTTGTTTAGATTTCGGAGCAGACCTCAGATTTCTGCAGGCCCGAGTCTCCTCGAAACCAAGGGCTCTGATCTCTGGGTTTCCCCTTTTGCTCAGGCTCGCCAGGAGCCACCCAGCCCAGAGAAGCCTTTCTGGAGGTGCTTTGGGGGGGTTTTAGAAGTTTTGCTCAGTCCCAGAGAGTGCAGATCTGCAGACAAAGTGACACTTGATACCTGGAACAATGCTGCTGTGGATGCTGGAAATGGGAGTACCCACCACATGGGTGCTACTGAAATGCAAGTGGCCCCCGGTGCCAACTTTGCAAAAAAAGAACACTTTGTTTCTGCCTGCCTTTGGCAAGCTTTTAACCCTGGCTAATTTAACATTAAAGCTACACTAGCTGTCTCAGGTCCATATTGTTAAAGCCAGCTGGAGATGCCAAAAGCTACAGAGAGAGAGCTTTTTGCCTAAACAAATAATACCCACTGTCACTTTGTATCTGGATTAAATCCTGTTAGTGAGCTACAGGTGGGGCAGTATTCCCCCCTCGAATGTATTTTTTCGGAGGCAGTTTCTCATCACTGTAAGGCTTTTGGATAGCTACAAGATACACACTGCAATACAGACCACTCTTACTCAGCAGGTCATTATTTAGAGTGTTTTTTGCTTTTCCATGCCCTCATCCCTGTTACCTCCACTAGGGCCACAAGGAATTGCTGTTCCCCTTTATTGCAGGGTTTGCAAACAGTATTCAGATTTGCATCAGACTGCAGATTACTACTTTGTGTAGTGTAAAGGGTTTTTTTGGGAGGTCTCAGCTTGTTTCACACTAGTTCCATTCTGACGTAATAAATATTGGAAACCTCATGGGATTAAGAGAAATGAGGATGAGATCAATTCCTTGGTTATTGTGTTTACATCCTAAGATCTCATTCTGTGGTGCATGAAAGCAGGACCAAGGATTGGATAAGTTTAACATCTGCTTAGATATGAAATTTAGTAAAGAAATTCTGTTCACATCAGGAACAAAATACATTTTTATTTTTAATGGATGTTGCCCCAGTTTAATCTTACTGTATTTCATGGATGTAGAAGCAACCAGGGAAAGTTTTTCTTTGTTTCTGACAGCAAAGGGTTGAATTGTTTTCCATATTTCTGTCATATGGACATCTTCCAAAGGAAAATGCAGGACTAACAAATATGAGGATGCCACCTCACACCCCTAGAAATTGGGCAGGTAGCTGCTCCTAAACTGATGCTGCTTAGGCACAGCTAAGGGTTGACAAGTGGAAAAATATGAAAAAATCATATATTTTTCAATATACACAATTTAAAAAAAAAACACAACTCACCTTAAAAACTCGCTTCTCTCCCCAGAAGGCCAGTTCTCCTCCTGAAAACCAGTTAAAGACCAGTGCTGGTTCCAGAGCCTGCACATCTAACTTCTCTGGGCTGTTTTGCAGACCAATACCATAAATGATTTGCAGGTGGTTTTTAAACTAAGTACTAGACAAAAAGGGCTATTTTGGGTTAAATGAACAAGCTACTCTTTGAGTACAGGAACTAATAAAAGGCTGGCCTTCAACAGGCCTCTATCTGATGCTTTGTTTGTTTTTACCTGAATTAGATTAGTGCTGCAGTACCATTTCACCCTTATTAGCCACTGGGAAGGCTACACAATGAAGCACTAAGCTCAAGGAAAAGTTCAGACAGAGTTCACAGCTAATGAGACATCCCAGGCTCCTCATGGCAAAGTAACCTTGATGGTGGAGTGGATTCTGGCTTGTCTGGTGTCACAGAGCCACACAGGGATGGATTTTTGCAGTCACCAGGCCTTGGGATTTCTTCAGTGCCCAAACTGTATCCAACTGATGGCTTTCCCTCAGTGGTGAACTAATAAAGGCTGTTTCTCCCCTCCTGGTTTGCACAATTTTTTTACTGGAAAATATCTGAGAAGTCTGCTAGAAAGATCACAGTTATATGTCACCTAAATATTTATGACAAAACAGAATAAAGAGGCATAACTGGGATCCCAATAAAGATATACAGAGCTACAACCATTTAGTTTAACTTTTGTCTGACTTTTTGAAATAAATTGGAAAGTTAAAGTAACCTGTGGAGAGTTTTTTGTTTGTTTGTTTGTTTGTTTGTTTTCTCTTTTATATACTATTTTAGGCTAAATATCAAAATTTAAAGATATCTTTGGTATTGCCAAAATGATAATATAAGGTTTATGGAAAAGAATTCAAACATAACTTCTGATAACTGTCAAGCAAATTTTCATATTTGTTACTTTCCCAGTTATAACAATCAGATTGCCAAAATTTTGGTTATTTATGAAATTATGTGGCCAAATACATTCACATATCCCTTGTTAATCCACCAAATCCCAGGATGTGGGTAAGAACTCTCAGCCTGGCCAACAGTGTTTCACCCCTTCTTGATTTTCATAGAAATAGTTTCCCTCCCTTCAGTATAAAAGAGACTTTTTGCTCTATTTTAAAAGTAATTCTTGGCAGCAAATAGTTATATTCCAGGCACCTCTGCCCAAAAAGCTTCACAGAGAATAAAATTCTGTCTTGCTCAGATGGTCAGTCTCACGTATCACTTCTGCCTTGCTTAGCTGTATTTTAAGTGGGAGACCACTGGCTCACAAGCTGCTTGCTGACAGCCTTTTTAGCAGTAACTTTTTGGAACAAATTCACTGTTGGGTGCCAGTCTCTTCAATGGCAAAATCTGGCCCATGGTCACTGATTTGGCTTTACCTGTGCTGTGTTAATATACTTTTTCAAGATCTACTAATTACTGCATACAAGGAAAACATAAGAGGTTGTATTCCCTGAATAGTCACTCATTTCTCTGTCTTGGGGTATAAAGAATGTGCATTAAACACAGAATAAAGTTGGGAAAAAAAACAAAGCTAGTACAGCAGTATCTCATTAAACATGATCTATACAGTAATATGACATTACATATGGTGCATTCAAAGAGTTCAGTACTGTTGAATGGTAATTCAGGTAAAATGAAACATCAATTAGCATATCACAAGAAAGCTCTAAACTTCTGTGCTTTTTTTTTTACTCACAATCTAATTAATTTTTTGGAAACAGGCCGCATTTATGAATTTTGGAAACTAACTGAAGCACGGCAGGGATCCCAGTTTATTGCCTAACAAAAACTATTACTCTTTTAACAGTTCTGACAGGCACAGCTGAGTCTTACAAAAGCTGTTCCCTTCTTTCCAACTCTTTTTGTCCCCTCACCCTGCTGCCATATTAAAACTCAAAGTAGAAAATCTGCAGTTACCTTATCAGCATATTGTAGGGAGCTGATTTTCTGATTTATATCTGTCTTAACTGATTTTCAAGGAACAGGAGATGAATTATCCATTGCAAACAACAAGAAGGCTTTCAGTGTGTTTTCTCTTCTAGTCTCCCTTTCTCCTCTAGTTTCTCTTTCTCCCTAGTCCCTAGTTCACTATAGTTTATGGTGTACATTTGTGGCTTTTTTTTTTTTTTTTAGCTTGTACCTTTAGTGAAACAAGGTATAATGCCTGTAATATTTGTAGTTCCATCATCAACAACGAAGGGTTTTAAGGGAATATCAGTTTGAAACAAAGATTGTCCGAGAGAAAGAGTTCTTGTGTTGCAATGCACTAAAACAAAATTTACTTACCAAGTAAACAAAAATACTTACCAAGTCAACCCTGGGTCCAAGCATCAGAACCAGGATGCCTGGAGATTTCAGTGCCAAAGCTTTACAACAATTAACTGCAGGAAAGTCACTCTGAGTCTTGTGGGAGAAGTGCAAGGACACTTTTGTGCAAGGACCTTTTCATACGTCAGCATGGAGAGGACTTTCTGCCCCATCCACACAGACAAAAGCTGTCCATTTCAGCCCATCAATGAGGCTCTGAACTCCTTATTTCTGAATCCAAAAGGCTGCTGGCTCATCCAGGGGATGCAGAAACCTCAGCATCCTGGTGCATTAGTATTAGAACCATAGAATCATAGAATGATAGGGGTTGGAAGGGACCTCTGGAGATCATCAAGTCCAACTCCCCTGCCAAAGTAGGATCACTTATGGGAGATCACACAGGAACCCATCTAGATGGGTCTTGAAAGTCTCTAGAGAAGGAGACTCCCCAGCCTTTCCGGGCAGCCTGTTCCAGTGTTCCATCAACCTTACAGTAAAAGTTTTTTCCTCGTGTTGAGTTGAAACTTCCTGTGTTCCATTTTGTGTCCATTGCCCCTCGTCCTACCAATGGCACCACTGAAAAGAGACTGTCCCTTTCTCGTTACAGCCACCCTTCAGATATTTTTAAACATTCATAAGGTCCCCTCTCAGTTTTCTCTAGACTAAACAGCCCCAGGTCTCTCTATTATTGGCTGGCTGTGATTTATGGTGTGAAGAAGAGGGGCTGAGTCTGGTGTGGCTTGCTAGTTTCCAACTGCAGTTGAACAGCAGCTTTCCTCTAAATCTGCAACTCTGGCATCAATATTTACACGAGCAAGTGGCAGTGCAGATTCACCATGTCCACATACATCCATAGCAGGGTATCAAGTTGTTCAGTCTATGTACATGCAAACCACCTCCTGCTGTATACATGTCCTGCAAAATGTGAATGGATGTGCTCTTTAACAAAAAAATTACTTGGAAGGCTCATGTAATTCTTACAGGAGGTTAATAATGTACTACCCAGCAGACTATATATGGCATAGGCTGTGAGAACACTAGCTAGGTTAAGGAAAATTTCTTACTATATGTAAAAGCTGCTTTATATTTCATTTCCACATTTTCCACAAGAACTATTGAAAGCCCTGACAAAGTGATATATGAGCAAATAAAATGTGAGTTTACTGCATACAGACTCACACTTTCTGATATTTTTTTCCTCAAAACTCAGTGCCAACTCTTTCCCTTGCCATTTTTCTCAAAACCCACTGTGCCAACCAAATGTCATTGATATGTGACTTTCCATACAGAGATACAGTATTGCAGTTTTTCAGAATACTTGATTAAGGTTATTAAGCATTTTGCTTTAAGCTTGCACCAAAGTCAGCAGATCTGAAGGAAGCAGACAACTGGCAGCATTAGCCTCTTCACCACATATGTCAATAAGACCTAGAGCTTGGGAAAATGATGCTTGCTGGAATAAAGCACTAATGTATTTACCGTATGTTGCGCTAGAAGCTTTTTACATTCATGCTAATAATCTGCAAACTTGGTAATTTCACACACACAGTCTGGAGCTCTCTTTTTATGTTTCAGCAAAGATTTAAGGTATGGTGCTGGAACATTACTAGGCTGTTATTTTTATCCACACACTCTCTATAGACCGTATTGGTAAGCTGCGAAATGCTGTCAGAAGTTAACAGTAACTGCACTATGCTTGTGAAAAAGTGCAACTCCTCTACATTATTAAGGTTATTGGCTTTGCTTCTTATGCCTTTATGTATTTATACTGCATAATTTGTAAAAAAAATAAGCTGCATAATTTGTAAAAGACCTGCTGGCCATTACTAGGAACTGTAGAGATTCTAATAGAAGGGGAAATAAATACCTAGGAAGGTGTAAATGCCCATTAAAAAGAGCATTACAATGAATATTACAGAGCTTAAAAATTAAAAGCAAACCAGGTCTGTCCATCAATCCCAAGAAGAATTATATCAAAGCACAAAACAGCAGAAAACTTGAGCAGGGGGAATCAGCCATTTCTCCCTTAGATATTCCAGAGTTTCTCCTCGCTTTAAATGCCTTCCAGTTTCAGTCCACCTCTAATGCTGCATTAGCAACAGCAGATGCATGGACACAGGAGCAGACACAAGGAGAGAAGCTGGACAAACTGGAATGAGGTTATTTATGTTGAAAACATGCCTTGATGCTACTGATGCTTTTCTTTTTCTTTCCTTTAAATGTTCCTTTATCTCCCAGCTGGGGTTTCCTGTCTCTCCTCTGCACTCTCTCCTATTTGTAATGCTACAGGCAATGGCAAGCATACCCCACAGAGAGCTGGTCCCCTCTCAGGCTGGCTCCTGTTTGCAAATCCAGGTCAGAAATATAGTTGAGACTGTACAGGGTAACACCAAATGGCCCATCTGTTCCTTAGTCCCATGTGACATCTGTTCCTTACTCCACTGTGACTCTTGGAGCTCTGTCCTGCCTGTTTCAAATCACTTGAGTTCAGAGGAGCTGGAGATGGCTGAAATGTTTTCTCACCATATTCTGCACAGCCAAATGCATAAAGACACAGATGTACTTAGACCATCTCCAAAGTCAGCTTCTGTTTGGCTCAACACTGAGCTGGGCAAGGATGTCAAACATGGCTAAAATGTGTGCTTGGTTAAAACAGTGGCCAGGAAAAGCCTTTAGGAATGTCTAGTGAGGCTGATTTCCTCTTTTGTGTGGTGCTTCCTCCAGATGCCTTAACAAGGAGACAGACAGCCCTTGAACTTATTATGGAGGCTCTCCTAATTGAAAATATGGTGGTTTTCTTCCTTTGAGGGGCCTTGTGTTGGTTAGGACAAAATACCACCTTCATGGAGTGATTCTCCAGAGTGTCAGAATTAAAAGGGATTCTCTCAGCTTTGTTGATCTTCTGCAGAGGCCTTTTTGCACATGAGCCTTGGCAGAGAAGCTGGGTAAAGTGCTTGATTTCAGAATTATTGTGAGGTAGACCAAGATGTAGAACAGCCTTTCTCCAAGATTTTGTGGCTTCTGAGTGGCTCTATGGCAGTAAGGGGACTACTGCTTGCTATGGGCAGGACTGTAAGCAGCCTTTCTCATGTCCTACTTAGAAAAATAAAGAAATTCTTTGATTTGCAGAACAGAAAGATTTTTTCCTTTTCTGATGGTGGTAAATTGTGTAACATCATTACACAGCTTGTTCACTGACTCCTAACACTGAAAAGTCTCCAACACATGCAGTCACATCCTTCTCCACCTTGTCACCACACAAACATAATTTTATTCCAAGAAAGCTCTTTCTGCATCTTCTCCAGACAGCTGTCACCCTAGTCCCTGCTACTACTGTGGTGTCATTAGTCCAGGACAAAGATTTAGTAACTTCCCAAGGGGCAAATTATTGGGTCTTTAGATGTAATTGAGAGCTCAAGGGCCACACCAACCAAAGCAAGCTTGGGGCAGGACACTGCTAACCTTCTTCATCAAGACATTCAGCAAGATGATCCTTTTCTTACAGAGGGCACTGGTGCATATTGGTGTAAATCAGGCAGTTTTCCTCAGGAGTTCTAGTCATGGAGGTGACTGCATAATTCTAAAGCTTGCTGGAGATACCCAGCAGTCCTAAAGGTGCAATATGAAAGAATCCCAAACACAGCATGGACATAAGCAGTGTCCTCCTATCTGCAGAGAAGAGATTTGTAGGAAGAGTGTAGCACACCTGCAGATGTCTAACCATCAGAAACAGCATGTGCTCCACAGACACACAAAGCTGATCTCCAGACTACACTATGTTGGCACTTTTGACACAGAGACCACAGAAGGAGAGAATGCACTTCCTCAGGTCATGAGCAGGTTAAATTCTAGAAGAAAAACAGGACTATCATAGATAAGCCTGCAGAGCTGCACCTTGATGAGTTATGGCATTCTTTCCTGACTGATAGAACATGAGAGTTCAAAAATAAGTGGTAGCAATTTCACATATTAATTGGCACAATTGCAGAAAATGCTACTTGGCAAGTATCAGGTATTACGTCTAACAGACTAAGCATTTGTCTGCAACAGAATTCCTTTGTATTACAAAACAATAAATAGACATGATGCTACCTTATATGGTGTAAGCATCACCTTGTGAAAAAGATAAGTGATGAATGTGAAATAAAGATGAAGTTGGCAATGATAATAGAAACAAGAGGATACCTTCAGCATTCCTGGTGACTGCACTGCATGAATAGCATGATTCTGACTTCTAATATAACCCTATGCTATTGTTTATATGTGCACAAAACACTTTTCTAGTGAAATTAATCCTCTGTGTTCTCTCCTAAAAAACTGCAAGCCATAAATTAGCACTCTCTTATGCCTTAAAGACAGAAAGTTGTACATAGAAACACAGAAAAGAACTTGAGACAAGTTCACTCTTTGTGTTTCTCAAAGCTGTACACCACAGCTTTAGCACTGGCACCTTACCCTGTAGTCTTGGATACCCAGTGTGCATTGATCCTGCCCCAAGAGACCAGTGCATTGCCAAAGCATTCTGCTAAGAAACTTTCAAGGATAAATAATTTCTTCCTTCAGACCACTGCTGCTTGCCCCACCACAAAACTGATCCCTGCTCTTTGTTTTACTTTTATATATTTGTTTGAATTACCATTTTAACTTCATTCAGTCCCTCATATTTGCTGACTATCTTTGGATGCTTTTCTGATCTTTTATCTTCAGGCTCAACAACACTTTGTTTTCCTTCTTTTTATTACCTATAGCTTTTCTATATAAATTTTATAATAATATAATTCATTGCATATAATTTTTAAATAACCGAAAAAGACAGAATAGTGCAGATTTTACTTCACTTACCCAAGAGTGATGACTAAATAAATTTGTTTAGAGGTAAGTTAGCACCCTCTGGCGTATCATTAGTGTACTGCAAAATTCCTTGAGAAAACGACAATAATTCCTCACAAAAACAAGAAGTCGCTGAAGATAGATAGCTAAGAGATGACTAGAGAAACTTTTGTGCTTATTGGCAGACAAAGGAAACTTTGCTTTTTTTCTTTCTCCTCTTCTTCAAATGGGAAATGATGAATTAATTATTTTAACATTTCAAAATAAATTGTGTAATGTATTTAGGAGACTTGATCTCAAAAAATGCACCAGTTTTTAGTTTCATTCTTTTTTTAAATAGCCTACATTAAATTAAGACCAAAATAAAACAAAGGTGTATATTTGATGACTCAGGGATACCAAAATTTTGCTATACATACACAATAATGGTGGAAATTTCAACTTAAGAGTTATTCTCAATACAAAAATGAATTCTGGCACTCTCCACTCAGAACCTCCACTTGCTATTCCTGTGTGAAATCAAAGGCAGTCTTCCCCGAGTTCTGCCTCTTCAACCCAGTTCTCCCATTTAATGAAATGGGAGGAAATGATTGCTAACTAAATCAAATAGTAAACTTCTTTGAGTGTGGAATAGATACTGTATCATAAGCCCAGTAGAGCCTGCTAGAATATGGCATCCCCAAACCTTACCCCTTGCAACAGTGTCATTAAAAACTGATCTGTTGAGTAAGAACAAAAATGTAGATTTCTGGAATAAAAAAATCCATACATTAATTTTATTTTAAGCCTGGGGCTCGTTTCTAATAATGTACAGGTGCAACCATTTAAAAACTGAGTTCTGCTGCAACCCAATGTATTTACAGCAAGAAATACTCCTTGAATATATATCATATTCTGTCTTTAACACTTAGTTAGTAAAAGCTGTTTATTTGCACAATATAATTTGAGTCAAAATTTCTAAAAACATGAAGATTTTGTTTGCACTCCTGTTTAAAACTTCTGTAGATGTTAATCAGCAAGATCAGTGATGTTTTAAATACATTATTCATGCTGAGTGGCTAGATGTTTTATGCCAATTTGAGATTTTACAGAAATTAGAAGTACTTTGATATCCAGAGACGTTGTAGACGTCCTCCAGATGCTGACTGATCAAAACAAATCACTGATGTTTATCTTTCTGCTGAATGCCCTCCAAAATTAGTCGATCCTAGAATAAGAATACAAGTATAAAATTAAAAAAAAAAAAAAAAAAAAAAGAAAAAAAGAAAAGAAAAAAAAGTAAGAAAAGTTAGTAAGACTAAAAGAAAATTTTAGTCCTGTAAATTACTTGGGGAATATATTCAAGGAGGAGAGAAAGTGAAAACTTCAGAAATTAAACATATGAGCCATACATTTTGATAGGAGCTTTTGGATATCTCTTTTTATGAGTCTATATGCTATACTATAGTCTATATCAACTCCTTTATGTTTATATAAAAGAATTAGGTTTCTCTTTCTGTAAAAGCATTTTTGCCATATTCCAGTTTCAGCTACAGAAGTGAATGTCCAAAGCATTGTTCTGCATGTGAACTGCAATGAACTCACAAACAGTTCAAAGATGACTGCCAAGTTCAAAATAAGAGGGTTTATTAACCTTGATTTGTATGTTATTTAGAGACTCTATGAGGCTCATGCATTATTCCACATGCTATAGCACTGTTCAGCTGCCTAATACTTAATGTTTCACTTCTTACTCTCAGCATACCAGAGTTTCATTTTATGCTTTTTTCTCTGCTGGACATAGTGAGATGTCAACTGTCACCCACTTTCTAAAATCCTTCAGTCATACAGGAACCATCTCCCATTCATTCTTTGCATTATAGCAAATTTTTCTCCTTCCTTCTCATCTGTCAGCTCAACTATTTTGCTTTATCAAAGGACTCAAATTAACTCTCTCAGTCTGCTATGACTCCCACTGAGCTCATTGCACTTTCTCCACTAAGGTTTCTCTTTTCCTTACTTGAGATCTGTTACAAATTATTTTTTGCCAAACTCATTGGTATTTTTCTGGAAAATAATTATGGAAATAATGAGATTTAAATCTCTGTTAAAATGCTATTCTTTGGTGAAGTGAGAACACATTTCACAGCAGATATCCTAATGCACTGACAGCTGAGGCAAAATAATGATCAAAAACTTCAACATTTTTCATATTTTGGTAAGAGCTTACTTCCAATTTGAAATGTCATTTTTGTCCTGGTTAACTTATGTCTTATTTACTGTCCTTCAGTAAATAAGTAATAAACATGCATTATGCTGAAAAATTTTCAGAAATATGAAACCTTAATTTCTAAAATAGACTTGCCTAGATGTTGTCTTTGCAGAAGTCCAGAGATGGTGATGGGATGTCTTGGTAAAGATGACTGTGGGGAAGGTGATGTAAATGGATACAGCTGAGGAGTTCTGAAATCAGGAATTGCCCATGATGCTCTTCTGCTGCTTTGTGATGCAGATGATGGTGTAAGTGAAAATCCATTATGTGGTAGTCTTATTGGTGTGGATCTATTGATGAAATTAATTGATGGGTGTGATTTGAGGCTATTCTTATAGTAAAAGATACTTCAAAACCCCTTAACTTCATAATGCTAATATTTAGTTAGGAAATGCTATAAATTATTGTGTTTTATACAGTACTTAACAAATTTTTACTTCTTTAGGATTTTAACTTACTTCACAAAGCAGACAGACAAAAAAATGATGAGAATCAGAGATGGAAGAAAAGAAATTTATTTTAATATATATTTTAAATTTGTGCCAGGAAGAAATATTTGGCTTAATGATTATAGAGAACAAGACTTTAGTTTTTCTGGAACTCTTTTATGTTTTTAATTTGCCTTAATAATTATCACAGTCTGAGACATTTTCAATGTTTAGATGAGAAACCTGAAACACCTGGTACACACTGCATGAAGATGTTAAAGTGATTCAGAGAACAGCTCTTGCTTTGATATTGTGTTGTCATCTCTAATTTTTAGAAGAATAATAAAGCAGAAATGTTGTTGCACTTTGATGCTATAAAATCACTACCCTTTGTATGAAAGTACCATCACTGTACATAACCACAGCTACAGGAACTCAAGTTACCTCTGCACATTCTTGAAGAAAGTAATTTCAAAATAAAACCTTATGACAACAAATACAGTCATACAAGTGATAGCTCCTGCACAGTAACATTTCTTTAGATATAGAATATAACTTCAAATGTACACAATGTAGGCCAGTCCCTTCTATATGACTGTAACATCTTGAAAAGGTACTTAATTACCTTGTAGATCCTGCTCTGCTGTTTTGACTTGACATTATTCCAGATGACTGAGAACTTCTGTAGGATACACTCCCTGTAATGATCAAGTTTTTGAAAACAGAACCAACATGAACTACTTTTTCTATTTAAAAGATAACTTTGGAAACAACAACAACAAAATTCAACTTTAAGTGAATTATCTGGGACAAACTAATTATAAATTTATTCAAGATTTTAAAATTCTGCACAATTACAACGGGCAATGAAAGATAATGAGCAGGATGACAAAATAAAGTCATCATGTTACTTGAGAAAATGTTAAAGTAGCCCTAAAAACCTTTTAAAATCATAAGAGTGCTAAAAGCTCATTATGTGGCTGGAGGTGGATTTTATTAACTGCTGAAGCCAGGTGAAAAACTGCCTGAGAATGGGCCAAAACAGAAACATCCTGAATGTAAAACCAAGTATGGGAGGGACACATGAATGGGAGACCTGCAGAGCACTGGGCAGTCTGGGCAGCTCCTCACAATTAAACAGTACTCAGGGCAACAGCACTGATTTCAGTAGACTGTTACTAATATTTATATCAGAGTTCTATCCAAGTTCTGCAATGACCCAGGAGTGAAAGAAAGTGCAGGCAGGTAGAATGTCTTATACTCCACCACAGTGATATGGTTAAAAAAAAAAAAAAAATAAAAAGAAAGAAAGAAAGACAAAGAAAACCACCTTTCTGAAGAAATTCTTAATCTCAATTATCTTGTGTTTATTATTAAATACTTTTGTATGACGTTATGGAAAATAATCATTTCTAACTAAAACTAAACTAAAATATAAAATATAAATAACTAGAACCAAATATAACTATGAAGGTCAATAGAGGGTCAACAACCTGTATGGCTGTTATGTTCAACCATACACATAATTATAGTATTTTCTTTGCAACTGTTGGCTATGATTGCTCAGCAAAAACTATTTTGGTTAAAATAATTATTCACAGAACAGAATAGGTCAGTACTAGGAAGATTTACTTCATTCTTCATTTTTAACCATTTCTCATCTTCTGGATTGATGTCTACCTTATAAATTCTCAAGGGTCTTTTCCAACCAAAACAATCCATGATTTTATGATTCTAAAAATGGATCCATCATGAGACCTACCATTCATGATGGATTCTATGATGATACCTCAACACAATTCAAGTTTGCTCAGTAAATTGGCAGTGTGGATATTAATGTCTTAATCTTCTTAATGTAATACAAATGTTATCCAGTTTGGAACTTTATTTTTACTCACCCATACGTCCATCTTGTGGTGGAGTTATTACAGATAATCTTGCTGGACCAGTTGGTGTCTCAGGCTAAATGAATGCCAAGGTATTAAATACATGTAATCAACATTTTAATTATTAAGATATTTTAAGAAATAGTGTTACATTTTTGAGGTCTATAAAGCCTGCAGATTTCTGGCACACTGTGCTGCCAGTTGGCTTTTTTTATAGCACTAAAATGCAAGACCTTGGAAGAAAATTACAATTATTTTGGGTCCATGGGTGTTTTATTTCATGAAGACCTCTGTCACATTCAGATAAGGAAAAGATTAGGCACTTACACCATTTTCTGTGCTGAGATTCCTTTCTTAAGCTAGCATCTCTTCCTGGATGTTACCTCTCCTAATCAGAATACTAATACTGTGAAAAGTTTCTGCCATCACTCTCATTTTACAGATGTCCTTCAAATCTTGCAATTTCCTACTCAAATGTTAGATTCTAACACTGCTTCCAGACTATTGACTTCTAAACACAGGTTTTGTTAACATGTGAAAACACAAGTGTTGGTGTCCCTGAGCACAGACAGAAGCAAGACCCATGGTCAAGCAGCAAACAAAATTGTTTATGAAAGGTGAAAAGTAATTACTGGCTTGATCTGTGGGTTTAAAAACACTTCTATTGATCATAAATGAAATTTCAGTAATGTTTTGAAAATCAGTATGATGTGAAGAGTACTAAGTGATTCACCTCTAGCTTTAGACATCTGCAATGACAGCATTTACCTTCAGCCTGATCTCCCAAAATTCCCTTTACAGTCAAAGAAGATAAACAGGGATGAGATAATGAGTGTCCTTTAGAATGAGATTAATCCTACATACAAATCCAGAGATTACACCTATGGATGCAGGTCTGTCTGTGGATATAACCAGTCCACAGTTTATAAAGGAAACCCATAAATGCTAGCTCAGATCTAATTAAGATGAATATCTTGTATTTCTATTCCCTAATAGAATAGATCTAAAATTTAATTGCAAGTCTCAATGTCATGCCTTAGCAACATTTATTTTGGAAAGAGTTATAACATTTTACAATATAAGCATACTGAGTTTACAAGAATTTGCCATTTAATTTAGCATCATAGGTTTAAGAGCCTGTCATGTGGAGAATATTAATCCAGAAATCATTATTGGGTTTTTGTTTCTTTTGGGGCACCATCCGACTTCTACTAAACATCATGCATAGCTGAATTCAGCATATACATAAAAACTATTTTGAAAGAAGGGAAGATGCTAATTTTTGCAGTACTGGGTAGGAGAAATCAAAAACATATATATAAATACATGTACTAAAAAAATCCCACTTACTTTCCTTATTGGTGAAGGTAGAGGATCAATCTCCATTGACTCAGTTCTTACAACAAAGATCAGAATAATTGTAACATTGAAATAAAAACAACATATTTATTACAATTTCTACAATTATATTATATGCTCATGTTAAATTTGACTGCTAGTGGAAAAGCATAATACATAATCCATAGCACATAAAAGTATTTAAGACTTTTTCAAAACCCACAAGGAGGAAAAAAAATCTATTAATTGATTCTGAGCTTCGATTTAGACATTTATGGAGAAAGTTATTTTCTGATTAGCATTGCCTTATATTTAGGTCACAATAAATATGCATATTTATGAATTTGCCATTTTTCTTCACAACAATGCCATTCTGAAATTTTATTTTTTAATAAGTAAAGTCACAGTCACATGTATAGAGTGCTTTCAGGCTGAGCAAACTGTATGTTCAATTTCTCTAAAATTAATGAGCCTTACTGGAGTTCATCTCATCTAACTTCAGACCACTACAATGTACATAGAGGTGTTCCTACAAGTAATTTAGTTTTTATCTAAACCCAATTGGAAGAGTTCCTCACTAATCTGTCTATATACCTACCTGCCTGCCTACCTAGCTAGCCTATCACCCAGAAAATCTTTATAATAAGGTACATCATGTTTTAGAATTTTTCCCAGTGAGAACAAAGTCAATCTAAACAAGTAGCTATTATGTACACTTGCACAGGTAAGATCCTCCCCAGTTCTTTCATACTTACTCAGTGTACAGAAACAAAGCAGAAAATCAGAAAAAATACTTAACTTAAACTCACTAATAAAAAAATTACTTTGTATATAAAATATATATAAAATGTTGTCACCATTACTATTTTTGTTTAAAATTAACAGATTTGTACCTACATGTCTGAAGTGGAAGGATGACTAGGATGAAGAGAATATGAAGAATAACCATTCTGCTTTCTTGAAGGAACTAAAGTCATTAATAAATTTAATATTAGAACATATCTATATCCAGTGATCTGTATTCCATAGTTAGTATCTTAAAATCACACTTCTTACTGGAAAGTCGATTTCTACTTGTACTGGAAAATGGTAATTGTGTAGTTTGTTCAGGAGGTTTCATACTAAAGGGGAAACAGGAGAAAAACAAATATAAAGTGAAAGCTAGTTTGTTTAGTTCATTTCTCTAGCTGGTCAGTAAGCATAAAATCAAAGCATTTCATTCATCAGTAGCTGTTTTTAACATACTATTTACCATGAGACAAACTAAGAATCTATTTGATAAGGTATTTATTTCTCTGTATCAAAACATCTGTATCAGTCATTAGATGCCCAACAACATCAATGCAGGACTTATTGAAAAGCAATTGAAACTTATTGAATTCAAACTTATTGAAAAGCAATTATGGAACAACAGATGTTAAAATACAGCTATAGCTGAACCACAGATCTTCATTTTTAAGTATACATTTCCCAAACTTTGCCAATAACCATAAATAAGAGGAATATGTCTACTGTGCACATAAGGAGAAGCCCTAGGTGTCTTGAGACTTAAATCTGAAATTCAGTAAGATCTCTGTATTTGATATAAACAGGACGCTACCTATTTAAGATGCAGACAAGAAAAAGGAGGCAGTGGGTAAAAAAATAGAAATTATTCTAACCCACTATATACATAAGTTTCTTTATATTGTTTTTTTTTTTCCTTTTTCTTACACCAAGCAGCATAAGAGAGCACAACATAGTGCCAGGTGCATGTCAGAGTCAAGAGAAAGTCTATAATGAAAAAAACCACAGAAAGGGAATAAAACTCAATATTTTGCAGTTAAATTGTTGGCTTCATGAACTGGCTTATTAAGCGGATTTCAGCATACTTGATCACTGGTATTCATGACATTCATGAAGGGCTTCTCTCAAGACAGATCTACAGGGACAAGTCCATTGCAACTATACACTAAGTACTCTTAATACCTATATTCACTGAAATGGAAAAGCAGATCAAAAGCCAGAAGTTTTTAAAATATTAGAAAATAGAAAGGATAACATAGGACATAGAAACAAATATTTTAAAGACAGAAAATTATACCAGTATTGAGGAAAATTCCATAATGGTTTTTAAAACGTGATGTTTTCAAACAAATAATTGAAATAAAATTTAATTAAATTAAAAGTAGTAGCAGAGTTCACTTAGGGATCAATCAGAACTTTGGATATAAGTTAGAAATAAATCAGATTAAAAGATTAAGGTATATCAGTCAATAAGCAGGGGGATAATGTTGAACCACTCTTGGCTATCTCTTTGATGCATTTGTGAAAAAAAGTAATTTAAGATGAATCAATAAGTTGATTTTTACTATAAACAGAGAAGATGAGAACCATGTTATGAAACTCTGTTAACTTTGTAAATGGGCAAGATACTAGGAAAGATATCATAGTATATTACAAGCTTATGATGGAAAGCACACTGGAAAAAAGCACAAACTTGTTCATATAAATACAAAGAAAAACTTTAAAACTTACTATGTATATGACTGACATTGTTAAAAGCTATTTTTTATAGTAACTGCTATAAAACTGCTGACTTGAATTTAAAAATACAAAAGTATTCCTTTTTGACAGGTTTGATCAATGTGAAGAAAATGGATCTGATGAAAGCAATCACTGTTCATTTATTTCTGTAAAAATATGCTTCTTCTATTTACACAAAATACTTGAGAAAGGCAAACCAAGCATGACTTTAAATTTTTTATCAATTAAATTTACTGTTCTCTGATTACAAAGACTGTTTTTTATTTACATTTGCTGCATTAAATCTCTTACCATTGTATCTGATGCATTTGTTGTGTTACTTTCTTGAGAGATTCTTCCAACTTTGCAGTCTGTGAGATAATCATAGATTATTATGTGGATCCATTAAACACTCAGTCTGAAAAAGATAATGCTTCTTTTTGGCAGTAACAGACTTAGTATAATTACCCTTTGTTAAGTGTGCTGGTAATATTGAAGAAATGAATTCTAAATGCTAAAAAATAGCTATTTGTATTTTTACTGTTTCTCATTTCAGATGCAAAATTCATTCAGTTCTTTGCAGTTTCAATTTGTAATAGGCTTATGTAAAGAGTATTCATTATTATTTTACAGATGTAACAAAAAATATCTCCATTCAAGAATGCTATGAGCTTGCAAAATTACAGAACATTAAGGTCAAGAACATTAGGTCAGCTCCCTTGAATGTGTATTTTTTATAGACACATGATAATGCATTCGTTTATGAAGGATGCAAAAATTTATTCAATAGTCTCAATAATATGTCTGTATTTTTTTTCCTAAATTTGACTGTGTAACATTAGTCCTTCATTACTTCCCACTATTCCTATTTTTTAATATATAAAGAATAAATTTTTTAAAAACAATAGTTTTACCATCCAGTTTCTTTTTTAAATCTTAAATTAATCTCCTTTTAATCTTAATTTTAAACTAAAATCTGTTTATTAGACAATAGTAAATATAAAGTCCTCACAGCTTTCAAACTATTATGAGCTGGCATTTATAATGACAGAAATGAAACAATCCTGATAAATTATTCTAAAATAAACCACACTAAGATGACAAGCATGAGCAAAAAAATAAGAAAATCACATTTAGACTTACCTTTTGTTTGTGGTATGCTAACAAATGTTTACGATGTTTTTCTTGAAATTCTGAAATCTAAAATCAAATACAATTATATCAATCTTCATTTAATGATACTCATGCAACTTCAGCAAAAAGTGATGAAGAACTGCTTCACAGTATTCAAATATTTCTATATTTTAATAAGTAAATAAAATGAATTTTCTTAAATCCTCTTTTCTTTAAGACTTTTCTTAAAATCCTCTGCAACAAAATATTCTAAGTTGTTAAAGTATTATAAAGTTTAGTTAATCTAGCATGACCTACCCTGGAGTAGATTTATTTGACTGTATTTTAACAATATATTCAGTAACAAGGTAAAAGCATTGAAAAGCCATTTTAGCTACAGTGTGTCTTAGTCATTAGTGCTAAGCAAACCCATCAAATTAATGGCAGCATAAAAAGCAGTGTGTCTTACTGGCAATTATAACTTGCCTTGTAAAAAATACCCTGTTAATTACAAAATAATTGTTAGACACAGTGGTGGTGTGTAACCCCTTTTTGTGTCCAGATGAGGGTCATAAACCATGACATTTTAAAAGTAAAAACATATAAGGTAGGGAAGACAAGAGCAGAGCCTGGGAGGTTCCCCAGCTGAATATTCATGAAAGGATCAGAAGTGTGTTCAGAACTGATGGAAGAAAGAGCCACTCACTAATGGCTCCGAGCTGCCTCCCACCACACAGAAACGAGGATTTGGGTCTATAAAGGTGCAATATGTGAAACTGTAAATTCAGTGCTCAGTTCCACTCCAAAAAGGAAATCAGATCTTCAAGCAGTTAAAAAAGGAATAGAGAGGAGAACATAATTATTCCACTTTTATAAGTTCCTATATCCTCAGCCTGTTTAACATCTCAGAAAGGAAATAATAGGTCTGGAAATAGCTCGTATTAGTCAAAGACCTTCAGGAAAAGCATGACCCTATAAAACAGGACTCTCCATGACTGAAAACAGCTGAAAAAGGGGTGCATTAGCAATCTAAAACTAATTATTAGCACAGATGGAATTCATGGAATGATTGCTTTTTCCTCTAGGATGGGATTAGTACTCAGATCAAACTAGCAGGTAGCAGGTTAAAACCTGAAGAAGAAAATCATCATCACACCTGTGAACCTACTCACTTGAGAGGGGGTGGACTAGATGACCTTTAAAGGTCCCTTTCAACCCTACACATAACATGAGTCTATGAACCTCCCTTCCAGACTGTGTGATAGATGCTAAATATTCAGAAAACAACATGACTGTTACATGAAGAGCAATATCCACCACGTCTCCTGAATGCAAAGGCATCAACCACACCTTGAGAAATCCCTGTGACACAAGCTGTTGAAAGCCAGGAGGCTGTTCTGAAGTCCTACCACTACATGCCAGCCTTGCTCTCAGACTCTTTCCCAAGCACTCATTGTTGTGACAAATATAACAGTAGATAAACCTTTGTCCTGACAGAGCAGAAACTGCTCTTTTGTCTTCTGATGCTGGTAGAAGTTCTGAACATACTTTTATGCATTAATGATGTTACCCATAGGTTATCTCAGGCTTCAGAAAATCCACATTAGCCTCCTGAGAATGTGCCCTCTTTTTCTTTCTGTGACACATTAAAAACGTTTTCTTCCACTTGTGATTGGTGATATGGTGTCTGGATTTGTTAAGTTAATTTGTTAAGTTAAGCTAATTACTGACCATAGTATATATTTTTAGACAGTCTGTATGGAAAAATAGAGGAAGGCTTCTTGTTCACCTCAGGTCAACAATGCAGCTTAGGAGGAGGAGTGCTGAGGCAAGGGACCATACTCAGCTTTGGAGAAGTTTTTGAAGCATGTAGAGCAAATAGGAATCCAGTTCACCACTGAAAAAAAAAAGCAGGTGAGCTTCCCTGGGATACTTTTCATTTGGATCAAGAAGCTCACCACAAGATCAGGTATGTGGCAGCCCAAGGAAGCAGAGAATACACAAGGAAGGTTACAGATGGGTTCAGGGAGGATGTAATAGTACAGTTAAATCTAGGCTGGTTGAAACTGACACTGAAGTTCTCAGTAAGAGGGTCAAGGAGAAGGGTAAGTTACAAAACCAAGCTGAGGAGATGCAGAAAATGAGGAGGCAATTGGCATTAGCTTGTATTCATTTAACTCACACAGGTTCTAAAAAACTAAGCCTGAAGGAAGGGATCCTGGAGTTTACAGAAGGCAGTGAGGAAATTTATCTTGAAATCATTTATTGCATCTGTCTGAAAAAAGCAGAGGTGTTCAGATTGGAGGGAAAAGAAAAAAAAAAGAAAAGAAAAAAAACTTCAGGAATTTAGCCAGCT
This sequence comes from Phaethornis superciliosus, assembly GCA_023637945.1. Taxonomy (NCBI): domain Eukaryota; kingdom Metazoa; phylum Chordata; class Aves; order Apodiformes; family Trochilidae; genus Phaethornis; species Phaethornis superciliosus. The sequence goes on from JAJQWJ010000011.1 coordinate 5,459,081, forward strand.
CAAGTTTTTGCTGTGTAACTTTTTATTGCTATAATTAGGGCCTGATATCTGGCCATGTTTAAGGTTATGGCAGATCTAATTTTTCCTTGCATAGCATTAAAAGTGATTTTACACCATTAAAATAACCAGACTAATGGTCCTCAGAGAGAGTTTGAAAACATCAGCAGTGATCATAATGAATAATTTAGGCTTTTTTAAGAACTTTGAAACTGTGGAATTAAGGAATTAAAGACAGTAATGAGCATACATTAACTTTTAAGCATTTGTTCATATATTTTTCCATGTATATAAAAGTCAGTAGAAGTTGCTGATTATTTTATTATTTTATAGAGTTAAAAGTTTTAAAGAAGATTCACCTGTGTTATTTCTTTTGAATATTTCTTGCATAACGTATCTATTCCCATGAACAGTGATTGAATATCAGGATTTGTCTACCAAGAAAAGAAAGCATACCAAGGTTAGCATTGCTGTTTGCAAGTTACACTAAATAAATCAATATGTGAAATGTTCCTTAAATTGATTGATGTACATAAATAAAAAACTGACAGATCAAGTGTAGAAAAAACTACAAACTGACAGATACAGTAACTGAAAACAAGCCTGGTTTTATTTAATGCCCTTGTTAACCATCTGGAAGGATTTGTGCTTTTGTTTAAAAACATTACACACATATATACTTATTGTAACTAAAAAAAAATTTTCAGAGGACATTGAGGGAAGATGTTGTGGTCTTCTGGAAGAGGCATTGCCTTCAGACCAACTGCTAGGTATCCAGTTCCTTCTGGAATCCCCAGTCATATGGATGAATCTTATAACCAGTATTGTTACAAAGTGCTTTTTTGGAATTATTCCAATGCTGACTGGGGTCCCTTTTTGTGTCTCCTGGCTGCTGTGCAGCAGAATGCTACCCTAGAATAAAGAACAAGACTTGAAATGACATTTGAATTTTTCAAGTATTTTGTGACTGAGACTTTTAGTCAGAGATCATGATGTGGCCTCACAAAAATAGCCAACTGTTTTTTTAGAAAATGCTAAGTACTCTGTACCTAAGCTATTATTGCAATAAAGATGTATTTGTTATTTACATTGAGAAAGAAATGCTAAAAAATGTCAAGTGAATTTCAGATTTATAGTGACATTTGAACATACACCCTGGTCTACAAAGCAATATAGATAACTCCCTTAAGCATTGCTTTACTCCAAAATGCATTAATTGCTAATTTATTCACAAAAAAATAAACAAAATGCAACCCCAAAATAGTTACACTAGTTATACTACTAAGTTAAAATAGTTTTATTACCAAGAACTAACAGTGATCACACTTTTATAGTTATCTACTGCAAGAGTAAACAGCTTTTAAAAATGAGGTATTAAAAAAAACAACACTTACAAACTGGAAACTGGTAGGTTTTCTTTTATTTAAGGTGACTATTACAGAAGATAGCTTTATGAGAAGCCAAAACCTGAATAAAAAATCAAAACCAATCCAAACATACTTAGATGATAAAAGATTGTTTACAGAAAAAAAGGCATCCTTCAAAGGCTTCTTTCAAAATTCAGTCAAGGAGAATGGAAACTGTGTCAAACAAACTGTAAATTAATCCTAGAATTACTAAATTATCTCAGAAAGTTTTAAAAAAATGAAAAATTAAAGAAAGATGAATTATCAAAGAAATAAGAAGTAAGCCACATGTGAGTTAAGTAACCATTTTCTAGGCCACTAAGAAAGTGCTATCACTTAAATTAAAAATTGAAATAAAAAAGAATTACACTTTTCTCCACTGGAAATACACGTACATACAGACAGCACATTTACCTACTCCAAAAATAGCATTAACACTAGCATAAAGTCAAATATCCAAGATTAAACATCTGCATTTGCCAAATCTACTTTCAACATGTGCTTACATTCTATATTTTTTAATAATTATAGTCAGCTGAATCTCCTAGGTAAGGAGCTAAATTTATAACCTGCATCTGAAACAAATTTATATCTTTTTTTCCCCATATTCTGACATCAGCTACTTCAGTGTCTTGTATAACAATTATCTGAACAAAGGTGGCAGAAAGTTTGGTTACTGCAGAACTTTGCATGTGGCTGCCAAACACACTCCTGAATATTGATGAGCTTCATTTGCATTTCTTGCTTTTCCTTGCTTTCCCCAGATACTCATTTTTATAGAACTCACAGAAGGAAATTAATTGTATTTTAGACTTCCTCTGCTGTTCTGAATTTGGTTGACACTAGCCAAAACATTCAAACATTTCCACAGGGTGGGTTGGCAGACTGAGAAAGACAAAAGCAGACAGACAGCACAGTCTAACCTGTCTGCAGTATTTAAGCAAAGAAAATACAAACAAGATAATAAAATTTCATCAAGAAAAATTAATGTGTTCCTAAAAATATATTTGGCGTATTTAAAATGTATTTATAGGAGCCAAGCTATAGAAACCTATGTAGGAAACTAACAAAGCAATGAGCTTGATTTAAGAACATATCATGATACTCTGAAATAATGAACAACAAGATTTTGATTTATCATAACACTAAACTATTCTCTGGAAAAAAGCAAGTAGCGCTTGTGAGACACAGAAGGAAAATACAAAGGTGACAAGCATGCATTACTGTAAAGATGAGTATATCTCATGTGTAGATGTTGATTGCCCCAATATACAATTTAATGAGGAATTTTAACACATTTATAGGACCTCCAACTCATTGTAAATTCTTCCATAGTGTCAAGCTCATAAAGGTTACCAGGTATATTTCCACTCAGGCTCCTGAAATATAGAGCCATGACTTTTCTATATGCATCTTTAATTATCATTCCAATCATTTTATCTGTTCTTAATCAAGGCTAAGCAATCATCATTAATGTCTTTTTTTAAAAGAATATGGTAATTTGCTTCCTTCGAGTCCTCCAGAGCAGTGGTAGATTCTAATGAAACATGTAATATTTTTAGTAATTTTAGTAATTTAGTATTAAATTTAAGTATTAAATTTAATAATAAATTTAGTAATTTTAGTATTTTTAGTAATTTTAGTATCCTAACCATTGCATTTTTTAATTCCTTATTTTTTATGAAAGTTATCAAGTTCTGCTGAAATTATGCAATTTAAGGCTGATCTTATTTCAAAATTAGCTTTGTTTTGAGGGAAGTGTTGGACAATACGACCTCCAGAGGTCCTTGACAACCTAAATTTTTCTGTGACTGAAATTAATAACAAAACTTGTACCAAGGGTAGGCTGATATTGAAAGCTTATTAAAATATCTGCTTTAAAATTTTATGAGGGGCTTTTTGGATATTTTTAATTGGTTGGTTAATTTGTTCATTTTTGTGTTAATTTTTCCTTTGTGTTATATTTCCTTTCAATTATTTTACTGTAAGTTTTAATTTTGGTAGCATTTTTTTCTCCCTTTCATTTCAGTTTTGCAAGATTCCGTGTTTATAAATATGAAATATGGTGTAAGAGGTTTTTTTTACTTTTTTATATACTGTATGCAGAGATAGAGATTTTAGTATTTTGATATACACCAGCTGAGTTCTAAACAGATCCAGAGAGGTAGATAAACCATGACCTTCTTCAAGGTCAGTGCTTCAGGGTTAATCCCAAACTCTCCTATATTTCTTATACACGATTATCTTATAGACTTGTAGGACTTTGTGTGGTAGCTCTATTGAATGCTTTTCATATATTTCTTCTATCATTGTGAAGCAGTCTTGCCTCTTAGGTAGGCGTCAGCTTACCATAAAGTAAGTGTTTTTTAAGAAACCAACTAAGAAGATGATTCCTTGGAGAAAATGGAAAATGAAATCTTTCTAGTGATTTCTCAAGAAAGGAATTAAAATCTTTTCATTCTCTAGTGAATAACACGAATTCCCAACAGTTTTTGGATCCTCTTTTAAACATTGGCCATGAGGAAAATAGTTAAGCTTAAGTGAAAATGGGGAAATAAACCAAATACACTTGAAAACATTGTTGTGCCACCATGCAGATTTTCAACTTAGTCCCCTCCATGAAATAATTCATTAAAGTCCATTTTATCTGAATGCTAAATGCTAAAGCCAAAAAGTATTTTTTCAACATTTTTAAATTAGCTGTTGGTGTTACACAGTAGTCAGTCACGGTTCTTGAAAAGGTTGGAGTGATTTACAGTCCATCAGAGTCTGAAAACCTAAAAAGTCTCTGCAAGCTTTTATTTGAAGAAATCCACAAAATTAAAAGCTGTATAGTGCAGAAGTATCTAAATCTACCAAGGCACCATCAGTAAATATTGATGTCACAGCTAGCAAACAAAATGGAAGCATATTGTAATGTAAATAGTGTAGCTGTTAAGCAAACTACAGATTAATGTAATAGAACAATACTAAAGTTCCATTTACCTGTTTTGAAAGGAATAATGTACGACAAGGAGTTCTACAGATCAAACATTCATCTTTTTTGCCTGTAAGGTAAAGGCACATTTAAAATATACATCAAACTCAATAGATATTCAATACATTTTTAGTAGAATTTGGTGCTTAATTCTTTGTTGGGAGCTTGTGGAAGGAATCTGAAAATTATACAAGAAATGCAGATATACATGAATAAAAAATTTTGTTCTATAACCATAAGACACAGTTCCAGAGGGAAAATGTGTGTGAATATCATCAGGTCTTCCTCCTGCAAGAAGCATTCATGTAAATGATTTTATGAATATCATTAGCATCAATGAATGCAGGTGACTTTTAGTTCCTTTTATTTAAATAAGACTAATTGCCTAGTTTAATTAAATGTATGCTGAAGTGCACTAAATGAGTTAAAGTCAAGCAAACATATGACTTTTTAGATTGGGGCCCAGTCTGGCTCTCTCAATAATATATATGAAAGCTTAACTTAAAGAATTTATAATTTTACCTTGCAAATTTTTCCAGTGAAAAAAATCAACACATCAATTTTTAAACCATTATCATTTTCAAAATGCCTCCTTGATTATTTGCAAATATACCAGCACTACAATGTTTGTAATTGATAGTTTTACAGTCTGCTTCCCTTCTCTGAATTCTAAGGATCAATGTTTATAAATACATTTAAAGAGCAAATATATTTAATGCATGACATTGCTACTATTAAATTCACAGCAAAAAATATATATCTATATATAATGTCTCAGTGTTTTTTCAGACAAACAATATTAAGATCAGAAAGGAAAGCTGTTGTTTAGATTCTAGGATTCTGCAAGTTGTATTTAGAGGATTCATCTTATGATCTTATCTCCTCAAAGCAACGCTGTGAAAAATTTTAGCCAAAAGTTTTCTATTATGAAATTATGAAATATAGATTGATCATTTATACTGTGTACCTTTCAAAAAAACCCAGGACGTTTAGCAGTTCCCTCAAAGGGAAAAATATTTATATTTGTCTGCTATTGTTTCTTTTGGAAAACAATATCCTTACTTCATTATCTTTTCAACAGATCTTCATTTAAGCATATCATAGGAGTCCCAGAACATAACTCAGGAATTACATACAACACACAAAATCTTCCAAGCATCACCTTCTACTCTCCTAATGCTGCCAAAAATCTTCAAATGTTTCAGTGAGTGACATTTAAAATCACTTAAGAGCATTAGCAAAACCTGCCCTAACCAAATCCTGCATTTTGCAAAATAGCTCTTTCATTAACAAAAAGCATGCTCCTTCCAAAATTAGACAGAACAGAAAACCATCTTATGTTTTCTGCAATGCATTCGTGGATCAGAAGAATGCAGACTCAATAATTAAAGCCTTAAACTCTAAGACTTACTCTTAATTAAAGCCCCATTGCTCCAGACAGATTCATCTGTTGGGCAGACAGAGGTGGCTTGTTTTATTCTTTAAAGAAGATTGGTAGCAAGAATGGAAATGTTTACCAATAACAATTGACAAAGATTTTTCCACAGTGAGTCAGAAATGCCAATTCCTAAGGTAAGTGTGTACATGCCAGCACAGTGTGGCTGCCTGAAGCAGAGGGCCAGGCAGCCCGTGCCTACAGCAACCATTACCTGTTTGCAGACAGACAGATCTCACAGATATCATGGCCACAGCAACCATTACCTTTCTGCACACAGATCTCACAGATATCATGGCCACAGAAGCCATTGGCTTTCTGTAGACAGATTTCACAGACATCATGGCCACAGCAACCATTACCTTTCTGCACACAGATCTCACAGACATCATGGCCACAGCAACCATTGGCTTTCTGTAGAAAGGACCTCACAGATACCATGGCCACAGCAACCATTACCTTTCTGCAGACAGATCTCACAGATACCATGGCCACAGCAACCATTACCTTTCTGCAGACAGATCTCACAGACATCATGGCCACAGCAACCATTACCTGTTTGCAGACAGACAGACCTCACAGACATCATGGCCACAGCAACCATTACCTGTTTGCAGACAGACAGACCTCACAGATATCATGGCCACAGCAACCATTACCTGTTTGCAGACATATCTCACAGATACCATGGCCACAGCAGCCATTACCTTTCTGCAGACAGATCTCACAGACATCATGGCCACAGCAGCCATTACCTTTCTGCAGACAGATCTCACAGACATCATGGCCACAGCAACCATTACCTTTCTGCAGACAGATCTCACAGATAACATGGCCACAGCTTGTGAGGCTGAACCGGGGGGTAGGCTTGCGGGGCTCACAGAAGCACGCATTGCAGAAGACCGGGACGGCCATGGAGCGGAGGGGCAGGAGGGTCCAGAGGAGAGCAGGCAGCTGAGGAAGATGCCGACCCTCCCCACCACCCTGGGGTGAGGCCTACAGGCCCTGCTCTGCCATGTTCCCCAGTCTGAGGCAGCCCCAGGCCCTGAGGTGAGGGGCGGTCGCACCTCTGCACCCCTCTAGAGGGAGAGGGCTGAAGGCAGCAGGGTTTGACCTTCACACCCCAAAAAAAAGGGGAGTTTTCCAGCCTCTCACTGGCAAACTGGCAAGAGTGCCCACACAGCAGATGCTCTCTGAGAGTTGGCTCCCTCCCTGCGCCACAGGAGGGCAAATGAACCGGGATGGCTTCACCGCCAGCCCTGTCCTCCTCACAGAGGTGACCCCAGCAGGGGCTGCCATCCGGTGTGTGGAAAATGGCAGTCGCTTTTCACTCCTTCAAATGCAGGAATCTGGGAAGGTTACCCATTTGTTGTCACAGGTTTCCTGTCGCTTCTTTTGGGTGTGGAAAAAAGTGCAAAGCAAGGACTTGTTGTTTTGTTCACTAAAAAACACCCAGGGCTTGCTGATTTCCATTGCATAAAATCTTAGGGGGAAATTTCCTCAACGGATCTACTTGTGCAGGCTGGAGCTTTGAGTATGACAGAGCCACAGACAGCATAGGAGGAACCTCGTCATTTTAATTCATAAAAAATGCTGTCCCCAAAGTGCTTCCTGAAAGAGCTATGATTCAGATTCCACTTTATAAAGTTAATTAAAAATCTTGAAGGAGACTGAAAACATTTCATCAAAGCAAAGATATTTTATTATTATTATTATGGCTACAGATAAAGAATGAAGCACTCCCAAGCCATAGTCCAGGCTGCAAGTCTCAGTGTCAGTTTGAGTGCAGACCTAATTATAACTAAGGAGAATAATCAGCTCCTTTCTAAAGGCTCACATGATGCATCCCCTTTTGGTTTAAATGTTTAAGTGTATTAAGTGAAGATGAGTTAAGTTTGTCATTGGGATATAGTTAGGAGCCTTACACTAAAATATTAGCTGAAGCCTTAATCACAACCTTGTAGCAAACCTTCATTAAACTTTATTCTTGGACTTCATACCATATACCATTTCCCTTCTTTCTCACCACCAAAGGGGTTATTACGAGATATGTTGTTAGTGCAATATGTTTATTGATTTGGTCTGTAGAGCATTGCTTTTTGTCTCCACTTTGTATAAACTCTATGGATTTTTACACGCTCACAGCTGTATTTTCATTCTTATACTGTAAATGTAAGTCAGCTTCAAGGGAAATGTCATTCCCTTGCTAATGAAAACAAGAGATGAGAAGATAGAAAAAAGAAGATTTTAAAACAAAAATTGGTCAACAGATATTTTCAGCTTTCACTACCTTTCAGACTAGCAAAGGGTCTGGTAAGACAAGTAGAAAGCCAAACCTCAATATTTTGCTGTTACAGTGTTCTAGAAAGTTTTTCAAGAATGTCCCTTCACAAATAAACCAAGTGCTGAGTTGGCTCATGTGATAACCACCTCCAATTCTTTCTTACACTACTGCTTTGTCAAACAAATGATCTGAATTTTTAACCTCAGCATGATACTGCAGATACTCTGCTATTTCTACATAAACTAGGTAAATTAAGGCATAAACTTATATATAGTTAAGCTGCAGTAAGTGAAATGGAAGTAGATGATTAGGTTCAAAACTGCTAAGTTCTGTAGACAGTCATGTTATAGTTGATGAACAATTAAAATACAAATGATTCTCCAACACAGAAACAGACTGAAGAATTTAGTGTAGGAATAACTTAAAATAAAATATATAGGCATGAATTCACTATTTACCAAGAAACCTGTAATGTGGTTTACTTTGCCATATTCATGAAGACTAAAATATATATAATGAGCTCTGTGAAAGGTCAGATCTCAACTCTGTAGCCTAACGTTTAGGGTGTGTCTGAGAGAATAAAAAAGTAAGATTCTGAATAGTTTGCTGTCTTTTTCTCTTCCATGGTAATTGCTGCAATCACTAATAAAAATATTAAGGGTGGGCTTCATTTTCACTTAAAACTGAATATTTAAAAAAAAAATACAATTATATTTAAGGCAAGGGAGGTGTTACCCATGGATAGGTTGAGTTCAAAACACTGACCAAAGTAAGAACTTAACTATTTAATTATTAATTATCTGATTATTAAATAATTATTTATTTCATTAATAAAGAGTTACTATCCAAAATCTTGAGTTTTCTCACTTTTATGTTTCTGATAGGTGGTGGGAGAGAGCGAGTGAGCAGCTGCATGGTGCTTAGGCGCTGTCTAGGGATAAAACTTGACAATAGAGAACTTTGAAAAAATAGGAAACTCCTTTTAGAGTTCTATTTACATGTAACAATCCTGAGCTGAGTTTAAATGTTGCCTTAGCCATTGAGCCTTTCTTCTAGGTTAAGCTTTACATCCACAGAGCAAAGTAAATGGATAAAAGATGGGATTTGAGAAATAAAATGTAAGGGGCTACCAGAGGCTGCAAAAAAAAGATGCAGAAACCAGAGATAAAGTAAGATATAGAGCAGAAGATGAGACAAGCTTGAGAATCATATACAACCCATTTTCTCCTAGGTGGATTATTTGGGTGTTAGATGTTATAGAATGTTCGATTTTCCAATCTGTGCCTTAACTTTGTAAGACCTACACAAGCTTCTTAGATATAAAGAAATCTCTGAGAGATTTCATTTGCCAGATTCCAATGGAGATGAGGATCAGTGTTTGTACAATAGCCCACCACAAAATATTGCTGTTGGTTTCTTCACTTGTTTTCCGAAATTTTTCTTCACGTTCCTGAAGTAAAAAAGAAAAGGATTATTAATTTCTGGCATCTGTGTGTAACAGGCATGATAGTGAACAAACACTTCATTTATATCTATAAAAATGAAAGCGTGTTCTTATCTTGGTGGTGAATATCTTTAAAATCATAACTAAGAAGCAGACAAACAATCCTGAAGCAGAAAGGCAAATGGAGCTTTTCTGCTTTTCCTTGTGCACGAAATATGTATTGTGCTAAATATTTTCCTTTAGCCCTTCCATGGGCTAAAGACTTACGCCCTTTTATGTTTACAGTCACTCCCATATTGCAGTCTAGAACCTTTTTGCAGCCAAATTTCTCTTTTAGGTATCTAGTTGATATATTTCAAACACAGTCTAACAGCGTCCATACTTATAGAAAAGTGAAGACAATGAGTGTGCTCTTCTTTGAAGGAGGACTTTATTCCTAACTGCAGGGAGATACATAAATCTACACACAGTCATTTTTTTACCCATTCTAATAAAGTTTATGCACACAGACCAGCACAGAAACAACAGCTGGAAACATCACCAGCAACTATACCTGCCCTCTGCCCAGCTGCTGATAGTGATTCTGACCAAGAAAACTAAATTTAGAAATTCCTGCTTTTATACACAACACCTGTTTCTATAAGCTTCACAGTGAGTAATTTGTTTTTATGTTAGAGCTTAAAAATATTTTGTAAACTAATTTAGATTATATTGGTTAAACACTTACAGGTTTTTATGGGTTAATTAAAAATTACGCTGCAATTAAATAACAAACATCATGATACTTTATAAATCAATAAGCCTCAGTAAAATATTTTAACATTTCTATTAAGGAACATACGTACTCTTTCATAGTTTTGTTCTTTGGATATGTGATGAATTTGCTCAATTAGATGTTCTAGTCTAAGGTTAACTTCATTCACTTTGTCTTTGGCTTGAACAGCTGATTCATCAAAAAAATGTTCTCCAACTCTAATGTCCAAATGGATACGCTGCAGACAGAAAAATTATTCTCATTACTGTGTCTTCTGTGTCTTAAAAATTCCTTAGAAAAAACCCCAAACAGTTGATAGTTTCTCTTTAAGCTCATTACAGGAAAATAGTTTTAATAGTTTATAGAAATCCTTCCTAAAATTAGCATCAGGTGGCACATTTAAAGTGTTTAGTAATTTTATTTTTAAATTAATTATACAAATTAAAAATGTTCACTACCGTTAGGGGATTCTTTTATGCTAGTATTGATTCAACCACCATGAAGATTTTTTCTGTTCGTTGGTGGAACTAGTTAAAAACATGAGCACCAGTAGGACTATTTATTTCACATTCCCTCTTAATATTGCAGAACTGGCAATACTCAATAGTACTGCAGGAAGCTTTTTAAAGATGCACTTCTAAGTTTCCTCCACTAAAATTGTTAGGAATATAAGACTAGAAGGAGATCAGCTGAGTCAATATTTGCAGTTTATGATAGGTAATAAAACAGAACCATTCGTAAGATGTTATTTTTCTTTCTCCACACATATTCCATCTGGTATGAAATAGTTCTCAATATTCTATAAGCTATTGTATAATCTCTAGTCAAAATGCCCCAAACCTGCCAAGCAATAGAACCACAGAAAGAGAAGAATGCAATTTGCAATACTGTGCAACTTCGTTTCAGATGAATGAAAAATTTTACTAAAACTAACGGAACAAAGTTCATCTGGAAGCCAATTTGTACCTAAGAGAAAATAATTTTTAACAGAACAGTTACTCTGCAGAAATACTGGAGCTTGGTATTATCATGATAGACACTTGGTCAACAGAGATAATCAACCACAAAGGAAGGGCATACCTCCTTTTAGTATTCACAGAGTTAGCTGAACTCACAAACTTACAGCAGTCTTTGTCCTTCAATATATTAAACTTTGTTTTGAAGCAGTTCATATCACTGCCACTACATCTGGTTTTTGCAGAAGACTACTTCAAGAATTTAACTTACTTAAAGAATGTTTTTCTTTGTTTGATCTTTATTCCTACAGTTTTAATTGAAAAGAGCATTATTTCCCTTCTTCTGTATTGTTAGGCTAAAGAAACCACCCTATTTAATACTCATTCATTAATGTTCTCCTTCCTTGCATCTCTTCTCTTCTTTTAAATAGGATGACCAGAACTGTACAAGGTGCATACATCATTTGAAATTATGTTAATACATGGCTGCCTACATCAGATAAAAAATCTCATGGTGTATCCTCAGAACCATATTCATGGTGTGTACTTTACTATGACCAACAGACACTTAGTTCATGGTAGATAATATCAAGAGTGCGAATATATTCTTACTCGGAATATCTTTCAAAATTTAAAATCTTAAATTTTCTTTAGGATTTCAATCTAAGTTAACGAAGACATGGAATATCTTTATGACAAATGTTTGCATAAGTTATCTATTTGAGCCAAATGGTTGTTCTGATTGATATGAGTCTTCCACATTCCAAACACTATACAAACATTAATCACTCTATAGTTATTAGTCTTGCCTCTTTAATCTTGACTTATTAAATATCAGAGTATTTTTATCTCTTAATCTTCATAATTGTAGGTTTGTCTTCCTTAATCACTAGGAAATGTTGAATATCTGTTAAAAGTTAGACCAACTTCTAATGTAGTTTGTAATCTTCACAGTTTATAAACATCTCATACTATTAAAACAAAGAAGATTTAAGAAATACACCTACCAGTTTACTTCCTGCAAATGCAATAAATCTTGTGGAGTTAGACTGTAGACAGATAATATGCTCCCCAGATATTTCAGATGTAAAAGAAAATGTTCCTTGGGGCCCATACAGTTTTGACATGAGTACCTGTAATTTAGATATTACATATGTTGGGTATGTACATTATAAATATCAATAAAACAATCAAAAAACAGTACTGTGATTGAAATTTATCTGAATTTCAGAATAGATGTAGAGAAAAATAAAACATTTTCGTTTTCAGGAAACACTGAAATGCTCTACATTTCTGTAATGTACAAAAGCCCATGCTGTCTAAAGCATTTAAAGCTTGAAAACTAAGATCTTATCTAGCCACAGAAACAAACTGTCTGATGCTGAAAAAGCAACTTGACTTTTGCAGCTTACCATTGGCCTTCCTTTCTGTTACTCAAGTATATTTTGTACCATTTTACATTATAAGGGAATTTTCCTTTTTTAAAAATCTGACCTATTTTCTCAGTTGTCTCTATTCTTCATGACACGTTTTTCCCCAATCCAGTAGTAGTGCAAAACCACATCATTATCAAACATTTTCATTCCTATTTATTTTGACAGAAATCACAAGGTGCTTACACTTTTCAGCATCAAAATACTGAACGAGCTGGCAGACTGGAGATTTGCTTTTCCTTCAATATATTTTTTTTTTAGATAGTGCTCCCTGTCAGTGACAAAAGTCAGCTCATATATTATATAGAAATATTTGTAAAGCCCACTTACCTCAGCATAAGGATTCGAGACAGTCACAAACATTCCCAGACCAGGAGCAGATTCAAGAAAGCCATGGGTATGCACATCCCAGCGTTGTACCCTGTAATTCCCTGAATAAAAACAGATAAAAATCTGTTAAATAAAATATAGCTTAATATCAAATATCTTTATCTCTTTCCCAGCAAAAATATAGAGATAAATTATTGGCAGTAAAAAAATTTATGTATTTCATTTTAATCATGCTTATGATTAAAATTACTCAGGGGGCACTTTATAATAGTGTGAAATGCAATAAAGTTTTACTACACTAGAAAATGTTCTAGAATACTACAAGAATGGTTGATTAACAAGTAATGCTTTCTGATTACTCCTAATGCTCTGGCAAGATTAGCATACAGAATGCATGCTGAGAGCTCTGAAAGCATGTGTGCTGTATTCAAATTATATTTTTAGGATTGCTTTATACGTTTCTGATATTATTTAGAAAATTTATTTTTATATATATATGTATATGGGAGGTTTTACTGTCCTTTTTCAATTTGTCATGTAGATAAATTTAGTGTCCTTGTGATAGCCCAGGTGAAATGGAACTGCAGTATATTTTGAATTGCTTCTTTTTGGACCAGTGTTAACCAAAAAAAGTAATTTTTCCATTTATAAGAGGAAAAGCATGCTACAGAAATACTGATGTGAACGAGTAAATCAGTCAGGATGTATAGAAGCAAACATTAAAGCAGCAATTGCACTGCTGTACAAGTAAAAGACAGTCCTTTCCCTTGTCTAGTACCTAAGCAGTCTGGAAAACTGCATTTATTTTTGTGATGCATACTCACAATATGTGAGGACATTATGACTACCTCCCACTGCAGGGAGTTATTTTGAGTGTGCCCTCTGTTTTTCACCATGGTTTTACCATATTTATCAATCACAGATTTTCCTGTTACATTAGAAGCTGTTTTTATTATTGAATAGGTTAGATGATTGTGCAGCATACACAGGTACCTACCAATTACCAGCGTGTCACTGGGAACATCTTCAATTATACATTTCTCTTCTCTTTCTCCAATGTGAAAATATAAAGCAAGTGAAAAAGAAATCCAGAAGTTCATAAGAAAGCCTGTTAATTGGCTTTTCATGATTTTTATGTATCCCAGTTGTACTGCTTTCAAAGAGAACCATTTACAAATCCATGTAGTCCTGTGGTTGTTCCTTGTTCACTCCTTATCAGTGTATTTCTGAGAGAGAAAAAAAAACTGTGAGAAAAGGCAGCTGGTGGTTACACATTTATAAAAAGCTACAGTATGTTCTTCAGAATGAGATAACATGAAAAAGATAACTTGTAAAATCTTTCTTCTTTCCCAGCAGCTAGATTAATTTTTTCTTTTATACACATAGCAGAAAATGAAACTGGAAAGCACCTCTCAGGTACTTGAGATCAGTTCCCTAGATGACTGTAAGCAACTATAATGGCTATCTATTTCAATAAAGTGCTCAATTTTCAACTTAAGTGAACTTGTTAACTTACATTTAACAATTATTCTGGGTGATTTTTCCAAAGCTTTACTCCTCTTTTACTACGAAATCTTGTAATTTCCAAACTAAATCATTGGACATATGTGTACACTTATAGAAAAACCATAGAGACTACATATAAGGGATGAAAGAAATATGAAGAAAGTCAAAAGAACTTGTAAAAGAAGATATTCTGAAAAACTAATGAATCTGATACAGCAGGGGAAAAAAATTAGAAGTAACAATTTCTAAATATGTTTTTTTACATAAGAATTTTTTTCTGTTAGGTACTACCTAATAAATTATCTAAAGTTACAGTTATATTGTAGGTCATACAATGACTGAGGTTTTTATTATTAGCCTTTGTACTAAGACCAAACAATCTATAAGCCTGACGATGAACTCAGTTACCACTCAGGTATTCCTTATCCTGATCATTGCATCCTCCAGCAGGGAGGAGCCACCTTTCAGCTCATTTTCCCCTTCAGAATCTTGCTATGTTCCTGTTCTGAGTCTGATTGCTGACTCCCTCTCCCCCTGCTGTGTTCCTCAGCAGTATTTGCAGATAAAATTGTTCAGTCATGTCCTTGAATGTGTCTCAGATGAACCTCTCAGTTCAGAGTTGTCATCTTGTCTTCAGGGTGTGGGATATAAGCACAGGCAAGTGTCATACAGGTGGGACTGAGTGCCATACACACAGAAACTGCCAAGTCTTTGCTGAAATTTCACCTACATTTATTTTGATTGCAGAGGTTGGATTATATTTTATGTTTTATATCTTGACTTATATCTAAAAACACCCCATTTTTTCTAGTCATTAACCAAGGTGCTGCATTGGATGTCTGCAGAGAAACCACAGAGAAAAAGATAAATGTATACACAGCTTCAGCTGGCATTCCCACCTAGTAGGAGATAGGAGGAAGAGCTTTCATGTGTTTGCAGTGAATGGTCCTTAAACTCCATCAGGTAGTGAACAACAAAGTGTTCTTAGTAATGAGGTACCCTATTCCACTATGGGAATTTAATTTGGTGTTTGTGGCTTTTGCAGGACCACAGATCAAGTCTACAGTGACAATTTTTTTTACTGTGACACGTACCTTTAACCATGTCTTCCATTCTTCAGAAATATCTCCAAAAATATCAAAGCTGATCCTTCCTACAAAATATTCTTGCTAAGAAAATATTCTTTACAAGTCTACTTCAAGTTTCATTGTACAGTAATTTATGAGATTAGTTGTCACAGTTTAATATTGGATCCAAACCTGGACAGGTCCTGGCCCAGACCAGGACATTAGTTTACAAAAAAATTTTACCTCGTTGCTTCCCTAGATCTCATGTGTTTAGGCTCACAGCATCTTGGCTGCCAACCAAGGAGGGAAAAGGAGGCTTCTCTGTGTTTCTTTGCTGTCCCAAAATTTTTAAGACAAATCCAAAACTGTTCTGAAAGTAGAAGCTACGAAGGCCCAGCCATATCCACACAGGGGCCACTACCCAGTTTAATACAGATACGTTATGAAAAATGTGCCCCAACATTAGAATGTGCTTTACTAGAACCCACTGTATCCATGGTCTTGCCAAAAAATCTCTCCATCCCCGGTATTTGCAACTGGATACCTGGAACAGTATTTATGGCCAAACATTATACTGCCACAAGGGCACCCTTAAAGGTCACCATATTTACCAAGGTCTCCTGGAGTCACTGCTTACAAAAAAACCCATGTACCCAGGATGAAACTCACTGGAGAGGAAACTTCCACTTGAAGGAACCTATAGTGAATACTCATGTAGGTAAACACTTTAAATAGAAAAATTAATTATCAGTAACGAGAGTTTCCTGAAATGTGTTGGCCTTTTACATATTCACTCCAATTTCTACTCCACCTCAACCCTTCTCCTTCAGTATCCTTTGGGAAAATTTTGGCTTGAGTAAATCCTGGGGCTGCTCCAATACCGAAACATATCTTGTAGGACTGGAATCCTATATTCAGCTCAAGTATACAGTTACAGATGTAGATAATCTTCTACTGGCCCTTTAGTTGCTCTGGACATTTGAAGAACAAAACTATAGTGTTTATAGACATTCCAGGAAGGTTCTTCCAAGGATATGCTGTGATTTGTGGACTTGTCTAGCCTAGGTCATCATTTTTGTTTGCATCTGATTTTTCCCATTATTAACTCTTTATTGACTTGAGTCTATCAGCAGTTGATCAATCTAAAATTAGATTATTTTCTCAGAGAATAATTAAATATGTATTTCAATATATGTTTCGTATTCTAAGGTGGTGATAACTGTGTAACTACACAGTAAATAATTTTTAAAAGAAAACATAGCATGAATGAAAAATAGTCTAAAAAGAGTTGAAAGAAATTAAAATGCAGAGAAATTAACTCAATGCAAAATAGAGAGCTGACAGTCTAATGACACTGTTTCCAATATGAAATAGAAATGGGGGAATCTGGAAAAAATAGGTATAATTTAGAAAGGGAAATGTTTTTGAAAAACAGGCAACACTGGGAATCTGAAGAACGCAAGATGTAGAAAATCCCATACTTATCTCTGCCAACTGTGTCTTTATCAGTATTTGCAGGACCAATTTATTCTAATCTGACAAAGTTTCAAATTTTCTTTGGGTTTTTTCAAGATTTATGTCCTGGAAAAAATTACAGAGAACCCTTTAAATGTTTCAGCCCTATAAAGAATACAGGATGCTCCTTTAAGTACATGATAAATTTTCAGATATTGGGCATATTTTTAAAGAACCTGCTCAAGACAACTTTCCTATTCAATATTTGTGCTGGATGTTTGTCCAACTGCAGTGAGCTGTAAAGGCTTTGTCTGACTGTAATTTCATTCTATTGAACAGTGTTATTCCAAAATTCTTTTCCTAGTTGGTGGCCACAACTCTTTGTAAGATACACATTACATTTGTTTTGGTACAGTATTTGAGTATTAAAGCTTGCAGTCAGAAACAGCTACTGTGTTTTATCTGTATATAACTCAGTTTTAGATATTATTAAAGCATTGGTAAGTATCCTCTGCAAAAAGATTAGGGTGACACAAATAGCATCAAAAATTTAAAGAAACATGGACACATGTACTGCATGTATCAAGACAATGATATAATTTATGTTATGGTGGACAGAGTTAATTTGTTGCCTCATGAAGGACACAACCCAGCAATCAGTCAGTTTTTAACTCTCATGACAGATACTCTTCCCACTTTTGAGGAAAAAAAAAAAAAAAAAAAAAGAAAAAGAAAAAGATATGTACATGTATTCATACATCTCAATACAAGTTTACTCAGTTGTGCTATTGTCTTAAATCACACTGCAACCATCTGGTCACTCTGACTTACATAAGTAGTTTTTAAAGAAATGCATATTAAGCACGTTTAGAAAGACAACAAAAATGCCAATAAATTATAAATCATAATTTAGAGAAAAAATTCATTTCAGGTATAAATAGCTGTAGATCAACAAATTACAGTATTGAAGAAAGTCATTAGTTTAAGATTTTGTGACTGAAAGATTTTTACGTGTCTTTCAAAATATCTTCTTTTCTGCCACTAGAGGGTACTCTGAGAACTTAGAGTACATTTATAACAAGGATTTATTTGGGGGTTTTTGGTCTGTATTGTTGTCAACCTAAACCTTAGGAATTTAACCCCTAAAATCCTGATACTACAATACAACTTTCAAAACCAGTCTAATATACCTTTTCAACAAAACAGTGCAGCATATTCAAATCATAAAACTACTATTCTACTTTTAAATTATCTAAATTATTATATTTTTCTTTATTTCAGACACAATTCTCTGGTTCACATCCTGTTTCTTCATCCAGATTTGGACAAGGCATTCCGTTATTGGCAGGGTGAAGCAGCACAAAACGAGTTCTGATCTTGGTCCCTGTTTTTCTGCAAAGACCTCTACAGAGACCCCAGGAAGACCATTGTGAAACCTCACAGTCCAGTGGTGTTTCTGCAATATACACCAAAATAAAGGGTAATTTTACATTATTTTTTTTAAGGCAAATACTCAGTTGGCAAAGCATTAAGGAGACAGACAGATGTTGTTCCGATAAAGTTCCATTTAACTTTTCTTCCAATTTGCTTCAGAAATAAAGCTCAGTTTTTTAAAGCATTACATCATCTTGCTATTGTTTGGTTCCTTTTGCCAATAAAGATACTCTGTCTCTAGAGGCTTTTTCCTTCTAAAAGAGTTGTCAATATATTTTTTATTTGCTGTAAAAAGTCAGAAATTCTAAACTATTTTTCATAATGCAAACTTCCAGATTTCTGATCTCAGGTGATTAAGTCTCTTCTTTTGACTCTAAGATATGTTCTTAAACAGACTGACCTACTGGTTAATATACAATAAAGTGGGGATATATGATTAAAAATTGTTTCGGAAATATCATACTTTAAAAGCATTGTTTTAAATTTATGTCCAAAACAGGGCCAAGTACTTGCAGGACTCACCTTGAATATGTCTTGTTTACTAATAGGAATACATGAAAACACTAACTTGTCAGAGAACTACCTGTTTTAAAGTATAAATCATGCATTATTAGCTGTCTAGGAAATTTCTTTATTTTAGTAATTGGGTGGTGACTCCAGCACAGAGTTAGAGCTATGCAGTCTTCAGATATTATGAAGAATGTCTTGGAACGTGGCAGCTCTTCTAGGAATAAATTGGAGACAGCCTATTGCCATCTCTCAAATAGTATTTAGGATGTCAGTCTTCTTATTCTTAACTCTTTCTCTTTGTAAAAATCCACTAGAAAATGTAAAGAGAAAATCTCAGCAGGCACTGTGCAACCACTATCTTTCCTATAAGCAAATATTCTCTTAAATATGTATTTGTTAATTTGGAGATTTGAAAATTACCCTAAAGATTGGCTTGAGTCAGTAGTTTTCACCTCTTCCTGCCTAAGGAAGGTTTATTTTTGAGGGAAAAAAAAAAAAAAAAAAAAAAAAAGAGAATATTATTTTTGTTGTTGGGTTGACCACAAATATGTCCAAATCAATAGAATTGTATCATTCTTTTTGCAAATATCTAACAAGTCCTCTTACAGAGAAAGAGTCAACAATTACTCTGCTTTTTCTCCACTGTCATGCAAATACTTAAGAATGAATATTTACTTCAAAGCTGCAAAGTATTTGGGAACTCTAATTCTGATCAGGTGTTGTTTATTTCTCATAAAATTCTCTGATCCAGTCTTGACTGGTGCTTGCTGTGGATATAAACTGAACCTTTGAGCCATAGCTCAAATATGCAATCCCTTCCTTATTCTGTCAGGAATTCTCTTTTATGTCAAGTGGCTTGTTTTATTTTCCATATGTGAGTCTGGAAAATATTCCTATGCAGACAGGAGAATATTCTGCCTAATCATCTATTTCATCCACATCACCTGCCAGATTTCCATATATTTTCTGAGTAAATGGAAAGAACACAACTGAACATGTCAAAATAGTAATCACTTACCTGAGTAAGTGTCTATTATTTCATTGCTTTTAGGTGGAAGAGTAATAAAAGGTACAGAAAGACCCAGCTGACGGTGTTTCTTTAATTTCACTATTGTTACTTGAGCAATAGGTGGCAAAATTTTGAGTTTGGGATAATAAAATGAGTTTGCTGGGTGACTTGGAGAGGAACAAGTGATCTGTGAAATAAAAAGGGGAACCTTAAATAAACTACATCATATTAGTAAAAAGACAACTGTAAAATCATGTTTACAAATAATGCTAATACTTTTTGGCACAAAAAATGAATATTACCAGTTTCTATGAACACAACTACTGATTGTAATTCCAGAATCTTTATACTTTGAGACTGAGCATATAAAACTATGCGTATACACCCACCTCTGTAACTGTGTCCTGTGGAATAGTGGCAAAGTTTGGGGAGGAAAATGTGAAACCACTGTCAGTTCCAGCATCATATGGATATAGATCTACTGATACTTCTTCCAGCCAATGCTCTCCTTCACAGAGATTTAGACTGTCAATACCCACAAACCAGTCAGGGCTTGGAACAATTCGTACAACAAATGAAACCTGATGAAAAAAATAACCCAATAAGATTGCATCACTTATTTTGAGATGCTCCACTCCTGCTGATAGTAATTTTAATTTATCATTTTTGTAAGAAGTATTATTATGTTCTTCTACTTTGCAGAACCTGAACACTGCTCCCTGCATTGTAACGTGCTTTTAAGTAACACTTCTCATTACATTGTTCCTACATGTGAGAACTCAAATATTAATTTTGTGTGCTAGCAATAGAAAATACACTTTTAAAATTAATGTGTACATTTACTTACTAAGGGATGTCTTGGATGCACTTCTAATTCAGTGGAGGTTTGTCCTGTCCCACTGGAAATGGCAGGAGCAGAGAAGATTCCATGTACACTCTGAATTTTCTCTCCAGCTTCTTCTATTTCTTTCATTAATGCCCACGCTTCACCCTTTTCAGCAAAATCACGTACACCATTGCTGGCATATTCATTTTTTTTCCACATGCTGTAGTCAGAACTATGAGTAGCACCTATTTGAGTGAATACATGGCATGACATAAAAGTCTGGTTTAGATTGTCCCTGTTTCTTCAATTTCTCCGTTTTATTACTGACGTTATAAAATTGTGTATAAAAATGAGGGAACACTAAAACATTTGGCTTATCACTGTTTACTTCAGCTGCATCCAATTGAATACAGAAGTCAACTGAAAACAGTTGCACATTTTTGGAAGTATTGTGGATACTTCAATTTCTGCATTTCATCCTTAATAACTTGGACTATTTCTGTCCTTCTTAATTAGTTATTTTAAAATTTACTATTAAGAGGAAAAAAGACCACAGCAATCTAGAGAATCATCTGCTCTTAAAACTGTGCATATTTCACTTACCCAACATTGAGGACCACTGTGCTGGGGGCCTGTAGAGTGGATACTGCTTAGGAAAAGCAGTCTGACTCCATTTCCCTGTGAAGATTATACTGTACTTAGCAAGTTCCTCTGCTGTGCAAATAGAATCATCACCCACAGGCAAGCTGCTGGCATAACCTAATATTGTTGCAAGTAATGTCCAGATAACTTTACAGGAGTAGTAGACAAACATCAGGTTTTCCATTCCCTTCTACAAAAAAAAAAAAAAAAAAAAAAAAAAATTAAATAAAAAAAATTAGTCACATTAGTCACTCTGAACTCAAAATTGAGTAACAGTTACCTAATAAAAGTTATACCATAAGTTATAACAAGAAAGAAAACTTGCTCTGAAACACTAAAATCATTATGCTTCTAAAAACATTATTATAATGCTTTCAGGTTTGATATTTCCATGCTATATACTTCAAATCTGCTTGTAACAAGTGTTTCTACTGAAAATAAAAATATCTTAACCTTGTTCATATTACTACCTCTGAGAAAAATCTGTTCCTGATTTTCTTTTGAAATCTTATTAGAGTCACATCTTGAATTAATTAGAGCAGTGACTGTTATGTGGAAAACATTAGTGGTATAATTATTCTTCTAAAGATGAAGGTTATTTTGCCAAAAGAAATAATTTATTTTAAATTTGTGTTCTATGAAGGCATTTTTATAGCATAAATTTAAAATCAAATACATTTCACATTTCTATAAATTACTTTGTGTCATAATTTGTGCACTGAAAATACATCATATTTGCCTCAGATTGTATAAACAATGCAGTTGTTAAAACAGTATTTTTTAAAAGTACCTGTCATAGGCTGTTCAAGTTCTGTTTTTAAATTTAAATTTAATTTTTAATGTGTTAATCACATCGGACTATTGTACTCCAGCAATTGCTTGAAATAACAGCCTTAGAAACATTTTGAAATGCTATTGCTCTTTGAGAAAGCTACACAGATATAACTAGAGTGCTAATAATACATTAATTTGCAAAAAAAAGCTGTGAATACTCACTAAATGTTTCCTCTGAAGCACTGGCAGGGGGAGAGCACCTGCTTTTGCTGGCAGCTGAGTTGGTCTGCAAGAGAAGACAGTAGGAGTCTTGCTATTTATGCCTGAAGAGAGTCCCTTTGGTCCAACAATTATTGTAATCTTTAGACTTTCCAGGTTTGCAAAAAGCATGCCATCTTCTTGTTTGCAATCTTTTTGGATGGTCTATCAGAGGTTTCCTGTCTGTCAACTGGTTCAGGTTCCTGTCAGAAGACTGTGATGCCAAATAGACGAAATGCTTTAAAAAAAAAAAAAATACCTTGGATCCTCAGTAACAGTCTAGTTTTCTGGTGCCTTTACAGTTCTCTGCTCTTATTAATGCCTCCAAGCTATACAAATGAACAGATTCCAACACTGAAATAGTTCTAGTGAATACGCTTTAAATGAGAAGCATGTTTTCTTGTGAGTTTTATTGTCTGACAGATGCTCCTTCCAAACATTTACAGAGAGCTTGCTCACTCTCACACACCATATGTAAGTGTTCAAATAAAAGGGGTGAGGCAGCTAAAAAAGTCAAGAGGGAAAAAAAATTACAGTTCATAATTGCACATACTCAGACTGTGTCTCCTGCAAATATGAATTAATTTAAAGCAGTACCATGTATATTTTTGTATTCTACAGTACAGTATGCTGAATGATGAAAGGACTCTGTAACATTGTGGTTTCTTTGGAAAGTGTGGTTTTGGGAAGCTCTGAGTTTTATTCTCAGCTGTCTTTGGAGTAAAAATCCCAAATAAAACTCTTATTATTACAGTTAAATCATAAATCCTCTTCAGCACAGTACCTATACTTACATCACTAAAATTATTTAAATTGTCTATGAAAAATTATAATAATACAGTAATCCAATTGAGAAGAAATGTTTAATATTGATTCTAAATTATTTTCTCCTCTGATTTTCAAATAAGGGAAAACAGGGTCTTTGTGTCTTACCTGTAAGGTTAACAAATGCTATTGTGGCAAATCAGCAAAGGAAGTTAAGTTCAAAAGTTTACAGCGAACCATGAAGAAAATCCTTTGTAGGGTCTTCTTTTGAAATTGTGAGGAATGTCACTTAAGTACTTCCACACATCTCCAGTATGCTATAGCACATGGAAAAAAAAAACAAAACCAAAAAACCACAATAGTTATTTTTCAGATGGAACTCCCAGGCCACCACAGGGATACAGCTTAAGTAACATAGTATTGTCCACCAGGAGGGGGTTACCAAACAACCAGTTTGAGATTTATGGCACTTGAACTGGAAATTCACCTTCCCTTCTGTCCCCACAGCCATAGTAAATCAACAAGAAAAGCCAAGAGGTGAATAAACTGGGATGTCTGAATGAAATTTCCATTTATTACTCCCCTGGTAAAATGGAATTACAAGTTTCAACATATATGGATTCAGCACCCATAACCACAACTTCTGTATATCTGGATAGATGATGGGAATTCTGTAGTAGCTTAAGCCCCTTGGATATGGACACACCTTTTATTTCCAAGGTCCCTTCCTCCATCCTATCTTTTCCATCATTTATTTCTGTTCCAGGGGTCAGACTCCACTAAGAAAAAAGAGCAAAGAGACTTCATGGATACTTTCATATCTGTTCTTTCATTGTTTGTTGAATGATGATATTTGAATTGCATCCAGATCACTCCCTCCTAAGCACAGAATTCCAGATCCACAGGCTCCTTAGGGACTGAGTCTACTTTCATCAGAAGTGGGCAAGCCTTCCAGCCCATGCAGCCCTCTAGAATAGGTACACAAAGGTCCCACAAGCTTTGAAGTATATTGCTCAAAGCACTGTTAAGATTACTTAAGGCTTACTTATTTATTACTAAGAAGCTTTAAACTTCAGTAGGTTTGTTTTATCATCACAATTACTGACCCAGCAAACTTCACACGCTGAAACATTTTATGACACTTCCAGTACAACATTTAAGATGAGAACAAAGCAATTAGCTCTGTATCCAGCACAGAATTATTTAATATATTAGATTAGCCTTTTCCTTTCGAAGAAAAATTACTGCCAAAAGGCATGACACCAGACATATTCTGGTTCCATGACTACATGTTATGAATGTATCCAGGAATAGGACAATACAGACAGGCTGCATAATTTGGCAGAGCTGTTATAAGAAAAACTTACTAAATTACAAAAGAAATTGAATCATTGGAAGTCATTAACTTGGGAAGTCATTTGAGGTTTTTAAGTACAGAGTAGAAAAACAAATTTCAAAAATCACATTTATATTTGATTCTTCTCTTGGAAGAGGAGTATGTGAGGGTTTGTTCTGTGCATCCAGCAGGCTTTCCACTTTTACAATTCTGTGTAACCAGAATTATCCGTTTTCTACAGCTTCATTATTGCAATTCCTTGAGGGTGTCATACTCATCATACATCAGGTATGCAGTTAATGGAATACATCTGAGTCTAGATCTTTTCTTTTCCAGCCTTACCAGTGTGGGAATGAGATATTTCAAAGTATTTGAGCTTGAAAAACTGAAGAGGGATTCTTTCCTCAAAGGCCGCAAATACTTACAAGGAAACTGGATTATAAATCCTTATTCTCTGATCCTGGACCAAAAGGGAGGTTTTCTTACTTACCGTTCCTACACTGGACCTATCTCTGATTATAGTGAGAGTTCTACCGTGACAGATTTCTCTGGGTTTAAATCTTCAAGACCTACAGCCTCATTCTTATCTTGGTTGGATTGATAGTGAAAATGTTGGACAAAATACAGTTACTATAAATTTATTTAAATATCTTCTCTATCCACCCCCTGACCCATATGTCTGAGGGAAGGAGAAAGCAAAGAAAAAATACTGTATAATGTTGTCAGAAAATAGTAACTTGAGGACTCCCAGTCTTATTTAAATAGAAACTATGCTCAGCATAATCAGTCTCTGACATTGTGAAGGGCATCAGAACACCAAATATATCTTGTAGATAGGGGGGGAAAAAAAAAACAAACCTAGGAAATAACCCAGATTTCCAAATAACCCAGATTTCCACTCAATGGATTACTTTCATGAAAACACAGCTGCCAAACTTTGTGGGCCAGCAGTTGGAGAAAATAGTGCTGTGGGATCAGAACCTATGCTTGCACGCATTCATTCTTTGATTTGTATGCCATATTAGAAAGCAGCTGAAAACTCATGGAAAAGTGGAAAAAAGACCTTTCCATTTATAAACTATTTTGCCATATATAAAATTGGACTTTTCTTTTTTTTTCTTCCTTTTTTGCAGCACAATAGCTTTTGTTTTTCAAGTTTGTCTTCCTTCAGGTACACCTACATTCTGTCTAGACTAATATCTCTATGGAGCCCAAATGCTAGAGGGAGAAGGCATACAAATCTTCTTTTACTTAAGCATCAGTGCCAAAGTGTGCTTCATGGATAATTTTACTTGCAGACATGTGCAACTTCTGCTGTTTCTTGTCATAAAGACATCAGTCTTACAGTTCCTGAAGGCCTCACCAAGATTCAGTGAATGAAAGCTGGAAAGTACACACAAAAAATATTGTCTAGATATTTTGGGATTTTAAATAACAGTCATAACTATGTCTAAAATATTCTGTATTTTGCTAAAGAAAAATAATTGTTAAAACAAGAAAACAAGGAAAAAAGCCCTACTTAAATATTGAAGTACAGTCAATACCGTGTTGATTCCTGAACCACTTACAACATATGAAAACATCTGTATGAACATGCTTAGGATATCTCACAGAAATGCAGCACATCAAAAGAATGTAAATTCCATTTTGATTAGTCAGAGAATTATTTAGCCCTTTTTCTGATAAGCAACAAAATTGGCATGATTAGTTATAACTTTTTTATTAGTCTGTAAGTCTAAGAGAAAGCAGATTTAACTATGATTGATCTGAAGTTAGTCTGCTCACCTTTATTCAAAACAGAAGCTCCAGAAATTTTGTAGTTATATTCCTGTAGTATTACCACACAATACAATTTTACTAAAACAATTTCCATTTTGATGGTAAGGGGTATAAGTGCAACTTTTTGATATTGACAGACAGTTTAATATTCTTATGACTATCAATCATCTCCCAAGATATTTTTGTCTACCAAGAAAAACAGAACATTGTATTATTTAAGAAGGATTATACAGACATACTTTCTCTCCTTTAGTTTCCATGGATACACATCTGATTATGGACACTCAGTGATGCCCTAAGGTTTACATTGAGTCAAAACTCTGAGCTCGAAGTTGTAAAATCTCAGGGCCAGCAGAAATTTTTTATTATGGAGAAATTGTGGTGTTGGTTTAGAATTCTTTATGAAATACAGGTTTTCCATAGGAGAATAAAGTATTCCCAATATTGGATGGTACAGCTGTACTGAAAGTAGCTTTAATCTCTATTTAACTTTTGATCTAAAAATTTATTAGATTTTTATCAGATTAAGGTACCTAAAATGGTTGTAAACATAGGAACTAGATATGCTAACTGCCAGTACACATAATGGAGATCTAGTTATTATAGAAATATCTAGAGAACTGTTCAACTTCAATGAATGCAGATATCTGACCAAACAAATAACTGATGAGTAGCTCTCTGGTCTCTGATTCACCCCATAGAGATGAAGAGATCTGTATACAGAGTATATACCAAAAGCTGTCAGAGCTTTAAAATGAGACAGTTTCAGGAAGCAATTGAAACAATTACTGAAATTAGGAGAGTGAGTGACCACCCAGTGTTATAAGCTGAGATAACATCCTGAGAAATACTTTCTTTTGAATTAAACACTGAAGCTCTTATAAGCCTAAAGCAGGTTCTGTGCTGGTGAGCATAAGCTCACCATTGGTCTGACACAGGTCTCTCAGTGTTATTGACCACAGTGACACAGATAAAGGAATCTTGCATGCAAGAAGTTCTTCTGTGATCTTCTGCATTCTTCCTCCATCTCTATTTAAGTCACCTGTATTATCAAAAAACCCTGATATGTAGGCCAGCACTAGATAGCCAGACCAAGGTTCCCTATGACAGTGACCAGAGACTGTGCTTCTCTTGGGACTTCTTCTCCTGCCCACAGATTAATTTTACCCAAACTGTGCAACAACAGCAAATGCATCATCAATTCTGTTTTCAAAAATAATTTGCAAGAAGATCCTAGAATTCCACACTTTTCTGAATCCCACCAGTAGAAGGTGGCTATACAGACAAACTGAACTCACACAGTCAGTAGCAAGTCTTTCAAAATTTCAGTCAGAATTTTTCGTTCATATGACTTTGCATTTGACACAAGAAGTACACTAGAGCAAGCAGCTCCCAACAGAATAGCAGGTGGGACCACCCCTGTCAGTGGAAACAGAGGGTTCAATTTACATGAAAATAGGGCTTCAGGTAACAGCAAAAAACTTTCAGCTGTCTAATAATCGCATAGGCTCTCTCCACATCTGGGCTTTCTCATTTGTAAGTAATACCAGGAATGTAATTACAAAATTAAGGTTTGTAAAAGGAAAGGTCTGCAGACTTGGTTTCCGTGGATGCCATGAATACATTTCTATGCCACACAACTGAATTCAGTGCATAATTCCCTGACTTAGCACCAACCAATCTGTCTCTGAAACCTGGGGCACTAAAACTAAATGAACACGGCAAATATTGACTGAGAGATGAGATCTATAAATACAGAAACAGGGTCATACAAACACAGTTACCCAGCCTTTGAGTTCTGAGGAAAGCTCCGTGCAGCTCTCTCTACACTGCCAATGGCAGCAGGTTCCACAGAAGAGTTCATGTGCTTGGAGAGGATCTCTGGATGAAACAGAAATAATACTGGAGAGAACTGAACCCATGCCCACGGAGTTTATTATGGGAAACTTCAAGTCTTTTGTGATTCTCCTCAAAATAAATAATATTACCAGTGTTTTATAAATGTTGGGAAGTCAACACTATTGAATGGATATTCTTAATTAACAATACTTCTATCATTGTGCTGAAGAAATTAAATAGCCATCCTCTTTGGATCATTTGAAACTGTAAGGTTATCACAGAGTCATTGTGCTGCATGTATAAATAATTGTTTTGTAACTTGGCTATAAATATGCACAAAAAGAAACTTTCAACAGAATAACCAACTGTGGCAGCAGAAAAAAGTGTAGCTTACATGACATAAGTGGCCCAGATCACAAAAGGTCTTAATAGTACAGAGCAGCAGAAACAAGACTATAATGTATACATTATTATTAAAACATTATTATTCCTGACCACGGGACAGTACCTCTACAACAAAAACCTTGCTCTCCTCCAGAAATAATGTATGAAGTCAAATGTTTTATTCTCCCTTTGATTCTCAAAAAAACTCAGGGGAATGTAAACTCAAAGAACAAATTTTTCAAAATCACTATACTTGCCAGTATTATAGAAAGTGAAATTATTAAAAAAAAAATATGCCATTTTGAAACTGCAGAAAGCTGCTGTTTAAATAATGGGTTGTATCATTTTTCATAATTGTTACTGATGTTTGAGAGTCCTGCATTATTAATAATCATAAGTTCCTGAGTGTGAATTTTATTTATGAATTATTACAGTGAAAAGTGAACTCAACAAAGAGATTGCAAATTAAAGTTTTCTCCATTATATTCTGCATTAACTACAAATTAAAGATAAATTTATATCAATTTATATTTCAGAAAGCTGAACTGCTCACTTCATTTCCTTCTAAAGCTAAATCAATGTCAAGTATCCTTCTAGGAGGCACTCTATTGCTAAAAATGCTTTAATAGATTTTTAATTCTGAAGCACTGGTACAAATATAAACGTGAACCCACAGAAACAGTCTATGATTAGGCCATAATAAGAATCTGACCTATTCTTTTAAAATACATGAAACTCATATGGTAATTTCTTTTGTCAACAGAAAAAACACTGCCCAGACACATTTTAATCAATCACCCTGAATTCTATTTGCAGATTTAATTAAGAAAGGACACTTCTTTTCCTAGCCTGCTCTTCAAAGTTACAGTGCATCTTACTGAATATATTCAGTTATGGCTTCTGAGAAACTGTTCTAGCAGTTGTTTGGACAACTTTCTATAATTTTGAATAAGTTGTATTACTAGAAGGGAAAAAAAAATACTCTAACTAAATTAAAGTATTACAGTTTCCCTTAAAACTAAAGGTAAGTAGGCACAGAATTGGAGGAAGACTTTAGTGATCAATTACATTCATGTCTTTCTCAGCCCCCACATTTAGTTTGCTGTATGAGCAGTAATAGCCCAGTATGATCATTATAGTATGACAATTTTTTGTCTCCAGAAATGATATAACAGAAGAAAGCCAGAAAAATCAAAATCACTAATTTAAAAGCATTGATTTACTCGTCTAAATAACAAGCCAAATATTCTTTAATGAATAAATTTATTACTAAGTGTCTTGCGAACCTTAGTTTTTAACTTTATTTTATAGAATCATAGGATTTCACCATTTGGGAGGGAGCTCTGGAGATCTCTTGTCCAGGCTCTTAGTCAAAGCAGAGCTGTCACCTAACTAGGTCAGGCCAGCTCTGTCTTTGAGTCATGAAAAGCACCAAAGCTGGAGATTTTTCACCCCTCCATGGGTAACCAGTTCCAGTGCCACACCACACTCCTTGTGCAGTCTGTGGCTGTTGTCCCCTCTGCCATTACCACAAGGAGTTTTGGCTTTGCTGTCTTATCAGGAAACATTCCTCAAGTGACTACAGGCAGTTAGTAAATTACCCTTGACCTTCTCTTCATGAGACTAAACAAGCTCAGATCCACCAGACTCTCCTCATACATCATGTAATTTAATCTATCTTGCCCTCTGCTGAGCCCTCTCCAGTCTCTCCATATCCCTTTTGATCTGGGAATCTCAGAACTGGATCCAGTACTCAGTGTTGCCTAACCAGCAATGTGTACAGGGTATAAGAACATCCTTCAGTCTGATGGCCTTGCAGCTCTTAGTGCTGCCCAGAAGGCTTTTCTCATGATGAGAGAACACTGCTTGCTCTCATTCAGCTTGGCATCCACAGGAAGCCCCAGCTTCTTTTCAATGTTGCTGCTATAGAGCCAGTCAGTTCCCATCCTGAGTTGATGCATGGTGTTACTATGGGCTCCTTGCTTATGCTGTTGGCTACCTCCTCAAGATTCTGATAATTTGCCTGGGCAGCAGGTTTGTCATTTGTCTTGTCAGCCACTCTGCTGACTTAGTATTGTCATCAGATTTGCCAATGGTACCCTATTTGATCAAGTGCTGTATGTTTATAGCCCACTGCAGTATGATAGAAATAAAAGGCTTTTACCCTTTTTTTTAATGTGGATACTCTGTCTTTTCTGGAACTCCTGAAGTCCTTCTCTGGGTCTTCTCCTTTTAACAGCCCCTTGATAGTTACCAGTACTCTGTTGACACATTTCTGTTCTGTTGCATCTCCTAACTTCATGTTCACTGTTTTGAAAACTACACCAGTGTTTGATTTCCCTGCTGTTGTAATGCAGAAACATATGTCTTTATCTTAATAGTGATTTTGACATGTCTTCTGGCTGAGTAACTTTTGGCAAATTAGGTTGTGTAAGGAGCTTACTATTTGTGAGTAAAATAGTCAGAGACACCATGATGCCAACAGTGAAAAAATCTCAGAAGCGTCAATCTGCCAAACCTGCCAATCTGCCAATCTGCTGGACCATCTCCAGCAACAATATCAATATTTGTCTTTTAATAATTATCCCAGTGTTATAAAACCTGATATAAATACAAACAGCCACTTTATTGCATCTGCAGGTAACTAGATATTTCTCAACATTTAGCATGATCATCTACCTTTATAGATGCTTACAACAAGGACAGTAATGCCTGACCTGCTTTCTTCCCCACAATAATAAGAGAATATAATACATTTCTGTGAAAAAAAGCAGTTTATAAAATATGCTGTGAACTGCATAGTGATTTCTGAAGTAATTTCTGCACATGTGTTGTGGTTTGAGGGGTCCCAGGCTAATTTTATGGTACCAATACAAGGATCTAGAGAGAGGGTCTTCAGGATCCTGAGGGATCCGGATGTGTGCAGAACAGAGATGGGTCAGTACTGCCTTCCAGTTCCTGCCATGCCCTATAAAAGCCAGGAGTACAGGAAGTCTTCCTCTTCCTGCTCCCTTCTTCCTTGCTGCTTTGCTGCACCCAGAGGTCTTGGGGACAGGCTCCTGCTTCTTCATCAGCTCCCCACATGCTCTGTAGGATCTGACCAGAAGAGACAGGGACCCCTTTCCTGAGTTGACCCTGCCCCAAGGACACTTGTCTCCATGAGCATCAAGATCTTGTTTTGTATAGATTTTTATATATTTTTTCCTCATCCCATGTGTTACTGTCCCTTCCTGCTCCAGTAAACCTGTTCCAGTTTAAAGTTCCAACATTCAGGTCTCTTTCTTGTTCCCTTTTTTTATCTTCCCATGGGAGGTGGAGGGTGGTAAAATGAGAGCAATTCTGTTCTCTGGTTTTTGGTTTGCCCTGACTACTAAACCAAGACAAAAATGTATCACAAACCTCAAACAACTATAACCATCATTTCCCAGTATCAAATTATTTACACACTTTCCTGGTTGAACACCTCAACAAGGTCCCATCACATATGGCAAATGGAACAATACACAATTATTGCCAACTGTTACTCTCTTACACCAGTCCATTAACATCTTAGCTAAGTAGTGTAATATAACAGATATTAACAAAGCCAAGCATGGTGCAGATTGTGCACAGGAAAGGCAATGCAGAAAGGATTTAGGTTCCAACACTTCTACAAAGCATGTGGCATTTGGGAAGAATTGTCACATTCAGTGACACCGCCACTTATCTCAAAACAGGAAGGGAAGACAGTTAAAAAAAGCATGATGCTTTATGCTCAGTTTACAGAGGGATCAATGTCTTCTGTCTATAGTTTGGTTCTATACCTTACATATTTATTTTCCTGGGTTCTACTTAGAGTGTTTGAGTTTGTAGGACAGCAGATGGCTGTATGATGGCCCACAGATCTATGAATTTGTAAAGTCGAACCACATATTTTATAAGCAAATTATCTCTTAAACGGAATAGAAAATATACTTTTGAGTGTGTATCGTAAATGTTTTCTTGGAAAACAGAAATGTTTCATTTTAGCTTTTAGAGATAGAAAGGCAGGCAAAAATTGAGGGAAACAAAGCTACTAGGGTATACTCTTAAATCTTGTACCAACTAGAGACTAGTTGTCATCATTAATTAGACTGTCTTCAAGAGTTTAAACAACAAGCTTGTTTTTCCATGGTTTCTATTCCATTATAGCAGCTATTTGTTGCTATTCTACCAGCAGGACTGGCCAAATAAATTACAGCAGGGATAATTTACGAGTATTTCTGAAATTTGTCCCAAATAAGGAAGAGAGGCCCTTCATCTCAGAAAGATTATATATAAAACTTTGCTTTTATGATGTTTTGATGTGATTCTGAGGAGGTCTGAGCCTTGAGGTGGTACTATCCAATCTTACCTGTAGGATGAGCATACCTCAAAACACTAAAGCAATTCTTAGAGTACAGACAACCCCTTGAAATAGAGCAAATGCAGATTTTCTGGATTATGTAGATAAACAAAATGTTTGAAAGCAAGTCTTGCTGTTTTCTATTATCTTTCAGAATGAGCCTGTCCTTCCAGATGCTCTGGAGTCCAAAAATTTCCATGGCCTTCCTGGGTTGCTGTAACCTACCCAAAGTCTCCCTCTGGGTCTCTAGGAATGCATCCTCTCCTTGACCTTTGAGGCTTGGCTGTAGATCTGCTCATTAGGAAGAGGCAAGCCATGTGCTTTGTCAGGAGTCTTTGGTCTGCATGCAGATGTTGTCATCTCCTTTTTCTCCCCTTTCCCACCTGACACTGCCTGCTACAATAAAGAAAAGAACAGGCAGCCTTGCTCACTGCAGTTGTGTCACACCCTTTTAAACAAAACGAGAAGAAAAAGGAAAAAACTAACAACTATAAAACAGAGACTAAGCCATAAACAAAAAGTACCATTTTTTCACTTGCCATGAAGGCAAAAAGCAGTAGAAATTGGAGAAATTGCCACCACCTGAGCTGCAAAGGCTTTTTCAGTTTTCAGGATCAGGTATGCACCCTTAGGTCTCATGTGAGGCAGGAAAATGAAGACTTAGATTGTGAGCTGGAGTTCTTACCTGAAGTAGGAACAGTCTCTGGGATGTGCCACTGTGGGATGCTAGGGGACAAAATAAGAAATAGGAGGTGAACCCTTTGGTAATACGAACGCCTTTCTCACAACCATACCTCACCTTTTTTGTAAGCTCTTCCTTTCAAAAACCTTCATTGACTCTTTTAGATTTAAAAAAACCTATCAGTTAGGCTCATCTACTTAAATGTGAGGGATTCCAAACCCTTTTTTTTCTGCAGTTTACCAACTTCATCTTTGCTTAATTGTGAAAGACATTGCCACTGCTGGGATTCACCATCATCTGTGTATACATCAGTCAAAACCCTACTCACCTTTTCATCTTGTCATGGGTTTTTTGTCATCTA
The DNA here is from genome assembly GCA_023637945.1 of Phaethornis superciliosus. Lineage (NCBI taxonomy): Eukaryota > Metazoa > Chordata > Aves > Apodiformes > Trochilidae > Phaethornis > Phaethornis superciliosus. Next base: position 5,493,087 of record JAJQWJ010000011.1, read on the forward strand.
TAAACTCAGACAACAAATCAGATTCATTATGTCTTCATAGCACTTTCATAGAATGGTTTTTCCTTTGCTGATGTTTCCTTCAGATCACTTGTAAATTCTGCATGAAGATATCTTGAAAATCCATTCTACTGAACTTTTTTTTATCTAGCATTTTAAATATGTTGGTAGTCACCAAGTCATTCATGTTCATGCCCCAAAAGTCAAGGATCACTGTATTTTCCCATAGAGATTTTCCATATTCCATTGTTAGTAATTTTTCACTAAAACCTGGTATGGTACTACAATTATGAAGCCATTGACAGCATTTAAGTTATGTCAGGTTTATTAGCTTTTCATGGAACAGATTTCCAATTCCAACTTTTGCATTATAATAGCTATTCATAAACTCCATACATTTCTGAACAAAGATTATTTATTAAATGTAAAAAAATCCTCTTAAGCAGATGTTCCTAAGATCTATAGAGATCTTCATTTCACTTCCTAGCTTCCCATTCCTAGAGGGAAAGCCAAGACAGAGTTTTCAGAGATCAGACTGCTGAACATAGAGTATGTTCCACTTTTTATACCCACCTGTTCAGTGTCCAGAAAAGGAAGACAGCATTTCTCTAGAGAAGCTACAAGTCTGTGGTAGAAGAACACGAAAATTATATGTGCTCTTTTAAATTTTAAAATTGCATCCAAGATAAAAAGTATATACATAAGCAGTATAGGAAATGTTGTTTTTTATAAATAGCCTTATATTTCTGAGATATTTAGAGATCCTCTTTTCTGCATAGCAGAAGAGGCAACATAGCTAACAAATTGACAGGCCATGATTAAAAATAAAATTTAAAAAAATCTTGCTGCCGAATCTGTAAGCCTTCACAAATTTAAAACCAAAGTTACACCCTGAGAATAAACTCTAAGAAATGCTATACAATTAATAAATGTAAACTGTGAGTATTCTCACCAGTTAAGAGGGAAAAGCATATATATATATCTTAGTTAAAAATATTTTCTTAAATAGGGTGGTGTAAACTGTTAGATTTGGACTTTGTAAGTTACCTTCCAAGCTATACTAATAATGGAAATGGAATTATGTTTTAAGCACAGTGGTTCTTAAACTGAAAGGATAGCTGAAGCATTCTGCACATGCAGTACTGAGAGAAGTATATTTTTATAAGCATATCCCCTTGGTCCATCAGACCAGCAGGCTCTGAAGGAAGGTATTAGGATAGCACAAATCCTTTTGGCAGTAACATGTGGAAAAACTATGGAAGTAGCTTAATTTTCTGGAACGAAAAAAGTCTCTCTTGAGTCATCCATAGTATTTGGTACATGTCATCAAGGCTTTAAGTTTTCACTGACACATGAAGAAAAAGATATGGAACATAGCAAGAAAATGCTAGAAACTTATATAGCTACACCATAACTGAAGTCCCAGAAAATAAATAAGTAAATGCATACACACATAAAATCATGGTTCAAATAAGTAATATTTTGGTCTAAAATCCATGTAGATTTTTCATGTTGTGTTACTAAACTCTGTCTCTATACAATTCATTTGGGTGTTTACAATATCTGTTGTTTATATCCTGTATTTTTAAATCTGATGTAATATTTCAGGGCATGAAAAGGCTATTAGGGTAACAATGAATCTTTTTTTTTTCCAGCATTCTTCTACTGACCTCTCTTGTGTAATGCTCATGTGTATTTATTGCTTAAGTATGTCAGCATTAGCAAAGCACAAGAAAAAAAGAGAGGAAATCATCTGCAGTTGTCACATGGTCTGTTTTGCTTTGGGGTTTTTTTCATATCTACACTGATTAAATTTCATTTCATATTTTAGAAAAATTAAAATACTTAGGTTAGAAATATCACCTCACAGAGCACCCATCACATGGCCATGACATTTCTCTGGAATGTGTAAGAGTGACAAAATTAATTTATTCTAAAGAATGACAGAGCAGTTAGCAAATTTAGTAATTTCAGGAGAAACTGAAATATTTAACAGGCTGAATCTCTCAATCAAATTCGTTCTTTGAAATTTGAAATCTCCTTATTCCATGGAAGTCTGTTTAATTACATAAAAGTTTTTCATTTTACTCACATACTTAGTAATACTGAAATTTTTTCTTACATTTTCTCATCATATGGAAAAATCATAAAAATGTGAGAGCAGTGCTGTAGATGGAAAATTATTGTTTTCTCTCACAAACTTGGCCAACAGAGATTTGGAATATTTACTAAAATAATCCCAGAATGCAGCAATATTTTCAAAGTTGGACAGGTGCTAAGTATTTTGTTTTGTTAAGTTGGCTAACCTTCCATAAATCAAGTATATCCCTTCTCAAGTGTAGTTTTAACTGTTTCTGTTCAGCTTTTCTGTTAGCTGCTTCAAAACTATTTTACCACACTTTACAGATGACCAAATCTCCTTATTAATGCTAACTTTTCAAGCAAGGGCATAAATATTCTTCATCTTTGCAGAGAGAACTCCAATTACTCATAAACTTCTTAGGTTGGTTTCATTCTACAAACCACAGAGTGAGGCTACATCAGCATCTAAGTTCAGGTGTAATCTTTTGAAGCACTTTTCCTGATCATTCCCATTTCATAGTGCTTTCATTCATGCTATGGGCTGGTCCTGGATCCCCATACAAACTGCATTTTGGAATGAAAGTGAGTAGAAGGTGACATGCAGCAAGAACTCAGATCATGGGATGACTGGAACTATCCCATCATCAAAGCCTCATGGAATTTCTGACAACCAGATCCTTAGTACAGACTCTTTCATTTTATTAATCTGCTTATATTGATCTGTGCTACTTGCTAATGTGGACAGTTTCCAACTGTTTCCAACTGACTTTGACTTCATAGACCCTCATGCTGCAGAAAAAAATTCTGAAGTGATTTAGGCCCTTTAGGTTTCACTGTATAGGACTTAATATTTTTATCTTCTTTGGGAATATAATTCATTAACTGATTATCTGCATCTTTAAATGCCTAAGTATGTTTGAAAATCAGAGATGTATGTATCTGTGCTGCAGTTCTACTTTTTTAAAATAAGGATAAGTAATACTACTACTAGTAGTAATAATACCCTATGTGACAGAGCCTCATGAGGATAAATGTATTAAAAATTGTGAGCTGTTCAAATCATGAAATAAGAGGTCTGAATCAATCCATAACACCGATTGCTTTCATATCACAGATCAAGGTTAAACAAAGGCCTAAAGATCTGCATGTGTGATTTGCAAATGCAGTTATGCTAATAGCATGATAATCTTAATTAGATGATCAGCTGCATATCTGACTTATTACCAAAAGTCCTAATGTGACTTGCTAATCAATGTCAGATATGGGAATAGAATGCAGAATTTCTGACTTGTGAATCAATGCACTAATTGCCAAAGCAGACTGCCTCCCTAATGTAATTCTTCATTTCATAATGGCTTATCTCCTGCTTGTACTTATCTCATGTATTATTTGAACAGATTTTGTAGATCCACAGACTGTGTAGAAGAATCTACTATAATCATATCATCCAATTTCTAAATAGCAAGGAACAAAAATTTCTTGATGTTACATATTTAGAAATTACTATTTTTACTTTATACCATAAATTAACATTAACAGTCATACCTTTTGACTGGGTTACACAGCACTTTTTTTCACAGATATCTAGTTTTCATTTCAATATTCCAAAAGATGATGAATGTGTCACTCTCCATAAGAAGAAATGTCAATTTTAATTGCCCTCAATGTAGTGAGATGCTCAAAAATAAGGTCAGATTCATCCTGGTTTTAAAAGTTGCATTTAATTGCCAGTTTAAATGTTTCTGACTTCTGCTTTCAGCCACAGTAATATCTTGGTAAACCTTTTACTGCTAGATTAAAAGATCTCAGATCTTTTAATCACAGATTAAAGATCTGTGTTTACATCTCAGATCACAGATTGCTGTACAAAGGAGACTATGAAAGAAAATTAATCACTTCAATCACATTTTTTAATTCACTGTAGAAAGTAGTTCACATAACTAAGAAAATAATAGAGTTATTTTTTCTGGAAGCAATTTAGCAATATTACAGACAAATCTTAAAAAGGAACTATTACCAAAATGGAGTTTAAAGTAAAACTGAAAGATTTGCCTGGATTAATTCTTTTCTTCAGTGGAAAATCCCTATCTTCTGTAACTGAGGGGCAGGAGAAAAAAGGGAAAGAAACCATTTTTTCTTCTGCAACAGAAGTGTGTAGTTGTCAGTTGTTTCTTTGGGTTTTGTCAACACATCAGAAAATCATCTTAACAACTGGGATTCCCATTAATTAACTCACTGGGATAAATACAGCTGTCAAAGCAAAATAGGGTACTCTGGAATTTCCACACGTAGTAAATCATTGGTCCTTCAATGGACGAATGTTAGAAATAATAAAACTGAAGTAGTACATGAATCTGATGCAACAGCACACTGAATTTAAACTGTGATTATGTAAAAGTATTACATTAAATAATACCAAAATTTTATCTCCAAATGATGCGTTTGTATAATATTACTATCAATTACAAATACTGAAACAGAACTGGAGTGAGAACCTAACTTACAGAAAATACTTTTCATCTTCTGCCAGCTTTTACTGTGGGGAAGGGGAAAACAGCAAGATGTTTCCCATTAAAAAAAAAAAACAACTGCGTGCATGTTTGCTTCTGCAGCTGCAGCTTTGGCTTCATTTCATAGTTTGAGCTCTCAAAGGGCATAGAAAGCAACAGTAATAGCCACTATGGCCCCAAAATTATCACCTCCTAAATACAAATGGAAAACTTGGACAGGAAGAAAATTAGACCAAGGCTAACACAGGAAAGCCTGTATGATAAAGAACTATACTAGCAGAAGTTTATCTACCACAGAGGAAAAAATCCACCATGTAATTCTTTCAAAAATATACACATATGTAGGAAAAGGTTCCATCTAGGTAGCAGTAATATCCACAATATAAATTATGGAATAATATAAGAATATTGTTTTATCATCAACTTTCAACTCCTCACCTTTGCTCATGAATCCATTTCTCCTGGGATGAGTGGAACAAATACCATCCAGAAATCCAACAAAAGTGGGAGTTCTATGAGACTGAACATAAAGTTGATTTGCAAAGTGAAAATAGATGGGGGAAGGGAGAGGGGGGATTCAACAGAAAATTTCTGAAAATTCAGGGTAAGGGAGGTTTCTGCCTTTCATTTCCCAAATGTAAGATTCATTTCTCAGCATTTTTTCCTAATTAAAACACATAAAATAAAATAATTTTTTTAAGCTACTACAAATCCTGGGGTGGAAAATTGAAAAGAATAGAATATAGTGCAGAGTGCTTGGTGTTACAAGGTTAGTTTATAAATTTGGATGGAATGAAATCATACTTTAAACAATAAGCAAGCAACTGGAAAAAAATACATTCCAAATACTCTGGGAACAAAAATGTTATTTTTTAAATAGCAAAAGGTCAATAAGGCTTTTTTATATAGAGTAAAATACTGTATTAATATATCTTGTAATTCTAGTGATTAATATTCTAGAGAAGCAACATCTTTGTTAGATTCATTATGCTACACTGTGAGAAGTAGCCACATGCATCCTATTATTACCCTTCCCATACACCCTCAGCCAAAACAGAGAGCTGAATTTTGTTTCTATTATTTACAAGGTTAAAAAAGAAAGCATACTTTAAAAACTGTATCTCCTAACAAATGAAAAAAATTGGCCAATATCAAAATGCTGCTTTCTAGTAAAGCTCCAAAAGGAAGACCCATTTTCACAGGAATTAAGCAGGATTATTTTATATATAATTAAGTCTGAAACCCTTGCTTACTTTGACCTTGATGCTTAGTGGTAAAAAAAGATGTAATATATTTTTTTTTTTTGCCCATCTATTACAAGCACACATCAAATACTGCAGAGGGATATTACTATTGCATCTGGTTTTAAGAAGCACTTACTTTGGAATGAAAGTCTTAGACATGTAATTTACTAAAGTGATACATTTTCATTTCTATTACTGGCCTTCACAATTGTCATCAGTATCTCCATAGGGTTTTTTTTTACCTATTCCACAAAATAAACCATATTTCTGTTAACTATATGACTAAATTAGTCGTTCCAAACTTAATACCTCCTAAAGCCATCAACAGATGTTCCCTTTATAATTATCCATGTCATTCTATAAATGACTGAAAAGGAGATATTCAATGGAGTGCTATGAGTAAATGCTAACTTTGGTGTTCTTCAGGTCTAACTTCAGCTCTCTAACAGTGTAGCATCTGGCTGGCCTGCTTCAGCCAAACTGCCTGACTCCATAGAAAGTGACACTTCCAGAAGTAAATTCATACTGTTTAAAAACACTCAGAGGAAAAAACCTTGTCTCACTTCTCATTGTCTCTAGAGGCAGCCTGATTATCTAGCGCTGGCAAAATTGTTTTTTTTTAAACTGCAAGCTAGTGAGACTTATGCCATCTTTTAGCTGAATATGGTCCCAAACTGCAAGTCAGATTCAGCTCTTAGTTTCAGCTGATCTTGTTTTATGTTTCGGTAACATCAGAAACCTCCCCAGCCCTGCAGAGGAAAAGAGGTCTCTGTATGGTGATATTTGTCCCAGCCATTTCCCCAGCTCACCTCCCCACGAAATGGAACAGTCACATCAAGTCAGAGATAAATATTTTAAGCTTTCTGATGCTTATTTTGAAGTCAAAATCAACGGTAATCAAGTTATCACACTTATGAGATACGTATAAGTAACTAATACAATATTTTTAAACACACAGAGGACCTATGTGGAGCAGAGAGGCAATGGGAGGAAAAGGGATTTACTTGGACTTTCGGTTGCATCCTTTAAGACCACCATGTCTTTTCTATTCTCTTCCTTGCTGCTTTATCAATCTATAGCAAAATTTACTACTGAACGTGTCTGCAGGAGAAAAAAAATTACTGTTTTCCCTCTAAATAGCTACCAGCATGTTCTTTCTCTATAAATCCTGTCGGGATCCCTAGTGGTGGTATAACTGTTAACAAATACAGAAAGTGATATGGAATAGCTCCATTTCCCCAGCATATTAAAACTACAGTTGTCAGCATTTAATGTCTCTGATATCCTTAACCCCCTACAAGTTGTAGAATTAGCTAAGGCTTTGCCTCCAGGTATCCCATCAGGATGCTCCAATACAGAGATTTACATGCAGTGTAACTCTCTAGGAGTAAAATATCTTTTTTGACATACTTAATGCGTCATAATAACTGCAAATTTATTGTATCAAGCATTAACCACTTTCTCCTTTGTATATGCCTGGAGCAAAGAAGGAACATTACTATTACCATAAGTATGCTACACTGAATGAACAATTATGCTGAAGCCTTACTGCAGACTTCAATCATTTACATTATTTTTAAATGATGTAATTTTAAAATATCTTCTTTTTAGAGTCATAAATGAGAATGGAACAGATGGTTAGAACTTAATTTAGAGTAATCTGTCGATTAAAATACTCTGTATTGCCAGTGAGTCTTCATTATAACACTAACTCATTACAAGGGAGTTGTAATTTACAGAGTAGATGGGAAAGTATTGGACCTTTAGGAAAAGTTACAATCACTAGGAAAAGTGAATTCACATGAGCATTTCAATATAAAGTTTTTGAGGCAGAAATGGCAAAAGCAAGAAAAGCTTGAATTAAATTTATGGTCCTTTCAGACTGCCTGGTGTTCCTAGACAGAAAGGATATTCACATGCATAAACAAAAGGACCTTTTTTATGTATTCATGGATTTCTTAGTTTACAATGACTTTTAAATGTTTATTAATGTAGGAGATTATGGTTTCACATTACAATAATGAAGGCATTTTTGTAAGTAATTTCTTAGTATTTTGAATAAGCAACTGATGCATACGGGAATCCATTATTATATTTGTCTCTGTTTTAAAAACTTATTTTAAAGTTTTTTAATACAAAAGCTCAACAAGACTGTTAAAGGTTTCATTCTGTATGAGAAATAATTTTATGTTCATTATCTACCTTTAGGGAAAATGAATGGGCAACAGGGAGGCAAAAAGCACACATGGGATACAATAATTGGATCAATCAAAACTAAAGGTAATGTGAGGCATTGTAAAGGGACATAGAATATATATCTATTCTCCAGTCTAAGTTATTTTATATTTCAGAAGTTCCTTGTGTTATTTTTATCAGAGTACCAAAATCTTTTGTATAATACTTAGTGGTTTCTCATAAAATGGTGAGTAAACACTTAGATACAAGCAAAATAATGTAGAAAATAGTACTAAATTTGTTATGAAGCATGTATTTCATAACTATATGGAGCTATTGGAGCAAGTCCAGGGGAGGGCCAGAGAGTTGATAAGGGGGCTGGAGCACCTCTCCTATGAAGACAGGCAGAGAGATTTGGGGTTGTTCATCAATAAGATGAGGGGCAGTGGCTTTAACCTGTAAGAGGGTAGATTTAGAGTAAATATTAGGAAGAAATTCTGCACTATGAGAGTGGTGAGACACTGGCACAGGTTGCCCAGAGAAGCTGTGGATCCCTGGAAGTGTTCAAGGCCAGGGTGGATGGGGCTTGGAATAACCTGGGCTGGTGGGAGGTGTCCCTGCCCATGCAGGGGGGGTGGAACCAGATGATCTTTGAAGTTTATCCCAACCCAAACTATTTTATGGTTCCATGATAACTCTACACACATGCACACATGTTCCTCTACATATATATGTGTAGGTATTTAAATAACTTATATGGAAATGCCTGCATGACTGTTCATGACTGGCTGTGGACTAGCAGCAATAAGAGAAAAATGACAACAATTAAATATATTAAAACTGCAATATCACATAAATCCTTTAAATATTTCATTGTGAGAAAATATAAGAATAGATGATTAGGGAAGGTGCTGGGGTGTAAAGTCCACATCCCACCACAGCCCTGAAAAAAAGCAAAATCATAACTCCCACAAGCAAAGTTCATAATCACAAACTCCTGACTCCATTCTCCATCTTTCTTTTTGAAGGATACTCAGTCAAACAATGCAAAATTCACAGAGAGAAAAACAGGCATGGATCAGTATCTTGTGGCTAGAGAATTATTTTAATGTGCCATTTAAATCTGATGTTTTATGTAAATTTATTGTATCAAGCATTAACCATTTTCTCCATCATACATGCCTGGAGCAAGGAGAAAACAGAAGTTTAGGACAGAAGAGTTTTTTCATTTTGCTCCCAGCACCTTTTTTTTTCCATGGCTGTATAATGCCTGAGAAGTATTCACAAAGCCAATTTCTGATTGAGATAGTTTAGGACTCAGTTGCTGATGAAGACCCACTGTGCAATGTCTAATTTTCTAGTATTATAAAAATGGCTTTTATTTGAGGTAAAAAAGTATCCTGTTTTCAAAAATTGCTACACGAATTGAAGCTTTCTCAACTTAAAGGCACACAAATATTATTTGCATGAAGTGGAAAAAAAAATATGAAAATAAAATCCATCCTACAAGGCTACAAATTTGTTCTAACACAAAACACTAAATAAATTTCACATAATAGTAGTTTCAGTGGGTTACAAGAGCTTCATCTTCCTGATTGTATAAACTTAGAGAAGGGAAGGAACAAGATAACACTGTTTGATTTCCTCTTCTCAGATTACTCTAAAGCTTGCCAATATGTATCTTTTCAAGCCTGCTCCAAAAATATAAGTGTCTAATATTCCCCATAGCTTACATCTAATTTTCTAAATTATATTTTATAAACATCGGTAGATATATTTTATCTTTCTGTCAAATATCCAACCAATTACTGAAGTGTAAGATGTCAGTGATGACATCTGGTACTACAGTAAGAGGAGGCATTTGCAAAAATTTGTGTGTAGTGTGGCCTTTAATCTTTAAGAAAATATGCACAAATAAACACAAAATCCCAAACACCAGAACTTGATGAACTAAGAAAAAAAGGCAGTTTAATATTGTTATAAATGAAATTTCAAGCTTCTTCTTTTATGTATAAACTATTTTAATAAGATAATGATAAGAACCAATTTTGAAAATGTAAAAACAGCAAGACTCCAAAAATTCAGTCATATATCCTGATGTAATAATTTTAGAGTTGGCATTCCAGCTAGTCAAGAAAAGTACCTCTTCCACCATTTTTATAAAAGCAGATGTTGTTTCATTTTATTCTGGGTTGGGCATGAAAAATTAAGTCTCTCTGACAGTTCAGTCCTATTTCTTCATATTGACTACAAAGGGAGCATGAGGTTTCCTGCACCAGCAAGCAGACACAAACTGCTCAGAGGTATAGAAAATAAGATTTTCCTTGAAACACAATTTCCTGGAGTTTATGGTATTTCACCCACGTTATTCTAATGGTTGGAAACCACTTATGCTCTCAGAAAAGGTACTTACCTAGTCCCTTAAAGCAGGTGAATAGGATAAATAGACCCCACTGCTGGAAACTTCATGAATCATCTGGTACACAACTGAATGCATCCTCACCATAGCTGCAAGAGTGTAAAATTTTCAGGTCTCATTCTGTTTCAGATTCTGCTTCAGAAACATAAACACAAAAGAGAAAAATAGTACAGCCTGCTTAAATTAATATCAAAAGAAAAAGGATCCAGAACCTCTGAACAGCTTGATCTGGAAGGTATATTATTATTCTGCACATTACCATGTAAGAGTGACTGAGTGCCCATCGTTCTGTTTCTCAGATGGGGCAAAAAATGTCTTAATACATAGATAGATTTAGTGGAGAGAAATGTTGGCAACGGAAATAGAGGAAAAGTCAGTAAGGGAATAAGCAAAGTAGTCTCTTTAGGAAAAAAAAAAATCATTTGTGCAAACATAAGAACTGGTTACATAGCAGCTCTTCAGAAGTAAAGCCAAGGAGTTATTACAGCCTATAAACCATACTGGAGTCAATAGTATACAATTGTAAAATAATAGTAAACGTGTTAGAACACATACAGGCATGCAAAAGATGGTCTGACCTATGCCTCACCACTCTGTGAAAAGTCCTCAGTTGGTGTGTTACATCCCATTTTAGATATATTGGTACAAGTAAGCTACAGATTGACAGGACCGGATGGTTAGATGCATCCACACTACTTCTAATTCTTGTCAAAGCTATTTGGCCTTAGTTTGACCACAGAGCTACACTGATATCTTTGTAGGGATTCAGTGCCCCAAACCAAAGAAAGTGTAACTAACATATCACATGTGGGAATTGTTTTCTGGACACAGTTATCTATAATGGACTACACAAACAGAAATTCAACATAGTATTTTCCTTAATAGCCTTCTGCAGTGCTTTACTTACAAGATATCTAACTGTGCAACTCATCACAATATTTGTCCTGCAGATAAAAACCTACCCTTCACAGCACATTGCCATTTGTTCCTCTCACAGAATCAGTGACTTTCCCTCTGTATCTTGCAATGCTGGCAGTTCATGAATAGCATCCAGTAGCGTGCACCAGCCTCGCCAAAAAATTATTCATGAAAAGATCATCATAACAACAGATCCAATTCAAGTATTTCTAAACATCTTTGCTTTGCTAGGGCTCAAGGTCAAGAAACAAGCACTCAAGTGCAGAAGAGCACTGAGGGACTGAAGGTCAGCAAGTGCTCGTCTCCTGTGAGACAATCTGAAGAGCTACAGAAGTCTTCCTATTCAGATTCAATTCCATCTTTCTTGAATTCTTATAATCAAGTTCAAGCCTATCTTTTTACATCCCCAGGTACAGTATCCTTGCCCATTGGCAAATTTCAGACATTATCTCAGCTTTTCAGATGACATTTCCACAGATTATTAAGCTGCAAAGCCCTCAACTTCAAGTGTTCATGGTCCCTGATGTGGGTATCATCCAACAGCTAATCCCTTCTTACAACCTCAGAGGAACTGGAAATATCGGTAGAATAGCCTGGAGCAAGTTCTGGAAAATTTCTCAAGTCTCTGGAAATATCACTCACAAAAAGCAAAAAACCAAACAAACCTCCCTGGCACCATCAGCTGTTCATCCAGTTGGTAGATGTATGTCTTCAAAGGGAAATTAAAATTAATATCATATAAAGACTAATGATGGAAAACCTAAATGAATACCTTATTTACAACAGGATTGCAACTTTAGCTATTCATCTAGTCACATAAAGATTGACTTCCAGAGGCCTCCTGCAGACTAAGACTTCTTGATGTACATCCAGGCTCTTTACAGATCTTTTGTTGCCTTTCAAATACTATTTTTTTGGTGTCTTTTTTTCAAGTGCTTGAAAATTTGGAACAACAGATTCATTTAACTGGAATATAGATGATGTGAATCATATAATGTGTGAACTGAAAATAATTAATCCTCACAATCTTGGTAGTCTTCAAAAGATTTCATACCTATGTTGTTTTCAGTGGGATTTAGTTATGTATGTCCTCAAAGTGTTTTGTAGTAAACTGGTAGCTCTTAATATACATTACCTTTACATTTCTCCTGCACAAAGTTATCAAAGACTTCTCATGGTCCTTTTTTGAGGCCTCTGACTGGATGCTACTATTCTGTTTTGTTTTTCAGTCTTTCAGAGACACTATGAGGTACTGGTAACATTATCCCAGGTTCCATTGCACTCTCCATGTCCGTGCAAGTTTACCCTACACCGCGTTTCTACTTTAAGTGGCTTTCTAGAGTAACTTTTATTCTAATCTCACAGCACACAAGTTTCAAATGCAAGTCTTGTAACCATCCAGGTACACTTAGTAGTGCTTTTTTCATAGCCATTGCCTAGTGATTCTGACATAAGAGTTTAACTTGAATTGTGCAGTTGTTCCAGATGCATTTGCTGAGAACATTAGATACCTACTAGCAACAGCTTTGGCTTGCTAGTTTTAGATGAGTATTTTTCCTAATTTGCCATTGAAAATTAGACTTTCAGAGTCACTTTCAGAGAAAATTACACTGTCAGAGTAGTTCCAAATAATGTTTATCTATATGGCGATTGTTGCTTTATAAATATAAATAATATAAATATAAATAATATAAATATACTTATATGCAGTATAAATACATCTATAGATACATATATAGTAGGATATATAATAGTGCTGTGTTTGTAGGCAGCTACATCTATCTTTATTAGCTATAAAATTAAATACATTCTGTGATTTTCTAGTTTTAGACTATGTGAGACATGATTTCCAGATTCATCTTGCCTCTAGGTATACCATTTCCTTGGTTTTCTGTTGGTTCAGGGGCTTCTTACCAAGAGTCTGTGTGTGTCCATTGGCTCCTGAATGAGTTTATAGTAGATGAACAACACTTGGCCTCATTTCTTCAGTTTAATGTTGCTGTTTACTGATGTTCTTCGTATTAAATTGCACCTGGCTCCATAAACTGTTGGCAACTGAATTTAGTCATTGGTCTAACAGCTTAGTTACAAACACACAAACAGAATCATTGCCATTGTTCTGGAAAACTTTATCCTCAGCATCCCTTAGTCTTGTAAAGTTACCTTTCCTTTTACTTTAAATCTTTACAGCCTTGGTGATTGCTACTTACCTTTTCCTTCTTGAGATGGTATGACTTTAGAGGATAAAGTGATTCTCTTTGACACACATTGTGCTCTCCTGCCTAAGGATGGGGCATTTTTTATTTTCTACCTCTCTAAAAATTGTTTTTTACACAACAAGCATGATATAATATATGCTTGTATTTCACATCACGTTTCCTTTCTTGATTCTCATACTTTGAACCCTTGTATTTTGGATTAACATCCATGTAATTATGTTGGTATTCATTTTAATGTTGTATTAATTCATTCTCTTACACCCTTTACTGGGGCTTACTTTTAATGCTTTGTTTTCTAGAATGACATTTTGTGTGCAATACTATTCCTAGTTAAGTAGTTTCGATACATTCAAAATTATATGCAAATATTGAATTTTTCAGCAATTGGAAATCTTTTTTACGTTGTTGTGTTTGTTGTTTTTTTGTGTGTGGGTGTGAAGCTAGTGTTCCTCTACAGTCTCATTAGGTGTATGTTGTAAAAATGGTGTGATCTTAGATCCACTTCCAATAAATGTGGGGGACCTTGCATCAGTTTGACAGCATTCCTTGCAATAAATACTCATTACCTGATTCCATACCAACAGGGTATGAACAGGGTATGATACCTGGGCCTGTATGCTTCCCTCTTCTGCATCAAAACTGAGAGTCAAATCTGAAAATTCATTGATTTGGACACGGAGCCTACACTTGAAAGCAGCTATTGGCTGGATGTAGCACAGGTGAAATGACTCATTTGACAACATCTGTCCTACCTATTATGAATTTTATTCTCGATCCCAGAAACAGCTCCTAAGACAAAGTTAATTAAGTGAGGGGAATGCCTCTTTCTTGGGCTGAGAGCTTTCTGAATAACTTTTCTGTATTTCCAAAACAATTTCAGTAAGCTGTTTCCAATTTACCACAACTTCTTTTTCAGGGCATTGCACTGTAATTTCAAATTCAAAATAGAAGAAATTTTGAAAGTCTGCAAAAATTCAGGAACAGTTGAGGCAACTGTAGAGGAAACAAGTATTGTGCTCAGTAGAACCACACTAAATCCCACTAATTGCTGCATCAAAGTTACATACATGATAAATATTTCATGCAACTTTGGCTCTTCATGGATATATCTGTAATTTATTCTCTATGCCCTAGTCTTAAGGAAATAGAGGAAGACTTCACTGTTTTCAGTCTTGGCTGCCACAGATCAAGAAGGCTAAAGCTGAGCTAGAGATTATTCAGAGGATAGTACCAATAATAAACATGTCTGGTGTAGCTGTTAGTCTTAGTTTTGTTCTCTTTCCCATTTAACCACTCAAAAATATTTCCAAACATCTAAATATTAGTTGTAGACAGTACTAAAAATTATATGCAATTCTTTCATGGTATTTGTGGCAGGGCTGCAAAACCCACTGTGTCACAGTCTTTCTCTTTTCTCATCTTCCCAACCAAAATAAAGATACATGTTTTTCATCTTTTTTAAGCTTGATCTCTCTTCTTACACAATAATATTATTAGGGGGCATAAGAACAAGTTCTTGCCAGAATTATCTTTACCACAATTTTTTTATCGTAAATATGAGGCTATAAAAGTAGGAAGTATAAAGACCTTGAGGGACCATAAAATGACACACTGGGAGGTAACATAAAGGCAGAGAATATACAGCACTGTTAAGAAATGCATTAAAACTACATTTTTCTTTATATATACTTAAAATTAATGCTTAATATTTAATGCCAGAAAAAATTATCCTTAATATTTTTGGTAAGAGCCTACAAGATTAGATGAGTATTAGAAGATAATAGGAATTCAACAGCATGACAGGGTTCCTTACATCTAACACAGTCTCTTATGTAGTCTTGGCATCTCATACCTAGGTCAATTTTGCTTAAGCATATATAGTCCAAAATGCATATTGCAAATCTTTAGAAATGTGTACCTTTCATATTTCTCATTAGATATATACCCTGTAACATTATACCATAGTGTTTTAAAGAGGCACTAATCACAACAACAGCAGTTTAAAGCTAAACATACAAACTACTGAGGATATATGAAGGAAGTATTTCCTGTGAAGACTTGAGGAAGAGGAGGGAAAAAAAAAAACAAGGACATGAAATATTACAATATCCAAGCACCAAAAAAAAAAAAAAGAGCAATTGCTTTAGTTGCTCTGTTTTGCAATTGTTCTGTTTTGGACTAAAGAAATGCCTAGAGAAGTTTCCATCAGTGATTCTGGTAAGGAAAATGTAGCACTAGCAGTCTCCATCCCATGTCGAATTTTATATCAATTGTAAAAGGCAGACAGCTTCACAAACTAGCCAAGATGCTAGAATATCTGAGTCATAACATTATCATTAGTGGGGATTACTTATAGTCAGTTTGTTGTTTTATTTTTAACTGTTCTATATTTTATAGCAAGGAATTTTTAAATGCTTAAAGATTTTGTCTGTTGGTTAAGATGGCCCTTACTGATATGGCACATGCTAGGCTTTTAAAGACAAATTACCACAGCACACTTGCACAGTTCTAAATTTTCTACGATATTCAGGAGACAGAGGAAGTTTACCCACTCCTTTGTATAGAAACTTCTAGGCTCGTTCATAATCATTCTCAGTTTATAAGAGAAATCTTCCTGTGAGTAGCACTAATTACAGGCTCCATAGCTGGCAGTAATACATAAGGCCCTGTAACAATCAAACCTATACATGTTGTCCAAAGAAATTACACTTTTGTACGGAAAAAGGAGAAAATGTTATTGTAAAATAGTTCTTTCATTTCCCCTACAAGGAAAATCTCTGCTGTTTTTCTTTCATTTTTTTCAGTTCATCCTTTCGTCTGCTCAAAAAATATTTGAATGGGATAATTAGGCTTAAAGGTAGGGGGGGTTTTAGCATTATGGAACGGGTAATACTGGAAAAAGGCTGTGGTAAGAATAGGATGGATCCCTGAACCTTAGTATTTCAAGATGGAAAAGACTTCTTAATTCATGTGCTCCATCCTTTTGATCAAGAGATAACTCTTTGGAAAGCAAGGTCAGATTGTTGGATATAATTATTGGACTGTTAAAACTGTAGCACCTTCAAAAAATTTTCTTATTACTGAAGTTAAAGAACTGAAGATCTTCTCTTTTAACATTATCTCCTAAAGGCTTTATTTAGTGAAAACTAAATGGGAGACTTACTATCAAAGAAGACATTTATGCTGTGTAAATAAAAAAGAACCAGAATACTTCTGCTACTAAGAGAAATGAGGCATTTGGTTACATATACATTCCATTTGCTATGTAAGTGTTAAAATACAAAACAATGAAAAACCTTATGAATAAAACATTAAAACAAAGCACATCGTTCTTTTTTTATTTTGTTAAGTAGAACAGAAGGGAAAGAACTCAAGCCCTTGTGCTTTTAATTCTGTTAAGCAGATGTGTTCACTCACGATCTCCCACTTCAAAGATTTTTCCTGCAATATTTATTTATACAAATTGTTGAAAGTTTTCTAACTGCCTTGTACTTAGAGCTACTGCAAAATACATTTTTAAACATCAAGGAAAAAGGAGATGAATCATTTTCATTATTGCTAGCTCAAAAATATGTAATAATGACTTTAACAGTGCAAGAATCTCTGGATTACCTCTGGCAGGGGCAGGGAATGGAGGAGGGAAGAAGATGGGCTTTTTTCTCTGTATTAACATCAGTGGAATCATCTGGACTTCATCAAGTATAGGTCTGTTTCTAGTATCAGTATTTTGAAACATGCTTTATACACCGTATGAGGCTACTTAACCAGAACATTTTCTTCTCAGCTTGACCTCATTAACTGAATAAAATAGACTGCTAAGACTTTTACAGTTTTTTACCTATAGGTTCCATGTCAATATGGCTTTTCCATCCAGAAGTTCTTTCTTATGGCATCTGCCAGTATCAGAAGGCAAGAGCATTTCAGTTTTCATGAGGCAGTACTCTGTAAATGAATGAGACAACAACGTCAGTTGAAAACTGCAAAACATGTCTGTCTAATAAAGCCATTCTGTTGGTGCTATACATCAGTTCATCTGAGAGAAATGCTGGTGTAAGAGAAATGCACTGCTACAAACTATTCTCAGCCAAACTGTAGCACATTGAGTATAAAACTAAAATAAACTTGTGCTGGGACGTAGATAATACCATAGTAATGGGAATGAGAATTATTAAATATTCCTATAACCAAGTTGTCATGTTAAAATGGTTGTGTTGGGAAAATATCATAACTAAATGGAGGACTTTCAAGGCTTTCTTGAAATCCTGCAGCTTTCACAGTACTGAATGAAAGCAGATACTTTGCAGTGGCAGCCAGGGACTCTCCACACTACTGACACACTGACATGGATCATTCTGAAGCTATGTTCCTGTCCCCATTGCACATCGATGTGCATCACATGATCTGTTTTCTGATTTAGAGAAAACTTTAAAAGCAAAGCATAATTCTTCTCCTCCATCACCCCATGAGTCTCAGTAGCCTTTTTTCCTTCCCTTTCCCATTCAATATCCAATTTTCCCATCAGTTTCTTTCAGCATAATAACCAGGTGACGTATTGAGGAAGTATTTTTATCTTTTCTCCAGTTAAGATGAAGAATCTGCCACAGAAAACTCTTATTTGTACATGTAGGTCCTAAAACACTTTCAATGGCTGACTATAAACTATTCTGCTGCCAAATCTTTGGTTGCCATCATCAAAGCCATTTTTCAAGGGCTGGGATTCACAGAATAGCTGATTTGGGAAGGGACCTTTGGAGATCATCTAGTCCAACCTCCCTGCTCAAAGAAGGATCAGCTAAAGCAGATTGGTTGTGACCATGTCCAGTTTGATCTTGAATTTATCCAAGATGGAGACTCCCCAACCTCTCTGAGAAATATTTTCCAGTTGTCAACTACTTCCGTGATTTAAAAAAAAATATCTTACATTTAAACATAATTTCCTGTACTTCCACTTGTGCCCACTGCCTCTTTTCCTTTGACCACACAGCACTGAAATGATTAGGGCTCCAAGTTCTTATATCATTCCATCAGGTACTTGTAGAGACTGATAAAATCCTCCAGTGAGCCTTCTCTTCTCCAAGACAAACAAATGCAGCTCACTCAGCCTCTTTTTCAGTGTCTGATGCTCCAAACCCTACTAATTTTTGTTCAGATTTCCTGAATTCACTCCAGTATGTCCCTGTCTCTCTTTACTGTGAAGCACAGTCCTGGAGGCTGCCTTCCAGATGGGTCACCAGTGCTGAGTTAAGAGGAAGGATCACTTTTCTTAATCTGGTGGCAATGATCTTCCTAATGCAGCTCTTACCAAGGTCACTTTCTGCAGTTCTGTTTTCCAGATGGTTAATGCAGTCACGTTGAAACAGTCAGGATCTGCCCTGGCAACACCATCAATGTCCACGTTGAAGACCATGAGAAGATAATTATTAATAAGGGCCATTCAAAACTTGGCAGCTTCTAAAATGTCCTGGATCTGAACTCCTGGCAGCCATCAAATCTCTCTAGAGATAAAGCCTGGTTATCAGGGGAGGCCTCCATCTGCTAAAGCAGGGAGTTGCCTACTTCTGTCACTTTTTGCTTTCTCCTTGTGCTCCTGTGTGGCTCAGGCTCATCAGACATGGTTGCTTCCTTGGAGAGATCTCCTAATCTGTCACCTGCAGCCCAGAAACAGAACACAGAGTTGCAGAGCTGCAAGTGGAGCATAAACTATCCTCCTGATGCCAGAAGTCAACAACTTCTAGCTTTTGCCATCATGGGAATCTCCATTACCCAATCTGATGAACACAGATTCTGCCTATTCCTCCTTCAGTATAGCTGGGGGTTCAAGCTATTGTCCCTGCAGGGTCTCTGAGAAGATCTGATCAATCCCTTTCCTGTATCTCTGATACTGTAGAGTCTGCTGACCTCTTCCCATGGTTCTTTTACCTGGAGACACAGGTCCTGCACCACTGCACAGTTCCTGCAGCCAACGAGACCACTTCCCCCTGCCACAGAAGGCTGGAGCTTGTAATTTCTGCCTTTTACATCTTGCCTGAAGTAAAGACAGTGCATAAACTGTCAACTTCAAGACAGACATGTCCTGCAAAATACTAATTTGGTGCACATGAGATAATGGGAACAGGTTCTCCGTGGTGTGACAGTTTCCACTCATGTGTTCACTCACAAGAGGAAAACAGTTATTAAACTCAGATTACCTAACAAGCAACACTTTCTGACCACATCCCCCCCAGTCACAAGCAGGCATCCCATGATCTAGTGAAAACTGCCAATCACATTTTTTCATTTTCCATTTTTAAACCAGCTGTCTTCATTGCCTGCGGCCTCCCCACAGATGTAGCCATCACCTTCTCTGACCTCTGCTCTGTGGTCTTTCAGTTTATAATATCTAGGCCCCATGAATGTGAGCATCTTCTTAGATGTTGTTTCATATAGCTTTATCCATATTAGCTTTATTTTTACGTCTCATTGATCCCTAATCTCATTTCTAACTTTAGATGAAATCATATGTCTTGTCCTGGTTATTTCTGTCTCCCTAGGCTATCAGTGAAATAGAGTTGAGGTAAGACATTCTTTCGTGTTTTTAATCTTGTGAAGTATTTTAAGCTACAGTTTGTGAGAAGAAAAAATGTGAAATACATCTGTTCTCTATCTATTGCACTCATACTACAGTTCGAATGTAATCTTATATTTTGCTGATTATAAAACCCCATGATTTTATTAGTCATTTTAGTGCTGCTAACCTCAAACACTCAAACACTGTCAGTAAAACACCAAAAGTCCTAAAGTGAAGCTTAAAACATTGAAATCTAAAAATATATTCATGAGGATATTTCATTTCCTGGGTTAAAGCCTTTAGGGCATATTGAGGTCAAAATTTCAAACTTTTTGTGCAAACAGGAAGAGTATAAATAAATCTCTTTTAACAAAAGTTTATCTTTCTCCTTCCTTTCAGGAGCATGGACAATGAGAATAATATTAGTCACAGTGTCATAATAAAAGCTGGAAATATTGCCATTTTCTTCCTAGTAGACTGAATGGTTTGCTGGTTTTGATGCACGCAGATTCTTTTTGCCAAACTAGAATTTACAAATAATGTTGAAACAGACTTTATTAATTTCAAGTGTGATGAACATTAGGTCATGTTCCAGAGCTGTAGAATGAACCAACAGTTAAAAATTGCTTCAGAGGGGAAATTAAATAAAATTAAATACCCACTGTGGTGTTAAAGATTTTTATCTATGGAGATGTGACAGTACAGCCATTCAATGGCACAAAAGCTGAGACTGATAGTAGGAGGAAAAAGGACAGGGAGGTGAAAAGCAAACATAAATTAGTCATTTGAAAGGTATTTCTGGTAGAAAATTTGGTCCACATTTAAATTTCTACCATCTGAAGCTCTCGCCATCACCATTTGTTAAAACAATGTTATGTACTTAGATGGTTTTGGCAGTTTTGCTGTCTTGAATACAGCTGTCACAACTTACATGGTCTCCCTGCTCTTCAGTCACAACTAACCAAGTGGTTGCCATCCAATCAAGAAATAGAAATTATTATGAATAGTCTTGGGATGTATACACACACAGACACACACACACAATAATAGCATTGTGGCTTCATTAAAGCCTGTCTCTCTTGAATTAAGATCATTATTTTTGTGAAGGGGGAATAGCTTTATAGGTACACCTCAGCTACTGGCATTGTGTACATGCAGTGACTGTTATCTTCTATCCATACCTCAGCAGAGAAAGTGAGTGACAGAAAAACACAGGGTCTTCAGCCCAAAGGCTCAAATATTTGATGAAGATTCATACCTGCAGAAAGCAGCCAGAAGATGAAGCATCCTTCTGGATATCTTGTGACTAATCTGAGTAAACACATAACTTAATTACAAGATATAAAATACTCTTGGACATCCTCCTTCCTCTCAAATGATGGTCTAATTGAATCTATTTCTTAAGGGATATCCTGCCAATAATGCTTCTCTTATATAGCATTGAGCTCAGAGAATCACTAGGTATAGAAGTATCACTAGGTATAAAGGAAAAAAAAATTAGCCTATTTGAGCTAGAGCCTCAAAATTATTTAAGAGCTGCAATAATGAAGTATCATAAATCTAAATTTTTTTGGCTGAGCCGCATTCACGATGCAGCATTAGGTGACCAGACTCCCAAAGTGATTCCAGGGAAGTATTAGAGAACTCATAACGAGATTCAAAACAGTGAAGTCTCTGGAGAGGAAACCACCTAAAAACGAGCACACATGAATACCTAAGACCACATCCTAAATCTTGCTTTTTTATTTTTTAAACCTGCAGAAAAGTATCTTCTGGGTTAGGGGTGATTTCCTGTACTTAGGTATCTACCACCTCTCTTTCAAAAAGATCAGCAGAATTATTCATTTCTTTTTATGTCTAATAGAAACAAACTACCCCACCATTACTCCTCCTTCCACCTCAAATTTTAGCCCCCAGTCTGATTAATCTCCTCAACCAGGATATGGGAGAGCCAGGCTCAAATTCTCACTTCTGTCTGAGGATGCTGCAAACCACATCCTCCAATATCTCTGCAGGGCATCTTCAGGACAAGGCAGTTATGAGCATAGGCAGTTACATTCCCTATTCCTCTTGTTGAAAATACTCAATTGCACAAGAATAAACAACCAAATCAAGATGCATTGGAACAGCAAAAGCTAAAAATAAGAGTTATTTTTCATCCTCACCCTCAGAACCATCACACAAATGGAATATTGTCAAGATCCAGTTTTGGTCCTGGTGTCAGAGCCAGTGCCTGCTTCAGGTAAAGTGTATTAACAATTATGAATTCATGTTGTATTTGCCATATAAACAAAAGATCCATTCAGTTTTCAGCTTTACTTATATTCTGTATAAGGAAACAGGCACAAGTATAACAATGTGTCACTTCTGTGCAGAAGCAGCATGTGAAAAACCATAGAATTCACCTGCATCTAGGTCATTCACTCTTGCTTCAGTAAGCCAATATTTGAAAATAGGTAATCAAATTATCTGTTAACAACTGACAGGATGTAGCTCAGTTCTTACAATGAACTACCCACTCTGGCCAGACATGCTTTCAAGAGATTGCTCCCTTCTTTTTTAACCATCTCTTTGTAATATAAACCAAGCTACTTTACAGCATAAAACTAGGCTTAAATACAAGAATAAAACATTTGCAAAACACTAAAATTCAAGCACACATTTTAGCAAAGCAAGTAGTCTGTTTTGTTTTTCTTTTAATTCATTCAGGGATACTTTCATAAATGTAACCTAGTGTCATAAAAATCTATTGATGCATTATGTTTTTTTTCTAATTTGTATTTGGAATATAAAAACAATAATAAATCTAAGAACCAAAAAACTTACTAGATTTTTTTTTCAGACTAAGTAAAATCTTGAATCAGCTGATTAAAGCTGGAAACAGACATTCTGACCTCAGCATAATTAAAACACCCTGCAAGTTATATAGCAAAAGACTGTTGGCTCCAGGTAGTGCTTGTTAAATATGTTCTGTTCTTTCCATAAAAACATAATTTAATTTTCTGTATATGGTTTCAATTTGTTCAACTGTCTGTATAAATTACCAGTATTGCATTTCATTTTTCCTGCGGAAAATATAGTTGAATTTTATGTCAAGAAATGCTTTTTTTTTACTTTTCAATTCTTTACCCCACCCTACTCACTGGAGCTGCTTTTTTTCCTTTTGTATTTCCAAGTCAATACCATCCAAGCACAGGCTTCTCTTTCTTGCCATTTTTATGTGCAGCAGTGTCTCCTAGGAACAGTAATAATCCTTGTTAGCCCTTGCAAAACCCCTAATCAAAAGGAGCAAATTGTTTAGGCTTATAGTTCTTGGCTCTCACTCTCTTCCTCATAAAATGTCAGAATATCTCAAAGATAGGATATGAGCAGGTCTTTGCTCATTACTCATTCCTTCGTTCCTCATATCCTAATCTCTTCCTTCAGCATGATGCTGAGAACTCTGGCCCTAAAGCCCCAAAATTCTTGAGTAAACCCATTGATATGAATGAGATTCCTGAGGTGCTGAAAGATAAATATGTGCTTAAGTGCTTTGCTGGATAATGGCTGGAACATTCAGCACTGTATGGGAGTAGGATCTGGGTAATTTCCTATGCTTTTTATGTTTAGAGAAAATGGCTAATTCCTTCATGTAACAACACAAGGATCAGCAGAAGGGTCTTCTGAACCAGGAAGTTTAGGAGCAAATGCATGAAGAGGGAAATATGAGCATAATTTTTCAAAAGTTAATAATTTAAAAATTAAAAAAAGTAACCACACATGTTGCTATAGTATATGCAGTTACTAATAGGTCCAAATCAAAAACTCCTCATAAATTTAGGTCTTGTTGGTTTAAACTGTGTAAGAAAATTAATGCTAACCCCAAAGGTTTGGGTAGAAATATTCATGAAGTGAGAGGTTTAGTTTGAAAGAGTTACACTCTTTCATTAAATAAATAAGCACCTTTAATTCAGAAATTTTGCCTTAGTCAGTCCTATAACTTCATTTTCACAGGATAGGATGTGATGTGCTAACTTGTGGTCATGGGATACATTAAACAAAAGGTGTTGAAGCTAGAAAGCCAAACCCCTTTGACCTCTAACCACCAGCTGGGAAAATAGTCCTTTGATCCATGTTAAAGGATTGTCACTAGCATGAAACCAGAAACATTTAATTCAGTTCACAGTGATATCTGTACACACAAGCTATATCTTTCATTCTGTTCCCTGGTTTGTAAGAGAGGTACAGCAGGCCTGATGCCTATATCTATTCAACATGGGATTTCAGGGCAAAATCACTATAAAAACAGCCAGGTGGGAAAAAGAGCAAGACTTCCCATAAACAAAATTAACTACCTGAGAAATATGGCACAAAAAACCTGGCATATAAGTGAACAGTGTCTAGAGACTTGATCCTGCCAACACAGAAGACCTGCTTTTCCACTGCCTTGTGCTTTATAATGTGGCATTTATATGAAGGAACTAGAAATTACTTGAGTCAGAGAGGTAGCATTTTGCACTTACTTTTAACAGAGGCTCATCACTGAATGGAGAATGAGACATTGGGCTTGTGCTTCTGCTTTGAAAAATAGAAAGGGTTAAAAGACTAAATATATGTGCTCTTATCCCTTTCACATAGGTAGGTCAATAGATACCAGCACAAGTGTGTGTTTATGTATATATATGGAAAGAAAAAAGACAGATTATTGCTGATCAAGGACTTCATAAGCTGCCAAGAAGAAAAATACTCATTGACCTCAGCAGCAAAGTATCAGGATTGAACATTTTGACAACCACATTCAACCTATGCTTTTTTAACAAATTACAAAGCATTTTGCACATATATCTCTGCCTCTTTAAAACTGTAGATCTTGCTGGTTTTTTGTTTCACTGTCACACCTACTAACTCCTTTTAATATTGTGAAGTGATACATACAGGACAAAGTGTCACATTGGAAATTATTGTTGTTAAAATCTTTGAAAAGTCTCCTCATTAATTTTTTTTCAATACAAAAGTAATTCCATATATACTTGTAATATGTAAATATGTAATTTGTATGATTTCAAAAAGAAATAGCTAATCTGCAGTAGCTACTGGTGAAGTAATTCTTATTCAAACTTATTTTCTTTCAGCAAGTCAGCCCCTCAGGTACCTTGACAAAATACTGGTTCTTTATTAACCAACTTCTGCCTGTGGACAGCTGAGAAAGTAGAGTACAGCACAAGAAAACATTACAAGCTAACAGAGGTTATTTACCCACAAATTAAATATAATGAGCCAATCCATCCCCTGAATGCTAGGATTAATTTCATCATATGTTTATTTGTTGAGGAATCTAGGCCACAAAAAGAAAAAAAAAAAGAAGCCAATGTCAAACTTGGTGTCAGCAAACTATTGGTTGTGCAGAATGCATTTTAGAGATCATCCACAACAGTTTACTTCTGAGAAATTATTACCCCAACAGCTCTGCCAAGACTGAGCAGTACACAGATTATGGGATACAGATGCATAAATTAGACTAAAGATTAGTAAAATTTATGTATCTGGGGGCTTATTTCATGCACACTAAGTCAGTCACTACTGACTTTAGTGACAGCACAGGAAATGCTCACACTTTTATATGAGGATGTACTTCGTGTCCTGGTCACAAACTGGCCTTGTGCTGCTGTTCCATATGGCTCCTGTGACTGCCCTGATTCCAGCTGGCTGCTACAGCCCTCCAGACATGAGACTCACCATGTACTGAATTAACCCTGTGCTGATCACTTCTATGTTTTACATAAGTTCCACTGAGAAGGCATCAGAGGTTTCGTACTCTGTTAGTAACTTACCAGCATACAGATCATGTACAGGACTTCATAAACACAGAAAGCAACTGTTGTTCACATCTGATGGTTAATGACTTTCCCATCTGTTGGCTGGGAGTCAAAGGCAGTTTGAACAGCACTTAGCACAACGTGTAGAACACAAACACCACCCATAAAGTGTCCCTGGTAACTTATCAAACAGTTTATCCACATATACAGCTGCTTCAGGAATCCACACTCACAGAAAGCTGATTATATTTCTTGTAGTTTTCTCTATGTACAAAGGTTTGCTAGTTTAAGGAAATCTAAATGAGCGAGCACTAAAGGACTGTACAGTTTCCTCGTCTCCCTGTTGCCACTGAACTGTGATTTATCTGTGGAACTCTCACAGCAAGTTATTATAACTCTGATAAAAGCTGTGGATTATCAAATATTGAGCAAAAGATTGCACAAGTCGAGGAACATGTCCCGGAGTTCAAGCCTGCAAAACATGCCCCACTCTTGTATTCCTCTAGAAAACATGCACTTAATGGTAATAAGCTTGAGTACCACTGATGGCTTC
The DNA here is from genome assembly GCA_023637945.1 of Phaethornis superciliosus. Lineage (NCBI taxonomy): Eukaryota > Metazoa > Chordata > Aves > Apodiformes > Trochilidae > Phaethornis > Phaethornis superciliosus. Next base: position 5,519,546 of record JAJQWJ010000011.1, read on the forward strand.
CTGCACTCATAAAATCGTTGCAAGATGGAGTGAACTGGCAAGAGCTCAGTGTCATTGCAGGAAGGCAGAATCACTCACTGGCCAGATAAATTGTTGGTCAAGTTTTCTTTGCTTCATTGCTTATTTCTTCACATTTTATGACCTGTCTGATATGAGGCAGATACACATTTTCTCCTAGATTCTTTCTTCCAAAAGCATCACACATTCAACAAGACACTTCAGCTCTGTGTGAAGCACCCATCTTCCAAAGAAACAAACAGGGTTGGAAATATTTTTTTTATTTTTAAGTGTTACTGTGCTACTTTTTCCTAATGAGATTAATTTTTGCAATGAAGATAATAGGAAGCAGGTGACCAACAAGGTCAGAAAGGTAAAAGTTGTGCATGTTTGTTACTAATCAACGTTGTGAAACTGCTCCCCATTCCCTCCAAACTACCACAAATCAGTTCTCAACAAATTGCACAACAGTGCTTGTTTTTATTTGGAAAGATCTCTTGCACATTAGCAAAGATACCAGAAGATGTTAAACTAATTGAGACAAACAGAAAGGGAATGATGTATGTCCAAGCAGCCACAACCAAACCTCTCACACAGTGTGGATGAAGCCAGTGCTTAAGTAATAAAGCCAAAGGAGTGCAAAGACAGCCTCTATTTCATGCAGGGGTTTTGAGTATTCACTAGAAAATTAGGGCATGTGTTAATAAAAGGAATCTTTTAGATCTGTCTTATAAAACACGGGTTATTTTCAGAAAGCAGTAATGCAAATCTTACATTCAAAACAATGAGTTGTGAGTGAAAAGTAGAAAAATGCAAACAAAAAGAAAACCAAAAAACACAAAATAAAATCCTATGGAATAGCTTTACAAGAAAGAAAGAAAGAAAGAAAAAAAAAAAAAAAAAGAGAGAGAGAGTGGAAAAATTTTCCAATGTGCAAAAGAAGAGAGAGTTCAGTTGTTTGCATATTTTATTCCAAAAGTCCTAGCTATCTCCACCCATGTACTAATGTGCTTTCCAGGTAAAATATATCTACACACAATATCTCTAGTAGACTTCATGGTGCCAGCTGAACTCCCTTCCTTGTCACAGGCAGCACTAGAATCAGAAATCTCAATGTGTAACATATGGCCAGAAACTGCATTTTTCTGCTTTTTGATGCCCAGGCAGATTAAGAGAAATAAAACAGGACATGAGATATTTTAACTTTCCATTTCAGCTAAATTATATTTATCCTTAAATAAGCTCTTTGGATTCTTTCAGAGACTAGTGTTATCAAACAGGTTAAAACAATGCTAGGAGAATGTTAAGCACAACATGATCATCCCAGAAAGAGACCAGAGGAATGACCATTTGCTGATCCAGCCATGCTGAGTAGCCTATGTGCCAGAACCAGATGCAGTAGCCTGACAATCCATTTCACACAGTAAAACTCCCACGTAATGATTCTACCTCACAGTAAAACTTTCATTCAAAGTGAAGTGGTTTTCAGCATCAGTTATAAAAGGGGAAATATTCCTTTGTCCTTCCAAGTCTTCCAACATAGTTTGATTACCATAGTGTCTCAAAAGAAAATGAATAAATAAAAGATGATCTTATGCAGCACCTGAAGGAGCTATAGGAAAGCTGGAGGGAGACTTTCTACAAGGACATGGAGTGATAGGACAAATGTTAATGGCTTTAAATTAGAAGAGAGTAGATTTAGATATTAGGAAGAAATATTTTCCCACAAGGGTGGTGAAGCACTGACACAGGTTGCCCAGAGAATTTGTGGCTGCTCCATCTCTGGAAGTGTTGAAGGCCACGTTGCTGGGGCTTGGAACAATCCGGTTTATTGGGAGATGTCCCTGCCCATGATACTATAGTTTTATGAAACTCATTCAGTTGCTCCCTTCCCAGTTTGTTCTGAAGCAGATAAAGGTATTTGGTTACACCTGTCCTTTTAGCTGTAAGGCAAGAAGTGTAAGGGCAGCCTCAAAGAGAAGATCAAGGCCAAATTTCCCTCATATCCATATTGATGTGTTCACATGTACACTCATACATTTTATGTATGCTTATATATATATATTTAAGTGTCCTTGGAGCCTACTCTAAAAGAGACCCTCTAATGCACCTGGGAAATTAAATTCAGGTACCTGAATTTAAGGGACTTTTACCTTTTTTGTCCTTGCTAGGGCTACATCTACAACTCCTGACTGCCTCTGCAGGAATACCATTGGGAAGATGAGCCCAACTGCTTGCAGGAACAGCAGGTACATCTGCACCAGGGTCCTACAGTAGCACCCTTTGCAGGTCCAGTTATACCATGAAATCTGCTATGTTAAAGTATCTTTAAACACCAGACTTAGCTAGCATATACTTTGCTCCATCTCCATTTCTAATATTGTCTAAGAAAGCATGCAAGTCCTTTTATAACTTCTATTTTGTTACAAAATCTGTGATTAAAAATGAGGAAAAAATGTAAAATTTACAACTTATCTTGCTCAAAGTAAATGTGACAATGGCAATTGTTAGATCAGATAGATACAAATGTAATTTCTGCAGAGCACAGCTGGAAGAATAGAGACCTAAAACCACAGAATCAGTGCAACAAGAATAGTAGTCTTTTAAAATTTAAACAAAGCTAAAGTTCATATGACACCATTAGTCTTTGATTTTATTTTTCGGGGCTTTTGAAGAGCTTCTGTTGGGGGCTTGTTGCTGGGGGCTTTGTTTCAGAAAGAGCATCCCATCATGAGCTCTTTGCTCATTTTATTGAAGGTATTTTTTGTAGATCATCTCATGGAAAAACTCCATTAGCTCCATTTAATATTTTTAAACCATCCTTGGGAAAAATCTCTTTTGCCCTCAGGACACATCACTGGGGATAGGAAAAAGAGCTCTGGAGTTAAAGCTAAATCCAGAGTCCCACACACTGCACTCTCCTATGGGGTCCACATTACAGAAACCACAGAACAACCATTCACTGGCATGTTTTTAATTACGTATATTTTTTACTTTACTTTGTGGTTTTCCTGTAGCTTTTACTTCTGTGACATCACTTTTTCTTTTTTACAAAAAAAAGGGGCCATAGTGGGAGCAGATCCATTCTGCCAGAAACTTTGGGAAGGATTTTTCAGATTAAGACAAGAGTTTGCAACCTTTTTTTCTGTACTGTTCCTAATGATGAAACATATTACTCCACCTCCCTCCCAGACTCTTGATTTGCCTCTTTGGACTGTACATCTGTACACCTCCTAGCACAGCTAGTTCTAATGCCTTTAGAAATATTAACAAACAGATTTAATATTGTGTTGTCTTTAGGAACTGATTATTTGATGCCTGGGGAAAACAATAATAAAACAATTATAAATAAAAATAAAAATTAGATGGGGGGTTACCTTTAGACTATTATGTTAAAATTACCTTACAGAATAACCCAAACCCAAAAACCAACTTGTGATTTTTGTTTTATTACTATATTATTGCTGTGCAAAAGAAAGAAAACTCAGCATAGATGGCATAGGGAGTACTTCACACCAGCTTCATCTGGAGATCTGCTTCTACCCTTCCTCCTCATTTTACCTGAGGTCTTGCTGACAAAGGAACTTGTCAGATACGTTTGATGTACATGTAATAAAACCCCAAAGAGTTGTGGTTGCAAGGAAATGCTAAAAGCCTCTAAATACCAAGTGGATTTCGCATCACACATGAAAGAAAATAAGCTGAACTCTATCTGGAAAATATCTTGCTCGCACTGCCTGAGAAAGGAACATCATGTCACAGTGATTCACTGTTACATGCTGATTTCAAGTGAATACATGGGGAGCACAAAAACAAAACCCTATTATCTACCTACCACAGGACTGGAAAGGCAAGGGCAAGCTGTGCTATTAGGGCCTTTGCACAGTGCCCCAGGACCTACAAAGAGTGTTTGGGTCCACGAGCTGACTGCATGACTTCCATTACACTTAGTGTGGGGCCCAGCATGTCCCCCAGCTATTTCATCACATCTGCCATTACTAAGCTCTCCGAGCCAACAAACTCAGGTTTTTTTTCCTACTCTTTGTGATACAACATGAACTTTCCTTGGTTGGTTTATGTTCCAAGAGACAAATGATGGGGAAAACATTTCTGAAGCTCTTTCATTTGTCAATGACAAATGCAGAGATTTATATGAAACCCCAGCAAAATGGAAATATTGACTCTGATCCTTCAGTTCAAATGAGAAGGGCTACCTAGGTGAAAAGTGTCATTATTGTTATGAATCAACTGCACACACGTCATAGGCATAAAAAATAATATTTACTGCTGGTAACCTCTGTAATAATCATAGTTTCCAATGAGAACTCCTTAGTTAATGATCAGACATTACGAGTGAGGTTTCAACAATTGTCTGAGTAAATTTGATGCCAGCTCAGATGGAAAATTGCTGAGAAATGGGTGCCTAACTCCCACAGGGCCTTTGAAAAAAAGCTCACCTTGCATTAACTGGAAATGGGGAGGAAACAGAAATTCAATACAGTATCACAACAAGAGCAAAAGAAAGAAAATGGAATATTGAGCAACTTTGAAGGGAAGGTTCTGTGTCACTGAAGGACAAATTATTGCAGAATCTTATTATTTACTGGCATTGTACTTCACTTCACCGCCAGGAGACAGCAGAAATTTAAAAAGATGTCCTGCAATGTCTCAGATTCTTCCTCTCAGTTCTCCAGGGCCCTTAGTGGCAAACTCCATTCAACCACAATCCTATCTCCAGCATTATTCAACATCCGTATAGAGTGAAGAGACAGACAGATCCCACAGTGAAGGCACTAGGAGGACAGCAGTACATGCTGCTGCTTGAATTTCTCTTTGTTTCACATCACAATACCATTTTCTATGTTTTTCAGTATATACCAGGAGAGAAAACAACATAAAAACTACAGAGAAGATCAGGGTGATAATGATGAGAGAGATTTCAAGCAAAACAAACACTTTCCAGAGCATCACCTGATGTTTAGGCATCCATCCTCAGGCTGTAAAGTATCTCTTCATCCCTAGAGGTCTTCTGTGCTACTCATGCTTCTGGAAGTCCATTTAATGACAGCATAGCAAACAATGATTTGCATCTGAAATGGGCTTGAGTATTGCATGAGTTCAGATACTGATCCACACTAAGTAGAGAAAGCTTCTTTACTTCCCCATAGGCTTTCATATTACATCTCTATCCCTAAAACCTGTTCTGTTGTTTTGGTTTTTTTTTTTTTTAACTGTTATTGAGACAAGCAACACAAGTCACTACAGAAGCCACATGAGGCTTTCATCCTCTGCTCTTCTTCACTGCACTGGACTGAACAGACCAAATATTGCCTTGACACTCAAAATCCTCCCTGGACTTCACTCTCATTAGCAGTTCCTTACCTCCCCACTAATGGCTGTCCAAGAACATCTACTTTTCTGTGAAAACACCAGTGAATGGAAGCACCACTGCCTAGGGAGGACTGGAAACTGCTCAGGGACCACACACAGCTGGGAATTTAACCCAACAAGAACTCAAGCAACAATGCACCTACTAAAGCAATCATGTTTCATTGAGCAGATGAAGGGTTGAGTGATGATTTTGCTGTTCTATCTAGTTTGGAATAGTTAGTGAGTCAGATACCACCTTGGAAGAGGTTGCCCAAATAAGCAAGTACTGGGGCAGAGACTTTCATTTCTCTCACTTAATAAATGAGAAAATATGACAGCCATAAGCCCATGGATAAAGGCCTGCACTTAGACCATGCTTACATCAAATATTCAGCTATGACAATGAGCTATAGGCTCGTTATTCAACCCAAAGTCCATTTGCACTTCTGAGAAGCATGGAGGGCTAGATATACAGTGAAAATATACCCTGTTGTAGCAACTCACAGATCACTGTAACAATGTAGGCACTTGGAACTGCTTTTACTCATTTTCACAAAATCTATAATAAAATCCATATGCATCCATATGTTAGAAAAATACAAATTCATTTTAAAAGTATGGTTTTAATTTAGTTTTCTCATCTTGATAAGTTATTTCATGAGTCTCCAAAATAAATTTGTGGTAGAGCAGTGGGCTACCAAGAATTGTGCCCAGATTTTGTCAGGAAACAGCTGACTACAAGACAAAATATTTCCTTGGAACCTTTGTCTCTCTGTGGGTGCCAACTCTCACAATGATTCCTGACCTTTCTCCTGCACACAGCTTCTCACCACACTCCAGCAGATGCTGAAGTTTTGCACAAGAAATGCTGAAAAACCTAATTATGACCAACAGGCTTTTCTGAGAGCTTTTTTTTTTAATGCTTCTTGCTTTCCATGATCATTTGCTCCTCCTATTTTAAGTTGTTCTTGTGGAACTTACCGGTTTTCTTGCTTAGTAGGAGCCTTCAGTGGAAGTGGTCTGATTCTGAGAGAGATGATGATGATGTGCAGCACCTTCTTGAGACTAGGAGATTGCATTTAAGAGAGGAAATCATTAGTTACTATCCTAGTATTTTAATTAGGGTAGAACAGTTCTCCCATTACTGAAATTCAGAGAACCAGTATATGTCAATTATCTTGCAACAGGGCTTTATTTTGTCTTAAGAAAAAGCACTTGGTTAAGTTGCAGTCAAGTTTTGGTCAAAGTAAAATACCCTCCCTTCCATTTTCAGTATTAGGTTTTGACTTACAGGTTACAAGAAGGTGGAAGAGGTGCAATGTGATGAAAGAGTGGCAGTGCTACAAAATCAGAGAGCTGCCTTTGCTCTGACAATGACTTAATTCCAGTTTTTTATCACTGCTTCAGTGATGCAGTGACACCATGGTAGAAAAAGTTAAATTTAACCTTGCTCAGAGCATGTGAAATCCCAGTGCTCATGGGCTGCTCATTTCCCTACGAGAAGGAGAATGTTACAGGCTTACAAGAAGACTGCAGCCACGCTGGAAAGCCCACGTAGCCTCATTTAGATAAGGGGAAGATTTCAGCTGGAAAACAAACCTGGAGGTTTTTTATTACCCTACACATAGTAGGGTATGTGTATGTATCTGAATCTGGGAAAGATGTGAAATTATATGAATGTGTGACCCAAAAGGGACTCCCCCTCCAATGTTTGCAGTGTTAAAGGGGTCCCTGGAAGGTTCTCAGGTGTCAGAAGACAAATTTGGCCAGTGAGAAAAAAATGGGGAAAAAAAAACTGGCTATGATTTTTTACAGTAAGAATACTGGAAGTCTCAAGAAACCACTATGTTTTATTTTAGGTGCACCTAAAATATATTGTCTGCAGGGAGGAATTTCTAAGCAGTTTCCAAAATTTTTACTGTCTATACATTTATACAGAATATACCAATATTCTGTAGTTAGGAAAGACAGGCAGCTAAGTTAGAAAGACTAGACCAAGGATTTGAGATCCAGCATTTGCAATGATCTGACTGGGACATCTTAAAAAAAAAATAGTTTTCTTTTTAAATACAACTTATTTCTAGAGCCAAAATGGTTTTAAAAGAATTAGATTAGTAAGCAGGAGTCCAAACAAGCTTACTCAGCTCATTCTACTCCTTGTGTTGATGACACTCTCTTTTGCCTTCATCCAGTAGTGGGAAGCTCTTTATCATCATCTTCTGGTTTGGAAAAAGACCTAAGCAGATAATCTAAAAAAAATATATTCTCCAGTAACTGCAGCATGATTTATTTTCCACCCCACGAGATCACTGTGAATTTGAAAGCACCCTAGAGCTTTATTTGCTACATATAGTCATCAAGGATCATAAAGCATCTTCTTCCTTCTGCACCACTAGCACTTCAGAGAGCCAGTGTGGGTGAGTGGAATGAGCAAATGTTTGAAACCCAGGATATTTTTACTATTAACTTAAACCAGCTTGTGACTTGGTTGAATAATGCTGGACTCATTTCTCAGAAGCAATGTAGTCCTCTACTCCAGCTAAAAAAATTATAGACTCTAGTTCATGTGACACTGAGGCATTGATAGCTGCATTATAGCATGGGGATGACAGTACCAGTATTATTCAACAGGCATTTGGGGATTTATTGGTGAAGAGCAGAAGGTGACAATAAAAGATTTTAATTAAGGGCTGTTAATCATTTTCAAAGGAAAAATTACTTGTTATAATTATTATTCATCGTCCCACCAGATCAGCACATACTGGAAATTCTGCACATTTCCCTGTTGCTATACAGAAAGTTGACTTGATAACTTCTCCCTTTTCTGCATCATTAGGACAGTCCAATGACAGGAATAGTTAATGAAAAATCTGGAGTTTAGGCTTCCTCCTGCCCAATCCCCTCCAAGCCTTAGAGGTATGGTGATGCCTTCAGAGCACAGTGGTACTTACAAGGTACCTTAACCCCCAAAAACAGTAACAGTCCTGAACACTGTAAAAGTTATAAGCTTATCCAAGAGGAGCTCAGCTCTTCCATCAATCCCCAGTTCATCATCTCCTGTGGGCTGAAGGCAACTGACCAAAGGGAAACACATCCTGGGGCAGACTGTTGTCTGGGACAGAAAGAAGCTGAGGCAGGAGAAGTGGGGCCATGGGTGACTCTTAGAGAAAGAGTGCCTACTGGGGAGTGTGTAAGATGAGGAACATGGGAGAGAACAATGTACAAGGTCTATACACAAAGCCACTGTTTGGTGGATCCTTTAAACTTTCATGTGTGTTTAGAACTGTGCAGCATGGAGCAGGACAACAGAATTACTGCCCTCCATCCCTGTGGACAACTACTCACAGAACCAAAATTTAGACAAGACTTTTCAGTATCATAGAATCATAGAATTATAGAATTGTCTGGGTTGGAAGGGACCTCAGAGATCATCATGTCCAACCCTTGACCCACTGCTGCAGTACCCAGCCCATGGCACTGAGTGCCACATCCAGTCTCTTTTTAAATATCTCCAGGGACGGAGAATCCACCACTTCATTGGAAAGCCCATTCCAATGCCTGACCACCCTCTCCGTGAAGAAATTCTTTCTAATATTCAACCTAAACTTCCCCTGGCACAACTTAAAACCATATTTATTGAGCTGGCTTAGTTCTGCCCACAGTTGTATTATAAAGATACACAAATATATTCCAAGGCATGACCTTCAGCATTACTTTTAGCAAAATGTGTTTCTCTTTAGCACCTTCTGGTTCTACACCCAGGAATTAACTATACTGTAGACATTCTGTCAGGTGACACCTAAAAAAATTGTACAAATAATTATCTTCATGTTTTTCAGGGTGGTTTTGCTTAAATAATAATAATAAATCTTTAACAAAGTATGTCAGCTGAAGCTAAGGTCCATCTGCATCTTTTTAAAATGCCATTACACTGAATTTCTTCATTTATTTTTACTCACTTAATTTTTCCCATCCTATCCTTCCAGCCCCTTTCTTCTCCACATGAATCTTCTAGATGCCAGCAGAGATATGTTTGGCTGCATGACTTCCAGTGAAAATTCAAAATAAAAACCAGCAGTTCATGGAAACTAAAACACAATTTTAGCAGTGAAAATTTCTGAAGCATTTTTGTCCCAGAGTACTTTTATGTCGAAATCATTTAATTAGGTTAAATGTAGCATAAGTCTTCATTTCACATATTGGATGCATTTTGCTGGTGGCCTACAGTCTTGTAGCTCCCTGCTGTACAAACTCATCCCTTCCATTTACTTTTTTTTTATTACACTTTATTCAGTTTCTGAAGTGACAAATTAAAAACCTGATCCTATTTTTTTCATGCCTCTACTTCATCTCTTAAATTTATCAATGCAAGCCACAACCCATGAGTGTTTATGCTCGGTGTCACCCCATCACTGCCAGCTGAAGACAGCACTGCACCATTTAAATGGATTAATTTTCTTGAGATGCTTGCTTCTAGCAACTTCTCCAGATGGACAGAATAATAAGGTTGTCTTACCCCAGCCAACAGAGAGTTTAATCCTCAAGCTCTCGATCTTCCATAAATCTGTCTAGAGAGCCACTGCTACAAATTTTTTGTCCTTTATGTCATATCTTGTAAACTCTGTTGAGCCTACTTTGAGCATGTGTCTGTTGTGACTTTTCCTGAAGAACAGGCTCTCTCTGAAGGGAAAGTCTGAAGTGGAGCATTTATCTTCCCATGCGTTCAGATAGGCAATTGTGAAAGTCTCTTTCTCATGGGGATATTTTCCAATGAGTCAGACTTGCTTTCTCTGGATTGACATGCTCTGACAGGAAAGTATTAATACTATCTTGCTATATTAATCAGCTGGATTCCAGCTGAGAGCTGAATAAAAAGAAAGACCTTCACCCTGAAGCTGATTCTTAGGCAAGGCTCCCAATGAAAAAAAAAAAACAACCAACAAACCAAACCAAAACAGGACCCTTTCCTGAGTAATCAAGTGGGATTGTGAAGAGAAGGCAGGATTTCTAGCAGATGTCTTTAGCTAGGTGGGAGCAGGCAGCTGGGCCTACAAATTTCCTCCATAAAATAAACCTATAATTTATTTGTGTTTAAAATAGATGACAAGGAATGGCTCAAATGCATTATCTTTCTTTATAATCCCGAGGAGAGAAAAATCAATAGTTCATTCTGCTTCAGAATTAAGTGCAGTTCACAACCAAAAATTGACAAAAAAAAAATCTTTTTCCTTATTTTTATGATCGCAGCACACCACAGTTAAATGAAACAGCTGAACAAAAAGTTGTAAGAACATTTCCTGAGAGCACAAATTGTAGAGGAAAAATCAAGAAATTATCTTAATTTCTAATCCCTATTCATTGTGAGTATTTGCCAGGTCCATGCAAATGTCTTCTTGCTCTAAATAATTTCTTTCCTATCAAATGTCTTTCTTTCTGAGAACTTCTAACATCTTGTTGTCACATGCCCTTCTTCATTTCAGGTTCAGTTCTGCTATTTAAAATACTGTGTCAGATTATGCAAAAAAATAATTCTTATAGTCACAAAATCTCCATGAAATATTAAAGTCCTTGTTACTCACTAGAGTTGCCATTGTCTAGAAAAACTAGAGCTTCATTAAAGAGAATCAACAAACAATTCTTCATATCCAAGAGCAAGGCTATTCTTCCCAAAAGAATGAAAGGGAAGGAAAAAAGAGAAAAGAGGGGGGGAAAGGACAAGGGAAAGTGCGAGAAAATTAGCAAACCTGGCTGAAACAATCTGGTCACACCTGAGCTCATTTCATTGAGTTCAACCCCAAAATAGTAGCATCAGTTATGCTGTCTTTAGATTTAGCATTGCTACCATAAGTTATGGTTGCAAGTCCCAAGGGAGAGAGCTGGAGTTCAAGTACTCACCAGTCAGCCAGGAAATACAGATTGACCCAATGATCAGCTGCAAGGTGCATAGCACAGCAAGAGGACCTTGGGAATGCAGTGGGGGAAAGGGCCACTTTAGAAAGAACCACTTTTTTCCTTTCCTTTCCCTTTCCTTTCCTTTCCTTTCCTTTCCTTTCCTTTCCTTTCCTTTCCTTTCCTTTCCTTTCCTTTCCTTTCCTTTCCTTTCCTTTCCTTTCCTTTCCTTTCCTTTCCTTTCCTTTCCTTTCCTTTCCTTTCCTTTCCTTTCCTTCCCTTCCCTTCCCTTCCCTTCCCTTCCCTTCCCTTCCCTTCCCTTCCCTTCCCTTCCCTTCCCTTCCCTTCCCTTCCCTTCCCTTCCCTTCCCTTCCCTTCCCTTCCCTTCCCTTCCCTTCCCTTCCTCTCCTCTCCTCTCCTCTCCTCTCCTCTCCTCTCCTCTCCTCTCCTCTCCTCTCCTCTCCTCTCCTCTCCTCTCCTCTCCTCTCCTCTCCTCTCCTCTCCTCTCCTCTCCTCTCCTCTCCTCTCCTCTCCTCTCCTCTCCTCTCCTCCCCTTTCCCTTTCCCTTTCCCTTTCCCTTTCCCTTTCCCTTTCCCTTTCCCTTTCCCTTTCCCTTTCATTTCCTTCTAATTTTCTTTTTGCTTTTTTTTTTGCTTTTTTATTCCTTCCCATTTTCTCTCAGTGACCTTAAAATAATGTAGAATCAAGTAAAACAGAACCATATCATTTGCTGGAAGACAAGGAAAAGGATGGAAATTGACTCAGTACGTTCTGTAATAACTTACAGTTGAGATTCATGGAAGCTGAAATCAGACAAATTGAGACCAAAAATAAAGCCATGCCTTATTTTTAAAGCAGTGAAGATGATTAATCACTGGCAGAGCTTAAATTTGTCTGCAAGATTTTCCATCACTAGCTACTTATAAATCTACATGGTATGGCTTTTGAAAAGAAATGACAAAGTTCAAGTAATAATTAATTCAAGGAAGACCTATGACCTCTGCTACATGGGATCAGATGGTCACAGTCATCTTTTTTAGCTTTACAATCTGTTAATTAGATCTTTCTACTCCCTTCTCTGGGATCACCCTCTCAGTTCCACTCCTTCTCAGCATCGGGGGTAATTAATTTTTGAGTTCCTGTAGATTTTTCTTCCCAGGCACCCAGACAGTAGGCAGGTCTATTAAAAATACCATTAACTCCCCCAAAGCTCATTAAGCTGCTGCTATTTCTCATGTGCAGGACACCTGCTCATCAGATGTCAGTGAAAAAACAAGAGGGAAAGCCCAAATCCTAGAGCAGGGCAAGGCAAGTCCTGGAAAATCCTTATGGGTATTGGGACAGCACAAACATTGTGGAGCACATTTGCAGTGTCAAGGACAGCCAGATGTGGCTGTAAGTCCATTCTCAAGCTCAAATTCATCTTCCAGCTATAAATCTGAGATCTATCTATGGTTTTCACTTCAAAGTGCTCTTGAAGAAGCCAGCCGGACCATGGATGCTAATTTATTAAACACAGGACTTTTGCATAATTCTCACTGACTCTTCCTAGTAATCACAGACCTATTCATTCTGTAGGTTTGCAAGATACTTAGCTAAGCCTTCACTAAGCCTTAGGAAAAAAGGTTTTTCTTCCAATGAGGCTTTAAATGGCTCAGTAATATTTTCCTAGTGTTTTTTGCTCAAGATCCAATATTTTAGTTTTCAAACACCATCACTCAACATTCCTTACCACTCCATGAACAGTATAAATTTGAGACACCTTTTCCATTTGGCCACAGCCAGGTACCTCATTCCCCCTATAGTATCTATACATTTAGTTGCAAAGGTAGCTAAGGAATAGTACAGAAACACCCTCAACACAGGTTTAAACTTACTTCTCCAGATTTTCTGACTACCCTAGGGCAGCTGCATGAACACACAGATTTCTTCAGTACCGTGACTATAGAGTAAGAACTCATTAGTCACTGTTGAGCACATGTCAAGATAGGACTAAACTGATATTTCTAGACTCATTACTCAGCCCCTGGGGCAAGAAAATGGTTTAAAAGATTTGGAATTTTGGTAAATAAGTCATTTAAAGTGACAGCAGCAATTGCTAGTGTCATACTTATTTATCCTTATTTTTTTAGAGATGATTAATTAATAACACACATTTTCTTACAAAAATCCACCTTTGTGAAGTAAGAGAGATTTTATGGGTAACTCAAATTGACAATGAGGCCAGAAAGTAAATTAAAATCTTTTCCCTGTATGAAAAACATTAAGCAAAATACTTTCTATAATAGCATTGCACTACTATTTGTCACCTGGCATTATGGGGTGGTGCTAAGGATTGCCAGGTCAAAATCACTCCAGCAAGGCAAGATTCTCTCACTGTATATACATCTACAGAGTCAATGCCCATATCAAAGCCACTCACCTTCAGTTGTTCTTATATCACTACACAATTTTAATTCTGAGTTCAAAAGTCTTAAATCTAAAATCAGTATTTTAGATGTCAACTCCAGGGTGAGATGAATCAAGGCCTAAAAGTGTCCATTTCTCCCCAATGGCTGTAAAAAAGCCTTTATAACTGGCTCAGCTGTGGACATCTGCACTTCAAAACTTTCCTGTTCACCAGCCTGTGTGGTTGCTGTCTCCAGCAACTGCTATTTTAATAAGCTGATAGAATATGTGTCAAAATACCATTATTGAATAACATTAATAAAATTACGTGGGCAGCCATTGTCAGTCACATAGCAGATGTTTAAGCCCTGCAGAAATGCCTTGACTTTCTGAGATAGACAGCTGTAGGTGGAGTAGAAAAAATGAATCAATTTTTTCTGCATATACCTATTTCCATGCTCCAAAGTATGACAAGCACTGGCTTAACACTAAGTTTGAAAGAATGGCCAGTCCTCCAGAAGAACTGCAAAGAATTCCCAAACATATATTCACAGAAACGTGGACTGCACACTGGATATATTTATTGAAAAAAAAAATAATTTAAAACTTGATTGAAGCTAAGATTATGAGATCTCTCCTTTCACACTGATTCAAATAACTGATATATCTATTGACTATTAAGCTATTGTTTGCTGTCAAAATGAGGAATATAAAAAAATTCAAAGCCTTTGAATTTTTAAGTCATATGAGTTGCACTGAACAGTTTCCTCCAAGAGCCTGTTTAGTCACTGAAACTGCTACTTTTTTACACAAGTAAGAAACCAAAGCATTTCAGTGCTCTTTTTACTGAGCAATTATCTTTTTGCCACATTTCCTGAAGTTGTATCTACTTCAATATTGCAATCTACCATGACAAACTGTTTTCCCAGCTTATAAACTCCAATTCTTCAAAGCTGAGAGCAGCTGTTTTGTAGCTGTCATACCATATAATATGGGCAAGGTCACTCTCTGTAGCAAATTTGTAAGCTAAATTACAGAATTTGATCTCATGCCAAATTCTAAAAGCAGAGATACCACATTGTTATGAACTGTGGCATCCAGAGTTTAATGTATTTCTTATTAAAATCAATGGGAAGTTTATTTCAATGAGGGTTGGATTGAGTCCTAATTACACAAATGCTTCCTGTATGCCAATTCTGGTGTTAGAACCTCTGTTGATTAGATATTATTATAATATACTCTTCAATCCTGTCGCCAGGCAAACAATTAATTCCTATTGTCACCATTAAATTTAATTAAAACTAATTTTACTATAGAAGATAATTCACCCTGATATTTCATAAGACAATAGTCTCACCTCTAGTTTTACCAGCAAATGTTTCCACAGGTTGTAAGAGTGTAAAATTACTGGTACAATTTTTACACTAACTGCACAATGACCAGAATCTATCAAATTTCTCTGCAGATACAGCAAGCTGTGTCTGAAGATACAGCAATTCTGATTACAGTTCTCTTGAGTCAAGAATGAGATCTATTGACTTTTTCTGTATCATATTTCTTCCCTCACCTATGGTAGTAAAGATTCTTAGAAATTCTGTACTGGACTACATGTATATGGTTATACTTCATGACTACTTGAAAATATGAATCTGCCTTCACCTCTTCCCAAAAGAAGCATGAGACTTCATGATGGTTTTAGGATCATTTAGGTGAGGACATCAAGGAGACAAGAAACATTAAGGAAAATTGAGGATTTCAGATCATAACAAATTTCTGTTTGATGTTATTGTGGAAAATAGCCACCTGATAACTGGATCTTACAATGGGCTGAAATTTTCTAAGAAATTCTTTTTATATATATATTTCACATTCTGCTATGAGACTGGTCCTCTCCATTCATATGCATGTGCATGTATGTATGTGTCTATATGTTTCCCAGTCCTTTTTCTTACAGCTGTTTTTCAGTGGTTGATTTCCCTCCCTCCCCCCTCAATGAATGATTGTTCTGTCTCTCTGCATTTAGTTTGTCTTCTGGGTTGGGGGCCACTGCTGGCTGAGAATCTTTCCTTCTGAGACAGAGCTATTTCTGTTCCTTAGCCTCTGATGTGCCAGAGGATTTATTTGTGTGTGGCTATTTGTTTCTGGGCATTGGATTAGAGTACTCAAGACATGGTTTGGAAGGTAAGGAATGCTGAGAATGGCTTTATGTCAGCTTTGCTGAGCTCCAAAGTTTTCCTTTACCTACCTCACAGATTTCCCAGAGCTAGCTGTCAATGGCATGGGACTTCATTATTTTAAGAGATGTCTTTGCTCTGCCCAGTTCATAGTAATCTTTCAGATGCTTCCTCCTGTGTTCCTGTCCCAACTCTACACATTCTTGATGCAAAGGATGAAGGTTTTCTCTGCAAAACTGCCCTCAAAGCTCAAATGGTGCTACCCAATCAATGAAACAATGACTAGGCAAGGGTCTGCACTGTTTTTGTTTCTAAGTATATGACAAAGAATTATGTCCTGTGACTGTACAAGGCATTCATAATGAAATAGATAGACTTTCATGAAAAAAGCATAAAAAATTAGTACAAGTTAAGACTACTTCATTTATTTATATATCTAAAAGGCAGTCAGAATAACTTCAAAACCAGCTGCTGGTTTTAAAATTATTTCACCATCCACACAGTTTGGATGAAATAAGGTGTGATTTCTACTACCATAGAGTAGTGGGCCCAGCAAAAGTAGAGCTTGTGACAATTGTAATGGTTAATAGTACAAAAAAATTATTCAGCAGTTGTCACTTGGGCACAATAATAAAAGATCATACACACAGCATCTAGGGGGCAGTCCTACTGAAAAGAAAAAAGAAAAAAAAAAAAACAACAACAAACAAAAAAAACCGAAGCCAAAACCACACATTAATAACACCTTAGGGAAATAAAGACCATGACATCGACTGTATTCAGTAGAGAATTTCAATTCTCTTGCATTCTTGGTAAAGGAAACTACAGTGTTGCTCCAAGTGTTTAATAAAGCCAGCTAGGATGATCAAGTGTAAAATCTAATACCTCCTTTCTACACTCTTAAATCTTCCCTAGTTGGAAAATGAACAGTATGATCTAGCAATGTTTTTCCTTCCTAGGGGCAATGATTCCACACCACTAGTGTCAGGTCAATGCACTTCACAATATACACATTTTCTTTCACAAAGAAACAAATATTTAGCTGATTTTCTGACAGTGCTGCAAATGTATCAAGTGAGATGAAGTGAAGAATGACTCTAAGATAAAGCTTGCACAGTGTAACCTAAATGGAACAAAGCAGAAAAGATTACATATGGTTCTAAGCATATGGTTCTTCTTAATCTTCAAATACAGGCACTAAATTACACTCCCAGATTTAGTTATGATATTTACAAATTACTTAACTGTACATTTAAAGAAGAGAAACTGGCTACAAGTGGGGACAAACTCATAATTTAAGGTCACAGAGCTGCCAGCACAGAGCAAATGCTTATTACTGGGGTATTTTTGGTCATGGGGAATTCTCTTTCCCTAAGAACAAATCCCAGAAAAACATATTTTTATTACATCTTCCAAATCTGGCATTCAGGCTTTATGTAAATATACAAGACAGAGGGCCTTTCTTTTTAAAATGCTAGGAACTAGAGGAAGAGCTGAGATTTGTTGGAGAATATTTCCTTTCAAATAATTTGTATGAGCTGCCCAAAAAGCTAAATATTAAAAAGAAATATTTAAAGAAGAAATAAGAGGAAAACATGGTATAAAAACACAGTATCTTACTGGAGGCTGTACAGAATTACTTCTTACTTTGTCCCCTAATCATAGCACCTCTAAGTTCAAAAACAAAAAGGTTTAAAATAAGATTATCAGTTTTGTTTCTTTATAATTCAAAACAGAAGGTGCATTTTTTAAAGATTGTATCATTCTTGAGTTCATTTGCCCAGCGCTCTCAGAAATGCTCACTCATGTTTTGATATCCATCATCCTTACAATTTTTTCTCTCTAGAGTATCTTTCATTTAACATCTGTCTACTTTTTCTTGGTAGAGAACCAGAGTGCAGACCCAGACTTTGGTAGAAGCATAAAGAAATAGAGTCCCAAAAACTTCAGATGTAGTACTGGGATTTAGAGAAAAATAAACAGAGATAATTTTGGCAAGAAATAGACACAGGCTATGTCATGCAGTGAATTGGGCTGGGCAATACTTGTAATGACTTTGAAAAGTAACCAGAGTCCTGAGAGATCAGGTTAGTTTAATACAACTTCCATTTTAGCAAGAATTTGATGGGTAAAGAAAGAAAAACAGCAGCAGCAGCACTGTTGTCAATAATATTGGGTTCTGCTGGAATGAACTATGATGATTTGAAGTTATTCAGTTTTGGGCGATCTCCACTACATACACCTTGCCAAAGAGCTGCTGGCTATCACCCCCCATAGGAGATTATTTTCTTATATTTATATACTTTAAAAGATATGCCATCACATGGTGAGAGGCACCTCAAATCATCCCCAAAGAGATCCTTGCAGTTCAGTGAGAGATTGGCTAGATGTCAGCAAAGGCAGAAGCTCCTGAAGGCTATGCAGTTACAAATAATGTTACTTGTATTCATTTTTGAACGTTACTTGCATTCGTTTCATACTTGCTTTCATTTCTCCCATTGGAAAAAAAAAATGTGCCTTGTGCTCCTGAGATTCATTTCTAATCATTCTTATCAGACAGCTTAGAGATGAATAAGTTTCAGCTCAGTGAAGCAACAGTGAAACACATGATGATAATGATGGAAACAAATCCCATAGAGAACACAGAAACAAGCCTCCTCCCCCAAGTGTCATTTAGGATTTCCCCCATCACCCAGATGTGCAAGCTGAGGGAAAAAAATCAGTAAAAAAATCACTTCCTGAATCTTGTTGTTCAGGATCATCTTCCAAAACTAACCTGGTAAGCTAAAACTGCCTTGGAAACTCCACTCTGAACCACCTACCTCTTCCTTTTCCAAGACGAGAAAAAATCTCTACTCTCTCTTTTTATTTGGAATTCCCCCTTTCTTTAAAAAAAAATCTACTAAGATTTCTTTCAAGTATGCATGTGATACACCCCTGTCTCTCCTCATGCACTCAATGTGATGAAGTCCATACACAAAGCCCAGACAAGCACGACCCTTCCCTGTGTACAGCTTTGAAGGTCACAGTCTTAATTATGTTCCTAGGTTTAATCTTTCTAGAATGTGTAGAAAATTCTGAAAATTACGACATATTTTTAAATGCCATAATTATTTTAAAATCATACAAGATGAGCATTTGTCACTAACTTTCACGTGGTTCCAAGTCCTCAGCAGAGAGAAAGCATGACAGATTAATCAGAGATCTGGAATTTGGGAGCTTTGTCTAAAAGCTTTTCACACTCCTCCCTCCAGGCTAAATTAGCACTAGCTGCTCACACCTTGCCTAGGTCCAAAGGTTGGCAATTCTTGCCTCCCACCACTATTTTTTGCTTCCAGAGGGAGATACATAGTGCCCCAGCTACTATGCCACACAGTCTGAGGGTTTGTGAGAGCAGCAGATATTGGTTTTAGGTGCACGAATCAAGTTCTATAGCTGGTGTGCAAGCAATCTTCTTTAATCTCCTAAATCTAATCACCTGAAGCTTTTTTTCTCTCAGTTCCATTGAAGATGCTCTCCTGGTTCTGCTCATTACAACTTAGTGAAATCATAAACACAGGGAAGACAAGCTTCTCCTGGTGTTTAGAACTAACTTTAAGATCACCTCCAAATCCAGATCTGAACTAAAAAGTTTGGGAAGGCCAAGTGCAAGGTCCTGCACATGCAATGGGGGGATCCCAAGCACAAATACATGTTGGGTGGGGAATGGTTTGAAAACAGCCGTGATGATAAGGACTTGGCAGTGTTGGTTGATGAGAGGCAAAACATGAGCTGGCAGAGTGTACTTGCAGCCCAGAAAGCCAGTTGTGTCCTGGCCTGCATCAGAAGTGTGGCCAGCAGGTCAAAGGAGGTGATTCTCTACCTCTTCTCTGCTTTCCTGAGACCCCCACCTGGAGTTCTGTGTCCAGGTTTGGAGCCCTCAACACAAGAAGGAGATGGAGCTATTGTAGCAAGTCCAGAGAAGGGCCACAAAGATGATCAGAGACCTGGAGAGAACCTCTCCTATGAAGAAAAGCTAAGAAGAGTTGGAGTTGTTCAGCCTGGAGAAAAGAAGGCTCCTGGGAAACCTTATTGTGGCTTTCCAGTGCCTGAAGGTGCTACAGAAAAACTGGAGAGGGACTTTTTACAAAGTCATGGAGTGATAACACAAGGGGGGTAGTGGTTTAAAACTTGAAGAGGGGAGATATAGTTTAGATTTTTTGAAGAAATTATTTCCTGTGTGGATGGTGAGACATTGGTACAAGTTGCCCAGGGAACTTGGGGCCTGGGAATGTTCAAGACCAGGTTGGATGGGGCTTGGAGTAACCTGGGCTGGTGGAAGGTGTCCCTGCCCATGCAGGAGGGTTGGAACTAAATTATTTTTAAGGTCTCTTCGAACCCAAAGCAGTCTAGGATTCTATCATTCTATGATCTGCTGACTACTTATGAAATACCTCCACACAGTGCTGTCTTCAGCCACAATAGCAGCACAGTTGAATTTCAAGAATGAAGAGGAGCCATCTCCACCCTCTTCCAGCCACACCTTTCTTCATTGCAGCTGGGTCTGGAGCATAGCCTGCCCCACAGAAAATTAAAAAATCCCCTTTCCCATCTCCACCACCCACAAGAGGAGAAGAGACCTCTGTCTGTAGCAATCCCTAGAAGACATCTGAAAAGGACACATTTTTACAGCTCTGTTCTAGAAACACGAAGCCTGTTCCATATGTTACATGACACAGCAGAGATAGGGAAAGGCAACTTAGGTTACAGAATGGCCAGGGATAAAGAACTAGTACTTAAATCTCAAATTCTTCTCTCTGAAAAGTGAGCAAGATAAAAAGTAAGAATAGATCATTCTCCTGAACAGCTTTAAAAAGTTTTAAAAAGAAGAGGTCTGGGCTTCTCCTTAGCTAACAGCACTTTCATATGTATTGAAAAAGTGAGTCACTAAACAAACTATGCCAACCAAACACTGAGGTGTTTCTGGAACTGCATCATTTCTATGAAGAAATTGCAACCTCAAAGCCAGCCAGTAAAAACCAAGAAGGTCAGTCTCCTGGTCTGCATACACACTTCATTTTTGGTGGCTTTGCTCTGGAGGAAATTTCTCTAGGCATGACCTTCTGGCTCCCAAACCAAAGCAACTCACTAAGATCATTGCATTACAGTGAAGAAATGAGTCAAAACACTTGAAGTCTTTCCCAAAGTCACTCCATTAGCTTGGGTTATTCCCTTCAAGACTATCTGAAGATCTGATATTAAGGAGCAAACTCCACACTTAGTAAAATAAATAAGATTCTTTTACAGTAGCAGCTGGTCAGAATCCTCACCTTCCAATGAAAATCTGAAGACCATTTTAATGAAGTGTGCTTGAGCCACAAGCCCAGTTTTGCATTTTAAAAAAGTGCCAGTGTAAGCTTTCAAGTGCCTAAAGTCAGAATCATGAGGTTTCTGCTCTTAGTATTCTATTTTACTCCTTAAAATGATGAGATTACATTTACCTATTAGTCATAACATTTTGAGGTTAACTGGACTGTTTGGAAACTTCTAAAATATTCACTTCTAAAAACTTCTAAAAACCCCACCAAGGGTTATAGCTCTGTAATAATTACAGCTATTAAAGCACATATTTTGCTTATGAATTTCAGTGTACAGTGGTTCTACAAACAGCATTCACAAGCTGTAGACAGTCACAGCCATGCAGGAAGAAGAAATGGCAATTTTTGAAATGGGCATTTAAGCTGAAGGAAGGTTCAGGAAGGGGAATTCATATCAGTGAAAAGCAGACACTGTGCAAGACTTACACATGGAAAATTACCCCCCAGAGATCTTAATAATTTTGGTTCAGTTACACAAATCTCAACACAGCTATCACATAGGGAGAAACTGCTGACCATACTTCACATGGTCCCCACAACATTCCAAATCCATATTTTCTATTGATCACTTTAATTAAAAAGCCCAGAGATGTGTGGTTCAGCTGCATAGGTCCTTAGCTTATATTCCTGAACTGCTTAGTTCCTGAAGCAGAGAGGTTCCAGTGCCCTGAAGATTTTGAGTCACGTTTCTATGCTCACATTCCTGCAGCTGACACTTTCTGAGGATGCTCATTGTTAAGCCAATACAAACCAAAACAAATTTAAGGACTGACAGAAATCCAAACGTGCCAGTCTTGAGGAAATTCAAGCACTCAAGACCATGTCATGCAGAATTGCAATCCAGACAGAGTTTTTCTCAAAATAATATACTTCCTGCATTTCAAGCCTCTAATTTCTGTTAATTCACAATGGAAAAAAATCGCCTTCCCTTATCTTTAGGTATGTGTCTCATCACATTTGGGAGGATATTTGTCTCAATTTATTACTAATACCAGACATTTTTGTTACCACTTTACTGTGCTGTTTCTATCCACAAGGAGGCCAGGTCTTCATCTTTTAATATCTCCATGCTATTAAATAGCTTTATTTTTTTGTCTCTACAAACCTTTTGCAAACTCCAGCTATAGTTGATTACAAAGATGAAATCTAGAGGAAAGAGAACCATTTGTTCACCCATCTTGCAGTCTCACAGTCATCTGCTTCAGTACAAAGCTGTAGATATGTTCATATTATCTCTAGCAGTAATAATACATTCCTGTTAAGCCAAGAACTAATGAACATTTCCATATACAACTTTTAGAGCTTGGATCCTTCTCCTTGATGTAACCTTGAGTCTGGATTTCCATGGTTTATATTATTCCATGTGGATGTAAACCCCCTATAATTCCTTTCCTGTTTAGTACTTGATGTATGTTCTCAAAATTAATCCCATCTTAGAAAAGCTTTTTGGTTTAGAATGTGTGCAAATAAATCTCTGTATTCTTAGATAATGGAAAATGCCAGTGATTAAATTCAATCTGATAGGGTATGAGTGAAATTTCACTGACTAGTCATCAAGAGTATCTTGATTTTAGGTTTGGCTTTATCATTATATGTCCTACATTCAAAGCCTGTACTTTCCTTCATCAGTTCCCTATACTTCATTCTGTATATTGTTTTCTGCAGGCTCATGAATATATGGGTATTTGGCAGTGATTTTATAACCCATAATCAGAATGGAAAATTATAGTGATCCCATTTGTGTTATTATAGTTTAAGAACATATAAAACTTTCCATTTAGAAGTTTTTTACTGCAAAGGTCTACAACTGTTCTGTCTTTACTGCCAAATATTTTTGCAAAATTTTCAATAAGAATAAATGTTATTTATTAATTTGATTTTTTTTTTCCATCTGAACTTCTGGTAGTGAATGTGAGGAGATAGCTTCCCTTGAAATTCAAAGAAATAAAAAAATCTCTAATTTCCTGCCTCTTTATTCAGTGACCACATTTTAACCAGAAATAAAACAAAGTTAGCTAGGTCTCTTTTTATGGACCTGTAGTATTAATGCAGTAGTGGACAGAGGGATTACTTGAGAATGACTGGAATTATTTCCTTCCCCTGGAAATGTAATATGTTCCTTCAAGATAATGCCAAGATTTTTCTGCCAGAGGAACAAGACAAAGGATAAAAGAAACAGGTCTCGATGCCCTAGTTACTTTTAATCACATTATCATCCAAAATAAACCAGATTTCCTCACCCTGCAGAATTGTCTAGATGAGGGGTCAGTACATGTGACAATCAGAAAGTGCTCTGCTGGACCTGAGAGGTGACAAGAGAAACCAAGGTGAGACTGGCCAGGAGACACACCAGCTGCTTCCTTGACTTTTTCCACTAACCTGACTGCAAGTTAGGATTATGTGGTGTGTACCATGTCTTACCTTCATTTCTCCTCTTTATGCCTTTAGCAGGAGGAAAAAACTGTTAAAAAAAAAATGTAGTAAAATTTGCCTTTACAGTTTCTTAAAGCTTACTGGTGAAATGACAGATGATACACACAAATCCACCCTAGGAAAAAAGGAGACTGGGCAACTGTGAACATTTCTCACCTCATTGCTCAAAATATAGCTGTTCTCAATTTCCAGACCTTTGTTCTGCCTGAAGTTGCTTATTCTAATTTCCTTTCAGTTTCAGCTTCTTATGCTACTACCATGTCCTGTGGGACCTTAGGCAAACAGTGTCTCTTTGCTCTGGTCTGAAGTCCTCAGCCCTGAGCTCTTTGGCCCTGACTATTACTGCACTTTGAGGCTACCAGAGATGGATCCCAAGAGAGGGTCTTGGAGAGAGGCAACTGGCTGCCAAAAACCTTTGGTGTGTCTCTACTGTCTCCCTTTACAATTGGGTCTTCACAAGACCTCAATGCTAAGGAAGTTGGTTGTACTATAGAAAAAGTACAGTAGGAAAAAAGAGAGACATCAAGCTTTGTCCTGGTGATGTAGACCTTTTAGGTCAATAAATAAACAGAGAAATTTGTGAACCTTCTGGTTCTGAGGTTCTCTGTGCTTTCCTTTCCACTAATGTGTGGCAATACTACAAAACAGGAATTTGTCTCCTGGTGTTTGGCCATATCCAGATCTGGTTCTGCTTAGTAAGAAAGATTTCTTGCCGAGCTGAGTTGTCTGCCAGTCAGTTTGTGTAAAATGCTGAGGATTAGAACAATTCAGCTCTTGATGCACTTACATCATATGTTTCAACAAAGTTTTAGAAAGGAAATTATAAGCTTATGAGATATCACAGGTCAGTTTTTCCACTACCAACTGCATCCTGTTGTCAGTATTTCCATTCCCTCTCATTGACTGTAACCAAAGGCAATGATCATAACCCCTGGGAGCACAGTCTCTCCACCAGTGGATTTTCTCCAGCCCTCACCACAGCCATGTCTGACGTGAAGACGTATGGAACATCTCCTGCCTTTGAAAGGAAACCTAAAGTGAGAGGTTCCTCAGGACTGCAGACAGAGAAGCTGCCAGAAATGCAAATGTGGGTTGGAAATAAAGAAGGAGAGAACTTGACAACAGCTCTCCTCTGTGTTCCCTTCATTCCCTGGTTGTCCTGTTAGATCCTCATCACAAAAGGCTGGGATGGAGATAATCTTAAGAAGCAGCCTTAAGCATTTGTATAAAAACACTGGACAGGGTAAAAGTCCTTGTCCCTTGCCCCCCTGCAAATTTTACATCACACCTGGAGTACCTGTGATGTTATTGCATGAGCTCATGTTGCCTAAAACTCACCCATACAAACAAGGGACAGGTCTGGACCTTCCAACAAGTTAAAACATCCTTTAGACAGGGCAGAGGTCTCAGTGGAGGGCTGACACCACAAAACACATTGGTGAAACCTAGCTGGCCAAGAGAGCCATGGAGGATTTTGCCTGGGGTGGGTAAGAGGTTGTTTTTAGGAAGCTGTCTCTACCCTACCATCTCTGCACTGATTCACTGGTTTTCCATGAATTCATTGAGAAAACTAAAAGCCCTGAGCCTAGACCTACAGACAGCATTGCTTTCCCTCCCTGGGCAAAGACATCATTCCTCAATAAAGCATTGTGGCTGCAGGAGTCATTTTTGCCTGCAAACATTACATTGGAAACCCTCATGATATGACCCAAGCTAAACATGGAAAGTTCATAAGATTTTGGGGGCAGTATATTCCGTATTTTTTTCTGCAGTTTATTGGCAAATTAATTCTAATGCATTCAAATTACATCATGAAGTGTAATGTAGAAATATTTCATGAAGTTTACCTTAATAGAGTGTGAAAACCTGATGAACAGTAATTCAGAGGGAACTGCTTGGCCCATCTCCTATTTACTTGGGAACATTACTGCTTAAAAAAAACCTTAAATATATTACTTGGTTTTATGGCTCAGAAACCTTTAATTTGAAGATTTTTATGACTCCCTTACAATACACATTGATTTTAAAAATGTTTTAAACTAAACTGGATCATTTACTGCCAACTGTGCTCCAGGCGTATCTTTGATTAGTCCAAGTGTGATAAAACAACCTTGTTTTTATTCATACTTTAAGAGAATAATAAAACCTGCATACTTTGAAATACTGAAGCAATATCTTGGCCCATAGCTATTTAAGTATGAATTATTCAAGTCTAGTTTATTTTTTTTCTTTTAAATTCATGAATCTCCAGAATGGTTTAGTAAAGTGTATCAGTGAAACCATTTTTCTGCCTACTGAGGGGATGGGGGAAAGGACGGGTGGATCAGAGTGCATTCTATATATAAAGGGGCCTTTTTTTGTCTTCTTTTGCAAGTCACTATGAATCTCACTGGAAATTAGTTATTTGATATTCCCACTGTGCTTGAAATTGAGAGAATACAGATACAGTCCTTTGTTCAAATAAGTGTTACAGACAAACTTATTCTCACATCCTGTAGCACTGGAACTGCCTAAATATACCCATTTCAGGATTTCACTGACAACTGACTGGGATCCTATTGCCCGAAACTGGTCTGGAGCAATCAGAGTAAATTACAGAAATTACAGAAATAGAAAGAATGTTTTAGCATCTTCAGCAGAAAAGGGCTCATGTAACAGTGATATGGTGTCTATCTGGATAGGACACTGCTGTGAGGGAGACTTTTTCCTTAACTGCTGCAAAAGGTCATAGACAGAAATATCTTTTTTAAGGGAAAAAACCAAAACATAAATCCTACTTTTGCAATCCTTCCATCCTGTGTAACCCAACAATGCTCTCTGCATTCAGCATGGTCTGAACTAAGGCAGTGGAAAGAATGAGACTGTGGTAATTGTTCTTGTTCCATCACTAAATTTCAGTAGGACCTCAGCAAATCACTGCTTCTCAATGCCTCTCTGGTCCCTCCATACACATTAGGCTTTGCTTTACTTGTAGCATAAACTTTTCAGGCTAGACAACACTTTTCTATGTATTTGTATAGTACCCTGTACTTGGTAAATATCAAATTAATAGAGATTTTTTTCTTGCACAGTCACAGAACTATATGGGCCAGAAAGCATCTTGGACATCCTATAGCCCAAAAAAACAGTTCAGAACAGGTTCAGCTGGATTGGCCTACACAGGGACTTGTTGAGTTTTGTATATCTCCAGAGATGGAATTTCCAAAACCTCTACAGGACCCTGTTCCTGAGTGATCAAAACCGTGGTGGAAACCTTTACCCTTTTATCTAAGGAGAATTTCTTCTGGTTTAACTTATATCTATTGCCACAGAACTCCGAAGAAAAGATCTTTGACCTCTCTATACTCTAAATTATGTTGCTGGTCACAGCAGTAAGATATCTCCTTTGCCTTCTCCATTTCTGCTCATACTTCACATTCTCCATCC
The DNA here is from genome assembly GCA_023637945.1 of Phaethornis superciliosus. NCBI lineage: Eukaryota > Metazoa > Chordata > Aves > Apodiformes > Trochilidae > Phaethornis > Phaethornis superciliosus. The sequence goes on from JAJQWJ010000011.1 coordinate 5,546,580, forward strand.
CCTTGACCATCACTGGGGCTCCCCTCTCACTCTACTATGTCCATGCCTTTCTTGCACTGGGGATCTCACAACTACACAAAATTCCACATCCTACTCCACACATAAAATAATGTTCTTAAAATCTTCTAATGTTACCTGTAGGTTTTTGTCTCCTGTAAATGTTTGTAATCAGTAGCTCAAATCTGAGTATGACAACCATGATAGTACACCAAGAGTGTTGGTGTATATATGTGGCTACCATAACCCTAGGTAAAATCCAAAGAATACACCAACTCCTCAACAGTAAGACAGAGGAAACAGCATGGTTAAGAGTTACTGAAAGAAGAGAAAAGCAGCAGTTAGCAAACAGTGGCTATAGATGCAGCTACTTCTGCCTGCCAGCTTGAAACAAACATCCCCAGCCATATCAGATAAAATGGTCCTATAGGATGGAAACCCAAAATGAAGGAGAGCTGACAGATACTAGAAAAATGGAGATTTTCTATGCCACTAATCACAAAGTGCCACCATATAGCATCCAGTGTTATAAATAATGACATTTCAGACAAAAATCTATAATGGAATGACATTAGCAGACTGCGAGGAGCCTCAAACAAACCCAGGATGAGATCTTCAATTCTCACAGTGCTTCCTAAGGTTTACAAATGTATCTAAATGTTTGTTACTGAACACACTTAGTTTTTTTTCCAAGTCTGAATAACAGCAATCAACGTAGCACAGAGTTTGCAACTATAAGATCTGCAAAGAAGCCACTCCCTTGGTTTGGCTTCATGGCCACATGTAGTTGTGCTCTCCAGGTATGTGTCATGATGGGCTTAACACAAAAGCACCCAGGAAGAATTGTGTCTCTTCTCTTTTACTCACAGCCAGGTGGGTTTGAGGGATTGTCTGAGATGGAGGAAGCCCCCATTGAGCCTCAAAAGTTGAGCTCTTTTGCCTGCTCAGGTCTCTTTCCAGGCTAAGGCAATGGTCTTCTGTACATGGCTACAAGCAAACACCTGGAAGCCTGTGAGATTTTCTGTATAAAAAATAGGTGCTCTAGAAGTATTGGTTGACAAAAAAAATGGGTCTTCAAGTTGCTGAGAGTAGAAGTTTTAATGTGGTTTACATTTTCTCATGGATCTAATGCCAAATGCTGATCTTCAAACAAGCATTACTATCCTCCATACAGACCTGGACAGTTTGAAAAATCCCCAGGTCCTCGTTCAACTCATCAAAGTCTGACAGCTTCAAATTCTACAGAGCTATAGTCTCATCACCACAATAGGATTTCTCTGCACAGTTTGAGAGAGGTAAACCAAGCCATGTGTTTGAATATTTGTACCGAGGGAGTCAAATAAGAGGTATTCTCACCTCACTGACATTTTCCTGGCTTTATTTGGCTCATGAAACATTAAAATGATGGAATTGGAAAATAAAAAGTATTTTAAGATGCTGGATATGATAAAAAGCAATGCCTTTGAATAGGAGTCTGGCAAATCTGTTAGGGTGTGATTAGACATTAATAGCAGCTTCATAGACTTAGTAAAGTTTGCATAGCCAATTTGCACTTTATAAAGTCTGGCATTGTTCTGGAGTGTGGCCCTGGTGTGGACTTTATGAAACATGTAGGAGGCAATACACAATTCTTGAGAATGTTTTACTAGTTTGTGAAGTTATTTTAATAACAAGAATGCAGAATCTTACTTAAATTCTAGTAACATTAGGAAAAAATATCTAATAACTAGAAAATAGGTATGAAATCCACTAGTAGATAAAATACATCTGCCCAGTCATATGTGGTCACTCATATGGATCATTCCATAACAAGCTGTACAATATGGGCAGAAAGCATGACTGGAATAACTGTTATTCTGTGTGTTTCTTCTGCCAACCTCCTTCTTCTGACAAAAATTATCAATTTCTCTTTAAAACTGGATACTCATGGGACAACTGATAATTTGCAGAAGCAAGACTTACAGAGCACAGAAGATTAAGCCTCTCTCATGAGTAAGCCCTGGTCAGTGCAAGAAAAAGTCATGGATCTTCTAATTCTTCCTCTAATTACTAAATTTCTTTCATCATGATGGCAAAACTTCAGGAGGACAGGAGAAGAGGAAAAGTGAAAAGGAGAAAGTGTAAAGAGTCCACCTCTCAGATCAGCCAAGAGCTCTCAGAGGAGGTAAGGGCTCTGAACCCCAGAGGATGAAAAAATTGAACCCAGGATTTTCACCTCCCATGCAAATGTCTTCTCACCTCAAGCTATTTCATAATATTAGGAAAAAAAAAACCAGTTTCTGAATGAGCATGTTTTAAAGCTAAGCAAACTGTTCTGATCATTAGACAAATTTATCTTCATAAATACTAAGGTTGCTCTTGAGACAAGCACCTTCTAAAAAGCATTCACAAAGGGAGAAAAAAAGCATTCACAACTGTGAAAAAACTAGAATATCCAAAGCACTTGGGCAATACACCTACCTTCAGATCCTGGAGGATGTATGAAGGCATCTCACTGCAGCCTGAAGCAAGGCACCTGGGCAGGTGGGGTTCACGGTGGGACTTGTCTCTCAGCATTTGCTCTTGACTCTTGGCTTAGCTTGATGGTTACTGCTGAGGTCACCTTGGACCACCCAAAAATACAAAAATTCCCACCATAAGGGGGCATAACATCCAACCATGAGTTCTCTTTTTCTCCAATTTCTTAGCACAGAAATTATATTTCCTGTGAAATATAGAGAGCAGATGATTTATTAAAAATCAGACACAAAAAATTAACAGCTTTAAATACTGTATGGATTTTCTTCCCCTACTTATCAGGATATCAATTAGACTATCTTAACTCATTTTTGAGAACAAGACAAGTGACCATTGATCCCTATTTTGATTAATTATTCTGCAAGACCTCTTATTTTGAAAATCGGTCACTGCAGAATTATAGTCATAGGGGTCTCTCCTGCAACATTTTAGCAGGTTTTGAGTTACTACATTGTGGGCACTATAAAGGATACTTTTTAATTCAAAAATTATTATTACATATCAGTACAATGTAGGTCATGCAATCTTTCCAGCTACCAAATCTATGAGCTAAGATGATTGATTTTATCTAGTCTAAATCAGTATGAAATTGATTAAATGATGTGGCAAATTCTGTCATTCAGTTTGCAAGAGAAAAACCCAGTGCAATGTTTCAACAGCTGCTTCATTGCTTGTCCATTACTTAACAACTAAAATACAGTAGTTTATGTGTGACTAGGCAATGTACAGATATTGTTTTATAGTATCATTATGAGTCTGGCAAATAGGTTTAGACTAGAGATATGAAAACAAACCCTCTGTAATTTTCTCTAGTGGTGTTTAAAGAGCTTAGAAATGGCAGTGATTGTATTGACCAAAAGAACTGTGACATCTGGTTTTCCAGCCCTATGGATGTAAGACCATATGTTACAAAAAATATAGTGTGGAAGAGGAAAAAATAGTTTAGGCTGAATACATGAGCAGTGGTCGAAGCCAACAGAAATCCAATACTGTCACCAGTGTTGCTCCCACAAGGGATGAATGATGTAGGGCTGCTGGAGAAGGAGGAAACATTGACTTACTCATGAATGCACAGTTGAGCTGAGGTGGAATATCTCTGAAAACCTCAGAAATCTCTCTGCTTCACCTCTGGTGACAGGAAGAACAGTTTATGTTACAAATGCCTACAGTTTGCCAAAGGTGTCTTATGCCTTGCACCAAGCTTGCACTGAGTACAGAGTAACTGTTTAAGATCAAAGTAGGGCATACTACATTTTTCAACATCTGTCCCCGTTTTCCCATATTTGCAGTTCTGGAAAAAATGCATCCATTCAAATTCACTGCAAGTGAGTTAGGAAGGGACTCGGCTCGCTCCTAATTTGTTGTTTGAAGCTCTTTTTTCTAATGATAATGTCAAAATTGCGGTCATGAGCTTAAAATCATTGTCTTGTGCTGTACCCCTATTTGTGCTCACAAAAAGATAAATTTTATTGGCCCAGTTCTTAGTGTGGGCTGTTAAAACAGTAGTAATTGTACTGGCTTAGAAAAATAATTTATTTCTAAATGTAAAATAGGAAATGAAGTTGTTGCTTTATGTAACACCAAGTGCTACACAGTGGCACACCTTTCATTTTTTGTCAGTGGTTGATGAAATATTTTGAAAATATATTAAAAATTGTGTATAAAAACTGTGCTTAAAACCTGAGAAGTATGGATTAGAGATCTTTACTCCTCTTGAAGTCAGTATAATACATTTCAGAGACTAAATAACAAAATTCACACCATGTTGGCTGGCAGTTTGAAAGGTGCTAACTCAGCGCACTGATGAAAGTGCTGAATTGAGCAATTTCTATTCTTTGAAACAAACATCTGTGATTCAGTGTGGTAGATTTTACTGTGGTTAGACAAAACAACAAGTTGTGTTTAAGAGAAAACCATCAGTATGAATGAATGGTTCTTGCAAGTTCCACAAGACCTACTTTTAAATTATATTGAATAATAGATTTCTCTCCAAATTACTCCTATCAACTAAAAAGAATCTTTTGTATTATTAAGTGGACTCAACAGAGCAGATAAAAGGGCATTTATTTTCCCCCCAAAGAAACATGGTATCATTCTAAATTAGAATTTTTACACAGTTTACCAAACTATGTAAAGCACTTGTGTATGTTAGTTGTTTAAGGTAACTTAATGCACTGAATTAAAAGGTGCCAAGGCACAATATATAGTAGAGTCAAGCACACTACAGATTGCGGAATCATTCCCTTTTAAATATTGTTTGTTTTCAGTCTCACTAGACAAAGTTACTCAAAGCAGCTCTAAACAAGAGCAAGGAGGGAGGGGGAAGTTAATTCATTCTGGGACTAGGAAGAGGATGTTATTCCCCACTTCCCAGGACAATCAGTAACTATGACTTCAAGCCTGAAACAGCTTCTGTCTGTCTTGGACTTTTAAGATTGTCCTAATCAACCAGCCACCACCTAGATGTGGCCTTTTCAGTTTCATAAAAGACTTTATACCCCAGATAAGAAAACTGCTTTGATTTCAAGGAGTACAGGCTGTAAGCAGAGCATAAAGTCATTGCTCCTTGCAACCCTGGACCCAGCATCCTCAAGGAAGCAAGCAAGTTCTCTAGATATTTGGAAAAGACCATTGCATAACATTTAATTTCATATTCAGTAATCATTTCGTCACTGGATTCAGATCACCAAGTGGATACAGATGTTCATTAGCAACAAAAACATATGCAAACAAGGAAACAATCCAAGAAGCTGCTAACAACTGAGAAGTCCAAGGCTGACCATTACATGTTGCAATCACAAACATCTATCTTTAGACCAAAAAAGAAATCTGACCTCTCACAATCTAGAGCAGTCCAAATTAGATTTTCTCAGCCTCCCCATACTTCAAGGGTAAGGCCATTTTATACAGGGTATATTTAAGCCTCGGTGGCATAAGCATGCAGAACAGTTTGCAGCTTTCTAACTACCCAGGATTTGGTCCTACAAATCTTCCCATACAAACAGTCTTCCCTGTCACACTTTTTTTTCCAGAAAGCTCCACTGGCAAAGAGGCAGAGACTCACAGCCTGGATTTGCTGATCATATTTCTGGTGGCAACAATAGGTAATAAGAAATATTCCTCCTGGGACCTTTTCCAGAGGTATTTTCTCCCCTGGCTTCCCAGTGGAGGAGAACACAAAGAAGATCATCTGCAGGGAGCGACAGCTTCTGTTTGTCACATCAAACATCCCAGACTCTATCCTGGTCCTCTGGAGGGAATCATTCACACGGAGAAAATTATCCAAATGGATTAGCACACAGACGGATTATCCAGACACACAGCTCAGTCAGCTAATAAACCAGCACCTCAATGCATTTTCTGCCTTTTAACCTCTCGGTTTCCAGACTTTTGATACTCATCCCTTTAAACACCACCATATTTCAGGAGATGCTGAAGGCAGTTGATGGAGATTCACTGCTGGCTGCTCCGGCATGTAGGAGCCATTGCTCATTATCCACAAGATGTCAGTGTTGCTGAATCTTATTATTCTGACCTGCAAAGAAGCATCTCCTAAGGCTGTGGAGGGCAGCTATCACCCCCGGGCTTTATTCAGTCAGTCTAACAAAAATAAAACAAGAAATAACGCACAACCAAGGACAATAAAAATCTGCATGGCAACGTGTAATTTTGTATTAACGATAATAATTACAACTTGAACTACATAGTTAGTGCTGCCACCATCTCCTAACATGCAAATCCCTTGTCTTCAAATGTCCCAACACCTGCAACACTTGAGCTTGGCAGGTGGTTTTTGCACAGCAACATTGCTTGGAAAGGAGCAACCAGAGATGGCACCAGAGGTGTTTCATTATGAAGACATCAGCTCATCCCACCAGCAATGAGACTGTTCAAGAGGTCTGACTCTACTCTGAAACTGAAGAACATGCTATTAGCTATCTCCCTGTTTTACTCTTGGTTTGTACTTCCACACCCCTCTGGCTCTGGCAGCAATTTCTGCCCTCATGGCTCCATCATGGGGATCTTTCTGTGCCCAGACTTGTTTTCTCTCTCTATCACTTCCCCGGCTGTATGAGCACATGTTTTTTTAAGGCCAAACTACAAATGGCATTAGTGGACAATCTGGTTTTAAAACACCCTCTCCTATTCCCGGCCTTTCCAAAAAGGCCAAGGTCAGGCAGAAAGGGAACTTTTGAACCAATATTGTTGTGGACTCCATGTATTGTGAAACTGCACCTCGGATTTCCTCTGCAGACTGACTGACCCATATGTCGATTATGTTCCTGCTTCCTACTTGCTTGCAGGAGATTCGTTTCACTAAACACTGACTTGACTTCCACTGCTAAGTATAGCAGAGCAAGGAGAAAATTAGCATGAGAATTCCTGTTTACATTATTTGCCATCATTCATGGCCTCTGAACTTGTTTACTTTTCAAATTGAAGGAAGTAAAACTGTGGTGGGAGTAGACACAGGACTCCTTACCATGAAAAATAAGATTACTAGAGATAGATTAATTTATGCACACCTAGAGTTATAAAAATAAACAATGGAGACATGGTTGTTTGAGTTGGGAAGTTAAGCAGACAGTTTAATACAGCTAATCCATCTATACTTTCTTTTCAAAAACATGAATATATCTCACAATAGCAAATCCAAATATTCCAGCTGGGGGGGTTGGGGGATGGGAGAGGGGATATCTAGGGGAGAAAAGAAGATTTTTCTTAATTCCTACAAACTTCATCTGCTTTCCTTGTTTCTCCTTTTCTCCCCAAAACACAATCCATCCTTTGAAAAACACTGCCATAGGCAAAGCAACAAAAATAAAACTCAAGAAAAGTCTTCTCTTCACTTGTGCTGAACACCTCAACTAGGAAAATCCATTCCCAGTTTAATAAAAATCAGACAAGTTCTGACAGCACCTCCTTGTTCCATTAAACAGTCTGGTTGTAAAGACCATAAATCCCTATTTTTATCTCCGTCCCAACTCTGCTTTGTGTCGAAGGCACCGTCTTCTCTGCCAGACTCAGAAATTCTGGTTTTTTGACCCATTCCTGCCTGCCCTGTTAGTGACAGCAGGCACAAACGTGTCACTGCTCCCAGGGCTGCAAGCCCCAGCTCCTGGGCAGAGGCACAAGCTCCTCACTGCCTGCACACTGATCACTTGTCTGCACTTCCCAACTGCCTGGAAATCTGGTAGATTAATGCCTAAAGTGGTAGAGTTGGCAGGGGTGCAGTGGAGAGATTCTGAGAAAAGCCTGGCAGTTTCTGTTGAACTAGCTTGCCTTGTAAAAAAAAGTTGCATTTGCCAGGGTCATCTCAGGATGAGGTTGACTGGGATTTAGGTTGGCTTTTTGGTTTTTTTTTCACTTGGGTCCCGCTCAGTCAAGAATGTTTTCATGCAATTTCTAAAATTTCCAAGCTATTTACTAAAACTACGTAGAGTTGTTGAGGCTCCAAGATACAAACCCTTGGGGAGATGGAAGTAAGTTCTTCATATAATTCCTGGAAAAGTTAAAGAGGTAACTGCAGCAGGGTTATTTGATCCATCTCATATGTATTGAGCAGGCTAGCTTAGCTAAACAAGGTGTTGTGCTTCAAATAACTAGAACAGCCTAAGAGGAAAGGTTGAGATGGAAAGGGGAAAGGGTTTCATCAGCTTGAAATTAATAAAGACAGGGATGGAAATACAAGACTGAAAAACTAGAGAGTGGAGGAGTATCTAATTTCAGACACTCTAGTGTAAAGGTGAACCAGGCTCATTAAAGTGCACCCTGGCAAAAGCCAGTTCTGGCACCACAGCCCTGCCCTAAGGGGATGCTCTCTTCACCTGCTTTTTGGTTTTCTCCCCCCTACCAAACTTTGGATTTTGCTGGTGGGAGGCAGGGCAAGGCATAATCCCAGTGTATTTAAATTATAAAAGGGTGAACTTCAGCTATATTGCTTAATTCAGTTTCACATGCAATAACCTTTCAAATGGTGCTTGAAAGTCAAGTCAAATTTCAATATAAATGGTATTGCCAGGTTAACATTAATGTATGAGACACTGCCCTTTATGTTTCACTATCATCCCTTTGAATGTGTTGAACAGTAATTTTAATAGAATCATAAAAATCTTCAGTTTCCTCTGTAGATTTAACCAATGCACAAGCATAAAAGGGTTATGCTTCTGTCTCATTTGTAAGGTTTGTGATAATTTTAACATTTCAGGTTTTGCAGGTCTTCTATACCTAGATCTCACTGAGCCTGTTCTCTCTTTTTTTAGAAATACCTTCCCAGTTTGAACTGCTCAGACTTCAGTGTGCTTACTTGCTTCTTCTAACAAGGATGTTCAAATTGGAAGCTACAAGTGGGGGGGAAAAAAAAAAAAAAAAAAAAAAAAAAAAAAAAAAAAAAGAGGTATGAGAACATTCTGACGCCAATGTTCTTCATAATTTGACTTCAGCAAATATTCAGTTCTGTGAATTAAACAATGGCACTGGAAAGCTATTTAAAGATCCATCAGATGTTGGTACATTTTCAGGGTTTAAAGTGAGAAATTTAAGCCCACAAATTTCTTGAGAAACATTCAAATGAGAGAAAGCAGTGGGGAGAGCAAAGATGCAATCTCAGCTTAAAATACAGCCTTTCAACACATAGCTCTGTGGCTGCAAGAAGAAAACAAGTCACTGCAAGAGCCATGGGGGCAAAGAGGGTGTGGGGAAGGCTGCAGAAGTGTCACCCCACACCTGCAGACACCAACTTTGGTGGCCCTGGTACCATGGCCAATGCAGTCACCTCAGTCAAGTGCAAATGATCATGTACAAGGATGGAGAATCAGTCCCTGGGACTCAGGGATACAGCTTTCCTTCCAGGCTGAATTGGCTGTACTGGGTCAGGTGTGAAGAGCCTGATTCATCCTTTCCCACAATGGGACAAACTTGGCCATGAGCAACTCTTTGTCTTTCCAGTCAAACACAACCCATGCTCAGCAGGGAAGGATGCCCAGGGTCCATCATACCACCCTGCCTTCCCATTCCCAGCACTTCCCAGCCTTCCCATCCCACACATCACCTGTTCCATACCTGTAGGGTTTGAGCAGCAGTCTCACTCGTTTTTCCTTGCCTGATTTGAAAAAGGAATCACACACATCAGCTGAATACCTTTAAAAGTGATAAAATGCTGCACAAAAGAATATAGCTTTCAAATTTTTAATTATTCTGCATTCAGGCTGTGAGCAAAACTTGACTGCTTAGACAGGTGGCTTGAGTAGCACCTCATAACTCACAAATACCTGGATTCACTTATAAAAACTTTGGTTGATTTTTTGGGTTGGTTTTTGGTTTTGTTTTTGTTTTGTCTTGACATCTCCAGGCAAAAAACTATCATCAAAAGCTGCTCTGCTTTTTCTTAGAGAAAAATACTGTTTCGTGAAAAGGCAAAATGAAATATTCCAGCTCACCCCAGTGCTTCTGGAGGCTTGAAATATGACCAGAGCATTTTGCTGCTGTTTGAACATTTGCTCAAACTTGGCCCAGCCAGCGCTTCATCTGACACACTTTCATTCCACTTGTTAAGGTTTAAAAGTGCAACTTCCAAAAACTGTAACAGTCAGAAAAAATGTAACCCCAGTCTCAGAATGCAGGAGCAGAATTGGACTTTCTCAGGCTTCTCCTGCTGCTTCTCCCTCCATCTGCCCTCAAAAAATGGGCTTACTGGGCAGTAAGACATAGGTTTCACATGTATTATGAGACAAGTCTCTCATGAATGACCACTGGCAGGTCATTTATTTTTTCCCATGCCTTACTACAGACACCAGCTGTCTGATTTCTGTGGATCTTTGTTACAAACACATAAAAATATGATAAAATATGAAAGAGCCTGAAATAGAGGATCGTAATCTTATCCTGTTGCCTGTTTCACACAGAAGTGTCTGGCTCCATTCAAAATCTGTATGATAGATCTATGAATGCCTTTTTACAAAGCCATTGTGAACAGAAATGTAGCAGTTTGGGGGAATCCTTAAGATACTGTAACAATGAGAAGGATAGAAGGAAGCTGATGATGAAAATAATTAGCTCACAGTAGCTACAAAACAAAGCCAGAGGCTATACTTAATAATGGGACTAAAATACCTGTGATCACATCATCTGAGAATTCAGTATGATGCAAAAGAATCAGTGTCAAAATGGGATTTCAAGAAAATCTTTAATTATGGTATTTTAAATTTAAAAAACTTAATTTATCTTTAACATTACCAACATGTAGGCTTTTTTCTTGCACTCATACCTTAGCTATGCAAGGTAGCCTCCCCAGATTTTTGTCTAAAATAGCCTGAATAGTTGATATTGATTGATTTATGGTGTGCCAAATGGTTGACTTATTTTTCAATTATGGACTAATATTTTAATTTCTTAAGAATTTCCTTTAATACTTTGCAAGGGAATCAATGATTTGTGCAATTGCATACGCTTACATTAGCATTAGCTATATCCAACCTTAGACTGGGTTTTAGTGGAAAATGTCCAACACCAGAGAATGCTTAAGTGTGTTTCTGAATTGGGGCCTGGATTATACATCAGCTACAGTTATTTGCAAGTCACATTTCAATACCCAGCGTTTCAGGCTGTGTGTTTTTGTAGTTGCAACTTTCCACCTCCTCCGCACTGACTTAAGCAATGTTATTCTTGGCTAATAGCAATTGTGAGAAAACTGAATTCCATCTGTTTCCACCAAAACCAGAAAATAGAATGTGAGAATCAATAGAAGACTGCACTTGTTACACACATTTGTCACAATCAGTGGCTTTGCAAAGGAAACATGGCCACAGGTATGATTTGCAAAATAAATAGCAAGTCACATCTGAGCACCAGCTGGCTTAGGTAGAAGGCAGAGCCTCCTTTGGCAGCTCTGGATCATGAACTTTCAGGTGTTGCGTGGCCCCTCCAGGCTCATTCAAGGGGAAAGATGTGTTTTGCTGTGCAAATGGACAGATGAGAATTTTAACACAAGTATAGGTCTGGCTGTGTATTCATCATCAAAGTTTTCACTTTATATTTGGCAGTTTCTCCACTTTAGATGACCACGGTGTCATATTCTTGTTAATTACTCCCTATCCCTTATAATTTCATACATAGTTACTGTGCATCACCAGAGATTTCTCTATGACTAATAGCAGAATCATTTCAGGTTTTCTCCCTAGTCACTATTGCCAGAATTGAAAATTCTGTGGCTCTCCTTGGCTGAGCTGTCTCATTCATGGTCATGACCAAACCACAAAGAGGTAAGCACACCAGATTTCAATAGCCCCTAGCAAGCCTGTGCTTCATGTTCAGGCACACCACTCTTCCTTCAAATCTATATTCTATCCACCTGGTAGGACATACCAGTGTCTTATCTGCATGTTTTTATGGCAAGCATAAGCTGGGTGGATCGTTTCAGGAGTCCTTCATCAAGAACTGCTGGATTCCATCTCAGAATACTATGTGTTTAATGTGTACTTTATCACAGTTTGCAACACATTTGCCTAATTCTGATACAGTTCCTGTGGAAAACAGCATATTTTTTGCAGATGGTGCTGTGACACAACCATCAGCTCATGGTTTCTTCCTGTGTCAAAAAAACCCTGATGGTACCAGAGCATCTCCTTCAGGCACCATCTCCCTCCGCAGCTTGCCCCCATTCCCAAATAATGCAGGATGCAGGGGAAGGTAGAACCCATCCTCCCATGAGATGGGGTGTTCTGTATCTTGGGATCTCCTCAGCACTCTGCAAAGCTCACCCTCAGGTCAGAGGCACAGGGCTAAACTGGGTTCACCTGCACCTACTGCCATAAGGAAGAGAACCAAGGCCACCCCAGCTGCCAAAATTTCCCCCTAGGAATAACAGGCATAGCTCATGAATTTAAAAGGTGATTTGGAGGTTCCTCACTCCTTACAAGACATACAATAAGGTACCTAGAACACTTTTCACTAAAATATGGATGCTTACACTGAAAAGCTTCAAATTAAAGCTTCAAATTTAATGCCTGTTTTTTGCCAAAATACATAGGGAAAAGGTGTGTTTGACTGCTGCACAGCAACAGTAAAAAGAAAAGTCATTTAAAAGCAGCACTGTTGGGTGAATAATGCCCTTATGTTAGTTAACAGTATGCCTTCATCTGGAACTCTGTTTGCCATACCTGGGCTTGCATTTTAGCAGTGCATGTATGCAGTAAAACCTGGGAAGTCCAAAGTGGTTAATTACAATGTACAGCAGCCTGAAAAGACTCCCAGAGGCAGAGAGATTTAAAGCAGTATTACAGCCTTTAACTTAGAGGGAAGCAAGTAAAAGGTGAGAGAACAGAGGTGTGTAACATAAAGAATAACTTGGGGAGTATAAGGTAAACTCAGGTTTTTAGTTTTTCCTAGACGCTTCCCTATAGGACAATGCAGCTTAAACATAAAAATTCTTAAATGAGCCAAAGAAATATTTTCTATGTCTCCTAACAGCTATGAAAATGTTGGAGGAAACAAGTACTCAATAGCTTTAAAAGAGGATATGATATAATTTTATCCTATCAGCTGTCAGTAAGGTGAAGCTCTAATAATGTTATAATAAGTTGTATTTCCACATCACACACAAGTACTCAATAGCTTTAAAAGAGGATATGATATAATTTTATCCTATCAGCTGTCAGTAAGGTGAAGCTCTAATAATGTTATAATAAGTTGTATTTCCACATCACAGTGTGTGCTCTATGTAAATATGTTCTTACGTTGACTGGGGAAAAGTTTAGGATTTTGGTGCCAGTAATTAGATACTTCTATGCTTGCTTGGGTTTTGTTGGATTTTTTTTTTTTTTTTTTCTTTAAGGCTGAAAAACAAACAGTGAAATAGATCATAGCTGGGAGGAAAATTAAGCTCTTCAAGTATGGGTCAACTTAAGCTCTTCAAGTATGGGTCAACTGAAAAGCCCAGGTCTGAATGTACAAGCTGTGGCAGCCCAAAATCCTGCATTAATCAGGCAGATACAGAAGATGTACTGTGCTGACCAGCTGCTTCCTGACTTTGAAGGCAAGATGTCCTGACCACATGTGCCCTAGTACAGGCTGAACTCTAAACCAAGCCCCACAAAACTTATAACCAACATCTATCTTGAGAACAACAACCAAAGCCTGGGCAGCTCAAACTGAATATGTAAGCCTCCTACAGGCAGCCAGAAAGGTAAATGTCATAACAGGACCAAAACAAAGCCACATCCTCTGTATATTAGAAGAAGGGAACTTTAATACATATATACAGCTATATCCATGCACACAGATGCTAAGCAGTGAATTACTCCAGCAACTTTATGAGCTCAAGAATAGTAGAATTTGAAAGGGTCAATGTCTTCCCAGATGAGTTTCCACTGACTGCCAGTTGCTCATCTTTATATTTTCTTCTCTTAAACAACTCTGTAGATATATATTAATGCAATCTTTTTAAAATATTATAAAAGATAGAACATTACCTTTTTTAAAAGGTGTTTAAAGTTGTTGTTTAAACACCTTGGTTTTAAAGATTTGGTGTCTAGTCTTCTAATAAGACTTTCTGAGTTTTGAATCTTTCAGGTGTACTCAGGTCTGATTTCCAGGTCATTTCTCATAAAGGAGCAGAAGGCAACCAGAGTTTTAGAAACAAATTTTTTCTTAAAATGAATGTCCCACAGGAGCTGAAGTTTCAAGATTAGTCATTAAGTAATGCAAGATTCATAACTAGAATCACTTTCTTAACAGTACTTCACCAGATTAAGTTATTTTAATCATTTTGATACTGTCAAACACAGCTGTCAGTGCAGCTTGCTAGAGACCAGTTTGTGCATACAAACCTGCCCCTCTTCCTGCTAGATTTTCTGCTGCTTCCCCCCAAACATCAACCATTTCACCCTCTGGAGGTCTAACAAGGCTGTGTCTCCTGTTCCATCTCTGTGCTAGCCCAAAAGAAGGTTATCACAAGAAAGAATCCCTGCCTTTCACAGCTGAAACTTCATTCTTTTTTTACTGTCACTTGCTCACAGTTACCTGGTTTCCCAGCCCAGTTTGCAGAGATATTCAGCCTTGCTGACTGCAGGCAAGTGAGTTCCTAGCATCTGCTGCAGCAAAGGTCTGATGGTCAGATGGTGGATTGGTCTGGTTGTGTCATTGGGATGCTGGGACAGCCCTGGAAGTAAAAAAAGACATATTGACCCAAGAAGCATCCAGAGGAGCCATTAGATATTTAGATAGATAGATGGAAAGAGATGGATAGATAGACATAAAGATTTGAGAGACTGAATTATATACATATGAATAAATTATTACCGTGTATTCTGATATTAAAACCCCTCTGAAATGGAGGTGTGCTGGTTCACAGAGTACTCCAAAGCAGTTTTATTCTGGCCCAGTAAAGACAAATACTGACTTGGCACCCATGGCATCCCTGCTCCAGCCTCTCAAGCTGAATTAATGAAAAAGCTGTGCTCTAGAAATTTTAATAATAAAAATATCCTCATCGCTACAAGCAGTGCACTGGGATGGCTGACAGACCACACTGCTACATTAAACAAGACCAGTAAAGTAAATAAAAGTGTTCCAAGAGGCTGAATATTCTTAACTACTATAGAATCAGTCACAGAATCATGGTTGGAAAGGACCTTCAAGATCATCAATTCCAGCCATCAGTCCTACACTACCGTAACCACCACATCTGCTCATTTTTTTTATACCTCCAGGGACAGTGACTTCACCGCCTCCCTGGGCAACCTGTTCCAATGCTTCACCACTCCTTTGGTAAAGAATTTTTTCCTAATATCCAATCTGAACCTCTCCTAGTGCAACTTGAACCCATTTCCTCTTGTCCTATCACTAGTCACCAGGGAGAAGAGGCAAACACCTGCCTCACTACAACCTCCTTTCATGTGGTTGTAGAGACCCGTAAGATTGGGACAGGCTGGTGGAAAAGAGGTGAGAGTCTGGCACTCAGAATATTTCAAAAGCTTCATGAAAAGGCTTGCACTTGCAAACAGTTTGCCCTTCTTGCTCTGGGAAATGAGCCCTCGAGCACTCTGCTTCTCTCTTCTTCAGCAAATGCAGTGCAAAGAATTCACAATGCTAACACTGAATTTATGTAAGCAAGATCTCCATGATGTTCAGCACATCTCTGAAGATTCATGCTGCAGTGTGTGGGTGAGTGTCCTGAGCAAAGCAGCTCTATCTTTGAGTAATTTGTGAAGAACAAAACTGGCTCCAGTTCGTTCTTGCAAGAGCATCTCGGCACACAGCTTAGCCACAAAATAACATTTCCCGTACTGTGATATTTATCAGCTGGGCAATCTGAAGAAATCCCTGAATTTTAAGGGGAAAATCTGACAGATTGTTTGTTAAATGCAAGTTACTAAAAGTGGTAAATGACTTTTTTTTACTACCTCTCCCTGATCCATGCAGCTGAACACACAAATCACCGAGTTCACTGCAAGTCTGGAAAAACTCACAGTTCCGGAGTTAATCATTAATATTGTGGGGCTTCAAGGAGGTATTTTTAAGATTGCCACAGCATGTGGGAAATTCCCATGTGCATTCCCTGCAGGTTTTCAAGAAATAGCCCTTTCTACTTGGCTCAAATGCTTTTGTAATTGTTTACATAAACTGAATTGAAATATCAAGGTCAGATACTTTCCAGAAAGCCAAGGAAAACAATTTACCATTCTGTTGAATGAGAACACACCAGAACAATTCCAGCATTAGCCAACTTCCTTTTCTTTTTCTTGCTTTATGCAGTACTAGGGTACAGGATAAAACACTGAAACTGCCTACCTGAAAGAGTATGCAATCTTTTGGATGCAGAAACACCAAACTGAGAGAGGTAGAAACAAGCTTAACCTCACATATACACAAAGCAAGGCTATTTCCCTTCATTTTATTTTCCAGTCACCCAGCACAAGCAGCAGTATCAGCACAGTTCCCAACATAAGCTCTGTGAACCTAAAAAAAATATATTCATTAAATTATAATTGGATACTTTTAAAGGGATCTCTACCTCTCAAATAATATTACCGATGGAGAGGATAACCAGTAACAATCTTTTTATCTTTTTCCTCTAAATTTAATATATTTCCTACTAAATCAAACCATTTTCTGCTGAGATTTTTTTACCCAAAAAAACTTCACTCAGACGATGATGTTTGGGCTGCCTAATCCCAAGGGCTTTGGAGGGCTTTTGAGAGCTATGTAACTGGAAAAGTAATCTAGTCCTTTAGCTGCTTTGGGAAGAGAAATTCTTTTCCATCTTAACCCTGCTCAGCTGGGATAGAACCCACTGTAAGACACCCTGGCCATGACCCCCAGTGAGTGTTTTTTCACCATCAATGGATGTTTCAGGATTAAAGTAGTGTAACACACAACCAAAATATGAGTATTTCTTCCAGGAGGGGAGAATCCTCTCGATGAATCCCCATAATACATATATCACAAATCTCATAAAGCTGTTTTGCTGAAGTTTGCACCATAGCTATATGTCCTGACCTGCTCTCAAGGTCAGCAGCTCACACCAGGTAGTCTCTTCTACAGATGCACTGCTTGAGACATTTCAGCTGACTTAGATAGCTGGAGACCAACACAGACCTGTAAAAGGTATTTCTAAGAATTAGACATCTTTTAGAATGGTGCCAGTATGTATTCTTACTATCTTCCTTTCACCTCCTCTTCCCATTTAAAATTTAGCACTCCTTAGGGTACTGGAGTACCAGCAAAGTTGTTGAAGCTCCTCTGGTCTGTACTGCCTATCCAAACACCAGGACAGATCCAAGGCTGGGCATTCCATACTATTACAGAATGGCTTGGGGGGAAGTGACCTAAAAGATCATCCAGTTTCAGCCCCTTTACCAAAGAATCTTTTAATGAAGGCTCCTGAAAATCCTTGCTGTGATGAGCAACACACCCCTTGCAAAACAAATACCAGGATGAGAAAATGCAGCCACTGAAACATAGGTTTAGGCCAATGCTTTCAGGAAGGACAAAGATCAATTAGTCTGAACCCAGAGGAAAACAACAAAAATGAGGGAAGGTTTAATACCCATAAATTATGAGGAAAGATTAAAAGGATGGGATTTGTTTAGTCTAGAAAGGAGAAAACGGAGAGGAATCATGATAGCAGACTCCAAACAGATGGCCTTTTAGCTGTAGAAGAAAGGAAATGACCATCCCCTGTGCTCCCTGGGAGCCTGGAAAGAAGCACTGGTGTCATGCTGGCCTCAAGGGGGACATGAGAAAGGCAGTAGGAAACAAGTTTCTAACACAAAGCAGCGATAAGCCCTGAAAGCATTTCCTAGGGAGGATGCAAGTCCTCTGTCACTGGAGGTTTCTGAAAACATGTGAGACAAACATATGCCAAGAGTAGTTAGTGTGAATCTGATCCCACCTGCATGAGGACATGGGTTGGGTGACCTCCTGAGAGCTCTCCCAGACCCAATTATTCACTTCTTTCCTTCTTAAGATGTGTGGAACGGTGTGTAATTACTTGTCACAACCCATTTATAAAAATTACTTGTCTTACAAAATTCCAGTAGGATACCCCAGGACAGCATATTAGAAGAAAATACTGAATCTTACCTTATTTCTTTACACAACTGTCTTGACACCACAGACTCTGTTGTCCAGTCCTGCTTTCCCTCTGGCTGCCTCAGGCTGGCTTTAAGTTTTTTAAGGCCACATTCAGAAGCTTGAGTAAAAAGTAAGTCTCTGTCTTAGTAATTAAAAACAAAGCTCCAGATGTATTCAGAAATGGAAAACAAGGGTTACTAATGCTATAATTGATGGTAAGACAGCAGGAAGGAAAAGCACACAGACTAGGATTTATCCTCCAGTCATGCATTGCACTCTAAGATAAGCAAATTCACAAATGAATTCATCAGTTTGGTTTTGATGCTCCAAAAACATCTCTGGAAAGAATACGAGTATGCTGCTCATACAGACTCCCTTTCCAGCATCCTCAGTAATTCAAGTCCAAAACTACAGAGATATTTCAGTTTGGAAGTCTGTTCTATTGGGAACCAGATAACTGAGCATCACTGTACAGATGAGCCCAGATTTATACACCAAGACTAACATGAGCTTGAAGAGCCTTCCCAAGGCTGGCTGGCCATGGCAGGGGCCCACTTAAGGACTCCAAGTAATGTTTGCCCAAAGTTGTGATCATGAAGATCTTCTGTGAGCATGCTTTACCTAAGAGCAAACAAATCCACCCCATCGTTTGACATTTCATCCAGGCCCAAAGCGCTTGGTAAAAGGTCAGAAAACCACAACAAAAGCATTTCAAAATGTTTTTCATTACTTCCTCCCACCTAAAAATGTTCCTCTGTTTTTGAGGGCGTAATCTTTTCAGAAACTTTCACAGACTAAAATCTTTCTTGTTCTAAGAGATCCACAATTCTTGGGATCTTTTTTTTGTTTTCTTGGTGAGGTTTTTTGGTTTGCTTTTTTTGTTAAATCACCACCACCACCCTCATTTTTCAGAAATTCAGCTGGCAATTCAAGAGGTTTATTTTTTGAGTTAATAAATTATTGTACAATGTCTACAAAAAAAAATCTGAGACAATCATGCTGTTGTTTCAGCTGACTGTCCCCTCTCCTTTCTTTTTTAAGGGTTTTGCTGCTTCAAAACTCCATTGAGTTTTTGTTGTGATTGTTTGGACATGTGTTGTGTCCTGCAGACACTGCTCTGATTCATAGGCTTTGGAAGATGAAAGAATCATTTCCAGCTTTTGAAGCTCACCACTTTAAAATCTACCTTCCAAATTACTGAAGAGGTTTTTTTCCAACATCCTAGCATCCTATGTCACCTTTATAAGCTTCTCTTGCAGACCCACAAAAGCACAATGCCTGCCTTAATCTCAGCATCAAATTAATGCAGCTGATGAAGTGTGGTGCCTGTCCCTCTGCTTGGTTGCAGAAATCATCCTAGTGGAACCCTGCAATGGAAAACCAGGTGGGGGAAAGAAGAGTTTCTCCAGAGTGAAGGACACAATATTCTCCAGTCCCATTTCAATCTTACCATGGTGCCTCCACAACCTCCTTGCCCAGTAGAAAACTTTGAATGGTGCCACAGAGGTTCCTGAGGGCTAGCATTTTCATTCCAGGGAGATGGAGACAAACAGGTGGAAGTCTAGTTTGCCACACTGCTTGCCTGCTCAGTTGCAACTCCAAGGGGAAGCCTCTTGTGCAGCTCAGTCTGACATCCTGCAGGACAATTGATCCTAAAAAAAAATAGGTAATTTTTACCTATCAGGATAGGACTTTTTCAGTCTGAATGCTGAATGCTGCCATTTAGCCATCCATAACTTTAATGTAGCCTGCAAAGCCATGTGTGTTCCTGCTGTTTGAAGTGGACTGCTTGTTAAACTGCCTTTTAAAAAATCACAATATCGGTCTAACGATGGGAATATTTTAAATTAATGAAAGGATGTGTTCTGATCATAACTCATTAACTCTAGAGTGATAAGTGTTACTATCCAATAATCCTAATTACAAGCAATAACTTCTTTCTCCTTGGAACAGAGAATTTTAATTCACTGCAAATCCAAAGCAATTTAGCAGTAAGCCTGACAGCGGGAACAAGAGAAGAGCCACATCTATTTGGGCAACATAAAGCAGCACTTGCTTTACAACAGTGTTTAGTGACTGACTGAACAACTGGGAAAACTCAGCAGGGCTGCTTTTTGAAGAAAAAGATGAATATATGTAAATTCATTGGGGCATGACAAGCTGACAGTGAGCGCAATAGCAACACAATTATCTGCCTTCAAACAACAGTATGGAAGGCACGTTTCTTTCCTTCATGTGATGCCATTTAAAAAAAAAAAACAAAGTGAAAGAGGCACGTGGGCTGTTGTATTATCCCATAAAAATATACAGAGACCTTCTGCAAGGGCAGTAGTCCCCCAGGCTCAGCTGCAGAGAACACAGCCCCACACTGCTGGGAGAAGGTCTTCCACAGAATAATAAGACAAAACCAACTGTGAAAAGCTTTGGGAGTCTGAGTCCCTCATCCTCATCCTTCACAGTAAATAAGGGATAAGTGATTGGTGTCGAATGGAAACACCCTTCTCCTCCACATCAGAGAATGGCAAAAGAAATTATAGAAACCTCCAAATTCATACAGATCTCCTGGCACAGTGCTGAGGCAAGGCGAGTCTGGAGGAGTATGACAGTAATTATTCTCCACAATAGTTTCTTTCTGTGTTGCTTTGCACTAAGGATGCTGTGTGGATTGCTCTCCTCTCAGTTCTCAGAGCAAATTACCTCCTGCAGCCTGTGAGCCACCTCATCAGAGAGTTTTGGGATACTCTGGAACAAGAGGTCTCGTAGGAACCTGGAGACGTGTAAGTCTTCACATGCATACTGCAAAACAAATGTCAAAAAGTTTTCAGGATTCACAGACAAACACAGAACAGCCTTAAAATAAATGAAGAAATAAATAAATAAATAAAAGTGTGAAGAACTGCTTTCCTGTTTCTTCTTAAACAGGATGAGACAAGAAGATTCTTTATGTTCCTGCTGGAACACAGAATGCCAAGGATCACCCCTTTTCCCTATTATCATTTTACTGCTGCACTCCACCCACCTCCCCATCTTGCTTCAAACCAAACAGGACCAGCTGACATTTCCTCCAAGACCACAAATATGTTATCAAACACAGCAAGTAGAACCATAGAGCATTGTGGAACCTGATTTTGCAACCCTTTTTCCTCCACTTCCTCCCTTGAAATTAAAGCCTCATGTGTGGCAGTGTCACACTAGTGCAGACAGAAAGTCCTCTCCTCCTCCAATCCAGTTTCTACTGTTCCAAGCTCATTGCCATCAAAGACACAGCTCCTTACAGCAGCAGATCTGAAGCATGGAAGGGGAGGTGGCTTTTTTTTTTTTTTTTTTTCCCATCTCCCCAGTGCTAGGGAGCAAAGTGATTCCAACCTGTAACACAGAAGGCGGCTCTTCCCACAGATTTTCTTGGAATATGGCAGAGCTACTGATTTCCTCTCTTTCCTGTAAGGCTTGTTTCTTGTGATGAGTTTGAGAGCAAATTTAGAAAATACAGTTGGCTGTACATTGTTTTTATATAATACACAGAATACTCTTGTGTTGGTGATGTGAGCTGAGGGGGTTTTGAGGCAGGTTTTAGCCTAAGAAATGTCAGTTTTTGAAAACATTCAAATTACACTGTTCACAGCAGTTGAGATTAATTAGCCTTGTTTTCTCAGGCTTTTCCCTTAGATTAATAGACTGCCAAGAGGAAGGAGTGCAAAGGTGCTCCTACCACCTCATTTCATGCCATTTAAACATCTTTGATATTTAGTCTTCCTTCCTATAAGAAAGCCATCTTAAAGGGGCAGAGCAGAGCCCACTGCTATGATCTCCCTGAGCCGTGCCATGGAAGTTTGCATCACCTCTCCAGATCCTTAACAAGAGATCTTACTTTTGGAAGTCTGATGGTAGATGAGATGAAAGGGATGTCTTTCCTGCAGATGGAATGTCTTTCCTTAGCTCCTACCCAAGAACTTTTTCTACACTTAGCCTCTCCTGTTTGACACAAAAGATCTTGTACCTGGTTCTGCTGTGCCTTTGGCCCCTCCTGTCTGGCTTACCGGGCTGAGAAGGATCCCAGGTTCTGCTGGAACATAAGGTAGAAATCAGGGTTGGGAAAAAACTGCTGTTCTAGACAGCTCAGAATTTAAAAAACAAAAAACAAAAAACAAACTAACTTGTTCCATGATGGCCAAAATGTTGCAACGTGGAAAGGGCTTGCAAACTGAAAACAGACAAAACTGATCAGTCATGATACTTCAGGTCCATGTTTTCCAGAAGTTTCAGTGAAATACCAGTCTTATATTTCTTTTTGTTTCCAGAAGGCCTGTGGCAATATCAGAATATCAATTCTGAAATGGCACTACCTTTCAAGCAGACCAACCTGCTGAAGCTGAGCCTTTCCTGCCAGTATTTCCCACTTCAAACAACTGGCAGGTCCTGACAAAATAATATTTACATAAAAAAAAAAAAAAAAAAAAAAAAAAAAAAAGAAAAAAAGGCACATCTGACTAGTTCTGATAACCTTGCAGAGCACACTGCAGCATGGATATAAGCAACATTAGTCAAGTGCAAATATTTCCTTGGTTCCTTCCCACAGCTTCCCAAATGACAGCTATTAAATGGATGTGGGTCTGCCCAGCCAGCTGAGAAAGTGAGTAGAAGATTTTGGAGCCCTCACACCCTTGGTAAGTTCAAATAAATGACACAATAAAATAATCAGGCTGGTTATGTTTCAATATACTCTTTCTCAAAATATTAAGCACATAAGAAAGCTCATGCTCAAGAAGGTGGCCTGAGAAGACAAATTAATCTTCTTTAACTATGGTATAGATTCTTTTTTGAAAGACATGGGCACCAGTAGATATGAGTCTAGGGTATTTTGACTGTTTGGATAACAGTATTTCCCTATAAAAAGTTAGCTTTAAAAAGCAAGCATTCGTGTTCACTCTTCTGCTTTGCTCCACCTCACCCTTCCCCAGACCTCTCTTGGCAGCTCTGTTCTTCCAGGCACTAGCATGTGGCTGTGCATGTTTTTGTTTTGGAGGGAGAAACATCCTCCCTGGCTGCTCCCAAAACTAAAAGCAGCTCCTGATACTAATACAGGTTCTTGGAAGAGTGCAGCAATCCCATTTGCAGCTAACTGTCTGGTTTGAGATTCATGGCAGAAACTGATTCTACGAGAGGCACAGATGCACACCTTCAGCCTGTCCTGATGCCAGGAAATCAAAGGGCAGGAGCTGGCATCCTGAAATCATTCTCACAAATGGTAAGAGTGGAAGAGAGGATCTCAGTCTGGGTCACAAAGAACTTCAGGGATTGATGCATCTTGAGCTCATCTCCCAGGAGTGGATGCTCCCTGTGCCTGGGCTCTCTGCACCCCCACCCTGAGCCTACGTGCAGCCCCGGCTTTATTTGAGGCATGAGGATTTTTAAAATGCTTTCATTGGCTTGCACTGGGAGGCAGGTGGCAGGATTAATAGGTGTTCTTCAAAGCTATAAACTGCATGGTGTGTTTGCTCAGACTTTGAGCCGTGAGTTACTGCTGTAATTAAATCCAGTAGGAGAGACCATAATAACATTCTGACTTGATTTCCAGTGGCAGAGCATTGATTAAGAGAGCTACATGATAAATGAGGAGCCTTTCAGAATCACACTGTTGATGCTATCTGTAATTTTTTTATAATTAGAAAATCCTAAAGTAAATTGTATATTATCATTACATGCATTATTAATCCTACCCTCTTATAATATGAATTCTCCTGTGATTACAGGTTGCAGCTAGCTTTTTGTAATTTTTTTCTTCAAGATATGCAGTGATTTGGTCTACAGAAGTCCTTCAAACAGCAGATAAATTGTACCATACTATTTCAAACACATGCAAAACCAAAGAAATTTCAAGCTGATGGCACAAAAATCCAAAAGGGAACACATAATTTAAGGGCAATCATTTTCCTGTTTAAAGTCTGAGGCACAGTGAGAAGAACATTCATATAGCTATCTTTTATTCAGTCCTTTGCACAGAAGTCTTGAGTAATTGAATGTGGAAGAAGTTAGAGTGGGATATTTAATGATTAAAACCCAACAATTTATAGTTCGTTCAGCTCTTTTTGAGGGGAGTGACCTGAGAACAAATTTTTGTTCTTGAATAAAATACCATTTTTTTTATTGTTTGGTTTATGATATATCTTTTCTCTATCTTTGCAGCTCTCTTCAGTGAAATAAGAGTTACCAGAAGATGCATGGAGACTTCTGATTTACCAAGAAGGATGGCTGATAACCGATTACTTTTACAAGCAGCACCACTGAATTCAGAGGCATTGATTTCTCCTATGAGCAACTGATCAGCAAAGTGAATACAGGCTGAATCATTTGGACTACATTTCTTCAGGTCAGATTTAGCCTAATTCATTTTGTTTGATGTGACACATAAAGCCTAGGCACCACTATTCTTTATGCAGTTCTCCTTCTCAACATTTTAGAGGGACATTTAAGGGCCCATTTTTTTGTGATACCAAAAAGTATTGTAACATGAAAATTAACCTTAGACAAATAGCTAAGCTGCACCTTTCATCACCTGTTTTCTATCCACAGTTTAATTTCAGGTAAAAAAAAAAAATTAAAAAAAAATTGTGAGATGCATTGAAAGCCCTTTAAGCATTTGAGGATTAGCACAGCATTCCTAGGGCTTCATGCACTCACAGCAGACAGCAGGAAGGTCTCATACAGCACTTGAGCTGAATCCTTTGACCCATGTTTGCTTGAACAACATATCTGCTAATGTCTGATTCAACTTTTAACTGATTTGATGAACATACTCCATATTCCAAAAGAAAAAAGAAAATTTTTACCAACTGGTAATGCTAAAGCAAAGTGCCTTCATCACCTTCAGGAAGACAGAGATAACTGGAACCACTTGTAGTTAACCACAGACTCATCCTGAAACATGAAGAATGAGAATAAGAAGCTGCCAGAGAACGGAAATGGGAAAAGTGCAAACAAAAATAGACAATTCCCTCATTTCTGACCCACAAACACTGAGAATCACCCAACCTCAACAAAAGCAGCCATTATGCAGAACAGATCCCAAGATCACTTCTTCCCAGAACTGAAAAACCACATGCCAAGACCACCAAGAAACCAGGACCACCCAACCCCAGCCTTTGCCAGCCAAAACCCTACAGCTCCCACTTGGCTCCTGAAAATAAGGCTACATTAATGCCTGGTAAAGACTATTTGGAGAATAGTTAAAAGGAGGTTCTGAACATGTTCCAGTCACTGAGTGTTGATTCTGGCAGGCACAAACTGAGTCATGCTTGGTCCCACACTGAGCTGCTACACTGCAGTCTGGGGCTCCCTCCAGATGGTTGCAGATGCCTCTGAAAGGAGAGCAGCTGGTTAATGTTTTCTTGCCTTGGTTCCATGCAGATAAAACCATTTACATCATGGTTACCTTTTGACAGAAAGTGGTTTTGCTCAGTTCACTTCAGGCTCAATGAAAGGCATTTTTTTAGCTGGAGACAAAAGGGTTATTCTGGCAGGTTATGGAAAGGTTTTGCAGGTTTGCCTGGGATTTAAACTCTTGATCCAATCTTGACTGAGCTTATGACAGATGTAAATGCCCCAAGTGGTTCTGTCACATTAAATGCATTGGTTGTCTTGTTCACTTATTAGTCTCATTTTGCCATAACATGCACTAACTGGCAATGAGCTTTGATTTCAAGACTTCTGGAGAGATTCCAACCCAGAAGAGCATTAATCATCATCTGAATCTTGTCTTCATCAACTTCTCATGGAATTTTAAGACATTCACCTTGGAGAACAAATTCTTCTACCCCCAGTTCTTGTAGGCAAGAGTTTTCCTTCTTTAATTTTTGCAATTATTAACAATTAAAAGAGATGAAAAAGCAATATGATGGAGAAACCTTTTTGCTCCCCAACTGGCCAGGATTATACCAGTGCAAATCCTTGGTAAATCTGAATTTACATATTTGAACCCTGAGATTTACAGAACCAGATCTGTTATGAGCATGAAGAGCAGGTGTCACAGTAATAAGCAATTCATTTCAACAGGAAGAAATTATTTCTTGTGAAGTGTTATAATTGACAGTGATATAAAAATAACCACAGATTACCTTACCTCTGTTGGGAAATGTGTTTTTCTGGTACACTATATATGGAAGCACAGTATAAATTGTCAGCATTTTTTTTTCCACTAGCTGCATTCTCTGCCATAAAAAGAGTCTCTGCCTGCTGAAGTAAATTGATTCCATGTGCAAACACCTCCACAAAATTAGTGCATCTACTTGTAGATGCACTGCCTCTTAATGGAATCCCCCATCACTTGCTACTCTGGGAATAAGGCTGATGGGGTGATTCAAGACCATCTTATATAGCCCACAAGCAATTATTGCTGGAATAAGAACCCATTTTATACAAAGCTGTATTTATCCTTAGTCTGAAACGATGCTGCTTCAAATTATCTGAGTGACTCTACAGGGACTGTGTTCAGGCAGTTAACTCATTAACTTTGCAGTCTCCAGATGGGCAAAGACAGATCACACGGATTTAGATCTTTAATGAATAGCCAAATACAGCATCTCCTTTAAAATTTATTGAAATATTTTCTAACATAGCCTAAGGAGATCACTCTGATCTATTTTAGTGTGCTGCTTCCAAAATCTATACTGCCTTTAAAAGCAATCCATGGGCTGGTTTGTCTTTAAAGGTGCTGAGACACTTGCTGAATATATTTGGCCACATGACTTGCAAAATTATGGCCAAAAAAATAATCCTCTGACTTGGAATAAACTTTATTACATGTGTTTAAACTTCAAATGTGTCTCATACCTATGGTTCATCTACATGTGGGTGTATTTCAGCTGCTGGCCTTAGTGTTTGAAACTAAATCAAGTCTGACAGATTGAGATGTGACACTGTACTTCTACTTAAGAGACTGTGAAGCTCCTCCTAAGAAGAGCCTAGAAAATACTTACTTCTAGAGTAGCCCAAATCCTAAAGAAAAGGTGACTATAGAATTGAACCAAACCCTTTTGTAGCCATTTGTTAAAAAACAAAACAAAACAAAAAAAAAACCACAACTAAAACAAAACAAAAGGAAAAAAAGCAAATTACCAGAACAAAACAAAACAGAAAATATATTAAGGATAAATCAGAATAGGAATGTTAAAACACTTAAAAATGCTGGAGTTATCATTGCTTGAAAACCAGAGAATGGTACAAACCTACAATCTAGAGGGCTTCCCAATTCCTGAATCAAATCCCTACATCAACAAAACACTACCATGCAGCACTGTGCCTGTGTTGTATCACATGAGGCCTCCACTTGCCAAGCTGTATTCTCAGATGATGCTTCACTGTCTTCATTTAAGCCTTATCCCAAAAGAAAGCACACAGAATTTGGCTGTGATTTGCTACATTACTCTGCATTGCTTCAACAGAGGTACAGCCTGCTAACACCTACAGGACTAAAAACAGAACTTTTCACTGCACCATAGAAAGATTTGCTGCTCAGAATCTGAAGACAAGGCAAATCAAAATAAGTATCATCAGTATAAAGATGCATCTTCAGCTGGAACAAGTTTCCTAGTGGTGGTAAACTGCCTCCTCCAGTGCCCTAGTGAAGACAGGAATATTGGTCAGAAATCAAACAGAAGTTACAGAGCAAGGATTCAGTGGGTGAGAGTCGATGGCCAGGGCTGTGAGTTTGTTGTGTAACCTGCTGATATGTTTTGGACTGAAAACCTGTGAATATAAATCTTTTCAAGTGTCATGATTTTGATTAATCCATCCCTCTCCTCTCGTTGTGACACTTCTAAGCAATTCACAGGGCTCTTGCCTGATTCTTTCATCTCTCCTAGGAGAGGCTACGGTTTCACAGAGAGCAATGCATGAGGTAATTCCCTTGTTATTAAAGCCCCCCTGCTCACAGACAGATTCATGCTCATATATCTCCCTGTTAACAGGAATTATATGAAACATGGCCTCACAACTCATTAGAAGCTCCTGGAATAAAGAGATTACCTCAGCTACACAATACTGATTTCTTTGCCCTCACTGCACATCCCATCCACATGGCTTTCTGACTCCAATAGCCCTGTCCTGAACATGAAGATCAGAGAGAGAGAAAAGGGAAACTGGTGTTTGACTCTCTGTCTGTTGCCAATACTCTTCATATTGCAAGTCAGAATAATCAAGGACTCAAAGTAAATTAATTCTCTATTCAAACATTCCTATCAGAAATTATCTCTGGCAGAGTTTCCTGAAAATCACCAGCATATTGAGGATTTCTTTAGAGGCTTAAAGCTCTCCAGGCTGTCTCAGATAAATACAAAATACTCAGAGAAGGCAATAGCAAGAGAGTTAGAGTGATGAACAGCATCCTATTGCCTTACCAGAACATATACTACCCAGATGGTGGCATCTTTGATCAGGTGAAGCCAAGCCCTCCCATAACTGGTCTGACAATTGCCCTCTCCCTGCTCACTTCAGGTATTTAATTACATGTAAATGAAGAGCAATTATGCAAAGCAATACCCTCTCAGGAAGGAGATAATGACATGGCCATGAGAATTTCTCCCGCTAAGTCACTTACATCTCTAGATTTGCAGGGACACATCAAACAACAGACTTGGAAGGAATCAGAAGTGCATTTACTTGAAGGCAGTATCAGTGTACACCACTCCTGACAGATGTTGGAGCAGTCTGTTCCTAAAGACCCCACAGTCACGGGAACTTCACCACCTCTCCAAGCAATCTATTCCAGTGTTTTCTTGCCCTTGCCCTTTGAGAGGTTTTCCTAACGCTCGGTTTAAATTTCCCTTAAATCAATTTATGAACACCACACTTTGCCCTAAGCTTCATGAACACAGAAAAACTCTTTAAAATGGCCTTTCTGGAGGTGGTCATCAGGCCTTGCTTCAGCCTTTTTTGTGCCACCACATAACCCCAGGTCTTTCAACTTTTACTCACAGATCAGAGGTTAAAATAAAAACAAGCCAACAAATCACAAGGAAAGCCCCAAGCTTTAAAGGGACCTTTACCAGAAGAGGATATTGAACTCTGTCTTGCCCATTCAAAACTCTCTAAAATACATGGTCAGAACCAGCTGACCCTTCCCACCCAGAGCAGAGCAGGTAACACTCCTGGCTGAACCTGGCAGTGGGATGCCTGGCTCTCACACCAGCCACTGCCTACTTGCAGTCACTTTTTGATCTCTTATAACAAAAGCTACTTTTCTAGAGAACTGCTTTAAAGCCAGTTACTTCCCAGCCTATTTGCTTAGCAAACTCTTTCTGGCTCAGAGTACTTTGCACTTGTCTGCTGGTGAATTTAACTCTCTTTTTTTCAGATATTTCCTTATTGTATCAAGTAGGCCTTCCCAGATGTACGTCTGCTGCAAAGTTACTAAGAAAACCTTCTTTAATTTTTTTTTACAATCAAGCTGTGAATTTTGTTCATTCCCAACCCAATTCACAAGGGTCTGTATTGCAGTAAGGGAAATTAGAAAGGTTTGACCCTTAGGTTTGCCCAGCCAAGGTTGACTGCTACTCATTTACTAATCATTTTTGTAAATATTACAGACAATTTGCTATGGTTGGTTTTTTATTTTCCTCTAGAACTGTTGTTAAGATGCCTGGACTAAAATTCCTAAGCTATTCTGGGAAAATTTTTTTTTTTCCTCCAGTATTCTTCAAGCTTATATTAATTATGTGCTGACAGCTTTCATTCTCAATTGAGTAGCAGACCAATCCCCCCTTTGATCTTCCTCATTCTATTAATGGCCCTTACAGAATTATTTCTGTTTATCTTTGAGGTCTCATTTTGTGCCTTGGCCTTTCTGGTTTTATCCCTGAATGTTTGTGCTCTTCTTTCAGTTTTATGCATAGAAATCTGACCTCTTATTTTTCCTGTGTGTTTCTGTCAGGTATTAACATCACAGAAAACCCCTTCATAATCTACATAGTTCAGCACCCACTGAATTTCCTAATTGTGTCCTTAGCTTACTCGAAGGAACTAACAACTTTATTTTCCTCTTGTCTTACCTCTTGGGAGATCTGATTCACAAAATTTTACTCTACTGACATCTGTCTTCTTTAGACCCATTGCTTTTATTATGGTCTCTTCCACCATCTTCTTCTGATACACAAGACCTGAAGCAATTTAGGAAAAAAAAAAAAAAAAAGTTAGAAATCATCCAGTAAATAGAACAGTACTGCATCATTAAATGTTAGTAAAGTAGAATATAGAGAGGAACAAACTAAAATACTTCAGCTGTCAAGTAGGGAGAAACAGCAATTAGGAGGGGAAGCTTTAAGAGAAATGGGAAACTACCAGCATTTTGTGTCAAAACAAATTACTGTTTTGGAGAGCTTTTCTGATCCTTGATTCAGTGAGCCATGCTCTCACAATCATACAGTTCTGTTCTTCTGCTTACCCTCAAAAATCAAAGTAATAATCTCCATCATGCAGGCAATGCAGGACACAGGAGCACAATGCCTCTCCTTGAGCAGAGGCTCCGTGTTTCGACACACTCTGTACCTGTTTGCATCAACATTTTTCAATTTCTTTTCAACTTCTTAAAACTTGTTTACTCGATAAAGAAGCTCTCTGTGCCCCAGCACAGAAAGGGAGCCCATCTGCATCTTTTCTTAGGTGCCATTCACAAGCAGGAACATGAGTTTTTAAGCAGTAGCTTTAAGACCCAGCTTCCCCTGACAGGCTGTTTAACCCCCAATGGAATAACTTCAGAAAACCTGGCAATCAGTCCAAATAAGCCTTTGACTCAGAAGCATTTATCCATGACCCAGAAGTAGATATTTGAACAACTGTGGGTTTGGGACAGCATCCCCCAGTCCTTAAAATAACCCATCAATACACCTCATTACAGAAATCAGCAGAGCTGACAGCCCCTTCTTCTGCACTGCTTCCTCCATACCAGGCTTCCCTTCCCAAAGCTGCTGCCATTTCTCCAGGGATGGAAACAGATAGAGGTTCTTGATCGTTGTTGCAAGGGATTGGGGATCTGCAAAATGCCTTGCAGCTGAGCAGATCCTCATTGAAGTTTTGTTCATTCAAAGACATAGACCAAAGGTTCAATAAAGAATGCTGTGGGTACTCTCCAGCAGTGGACTGACCCAGTTTCACTTCTCCTGATGCTGCTGAGAGAGAACCAAGGCTCCTTTTTGTCTGGTGGGGAAAGGAGATGGCTTTTGGAGGCTCTCAGGACAAGGCAGAGTGTGCAGCAACTGATGCCCATGGAGCTGGTGTCTGCTGGCAGAGCTGACTGCAGAATATTCCAACAAAACACAGCAGACATGTAGGGGTATTTCTTTGGGTGCCCCCATCACTGCAGTAGGTAGATGCCTGTTTTGGGGTCTTTCCCTCATAACACAAGGTTTATGGAATTGGAGAGAAAGGGGAAAATAGAGGTGCTTTAGATACTTGTAAAATAAACCTAGAAAGAACATGGAGCTGAAGGACCAAGTCCAGAGGAAGGCCACAAAGATGATCAGAGGGCTGGAGCACTTCTCCTATGAAAATAGGCTGAGAGAGTTGGGGTTGTTCAGCCTGGAAAAGATTCCAGGAAGACTTGAGTGTACCTTCCAGTACCTGAAGGGGCTACAGGAAAGGTGGGGAGGAATTTTTTACAAGTGTCTGTAGTGATAGGATATGGGGGAATGGTTTTAAACTGAAAGAAATTTAGTTTTAGATCAGATACTAGGAAGAAATTTTTTTCTGTGAGAGCAGTGAGAAACTGGAGCTGAAACTGTGGCTGCCCTCTCCCTGGAAGTGTTCAAGACCAGGTTGAACAGGGCTTGGAGAAACCTGGTCTGGTGGGAGGTGTCCCCACTCATGCCAGGGGGGTTGGAACTAGATGCCTTTAAAATCCCTTCCAAAGCAAACCAGTCTGTGATTCTATGAAGCTGGAAGAACAGAACAATGTTAGCCTTTCTCTCTCTCTTTTTTTTTTTTTTTTTTTTTTTTGGTTCATTTAGACATTTTACTCTCTGGCCTATGGAAATACAGGGAACAGCTGCCCTTTTGGCTGGACAGATGAGCCCCAAAACACTGCAGGCACCAATAGCCAGTTATTTCTGGGCAGGAGTCCAGGGGCTGATCTCAGTCCCCAGCCTTCTGCAGGGCTGGGGAGCAGCCTCTGTAAGAAAGCACATGTTTTGGTTTTTCTCTCTCCTTTTGGGATGATTATCAGCAAGAACCACTCTCAAAATGCCTCTCTCTCAACATTTGAAGAGACAGGAGAACTCCCTCAATGGAAAATCCCCACACTTGAAAGATCCTGTGCCTGGAAGCTGGCCAGGGCTTGCTGGGCCACAGACCAGATTGTGAGACTCAGCTTTGCAGCCAAGAATTTTCCCTGCTGGACCAAAGAAATGCAGGAGTCTGTTTCCAAGCAGCAGCAAACAGGAAAAAAAAAGAAAAAAAAAAAGGAAAAAAAAACCAACAACACCCACAGTGCATGGGGTGAGATGAGTCCCAGCAGCACACAGCAGGCAAATGTAAGCTGATATTTTGCATCTCCAGTCCCTGTCTGCTGTGTGGTCCTGCAGCATTGGTGTGCCTGAGGATGTTTCCCAGGAAGAAGATGGTAAGAAAGAGCAGATGTTAAGAAAACAACAAACCTGAGTCCAAACCACCAAGGAAAACTGCCTGCACTCACTATGGGAGAATATCAAGGGAAGAAATCAGTTAAATGCCTCTTCCTCCTCCCCAGCTGAAATGACCAACTCTGTCAAGCACCCATGAGTCTTTTCTTGAACAAAATCCAGAGGTGGTGACTCCCTTTACTCAGTCATCTCTGGCTAACATACTCATCTGAGACATGGGTATAAACCCTAAATGAACTCAAATGGCTCAGACTCCATTGTCCGCAGACTGGGGAGTATTTGCTTGAGGATCCTGTTAAATCCCTGAAAAATAGCTTAAGCAGAAATTACTGGGAAGCAACTTTCCCTCTCCCAACCCCTTTTCATAATATGCTTGTCAACAGCATAGCCCTGTGCAATGCAGAGGGATTACTTTTATAGTCATCTTTAGCAGAGATGCTGATGAATTACCCAGTTTACAGCACTGGTGTTCAGCCCAACTTGCTGCAGACAAGGCAGGATCAGAGTGCAGTCTTGGCAGGGCTGAGGGATTGCTGGTCCACTAAAACTTCTTAAACTTGTTCTTCTAGTTACAGCTGGCTCCCCAGAGCATCTCCCATTCCAGCCAGGGAAGTAGCATGCTGAAAAATTAATGAGGAGATTAAAAAATCTGATTAAAAGATAGGTAGAAGATAATAAAGAAGGAAGATGATGTGGTTTTTAGAGGGAGAACAGGCTTATAGATGCCTCTGGTTCTGCCACTTGGTAGGCATAACTTGATTCTGTGG
Source organism: Phaethornis superciliosus (assembly GCA_023637945.1). Taxonomy (NCBI): domain Eukaryota; kingdom Metazoa; phylum Chordata; class Aves; order Apodiformes; family Trochilidae; genus Phaethornis; species Phaethornis superciliosus. The sequence goes on from JAJQWJ010000011.1 coordinate 5,580,058, forward strand.
TCAAAATAGATCCAAAAATCTCTACTTCAGAGGAGATCAAATTCCTGTCTGGACCTTGCTGCTCACCTCTGTATTTATGAGAAGCTGAAACTTCCTGGCAGTCCTTACTAGCCTCTGCTGCTTAAGCTTTTGCTATATGTTAGAATCATAAAATCATAGAATTATTTTGGTTGGAAAAGACCTCTAAGACCAAAGTCTTAAAGTCCAACTGTTAGCCCAGCACTGCCAAGTCCACCACTAACCCATTTCCCTCAGCACCACATCTACATGGCTTTTACATGCCTCCAGGGATGGAGACTCCACTGCATCCTTGGGCAGCTTGTTCCAGGGCCTGACAACCCTTTCAGTGAAGAAATTTTTCTTAATATCAAATCTAAACCTCTCCTGGTGCAACTTGTGTCCATTTCCTCTTGTCCTATCCCTTATTGCTTGGAAAAGAGGCCAGCATCCTCCTCCCTGAACCCTCCTTCCAGGTAACTGCAGAGAGCATTAAGGTCTCCCCTCAGTTTCCTTTTTTCCAGGCTAAACAACTTTCTGCTACTTATTTTTGACACATGGTAGTGGTCAGTACCAGGGGAAATTAGGTTTCCTCTGGTAACAGCATCTTCCCCAGTCTCCTGGGCCAGAGCAGATGTAAGTTTTCAGTAGAATTTAGCCATTTTCATCCCTGCTTTAGGAGAAGGAATTGCTTGACCAGATTTGCAGGTGTGCCTGCAGGCTTGAATTGGCCATGGCATTGACTGCACTTTCAAAAAACTTTTCATCCCTTAAGTCAGATATTTTCCCCTCCTTTGCCAAGAAAAAAAAAAAGGGTGATTAAGAAAAAATAGAATCATAGTATCATAGAATAACTTGGGTTGGAAGGAATCTCTAAAGATCACCGAGTTCCAACTCTCTTGCCATGGGGGAAAAAAAAAAAAAAGTACTGTGAAATAAATGAACACTACAATAATGAAATAAAATTATCCTAAAGGTGGAGACTCCTGCAGAAGGGCATGAGAACTGAGTGTCCAGAGTGCTGTGCTGTTCCCAGTGGGCTCCAGACTGGGTTGCCTTTAATCAATGACACATGGCATTCCTGTAAAAAACAGCCCAAAGGCATGCTGGGGTGAATTAGAGAGACAATTTCAACCCTATCCTGATTTTCCTGCTTTTATGAGTTTAAATCTGATCTTTAACATTGTTTGAAAACAATTTTTGTGGTTTAACTAGATCAAGTTGCAATAAGTCAACAGCCTACAGTCAAAGTCTAACAGCAGCCCCAGGAGTCTATCTACACATCTTAAAAGCCTTTCAAATCTGCAGTTTAGCTCACTCTTCCATGTCTACCAATCTGCTAAGTGTCCCTGTATGTGCTAATATTTTCAGATATCACCACCAAAGCTTGAAATAATATATATATGTGCTTTTGTTCAGAACCCATGTCTAACAGTCTATGTTTTGATAGTTTAAATCTTCTCTTCCATTTGTCAAGCCTGCATTAATTTGCAGGGGGAGGCATGATTCAATCTGAACCTTATTGATAAAACCAACTAATGGCTGGAATTTACATAGAAATAATGCAGGCATCAAAAGACATCCAGGAGTTTAAAGCATCAGAAATAATCACAGTGCATTGAGTAAGATCATATGAATAATTCAAGAGCTGTAGCATCACACTTTTGGATTCTTATAAGATCATAGTCCTTCTTTCCAGAATTGTAAGCTTAAAGGGAAAAAAAATAGCATCAAGCTTTTGTACATTTATTTAGATCATTAAAAGAAATATTATACCCCCACTAGCTCCCTATGACTGATAAGAGTAAATGCAGGTGTGCAGAACAAGATCAGTACTTTTTTAAGAGAAAGTTTTCTGAAATATCTACTAACAGCAAAGCAGCAAAACTTCTGATGAGAAACAAAAACCGGGTATCATCTTTATTTTTTTTTTTTAATTTTTAGCAATTGCCTTAAATATTTCTTTCCTGCCTTACTATTAACCACTGCCACTAAAGTGGAAAAATGGCAGAGTGCTGGGCTAGCTCTGGTTATTATAAATGCCCTTTTTCAAACTATCTCAGGCACTTCCTTCTCAAATTCCATCTACCTGGGGGCTGCAGCAAAATCCTCATCACAGCGATTGTGCACAGGGCTCTGTGTCACTTCTTGGTTGTGTCCTCACTCCCAGCCCGGTTGCTTAATGCATTTGGGCATCTTTCTTACTCTCTGAATTTCTGCATGTCTCTATCACCCATTTTTATTCTCTGTTGCCTTCTCAGTGCTCAGGGGGATGCTTCAGCCCTTGCACTGCATGGGAAGGGTGGCCCAGATTGGAGGAGTTAGCTGCCCTTGGAGAGGGGTAGAGGTCAGGCCCAGGTTTCAGCTCCTTCTCTAAATGTATTTATTATAAGAGATACAGAAGGATCTTGTTTGAGTAGACAACAGACAGGAAATTAACAGTTAAGGATGAAACTCTAGTCCTTCATTCCTGTGATTAAAAGAAAACAGATATCATGCTGAAAGAGAAAGACAATTTCAGCTTTCATGTAGCACTGTCCTTCAAACGGTGCCTCACGTCAGGAATTATTTCTCTGCAGAATCTAGCCACTAATTTCCTTCATTTAAAATAAAAAGCATCCACAGGAGATTATAAAATGCTCTGTATTCCCCAACAGACAGATCATAATGGCTCATCCTGAATATGCCATTCTGTCCTACCACACAGATAATAAACGGCTGAGATAAATCGTGGCTTGGGGGTTTACAGACACATCATATCAGCAACAGCAATGGATGACAAACTTCCTCCTTTAGACAGCAAACACCCAATTACCAGCTTCATCTTCCTTCATGTCTTGAATAGTGAAGGAGGGGTTGGCATCCGTAATTTGTCACTTCTCAATAGATGGAGGCTGATACCATAATGCATGTTGCAACGGAGCGAGTTGATACTCAAAGTCATTCATAAGTAAAATGCCACATTACACAACCTGTGGGGATGTTACAATGAGATCAGGAAGTTTACTCCATCTTTGCATCCCTGTATAATGTGGGCATGCGTGGGGAGGCATGAAAACAGTCTGATATGTTTGCATCACCAGCAAATACAACACTTGTGATGAAAACACATTCTCCAGTATAGAACATACAATAATCTGGTCTCATCTCCTAGCTGGCCCTGTTTGGAGCAAGTGTCTGGACTAGGGACCCCTTTAGGGCCCTTCCAACCTGAATTATCCTATAAAATGGAAGAGAATAGATTATGTCAGGTGCCTGAAATCATCTGGGTCTTTAATATTTGTTCTCTCCCTAGACCAGTTAAATAGAGTTCAGAAAAGGTTATTATAAGGAGCAATAACCATTAGATCCCTGCTTGGCCAGCTCTCTGCACACTCTCACCAATGGATGAGGTGGTCATCCTGTGGGAGGACAGGGTTCTGTTCAGATAATCCTGAACAGGCTGGAGAAACAGGCTGATGGGAACCTTGTAGAATTCAATGCAGCATATACCAAGTCCTGCATCTGGGGTGGATTAAACCTATACAGCAGTAGAGCACGGGAACTGACTGGTACTGTAACTAAGGCAGAGAAATTCTCTTTGGAAAGAACCAAAATTTGATTGGGCAAGGCTTGAGCAACCTCAGCCTACTTTGAGGATGGTCCAGCTAGAAGCAGAAGTCAGAACCAATCTCATCAAACCAAAATAATTCAGTGGATTCAACCCCTGACCTGCCCAACAGTACCAATCATGGGATAAGTCTCCTAAATGAAGTGCTATAAGAGCTTTCTTGCTGATATTAGGCATTTCAGTTCAAGATTTTAAAATGTTCCTTAGAAACTTGCAAGCTATAAAACACAAGAGAGTTAGCAGGCTGCTTATGATGGTCCTGTGAGCAGATCATTGGGCTTGGACCTTCTGTGACCAGAAGATCACAACTTAAAATGGTCTGGTGTGGTTAGAGTGGCCTGCAAATTCCTTCTAAACATTCTGCTGGGAGAAAGGCATCCAAAACCTAGAAAGAAGAAACACCTCACCATTCCCAGGGGGAATACAGAGCAAGAGGCACCTGGAAGAGGGATGGTTAGCAAGTGGGCACATCTCTAATACTGCAGTTGTAACCTACATGCATTAAGTATTGGAAGCAAATCCCACACTCAACTCCAGCAGCATCCAAGCTACCTCTCTCAGCAAGTCCCCATCTCCATTTTTCACTGCCCAGCAGCAGCCTCCATTATATTTAGGGATTAAGGCACAGCACTGGGCCCTCCACAGGCACAGCATTCCCAAGAACAAACATGGGAGGAAGCTGCAGAGAGGGAGGAAGAAATCACCTATATATATTAGCACCTGGTGACAGGGACCCTGCACAGAGGTCCAAACCCTGATCCAATCCCTGATCCAATCCCTTACTCCACCTGCCCCATTTGCAGGCTGAGCCATTCCAGTATGAACAGGGGTACTAGAAAGGGTACAGGGCCTCATAAGAGGCACACACACACTGTTCTGAGAACATAGCACAATACTTTTGTACACCTGTGCTGACAGCTGGAAACAAAGGAACCAACAGGCATGCACAGCCCCACCTCAGGTCCCTTTCAGCATCTCTGCTGCTCACAGGCTTGCATCAGGCTGCATGTTTTGTGTCTCCTGCTCATGTTAGTCATGTCATTTGTAGGCAAGGGATGGTGTCTGTTGCTCTCTTAATTATGGAAAAGTTGTCTGTGCACAATTGAAACAGGCCTCTCTTCTGCTCTTTATCAATATTGAACATGCTTCCCATCTCTTCAGCACTTGCAGCCACACACCATTTGCTCATAGCTGCAGGCTATGTCAGTGAGACTTTGATAGAGCAACAGAAGAGCTCCTCATTCAAACAAACAGCACCAGGGAGTTGACCCGAGTGTTGCAAACACTGTGAGGATGGCAGCCAACTGGAGCTGCACCTGCTGGAAATGGTGTTTTTCAGTATGTACAGTGAGTACTGTGACAGCCCCAGCATCTCCCACTGAAGGTGTTGCTGGTGCTTCCATCTAACCTGGCCTTTCAGCTGTGAGGGAGCATCCAGGCATGGATCCCAGCATCCAGGAGCCTGGGGTGCTTCTCTGCTAGGTATCAGATGGATGCACAGGGAAGGAAAATTTTCCCTGCAACAGAGAGACACACACACAGAGTACTCTGAAGGCCCTGGAAGTCCTTCCCATTCTCCACTGGGAAATCAAGCTCTGATCATAGGCATCTAATGTAGACATGCAGTGCTCACTGATGCAAATACCTCAGGGAAGCATTCCCAGCCCTCAGGACAGGGCACAAGCAGTGAGGAAACAGCCCTGGAAGGGAGCAGTGAGTCCATGTTCTTGCCAGAGATTCCTCTGACCTTCTCCAGACCTGGGAGCACCATCCATCAGTAACCAGCAGGAAGAAACCTGGAGGGTGCCAAGCTAGCTGGTTAATGAGTGGCAATAGATGATATCTAAGGGTACATTTTTATCACCAGAGATGTTTGCTTCTCTAAACCATTGTAGTTTAGCAGCAGGGAAGAAGATTTTCTGCTGACCTTGCCCTTGCAGCTCTGGTGTGGGCAACACAGAAATATTTGGGGTGGACAGAAAAACTGACTGCTCCAAGAGTGGCAAAAAAAGTTGCTCTGTAGGAGCTGCTACAGAGGCAATGGTCACTTCTGCTTGCAAATCTTTTCCTCCTGCTCCCTATCCCCAGGAAAACAGCTCTTTAGTTCTGGTTCACACCCAGAGGACTTGCTCCTGGGGACATTTAGTGCAGGCAATCCCACTGCAAGGTCAGGCTCATTCCCATGGAAGTGGGGATAAAGACATGAAGGAGAGACATGGCTGACCAGGACCCAGCACTGCCAGCAGAGCACAGCAGCAGTGGCACCACCATGAGCAAACAGGAAGATTGCAAATAGAAGTGGAGCCCTGGACACACACCTAACCTTCCACCTCTCTGCTCAACATACATGGTCTGGATGCTCAGCCCAGGCAGTGCTATCTCAATAGTCCCAGAGGCACCAAAACTCCATTTAACCTATCTTGGCCAACAAAGATGTAAAATTTATTTTAAGTTTTCTTATGTTATTTCCCTCCAATTAGAAGAACACTTAAACCCACAAACTACCACCAGCACTATATGGCAAACCAAGAAACACTATATTTATGCCTTGAGTCATTTCATCACAGAAGCAAAATTAGGCCTTTGCTGATTGCCAGTGGCAGGGGAAATTTAATGAATTGCTTTTGTGATACAGGATAAATGACATCAAACCTAGCACACCATAAGTGAGGGCTTAGCTTTCATTTGCATAGTGATTAAAGCAAAGTTGTGAATCTCATTATTAGGCAGGTAATAAATACCCGCAGCTCTTAGGCAAGGGCTGACTTATTTCTGGTGGCTTTAGCAATAGGTTTTTTTTCCAGGACTGGTGATTCTGGACCCTTCTGTTCTGAGCTGTCCAGCCTAACCTCGTCTCCAAATGGCTTTGAAGGTCAGCACCTTCCAAAACTGAAATGTCAGAGGGCATCCTCCTGCACATGCAGAAAATCACTCTTTGCTTTTTCAAACCCCAGCTGTCACTGCTCTGTCTAATGACCATATATGAGCAAGCATCAAGAAAACAGAAGATCTGTAGGCCAGAAAAAATGCTAAGAGGGTGTGACTGTTTTACTGCAAGAACAATACTAGGGTGTGTAACTCGACATACAGAAGAAAAATGACACTGACCAAGACAATCCAAACAAACATGACATCCCTGACAAGTGCTGGCACTTGAATTTCAGCTTATGTCATTGGACCTTTGCTGCCCAAAACTCCAAATGTTAGAGCCTGAACATTACTCAGAGCAAAGGTCCATCCAGAGCCCAGAGTCTTGTGATTTGCACAGAGAAGGACAGGATGTAACTCTTGGACAGACCCCTAAGTTTCTGACAAACCAGAATTTTAGCAACAGCTCAACCAGGAGGAGCAGTTAGACCCCCATTTTTTTTTAATTGTCACCATGTACTGACCTTCTCACAATTTGCCAAAGCCCTCTCTGAATCCACCTTTCCTTCTGCAACAACCTGTGCCAAGAAGGTCAGTGACACCAGTTATATTCTGGGTAAAAACTACTTCAGTCAGATTGTTTTGTTGTTACTAGTTCTTGCTCTGTATAAAACAGCAAGGAGTCAAGACTGTCATGCTCTGCTGAGCAAACCCAGAGCCCCTGGAGAGGATCACCTCTAAAGCACTTGTTCTTCCATAGCTATTACCCCTCTTTGGACCATTTCCAGTTCTACTTGGTGCTCTTGAGACAGTTTGGCCAGATGAGCAGGAAGCATTTAAGCTGAGAGCATCATATGGCTTTACACAAGAGGATGATGAGGGTCATTATACCTTGCCTGGAAGTGTTCAGATGCTTTTGCAGACACCTTCACATCAAGTATGCAAGGCCAGAGATGAGTCAGCAGATGCAATAGCTACATATTTTTGTGGACTTTCAGAAATTATGATTTCAGGTCTCCCTTGCACCTCAAAGTATAGTGCCAGGAGCCAGGAGAAAAATAACCCTAAAATTGTTTTAGGATGTCAGGATTGATTTAGGATGTCAGGATGTCAGGACCTAAATGCTTCCCAGTGCTGGCTGTTATCTCAGCTCAACACACCCAGCACTGCATTTTGGGGAAAATAAGCTCAAATTATCTTTGGTGGAGGGGCTGTCATGCACTGATGTGTTCAGAGCACATGAATGAAACCTCAGGTCCAGCAGAGGTGGCCCAACAGGTGATGTGTCCTCCTGCTTCCCTTCTGGTGCTTGAACTGAGGTTGCCTTCTGGCTTAGTTTTGAGGTTTTACAATATGATTGATCAAGTGCTTAACTCACAGCTCCCTCCTTGTGCTCTGTCTGGCTTCAGTACAAGCTGAAGCCAGAATGTACAGCTTTAATTTATACCACTAGAATAACATGCTCAGTTGTTCTACCAACAGAGAAGCACACGTCCCAGAAACACCTTTTGCCAGCATTTTTTTTTTTTTTTTTTTTTTTGCAATAAGCCTGCTGGTCAATCCCTCAGCCAGGGGTGCCCTTCCTTACCCAGCAGCAGAACCCCAGCCCTCCTCTGGCACTGCAGAGAGGGTCTCCCAGGCACAACACAGCTGCACTCTCCTATTTTCCACCGGACAAACAATTTCCTCCACTGGAGCAGAGGGAGATTTCTGCAATTCCAGAGGCTTGCAGGCAGTTTTCTCTTTCAGGATGACTGAGGCTGCTAAATAAACATGACCACTGAGATGTCAGAGCCCTTTTCCTCCAGACTGGGTAGGCAAGAACCATGTAGGCACTGATGTCAGGGGCTCAGCCACATGTTCAGAGCCCTGTACCCCTGGAACTGGGGAAGGCACTGTTGCTATTCCCACAGGGAAAGAACTGCACCAAGCTCTCTGCCAAGGCCTGGTGCAAGCACAACCAATGCTGTGTGTACACACCCCCAGGTCTGCAAGCACAAAAAAGCACAGATAGGAAAATAAAATTGTTTATGGTGGCATAAGTAACCACATGAATATGCAGGAAGACCATAAATTATTTTCAGACTGCTTTGGCACACCCACACTTGCTGATTTCTCATGCAGAAAAGGTGAGGCAGAGAATGATGCTTTATAAACTGCAGATGAGGGCTCAACTGGGAGGTTTATTGATAGAAATGTGATAAGAGAGAATAAATGGCAGCACTGAAAAGATGGTCCTGCTTCTACAGAGGGAACAGAAAAGAGTGTTTAGCTGCCTTTGTAATCATGTGGCTTTTATTTCCAGCTGCAGTTAGGTATCACCTGGTTTCTCAGCTATGCAGAAATTAGAACTGATACAATAAAAAGTCCTTTCCCATGTGCAATTTTCAAGTGCCTGTAGGACATTTTATTGCTCAGATGATAGCTAATGCTTCCAAAGGTATGCAAGGCAGGTAGGAATGCTTTTCTTTTCAGATATCACTTGGATCTCAATCTGCAGGGTTTTTAGGCAGTTAACTTCTGGTAAGGCATTCAAGTTTCACCACTTTTCATGAAAATCAAAGTAGGGTGATTAAACAAGAAAAAGATATCAAGGATCTTTCTGTATCAGGGTTTTAGGCATCTAAGTCCCAATGCTCTACAACTTCAAAAGGGCTCTGAAGATCCAAAAACAGAGCCATAAACCACCACACTATAGGGGCTGCAGACTCGCCTTCCAAATTCTACAACAGCAGCCAGGACTTTCTAACAGCCTGTCAGGATTCATCTGTCAGTGACCTGAAACCTCATGATGGTATTTCAAGCAAAGCTGCAAGGACACAGGACATTTTGTCTCTTGGTTTATTCAGTAGTATTGGGACCTTCTGCTGCATGCTTCATCATCTTCCCTTTGCATGTCACTGCTTTTTAATGACACAGCTAGGAATCAAGCAGAACTGGACTATCCTTGATGTGTAAACACCTTTGTTTCACATTATCAATCCACTGAGAAAAGCGTTTGAGCTGTGTTTTCCTCTTTTCCTGAGATATCTTAAGGCGTTTGTTTGGTGGAGTTGTTTGGTTTTTTTTTTCCACAGGAAGGCAGCTTCTCTCTGAGACCACTTGAAAAATGACCTTTTGACACCAAAGTGTGTGTTGAAACATACGGCCAATCTTTATCTTGGCATGGTGAGGAGGTTAGCAGAGGTCTCTCCCTAACCAGGTCACTGCTGCTGCACACCTGCCACCCAGCTGGAGCTGCTGGACCTGGACCCAGCACAGCCCTGCCATACAGAAGGGGCCATCCCAGGCAGAAGGGACCTCTGCAAACAACTTACAAAACCCCAGCCAACTTCTACCTCCCATCCCCAGTCCACTCAGGTTCTCAGCTCCTGGTTGATTTCACTACCTGCACTGAAATTTACAGCTTGGGCTTCAGTTGGATGGGAAACTGCACCTTGGATGTCAGTAGCACGAAGGGCAGATTTTAGTGGTTCTGATTCAGCCTGAAAGCCTGTGGAAATGCTGGAGCATTTCATTACTCCTATAAATCCCTGTCAGCAGGGAGGGCTGCAGCTGTATGAAACACTGACACTGCCTGGGAAGTGTATATCCCTGCAGCACCAGCCCTGCTCAGCAACCTGGAATGTCAGCCCCACAGCTGAATCTTTCTAAAATGGTCATCAGATGATTCATTAAAGTCTCTTCTTCAGGAAAATAACAGATGGGGAGGGTGGATGCAATAAAGGCCTAAAAAGCCCACAGCAGAGCCATTTTCTGTAAAGTCTGGCAAATGCAGCCAAGCCCTAATAGACTGTGGTAACACACCTGCCAATCTAACACTCTTACACCATCTCTTAGGATCTAATGACCATGGTCTAAAGAGTTATGTTCATTGAATGAGGTCAAAAGCTCTTGGGGTTCTGGTGATACTGATGACTTGAGAAAACAGAATTCACATCTTTAGATAGCCCTGTACTATGATGTCAGTCATACTCATTCAGGGAGCAGCAATTCCCTGACTCCCAACGTGCTGTGGGATAAGCAGTTATTGTATGGTCCTTGCCACCATTTGTACCACATTGCTACATTTAAGTCCACAAATAAGCCACCTGAAGTACTGTACAGAGTACAAAGTGTACTCTGGGTCTCTATATCACCAGGAGCCCTCAGACTCCTCTGTCTCCATTCTCTGCTCACTGTGTCAGAGAGCTTAGGAAGGAGCCAAGGCAGCTGGTATGGTACCACGGGATATGGAGCAGTCAGCTTATCCCATAAATAGGAGCACACTTGGGCAACAGACAATCTGAATCCAAGTTTCTGTCCCTGCAGCTCCTGCATACTGGTTCTGAGATGTACTTCATATAGCAATGAGATAGCACAGACAATCAACTGGTGTTGGTGGTCATAAAACCAGGTGAGATTAGACAGACATCACAGTTTCTCCCACTTAAAGGCAGCTTATTCTGGTAGCTAGCTGCATAGGAGACTTCCTTCTATTAGAAACACTAACAAAAACTCAGAACCCAACATCTGGAAATACCACTATCAAGATCAGTAAAATAAAAGGCATTTAAAATATAGGTTAAGAGCAAAGCACTAATAGGAATGCAACACGTGTACCAGCACTTAATACTTATTTATTGTGAACCATGGCACTATACGACCCTACTGAAAGATGACTGATCCTTCCAGGTTGGCCCTGGACCATAGGTAGAGGAGCTACTGAGGCTCTACCACATTCATTAATATTTCTGATGTAGTGCTCTGGAGGGAAAGAAAGTGAAGAGTTGTATCCTATCATCTTGGTCTCATTCCATCTCAGCAGAGGGGCTGAGAATAGGGACTTCCAGCAGGACCCTGCTCAAGGCTATGCCTCTGATCTCCAGGGCAGCCAACAAAGCTCTGAGGAGATCTAGCATGGTTACAGACATGATGGGAAAAAAGGATCTATTTATGGGTATCCTAAATAGGAGAGAGCCTGATAATGGAGGCTGGTAGAATAAGTCACCTATGCATAAGAAAAATTACACAGGACTTAGGTGGAAACTGGTTAAATAACACTTGGTATTCCTGAAAAAAAAAAAAAAAAAAAAAAAAGATTTTGAAGCTGGAACTTACCTCTTAAGTAGATTTTCACCAAGTTCAGAGGATCAATTCCATAATGCTTTCTTAGGCCAAGTCAACTGCCCCACAAGTACCAGTGTGTGATTCCAGATGGAAATTAAATTGAGGACTCCACTGAGCAGGAGAAGTGTCCAACAGTGCTTTCCAGTGCCATGAAAATTCTAGAGAAAAGCCAAAGTGGATAAGTTCCAAAATATTTCAAACAGACAAACTCTTCAGTCCAGACAGCTGAGAAAGTCATTGATAGATTATTAGAGAGTGAATGACAACCAAAAACTGTTGTCAACACACCTTGGAATTTGTGACAACCGAATTAAGAGAGGATTGGTTTACAAGGAAAAAAAGCAAGAAAGTTTTATGAAATTTGTGACTTTACTGAGTAATTTTTTGGGTGGATAACTGAGAGAACTGCTCAGTCCTCTTGTAATCAGCTATAGGTGGGGTAAGAAGACAGCCACAGAAAAGAGTGTCTTCATCTCACCATTTCTTCATCTCACATTAAGAAATAAATGATGCCTTTGAAGGTGTACCTCACATCTGGTACTTCTCTCCAAGGCCTTCCCCCTCCCTTAAACCCCCCATTTTTACTCCTCTATGCTGAGTAATTCAAATGCCATTTTTATTTTAAAAAATACAACAGAAGAGGCCAAAGAAGCCTTAGCTTCACATTTTGCCAGGTCTTGGCCAGAACCAGACAGATGCCCTCCGCTTGGGCAGGGCTGACATTATACACACAGTCCCATTACTGGGGGTCTTTAGCACAACCATACCTGGGTTCAGGTTTGAAATTTGCTATGAAGTATAAAACCTTGCTAGTGAACAAGCAGGTGGTTGTACTTGGAACTCACTAAAAATAAGCCCCTCAAAATAATTTTTAAAAGAACTTTTACCCCTGATCATTTCAGTGATGCAGTAACAGGACAGAACCACCAACAGCTGTTTTGACATGAACAGAATAGACTATTCCAGATGAAAGGCACCTACAAAGATCATCTGGTCCAACTGGCTGATCAGTTCAGGGCTGACCAACTCAAAGCATGTTATTAAGGACATTGCCCAAAAACCTATTAGACAAGGCTTGGGGCATCAACCACCTCTCTAGAAAACCTGTTCCAGTGTTTGACCATACCCTTGGTAAAGAAAAGCTTCCTAATGTCCCACTCAAACCACAGATTTGAACCATTTTGACTCAGGCAATGAAGGGTCAGGAAAAAGCAATTGGGGAGAAGGTGGCATTCCTTCAATCAACTTTGCCATCAAAGTCAGCACACTGGACAAATCCCTGTCTTTACTCTCCAGGTATTTCCAAGCACACCTCGAGGTGATCTCAGGTGCAGACATCCAGACACTTCTGTGGGAGCAATTCACTGGTGCCCTGCAGTGCAGCTGGCAGGGAGCACAGTGGGACATGAACTGGATTAAAGACTCTGGCAGGCCAGGACAGTAGATTTAGATCAGTTAGCCTGACAAGGCACTGCTCCCTGCTTGCTTCCCTCAGCCACCACTATTCCATCAGACCACGTCTGACACCAGGCTGCCACCTGGTTCTGTGGTTGCTGCTGCTCCCAGACTCACAGCATAGCACAAAGTGAAGTCCAGCATGGCAGAAAGTTTTTCTCCTTTGTTGTTTTCTGTAGATAGGTTGTTTTCTCCACCATTCATCCAAGATGTTTCGGACTTTCCAAGGAGCCTTATGCCACCGTGCCACATTGACCTTTCCCTGCTGCTGCCTGCATACCTTGCTGGTATCACCTCATCAGAAATGAGGAAAACAGGTATTCACTACACCACCCTTGCATACTTTCTTTCTTTGACAGTTAACAAGTTCAAACAGCATCCAGTGTCAGGGCTTGTGGGCATATGACCCCACCAGGATAGTGGTTGGCACATCCATGCTACCCATGTGGTGCTGAGAGTGCTCTCCAAGGCTTTGGGAACTCATCCCACCTCTCTGCCATGTATATTTGCTGTCCTTTGCTGCACAGAATGGACGAGTCCAAAACCCTGCTGCTCCAAATTTAGGTCCAGACACAAAGGATGAAGGGTTTCTCACCTGAAACCCTCCTGGATGCCTGACCCTCACTGGCCTGCATCTCCTCAGCCAGCACTTCCAGCAGCACGACCGTGCCTTCAGACTGGTCAGAATTTAACCTAATTTTTTATTTTCTCCACACAAACATGGAAACAGCTGAATGATTGACTGCAACAATCTCAGCCAGCCCACGCAGATGATCTGCTGACACGTATCAGGCCCCTTCCAGCTCCTCTGACAGTGAGGGAAGGGGGAGCAGGGCCAAGAAAGTTACCTCGGCTGTGCCTCAAGTGGAAAGCCCTTGGGGCTGGCAGCCAAAGCTCTTCCCAGCCAGTGACCACAGTGAGCAATTTCCCCGTGCAAAGCACTTAGCTTGAAAGCACAAACTTTGAACACAGGACATAAATCAGATTTCTCAGTGCTTCTCATCCTTTACTTCTCTCAGATCCTGCTGGAGAGATATGAAAAGCTCAAGTTACAGAGTACCAGAGCTGCTGATTCACAGCAGAAATCAGCAATAAAAGCAGCAGCCTCAGCCTGCTGGGCTACAGCCTCCTTTGTGACCCTCTGCAGAGGTCCAGGACTGGAGAAACCTCCTACAGTGCAGCTTTGATGGGGTGATGAAAAGTCCAACCCAGTCTATGCCTCACTATAGCATGAAAATGGCAGAAAGCTCTTCTTCCTCAGAAATTTGGTGGGGCTGCTGGGGGATGTGCAGAGAATCACACATGAAGCTGCTGTGAGAGAAAAGCCACAGCATCTTACCCTGGCAATGAACTTCTTCCCTCATTTCCATTTTCATTGGAATATCAATTTGCATTTATTAAAAAGCCCTTACTCTCCTCTCTAGGAAAAAAAAAAACAAAACAAAAACCACAACACACCATACCACCCTGATCTAAAGAAAGTGGTTGGTTTACATAAAATCCTATTAGTTTAGCTGATTGCTTCCAAAACATTTCTGAGAAAGCCTTCCATTACCATACAAATGGTTCTGGGTCTTTTTGCAGGCTAACTGCTAGACAGAGCAATGATTTGGGCAAGTATTCATCAAGGCAGCTGCTCCTGCAAGCAGGGTGTGAGCCTGCACACCATGGGAGAAAAGAGCATGAAAGAGCTGGGCTCCATGAAGGCAGGGAGCTAAACACATGGGGACCACACGTGTGGGGTTTTATGGAAAAGGAGGAGGAGGACAGAGATAATGGGAGAGTTTGGAAAGGAGAAAGAGGCTGGTGGGCCATGTGGGGATCATGTGCTGGAGAAGAGCAGCGAGGGAGCGTGCCCACTGCCTTGGCTGAGAGCTGCATTCCTCTGCCCTGTCATCATTTTCTCCTCCTTGCTGGAATAACCACGAGATCCCAGAGGCTTTGCCTGTCCGATGAAGCCAAAAGAGCAAACAAGGCTATAATGTTATAGACCTCTGTGTAAAGAGCTTCTGGAGGTGTTTGCACGGCATCCCGGGGCCATGGTTCACTGGTTGCCTCCTTGGGATTGCAGGTAGCCACTTGGGTGAGCAGGGAGCAAGGAGATCACCTTGGTGGGTGGGCATTGTGAGGAGCAGGAGACTCCCTGGGTTCATAAAAGGGAAGCTCACCACTGAAGGGCCTGCGAAGTCTGCAGACTTTGCCAAATCAGGGCTTTTGAGTCACCAGATAAGCACAGATCTCTGCAGTCATGTGGGTGCTGTCTGCCCCTCTCCTGTCAACTCAGCATTTCTTGAACAATCCCCAGAGGTGCTTTTGTGAACCAGCCATGTGAACAAGATTGTGAGCCAGATCTAAAAAAAACATGATAAATTTGGAGGGGCTGATTTCAACCCTCAAGATCCCAAATTCGGGAAAAGACCCTGTACAGACCTTTTTTTTTTTAACTTTAACATCAACCATTGCAACCACCTTTGAGAGAACAAACATCTCATTAATAACAGTCACAGGGCACAACAGGATGCAGTAACAACCTCTGTAACCAGTGTAAAACAGAAAGCCACAATCACCCTCACTGGCATTTGAAAAAAAAAACAACAAAGGGTGAAAAAAACAATATCAGTAACTACTAAAGATGCAGCATGAGAGAGCAGTAAAAGTGTAAACATTCAGCAGCTACTGCACATAACATTTACATGCAATTTCCTGCTCTAATAAGCCAAATAGAAAGAACGAAATATAGAAGAGCTACCAAGGATACCAAGGAGACATCATCAGCCATTCCTGACAATAAAATAAAATATCGAATCCCTGGGACTTCTCATCAAGAGGGAAGGAATCAAACAAGTCCTAAAGCTGTGTCACAACTTCCCTGCAAGTACCTGAAAATCCTGTGCCCTGAGCTCATGTCAAAGGAGCTGAATTACCCTCTCTGGGCCTGCCCAGCACTGGTTGCCTCATGCCATCCTGTTTCACAAGCACTGTATGGAACCCAGATGCACAGAGGGATTATGAGGGGCTCTTCCATCTCAAGCATTTCAGCCACCAGCACACACCAGCACACACAGGGCTGGCTGGGCTGTGAATGACAGCCAGACAACAGGCATTGGGTTGTGTTGGGGTATAAAACAAGCACTCAGTTCAGCAGCTTTGTCTCTATTCCAGTAAATTCTTCCCAAAGTCACCTCTTTCTTCAGCTTTTTTTTTTTATTATTTTTTTTGACACAAAACTTATCACTTGAGGGGCAGTTGCCCCCCTGCTTTTTGGATTGAGATGAGAAAGCAGAGAAGATCCACCCAACAAGAGCGTTAATCACAACTGGCCTTAATCCTGACTTTTACAGGAAGCTGGAAAGATGGATGCATGAAAAGCATGACATCACAACACAACACTGTCAACACGAGCAACAACTTCCACACCTGCTGATGGCCACATCTGTCATGGCAGGACAGCACAACACCTATTTGCAGGTGGATGGGTAATCTTCTATCAACTGACCTAAGCTTTCTGGGAATGTAGGACCTGCATTAATCAACCAGGCTGAGCTCAGACCTCACACCAAAGGTCAGCAGATGCAGGAGGGACTACCAAAAAACCAGTTTCCTTTCCCTGCCTGCTCCCAGCCTGGCTTTCCCTGCAGCCAGGCTATGAAAACAAGGAGCAGCAGACAGGCAGCAGACAAAATAACTTTCTTCTTCCACTCACTTCCAACCCTGCCCAGAGTTTTGCAGCTGCAGCCTGTCCCTGATGCCATGAGAGAAGTAGAGAGGAGCCAAAGGGAAAAACAAAAAAGCCCTTTCTGAAGATATCAGGCCAGTTGTACACTGGGAAGGAAAACCCTTGCTGATCTGAGCCCCCTTCCCATCTGCTCCATGGAGGTGACTGGCCGAGGCAGTGGAGCATGAGATTTGATTATAATTATTGTCTTAATGCAGAGCTGAAATTGTTCCGAGCATGCAGAGCTTCTGGGAATAGGCAAGCATCCAAAATAATCTTTGGACAGTAAACTCTGTGACAAAGAGTTGGCATAAACTGACAGACATCACAAAACCCTTTGGAATCTACTGCCCATCGAGCAGGGTTGTCCCTGTCAGTCTGTGATTTCACCTCTAAACAGCTCCCACCTTCATTCCGGCCTTGGCAGGTACATTGTTTTTCAGCAAGGAAAAAAAATACATATATCAAGGGACCTGAAACCAGCTCAGCCCAAATAAATCAAACCCAGTGGATGCCAGTCTGTGCTTCTCTCCAATCAGGCAATTCCAATCCGGTGCCTGCCATTCAAAACCGGTACCACTGGGGACTGCAGCAAGAGAACTGGGATAAAGCCCAGATCTGTAAAGGTATCTGGGTGCTTAAATGGCTGTTGGACAGCTAAATACCTTTGTGGACTGGCACACATTTCGTGGGGCAGAAATAAGTTTTCTTACGAGGAAGAAACCAGCTTTGTAACCATATATTTTCCTGAGAACTCCTGGGTGGTTCCTTGGGCTCAGCAACACCTGTAGCTCAGGCTGTGAGCAGGCAGATGCACGGGGCAAACTCCCTTCCCCCATCACTCCTTCTTCTCTTAAACTCCAGAAGTTGGAAGCATTTACTGTTCCCTTGCTTGTCATTAAATACACCTGACTTCCTAGAGGCCCTGCAAAGCTTTTAGTAGTGAGCAGCAAATTAGAAATAAGGGGTTTGTTGGCTGGAATGCCTCATGCTGTGCATCCTCAGGAAAGGTGTTTGCTGCAGCCCACGAAGCATTTTGTCTGCTGGGTGGATCCTGGTGGTATGGCAGAACATGGGGAGCACCGGGGGGATTTTCCATGATAATTAGCCAGTGTGCACAAGGCTGAAGAGTTTTGGCTGTTGGCATCAGTGAAGCAGGAGTTGGTCTCTCCCCTGAGTTTTCCTAATGCCCAGACACCGCAAAGGAATCTCAACAGCTTAGGCTGTTCCAGGTGGGCAAAGCAGTGTGTAGGGCAGGAGCTCACATAAAGTCAATCCAGGAGAATTACTGTTCCTTCTGGCTGTTATATCCTGCCTAATTCTAACTCCTGTAGGAGTTATTTCACCACAGCATCTGCACACTAGACTATGAAATTCCTATTGTGCTAACTTGGCTGTGGGTACCCCAGCAAAGGAAATTCACTTAAAACTCCCTTTGGAGAAATCCAAGTTGGAATGGACAAGGATAATCTGCAAGAAGGTTGCACGGGTACTGCTCTGCATTTTGAATGGAAGTTCCCCTCAGTGCCTTTATGTTTCAGGTTTATTTTTGTGACTCTCAGGTAATTCATAGCCATGTTTCCCTCTTCCAGCACGCTCCTGGAACACATTTTCTCCTGGTATCTGGAAAAGCAAACAGCCATAAGAAGAGTGAAACCTCTGTGGCCTCAGCCAAGCGTGAACCAGCCTTCCTGCTGGGAAAGGTCCTAGGAAAGGACACTGTGGACAATGGGGATGGGTGCTGCCAGTACTCAGTTCTCATCTTGTTGTCAAGTGCAACATGTTTTTATTAATTGTGCTGCTGCACCAGACCTGTGAGCTCTGCCTGCTGTGCCCAGGCTCCTCTCCCAGCACTCCCATGCTGTGCTGATTTGCTTAACCTCTGCTTTGGTGCACATCTTTATTACTCTGAGTGGTCAGAGAAAGCCCCATCCATTGATTATAAATGCTGAACATCTTCAAGATACCTGATTAATAAGCACTTTATAAGTCTGCTCATGCATGTATCTGGCCAGATTTCCTCATTTTGTATGCATAAGAAAATATTTTTTGCTTAGTTCAATAAAACGATTTGTATTCATCCTCACTGATTCCACCATTATTTTCCCTTGCTCAGCAAGATGTATATTACAGTCTGTTTAATTGTGTGTTTGATCTTTACTACTTAACCAGATCTATTTATCATTACAATGCATCAGTACATTATAAAGCTTTCAGGCACATTTATCTGCATAACAAAGCTCCCACTACAGAAGAGTCCTCCAGGGAAATAAAGCTACAACAACAAATACTTTAATGCAATTCACTTAACAGTACAAATATTTGTAATTACAAAAATCTTGAAATGTGCTTCTTCCATAAATGGCATGTTTTACTTGAAACTGCTTTCATAATGTGTGATAGTGCCTCCAATTTAAGCAGCTAGTAGTTTCCTTACACTTAAGAAAGCAATGCCAAGTTAACCAGTATTTTCCCTTTTGCTAAGGCAGAACTCAAATTCACTGATGTGCTATTGAAAATTCAGTTACACCTAATAAAATGAGAACATTCAAAAAACACTAGTGGGTGATTAATAACTGCTATAAATACATTACAGCATGAATGCAATGTTAGAAATAGCTGCAAGCCAGGTGTGAACTAAATCTGCAACAATCAATTAACCATTAATTGTAATGTCTGTTAGCCATTGATTAACCCTCTATAAACAACCAGTCCATCACCCCCACTGTAAATGGGGACCACCAGGTTATATTATATGGCTACTTACATTTCTTATGCCTACCAAAGACAAACATGTGTTGCCAACTGTTGTAATTCCAGTATCATTTTATGCATTTAACATTATTGTTACTCCATGAGCAGATTTATTTATTTTTGCTTTTGCCTTGTAGCAAATTATTACACACTGAAGGATACCTCAGGAAGTCAGCTTTTATGGCTGAAACCTCTCATGTCACAAGGAAGGCCTGGAGATAATTCTTTTTTCTCATCAGTCTGTCATCCCCAGATTGTCTATGGAAAGTGCCTGACCTGGACACTGCAACTGCAGCTCTTTGTATGGCACATGGGAACAGGACCTGGGAGCCCTGGGAACAGCCTCAGTAGGCATCCAAGGGACCACTGTGGGCAGCCTCAACTGAGCTCTGAGCACCTTGTGCATTTGGGTCAGAAATTAGGCCCAGCAGAACTTTTCAGACCTCCAGCTATTCTCCCACCTACAGGGAAGTCTCCTGCCCCTAGACAATGGCAATGGGAGCCTGACCTTCACCAGACCCATCACACCATTAAAACAGCCAGAACACCCCAAAGCCACAAGAATTAAAAACGAAACTATGAATACAAACACATATGGAGTTAGAATACAAACATAACATCACTAAGATTCTGAAGGTAGCTATTCAGAATTTAGCCAAGTCCAGACTTCCAATACTTCATGAAACCTCAGCATGGCCACATGAATACTAAGATCCTAAGTAACAAACATCATGCTCTGTTTTACATAGCCAGCATCTATCACCTTCCACTCACAAGACCAAAGCTCCATTATTAAATGACTGGTCAAAGATCTGCTTCACATCCAGTGTGTCTGCTTAGACCTGACCCGTTCCTACTATGCCTCATTTTAACACATAGACTTAAATGTCCACTCTGCCAGAGACACAGAAGTAGAGGAAATCTAATTCTGCCCATGTTTCCCATTGCTCCAGATTCCTACTGCATTCCAAAACATGGTGTTTTCGATTATTATTCCAGGGCAAAAGAAATACTCTTCTTTTTCAGTTGAAACCTTTGCTGAGGGAAAGGGATTGAACACAGCACTGAAAGCCATCACAGGAGCTGGGTGTGCAAGGGATGAGTTTCTTGTCCCTGCACCTATGAAGAAGAGGTACTACTTTCTAAAGAAGGTACTGTCAGCAGAGCAGGAAGGTGCACAGCTACAAGCAGTATTGTTAGGGAACAGGACAACAAGGGCAGGACAGGCTTGGGTGTGCAAAAGTTGTCTGAAAGGAGCCAGCTGCTGTCACCAGGGAGAGTGAACTGGAAACTTCCCTGTGAGAGCCCCTAAAAACTACTGAGAAAACAAAAAAACCAGACCATGTTGGAAATCTGGAACTTGAGACAACTCCAATTGTGCAAAAGCACAGGGATGTGTTCCACAGAGGAAAAAATCTATTATATAGAGTCAGGATAACAGTCTAATCAATGCCCAGGATTACGAAAATGCCCAGGGTGTCTGTATTAACCCTCTGTTTGGTTTGGGGTTTTTTTGACAAGTCTTCATATACGTGGCTGAAAAATATTTCAAGCAGGGACTGACTTCAGAAAGTCATTAACATGTTTATACCTACAACAAATTGTTTACAGAGTCTCTGTCCTGAACAGGCCCCAGGTCATTGAGCATTTTGTAATTTAAGGGAAATGGCCTGAGCTGGGATGCACAGGTGAGCCAGGACTGGCACAGCTTTACTAACAGTCCCACCAGGCTGTTTAATACTTCCTCCTCTTCAAATTCTCTGATATGATGACAAATTATGCTTCCAAAATGCTTCAGGCAAGCTTAAAATTTAAACAACCAACACGTAATTGAGAACTGGAACATCTACAGACTTTAAATTGCAGATTCTCCACGTGCAGTACCTAAATATGCCACAACAGATTATTTTTTAAATTATATTTATCGAGGTGGCTTAAAGGCAGTCACATTTT
Source organism: Phaethornis superciliosus (assembly GCA_023637945.1). Classification (NCBI taxonomy): domain Eukaryota; kingdom Metazoa; phylum Chordata; class Aves; order Apodiformes; family Trochilidae; genus Phaethornis; species Phaethornis superciliosus. The sequence goes on from JAJQWJ010000011.1 coordinate 5,601,519, forward strand.
AACGGGGGTTTCACTCTGAAGTTTCAATGCACACAGTGTCTGCTTTGCCACCTGGTGGCTACTGCAGAGAGATTGTCGATGGTTTTGTGTCTGTCACCTAAAATGCCCATCAGGTCCCAGATCTTGGAAAAAAATAGCAGAAGGAGAAAGCAGCAACTAGAAAAATGTAACATATATAGCAATCACAAACCAGCTCACCTTAGTTCTTAAATTTAGCAGAGAAACCAGGAGAAAAGCTCATGAATTACAGCCTGAGCAAGGATAGGGCCCTGGCTTGATAGAGTGAGCAGGAAAGGATTTTTGAGAAGGAAATTTGAGAAAACAACAGTTCAGCCCCTGCCTTCACTCCTATTGTAAACTGCAGGGGTTGGCATGGAACAAGCTTAGATCATCTGTCTCACTGAAGCCAAAGTTTGGGGTTGGTACCACAGCAGCTGCTGCTCAGTACCTTCACAAGCTCAGGCTTGTCAGATGGAAAAGCAAATGATTTACATCACATTTTTCGAGTACATTTTTATATTTTAACTTACCATGATAGCCAGACTGAAATTTCTATCCCCTGACATGGTCACCCAGGCAAAGGCTGCAGCAGGCAAACTCTTCCTCCCCAAGCTGAGCAGTCATTACATTTCTGAAAAGTCAGAGCTCTGGAATAAGCACACTAAATAAGTAATTTTAAAAAATTAATATCGAAAGTAAAAAAGCATTGCCCTCTACCCAGAAATCTATCTCCCCAAAAGGATTTAACAGGCTGGTGGAGCTGAGCCTAAGCAACTTCAAACATTCCGAAGATTTGGAGTTTTGTGCTTCATAATAATGGGTGATATTTAAGGTCACTTCCAATCCAAACCATTCTACAATTTTCTATTGGGGATAAATTACTGGATTATCAAAGCAGTTTTTAAAAAACAGCACCACAGGTCAGAGAATTTCCCTCCTTCTCTGCCTCCTGGAGAGGGATTTTCATTGGGCTGCAGGTATCTGGAGAGGGGAAAAGAAGCAGCACCCAGAGGTACCTCTTCCAAATGGCATTGAATTTCTACAGTGTGCATTTCCTAAGGAATGAAGCCACTTTGAAACTAGAAAATTAGATTCCTCACCATGAGTTTACACCAGACACACTCAGATCTGCACAGATTATCCCTGGTTTATTCTACTGCAACTTCAGGCAGCTAATTGGAAAGACTACATACCCAAGGAACTATTCCTCTTAAGCTTTCATTTAGGCCACCAAACACAAGCTGAATGGGGAACCCAGACAGATTAAACTAAATCTAAGAACAGACACCACCTCATGGTTAGTCAACAGCTTTTTCAAAGGAAAAACTGTGTTGTATTGGTGGATCTGAACTTGGCTGTTCTTGGCTGTTTCTCAAACAACACAAACTACTGGGGGTCACTGGCAGCTGAATTGCAGATGAACACTAAAATGCTTTGGGCATGACAACATCAGAAATCTTACCACATTTACAGCAACACTGGACATGGCAGGTGAAGAGATTTCTCCAAATGGAGAAGTTTGGGCCCAGAGCCTGTGTCATCTGTAAAGACATTCATTGGAATGACACATTTTGCTCTAGGATGCATTTGAAAATTCAAGTGAGATGTGTGCCACGATCCAAGGGGTGACAATTTAATGCTGCACTTTCAACAAGACTATTTATCTATAAAATGGGATTAATCTCAGCTACTATTTACATGATGCAAAACTATGCCTTTATCCTTTGAATTTACAGAGGCTGAAAACCTCTAAAAAGGATCTTTCGGTTTCAGGGGAGATTTTTCAGTTCTTACCTGTGCTTTTTTCAATACAAGGGATGTATCCTGTGCTTAGAATCCTGTCTGCAGCAGGAAAAGAAAAAATAAAGGAGAGCTGTTCAGAACATGAACTCTTGAAAACCCCCAGTTCCAGCAATCCATTTCATAGGACAGGCTATTCACTTCATGCTTGGAATGGAAAGTGATGGCCTAAGAGCTAAGTACAAATAGCTATAACTTGAGATAAAATAAATCTATCACCATAACTTCATAACATGATAAACACATTTCACACTTGCCCTTTAAAGAAAACATTGGCAAGCAAACAGCAAAATGACTTAAATCCCATAGCAAGAAGTTGGAAGTCCCCTGACTCAATTTTAATATGAAAAGTAATGGTGCTGCTAACAGCAAATACATTACTAGAAAACACCAAAAGCAGATTATCTTTCGGTTGGGGTTTAACAACAGTAGAATACAGCACAGACTTCACTTTACATGAAGGCTTAACCAAAATCCTGCTGAACAGCAATGGAGATTTACATGGGATTTACTCTGATGCTGTTAGGTGTGAGCAAGCACTGCTGCCTGCTCAGTTCCTGGGCAAGGGAACATGCTGGGAAGCCAGAAGCTGTGTTGGAGGCAACTGGCTGGAGAATTCAATGCACTGCCTTGGAGAGGATGTTTTGAAAATGGCAGGAGGGGTTGGAAATGTCAGCTCCTCAGGAGATTTATTTTTAGGTCGATTTGTGTCCCAAACCCTTAGAGTTCATCCAGGGAGGACCAGCTCCATAAGCTTTTCCCAAACTATACAAGGACTCTGCTTTCACACCACAGGTGAAGAAATAGTGCTGTCACACTGGCACAGAATTGCCTACCACTAAATACATCAAATTTGATGTGTAAAAACACTCTTGTGGCAATATAAATTAATAATCTTGTTCCCTTATATTACCTTAAATCTTTGAAGCTCAAAATATATTCAAGTAGTTAAATGTATTATTTTAAAATTTCCTTACTTTATTTCTGGAGCAGACCATCCACACTTCCAACCAGCAACTGCTTATCCATTTTAGGCAGCACATGAAAGAATGGGGACAGACGTAGTTAAAGACTGTGCAAGTAACAAATGTCTTCAACAGACTGACTGGCATGCTCTGAGAATGATCTAAATCATCTTGGAAATATCTCAAACTCCTCTCATCATCCCAAGGACATACTTTAGCCTGTTTATGGTGGCCTTGTCACAACTGTCCCCCAAAATTAACAATACTCCTTCACTCTGTTACATCTCTGAGTAGATACGTAAAGGCAAAGAAAAGCTCTGAGACTAAATTTGATGTTTCTGTAGTACAGGAGCTGCATAAAAAAAAAAAAAAGAAAAGATAAGTGGGTGATCTCCCAGGCAAAAGTGGACATCAAAAGTAGAATAATGGATCTGGGTTTTGCAAGATACAGTGCACAGAGGTCAGAAAAGGATAGAGGGGAAAAAACACTTGTCTGTACTGAGCTGGAACTCACAGATGCAAAGTAGAACCAACCAAAGGAGATTTCTTTTAAAAATGGGAAAAATTTTAAAAGTAACTTTCCAGGTCCCCAAGCACTGGAAAGAAATAAGGAAGGGCAGGAGGCAGATGCTGAGGGAAAAACAGCCTGGAATGAGGAAAGAGACCCAGATAAGGTGTATTCTGCAAAAGTTTGACACACAATGGGTGCAGATACTGGGTGAAAGGGAGCACTAGGGCTGTGAGAGAAAGACCACTGCGTTGAGCAACTACTCAGCAAGGAGTTCTCACTACCAGTGAGGTGCTCAGCTCTGCCTGGACAAATACAATTTGAAAACTGAGACAATGATTAAGTTTTTCGAGGACTCCTGACCACAGAAAAATAGCTGACCAAGGAAACTGGAAAGTTAACAGAGGCAAGAAGACAACAGCTTCAAGTCAGAGGTCAAAAAGCCCATAATTCCATCTGCAGAAGATAATCATATTGGACGATGTCATTCAAATGGACAAAAATACAGAGCCACAAAGGAAAGGATGTACAGTATAATGAAAGGAACTGGAAAAGCAAACAGATGAATAACACACTTTGGTCTTCCTGGAAGATGTGTCACTGACCTCAGTAATAAGGCAAGTTGGCTAATGTGTGAGATGCTCAGCAAATTCAAGTCAGCCTCCATGACCTCATGATCAACACAAAACAATAAGTGGAATTTAGAGACAAGGAAAGCCAAATTAAATAAAGCAGTTTAAAAATTATAGTGATGGTCATGCCCATTTTAAATAAACTGACAAAAGCAAAGAGAAAAAGCCCCATCACTTGACATTTTAATTCAAAGACTAGAAATCTTTTGGAAAGGTTTACTTAAATCAAAACACAGTATCAGGTTTAATAAAGAAACATACCACACTTAATGGCTCTACTAAGTGGTCAGACAAAATGATCCAATATTACTTCTTGCCCTTAAAACCAGGTTTTTTTCCCCTCCAGTTTACAGAAAGCAGAAAGGTTGGAGTGAACTGAATAAAGGAAACAGTGGCAATGCTGCCTTATCCTTCAAGCAGAACAACTGACATTATTGAAGCATCCACTGAGATTAAACAAGAGAAGAAAACTCTTCGATCTGAAGCAAGGAGTAAGCTGTTAACAGCCTTAGAGCAGTCACAGTCATTTGGAAAGCCAGACTCAATCCTTTGAGGTGGAAGGCTGGGCAAGAAAATAATAGGGCATTTTCTCAAAAACACATACTAAAGGAAAAAAGATTTGAGGCTTGTTATAAAGGAAGCAGAAGTGTTTAACCCTGAATGGAAAAGGCCTCTAGTTTTTGGTTAGCAACCTGGCTTGACCTTTAAACAATGTTCTCACATGTTGGAGTGGAAACCAAAGTTTTAAATAAACCCACAACCCAACAAACTCCCAAACACAAAACCAAACCCAAAAAACTAAACCCAATCTACAGAGCCTTCAGGACTGTCTCAGTCAGATTTCTCCTTCCTCCTCAGTGTTTACCATTTATTTTCCCTTCCCCAACTCAGCCTAACCCAGCTCAGTTCCTTGGATTTCCTTTCACACTTTTACTTCATACTTTAAGCCCTCCTCACCTTCAGTCATTTTGAGACAGTCTTTGCTGTCACTTCAGCTCGAGTTCACCTTTTCAAAACTGCATGACCAACACTATACACCAAATGTTCCAGGTCCAGTGTAGCATCTCAGATCCAGCCATATCACTACCAGAAATACTGTGCCAGATGCATTTGCCAGCATCCTGCTCATTTCCACGGCTGCCCCACAGTGACAATCCATCAGTCCCTACCATGGGAAAATAGCCAACAGATCCTTTATCAGGCAAGTTTTTGTTATGACTTCAAACTACTTGATTTTGCATTTGCACAACTGATTTTTCTGATTCTAAAAACTTCTTTGATCCCATCCAATTTCTAGGCTGCAGTTGCAGCATACCTGGCTTCTTTCTTGGCCGAGATCCTCAATCCAAACACCACCAAAAAACCTCCCTGAGGCAGGCACTTTGATTGCCTCCTCTTTCACCTTTCAGCACTGCCTCAGGTCATCTCTTGTGGCCTTCTTCTCTCATTACTTTCCCTACTTTGTATTTTCCCACTGGCTGCACCTTCTTCTGTCTAATCTGTATTTAGCACATCCTTTACCAGATGGAGGAAATCTCATCGCATTTCTACTACCCAGCAAAAAGCAGTCAGAAAAGATTTACCATTAGTCTGCCATCAGAGCCCTTATTAAGAGACACTTTTCCACTTAGTCATTTGATCCAACCTTTTTTTTTAAAATAAGAAAATAATAATCAGCTTTTCAGACCATAACTCAGAAGTCAGTACTCACCAGTCCTGTCATTGCCAGGGTGGCTTTTCCTTTCCATTTCAACATTAACAGGAACCTGGAGTACACCCCAGCCAAACAGATATAATTCAAGCACAAGTAAAAAAGTAGCCAACACCTTACCAGCACAGCAGCAATGCCCTGTTGAGCAGTATCCATGCAGTATTTCAGACTTAAATCCTGCAAAAGGTTGTGCCTGAGCAAGCAGAGGTGACTCCTCAAAACCAGGCAACTGAAGGACACGAAGCTTCAGCCCTGAGCCCACCATGCACAGTAAATACTGTGACCTTCACCTCTAGTTTACCCATTTATTGATTCACTACAAAGAAAGGCCATATTCAAACTGAGGCAAAAGAAGTAAAAAAAAAAAAACAAAACAACAAGCAAATCATCTTCGTTTTCCTCAGGAAATTTGGTTGCAAACAAGACTGTCAGCAATTCTTTGCAGCAAGATGTTAAACCTTTGTTTTATGTATGTTAAAGAAGCATCTTCAGCCTGACAAAGCAGCACCTTAGAATATGAATTACTAATGATACACAAAAGGAAAAAACCTCTTTCAGAAGACCACACTTGATTTTGTGTAAATTTTTGGCTGCAAAGCTATTAGAAGTGTCTTTGCTGCAACAGATTGCAGCTTTAAGTTTGCTTTCTCCTTTGCTTCATGGGGGGAAGACAAATCATTTTACAATCAAATAAATTGCAATGGATGACATTTTGGGCCCTAACACCTTCCTCCACGGAGATAAAATTTCACTTACGTAGTGCTCCTTGGGCACAGACCCCCAAGGGTCAGTCAGTCTTTTGTGACTTGCAACCTCCTCACTTTTCCCTAACGAAGAGCTCAGAAGTGGAGGTCACTCTGTGGTTACTGTAGGGGACAGTAACTCCTCATATATCCCATAAAAACAGCTCACTAACCTTAGCTGCACAGGTACTAGCTCAGATTAGCAGTGAGCAAGCAGACTACCAAGGAGCTTTATGTCCAGACCCACTTTTGCCCAACCTGAATTTCCTTCTTGCAGCAGCTAAACTGTTTTCTTGCTTTTGAATTTGTGTATGAACGAGGACATCTTATCCAGGAGCACAGGAAAGGCCAAAAGAGCTTCCAGCTGAAAATCCATCTGCCTTAAGAACAATTCTGCCTGTGCTCAAAGAAACAAACTCCTTCAATACAGCAAATACAATTACATCCTGCTGCACACTTCCATCATCACAAAAGCAAATAAAACAATGGACACTTCTCATGTTGGACTTCGGCAAAAGACGTTTATTATTATTATTATTATTGTTGTGTTGCTGTTGTACCTCCTCTGCTCTGCCCACAGTGGTGGCATAAATGCTGTTACCATATTGTAGCTGATGATGCCGGTGTACAAATCAAAATCCATCTTAATTTCAAACTCCATTAGAAACACAGGAAAAAAGATCAACATTTACGAAATGTAAAGGGAAAAATGGTATGGAAAGAATTTTTTTTTTTATTATTTCTCAAGCTTCCAAGACAGTATTACAAACAACAGAGAGCAAAGTAAAGCTAGAAATGAAATACTTGACAGCATCTGTTTAAAAATTACAGCTAAGAAACCTAATAAAAGCTGAATAAACAGTTACTAGAAATAAAAATTTTTACACATATGATATTTGTCTGGGATTTTTATTTCTTTAAAATAATTCATACAAATGGTTACAGTCACAAACATGATTTTAACCAAAAATATTGCTAGCCTACCACATTACCAGGAAGGAATCAATGTAGGCAATGAAATGCTGCTACTTTTCAGTAGTCTAGTGCCTTTTTCGCATACCACCAATAATATATACTTTAACTGGTGACAAAAAGCACAATGCTTGTTTATACAAAACCTTTTTTTTTTTAATTTTCCTCAAAATCTCTTTGCAAGGTTGTCTTCATTTTGAAATAAGGGAATTCATGCCAAAATTAGGAGAAACTGTTTTTCTTCTGTTTACTAAATTATTCTAAAAAATAAGACAAGCAGGTAGAAAAAACAATGCACTGTGTGGCGTAGAAAGAAAAATGGGAAGAATTCATTGTCCTGAGAAGTTTGCCAACTGCCTCATTTTTGGGCATGTTTTAAAATATAAAAGAAAGGATTTTTAAGCTCAAAATTGGTTTGTTGAATGCCTCCCTTATGTTTTTCCTTGTTGACAGCTAAGCAAACAAACCCTTTTTAATGTTCTAAAAACTGTACACAGACAAGTACATTCATGATATAATTAACTACTAACTTCTCTTGCTTAACAAAGAACCCATAGGACACAGAAACAGTGAATCAGTCCACTGGACAGGGACAAACTACAATTCATACGGAGGAAAAAAATGTTTCCAAATCTTCTTTTTTTGTCTCCCACCTTTTCCTTTTATACTGTATATTGGACCAGTTTCTAAAACAATAATTGTCTCCTCCTGTAAGTTCATGGTTTTGCCTTTATTGAAAATCCAGGGTTTGGTTTTGTTTTGTTTTCCACACGCTGAAGTTGAGATCTCTGATGCTGGGAATGCTGTTTTCGTAGGCTACAATTGGTCGCTTGGGTGGTCTCTATCAGCTTCTGGTTTGACAGTTTGGCCTGGAGAAGGAGCATGGGGTGGGTGGGCTACAGCAGGGAGGCCGTGTGATAAAGACATGGGGTTGGGGACAATTCCTTCTACTGCTGCAGGTATGCCAGTTGAAGCCACACTAACAACGCCTGGGGGATACCTGCTGAGAGCAGAAAACAAGAACATGCATTAAAACCAAGGGGTGACCGACTGGAAATCCCCCCCTTGCCTGCTCCTAGAGCTACAGAGATCCTTCTTTTGTTTTCAGACTAGTGAGAAACAGGTGGGTAAGCTCCAGATGAGATACCGTATGCAGATGCTGCTAAATAAAGCAAAAGAGGATGAATTTTACCCAAATGAGAAGTAAAGGCTTCCTAGATTGCTGCTGCAGGTTTCAGATTGAACATTCTGAGTGACAGCATAGCAAAGGAAGCTGCCTGGAAGTACTGCTCCTCTCAAAGTGTATCTCAATACATAGTTCAGGCTAGGTCTGTGCAATACCTATTATGACTTTCCCACAGGTTGGCCTTTGGGATTTTTTTTCTCCTTCATTCTCTTGTAGAAATTCTAAAATTAAATTGTTGTGATTTTTAAAAGTATTTCTTTGAACTTATACTGCAGGTGCAGCTTTCTGATGGCCCCCTGGAAAAGCCAGCATACCCACACACTCATAATAAGATGACAAATTCAAGCCTTTTACACCTGAATAAATTTTTCAGCATCAAACTTGCCACTACACTAGTCTGGAAGAGAACTACTAGTAGCTGTGCACAGGACAAGTGCTTCAGACAGACTAAAAGAAACAGAGATGAAAACACAAAAACTATGGAGAGTTTTAAAGATTTCTTACTCTATCTGAATGAACAACAAGGTCTAAATATTTTATGAATTAAAAAAATAAAAAATTCCCCTCTGATTCACCTATTTTCAGATTTTCTCTGATGCTATTCAGACTAAAAACAATCTTGTCATTCTACTGTTTCAATCCTGAAGTTCAGATGTAATTGATGAAAGCAGGTATTTCACAGTACTCTGTATGAACAACAGCTATACATACACAATTTTAACAAAAAACGTGTTCTTTTTTAGTGAAACACCTCAATACCCATTTGCAAGTTCTCATGTTGGCCACTTAACACTAGCCCTTTGCCTCCCCTCCCCATCAGAAAACTGCACACCCATTCCTGGCTCTCTCCTGATACTTCCTCCTCAGCCAAGCATCTTTGTGAGAGCATCATCCATTTAAAAGCTCAAACACACAAACCTAGTATTTACTCACTGTGGCATTTGCTACCCTAGTATTTACTACAGAACTAAATTGGAAGAAAAGGCACTTGTAGTCTTGTCAAGCTTTTTCAAATATCACATTATTCTGCTGTTGATTTTCTTCTCATCTCGGTTCAACACTGAATGCATCAGGGAATTTCACTTGGTTTCTGCAGAATCTTAAGTAATGCATGTTTGTGCTGCTCATCCTGAATTCCCTCAAACTGACAGAAAATTAGTGCAGAACTTATACAAAATTCAGAGGAGGAAAAAAGATGGATGAAAGCACATTTACTTGTTCTTGTTTCTTCCACCACAGAAACATAATGGGAATGGCTTTTTGCACACATGGTACCAGAGGGGCTCAGTGTGGCCATCAGTCATGGCACAAGGACAACAAAATTACCATATAGTGGCCTGGTCATTCTGGAAAATATTCCTACAGATCGTACCCCTAACTGTAATCTGGGATGTACAACCAGCATGTGAAAGATGATACTACCTGTAGGTCAGAGAATTTAGTCTGAAACTTTACACCTATTTACAGGGCTTCCTATGCTAATTTATTCTCCAGAGAGGTTCCTTAGAATTAATTTGCAGTTGCTAATAGAATTAGTTGCTTGTTTCAGTACCTCAATTTGAATTTTATTAATCACACTCCTATGAAATCTGTCAGACTGGTTACTGTTTTATAAATTCAAATTTAATTCTGGAACATCTTATCTGTTACCCTAAGTGCTTTGTAAAAAACACAACGTGAGATGACAAAACCTTCCATTTAAAAGCCTGCCACAGCAACTGTTTCCAACATAGACTCTCTACTTTCTAACAACCTGCTCCCTGAGCATCAACACAGTGGAGCTGGGAGAGATGAATGAGAGAGCCAACTCCACAACTTTCACATCTCCCTCAGGAAGAAAAGTCAGAGCCTCCCCTTATGAAAATGGATGATCTTAGACCAGGAACACTAACAATTACCTTTACAAGCACAGTAAACAGTTCAAACTACACAGGTGTAATTCTCCTTTGACTCCAAATATTCAAATTACATCTCTGAAAGGAGAATATATAAACTCAACAGCCTCTACAGATGGGCACTTCTATCCTACATAACTTCCCTCTTAAGTTGCTATTTTTTACTATTCTCTTCTTAACCAGCAAATATATTCCCTCCAGTACTTCATAGAATTGCTCCCAGTCTTCCTCCACTGGCAACAGTAAGTTGAAATAGTTTCCAGGTAAAGTGTCCACTGAATTAAACTTGTTTTCTGGAAGGAGAAGAGAGGGATCAGTTATGCCTTCTCTGTTACTTCATATTCTTCATTCCCCTTTCCAGACAAAGTCTTAATTTACAAAGAAAAATACAGTAACCCTCTTAATTATAACTGAAAGGCAACTCTAATTTCTATGGTAATCTCCTATATTTTTTAAACAGCAAAGGCACCTTTAGCTGTGTTAAGCTCTGTTCAAGAAACTGAGTCTGTCCCAAAAGAGCTTAAAAATTTAAATGCATGCTATTATCTTACGTTATAGAGTCTGAAAATCACCAGTGAAATATCTCAACATGAAATAACTTCTGAATTAGCAACTCTATTCTGATCCAAGTACATCTTAAGCACCTGGATATTCTCATCCTCTACCTGTTAGAAGGTAGAAAAACATGTCAACATGTCTATAAATTGCAGTGTCAATGTTTACCGACTGTCAAATTTCACTTTGTGTATGACCTGAACGTCCTGTGACACAGGAAATGGCAGGGGGTTATTTAACAGGCAGCTCAGTAACAAATACACAGTAACAACACAAAACCAAGGTGTATTATTGCTGCTTCATCAAGGCTATAACAAACAGTTCCCTCTCAGGAATATTGTAAATCTTCGTTTATGGGATAGATGCTATTTGCTTGACCTTTTGTGTTGATAGAGTGTCTTGCATTTCACAGAGTAAATGGGTTTGCTTTCCACAGAATAGGATAATTTTCAGGATATCTAGACTAGATTCTACTGATCAGTGCTCAATCTTTCCTTCTTGCATTAACATCTTCTAATTTAAGAATTGTGTCCTACATCAAAATTAAGTAAATTATATGTCCAGAACAAGCCTTGTTAGTTTTAGTTCACTGAAAGAGCTATTCACATTTTTTAACATATAAATCATTATGCCAGGTCTTATCTTTTATTGCAATTACATTACTATGATGTGATTAGCACATCTGAAATATCATACTGCCTGTGAAAGACTCCAGAACTCAGCTAGTTGAACATAATTTGGGATTGCAAAGAGATGACAAAAGAATTTGTTTTAAACAGTCAGTTCACATTCTTTACTTAATCCAGGTAGGAGTTAAGTCTTGGCAAACACTGCTATTGAAACCAATTTCTTCACAAAGCTTGAGCTTCAATGTCTGTGAATTTTATACTGCACAAAATAATAACTGCCTTCACCCACACTCAAGCACCATTCAATCATCCCTCCAAAAAGAAGCTTTACTCTTTCTTGTATGACTAATTTCTTCCTCCAAATTCCCCAAATGATTTTTGTTTTGAGTTTGAAAATAAATGTCAACTCAAAATTTATATATGAATGATTTTCTTCATTAAAAAACCGAGACAAAGTCTTAAAAAAAGCATTCAGTTCTGTGCTTATCATGCTTAAATTAAATACATATGTTTTTCACCTTGTAAATCATTAACTTCCAAACCATGCTGATGTTAAAATCCATTTCTAGCTGTGAAGCTTGCTTCTGCTGGTCTTGTGACCCCCAAAATAAGAATAAAAACTGCATTTTATTTGGACACACAGCCCTGTTCCCAACTGCCATGACAGGCTTGGAGTTATTACCCCTTGTTGAGCAACACCTGCCTTTAAGCCTCAACCACATTCAGCTGTAGCCTGAGTACTCCAAACTGGTCAATGAAACCACAGGCAGTGTGAAAGAGAAGGAATGTGCTTGAAATTTTCATTTAAGCAAATAAAACACCCCTTCTCCAGATATTTAGGGCTACAGGTCTTTTTTTTTTTTTTTTTTTTTTTACAAAAATAAACATCCTGATGTGATGTGAGATATGCATAATGATCAAGTTACCCTTTGCCTTTGGTGCAGTTATGGCTATTGATAAGGAGATGATGGCAGGGAGTGGTGACACCTTGCTTTCCCATGAGACTGTCAGAAGCCACTGGGTCACAAGAGCTTTGCTTCAGCATTGCAGAGCTGGGTTCTGATATGGTGTAACATCAAAACCAAATAATCCTGAATCTATTTTAAAGTTTGGGGTAGCCCTCCTAAAGAAGGACAAAGATAAGGGGGATGTGTGACAAAGGACAGTGGAAAGATTAGGACGAAGAGGTATAGAAAAACAATGTAAGGATTGTACTGCCCCTGCCCCCAAGGCCCTGGGGGAAGCAGCTGTTTGTAGCTTTCTCAGACACTTTCATCCTATTTATGAGTAAATGCCACACTGGAAGATAAAAAATTGCAGACATTTTTCATAAATCAAAATTGTGTGAAGCTGGCTAATAGGAAAAATTTGCTGCTAGAACAGCTGCTAGGGATAAAGAGATAAAGAAATACTCTCAGGCAAACAAAGCAACTGTGGAACAGACAGATGTAAAAAAATTGCCTCTTTCTATTAATTATTAAGAGCTGCTTGCACAGTTGAGAACACTTACATCACATACTTAAAAAGCTTTTGCTTAAAAATTAAACATTTAATTTAGAAGTAACTATTTTAGTCAAATTTTCATAATCAGTGCAGACTATTCCACTGTATTCACTACTGAATTCACTATTTCTCTTGTGTCTGGAGGCCACCAAACCACGTAACTGAACGACTTTCAGCAACAAACTCGTTACCTACTGCTGTATCATTACCTTCACATAAAGAAACATTAACTTCCACTTCACTCACTGAAGATGACCAGTACAATTTTACTGGAATATGCAAAAATATTTATCTTGTTCAGGTATTACTAACCACACACAAAGAGATAAGAGACATACTTATGCACTGCATGACTGACTTCAACTAGCAAAACAAGATTATCCCCATGAATGCAACAATTATGAAAACAATACTGAGGCCTAAATATTGAAAACAATAAATGAGGCCTAATCAAACCCCACTCAATTTATTAATAGGAATGTCTTTTATTTGTCCTGGAATACTTACCTCTGAATTAAGAAGGTATTTATTTTAGACCTGCAGCATGCTTACCTGTATGCAGCACCATTAAGCTCTGGATGAACAACTGCGGGATCCATGCTGGCCCAATGTGTAGCTGCAGTCAAATGATCTTTGTTAACACAGTTTTTCAGACTGTCTGGAATACGACCTAGGATGAAGTGAGGGAAAGGGAATTTAAAAAAAACAAACAAAACCCAACAACAAATTTGTGCCTTATGTTCTCAATGCATCCATGTTAAAAACAGTTAACTATCTGCTGATTACTCTGGGCATGTTCTGCCCCTCTCCCCTTGCAAAAGAATATTTCATTATCTATGTTAAATTTATTTCATAATGATCTCACCATGCTCACCTTCCCATTTCTTTCATTACTGTTTTTAGTGCTTCTCATTATGTAATACTTTGAATGTTTTGATGTTCAAAAATATATTCAAAGATACTAAATACTTGCTTTTTTTTTTATACAGCAGAAAATCACTGACTTTTTTGGAAGCAACAAACAAATTAACATCTTCATTATCAGATAGGAGTTCCTTCCTTGTGCACCATTTCCCTATAAGTTTCTTTCTCTCCACCCTCTCTCTCTTCTGTGCTCCCCTATGGCTTTCACATATCCATCTTTATCCCAACACTTGCTGTATCTATCCTACAGTAGTTTCACTACAATTCAATGCCATTCTCACCTCTCTAGTGTTGTCCTCAGTTTGATCTTGCTACAAACCATGTGCAAAACACTGAAGTGCTGATAGCTTGAACAGAAATCAATGATTTTGATCACTGATAGCACAATCACACACCTTTAAGCAAGTACAGGTCTGTCTTCCTAGGCACAGATGTTTGGGTTATTGCACAATATTTAACATAAAACTAGCTTTGTATAGCAGACTCTTCAGTTTTCAGATCTTAGCCTATTAATGTTATTTGCACATCAATCATCACTCAGGTAGGTATCAAAAACTGGTTTGTGCAGTATCTCACAGAGCTATTTGGGAGTAGATAATAATTATGAATGTACAACTTAATGAATGTACTACCAAGAGTTCTTCGGGAGTATAAGTACAGGGACTAATTCCAACAAAGAGATTCTCATACTCTTTAGGTTACCTCTAAAACAGAGAGAAATTGTCCCGTAAAGGGCAATTCAGATCAGGAGTTTAAGAGAGGCCTTTAAACACCATCCAGAGGAGAATCTTCTTTTTGCACAGGGTATAAAAGGAACTAAATTGCTCAGCCTCTCTAGGAAAGGCTACTGCTAGTGCTTTTTGTATCACAGAGCAATGTGTTGGCACTGAGCTACTCTCAAGGTGACACAGATGGCCCTTCATGTCTGCAGAGCATTCAGTCTATATTGCCAAGGGGGAAATAGCAAAGTCCTACTAAAGAGAGAACATTAGAGCTTAATGAATCATTTTCCAGTGTGAAAATCCTTCCTTTTATTTTAGGCTACAAGGGATTCAAACCAATGCCAAATGGCTCACTCTTCTCATTTTATTTATTAGCAGTGCATGTTCAAGCAATAACTGTTTTCTCTTATGTGAACAGTTTACAATTACATGGTAGTTATATAAGAAAGAGGCTTTGCTCTTTAAAATGCCAGACTTCTTTAGCAGTGCTTTAAAGACAGGAACATCTAAAACACAGCATCCTCCCAAAAAGATATTGAAAACTTTGCTTTTATGTAAAGAATGAGTTGCTGAGTTATGAGCATTACTAGGAACAGCATGAAGCTCTAGGTGCTTTATCTTTGACCATTAGAGTTCAGACTGTCTGAACTGAAATTCCAGACTGTCCTCCAAAACAAATTTGCATTAAACTGGAAAATATAAAGGAACTGAAGAGTAAAGAATAAAGGAAACAGAACTGCTCATGACAGGTATATGGGGGCACACAGGAAAACCTATGAAACATATCAGCAATATCTGAATGAATTGCAGTCAAACCCATAAAATGGGTAATACTTAGAAGAAAAAAAAAAAAAAAAGCAAAAAAAAAGCTGATATTTCACAGATAAGTACATTTCTGCTACATGGAAAAAGTATTGATTTTGCAGTGTCTGCCTTCTCTGTAATTGTAACAAACCTCTAAAATGATCTATTCCAGTTCTGAGAGCAGACTTAGTGTATATTTGCTTGTTTCTATGTTTCAAATATTAGAAGTGGTAACGAAACCTAAGGTTTGCTCTTTTCAGCATCTTTCAAGATTGAACAATGGAAAAGTTTGTTAAAAAGAAATACAGAATAAAGGAGTTAATAAAGCAAGTTAGTACCTGTGATTGCCCTTCGGATCTCTCGTGCTGCTTCCTCACGCATCTCAATTGAGGCTTGTTCACTGTACCAGGCTGCATGTGGAGTACAGATCAGGTTTGGTGCATCCTTCAAGGGGCCCTGACTAAAGCTAAATGAAGATTTAAAACAAGATCAAATGACAAAAAACACTGGGGGGAGAGGGAGTGGAAGGAAGGGGCAAAAAGGGGTGAAACCAAAATTTGTACATACAGATAATAATTTCTACAATAGAAAACAACTGCACTTCTATTTCAATTGTTGGGTTTGTTTTTAACTCTATAAGTTAACTTAATACACTATTAATAGAAGAAACAAGCAATCACCTCTCATAGATTCCAATGGTAGAAACTAAGTAAAATAGCAACATTATCTTCTGTCCAGTGTACATATTGCTAACTACAGTCACTGCCACTCCAGCTCTGGTGTAAAAATGCATAAAGCAAGATTCAAATCAATTCAGGATGCCATTCAATTTGCCCATTTCATCATTGTTTTGCTTTTACTGCATTAGCCAAGAAAGCTCTGTTTTCTCAAGAGTCACTGTGACAGTTAGTCATTTAAGGTAAAAAAATCATACAATTAGTTCCAAATAAGAAGTGTGTCCATCGGCAGCCTCAACTCTTTTAGATGATTCAGGTTTTTTTTTTCCTGTTATTTAAACTATTTTTCTTCCCTGTTCCTTTATGGAAACTCTAAAGAAAAAAGGAAATTTACAGACTGATTTTCAGACAAAGCAATAAATCTGTGTAAAAGTGCTATCACAGATAACAAAGTAAAGAAACTGAAAATAATGGAAACTTGCTCAACCTATCTATTTTCAGTTTTAATCATCTTACAGACAATTGTAACAACAGGAGAATACATATTTTAAGAAGAAATCGTGCTTTGAGTTGGTCATCATTCATAAAAATGACAGATTTCATCTGTAGTTCAATAAACATCAGAATATCTGGCAAAACTCTTGAATAAAGAGTTGCATGCTGCCATCAGATAGACATGCAGCACTGAAGCCAAAGGAAATTGTGGCTGTAATCCTGCAACTGAATCTCTGCAGATGGCATCTCCATGCAGTAAATGGGGCTTCCTATAGGTGCAATGGTCTGCTTGTGCAGATCTGCAACCAGAATTGAGAAGAATGTATGTAGCTGAAAGTCCCTTGTGCTGTTCAGACTCTGGCTTTGCACAGTACTACTGCATTGTGTTGACTACACTTAGAAGTAAATGAGTGCAGGGTATGCATAAATAAAACTAAATATTTGTGATGTGGCACTGTGCCTCAGTAGATATAAAAATTCTACCAAAAAGGATACTGTTCTATTTTTTTCAAGCTTCTACTCTCCCCTGAAGAAGCTGATATGAGAACACCCTCTTTCTAGTCTTTACAACCTGCCCTCAAATCCTTAATCTGTTCTTCAAAGTTATGTACATTGTTTCAGTTAAAATTAACATTTCTCCCTGTCCAGACTTAATAACTGAAAAAAGCTTGTCATATACAACTGCTAAGCTAAAGCAGTCTGTTCTCATAACTCAGAAGTCAAGCTCAAGATTCAAGGACAAACAAAATAGGTTCATTTCTGATTATCAGTGCTGATACCATAATACCAATGCCACTCTGGGGAGTGGTATTTTTCTGCCTAAAACATTGGGCTTCTCAGTGTCATTCAAAAAACTAAGGCTTGTTCTACCAGCTCTGCTACCAACAGCAGAATTACTACTACCCTGATAAAGGGTAAATAAATCAAAACCTGCACCCTGACCACCTTCCTTATCTTAAGTTTTCTTGCAGAGTTGTGGCTTTCCTGCAGAGGCAAACTAGGCAAAATGTCTATTCATCCAGAAAGGTGTCAAAGTAGTTCTTTCTCACACCAAATCTCAACTCTGTCTTCCGAATGGGTCTGTTCCAAGATTAGCATTAGTTGTCCTCAGAGAGACATCAATAACAAAGGAATGCTCCCCTCAAAAGCCATGCTGCAAAGCCATGCCCAAGGATTTGAATTCAAGTCTCTGCTATTTCTGCTGAGCAAATTCATTGGATTATTCTTTTTAAGGAATTACAGCTTGGGTGTCACTTTTTTTCACTTCTGACCACATACACAAGCTCCATCTACATTTGCATTAGTCCAGTGCTGCACAGATTCATGTTGCTTTACTAATGAGTATTTAGCTATCAAACAAAGGGAAAACTCAATTTACTTGTTGCTGTTGATTGTACCATGCACTAAGACTTAAAAACAAGAAAGTGAACAAAATAAAAAGAAAAGAAAAGGAAAAGCACCTGAATGGTTCTGACTCATGTACATCTAAGGCTGCCCCTCGTATCCTTCCTTCCTTCAGGGCCTGTGCAAGTGCTTTTTCGTCTACTAACCCACCTCGAGCTGTGTTGACCAGGAAAGCCCCTTGTCTCATCTAGGGAAAGTTAAAAACAAGAATGATGAAATAAAAATAAATGAAATAAAATCGTTGTGGCATTATTTTTTTGTACTCAAAAGAAGCATCCATTACAACAAAGGCTATTCAGATGGTTTAACCTGTAACATTGTCTTCCCTTTCCATCAGAAAATACCACAAAATGTGATGCTTCTAACATAAAATGCTATTTCACAGCACTTAATAACCTTTTGTTTCTTGTAAGTAGTGGTCTTTTAATAGAAGCGTTGTTTCAGATATTGTGCAGTAACATGATCAAAAGATACAACTGTGCATATGAAAGTGACAGATCATTTTATGCCTTTTTAGTTCACTGTGAAATTGCATGAGACAGAAACTACAGCACATTCTTAAACAAATTCATATTTTGTGGTTTTCAACTTTCACACAAATAAAAGCCTACATGAATTTTTCAGGAAAATAAATGCTTTTGGATTTTCAAACACTTTCCCCTTTAGTTGCCAAAACACAGTAGATCTATGTTTTATTTATTATTGTTATTTCAGCTTCCTCCTCGCTGTGAGACTTTTCAAATAAAGGTCTAAAGAATTCGCATATTATTCAATCAAAAGGCATGAAAATGAATTTGACTGAGAACACTGTGTGCCCAGGAGAGAAGCTGCTCTGTGCATTGTGCAGATTAGCATTGTAGATGACACTGTGTAGGGAGAACTACATGAATTTACACCATAATATATCCACAACATGAAAACAAAGTGGGAGTTTAAATAAGAGAGATGGTACTGAAAAAAATAAACTACTACATCCTGCTTCCAGACACCCTGATACTTTATCTTTCAGCAGATACCTCAAACACAGCTTCTGCTCTCTGAAGCAGTTCTGTGCAGGAAGGTCAGTGTATGAAGAGCAGAAACCATGGTGAAGCCAAATGATAAAAAACTCATTTTGTACTGACTCCATCTCTCACCATAAGAACAAGAAAACCCCAATGTTTTGACACCAAGTCCACTTGAAATGTACACATCAAACTAAACCTTATGTAAATGGATCCTTACTCTGAAAGACTGATTTGAAATACAAAATTCCTGAAGATCGAGAAAGTCTGGATGAAAGTCAGCTATGAGATTTTTTTTTTTTTTACATGAGATCATAGGAAATATTTAACAATTAACAAGCATATGCTTGCAGTGAGGCTAAAAGAAAAAAATCCAATTTTACTGGCCAATTCACTGGGTTTAGTGTCACTCTGCCTACCTCCACCTGCAGACTCTTGGGCTTAAAGGAGAACCTTCTGCTGGTCTGTATAGCAAAAGTCCACTTACAGGAACAGACTAAGAGGTACTTCTTTTAGTTTTATGTAATTACCGTGGCAAATTAGAACAGTAAAGAAATGGCAGAATGATCTTAATAGCCAAGTAACAACCAGATGCAGTGACAGTTTCCATCATCCACTACTCCATCTCCACTACTTGCCAGCTGTGAGAATTAGATCCAAGCTAGCACAGGAGGAGCTCACCAAAGTGGCAATCACACTTTCTGCAAACATGTATATATGCTCATTGGGGCTTATATACCCTTCCTATGTCTGGGTTCTTGCAAATAGATAATTTCAGTTTTAAGTATGACCTTGTATATCTGTATGCCCACTGAAGGACTTGACAATTTTAGTCAAAGTGAACCCTGGTAACCTTGCTCAAGTTTTCTTTTTAGGACTGTTTACAAAACTCTAAAGCTAATACTAAGCCAAGTCCAAATCAAACAAAACATGGCTGCAAAAATGCATTCTACTAGGAATTAACTACATGACTCATGATAAACTATAAGAATGGAGGGAGCTGGAGATGACCCTTAACAAGGGGTGGAAGTTTGAAAGAGCTTCTCAGCTAGAACTGCTGACAGCTGTTAAATTCACCTACACTAAACCTACACAACTCCTTTAATTGTGTTTAAAATGCAGTGTCTGCTTCTCAGATGTGTAAAACTAAAGACAACCTCAGCTTCTCTTAAGAGCACTTGATTACCATGAGTTCAATAAACAGAAGCTTGAAACATTTCTCTGAGCTTATCTGGCACTAAAAGGCCAAGCATGACTGCTAGGCAGAATGCTAACTAATTAAAGGGAAAAGCTACTGAAAGACTGACACCAAATTTTCAAAGACATTTTAAGGTTGTGTAATTTCAGATTCTAAACAAAATTCAAGGTGAGACTAGTGAAACAAGATGCACCATACTTGTCTGTACTTTGTTTAAAAAGTTTTCCATGAGCAAGCAATATTGGACAAAAGTGGCATGCGATGCATTCTAAACATTTTAGACCAACTAACATCTGTCACCCTAAAAAAATATTCTCTTTTGGATATGTATTCAGAAGATCTGCTCTACACAAACTAAGCAGTCAGAGGTGTCACTATTTTATGGTTTACACACCAGCTGTTACAATACAGACTGCTTCATCCCAAGTTTTATCCAAAGCAAGAACAACTATCTTCTAGCATTTTAAGCCTTGCTTTAATGATGAAGGGTAACATGATACTCTTTACAGGACAGACTTTATTATATGCATTTCATTTCAGATGGTATCACTCAGGTTCTACTTGTTGGGTTTTTTTGTTGGTTTCTCTGATTAATGCTCTAAGCCCTCTCCAAAGCTCACTGCATTTATCCACCACCACTCAAATACTTCTTGTGATACACTGTTCCAAGTTTCACAGTCCACTGTATCATGAGTGACCACTGCTAAACCTCCAGACAGTCCCACTGAATTCAGTGTGATCCTGTTTGAGTCTAGATGTCTACTTGAAAAGACATCTAAGCATGTAATAACCATTAAATGTACCTGAGGACACATCAAAAAAAGAACATTCAAGGCAGGGTGACACAGCTCTGTTCTTAAGAGATCTGCATTTTACACTTCCTCATTTTTTGAATTTTAGAACCCAAGCCCTGACTTAAGGTTGGGATGGATCTGCAAAATCTCTCAAATCTCAAATCAAGAAGTGTGCTGTAGCATCAGTTTTCTGCCATCATGCAGAAACATGACTGTGGAACATATTCAGTAATTACTTCACTTCTAGAGTTCAAAAGTAGTAGTAGGTACAAACTATTTCTCAGAAGCCAAGCAATGACTTGACTGCAAAAGACTGCTGCCATCATTGTTACCAACACATACAGACACTGCATTTATAAACAGCAGCAAAACTATTACATCTTGAGAGTTTCTTCTCTGTCCATACATTCTTGTATCTCAACATTAGATTTCTCACTGTGACCTACACTGAGGTTCAAGTCGGAAACTAGACATTTAATGTAAAGGCTTACTATTACATTAGAAAACATCAGAGAAGTTTCTCCACCTAGATTTTAAAATTATTTTAATATTACCTAAAAATCTGGGGAGAGATTAGTACTTATTCCAAGAAACATTTTTTCAAATAATGCAATGCTGTAAATGTGATCCATCCATGAAGTGCTCTGCAAGCATCAGGACTGAGCACAGGGGGGAGCCATTTAGTCATAATCCTTAAATTGCATCTGAAAAACCTCAAACTGAGGAACACGAGTGAAAGGCAGAACTGTTACCTGAAAATGCACAGGTAAAGGAAGTAGCTACTGAAGACATATATAAAGTGCTGTTACATGAATTTGACTTTATTAAATCTGAGCAACATTAAGAAGAGCAAATAGTTTCCACAAACACAATGTTACTGAGCAAAAATGACAATAAAAGCAGCAAAACCTAAGCCACCAGCTATTTCCTCATCAGCTATAAACTTGCTTGATGTCAAAGCAGCAAAAGGGAAAGAGATAGCTTTCAAATGAGAACCTGCCTGTTTACATAAATAAATTTTACACAGTGTCAGCCACCAGCACCAGTGTGGAGGGTGCCCACAGAGATTATTACCTGCTTTATGGTGAAGTCATTAATAAGATGATGATTGTGTTCATTCAAGTTGCAGTGCAGGGTTACACAGTCACTGTGGAACAGCAGGTCCTGCAAAGTGCTCACCCGCTGCAGTCCCAGAGCACGCTCCATGCCATCTGAGAGGTATGGGTCATAGAAAATCACACTGAAGCCAAAGGCTTTGGCACGTAGTGCTACTGCTTGCCCAACACGCCCTGGAAGAAGATAAACATGCAATGAGAACAGATGTGAAGCAGCTGGTGTAAGGTAGCCTCATCCTCCCTATTGAAAATGCTTTTAAGAATTGCTTTGTACAGTAAATAGAAGTTAATAAAAAAAGAGGCAGCTCCTACCCCATTTTAAATCATAAGTGAGATCAGAAATATTACATCTGGGCTGTTTCACATTGCTTTGTTGAAAAAAATGGAGGAGGTTTGCACCTTTTGTAGCCAGAGATCTGAAATGCCAAAAGATGTCATGTAATCTGCAATAATCTCTGTAAAACAAGGGCTTGCCTGCTGGGCCTGTTTATGGTACAACACTACTACTGCTTGTGAACACATCCTGCCAAGGACTTAATCTTATCCACGTTGGACCAGCTGGCTTTAATAAAAAGCTATAAAATTAATCCTCAAAAATGGATGCAATAAAAGATAATTTGTTTAATCTGAAACCCAACCATTCTCAATGCATGGAATCTCCTTTCTGAACTAATCTTTCATTTTGAGTAACATTCTCTCAGCATTAAAAGACCTAGAAAATCCTACCAGCTAAGGCTCTAAAAATTTTTTTATCCATCGACAAAAGTAACAAAGAAATACAGTCCAACACGTGGCACCTTGTGAGGAAAGGTGTGGTTATCATTTGGTACCCACATTGACCTTAGTTTTTTTCAGTTCCACCTTCCTTACTGTGGTAAATTGTGATTTTGAGTTGTGACTGAATCACTGTTTGGGCATGACTCCATGCCACACGAGGTGTGTATTCCCCTTTGTTACACCACTGCTACAACAAGGGGAAAAAAACCTGAGTGAGTACATCTAGTGAGTAAGGGTATTATAAAGAATAAGAACACACTTTTCTGGTTAGAAGACTAGACAAGAGATACTCGTATTAGTCGTATAAAAGTTAGATAAAGGCATTTCAAAAGCATCACTAGACACACCATAATAATCATGTCTCATTTAAAAATAAACTCAATAAGTTTTCTTTTGTAACATCTGAATTTGTTAAAAAATGCATCAAATTACCACAGGGAAATTTTGTGTCTTTCCAATTGTGCTTGAAGGGGTTTCCCTCTGCTGTTCAGTTTCTCTTTGAATAAACTTAGAAAGCCACAGGAAGAAAGGATTTTTTGTTCATCCCTTAACCTGAACACAGCAATTCTGCAGTGCTTAGGGACAGATGTGCTTGGAATATTAAGCAGTATGGCAATCTGAAGGGGGCTGCCTGCTTTTCTTCGGGTACACCAAGTTAAAATAGCCTTCAAAATCTTTTATTTCAATACCTGCATACACGTTATTTGTTTGCTTTTCAAGCTGCTTTTTACAAACTTGAATTAAGACAATTTTCAATACAAACACAAATTTTCAAATTTTGGCATGTTCACAGCTCAAGGAATCTTTCACACAATTGTAAACCTTTTTTTTTTATATAGGAAGCGTATCACTTTTACTCCAGTTTCATTCATTTACATATGCAACATTCTGTCATCTGTTCTTTTTAACACTCCTTACAACACTAATACCTGAGGGGATTCATGACAGTGAAATCTCTTACAACAGATTCTCCAGCTAGAGCTACACCTTCCATTCATTGCAACCAGGCTAATAAACCAAAGCCTTCTTCAATGTCCCTTCTGAAGCACCTGGGAATCACATGCATCTACTTCTACCCGCAACTGCCTTTTTGCAATTATTTTATGGGATAAAACTCTTATGAAATTGACAATTCATAGTTTGTCTTCATTGTCAGATAAATACATGGGTGGACACAGAATTTGCCAACTCCCTTTCAAACTACAGTCCAACAATATGGTACAGCCACAAACCTAAAACGTTTTTTTTTTCCTTTCCTGAAAAACTTCCATTATGTGAGACTCTCTTGGCTATGATGGGTGGCTCAAAGCCCACTTCTGCACATCAACTGCAACAGAACAGCAAACAAAGCATCCCACCTTTGGTACTGCTCTATGTTAAATGCATATAAAACTGTAATGAATATTTTTGGCTCCTTACAGGGAAGGCAAATTCTGGAGTTTAAAATATTAAACCAACTCCTTGGTCTGGAGTGTGGGAAGAATGCTGAAAATGCATGTTGCATACAATTGCAAAAATAGCAGAAACTAACAAAAGACTATTTTAGAAATTAAAGAATTATACAAAGCTCAAGGAAAGCCCATTCATCATGTCAATGACACCAAAAGTGTGAAAAGAGACTCATCAAAAACGCCTGGGTCTCCTGTTACAGTCTGACCCATCTGCTCCCACCAAGTCTCCCAGTTTATAGGACTCTCTGACCTTGCCTTTGCCCATCACCCGATTTGAGTTTGACAGCTTAGTAGCTGCAGCTGACAATGACTCCTGCCCAGCCCTCAAGCAAAGAATGAGCATCCTGTGCTGTATTTTGAAGTTTTATAAAATGTTCTTGATACCGTGGAAATGTTGATGACTTGTCTGCAGACTTCCGTGGAAAGAAAAAGTGTTTTGACTTAGCAGCTCTTTCCTCTCTATGCAACAATAATGGAGAATCTGGGTAATTTTTCCTACCTCTGGGAGAACTCAAGAGAAGTGGAGAGTGCTGGTCTGCTACATTTCCTGCTGAGCACATAAGAGACTTAGCAGGACTGCTCAGGGTACATCATTTATTGCACATCATTTATTGTTTAATACCACCCAACTCTTAAACCTTAATATTGTCTGATAATGCAGATCAGTACTGTGGCCAACATCTAGTCAGGACCATGGGATTGTTTAGAGAATAAGGCAGGTGAGAAAAGACAAACTGAATGAGGACATTAATCTTGATGTGGAGACAAATGTATTTGGAGGAATTTCACCTCTCCTGAGTGAGGAAATGCATTAGCTATTAGTCATCAGCATTTATAACTGGGAAGGAAGGGGAAGGGAGTATGACTACATTGCCTTCACTGCTGTAAAATTATCATTACAGCAGAGCTAGGTCCAGATATCTATCCATCCAAGTACTTACATATTGCTATCCTTTAAAAAAAAACAAAAATATCTAGATATATAGCTTCCTTTTTCTGTTTTTTTTTCTAAATGCAGGGCCTCCTATCCAAGCCTCTGACGCATCACTTGAAATACAGGGCACTGGAAAGTAATAAAGATTAAAAGTGACAAAGACAGCTGTTTAATCATGTGATATTATTATTTATGTAAGGCTAAAAGAATCACACACTTCATAAAGACAGCAAAACACTGGCTAAGTGTGCTCAGAGGAGCTCAGAGGCTAACCAAACAACAAAACAATGACTGATGGTATCCAACAAGCACATGAAGGAGGCATTATGCTGTTGAGTCTCTGCTTATCTTGAAGCTCAATACAAGCAGAGGATGAGAGATGGGGTTAACTTTAAAGGAGAAGCATGGAGTAATAGGATTAAACAGGATAGACCAAGTGTCAAAGCAGGGATATGCATGAGAAGAAGCAATTAAAAGAGAGTGGGTGATGGAAAGAAAAAGGCAAGTGAGCCATGAAACTACTGGCTAGACCAGTAGATAAGGAAGCAAGTAGCTGGAGTTTGGGAAGGAATGACAGTCATTCCCTAGCACAGAGATAGGTAAGAGCTAGGATGCTTATCTTCAGAAAAATAAGAGGATAGCCCAGGAACAGATGTGAAGAGAAGGTCTGGTGTTAGCTATTTCAGCAGCAAAGTGACAAATTTAAGCGACCACTGCTGAAGAGACCACAAGTTTAAGACAAGAATAGAGAAACACTGCTGTGGTTGAGATGACCTTAGACACACACTAACAACACTGCACAAAAATAGAGAAAAGAAGGCTTTAGTAACAGATGATGAGAATTCTTTGGTTTGTGAGCAATGTATTCATTTTATAGCCATTTAGTGGTTCATCACTGCTGATGGTGACAGGGCTAAATAATAAAAAACTAAACTGAGGGAAAAGTACAGATGTGGGAACAGGCTGCTAAGCAGAGAAACATAACCCAAGGGCAGTCTGTTGAAGATGGTTGTAAATACACATTTTAGTCTTAAACTAGAGACAGGTAGCCTCCCACAGTGCTCTGTAATAGAAAAGAGTGTATATCACAGCTTAAGTGCCTGAAGTGGTCACATATAAGTTCTAGTATGACCCTACAGTCTGGAGAAGAAAAGGCTCTGAGAAGACCTTACTGCAACCTTTCAGAATTTAAAGGGGGCCTATAAGGAGGAAGATGGCAACAAACTTTTTTGTTTAGTTTGTAGTGACAGGACAAGGGATAATAGTTTTAAGTGAAAGAGGGCAGATTTAGACTAGATATTAGGAAGGCATTTTTTACACTGAGGTTGGTGAGACACTGGCACAGGTTGCCAGAGGTGGTAGATGCTCCATCCCCTTCAGACAGCCAAGATTAGGCTGGACAGGGCTCTGAGAAACCTGATCTGCTTGAAGATGTCTCTGCTCACGTCAGGGTGGGTGGTTGGACTAGATGGCCTTCAAAGGCCTTTTCCAACCCAAACAATTCTAGGATTCTACTTCCATATCTTCTAGACTACATTTTTATTCTTCAGTAATACTTAGGTACACAGGAGTTGTCAGATCAGGTCAGAATCAGAATGTTGTGCCCATCCACATGCATGCACAAAAGGAGACAGTGGAAGTTTTAAAAGCTGACTTAAAAACTTAGATTTTGCTTGAAATTGTGAACATTCTATTGTAGGAAAAGACAAAGGAATTATATAAAAGGCTAGGGAAAATTACTGCTTAATAAGTGAAACAGATGTGTACCTTTTAAAATCAGATTTTGCTTACCTTTTAATTTATCATACACACAAAAAGCTTGCTTTTCAAAAGTAAAATAAAAATCCAGCTTTTTAAATAGCTTTAATTGTTTCTATATACTTTTCAATCATTTACAACAAAAACAACACATACAAAAAATTAAAAAGTCAGTAACAAATTACCCTTTTTTTTTTCTAATCTCAATCTGAAATTTCTGCAACACAAAAACTACAATGTCAACAGGAGAGGTATCTCCAGCAAATATGCACCTAGCTTGTGAGCAAAGGCCTAATGTTTGAAAATAAGGTATGCATTTCCATTTTTAAAGCACTACAGGCCATAGTCTATTAGTTATGCACAGATACTGTGACTGTGGGTGCAATAATCACTGTGTGTTTAATTGAAGTGCAAAATTCCATGGGTTTGAGAAAGCAACTTGACGAGTAACTTTATTAAAGTCATATTTTAAAGACAATTCTTTGACTGAAAAGAGTTTTTTGCTGCCTTGAATACTCATTTAAATGAATAGTATGAAATAACACCAGGCTATTTTCAGCTTCCAAACGTAAGAGTTTGTGGTTTGAGTTTTTTGACAGCAATGTGTAACTGGAACATTTATGTATGTCTTGTTGTCAAGATCATATTATCAATTCCTGTGGATGAATACCACAGCAATTACATCCACAATCTATCAGATCTTTTATAAGACAAGCACATAACTGAATAGTTTTTAGACAAAAACTGACTTGCTTGTTTTTCTTCTGTACTTCTATAACAGACAGTAATTAATTCATCTCAAGCAAGCCTGTCCATCTGTTAGATGCTGAAACACATTTAGGGCCATTCAGAGAGGTAAGTAGGTGATTTTATTAGGTCTGGAAACATTTAAAAATTGCGTTTATTTTTTCCTCTAATTTGAGGTGAAATAAAAATTCAGATGCAGCCCCACCAAATGCATTAAATAACAACTCTGCAGATTGTTTCAGAAACAAAGACTCTTCAGATATGTTAAAACAGTAAAAGGAAAAAAGCAGAAACACACCCCAGATGTGACAACAGATAAGAAACATACACATGTGACAGTGAGATGAAGTAGCAGGAACCTTGTCCTAAAAAAGGAAAGTGATGGTGTCTCCTTTTATTACAACCAATGTGCCTGAAACCAGACAATATGATAACAGAATGATGTACAGAAGCTCAAAGAATTCAGAGAACATCAGAAAAAAAAAAAGAAAAAAAAGAAAAAAAAGAAAAAAAAAGAAGAAAAAAAGAAAAAAAGAAAAAAAGAAAGGAAGGAAGGAAGGAAGGAAGGAAGGAAGGAAGGAAGGAAGGAAGGAAGGAAGGAAGGAAGGAAGGAAGGAAGGAAGGAAGGAAGGAAGGAAGGAAGGAAGGAAGGAAGGAAGGAAGGAAGGAAGGAAGGAAGGAAGGAAGGAAGGAAGGAAGGAAGGAAGGAAGGAAGGAAGGAAGGAAGGAAGGAAGGAAGGAAGGAAGGAAGGAAGGAAGGAAGGAAGGAAGGAAGGAAAAAAAAGGAAAAAAAAGGAAAAAAAAAGGAAAAAGGAAAGAGGAAAGAGGAAAGAGGAAAGAGGAAAGAGGAAAGAGGAAAGAGGAAAGAGGAAAGAGGAAAGAGGAAAGAGGAAAGAGGAAAGAGGAAAGAGGAAAGAGGAAAGAGGAAAGAGGAAAGAGGAAAGAGGAAAGAGGAAAGAGGAAAGAGGAAAGAGGAAAGAGGAAAGAGGAAAGAGGAAAGAGGAAAGAGGAAAGAGGAAAGAGGAAAGAGAGGAAAGAGGAAAGAGGAAGAGCGGCGAGAGGAAAGAGGAAAGAGGAAAGAGGAAAGAGGAAAGAGGAAAGAGAAAAGAGAAAAGAGAAGAGAAAAGAGAAAAGAGAAAAGAGAAAAGAGAAAAGAGAAAAAAGAGAAAAGAGAAAAGAGAAAAGAGAAAAGAGAAAAGAGAAAAGAGAAAAGAGAAAAGAGAAAAGAGAGAAAAGAGAAAAGAGAGAAAAGAGAAAAGAGAAAAGAGAAAAGAGAAAAGAGAAAAGAGAAAAGAGAAAAGAGAAAAGAGAAAAGAGTAAGAAGAGAGAGAAGAGAAAAGAGAAAAAAGAGAGAAGAGAAAAGAGAAAAAAGAGAGAAAAGAGAAAAGAGAAAAGAGAAAAGAGAAAAGAGAAAAGAGAAAAAAGGAAAAATAAAAAAGAAAAAAGAAAAAAGAAAAAAGAAAAAAGAAAAAAGAAAAAAGAAAAAAGAAAAAAGAAAAAAAAAAAAAGAAAAAAGAAGAAGAAAAAGAAAAAAGAAAAGAGGAAAAAGAAAAAGGAAAAAGAAAAAAGAAAAAAGAAAAAAGAAAAAGGAAAAAAAAGAAAAAAGAAAAAAAATGAAAAAAGAAAAAGGAAAAAAGAAAAGAAAAAAGAAAAAGAAAAAAAGAAAAAAGGAAAAAAGAAAAAAGAAAGAAGAAAATAAAATAAAAAAAAAAAAGAAAAGAAAGAGAAAGATGATGTCTTAAGAGGAAAAAATCTAGGCACACAAAGATCAGAGATGGAAATATTATACAGAATGCTTGAAGTCAAGACGAGTGAACTAAGTGTTCCATTTTTATAGCTCAAATCTTCATCATGTTTTTTCAAGCAAAGAAGGTCAGGAGTATTAAACCACCTATTCAAGCCAACATACCTAATCCAATAATGCCCAAAGTCTCCCCTCTGATCCTGGCAGCTCCAGAAGCCACTTCCCGAATCTGTTCAACACTTTGTACTCTCGTGCCTTCCCGCAAAGCCTGGTGAAGCCAGGTGGTTCTCCTGTACAGGTTCAGAATGTGGCACATGGTAGAATCTGCTGTTTCTTCTACTGAAGCAGCTGGCACATTACACACTGCAATCCCTGCAAAGAACGGGGGGAAAGCATACCAGTTGCCAAATGTTTCTTACTTTTTCCCATTTTACAGCAATTCAAGAGTGTGATGTTTAAATTTCTAAGTATTTCAATACCCATTTTTAACAAATACTAAGTTTCTGACTATACTGGCAGACAGAATACTTGACATAATAGTTGATAACTACATGCAAAAATTATTTCCGGTTGTATTTTTACTATTTATTGTGTTCACAAGCTACAATAAACAGTAAACAGACCACTGAAAACACAGAAAGTACTGAAGTTGTCAGGTAGTTCAGAACAAAACTGTTCATTTCATGCTCACAATGAGTTAGCAGTTTGAAAGAGCACAGAGAAATATGCTTGCTCTCAATAGTGTAGTTAGTGATTACTGTTTAGATTTAGTTGTCCAAGGAGATTTCCACCATTGAGCAGGTATTTTCCTGAAAGTTATCTATAGAAGTTATAAATAAGGTAAAATAATTTATAATAACAACTTTTATAAAGCCCTCATAAGATGAATCTCAGTATTTCCAACTGATGTCTGAGTAATCTTGACACAGGGAGGGACAAAGTGTTTCGTGTTGCACATGGGATGTAGAATTACAACAACAAACAGAATCCAAGTCCTTTCGTGGTTTCTCAAATTGGAAAGGTAACTCAGCTAACTGTCAACAGAGAAATACAAAATCTGCAATAATCTTCATGGCATTTAAAGAGAATGCAGAAGTAAATTAACTTTCCTAAGAGATTAAAAGTTACCAGTTGAAAAGGGTGTAACATCAAGAAGATAAAAGACCATTACAGCCTTTCAGTCAACTGTGGAAGGTGGACTGATTAAAGACTCTGAATATTCCTTCTTTACTTAAAAAAAAATATCAGGCAACAAGTGACTATAATTGCATGCAAGTTATCCTATTCTGCTTTTACCTTCCAGTACTCAATATACAGCAGTAAAGGGAAATGTTTACTACAAAAAGTTTGCATCCTTTTTCACTTGTCTCTTCCTTCTTTCTGTTTACTACATCTTCTCTCTCTAATCATCAGCTCCCACAAATGTTTGTTTCTCAGTTCTGCTGACCGAGATCACAAACAGTATACATTATAATTTCACTCAGAAAAAGTGTTTTGTATACTAGAAAACACCCTAATGCTGTTTTCACTCTCTAGTTGTTTGGGTTTTTACATAAATAAATATTCAGTGAGTCCTCAGCTAACACCAGTGTATCTTACAAAGCAAGGGAAAAAAAAATCTCTTCAATAATAGTAATAATGTGACAATAACATATTTTACATGTTTTATGTTCATATACCTTCATTCAAATGCCCAGTACTTTTTTATAGCTTTCTTTAGATCAGTAAAAACCAACATAGGAAACTGCAGGACTACTTTTCTCTGCTGTAGAGATGGTGTCTGCCGAGTCACTGCTCTGAGACTTACATAGAGATAAAAGAGCATCATTTGCAGAAATATTAATCTTGGCATCCTGCTAACATTAACAGTAGTATGAAAGTCACCATTTTTTAAAATGAAAAAAATACTGCAAATGAGAAGTACAAGACTGAATAGTAACATCCTTTTCAGTGCCTAATATTAAATGGATTCATTTGTTTATACAGCAACTCTTTCATGGAACAAAAATGCAGGTTTTAGATGACAAAGCAAATTAAATAAACCCATCTCCTGCTAGCTGGCATCAACAAAACACTGCCTTAAAAGGAGCTTAAGAAGTTGTATGACACATCTGGGAAGAGAAATAAGGAATTGCACTCAGCTAACACCTTCCTCCCTAACAGGTTTCCTTAGAGAACTTGGGGGAGAAGAGATGGGTAATTTTTGCCTATTTTTCCCCAACTTTACAATCAGATAATTTCTGAAAAGCAGAGACATGGTGAACCACAAAAAAGAGCAAGAGAGGGGCAAGGAAATGAAGAAGACATTTCCAATAAGACAAGACAGCACATTTATTTCATATCCATTACTTCTATGCTCCCTTTCCCCATTACTTTCAGTGACCCTGTGCAGAGGTTTAATGCTGAAAATCTTATGAATCAACTGGCATCAACCTTGACTCCCACTTCACTTGTATTCAGCTAGACTCACAACTAATATGTTTTTTCTAAACAACAACTAATAAACTAGAGAAGAAGTAGATGAGATCTGGAAGATTTTTATCCAAGTAATATCTGTTTTCATGCCTTTAAAGCAGAGAAAAAGTGCTAACACAAAGCTAATACTGAACAGGGAAAGCTGTTAACAACCCCAGCAGCCAGATCTGAAAAATAACTCAAAGTTACTCCAGGAGGTCAGGAATATGTCTTTAAGGCTTTTAAACTTTAGAGTCTAATTTATCACCATATCTCAAGAGTGAATCAAAGCTTTTTACAAAGAGAAATTAACTCTCATGTTATCTACTCAAGATGCATATTATTTCTATTAGTTCAGCATACAGAAAGTGGCTCATCCCAGTGAGTTAGTATTTAATTTCAACCATTTCACTCTAACTGCTAAAATCAGAGATACTATCCTGCAAGCCTTCCAGCATTTACTGGCTGTTGAGAAGAGCAGACAATTGTATTTTGTATACACTGGAATGCACAAACAGGATGGATCTTAACTATGTAGCTAATTTTAATCACAACACAGAAAAAGACTGATCGGAAATGTGGCCATTTAACATTTCATACAAATGAGACTGGCCCAAATTTGTTTTACTCTGACTTAAAGAATTATGCAGATGCAGTTTGATTATAAACTTGGGTTACCATCCAGCATGGAGACTTGCACAGACAGTCAACAAACCTGCAGATTTTCCACTTCCCAGGGTTCCTCTGCACAAAGTCAGACTCCTGACTGGCCAGGGTCTTGGACCTGTTACTAGTTCTTGGCTGTTCTTGGCTCAGATTTAACCACAGGCCAACCTCTTCTTACATATGTGTTTTCTGGGGCTCACAAAGCATGCACCTAACTGTGGCACTCATAATACTGGAACCCAGCCTTGCATCCTTTCAGACCTGATCTGTTCTTTATAACAACTCAGAGAAGCTGTTAGCTTCTGGCTGCTGTGCAAACTATGCAGCCATTAGAAAAAGGTGATTATTTTACTGTAATTTACTGATAGACCATATTACAGCCCCTCACCATCCTTAGTGAGTTGGAGTTTTATTAATGGAATTAATAATGGAATTATTACTAGAACTGAGTATTTTCACGTTGTAGTAAATGTTTTCAAGATCTTCTAACAGCATAATGGGAAACATACTTGGTCACTTTGATCTTAGAAAAGAAAGACAGTAAACAGACATTTATTCTGAGTGATAGTTTGGCCTTTAGATTATAGGTAATAGATGGTTTATCCTAAAGCAAGAAAAGTACAAATCAGACTGCTGGTTTTTTACAGTGGAACACTAAGAACCAGCTCTACATAGTGCCAGTATCTTAATTTATTCTGAAGCACCAACAATTGAGTCTCCTATGAAATAGATATTTCTGTTTTATGGAGTGGTTTGGTACTATATCTCATGCATCATAACTAAGTCTCAGACAATTGATAACTTTCTCATTTCTTATTTAAACAGAAGTAGTATGCCATGCTGATGGAATTATATTTTGCGATTGGATTACAGCAGCAGTAGTTAAAATACACAAAGGGTAAAAGAGAAAGATGAAAAATTACAGCCCTGGTCCTTGGATTCATATTGAACAAGTGGACTCTCATCCTGTAACAAAGCTCCTGATGTCATCACTTAATTACTGAATTTCCAAAATTATTTTTAAACAGTTCCATGAGAAAATTATACCATTACATACCATGTTAGTACAAACTGTACAGAAAACACTAATGCAAAGACTTATTTGCTATCAGATTTCTAGAGGTAAGCAGAAGAGGTAAAATAAAGTCTTTAGTAGCCATACCTAAATCTCCAGCAGATTTGATGTCAATGTTATCAAAACCACTGCCAATTCGGACAATTATTCGAAGTGCTTTAAATTTCTCCAGGTCTTCTCGTGTTAAAGTGATAGTGTGATACATCAGTGCACCCACTGCTTCATTTAGTACCTACAAATAAAATGAAAGAAAAAAGAAAAAAAAGCTTTTTTTTTTTTCTGTCATAGTATTTCAGCTCAATCAGTATACATATTTTCAGGTATAAAATACTGTAAAAAGCCTTAAATCCTGTTTTTTTTATTTTAAAAATCATTTCTCCAAATATCCTCCAGCCTTTACTTAGTATTTTTCAGCTGATGTATCCGTTCTAGCTTGATGAGATTTGCTTTAGAAGAACTAAGTGACCTATATTTGTGTTCTTATTAAGAAGGAAAACTCTGCTCATTTCACAGGAGATGCTCTGCAATATCAAACCCAAAGTAAAAGTACCACTGGACTGCATCTGCAGATGAAACACAGCGTGGGAGCAAGCACTCCCTTTTAACAGTTATCTTATGCTTAGGCAGATGACATTCAGTTTTGAATGGAGTCACAGAGCAGTATCTCTTTGCCATCCACACACTGGTACAGACATTCACTGCCCTATTAAACCACTTGACAACTGAATAAAAAACATTCAGTAACCATTACAAAACCCTTAAGGCAACAGAGAGTGAAATCTGTCAATTAATACATAAGAAAAAAAGCGTTTGTCCCTTAGTGTATTTGTACTGCAACTGTGTAAGATCTCGCTGGAAAACTGGATGGCACATTAATTGGTAGAACTGAGATGCCAAACTAGACATTATGCAGAAGAAAACAGCCCCTCTAAGAAAAAAAAGAAAGAAGAAATTTTACAAAAGCAAAAAATGTTGCAAAAGAAAAAAATTGAGGGAGTGAGCCAAAAAAGGAAAAGTAAATTGACAGGATCTGAATGGCCAGAATATCTTTTAAATTGTTAAAGAGTTCATCCAACCTAATCAAGAGAGGTGAAGAGGAAAAGGTACAGAGGAAAGTGCCTAGTACACCTTTCACAGCAATTCCAAATCCTACTACCAAATAAGCAGTGACACATCTGACATAGTTTTCTTGTCCAGAAAGCAGAAATTAATTTCTTCTCCTCATACACAAATTGGATTATTTCACTTCTTCAAAACACTTCTGTGTTTTCACCTTTAATGCACTACCTACTATCCTCATTGTTCCACTAAATGCAAAACACACACAAATCTTTTCAACACCTAAGTAGCTGAAATTACTTCAATGGGTTGCTGTGATGCACTTCACATAAAAATTCTGCAGAAGCTCCATATTTCTTTTTCAACAGACTTTTAGTACGTGTATATATTTTTATCCAAGTTATTTTTGCTCACGTGGGTATTTCTTAGGGTACTGCAAGATAAGTAACAATAATGAACATCAAGGTAAATAACTTCAAAAAATTTCAGCACAACACATTGCTGCACACAGAGGATTACAACTGTTGGAATCCAAGACCTGTAGCAATGATTTAAAAAATTAAAATACATGAAGAAAACAAAACCCAAAATCCATAAAAATGAAAGATAACCACTTCTTACTCAATGCTTCACAAAATTACATTAATTCAACAGGTGTTTCTAGCTTGGTAATCCTAGTTCTACGTCAGATAAAGACCAGAATCCTTTGAGCAGAATTTTGATTTGTCAGAGTAAAAGCTGAAAAAAATAAAGTTACACATCCTTAAAGAATGCAGGTACAACATAATTCAAAGAACAGCTGTAGGCTCTGATCTTATAAACTATTACACACACACAAAACTCTTTGATTTTAATGGTACAAAAAAGTCCTTTGGAGATTACATCAAGCAGTCACCAGTCAGAAAGACTGCACTCAGCAGAACGTGTTTCCTTGTGCTGCTACATGGTGTTTAAAAAAAACAAAGCACCACACAGAACAATTCATTGGTTTTGCTTCTACAGCAACATTACATATGGTATGAACCAAGTCGAAGCCCATGCCTGGGGCAGTCTATGCAAGACACAGTATCTCTCACAGACTGAGTGTTCACCTAAAATGTCCTTAGGGGGTTTTTTTGGCCAAATAATTCCTAAAGTAAAGTGTTCCAAAATCTCACAGCTCCAACAATATGGAAATTTCTTCTCATTTCCAGCTTCAATTTATTCACACCCCAGCTTGTATTCAACTGTTCTGGCACCAATGTTGCCCAGTGGTTTAAATTGTACTTTCTCTCCTTGGCATTTACAATCCAAGGGTATTTACAAACAATTGTATCCCCTCTCAGCATTTGTCTGCCTGGACTTCACAAGCCTGGTCCTTCTAGTCTTGTCTGGAATGATGTCCTTCTACCCCTTTGATCAGTTTAACACTTCTCCAGTGAAAAGAATTCTACAGTCAGCTCTTCTTGGGTGATCATGACTGCACCCAGTGTGCTACTGGAGGTCTCCCTCCCCTCTGTGTTATACCAATGCGTGGAAATCTCTCCTACTCAAGTCTCACAAGTTCATGGCCATCAGCAAGCTGCCAACTGACTCTGACTAACACAGAAATCTAGATCCCCCTCCTTGAAGTACATGTTTCTGTTGCACTCCCAAGTTTAGGGTAGAATTTCTTCCTTTGAGTCACAGCACTTACTACTTCAAGCCTCAAGATCCTGAAGTACATGACACCCTGGACCCTCTCCAACTAGCCACATCCTTCAGTCTGGGTTTCATCACATGCCTCTCTCCTCTGTCCCTGCAAGGGTTGCTCTAGATGATCATCATGCAGGAGAAAAAATCCTCTGTTCAGTTATCAGTGGTCAAAACCTACACTGGCTTAGAGCTTATGATGATTTGCCTTACATGTCACAGCCAGATCCTTCCTTCCCTTCTCTCCAGGACTGGCAAAAGCCACTGTTGTACCCCCCGGTTTTATATATGCAGACAGGACTGCATTAAATAGGGGCTAAAAGACAGTGCTGTGGCTCAAACCCTTATGTTTTAAAACCTAAGTCTTTCACTTGAGAAGCTGCTTTTCCTTTCAAAATCATCCATATTTTATTAACTCAGCCAGTCAAGACTCTAATTTGGACTCAGTCTGGACTCCTCATGTATTTTTGGGCTCATCTAGGTTATGCTTGGCACTAGGAGGAGATGAAAAAGTACTGGGAAGCTTGGGAACATGTTCAATAAAAGAAAAATATTCTTATGTATGGCTTAATGCTGACACTAGTCTTTTCCACAGGATAATACTTACACATAGTACGGGATACCAAGTAAAAAAAAAAATTAATTTTCTTTTTAGTGTTTGAGCCTCTTCCAGGATTACAGACCAGTTATAGCACAGCATGCACTGCCAAAAAGGTAATCTGTGACTGTGTATTATTTCACATTAATGTGATAATTAAATTATATTACTGCTTCTTGCAACTAGCCATGTGATTGAAGTATAACAAAAAGGCAGCAAATAATAGTAGAAATTCTGAAGTCAGAAACATTCATCATTGATTAATGTTAATAACGTCACTTAAAAATTAAAAGAACTAATAGTGGAAGTTTCTGTATTCTATGAATTATTTGTATAAATTACATTCTCAGTCATTACATTCACTAAGTGCACACAAGGAAGTCTGACAAGCTTGTCAATGAGTAAAATCAAAACTTGAACTAAATCCGAGTACAACACATGAAACTGAAATGTAAACAGTTCTGGGAGATGAAATAATCTTTATAAAAAAATAACTGCATAGGAGTCATTTACTGCTCACCCAGTGGTGGATGCATGAGAGAAACAGGGAGTACACGTGGTTCTTTTTGTGAAGCTACTGCTTGTTTCAAGCCTTTTCCATGCCCTCTTCAATGAGATGGCATCCTTTCCAATCACCACTGCCCAGACAGGTCTGTCTGATGTTCATCAGCCCCAAAAAGACTGCTCTGCTTCCTCAACATGCCAGGTCTCCAGGGCTCTTAGAGAAGACATGACACTGCAGTAGGAGACATTTCTATTTTAAAGAATTTAATCTCGAGCACTGGAAGTTGAAAGCCTTTACAAACACTTACATACCTATTATTTTCATCCTATTTCAGCACAAGGTTATTTTAGTCAAACACTGCATAGTCACCACTGCAATACATATGACTCAGATTATTAGGGGAAGAAACATAACATCTGGTTTATTTTTACAGAAAAAGTATAAATGTACCATAATATGCAAAGAACAGAACTGCAAGGCCTCCTATTCTATGGTCACCTGAAGGTATACTACTAGATTTTATTATGAGACTTGAGGTATCTTGCACATTTGGGTGGAAAAAAAGCAATTTCCCTAAACTAAGTCGGACTTTCAAGAAACAGCTGCACATCAAATTTGTAATCCATGATCTGCCATGCAGGGGGAGGCTGCAGCAGACTTGGAGCTGCTCTCAAAGCCTCACTACATTACAAAGGGTCCACGTGAAACCACTGACATTAAAACCAAAAAGAAAAGCCAGCTTGCTCAAGTGGTATTTAGTGTGTCTCCAAAAATCTGCTGCTCTTTACAAGTTCCTGTTTCTTTTTATGAGATTATCAGCTATAGGTTAGGCTCCTGTGATCCCTGGTGCTGTCAGTCACCTACCCATTTCATGATACACACTTTATTCAGCCAGGATACAATCTGGTGTAGATCCTAAACGTTAATATTTAACCTTATGCTGTACATAAACACAAATACATATAGATTTTTTAAACAAGCATAAACAAAACTTACTTGCAAGCTTCTGAAAACACTCATATAATACTTATCTGCACACATATATATACACGACACATGACAGTGCATTTCTAGTCTTTCAAAAGTAGATTTATGAAAAATATAGGCACACACATACAAATACACACACAATTAAACCAACAACCTACATAGTCTATAGGAAACTTCCTTTAAAAATTATATTGAAGCTAGTCCTTCAAATCTAGGATTTACTGACAACTCTAAGCAGTTTAAGGGACAGAAGTGAATTTGAGACTATAGACTCTGAAGACACTTCTACTAAATAAAACATTTTAATGAAAAATCTTTAACAGGAGTTCACTGTGTTAACTGCTATGCTCTATTAATAAGATTGAACTGTGTTTCATTTCCTTTCACATCTATCAGATGCTATGATGGATTGAACATCTATACCAAGGGACCATTATATCATGAAAAGTCACTGATGACAACGTATCAACCCACAAAACTCTGCCTTGAAAATACTGTTGACAATCACCAGCAATTTTCAAGGCCCAGTGATTCATACTAAAACCTGGTACTGGGAAGTGAAAGACAAAGCTAGTAGCTAACCAGCAATACTAGGCTCTAATCTGTCTGTAAGGTTGATATATGCTTCTTGCTGGGTACAGCAGCACTTCCATTCTGCTTTTTTAAAGGGTATTAGCTCAGAGGAGACAGTGGCACCTTGCCCCTTCTTGTAATGCTGCACTTAACCTGAAACACTGCCACTGGCAAATCCAACTTCCAGTTTCAAGATCTGAAAAGTTCATTTACAACACATCAGTGATAACAGAACCCACTGAGTGTTTCTAGGGCAAGGTATTCAGTCACACAGTTCTTTTGATGCCTCAGAACTAAATGATGCTGATGTCAGTAAGCAAAGCATAAAAAATACACGTGTGGTGCAGCTGGCAGTGTTTTGGGGGTTCACTTGAACATGAGGCTGCCATTAACTACCAAAAAAATTGAAACAGCATTTATATTATTTATTGTCCACATATTATTTTGTCCTTGTAAATAGAATCCATCTGTTTCAAACTTTTGACACTGCTGTGAGATTGGAAAACAGTAAGACTAAAGCAACTTTCCAACATGATAGAAATAAATACAAAGAAATAAGATATAACATCACATTTTATTTCTCAATATATAAAAAGATAGAAGAGAATCAAGCAAAAAAAGCTCAGGTTGAATATTCATCAAAATTGAAATAAATATCATTATTGTCTTCAATCTTTACAAGATAACCTTGTTAATTAAAAAAATCAAGCCAAGACCCCCAACATTATTCATTTGTATGCAATGAAGACAGAAAAGCTTTCACTTCCTCCATTTTTTCTCAGGTAAGTTACTTTTAAGATTCTCATTCATCATCAAAATATTGAATTTCAGTTGTATGCACAGCAAAAACACTGGTCTTTTTAATCAGATGTTAAAGAGAAGGTTGAAATTAGCATTAGGTTTTGGTAAAACCTTACTGTTCCAAATTAAGACTGTCACAACAAAATAGTTTAGGTTTTGAGTTTATGCACTGTAAAGATGGTCTTCCATATGACAGTACAAACACATTAAAAAGAGATACAAGATCTGAACTATAATATTGCCAACTCTGAATCTATCTTATAATTCAAAAATCATCCAAAAAGAATATTTTAAGTATACTACAAGAAACAACTAATGAACTGGGGAAAAAAGATGTAATGCAGATCATATCCTAGTAGGCACAACTTTAATTTTTTCTGTTTTCCTATTTGCATCAGAATTTTACTATGTCTATGTCTAAAACCCATGTGAAAACAACCTAAGAACTCATTACTGACTACAGTTCTGACAACAGCCTGATCTTGTATGGGAAGGAGGGCAGAAGGGCAAGGGGAAATCTGAAAAATTTGCATTTTTCCACCAAGGAACTACATGCAGGACCTCAGGAGAGGGGAGCCATCTCTTGTGTTTGCCTGAATGATGAGAATCAGCACAGAACTCTTTAGTCTTCTCCTTATTGTTTATAAAAGAAAGAAAACAAACCAACACATTACCACTTACAAATTTTCAATGTTTAACACTTAAAATGTAATAAAAATGTTTTTTTAGGAAATAACAAGCTGAACAGTTGGTTGATTGGTTCTCACCAGAAAGATGCTGACATAAAATGGACAATAGAAAATAAGCTTTATTCAGCTGATAACAGAAGTTGATGTTATTTTCACATTGCTCTCTTTGTAAGAAAGTCAAAGCTATTAAATCTTTCACCCTATACAGACACTTTAGAATGTTTAACAACGCTATGTATTTCAAGAACATGAGAAGCAAACAAACCATCATACCAGTTATGAACTCAAGATAGTGAAAAGCTTCTGAAAACCTGTCACAAACCCAAAGGCTGTTTATAATTACTGTAAGACAAGCCTAATGAGGTATCTGTAGAGAAATAGGAAGACTGAAGCAATTTGGGTCAGTTGACACAACTCCTTCACACCTGAATCAGGCTCAGCAGTACATGAGACAGGATGAACACTTAACCTGTTGAGCCTTTAAGTCAATACTTGGATCTGCATTTGTTTGCTGTGAATCTTTGCTGGAAACAAAGAAAATATATCCCCAAAGAAGGCCCTCTGAATGCCCTTTGCTGCACTTGACTACTCCTCTGCTGTCATATTTATTACATTTTTCACCTTCACAGAAGCTGTAAGGCCTGGTTTCATCCTTTATCAGCTGAAGGAATACTTGGCCTTTGGGGCTGACTCTACTAGACAGCAACTTCGGCAAAATTAATTCTACCTCAGCAGAAATATGGATGTGGAAATGTTCTAACATTGAGCAGCAAGGATTCAGGGTAGACATGAGGCTTGCATGCTGAAAGAAGTCTCTGAAGAGAAAATGTAGATGTATCAGCCAGCTGACTCCCTTGGCTATGGTAATAAAAAAATTAGTATCCCTCTAAGAAAACAAGATAACCTCTGGCAAATTAAGAATCACAAGTTGCTTTACAGCTGCCAAGCCACCAGGAAGGGTGTTAGATACAGTCAGAATGCATTTTAAAATTACTTTATTTTCTAAATACATTTTGGGTTAGCATTTGTTTTGAAACTCTTCAAGCAGTGTCAGTTCTCAGTGCACAAGGCCTCCCAACCAGATCTGCACAACTCCTTGGCTGAAGAGAAACTTTTGCAAGTTCCTCAGACAGACAATCCAATACTAAGATTCAACTTTCCAGATGCAAACTAAGCAACAGCGTTTCCAGGAAGAATTTCAAAATACCATGTAAAAATAAAATTTTCCCAGAGGGACCTCTCCATGAATCTAATCAAATCTAATTCAATAGGCAAGCATATGAACAACATCCAGTCAAAGATAGACCACACAAAAGCAAACACGTATCTTCATCTTTGTTTCATCATCATATTTCACCACTTACTGGAACTGACCAGAAACACACTAAGGTAATCAACGATTAAGTAAAATGCAATAACTAAAGATATTTTCATAGCTGACACACCACCATATCTGTTCATCTTCATTAAAATATTTGTGTTTTTTTGAAACCTCTCACTTATATCTCCAAACATTACCTTTTCATGAATTTCTTGTGTAGACTGAGCATCACAAAATGCCACTGTGGCTACATCCTTCAGAATAGGCATTTCTACTGTACAGTCCCTGCCATCCAGCAACGCTACCAAAGGGCGTGGGTGCATGGGCCCATTCATGATCGGAGGTCGAATGCCTATGAAGAAACAGAGAAGATTTGTTACTCAGGCCATGAAAATGTAATAAACCCCCTAGGTTATAGCTAGTCTATTTATTCTGATGGCAGAAAAAGATTTCAAAGCCCAAAGCTAGTAAAACAAACAAGTCAGCAATCAACCAAACACTGAAGACCTCAGAAAAAAGTGTCATGGTGGTTCAGGGAGATGAAATAATGAAGACTGATAAAACCACTAAGGGAATAGTACATTTGTTTTACACCCTTACTATTAAGAAGTGTCAGTGCAATCTTATTCAAGGTTTATGCTTTGATTGGATTCCACACTTTTGTGAGCTCTAGACAGAGTGAGAAATACCCTGTCCAGACTTGTAAGAGTATAGCTTATGGAGTATCATAAGCAACTCAGCTCAGGATTTGAGTATTCAATTTACATCTATGATTATGATCTGCTAAAATTTAACTGAAAATGCAGCCTGCAAGAACAAAATTTTGAGTTTACTGAAGATACACTGCGCAAGTGTACAAGCTGATTGCTGATCTGCTTAGGTCTGCTTAGACTTAAAAGTTTTACAAAATAATTCTGTAGAGCTCAAACACACACATCATAATCCGACACTGAAAGCTCTCCCAAAATATGAACAAAATGTCCCTCCCTGAATCAACATCATGCCTGGAACATCATGGAGCGACAAAGAAAAACACAGTAAATATCTGGGGCAAGAAAAATCAGTTGAGAGTGCAGACTTCATTTATATCCTCTTTATGGAGTCTTAAAATGTAAAGTAATCCTTGTAACAAGACACTTAGAGAGCATCTTTTTAACAGTATAGATGCTATAAATATACAAAAGTACTCAAGGGAATAATATTAAACCATTACATTTACACAAAAGTAGCTAAGCGTGGGTGGAAAAAAAGGGACTTCCTGAGGAGATAAGGAAAAGGAAAAACAAGCATAAAGTACATGATATTTTTTTCCTTCTTTAAAATAAGTAGTTTTAAACACTGCAAAGTGAAGCAGGCTAGATTTCTTGTATGTAAATTTCCATAACGGATTTTTTTGCAATGTTAACTTAAAAACATTGCTTTTTGCTTGACAATACAAGTTAATCCAATACTAACACAACAGACAAAGGTTCTCCAGCTACCTTCTACAAGCAATCCCTGCATCTTAAGTCCCAGCCTGTGTCAAAAAGCAAGCCCTGAAAGATTCATTTGCATTTTAGTGTATAGAAAATTAGTAGAATCCCAGCTGTGCAAGATACCTGGTGAAGAAAAACAACTTCTAGGAAAAAAAGGGTTTTCAGAAGTTAATAGCAGCAGCATGCTGCTTCCCCACCAGGGACCAAGCTCAGGTTTGGGGCTGAAGGAGCACATCTAAGGAGAGAGTTACACTCTGAGTCTCAACTGTCCAGCCTGCACCCATAAATTCCACATCTGCCCTTGATCAAGTCAGGATGACAGGCCAGCCCTTCAACATGCTGGCATTTCAAGTTCTTTAACTACTGAAACAGTTTTTATATCTCAAGAAGGCTACTACATTGGCTTCTTTTCTGTTCTCTCACTATCTCCCAACAACTGCTGATCCAATGGGCTGACCCTGAGGTGCTCTCCCCATAGCAGACAGGCAGTCAGATGTGAAAACCATGCACTGCTTTTCCATGGGTACAACAGCCATGAGAGCTGTTCTCTCTTGTAAAACCAGCAATTCCTAACCTCTACTGCAACTGACATGCA
Organism: Phaethornis superciliosus; assembly: GCA_023637945.1. Classification (NCBI taxonomy): domain Eukaryota; kingdom Metazoa; phylum Chordata; class Aves; order Apodiformes; family Trochilidae; genus Phaethornis; species Phaethornis superciliosus. The sequence continues at coordinate 5,645,638 of JAJQWJ010000011.1, forward strand.
TAGAGATATTTCTGGTACACAGATTCTTGCAATAATATCCAGCAATCACAACTAATTGGAAGCCTTTTTAATACAATTTTTTAAAATCTTGCATCTTGGTAACTTACCATTGCTACCAGAAATGGTCATTTAACCTTTACACAGTCATTTTTAGAAAATAAATCACGAACTAATAATGTGGTGAAGAATACAATACACAGTGCAAAGCTACACAGTTATCCAGAGAATAATTACTATTGTTTAATGGAAATTCATTATAAAACCCCACATGAAATTTACTTAGAAACACCCTAAAAAATAAAGCATGTTCATGTTCTTTTGAACTAGTATATATAATGGCATCAATAAAACAATTGCCTTGAAACAAGTCTAGAAATGACATGGCAAGTCTCACTCATGTTGCACAGAATAACTGTGCCCATTTTAAAACTGAAATGTTGTGGTCATTGTCTTAATTGTCAGTCCAGCAAAACCAGGATTTCAACACCAAGTTTGAATGCTAACAAAAAGGAAATTAATAAAGGAAACAGAACTATGATACTAGAGTTGTTGAAAGTGAATAAGGAAAAATATGGCATGATTCTCTTAGAGCTACAACTGAAGCACCTCTGGATTATATTCACTTTTCTGTTTACAAACAGATAACAGAATATGACATTAAAAACTGTCACTCTTAAGACATATTTTTCCGACAACAGCTATCTCAGAAAATCCTTAAATATAATATCATGAAACCCAAACCTTAAAAATAATGGTTTATCTAAAATACACAGAGGCATGGTCTGATTTCCCCCTCCCACCAGAGTATCTATTGATTTCAACCAAGTTATTTCTGTCTAATGTTGGTGCTAAGTGGCATGCTAGAGCCCCCAAAGCATAGAAGCAAAAGTCAAAAAATAACTAGAAGAATAAACCCTCCTCAAGAGAATCTCAGACTTTGTTAAGAGTCCCCAGAACTAAAATATACCCAGTGACCTTGACCACAAAAACAAAAATCCTTTCTGAACTTCAGCATAGACTTCCTGTTGCACAATCTTTCTGCCCAAATACCATAGCACAATCACAGACAATAACTCAACACTTAAGTGAACTTACAGTAACCTAATCACAGGGGCAGTCACTATTTAAAGTTTGCATTTGGAAAGACACAGTTTCACTATGAATCAGAATCCTTTGAACAAAAAACTTACTTCTTCCACCATTTAGATATGTTCTGCCTGCTTGTTATCTAGAAATGTCATACTGCAACATGTGTTTGGCTTTATAGCAGACCCTTGGAGTGGCAGGATAAAGCAATGTGTATTTAAGAGCAGTGTTTTCCACTTATTTAACAGTAAATCAGGCAACTTGGTGCCAGAGAGGAATAGCCATGAACTGGTAAAAAGTGACATTCAAGTCCACAAATGTGAAACTAATTTTAAAAAAAATAATTTCACTTAGATGGCTTATTTGAGTATATGGTACAGCATTTCACATAACACAGATAAAACACATTATACCATCCACCCCCACATCCTAGAACTTTTGTTACGGGAAAACAATCTCAGTTTATCCTAACTTGAGGTGTTCAGGAACCCCTACCAACCTGACATTTCTTAATCTGAGCTTGATTTCCAGGGTCATGAATTCGATTTCTCAATGCTTTACAATCTTCAGTATTCTGAGGCAAAATAGCAGCCTGTCATTCCATCCTCATTTCCATGTCTTTAATTTTTCTTGCAGCCTCCTGTAATCTTGAACCAAAGCTTTTAAACTTCTTATCCACTGCAACCTCTGTAGCCTGGATGGCGTTCAAATTTTTACTAAAAATTAAACACAAAAAATACATTAAAACAACATTAAGGGTCTGACTCATGCTCACAGAAGCCAGGAAATGCAAAGTTAAAGCTTCTCACTGCATCTGTCCCCTTCCCCCTTTCCCTGCTGGCTTCCCACCACTCCTGCTGTGCTGCCACCAGCCATTAACACATCAGGGGAACCAGGGGACTGTTCAGACAGACACACAGCACCTTGCACAGGACAGCAGGTGTACTGTAAGCAGACATCTCTGAACAGTCAGCACCACTCATGCAATAAATATTTTGCCTAAGGAAGCAGGAATCTGAGGAGTGTGTGTGACCTCAAATAGGACCCATCCTGGAGAGCCAAGCACTCCAGTGAGCACTGAAGACAATGTGAGAAGCCTTAACTCTGACCTTCCTGGTTATGCTGGGTAAAAGTCAGGCCCTTAAGGTTATCTAAATGTATTTAAGAAAAAAACAAAACTTCCCTGAAAGCTCTAATCCAGCTACTGGTTTGGGATTTTTTGCTCCCCCACTGTCCATCCATTGTGTCTGTCCTCCCTATATGGTGGTGAAGCTCCTGCCCCAGTAACAGCTACAGAGCCAGGGACTGATGGAAGTTTCTTTATAAGAATACGTGGTATGAATGTGCAAGGACAGTCAGGGCAGTTGCCTGTACATAGCAGCTATTCACCACACACCTAACAGAGGAGTGCCTGCAATCTGGACTAGCTGCTCTTAGAAAACAATTCAGAGAACCATATTCTGGCTCAGCTTTTAAGGAAGAAAAAAAAAAATGTTAGAAACTTAAAGAGCAGCTTTCAGCTGCAGAACCAACAGGAGGCCAGCCCCATGCACAGGCATTTTAAGTGATTGTGACACTTTCAAACTAGAGGATTAATGAATTTATCATTCTGCTTCATAACCATAACTTGAGGACAACTCATGAATTATTACCTCCACATCTCTGGCAGCATGGGGACTTACAAATTACCAGACTGACCTTAGCATGAGGTGTACTTGTTTGAACTTGAAAGGAAAAAAAGACCTACTTAGTTTCCTCCCTGCTCCCCAATCTACCTGCACCTCCTGTCACCCCTGAAACAAAGGTGCACCTTTGGGTGCCTCAGTAAAGAGGGGGGGAGAAGGGGGAAATTGAAGCCAATACCATTCTACATACTCAAAACTGGAGGACAAGAAAGCTCTCCCTGACACACTTTAGGCTGTTATAATTTATTTTAAACTTTTCATAGAACAAGCTTTTATGTTACAATCTGACAGTAACTAAAGTGATCACACTGCACAAACAGAGAACTCAAAGCAGGCTGTTACCATTTGCTGGCATTAGGAAGCATACCAAAATGCAACCAGATAAGATATTAATATTAATAATGATAAAAAATGAAATTGGTATATTTTTCCTGCCACTGATTAATATAACATCATTCAGATCAGGAGTCTCTCAACTAAGGCATATGTGTTAAAAGTAAAGGACATTGTCAGGTTTGTAGGCCCAAAATTTGACCTACCTTTCATTTTCTTAAATCTGTTTGCAAACTCCATGTAATTCTTTAAATGTGTTTTTCTTTTTTCAAAACAAATGCTTCAATTCTTTTTTCTGAAAAACACATCAATGCCAGAAAGCACAACACTTATCAGTAACCCTATAAGGAGCAAACCAAATATGCACATGAAATGGAGCACGGCAGCACTGCAACAGAGTTTTCATTTTCACATTTCCAGGGATTCTTACAGGTGCCAAGAATAAATAAGTAACAAAACTCCCTTGACAATGTCCTTTTAAGAGTATTTGTCCTGCAAAACTTCTTTGTAATCAAAGGGATGTAAGTTTTTAACAAAGTGTGAACTACTGAAAAAATCAATCCCAGGTTGCCCATTCAGCTCATTTACAATCAAGAAATGTAACAGGAGACCAATCCCCTGTGGCATTTACCTTTATGTTCTTACCTAGGCTGTAGATTTGGTCAGAGCTGTCAATTATTTACCACATGCTCTCAAAAAAAAATTTGTTTTTCTTAAAAGTAAATGCTAATAGAAATTCGAGTAAAGAATGAGTTGTCAAAACAAACAAAAACTATCCTGCTCAGAACAGGAACACAGAAGCTGTTACGAATCAGATTTGCCAGAATTCCTAGAAATTCCTAGAAATGCCTTGCTTGAAGAACATATTTTAAGGTTCCCAAGACATCACACATTTTTAAATTTTGGACTTGTTTTGGTAGTCTCATGGTTTTGGGCACCACGACCTCAAGTGACATTTAGATTCAAGGCAGAGCAAAACTCTAAAAGCAATCAAGTAGAAATAAACTTTAAAGTACAATGCAGGTAGACAGATCAGCAAAAAAGATGCAAGGAAAAAAAGAAAGCTTACCAACCTTCAGCATTTTGATATTCAGCATATTTAGATGCTGAATATGCAACAGAAAAATCTCCTGATTCCACCAGAATCAGAGCCAACCCCTTTTGTCACCACCTTTGGTATGAGCAGGATGCAAATCTCCCATGATTTGGGATGTGGGATTGGGAGGGGCAGAGAGGAGAACATTTTTAAATAAATATCAACAAGAGGCATTTAAAAAAAGATGACAGCTACACTCAGAAGCCAGATTTACTTAACAGATTAAATTTAATTCTTTTCTTTTCTCATTCAATGTTTTTAACTACGCTCCCTGAGATTTTAGTAACATGCTACAACTTAGAATGAAATTAGTAGGAACAATCCCAAATTCACTTGCAAAGGAATCAGATCTGGACTTCATGATATGCATACAAGAGAAAACTAAGCATAAGCTTCCCTTAAAGCGTATGTGCAGCATCTATCGAAGTCCATAGGGCTCAGAGGTTAAAGCTGAACTTTACTGGAAGAGCACAGTTGTTGAATACTATTGTACTCTATGTACAACTGTACTCTATTGTACTCTTGTGCTTTTTATTTACCCGGACTTAGTAAAAACAAGTCATGTTCCTTCTTTTCTTTTTCATTTGCAAGAGATCAAGAAAAATAAAAGTAGCTTCCGTCACTGTGTTGACCCAATGATGTGCAGAGCAGTCACACCCACTTATATCCTCTTGCAAAGATTGAAATACACCCAGCCACTCTCCAGGACATTCAGAGGTCATTCCCATACACAAAGTCTATAGCCACAACCACAAATACATCATCCATCCAATTCCATGGCACTTAGATGTAGGTATACATCACATACTTAATTTACTGCCTGTGAGAATGGGAGTGGGCATCCAAGAATTGCTACAACATACAACACAAAGGCCTGAACATGGAGTATTTTGAAGCAACCATTTTACTTTATTTTCCCTTTCAGTGCAATTGAAACAAAATAAGCCAATGATTTCTATTTAGAAAATCACACATTTCCTTGCCACCACTGGAATCTGAGACTCAGAATTCCACATTATTTCTCCATGTTCACATAGCAAATAAACAGATTCTCAGGTATCGGTCTGATAACTGACAATATGAGTTTCTGTTCTGTTTTCAACTAGTGATCCCTAACCAGTCTTTTTTAAACATCTCATAATTTTGCTGTTATTTATCTAACATCTGTCAGTATGCTCACAAAATCCTAAATGCTTGTCTTGGTACAAAAAACAAAGGCCCCATGAGGGACATATCGAAAGCTGATGATCAGAAGGAAAGTTCTGTTAAGGGGAAACAAAATCATCTGGCAGCATTTTCTATTGCTACATGCACTTCAAACATAAACATGAAAACTGCAACTATTTCACATCTGTCAAAAAATTACTCAAATTACAAATTTGGAGCATGCTATGTCTACTATTAACTAATACATTTCAAAACAAGACTGAAAACAATATGAATCACACCTATTTAATGTCAAAGGAACAAGCAGTAATAGTGTAATGCATTTCTGTAAAATGTTTTTTCTATCATCCTTTGAAAAGTAAATCAAATTATAATATTCAGTAACAGTTATACCAAGTAATAAAATAAGTATCAGCAACAAAAATACACAAAAACCCCCCCACAAACACTGCTTTCAAGTAACAGATACATGAAAGCTAACTCCCAAGAAAGCCACAGCATTTTAAAGGACTAAGCTCTCTCTGCATACACAGCTTTTCAGGGCCTGTTCACAGTAAAAAGTTCAGAGTTTCAAGTATTTTAAGCTTTATTAAGTAATAAGCAAAGGAAAGGGAGGGGGAAATAAATAAATGAGCAGTGGTGGTGCTGCCCTGGCTGAGCACATTCCCATTAATCCCAACTTCAGAGAAATTCTGACTAAGCCTGCCAACTTTTTGTTACTTATCCCACAAGTTTTATGGTGCCTGATAAGCAACAGGAACCACTGCAGTGAAGCTCAGGACAGTACCTACAAATTAAGAATCAAAGAACTTGAGAATTACAACACTCCAGCAGCCGTGTTTGCCCATAACTACCCATGGACATTGATTTCCCAGCTACTGATGGAGCAGTGGCTCTAACATACAGAATTTAGTGCCTGAATCCAGCCACCATCAGAGCAATTCCCACAACCATCCGTGTTCTGGCTATACATTAGGGTATACATCCACTCTTCTCTTCCCCCAGGACAGTGGCCACCTTAACACACCCCCAAACTCTTTTTTAAAATACAGCAGCTTGTATTTCAGCCCTTAAACTTTATAGGCTGGCGGGTGTGACTTTAAGGAAAAAAAAAAAAAAAAAAAAAAAAAAAAGCAGAAAAACCCTGCTGACAGGAACTGGAAAAACAATCTGCTTTAACATTGTAATAGGAGCAGAATGATTAACTCCCTGAGCCATTCCAGTAACAATATAGATCATGCCAAGACTTACTAAAACACTTTCCACGGAAGAAGCAGTCCTGAAGATTTTGAGGACAATACTTAGAATACAGAACACAAGTCTAGGACAGGCTGGTGAAACAGGGCCACAATGCCATTTGAAGTGAAATACATCAGTAGCTGTTTCTCTCTCTCTTTTACCCAAGTATTCAACATAAAGAGGCACACAAGCTTTAGTTTTTCTTTCTAAAATCATTTTATTGGAACTGGCACCATGGCTATGATATTGATAAAAGCTGAACAGCCACAGACAGGGAACAATACTCCTGTAAAACACTATATTTGAAAAAGGAAGAAAAAAGTATTTTTCTCTCCTCTAATAATGTTTCTTATCCAGCAAGCTATTTTATTTCAGAAGGTTTGGAGGGTTTTTGGGTTTTGTTACCTTGTTTTAAGCCCTTGCCTGAGTGGTTAGAATGCTTTGAGAAAAAAAATACAATTTTTGAGCACTGTAAATACAAATGTTTTACAGTATAAATTTCACATTATGTTTTAAAGACACTGCCAAGGATTTATTCCAGAACATAATTTCTGAATGTAGCCAGTACTAATGGTTACTCTCTGTGGTTCTACTCTCCTATTTTTAGAAATTGTACAGGATGCTTTTTGAGAGAAAGAAACCCAGTAACCCGAGCCAACATCAAAGGCCTCCTTTATTCTGACCCCAAACACTGAAAGCAATTTCTCTCACAGCACACCTGTACTTTGACCAAGAACGTTAAACTGCTACCTGAGGCACTCCTTATTTTTGTTATCAAAAAGTCTGAGGATACATAAGTGTGGGGCCTTGGATAATCAAATCAGTTTCACCACCTTGAATTTTTTTGAGGTCAGCACAACACACTGGAGTGACACTAAAATAACAGTACAGAAGTATTTTACATATTGAACACTGACCTCTCCATTTGATTTGTAGCTTGTAAATTTTTTTTTAATTACTTTGGGAAAGCATCTATTGTAATTCACCATTCTCTCAGGTGAATATCACAGTGCTCTATGTGTCAGCAACACTTAAGAGTGGAAAAAGAAAAACCAAACTACTCTAACTCTCTCATTTAGAGATGGGAAGGAAGGAGAAGAGTAAGAAAGTTCCTCTAAGATACATAGCTAAAACACTTTTTAAAACCACATACATACACATATTTATATATATCTCCATCCCAGACTTTTACAACTAGTGTTTTAAAAGAGCCAGTCCAACACACAATTAAGGTTTCTGGTAAATGAGGATAATAAACTCCCTCTTAGGTTACACTCCACTATGGTCTTCCAAAAATCAAAGCAACTCTGACCAACACTTATCCAGTGCAAAGGGCTCCTTAAAGTTCTTTTCCCTCTCTCCTTTTTCAGTTCCTCCCACAGCCACTGACCTCTGGTGTTCTCTGTCAATACTAAGAAAACAGTTGATGATCACAAGCTAGAAAACAGTTCTGTTGTTAAAAAAAAGAGAAAATGAGAAACTCACAGTCCTGCACCTCCCATCCAGGGCCCTCTGCAAGCAAACCAAGCTTAAATAAACAGCATTTTCTGTAAAGATGTTCATTTTCAAGGTAACCAAACAGGATGTGTAAAAAAATGACAAGCTCACTGAGAATGGGCCAATAAAAACAGACAATGTGCCAAATAAAACAGGCAGTTTAAGGCAAAAGCTAGGCTTATATTATTATTATGTTACATTTAATCATAATGTAATAAAACTGTATGATGTTAGAGAGCTGTTCTACTGAGCTTTTCTTCAAGTAGAGTTTTGAGCTTCAATTACAGAGGCTGTGGCCCCAATATCACAGCTAAAGCTCTACTGAAAAACACAGTTATAATCAGGAGTTATTCCCATGACTCGATGAGTGAAGCAAAATACCTCTTCCTACATACAGCACATGCTAAAGGGGTTTAGAGCAGGCTTTTGAACACCAAGTTGTTTCCACTGAAATGATGAAAAGTCAGAAGTGTTTAAAAATGACCCATATTTGCATTTTTCACTATGATTTACAATGTTTCTTTTAGCTCTGGACTTTAACAATTTTAAAAGGTCTATTCCCATCCATTAAAATGCCTCGTCCTTAGGAAGTCTACACCACTACAATACATTATGAAACAATTCTTAATTCAAGTTAATACTACTGAGTCCAGGCTTCCCACCTGTATTTTCATCAGAAATGCTCGTGAATACAAGACTACCTTGCAGCAACCTGAGACATAAATTTCTTAACAAAATACCATTAAGTCACTTTCTACTACATGACCTTGCAGACAACTAATTTTATTGTTTTCTGACTTGATACAATGCCTACAACGATCTCACAGAAGGCAAGTGGCTTGCCAAATGACTGGAGTTACTGAAAATTACATAAATGGGTCCATCAGAACTAACAAGTTATTAGTGCTCAAGGACATGAATCATGACAACAATCACAGAACAGTTTGGGTTGGAAGGGACCGTAAGCACCATCCAGTTCCAACCCTCTTGCATGGGCAGGGACATATCCCACTAGACCAGGATGATCCAAGCCCCATCCAACCTGGCCTGAACACTTCCAGGCATGGGGCATCCACAGCTTCCTGGGCAACCTGTGTCAGTGCTTCACCACTCCCACATGAAAGAGTTTCTTCTAAAATCTAATGTAAACCTATCTTCTCCCAATTTAAAACCATTATCCCTTGTTCTATTACTCCATGATCTGGTAACAAGTCCCTCCCTAGGTTTCCTGCAGGCCCCTTAAGAAACTGGGAACCACTATAAGGTCCTCCCAGAGCCTTCTCTTCTCCAGACTGAACAACCCTAACTCTATCAGCCTGTCTTCACACAAGTGCTCCAGTCCTCTTGTATCTTCATGGCTCTCTCCCTTGAAATAGCTCCTACTGCTCCATGTCCTTCCTGTGTTAGGGCTCCAGAGCTGGGCACAGTACTCCAGAGAGGGGCTCACAAGACCAGTGTAAAGGGGCAGAATCCCCTCCCTCACCCTGCTGATCACACTTCATGCAGCCCAGGACGTGGTTGGCTTCTTGGGCTGCAGGCTCAGGCTGAGCTTCTCATCACCTAAAAGCCCCTCCAGGGATGCTCTTAACCCTTCCTCTCCCCAGCCTGTATTTATGCTTGGGATTGCCCCAACTCCATTCAGAATGGGAATTAAGTGAATTAATTGTGTTCTGTAGTCTGTCCAACCCTCCCCACCCCCCAGACCATGGTTCTCACTGCTGCCTTTCCTGGACAAGAAGTGTCATTAGGTACTTCAGGGAAGCAGGGGGAAGAGAAAACCAAATAAACTCCTTATTTTACAATAGCCACAGAGTGCATCTTTTCTCCAGTTACTCTGACAAGTACATCAAGATGATAAAAGGGTGGGACTCATTTATTTTTCACTCTTACCTGGTAACAGGGGAAGGGGAGGGAGGAGAAATGATTTTATTTTGTGCATTTGATGAGATCCTGTCACACAGGAAGCAGCACAAGCTTACTTCTTTTCACAGCTGCGTCACGGTTAGGAAAAATCTGATCTGTTAACTGCTGAAAGACAAAAAGCCCTCATCTTCTGTACTAAACCCTCTTTCTTAGCCTCAGACAAAATCACTTGCAACTAGCTAGAAGAAAACTCCAAACTGTCTCAGTAGCAGGGTTTGCAATGAAACAAACTATTCCTTTTCCCACTTAAATTATTTTAAGAAAATATTAAATGTGAAAACGTGGGATTTACAGCTATAGGGGTTTGTTTGTTTTGTTTTCTGACTATTTTTCTTAACTGTCCAGAGGGAATGAGCCATATGGTTGCTGAGTAATACCATGAAATTCATAAAACAGGACTAGTAACATAACAATGTATTCCTAATCTCTAGATCTGTAGTTCTTTTATTGAAATTTGTCAAGCCCTGCATAGATTTGTGTTTTTAAATTGAACTGCATGTATTTAACTTTGAGAATGAAGAGAAAGCAGTGCAGCAATACACCCAATAGGCCAGATGAACTGATTGTTTATTAAATATGTAAAACAGTTATGATTAGTATCAATTGAATTTGCTTGCTCTGCATGCTCCCTATGAAATGGTTAGTGAAACAAAGTGTTTGAAGTCTGGAATAGGATGGAGAAGTATGAGCCAAAGTAAATTAATTCAAAATCCATTTTTATTCTGTATATCCAGTCTCTATATATCTCTTCCTACAACAGTCTGTAGCTATCAGAAATTAAAGTGAGATTAAATCTTGTCCTAAAGAACTTCAAAGCCACTACACTGAAAGCAGACAGTCTGCACCTGCTTATAGCAGGTCTTAAATTAAATATTTAGTTATCTATACTTAAAATAGTATGTGAAACTGCTTCTGACTGTAAATTTCTGTAAATGTGGAAACTAAGAGTCTAACTCCTGGTCAAAATGAAGACATGTCCTTGTTCTATTTGTTCCCCACACAGCAGTCACTGCATCATGGCACCATGAATACTCCTACAGTAATTATCAAAAGTCTACAAGTTCACTTTTGCCAGCATTTACGTATTTAAGAAGCTGCAAACTGCACTAACTGAAGTCACAAAAAAAGTCAATGGAAGTATTCCCTCACACTTGCCAGTACTGATAAAAGCAACCTTATAACCTTTACCAAGTGAAATCAAACATCTACAAGAAAACAGTACTCTTGAACATAAAAAAAAATAACAAACATATACATTAATAAGAAGAGGAATGGAGTGGTGCAACTTTATGGTAAAGACAAGGGTTACGTGCTTTCTGGGGTTAAACTAAGGCTTTGTTTCACTGATTCTGTCCAGTCACATGTATAAGAATAATTTTTATATCAATTACTTTCTTCTTAATACAGTGCACACCATGCAACAGTGTATTTGTTTCTTCCTCTTTAAAAAGAGTACATTTTACCCTCTAAGACAGAAGGAAAGATAATTTACATTGCATTGGAAAGCACACCAGCATTAATGATGGGGAATGATGAAGAACATAAATGGTTTCCATTTTCACATTCAAAAACAAGTACCTGCAAATTAATGCTAAAAGCAGCCAGCCTATTAAGCAGCCATGTTTCCATGCCAACTGATAACAGAAATACACATAATTCACCAAAAAAAAAGAATAACCTACAAAATAAGAAAATAAAAAGAAAGCAGAAGTGCTGGAAATCAACATCCTGACCATGCCCAACTATTTTACCGGAGTAACAAAGAACACAACAAAGGCTGCAATTTCAGACATGAACAGTACACAGCTACCAGCACTTCCTCATTACAGTTCTTCTAAAAGCTGTCATTCTCTCGTCAACAAGAAAACACAGGATTCAGAACACCTCTATTAAGGAGGGAACACCAGTACAACAGTAGCAATTCTTATGGAGGTTTCACAGTTGGTTGACACAAAAGCACACGTTACTACTCAGTGCACATCCTTCATTAGATTTTTGTATTTTTCTTTATCTAAGAAAAAGTCTTCTTTTGCTCCTTATCCCTACTGAGTTGTATTGGGGTTCTGCAATCACTCAGCAGAGCTGCTTGCAGAGTGAGGGCTCTGCTACTGGAGTGGTAGCTACTAAACCAAATGCTTTAGGAATGGGCAGATACCCATCTGCACAGAAGCAGCTCACATGATGTGCACATACATATCTGCTGTCACTAAAATTCACTACATCCACAAGCAGCTGCAACTTCACAATTGAAAAAAGATGTTACCCCTTTCTGTAATGCAGCAAAAAAAGTTAGAAGGTCCTACATAAAACCACGGTACATATGGACTACACGTATGCATGTGAATGTGGAAAAAACCTACTTATTTAACCAAGCATAGAATAGATACAAGTGTTTGTGCTCATACTACCAAGTTTGTATTTACCAGAACATGCAGATTATGTGACAGTGGGCCTACACGCTGAACCAAAAAATGCCAAGTTTACATAAAATAATTTTTTAGATCCATTTACTAGCTTGTCTGCATAGGGACCTTAGTGGATGAAAGAGAGCAATTATATGGCTTTGTCTTGACCTAACCAGAGAACAATAAAGAGTACAGGTTTCACCAGACTTTTCCTCCGTCTATTCAGAATTTATGAAGAACAAGATGGGACAGTTCCTTGCTGCCCTTCTAAACAAGCTCTGATAGTAAAAAACTATACATCCTCTAAGAGGAGCTTTGCCATTTAAAAGGAAAAATATATTCTGGTAGAAAAGAACTAAGATGAAAAGCTGAAGTTACTGAGATATCTAAACAAGAACAGTGTTTGTATTGCAGGTCACGAAAACTGTAAACAATTAGCATCTCTGAAATTCTTCACATTTCTGACTACTTTTCCCCTACCTTTACCTAAGGCTGACATCATCACTGGAGATTTTATAGAGGCTGAAAAATGGTAATTCATCTTGGTGGAAAGGCCATGATTTCTGCAGAGTTCTTCAAGGATAAACTATTACTCTGAAGCAGTATACACTAAATTTCTGTTTCAGATCCTTAAAAAAAAAAAAAAGTAAGAGGTCTACAGACTTAAGACACACTGAGTATTCCTAATTGATAAAATACGCAAAGTCCACAATAACCTCTGCAGTATGTAAACTGTTTAGCAACTCTGACAGTACAAAGATATGAATTCTGACAGGGAAAAACGTATTTTAATAAATTCCTATCAACCTTTAATATCATAAAAATCACCCCTACTCAAAACAGCAGCAGCAACAGAGCAGACAGTATCCACACACTTCCCTGGCAATTTATTCCAGCTGTTTTGGAAGGACCAGCAGTGCCAAAGCTGAGTAAGATAAAAGGTCAGTTCAGCTTCTCAGACCTTCATGACTTTTCATCTATTGTCAGAGATTCTACTGTCCTACCAGCACCTTTCCACTTTTTGGAAGCTTCTGAAAGTTAGTTTTGTAATAGCTACATTGTTCAGTACCATGTACAAAACCATCTGCAGAGTGCATGTTTTTATTTCATGCAGCACTGCCTTAGGCAAGATCCTACAGGTAACAGAGCAGATTTGATGTTATTTAAACGTAAACAGGAAAACAATAATAAAATAATAAAAAAATTACCCTCAACAGAGCATCAACTGGGAGGGCAAACAGCAACAATTTCATGTTCAGCAACACTTCTCCCATAGCCCTGGCCAGCCCAGTGTGTTTACACAAATGAGAGAAAGAATGCTGCCCTGAACTTGCCCATTATCCCACAGAAAAGGTATTGTGGGAATGTTAACTTTCACCTGGCTGACTTCCAGCTGCTGGCAGGAAAAAACACCCTTTTAAAATTTTCATAGACTGAAGAATACTCCACATTTTTCACATTTTCCAGTATTCCAAGTTATGTATAAACTACCAGGCCTTGAACTAGGTCCATATAAAATGGGTGTAAAAAGAGGATTAAACTACTCTGCAACAAGAACAAATCAAGGGATCTTGCATCCAAACCAAACTGACAATATCGTATTTCATAAACCACGACAGCTTTTGAGAAGGCCAGAGCATTTCTAGAATAGCACAAACATTTGCAATGACTGTAAGAGCACTTACTGGACGATGTGAGTAGGAACTACAAGAAGTGCCATCCCTATTTCAGCAGTGCTGCCTGATGTTGAGATGCAGATCTAGCACCATGTGGCAAAGATGTCTTCTGAAGCCTGAATTCTGTTACACAATTAACAAGAGAGAAATGCACCTTGCTATGCATCTGATATCTGAATGAACCCCACGACAAAACCTGCAACACAGGAGAGAGCCAGGCACAGCAATTGTGTTGCCTGGAGAAGATCCAAAAAAACCAAGCAAGAATCCCTCTTTTGTTTTAAACAGAAGGCATTTTCTTGTTCTTTCCCAGCTGGCATTTCAAGTAGCTGTCTTTACTTAACAGTAGTCATCCTGAAGTTTTTAATAATCATACAAGGTGCAAACTGAAAGAAAATATCCCTTATAAACCTCTCTTTCGAAGTTCAACTGTTAAGTAAAAATAACTTGCAATCATGTCTCTGCTCCAAACCTTTGTAACTCAGCAGGAGCAAGAGTACTTAGTGCTAGCCTAACATCCCCACATCTCAGAGCACAGCACATGGAGCTGCAGTACTTTGCTGGGTTGTTTCTGTGTGTGTCCTGTCAAGCTAATCAGTGAAACACAACTTCCCCATTCAAATACACAAGAGGGGGTTGGTTTATTTTGTTTTTTGCTGTTTAAAGAGGAAGGGCTCTAATGTTGGAAAGTACATTTTTAATTTGAAAAAAGGTAAGCCCTTCATCACAGCATAATGCTTTGCAGAGCAATGTGTTCAGTAAAGCTGCAGGCTGTCTTTCCATTAAGTACATTTACCTTAATTCTGTTTACCACTGACAGCACACCACCCCCCAAACCATTTCCCTGGGATAGAACAGAATGCAAACAAGATCTACCCAGCACCTCCTCAGAGCACCATCAACAACAGAATTTAACTTAGTGCCACTTCCAACAGATCCCAGAGCACCCTCCTACCTCACTGAATACACGGTGGGATTAGGCACAGAAAAACAAAGTCAATTATCTCAGGCCACTCCTGAGGCTATTTGCAAGGACAAGACAACCAAGATCATCTGGGCCATTCCACTGCCACTTAGGACACTTGAAAGCACTGCTGTCTTTGCCCCCTTCTCTTTCAATTCTGCCAATAATTAGACCAAGTGGGCTCTGAAAGTCACTACCCTGCACTTCACTTTACTTCAGAACTTAGCCAAGACTTTTAGCAATTAGAAACTCTTTGTATAATTATAATAACAATTATTTAAAAATATAAAAAGAGGACTTCAAGCTTAGGGCTCATGTAGGACATTGCCTAACACAGGTGCTTCAGCAAAGCTCCTTTTAGAGAGGTACAAATCTCTCACAAAGTTGGATTTATGCTTCAGTGTGTCTGTAAACAGTTTTGCCCACCAAAATTGTTGCTAAGTACTACATTTTGATTTGGTTTCACTGGTTCCTAAATACCTTAATGAAAATGTGAAATAAACCTAGTTTACACTCACACAAGCTTGCACTAGGTTAACTAACTTAATTAAAATTGTGCTTAATTAAATGTGAGCAATTTCCCAGGTATCATATGGCTTATTCATGGCCTGCTCATTTCACTATGCATTTTTGTGATCAAAGAAATCTTGACTATAACAGACAAGGTTATTTACTATTTATAAAAATAATCACTTTTTAATGTTCTTTTTTGGAATTAGCCTTCTGAAATGAAAACTAATCTTCACTAATTCTCTTTGAAAATCTGAGAGATAATTAGGTTAGTTTTTAGGTCCTTTTTCTTCCTGCACAAAAAAATCCCATCTTGCCAATACTCTTTAGGGCATTTCAACAGCTTTTAGACTCATATAAACTACACTTTGAAAAATTCATCTTTCCCTAAGATAGTAGTCTAAAGACAGTAAAAAAACCACAAACTTTATTTTCAGCTTCTTAAGTGGTTTGATTTTTTTCTTTTACTCTTTGCAGGTATAAAAAAAAATAATTATGTATTTGCCAACAGATTTTTCTTTTTATGTATTTTTTTTATAAAAACAAAGCTACGAAGCTCAGAAAAATCACCTACAAAATGTAACAGTTTTAAAAACAACACCAGAGAAAGGATGTTAGCAAAGTTATAACGAACACAAAATTATAATATTCACAGTATTTCAGGTTCTAAACTACCAACTCAAAGTAACACACTGTTTTGTACTTTCTTTAGAGAATAAGATAATTACATCCATGATTTGGGAAGTCCTCATAATCCTAGTTCTTTCAACCGAGTGACAGAATTTGTTGCTCAACTATAGGGACTAAGCCAAACCAATCTTTGACCAAAATTTTAGGAAGAGGGTTATCCTGTAGTAACTTTGGCTTAGTATATAGGATACAGCCAGGATCCTACAGATTTGTAAGCCCACTCCAATTTGCCTCAATATCAACTGGAAACTCAGTAACTTAGCATCCCATGGGATCAAAATCTGCTAGGAAAGGAGGAGTCGTGCCTGCAGCTTACTGTTCTCCAAATTCCTCCTCAAAATCCTTTTTTATTCCTTGCTCTGAGGAGGTGGTTCTCACTGCTGAATACATAATGCCAGATTTGAATTGTAGATGACTGCAGGGTGGTCATGAGATAAGTACCAAGTGTATTTGTATGCCTCTGTATTTACAGTAAGAAGGAAAGTCATCTGGATTCAAAGATTTAAAACATAAAACTTTTTGAATAAGGACATGGTATGGAAAAGTCTCAAAGAGAGGGCTGCCAAATACAAGCAACATATATAACCAAACCCAGAAGGCAATGTATTGTGAAACTCTTCCAAAATCATACAATACTATGGGAATTAAGTAAACTTACAACTCCCCTGCAATACTCTCGTCATAGCTAATTTGTGATTTCCTGTATGCTCAGTACTAACAGCACAATGGAGTCTCTATTGTGAGCCTCCTCCCACAAGCTTTTAAAAAATGCAAGACATTCTTTTTATCTAGACTGGCGTGGCTAAAACATATCCAGCTCAAAACAGATAAAAGGTTATTTTCTTAGATGTTGCTTTTCTTTGAAAATAAAAATTAAAGTCTGCTGTCTGCTTGTACTGAGTTCAAAGTTCACAAATGAGTAGTGCTTTGGTGGCTAAAATGCTGACCACAATCTCAAGTGGAGCAGATGTAAGAAGCTGCTTTAGTTTTAGGGTTGGAAAATATTCCACATTAAGAACTATCTGCAAACTCAGTGCAATTCAAATAGGCTTTGATAGTCCAGCAGGGGCTGAAAAGCAATGAAAATTTCACAAAAATCAAGAAATTAACTTATTAATTAACTGCATTATTCGTTAAAGTAACTACAATATATTAATATTAGCAATATTAACTACAAATCTTGATTGAGGGTAAAGGCAATATGTTCTTTAAATGCAAGTAACTGATGTATAGATGTAGTGAAAATTGACATCACATTTTTTTTGTCAACTTAAATTCCTAAAGCTAATGCAAACTAAAATGAACAAGACTTTCCACACCAAAGCCAGGAGGAGAAATGCAAGACAGTAATCCTGGCTCAAGGCAGTCTAGGCAAAGAGCACAATTAGCAGAGGTGGACTTTCAGCAGGCAGAATTTGGTAAGGATGCAAAATAAAATTAAAATGCTGCAGTGGCTTTGGTCAGTATCTTAATATGTCTTGGTCAATAGATATTAATGTAGATAACAACTTAGCCAGCCAGTTCCAGTCAGCATGGGAGCACACACATAAAACACTAAAATGCTGAAGATCTCTTCTCAGTAATGTTGATTATATGAATGGGAAAATCAACAGCATGAGAAAGGTTGATACACACTAATGCTATTCAGTGAAGCACTAGACACACATTAAGATGGTTGGTAGACCACAAATGTGAAAACACTCATTATCTGGTTGAAAATAAACAGTTTAACATATCTGGTACAACACATTAAAGAGAAAAAATATTTAAATATCAGTTTAAGAGTTTGGAGACTGGCTTGTGGTTATCTCTGCTAAACACTTTTGTCCTGCATGACTCTGCAAAGACTAAAGCTACACACTCAGCAAGAGACAAACTGGCTGCAACCACCTAATGAAATTTGACTCATCTGGGAATTTTGATGAACTGCTCCACACCACTGTTTCTGCTAAGCCATACGTTTTCTTTATGGTATTGAATGTGCCACGCTGCAAATATGCAAGAAGCAACAGTAATTTTGAACAGTTAGGGTTAAAACAGAAGGTTCAGTATGGAAATCCATGATCAGGTAAAAATCCCACAGAAGCAAACAGAAATTCTGCATTTATAAATTAAGAATAGAGGGATCTGCACTACTGGCAAGGACATTACTGCCTGTCAGCCCCTTGCAGCACCTCTCACTGCCTGTATGTATGACTACCAGCTGCCTGCAGCAGCACTCCCCTCCTGCAAATCCTCCTGCAGATCAGCCCCATCTGACTGGAGAGCACACATCCATGTGGAGAGCCTTTCTGGCTCATTCTCCCAACTTCTGACTCACCCAGAGGCTACGGTGACATTCTGCAGAGTGAAAAAAAAAAAAATAAAAAAAAAGTATGTGTAGTAGAAGATGACGAAAATACCCTGCAGTGCTGCTTCTCTCCTGGCTTCCTTCTGAGTTCTGACTCCCCAGTGGAGTGACCACAAGTGATGCAGGAGAGCACACGGGCTGTTCCTCTGCTTGGCTTTATGGCACAGAGGGTATGTTCCTGTCATCAGAAAGGAATACAGCTCCATGGGAATGCAGAAGGGAGAGCCTTAGATAAAGTTGGATTTGCTATTCCTGCTGTTATTACATGGGCTAATTCCTACTGCTCATGTTTGGAGTGTGGGAAAGAGGGACAATTCCCCACAGCAGCAGCACGCAGCCTGGCTTTCCAAGTCTCGAATGAGAACAAAACAGAAAGCAGGACCACTCTTCTTTTGCTGCCTCTAGAACTCAGCTTTATTAAACCACTTTCTGCTTTACCTGTGATCAGACTCTGCCGTGACTGTCCAGTGTGGCTCAGGGCCTACATCTCTTTTGCAGAAGAGCAGACACATTTCAGTAAACCTGCATAACACTGGTGGCTTCCCAACTGCAGGCAGCTCTCACTTCGGAAGGTCACATGGCAACCCAGCACAGAAGGTGGTAAGAGCAATGATTGCTTTAAAAGGCAGCAAAACAGTCACACTCTTGTCATGTTCTGCATGGTAGTGTGAGAATTAATGCATGCTTCCAGCATAGCCCACTGGGATAGACTCTTATCACAGGGCGTGTCCATGTGTGACACACAAAGATGGAATCTATCGAAAAAATATTGGGGCTGTTGAGGAAGACCATTAGTGCACATCCAACACCAAGAAAGTTGGACTGCATGCAGGAATTTGGAATTCTGACTCAAGTGGAGAAAAAAATTATTTTCTCTGCTTCTGCCTTTTTTTGTGAACTGGCACCAGAGCTCTCCTACAAAGACTGAAAGGAGAGGGGGGTAACATGGTGAGTTCTGGCATTGATACAGAGGCAGAGAGCGTGAACAACTTTCAGACTTATGTAACTTTGCCGGTGGTGACACAACTCTCTGAAGTGGTTTGGGCACAGATAAGGGACATCCACTGACCTGTAAACAGAGCTATTAAAATATGCCTTAAAATCTTGTAAAGCAAAATTATATAATCACATTACCTCATGTTTTAATACTGAAGCTACAAAGGCTTCAGATCCAAGAGAAATAAGAACCTTTCTACTGAAACCCCAACTTCAGAATTACTCTGAACAACTGTCCCCAGCCCTGAGGACAGCTTTTTCTGCTTTCTGGAGAGAACCCTTTCTGGCTGACTACCGTGGCAAGGAAGTTCCTCCAAAAGCCCCGTGTGAAAAAGGTAGATATAATGAGATGAAATGAGATGAGCAATGGTCATCCAACATAAATACCAAAATGAAACACGCTATAGCATTAGCAAGATCAAGTTCAAAGGGAAAAAAAAAAAAATAAAAATCAAACAATGTCAATTTTCAATTATGTTGATTAGACACAGACTGGATAATTAGTAAATGGAATAATAATACAGGAAATGTGAATGTGATACGCTTGGGAAGAAATGACAAAAATATTGCATAAAAGGGAAGTTAATTTATAATGATCTTCCTCAAAAATTAGATTCTTGGTCTGCTTTAGCAAACATAAGCATGCTATGTTTTGCACATCACAAAATAATTAACCTATTCATCTGTTATACAGATACTCTTCAAGAGAGAGGGGTTTGGGGTTGATTTTATTTGAAATTTAATTTTACCTTGTGAGCTTTTTAAAAGTTATTTTTTTACTTTTGGAGCACACATATAGTGTACCCTTGGTTTGGGTAGCCATCCCCCTGCTTTGGGTAGCCATCCCCCTGCCAGCTATGGAGGTGAAGCTGCCAAGTGCCCCCTGGGCTCTGGTGTTGGCAGCTGGCAGAGCAGAGCTGAGGGTGAGGCTGGGGCAGGCTCTGCTCCAGATACTCCCTGTCCCCAAGGTGGCTGCAGATAGCAGCTCTGAGGGAACACAAATTAGACGAGCCCAGGGACTGTCTTGTATTCCTCAAGGAACTGGATGGGTCTCTGGTTGGGTTCAAAACCAATTTGAAGTTTTCAGTCATTTCAACCAAAGCTGAGCATCAAAGGACAGAGCCTCAACAAGTGCCTAAAAAAAGGTCTAATCCATGAACTGGCAGCACCCTTTTCACAGCATGAGACACCTACTCCACTTCTCTCTCTCTGCAACAGCACTGCCTGAAGTCCTACACCAGCTTCAGACAGCACATGCCTTAATACTGCCAGCTTCCCAAAACACTTCCAAGCAGGTTAACTGTTTGGTGAGATGGGCTGAGGATCTCTCCCAATGCACAGCCATCCTTCCATAATCACAGCCCAAGAGATCCTAAACCGCCCACCACAACTGGAAACGCTGCTGCACTCCTCCAGTCTTCCCAGAAGAATACTGCTGAGGGAGCAGAGGGTTATATTTCAGCAGGAAATGTTAATTTTAGATTTATCTGTAATGAATGTTTGCTATGTTTTCCTGATCAATACACAGATTCAAATGAATCACCATCTTTGCTCTCAAGGCGGTAGGAGAGAAAGAGACCCGAAAACACAGCTGGGAACTTCTGCTTTCCCAAACTGTAAATCTGTTGCTACAGTGTCTGGGAGTGAGAAAGCACGTGTGACAAAGGAACTAAGGCTAAAGGGCTCTGTACTACAACTTTTATCCTCACCTTAAATTTTAGGACACATATTAAAAGTGTAACTCCACCTCTACTCTCTCACTAAATAAATAATTATGGGGCCAGAAGGTTAGGGAGCCTCAGATGAGGCTGCTATGTTACTATACTGCCAACTGCTAGGGGATTTGAAAGCTTGACACATGCTGTGGAGTATCACCTCATCAATGTTCCCAGCTGGCTTGGGAGGTGAAAACCTAAATATTACTCTTAAAGGCAGGGCTCCAACACACAAGAAACCAACCTCTTCAGGGTAAGTTTCACAAAACACAGTTATCACAAATGCATGCAAGGGCAGAAAAAGTGGCAACAAGCAATTCTAGTCACTATATGCCTGGTTTTCCATTGAGTGTTTAAATGCACATAAGCAAATTAAAGATCACATTGCTTCTCAACATCTTTTCTTAGAAAACATTTAAATCTGTGCCTTTCCATACACCCCCATTCAAACTATTTTCTCGTAAAACAACCTTTTTTTTTTTTTTTTTCTATCTTTATTTCTCTCTTACGTCGTTCATGTAAACAACTTGGGGCTAATGTCAATTCTCTCCCCCAAAAGGGGTTACTCAGCCCAGTCACCCATCTGCAGTGGATTGATTTCACATCTTAAAACGTTGATAAATGCATTAGTGTATCTGTATGATAACACTTCACAGTAGCCAGTCCTAATCTCTCTGATCACACTTTCAGCTAAGTACTGCGACCACTCTGTTTACATTGTAAATAAAACAATAACTCTTAGAGAGAGATTAGTAAATTCAAGCATCGTGCCTTTTTAACAAAGGGCAGATGCTATTTATCTTTATGATACAGAAGGGTAAGTCAAGAGCTAACCAAACTGACAGACGTAAGGGCACTTGTAATTTGTTTTGTCATGTTATCAGGAACTCCACATTATGATAATGTATCACAGCATATACAATATTTACGATGATGAACCTTTTCCACTCAGCACACTGTGTGCTCAAAAGCTGCGTGCTCCAGCTACTGCTTAACTACATATGACAACACAGAGCTGAAAAATTCACAAAGGTGACTGTAGTAGTTCCATTTCAAAATAGTAGTTTCATTGACTAAACTCCTCTGCTGAGCACGACTACAGCAATTCTCAGCATTATTACTATTTTATTTACCAATTCAGTAATGAAACAACACAACCCCTGATGGAGAAAGACTGGATCTACATTACTGGAGGTGTATGTGTGTTTACAGAAGGACAGGAAACACACCACTGACTGCACCCATTTATACACACAATGCTGCTGAACAGAGAAACTCCACATATCCCACCTATCATTTTACATTAACAGCAACAAAAATGAGCGAACTCTCTCAATTTCTTTCTTCTGGTTAGGAATTGCAGCCACTCCATAAACACATTTCTTGCTCAGACTGGAAAGCTGGCAGGTTGGAGGCAGGGGGTTGTTTGTATACACTAGTGAATTGCAACTGGACAAAATACTTTGTCACCAGCTTACTCTTGGGAGGGCTGACATAACAGTAAACCAAAGCAGATACTATCTGTCAAACGTTAAGGAATTCCCATCATGAAATCTTCCTGCCTTTGAGATCAATAAAGATCAATGTTATAAAATACACTAAAGTTAGCAGTTTGGGCTGCTAATTTTATATGCCTGCTTCACCAACACAGCTAAAAATAGGTAAAAGAAATAAGAATACAGAACAAAGAGATGCACTGGACAATTATCGTTCTACTAGCACAGTCTACTTCATAATGAGCTTCTGAACCCTTATTATTTATAGAGGGTATAGATTTTTAAAGTGCTGCTCTATGGGATTTCAGCTGAAATTATTTAAATATAGATTTTCGTTTTCTTAGTATTTTCTCGTTCCCTTCCTAGTGGGATACAATAATGAGATTTAAAATATTTTAATAAGGACATCACGCTACTTGCCAAGGGGCTAGAATGTTAAATAAGAATATTTACATCTCCTAAGACCCAAGAGAAGGAATCGGTGCGATGCGCCTGGAACACGTACGTACATCACAAATATGACAGTGAATTTTAATTCACTGAGAAAAAAGTACACATTCCCTTCCATTTATTAGGCCTCATTATTTTCAATGAGGCTAAAGGGATTATTATCTTTAGCTGCTCCATCATGGCCTAAAAGCAAACATTCTTCCTGATAACGACTAGAGTTATTAAAATACCTGGTGTTGTTAAATTGTTAATAATTTAAGTTACAACAGGTGAAATTTTAAAAACCACTGCTGGTGACAGTGTTTTCTAGCATTATTCTGTCCAGATGGGTACTGTGACTAAAATCTTGACTTTTGAATTTAATTTTTTATAAGAAAACAAAGCAGCATGGCAGACTGACTCACATCTACACGGTGAACAGGCTTATGTTCTGCTTTGTAGCCTTCTTTCAGTCTCATTTGCTTAGAAAATTATAATGTTTATAAACAGAACCAACATTCTGTCTCCTCATGTCTGAGGGAAGGAAAAAAAAATAACCTTCATATTAACATGATAATTTATGCCAAGCAGTGCTGCAGGCATATCTGTAGCACCACCCTATATATATGTTATTCATGGTACCTTAAAAACCAGTAGCAACCCATAAACGTATTTGCTAGCACAGATGATAAATAAGAAGGAAAAAGAGAAATGCATCTTTACAGGGAAGAACCTTACCTTTCAGATACGTAACTCATCGGCAAATTTGGCAAAATCATTTCAACAGCCAGGCCTTAAGTACTTTTTACAGCATTAAAATGCAGCTTTTAAACTTCCTGTGTATTGAAATATTAACACAGCTTCCAACCCCCCCCTCCATAGCACTTTAGCAGCATTTCTCTGCAGTTCAAAGCCAAGGCACCGCTCAACCCAAGAGCGAACAGGACCAGGAGGAAAAAAAAAAAAAAAAAAAAAAAAGAATAAAAAAAAAAAAAAAAAAACCACCCCACCCCAAATTAATATTCTGCATGCCGTTTTCGCTTCGACTTTTTTCTTAATTTATTTAAGGATTTCTTTTCCCCGCAGCCGAGCTCCAGTCCCCTGGCTGCGCCTCCCCCCCACCTCCCAGCCTCTAGTTTTCATTTCTATTTCTTATTATTTTTCTACTCCAACCTCCCAGCATCCACCCAGGCAAAGTTGCAGCCGTCAGGGGGGGGGGCGGAGGGGGGGATCCCCGTTCCTCGCCAGCACCCCGGGGCTTTTTTTTTGGGGGGGGGGGGGGGGATGGGGGCTGCGCGGAGCGGCCGGGAGCGGCGGTGACGGGCACACAAAGCGCGGTGCTGGCGGCGGGGGCCGATGGCTCACGCACACACACACACACCCCGCACCTCCCTCTCCCCTCAACCTTTCCTCCCCGTCCCCTCACCCCCCCCCTACACCCTCCTCCCCTTCAACACCGGTCCCTAACGCCGCGACCAGGCCGGCTTCGACGGCGAAGGGAAGGTTGAAGATCGTTACCTAGAGGCAAGCCCTTGTTTAGTAAGTGGGAACTTCCCATTGAAGCGTTAGGTGCGGGCTGGCGGCGGGGAGGAGGCCGTGGGGGCACCGCGGCTCCGCGCCGGGGAGGCTGCCGGCGCACATAGGAGCCGCCGCGGCATATGGCGGATACTCCCTGGGCGCCCCTGAACTGAGGCGCCTGGGCGCGCTCCCGCGCGCATGCCCGCCCGGCGCGCCCCCGCCCCCCCCTCCTCTCCCTCCCCGCGCGCACGCGCGCCGCCTGCCGTGAAGGGAGGGGGGAGGGGGGGGGGGGAGCGGCCGCTGCCTCCTCCGCCGGCTCGGGAGGGGCTTCCGCACCCTTGTCTTGATCTCCTGGTTCTAAGCGAAGAATGGATGGTAGAAAGTGAAGGGGGCGGGCGGCAGAGGGGGCCCTAAGAGCTTTGTGGTTGCTCAAAAAGCCGGCACCGAAATCTGGGAACTTTTTGGGGGACTCGATGTAGTCACTTTGGTTTTGGTTAAACTTCAAGTAAGTTAAAACACTAGCTGCATTCGACACCCTGCCTGGATTCCCAAAGCGTCAGCTTCCAGCGAAATGACGAAACTTCTAGTGTTTCGTCATTTTTTGGTGGTTTGGCTCAGGCTTGCCACCTTTATAATATCCGGGATGGAAAAAACAAAATCAAAAACACAAAAAAAAAAAAGTAAAAAGGAGCAAATCAGCCAAACTGTTCTTTGCCCCTGGACACGTTCCTGGCGTTCCCATGAAGTCCAAAACACCGGGCAAACAGGACTGGACCCTCCTCGATCCTCACCCGCGGTGCCCAGGTGAGAACCCGCCTTATGGCTCGCACTTTGCCTCCGATTTCTGGTGGAAACGCCCCGTGTCACCACCACAACCCAGCCCGGGGGTCTTGCTCTGCACCTCCTTCCCCGTCCCTACACGGGGGTCTCCAGCAAACCCCAATGGGCTGCTGTTAAACCCAATTAATCCGCAGTCACACCGCATTTGAAACCGTCTGCACCACCCTGCGCGGGGACGATGAAGAACAAAACGCCGCTCCAGGATGGGACAGCCCCTCAGAAAAGGTTGTTGGAACCAACAAGAGTCTTGAAGGGGAAAAGGGAGATCGTGTCTGGATGTACCCCCTAAAAAACAGCCGCTGCAGCGCTCAGGCTGCCGGGTGCTCCCCTGCCCGCTGCGAAACCCGGGCCCTGGCCTCACACACAGCCCTGCTCCCCTGTCACCTCCTCGGGGGGGGGGATAACACCGCTTTCACTAACCAGGGAACGCATAGGAATTCAGCGCTTTGCCTCTGCGCTGCTTAAAAACGGAATCTAGACGGACCTGTGGGCCCAAAACAGCCGCTACGGACAGCGCCCGGTGCCCCCCGCTCCCTGCCACCACACGGGGGTCCCCCCGGGAGCCCGCCATTCGCCTCCCTCCCGAAGCAAGCGGTGGAGGCGGCGGCGGACGAAAACCAAAGGTTGGGTCAGCTGACGGCGGCCCCGCCCCGCCCGGGTTAGGGAGGGGGCGAGGGTGGCGGAGGGCGCCGCCATGGCCCCGCGCTGCCGCCTTCCCCTCCCGGTTTTTCCTCTCCTCAGCCCTCGGAGCTGCGGTTCCAAGCATCTGAGCAACTTTTACTCCTTTCGCACCGTCTCCCCCCTCCACCTCAGCCGCGGCTGGGAAGGCGCGGCCGGGAGCAGACAGGATGTTTGCTCGTTGTGTCCCCACCCCACGGACGAGCCCGGCGACCGAAACCCCCCATCTTTTTGGGGTTTTTTTTTCTGTTTGTTTGCATTTTTCCAGAAATAAAACGCTCCTTTTTCTCTCAGCGGTTACGCGGCGAACAACCCCTCTTTTCTTGGGTCAACAACCCCTCTTTTTTGGGTCAACCCCCCCCATCCAGGCTGCCACAAAGCAGCACCCCAGGGCTGCCAGGGGACCCGCCGCCCCCTCAGACCCCGCGCTTGGGGTGGGGGGGGGGGGGGGGCGGCACAGGGCAGGCCGGGCTCGGGTAAATAAATTCCCGGTATTCCCGCTCTTCCCCGAGCTGGGCGGGCAGGCAGGGCCTGACTCTCCTCAGACGGAGGGAACCGGCAAAGCTCTTACCGAGTTCGAGGCGAGGGGAAGCGGGCCACCAAGCCGGGCCGAGGTGCAGGGTCCGGCCGCCCCAGAGGAGTTTGTGGTGCTGAGGGGGAGCTCTGGGGTCTGTCCGGACCTCGGCGTTCATCTGTCCGGACCTCGGAGTTCATCTGTCCCTGCCGCCGCCGCCTTATTCCTCCTCCATGCCAAACTCCCAGCTCCAAGTTTCTGCACCTCCTCTCACACGTTCTCAGTCGTTTTTGCGGGATGAGCTGGGAGTTAATTCTGCTGACTCGGGGCCGGAGGTGAATTTTTAAAACTAGCACAGGGAAAGGGAGGGGGGGGAGAGAGGAAGTTTTTTCTTTTCTTTTTTTCTTTTCTCTCTCTCCTTTTTTTTTTTTTTTTTTTTTCCTGCAAGACTCATCTGCAGTACTTAACATACCCGAAGTGATGGGGATATTAGAGGCAGCAAACAGAAATGGTTACAGGGTGCCCCGGGCAGCAGCCATTCACTGCCTGGTACTGGGAGCAGATCTGTGCTTCCCTATGCACAGGCTCTACATTTTCCTGTGGATTTTTTGGTTGGGTTGGTTTTGGTGGTTTTTTGGTGGTGTTTTGTTTGTTGTTTTTTTTTTTTTGGAGAGAGGAATATTTGAACCCAAAGGTTAAAAAGGTGGTTTCAGCCTCAAAGTTGTGTGGATTTCAGGAATCCACTCAGAGCACAAGTAAAGGATTTTAGCTTGAAGGCATCATTTTAGCAATTTGCCTCCAGCTCCCTAGCAACTTCATTTTCCACGTAGTGTCCATTTCATAGGTTTATCCAGCAGGATCGGGAGGTAACTCCCAGGACAAGTTTATACAGCCTCTGACTTTCTTCATTTTCCTCCTATACTCATGTGAAAGCCTTTTATAGCTCAGTACAGATGTCTCACATCCTTCAAACAACACAGTTTCTCTAGATTCTCACTGTGCATCACTAGGGCAGCATCCAGCCAAGCACCTCATCTGGGGTTTGTATACATAAACAAATTTGGTTTTAATTACTTTAAAGTGGTTAACCACTTTACTGCCATTTATAAAGGTTAGCAAATACAAAAGTATATACATATCAAAGTTGCAAGAAGAAAATAATAATTTTCTTCTTTTTTTTTTCCCCCCCACCACTTAAGTTGCCATGAAGCAAAGTATCATCAAGAATGAGCATTAAGGGTAGAGCATGCTTAAACCGATATGGATATGGAACTATCTCCAAGAAAACATAATAGTAAAAAAAAGAAAATTCAGAAATTAAATTAAATTAAAAGTTCAGTTACATGTTGGTTTGGGTTTCTTTTTTTTATAAAGAACCATAAGCAAATACAGGCAATGAGACCATTTCCTCAGTGGGGTTACATGACTGGGCAAATGTTTAGTTCTAAACGGGAACTGCTGCTTCAAGGAGGGAGGGGAGTGTGGTACAAAATATTATGACAAGGGGAGTGCTCTAAGTGAGGATAAGTTGGCATGATGAACAGATGGAGTATTCAATAACAGGAGGTTATTAATACTGCAGTTTGGTATTCTCTATGCTACTTCATGAAGGGATTCATATGCTTGCTCTTTTTCCTTTCTGATTATATGCAGACTTAACAAATATGCATACTATAGGTAACGCAGGACTTATCTCCCTCCCTGCACATGCGTGCACACACACATCACAAATTCATATTTCCTGGGAAAGCATCAAGGACCAACTGTGTCCCTTTCAATGGCAGAAAGCTGATTTGCACCTGCTGAAGGAGAGGGGTTATCTGACCCTGTCTCCCCAGGCAAAAGATCCATCCTCTCTGCCCTTTGACAGCTGCCACCAGGCCCCTGCTCTATAGGATGAGCTATGGAGACTCTCAGGATAGAAAAAAAAAACAAAACAAAAGCAACCAAACAAACAAAACAGCAAAATAACCCAAGAGATACTGAAGTAAGCTCACCTTCACCTAGAGTTCAGTTCCCTTCCCCTAGATGTCTTTCAATGGCCTAGTTTTAGACAGGACATGAGAAAATCCAGGAGCAGACTAGCTGCTTCCAATCAAGTCTTTTGCTGCCCCATCCATTTTACTTCCTATGGTCTCCAGTTCACCTCTGGGTCACCAAACACTCAGTCTTCATCACATCTTTTAGACTGTGCACAGCTCCAAGGTAAGGCAAAATTTCACAAACCACAACAATCCTCATTGTCTCCACATATTTTGGCACCGCTGTCACTGCAACTACTTGTTTTTGTTGGTGGTTGTTGGTTTGTTGTTTGTTTTTGGTGGTGTGTTAGGGTTTTTTGTTTTTTTACAGTAAAGTCACACAGCTGAGTATCTTCTGTCTTTTGCACTAAGAATGACAGCATTTTTCAAAGCCCCCAAATTGTTTCTTGGCTCCTTTAGAGTCAGCTGGAGGAGCAGTGTGCTGAAGAGTAAATACATTGCTTTAAGTGTACCTGTTAACAGCTATGTGTATAATTCAAGAACAAGTTTTATTCCCCTTGGAATGTCTAATCATAAGGGCATGACCTTAGGCTTTCAGAATTAGCTACATTAGGGTTAGAAGATACAACTTTGAAAATCCTGAAAGAGGCAATTTTACTCTTGAATTGTCCAAGTAATGAGCTAAGATCCACGTTGAATGGTCCCTGAAGTCTATAATGAAGTCTGACAATATTCTTACATCTAGATACTAAGGTTGTGTAATTAGAAATTTTCCTTAGTTTGTCAGAGCTGTGCGTGCTGGCCCCTTCATGCATGTTTTTGCTTCATTATCAAAAGTGCGTCATTCACTGTAACAGTTTCTAAAGCATCTTTTTAAAAGCTTTGCACATTTTTCAATCAAAATGTAACATTATATTTCAAAGGAATCTCTTAGCTTTTGTCAACAGTAAATCTTGCAGATGCTATTAGGAAATCCTAAAGGGACTTATGTCAGAAGAAAAGAATGGTTGGATGAAAAAGGCCCAACGCTTCAACTTTGTCCTGAAAATATATCTTTAAAATGTGTCATCAAAATAAGTCAATACCATTTATTTAAAATCTGGAAAGACGACTTTGTCTGGATTTAAATTTTTCCTTAATTCTTTCTCTCTGATCTTGAAAAGCATTTGTTTATATAATACACACATAGAGATCAGTATACTTTAATTTTGCAGTCAAGTATTTTAATTTAGAGCTGCTTTTTTTCTAACATACAACTTACTCTGTGTGAAACTTCTCGCTGTAAGAAGCTAATGCTTTATGGTTGATGTGAAAGAGAAAGGCCATTTCTGAGAAACATTTTCAGCAGGTTCTGAGGGGGAAATGGCAAAAAGAATAACTGACAAAAGGAAAACACTTCATTAAGAAACGGTGGTCATCACATGGATAAAATAAAATAGAGGACCTTCGTCTACTATAAAAGAAGGTTTGCTGAAGGATCAAAGTCGTAGATTAAAGTTCCACTTAATGAACAGGAAGTTCAGCTGTGTCAAACATTCAAAGTCATTTTTGAAATGCCAAATGTGCATTGCTCCTTCCTCAGAATGGAATGGCTATACTAGCTCTGTGCTGGAAATAGCAGTCCTACAAAAGTGAAAAAGGTTGCAGTGTGCTGAATGAATGGAAGAATAAATTCCCATTGAAGCAGTGAACACAAAAAACCTCTTTCCTCTGATGTTATCTGTATTAAGTGACTACGGGATTTTCTTCTTGATCTCACCCTCTTCATACAAGTGCTAAAAACACAAGCACCAGGACGGAATTAAATCCTCTGCATTTTCTGGTTATCATGAAATGAGAGGTATCATCTTCCAGCTAGTTAGGAGGAATTAACAGACCATTTCCAGGAAGATTTGTGCTCTGGCTGAAGAGAAAAAGAAGATAGAGATGAACAGTAGAAGAAACCTATGGAGAACCATTAGTGGAAGTCAGCCACTGTCCATCTGTTCACAGTGGAATGAATCCAGACCTGAAGGAACAACTGCAACCTGCCCCATATGGCTCACTCCCTTCTGCAAGGGCAAGGCTCCTCTGGGGATTTGACATTGGATGAGATAAAGGAGAAGCAGCTCAAACTGTGTTCCCAGGAATGAACAGCCAATTAACATGAAAGAACAAAAAGTGGGTTAGTAACCCAGGGGGAAGGTTTTCTCCTTCTCACCTGCCTGAAAACTTGGAGCTCATTCAAACCATGTACATTGCAGAGATTCCAGGATGAGGCTCCTACTACTAGAGTGAAGTCCTCAAAAGTTTAACCTTAACTACTAACAGAACTATGTGGACAGCCCCTCAATCAACAACTGAGACCACTGATCCTCCAGCTGTCTCCCAAGGTTTACAAAAAGGCATTTAGAAAGAATATATTACGCTAAAATATTTCATTAACAATTATAATACAATATACTTTTCAAGCTAATGAACCAGCATAACAACATTCTGCATTTACTTTTACAGAACTGGATTGCAGCAAGCTACTACTGAGTAGTAATTTACTTCTCAAATTTTGAATCAGTCTGGGCCTGGTCATGTATTATTTTCTATATGACTAAGGGCAGTAAGCTCAGATCCATACAGAATAGTTATGATGTGATTCTCTCTTTAAAATTATAATGAAAAATAGATTCTCTTTGTGATGCTGCATTCTTTATGCAAAGAAACAGACATACATATTAAAGCCAACTGACGGGATCAAAAAACTGCAAGTTTTTAATAGATTCAATAACCTGTTTGGTGGTAGTAATTTCTCAGGTAGTATGGAGACTATTTAACCATCCAGTGGCCTAAGCAGAACCCCAGGATGTCCTGAGTGAACCTGCTACTGCAGGTATGTCTTCAGCCTTAGGACAGTCTCCTGAGAAACTCAATAGATGCCAAAAATCAAATTCAGAAGTGATGTGCAAGAGGTACATCCATCTGCATGGCTTCAAAGGTAGGCTACTCCCTCCACCACATCCAGAAGAAAGGAGAGAGATGTTTAGGCTGGAGGCTTGGTCTTTGCTCTAGCTCTGAAGGCAAAAGAAGTTCAGATTTGCCACTCTTACTCCAAACATGAGGCGATTATCAGCTCAGATAGTAGGATTAATTATTTTGGGCCTAGCACCATGGTAAAGTAGTGGTTGGGACGTCTCTAGGAGATGCAGAGCATGTGTATCCCTTTGGATTGGCAACAAGTTAGTGGTCTCTGTGCTGCTACGTTATTTACACTCTATTATCCTCTACCTCCTTTTCAGTTCCCTTGTAACACACTTGGCATCTTATTTCTGTCAAAGTTGCATAACAATTGGTCAGAAAAAAAGCTGCAGTTGTGTCAGAGATTATTTTAAAGTTCCCAAACAACTGTATGAGCACTTGTAAACATCATTCATTCACTAGGTGGCACAGAGGACTTCATACTACCATGTTTGAAACACATATCACAAAACTGAGGACCCTCTCAGGAATGATTAAAGGTATTTAATCATGATGATTAAAAAAGGTATTAGATCAAATTAACATCTCACCAAGTATTAGTCTAGAGACTTTCCTCTCAAACTAACTGCAAAGTTTAGGAATTTGAAGAACCATCAAGGCTGCTAAAAGATGCAGGAAGCAAAACAGTATTTGTTACATGAAAATGGCCATGGGTTATCACAGATCTTGAGCACACCAGTGCACTGGCATTATGCATCTGTAACACTGAAACAAGTCTCTTGCTTCATTAAATTTACTTGGGGTGACTACAAATTATCCCTCTTGAATTTTATCCTCTTCCAAACTGAACACTGCTCTGCATCCTCATGAAATACTGCACTACCAGCACTCCACCATCACCAAGCACTAATTTAAGAGAACTGCTTTGCTGAAGAGCAAAAAGGGACCTCCAGTGAATCTGCATCTGCTCCTAAAACACACACCAGCTCCCTGGCACTGCCTCACCTTTCACTGGCTGATCACATCCACACACAATTAAAATGTGGTAACACTACACCATAGCAGCAGTACAACATCCCTCAACCACTTCAGATACCTTTGGTACCTCACACCTTGCACAGCAGCTATGACCAACATCAGAAAACCGAACACATTTGTGTGAACGTAATAAAATCTGCCTAGAAATAACTAGTAAAGAATGCAATGGACTGTAATAAAAAGTGCAGGCTCTAACTGAAATTTTTAAACTCATTTCAATTTCATTTTTAAAGTAATATACCCAGAAATTTGTAAACAAAATTAAAAAAATAGTACTCTAAACAAACAGCTCTTTGTACTCTTAAGAAAGCAGGAAAATTAGGAGTAGAGAAAAACTGTAGCAAGAGACAGGCAGTGAAAATCAATTCCATAGTTACAACATATGGAACAATATCCAGGCTAGGCAATCCATAACAATGAATGGTCGATGATTTTAGAACAGTAAAAAGACACCAGAAGGGTTTCATGAATACAACACATACCCCACTGGCCACAAAACACATTTCCTATGTTGCCTGCTTCCATATATCTAGCAACATACTATTAATACTTTTATACCCCTCCTAATGAGTATACATTTTTCTAGCAAATATTTTATAGGCAGTTATTGGGAGGCACACCTTTTTCTTTAACTAAACCAAAATTAAGCCTCATGTGTAACTTTATTTCTCATTTTCAAGACTTAGCATTCAGTAACTGAAAAGTAAACTGCAAGAAATCCTTATCCTTATGCAAGATGCTTAAGATACAATTAAAATCCTAAGGGCCATCAGTTTATGTGCCAATTTTCACAACGAGACAGAAACTTTCTGTATATTGAAAAAACTCATTCTGTGTTGCTTTATAATGAAGAGAAGCAGACTGTTATCCCAGCAGAAATACTGCCTGATCATACTACTTTTATTATTGTAACCTACAATTTCCCTACAGAAGAAACTCTATTCAAATAGGTGATAATCAGTATCAACAGATTTACTGCTACTTGGCTCTGTATTTATTCCCAAATACCTGACTTAGAGACTAAGGCAGCACTGTGTCTTATGATAGGATGGCATCATTTAAAAATTATTGGAGAACCTTTGCACAGGCTTTGCCATATTACATTAAAAAAGTGCTGTGGAGATAACACATCTCCTGAAAACGCTGGTGTCATTTTAAAGACAGCTCCCTGGCTGGGCCAGGCAGGCAAAGTGGCTGTGCTGATACACCCGGAGCACCTGTGACATTGGGGACAGCCCACAAAGAGTTTGTCAGAAGCCATAATCAAAAGGCATTGAAATTAGTAAAAGAACTTGCTATGATAGTTTTAAAATATAAATTTCCTAGAAGAGAGTACTGAGCGGAAAAGGATTTGGAACATTAGGTAATTTTTGGGAACCAGTTTCAGTTCATGCACCATGCTGCTTATTTTACTCTTTTTAGGATTTTTTTTTTCCCATTTGTTTCATCAAGAAAATTATCTCATCCCTTAAAATATGCTGTCCTTTTTACACAGTAGGGTATTTAATACTACTTTTGTGTAATGAACTACAATCTCTCACTGAATTGATGGACAATTTGAATTATGAGGTTGCAAGAAACACAGAAAGCTCTTAAAAATCTGCAACACTGATGCAATAAAAAATTTCCAAGTTTTCATTTCTATCACCTAATTCTGAGGAATATCTTAGGGTTTATACAGGCATTCAACCTATTTCTTCCTTGCTTCAAATTCTTATGGTTTATTTAGGTCCTATTTATTCCTATGACCAGCAGAATTATCATTGATATTAGAACCAACTTTTATTAATTTGTTTTACTTTACGTGTCTGAAAAAATGAACACAGTATAGGCTTTTACAGATTGTTAATTTGTTAATTAAAATGATTTGATATGCCTTACGAACAGTGCAAGATATATCACAGATGATGAAGTTACTTCAAATTAACTAGCAGAAGCTAAAGACAACCAAGCTGAAATAATACGTATATGTATATCGATAATGTATAAATAATTAATTAGCTTTTCCTGAAAGACTTGGAAACAAATGAGAACACTTTGTGTATCATTGTACTGTGCTGATCTCTAACTAAAGTGGCTTCTGAGACCCATGACCCAGAAAGGTTAAAGTTTGTGTCTTTCCCAGAGGCTGCACCTACATGATTAACATTACAGAGACACCCACATCAGAAAGAACTATCACAAGAGAGTAATGAACAATAATTCATGTAGATAATAACAAGTGTAAGGGGGGAAAAAAAAAACCCTACCTTGGTTCAATAGGAGTGTTTTGCATGTTTTTCCTTTCAAAGACCACAACTGTAACTTCTATTAAACACCAGCTACTAAGAGGGAAGGAATGATTTTTTTGTTCCTTGACATTTTATAATCAGATCCAGAGTTAAGTGTTCTCAGTCTATTCCTGGGTCTTTCTTGACAAAAGATTTCCAATTGTGCTAAAATCTGTGGATATTTTGAGATGGAGACAGATGTCTGTGAGGCCGTGTGCTGAGGTCATCAAACTCATCTCACTTGTGATTTAAGCCTGGTCTCTTGGCTCTCTTAAAAAAAAAAAAACAAAAAAAAAAAAAAAGGGGGGGGGGAGGAGTATGTGAGAGTATGTGAGAGGAGAGATGGAAAGAATATTAAAGAAATGTCTCCAAATTTTTAAAAAAATATGTTCTAGTTAATTTTAAATCTGCACATGCAGTTTTTTCTAACATACAGCCAACATGATGCACATGGCAATGATATGTATTTGGTCATCTACCATTACTGCTCCTCACAGTGTAATTATTATTTCTATCATTATTAGCAGACAAATGGCTATTATTTCTTGGTCATCTAACAAAACAGCTTTTCAGGAAGTCATGCTTAAATCTCTTTCAAAGGCAGTTTTACTGCATTAAGTGGGTAAAATTGCTGAAATTTATAAATATTTTACATAAATCTTTATTTATCAATGAATGGCTCAATTTCTCAGTTCTTGAAACGACCAAAGAAAAAAGTGCCATGCTGATGCTGACATCATTTCTGCTGCTTAAGGAAAGACAAAATTGGGTCTCTCAAAGCTGCAGGCAAAATACCACGATGGATAACAAACATTCCTTGTGTATACATGACTGGAACGGCTGTCTCTGTTGGGTGCTGACTGTATGTTGCAGGGAAGAGAATGGATTCAGATAACATTTTTTTTTTAGAATCAGCTCATGTGTACACGCAGTATTCAAAGAGCTTATTTTACAATCACTGTTACATCCTTCCTAACCCCAGTGATGTCTTCTTGCTTAAAAGTGCCATCAAGCCTCCAAAACACTACAACCCCCCACAACATAAATACATACATATACTCAAATTAAATTAAAAAAAAAAAAAAAAAAAAAAAAAAAAGCAAAGATACATTGCTAGTAAATTTTTTGAATCTTACTCCCTTTTATGGCTGGAGGGCAGCCTAAATTTTTACATATAACCCACAGTTGTGATCACCACTGTTGCCATTCTGCTCTTAGAAGAAGAGAAAAGGAGAAAAAGGTTTTGTACAGGAGCATTAACAGTTCCACTTGCCCTGTGGCAAATGGGGAAAATATGTCAATGTGAATTATTGTATTGTCGCCATGGATCAAGATTTCTCTTAGTGCTTTCAAAATTCCACTAACAGAAACAATTGCTAAGAGCATTTACTACTTAGCCTGCGATGCTGGACCAACTAATGCTAAAATATTATCTTTTATATTGATTTTTCCCTCCTACATTAACAAAGGAAAGAAACAAGTAAATAATTTTAGCTGGAAAAATGGTGTACCACTCTCAAAAGGACATTCAAAGAATTTAAATAATCAAGGTCATTGTAAAACAGAATTTTCAGCAGCTCAGACTACCAAAAATGTGAGGGTATCGCAGTATAATTAATTCAGACCCAAACAAGTTGTACTACATATTCCACTTAGTCCACTTACTACACATAAGAGTTACAGTGAGGAATGTAATAGCTCCTTCTCTAAAGAGAGTGGGAACACCCACACAGATGCATTAGAAAGAAGAATTTTAATATTGTGCAATTGTGACTGTACTCTCATAATGAAAGAAGTGAGAGAGATGCTAATAAAGAGATTTTCCATTTGCTCTACAGGAAGGCTATCTTATGGATATTTATTACTTTTTTTTTTTTTTAAATCTTTTTGCCGGCACTAGATTATAGTTTCGATTAATTAATAAAGTACAATTTTAGAAAATCATGTGCCACTGGGCAGATCTGATATGGAAATTTATTTATAGACTTCTTGGTCTGGCCAACAAGATAGCAGCAGAACAAGAACGAACAACCAACAATATTCAGACATTGTGTACTTACACATTATTGATTATTTCTACCCAACAGCAAATTATTTTCACTAGAAAATAATCATCATGAGTCTTACACTACATTCATCACCAGGATTCATAAAGAGCTCAAAGAATCACCCAAGGCAACCATGAAGATGCAACACATTATAGTTTTGCAGATTGCCTAAATTGATGCCACTGACATTCTGCTTAAAAAAGTTTGTGTTGTACAAAACTGCTAAAACCAAACACACATTAAATTGATTAAGAATCAGTTAGCTTAGGGCATATTTGTCAGTAACAAACTCTCTAAACAGAGCCCTTCCTAATGGGAATCTGTCATCATCTTCACCAGAGATGTGGACACTGATAGAAAATCTCTGCCAAAACGGCTGTGAACATCACAAAAACAATAACTGTCTGTTAAATATAATAGCAGCAGCACAATCACACAGTCAGTTTGGATCATGAATAAATGAAGATCACAAAAACAAAACTTGCTTTAATAAAACCAAGACAGAAATCCTTGTGACTAGAAGAGTATTGAT
This sequence comes from Phaethornis superciliosus, assembly GCA_023637945.1. Lineage (NCBI taxonomy): Eukaryota > Metazoa > Chordata > Aves > Apodiformes > Trochilidae > Phaethornis > Phaethornis superciliosus. Next base: position 5,683,264 of record JAJQWJ010000011.1, read on the forward strand.
AGAGTAGGGAACGAGAACCCTGAAACTGATGTGCAACTCTGTGTGAGTTGCCTCAACAACAGGGGATAAAATTTTCTTTGAAGAAATAGTTAAATTCAAAAAGAGATTTCTTTTGCCATTGCAGAGAGAATTACTGATAATATTAATCATTAACTATTGCTGCCAGCTCTGGCATCCATGTTTTGTATGTTTTAAAGCATGCAAAAAGAAAAACTTAGTGTTGGAGACAAATGCCTTGAAGAACACTATATATTCAGATTGTTCAGATTGCCAATAAAAAATTGAAAAATAACTTGATTGCACTAAGTACCTTTGTAGGGAGCAATACCAGACACTAAAGGACTGCTTCATCTTAGAGGAAGACAGAATAAGAAAGAGCAGCTTAGAAGATAATTAAAAAATCTGTATTTCTCTCTTTTTTTTTTTTTTTAAGTGGATATTATTGACTATACTATCAAGGTTTATGGTGGCGTCTTCATCTCCTGAACACTTCAAATGCCTTCCTGAAAGATAAACAGTCCAGTAAAAAATTGGGGGCTGAACTATATCAGGGATATATGTGATACAAAGGGTTCAAGATAACCTGGACATTCCACCCTTACCTTCTGCTCTGTGGAGCTACAGCTCCAAAGCCATGAAGATGACCAATTGCTTATTGCTCAGCTCCCTGCAGGACTGAATAGAACAGATGATCTGTCTTTCACTGAGCATCATCTCCTGATACACATTTGTCCCTGTGTGTGTTGTCCATTAACAGGGAGCACTATTGAGAAGCTGTGCTGAAGAGGGATGTCTTCTCATAAACCAGCTAAATTCCAGGAAAGAACTCGTGGTTCTCTCACCCAGAGCACTGTGGACAGACTAGAAAAGATTTCAATGGGATGCCCCACATCATGTGAAACACTGAACTCAAGGACTTCTTGTATGAAGTTAATGCCAAGATGTTATTACTGTCAGTAAATCTTTCAAAGACTGTGGGGTTGATGCACTTGTCCACCCAAGTGCACTGAGCCAGGGACGTCTGGAGACTCGCAAAGAATAAAAAGGTCACTGTGCCAAGTCAGATGGGCTCAAAGCCTGGTCTGCTCTCAGCTGAAGTTTCTGTAGCACCTTCTTGACTCTACATAGGGTATTGTTGATGGCAGAAGTGTTCTCATTAAGAGACTATGTCATGGCAATATGTACTTCTTAAGCAGCAATGCTACTGCCACCTCGACTGGTGGTGCTGCTTAAGCACCTTCTCTGTCAGGCACTGCAAGGCTATTCCTGTATCTGCCAAGTAAAGCTGGATGTTGCCCATCAGTTTTTGGCTTTTAAGCTGCTGACATCTTGACTGATAACACGGCATAGTCTTTTCCATTCAGTTTGCAAAAAAGTTGTGCAAGACAGAGCCTAGAGGAATCCTGCTGGCAAGTGCTTTTGTAAAGAGAACTGAGGCGTCTCATAACTGGGTGGAATTGGAAAGAGTAAGGCACCAGCCAACATTCAAAGGAAGTACAATCAATTCCTGACTCTGTCACCACTCTTGTATCATCCTTCTCAACCTAAACCACTCCCATTGGATGAATCCAGGTTTCTAAGCTTTAAAATATGTATAGTATTCGCTTATTAAACACCCCTGCGTGCTGTGAAACCAAATTCATAAAAAATTTAGACACCTCACTACAACTCAAGAGTCACACTCAGTACATCTAATGAGACCAAGGACATTCATCCGTGGTAGGGATCTTAGTCATGTCAGCAATTCCTCATCATGCTGGTTTCAAAGCAGGTATGTAAAGCTTATTGTGCTGCCCTACAAAGACACATCATAAAATGATCTGTAGGTAACAGACTTAACTAACCTGCAGTCTGCACTCCCCCCACGGCGCTGTCTCATGCCCCGGTTTGTCTCCCTGTGTCCAATTAATTGAAGTTCCTGCTGCTAGCAACAAAACATAACACAAATTTGCAGGCCCAGAGAATTACATTTGTTTTACTAAAACTACTGTGTTTTGGAAATACCACCTAGAGCAGAATCACAGAGAAGCATGTGCAAATTCTTACATACTTTTTGGTGTCTTCTGTTATTGCTACCCCTTTACTATTACATGAAGAGTAGAGTTAAGAAGAGTGATCCTTGGTAGATTCCAGATTAAAAATCTTTCATTCTAACACAAAAAGACAATTAGGAAGCTAAACTGTAAAAAATATGATAGAATTCTATTAAGCAAACTGTTGAAAGATCATCAAAACAGTAATAAGTTAATCACCTAGAGACACGGAATATGGAAAGGAGAAATTAAGATCAATAAAAACTGTATTCATCTGGTAATGAAACATTCCCACCACAAAAAAAGCTACTGTTGTTAGAATAAGTAAATACCATCAGCCCCAGTCTGGTTTATACACTTTTTTTTTTTTCAATGACAACTTTACCTATGTTGTTTAAAAGAATTAAACACAGCGGGTGTAAGACAATACGGCTTTCCTGAGCACTGGCTATCTCAGCTCCCTGGCTTTTAGCAATCTGTGTAACTGCACTCCAATCACCTTATTCATTACCAATATGTCAGTGTCTCCATCTGCCTGAACACCCTTCTCATCTCTAACTTTGTCTGTATCCAGCAAAAACGTGTGTGTGCTCAACTTAACCCATGCTGTAGGTGATGCCACCCATGGCTCAGGTCCACACACCCAGAGATCCCCTCAAGCCTGCTTAAACCCAAGCCTGCCACAAAGTTCATCCCCTGTCACTCCCCTACTGTGCTACCATTAATTGGAAAAAACACTTCTTGGAGAAAAAAAAAAAATAAATCTTTTTTCTGAGAACTGAGAGACACAAAATACACTAATCACTTCTGCAGTAATTATGGTACAAGAAGTAAGTGTGAACTATATATTGGTTTGTTGTTTCCACAATCAATTTAGATTGAAAACATCATTTTTCTGTTTTTCAGTTTACTAGGTTAAAAAACAAGTTAGTGTGTTTTCTTTATGGACCAAGCCCTCACATAACTGAAAACAATCAAAGTTTGCTATTCAAGTATACAAGACCCCAGCATACTAACAGCAAAGTTTCAAGTTAAATTTGTATATATTTATTACCCAAATTAACAATTAGTATAAGGTAATTTCAGCTTCTCGGAGCTCTAAAATATTTCTGAACATGAAACAAATTGCTGCTGAAACTCAGACAGCAGTTTTCAGGTGGTTAAACTGAAAGACTAGCAGGATTCAATTAAACATTTAATAACTGTAGAGGACAGTACAGTTCAGTATGCCAAAACAAACTTCAGCTCACAGCTGTATTAAAATTTTGAAAGACTTTCAGAAAAATAAATCCCTATTTTATTAACATGCTTGCTCCAGCTGAAAGAATAACATATGCCATCATAAAATGAATGTTTAAATCAGTACTGTATACTGTCCTGGATATTGCCTGCCTTAAAATCAACTCTGTAACTCATTCTGATTTTTAGAATAATACGGAAAATAAGAACAATCTTTTACCACACACAGTCTCTTAGATAACATCTCCCATTACAAATCAGCGATAGGCAAAATGATAGGAAACCCAAATATCATCTATAAACAGGTATTTGTAGGTTGAGAAGTTGGCAGCTGTGCTGACAGCCAGTATAGAAGTCTTAGCAGAAGAGGATGACCTTTCTGGTGGAGTAATGCCTTCCAGGAAAATCCTCTGAGCTACAGAGTTTGTTGCTCCTGCAGCTGACAGACCAACAGGATTTACTGTCTGCCCATCATCAGGTGAGGGCAGGGAAATTGTATGGACTTGTGCCTTCTTTTCACAAGAGCTAAGAGAACCTGACACTTAGATTGTATTTCATGTTTTACATGAGAACTGGATGATATTCAGAGAAACACAGAATCACAGAACAGGTTGGGTTGGAAAGGACCTTAAAGATCATCTAGTTCTGACCCCTCTGCCATGGGCAGGGACACCTCCCACCAGACCAGGTGGCTCCAAGCCCCATCCAACCTGGCCTTGAACACTTCCAGGGAGGGGGCAGCCACAGCTTCTCTGGGCAGCCTGTGTCAGTGTCTCACAGGAAATCATTTATGTCTAAGATCCAACCTAAACCTACCCTCTTTCAGCTTAAAAACATACCCTATCACTGCATTCCCTTGTCATAAGTCCCTCCCCAGCTTTCCTATAGCCCCTTCAGGTACTGGAAAGTCACTATAAGGTGTCCCTGGAACCTTCTTTAGCTGAATACCCCAACTCTCTCTAAACCTGTCTTCATAGCAGAGGTGCTCCAGTCCTCTGATCCTCTTTGTGGCCTCCTCTGGACTTGCTTCAACAGCTCCATGTCCTTCTGATGCAGCTAGCAAACCCCCTGACTGTTGAAAGAGCTTCCACAAGGTGTGTTAATATGTTTACTCGGGGACAAACAACTTCATTTGCTTTGCTCCTGACTCTCCTTGAGCAGAGCCAATGCTCACCTCTTCCCAGTGATGGCATATTACACAGCTAAACTCACTACTGCATACAGGTTTTCAAATCTGAAGATACTGGTTACAGCCAAAAGCTGCAGTTCAACTCCAGTATCACCAAGTGCCTTCATCTACTGCTGCTGAATCAGCAGAATCTTCTAAAGCTACAGATCCCTGTAGTCCTCTGCTTGTTGTCACCTCCAGGTAGAGTAGACTACACTAAACATGACCTCTCATTCCCATCATTCAACTAGGGAACCATCATTCAACACCTCTGGTTGCCCAACCAGACCACAACCTCCCAACTTGAGTAATACTGTGGCAAAGAGTGCTGGCAGCCTTCTTAAACCTGAGAGAAATTATGCCCACCACTCTCCCCTCATCCTGTCAGGTTTTCACTGAAGTGAATCTACTTGGACAGGCAGGATTTATCCGTGCTAAATTCATGCTGACTTCCCAGTCACCTCCTTCTGCTTCCTGTCCCCATTAACACACTCCCAGTCCTCAAACTACCAAAGCAGTAGCAGAAACTTTTTCTTGGCTTTAAAGTCTCAACTTGAGCTTTGACTTCCCTCCCTCCATCCCTGCATGCCAGGGCAGTATTTCTGAATTCCTCCTTCATCCCATACCATGCCCTCAGAGTTCCAAGATTACTGGAGGCCAAGTAACAACTCCACAAATCCAATTCACACATCTCACTTCCTGAAGATTTTTATCTAATGATTTGCTTCCACATTTCATTCAAAAAGAAGTATGAAGGGTTTTCTGCTTTTTTAAAAACCCAACTTGAGAGCACTGACATCTATAATGGGACCTGGATGGCAGCATGTGAGCAGCTTTTAAAAGCCTACTGGGAGCAAAATTATGGCTCTTAAGAAGAGTGTGGCTCCTAAAATTCAATTTAACTGCTGCCTAGGCCTCTTCTTAAATTCTTATCCATGCTACACAATATAACCAATGAGGTGACTATTCAGAAAGAAACATACATTTTTGTTTTCTAGACGCAAAAATGCAATTTCAGCAATTAATTTAAAAAAACCCAAAAACCAACCAAAAAACAACTACCCGGATTAAGCAATATTTCTTAAGAGTCTTATCTTCTGACAGCCACAGAAATACCATCCTTTGTTAAGTTTTTGTAAATGTGATTATAGGTCCATTTATATATATGACATTTTAGCAGTAATTGCACTAGCACAGCTAAGTAATTGTTCTTGAGAATTTGATGATGGAAACAACTTTTTTCTTGCATTTATCACTAATGAAAGGAAAATGCAGTGGGGTTTTATAATAAATAATAACCTAATTTCTGAACATTCTAAGTACAAACTATGTTATTTAAATATAGTTCAGTCTGCTAAATGTTCCAATAAATGAAAGGTAATTTAAAACTCCATCAAGAATAACCTGATGACAAACTGATTTTTGTTTCAGTAATGTGTTTGTTTGCATTAAATGAAATTATAACTTTTTTCACATTTTGTTTTATTTTAATGGCAAATAAACGGTCACCTAGAGGTGAAAAATGTGGCCAGTTTATCAAAAACTTGTTCATTAAAAATGTAGAAAATATTATTAGACTGACGACAGTTGTTAAACTGATGGCCTTTTCATTCCTAATCACTAATTTTTAGAAGTACCTTTCACGTAGGTAATTTTGATGCTGATCATCTCAAACCACATGGACCAAGTCATGAGAGTGCAACCCAAAAAAAGGTGAGGTGTCTGGCATAAATTACTGAATGGAGCAGGGAAATGTATTAAGGCACTACACCAAGGTGGGTTTTGTACCTGAAATCACTATATCTGTAACTTGTAATAAGATTATTTATTTAGATTTCTCTTCACAGGAGAAAATTTGAAGGACTTCCCCTGGTTGCCTCTCAGTACACGACTGGGCAGGGTATTGCTGGCTGATTTGCAAGAGAAATCAGTGGGATCAGCAATCCCTCTCTGGGAAACTTGGCAGCTCTGCCCCTACCCTCAAACTCCTCCCCAGTGCTTCTCACATTGAAATATTGATGATTAGCTCCTCTTAGCTTCAGTGGTCAAAATGACCTAATTAACATCTCTATGAAATGATAAGAAAGAGAAATGAGCATCATGGAATGGTTTGGGTTGGAAGGAAGCTTAAGGGCCATCTAGCCCAACACCCCTGATATGAGCAGGGACACCTTCAACTATGTCAGGGTGCTTCGAGCCCCATCCAACCTGACCTTGAGATTTTCCAGGTATCAGGCAGTTAACACCTCATTATAAGGTTACCAAGTTGTCTTAATTTGAATCAATCTCCTGTAGAAAGACAAATCTGAAAATTTGCCCAGCCATTTCTCAAAACACACACAGATTTATGCTTTCTACTTATTTTGCAATATGATCAAATTTTTTAAAAAGTATTCTTTTAAAAGTGTTAATTTGCAGAACAAATTTGTGAGTTTCAATCATAGACAACACAGTCATCTGGAAAACTCACACAGATTTCCCTATCCACAATTCACTAATGAAGAAAGCACCACAGTTCCCTCAAAGAAAACATTCTTTGAGGTTTGAAGGTATCCTAGGGGTAACAAAACCTGGGCTTTGATCACAAAAGGAGCAAGCTGAAGAGGTCAGGACCATGTCCTCCTCCCAACTCTTTTCTCCTTCATCCTTTGGCAGCTGCAGATATCTCTGGGAACTGCTCATACCCATCTGTTGCAAACCACTGCTGCTGGATGTCAAATATCATCCAGAGAACTCAACATCAAAACCTCATGTTCCCCCCATCTCCTGCTTTTTGCATGTAGCCTTAACTTTGTAACATTGCTCCCACAGAAAGGGGATAGAAAAGGCTTTTAGCACAGAAAGATGTTTCCTAGATATCTTACGTGCATGACTGCATGGCTAATGGGGTTTCATCACCCTAAGGCCATTTCTGGTGCATCTCATCCCACTGCTTAGTTCCCAGACTGATACATGGCCATGCAGGGCACCATCCAGACCAGCAGGACCTCTTCATCAGCCCAGCTGAGAAGAATCAAGTTTAAAGGGGATATTTGTACACTTCCCCCTAGAAACCAGGCAGTGAGGCAAGCAGCATTGTACCCTGAGAGCACCTCCTGCATCAGCATCTCCCAGAGAGGCAAGGAGAAGCTGAAGGTCCTCAAGAGCTGCTCCACTATGGGTTTGTACAACCACATGTAAGCCCACATAATGAAAGATTATTCATCTCCTGGAAAATAACAACACGTGTTTCCATTCTTGTATTTAAGAGATGTACTTGACAACAGGATTTTCATCATTCCTGCCTTCACTTCTACAGCACAAATATTTTGGCACTGAAGGTTGCAAAGAAGATGAACAGATTTCATGTCAACACAGACTGGTATGAAAAAAAATATACCCTTAGGTCATCAGATTTACTTGCATTTTCTGTCTTCTTTCAAACAAGGAGATTCTTTCCTGAGAAAAAAAGAGGGAGTGATCTACATAGAAGGTATAACCAGGTATGTAACAATAATTTATATAGTGCCTCACTCTGCTCATACAGGAACAGACTATATAGAACTCCCAAATACCAGCCCAAAAAATCCTTGTGTCGAATACTGTGGAAGGTATAGGGGAAAGGAGAGGACCCCTAAAAGATTTGTAATTGAAGTACAAAGCAAAATAAAAAGTGCTCCCCCTGCTTCAGAAATTAAATAAATGTAGAACAGTGATGGCCAAATGGTACCTCTCAAATCCTTGTGGGGGGAAGCAGCTTCTCCTACTGAAAATGAAATACTGAACTAGATGAGACACTAGAGGCCACATTCAGTCCCTAACTCCATACAGCAGAGGAAGTGATCCAGGCTGCAAGAAATATATATAAGCATATATTTGTTTGTGACATGTCAAAAACCCAAACTTGGTGTTTAGGTACCAAAACACAAATTCAGTGGAAACAGACAGGATAGTTAAATAGGTGTTTATCACTCCAGTATGAGATAGAAGCATTAGGTTTTAATTGCTAACCTTTGTAGCCATGTAACTAAATTTTTCTAATAACTGAAAGCACAAATGTGATGATTAAAATATAGTCAATCTTACTAAGTCATCCTCTAGTAAAATGCAGGGAAGCAATTATTTTCCTAAATTATTTACTAAAGACTTTTGCAAGAGGCAATGTGCCTGAGTAATCACCACTTGAATCTTAACTTATCCAAGGGAAAATCAGGAAGCTCAACTGACAACGCATACAAAAGGAAGAAAATAGTGTTTGCAAAACACTATTTCTCCCTTTTGGAATCTTACTGGGTATTAGTACTATGGCATTTTAAAAAAACAGTTCAACTGCTTTTTCAACACATTTCTTGCTAGCTTCTGGAGATCCATGCTGCTGCTGCAGCACTGCAACACAAAACATAAGTGGAAAATAAGAATGCAATTAATTTGTCAAACAATACAATGAAATATTTAAATACATATCTAAAACATTCAAACCCTGGGTCCCTTTTGGCCAGGATGTTTTTTCCCAGGCTGGGGAACCCAAGAGGCTGGCAGGTGCTAGAATATTATTTCCATCTGAAACATCCAAGCACAGTAACAGACAGAGTAACTCTGAGTAACATGCAAATGGTAGAGCTCAGTAGGAAACATGGGGGGTATGAAGTATTGTCCTACCTACACAGAAATATTTCTTAGAAAGGAATAAGAATTCAAGAGATTTCCTCTTTACACATCGTACTCAAAGGTACCAAATGTCTCTGTTTCACCTAATTACATCTTTAATGCTACTCCTACTGTTGGAATTTGTTTGTTCTCATGGCCTAATTGGTCCATCAATCCATCCTTACAAATGTTCAAGAAATTGTAATAAAAAGTATTTCAAGAAAAGTAACACTGAAAGCATCGGAGAGGAAATCTAGTCTATCACATTAAAAAGATGCATGAAGGTCAAAAAAAATTTTAAAACTAGAATTCCCATCTGTTTCTATCAACAGAATGTGAAAAAAATTAACTATTTCTAAATATTCATGAGAAATTAGAAAATAAACAGCTAATTGCCAGATGTAAAAGAAGCAGAAGTTCCACAGGCACAAAATGTTGTACCATGAATTTTTTTTTCTTGCATCTGTAAGACCAAGGAACAAAAACCAGAACTTGTCAAACCTTGCCTGGCTGCCTGCACTGTGCTCCCCAAAGATGCCAGCATCTCAAAAACTGCTTCTCGGATGGGCTGCCCCAACCAGAGTACCAAACAGATGAACTAGACTGCATTTGAGTCAGCTTTTATGGAAAGAACCAAATATTCCAACCATCAAAAAGTGAACATGGATCTGGAATGATTTTTTTTTTTTCTTTTTAATAATGACAGAGCCACTGGAATTGTCCTTTCCTTTAAAAAAAAAAAATGTGCTCTCCACATATTAACTGATGCAAGTGCAATAAGCAAAACCCATTTAATTTTTTTTTTTTTTTACTGAGTCAGCAACTGCAAGAAAGCAGCTGACCTCTGGAACAAGCCGCAACGTCTACTTATAAATAAGGGTTTTGTTTTACTTATTTAATTCCATCTCATTACCATCTGTCTGTAACAAGGAGGGTTTTTTTCTAAGTAGTTAACATAATGCAGCAGACAGGCTGGCTTTTTTCAGGTGGGTGATGACAAACAACTTGGACATCCTGACAAATGAGATAAATGTCCTGGTACTCACAGATTATTTCATTATGGGGAAAATTACAGTAAAAAAATAAACTATTGCTCACTATTCCACAGTTGTCCTCTTTTATTTTAGATTTCCTGATAAGAATAACTTCCCTTAAAAGCAGGTAAAATTCTATTTTTTTTACATAATATGAAAAATGGCAAATGTTTATGTTAAAACTGCTACAAATGTACACAAATACCTTGATTGTATTTGCAATTACATTTAATTTCTAACACTATTCTTGAGTCCCAGTGTCAGTCCATTATGTTTACAGTGACATAATATTAGTAGGTGGTTAATCCCAAACTGGTTTTATATAATTTTTACATGTTTTTATAGTAGTTTTACATCACTTTCACATGATGCTTTTACCTCAACAGTTTTGAGATTTATAGCTGAACAACTGTAAGTCAGGTTTTGCTCTCTGTCAATGCTGTGGACGAATGAGAAGACAATTTGTATATAAAATAATATATTTTAGAAGTCATCTGACTGAGTTCTGCTTTCAAATCAGTATTAAGGTACTAAAACCTACTTTTCACTGAGAATGTAAAATACCAAACACTACTAAAAAAAAATAAATTTCCTTTTTGTTAAATATTTTGAACAATACTAGAAAGAGTGAGTACTGTACTTAATAATGGCAAAATTCAATTACTTCAAGAATTTCTTGCAGTGAATGCCTGCAAGACCCAACCACTACCTTACTAATAAAGAGAAAAAGTACTTGTAACTTACAGACTGCAGCTGAAGTCACAGCTAAGGGGAGTAGGCTACAACTGAGATGCATAACTTTTTAGTTTCATAAATAGCTTACATCCCACGTGCACATCATGACAGTGTCATTCCACTTCTGAGCCAAAGCTCATCCAATAAAAATGTGCACATGCAGGTTTTTGGATCATGTACATATATGTACAAATTTTACATTTAAGAGAAATGAGGCTTCAGCATAGAGCAGAAGGCACTTACACTGCAGCAGAAGCCAAAATTCACTTGGAAACCTGCATTTATTGATGGAAAATCAACCAGCTGAGAAATGGGGTATCTTAAAATTTTTCCAAACAACCTATTATTATCCCTATTCTAGTAACATCTAAATGTGCCAGATGAAATCATAGCCCCATGGCGTGAACTCAGAATGAGCAAACGTCTCTTGTTAGAGATGAAGAAGATAAGACAAAGGGAAAAAAAGACACAGCCAGTTGAAGTGACTCGGTTGACGTCAACAAATCCACCACTGCCCAAACCAACCATATAAAGCCACTCAGCTTCCTACACCAGTCTGGTTAGGAATTCAACTCCTCAAATTATTATCTACAAACTGACATCCTGAGCACCTACTTGAGCACAGAATTCCTCCTCTTTCATCACCCCAGCCCTTGAGGATATTACGCAAAAACTAAGGACCAAACCACAGCAATAATATTTATTGTGCATTTCTTATCCTTAACCCTTTAATCATCCATGGCACCACTCCTGAAATAATCAACAGAGACAATTCCACTGTTAACCACACCAGGCCAAGAGAAAAATGAAGCAATGAGAAATTTTAAAAGCCATTCTGGTTATGATAATTTTAGGATTTTTTTTTTCTGAGTGGGTAGTCAGTGCTAGTTAGCCCTCTCGTGAAAGACAGCAGTTTCTTAGAGCTCAGTCATATGCACAAGAACTCCAAAGATGCTGGGTCCCAACAAAGAAGACTTGGACCTCTGCAGAGGGCTCAAGAGAGAGAACAACTGGTTATGGCACCACTGTTCCTAACACCAGCTTGAGAAGGGGAGGACAGGAAGAGCACTGGCACAAGAAGCCATCTGGGTACAAACACAAGTCAGGAACACAACTGCAGAGCTGAAAACCATCCCAAAAATTCAGACTCCTCCTTCCAGCTTCTTCAACTAAATGCCCTGCACACTCTGGTTCTCTCAGTAAAAGCATCCTTGACCTGTGCTTATCTGGAGAGGGAAAGAGCACAAAATTAAGTTGCTAAAATATAATGTACGCCAACAAAAAAGAAAAGTAAGAGGAAAAATATTTATTAAACACAAATTTATCTGCAGCCTGACCAAAGCAAATTAAAAAAGGACGGCAGCATATAAAGATGCACAGTAAAGACTTAGGAAGCATCTTTTATGCACAAACTCCATGAAAATCAGATTCAAAGCATGTCAGGGCTACTGACTGCTTAGCAGCAAAACTAGAAAGAAAAGTGGTGCTGCATGTTAGAAGCCTAAACCTCCTGTTTTGCCTCTTGTAATTTATGAGAGCACACTTCAGCTGATGGGAAGTGATAATCTCTCTGAGGAGCAGCATTTGGAAGGCCTAAGTAAATCAGTCTTTCTTCTAGCTGAAGAGAAAATCAGAACATTACCCTTCTAGCTCCAAACGAAGAAAATCTACTGACATTGGGTATGATAAAAATATTACCATATCCCGTCACTTTTTTCCTTGCCTCCAATTAATTTTTCTCTCTGTCACATCCAGATAAATGCTGGCAATTTTTACTCCTCAAGCCTGTAAGCTGTTTTTCATTTTTGATATTACAGTGTCTATCTAATATGTGTGTGTGAGAAAGAATATGATTTAACAGTAGTGTAATACTTGAAAAATGTATTAATATAGAATAGCTTCTCCTATTTAATCTGAGACATATTTTTAAATTAAAAATATATCAAATAATCTATGGGACTCCAGTCCAAAATGACTCAAACTACACAATAAATCCATCATAAAACTATCTCCGTTGTGTGACTGAGACACAAAATTGCTCTGTCACATACATATATAACTGTACGTTTCAACCTGAGGAATAGTAAAATATCTTGAAAATGAACTTACTACATATTTTTGAGGAACTGTGTTTCTGTAAGTATTAACAGAGTGTGTAGCAAAATACTTGTAAATAAATATATCAACATTAAATTCATTAATTACCAAGCAATTAATTACAGAAATTAAAGCTATGAGAAACATCTAAGGGGAAGATAAATTATTTGTTAAAAACCCCACAGCATGACTGTACTTCAAGATATTTTCCACTTGTGCTTCCTGTCCTGCTTTTGAATACTGTCACTTTTGTTCCTCAGATCCTGGGAATCCTCCTTTCCTACAGCAGTCTGAACACCTCCTGTGATTAGAACCATGAGAACTCTTCTCCTAGGTCAGACCAGAAACCCAAACAGTTCCACATGCTGCCTTGGGCCACAGCCAAACACAAAAGCCTCAGACAAATTTGAAGAGTATCCATGTAGTAATACTTTCCCAAATATGCAGTTACTTGGTGTTCAGGAACCTCCAAAGCAAGAGCTGATATGGGGATTACCAGTACCCAAAAGATTCCACTTCTGCTCACCCAAATCATGCCAGAATGGTCAAGAGCTCCATGTCAAAACCAAGATACATCTTCCTCTAGCTCAGACCTCACCACAGATCTTCAGTCCCCACTCTAACTCTACTTTTTGAGGTAGAAGAGGAGAAAGCTGAGCTCTCCTGTTAGCCCAGTACTTCAAAAGCACAAGGAGAAAACACAGCACCAATTAACTTCATTTACAACCCAAAGTCACAAACATTTCTTCAAGCAGAGAACTTTGTAAGCAAGTGTTAATATTAAAGTCAGGAGAAATTAACTTGAGCTGGTAAGAAGTGATTAGTTCTGGAAATATGTATCGTTAGGCCAGAAATAAAAAGTTTAAACATTATCTGGGAATCAGGAGGACAGACTGGGAGGTGCTTTAATTGCACAGATGGAGCACATATGAGGCCAAGAAATCAAGTTACAACTAATTTTTTAAAGTTGAATTATTCACCTCTTACAAGCCTCTCACTATGAGGGTTTTTTTTTTTTTCTTTTTATTATCACATATGTGAACAAGAGGCTAAATAATGGTGAAATTAATTGAGCTTAAAACAATTTACTCAAGCAGGACTGCAGGCAGATAAAAATCATATAGCCTGAAAGGCCAACTTTAATAATTTTCTACTCTTAGGCTTAAAACAGGAAAATAACCACAGCACAAGACAACAGTCTCTTCACCTGGCAGTAATATGAATAGAAAAACAGATGAAGACAATTCTCTTCCAACATTTTCTGGCTAGACCACAGTAAATACCCAAAGAGAAATAAGAATGTCTGCCCAGAGATGTCTGTGCAGATAGTTGCTTCTTTGATTTACAAAGTATTCAGTTAGATGTAAATATGGTTTAAAGGTATTTTTTTAACCCTGACCAAAGATTTTATTAATTTTTACCTCCAGACCTGAGCCCATCTCTTCATGTAGGTCTTTGCCTCCTTGCTCTGCACCCACAGAGCCAACAGGATGACAGAGCAAGGTTGTCCACCTCCGAGATGGATTAATGCTGGATGTTAAAAGCCTAAGAACTCAGTTTTAATGTCCCATGTGTTCTTAGAGCAAAGCTATTAATGTCAAAGCTGTTTAAAAGAAAATGCTTTAGAGATTGAAGAACTGAGATGTTTTGATTAAGGTTAAGTGGAGAACTCCAGGAGTGGCCTCTCAGGTTAGACATACCCAAGATATTCGAGAGCTCACATCAGGGGTACCAGGGATTTTAAAATTTGCATAGAGACAACACTGAAATACATTGTTAATGCACAGGAAGGACTAGATTTGTGAGGGCAGTAGAAATCAGATGCATGCTGAAACTGCAGCTTTTGTCATCCAGTGCCCTGACTCCCACCACACAAAGATGCTGCATTTGGGGGTGTAAGAGGATACATCCACCCCTACTGCTCATGGCACCCATGGATCAGACATCCAAGAGTTTGTTCTGTCCATTTTTCAGTCTACTTGGCAGATACAATCTACCTCCTTGACCTCCCAAGGCAGCAAGGTCTGGATGTTCACAGCTTGATGTGGAATTCATTTATTAGATCTGGTTTACAATGGTCTCCCATTAGATTCATTAAATTGCCCCCTCCTGCTCCTAGTATGGAAGGATTTGATGGAACAACAGCTCTGCTCAGCCATGTATTTACTGAGACTTGTAAAGAGTCTCTATGAAAATGGCAGATTAAATATCAAAGTTCATATTTTAGAAATTAATGCTTTCAAGAGGGGCTGTTGTACCCATGGGACTCACAAAGCCATCCACCCAAAATCACTGCAGCTTGCCTTCTTTACACAAAATTAATCCATCTCTAGAGAATCATACAGATTTTTTTCCAACTAAAACTGTGCCTTCATACATTACACTGGGGTTCAATGACTATTCAAATTCTAACACATTTTTTCCTGGCCAAGTGTGGAAAGGAGGTGTGTATATTGCTCTCCCACCCTTCCCCCCCAAGCAGTTTCTGGTACACTACTCCTTGAAATTCTCCTTTACAAGGAACACAGCTTAGATATTTTCATACCCGTTAGCGATGGCTAACTGTGGAAATGTACATAAATTTAACAAGAGTACAACACAGTTTGCTATTTTTAAAGCTGGAATATTTTATTCTGGGGTCTTTTACCATATTAAAACACAATAAAAGCTAGGCAGCTAATTATCTTAGAGGTAACAAAACTTTCAAACTACACACAGATGTTGAGCTGTACTAAAAGGACAATGATTTTGCCAAAATCACTGCCAAATTAAAGTTCCTATTTGGAAACTTTCACACACTTGTGTTTGGTGCAGCTGCAGCTGTTTAATTGCACATAAATTTTGTTTTCCCCTTTCCGATTGTTATTCAAATGACATTAAAGAGCAATTACAGCAGAATGACAATAACGAGTCCGTTAAAAGTTCAAATTGCAGAGGATCTGTTTTAATTTAAATTCAATAAAATATTAGAAGGGTAAAGTAAATCTTTCTGTATGCACATAAATGGTCTTTTCCTTTGTACTGCACGTATGTGTACCAAACGTGTACCTACTGTATGGGCATCCAGGGGTAACTCTCAGCCCTGCTTGGTCTCTTTGTAGCCTCTGGGTTGATGCTTACCCACAGAAAAGAGAGAGAAAGGGGTGTTTTGATGCATAAGGTGTTTGAGCAGAGACTTGCAGATGGAATGAGCTCAGCAGTGGCCATGGTGCCAGTCCACAGGGGCGTTTGGGGTGGCTGTACCAGATCAGTGAGTTCCAAGCAGGTAACTCCCTGGGGATTTTGGACCCTGGTTTTGTCAGGATCTGACCTGTGTATGTAGGTACCTGGTGCAGATGCTAAGCCTCACCTCACACATCTGATTACCAGGCACCTCATTTAGCTGAAGGCACAAAGCTTCAGACCACAAAAACTCTGCAGACTTCACCATTTTGGTATTTATACCTCATCTAAATACTCCCAATGCATTTGATTACCTCTTGTATAAAAGCCCCCTCTTAAAATTTGACCCTGGAAGTAGATCTGGAGGATATAAACCCAATGTGACTGAACCAGAACAACAGAGACCACCAAAACACGTGCTGGCACAGCACCATTATGTCCCTAAGGGTTCTCCTTATCAAACTGGGCAGAAAACAGTCCTGCAGATCATAAAATGGATTTACGAGATCTTCAGCTCTACAGCAACACCACTGTGAGAATTTCTGACACCAAGATGACAATGTATTCATTTTAACCATATAAATATATGCTGCCTATTGTGCTTCAGCTTTGGAAAGTGGAAACGAGGTACTCGCTTACCAACGTTTGGTATTTTTGTGACAAAAATGGCAATTTCCTATTACATTTAGCTATAAAATAAATAGCTACAATCTTAAATTAGGAAACTCACCATTCATAGATAAGATTTTGGGAGGGGGGGAAGGGATAGTAGTTTTAAACTTACATTAAAAGTGGCAGAAAACTTTTATCTATTTATTTCTCTACACAGCTAACTCAGAATCACTATTTACAAACCAAGTAAACATTATTTAAATGTCAGAGAGATACAAAATCTGTAGAAGTAATTTACGCAGTGAAAATGTTATATATAGCATATTTGGTTATTTAATGAAAAAAAACCCACTAAACAAAAAAAACCCAATTGCTTTTAAGTCTCTACAGGAATTTATAGTTTTAAAATATTTTTCTATTTTTATTATAAAAGTATACTTTCATAGAAAGAAAAAAAGGCTGAATTTTCTTTAAGTCAACCTTACCCACTTCTACTTTTATCTTCCACCTCCTCTTCCTCCTCTCTCCAAACACAAAACTGACCGACAAGATGAAGGAAGGACAACCTCATTTTAGTAGCAGAGCTACAGAGCAGCATTTCCTCTGTAACTCAGCACATTTATGAAAACCACGCTATTTATCATCTGCTAGTGATACAATCAAAGGGGGGGAAAAAAGCACATGCAAATGTTTGGCTTCTTCAGTCTAGCTGCAATAGATACTTTTAGTAATGCTGTCTGGCAAAAATAAAAATTGCTTTGGCAATACCAACTTGTTCCATCTTACCTGTAAATATCTAGCCTATTTACACATCTTCAGACACAAATACTTATCACAGAATCCGAGAATGGTTTGAGTTTGAAGGGACCTTAAAGATCATCCAGTTCCAGCCCCCTTGCCATGGGCAGGGACACCTCCCACCAGCCCAGGTTGCTCCAAGCCCCATCCAACCCTGCCCTGAAACACTGCCAGGGATGGGGCAGCCACAGCTTCTCTGGGAAACCTCTGCCTCAGCACCCTCACATTAAAGAATTTCTCCCTAATGTCTAATCTGAATCTTCCCTTTTCCATCTTAAAGCCATTTCCCCTTGTCCTATCACTGCATGTCCTTGTAAAAAGTCCCTCCCCAGCTTTCCTGTAGCCCCTTCAAGTATTGGAAGGCCACTAAAAGGTCTCCTCAGAGCATTCTCCAAGCTGAACAACCCCAATGTATGAATAGCCC
Source organism: Phaethornis superciliosus (assembly GCA_023637945.1). NCBI lineage: Eukaryota > Metazoa > Chordata > Aves > Apodiformes > Trochilidae > Phaethornis > Phaethornis superciliosus. The sequence continues at coordinate 5,701,192 of JAJQWJ010000011.1, forward strand.
CATTAAAATGACTGGATTAATCATATCCATATGGGTGAATGCTATACAGCTAAGCATAAAAAAATCCAAATGCCTCAGTCTCCAATTTCCTAAATCATTACCCCCACTACTTATGTTCAACCCTTAAGGAGAGAATTTCTATTTCTTCTCCTTGGCTATATGGGATCGATCCCCCAGCAGCACAGTGTGACCTCATTGCCTGCACTATGCTATTGTCTACTTTCTCAGCTCATATTCAGATGAATTATCATTTTTTAAATTTAAATGCTTTAAGAATCATTTTTTAGACTTGGCATAAGTTAGGCAGTCTTCCAGTCCCTGAGAAATACTCTGACGCCTGCAGATAGCAAATTATTAAAATTTTGAAGACTCAGTAAAAACGGAATCAGAAGATCAATCAGTTGAAAATTGGTCCATCTAGTCCCCATCCTGACTCTGGAAGTTGTCCAAGCATCTGATGTTTGAAAAGCAAATTTTCTGCAAGTAAGGAAAAAATACATTTATTTCTGACTCGCCTTGTCAGTCCTCCTCATACCATGAAATTGGAGGTTTTTATCACTCCTAAAACTTTCATTTGCATACACTGTTTAATTATTCAATTATTTAATTATAAATTCTATTCTAAATGGGCACCACAAAGCAGTTCCACTTTTAAGCATAGTCCTTTCCAAGTCTCAGATCAACACTACTAGCAATGCTAACAGCTAACCAGCTCAAAACCTTCCATCCCTTACTAAGTACTTACCCTACACCAAACGAATTTGAATTATTTTATTTTTCAAGTCTGCAGTATCTCTCATGACCTGGACTAACATCTCTGTTTAGCACTGTGTTATTGACAGTGAACATATCAGATACTTCCACTTAGAGGTACTGTCCTTTAGGAGATACAAACTGTTCCCTACTGGCAAAGCAGACAGATAAAAGAAAGTCATCATCCAGAAAATCAAGAACTACCTGCAAGTCCTGAGCTTCCTTAAAAAAGCCATATCTTATAATACCATCTGATCTTGAGTTTTATCTTGAAGAAATTGGGTACCAACTGTTATTTCCCCTGGGCAGCCAATAAAGGATTTAACATCCTTCAAAAGCACTTCTTGCCCATTTCTGAGGCTAAAAATACTACTTAGTTTCTTCTTGTGAGAGGACACCGAAGGGGTATAAGGAAGGTCAGAAAAGAACTGGGAAAAGAGAATAACATCTCATTTCTATCAACTCTAGGAGTTCTGTCTGTGGCCTTGACATGATGCTAGAAAAATAGTCCAAGCAAGTAAAATGCTCTTCTCCTGCACAAACCTGCCCTTCTGGGTGTTCTCTAAGTAAAGAATTGAACCAAGATTAAGATCTAAATTGCTGTTTCTTTTGAGATTCCAGATATATGAGTGATATACCAATAAGCTTTTAAAAGTCCCAGTCCAAAAGAAGTCACATCTTTCATGATACGCTCAAAGAACAATGCAAGCATCAGCTCTTTTTTTATATATTATGAAAGTTTATTACCTGGAAGATCCTTTTGTGAGTGCCAACATAAAAAGAACTTTGCTGTGTGCTTGTTTCAGAGTTTGAAGAGATACACCTATCACTTCCTTTCCCTCAGAAATCAGAGATGTCAAATGTTACTATCACTCTACAGCAGATTCATCTATACAGTTACAGGCATTATTCCAGGGAAAAAAAACAAAACAAAACTTATTTTTCTAAGTAAGTGTGGTCCTTAACAACTACAATTTCAGCCAGCTTCAAAATGTATCCATGAAGATACATGTAGAGAAGAGACAATGCAATATGGAAAAGACTGCAATTTCACAGGAATTGAGTTTTTCCATCAAGAGATCCAGTACTTCTCAAAAGAGCAATGGCCATCAGATATTAAAAAAGGAGCAGTAGATTAAAAAAAAAAAAACCAACAACACAACCCAACCTGTTTTGAAGCATTATGCCCTAAAATAAGGGTGGAAAAACTTCCTTTACTGGGAAGGAGGAAGAAACGCTGAGGTTTTACAACCATGACAAGATCTGAGAAAAAGAGGACAGCACCACCAGAACTCATTTTCTACTCCCTTTTTTTTTTAACCTGAGTTATCACAGAGGTGACTTTTAAACAGCAATGTATGTGATGACTTGCTAGGTATTTCAAATATCCAACACCAGCAGAGTTATCCTCTACATCTAATAAATAGGAAAGCATCACACAGAAAATACAGAATATGGAGCAGGAAATTCTGAAAAAAATACACTTTGATGAATGAAGAACCATCTTTCTGAAGTTACTAACAATATTTACATATGAAAAGAGGATTATGCACAGTTTCAGAAGTTCTTATGTGTCTGAAGCCATATCCATCTCCCCTAAGAACCAACTGAAGGATGCATGCACTTGCCCTGAGGTACTGGATGGGAGATAAAAGGAAAGTCCAAATACAGCTGGGGCTACAATGGACATGGCTAGTGAAAATAATGCCAATTTCCCACAGACAAGCACATCCAGTATAAAGACTCAGTGCTAAAGAGTAGCTTCCAGTGCCAGGGGACGAAGGCACCACACCCTAGGAAGAGAAAGTTCACTTTATAGAGAGCATTTATTTTAAAAATTAAATACATGGGTTTGGGGAAATGCTGGAAGGCAAACAGAATGGCCTTTGAAAAACTTTGCAATCAATGAACCGTTCTTCTGACATCTGTTACTTTAAACTGACAAATTTTTCTGAAACATAAGCCAGAGTAACTAAGACATGTTGGGATAACTGATGGTTTAGACCTCCAAGATTTCTTCTGAAAATCTCATGCAACCACCAAAAAACCACAACTGCTTCTTTGTGTGCCTCCTGCCATAAAAAATATACTTTCTGCTAAAAAGGCTCAGCTGACATTAGCATTTGTTTCCAGTCCATTTTATCTTGCTCTCTGCCACACTGTTTGGAGGAGAAATCTATGTAACATTTTTCACCAACTGTCATACCCTTGCAGATCAGTGGGTTAATGTTTCAGCCTCTCACCTTTGGAAACCACAGTTCAACAGCCTGAATTACTTCAGTAATAAATGCAGTTTTGTCTTAGATCAATACAGACTTGTATTTGAAGAACTGTAACAAAATATTTTTATAACCTTGTGGAAAAGGTAAGAAGTTGGCAATACTCTTTTATGCCATAGATTTCCTCTATAATCTCAAGAAAGCTAATTAAACCCAGACTTTGAAAATAATTAGGTATCTTACACTCTGATTTTACTGAGTCTGGTTTCAATAAAACCACTTTCTTTGATAAACTGAACTATGATATGAAATGACTATAAATTATTTCCAGAAATAAGTTTGCAGCAGGTAAAACTTTACAAGCCAATAAAAATAAAATGTACATCTAGCTCAGGTAAGAGCAAAAAAAAAAAAAAAGAAAAAGAAAAAGAAACAGGTTTCTTCTTAGGATAGGGAGGGGAAAAAAGCATTGTTAAAAATCAGATTTTCAGCCTGAAACCACTTTTCACACTTCACTAATAATGCTGAGAAAAATAGAGCTTATGGGGAGGAAAAAAAGGAAAAGAAAAAACAAAACAAAACACAAAAAACAATCCCCATTAGGATACCTTACAATTGCTTAAGAGTGAGTCTGCAGCCCTGTCCCAGCTGTAAGTAGTAATAATTTTGCTCAGAAATATGTAACACCATGGATTTTAACTTCAGATACAGCCATGACTTTATATACTGCAGAGCACGTGGTCAGTGTAATCTTTCTAACCAATATGCTTAAGGGATTTACAATATCATAACATCCATCTTTACCAAAAAGTGGATGGATTTTTAACTTAGTATTGACGTTTTTAAGACCTCGGAGCCCCAGGCAGGATATATTGTTCTTCGAAAGAAATGTAAAGCCTTCTGAAACCAAGCACACAACCAGATAATTTCCTGCTTTCCTATAACTAAGGGGCATGTTAATTCTTTTAGTATAATAGGGATTATTAAAAAAAAAAACAAAAAAACAAAAAAAAACCCCAAACCTATTCTATTGATTTTAATGGTGCTGTCACTGCAGCAGAATAATACTTTTCCAGTATCACTTTGTATTACTGTTTCAACCTCTGATGACAGATGAAAAGTACTGAATCTTAGCCAAAAGCTGAATACACCATTATCTCTTTTTGCACAGCTGCAGAGACATATCCTAATACAGAGTGGTACTTTCTACCATTTGTTTAGGGCTTTAGAAAAAAAAATTTTTTTTTTTTTTAAAATCACATATCCTAAAGGCAAAGACAACCTGAAACTTTGCTCAAAGAAGCATGAAAGCACAATTCCTTTGCAAAATGTATGACTACCTTATAATGTCATATTACCATACATAGAGTTAGTAATGGGCGGCTGAACTCTGCAACATTGTTTGATTTTTATTCTCTGTTTTGTTCCAGTCAGTTCAGCAAATGGGATAAATAAATACATAAGGGTTTATATTAACTCAGTCTAAGTCATAATGCAATTCAAATACTATTTGGAATAGAGGCACGGAAGCCTGAAAGGGACCTTTTGGGTCACTGGCTCTGGTTTTAACTACTATTCATACTTGGTACACATAAGCCCTTTAAAAAAACAAACAAACAAACAAAAAAAAACTATAACAAAAAAACTCCACAAAAAATACACAGAAAAAAAAAACCAGAGATCACACTCCACTTTAAAGCCAGCTCAGTGTCCAGACCCAGTGAGTTTGTCAGATCAATCACCCATGGTCAGAAGCCTCCCAGCATCAAGCCTAAAAGTAGTAATTGTCAGTTTACATCATCTTATTTCCTATGCTAATGCTGGCATTCAGCTGAAATAACTCCACACTTCTTAAATTTTCCAATATTCTTGCAGACAGCAAACATATACATGCTCTCAACCCACATTTTGCCACGCTGCCAGCCACTCTGCCTGACCTTCTCAGGACATCCATCCATGCCCATGGTTTCCTCCATCATTTATATCCTCCAGATCCATCACAGAAGGATCTGTTGATCCTTCAACAGATCTCCCAGCATGAATCCCGTGTTTGTCAATGTGATGACAAGGGTAAGGCACAGGGTCTGGGATGGGACAAAAGCCCAATTCAAGAACACTACAATTTCTGCCTCTTTAGTGGAAGTTTCTTACACTGTGTATCACACTTGACTCTCTCCTGGCTGTATTTTATTAGAGTCTTGCCATTCACCTGCAGTCACCACAGCCTGGATTTTCTCTTCATTTGCCCTTTGAAACAATGGAATAATATGGACAGGGAAGTTCAGAATTTTAGGTATATATATAAACATGTAAATATATATACACACACACATATATATATAGGTAGTCTCTCTGTGCATATCCTTGCAGTTTCTGATATGAAATTTAATACCATTTGTATTGTATACATCCTCATCATCTTCCTCCTGGATATTCCATTTACTGTACTTTGGTGGTTCCATCCTATTTCACATTCTCATATTTCATTTGACCAATCTTCCTGCAAGATCACTAATGAAAATACTAAACACACTAAAACCAATTCACACATCACTAACAACTCTCTTTCTGCCTTATTTTTCTTTGCATCAAATCCTTTGTCACACTCTCCATTCTTAAAGTAATTCTCATCGTTTCCAGTTTCACTAACAATTTCCTGAAGTGATGCTTATTAAGCACTTCACTGAAGCCCAGACTGAGTAGAAGTCTCAGTTACTTATTTTTAGCAAACTCAGACTGCTTTGTGCCATTTCTATCGACTAGATCACAAACTATTTATTTCCTCAAAGCACTTTCCAAAGGATGTAGCTGAGGTGTGACTAGCAGGTTGGCAGTCCTTTCAATAAGCTTCCCTTTTCTTTTTTGGTTGTACATTAAGTGTTTTCCAATTAGTAATTGCTAATAATTGGTCCCTGGGCAACCTGTGCCAGTCTCTCACCACCCTGACACTAAAAAATTACTTCCTAATTAAAAAGAGTCATGGCTAACACCGTGACTAAAAGGAAGCACTTTCATTTCAACAGTTCAGTAATTTATTTCTTTTTTGCTTAACAAGAGAGTAAGAACTAAATTCATACCTACAGAATAAAGTACAGTGTTTGTCACCATTTTATCCATGAAAATCCTCTGCATCTCTGTGTTCAGCCACCTGCCTTCAGCAAAAGCTACATGTATCCACACAGAACTGTGCCCAGGTTAGTAAAAATAAAATACCACCCAGGGACGTTGTCTCTGAAGCAATGTAAGCACACAGACTACTAAAATAAATTTGCACAATGGCCTCACATTATAAAAAGAAATCCCAATCAACCTCCCTTTCTTATGTACAAGCTATAGTCTCCATTCCCATATGTGTATATATATATATATATATGTAATCTTTTTCTGACCAAACCATTTTATTCCATTGAAAATTGTATCAATATTTCAGTTACATAGTCCCTTCTTGCATGACTGATTGTGTAAAGGAGGGTTGTGTAACCTCCCCAAAATGGTTACCATCACCCTAGTATAGCAGATTTACAACTTAAATGCCTCCTTAGAAAAAGGTTTCATTTTTCCTATTAACTTTGTTGCTAATCCTGTCAGCAGCACCCTGCTATCCTTAGCACCACCCAGCTACCCTCATCTTATTCCAGCACAACCAACTCAACAACCTAATTTTAAATTTTAGTGGGTGAAACATGGAACCAGTGGCAGACCAAAACTCATCTGCGATGTTTTATTTCCACGTTCAAGAGACATAATGATGAAATCAGTTTCCAGAGTGTGCAGCTACAAGTGCCTGGGGGTGGGAAAGCACTTCCCAAAATCCCAGAGCAGGGAGCTCATTTCAGAAACTCAGTGGCCTCAGCCATGGTTGTACATCTTCTTGCAGAGTAATTTAAAAAAAAGACAACAAAAATAGATACCGAGGGGAATTCATCAATCAAGACATTAGCAAGATAAGATCTGTACTTCAAATTATCCAAAAGCCAAACTCTTTTGGAAGGTGGAAATGAATCAGTCCTTTCCCATGGGCATTCCTCCACGCAGAAGTAGGCTGGCAAGAAAAAAAAAAAAAAAAAAAAAAAAAAAAAAAAAAAAAAAGGTAAAGATATTCTACACTACAAAATGAAGTCATCCTGGGTCTTTTCGTGGTGAAATGATCATTATGTCCAAAGTCAGAGCAAGTTATGCACGCTGATGGATGAACCAGCCAGGAAACCATGGCACACATTGAGCAAAACCTCCCTGCCAGGAGTGAGTGCATCCACGGTGTTCCTACCCTGCTTCCTTCTGTGCTCTTTTGCTCCATCTGCTGGCTCTGCAACCGCAGGCAATGTGTTCTCCACCCCCAATAATAAAAATACCAATTGAAAAAATGAAGATGAAACTAACAGAGAAAAAAATTACACATCAGAATCGTTGTAAGCTGGTGTACAAATAGATTATCCATATGTAGACTAACATGGATACAGGCACTTATTTAATAAATCAAATTCTATTAAGGAAAAGAGTCTTTGATGGGCATTTTTATTACTCCCCTAGAGGGAATCAGATTCCATCGCAGAATCAAAAACTGAGACTGGATGAGATCTAAAGAGCTCTTTAGTTCACCCACCAACTACAGTAACACCAAAGTTCCCCCTCCAAAAAAACCTCTAGATGCCACCAGCTCCTAAAGCAGCTTATGCCACAACAATACTACCATTGAAACCAATTTGCTGAACAACTTAATAATTTTAAACCTGTGATTTAATAGAAATGTTCCACACTCAGAGATGGGTAAGACATGAACACATGTGCTGATAGTACATCAGCTCTGGGTTTGCAGCAGAGCAGAAGTACCCAGTGAGCAGAGTAATGCAGCAACCTGCAGCCCTGAGAAGCAGAGGTCGAGGATATCATTCCCTCCTGCCACCCCAGAGCTTGTAACACAGCTTTAAGTAGGTTCAGATGCACAATGGAAATGTACAGATTCTTTAAATCCCCTTCACTCTGGAATAAACACATTAATTGCCATGCTGAAAGCTTTTTGGCTCTCCAAAGTCAAGCTCAAGCACAGGTAATAAGTCAGGGATTCTAGTTAAGACTTACAAAGTCATTTTTCAGTTGTCAAAAGTACATATAAATTTAACAACAAAGAAGGCTGATACAGGTTGAAAATTTTCATGTTCTTGTGAATGAGAAACTTAGGGAGAATCTTCCAGTAATGCCCAAATTTTCTTCTTTTTATAGTATGGGTAAAGAAAAAAGTACAAATACGAACAAAGCCAGACTTTAAAATCCATATTGGAATAGGAACTTAAATCAGATACTAAAAGTTTCATGATACCAAGCTCAATGTTATTCCAAAGGTTATTCCAAACTACTTGAAATTCGGGGCTTGGGGAATAAATCACCACAGGCTTGCTGTGCTCAGAAATTCCTCCCTTTGAATCTGATCCTTCTCAAAGAAAAGAAGCTGAATTACTCAGTACTTTGGTTTGACATGATGCTGCCATTCACAACATTTTTGTATTCAAATACAGCAAAAAGATGAAGCTGCTGATTTTGTATTCGGATCATATCAGTCGATGCCTTTCTCAGTTCTCTGACAGAGAAATTTAAGAGGAGTAAGGTGCCAAACATTGTACAAAGAACATTAATGACACTTTTTGAAAAGCAAAACCAAACATTCAGTATTTTGAATTACACTATTAGATGGCTGCACAACTCAAGGCCTCAATGCATATGCAGAGCATATAAGGTACCATGTATCTGCCTACATGGCACTAAATAATAACGGGATGTAAACATAAAGAAATCAGAATTCTGTATCTATTGTTAAGCTTAGTGTGATTTCTACAGAGACAAAAATCCCTTGCATTCTGTTTTTTAGAAGCTAATACAGAGGAAAATATAACCTGACCTTAATAAATTTTTCTTCTGACGATTTTTTTTTTGCACTGTGCCTAATTTTGCACTTTGACAGCTTCCACATTATTCATTTCAGGTCATGCAAGAACATGACAAACAAAACAATGTTCCAGAGGAGTATATTGAGTACCAGTCCAAATTGGATTGTTTAGTGAGATAACATAGCAAGGATGCTGCAGCATAACAGGATTTGTATCTTTCTGCTGCTGTTGCCAAGGGACAAAGTTGGCTTAATTCAGATGAGCATTTTCATAGCACCTCACTGAGCAGTTACAGGTGTTCATAACCTCCACTGTAAATTAAATAATGAGTATTTAGAAAAAAAAAATAAATGTATGGCTTTGTATCCTTTGGAGCCAGTGGATAGCAGAGAGTCTGAGCTACCTACCAGAGCCCCAGCAGTTCTGCACAGGGAGAGGGAGGTGCATGAGGACAGGATGACCCATGCCAATTTTATATATTATATATCAGAAGTAAGAGTTCCATTCCAGTCTTCATTAAGTTCTTTCATGTCTGTCCTCTGTTATTCAGTTACTCATATGGTAAAAAAAAAGAAAAAGAAACCCTCACAGTGCTTTTTTTTAGACCTTTAGAATAAAAAATACCATATATGCACTGCTTGCTAATTATTCAGTTCTTTAATTTGAGCACATCCCTAAAATACTCCTCTAGAGTTTAAGCTGATGGTATTACAGCTGTCTGTCTTTAAGAAGTCAGTAAGATAGCAATTAGCTATAGGTTTAAATGAAAAGTAATGCATATAGATTCTATATTAATTAGTGACAAGTCATTTCTACAAGTAAAGATTTTTTCCTCTTCCCAGCAAATGTCTATGCACTCATTTAAAACCCGAGCACAGCTGTGTGATGTAACCAGCTTAAAAAAATAGACTGAGCTTCCTTAGAATACAAAACAATACGAAATTAATTTTTGCAGTATTGAAATCTAACACACATTTCAGAGGAAACAAAGTAAAGCCATCAAGCATGATTTTGTCTCCTGGGCTTCAGTACTAATTGCTTGTGGACTTTGCAAGATGTTAGAAACAGCAGAAAACCATAGAGCCTTTTCTCAGTGGAAATCATGAGAAAAATATCTTTTCCTCTGACCACAACAATAAATGCTTTTAAACACACAAAGTCGTCACAAGATTTTCTTAGCAACTCAGAAGAAATCACTTCAGACAGGATTACTACTTTGTATGTATATCCAAAGCCCTGCAGGCGTACTAAAGTCATATTTGTTAATTCTGCACTAGTCTGCTTTGACTTTACCATGGGGCTTTTGAAACATTAAAAAAATTGGTTGAAAACATGAAGCTTAAAGAAAACACATATTGCCTTATACTGTAAATATCCTATATCACGAGTTGGGGACGTTTGATGTTCATGCCATTTTGTTTGGCAGTGATCAATCTGAACTATGTTTCTCCTCTTTTCTTTAATCCACTTCCAACTGCAGAACAGAACAGCTCACTGGAGAAGAGTCCCCAAAAGGATGGAAAATCACTGTAACTGCCACAACCCAGGCCCTTGCACATAACTGCACACGTGCACAAAGCTCTTCTGACAAGGATGGTCAAATATGCACGTGCTGCATTCAGAAAAATGTGCTTTTTACTTATAAAAAATAGCACACCCAGTACACCCAGTGAAACTTTGTATTTCCCAATACTGAAGTGCAACCCTTTCCCTCCATGTCTGGACTGATGGAGAAAAAAGGCATCCACAGAGCCAGAGTAATGTGTGAGTCAAGGTTGGACACACCACTCCTGTTGGCATCTCTCCCTTCATCCCTGGAGGTATTTAGAAGACATGCTGATGAGGTGTTTAGGGACATGGTTTAGTGGCAGACTTGGCAGTGCTGGGCTAGCAGCTGGACTTGACAACCTTAAAGATCTTTTCCAACCAAAATTATTCCATCGGTGTTGCCCTGGCTCTTGACCCATCCCACCTTCTAGGCATGGATGCAGCAAAGACTGAGTTTTTAGTTTAAACCAGGTCTAAAACAGCCTTGTACCTAGATACAGCTCTACTAATATACATCTGGAGTTGGCCTAACCCACAAAAAATACTCATTTTCTCATATGTTCATTGAGCTGCACTAGTGGGCAGTCCTGAAGGAATCTTTGCCTATTGACTCTTTGGGTAAGCACAGCCCTACCTTACCTGACCAACCTCCCCAAGGCTAACACCTGAGGACAGGCATCTGCTTCTGAAGATTTAGATGATTTATAGAAAGCACCAGTTACACCACGGATTGACTCTTACCGAAGCACACAAGGTTTTATGTTCTTCCTTCTCTTATAATCCAGTTCCAGTATGAATGAGAAATAAAATCATGGATTATAATGATGATTTAAATCAGTCATTCATGGTTTTATCAAATAAAAAAGTACATTTTTCCAAAATGGATTACTTGTTTCTTTATAAATGGGCATCTTTGGGTCTTTTAATGAACCCAACTTGCAGCCTGTATTACAGGTACATAGAAGCATTTATCCATAATCACAGCTCAGTTTTATCCATATATTCAGTACATGTATCCATGTGCAAAGGATATGACCAAAGAGCATTAATAGCCACACACATAACTAATCCATGAAATAACTGAAGTAAACTCCTGCAAGGTTCTTATCACTCAGTTACTTTGATAACTTTTACAGAAGAGAGGAAACAATCCTGGGAAGTTAGCAAAGAAAGTTTTCTCAAGTTTAGCTGCAAAGCTCCATGCTGTGAATGTCACCCTGCAAAATTAGGGAAAAAACCTCTCTTCCAGTATAGGGACATTCAGTGCAGGAACAAAATCACTTTTAAGAAAACCACTTGGTATCCTTAGGAACAATGACTGTATTTTTCAAAAGCAGCTACTACTTGGGCCTGGAAATGATGATAATCCATCCTCTGAAAAATCAAATCCTTTCATCTTCTCTCATAAACATAAAAGGTACTGAAATTTTCCAACTAACTTTCAAAGTGCTGGCCCAGAGGTACTCTTTGGAGCTATGGATTTACCATTCCCAGCCCAAAACGTTGTTTAATTGAGCTAATAAGTAGTCTGCTTCTCAAATTATTTCAAAGCAAAATGTAATTTTCTGTACTTTTCAGGATTTTCAGGTTTCCTAATGAACAGCATAATAACAAGGTATTTTCACACCCTAATGCTTTCTCCCTTCATTTCACTGCACATAAGACATCCCACCCTTCCAGTCCATCTGACAATATACCTGTTGTTCCCAGTGCAACTGCTGGCATGAATAACAAGGCTCTGCTGTTAACATTTCAGCTTAAAATGTCACATTCTGCATACCCTCCAATAGTTTGTTCTGATTTCAGATGAAAAATACGTAAGTCATGACATACTGCCAAAAAAAAAAAAAAAAATCCATCACAGCATTAGATGCCAGTTTGCTCTTAAAAAAACAACGCTTGCGTTCTCCCCTACGTACAGATTTGCACTTCTAAAAGTTCCGTAATTAAGAAAGACCACAAGCAAATAAACTTCCAAATCTATACTTCACTGGCACTCAATTGGTTTTCCCACAAGAATCTCTATCCAACAGAATATACTCAGACACTAACTATGCAAATGAGACACTTGCCTGGGCAACAAAGCTTAAGTGACACCAAACTACCCAATGATGAAGCACACAGTGATTTAAGCAGCAGCAGCAGTGGAAGTATGGAGCTAAATTAACAGGAGCCCCTTTGAAAATTGAACTCATAATGAAACCTGGATTAGAGAACAACCTGACTGCAGCACACCTGACCAGATCTCATAGCTTTTGTATAAGCCTAAGTGGAAAAGATAAATCCTGGCCTGCGCAGAATAACACCCTGATTATTTATTAGAATGTGTTTCTCCCTATACAAATGTGTTAAATCCATATTAGGTTCGTTTCTATTAGGTAAAACTAATTTATTTGGTACAAGGCAAATGGAAAAAAAAAAATTGAACCATTTAAAAATTGCCTAAGGTCACTTCATGGACAAAACAACGTGTCTAAACTGCAGAGATGACAACCATGCTTAATATGACTTCACAGAAATTGCTTCCTTGATGACAATACATTAAAATCCTCATTGAATATTCATAGAATTCTTGACAAGATTGAATGACACGTAATCCCAGCCCCAGCAAGCACCAACTTGATAGTCTCACTGGGCAAGGATGGATGCTATCCCAGCCAGGTCATCTTTGTTAGGAACAGCTGAACAGAACATCCCAGTTTCCAGTTTTTTGTAGCACACCCAGCAGACACAAACAAAAGAGAAGGAAATCAAACATATGAAGCTCATCTGTACATCAGATGCCAGGGTGAGGAAAAGCCTTAATCACAACTGTACCAGAAGCAAGTGCCAGGCCTGTCAATTCCTTAAAGGATGAGAAATAGCAAAGAAAAATCTTCTGAGGAACTTTCACTTAGTAAGTTATGACCTCTGCATGATAAATAGGTAAGCAGAGTTTAAATGATGTGAAATATGTCAATTCAGAATGCATTAGGATGCATTAACAGACAGCAGCTTAGACACTGGGAAAATATTAAGATGGATAGATCACTTAGCAACAATAGGACAAAGAAGGTTTTAATAAAGGCAAGGCAAGGCAAGACAATGTGATCCTAGTACCACTGACAAACCAGAGTGCCTTTTTTCTGTTGGATATGCAGCAATGTGATAAAAAGCAATGACCTAACGTGTGGAAAGCTGAAAAACATTGAAGCCAAAGCCTTGTTTATTAATCAGGTAAGAAATCTGACTGCTAAATCCCATAACGTTAATGGAGTACGATTAGTACATATTTGATCCTGTAATAAACCTGTTCCATAATTTCTGATCCCAAAAGTGATACATAACATAGTCCTTATGGCATCACTCCCATGTCAGGCCATGTTTCCTGCTCACATTAGGACTTTTCCCTGCTACCTCTGTCCTGCTGGATGGTGCATCAGGCCACAAAACAATTGATGCAAGAGGCAAAACAAACTTAAGAACCTGTGCTACTCCTCTTAGAAGCAGTGGGATCACAGGAGTTTACAAAATATAATAAATAATATATAACTGGTTCACAGGGCAACTTTCAGGTGATTCACTTTTGCTTGGTTTTTAAGTTTGGAAACAATTACAATTTTTAATGCTTGCTGAAATCTCAGCCTGGCCCAGGGAAAGTAAGGAAGCTGTGTAAAAAACACACCGTAACAAATCTGGAAAATAAAATTTAAATAATTCATTTTATCTTGTCATTTTCTTGTAAGCCCCAGGCTGACATCTTTGGAACACCTCCAGCCATACAATTACACCTGGCACCTGCAAAATTCTCATTTCTGCTGTCATTCCAGATCACTGACATTTACCTTTGATTTTTACACTACTGACTACTCACATGAGCTTCTCAGCAAAACACCTTATCTGCAGCCAATACAGGGGGTGTTTGCACTAAACCAAATATATAGGGGTGCTCAGCAATGCCCTCTATCCATCACTTCTAAGTACTTCCACATGACACAAGCTCAGAGACTGCTCTTGGATCTTCCTCCTCAGTCAGCCAGACCCTTCCACAGTCAGCCTAATAATGTATGTATGGGAGTGATGTGTCAACAGTTTTAAAAATTATATTTAAAAAAAAAGAACGAACAAAATCAAAACCAAAAATGAAAACCCTAAACAATTATTTCTGCTTGGAGAAAATTTACATTCATAGGGGGAAAAAAAAAAAAAAAAAAAGAAAAAAAAAAAAATTTGTGATGCAGGAGGTTTTGTGAGCCCTAAGTTATCTGAATAGGAAACAACATTAGCAAAAAAAATCAGGGCAAATATTTTGGACACACAGCTGTGGAGCAGAGCTGGCTGCAGCACCCAAGCTGCCCACATACCCACCCAGAGCTGGGCAGGGAGACAGAGAAGGCAAAGCCTCAGCACCCTCAGTGCCTCTGATAAATCCTTTCTAAGTTACATTGCTATAAATAACTTTTTAAGCAAAGAAAAAAAACTGTAATTGTCCAAACCCTCAGCTACAAGTGACAGACAGAGCCTAAATACATCAGAATTATTTTTTTTCCTTAAAAAATTACATGACAACTGTAACTGCAGGCAGCTGATAATCCTGATAATGACAGCACCATGCTGCTCTGAGCCTTGTACCTTTTGCAGATAAGCTCCTGCTTTCATCTGCTACACAATCCTGCTCAGTGCCTCACATGGCTGTAAATAAATACATATTTTTAGGGAAACAGCACCATGGTAAAGGATTGCTGTGCTCCTGTAGACCACAGAGATCACTCCTCTGTTGCCAGCTTCCTTTTCATAATTCACCTCTGGCATCCCAGTCTCAATTCCCACAGAAAGCATCCTCCTGAAGGGGGGCAGGCATGGCAGGTGGAAGGGAGCAGACTCTTGCCACCAAGCTCTGCTCCTCATGCACTTTGGAAGCAAAAGTTCATCTGTGTAAGGAAAACACCAGATTTTGAACTGCAAGAGGAAGCATTTGGGACAAAAATTATCATCTCACCTACAATACAGCATCCTGGACAACTGGGGAAACTGTCTTGGGGCAGAAGCTCCAGTGCAGACCCACCTCAAAAGGTCATGAAAATCCTGCTCGAGACCCCATCACTATCAGTGGGGAGAAGCCACTTAGAGGTCAGCATGGACAACCTCACTTAGGGCTTGCAGCAGCTTAACTTAAGAATTTAAATTCCTCCCTGATAAAAAGAGCTATTTAAAGCAGCTTTGATTTACAATATAGCAGCATGACTCTGGTAGGTGTAAGAAAACAAAGGTCTCCAAGCCACTACTACACAAGCAGTTAAGTTCTGCTGGGTATCACGTAACACCAACATGCATATGGACAGCAATTACAAGCTTAGATAGAAGGCTGTACCTTATTTTTGTGCAAAAACTAGGCATTAAATTTTGTAGATGCTTTGATGAAATCTATTTTTTTCAGTATTTGCTAATTGGCCTCTTGAACACAACTGTTTTACCTGACAGTGGTTTGTTCTCATTGTCCTTCATCCTGCTGGGAGTAGAAGAGAAACGTATATTCCTAACTATATTACCCTGTGCTCCTACTCCACAAGATGGTCTCAAGGCTGTGGCTTCTTCTGCAGTGTCAGATGGAGATCCCATCACCTTTGCCAGGCTTTTCCCTCATTTAAATTACACCGTTTATGTTTCACACTGCTTAAAGCTTTCATTCTTTTTTTTTTTTTAAAATTTTCACTTCTTTTTTTTAATGCAGGCAGTGCTAAACACTGAAATGCATTGGAAAAGAAATGCATTGGAAATTAACCCAGGGAAACTTTGCAATAGCAAAGGAAATGAAAAATTTCTAATCACAAGTACCCAAAAGACTCCTACTGCAGCACATACTGATGGACTCTGATGCAGAGAGATAATGAATACTTATTCTATCATACCTACATCCAGTTTCTTCTGAACCACTTTCACAGAAGAAATGAGAGAAATTTTTACATCTTTTTAAAGTTTATCAGTTGAGTGCTTTCAAAAAACAAGTAATGAAATGCAAACCCCACCTGGCAATGGAGTCTCAGACCACGATTAAATCCATTCCATTTCACATATACATTTTCAGACATATTTTTAAAATGTTTTTTGTGTTCACTATATTTTAACACAGTATATTTACTTCTAAATAAAAATTAACTGATATTTATAAAATAATAAACACGCTAATGTTTAAGTTAACATAGCATTAGGTGCCATAAGTTTTTATCTGTTTCATTTCTCAACCTTAATTTAACACTGACATTCAGTCTTTGCAGTTAATAAATACACTGCTTTACTGCATTCGCCAAGTTTGTTCTCCACTCAACGTGAAAACTTATTCCTGGGAATCACATTAAGCCAACATTAACATCTGTGCAAAAATTTACTCTCCTTTAGAACCTCATTTGGACATTTTCCTCAGAAAATGCTCCTTTCCCTGCTCCTGAACACTCCACTGACTCCTTCCCTTCCCAGAAAGCCCCCAAAACAGTTCTGCACCATTGGCATGGACTGATTGCTGATTTAGTTGAAAGTTGCTTCTCTGAAGAAAGCATCTTCATCAGTGTTAGCTTCAGAGCTTGCTCAGTAAAAGGTTTTAGATGTATGCAGTGATACATTTGACGCATAACAAGAAGATAAAACACGTTGAAGTTTATGTATCAGGAAAAAAAAAATCACTATTATATGCAGGAAGGTACCAAAAAATACCAAGTCATGAAAGCATCTAATGCCTGGCTGGTGGTTTACAGAGCCCAAGCTGATTATTTATTACTAGTTTTAATTGCAACAACAAAGCCATAGCTCTAAAAAGACTGGCACGACTGCAGCCATGTCATCCATCAGCTACCAGAAATGGTTGGACAAGTTCTCAAGATGCACGTGATGTTTGTGGGCCTGAGGGTCCTTCCTTGAAACGGAAGAAGTCTTGCAAGGGGAAATTCAACCTACATTTTAAAGACTTCAATTTAGAACAAGAATGTGAAAAGAAATCACATTTTGTATGGTTAAAAGCTCTCGTTAGCAGGGCTGGTGACAAGGCTGACATCTCGTCAGGCTGCCAGCTGACTACAGACACAAGGCACAGCCAGAAGGGCTCCAGAATAATCCCTGCCCAGGTAAAGCTGATCACTGCCTGCACAGGCACTGGCACAGCATCAAGATGTCAAAAAGCTGCTTCTATCAAACTGCCTCAGAAATAAAATCAGAGAAACCCAAAACTCTCCTCCACACCTGGCTCCCAAAGCACAGGCAGCCCCATTCATTCATCACCACTCACTTCACAAGCACTGGTGCTGAACTACACAAAGTCTGCAGCTATAATTAAAAAAGTCTAAAGTGACTTGATTCAGTAGCTGCAGGAGCTTTATGCTATTTATCCAGCTGCAGGGCTACTGGGAGAGGTTTGTTGTGTTTTGTTTTTTTTTTTAAATATGTGATTTTTTTATAATAGCATTTGTTAATTATTTGATACAATAACACGATTCAGGATTGATGAACTTGTTGCACGTCTCTGAATTTGACACCTCGCTCATCCTTTATACAAAGCTCTCCCTTTGATCTGGCATTAAATTCATCTATAAAATAAAACACAGAACTCAAATTACAACTCACTCAATAGTCACCTGTGGCACACATGCAATGCAATGCCAGCAAGTTAGAAAGGTTGATATTCCCCTCCACAGTCCAACAACTGTAATATTACCAAAATATTAAACAGTAATTATTGATTGGCCTGTTATGTTTTAGGCAAAGCCAGAAGAAGCTGAAGAGCAAAGTGCACTGGGAAGAAATGGGTTGCCTTTTGTGTTTTGCTTGGTTAAAAAAAAATCTCAAATATTTGATAAGCCACAATTCAAAGCTTCAAGGCTTTTAACATTCACCATATAAACCAGTGAATTTTCCGTAACAGAAAATAAAAACAAAGATGGGACTTAAAAATTTAAAACCCAGATGAAAAAGTAGGATAAAACCAAGCAATTCTGACTTCCAAGGGCTGCAGTGTGAGTTACAAGTGCTCTGTCAGCCCCCCATGGAAATGCTTATGAGCCCACCTCAAATAAACAGAAGTTAATCAATTTAAAAAAGCACTGAAAGTAGGAAATTGAAGTTTTATGGATTGACTTTCCTTTCACAACTTACAAGAGCAGCTCTCCAAACACACCTCAGGTCATTCTCCCACAGCTGGAATTTGCAAATGCATACCCAAGTTTCCTGAATGCTATGTATGTATATACTATGGGTATTTCCTTCTGCAAAATCCCATTACATCTCAGTTGATATAATTTTTACACTTTTAATTGGAGAAAACCAATGAAAAACAAAAAAGTTTAGTTACCATAAAAGACAAATGACTATTTTTGAGCAGAAATAAGAAGTAATACGTCTCCAAAATAAAATATTTAGACATTAAGCCACAAGTAGGTACTAGGAGCAATTGTGTGGAAAAAAAAAAAGCAACAAAAAACAGCCTTTCAGTCTACCCTGGCTTTGTAAGTCATGGATGGAGAATGCTTAAGTACTTCCATCATTCAACACCCCTACTTGAGTGTTTTCTGAAACACCACAACCTATGCAAGTATCTGCATCCTCTATGCAAAATCATTTTCCAAACAGCACAAGAAATTGAAATAAACTGAATGAATTTAAATTCATTACCAATTAAGTACAATTTAATTCACAATTCTCTCGACTTTCTCATGAGAATTGCACACTGCAGGAGGGACGTGTACCTGGCTGATGGAGCTTGATTTACTGCTGCTGGTCCCTCAGGAAATCACATGTAGCTATATATAGCTAACAGAAACCTCTTGGCCCCCCCAGAAAAAAATGTTTACAAAAATAGATTTTAAGAACAACATCTGCGTAAGAACTGAACATGTTTTTCTAAAAAGGTAACAGCATGCTGGTTTTCAGGAACATAATTAAACCTCCAAAGATAGCACCCAGGATGGATAATCAGAGAGGCTCCAGCTCACAAGCCAGAGTTGGGAATCTAAATACTTACAGACACTGAAAAGCCATAAATACCTAATAAACCAGATGACACCCTGATCAACCAGAATTCACAGGTTATAGGTGTCAAAAATGCTAATTATAGATATATAGAATGCTTTTTTCCCAATTTCCACCCCTGTGAGCAACTAAGTGAGGCAGGCAAGGCCTTGGCTTGACCAGGGAACAGCACGAGGTGGTTATGACCCACAGCCCTCTACATGCAGATGGCACCCATAACCACTGAGAAACCTACAGCAACCTGCAGTTCAGCTGAAAATACTGCCAGACCAGCTCTTGCATTTGCACTGGCTTCTCACAGCACTACTGCATGGGTTATATCAACATTCACACTGTGCACTAAGAATAGCTGATAACCACCAAATGCTGCCAATGCTGGAAAACACCACTTATCCCTGCTGACGAACACATCATTAATTATTTGGGCATAAATGTTTATTCCTTGGTCCTGCGTGGTTGCTTGTTCCTTGTCTGAGATGTGCAACAACTTCTACCACCCTCACTCTCCACCTGGTACCCAAGAGCACACCGACCAAGTGCTGAGAAATGTGTTATGGCCTGGAGTTAAAGTTTAATTTTTTGTCTGCATTTTGTACTACCAATCTCATAAATGAGAAAAAAAATATTTTCAAATAAAAAAAATAAAATAAAACAAATGAACCAACTTGAGTGATTTGCTCCTGGCCAGTAAAAATAAATAAATAAATGATATGGTGCTGACCCAAGCTCTTGAGGACTTCCTTATAATAATATATAATGATGCCTAAATTAACTATAGCACATAGGAACTGGCAAGCACTTGTAGGAAAAAAGGAATGCCCAGGTACTTGTTGGAGAGAACCAGTGAAAGAGATGCAAACACCCCACAAGAAAGGAAAATCCCAGCAGAAAAAGTTTTGCTCAGCCTAAGCCAGGCTCAGGAGGTCAGGCAGCAACTCAGGGGTGTCATGGCAGAAAGAGGTGCAAATAATGCTGAGGAAAATCTGTCTCTCTTCCTTCTTTTTGCATCCTTCTGAGGCACTTTAAATCTGCTTGCAGGAACTGTGATGGCTGAAGAGGGTGGTGTATCTTATAAGATAGATTGATTCCCGTGGGTTTTAAAAGAAAAGCAGGTGGTAAAGTTATGGAAAGTCTAATCAGGAATTAAATTTGAGTAATTTCAGAAAAAAACAAGATAGCATATGTGAAATTCTGAAGATTCAAAACAGTCTTAAACATAAAACACATTTTTCTTCCTTCCGTTAGGTTTTTTTTTTTAAATAAAAATGTTCAAGCAAAGAATACCTTCCTCTAGCCCCCTCATTCAAGGTACAGAAGAAGAGATTGCACATAAGTAAATGTTTCAAGCAAGTTTTCCTAAAATACAACAAAGTATTATAGCCCCTTACACAACACAAGAATAACACAAAGTTCTTTCACCATCTAGAACTGCTCCATTCAGCCCCTTTGGAGCTGCTCTTCCCAATTCTTCTGCTATCAACCCCCCATTCAGGTCTATCATTTAAGAAGAAAAAACTATGAAGGTGGTAAAACTCACTAATACTCAGCCATAAACTCTGCAACCAGAAAAGCAGATATTACTTATTATCTGAGCCATTAGTCCTTTAAATTAGATGACTAATTGCATAACTGTTCCTTTAAGTTAAAAGACTGAGAGCACTATAATGAAAGAAATAGCTATAAAATACTCCAAACTCAGGTAACTGAAAATCCCACCCTTCAAAGCCAATATTCCATTTCACTGTGAGTTAGAAATACATTAACAGAAACATTGATTAATGAAGTTTGTATTCTACAACAAGTAACAATTCAAAGCAGCAATTCAGCTGCAGAGGACTATTTCACTTGTTATAATTCATGCTCTGTAGGCAGAAAATGTTATTGTTCCCTCTACCAAAATGGCTACATTTTCATATATATGTTCATATTTACTTTTGTATGTCTGTGTGCATGTATATGCATGTATAATATATATGTATGTACATAAGCTCAATATATTTTTCTTTTGTCCCTGGTGCTCATTTTACATGAACAACTGACATGCTAATATTAAAAGGGCACTGGTATCCATTAATCAAGAATGGCATCATTCCTTCACTTGTAAAAACATGGAAATATAGAATGGTTTGGGTTGGAAGGGACTTGAAAGATAACCTAGTTCCAACCTCTTTGCCATGGGCAGGGACACCTCCCACTAGTCCAGGTTGCTCCAAGCCCCATTCAGCCCAACCTTGAACATTTCCAAGGATGGGGCATCCACAGCTTCTCTGGGCACCCCGTGCCACTGTCTCATCACCTTCTGAGGAAAGAATTTCTTGATAGATCTACTCTAAATCTCCCCTCTTCAAGTCTGAAACTGTTCCTTCTTGTCCTATCACTTGTAAGAAGTCCCTCCCCACCTTTGCTTTAGTTCCTTCAGATACTGGAAGGTGCTCTAAGGTGTCCCTGGCTGCAAAAAACCACCCCATATATATTTATAATATATTTTTATAAAGACCCAATTAAAAAAACACCCACCACGTGGAGGTAACTACATTGGTGCCAGCATTAGTTACCTGGCATGGTATTTTCTGGTGCTATGGAGATCTCCAGCCAGATAAAACTCTGGTTCACATTCAAGCATCCTGCAAGAGTTTTTTTGCTAACAGCTCAGGCAAACTTCAGCTGCAGCTGGGCTTGCTTCACCACCAGAGGTGAGGTGCCCACCAGCCAAACATTTCTGCTACTCAGAGCTGCACAGGTTCAGGTCTTCATGTGGAAAGGCTGGCAGAAAAATCAGGCAAAATTACAAGTAACAAGTTTTCATTTTCCAGTACTGGAGAGAAGCATACAATATCCAAAACCTTGTTAAAAAACATTTTAGTGAAATTCTATGACATCTAGTGATTCATATGCATACCTCCACCATTTGTAAAATTCTAAAATAACAATCTGTAAAAAAAAAAAACAAACCAAACTGTGAGACATAAAGGAGCACGACTTTGAGAAAGTACTGCAATATATTGAAGGATTATTTAAGAGTTCCAGTAAAGTATTTAAGAGTCTCTTGTCTGTTTGCTTAACAAAGACTTTCCTTTACTTAATAACATGTAGAACAAAAAGGTGCTTGGAAGTCTCTCACTTTGAAGTCAACAGCAGGAATTGACATTATAGAACCACATTTCTATTACCTACCATTTAATTTTAAATTATTGCACTCATGAAGTATTTACTGCCACATTTCCAAACATAATCCTCCATCTGATCTATAACTCATTTTTAATAAACTCTGTAAATGCTGCAGTAATGTCATTCAACACTGAACCAAACTCTGTACTATCATCCAGAGATAGTTTTGTGACCTCCACTTTCTTGCACTCCACAGACTCCTGAGTTCATCTGAGCTGAAAAACGAAGCCACTAACTTAAGTAGAAAAATTATTCCATGTAACTTACAGATGCTTTCTCCATAGAGAAGCCAGGATGGAATATTTTTCTCCTTATGTAAAAAGCTATATATAAATCATGTGAGAAGCCAGGTCAATGAGAAGTCTTACTTGTTTCCCCTTTTCCATTCTCTTGATGAGTCCATCAACAATCTCTTTACCGACATTCAGCGGTGAAGGTAAAAAACCCTGGTTTCCCTTGCTGAGCCTCTCCCCCAAACATGCTAGTGGGTACAGAGCAGAGACTAATTGAAATTGATTTCTGCTGAAGTGATTTTAATAATTGACTATTTTTTGCATGAAGAAAACAAAGGAGCCACTGGCAAACAGCTCTTGAGCCACAGACGGAGATAGTAAGGAACTCACAGGCATAAAAAGGAAAAACATTTTCTGTTTTGAACAAATTATCATTTCTTAAAAAGAAACAATCTGGAAATCAATAGTATTAAATCAAACAGTGGCAACCAGTCAAAAATGTTGTCCAACTTCAGGTGGCCTAAATGGTTTCCACTCAGCCTGGTGCTCAGATCCCCACGAAGGAGATGGGCACCCACGTGCCCAACAGCTCTCCCCTTGCAAACCCCAACCACCACCACTGCACATCCAGCCAGGATGCTGAGGCTGGCATCTTGCATCACTTGTTGAATGCCAACATCTTGAATTATCTCAGAGACACTCCACGAGCTCATGCAGGAGGAGCCTACTCTTTTGGAGCAAGGTACAAAACTGGAAAATATATGTTTTTAAAAGCAGATCTCAATTACTTTCTATTCAACTGTTAAATGACATTGCCAAAAAGATTTCACTCTTGGAAACAACACACATATTTTAAGAATAAAGAAGCGCTTGGATCAGATAAGAACTGCACACCTACCACAAGGGCTGGTGGAAAATACACTCACAAGGAGGTTCAAATAGCTCATTTCTACATTTCACCCTTATTCAGCAAAGCAATTTCAGTCCACATTTAATCAAACTGATGCATATTCCCAAGCACTTGTATCAAAAAATACAGTATTGCCTTGTGTGGCTGCCGTGCTTTTTCATCAACACAAATGAAGTATCTTGTATTTACACGTCCAGTTACCAGAATCACTGCTTGATACAGCCTAAAGCTTTGCAGTCAAACTCCTCAGCTGGCCTTCCTCCTGAAAACTTCTCTGTTCTACAAACTGCCACACTTTCCTTGCAATTACAATTAATTAGTGGCACCAAAATTAAAACAACCAATAAAATAAATAAAATAATTAAAAACAAACAGACCAAACAGTCACTAAAAACACACCAAGTGCCTGCAGCTAGTGGTCTTGGTTAGCATTTGGCTTCTGGTGGCTCCTAGTGCTCACAGAGAGTGACAAGTGTAACTTCAAAATCATACAAAAGCAAATAGAAAATCCTTTCCTAGCAAGCTATCAAAAAACCCAGACACTACTGTATCACACGTAATAGTTTTCTTCCGGGTGAGCCCTAGATACAAGCACAGAGAAAGTAAAAATTATCAATTCAAAAGATATCTAATAGAACCAGGACTTCATTTCATATAAAACAACTTGAAGAAGAAAAAGAAGAGAAATGTCTCTCAACTGTTCAGAATTTCTTTATAATAACTGAGAAGTTTTACTGTGGTTTTTTGGTTTTTTTTTTGTTGGCTTGTGGTTTTGTTGTTGTTTTCAACACACAAACAAACCAAAAAACCAAACACACAGAAAACCTGACATATAACCTGGTCATCATGCTGATGCTATGGAAAAGGGTCATGGATTCTGAATATGTAAACTCTTAGCCCTCATTCAGCTACTAAATGGAAATTAGGTCTAAGACAAACAGACATCACTGGAAGTTACCAACATTCACCCAGAGCTGGGGGAGTCTTTTAAAAATCTGTTTTTCTGCTCAGTGACTGAATGCTCAGCTATTGCCTCAGAAACTGTAATATTAACCCACTTACATGTAGAAATTCTACAGCAGGGACACAAATTGAAGGTCCCACCGTGTTCAGGTCAAAGCACTCGGTGAACACAACCCAGACCCCACAGCTCAGTATAAAAAAGATGTGTTTGCCCACCCTCATGCATTTTTAAAACACAAAACCAAAATCAAATGTGAAATATAGTTCCTTGATGATGTGAACACTAGAACAGTCATTGCTTAACCAGTTTATTGGAAGACTTTTAGACAACTCAGATTTGGGCAGACAACAGAGCTTTTTAACAAAGATACCAAATATTAATATGAGAGGTGAATCAGCTCCAAACCTCACTATGCAAGCCTTGCTTCACCCACCCCAAACCAGGGGGATTAACAAAGAATACTACACATCCAGCTAGAATATGAAGGGTTTTATTAACTTCCAAAAGAATTAACAAAAAAACCACCAAATGGCTTATTGTGACCCTCTATTTTTCTTCGCAAGAAAGTTGAAGTTTTCCTAACTCTTCAGACAAGTACATTAAAAAAAATATATATATATATAATAATCTCCAAGGGAACTAAGGTAAATTGTGCTTCTTTGACTCTAGCTCCAGAAGATTTAAAACCCAGATATGTAAAATCAAAGTTATTGAGCACATCTGCTAGAACTATCATGTAATGATGGAATTAAAACACCTCCACACCTAGACTGGACGTGAGGTACAGCACCAAGAACTGGGGGCACCTCCTCAACAGCTCTGCCTCTGCATCAGTGTCAGGATTAACCACTGGCTGTGAAACAACACACACAACTGGTTATGGATCCACTGCAGTTCACATTCCACCCTTTTTCATTAATTACAGTTCCCACCATCTAATTACCTTTTATGAGCCGGAGGCTCAATTAGATGAGTAAGGCTGCCATACAATAAGGTTCCATTTATGCAGATTCTATTATTATAAATCAGAAATTTTGAAAAACTGGGAGAGTGCTTCTGATTCCTGATTAAAGCTTTGTAACAAATCACAGCCATTCCTCTCCAAACTCACTCCCCATGGAGCTCATTACCAGGTCCCTGCCAGTCAGGTCCCCAGCCCTGCGTGGGTCAGTCCTGACCCTGTGCACCCCAGCAGCCATCCCCACTGACCCGAAAGGCATCTGCCCCCAGATGAGTGAACAAATCCAATGCCAGCCCATGTGAACACTTAGGATCATGCTGACAATAGCAAACGGTCCATCCTCTCCTGAAGTGCTGCCATTGTGGTCCAAACCCAAACCCAGAGAAGAGGGGATCACTCACCCTCTTCCCTGCTGCAAGAAAACCCAGGTTCAGTCTCCTCCAGCCCCAAGGCAAAAATGGAGATGTAAAAGAGGAGAATTGACAGGGAAATCCTTTTTTTTTTCCCCCTCCTCATCTGCATCAAGTTGAATGCTTTGAATTGTACTTTTCTGAATTTTACCTCTAATGTTTTTAAGGTTTGCCTAAATTCATATTTATTTTTTTGATCAAAAGTTTGACAATTGTTTATCTTGCGGATGCTCACATTACACTGCACTGCCTGCCATGGTGCTGTTACTGTGCACACTCTTCCTAGCCTAAGAAAATACAGTATTTTTTTCAAAGTAGAAAAACAAATAACATTTACCACATGATGATATCAAATTCAGGGAGGAAAAGAAAAAAAAAAACAAAACAACTATGCATTGATCCCCTTTCTGGGAAATTAGGCACAGAGCACAGGATGTTGTAGCTCAGAAAAAAAAAAAAAAAAAAAGCCTTTCCCCAAAAGGCAATAATTGAGATGTACCCAGGGTCAGAGTTACAGAACCCCAGCAAAGGGCAATCGATTTTCCTTTCAGCTGGGGAGGGCTGAGCACTGGGGCAGTCCCAGTCCCTCCATCCCCCATAGGGTGCTTCTCACCTTCTCAAGCTAAAGCCTCAGGGAACAGCAAAAGGCTTTGGGGCTGGGGATGAATGGTGCTACTGTTTGGTTTTTATTTGCAAAAGCCTTATTCCCTTTTTTTTTTTTTGGTTTTCAGTTACAAATACCACTACAAAAAAATAATCTCATGACTTGACATTCTTAAAGACAGTTAAAAGTCAGATAGTAAAACCAGTGTGATGATGCAGAATATATTTGCTCATTCAAGCACTGGGCTCGATGGAGACCTTGCAATTCTACTGGACTTTCAGATTATTCCTGATAAAAATACTGTATCTCTAAAGCTTTCTGAAAAGAAAAAAAAAAAAAAAAAACAAAAAACAAACAAAAAAACCCCACAACCGATTTCCCCCTCCATTTTAAAGAAGGCATCCACATCTGAAAGAAGTTACTTTCCACCCACACAGCCATTCCACCTATAATAAAAGGTCACTTATTACCCCACTTTGCAAACACAAAAGAAACCTCCAGCTGAATGGGGTCTCCACGAGGGGAACAGATGGGCCAAGCCTGTAACACAGCACTGCTGTATTGACTGGTGATGGAACCGAAATCACATCGCCATGGCAACTCCTTGACTGCCTCCTCCCTCAAGACAAAAAGAAATAGCTCACCAGAGGTATTTTAGGAAATCCTTGAAAAGGAGAAAAATTGTGTTCCTTGCTTTCCAATTATTTAAAACCTACCTACAAAAGGTGCTTTCAGGAAACAACCAGATGGCTTTTGCTTCCAAAAAATGAAAAAATAAGCTTTGCCTGTTCTACAGAGACTTCCAATGAATGCTGGATATTGATCATCCTCCTCAACTGCTAACTGCAAACTTTATGGTGCTTCCACTAAAAATCCTTATGCTGATTTTCTGATGTGTCTGCTTTATTTTTCCACTTTCCTAATCAGTGAGGTCTAATGCAAACCAGTCTATTTCTTCCCTGAAAACAATCTGAACTTATCCAGATGTGACACTTACCTGCAATGCTCAGGTCATTTTTGCAGTGCTACCACATTTATTGCTACAAATGCTGAGGCCTCCTTCTGCTTTGCAAAGTTCCTTTAGAAACACAAAGAGCAGAAGAGCAAAGAGCACCAAAACCAGAGGGAATGGAAAGCTTGTGGGTGCCAGCAAACTTCTTTTCCACAGGCTACCCCCAAGCTTTTTAACAATAATAAATGCTTCATTCTCAAAGTACAGTTCTCTGAAGTGCTTGTTTCCTTCCAATTGAAATTAATTTGGGTTTAATTTTCAGTAGAAGATTCCATCTCTATTTTCAGACTTATTTACAGGAATACACGTCACGCAGACATTAAAACTGCAACAGATATTACTTGCAAAAGGACATCTCTGAATGCAAACTGCTTATTAAACAGTCCTAGTAACACTCTTGCAGAAAGCTCAAGAAGCTAACAAACACGTTTGATTTTTATAGCATTACCTCGAAACACCAGGAACACAACCCAAAGCAGTTCCAGCTGTTTCATGTATACTTGAATAATGTTGGAAACTTTCATTTCTGATGCACCCCTGAAGGGCCCCACTTAAATTGTAAATGTTTGTTTGGGTTGGCAGAAGCCCTTGCACAATCTCTGATTTAATATCAGCTTTAAAATAATAATAAAAATAATAATCTCACTCACACGCCAAACCACCCATGCTGCTGTGGACCTCAGGGGAGGGACTGGCTGTGGGAATTGGGCTCATCAGTTCCCATCGTGTTTTCTTAACTCCCTGCAAATTTGAAGATGCAGCAATGGAGCTTCCCTTGCTGTGACCCCTGGGCAGCTGAATTCAGTCACTTTCCAGAATTAAGCAGCCTCAGCACTGGCACAGTGGGCTGTGTTCAGCTGTTGCAATTCAGGGTAAGAAGAGCAAAACTCCATACCATTTCTGAAGATAAAGGATCTCCAGGGAATGGTCACAAAGCTTCATGAAGTTAGGTACAGCAGGCAACAGAAGCACAAACCATTTTTTTCTTGTTATATGCTGAAGCTCAGTGGGTTTTTACCCCCCACATGCAGGATGTGTCACTGTTTAAAATATAAGTGCCACTGCCTGGCTCATCCTTCCTCATCTTCTCCCTTTCCACTTTACAACATGGACTTGAAGTTAAAGCATTTCCACTCCTTTCAGAGCAGGACCCACCAAGTGATGCTCCTGTCACTGAGAGCTCCTGCCCAGGGAGCTGCAGATGACAGGACTTTCACTGTCTGCTGCTCAGAAGCATCAGGCTCCATCCTCAACCTTACACACTCATCCCATTGCCCTCTCAGCTGCATTAGCCATCCTCAGCACTGATAAACTGAGGGCTTAATCTTGGGGTTAAAAATTACCACCTTATATCTACCCTGAGTTTGTCTAACTTAGGATGCTTTGGACTTACATTTTTTTTCTCTCTTGGGGTATCAATGTACCTCTTTCCTGTCTCAGGCAACATGTTTCCTGGGCCTACAAATCATTCTTGTGCAACTTCTCCAAAACTTTTCCCACCTAAAGGAAGAACCCACCTGCCTCAGCTCTGCTCAGTCCCACAGGAGCAGCAATGCCCCATGCCTAAAGTTCAGTCTGATTTTGGCTATAGGGCTGCAAGGCAAGCTCTGTAAGCTCACACTCACCATGTTATTGAGGTAACCCATCATGGTAAGTATGTTATGCAGCTTTTGCTTCTGCACATCAGACTTCATCTTTCAATGTATCAAATTGTATATTAAATTTACTAAATCACATATTAAATTAACCCCATTAAATCAGACAAGCCAGACCCATCTGTGCCTGTGACTTCTCTTCAGTAATTTCCATCTTTGTCTCAACTACAGACATCAACAGTGATGTCTTTATGGTTCTTTTCCATATCATGGATAAAAATGTCAATGAGGATTAAACCAAAAACGATTCTCTCTGGGACTCTGTTACAAAGTGCCCATTTTTAATCCGCTTGATCTTTACAGTGTTCATTTTGTATCATTCTAGTTTTCTAATTAAAATGTTGCACAGCATCAAGTCAAATGTCATAGAGAAATCTAGACTGTTGAATCAACACTACTATCCTCATTAAAAATAATCCCATAAAAAGACCCCACGGTTTGGTAATTTATATGCTGTATATCTCTGTAGACTAGCATTAATTTTATGTCTACAATTTCAACCTGCCCTGTTTTGGTGGTGTTTTTTTTTAAACATGTGGCAAGCAATCTATCAAGTAGAGGCAAAAAGAAGTTGGAATCAGCAGAACATAATTTACACCATAGTAAAAAAAATTACTCAAAAACCTTTGGAAGTTAAACCTGTTGAGTTACACTGAGCATCACTGAAAACAGTTGCAGCTGTAACATCATATTAAGAACATCAACCCCAACCAGGGACTCCCTGAATGCACCACTCCAGCTCCCGTGGCCAGAGCAGTGGTTCCAAATACAGAGAAACACTCTTAATCTTCAAAAAAATCTTTTGGCCTCTTTATTCCCCAAATCCCACCTCACTATAGTCAAAAGGAAATGGTTTTGGACTTAGTGGAGAAAGACATAATAATATTCCCAGAGCTGCAGTGACATAAAGATATCTGGACATTAGGAAACTCATTTTGTCATTTTATCACACTGTGTAAATAGAAAGTGTAATTAATAAGGACAGGCATGTTAATTTTTATTCCTTTCAAAACCTGGAGGCAAGGGGAGGAGAAAGGCAAATGACAGTATTTGGCAATAGGAAGAAAAACAGTTGCAAATGAGGCATTTTTCAACCCCCTTAACTAGCTTTAGTAACAACTGAGAATAAAAATAAACTTATAAACACTTTAGTGTCCTTTAGAGTGCTCAATTTAAACGGCATATTTAATCTAAATCATATGTAACATTATAACAATGTTCTTTTTGCCCTCAATGTGAATTAAGAATATTAAATATGTATGTGAAGTAGTAGCCCATGCTGGAATGTCTCCAGAATGAAATACTTAATATAAGGTTTTTTGGGTTATTCATTTCTTTTTGAGTTATTTCATCTCTCTGTCTGTTTTTTATTTTTCTTTTCTTTTTTCTGTCTTCTTTTTTTTCTTTTTTTCTTTTCTTTCCCTCCTTACTTCAGGCCACAAAGATACTCAAAACTAGGTCAAGCTTATAACACCCAAAAAAGTAAAAGGATCTGTAATTTATTGGATTAATTTTTTTTTAAAAGCACCTTCCTTCAAAATTTACTATAAAAATATTTTCCATTTCCTTCATGAAAAGGACAAATACAGACACGAATTTCTCTACTTCTCTACAAAACAAGGATACACAAAAATAAAGTAGATGCTAAACCACAGCTTTCCTCCCATCCTTATCAGGCATTGGGGCTCTGAAATTACATCTACCTATATCAACTAAAGTCACTCAAACCATGTGTTATCTAGAGGCTAACACACTGCACAAAACAGAGAATTTTAAAGAAAGGAACAGAAACCAGATATCCAATTTTTAGGAATAAATGTGTGTGTAAAAATAAACATGACTGTCTATTCTGCTACATCTATAACTAAAAGGGACACAGAGCAACCTGAAATGTGCTTCTTCATTTGCATGTTTTCTCTTTCTAAATGCCAAGACCAACTTTGTTTGTTCGTTATTTGTTTTAATAGTAAAACAGATTTAGAAAATTAAGGGAAGGAAGTATTTCCTTCCTCTCTGCTTCCATGAGACTCAACTCATTTCCCACCTGAGAGGCAAACTGCTGTACAGATGTTGGGATGTTGTCATCTGCAAGCAAAACTGAGGAGCAATCCCATCGAATTTCTAACAAACCCTCACCAGCCACTCTTCCCTCCATCACTCCATGGACCTCCCCCCTTACCAGAAAACATTTTTCACCCTTTTTGTGCAGTGTTCATCATCCTCAAAAACAGCCTGCTTGCCATTAGATAGGACTCGCAGATTCCCTATGTTACAGCTTTCAGAGACTCACTAATTAAAAATGCATATAACAAACACTAAACAAATGTAAATTTAAATTTAAAATTCCACCTTTCTGAAAAAATGCTGCAGTCAGATCAAAGAAATCAAATGGGCTGAGCTGCTGCAACACCAACTCCAGCTGCTAGAGCTGTGGAAGTGAAGAGGTGGGATGCTCAAGAGAGGGATTGACAGGACCACGGAGATGCAAAACCTGACAAGAAGGAGACCTGTAGTCCCCCAGGATGCTAACCCCAGCCTCTGCAGTAGATACTGTAAGGATTGCCTACAATGAGGATATGCAGCTGTGGAAATACAGTATCAGATATATGGAGACAGAGTAGAGGAACCTAAGTGGTGAACAGAGTTTTTAGTCGTATCTATGATAAATGAACAAGAGAAGACCTCTGGTTGTGTTGATGGTGGAGTAAAGTAAGTATTAGTAGTGATTAATAAATAAAGGTTGTCCTACTAAACTAATGGTCAATGCTGAATACCCAGAAATGTGTTTGGACCCAGAAATAGCTTTATACCACCAGTACCAACCAGTAGAACAGCAATAACCTGGGAAGAAGAAACAGGATTAAGAGAAACTTTAGGATTAAATCTTATAAAAACTTTGGTTGAAAAGGAACACAGGAGATCATTTAGTCCAATCCAACCTCCTTTTCAAAACATGGCTCCAAAATGCAATTTGTGCACTAATTTCTGATTATTTAGCAGGTGCACCCTGGGCAAGAAGTCCAGAAGTCCAGGTAATGCTGTGAAGCTGTAGTACCATCTGCAATAGAAACATGATGCAACACGAGTAACTAGAAGACCAAATCCAAGTTGTACTCAAGATTTATTAACAATCAGTGGTCAAAACATTCATAAGATGTGAAGCTATTCAAAGCATTTTTAAAAATCAGCATGGATCAGTGCCTCATTAGCACAGCAGGTCATCAGTGGGATGAAACTTCTTTGAGGCACCTGGGAAATGCTGGAGTTAGATAGGATGAAAAAGATCCCCAATTGCTGATCAAGTGATTTAGTTGTATCAGAGCAAAAACAGGTTTGCAATAAGACCTAATAAATGAAATGAAGAGTTGGGGAAAAAATGCTGGCTTTCTATACAGGGCTTCACATCCTCACCCCAAAAAATAAACCAATTCTGTGGCAAAGCTAATTGAAGAAAACGTGCACTGACTTCACAGTACTTGCCTTAAGCTGTGCATTTCTGGTGTTTAAAAAGGCAGAACTGTACTGCAGAGAGCCTGGATCAGTTTTATGTGGCCTATAAAGAGTTAAAAACAAAATTCATGTTTGCTGAGATGTGGGACCAGCAAAGCCAAAGCTGGTGGATGAGCAAAGGGTTAACCCTGGGCCAGGTGGAAAGGAAGTCAACTGGGGTTTCCAAATTTAACCAGTAATTTCCAAAGAGTGGATCTGAATCCAAGAAAGCTCTCGATGTTCAAAGGCTCCCATCAGATTGTTTCCACCGTGAGGGGGTGGGAATTCAGCCCCCTCCTTCAGCCCCATGGACCAGCAGCAGGAGACTCCTACCACAGCCAGCTAAAAAGCCTTTCACACTAGGACAACCTTCTGACACAACCCTTTTGTGAAGATAAGGACAGATAATTACACTAAATTATGAATAAAAGAGGCAATGACTTCTTTCTGGAAAAGCACCAAAACTGAGGGGAAAAGGCTCATGAAAATATTTCGAATACATTTCTGCAAAATTATTTGTCTACAGCTTATCAGTGGACACATCTTGGCATGAAGACTGTACAATTCCAAGAACATTAATTACCCTGACCTAATTTACATTTATATTATTAATTTATTTTTCTATAAGTATATATTTATATAAAGCCAATTTTTAATTAGAAAGGCACAGAGCCAAATTAAAAGGGAACAATGGGTAAGATTTAAAATCCAGTTGCTATTCCTCTGCCTCTTGTAGGGGTTTTCCTGACTTGAGAGGAAAACATAAAGCAGCCCCCACCCTTTACTCGCCCAAAAATATTGCTGATAAACTGCAGTGACTTTTCAGGACACTTCCACAGCTCCCTGGATATTAGCTCTAACTAATATTCCCTCTCAGTGCAACCTGGCTTGCTTGAAAAAAATTACATTACCGTTACACAATGCTTCTTTAAGCCATGGAAACGCAGGCAAAATTTTGTTTATTGGTATCTGAACTGCCATCTAAAACAAAGATGTTCAGATATTTCCTGGCAACCAGCCCCATCGTTTACAAGCCCACACCACATTGCAAATATATAAGGCAGGATATTTATTGCAACCCATCCAACATTTCTTGACTATTGATTCAGTATCTACTTCCCGTACTCCTGCTGAACATTTACATAAGGCAATCACTTTTAATCTTTATGTATTTGCTTTAGACGTGCCCTGACAACCACTTTTAAAAGTGGCATTTTCCTGACAAAATGAATCATTCACCTTCTACCACCAATTGCAGATCTTTGT
Source organism: Phaethornis superciliosus (assembly GCA_023637945.1). Lineage (NCBI taxonomy): Eukaryota > Metazoa > Chordata > Aves > Apodiformes > Trochilidae > Phaethornis > Phaethornis superciliosus. The sequence continues at coordinate 5,735,257 of JAJQWJ010000011.1, forward strand.
TACCAAAATAGAAAGGCTAGAACATGCCCTAGGAAGTCTCTTTCTCTGCTTTGAAATCATAGGGAGCAGATACACTAAATTTTGAAGTCCTGTGATTAAAAAATATCTAAAAAAATTTAAGAGTGACACGATTTCCAGAAGCACTGGCTCATAATGGGAACAACATATTGTGACAAGTGGATTGCAGACGCAAAAAATACAGTGTGAAATTGCACAATTCCTTTTTAAGTCAAAGTAATGACACCATGTTCTGCTGAGAAAACCTCTTTATTGCTCTGATTTAATGATAAATTTCATGTGACTTTTCTTGGTTGGAGGAATGGAACAGAAACAAAACCAAACCACTGTCCTGATACCTTCCCACTAAACATCTCTTTTAAGAAATAAAATTAATCTCTTTTATTATTATATAAAGTTCTCTTTTCAGCCTGAACGAGGGGGAAAAAAAAGAAAACTAAAACCATACCCAAAGCAAGAATCCATTAGAGGCCTGAAAACACAAAGCAGAAATTACTTTTATGGAAGAAGAGCCTTTGATTTCCAGGCCTATATATATTAGTTTCTATCACCTCTGCTTGATAAATGGTGGTCACTAATAAACTTCTCACCCAAGGCATCTGTATATTTCACCCTCTTCAAACTCCTGACCTTTCACAGAATTAACCACATCTGGTTTCCTTCCTTAACCTTCCCAAGGCTATCCCTTCCTATTTCTATTTAATTTCTGACACCCTTCCCCTCCCAGAAATGAGTCCTCCTCCAGCATCCGAGAGGTTCAGCTGCTGACATCCTGCTTTTTCCTCTGCCCATCCTGTTCCTTGATCTGAGCAACCTCCATCAGCTACATGCTGACAGCTCAAACTCTGTGTTTCTCCAACATGAAACTAATTTTACATTTTGCAGAGGTACAGAACATGCACTCAATAAGATCACAGCAGAACAATCACTTTGTTTTCCATCCGCCCCTGAGACTTCAGCGTCTCCAATTATTCTTCTCAGCAGCTAATGCCATCAGGCCACTGCTTCACAGCACAGCATCATCAGCAATTTGTCTCCCACTCTTCCTGGGTCTTTTTGGCTAGATGCAAGTAGTGCTACTTTTACTTTGCAAATTAAAAATTTCATGAGGAATGCAATTCTTTCTTATGACCTTTAAGTCATCTATGATATTTTCCCAATGATGAAAACAACGTTCCCATCATCAAGCCTTGGCCAAATATCACTACTTGGCTATTTTCTTTCTTATGTTCTTTTATAATTTCTCTCTCTCAGCTCCTGTATTTAACTGGTTTTTGGTGACTGAGGCAAAACTCATGAATTTTTTTTCTTGTTGCTTGTAAAAGATGTAATTACAGTTGCTCACCTACATTTTCTACCTACTAAGGATACACGATACCATTTGCCTGCTTGCTGCACTCAAATCCAAGCCTTTTTGTTTCTATAAATAGCATTATTCCTAGGGGTGTAATCTTTTTTGCCTTGACAAAAAAATCCCACAACAATGCCTTTTTATTCTAATACCACAAATCATTATTATTAGACAACAGCAAAAATGTCCACTAAGTGCCATGTGCACTTCTGGGGGCATATTTTGCTGCAAAAACCATTTGCTTTAGAGTGGTTTCCTACTACTAGCTTATTTCAGCTGCAAGTTGAAATATGGAGTGACCTCTCCATATGGCACTTTCAACATACAAAAAAAAAAAAAAAATACAGATGCACAAATGTTTTGTATAAACCAGAGAAAAACAGCAAAGCATCCTTCAGCTCCAATTTATCTCCTTTGTACCAATACCATAATTTAGAAAAACTAAAACGTTCTAATGTTGTCTTTGATAATAACTAAAGCACATTTCCAGAATGTTGTTTTTGAAAGAATGGACTATAAAGGTCTTCAGTAGTAAGCAAGAAGATCTTTTGTGGAGGAAAATGCCAGTTCCTGATACATATCAGACAATCAAACATGCCCCTGCGTGGGCACGACACTCTCTTCTCACAACAGACTTGCTGATGACTGAGCTACTGCATTCAGATAAAATATTTTTTTCTTCAAAATCCTTAAGAACATTGTCTTTTTTTAAAGGTTTTAAAAAGAATAATTCAAAAATATTTCAAATCATGTGAATAATGATCTCCAAGTTACTTGACCAAAACACATCATAACATGGGTACAGCCACGGAGAGAATTCTTTTTACTTTCCATTAAAAAAAACAAAATTTCAATACCATAAAATTAGACCCATATGGACTAGTGGCAGGACAGATTTTACTACCATGTCCTCAAATCTGAAAAAGATTTGATATGAAAAAAAACAGCCAAAAAACCCCAAAGAACGCCTCCGACTCTTCTACCTGATCTTCTGCATTCAGCAGCTTAAAGGAAGAGATGCATCAGCCAGCAACCCTGGGATATGTTAGTACCCAGGAGCAGATTTACAGATCTAAAAGCACTAATTTATTGTTTTCATGGAGGCAATCAAAATAAAACCACATCTTCCCAAAGCACCACAATCCCTGTGCCATGTCAGGGAACTGCCACCCCAGACACTGACTGTCCTCCTCCAGCACAACATCCACCCCCCAGAAAAACTGTCTCCACCAAGGGATGAGTCTGGTGGTCTCCAAACAGCCAGCCCTGAAGAGTCCCAGCTGGATGCAGTAAATCTTTAGGAGCTTCTTTTGCAATAACCAGGACACACTGATCTCACAATGTCCAAGGTGGCAGAGCTGAATGTGTCACAGGGATGTAAAGAGCTCATGTTGAGGTGTTTCCTTTTCAACAAGATAAAAGCTTTTCTTACAGTATGTTCTCAAGCTGGGGAAAAGGAAAGGAAATAAAAAAAAAAAAAAAAAAAAAAAAAAAGACACTGGTGGCAATACAAGCAAGTGATGCTGGGGGTTTGTAATCCAAGCACAGAGGTTTTGGGGAATACTAATTCAAAAGACTCCACCTGCTCAAGAGAAAATGGTGTACCGGGACTCAGAAAAAATGGCTGAGGCTTTGGGAGCATCTGAAAACATGGCACTATCCTCTGGCCCTGATGAAGTTCATCTGTTTCATAGTAATGTTGCTACATCAGAAAAATAAAGAGTAAAAGAAAAATAAATTTAAAGTTTGCAGAAAGCTTATTCAAACAATGCAAGCAGCATGCCCTTCCATCTTCTCTGACAGCAACGTCACTAGATGGCTTACAGCTCACTTGTTCTGAAGAAGTTCCTCTGCAGTGGCATCCTCAGACTGTAAGTAGCTGCATGTATTATGTCCTCTTACTTTTTGATGTTAACTGATCAGTCTCTCGGCAGAAATGCCTGGATTGCTGTCCTCATCACATGTGCCCCATCTCCTCGACACTACATAATCACCAACTGGAATAAACAGCACTGCAGGATAATGAAAACTGGTGGTGCACGTGGACCTGAAGAACTACTCCTTACTAATAAACTCAGAATCTTCAACACAACAAAAAAAGAAAAAAAAAAAAATGTCCAATTTTCTACCAACACTCTTGAGGATTTGCTTTACGGGTTTGTTGCGCCATGATGCTGTCCAAAGGGCTGATCCATCCTTTCCATAACTGCTCTCACAAATAGGTAATAAATCCTCCACTTGCTAAGTCTCAATGTCCTGCACCTCACCATCTGCTCTCTTCCCACTTAAACCCATCTCCCACCTGGCTGGCATGGCCCAAAGCCCTGTGACAGAAGATGGGCACAGCAACCTGGGGCTCAGCTGGGAGCTCCCCCTTGAGACACTGCCAACATTTCACTGAATCCACCCTTCTTACACTCTCCCATGTCCACAGCAACTGTGAAATCACTATCAATTATGACCTTTCACCTGACCCACTTCTCTCAAAATAGCAGTATCTGGGATGGGCTAAAAACAGGAAAAAAAGAGGAGGGAAGCTGCATGTTTTGCTTCCTGGATAACTCCTCTTAGAAAAGCCAACTCTGTTCCAATTTTCTCCACTATTTTTTCCTCTTTCTTTCCTCTCTTCTTCAACTTATCTTCTGTATCTTCCTTTTGTTTCTCTCTGCAAGAAGACGGAATCAGATTAGGAAAAAGGAATGATAGAGAACGCTGATCTAAATTGCTTCACATCTTCAAAAATGTGTAGAGAAAATGATGGGGTGTGGGAAGGGAATGGAGCCCTGAGGGTTTTCTTTTCCAGAGATGAGTTTCTTCTTCTTTGTGGCTCATGACTGGAGATATGAGACGGTAAGAAATGTTGAAGATTTTGGCCAATATTGAAAAAGGAGAATTATTTGGAGAATAAGAAGCAAATGCTAAGAAAAATAGACTCCACAAATATGGACTATGGTGTCCTTCCAAAGGGAAAAGGCGTTATTCAGTATGAATCAAATCTGTCCAGGTGCCAATTAATTCAAGAATGGGTTTCATATAAAATTCTCAAATGTGTATGTCAAATATAGCAGTGCAGACCCATGAGAAGCAGATGCATAAAAAACATTCTTTTATTCCAAGTGGGAAGACACACAGTTCTGTTTCCTGAAGAATAAGGAGCCAGAAAAGAATAAAATCACGACCTTAATAGTGTAACTGACAACTTTAAAATGTTCTTAGTCTACAAATTCTGAAGCACTACAAGGCACTTTTTGTGTACACTGATTTTTGCAAGGACAGCAACATACATTACAACCAAGACCAGCATTCTGCACTGTGGTCTGGAACAAGGTTCATTTCTGGTTAAGAAGAAAGCATGCTCATAATAAAAAAAATAGGTACACAAACATGCCTGGGACCTAAAGGAGAGGCTGTGTTCCTGCAGCATGTGAGCAATTTTCCAGATACCTAAGCAGAAGGCACAATGTTAGAGGTGCCAACAGAGATCCTGGTTTCACTCTAAAATGGCTATCAAGTCTTTCCTCCTCACCCTTGCAAAAAGCAACACAGAAATGAGAACTGGTAAGCTACCAACACTGAATAAAAGTGCAGAAAGAGTATTTATTTAAACATAAGCTGTTCTTGGGGCACCTTTTTGTCAGCCTGTTTACTTCTGACCTTCAGGGAGGAAGGACACATTCAAAACCTCAGTCGCTGCTGCTTTGCAGAGGCAATAGCATTCCTGCCATCAACCCAGCACAAGCACCTGATTATTTGCCTTTACCAACCAAATGCACCATTGAAAACATTTTCTGTTTGGTTTTAACTCATTAAAACTTTTATACTAAAGATACAGAGATAAAAAGTTTTCCAAAGAAACAAGGTTTGCACTTAGCGACTTTTTCAGAAAGACACAAAAACTAATATAAAGTATTATTTCTGCCTCCTGAAAGGCTTCTTGGAGTATTTTTGAAACAGCTTTCTAAAATAAACCTACTTCTTTTTTCCTGCATAGATTTGTCATCACAAAACCAAATCTTATCCTTATAAGGTTGCAACAAAACAAAAGTCCTGAAAAGAACTGCAAAATATAGTCCATTTTTAAATTCAGGACACCAAGAAACAGATACAATGAACTTGGAAATCACTTTCTTCAGATTTAGCAACAGCCAGAAAATAATCTCCTCAAGGTTCTCCCTCGTCCTTCACCCCTAATCATTCCTCTCCATCTAGTAAGATCTTAATCTATTAGAGCTGCAAAACTCAAGCAGATTTTTATACCTACAGGCAGTACTCAGGCTTAACCCACTGAAATACTCTTATACACACAGAGATGGTTACATTAAAGAATTCAAACAGTTATGCCAAGGCAGAAATGGCTCAAACAACTCAGGTTACAAGCACCAATACTGAATCTTTATTAAAACCGCAATATACACAAAAAGAAAGGTAAGAAAAAACTTAGCTGTAATGACTGGAGAAAGATTTTAAGAACAATGGACTCTAAAACAGTTTACAAGAATCTAAAATAATGTCTGAACTAAGCTAACACAGTGATCAAACTATCTGAAAAGAAAATCAATGTTAGGATTAATGTCCCAGTTCTTCCCAAAGCAAAATGTAGCAAAAAGGCTTGAACAGCCAAGGTTTTCTGTTCTATTCTATTTTATCAAAGATTTGTTGGGGACCTTACTCTAATTAAGAATTGCATGAGAAGCAAATCTGAAGCCAAGCTGAACCTCACCCAAGGTTAACTGCAACACCAAACACTGGCCACTTCCTTCGGTTTCTTTTTATAAAAAAGAAAATACTACCAAAATACAAAGAAACAAAGGTTGCTGCTATGGCGGCTTGCAGAATCAGACATTTCTGATGTCTGCAGTATTTAAAGTCTGTAAGCAAACTTTAAAGGATACTGAGAGGAGTTATTTTCATCCTCTTTAGCATTAGCTGACACTACAAGTTGAATGCTATATAAGATTTAACTATACTACATACAAAAGCAGCGGCACACCAGTGAGCACTTCATTAATTAAAAGCCAGAAAAGGAAGTTTGCTAAACGAAGCAAATGTTCTTATCACTCCTATCTATATTCATTAAAACTGACAGGAAACCAAATATCACCATCTGTCTCCTTGCAATAAAGACACTAAAAACAGCTCTGTGGTAGAAGAATAATATAAAGTATAAAGCTGCAGTTTTTCAAGTTTCCCTTTTAAATGGACAAGAGAGAAACTGATGTCAGACAGGGGGGAGAGTAAAGGAGGATAAGGAGCTGGTACAAGAGACTGGAAAAGAAACTATAAATTTTAGAATATAAACTGAAGTCCCTTTGAAATCTTGCAAAACTAACAAACTTAAAACTTTGCTCCGTATTTCTCATTCAGATCAATGGGTATGCAAAAAGCAAAATACTGCAACGGCAGCTCATTTGCCTGGTTAGAAATAACTGCTACTAAAAACACTGAGAAAATTATATTACGCTACATAAACTGCAAAGTTTTAATGTTCAAGCAAGTCCCAGGAGACACTTCAGTAGTTTTATTATAGACTGATGCACTGTCTCTATATTTACAAGAGAGAAATTTTTTTTAATTATTCCTATATTTGGATTTTGCTTGCAAGTCAGCAAGTCAGTATAAAAGTTGAATATGACTTGATGAAGGAAAGAGGATCGAAGTGGTACTAACTTAGAGCAGCAAAAAATACCACAGCTCACACCAGCGGCTGCAGAGGTCAACCTAAGGTCACTGATTTAAGGTAGTTTTCAGCAGTTGTACAGTTCCTACCTTCTAGTAATTGGACTTTTTTTTCTTTTTGCACTGCAGGAGAGAGGGAAAAAAAAAAAAAAAAAAAAAGGTAGTAAGATATTTAGTGACAGAAATGAAAATAAACTACTGGTCCCACATCCAATGGCACAGCTCCGTGTTGATAATTCTGCACCATACCCCAGCTGCACTTTGCATAGCAATAAAAAGCACTTCCAGTTTGCCACAGTGCCACATAAAATAATCGCTCTCTAGACATAGTTTTAAAGACTAAGTAAGATTAAACTAATTCAAGGTTGAAATAAACAGAAAAAGAAAATTCATGGTTAAAACTGCCACCCAGCTCCCAGCGGGGCACACTTTTGCAATACCTACAGGAAGCAAAAATGGGGTTAAGGAAAGGAGGAGCAATGGAGTTAAAGACTAATTGAAGGCTTATTGATTTTTTTTATTATGATCCTCCAGAATGGTCCCTTTTTTTTTTCTTTCTGTAGTTTAATTTTCTGTCCTATGAACAGTAATTCATACATCTAAAAGGGCTCTCATTAATATTCTATGAGAACGCTTTTTTAGACTCAATACAATTACAACGCAGCAATTATTATCCTTCTCTTAATACTTTTAACAATACCAACAGACCCATTAACAGCACAGCACAAGTATGAGAAGTGTTTCAGAAACCTAAGTGTAGGACTGTTTCTGTTCACCAAAGAAACCACTACAAAATTATAGAAGGTTAAATAAAAGTCTGAGTGTAAAAAGTTACTGTAAACTGATGAGCGAAAAACCCCAGATTCCTCTTCAATTCTGAGGAATCTTCTTTCCAAAGTTAAGTCAATGTATGAGGATATAGAAATATGAAAATTCTTTAAATGAAAGTTGAAATTCAAGGGTAAATTCTCTTTTATGTTAAATATATAATGTAGAGACACCACACATCCATTATCTGTCCATGCCAATGAAATTACTGTAATGGTTAGAAAAGATTTTGAGAACTGGCAGGCAACTGGGAAGATATGTAGCAAAAGAAAAAACATAAAAACATCCATAAAAAAAAGTTTTCTGTGTGGTTTAAAAATGCATCTGGACTGAATCTGGAGAATGCTTGTTTATTCTAAGGTGGTCCTATGGTATCTTTTAAAAACCAAAAGGAACATTGTTGCAATGTGGAAAAAAAAGTGAAAAACGTTGAGATGTTTGCTTTATAAACCTTTTCATAAAAATCTACACAGTGACAAACATATGCCATATCACATTTTGAAACATTTATTTTATATACATTTCATCAGAGGTTGTATTTTCCTCCTGGGAGTAGAAACTGTGGAAGTTTTATTTCATTTTATTTACTAATAGGAAGCATACAAAGACTCAGGTTCTTGGGGAGCATAGGTTATCAGTAGAAAAGGTAAACCTTTTTGGCAGAAAAAGCAAGCACAATTCACCCCTGAACTCCTCCTGTCCACAGGAACAATGGGGTGTAAATCAAAGCACCTTCTATAGCACCTAATTGAGAAAACCAGCCCCAGACTCCAGGCTCCATGGTTCCTAGGGTGCTGGGCTGGGAAAAACCTTCCAGAGAACTGAGAAATCATCAAATACCTACAGTCCTCTTAAACAACTAAATGAAGCTCAACGCTGAACCACATGGTGCTTCTTAGTCCCTCCCATTTCTGTATTATGAGGCTGTTTCTGAATTGTATACCTTTAATTATGGTAAACTTTGTTCTAATACTATATATACACACAATAATACTATTAATTTATAATGTTTGTTTATATATTTTAAAAAATCAAATTCTTAATGACCAGTCTGTGTTTTTCTGATCGTCTTCTCACCTTGTCAGCAAGCTGAAAAATTTCCTTTGCCTGTTCTTTACCTACAGATGAAGCTGCCCTTTCTACAAGGTCACCAGTAAGCACCTGCTTTCCTCAGGTTGTACCAAAGCCCCTAGCTTGTAGAATCCTGTACACTGGGTTTCAATTCAAGATGGGTTTTGCCCTTTTATACTCAAACACACCGTCTTCTCCTCATGCTGACACGTACAACAAAACACTAATTTGTCAGGTTTGATACTAGCTTGTGATATGACTTATTGTGGTGAGCAGTTTGTCGTGTGACACCTCCTCATCCACTTTAACACCTCCTCATTGGTATTATTCTAGAATTCACATTAGACAGTCAAGAACTGCTTTCCATACACCTCTGTAAAACCTCCCTGAAAATCTCCTTTTCAGCAGCAAACGCAAAACCAACGCTAGCCCAGTCACAACGCCTTCGTCTCTGCTATTTAAAGCACAGCACCATTACATCTGTGTGCCAGCAACGTGAGGCTTGTCAGCCTTTCTGCTCTACAGAATTAAAAAACTGACCCAAGAACAAGTCCACCCTAGGTGCACCTTTTAATCCACTAAAAAGGTGAAATAATTTGTTAATATTTACATTTCTTTAAGTATTTTCAAGCTGCTATTTCGGTGGCTTCGCTAAGTAATGACTGCAGCAAGCTGGGACAGGTTTGCAATAAAACAGAACCCAGGCTAGCACTAAAAATAAAACCTGGGTGTTTTCAAGCCTGGGAAAAGTACAGTGATGCTAGAATGGATTCAGTGCAAACCTGCAGACAATATTCCCTACCCAGATAATACTTCTTATTCATTCATTTGAATGGACAAAAGTCCATTCAGAGCTTCTGCTCTTAGGCGCTCCCATTCCCCTTTCCCATCCCATGTGTTTAAGCTGAGTTCATTCCTCTGCCTTCTAGCATCTTTCTTTCCATGGGCCAGGTTCAGGCCATATATTTCTCCATGGCCTGGCTATCCCCTACCCTTCCCCACACACAAATGATGAGACAGAGGTGACAGCTGAACACTCATCAGGTCTCAGTGAGCCCCTTCTCCTCTTAGTAACAAACAAACCTTCTGCTATTTCTTTATACTTTACAGTAATCACAGCCCTTTTTTTCTTTTCCCCAGTCTACCCCATTATTTCTATTCTACAAATTATCCATTGCTTTTCAGGGTGTTTGTGGGTTTTTTTTCCCTCTTTTATCCTCCTATTGCTATCATGGCCTTTAAGAGAAAGCTGAGGCTGTTAAATACTGCCTATCTGTCATATTTCTGCATTATGATCAAGAAGCAGATTCAGAAAATCCTGGTACCACCATAAAACAAGCAAACCAAGAAATCTTCCCTTAGATTTCATCACTTTCTCACTCTTTTTGTACCCTTCCCTAGGTACCTGCTGCTGATCTCCATCAGACACAGGATATTGAATCAGACACACTTGATTTGAATGGGCACGGCTGTTCTTACAGATTTATTGCTTCAAGTGCTTCTGCCAGACCTAAGAAAAACAGCAAGAAGATACAGACTCTTGCATGTTACTACAAGTTACTTTCTTGCCTGGAAGTCCCCCATTTCATCATCTATGGTGGATGGCTATGCAAAGAGAGCTAATTCTGGTTACCACTGGCACATATGCAAAGTACTCCAGGCATTTTCATATATGGTGGCAGGAAACATCAAGAGTAGGAAATTTAGCACAAAATATTTTTCACCTGATGAGAAATACAGATGAAAATGCTTTGAACATTTTGTTATGAACATTACTATAAGAAAACAAAGAAAAAATTATTTTTCATGAAACATCTGCCATTTAAGATATTCCGTGTATTTTTCCATTATTATTTTCACAGAAACACTGAGCATGGCTAGGCTATGTGGTTTGGGAGGGGTGGGGGTGAAGGTTGTTGATGTTTTGGGAAAACTTAGCAAAGCTTGCTTTACTTGCTTGTTCCTAATCCTCAGCTACAGCAAGAGGTGGCTGCTGGAAGACCTAACTTCAAAGACGAGCTGCAGGAGAAATAGTATTTGAGCCACTAGATGTAGACTTTATAACTATTTTTTTTTTAAAGTAAGGAAAAAAAAAATGTTTTGAAAGAAAAAAAAGGAAAAAAAGAAAAAAAACCAAGGAAATAGCAGAAGGTTTCCTCAATAGCAAAGTCCCAGGTCCCACTGGGCAAACGCTTGCATCCATCTACCCACCCAGGGTTCCAGGTCCAAGTAAAACTCCACTCCTCCCCACCAGTGTTTATCTTGCCAAATTCAGAGCAGGAGGAGCACACCCGGAGGACTGGCATCCAAAGGACTCCACGCAGAGCCCTGACACACATGGCAGAGCTCCCAGGAGCTCAGCTCCCGCAGTTGGATTTTATTAAGGAACGCACACGCTTCTGAGCTCCACTCAGAAATATTCAAGGGCTCCAGTACATGAACAATAACTCAATAATCACATTTCCTTCTCTGTATCATAAAATAAACACAGTCTCCGAGATAGACTCTTTGGATTTATGTCCTTTTGAAAGAATTCAGTAATTGGAGGGGAAAAAAAATAAAACCACAAGTAAAGTGCACGGGTTCAAAATGTGCAGTAAATACTTTTGAAAGCAATGTTCTCATCTGGGAGTACTGCAACAGATGTTTATCATGAGCTACCTCAACAGTTAATCTAACTCCAAGCCAAATTAACCCTTTGCCATTGGAAACAAGCCTTTTTTTCTCTGTGGGCAACCTACAGCAAACAAGAGGATGTTCCAGAGCTGCTGACAACAAGCAGTTAACTGAATAAAGGGGGAGGAGAAAAAATAAAGCCCAACCAAATAAACAAACATCTGGCCCAGACTTAGATGAACAGGTGTATGTGTGGGTGAGAGTGTGGGGGGGGGGGGGAATAAAGAAAACACATTTAAACAAAGCCTTCACTGACATTCTGGTCACTGAAGTGGATATCCACAAAATGAGCCAAACAACATTTTTGAACACTTCAGCAAGTAACAAAATATTTTTTTTTTTTTCGAGAGAGAGAGAATAGGAAATAGGATTATTGATCTTGGTTTTCAAAGTGCACTATCAATATATCACAGTAACAGCTGAGAGGATTTTCTATTTAAAGACATTCTGAGCAAGAATGAAAATAGGAAGCTACAAAACTACAGCTGAAATATGGATGATTCAAACAGCAATTCAACGGTTCAGAAACATTACACTATTTCAAAATATTTAGAATTTTAAAAATCTAACTTAGATATCCATACATCAAATGGTGGTAGCCTACTAGATTTTTTTATTTTATTTTATTTTTAACTGATTAGTGTAATGGGGGGTTAATTTTTATCTAACTAGTTTTGGTACCTACATATGCAATTTGGTATTCACTCCAAATGCAAATCACAATCTAAAGCATCATTACTTAAAGCTGAAATTGCCATTTCTTAACGGGTGCAAAGCAGATCCCTGTTTCCAACCTTTCCTGAAGGCAAGTGATGGAAAGTAAATCACTGCCCAGACTCATTCCTCTGCTCCTAGTTTCAGAGGCATTTAATTTTGGAAGATCCTTGATCTTGCACAGGTCCCATGAAACGAGCAAGCAGGCAATCCCCTTTGGGCACCCAGAAGGGATCAAGCAGAAGAGGTCATCACATTATATTGATAATGCACCCACCTGAGCATCACCTACAGTTCCCACTGCCCTGGGATGCACAGGGATCCCCATAACACTGCTGGGAAGCAGAGTTAGTTTGAGGATTTTCAGTCTTGCACAGCCTGCAAGGCTACACAAGACTTTCATCTGAGGCACACACCTTCCCATCTGTATTCCCAGCAGCAGTGACACAAGAAAAAGTCACATATTCTGGAAACTTTTGCCTAAACTTCTTTCCTGACTGAATAATAATAAAAAAAAGTTGAATCTTGTTCACTGGGTTGTTTTTTATTTTTGGTTGCTTTTTTTAAAAAAACAGAGAGAAAAACAAATGCCAATCTGTCAAGTGTAAAGACAATCTAAAGAGGTTTTGTTTATCTAATTGCTAGGCAGAACAATAAATGAAGGAAAAGCTGTAAGAAGTCCTTAGGACTCTGCAGTATTTCTGCTGGTAACACAGAAGTTTCATTTGTGGTATTACTCTTAATCAACAAAAGAACTGGAAAACATTATCAGTCCTTTTACATTAGATGAGGAGTTTGATGCTATTTATTCGAGAAAACCTTTAAATATTTCTCTGATTCTAAAAAAACAGGTGACCACAAAGCCACATGCTAGCTGTACCTCTACTCATCCTTTCATCCCCATGTAAAGGCCACTGGAATAGCCACCCATTAGTTTGTTGACTAAAATATAAATGCTTTCCTCTTGTTTTGGTTTTTTATCCCAGATATTGCTAACCATACCCTTGGCTACATCGAGAGAAGTGTGCTCAGCAGGTTGAAGGAGGTGATTCTCCCCCTCTGCTCTGCTCTCCTGAGACCCCACCTGGAGTACTGTGTCCAGTTCTGGAGCTCCTGTTACAGAAGGGACATGGAAGTGCTGATGCATGTCCAGAAAAGGACCACGAGGATGATCAGAAGGCTGGAGCACCTCTCCTGTGGAAACAGACTCAGAGAGTTGGGGTTATTCAGTCTGGAGGGGAGAAGGCTCCATGGAGACCTTATTGTAGCCTTCCAGAATCTGAAGGGGGCTACAAGAAAGCAAGGGAGGGACTTTTTAGGATGTCAGGTAGTGAGAGGACTAGGGAATGGATTCAAACTAGAGGAAGGTAGATTTAGATTAGGAAGTTCTTCACCACGAGAGTGGTGAGACACTGAAACAGGTTGCCCCGAGAGGTGGAAGAAGCCCCATGCCTGGAAGTTTCTAAGGCCAGGCTGGACAGGGCTCTGAGCAACCTGATCTAGAGAGAGGTATCCCTGCCCAGGGCAGGGGGCTTGGAGCAAGATGATCTTAAAGGTCCCTTCCAAGCCTGAAAATTCTATGATTCTATACCAAACAGTGCTGAGAAGGTTTTGTTTCCCAAATTTTTACTATTCCAGAGAAATATACTGACATTACATTATGCAAGTCTTGCCAAGAACGGCTTTTGTGTTCACAGCTTCAGTGTTGATGATAAATTTTGAACACTAACAGTACAAAGTATGATGTAAATCAAAGCCTAAACATAAATGTAAAAGTAATTTAAACTAGTGAACTGGAAACCTTGATTTAAATAATTTCATTTTTGCAAATATAGTTCTCATAAAGAACTATTTGCTTTTGGTGGTTGTTAGTTCTCACTGAGTAGGTAAATAAACTACATGCATCTATTTAAATTACTATGAAGCCTAATATACTCTCATTCTTTTATTTTTTACATTTTATTAAGTAGAGAATTTACTAGGCAATTATTTTTATAATTATAATTCCAAAATGCTCAAGAAATATTTAATAAGCCCTAAAGCACCTTTCATGATGATTATTATTCCCATTTTATAGAACAATAATCTAAAGCAGAGATAACTAACAAGTTTAAACTCTTTCCTTAGCCAGCTTAAGCTAGCTCAAAGACAATATATTTGATCTCCACTAAGCAACTACCTGTTGCACATAATTTTTCACTCTGGCCTAGCAATCATAATAATTTGCAAATATCAGTATGAGAACAATCAGTAGTGAAGCTTCAGAAGGTAGCAGCAAAAGGCTGGACTAAATATCTTTACAAGGACAAGGACATTTTGCTGGATGGTTTCACCAGTATATAACACTTGGTATTATTTTTATTTCATCTGCTAAAATTCAGATGTAAAGGTCACACACAGCACAGTTCTGCTGCTGCTCTTCTTCATGACAACACAGCTTGCTTTCTGAATGGCCTCCATCATTTTGCCATGAATAATGATGGTAGAAACAGCAGTGAGAATTTAGATCACTTCCACAGCCCAACCAAATCACCACACCAGACTTTCAAATCTGTAAAACCTCTAGTGTGAGTACTCACTTGTTAGACATTGTGCCTCAAGATCTGCAGGACACTGCACCAACTGCACTTCCTCGGAACATTCCAGAACAACTTCCATGTACTGGATATTGGGTATCCCCATGTGCCAGCTGGGCTGAGACCTTACACATCACCCCAAGGGACACTGCCTACCTGAAACATTTACTAGCCAAGATAGGCAATGTACAACAAGTAGGAGGAGAGGTAGAAAACTCTTGCTAAGGGTTTTCAGTCTCTCACCATTGTGCCCATTTCCCACTGGTATCAAAAGCTACTTGTGCTCTTCCCATGATGGGAAACTGCATCTTTCCTAAAGCACTTCCTCCAATCCATCCCTTACCAAGGAGAAACATCACTGCCTCCCAAGCTACTCTGTCCTCCCGTGAACTTGCCTTTGCTGTGATACTTCGGAAAATTTTACAAGTCAGACATTAATGACCATCTCTGAGCTCTGCCAGGAGAGGCGAGAGGCAGAACACCAGATGCTGGAGGAAAATAAAACAATAAAACCCAGAGTGAACCAAGACAAGATAAATTTGGTAGGTGTAACCATATAAAATGCTCGCTCTTCCCCTCTGCCTGCAGCACTAGCCATCACTTAGGGGGTGATGACAAACTGGCATGTAGAGGAGGAGGGTCCTGAGGAGACAGCCCACGATGATGGATGTGACAGCTTTGATGATGAACCCCACCTAGCAAGGTCCAGCTGGACTCACCCACCTCACTGAAAGTTCTCAACTTCAGTTTCAGGAAATAAAGTCGTGCTCTCTCCAAAATAAATTACCATGATTTGTGACAGATTTCAAATCCCACCTCACCAGTGTGCCATTCATGCCACCTGGTTAGCCTACACACTAGCTCAGGAATTAGGAGGACAAGGAGAGAACAGGATGAGCCAGTTAAGGGTCAGGGACCTTGCTGCACATAAGCAATCACCCTCCTAAAATTAAACTGAAAGTTTCTATACTGGAAAACACTGATTTTCCTGCACAAGAGCCCAACAGCATATTCCCAATGAGTCCATCCCCTGCCCAGGATCCAGTCCATCCTGCCCTGCCATGATGTTTTTGGACAGGAGGCTGCTGGTCTGCAAAGAGAGTGAGCTCCAAGGGGAACAGCAGCCCATAAGGCAGGTGTTGTGTAAATTCATATTTCATAAACACAGTAGTGACAAGAGGGCTATAAAAATCCTTGTACTGCTTAAATTATTTCTCCACTCAGAGCAACTCTACCATCAGAAAACATTTCATGTTGCACCCTGGCAGTGGTCAGTGATAACATTACAGCTCAATTCAAGAGCAAGTATGAAAAACACAGATCTTTAAAAACTACAAATCCATTTTTTCTGCCAGCATTCAATATAACCATTTAAAACCAAACATGCCTCACAACTGAAAACAAAAGTTTTCCAATGTAACACCACATATATTTACATTCGAAAACTACAGTTCTGAAACAAACATTCCTGCTATCAAAGTACTACTTTAGGTTGCACTGCTCTTAGACAGAAACTGTCACCTTCAAGAGTTAATAATCCCTCACACTTTACCAAGGAAATATTTTCTCTCCATCCAACAAGGTCACAACAAAGGAAAAAAACAAATCCAGCAACAAATTATAACATTCTAAAACTCTGATCCTTTCCTCAGACACAAAGGTAGGTACAAGATAGGTAGTTCAAAATGTACTTTAAAATACATTTATGGTTTATGCATTTACAAATGCTGATTCTCCAGTCATCTGTGTACAAACAGAGCCATTGTATGCATACAAATCTTCCTGTATGTACTGGAGTCAAAGTTGTTATCCAACACATAATAAGGAAAAAATAAACAAACAAACAACTGAGGTTTACTTTTTCAAGACTGATTTTTTTTTTTATGTTTGGTTATTGAGAAAAACATTTAATAAGAGCTTAGTATCTCTTTATATTTGGAAGAATTTGTTTAATTACATGCATCTCCTTTAAGCAATAGGAGGTTGCACTTATTAACAATAATTTAAGTGGAAGACTATGAAACAACAAGGTTTTCTTCAGCTCTGTGGGGACACTGGATCTGTACATGCGACGTGGTACTGTGAGAAAGAAAATGTTTCATCTGCTCTCTCCCCTATCTCAGAGAGAAAACAAGAAGGGGTGGGGGGGTAATTCAGCTCTGCAGTACTCACGTCATCTTTCATATTTCTGTTACCACCACAAGCAGGCAATGCCTGCCAGCCTGTCTGCAGCCCGTTTACATACTATTAGAAATCAAAATTTGCTATTTACCCTAAAGAAGTCCCAGTAAGCATCAACTAGGCATAGACATTATGTTGCCTCTTTTCTCAGGATGCTCCAAGGAAGTTTACATAAAATATGAAAATCACGCATGCCATAATGAAATCAAAATACAATAAAATGTAGTCATAGATATTTCTACTTTTAAACAAAACAGCTGGCTTGATTTTAAAAGTACCCATCACTTGTGTAAGACAATACTTCTTATTTCATCATTTTAAAAATACTTTTTGTGTCGCTACATCTCATGTACTCAAATATTCACAATCATTTCAATGTAACACACTGCTAAATTCAATTTAAACTCCTTGAGTCTCTCTTATTTTAGACTAAGTGATTTGGATAGACAAGCAGAAAACTGCAGATATCTCCTATTTTTTCTAGGAGCTGAGAAAACACCAGGGTTGCAACAGGTGCCACTTCCATTTATCACTATTTTTTACCAAGATGACAACACTGGTGCCATCCCTTTCAGCAGTCAGGCTCCCTGTGCACCCATGGGCACATCCCAGAGGCACAGGGGCTGCTCCTGCTTGGTGGGGCAAAACTGAAAATGTTCCAAGACTGCCCAGAAAAACCTTTACTGCTAGCAATTAAAAAAAAAAAAAAAAAAAATTTTAGGCCTAGCAATAGGCCTGGACCCAAAACCATCCTTCATCATTCCTCTGAAATGCACAAGGGGTTACAAGCATCACAAGCAAACTCAGGTGTAGATCACACTGACTCCACTGGCAGCACCACTGATTTCAACCCAGATTTCTATACAGGGCACCCAAAGTAGCAACTTTCAGCTGAAATTTCCAATGTTCACTTACATTACAGAAATGATCGTGTAAATCTATTAGAATTTCAAGTACTGCCTCCAGCTGGGGATGCTGCACAATCTATTTAAATTTCTAGCTAAGTCCTAGGTGGCACAAAGCACACAACCCAACCAACATTACTCAGAGAAAATGCCACTGAGAAAAGTTGCAAAATCTGTCAGGAGATCTTCCTGCCATAAAAATGTATCTCCATCAGAAATAAGTTTTGCCATGAAACCACTGGGTAACTCAGAACATAAAAAGGGGGAGGCAGATTTAAAGTGAGAGGAAATATACAGAATAAATGTAATAAATGCAGCTGACTGTAAAAAGCCTCGTAAAAAGAGAGATAAGAGATTAGATAGGCTGAAAAATAACATAGAGGCAAATTTGTCCCTGAAGCATACAATAGATTTACAAGAAAAGATAAAAATGAAGGGTTTTTAACTTTATACTTGTTATTTTAAATTTAAGCCAAACAGATAACAACACATAATCACGTCCGTTTATCCGTGATCTCAGACTGAGGGGGAAACAGTAATTTAATATTTAGTAAAGCGACAGAAATAACTTAAGGGAAGGATCCAGCATTTTCAGCAGGGATCTGAGGGCAGCCCCAGCCGATTCCCGTTTCCTTCGGGCAACCCAAAGCAGGAAAAACTCATTTTTTTTAAAAAACACGCGTTGGGGAAGTTAATTTTAACCCCAAACCCACCCAGCACCGGGAGGCAGGAGCCTGCCCAGCCCCCAGGATGCTAT
Source organism: Phaethornis superciliosus (assembly GCA_023637945.1). Classification (NCBI taxonomy): domain Eukaryota; kingdom Metazoa; phylum Chordata; class Aves; order Apodiformes; family Trochilidae; genus Phaethornis; species Phaethornis superciliosus. Next base: position 5,754,010 of record JAJQWJ010000011.1, read on the forward strand.
CGCAGAGACCCCCGGTGAGGTTCTACCGGGGGGGAACTACGGGAATCTTTAATAAATAATAACAGCACCGATACCGGGGGCTGGACCTGCATCCCGCATCCCAAACTTCTCCCGCACAAGGGCCCCGGGGTCCCCCCCCTAAGGGGTCCCCGCACCCCCGATCCCGGTGCCCCCCAAACCCCCCCCCCCCCCCCGCCCGCTGCGCTCCCCGGTGCCTGCGGCGGAGGCTCCGCTGTGCGGGCATCCCCACCCCCGGCGGGCAGGAAAATAATTATTTAAAAATTAAAAAAAAAAAAAGGAAAAAAAAATTAATTTTAAATCAAGATATTGGACCTGAGGGGGAGGCCAGGGGGGGAGAACCCAGCGCCCCTCGGGGTCCCCCCCCCCCCTCCCGCACCCACCTTGCATCGCCGCCGGCTCCCAACCGGAACGCGACGAAGCCGCCGCCGCCGCTGCTGAAAATACGGGGCGGGCGGGCGCGGCCAATCGGGGCGGAGAGAGCCCCGGTCGCAGCCAATCGGAGACGACCGCCCCTCGCCCGCAGCCAATCACAGCGCGGCTCGTTACCCGGCGGCGGGGGCGGGGAGCGGAGTCACAGGGTGGGGGGGGGCCGGGGCCACAGCCCCGCTCTGCCCTCTTCTCCATCACCCTCTCTATTGCTTTCTTTTTTCCCCTCTATTTTGCTTCACCCTTTCCCCCCTTCCCTTTTTTTACCGCCCCTTCCCCCCCTTGTTTTTTTTTTCTCCCCCCTCCCTTTTTTCTTTTTCCTCTATTTCTCCTTTTCCCCGCTTTTTTCCTTTTATTTCTTTTTCTCCCCTGCCCCCCCCCTCCCCTTTTTCTCTCTCTCTCTTTTTTTTTTTTTTTTAAAGTCTTTTTCTAGATTTTTTTTTTTTTAGCATAGCCACACACAAACCCCCCTCTCCTCTGTACATCACACAAACCCAAAACTTTGGGAGAAGTTTTTTTTATCCCAGATATTGCCAACCATACCCTTGGCTCCATCAAGAGAAATGTGCTCAGCAGGTTGAGGGAGGTGATTCTCCCCCTCTGCTCTGCTCTCCTGAGACCCCACCTTTTTCTCCCCTTTTTCTCTCTTTATTTTTTTTTTTTAAAGTCTTTTTCTAGATTTTTTTTTTTTTTTTAGTATAGCCACACACAAACCCCCCTCTCCGCTGTACATCACACAAACCCAAAACTTCAGGACCCCGCCAGGGAACGGATGCTGCTCCCCCATCAATCACGCCTCATTGCTAGTAAGCACCACAGACAAATATTTTTCAGAAGCCAGAAAGAGGAGGGGATGAAAAAACCCTTCAGCTACTCCAGCTAAAATGGGAAGCACAAAAGTGTGTCTGTTCAGCCACTGTTTTTTAATAACACAAACTCAGTGACTGCCTAGAACAAGCTTCTTGGGTGCTGAACTCAGCCTTTTAAAATACTAAAGGAAAACCAGCAGATGTTTCAACCACTCAACTTCACCTCAGCATGCAAAGCTTTGTGCTGGATCGATGCTCCCATCTTATAAGAACTGTAAACTTTCTCACTAAGTCAAGCAGTTTTGGAAATAAACATCTGCTTCACTGAAAAAAAAAAAAGTTAAAAAAACAAATATTGAATGTTTCGTGTTTCAAAAAAAATTGTAAATGTAGTAACATTTGTTCAGAAAAATAAACTTCAGTAAACAAAACTTATGGCTGTTGTATATTACAACAGAAAACTATCAACTCTAGAGGAGAGGATAAAAAAAGCTCAGGATTTTCTTTTGTTTTTTTCTGGTCTACTGACCTATTCCTAAATTCAGATGAAGCTGAGTGAGAAAATCTGTGCCTCCCATTTCTAATGCCACGCTCCCTCTGACCTCACTCCCAGCATTTAAAAATCACTAAAATCGCATTTGCTGAGAACTCTTGCCCAAACGGCCGTGTTATTAATTTGTTCATAGCATTTGGCTAACACAGGATAATACAGGCTGGGAAGTGATAAACCTGATATCAGCCCAAGCCTTGATAATTTACAGGAGAAAGCTTTTCTTCTGCAGATCAAGACAGGCTTATTTCTAAGGTGCCCCAAAAGCCAAGAACTCTGTGGTGCTACCAAGAGCTGACAGGCAAGCGATAACTGTGACAAATTATACATTCCTGGCATCTGCAACAATCGATAAACTGACTCGCCAAATTAATAAAATATAGATCACAAAACATACATTTTTATTAAAGAATAATTTCACGATAACCAAGTAATGTGGATGCTTCCAAGCATAAGATTAAATTACATGCTGAGCAAATCTGGCGTTTTGTGATAAACTGAGAAAATCGTCTTTGCAACAGCGGTTGAGGAAGGACATCGCTGACACAGTCAATAAATATGTTCCATAAAGCATAACCAAAAGTAATAAAAAAATAAAATAAATAACTGAAGTGGTGGTTAGAGAATGCACTACTGGATCTGCACTAATTACTTTCTAGACGTCTCCTTGTTTTGTCATTTATTCCTTCAAAGAAGCTGCTGATTTTGGTGTTAAAAGTGATAAAAACAGATTACCTAAAGAAGGAAATATTGACAGCAAATTAATTCCTTAAGCAGTCAGACTTCAGAAGTCATTGTCGGAGTACACAAAGATTTCTCATACATTTAGGATGATGGAAAATTTACTTAAAGACATGAAGGCAAGTGTCTCATCAGACAGATGGATATTGTTTATCAAAACTTTGTGCCTGCTGAGTAACTTCTAGGTATTAAGCATTTGCTTGAACTCAGGAATACAAAAAAACCCACAGGACTTGAAGCTCTGAAGCTTTACACATGGTTAAGTATTTTCCCACATTAAGATTTTCCACTACTGAGAAATGCATCAAGAAGAGCTTTTCCAACCTCATCTAAACGTAAAGGTTTTAGAGAAGTCATTCCCTCCTCAGGGAGGAAGACAGAGCATCTCTTAGCCAAGGCCCTGCTTCTGGGAAGAAAGTTCTCAGGCACAGCCTCAGTTTCCATTATCCTGGCTAGGTTATTGCTACACAGCTTTGAAATATGTCCTAAACAAAGGATTTAAAATACAGAAATCCTGTTTACTGATGTTTACAATTATAAGTTCCTGAAACTCCTCAGTACTCAGTCTCTGCAGGCTGACTATGCCACATCTAGGCCATCAGAAGGCTGTCCTAAAGTTAGTTTTCACCTGCTATAATGCCAGGTATGTGGTTTGATAGGAAGTCTTATCAGATCTTCCAAATATTTCTTTCAAAGTAGAACACTCAGGGTTTCCTGGAACAGTACTTTCACCCGTGCTATGAGTCGGTGAGTATTTTACAGCCATAATATTTCACCACCTTCTGAACTTCCACGGATTTCTTAGCTAAACACATGACACAAGGTCTTTCCCAGCCTTCTCTCTAGCTAATAAATAATGGAATCAATTCTGAAATGCTGTCATGAAACAAAAATCAAATAGAGCCTAAGTAATACGAAAACGGAATTTGTTTATACAACAACCATTATGAATTGAATTCCTTTTTTAAACAAATGACAGTTAATAATACATTAAACATGTAAACAGGAACCTATTTGAAGTTATAATTCCATCAGCTTTCTCATGACATTCATCTTCTCAAAGGCCATATCCACATTTCAATCTAATTGCTGTTAATAAACAGTCATGGCTCCTTAAAAATGGCTTAGTACTTAAATGAGCTGCTGTCTTCCTTAACTATGGCAACCTAGATCAGTCTAACAAAAAAAAAAAATAAAAATTCCATTCTCCAGTATATTATTAGCAACTGGAAATTTATTATGTTACTTTTTTTTCAGAATGAAACATCTGCATTTCAAAAATATACCCAAATTACAAACCAACATTTACTTGAATATTTTACCAAATATCTACATGACGAGCATTTCATTTGCTAAGAGAATACCCACATTGCTATGAATCTTTTTAGTCAAAAATGCAACTACAGATCACAGCAATGCATATTTTACAGAAGCAGCAAACAGGTCCAGCTTCAGAATTACACCCACCACTCTCAAGATGAGGCAAGAGCAGTTTCTCTTGCCATAAATTACTGCTCCCTCTTATCAGCAAGTATTTAACTTTCAAAAATAGCTGCAAAGCAGACAAATTATGAGCTATAATTACGCAAATTTATCCCTGATATTAAGGCTGCATACATGCATATATGCATACCTTTCAGTCTATTCTAAAATGTATCTGCATGCGTAATGTGAGATATTATTCTCAAATATACTAGGTTGTCTCTACCTTATCTCCTGAAAATGACAACATTTCTATCCTAAATGTCTGTAAGCCATTCCAGTGGTCAAAAAATAGCCACTAGTGCTTTTGATCTGTATGGTAACATTTGATCCTGCTGCATCTTCTAACAAACCTTCCTCCTTCCCAGACAAGAGTGGAGCACAGACCTCGAAGTTCACAGGAGTCAAAGCAGCAGCAGCCAGGCTCCCAGAGGGGAAAAAATAAAATAAAATTAAAAAAAAAAAAAAAATAAAAAAATATATATTTATACATTACTGAGTGCAACACAGGAATGGCATCAGTTCCAGAAGTCCATAGTCTCAAAGTACACTAAGATTGGAAACAGCAGCAGCACTGTACATAGTTGGCCTGTTCTTAGCTGCTGTTGGATACAGGACACTGGAGCAGATGATGCCTACAGTCAGACCCAGTTCATTAATGGTTTTATGAACTACTTCAAGACCAAGTTCCTTTGTTCTTTTCTTGGAAACTAGAATTATTGAAGATCTTAAGCCACTCAATGAAAAGCAAATTAAAATTTGACTACTCCTGCAGTATTAATCTGACTCAAAGCAAACACATTCTACTTTGCCAGCAGCCTTGGTAGGACCACTGTTTCTCCAAAGAACCAACATTTCTGCTAAATCTCTGTCATGCTGCAAAATGCTGCCTCTCAAACAAATAGTTGCATCCCTCTTGATGGTACCACTACCTGGTGGCAGTCTGTCTGCACCAGAACCACTGTTTTAAGGGCATTTTAATTCCCATGGCTTTTAAGTTCCCGTTCCTGCATGGCTTTTCATTCAGCCATTTCCACACCACTGCTTGTTGGATGAGGGAAGGGAGATGACACAGGAGATGGCACCATGGGTAGGGGCTCAGAAATCTCTGTATGCTCAGCTAAATATTTTTTACTCACTTATTAAAATGTCAAATTTACACCACTCACTAGGCAGCAAAGATTATGCAACAATGGGCTCAGATTTTTTTTTTTTTTTTTATATTTTTCATTTTTCTTTGCACTCTTAAGAGGCTTAAAATTCCCAGATTCCCAGAGTTCTCAGCTCTGCACAGAAACTTAACAAAAACATGGCAACCCTACAGAGCTGTCTTTTTCCATGCTGGCTATCAGTGGTGACAGAATATATCACTACAATAAAAAGCCTCAATACATGCTGATTTAAAGAACAAGAAAAAAAATGCTATTTTTAAAGTCAAAATCCGTTGTAATGATAGGTTTGGGGTGGGGTTTTTTTGAAGAGAAAAGATCCATTTTTTTCACTTACAGTGAAAATTCTGAATATTGCACATGCACATCATTTTGCAAAACTGTTGACACCACACATACACTTCCTTCTTCGAACTATCTCCCTGTGCAGCAACCCTCATCTAAATTTGAAAATATTTTGGTTTATGTTTCATGGGTGTAATTTTGAGACCATAAGGAATTTAAGAAAACAGTAGATACTGTACTTAAATCTAAAACAGGCTTTTAAGAATTTACCAGCTTTCTCAGATCAGCAGCTAATACAATCACCACTGAGAAACAAGGATCTCTACCTAAATTTTCCTCCCTGGAGTTTTGATTTTGAGCTTTTGAGCTCCTTCTGAAGGATGTTTATACTATCAGTTGTGGTGAGCTATTTAACACATTAGTTAATATATACTTCCCTTAACATGACACATTTAGCCTATTTATCAATGTACTTGGTATCACAATAGTAGATCATGAACTTGAACATCCTTATTAAGGAAACTTATGCAATTTTTTTTTTGTCACTCTTACCCCTAGAAAGCTGTGGTGGGGTTTGGGTGTTCTGCCCATCAGGAATCCTCATCCAACATTCAGCCTCAGTTCAGTCAGTATTTGTTGGTATAATTTTTTTATTCTGCAGCCATTGGGTTTCAGTTCTTTTACTTTTCCCTCATACAGTGTCCCTCTGAGGATGAATACTCCACAGCCCTCACAACTCCCTCTTATATGATCATCTCTTCACCTCACTCAATAAACTGCTCAGAAACTATGAGTTCACACTGACAGAGCAGGAAATTCCATTCCCTTGTTTTTATGCATAACACAGAGGCTGCTAAAGCACATCCCATGATCATCCAAGTGCCATTTATCTATAATGAGGATCTTGTTGCATGTTCCTATTTTACAAAACTCAGCTACTACTTACTTAAAAGATATGACCTTTGATTTTTCATTTTGAATTTGATTCCACTTCTATTAGCCCAGTTTTCAATGTCATCAGAGTTATTTTTGTGCAATATCCTGATTCTCTTCTATATTTAGGATGCCTTCCAATTCTGGCATTAGCAGAGCCCCAGCACTGATGCCAGGTGATCCACATTAGGCAAGTCAGGCTCAGTACTATGCTGGTAACCTCCCCTCCCTACCACACCTTTTAGAAAAATATTATTTCATTTCGAAGAACACTTACCAGTGAATTTATGCAGGAAGAAATAATTCTTCTTTAGCTCAATTTTCCAGCTGCAAAAACTCTGCTTGCTCTCTTTTCTGGTTCATTTGTAGGCTGAGTTAAGATTCAGAGAATGAAACTGTGCCTACGATTGCTTACACAAGGACCATGTCTGGTCTCTGCAGCATCATTATTCAACAGATGGTCATGAGTAACATGTTTTGGCACAAGGTCCATAACAACACTGGGTTACATACTGAGGAATCAGCCTCTGTGGTTGGAGTCACACACCCCCACACTTTATGGGTAATCCAATGCCAAGGTCTCACCAGCCTTCAAAGAGGCAAAACCCAAGCCTTAGTTTATTTCTTCACCTCTAGTAGCTCATAAGGTAGAAATTTTTATGAGTCTTGAATTAATTCACAATAATCTCCTTAGCATTCCATATAAAAAACACACTATAGTTGTAAGTGCTGAGGTGAAGTTTTTTGTTTTTTTTTTAAACAAGAGAGAATGCCTGGATTTCAAAACATGGTGGTGGTTTAGAAACAAAGAGTGAAGAGTCCCACCCCAAACACTGCATGGCTGCCTCTGGCATGCTGGAGTCTTCAGAACCTCAAAAAGCTAGGTTTAGCTCTTTTAAGAAGCATTGCCAGTACTAAAGCATCAAACCAGAGTCTCTGCCTGTACCTGTCTCCCTATCCCTAGAACAATCACACAGTACCATTAAATCACACACATTTAAAAAGTTTTAAACCATCCTGGAGGCACCAGAACCAAGAGCACCAGATCTGTGGGATCTCCCAAGGAGAAGATGCTCAGCCTGAGCAGGCCAGTGTGCATATGTCCTCCTCACCAAAAGGGTGGGATTTCTGCAGCAAGATGTCAGGTAGCTGCAGGACCTCTGCTGAGGTGTGTTCAATGAAATGTTGAATCTTAATTACACAGAACTTGAAGACCAGGCTCTGAAGTTATGCAGATACACCCTTCTCACCTGGCACAACCTCATCCAGTAGTTAAATTATGAAGTCACCGGCAGGGAGAGATTTTTTTCTTAAATCCTTCCAACAACATCAATAACACAGTCCAGGCTATGAACTTCAGTTAGCTTTGTGCTCATTAAATCACAGCTGTTTCCCCTTTATGTAGCATTAGATCAGACATTACTAAAACTGCCTCTGTGTCTATATATACAAATATGCTTTCCCCTTTGTTCTACAAAACCAGTTCTTGACAGAAAAGTGTTTATACTAAAACTAAGTAGAATTAAATGGCAATTAATAGTTAATAATAATCTTAAGATAACATTTCAGATCTATCATAATCCCATAATAAACTGGCTGCAGAGATGACATTGTTTAGCTTTCAGATATTGTTTTGACTGGGAAAACTAACACTTGATAAAAGAAACATAAATTATCTCAAGCAATAACACCTTCATTGGAAATGCTTCTGAGCTTCACTATTTGCCCATAAGACCAAAACACCTCACTTCACCTTCCCACCTGCTCATCACACCTCTGCATACATGAGGAAGGTTTCGAAGTGGTGTATTAGTAGTGCTTCTTTAACAACAGGTGATGGACTTTTTTTCCTACTCCTTCAGTTCTCCACAAGCTCTTTGAAACACAGATAACACAGAACCTAGCACACTACAAGAGCATAACCTATAAGGAATACTATACATGAAAGAACTTGCTATCTGGAATGACAATACTGTTAAATTTGGATATTACAAACCTGTATGTCAATGAAAGGGATATGTTTGTTTTCAAACCTGTCCAAAACACAGATAACAATCCACTACTCCTGCAACAATCCACTAAAGACCTAAAACTAGATCAAATACACAAAAGTTACCATTTGCATCCATTCCATCATGCATCTGCAACTAATACACAAAAACTACCACTGCATTTTGCACTCATGCTCTTGGTAGAGTGAGACTTTTTTGCACAGCCCATCTTGCAACACGAGTAAGAGCATTCTGTGGAAGAACAGAGCGTTTTTGGAGGGCAAATCAGAAACAACAACTTACAATTTATTTTTAAAACCATCCACTGTGTGCCTTTTTCTGAAAGAGTTTATAGACTTCAGAAGGTCTAAAAACGTTGCTGCCAAAAAATAAATGGGCTTAAGCATTTGTAAAGCATTGTCAATACCAAGGCTCATTGTCAAGGCCAGAGCATTTGCCTGTACCTGATAGTTTTCTGTGGATACAAAATCTCTGTGATTCTACAAAAAAGCAGCAACTGATACTGTAACAAAGATTGAACCTGTTATGCTGAAGCATCCAATTTATTCAAATATGTACTAAAGCATAAATACATTTCAGTTCAGCAACATACTTCAGTCCCAAGTTCATTTTTCCATGAATTTACCTCTAGCTTGTAGGCACATTTGCTGTTGAACCACACCATCTAAATTCTATACACTCTGCAATAAGCATTTTACTATCTTTGGAAAAGGAGATAAAGCTCAACAGCTAGCTGTATTCATCTTTTTCCACCATTAATCTAAGGAGAAAGTGGCAGATGAAGCTGGAGTGGGCTATAAATGTCTTCTGGAGCATTCTGCAGTTCTGGATGCTGTACCAGTAGTGTGCATCCTTATCCTTTCTCTGCTCATCACTGAAATCAGCTGCTTACAAAGTAGTGGTATGTTAATTACAGTGAAAATGTTACAGTGTCAGGAGTGAATCTCTGTGAATGTATTTTACATGGAGTGCATGCAACCTACACCACTGCCCCATGGCCAGGGGTAAAGCTGCTCCTTTAAAGGGTCAGCTAAAATGTGTGTTTTATACACTCTTTGGGGACAACAAAAAATAGAGAAAGACAGAGTGTTTTAACTTAATCCCAGCTGTAAATCTCTGCTCCTGATGGATGCTGTCTCCTTCTCAAGCCTCTGAATGAACCTACAGCTGATGGATGAAGAAGAGCAGCTTCCACTGTGTCCCAAAGCCTTACAACATTTCAAGGATCTGAACGAGGTTACTTTTTATTTAACCACAGAAGAAAAGCTCTACTGAGCTTTAAAAAAGAAAAATAGGGATTAGTTTAACATGGTAGAAAAGATCACAGCAGCAGTCCTTGGCATGGGCAACACTTAGCAAGTGTTGAAAGGCAACAGTCATTCAAGAAGAAAGTGGATTCTTCTTGTTTGGACTAGAAACTCCTTACACAAACTAAGCAAACATTCTTACCCTTTCAATAACCTAAACATTTGAAGGCAAAGTAACAAAGCAAACAAGTATGTTCAACAGTATTCTGTAACTTTGTAGCATCTGATATCCAGGGCACCTAAATTTTCCCCTAGCATCAGGAAGTCACCTTTACTGTTTTTCACTGGGAAAAATCTGGAAGGCAGATTTTAGTCCCTTGAGAGCATCCAAATCACTTCACTCAGTCTCCACACATACAAATCTCACAGGCTATACATAACTAAATGCAATAGCTCTAGAGAGCCATTTAAACAGCTGTTTAATTGTATAACGTTAAATATGTTAGAATAAGAAAACAGGACTCCTTAAAAAAAATAAGATTTACCACTAAGATACACACAAACCTAAAAAGGGTTGATTAATGACAAGCAGCAGGATGATGCTGCAAGAGTACAAATTAACTTTCATTGAGTTTACTGTGTGTTGAGCAAGAGGGAGACAAAGATGCTGAGAGGGCTGGAGCCAGGCTGGGAGAGTTGGGGTTGTTCAGCCTGGAGAAGAGAAGGCTCCAGGGACACCTAAGAGTGATCTTCCAGTATCTGAAAGGGCTACAGGAAAGCTGGGGAGGGACTTTTTACAAGGGAATAGAGAGACAGGGCAAGGGGTTATAGTTTCAAGCTGAAAGAAGTTGATTTAGATGGGATCTTAGAAAGAAATTCTTTCCTGTGAGGGTGGTGAAGACACTGGCACGAGTTGCCCAGAGAAGCTGTGCATGTCCCATCCCTGGAAATGTTCAAAATTGAGCTGGATGGGGCTTACATGTATTGGCAGGTTTCAGATAATTTAAAATGTTATTTGGTAATTCACAAAAATAGACTTTGTTGAAAACAAAACTATGGATGTGCAGTTTTGTCTTCTAATTCCTTTGCTTCCTTTAGTCTACTAAACATTACATAGCTGTTATATTATTTAATCAAGAGAGGGTTTGCTGTTTCTGAAAAACCACACAACTGTACCTTCTTTCATTTCATGATAATACATTGAGATATACCGTGTCTGTGCAAGTTTATGTCTACACACAAGAAATACCCCCCTACTATCAGTTTTTAACACAAAGGTTAAGATGCACTTGCTCTCGGGTTCATTCTAATAAACTTTTTTTTCCTGATTAATGGTTAACTGGCACTAAGTCTGAAATTTTTTAGTGATATTTATTGCACATTACAAGCATCATGCTGAGAAGCACATATGTAATAAGGTTTATTTCTATTTTCATGCTACTCCTTGCCAAAAAAGCATGGTGAAACCCATCTGTTTTATTTCCTGGCTGAGGTTAGACAAGGAGACTTTTCACAGTGCTCCATCACTGCAAATTATATTGGTAAAGTTTGGAGTTTGGAGATGGAATTCAAAGTGCTTACTCAGAGCAGGCATCCTGCCTCATTGATACACTGAGATGAAAATTTATATAAAATATAACACATGGAGAAGAAAAAATGACCAGGAGAAATGCAGCTCTGGAATCTGGCAGGTCCTCAGTTGAGGCTGAAGCTTCAGAGAATTGTCTCTGTACCTTCAAATATGCAAAATTTTTGCATCAATGTTTTTTCCTTTCGTGCCAGTTTTATAAATGAAGTATCTACCTGAAAAATGGAAACATATTTGATGTGCCCTTTTCTGTAAATTGTAGAAGTGATGCAAGTGCTCTGATAGGGCATGCACACTGCCTTTTTTTTTTTTTTTTCCCCCACTTTCTTAAGGAAAATAGATACTGTCCTCTTTCTTTGCAAATAGCATGCCTTTACAGAATTTTAACTGTACTAAATTCCTCATTCAAGAAATAAAAGAACATTTCCTACCAGTCAAGTAAACTGATGCAACACGTAATTCGATGACACTGTGGAATATGAAGGAACATTTAATAAGGTTGTTGGTAAAATCAGTTGAAGGAATGCAAATTCTGAGACAAAGGGGGAAAAGGGTCATGAAAATATCAGACTTAAAGGGAAACAAAAATATCTTATACACGACTTATTTTGAAGAGCCCAGGGGTAGGCAGAAAACCCACGAATGGCTGTATGTTGATGGCATGGGGAAAGTAGGTGTTTCAGAATTAGAAAGAGTTGAGTATTTAGAAAAGCAAGGGCACATAAACTATAACTGAAACATTTAACTGTCAACCACACAAAAGATAGCTCCAAATGAAAATTGAAGTACAGAATAACCACAAGCATTATGATCCCAACTTACAAGTCCTAACTAAAATAAAGAAATCCCATGTCCTAATGTTAAAGTACTGACAAATTTTAAAAACCTGTTTGCAGTGTTGATGCTATTATCAACAGGACTACAAACCCAAGATTTAGGCATAAACACACAACATATTTTTCTTTGCCTCCCTTTGAAAAGTAAGCAGGTGTGTAGTACTAAGAAGGGATACTTTCAGAGGTCCACAAAGTAATGTTCTCAATAATGTAAACACAGCAGTCTTGTACACTTGGGCTCCTTAATGTACTCCCATGCAGGACTAAGAGTTACTCCTATTGTAAAGACGCAGTAACATAGCCAACGGGGCAGCTTTCAAGAATAAATGCTGTCCCAAGTAAACTTCAGACACAAAGAAATTGACCTGAGCCTTCCTTAGGCTCAGATCCTTCCTGCTACCTAAAGCCACAACACAAGGTACCTTACTCAAGCTAAAAGTTATTTTATATTTGATTGCAAAAGATAGAAATTTCCAGATCACATCATTTTAAGTGAAATCTGAATCACTTTACAGACCTTTCTTCCTACACTGGTTAGGGTGATACCTTAACTTTGGCTCATAACATCCCTGCTAAATTCAGGTACAATACACTGAATTTGAAAAAAAGATAAAAATAAAGATTCATGGAGCAAACAGAATATCTCCATAAAATTTCCTGGGTCTTCTGCGGTGGAACAGAATCAAAAGGTACTTCCAGTTCTATGGCTGCTAAACTGGTGTCTCCTCCCCCCTGCAAATGTCAGCAGTATTACCAACCATTACCAACAGCAGTGGAAATGTAGATTTGGTAATAAAGACATGGAACAGTAGCTTGTCAAACCCCCAAATTTTGTATTAGTATTAATCATATTTCAACAACATGAGAGATTACATTTCAATAAATCAGAAAGTTACCCTTTAGCTGGGGATCAGGTTCTTTCATGTAGGAATGTTTGGTTTGATTTCTCTGACTTTTAAGTTCAACAAAATGTTTCCTTTTATCATGTAGATGTTTGGGAGAAGGCCAAAGCAAACATTCATACCAGCTTCATTCTATGCAGCTTCACATCTCTCTGTAGCTCTATTACTTCTTGGACTGACATTAAAGGCTCAATCAGGAACACCACGAGTTTACCGGATATTTCCCCATTCTTCCCTCGACTTTATCAGTGCAGTACAAAGATGTTGTTCTTCAAAAAATAAAAGAAAAGAAACACAACCCAAGTTAACACAATACTGTATTGTGCAGCCTATAGACCCATCCAGCAGATTTGATGTGTTTAGGGATATGAAGAATGCTTGGCACAGACACAGAGTTGTAATTGAGACCATCTCTGAGACTGGCAAAGTGTTCTAGAAATGACACATCACCACCCTTTTTTGTAAATGCATGTTAGTTAATATTTGCATTAGCACCCTTGTTTTAGGGTCTGATCCACAGTTGAAAGCAATTTACTGGCAATTACCTTTTTAATTTTTTTCCAGAGGTAAATCTCATGCTAATGAAACCATACCTCCCTTGTCTAGTACCTAAATCTGTTTAGAAAAATAATTTTCATGAAATACTGGATGCAGTCCAGACCCAAGAAATTACTTCTATGTACTAACACTTAAGCGTGTTAGAAATCTTTGAGAACTTCAGTAAAGTGGTTCTTGTAACTGTATTACTAAAGCTATAAAATCAGAGTATTTTTTACTATTTGTTTAGTAACAGCACTTGACAGCCATAGGGCACTGTAACAGTAAAGTCCACTTAAATTTATATACTCTGGCTTCCAAAAAAAACAAACAGAAGGTATCACTAGTAAATTTCTTGGTGAAAGCAGGCATAACTTTCCTCATTTTCCCCATGCAGTTTATTTAATGACAAGTAGACACTCGATAATGTAAAATTTAAATAAAATTACAAAACCCCTGCATCAATACAACCAATTTGTTAAGAACTTTTTAAAAAATTCTTGTACACTAACACACAAAACCAGTCGGAAATGTAACAGTGGTTTTCATTTGAAAACTCCCGAGTAAAAAAGAATCTGTCCTTTACACATGATAAAATCTAGTGACACAGCAAAATATTGCTACTGCAGTGTCCTCAAGGTATGCCCTTCGGAGAGTCCTGCGCTGCTTGCTCAGAAGTGCTGCAATAATCCATTAACTAAAAATCATTTACATGCAGAAAAACAGCTCAACTGCTGAATCATGAAGGAAGTATATAATAGTTATGTGGTATAGCTATTTAGCTTGATAATGCTCTTATTTTCTTTCAAATTTTCTCTATAAATATGTTTCAATTTTTCCTTGATAGAAACAGTTACTTAGTCCAAGCATTAACTACTAAGTAGCATTATCCTGGAATAGTTCGTTAGAGCTTTTTAAAATATATATAGAGACTTTTCACCTTGGTGTAAAACCAATAATGAGTTACATCTCAGATAGTAGAACTATTATCATACTTTCAGAGGTTAGGAAGTAACTACAGTGGGAAATTGCTTCCACAAGGACTCTGGTTAAACCTTGTGCTGATCTCCCATATCTTCAGTCACATATCACAGCACTTCTAGAGCTCTAACCATAGATTTGTACATTATTCACACATTGTACATTATCACTGCAGATGCACAAGACAGAGGGTTACTTTTAATTTTTCTGTATTTTTAGGTATCCTGCACCTTGTTCTTTAAATGCTTCAGCCATTTTGTGTTAGCAAACTTAAAAGCGGTCTCTAAAATTAATATTTCTTGCAACACCTATAATTATTATTTTTTGCATTATTTATTGCACTGACAGACCTAATGGGAAAGTATCAGACATGCACAGCAGCATGTACCTGAGGTCCTAGACACTTATTATGCAGAGGCACTGCAAGTGGGCAGCATAACTTCAATTTTGACTCTGATAATGAGGCCAAATGAAGCCTCAAAAAAGGGGAAAAGGACCCTCCAAAGTTCTACTAAGTTTGGATAAGGAAAGTAAAAGCCTTTCATGACCAAGAGTCCAAGAAAAGCTTGTGAAGGGTTCAGAAAAAGAAAAAAAAAGGGCAAGACTACTATTTCCTCTCTAGAACCTTTCCCTCTCACCAGCAATTCGCAATTCAGAAGGTGTGTGAATCAAACCCAGGGGATTTTTCTTCCACACATGTACTCACTTTTTTGAAACTTGACAAAACTTCAGTAACCTACAACAGTCTGCTGTAAGGAGTTTCATAACTCACATGATGTGTGAAGGAATGCTTTCTTCACCTACATGCAGCAATTTCACTTGATGCCCACTGGTTATTGCACTGAGAACAAAAATAGATTTGCAAAGATAAGAGGCGAGGGGTTTCGGCCACATTTGTGGGAAGTAGGAGTGCTGCTTTCTAACCTAGGGCTGACGAGAATATTTTAACTGCTATACTTTAATGAAAGTAGGTCAAAATCTTCTTGCTTATTCCCAGAAAGGGACTTGATGTTCTGGCTATCAATAGTGTAGAGCACAACGCTGAATCAGCTACTTTTTCAAGCATAGATCATTAAGACTTTGCCAATGAGAAACACTATTGCCTCCTACCCCTACTTGCCAGTTGGAACCACATATAGTCCATAAAGAACATTAGAAACTCCAGGCAAGTCCTGAACTGTTCCTAAAGGCACCTCCTTTCAACTCCAACAGCTCTCACCAACCTCCCCAGTCTCTACAGGATGCCACACATAGTTTAGATACCTGACACAGGCAATTGTCAAATCAAATCAGCAAACCTAAAAAATCCTGAGAGCATAACTTAATTCTGTTATGAGTTCCTAAAACCACACCATCTTTTTAAATTCCCATTTCCTTCATCTGGCTGATAACAGAGACAGAAGAGGTCAGAACACAGAGAGTCCAACTGTCTCCGTGTAGGCTCCAGCTATAAGATAATAATCAGTGTACTGTCAGCAACTTGTGATTTAATTAAAATATCAGGGACATTTTTGTGTCCCCAAAACATGAGGTTAGTATGGTTTTCCCTTATTCTGAAACACAGGGGAAAAAAAATAAAACAAAAAACAAACATGGGAAAATGAGAAGTAGCAGAAAATAAAGTGGCCAGAGAAAACAACTGAAAGGAGATTAAGAGTTTCCCATCTACCTGATCTATCTGGCAGCTAGCCATGATTATCACTACACAAAACATTCACAGTATTTAGTATTGCAAATTTTGTAACACATTTTTCACCATCACTTCTAAATTAAATAATTTAACTCAGCAAATGACACCCAGGTTTCTCATGCAGTCCTTAAATTTCTTCAATTTTATTTTTAACCAATTAAAGGCTTTTGGAGAAGAGGCATCTCATGGACTTTGTGGAAAACAAAAAACAAACAAAAAAACACACCACAACCAAGCCAAGCAAGGAGAAGTATATCTAAGTATACCTGAGTTCTGAAAACATTCCATCCAGCATAACCTACATGCTTCCATCAAGTTTTCTGCCATTTTTAAAAAAATAAAATAATCTTAAGCATTATTGGAACATCTTCAAATGGTGATTATATCTTAAATAACCTTATTAACTGCTGAAACCTCAAGTCCAGATATATTTTTGTCTTAGTAGACAAAAACTATGCTGATTCTCTACTTACTGGTGATATCATATGATCAGTCTGATCTTAAATAAATGTAGAATAGCTGACTTTTACCTTCTGTAGAGATCAAAAAAAACCCCTCAGCAAGTAAAATGAAACAAATGTCTCTGATTTGAGCTAAATATTAGGAAAAATTGTTTATACTTTACTATTTGCAGACAACATATTTAAAAACAAAATTAGCAGCTAAGTTCATGACTGACAGTGGAGCTAAATACTAAACCTATGCTTGAAAGTCCTTGGTTCAAAAATGCTGTAAAAGACAAAATATTGACAATAATGCCAGCATTTCCAATTTCTGGGACAGTCATCAGCAGATGAATATGCTTTTTGTGGGTTTGTGGTGTTTTGTTTTGGTTTTTTATCAACTCCCTTCAAACTTATACTTTTATACTAAATAAATTCCTATTGACACACTTCATGATCATTTCATAGAAGGACCTAACATCATTAAGATGTAATTGATAAAAAGCAGGCTGTGTCATTAATAGAAAACACAAAAAACATTCTGCACATTTCAAGAGGGAAAACAATGTTATCCTGTTTAGAAGGGGCAGGCAAAATAGCCAAGCATTACTACCAATCTACAATAGAGATTATAGCAGTAATGTCAAGGATATGATGATACCTTGAACTTTCTTTTATTTATAAATGTAGCTTTCCTTCCCTCCCCCTGCTGCTGTATCCTTCACAGAATGCTTGCATAGAATTACTTCTCTAGAAATTTCCAGTTTTCAATACCTTTTGTCAAAATCTGATGTTTTAGCTGGTTTTGCAAGCTAAATTGTCTTCGATCAATTTAACCTTTCATACAATAAAGCAGCCCAGCTAAATTCAATATGAATTTATGGACTTTCTACAAATTAAGACAACTCTGCTTCTACTATCTTATAAAGTGCTTATTAAAAGACAATTCAAAGTTTATAAAAGTAGTGGCATCTGTAAACTCAGCAGACCAAGTCAGGATCTGTTCCATGTCTCAGCTACATTTGAAAACTTCTAAGAAAGACACAAAAGAGCCCACTCATATTGCTGAAAGAAAGGGGAATTATCCAGCAGCCTTTCAAGCTAACTGCTACTAATAAATCAACCTCCTATTATGCTGGATGTAAGTGTAGTTCAATTATAACACCAAATTACAGTAACTCAGGTTTCCAATAGAAAATATACCTCTGTGTTCCTATAAAGAAATGCTGATAAACCTTTAATTTCTGTACTTCATTGCAGTTCTAACCTGCAGAAATGCCGTAAAAATTATGTGAATTCGAGGAACCAGAATGCCAGCTTTGATAAAACAATAAGCTTTGCAGTACTCAGGCATAAAGGAAGAACAGAAAGAGAAATAAGTATAGACTCCATGCAGACCAGAAAACTGTGCAAGCAAAGCAACAGAAACCTGAATAGAAATAACTCCAGAAGCCAAAACATGTCATAGTGACTCCAAGACTAAGGAGACAAGTGGCAGGAATACCTTAACTACATGTTTAAACAAGGCTTTTCAATAAAATATTTTATTTTTTGATACAAATTATTTGGTAACATTTTCAAGTGACCTGTGCTGTGTATGTATACTCACATGTACTTGAAAGGAGTTTTGAAGGTAGTATAAACATATTTAAAAGAAGTATTCCAAAATACGTGTTCCTTTGCCTATGCTAACCAGGCTCAAATCATAATCATTAATATATATTTTTCTGTTAAATCAATCATTCCTAAGAGATGTGCATGGAATGAGGGTAAAGAAAATACTTTTTTCTTTGAACTCAACCTTCCTACCTGAAAATCGTTTGTCAAATTCTATCAACACAAAAGGATAAACTTGCCTGTAAATCACTTAAAAGAGAGCTTTTAAAATTGCACATAAGGCTTTTAGCTGGAACAATCCAACAGCAAATATGTTTTCCAATTAAATGCTGTCATCATGTCAAGGTGGTACAAATCAATTGTGTTTCTTGAGCACGCTGTGACTTGGGGAAAAACAAAGCTTGTATCTGACAAGACTTTGGCACAACTTGTGCAGCTAACAAGGAAACCCAATTCTTTTCTAAAAGGAGGAATCCATCAGTTAAGGACAGGAGTGGTTTCCACACAACACAGAAGTGGAGCCTGAAGTATATGCCCGTGGCATCGGATCCAGTTAATCATACAGAGCACAAGAGCTGGAGTATCTACAATATCTGACATGCAAGTCTGCAGACTTACAAGTTTTTGGAAGCACAAGCCAGCGTCAGTAGGGATACTTATTTTGGAATACTGTTTTCAGCTACATAAAAAACAATAAGGAACACATCTGCAGGTGCTTCCACTTGTGAAGGTCTAACGCAATAAAAATCAGAGCAAAGGAAACTGTATTGAACATTAAATTAAAAAAATAACATTTTATGATAATTGATTTCCAGAGGAAATCCACCTGCATATAAAACAAAATGAACACATCCCAGAGAACACTTCAAGAAACATTAGCAAACCAGGAATGGAATAGAAGTTGTTTCCTTACTAGAAAAGGAAGACAGAAAAACAAGAAAAAGGAGTCTCGGAACTGCAGAATGAAATTCGGCTAAAGAAAACGTTTGGACTGCAGCACTACACTCTCTTCTTTCTTCATCACCAGATGTCCTACTGCTATTTACCTTGGTATACCAAGGTCTTTAAGGAGTTGTTCTAAAGCTTATTATACCAACTATTCCAGGATGCAACTGGGAATTTGTTGATTGCTGTAATCACAAGGAACCTATAAAACAATCCCTGATTTATGGTTAACACAGATAAAAGGAGCAACTGACTATAAAAATTCTTCATTGGATGTTTTCAGCTCTGGAATGAACTCCCTTTTACTTTCATGCATCAGCATTTTGGATAAAGGGCAAAACTCATCTAATCTTCTGACATTTTTGGGAAGTTTTACAGACCGACACTTGAAAATTAAACGGGAAAGGATTTTGTAATTATTAACAAGGATTTCAGAATTCCAGTGAAGGATTAGGACCCAAGAGAAGTTCAAATCAAGCTAGTGTCTACTTCAAAAACACCGCAAATTCATTTTATCAAGATATAGCTAAGAGGTAAAGAAAGAATGAAGAAAACATGGGTCTGAAGGTATTATATGCTGGGTTTAGAAAAACATTGAAAGGGCAAGTTTCTTATGAGACTAAAGGAGAGGAGGCAGGGACAAGAATAGCCCAGTGATGGGGGCCTCACCTTGAAGAAAAGAAACGGTCCACAGTTTTAAGTCTCCCTCCACAAAATTATATACACACAAGTATTAGAAATAGGGAAGAGAAGCTTGAATTTCCCCTCCTGAGAACTCAGTACTGAGCTGTAATCCCTTTCCTTCCTGGCACAATGAATTGGTCTTGCATTACCTGGAAAACAGGGCAGAGAACCTCCTTTCAAAAAGCTTATCATATTTGGACAGATGAGGTTCAAGAACACAAAATTTCCCTGTTGCCAGGCAGGCACTTCTGCCTATGGAGGAGCCACTGTCCAAAGCTCTGGAAGAACTACTTTAAGACTCCTTGGTCTAGGAAGGGAATAGGATCCGAGTCTGGTGACTGAAGGCACTTCTTTGATCAGGTGGCACTTCCTCTTTCTGTATGTAGCACATGAGCACTTTTTACACAGATTTTCAAGGGAAACCAGACACATGTCTGTCCATTTACCCATCGGGCCATATTTAATGAAATCCTTAACTCAGCAGCAAATTTCAACAAAGGATGCCAAGAGGCTCAAGGAGAACTAAGCTCCTGCAGGTTTCACTAAGGAGAAAAAAGGCATCTAGATGAGAAGAGACTCAAATTAGAGGCTCTGCTTTTTGAAAGGCTGCAGTAAGACCTCATAATAATCCCTTCCATGACACCAACCAGTCCCCAGACACATTCTGACTCACCAGCACAAAGGCCTCTCAGCCCCAGCTACTGTTGCCTTATGAGATGCTGGGACAGGAGGCAATGCACATGAATTTCTTGAATAAGGGACCATCGTGCCCGCTATCTTTCTGCAAAACAGGGTCCAGCTCATCCAGTGTGCATCTGTCCCCCAAAAAGCTAACTCAATGTGAGGATGCTGCCTGGAGGTAGACACAAAATTCAGTGTGTGCCTGCCAGAGGGGAGAAACTGATCCTGAAGTGTGGAAGGAACTTAAATCTTATTCATAAAGTACAAAAAGATTGAGGTGCTGATGATTTTAGCTAGGTTTTGAAGTACTGAGATACCTACTTTCCCTCTAACTCCTAACTTTGGGTGCCTGTATCCTTTTGAAGATCTGGACTGAAGCATGTTGCTAGGCTGCCAACAACTGCCAGGCAACAAATCACAGCACGTAGCTTGAAGTCACACTTACAGTGCAACATATTGAACATGTTTTATTGTTAGGAAATCGATAGTCTGCATTGTCATAATCAAATATAAAATACAATCACATTTTTCCCAGGGGAGGGGGAAAAAAAGAATAAAAAGACCTTCTAGCTATGCCTGCTAAGTAAAACTTACACACTCGTTCTTCAGTCTGTTAGAAAATCAAATTAATTTCAATATTAACGAACAAAGCCACTTATATAGCACAACATGTAATTAAGATTCCTACTACTTCTTTCTGAGCTCCTTCTATTCATTGCCCCACCAAATTATTAAAACAAAGCAGTTACTATGGTAACTAATTCACTCTCTGCATTATTATATTGTTTCTAAACATCAGTGTCTAGCCATTCTGACTTACATGCCCTAAATTCCAGTTTGAAATTCTAAACTTTTGTCTTGTTTGTCAGAAAAGCCCTTTACAATCTATGCATTCATGCAGATAGGGATAGCTAAAGTGCAGCTGCTTTTGTTTATTGCAAGAAGAAGTAACTGTTCCTAAATCATTTGAGTTTGATAAATTGATGGTGCCTGCATGCAAGAGCAGAGCAGCACTCAGGGAACAAGCAGAGGAGTTTGTGGAGCACTAAACAAACAGGCAAATATGACCATCTGCAGGTTAGATAAACTCACAAAAACAACAAAAATGACTGGCAGATGTTGTGGAAACCAAGTAACACCTGCCTAAGCGGTATTTGATACTCAGCAAAAAACCCAAACGGGTATGACTGATGAAATCTTCAAGACAGGAACAGCAGGGAACAAGAAGTGATAAAATTACCTGGGAAGTTTTACTAAGCCTTTAGTAAAACTATGTCTTCAAATGTACACTCCTTGACAAAGAGAGATATTTATCATTTATTTAATTAAAACTTATTATTCTTAAATACCTATTAACAGGAGTCACAGGCTATTTCTATTTCAGTGTCATCATCTAAGGCAGAAGGAAACTTTCTGAAAAACACAAGTAGGATCAAAGAAAAGAGAGTGTTTACTCTTCATCTTTTGCAGTCCTACTGCTAATGCCTGTAATTTTTCTGGGTTTTTTTAAATGTGTCTCCATTTAATTGGCAGAATGAGAAGTTTGAATACTCCATGCATAGGATGCTACTTTGAAAAATATGCATCAGGAAAAGGGAAACAGAAGTAATTTTGAACAGCTAATTTCTCTTTTAAAAAAGCCAAAACCACATCTGCTCAAAGTCACAAGCAATTTTAATTTAGTTCTCACAGGAAAGGAAGAAAAAACCTTATTAAGCATCTGAGCAGGGGCACAAACCATGGTTCTGGATCTATGAGGGTACCAATGGACTCTCTTTTACCTGCTGTAAATGTCAGGTAACTTGCACTTGGCAAACTCATTTTTTGGAAGGGATTCCAAGAGTATTACAACAGCTTACTCTTATTTGTATCACAGAAACCCTGCAAGTCTCTTACTGTTTTCTGTAAGAGAAAAAGGAAAGGCACAGTGGTGGAGAGCCAGCTTCTGTTTTCTAACCTGCTCTCTGACTTCTGAAGAGCTAAAACACAGGTCTCAACTCCAAATGCCCTGTCCATCAGTCCACAATGATTTCTCCAAGGAGAAGAGAGATCTCTGCAACATACTCTTCCCCTAGCATGGCCTCTAAGCTTTCAGCACTAGAAGACTGTCTCCACTTTTAATTCCTTGTTTGCACCTGCATAATCACACTCCCATCCTGCCTGCACTAAGGCAGGAAACAAAAATAAAATCCTTTTTTGCATTTCAGACTGCACTTTCTTAAGGATGGGAACGGCCTCTATGAAAGCTGAACATGTCTGCTTTAATTAGATGACTGTTTAAATTTTTCAGCATGTTTACTTAGATACTTAATCTTTGTACAGTTCAGTTTTCCAGAGCAGTCTATAGCAATGTATAAATCTAGGACTTCCAAGCATATTCCCTGACCCCAAGCAGAAATAAGTATATATTACCACCAAGTACTTAAGACTTCTAGAGCTTTTGAAAGATTTACTAGGCACTCATCTGCAGTGCAGAAAAGCCAAATATCTAGTCCCAAAGATTTTTTTTTTTTTACATTCTCTGAAGATTACCCAGGTATTAGAAAACGAGGTGTGGTTGTCTACTGGATTCTGATTCAAATATGTACAATATTAAAAATTCAATTATTAAAACTCCATAAAACTAGTTTCAAGCTATATTGTTTACTGTATTTAACACCGTTTTTAACACTTATGGCTAACATTAAATAAAACTGTTTTGCCTTCACATTAGCAGTAAGATGTAGTGCTCTGGATGTACAGCTGAGCATCGCTGCTTGTCACAAGCAAGGAGCATATTTTACTTCAACACACCACAGAAAATAGAACTATACAGATAAAATATGCAATGCTGGACACCACAAAAACACAGCATTTCTTTAAAATATCCATACCTTTAATCAGTGACATGAACGCTTCTGCAAAATTTAACAATCGGATTGAGATTCTTCTCTGTATAGTTTCTTTTTCCCGGCACTTTTCTTGTTAGTGTTTTTCATTAGGACCATTTAGGGCAAAATGGGCTTTTAAGCTAATTTTCTTTTCATACAGCTTACATTGTTACTAGTAATACCTCTGTACCATTGTAGCAGCTTAAGTGCATGCAAATTCAAAAGCTGTTTAGGTAGCACATAATGAAGATTCAAATTACAAAAGCAGGTTACTGCAGCAATCCAGAAGGAAGCCAAAAACATCTTGCATCATAAATACTGAATTTTAAGAATAAAACCAAAAAACAAACATAAGCCTGTGTATAAGCATTTCAACCATAATTGTAACTAGATAAAGGATGTTTTTGCATTGGGGTAAACACACCTCAAATATACAGAAAACTTTCCCTAATGTGTGCCAAGTGGCAAATGATCTTGCTATGTGATGATTCCTGGTATAATAATTTTCAGTTAATTATTCCAAGGTCATCTTCTCTTAGTCCTTAGAATAGCCTTCCTATTCTTTGAAGACGACTCTTAGATCATGTATTATCTTGCCTAATCCTCCATATTTCAAGATCATAAAACATTTTGAAACTCCTTACAAGGCAAGACAAAGAAAAAAACTGTGTTGAGCTGTTAAAACATCCTTGTATATATGGAAGAATGGATGCATTTTTATTTTAAGACACTTATATCAAAATAAATTAGGTTCCTTATCGAATATCCTGTTTGCTTTATTCACAGAAATCTCCACTTGCTGCAACACCTTCCTTTGCCACATTTGAAGGATTTGATGGCTCTTCCTGAAGAAAGATTTAGGTAGCTTATACTACCTTATTCCTAATTTATACTGGATTGCTAGGGGAAAAAAAAAAAAAAAAAAAGCATTTTCTTCAATTGAAAATCTCTATTTATTTGCTGAAGGCACTTGAAGTTAGCAAAATCACATTTTTGTGAAAGTTAATTGGTATTTTATGAAGGAGAAACTTTCACTTAGAAAACAGCAAATGATAAAATATCAGGAATCTTTTAGCTCCCTCTGCTGCCCTAATCCTTCAATATGCCTTCTACAGTCTGTCAAAAAGACAGCAACCAGCTAGGCAGCCCATTAATCTCTTTTTAAGAAAAAAATATGGTATATTTAGTATGGCTTGTACTAAGATCAGTATGCAGAAAAAAGCCTCCATAAAGCACTAGGTGGTTTACAATTGTTTGTACATTTTATTTCCTTTCTTTCTCCAATATCTGCAGCAAGTGAGACAACTACCAATATCTTCATATTTGGATATCAATTATAAAAACCTGATAGTTCATTTTCCAAACAACTTGACACCTGCATTCCCCACATACAGAAGAGAGAGGCTAAGTGTTCTCACTGCCTTAAAACATTTATTCATCCTTCCTTTTATTTAGAGGTCAGCTTAAGCAGTATGTACCAACTTGAGTAAAAATCCTTTTTTAAATTCAGGGGAAAACCAAGCACTGCTGAAATAGGCCATCTCCCTCATTAATATGCAAAAAACTTGTCTTAACTGCCTAATTTCACAATTGCAATGGGTCAAATCACAGCTTCCACAAGCCAGATAGGCTTCAACAGTGGTCATGAAATAACACTCAGTATTTGTCAGTCTGGTAATATCCACTTGTTAAGAAGCCAAGTTATTTTAGGCACAGGGGGAAAAAAATGGGAAAGAAAATTTATTTTTAAGCTAAAACACTCTGTGTTTCAAGATGTCTTTCTAAAGCTGGAAAGAAGAAAACCTATTTCAATTCATACCTGCTTTTTTCTCTGCATTCCTCTTGGAAACAGCAATAAACTACATCAACTATGTAGTGAAGAAGCTCATGATATACAGCACCACAAGTAAAAAAAGAATCTTAAAAATGCATATTTTCTCATTGGGGAAGAAGACCTGGATTATATCCTTGAAAATAAACTAAATCTTTATTCTGCACATTTACTGTCCTTCAAAAAATGAAGGCACTTTCATACACACTTTCTTTTCCCATTTATGACCCTGACCAACTCATCCTCTTTTCTCAAGTGATAAAGCAGCACTGTTATAATAGCTAAAATACATTTCAAGTTTTCTTTTGAGCACTTTGAAACAGGAACAGGCCACCTACATAAAAAGAATAACCTTAAGATGTATACTGGCACTGCATAAAAAGGAAAAATATTTATAATGTTTGTCAAGAAGCTCTTAGGTGTGCAAAAACCTCAAAACCTTCCTCAAAAACCAGAATCAGAAAAACATAACACCTGTTGGGGGCATATAGGGCAATTCAGAGACTTGTACTTGAATATCTTACAGGCTTTGTTATAAATATCATATATGAGGTCCTCTGGGAAGTAATTTCTGGTTTCAAGGAACCACAGTGGGAAAGTCACTCTCACAATTTTGCAGTTACATTTCCCACATCATGCTGTAGATGTGGAATCCCTAATACCTGGGCAAATAAGGAAGAGGAAATATATGATGAGATACCCCTTTCCTCCTCACAGTTCCACAGATGTCTCTATGCTTTCCTCTTTATACAGGATAGGAAGAGATTGTTTCCTCTTGATTGAAGTGGCTGATTGAGCTCTATAGAGTACACAATGTAATGTATTTAGAGAAACTTTACCATGTTCAAACCCGTTCACAGACAATTCAAAGCAGAATTTTCCTCACACTGCAGTCACCTTCTGTTGCCTTCCCACATCATCTATAAGCTCCCAGCAAATTCAACTGAGATCAGACATCCCCAAGGTAACCCCCAAGCAATGGTCAGTAAAACATATACACATTTAATTAAAAGATTCTTAAAACATAAGCAAATACACAGCATTGTTTACAGTTTTGTTACAATGTAAAGTCCAATAATACCTTAATTAGAGATAACAACTTCTCAAAATGCCAAAAACATTCAGAATTGTTCAAACTGCCCACAAAATGAACACATTTTCTTTTTGCACTGTGACACTTCCAACTGTTCTGCCAAATGTATACTACTATAATTATGCTTTGCAATCACCAGCATCACCGGAGAGGGGGACAAAGAACAATACAATCAGTAACTAATTAATGTTTCACATGCCCTGATACTATTTATCTTCAAGGGAAGAATCCTAGATGTTATTTTAAAAATTGTGAAGTGAGTTTAATATTAGCATCTTGGAGTGTCTGGAATCATGTCTTTATGCTTAAGTATAATTGACAGCTACTGGTGGAACATAAAACACAGAAATTAGTATCTGGCTTTTTCAAGGGACAGTCTTCAATTTGCATCATCTAAGTACATTCTACTTTATAGAGCTATACAAAGTGGGTTAACAAAGCACCAGCCTTTTGGGATGACACACCTAGGAACACTGCACACCATTGAAATGTGCAGAAAATATAATGCAAATAGTTTCAGGATTAAAAGGAAATATTCTATTTCATATTTAAGAAACCACTGAAGGGAATCATAGGTACCGTGGAAACAAAATTACTTACTCAGCTACATTAAAAGACAACTAATTGCTCCCAAAGTAATACAATCAGGTTTTTTTCTTCATTGAGTATCAGCTGAAATTTAGTAGTACTACTAACAAACTATCATTAACGCACAAGGTAATAGTAAATCCAGTGATACCTATTCAATTTGTTGCTTAAATTGCATGATTAGTTACTCTGAGCAAGTGTTCAAACTACCCAAAGCCACAGAAAAGCAGTTAAAGTCAAATAATATTTAGCATGCAGTTATCTAAGTTACAAGAGCATTTGTGGCAATCCATTAACTCCACAGAATAGCTGTGTGCAACCCTCTGCACATCTTCCTAACATGAGCATTTCATTTTGAGGATCAAGCCCACATCACCCATTTTCCAGAAGCTGAATTTCAGCTCATTATCATCTTCTCCACAAACATGAGCACAAACAGCAATTAAATGCTGTATGTCACCACCAGAATGACACTGGCATCTCTTTATGGATATAATAATGTATTAATGTCTACCCATCATAAGTTTTTGTTAGAAAATTTATGAAATAAATATATGGTAAGAAGCAGTAAATCATTGTAACATGTTTTTAAGTGCAGCTTGCAATAAAAAGAAAATTCATGTTAAAAATAATTCTCTTCTGAGGGAAAAGGTTAAGACAAAAAAAGCTATACATCAACTGAGGAACAAAAAAGCTGACTGAGAAGATAAGAGCTTGGTAAAACATTATGCATGTTTCTAAAATATAAAATATTTAGGTTGTGTTATGGAAGGTGTACAGATCAGAGAACAACTCTGCATATTTAATTTTTAAACTTCAAAAGGACCACATGTAGAAAAAAGCCTTTTTAAACAAACCAGGCCCCTAGTTTTTATCCCACTTTATCCAGCTGCAGGGGTAGTAATTTAAAAACATCAGCTGGAGACATGTTTACAAACCTCAAAGAACATTTGGACATTTGAAAACACAGACATTCAAGAGCTGGACATTTTAAAGAGCTAAATTTGTTTCCTGTAACCATACAACTTCAAGCATTTTTCCTTATCCATTGTTTCACCACCTCTCCTCTTCATCATCTTCTGTCTGGCCTCCCCTCTCTATTTTTCCAGCACAACTATTTGTCCAACACATGGTAAATGGGATTAGGAAGCAGAGGGAGCTAAAAACACTTTTTTCCTATGTTATTTTTCAATTGGATCAATTCCCTACACCGCATGGCTGCACAGATTTTACCAGTAGGATGCAGTGAATGGTGCAGGGCTGAGAAAAACAAGCCAGACAAAAGGCACTGATTAAACAGCATCACTGGATGTGAACACGAAGCCTGGGGGAAGCCACTATTTTGAACAGGCACAGTGGCTACTGGTCTGTCACCTCTGTCCCTGAGAGATTCCCTTCCCACATCACCACAGACTCTATTTTCCCCTTAAATTGTCCCATTGATCAATATAATAGTCCTAAAAGGAAACTGAAATCTCACAAATTGGGTTGAGCTGATTTAACTGCCAGCTGCCATCGAAAGGGACAGATTTCTCCATCCTCCCTCACAATTCGCCAATTCAGTTCACTAACACAGGCCAAAAGAAAAAAAGTAAACAAACAAATAAATAAATAAAACTGAGCTTCAGTCAAGTTAACATTTTTTTTTTACTGAGGGCCCAGATACAGGGACCCTAGGACGCAGACCTGAGACCTAAAACCCTGAAGCTAGGAACAGAGAAAAGAGGAGCATGCACTGCACCAGCAGACCCCTAGGTCATTTCCAGCTGATCTGACCGCAAAGTGGGGCAGCCTTCCCAAGTTCCCCATCCTCTGCAGTCAGTTTCCCATTTCTTTCAGCAAGGATTAGTCTCCAGTGAGCAGATTCAGCTGACTGCTTGACCAGCCAGTCTCCATGGGACAAGAGAAGAGTTTGGACCTGGCAAGTTTTAGAAGAGACTAACAAGGAGGTTAATCACCTAACCCAAAAATGGAACTGTTCCCTTTGTTGCTTTGATGACAGTATCTGTTCTCTGGCTACATCAGGATGAAGGGGCACATCCTAGTACTCCTTTTTGGTCCTTTGTCAGCTGAACCTGGACTGAGGAATTTACCTGAATGTAAAATATACCAACAACAAAGTTTATTTTTATCTGAGTCATCTTCTCATTCTAGCTCATTATATAGTGACACTCACACTGGCACAAAGAAAGGGGGGGAAAAAAAAACCAAACCAAACCCAAGAACTCAGCTGTCAGGGACTGCTTACTCCAAGACAGCTGCTAGAAAAAAAATGTCTTCAAGTCCAACGTGTGGAGGCACAAATATTTCAACTGCAGTTCACTGCTTCAGTATTAAACATGATCCAGAGCTCTGAATGCTTTCTCCCACTGTATCAAAATGGGTTAGTAAAGAAATTAACTCTCCTTTTAAGGAAAGCTAACAGTTTAATATAAATTATTTTATCTCAAATCATCTGTTTGTATGGTCAAACCAAGTATACCTCATCCCTTGATCTGAGCAACTCTGATCACAGCAACTCTAAAATGAGTAAAGAATACTAGGAACATACAACTCAGTCATTTGTGACTTAAAGCAAAATGATTGAGCCAAATGACAACACTCCTTTCGCTAGAACAAGGGTACTTCAATTAATACTCTTTAAAGTTTGGGGGTCTTCTGGGATCCTAGTTTTGCTGTGTTTTGTTATTTTTTTTTACTTCCTCCCTAGGATCACACACAGACTATTCAATCAATCTTTATGAATCCCAACTGTAAAGAAAGGCCCTCAAGAGCATTATGAGGTCAAAATGTTTGGAAAGAACACTGTGAAATACCATGCTGCAAGCAAACTTAACTGTGTAACAGTAGAGTGTTCACACACAAGCTGCTTCCATTTCTCTAGATCTGTTTTCAACCAAAGCCAGTATTTCTGCACAACTAATGCAGTATCACCAGGAACTGCAACTCAATTAAGAATACACCAAATGACCAAAAGAACAGACCTCCAGTCTCCAGGAATATCAATAACCCATGAAATTAATTAACATCGGAAGTGCCTTACCTTCAAATATGCGATCCAGACGTTGCCGCTTCACTTTGTGTTTGTCCATTAGAGACATAAGAGTGGAAGCTCAAAGAACGTCTCCACACAGCTTGGTGATGGTCTTCTCAAGCCAGCCACAAGTCAGAAATGTTTACTGTCTTTTATAAACTTATTTTCACCTGTGAACAGAAAGATAAAATTTTGAAGTACAGATTTTTTCCACCTCTTTCAATAAGGCGATCTGTATGGTAACTTGTTATTTAAGAAAAAACACAAAGTCCATAAATCACATTAGGTAACCTGGTATTTCCCAACAGTTTGTCTCCTAAATATGTAAAAATGCAAAGTGCACAGTACAGTTCAAACAAGCCCATGTAAGAAATGCTCCAAGAAAATCTGCTGTTTTCTACCTTTTGACTCTCAGACACTTTCCTTCCCTTCCTCTGAAGACACAGACAACCAGAGCAGCTATCTTGGGCAGGCACAAGAATATCATCTTCCCATAAAATGACAGAAACCTGCCCACCTGGGATGAAACCAGAAAGCCACACTATGGCATTGCAACACTCACAGCCATCGAGAAAATACTCTCTTCATTCTTAACTTTTAAGCTTTTGATGATAAAGTAAACCAGAGTTTGATACTTGGAAGTTGAAGAGAACAATTCAAGGGGCAGGGAAGCCAGGAAATGCATCATGGTGACAACCCAGGATGCCAACATCTATATCAACCAAATGGCATTTAAAGCAGGTTTATGCATGACTAGGCAAGCTCTTTGGCAGCAAGTACAAGTAAGCACTTTTCAGATACCACGTAGCTGGGCAAGACAGCATAAGGGTATTGCAACAAGCAGCCTGTGTTTGAAGCCAAACTACTGAGAAGCAGGAAGGGGGGATGGGGAGAGAGAGAGAGAGAGAAGAAAAAATCCTTCAACAACAATTTAATCAAAGCATTAGATTATAAACCAGACAAGTGAGTGGATGGGATAAAGCCAAGTATACAGACCCTCTAAGCAGCATAACCAGAGCACCACTTTTATCCTCCTTTAAGTATCTTGATAGAGAACCAAGCTTGGTGAATGCTGTACTACAAGCACCCTGCACATTAAAATGAGCCACATAATCCACTTCCCTGTTTCTTTTTATTCCTGTCCAACAGTTTTCAACATCAGTGGTCAGCAGTAAATGGCCTTACAAGTGACTGAACCTAGAAATTTGCCTGTTTCTTTCTGGAGTCTTAACTTTTCTAAAACCAACTAAAAGGATATATAATCAACACATTATAATGATTCATGCACTCCGAGTAAAATGATCAACATAAAAATATTTTGAACATGAAGAATTCTACATTTTTATTAAAACTGGTGTCTTAACCAGCCCTATCCTGGCTTAGTACATTTGGGCATTTAACAAAGTTACTTTCTTTGTGTTTATTTTAAAATGGAGTTCATGTGCAATATTCCTGGTGCTTTTAACACTTTATTCAGCCTCCTCCCCCTCCTATTAACTTTCCCTCCACACTTTCTTTATCCTCAAATAAGATTCTTCTGCTCTTTTGCATAATGTCCAATTCCAGCTGAATACATTTCATCATGAATGGGAGAAGGAACATTTATGAAAAATTCAGACGCTTAGTTTTTCCTCTTAAACCCAAAAACAAAACAAAACAAAAAGTTGCTATTTAAGAAATTTTCTCTCATGTTTCCCAACATAGATTTTTCTTACAAAATGAAACATTCTTAAATATTGACTGTGGCTATAAGATCACACAAGCTTTGCATCAAATCTAACATGCATTTTAAAACCTGAAAAGCCTGCTACATAGCCACCTGCCTTTGCTAAAGCAAAAACCCCAAGCTGTGTAGAAGATAATTCCTAAACTAGTCTTCCTTTATTTGCTTATCACTTCTATGTTGTATAATCTACTTCCTTCACCAGTCACATAGTAAGATCTAGAGGAAAAGAAAGAGAAACCAGAATATAATGAACATTTTAAATACTAATCTTGGTTTAAATTTTTATAGCTTATTTAATTAGCCATCTTGTAGGAACATATATGCCCTCCAGCCTTCTTCTCCTGGTTTGTTTATTCATTCAGCAGAAGATTTTTCCACTATAGTGATTCTATGTACAAAGCTGGATGACAGCTGTAAAAAACAGACCATCTGTATACTATTGACCTACCAAAGAAAGTGTCACCAGATGTTTTCTATCTGACTACAGTCGCTTCAAAGTGTATAATATAAATCAAGCAACTTTTCCTTTTAAATATTGTTTTTAAATTATTTTTACTCATAGTAAGTTGTCTTAAGTTAAAAAAAAAACAAAAACATTTATTGAGCAAAAGAGCAAAATAAAAAAATGAAATTAACATTTTAACATAGTTCAAAATATAACCCGCATACAGTTTTATTATGCTTACTGTTTTAAACAGAGAGAAGATGATGTTCACAGAAAGCATTTCCCAGCAAAACAACAGCCTTATAATTATGGGAGCATTTGTAACTACAATTATTATTTAAGAAATTCACTAAAAATATAAGCCTAACAAATTTAAAATCAGAACACAAAATTCTGACCAGTATTTAAGAGCAGACTCCTGTAATTCAATGTTTTAAGATAAGGTGAGAATACAAGTAATGTAAGTATATATTGCTTGTCATATGACAAGTATTAGCCACAAAGTCAGCAGAGATAATTTTAGAATAAAATATACACTGTATAGAATAACATTGGTGTTTTTAGTTTCAGTTAAACAGATGATTCCAGTATTTGAAAATATTGTAAGACATTATACCTCTGTATCTTGCAACCTGAAGGCTCTTCCTTGAGAAAGGGAAGAATTTTACTGTTTCTGAGACTTCAAGATAAAAGGAAAAGGGAATCTCCAACATTGTAACAGGAGAGTGAGTAAAAGGGTGATTTCTACATCTTTTTGCCTCACTGTCACTTCCATTGCATGAATGGGTTTGTAGGCTGTCCCAAATCAGATGAAGTACAAGAAATTCAAAACAGAAGAAATTCACAGAAGAGACTATTAAGAGATCATTACCACACTGAGAATAAGATCATCAAGTTTCATGTTACCCCTAGGAATCTCAATCTACTTTTAATTTAAACAGTCTAATATATGTTCTTTGGTTTTAAAGTACATTAAATTAGTGAAATATTTCTTATTTCTACTCTTGACTTTTAAAAGGTATAAGGCTATTGTAAAAAAAAAAAAAAAAAAAAAAAAAAGTAAGTTTATATTCCATATTACATTGCCATCAGTTCTGGTAACTTAAAACAATTTATTGTCTCCCCACTTAAACTGATCTCTAATTTCCATGACATCTCACAAGCCTTGACATGTCTGCAGAGCCCTGGAAGCAGTAAATAACAATAATGAAAATGCAGTTCCTCTTGTTATAAACATTTGGATTATCCTAAACAATTATACATTTTGCCAGAATTATTTGTGGTTGGTTTTTTTTTCAGATAGTGAACAGTTTTGTTTTAGATAATACACAGATCATACAGGACAACTCTCCTGCCATTGGCAGGGATATCTTTCACAGGTTACTCAAAACCCAATCCCAACCTGACCTTGAACACTTCTAATGATGAAGCACCCACAGCTTTTCTGGCTGACTGTTGCAGCATCTCACCACCCTTACCATAAATTTCTTTTTTATATCCGAGTCACCATACCTAAGATTTTTTGGCAAAAGTCACAGGAGTTGGTGAGCTGGATGGTGTACTGAGGGCAACTGGGGATGCTCACCAAGCAGAAGGATGCCTCCTGCAATGACTGTTGGTGCACCACCAATGCAAATATCTTAATTCTTATTTTCTCACCTGAACAAGTGAGAAACAGAGTTCAGGGGTTTTTTTCTTTCTCTTCCCCTTTCCCATTAATGTTTTATCATCTCTCCAGTGAAACAATCAGCGGGACTCACAGGATGCACACCCAGCTTCACGACTGAACATCAGATATTTCCAGCATTTGAGACATTCTCTGCCACAACTGGTTCTCCAATTTGTGCAGCTAAAAGCAGAGCATCAGAGAACAAATTAAAAACAAACACTCTGGAATTCTGAAGTCCGTTTCATAGACCTGACTCTTTCCAAAGCATGAAGAAGGAAGCTGTTCTGCAAACCTAACTCAAGGCAGAACCCACAAATAAGAACTATTTACTCTATGAAGGGTAATACTTATGTTCCTTAGAAATTACTTTCAGGTTTCATGTTTTCCCCCCTCTTGGGAAAAGGACAACCTATGATATATGCCACAGACAAACTGTGAGAAAGCCATTACTGAGAAATGGAAATTGATCTAAATTTCAAAATATTTCTCTAGTTAAAAACAACATATTTTGTGTTTGGTAAAAGAGCTTAGGTCAATAAACAAGAGAAAGTAAAATTATATGTAAAAGAGAAATTAGCTTGATATTCCAATTAAATCAAAGATGCACTTTACATAGTAAAGAAGTCAACTTTCTGAAGCTATGGTAAGAGATGGGACCTAGCCCTGAGAAAGGTAAAAATAAAGCTGATCATGCACAAGAGAAACATTCTACTTGAAAAAGCTCTACAACTTGTAGTACATCTCTAGGGTCAGTAGCAGTAATACTGGTTCTTCATAAAACGATTTTGGATCAGAGGAATGGTGTTTAATGATGGAAGTTTGGTGATATTTATGTCTTGCTGCAGTTACACAGCATACTACACCTAAATACAGAACATAATTTTAACATGTGAATTCAAATTTCTTTCTTTTTGAAGTTCAAAAGTATTACTCATCAGTCCTTATCACTAGGAGTTTGAAGAATGTCCAATTAAAAATATAGAGGAACCTCAAATAGGATGGGAAAAACAGGACCAAGACTTCTGTTTCCAGTTTATTCAAAAAGCAGCAATAGTAAGACTGCTACAGCACCATTGGACCATCCTGTGCTGAAGTTCTTCAGGACAGCATTTGCTCTTACATTTTATTTCATGCTGCTCTCCTTTTCTGGAGATACAGTGAGTGCAGTATAAAACCATCACATCACTTCCACTGTCCTCAAAACTACTCTTCCAGAGACTTAGAGCACACTTAAAAATAAATGTGGTTGAAAGAGCAGAACAAAGAGAGATTAATTGCAAGAGAAAAGGTATTAGGTCAGACTTTCTGTGCAAAAATTGAAGTTATTCCATCTTATCTGCCAAAAATTAATGCTGAATTAAAAAAATATATAATTATATTTGCCTGTCAGATAATTTATCTTGCCATTAAGTGTGGTTAAGCCACTTTGCCTTACCATTAGATGTCAGTACAGTCTAAGGGAAACTGTACAGGGAGCTAATATCAATAAGTTAATCATGAAAGTGATTACTGAATTAGATGCCAAAAAGAATGTTAGAGATCATGCACAAACTGACTGAAACACCAGACATTATAATGGCATTACCTAAATCTAAGATGCACCTACCTCAAAAAGATGGAGGACTAGAAATTGTGCCAGGACAGTCAGGCAGTAAAGAGCATGGAATAAATTGCTGAAAAAGGAGGAAAAGAAATGCACTGGTACTGCCCAACCTGAAGAAGACACAACTCTGGGGAACAAAAAAAAAATCCATGGAAAACTTACAGGGTGTCTCAATTTAATGTCTAGGGAACACACAGTGAACTAGGGAGCCAGTATACCCACAACAACAAAAAGATTTGTCACCAAGTATGTAATTAAATTGTAAAATCTGCTGTCACATGCATGATAGATGCCAAAACGTTGAGGTTCTTTAACGAAATTAGACAAGTTTATGAAAAACCCATCAGTGGTCACTGATAATAATGGCCACACTGCAAAGCCAGGTGAGTAATCCAGGAGCAGGTAAATGCCACAGGCAAGAAAAATGTCAGTGCATGCTCACTCTGTTCTCACATCTAACAACTACTGCAGTGTTGGATTGACCAAATGCCCATTTACTTTGGCATCCAACAATTACCACGAAGGGAGATGCCCCATGAAAACAGGAGGAAAACCTTTGCATCCTTAGATTTAACAGCAAGTCACTGAGGTACCACTCTGTGACTGCTAAAATCAGCCAAAGCCTTGCAGACAGGGTTACACCAATGTCCAATGCAGAAGAACCTTCAGCCCTCTCCTTCACAGGGCTCAGACACACTCTGGGACCACACTTAACATGAAAAGAGTTTGCAGTTGGTTCAGCAGTTTATTCCTCACCAGCACAAACAAAGCTCCTTTTTAGGACTGGGTTCTCTGCCCCATGAGTCCAGCTGACAGGCTCTCATTCTGTATTTATGACCTAAAATTTGAACAGTATTTGATACATTTTATGAAAGCAAACTTGACTGCTCTGCAGCTCTTTCATAATTTTTTAATTCCATCAGCACTTTTTATTGTATTTATCAGTGAACATTCTTTTTCCTGTTGATAAAAATATTCAAATAAGGCCAAGAATGCCTCTTGTCAGCATTAAAAACAAACCTTATGGATTTTTTGACCTATTGCCCACTGTTTTTTAAGACTGAATATTTTTTGGTACTATTCTGTTTTCAGTCAAATTACCCTAATACCATATAACATGTTCCAAAATGTAGTGTAATATTTTTCTAATTTTAAGCTCGTAATTTTATGGCACAATATTATAAACTCAACTTTTTGACAGGGATTATACTAAAAATTGTAGAAGAGATCGTGATGGTAATTCTGCCATTATAAGCTTTATATAAGATATTTGTCTTAACAATAAGTTTAGGGCTTTTTCCAAAGACTTTTTTTTTTTTCCTTGGTAGGATTCTGTCTCAATTATAGATCTGTTCAAATCCAACAATTACTCACTCCTGGAAACATGTAACTGCTGATGTGTATGACTACAGACAGATGAGAAGCATCTCTGCTAACTCAGATTTCTAGGTTGTGAATAAATCTTCACTCAGAAGCTCAAACTATGATTAGAAATTATTCAAGTCTACCTACCCAAGACAGCAAAATTTTAAATAAAATTAAAAAGATACCCTTAGTGTCAGAACACACAAACTCATTGAGCAGCTATGCTTCTCATCAGGATTTCTAAAACCTATGTTTCAGGTATTCAGCACAAGCCTCTTAGGAAAGACTGGCACTGTGACAAGCCTCAATCTTATTCATGAACAGATTTAAAGGAAATTAAAAAGGAGATATTAGTATGGGCTTTCCCAAGATTATGAATCTGGTTCTGATTCCTGTGTTGAATTCCTGGCTTTCCCTCCTACCCGTAGGACCTGAAACATCCAACCTGGTGGGTGAATTCATTTCATCCACTGCTGGTTTAGTTTGTACAGCAACACAGACACCCCCCAGAGCACAGGGGTACTGTGCTACCTACTGGTTTACAAAGTACTTTAAAACTCTCAAATTAAAACCATTTTTAAAATGTCAGCTATGTGGGTTGTTAGATCGGTGTTAAAATAATCACTTCTGTGATCACTACTTTTTTTGAAGTCTGAAAGAAGATGACACTGAAAGAAGATCAGCATCCCCTCATCTTTTTTCTGAACAGGCTG
This sequence comes from Phaethornis superciliosus, assembly GCA_023637945.1. Lineage (NCBI taxonomy): Eukaryota > Metazoa > Chordata > Aves > Apodiformes > Trochilidae > Phaethornis > Phaethornis superciliosus. Next base: position 5,791,526 of record JAJQWJ010000011.1, read on the forward strand.
AAGACCTGAAAGGTTCTCTCCCATTTGGAGGGCTGGATGCAAGAGAGAATAACTGTGTAAACAAATCAAACAAAATCTCAGAAATTCTGAGACAACAGCAGTGAAACTGAACTGCCTCTATAGAAAATAATTCATATAACAAGATTTCCATTATTTGAATCAGAAACTCAACATTAATAATATGTATTTCATATTTTAATGCACCTCTGAGAAAGCATAACAGGATCCAAAGAATTAGTTATTGCTCATGACAATAAAAAGGCTAATGCCTCAGTTAATGAATTCTCTAGGACAGGAAACAATTACTGGTGCATTTCATGAATCTCCATTGCTAGACAGGATTTGAACCAGCAGGGAGAAAAGATTAGAAGTAATCTTTTATTAATTTATTGCCCCTTATTTTTTTTTCCTCCATGAAAGACATAAACCCACACCAAATGTCAGGCACGTGGAGTGTGCACATACTCCACAGATGAAACTGGTTCCTCTGTCACAGATCTCCTGCTGGAAAAAACCCAGGAGGTCCAAAAGAGTAAGGAAGAAGAAAGAAGCTATTCTGAAAGTGACTAGAAATTATGCCTAAAGAGATTTAGGCTACAAAATTAGTAAGAGCTGAGTTTCCAAAGTGAATTGTAGGACCTTTGTAGTTTCTTTGTCTGCACCAAAAAGCCTACCATGTTGTTTATGTACACACATCCTGCTGTAAGAAAGCATGTTAAATACTGGGAAAATATTTTTTGAGGTTGAATATATTATACTTGAACAGCAAACTGGGTAATATTTGAGTACCATGACTGCACATCATTTCTTCAAAATTGCTTTTACACCTAGTGTTTTAGTGAAGTAACACTCATATTAGGCAAAACCACTTCTTGGCTCTATTTTTAGTTTGCCCATATTACTGTCCTGTGGCAGCAACATACCACCAGCAGTATCAGTATCACAACAATAGCCTTTTCATACTGTTTTTAAACCTTAGAAAATAAACTCATTTCATACAAAAAGTTAACATGTTCTCTTTTCCAAGTTTGCAGTACTACAGCACTGTACTGGATACACCTGACGTCCTTTGTGGAAGGTATTTATAAAGAAAAGTAAATATAAATTCATCTTGTAATATTTTGTATTATTTAGAATACACATTATGGATTTCAAGAATGGAATTTTAACTGTCTAACCCAGTAACAGCTGCAGATATATTTCCTCATATACCAGAAGAAAAAAACAAAAAAACACCAATTAAAAAAAAACCAACCAAACCCAAAACAAGACATTTTGCATTATTAGACTTCCAGACAGTCTGTTTCCAGTTATGCTTGGGGTGAAAAAAGAAAATACCAGGGATAAAGCCTTGCTACTACAGCTCCTACTCTTGCCAATGTAGCAGCTCATTACAGTCAGAATAAAAGATACCTGGAACTATTGCTTACTTTTCTACAAATGCAGCCTCAACCCTGGACCCTTGCTTTCACCCAGTTTAATGAGAGAGACAATTGCCATCACTTAAATAGTGAAATGTTAAATAACATATGTATTTACTCTCTGTTTCCCAGGAATCAAATTTTTAAAAATGCTGAATTGTAGAAACTGCATATGAACATTTAAATCATTTCACAACATCTTTACTACATTTCTTCTATGATTCTGATGCTGGTAGAATTATGTATCTGGCAAATAAATCCTTTAGAAGTTTGTGGGGTCAGAAAAGCTCAGTTTATTTAACAAGTAGGTATAGTTACATAAAGAAAAAAATTTTTTTTTCAAGTGCAACACTAGATACTGACAATGCTTCCCCTCCTTAGTAAGCAATAAAAACATGGTAATAGGACAAAACACCAAACAAGTAACCAGTTCCATTTCTTTGAAAAGTATTACCCTATTATATATATACTCTATTTTAAAGCAAACTTTGTCAAATATTGCACCTTTACTACAGTTCTATACACCACAGAATGTTTGGGGCTGGGAGGGACCTTTAAAGATCATCTACTTCCAAACCCACTACCGTGGGCAGGGCATCTCTTACTAGATTGGTTTTCTCAAAGACCCATCCAGTCTGGCCTTGAACATTTCCACTGATGGGGCGTCCATGGATGGAGAACTACAATACAATACTACATTTTGTAGATTAAAATTAGTTTGGGAATTTTTTATATTGTAGCTATAAAAATATACAACTATTAAATTACTTATGGCCAAACAAATACTACTGAACTCTACAAAAATACCAAAAATGATAGTTACTACTTTATTTCCCACTGCAGCTCCCTCACCCCTGAGCTCGTGGAAATGCCTGTCTGGCCTCAAAGCCATCACTGACCATCTTCTTGAAATCATAACTTTCATACTCAACTAGAGCAATTGTTTAGTTGGTATTCTTTCCCCATATTTGGGTGTCAATCTACATCTCCCAATACGATATTTCATTAAGAAATTTCCATCCAACTACATTTCCATCTCAACCACAGCAATACAAAGCATTTTCACACCTTGCTTTAAGTCTATAAGCAATCTCTATCACAATTATAGGCATTGCTTATGTAGAAGATTAATGCTAGTGGCTAGGAATTAATATCCTTTAACCCAATTAAGGTGTGAGGAAAAAAAGAATTACAAGTACAATTGGATAGTCTCATGCATCTGTGACTGACAATTAGATACAATACCAATATATTGGAACCAGCACTAGTCTACACTACTCATTTTCCAAACCAATTATTTTTTGTCTGTATTTAGCATTTAAGTTCACCTGCTCTTTAATTTACTAGTGGGAAGGCAGAGAACTAGAAATGCTACAGGCTGCCTCACTATGGAGTTCTGCAAAATTTGCTTTTCAGATACATACAGTGAGTATGATGTTAAAACTGGATCTTCCCCTTGTCTGTTCACACAAAGTGATGAGATTTAGTGCCTCTCAAGAGAAAGGGCCTTAAAAACTTGGGAATTGTGTTCTTTATCTTTACAATCAGAAGTCACAGTCAAGAACTCTTAATGTCACAGAGCAGCAGGTTGCTCAGTTTTCGAGATGCACTTCAAGCCAAAGCCAGTTTATAATCTTTATTGTAAACAATTTTGAAATTTGCAGAAGGGGACAAACAAGTAATTATGCTTTCCTGCACTGTAATCATTAGGTAAGTGTTAGAAATCTTAGAAAGCTTCCTCAGGCTCATGTAAGGATGCAAGATCTCTACACGATGCACACCAAAAAGCTGGCAGAGCAGGTCAGTGCAAATGCAACAAGTTATTATGTTTATTCCAAAAAGGTTTTAGTGCAACTTAATTCATCATAGTATCTCAGTAAATCAGTATCTTTCTACAGTATAACTGATGTAACAATAAATTTTCACAGTTTATTCCCTCTCATATCTGGAAAGAGATCTGTATGTGCATCCTGCTATTTTTTGTTTCCTTATTTGAACATTAATGCTATTTTCTATCTTGTTGCAGGAGAAAGATGAAGCAAGAAGGGCACTTAGCAGCTGGCCTGGACAGTGATAAGACTGTAATAGTCCTTAATGAAAAATCATTTCAGTCGTACACTACACTAGGATATAATTTCCATCCCATATTAACTTGAAGGTTAGCTCTTCTTGATTAATTAGAATGATCCTGTTACTGAAGAGGTCAGTTTTTATCTAAAAGTTTTAAACTATCTCAAATTCACGTTTTACATCTCAAAGATAAAGCCAAACCCCTGAATCTAATATTCTCTCTCAAACTAAGCAAAACCATAAAGAAATTATGTAAAATGTCTGAAAGCTCAACAAAGCAGTGTGTATTTCTCAGGAAAGGCATTCCCTAGTTCTGGATGAAAGCTGAGGATGTGAGACAAGAGAAGTAACACCAGCACCCAAGCCATTAGTTCACATCCTCAAGTGTTTTAACCTGTTATCAGATAGATGAACATAACTGAAGTAAGAATTATTCCTCGTAGGACCCCTCAGAGAAGAGAGGTGATGGTGGCATCCTGTCTGGCTGCAATACTGAATATGCTTCTTCAGGAAGCTGTCAAACAATTTTAGTGCATTGATGTCCTGTCAGAGAGAAGAATGATATTTCTTGTCTATAAGAATGCCACGCTGTCACTGAGAACAAGAGGAGACATCCACTCACCACCTGGCACCAGGTCCCTCAGTAGCACCTTATGGTGCTTTCCTAAGCATGTTCTGCCATAATCCTGACTTTTAAAAATATCCAGACAAAAAAATCTGCACCAATTAGATAAACTTGACATTGATTTCTGGTGTACTATTAGCTCCTCTGGTAATGTCAAATATTAACTGGAATCAGAAGACCTGGAGAAAAAACACAGTTTTGCAGTATTGCATCCAGGTTGAAGATCAAAGACTTCTATGACAGACTTACTGTGCTACTTTTGATTATCAAAAGTCCAGGTTGTTCCTAACTTCTTGCAGACCAACTCAATACTACTCAAAGTGTGTTTGTCAGATGATCTGCAGGGATCACTGTGTGGGGGGGAAAAAAAAATAACCAACCAAACAAAAAAACCTCCAAAACCTGCTCTTGGAATCTGCTTTCACAGCTGGGAAACCCTCATATTGTCCATTTTCCTTCTTATTGGAGCTTTGTAATACTTGCTGTCTTCTCCTCTCTACAACTTTCACACCTCCTCCTCAATGACTCCTGAACTACTGTCTGCTCCTCCTTGCTCCTTCATGGTTTTAAGATACACTACTGAGAAAACAAAACTCCTAAACCCAGCAGATTGCCTGGATTATCAACTCAGTAAAGACAGATAGGATCTTAGTGAAACTCTGGTTGTCCTTTTAAATATGGGAGCCTGCAGGGAAGCAATTCAGAACTGGTTACCAATTTCCTCTTCCCCTTCACTTTCACAGCATTAGCATCTTCACTGAAACACTGTGGTTTTAAATATGAAAACATCTAAATATTAAACATTTCTTTGACTGCTGTATTAGGCAAAAATAGCAACCTCAGGCCTTTTAAATTAAGCCTGGAAAAGTATTTCAAGTAATTTAGACGTTATGCTTACTTGTAGTTAAAACAAAACATTTTATCAGGAAATACAACAATCAACTTTTTAAAATGTGTCCTTCCAAAATAAATCCTTCTCAAAACTTTTGATTTTGATTTCTGTCTACATCCAAGGAGTTATCTAACGCTATAAGGTATCCACACAATTCTAGAAGTTTTATTAGCCAGACTTGTAACAGATTAAATTGCTGTTTCTTTGCCTTTTGTTTGATGTGTGGCTGACACTTGTCACAGGCTCTTTTTGCCCCAGTGTGTTCAGTTTGAGAAGTCCACAGAGGGTCCAAAACACACACACAAAAAAAAGAAAGCAGCAAAGCCTCTTCCACTCCCCCAAAAGAGAATTTCTTCTTCTCTTCTAGTTCTTAATAGCCTATTGCTTATTAAAAATATCATATTTGATGATGCAGAAATAAACAGAAAACTAAGAATCAATAAAACATCCTGGAATCCTGAAAACAAACAGGTGCCTATAGATCCCACATGCAATTTTTGTCCCTAGGAGTCAGGTCACTCCATACTGCATATCCTAAGGACTGAAATAGCTGTGGCATAAATTAATAACAGTGAGTCTGTAAAGGTTGAATTGATACTGACATCTTGGATATTATTACTGTAAATGACAGATTAATGCACAAAGGCAGGAGATCCCAAAAGTCATCCTGGATATTTAATTACTAGGAATTAACCAATAATCATATTAATTAGCACAGTTAAAAATCCCATAGAGCAGTAAATTATTTCAAGGGAAATTTTGGCTATAACAATGACAAGTTAAGTAATAACTTACACCGATGCCAGCACAGAATAAATGATTTAATGATCCCCATAGAAAGTTTTATTTTACTGAGATCAGTATCTGACCCCTATTATACACTAAAAGCCATGCCTAAAACCAATTATAAGAACTATTGAGAGGAGTCTCAATTACAAAGAGCCTTCCTTCTCCATTGTCATTCCATCAGAATCAAATAGATAATATTAAACTAAATGCATCTTTTCAGCATCTCAAGAGGAACAGCTATTATTGATACTTTAATATTTTATTGAAAATTGACTGTAGTCTGTGATACACAACTTCTAGGGTGTTTAAAAGACCAAAGTATTTTGCAGTGATATTTATGTGAAAATATAAGAAAAGGCTGTGAACTTCAGATTTGACATCATTAAATCTATTTTCAAAAAATTTCAAATTTCACTTTCATCAAATGTAACAAATAAGCATGAAAAAAGGGGTCTGTGATGAAGTAAAACTTGAAATTAGTGCTATTTATCCATTATATATCTTTATGTAATATTTTAACAAGTAATACTCTTTGTATCTGAGTTTTGCACAAGCAGATGTTATTATCTTAAGGTAATGTAAGCATGGAATAGATAATTCTCTCTTAACTGCAAAAAATTACACCCACGTGACAAAATTTATAATTTTTAAACAATTATTTTTAATCCTATTTAAATGGGTAAGGTGTGTGTAATAAAGATAATATATATTAAGTGAAAAAGGTTAATATTTAATTGCCTTATAAAATATTCCTATTCCAATTCTGCAAACTGCCAGTGCTCAGCTCACATCCTGCTTGTGCACACATCCTGCTTGGGGATGATGTCAGGGAGTAATAAGAGTAATAGTCATGTGTCAATCAAACACCACTTTAAAAAGCAGTTAAACTGACAAAGCATGACCTGAACGATGAAACAGTCACTTTAAAACTGAGAAGGGAAATAAGATTCTCTACTAATTCACTTTACCTTATGTTTGGTACGATCTAAAAGGCTGTTAATGTGGTAAGCTAAGGTGGTTTTATATTTATATATATACACGTGTGTGAATAGTGTCTAAATCTTTTATGCAACAGGCACCTGTAAGAAACCTACTGGTTATTTAAATTCAGAAGCATTTTAATTTTGGCATTAGACCAGTTGATTCATACGTTCATTCAAAGCTGTTGTTGCTTCTAAATTTACACCTGCTACTGAAAGATGAGACAGAAACCAAAGTATCTAATAAGAGCAAAGAACTTATGTGGCTGTTTTTCACATCAACGTTCATTTTTTACTTGCAGGAGTATTTCGCTTGTATGAGCAATTTCCGTAAAAGCTTAATTTTTCAATCAAGTTTGGTTTCAGAAAGAGAAATATAGCTTCCAGAAACTATCTGAAGAACACTTAATAGCTTCTTCAGTACTAGGCAGTGTAGTTACAAACTAAGCATAAACCTATAAATACACCTTGACAACCATTATGGAAATAGGTGAGAATCTGAGGTAGTGCATCACTTAAGTAAGGCTTAAATAATAAGCACAAAAGTATTGGGAAAGTTCTCCAGTTCCACTGCAAAACTGAAATTTAAACCAAAGTCAAACTTCTAATGAATTTCAGAAAGGGACTTTCCTATAGAAAGATCATTAATTGCTTTCAAGGTTTTTTTTTAATGGACAGAAAATAAAAATTGAGCATCCATATAGAACATAACTGTAGCTGTATAAATCCAACGTTATTAAAATAAATGTGCAGCAATCAATCTAGGCATTTCTCATTTGTATGCTGCTTTATGATTATCGAAGTTAAAAAAACAGGACCATGAAATAGACAAGTTAAAGATTAATTTCTCAGAAGTTCCTACAGTTGAAAGTGGATGACAGTAGATTAACTACAAGGATGAGAAATCCACAACCAGTAAGGATGAGAAATTTAGACCATTTGTATTATAGCAAGTATTAGGCTGTGCATTACACTTAGCTCTCCATCAGACTTTGGTCTTTAAGAGATCCTTGTGGTTTCAAGTTTAAAGACTACAGCTGTTCTTACTACTGGTTTTGGAAATCACTACTCAAAAACTCCTTTAAATTACAATATACCTGAAAAGATTCAGCAAAAATGATACTACAAAAAACAATTTTATCTGAAGCCAATTGTCAACATTCAGAAGATGAAAATAGGAGAGCAAGTAATCAGGATAAACACAACTGTTTTAGGAAAACTTCAAGAAACTAATAAATATAAAAAAAATACTTAAAGAATTACGGGGGATACTGAATATTGGTTATTACTGTATATTGGAATATAAAGCACAGAAAGCTTTTCTACACTGCAAACATTTAAACCCTAATTTAATAACAGGATCTTTATATTGGATTTGAACATACCACACCTGCTGCTTACTCTGAAAGTCAAATTAGAATGAACAATTCATGATTCCAAAATAGCTTGGAACAACCTGTTACAAAATTACAATGAAAAATATGTTGGCATTCATTTAATTCATCTGCTCCAAACTTTTTAGTAAAAGTAGTAGTATAGCAGTTCATACAAAGGTCCTTTGTTCTAAAAACATCAGTAAAGCAAATACATTGTATAGTCTCTAAATAAGTACATGCATCAGAAAATAGAGGATTTCCTATAAGCTACAAACCAGGAACCTCCCCTCCTCCACACACAGGATTTTTTGCTTTAATTCTCAAATATGTAACAAATGTACAGGAAAGCATCTCTCATGGTTTTACGACCTAAAAATCTTGGCAATCAGTGTATCCAAAAGATTTATTCCAATCCTTACAATAAGGATTCTAGCTACTAGAAGCAGAGTATTTTGCTGCTCTGGGGCTGCACCCCAGATAACCCAAATAAGGGAGAAGCTACAAGAATTAATTAGCAAATACACTTAAGGCAAAATGACTCAAAACCCGGCTCTGTGACCCTGTCATCTTTCCAACAACAATGAATCAAGTTTTTAGCTATTAAATGATTGCCCATTCATTGCTACAGGTAATCAAAAGGACTACTGGTAGACCAGAAGTTGCAGGGATCCTGTGCCCAGCCTGTATATTTAACAAGCTAGCATTGGCTTAAAGTTCTTGGATTACACCAACCATACCCTCATATTTTGGCAAACACCATGAAAACTTCAGGAAGTGATCTAAGGGATCTGCTTTTATGTCAAAAAACACCCCATGGAGTTTCGTACAACCAGAGTGAAATCCTCCTCTTCCAAAAGGTATGGACCAGTTTCAGAATTCTTAATTTCTGGCAGTATAACAACATTTATATGGTCTTCATAACACAAACAGATTACAGTTGCAGCTCTATAAATGTAACTGAAGTCCTTTAGGCTACTCCTCTGGGAATGTTTCCACAAAATTCAGAAGTCTATTGTCATGGACCACCTTTTCTTTTAGGGCACACTGATAATTTGTTTCTACCAGAGGTCTGCCTTTTTACACCTTTAAAAAAGTAGCAGGTTTTGTTGGTTTGGTTTGTTTTTTTTTTCCTCTGAAAATTAAAAGAAATCTATCATACTTGTTCTTCGTTGCTTGAACGATCAGGATTTTACAGAATCACAATATTTGGAAAAGACCTTCAAGATTATGAATTCAAACTGCCAACCCAGAAAAAGTCCCACCATGCCTACCAGAGCACATCCTGAGGTGCCATATCTATAGTTTGCTAGAGTGGTGACTCCACCACCTACCTGGGAAGTCCATTCCAGTGCCCAACTGCTCCTTCAGCAAAGAAATTCTTCCTAATATCCAGCCTAAATCTCCCTGTCAGGTCTCCCCCTCAGCCTCCTCCAAACTAAACAGTCCCTCTTCCCCTCAGCCTCTCCTAGGACTCCTCTGCTATTTATCTGGGAGATATAAAGTATGGGCAGAACTATTGAAATACAGACAAAAAGGGACAGTGTGACAAATTTTAAGTCCATTGGCCCAGTTATTACCGAAAAGACAACAAATGCATTTTAATGTAGCTTTCCTGTACATAAAATGTGGTCTTCCAGTACAAGACCATTGGATGTAGAAAATTTTTAAAAGTCTGCAAGCAGTGGAATCATCTTTGCTTGACTCAGAGGCAATTGAAGAAAAAAGGTTCATTGGAAATTACAGTGGGACAGACAGAAAACTAAAAAAATATTCTTAACAACTCAGTCCATCTAGTTAATCAAGAAGGAGGTTATGGTTTGGTTTGTTCAGAGTTTTTCTAAGCATTTATACAGATTTCCTCCCAGCACCTGCCATCTCATCAATACACCTGCCTGGTACACAACATTCCTTGCAAGAGGTTACTGAAAAGGCAACATCTGCCAGATTCCAGAACCATAATGCACAGAAGTTGTGTTCTATGTTGTTAGCAGATAAGGCCTTGGGTAACAACATTCAAGTAACATGATTTCTTGGAAAATTTGTGTAACATCTCCTGCCAACCTGCTGCCAAAACATTAAGGAATTGTTTGATGCCAGCTATGCCCGAGCCTTGCCAGAGGACAGTTCAAGCAAGTGAGGCAGCTGAGGTCTCCACAGGACTAAAACAAAGCCAAATCCAAAGAAAGTGAGGCAGTGGAAAAAACTAGTGTACACTTTAATACAGACCTCTTAAGAAGTCAGCCAAGGAACAGAGTTCCTTTAGGAACATGCAGGAAAGCCATGGATTGGCAATGGGAGCTCCTTCTGTGCAAAGCAGAGGCAATGGGGAAGGGGCTCTGCTGAGAGCTCATGGGTGAAGATCAGAATGAAGGCCAAGAATGGGGATGTCAGAGTGCTGCTCTATATACAGAAAATTGCCTGTGCTTGTGCTGAAATTTTCATCTTAAGTCCAGTGAAACCAGGAGAACCTTTGCTTCCTCAGGAACAGCCTGCTGGGATGATGATGAACAGCAGCCTCCTAAAATCACGGTACCAATGTGATCAGGTCACTGGGCAAAATGCAGATTTTTCCAGAAACATGAAAAAGGCTTATTTTGGTGAGATCCAAAAATGTACCTGGTAAAGATCAAGTATTCCCACCTTTAAGGGGGAAAAAATAGAGAACAAACAACAAACCACAAATTGCTTGCACTGTTTCTACTTTTCAGCACTAAAATCTACATGAAACATCACAAAATACAATCCTAGAGAACAAATAACTCCACTCATTTATATAAAACCAAGAACAACTCTTCTCCTTTTTCTAACAGCAATGAGACAGAATGAACATGCTTTCTCCCCAGCATGTTCACTCTAGTGGATTTTCAGGTGATCTCACACTTAATATCCAAGCTTAAAACTGAGCACCATACCTAACAAAAGGAAATTCAAGTGACTCTGCCTGCATGCCTCTTATTTAGAAGAATTTGCAGCCAAATTGCTGTTTTACAGGTTTTAGTCTAAAGAAAAAAAAAAAAAAATTCAGAAGGGAAAAAAAAAAAAGACAGGAGTACAGGCATCTCAGGCCTCCCTAGTTGTACATCATCCTGTAAAAAGAGCTCTGAGGAGTGTGACAGCCACTTCCTCTGATCTGTCATACCTCCATCTCTTCTCCTAATGCATTTATTCCAGTTTGACAGTACCAAGCTGAGGATTATACCTTTTTTTCCTCAGCCCTTGAGAGACACACTGAAAAAGTACCTAAAGAGACTAATAAAAATGAAAATAAAATTAGTCCCTTTATAGAGGCCTAAGACAACATAAACATAATAAACAATACAAACATCAATATCTACTAAGATGGATTTAAGCTCATTTGAACACAGCAAAGACAAACATTGTTTTTGCTTATTTCCTTTAAATACATTTAAATAAGAGCAAACATTCTATTCCAATACAGTTCTCCCTAGAGAGCGATTTCAAATTATTTAGTTAAGATGGTAAAACTTTGAACTTCAGAGGTGTTTATATGATACATTAAATCATCCTTAGAGAAACATTTATGCCCAAATATTAGTCTGACAATACTCTGCCAACAAGGGAAACTGCACATACAAGTAATGAAAAACCTTGGAAGCCACCAATTTAAAATCTCAGCCATTTCTGCAATTATTAGAACTTTGCTCTCAGAGCATAAATTCTCTCTTTTCAAAAAAGCAGGTAAAGCAGAAAAAAAGCCCTTACTGCTTGATATCGATCCTCTTACACTTGTTCCAAAGGACAGTGTTTTTTCTTGAAAATATATATTGTCTTCTCTTCTATTGACACCCATACTAACTCAGCTGCCTTCTATTGACAAATGTGTCACAAACTTGTGCCTGCTAGAGCAGTTTTTTTGAGAAAATAAATGTATTTGTAATATTTTTCAGTCACTTTTTTCCTCCCTTTTAGAAAAGTTAACTACATTTCATTTTAACATTTTGCTTTGTCTTCCTTCCCAGCTGCCCTGTTCTTCTCAGCAATAACCACCTGAAAGCATCAGCTGTAATTGTGTAGTGCTGCAAAATGGTATTTTCTTCATTATTTAACATCATGAACTACAACGTAATAATGCCAAATACTGCTCACAACTTCATCACACTCCAGAAGTGTCTGTAGTATTTCTGTGGCTTTGGCAAAGTAAGCTCTATCTCTACATGGACAGATGTGTTTTTCTTAATCTAAAAAAAATCCCAGCTGTGACAGTTACTAATTCAAGCATTTCTAGCCCATATTTATTGTGTTCTTGTCAAAATATAATTTATATTTGGGATTAGCTGCAAGAACACAAATCATTGCAAGGCTAGTATGATACTAGCTAAGACTTTTAAAAATGTTTAACTTCTGTGACCTGTTCAATCAACTCCAATTAAAATACTTTGTAAGGATGGATTACTCCTGTGAGGAAACAGTTGAGTCATTACACTTCTTTTGACCAAGAGAGATATTCATGTATTCAGGAAATTTATAGAACAGTGCAAGTAGGAAAGACTTACAAAAAAAATGATTATAGCTGTGTATCATTGATAAAAACCTTAATGATTAACAATGTCTGAATCAGAAAAAAATTTTTTTTTGCATGAGCACAAAACCCTCAGTTCTGAAGACAGGAGGTTGTATATAGGCACCTAATAATCTGCTACCAATTGAAGATGAAACTAATTCAATCCATATGGCCTTTTATGATAGGCATCAACTCTGTGTTTATTAGAGTCATTCCAGTATTCTTCTCTCTCAGAATTACAAGTGAAATACTTAAATTCAAAAGAAAAAAAATTACCAAAGACATTTCAGACACCCTTTGCATCCAGAAATTCCACCCAAGATGAATTTAGACTTGTTCTTATTGTACAACCCAGAGACATGAAAGACCTGTTAAGTCATCTTAATAGAGAACTTGTCCCAAGGGTGTCTTCTGCAAGTGATTCATTTCATTGACTCTGACAGTACAAGGGTCATAAGCAGAAGCAACAAATATGCATTATAGCACTGAATGTACATTCTGGATTTATTGGACAAAATCCTAAGTATTGCAGCACCAAAACCTAATACAGCATAAAACACAGCAAATACCTCTATACCTTACTTTTATTATATATCTTATGAATATTTTAAATCACAGTGGATTAAGATATTTTACTTTCAGCACAGGGCTCTGGAGGTGATACACGAGAGCCACATCTTATTTCTCCTCTTCAGAATGTTCATATGCAGTTTATCACAATGTAATTTAAATAGCTGTTAAATACCAGTTAATCCACACTCTTTTTGTTCCACAAGCTATTGTATGTTTTTACATGGCATTTGAAAAGGACAGTACTTAAGATATCTAAGTTTTCTGCATACATACCTAATAATATACAGGCTTTAAAAGACAGCAGTAAGTGCACACCACTACAACACAAAGGCAACGTGTAACAACAAAACATTTTTAGAGAGCACGAGATTCCATTTTCAATGTGAAGAAAAAGAGACTGATATTGAAATGTTTTTCTTTTATGTGAGTTGATAGGATAAACACCTCCCTGGAACATTCCATCCACAGCAGGAGACATAAAAAAAGAAACATTTGCCAAATTAGGTGCTCAACGGTGACAAAGTGATTGGGAGCTTGCCCAAAAAAATCTCACATTTAAAAAATTCAGTAAAAAACCCTAACCTATCACGTATACATATTCTTCATGAAAAATGCATTTCTGTCTCCACAGATAAACTCTTTGTCCAGAAAAAGCTCAGAAAATGGGGTGAAGCCCTCTCAAACACAGTGATGGACAAATGAAGCCATCTGTAGATGCAGCTGTGGGAACACAGTATAAAAGGTCACCAAGAAAATGTGCAAATCCTCCTCGTATTTGTTAGTCTGAAACCTCTTCAGCATCTTCTGAGTAAAACGAACAAAAATTTCAAATGCATATTCAAGCACTGTGGCTTTTCCTATATTCAACAGTTGACAAAAGGCTCAGGATTCACAAAGTTAATCTCTTAACAGAAAACAACCAGAATGAATACAAGCAAAACTTTATCACACTGCATCATCAACAAAGTTCAGATGACAAAAACAGGAAAAAAAAAAAAAAAAAAAAAAAAAGGAAAGAATAAACAACCAAAAGTTAAGCTGCTACTGGGCTGTTGTAACCTTTGGAGCTTTTTTTTTACCTGATCTTCTCAGAGATAACCACTTTGTGTCATGACAAGGTAGTGCAGCTTTCATTAAGTTTAAAATAGCAGGCAAAGATCAATGCAATACAACAGCTTGCATGAACTTATCAGTCGTGTAGAGGCTGGAACCAGAAATTCAAGAGACAAATGTAACCACAAGGACAGCCGTGGATCTACTACAGGATCCAGGAGGTCTTCACACATTCTGTTTGTGGTTTGTTTTGTTTTGTTTTTTGGTAATACTAGATCTGCTTCTACCTAAACTTCATCATTTTGCATAGTTCAGAAAAAATGGACTTAGTTCAGTTAATTTTATTTTTCCTGTGATGATTCATAACCATACCCAGCCAGTGCTTCAGCACTGAAAATTTGAATTACAAAAAAATCCATGCTTGTGATTTAGCTTTTTTGCTGATGGCATTTAAACAAGATAGACACAAGAGACAAATCATGTAGAAAAAACAAACAAAAAAACCCCCACAAAACAGAGGCTTCTAAAAAGTTTATAAAAACTGATATCAGTAAACTTTGAATCAGCAATGATTCAAACCTTTTGTTCTGTAGGAAAGGACAAAAGTCACCAAAAAAAAAAAAAAAAGAAGATTTAAAAAAGATTTTAAAAAGATATAAGTTGCCCCCAGAAGGCAAGTACATGCGTATGACAAATAAATAAATAAACCTTCTTCCTCATAACTATGAGGGAAATAGCATCCTGATGACTTTCCATTAGCTTTTGCTACATTTCACACTTGAAAAACATTCACAAACTATTAAAAAATCTTTAACTGCAAAAATACAGCTGTGGATCAGAACATTAAGACTAAGTTCCTATATATCTAAGTCAATTGATTTGGTTCTTTACCAGCTATATAGATTAAAAATAAAACCAAACTTTTTATTAACATCTTGCAGTTCCTCAGAGAGCAGCTGTTACTGTAAACATGTTTTGCTAGAGGCAAATTCTGTTCTCTTTTCATATAATTTCTGCTTTTCTCTAATTTTCAAGGTTGCTTTAGTAGGAATAAGACAATAGGCAGCCAAGCCAGATAGCCCTGTATTTTACATTTACAAAAATGTTTGCCCACACAGTAATACATATTTGATACATCCAAATCTTCTTCCAAACATTGAGACTGTAAAATCTGAGTCAATTGTTTCTTTTGTTGTGGGGTTTAGGGGTTGTTTTTTTCAGGAAAAACTTTTGCAAACCATCACAAGCTATAGTAATACAGAACCTACTTAGTACTAAAAGTATCTAAATGCTGTTTTCTGCATGAGATTTTGACTACGTGAATTCTGCTTTCTTCAGTTCCACTTCAGTTTGCATAAACATTTTACTTTATTATAAAAACAAAGAAGAAATATGTTCTAGGTGATTCTTCTACATTTCCCTACAAAATCCAAGCAAAAACCTTCCTTTTTGTACTGAAGGGGAACTGGTGCAGCAAGGGGTCTAGTACCACAGAGAACATACATACACACACAGATTATTTTAGCATTTACTAATAGGAAGATAACAGAAAAACAGAGAAGCACAAAAACACCTGAAGGAGAAGTTATGCACTATCAACATGGATTCACCAAATGCAGTGCTCCAGGCTGGGCACAGAGTGGCTGAGAGGGACCTGGGAGTCTGGATTGCCAGGAAGGTGAACAGGAGCCAGCAGTGTGCCCAGGTGGCCAAGAAGGCCAATGGCATCCTGGCCTGGATCAGGAACAGCGTGGCCAGCAGGTCCAGGGAAGGGATTCTGCCCCTGTACTCAGCCCTGGTGAGGCCACAGCTCGAGTCCTGTGTCCAGTTCTGGGCCCCTCAGTTCAGGAAGGAGATTGAGGTCCTGGAGCAGGTCCAAAGGAGGGCAACCAGGCTGGGGAAGGGATCCAGCACAAGTCCTGTGAGGAGAGGCTGAGGGAGCTGGGGGTGTTCAGCCTGGAGAAGAGGAGGCTCAGGGGAGACCTCATCGCTCTCTACAACTCCCTGAAAGGAGGCTGGAGCCAGGGGGGCGTTGGGCTCTTTTCCCAGACGACTTTCAACAAGACAAGAGGACATGGTCTCGAGTTGTGCCAAGGGAGGTTTAGGTTGGATATTAGAAAGAATTTCTTTATGGAGAGGGTGATCAGACATTGGAATGGGCTGCCCAGGGAAGTAGTGGATTCTCCATCCCTGGAGATATTTAAAAAGAGCCTGGATGTGGCACTCAGTGCCATGGGCTGGGAACCACAGGGGGAGTGGATCAAGGGTTGGACCTGATGATCTCTGAGGTCCCTTCCAACCCAGTCAATTCTATGATTCTATGAATAAATGCCCTCCAGTGACCAAGGACTGAGGTGGGGACAAAGCCCAGCATCTCACAGTAGTCTCATTTGGATGATGAGAAAGCAGAAGCTGTGTGAAGGTGTTAGAGGGGTTGCCAAGTGGCTGCATCCGTTAAGACCAAAGAGAAATCTGTGCCTTTGACTGGTGGCATGTAATAAAGCCAAGCAGCCCCTGGAGATGCTATTGTTTGGTATCTTTATCAGTAAACGGGAGGAAGGGACAGAACAGCAAGCATAGTGACAACACAAAGTTCACAGAGGAGATTGATATTTCACATGGTAGAGCTTCAACTCAAAGGATCTCTGAATAAAGCAGGGGATTGGTCCAACAGAAAGGTGCCCATAAGAAGCAGAAAACTGCAGACCTGGGCCACAATCAACCTACTTACCAGTACAGACTGGGAACAGCCTGCAGCCCTGCTGGGAATCTGGCGATTACTACTACAAGTCCAAGAAGAATGTGAATCACCTTGAGGAACAAGAAATTTTGCTTCTCTGAAGCCAACTCTTTCCAACAGCAGAGAGAAGAACAGGTCAAAAGAAAAGCTGCAGCTGGGGAGGTTCAGACTGGCTTCAGACTTTTTCCCCAGGGAGTAGAGAGTGCAGCAGTGGAATAGGTCACCAGGAGAGGTGATAGAAACTGCACCCTGGAGGTCTCCAAAACAAGGCAGACAAAGACAGAGCTGGCATGACCTCATGCTGCCAACAGCTCTGCTTCTGTAGTGTACAGAACCCAGTAACAACTACTGTCTCTCACTCAATAGAAAGGAACTTCATTTTTTTCCAAGCATATGAAGCCAGAGTCCAACAGCTCACCCGTGGAAGTTTCAAACACCTCTGACTTTTCTGCTGCGAGATGTTTCCCTCACACTTGGGAAAAGCCCCCACACAAACATGAACAAATTCACTTGGCTGTGGTGGTTCATAACCTTGCACCAGTTCAAACAAAATTTTAGAGTACCTCAATGCCTGAGTGGCTAATAGGCACCCTCAGGGATCAACTGTAAAACCAGATGCTCCACAAGGAAAAAGGGAAAAAAAGATTTAGCACCATCCCCATTCTATATACAGCTTCCCCAAATGCTTTACTTTAGGTTGAAGGCTTAAAAGCCACACCTCTCACCTACCAAAAGTGTTCTGGGCAAAGCAAATCTAGAACAGGGTATCTTTCACCCAACGAGTTAAATCTGAGGCAAAGCACAGGAAAAAAAAAAAAAAAAAAAGCTGGAATGGATGGGAGACAAAGTGCAAGGTACTATTCCTCAAGAAAAAGGACAAGAGACAGAGACCTCAGGTTTGGTTATATGCCTCTGAAATAATTTCAACATTTTGTAGAAAGCACTCAGAATATTAAAAAATAAATGTGTCAGTGCAATTTCTAAAGCACGTTGTTCAAGATGATTAGACTGTTAAAGGTGAGGAGGCAGTGTTCATTTTCCTACTTCACAGCACACAATTACTGTAAAGCCAGCATTCCTAGTGCCTTATTTGCAGGCTACAGAAATATTTCTCATAGAAGTATCCCACTAAACCAGTAAACAAATACATGTTGCCACCTGCTAGAAATGGGAAACAACTGTTCAAAGCACACTGGAAAAAGAATAGTGCAAATCTTTCTTTGTGCCCTGCATAGTAGCTGTAAACTACTTGTCTAAAGTGGCAAAGAAAACATTAGAGAAACTTTCTAAGTCTTTGCACTTGTTTATGATGAGACATTAATTTATATCATTCCTCATGCAAATACTTTTGATCTATAAATAAGACTCCCCACTGAAGTGCACAAAGCTAATTCAAAACAAGACATTCTTTTTCTGGAATGCGAGCAGCTGTGCAGAAAATAATTGGAATTGCTAGTCAAGGGTTGCTGTTTCAAAGTATTCCCCATGTAAACATGGCTTTTGTTATCCTACTCTACTATTCTATTATTTTTCTATTGTAATTCTATTTACAGTATGATATTGGTAACTTCGTTAGAGAAGATTTAAAGGTAGAGAACCTTGTTTCTCAGCAGAGGAGCACACCAGTGTCCCAATCCCTCCCAAAAGATGTGTTATCAAAGACAGGATGAGAGAACAAAACAATACAGTTTAATCCCACAGAACACTATTATAGAATAATTAAATAACTGTAAAGAGCCTGAAAAAGCAAACTCTTAAAATTTGCCCACTAATGACCCTTCTTATATTTTGTCACTCGGGAAATCTTAGGATGTACTTTATACCTAGTTTAAAATCCCACTTGAAGTCATTCCACTCCTGAAACACTCATCTGTTATGCCTGAATTGCTGGATCAATCTGTTATGCTATAAAAAAAAAAAAAAAAAAAAAAAAAAGTAGTAAGTTTTTGACTTTTGTAAGAGTGTCTGACATGAATTACAATTTTTCTGGTGAACAAATTAAGAATTAAATCTAACCTTTCAGCATGATCAAACATACCCCCAGTGTCCTCAGCTCTGAAAACATAGAAGACAGTTTTTTTAAAAATCAGCACTGAGAATCAGGATTTGTTTCCTGTGGCTGTAATCCCCTCTTTATTACTATGCCTCTTGGCAGTCTCCAGTTACGGTAGTTACTCATTACAGAAAATCCAAGAGGTCAAATGAATTTTTCTTTATACTAAATGTTTGCAATAGGAAATGTACTTAACCAATTCTAAGTATGAAGTTACAATTTTTAAACTATATTCCAGGAAGTTTGGGGGGGTGGGGGGGAGGGGCAGTGTTTTAGGGCTACTTTCAAAAGCAGCAGTTGGATTAGTAACTTCCCAAAAACTTCTTGTCCTGAGAACATACAGACTGAAGCTGGCAAGACATCTGGTAAGCAGCAATAGCTCTGAGTATCTCTGCCTTTCAAATTACTGGAAATCCAAGGCACGAATCCTGCACACCAGGACCAGGCTTTATTCAGTGTAAGTAACCCCTCAACAGAAAAGAGGCAAAAGAGATGGGTTTAAGACCATCAGAATCCAAAAATACAGCGAGGGAAGAGGAGACAGGAGTTAAAAGAGGTGGTAGAGAAGTTTAATTTTTTAATTCCAGTTTTATATGGTTCAGGTTTGTTTTTTTTTAAACTCTCACATTTAGCATCTATGTATTAAGGAGACAAGTGAATAAGGAAGTAAAGAATCAAAAATGTTCAAGCAAGAAACCAGTAGCATTTTGCATAGCTTACATTAAAAAGCACACTCAACCTATTGACTAGTACAAATAACATGGTTAGTACATGATTCCCAAATTCTGCTTTTAAGGCTTGTTCTTAGTGTGTCTCTTCAATTATGTTTTATTACACAGAAAACTTGCTTGTCACAATTAAATCAGATAAAATGAACATGGTTAAGGAAGCAAAATTAGGCATACCAAAGTTAAGAAACACTAAAATGAGAAAGCAACATGCTCTGCATTTTTCTAAATGTGAAGAAACATTACAAGAGCATTCCTGCATTATTCAGCATGAATTTGTTTATTTTACTCTATTCAAATCCTGTTCTGAAGAAACTGCTTGTGTGCTTTTCCTTAGCTATTTCCACTGTAATACCTGAATGCTCATACAACCATTTATTTTCATAATGTGTACAGTGAAGGAGAGGTATTTTCCAATCTGCAAAATAAGGAAACGAAGTTACAACAGGTTAAGATTAAAGGTATTAAACTATTTCAAAAAGCCAGTATGAGATTCTTAGATTCAAATTCTCGAAGGACATGGTAGTGGGCAGTAATTCATATATGAAAATATTCAAGCCCTGTGTTAAAGCACACAATAACATTCTGATGGTATGGTCAGTCAGACAATAAATCAACATAAGAGCTCACTGCTGCTGAAGAAAATCATCTTCATTTCTCTGCCTTCTTCCAGACAAGAGATTCCACTCTTCCCTAGGACACTTTGGTATCTGACTATTCAGCAAATCAATATATTCCAAAGAATAAAAATAAAACCGAGATAACCACAAAAAAACTATCAGCTTCTGCTTAGTGAGCTAAGCCAGTTTGTGAAGCAGCCTGGCAGGCAGACCATTTGATGGAAAGGATTTCCCCTCTTGAAGGCAATCAGCTGTTGAATCAGGTCACACATCACACCCATCTGAGTCCCTGACTTCTTCACAAACTGGACTGCAATAGCTCAAGAACAGACTGCCAAAGCTGGCAGCTACCCCAGGAAAAAGCCAGGAGCCACAAAACCTTTCTAGCACTCCATCAGGAAAAGGAAGAAAAGCCCATCTCGTTTCCCCAGGAAATAGATTTTCTGATTTTAACTCTAATACCCAAAGCATTGCTGAATTCTTAAGGAACAGAGCGATCCATGAGGGAACTTCCTTCTTGGAAAACTGCACACATTCCAGTTTTTGCAATACAAGGTAAAGGAGCTCATAGGCAATAACAGATTTTAACATTTTACCTTTACTATTGGTCTTCCACAAATAGGTTGCCCAGAAATTACAAACAAGGAATTACACCTCCCATACATAGAAGGGCAGAAATTTAATTGACAGAAGAATATTTGGATAAACAATAAAAGACATTGTTATGGTGAAAAGCAGATTCAATTTATTTAACCTGAATTCTACCATTTACCTACTTCTGAGGATTTTACTTTGGACATGTCTTAACTTCTTTTAATAGGTACTATGTATTCACTGAGCCCCCCAGCATCCTTTTTCAAAACAAAGGAATAAAAAATCTGACACATGGAATATTACTGCTAGCCAAAAGTTTTATATTTGCCACAGTAGCTATGCCACAATGTCACTGACAACTTCAAACTGAGGCTACCAAACAAACAGATATAAATTGTCTCTGAGCAACAAGACCAGGCCTTAGGGCTGTACTCCATAAATACTCAGAGCTATGCTGATGCAACTGTTCACAGGAATTCCCAGTGGTACACCAGGCTGAAAGGTTGGGTTGTTGGTTGGTTTTTTATTTTCATTGAAATAAAACAGCAACAAAATTTTAAACCAATAACAGCAGCAAGCCCCCCATGTCTTAAGCTTGGTTTTCTTCGTTAGTAAAGTTTATATGGCCAAAAGGAATTAGGTTTCAGAGGAGGGTAAGAAAGGGAAGAACAGCAAATTGTATTTTTACACATGAAACATCAGAGCAGTGTTTCATTAGTGCTGTTGGGAATGGGAATGGTTAAGTAACTAGAATATTCAGTAGTCCAAACATGATTGTTATATTCAACTCATTTGTTTCTATTTTGACAGAAATGTCATTTTAATGGACTACAGGTTTTAAGGTGGAAGCTCTTCTGATTATTGAGGTTTGTATTTGCATGCAATGCTTTTTCAGGTTTTGATCAAAATACTCGTGCCTGGGGCAAATTCCAATAAACTTATAACATACAATTTCAAAAGCAATCATCTCAAGTTTCTGACAAGCAATAAAAGTCTGAGCAACTCTCCTCCTTTTTCTATCATTCCTCAGTTGCAGATACACTTCTTACACTTCAGCTTGCAGATTCTCCATACCCTCTTCTGGAGAAATACTTTTTCCATGGAATTTCAAAAATGTTCTTCAGATATTTCTAATTACACATTTATTTTAATTTTGCAGTCCAATTTTTAAGTTAGTTTTAGTTTTTTTACATTTTCAGTATATCACAGAGTAGTATAAAAATCTATCTACTTTTAGATAGTAGTATAAAATTAACAATTTTACAGAATGTTTACAATGGATTTCTTAGGCACAAACTACTTGTTCCAGCAATATCATGGGTGACATTAACAAACAAGTTGCAAAATTTCTTTAAATCAAGTTAAGGCTTTTTCATTTACTTGTTTTCTAACAGGAAAATCCCCGACTGAGCTGCATTACAAACAAAAGATGTTTGTGTGAAATACTGGGAAGAATTCTAGTCTGCTGTTTCCATCCCTTTGTTCAGCCTCTGGTGTGGTAAATCAGATCAGCTCTTATGCTGATATCTGGAAATTAATCAACAGTATGCAAGTCTGTACAATTTTTTGGCAGTTTATTATTACTTTCCTGGTTGTAATTAAAATAAGAAGCAATCAATAGTAATTGAAATATTATAATTACTAAAACTCACATCTTGTTAGCCAGCTTTCTAAATATCTAAGTATCCAAATGCTTTTAATATCATTTAAATATTTCCAGAAAGCAGCAAGAGTATCACAAAGTCTCACAAGTTGCTTTATTTTGCTTTTCACTCCTCCTTGTGCCGAGTTCACCCCAACCTTCTCACCAGTCACCAATGAAGGAGCAATTCTCA
The DNA here is from genome assembly GCA_023637945.1 of Phaethornis superciliosus. Taxonomy (NCBI): domain Eukaryota; kingdom Metazoa; phylum Chordata; class Aves; order Apodiformes; family Trochilidae; genus Phaethornis; species Phaethornis superciliosus. Next base: position 5,814,397 of record JAJQWJ010000011.1, read on the forward strand.
CTCTTCAGAGCTCCTGTAATTCTGTTTCCCAGAAGACTAAAAAAAGCATGAAAATGCTTGATGGACATTTATGAATACTTGGGGTTTATTTTCTTCAGTCCCCCCCAAAAATGTAGAATCCACATACAGAATTGTTACCATTCTAAATATATCAGAGTGAAAGTTCAAAACAAATGACAACATTCCCTTAGATTCCTCCTCTACCCTTCTCTTTAGAAACAACTGTTGTAAGGCTTCTCAGTGTCAACAACTATTTACTCCAAATGTTTAAACTACAAAAGGTTCTGGCATACTATTTGAAGTACTCTTCATTTATTCCAAAAAATTGCAAGATATTTTTTTAAATATATGTTCAAACTTGAACTGAAAGCGCTTGGGAATTAGACAAGTTTTAATCACAGAAAGGAAAGCTTAATAAATGTTCCTGAGAGACTCAGCACACTTGATCCTGTGATTTCCCTGTAGCAATGTACACAGTGAGTAAAAAAACCAAGCAATGTAAATTTATGAGTAATCCCAGTAATACAATGAGATACTCATTATTTTAAATTACACCATGCAAGAACATTTACAAAACAGTCTGCAAATTCTCTTTTCCAGCTTCTCCAAACCAGGAGTGAAACAATATTAACTATAATTTAACATTTGGTTACTACACAGACAGTCTTAGTTCATTTTTACTATATTAAAGAGGTTCAGGTGCAACATAAAAAGTACAAAAAAAAAAAACCCAAACAAGCAAGAAAACCAACCAAACAAAACAAACAAAAAAACCCCAGTGAACAACAAAGCAATACCACCTACACATTATTTTGGTTAAAGTTATTTTAAAATTTCATATCAATTCTTTCTACAGTGTAGATTTTCAGAAAACATTCTGATAGCCTAATATCATTTGTTAGAGGTCAAGCTTCTTCAAAAGTAGCACAAGAATTTCTGCATACCATTTGTCTTATTTACCTATTTTGTTTTCTAGTTAATGAGCATCACAAATTTACTACCACAACACAGAGCCATTGTCTGGAACAAGCCAGAAAGAAATGCAAAATACACTGTAGTGGACTTAATAAGAACTCAATTTTCAAACAGTAGCACTTACATCTATCAGCAGAAAGTCTGCAATAATGAACAAGGTCAACAGAACACAGTAGCCCTCAACAGAATACAAAATTAAAAGCCCAAATTAATTTCTGAACTTTAAGAGACTGCTCAGAAAACACACATGATTTTAGAGGAATATCCCAGATCTTCTCATTTATCTTTAAAGCTTCTTGGGTAAGTGGTTCCACCTGTTTGGTTAGCTAGAAACATGTTTATTTTACAAAGAAGGAGGGTAGCAAGAGACTGCAGAAGCTTTAGTAGCTTCTTTGGGCATAAATAAATTTTAATTTAAGAAACACCAAACAAATCCCAGTCCCTGCCATGCTAACTTAGCACATTCCATGTTGTCTTGCTTTCGATTTCAGAACCACATGAAGTACTGCCATGTTTCCATGGGCTATTCTGGCAACAGAAAGCAGACAGTTCTTCAATTCATCCCAAAGGAAGTTTTCAAGAATCTGACCCTGAGAAAGAAGTAGACAAAAAAAGCTGGGTTTGAGAGTACAAAAAACCCCAACAAAATTCCCATGGTAAAACTTTAGAATTTTGCTGCCAATCAGCCACTGAAAACAGTTGGTGAAATAGCCTTATTATAGCTTTGGATTAATGAACAGTTCAAATTGCACAGTCTAAAGAACATTTAAGTATTTGCACATCAAAAATGTCTTTTTTTAAATAGCAAGGGAATGTATTTCCATCTAGACACATTCGAAGCAAATCTGATAGGGAAAAAAAAAGTCTTTTGAGTATAAATTTGCAGTACAGAAAACCTTAAATATAAAAATAGTCATTTTTGGATGCCTGATTTAATTAAAAGTTCATTTGACTGATTTAATCTGTTTCTTCAGGTGTGAGTCTCAAGATCCAGCATAATTAGACCTGGCCATACACTCATCTTGTGCCATAAAGAAGAAAAGTTACTGTTTCTCCAGCATAACATTGGGTCTTCTGTCCAGAGACACCACAAGATAACACGAAAATACTTTAAACCTGAAAATTGTAAACAGAATTATCCTTACAGAGGAACAACAGATAAATCTAATAATGAAATTTCTGGGCACAGGTGGAACAGTCAATACAGCCATTCTCAAGAGTCTGATTTGGTTTCCTAGGTGTGACTAAGACTATGCTGAGAGGACACCAAGATTTTCTCATTAAATCTCTCATCTTTGTGACAGGAGGGGCCCCCCCCCCAAAAAAAAAACCCAAACCAAACCAAACAAAACTGAACCAACCAACAACAAACACTTCCAGGAGAGCAAACACAGAGTGGAACCTGGTTCACACACCTGAATTTCCACTCACTCTGGAATTTCCACTCACCTCTCCTGGAGATTCTGCTGTCTAAATCAGTGCCTATGGATGAGCAAGGAGGTATGGAAATGCTGAGCTTTCACTGCATAAGTAGGAATTGCAATTATATAACAGTAGGTCAAGAGCTTTGGAAATAAAGAATAAAATTGTTTAAAAACTCCAGTTTCAGAGAAAACAACTTCATTCATGTGGAAGCATGAACATAATGAACTCCCAAATGCTTTAGTGATATAGTCATGAATAACCTCACGAGGGCTGAATAAGCATTTACACAAATGCACTTAGGGAGTTCATAAAATAGCAAGCCACATTACGTTAAAAAACCCACAGGATGTAAATGCTCCAGAGCCTGTGTCTCATATCTTTAAAACCAAACTGCAGAGTAGGAAAAGCTGGCATGTTCTGAAGAAAGCTTTTGCAAAAGCAAGAAAAAAATGAAACAGATGACACCAACTCATTGACTGAAGCTCCTAAACAGCTGCATACTAAGGTCCTTGCATACATTACAAAGTATTAAAGAGGATTTTGAAATGAGCAGACAATTGAATCTTAGCAAACTGATAGCATAGAGTACTTAAAGCTTCATCCTGGAAAGTAGTTAAACATACTTGTTATTGCTGAGTTAACAGAGAATACATATGCCAAACAAACAAACAAAAAAAAGGGTCTTAGTTATATCCCTGTTGTTAAAAACCACAATTAAAAAAATGAAGTGGGAGGCACTAGAACTTTTCATGGTTGTCCTATTCTATTCTTAGGTTCATAGAAGGAGAAACTGGAAGAGAGCTCAAAAGGTCATCTGGGCTGCTCCTTTCCCAAGCCCGGATCATCTATACTTCTCTCATTCCTGACAGAAGTTGTCTAAACTGAAGCTTAAGGTCTCAGATAACAGAGACTGTGTAGGATTTCCAGGCAGCTGATAGAGTTTCTGTATCATTATGCTTTAAAAAAATGTTGGGTTGATTTTAATAAGGTTCAACCTGCCTCTCTCTTGCTGTGATCTAAGTTCGTGATTTCTTACACTCTCCACAATAACTCTACAAAAACTTCTTGCACACCTGGAAGCTGTTATGTCTCCCCTTAGTAGCCATTTCCTCAGATTAAACTCTAATTATTCCTTCTACTCCCCCTAGCAAGTCAAGTGTTACAAGACTTAAGTCTACATGACAGTTTAAGAAAACTTAAAATTTAATAATTTTTAATACAATTTTATGTCTTGCTATTTGCAATGAAAATCAAAGTAAAAATGGACTATTGTGAAACAAGAAATAAAATCTTGAGAGAACCCTAAGGATATTATCTTAATTTTGTTCTTGTGTTTGCCTGGCCATACTGTGACTTAAAACACATTTCTAGATCACCAAGATTACCCCTACTGATTCCAATGGAAATACAAGGAAGAAACAAAGTTGAGCTTCAAAAGGAAGTACCTGTGACACATTTTAAATCCAAGCAGATGTCAACAATGTCTCATACTGCTTGGCAGTGTTGGATTATGTTGTAGTGCTAAAATGTAAGACAGAGGTGGCAGTTACTGCCTTACCTTCCAGGTCTACATCATCTTTCAAGTCCATGATCTACAAGCCAAGGTGATTAAAACCACACAAAACTATATAGAAAGCTTGGAACACCATATAAATGTGACTACCAAGTTAACTTATGACTTGATCAGCATCAGCTACAATACTTTTATGTGACAAATTGAATGCAGGAAAAAAAAAATACTTCTGTGCCATCTTTAATTCACATATTTTCTTACTGCTGTCTTGAAGTTCAGAGATCTATACCTTATAAAAGGAGCAAGCACTTTAGCCAGGAGCTCCAAGGTCTTTCTGAGGTATCAAAGTCTTGTTTGAACACAAACTTTTAGAACATTTGATTTTTTTCAGTGACCTAAGATGAATCTAAGGATAGCCAGAATCAATTGCTCACAAAAAAAACCCCATTTTTTTCCCCCAGAAACATACCCACAATCAACTATCTTCCTAAATTTGATCTGAAATTAGAAGCAAATTTAATGGTTATTTCAATGTTATAAAATCAAGTACAAACCTCATCCTCCAAAACCAGGAGAGGGAAGGAACAAAATCTCTTTTTCCTATACCTTTTTCAGGGCTCACTCAAAGATTTAAGCCAAAAAGTTACATTGCTTAATAACTTGAGGATGTAGCATTCTTTATAATTCCACATATATGGAATAACCCATGGTGAAACATGGAAAACTGGAAATACACAGTACCCCTTTTTGGTTATTTTCTTTTACACGTGAGGGTTAACAGAGTGGACTAAGCTCAATCTTCCCTTGCAAAAACGTTTGGCTCAACACTGAATTTTTTTCTTTAACACCAAATTGTGAGACACCTATCATACAATCTCATATTAAGCAGAACTGTGTCCAAAATGCTTTATTACATTATTGATCTTGTAACAGCTACATCTCCAAACAATCCATATCGTGAACTATTTCTTTATAAATTTGTGTTTGGAAAGCAAAAATAAGCAAATATAAATGATCAGCAGTTTATTTCACATCTTCTTGCAACAGTAAACCTCCAGTCAAATGAAGAGTAAAAGGGACTCATACCTAAGTTGACCACAGCAGTCAGAAAATAAGGTGGCACTTTCACACTCTCTTCCTGATCTATAATCTAACTCATAAATAATATCCTCCCCAGATAAGGGACTTCCAAATATCAAAGAATCATTGCTATCCAGAGAAAAGTAATGCAAAGAATGAATAAGGAAAATTTCTCACTGGGGAGGACATGTTACACCAATTATAATACTTAATTGTATTTCCATGCTCAGACAGTGAAATTTCTGCTCTGCTTAGACAGGTATTGGGTCTTAGCAAGCAGCCCAGCCACACACCACATGGAATAAAGTGGAGACTGCAAAGTTTAGAGCTCTAGTACTAAAAGCAGTTGGTGAAAAGATGCCAGATGTTTTATCCAGAGATGATGAAGGATGGGATAGATCATTAGGTGACTACACAACTTGCTACAGGACACTTTTTGCTCTGAAGGAGCAGAAAGATCCTTTGGAACATTTCTCACAAAGCTTCTAGAAGGTACACTTATATCAATGAGGCTGAACATTTTTCTTAGCAGCATGACAAAAAGACAGGTATTTTTAAGACACAGCCTATCATCATCTTACTTGCACTCTCTCATTTAGTCCATCAGAGCCCATGAAAAGAAGCCCTTGACTATCAAACACCTCAGCATATCCACTGCATGTTTGCTGTGTTTCCAAGCCAGCATCACTGTAATTCATCTGCCCCACACGTCAGGCTGGCAGAGACCTTGCACTTACTGCTCACTTACTTAACCACTGCTAGTGTCAATCTGCCTTCTGCTTCCTGTTTCATACTGACACTCTTCAGAGAGAAACTTTTTTTTTTTCCAGATTGACATAGTGTCCAGTAGAACAGAAAACTGGTCTATAACTAAGTTTAAGAAGGTACTATAACCAGCCTAATATACAGGCTGTGTATATTCATCTCACACAGGATTTAGCACATATCTCTGAAGCCAGAAAACTCAAGAACCTTTTTGGACTGTACCACGATTCCTGAAAACTCAAACAATGGAAGCTTTGGGCCTGTCAATTCAAATTCCAGATTTTTGTTGGATCTGGGTTTTGTGATTTGAAGCATGACAAGTTCTTGTCCCACACAAGAACTGCAGCAGAAATTCCCCCTGATGCTTACTTTGCATACCCTCCCTGAGGTTCCTGGTGTATCCAGATGGTGAACACCAAAGAAAAACAATGATGAGTAACACATTCTAGTGCCTCATCCTGCTCTGCTTATGAGATCTGGTTTTATTGACACCAATGTGAACACCAATTGGAAAAAAAATACTGAATCAGGCTGTACACTGTGTAAACTTTTCATGGCAGTGAAACTAAATAATGTAGCCATTAGTATAAAGAGAAATGGATTAGTTTGACAAGTAGTTGGGCATAACACTATTTCTAAATTAAAATTTTACTGCAATCTCAAGCTGTTTAAATATATAACATTTTTGCTATTGAAGCACATCAAGTCTAAGCCAGAACTCCACAAATCCCTCTTAAAAATTATATTAAAATTATCTGATCTTTACAATACCTATTGTTTACAACATGCCTTTCATTTCAAGGTTCTAAAGCACATGCAAAGACTGCTAATAGCAAGAAAACTAACTTATAAGAAAAACACATCCCCAGATAAGTTCCTTACTAAAGTTCTTAAGATGATAGGACAAATTGATACTGGCACCACATATCTTTAGATATTCTGCAGTTAATAGTCTGCTTTGGAAGTTTTATTGCATATTCAATGGTTACTATTTGCAGTGATAGTGGCTGTCATTTTTAATTAGCATTGGATAACAGCCTGCTAACATAAAATACATTCAATACTTATAATAAATAACTAAAAGGTGGCTAAAAAACCACCTCAACAGCAATTGCAGGTATACATTGGTTTTGTGGACTTCAACACATACACACAATAACTTCTTCCCAAACTACACAAACTTGATTAGTGACAACCAAGACTAATTTTATACCCATTAAAAATTTAAGAAAGAATGCTGAACCTGTAGAGGGCATACTCTTACAAATTAACACTTTTACTTCTAAAAAGGACCCCTGTGAATCCCAGATGGTAAATGGCAACATGTTTTAGCAATCAAAGTTTAAAGCCAAATGCCAAAATTAAGACACCACCTTTCAGGATACAAAGTTATCCCAGTCTGACTGTTGCATTTAGGACTCTACACAATCCTCCTCACATTTTGCACCAGGAAACTGTTAAATGTATTATGAAGGTGAGGCACTTGAACTTTAAAGGAGGTTTTAAAGCACTGACACTGGATATTGAACAAGTTACTGCTCCATGCCTAGATCTGGACAACCACAATCAATGGATCACATCAAGACCAGACTGCTGTCCCTGCCCTCACCTAGAATTCAGACATTGCTCCATCTAGAAATACATCTAAAAGAACAGAAAAGCTCAATGGCATTTCTGGGAAACTTGCGACTAGCAGGCAATGCCATCAACAATGGGCTCTAAATCAGGACTAAAATAAATTAAATATATACATTCCGAACACACTACAAGGCAAAACACTACCAAGCAATCATAAGAATGGAAAAAAGTAACGAGGAAAAGAGGTAAAGATGTGGTCAAATACAGAACAAAATTGCTGAAAACAAAATGCAAGGATCTAAAACTTGGAACTACATTAAAGAGTGCTTAAAATATCTGCCATACTTCCCTATGTATCTACTCATTTTGCTGTTCAATGCTAATTACAAACTGGGAACTATTTTTACAACTTGTGCACGTTCCTGCTAAATTCTTGTCCTCCATAGATTCATACTGATTCCCACCCCCAGCCCTTACAGCAGAAGCAGGTAACCTTTTCTGGACAAAGTTTTACTGCATCCACAGCTTAAGTGATCCCCAAACAGGGCAGCAGAGACACTCAAGTTAAAAGCAATGTGACAGAGATTTAATTAAAACCGATTCAATGCAAGTACCAATAAAGTACAGAAACCTTAATACACAATCAGGATGAAACTATGTTTATTTTAATATAGTCACATCAGGACCAGAAAAGCTAAATTTGTTATTTCTCCCGCAGGGATTAACATATCACCTTGTTTTTAACATCTTCATCAGTACAACAATGTAGGCGATAAAAGGATTTTAAACTGCTTAACTTTTATGGTTGCAATGACTCTATCACAACCTTTCTACCACCACTTTCTTCAAGCTGACTTTGATTTTGCAGATTGTTACCTCCTGCAATTTCCTGTCCCACAGTTATTGAGTGGAATGGGAAATGACAATTATTTTCTCCAGAGAATCTTTCACAGACACTTTGACCCTAAAAGTAAACAGGATCTTATCTTTCATTTCTGTGCCAGCATTTGGGGAAAACACATCAACCCCTCCACAGCAATGTAAGTTTAACAAATCTCTTGTCCTCTGTCACAGTCAGAACTGCACTGGTCCTCTCTCAACTCACATTGAAAGGGATCATGGACTTTGTTTTTGTATCTATTTCTGCCAGAGGGCCTGAGGAAGGACATACTAACTGCATTAGATCAAAATCACATCAGTTGCATGGAAAAGTCTGAATTATCATCATACTCTTATTGTTCTCTCACTGCAGAAACGGAGAAAGAAGAATGGATATGCAAAAAAGATGTTATGCTGAGAACTACTTAGAAAAAGATGTATTTTTAAGTGTCAACTTTTAATTCTACTTGTCTGTCACAGGGCAGCATAAACAAAGAAAAAAAAAAAAAACAAAAAACAACCCAAAAAAACCATACATTGGACAGTTTCAGATGAGATAATGAGAAAATGTCTTGCCAAACTCTTTCTGGAGAAAGAAATAAAGCAGGGTAATTATGAGAGATCTACAAAAAAGGACAAAAGCTTTGAAATCATCATTGTTTCCTTGCAAAGCACAGGAATGATATTCAATTCCCAGATGTATTACCAGTTGACACCATTCCATTGGTTAACTTTCCTCTACCAAACTCAAGCTCAGGTGTGTGAGCAAGACAAATACATTAACAACACAGCGTAAGTTATGATGATCTCCACAGAAACTCCACTTCATTACTGATCTAAAGCAAAACTGTCACATAGTTGATGCCCTAAGATTTACCAAGCTAACCAAGGACATCATTTACTAGATAGAGCATGTGCTCAGTTTCTCAAAGCCAGAAGAATCATTCTCCATACACACACTTACTCAGAAATATAAACTAGTTAGATTAAAACACTTTTATTTATCCTATTATTTAGGTGTTAAGATATATTCCAAGCACTGCACAGACAGAATACTTCCATTGTATAAACAAATTTTACAAACTAGGCCATGTTGTCTTGTTCTTCAAATGAAGAAAATACTCTTTTTGAATGGGAAGCTGTTGAAGTTTGCTTCCAAGGTTCTAAAGTACCCTGTAGAACAAAATCTGTTCTTAGAACAACAAAATAAAAAATATTTACCTGTTTGGGGCTGCTTCAACCATATCTAGGGACAGAAAACAGCAAACAGCCACTTTCACTAACAAAACAGAGTCTGCCATCTATGAAGTTCCTAGTAGATAACTGAAGCAGAGTAACACAGGAAGGAACTGTGGAAATTTAAGACAATTTGTACTTCAAATTATAATTAATTAAATTTTACCATCAAATTTAATAGTTAACTGCTCTTCTGTGACAAGTGATTAAACTGATCTGTCAAGAAACAAATGACAAGCCTTACTGTGAAGTGTGGTGATCTGTACAGGCTGGCAATCCACTCTGATTCTCTCTAAACATTGTTTCACACTTTTCCAGCACTAAGATATCCTATATACCCCACATTGTACCTGAAACCAACTTACATGTCTTTGCATTATGTGCAAATGGAGCAAAAATCATCTCTCAGAGATCTTGGATCACTTCAGACTTTGTGTTGCAGTGCAGAATTTCCATGACCATACACAAAAAGAACAAGATAAATACTGTAAACTTTAGTCCTGAAAACTCTTCAGTGAAACTGTTCAGGTGTTTGAGAGTAAGAAGAAATATAGCTGTTTGTACTGAAATTTTCAGTCTTGAACTTCTCATTTTTGCAGTCCATAAATATAATTGAGGAGGTCAGAGGCTCTCTGAGACAAATGTAAACAGTCTCATGGGACAAAATGAGAGTTTATTGGGTTTTTTCAACATCCTAAGATGCTGCTAAAGCTACACTTCTGGCTGAATCCCAAGAGAGCAGCTGAGCAAGCTAGTGAAGGCCCATTTTTTGTTCAAAATTTTAAAACAGAGATTGACAAGCTGTCACTACTCAGCATCAAGGTACTCATCAGCCAGCTGATACTGAGCTACCTAAAAAAAATTCTAAATGACAGCAACAACTGTCTGGAAATACTTCATCAATGCTACTCTGACCTTTTTTTTGTCTGGAAACACTTTGTTATCAAACCACCAGTAATTTTTAATGTTATTAATACTTTTTTTTTTTTATGCAAATATTATGTGAGTATCCACCATCCACTGGCCATGTGCACTGCTCTAAGACAAAATACTGCTTGGCTCAAAATTTCATCAGTAGATACTTAAGTCCTTTAAAAAGGAATTGCCACTATATAGCTTCCATAGATGGCAAATGTAAACAGAAATGTAGATTGACTTGCCCTAGTCCCACACCAAAGCAAGGGAAACGCTGTTTTCTCCAACTGTTCTATCCATTAGGCTGTACAGCATCCTGTACCTGAAAAATCAGGTGCATTGCTCTTAAATAGAATAAATCCCAACAAAGAAGGATGATACAAGTTTCAAAATACATTGAACAATGAAATTAATTGTCATGATCAGTAGCTATATCTGAATTTTACTCTTATTTATGGAAGCTTTCTGCTTCAGTCTAAAATAGCAATCTTTATATATATAAAATTTTCATCTGAAATAATTCTCCATTATTAATGCAATAACAAGGTACCATTCCATTCAAATACCAGCTCCAATAATAGGAAAAAAAGCAAAATATCGTCCACTAACAACAGTAATGAAACTGCTTTTCATTCTTTTCCTCCCTATAGGGCAGAATAAAATTAGGGTTTTGAATACTTCTCAAGAAATGGCAATTTAGGTACAAAAATCAATACATGTCAAGTTGTTCATTTCTATTGTGAAAACAGTTTGTAACAAATGTGAATTACATCGCAGTTGGGTCTATCATTTATTATTTTGCCTGAAGTCCAAAGTGTACATTCCATTCCCAAGTTTAACCCACACTGTTGCAGAGCAGTAGTGAATGCAGCCTTCTAAAGAGGAATCTGATAACAAGGCTCTTAGAATACTTGAGAAAGGAAAGTGTGGGATTATGACTCACAAAAAACCTCGAAGAGTTTCCAAGCAAATCCATAAACAAAAAAAGTTTTAACACCAAGTGTCTAGACTATGCTGAACTACAAGTTGATTTCTCATGAGAAGTGCTTTTCAACTGCTATGCTGAGCAGGAAGGGAAACAATAAACTTTAAAATATTTTATTAAATATGTTTCTAATACATTGCCCAAATAGTTTTGAGTAAGCTGGTCAGGTATGTTTCAAAACTCTATTTCTATAAAGCTGAACATACCTCACATGCCCAAGATGTGTCTGCACTGTAATAGCAAATGGACTGTTAGAGGAAAATGGTTCCCCTCTATTGGAAATGAAACTTGACCTCTCTCCTTTCTGCTTCCTGACTATCCCAAAGAGCTCACCACTACCTAATAGGTCTGGTGGTTCCTTCAGAACATAAGACTTTCATGTGCAAGTGTAACAATCCTTCCCATATCCCCCCGAGCTGCTCAACATAATCTGAAGTTCTTCCTGAAAAGCTCTGGATAACACAGAACCCTCTCAACTCAAGGAAAATAAGACACATGGTCAAAGTCTCTCTGGCTGCAGTTCAAAGCCCCCCAATATTTACCAGATAAAACACTGAGCCCTGACTTTATTTTCTACTTCATATGACCACCATTTTTGAAGTTAAAAATAAATTTAAAAAAATCCTAAATACATACCATATGCATGCTTAAAATAGGAATGCTATGCAGTTCAAATAAATCAATATCACTTAATTTGGCAAGAACCTAAAATGAGTTAATTCAGAGAATCAGGCTAAAGCTGATTTTATGCTGTCACTTGGTAATGTAAAAATCTATGCTGGGTTCTTGTTTTGTTTTATTAGAGTGGGAGGATTATTTTAATATGGAGAGGATTGATTTCATTCCTGTATGCATGAGCTGCTGTTGATATTCTCAACCAGAAAGACTCCTTTCTAGAATTACCATCAATATGTATTACAAGAGAATGTTTACCTCCACCATGTCTCTGTTCTAAAAGCCTCCTTGGTGTAATGTAAATTCCCAGTGCCAGGCTACAGATCTCCTGCTAAAAATTTCTCTTTAGATTTTCTAATCCTTTTCTCCTTGATCTCCATTACACAAAAAGAAATCCAGATATGCACGGTCTGTCAGAAGCTAAGTAACTTTACCTCTCACCATAGTTACCACATCTGATTTAACCACTGGCTCTGGACATTCAATCATTGTCCTTTAAGATTTAAGCTATTATTTAGGTATGCCTTGACACATTCAACAAGCATAAAATTCTAAAACCAGACTGATTTTAATAACATTAGGAGACAATTACATTTCAATCTCTGTGACTGTAAGATACCATACCATCCACCTCTGCTATTTCTGCACTCTCTGCCTTGTTTTCAAGGGTCTCAGAAGCTAAAATGTTTCAATGTGTTACTAGCACTGTTATTAAAAAGATTTGCTGTCTAATTCAATTCGTTGCATGATTCTGAAACAATTTTACATTCAGATTTTCATTAGTGTGCTCAACTATTCTATTAGACTTTTTTGTTTCTCATGGTAACCAATTTTATTTGACTTAACCGAAGCTGTTCAAATATTTAAAAAGCACTCCGAGATGGCAGGAGTTTATTTAGGAGCATACATGTTGTGTCACAGATATTCCTTTCCTTTCTCTTACTCGCTTTTTTGGGGCTGTGGTGTGGGTTGTTTTTTTTTTTTTTTCTTTTTTTTTTAAACCAGTAGCAGACAAATGAGATCTCAAACAACCACATTGTACCGGGAAGGAGCTCACTTCATCTCTTTACGTTAATATTCAAGTTAAAATGGGCAGGTTTTGAAATTAGAAGCTGGGGAGTTAAAAGAGATGCTGCTTACGTTCCTTCATATGCACTGGAGCCCTTTGCCAGGATCCTTCAGGCACAACGCAAGAACTAAAGTATAAACATCTGCAACACCTCTCGGTTTTGTTAACATTCTTTCACACGTTTTCCTAACTCCAAAAAAGGCTCAGCGATGAAAAAAAAAAAAAAACCAAACAAAAAAAACCACCAACACAACCAAACCCCCCCCCCAAAAAAAACCCAAACCACGGTGAAATTGGAAACATCTGCGAGATAGCTAGGGAAAAGGGAATGAAAGATGAATAAACAAAAACATGGCGAAAGTGGCCTGGGGTTGTTACACTGTCAGATCATTTTTCCAAGCCCAACATCAAGGCTTTTGTTACAACCAAAGCGGTCATTTGCATGGAGAACCAACAGGGTTTCTTCTTCTCCAGCCCTTCCCCGCTCCTCACACACACACACACACACACAGAGAGCAGAATCCTCCTCTCTTTGCACACAAACCCCCGGCTAAAGGCACACATATTCCCCCCCACGGCAGCTCCGGATGGCAAACAACCCTCCCCGTACTGAACACTTTGCTTCCGAGCTGGAATTTCGGTATAAAAATACCAGACAAACCTTTGGAGCTCTGCCCCAGCCGGAGTTCCTCTCCCTCTTGCTCTGCTGTTCCTGACAAGATCAGGCTGAGATGAACAAGTCCATGCTACTCCTGGCTCCTCTGCCTTCTGCAAACACCCCCTGGGCTTCAAATCCCAGCAAACTTTCGGAAAGTTCAAAATGGAATGAATTAAAGGAATAGAAAGGACAATGGCAGGAAAGCAGAAAACACTGCCTGGACAATTCTTGCAGCAGCACGCAGGGCACTGCTCTGGAGTTAAGGCTGTGTCAGCACTTTCTTTCTAAACACCCCCCCCCCCCTTCCTCCCCCCCCCCTCATTTTTCAGGGGGCTGTAACTCGAAGGAAAAAAAATGCCCATGGCTAAAAAAAAAAAAAAAAACTCTCTCGCCTTTGCATTTTCAAACATCCATTTAGACCATTCAGAAAGTTACAGGAGTGTGTGCACTTTATCAGTAAGTCCCACATGCCATCTTGATGTAAAAATACAGCCCTGCTTTCTATAAAAGAATCTGATCCATGCTGAGAATTTTTGCCCCCCCCCCTTTTTTTTTTTTTTAAATAAAAGTTCACTAATAAATACTCAGACACCTGAAAACCAGTTTACTTAAACATGGAAAAATGTCAAAATAACTTTTACACGCCTGCATTGCCTGGGACCACATCAGTAACAGAGATGTTACATGGTTTGCTCCCCCAGCTGATTCAGCACAGACAATGGCTTCTACTGAGGTCTCAACTCTAATCCATGATGGCAACTTTCTAACCTCAGCTGCTGAGTGCATCTACATTTTCCCTTGATAAGAAAAGTGTCCTTATAACCAGGCTAAAATAAGGAAACAAAGAGTTGGAGCTGCAATTACTACTTCACAATGCTCCAAAATGTGGCACATCAGGGCAATCTCTCCTGCTGCTGCTAATCGCTGGGTTTTGTTGGTGGAGGATTTTTTTATTTATTGTTTGGTGAGATTTTACACTCCTGGTAATTTCCTCTCAGATACAGAAATAAAACCAACTTCTCCAGCCGATTTATATAAACCAGACACACTTTCTTTTAAAGTAAAAACATGTAAATTGTGCAACAGCCTAAATTTGCTGGGCAAGAAAAAAAGTTTTGCCCCTTTTAACTGATACGGAATACCCAAAACAACAGGCAGCTCATTTGATCCTTACAAAACTCAGTATATCAACACTTGTTCACCAAAAGGCATCCCTCTGCTTTCCAGGAATTTCTGACTCTACAATACTGTTGCATACACACTATATAAAATCAAGTAGCATCCATTAAGATGGAGCAGTTCATTAAAAATGCTCAGCTGCTGTGAGTCACTCAGTAAAGCAACAATTTCCCCAGTAGGAATTGTCTTACAACACTCCATGAGCTTAACATTTTCCAAATCCTCATTATCTTCCATAAGTTCCAGCATTTATTGAGTATCTATCTGAAGGTACCTGAGATTAGTTCAGGTCATTTCTCATTTGTCTTACAGTTGCCTGGCATATTTTCAAGACAAACTGCTTTGCTATTAACACCTTATTTTGTACAATGATGTGCACCCTAGTTGTTTAAAAAAGACCAAAAATTCTCTCATTCCACAGAAGAAAAAATTAACATAGATTAAAGGTAAGGTCTCCCATATTTAATTCATGATAATAATTCACCAGAAGAATATACTGAAGGTTTCTTTTACATTGTAAGGGCAGTGGGACAACCTGTGCTCCTACATGATCAACCATAAGACTTTTTATCACTGGCTGATGCCAGTCCCATCTGCTACAGTGATGCTGACACACATTTACTTCTGCTACCCCGACACAGAGGTTATAATTTCCACAATGAAAAATAAGAAGTGGAGTAAAATCTCAAGCCACAGCCGTTTTCTTCAGCATGTTCTGCTTTGCTCCACTGAGTAACACACAGAGTATTTATGTTCTTGAAAAATACATAATTTGCAGGCAATGCTTAATGGTGGACAGATGTTTTTCTCTAATCATTAATCCAGACCAAAGCAGAAGACTAGAGGAAAGACTTTTCAGGTACCATCATGTGAGTAACATTCTCCTAAAGGTTTGGAGAATTTTGTACACACTGCTTGATTGTAACTAATTGCTAAAACACCTTAATAAGACACTAAATGAGGACAAACATTAATAGATTAGGATTCAACTGAACAATGCAAAGAAATACAAAATGGAAGCTGATTTTTATTCTTCCTTTTACACCACTAGGGGACAAGGAAAAACAAACATAATACGGTACACAAACCTCCTTAGTAGATCCAGATTTCCATTTCCTATTGAAGAATAAAGCAGTAGAATTTATGAGAGCTGTAAAAGCCAACTTCTATTGGTAATTAAGTTAAATTTAATTAAATTAAGCTTCAGCTTTATAACTCTGTATGGTAGGTTAAACAGAAGACATATATTAACCTAAGATTAAAGGACAAAGTGTACGAATAACCATACCCAGGAATAACAACAGCCATAAATATTTTGTGAATTTCAGCAGGAAACTACAGATTTTAACAAGTTCAAAAGATAATGAGCTTAGTTCTTATCTCCACATTTATCATGCCAACATTTACACTATAAATCAGCAGCTGCAACTCAAGTTGAAAACATGCCAGAAATATGCATAGATTGTATCAGTATTTGCACATGGGGACTAGAACATAAATTAGTTGACACTCATAACTTAAAGCTTCCACTGTGAAGCTGCAATATTTAAAGGTTAAAGATTAGACATGCTCCCTCTTGTGTTAAACCAAGAATACACAGAATACATGCTGTTTTCCCTGACATGATGGTTGCCTGGCCATCTGTTCCATTAAGCAACCCTTTAACTTTGGCTACCAACATCTGACAAACCTTCACCAATAATTCTCCAGTTTAAAGACAGATGTAGTCTGAACACATAACCAATATCCACCAAATATCTGTGTTACAGTAAATTAGCTCCTGGTTGATCAGAAAGGAACACTGAAAGGGATTACAAATAAACAAATATGTTGCAAATAGGGTTTTTTGACAAATACACATATGACTTGCTAAATTACAAGGAAAGTCACACTTCTGTCTCTATAAGCATCACAGGCCTAAGGAATTAAAGTATACAGAGTTCAAGTCATTTGGTAACATGAATGATACAGAATATCCTTTTACATATTAGTTTACAGAATATTTTAAGGCAGACAGGAACAACGGGAAAAAGTTACAACGCCACATCATTATGTTTGTAAATACAGCAACAACTGAGCTAAATTTTCCTCCTCTACTTAACAAGCTCAGGTGAACCCTTCCCAACACAGAGCCTTAATGGAGTCAAAATCCTCCTTACACAAATCCTCTTGCAGAATCTGGCCCCAAGATCGTGTCTGGACATGAATGCTAATCCCAGGTGTAACTAGCACAAATGCTTTTACTAAAATACTTTTTAAACAAAGGCTTTGCACCTGGTGAGGGCTTGGCAAATTACATTCAGGTATACATTTGCTGGCTATGGTCAGTACCAGACTGAATGCCAGGGTGGCTGAGAATAAACACAAGTAAGTAGTTTGAAGTGAATCTAACACTTAACTACATAATTTTACACATATTCTTTACCACCAGCCCTTTGTGGTGTACAGAAGATGCTCTCAGTGCAACAGAGCCTCTGCATTTTGGAGATGAATAATGTTCACAGATAGCCCAAGAAACACACTTGTTAAATACAGGTTTTCAAGCCATGCAATATAAATGTGCTTTATCTTCTAGTTTTTATTCTAATCTTCTTCAGACCAGAAATAATACAACCACCACGTTTAGGAAATACAGCACAAACCACCACAATTAATGGCTACAGGTTTTGGGGTCTCTTGAAAGTCTCAAACCACAACAACACATTACTGGAAAAATAACTCCTGGCAATAGCAAACACCTGCATGGAGAAACAGAACTTTTGCCACCAATTTCAACAAGAGAAGGCAGTTTATCTCACTGCACATAGCAGCTCCTCATCAGTCTGCTCCCACTTTCTTACTGCTACACAGACCTTACTCCAGGTCTGACAAAATACCTCCCATCTGATTCCCTGAGGGGCTCAAATCAGGGAGAAGCTTCATGAAAAGGACCCATGCTAAGGTTCAGTCTCAGCTGTCCTTTACATAGAATCAAGAAAGTATCTTGCACATCCACTGCCAGGTGATTAATACTCCAAGAGTGTTTTTATTCCCTCAGACACACAAATAGAGACAGTCTGCAGGATCAGGTTTCTTTTTTACTTTTTTGTTTGTTTGTTTGTTTAATAGGGAGATACTCAACGTACAAGAGGAATTACTTCTGATTTTTTAATGTGGAGCTACTCAACGTACAAGAGGAATTACTTCTGATTTTTTAATATAGAGATACTCAACGTACAAGAGGAATTACTTCTGATTTTTTAATGTGGAGCTACTCAACATACAAGAGGAATTACTTCTGATTTAAACCACTGCTTTCCCCCTTTACACCCCAGCAGCTCCCGGGGACCACGCTCCGCGCCCGCGCAGAGTTACGCGGGTCAGCCAGAGATGCGCAGCTCCCTCCGGGGACAGCTGGGAGCCCCAAAACGACAAGAACTCAAGAGAAAAAAAAAAAAAAAAAACAAACCCCAAAGTTGAAAAACTCTATAAACTCCTCGGTCCCCCCGGTGCTCCGGGCAGCGGGGCCGGGGGAGGCAGCAGCGGGGCCGGGGGAGGCAGCAGCGGGGCCGGGGGAGGCAGCAGCCGCTCCGCTCTCCCTTCCCCGGCTCCGGGGGTCTCGGGGGGGCTGTGTGCCCACCCAGCCGGGGGGAATGGGAGCCATGGGGCGGGAAGGGAACTGCCCACCCCCGGCCGGCCCTTTCCCCATTCTCCTCCCCCGCGGGGCAGGCGGGACCGGCCCGGCTGCTCCGGGAGCTGCTCCCGCCCCTCACCTCCTTTCAGCGGGGAAACTTAGAGCCGGCTCGCCCGGGACAAGGAGCCCGCAGCGGTCAGAAAGCGGCTGGGAGCCGCTCCACACCCACCCACCCGTGGCTCCGCAGAGGGGGGGAACCAAGCTGGGCGCCTCCGCCTGAGGGAGAGCGGCGGGAGAGCGGCCCAGGGCTGGGGAGAGGGAGGTGAGGGGAAGGGGACTCACGCTGTCTCCGCTATTTAAACCTCTTCCCGCCGCCTCCGCCTCACTGACTCCCACTCACTCTCTCCTCCCCGCGGAACTTACTGGGGGCGGCCCCTCCCCTCACCCGCCCCATATACACACACGGCCACACGCCGGGACGCGGCTGCCCCGCCCGCCCCGCCCAGACTCTTCACCCATTCGCTCAACTCGCTGTCAGTCAGCAGGGAGACGCTACGCCATTGGATGAAGGCGCCGTCCATCAAAGTACTCCCCGCCCCTTGTCCCGCCCCTCCCTTTTCCGGACACCTCCGGGGGTGTTAACGCGGCCTTTTCAAGTCACCATCAAAATTTACTTTTAGGCCCCGCCTCCCGAGCTCTACCGGGGATTCTGATTGGGCGACGGGAAAGCCCTCTCTATCGCAACTGGGTGGCTCCACGTCCATCACCCTTGAAAATCCCGCCTCCCCGCTGCCGTCATTCCTCTCGATTGGTCGGCGCAATCGTGCGACCACGCCCCTTTCCAGCGGGCGGCCCAATCAGGAGCGGCTCCTCGACCTCTAAGGCGGCGGGGAAGGCGGGCGAGCGGAAGGGCGCCTCTCATTGGTCAGCGCCTCTCGCCCCGCGTTTTGCTTTTTCCGCCAGCACCGTCCCGCGGAGCGTACCACAACGCCGCGGCGGCGGGGGGGGGGGGGGGGGGAAGGAGTCGGGGAGGGGGGCGGGAGCCGTCGCCGTTGGTTCGTCCCGGCTCCATGAGGGATGGGGCGGGGAAAGGCGCTTCCTGCCCGTCATGCCGCGCGCGCTGTAGGTATCTCCCTCCGGTCCGGGCTGAGGGAGGAGGAGGAGGAGGGAGGAGGTTGGTGCCTAATCCAAGATGGCGGTGCAGGAATCAGCTGCTCAGCTCTCAATGACTTTGAAGGTGCAGGAGTATCCCACTCTCAAGGTGGGTGCCGAGCTTCCCCCTTCTCCTCCGGTTCGGTGGAGAGGGGGGAAAAGCCGCTGGCGTCCCGCCGGAACAAGCCTGAAGGGGGGAAACGAGGGCTTAGCAAACCCGGGCTCCTCTTCTTTCCCTTCTTTCCCTTTTTTTCTCCTCAGACGCCTCGGAGATCCCCGGGGTGGGGGTGGGTAGGGATGCCCCCCTCACACTTCCCCTCCCGGCCCCGTTTTTCCTCCTCTTGACGTTTCTCGGCTGCTGCCGCCCCGGTTTCTCCTCCCTCCCATCCCCCTCCGCCGAGGCTGAGGGACGTGCCTGGAATATGCGGCTCTCCCCGGGTGTTTCCCTGCCCTGAGGTGAAGGGGGAGGCCCCCGGGGCCAGGCTAAACACACACACACACACACACACAAAAAAAAAAAAAAAGGGGATGTTGAAAGCTGAAGGAGCTGGGAAAGGAGAAACCGGGAGATTGTGGAGAGGCGAAGCTGAGGTTTTAGGGGGGATGTGAGGGGGGGGGGAGAGGGTTTAGGGAGGCGGGAATGGGGATGGCTGAGGGAGGCTGAAGGTGCTCGTTAATTGCTCGTCCCAGGTGATTATCTGCGTGGCGTTGTTAGGAGACGTGTTAAAGAGGCAGAGAGTGGGGGTGGAATATGGTTCCCTGGCTTCTTGGTCCCCCAAAGATGGAGATGAGCTTAAAATATAAAAAGGGACAAGCGCACTGGAAGAGGCTGCGGGCCTGTAGGGACAAATGAGCGAAATATTTAGGGTTTGGTAAAAGCATGGGGTGTTGGTTAAGGTGCTGGGTTTGTCTGGAGGATGGCAGTGCCCCAAGATCCTGGGGCTGCTCTTTGGGTTTAACTGGGTATTGTAAAGCAAATTAAGGACTCGGTGCTGAGCTTTAAGGTTATGCCTGTAAGAACTGTTGAACTGGAAAGATGATGGCTCATAGGAATCGATGGAAACCTTTGTTTGAAGTCTTATTTTGTATGTACAGGGGGTCTACCATGTTAATAGCAATAATTGGAAGGGAGCTAGAAGGAGAATCTCTACTTGGAAGTAGAGATTATTGATGCTTATTGAAGCATCTGTCGATGAAGTAGTGTTATCATTTTTTTTATCTATAGATATTTTTGCAAAGTAAACTTTCTTGCACTGAGATGATGCTGTGCATTCACCCACCGGGTACATGTGTCCTCTTTGTGGTGTTTGTTTTTCAGGCTTTCTTGACTTGTTCTTCATGTACATGTCCTCCCCTGCTCTTCTAGCTTCATTCTACTTACACTGGAGAAGCAGAAGGTGTTGATTGCTACTTCACATATGAAGGCTTCTTTCTGTCATCGTGAAGTTCTTTAAAGCTGTTTTTTACATTTTAAAATAGCACTCTAGCACTTTCCACAGCCAGAACAACGTGAAGGCATATAAAGTTAAGATCATTTTAAGGCTGCCTGTTAGATGCATTCCAGTTGTTATCACAGCTTTGCTTCTTACATTCCTGAAAAATTACCAGCAGTGAGGATCAGTGAGTTTCTGTTTTGCTGCTTACAACTTAAGATGAATTGTCAAGGTGCCAGCCATTTAAAAGGTAGAGAATATTTTGGACTAATTCTTTTATTTCCACAAGCATTCTTTTTCCCTGAAAAATCCTAACAAAAATATACATAAGAGAATGGAATGTTGTTTGTAAAGTTGGGAAGCTAAATAGTAAGAGAGTGAAACACCCTTGCATTGAAACTCTTAATTTCCTAGCAAAGGTGATGTTTATTGATTCTTCCCAGCACCTATTCAATTTCTGGGTTGTTCCTGTAATCTTCAATAGCATTTTTCATTGTTTAAAAAACCTGCCAGAACAGTGTCTGCTGAGATCTTTTGAATGTATCTTCCCAAGTGCTCTTAACTGTGAGTCATATATCAAAACATTTTAGTGTTAGCTCCCTGTTAGCAACAGGGAGAAAGGAACACTAAGGCTAAAGTGTATTGCAGGCTGGTATAAAATCTGATTTTATTCATTGGAAGGCAGGTGCCTACAATTTTTGTGGGACTGGCCCTCTGAATTTTAATTTCCAGTTTATTCAAACACTGTTATTCAAGGACTGAATTCCTTTTTTTTTTTTTTTTTTTTTTTTCTCCCAATTTAATCCACCAAAACATTAGCTTATGTTTTTCTTTTGGAGCTCTGGACACTGCTGATTTTCTCTGATGCAAGTTAAATATAAATGATTGTAGACTTGTATTTATATCCTTTCCATTTCCTCCCTCCAGCTTCCTCATGCCAACATCACTAGATAATAGTTGTGTAATAGTTCTACATTTACAGTATGTTCCACAAAATGCCTTTCCTGTGAAAGAATGCTTAAAACTGCAAAGGGAAATCCTTCTTCCAATAGCTGAACTGTGGTTGCTGCAGGAGTAGAAATGCTTCAGACATTCTTCAGCAGTTCAGCTCAGAGGAAGTAAATAGACTTCTTCAGCTGAATCTGGGGAAGCTATTTCAGTGTACAAAATGATACTTGAATATTTTGCCTCCTCCACTCCAATCCCTTCTCCCTCAAGGACAAGAAGGTTGCCAGCTATTCTTCTTCCAAAGTGCTGTGGAATTTTTTTAGAGAAAAAAAAAGCCTACTGATAGAGAATTATGCTATTCTCATCTGAGAGCATGTAACATGAAAGCTGGCAGTTTAAAAACGAATGAATGCAAACATTGTTACTGTAGTTCTCTGCTGAAACACTAATAAACAAGTGATGACAGGAAGCTAGATAATTCATCCATATCTTTCCAAGTGTGAAGAACCATTAAATTCAACCAGCAAACTATGGGCAGGAAGACACAGAAAGTGGAAGATGGGGGACCTGAAAGCAGGAGTGATCACTTGTGAAAATATTCTTGCCTGGGCTGTTTATTGGTAACAGTTGAGGGTTAGTGGGGCTGCAACTGTTTTAAAAAGCAGCTGATCAAAAGAAGAGCTGTAGAAGCATGGAATACTTGAGCACCTTCTCATAACTGCTGTTTGGCTTTTATTGGCAGCTGTGGCAAGGAAAATACTGGCAGCAGGTTTAATAACATACTTAATTTCTTGTGGAGAAATACCATCTTTACCTGATAGCTAAGGAGTGGAACAGAGAGGAGAACAGGATTATATGAAGTGTATGTTGTTTCTGTCCTGAGCCCATGGAATTCTAGAGCAGGTGAGGTAGAAAGGACCTTTGGAAAAAGTCTGCTCCTATAGCTTCCCCTCAAAGAAGAGTCAATGAGAGCATGCTGCTTGGGGCCATGTCCAGGCTGTCCTTGGTTAGCTCCAAGATGGAGACTCCAGCCCCTCTGGGCAAACCTGTTCCAGTGTTTCACTGTTGTTATGATATTAAAAAAAAACAAACCCTTCTGATATGGATGAAGTTTTCAGTATTTTGGTTTGTGCCTATTTTCCTTTCACTGGATACCACTGAGATTTGTCTGGCTCCATCTTCTTTACTCTCCCCATCAGGCATTTCTGCACATTAACAAGACTACTCTGGAACCTTTTCATCTCAAGGTGAAACAGTCCTGGCTCTCTCCACCTCTCTTTATTTGTCAGATGCTCCAATCTGTTAGTAATTTCTGTGGCCTTCTGCTTTCCATATTGCAGTATGTCCATGTTTCTCTTGGACTGGAGGCTCAGAACTGGACACAGCACTCCAGATGTCTCACTCATACTGAGGACTGCCTTCCCTGACCTGCTGGCACTGTTTTTCCTGATGCACCCAGGGCAGTGTTGGCCTTCTCTGTCAGGATCCCCAGGTTCTATTCTGCAAAGCTGCTTTTTGAGCTGTTGGTCTCCAGCGTGTAGAGGTGCACATGATTGTTGCTTCACAAGCGTGGGACTTGATGTTTCCCTTTGCATTTCATGAGATTCTTGTTTTTGCATTTCTCCAGCCTGTTGAGGCCCCTCTGAATGGCAACACAGCCATCTGGCATATTAACAGTTCCTCCCAGTTTTGTATCATCTGCAAACTTTGGAGGTGTACTCTGACCCAACCTGGGTCATGAATGAAGATGTCAAACAGTTCAGGTCAACTTCTTTTCCCACTGAAGCAGAAAAGAAGCAAGATTAACTTTTTTGTGCAATTGTTTTCTCTACTTTTATTTTTTCCCCTTTTCATAATTTTTTACTGTAAGTTGTTTATTTTGATCATAGCCTTCTGCTTTGATATTAGGAGCACAAAGCACTTTTGTCAAAACTTTGAACATATAGCAGCAAAAGTTGTTCAGTTCAACTGGCTGAGGCAGAGCTTGAGAAGGACAGAAGTAACCAAATGTCTACTGGCAGTACATCAGTGTACAACAACAAAAAAATAGCACTTCTGCATCGCTACCTGATTTATAAAGTGCTTTTCAAGTGGAAGGCTGAACCAATAAACATAACACAGATACTTGTGAACAGTCAGCTCTGTCCTAACTCGGTCTGAGTGCTTGTATCTCATGCTAAATTTGTCCTCAAACTGAGTCACTGAGTGTGCACAGAATGACCATACCAGGCATTCAGGGGCTGATGAATAATGTGCTTCCTGTTTCAACACATCATGTGTGCAGGTCAGCAAACAAGTGTGACATCCTTGGTGAGGCTGCTCTTCTGCATTCTGCTCTCTCTGCTGCTCTGTCTTAGGAAAAATCCAATACTGTGGGGCTTCAGGGGAAGTTTGACATTGGAAAGCAGCTGAAGTAGGGGTTGGCTCCTCGGGGAGTTGGTCTCTTCTCCACCCCACGCCTACTCCCTTAAAACATATTTTAAAGTGACTAATGAAGGAAGAAAGCACAGCAAAAGACAATAAATAACTGTTGCCATGAGCTAGAGATAATGCTTGATTATCAGTACTCTATTGTGCCTGTAGGAAAGTGCTTCAGGAGAAATAGTTTCAAATTGTACAGAAGACTTACTGTTAGTATCTTCAAAGTGAATATTTATCTGATGTTGCAATTCACAGTTGCAGCATATGTGATTTATAGTGTTGTCACTGACAGTGCCCTGTGATCTTGTGAGTTTGGTTTGTGTATGTTTTCTTGTGTAGAAATCATGTATGTGTATGGTAGCTAGCATGTTGGGGTCTTGAAATGTTGACATAAATGAAGAACATCTTTGAAATGGTTGATTCTTTGCATAGTGAATGTTTTTAGAGGTGGGAAAGAGGACTAAAGATGAGATTCAAACATTAGCTAGATACCATAATAGGAAAATGCTTCCCAGGTTGGTGTGATAGGAGTAGAGCTCTCACTGGATCTTATGGACCACCCAGTGTCAGTTTTTCTTATCTCTCTAAACCTCTTCCCACAGCCTTTCTGTTCAGTAGTGCCTACAAAAATGAGCATAATACTGCACCTTTTGGGCCCACAGCATAGGCAAGTGAAGTGTTGGCAGATGCATATTTGCTATAGGAGCATGCTGGCAAAATCCATCAGCTTCTGTAAGCTTATTTGTTAACCCAGAATGTGACGTGCTGTATTACTTGGAATACGTTATTGCTTATTATTACTTATTTAAATACAGAAAGTTTTTGATTATCTTATTATGATAGACAGGATATTAGCTGCCTTGTTATGATGGCCAGGATATTAACTGCTTCACAGCTTGCTTTTGGTTCACCTCAGTTTTTTTGAGTGTTCTGTAGATCACCTTGAGCTTTAAGCTAGGGACAAGTAAAGTGAGACAGATAGTATGTTGAGTAGAACTTAAATCATTCATATATTCTGATATAGGTTTCTTGAGTCAATAATCTTCAATTGTTTGTTTTGGAAGAAATTATGTAATTTCAGCTGGAATAGGTTATTTTGGAAGCAATTTGATTGGAAATGGGATCTCTAGCCTACAGGCTCCAGCCAGTATGATCGTGTCTGGACTGTGCAAACACCCAGGAGGACAACAACCTCTTTCATTTAAAGAGATGATACTGTGATTAAAATGAACAAATCATTGGAAAAGAAAGAAGGATCAAAACAAATGAAGGGACTTGCTCAGGACACAAACCTGCTTTGTGACCTTAGCTTAGCAACTCGACTGCTTCTTTGGACTGGGAGGAATGCTGAGCTTTTTGTTAGTACTCAGCTTTACTAAAAGGAGAAAAGCAAAGAAATTTCTTTTGAGGCATGAGGCCAAGATGGCAGCAATGAACAAGTGTATTGAAAATGAGTGGTCCCTGGTGTGGCTCTAGACAGGTCTCTAAAATGGCTGTCAATTTGCTTACATAAGGAGGCAAGATAGTTTTATATAACTGTTAAATGGCTTTGTAAAGCACTTAATTTTGTTGCTGGAACCATGTTCAGAAGTTTGTAATGTATTCAGGAAAGAGTTATTAGTAAAAGGATGGTATTTTGAAGGATTATAGTTGCTTCTGTTGAGCAAGTGTATGTGGTGCAGATGGATAGTCCAGGAATTTTTGCTGCTAATTCTCTCCTGTATCGAAGTAGCAGCTTTGAATATTATAATGATACTTTCTTTCTAGACACAGCTGCCCTGGAATGTGCAGTACTGGCTTACTGAGTTTCTTAAAGCATGACATGGTTTTAACGAGGGGGGACTGCCAAGCTTTATACTTCAAAAACATTGAAACTGGTTTTAAAAAGAACTATTTTTAAAATCCAAATGGTCTGCAGCTGCATTTAGGTTTATTAAATTATTTTGTCTGTTTTGCTCTGTCTCTCAAAGATATCTCTTTAATTATCTTAATGCTTGTACCAAATTAAACCTAAATCTAGCCATTATTCTAAGCTTCTCTTTCCTGAAATTTACTACTTCTCTTTTCTTTTTGCTTTCTTTTCCTTTTTGGGTTTTGCCTAGAAGTAGGAAAAAATATTACTGCTTCAGGATATTGTTAAGGGCTACGTATCAGAAGAATTCATTCTGTGAATAAGTGGTGATACATGTTTTGGATGAGTTCAGTGACAAATATGCTGACTCAGTTCTGAAATAATCCAAGAGTTATATAGGAAGATGTGAAGTGTATACAAATACAGAATTTCAGTCATTTGGCGTGGAAATGCTTAATTATTTTTGGTTTGAGGGAAAAATTACAATAGTATATTGTAGCCTATCTCATTTTTCAGATGGCATCATGTATAATAGATGTCCTCTTCTGTTTTGTTGAAGGTGAGCATGATCTAATTTAGTCTCAAGGAAGCTGCTTGATGCTCAGAGGTGTTTCTTGCTGGGTTTGTTTCCTCCTTTCACTGTTTGCTAATTACATTAATTTAGGAGATGCTTAATTTTTCTTCCATGTTGCTATACATCCTCTTTCTTAAAGCAGAGCTAAGTTGTCTTTGCTTCTCTTCTCCTTAAAGACAGTTTCATTGCTGCACTCCTCTCTTTCTTTTCCTTACCTACCTGTGGCTAGGCTTTGTTTCTTATAAGGGTATAATATATGGCATTTGAAAAAATCTTATATATATACCAGCCTTCAACTGAATTCTCTTGGAAACCTGTAGATTCATACAAATCTCTGGTACTTTTCAGGTTTTATAAGCTAACACAATTGAGGAGAGGAAGCACATCATTTTTCTGAACCTTGAAAGGAGAGCATAGTTCTGTAATGGTTCCCCCCACCTAATCTGGTAGGACTCTTATTTTATTTTTCTTGAAACCTTTTTCTTCCTACTAGTTGCCTGACTTTCATGTACCTGAAAAGATTTTAAAAAATATGTCAAATTCCCTTGAGTCAGTTCACTTGAAAAGATACACCATGTAGATATTTGCATTTTAAAAATTCAGTGGGTTATATGGCAAGGAGTTCCTTTCAGCTGTGAGACTGTAACATTAAAGGATGATTCACACAGACATCAGTAAAGTCAGGATACATGGTTAAAACTTCCTTGCATATGAGCTGGTAGTACTCTCAGGTTAGACCTGATTAACTTCTTTCTCCCCAAAACAGTAGGAAATCCAATGCTATTACAGAACTGCAAACCTATGTCATTGATGCTTGTTTCTGTCTATACTGCTTTTTGTGAAAACTGGTTTCTAGAAAATAAACCTTTGATAATTGCTGTTAAGAGGGGGCCAGGGAATGATTTGAGGTCTTACTTTCACCTCTCATTAGTTCTGTCAATTGTGTTGACTTTTGAGGTATCACTCTTAACTGTATAACTTGCAATGACCAAATGATATCTATACAAACTGTGTTTTACTATTTATTTCCATTTCATACCCACTAGTTTCCTATGAGCAGCCACTGTGGTGCAGAAACTATTTGTTAATGTTGTGGTCTCACAGAATTTGGGTTTTATTCTCCATTCTTATTTGGAATTCTTTAGGCTTGAATCTGCATAATTGAAGAAGGAATATAGCCTTCTTATGTTGTAGGATATGACCAGAGTGGTTTGAGAACTGGTGTGGTAAAGGTCTAGAGTAAGGCTAAGGATTTGTGGGAGGAAAAAGGCTTATGTTTTTCACCAAAGTTTAATTATGGAAGAAACATGCCACTCAGTGTCACTGTGTACCAGTTAGAAAAACTTGAGGGCACCATCAGGTTGGTATTTGAAGTTTCTCACAGTAGCCATTGCACTCTGGCCTAACATTCTACACCTCTAAAAGTGTAGAGATGCAGGATGTAAAACTTGATTTATAAATCAGCTTATTTGGCTTGGGGAAAATCTGTTTTGACCTGTGCTCTCCTTAATTATCTGTGAATTCTCTGACAAATGCGGAAGTAGTATGAGGATTTTTTTGGACAGCTGTGGAAGAACAACTATTTACAAGACTGTTTCAGTGCTTCTGCTTTCTTGAGTAAAATTTTAGTGAGATTTCTTAATACATGAAATTGATTTTTCCCGTCCAACCAATGGCTTCTCAGTGCAGAAATACCATCCTGACTAACCAAGTGGGGAATAACATACATCATTTAATATGACTTAGAAGGGAAATAGCACCATGCAAAGATATTGGATTTTATATTTAAGAGGTTGTTGTGGATGTGGTTGATAGTTTGTGTTACTGAATGTTTCTTTGAGATACCCCTTACCAGGAACTCTTGAAAGGAAGAAGACAGAAGTTCCTATGTGGTTAAGTACCTGGGCAAGCTAAGGTAAAACGTCAAGGTTTTGTAAAGGAAGAAGGTTAGTGTTAGGGTTCTGCTAGTGTCTCTGCAAGTACTGCTGGTACTCATCTGTTGGAGAATTGCCTGGAAGAGAGTAAAAGCTGAGATGATCCAATTTACTTGTTGTTATGAAGATAATTGAGGTATTGAAGATGCAACCCAAGTGTTAACTGTTAGAGAGCAATGAGAAACTGAATAGGTATGAGAATAGTAGATGTTATTCAGCATAGACAAGTGTAGTCTGCAGTTTTTAAATATGGTGGAAAGAAAACCTATCTTAGTCTTATAAATACAATAACAGAATCAGAAATGATCTGTCTTGCTCAGTGGGATCCAAGGTTACAGTGAATGTTTTCTGGGGATGATTAGGCTAACATGAGAAACTTTAGACAAAAGCCATTGGGAAAGGGAAGAATAGAAAATCTCATTAGGAAGCAATTACAATCCATAGCTTTTCTCAAGCAGTAGGAGTTACTCTTATTTTCTCCCTTTCCTCATCCTGAAAAAGAATGTAGTAGAACTGGAAAATGTCTGCAAAAGGGCAAGAATTATTATAGAAATGGAATAGCTGTCTTCAAAGAATGGTTTAGAAAGAGCCTCTTTAATCTCAAGAGACATGAGAGGCATATAAGAGTTAGTGTTCCCTTATTTGCTTCCAAAACAAGAAGAAAAGGGTTTCAAATTGGGCTAGCAGTTGACAAGTCAAAACCAAGGAGTGTTTCTCCACACTATGTGTGAGGCTGTGAAATGTTTCACCAGAGGATGTTGCAGTGCTAAAACTCCTATCAGGTCAACAGCAACCAGCAGAGTTCATGCATGAGAAACAACCTGTGGTGTTTCTACTGTAAAACTCCCACTTCTGTCTCAAGAAGCCCAAAGACACAATTTGGCATTAGTAACTTCATGTTCTTGACTATTTTCAAGTGCCACCTGCTTTCTGAATGTTGACAGAGGAAGGACTTATCAGGTACTGCCACTCATAGCTTAATATGGAGATGAATTTGGTGTCAAAATTAGCAGTAGAGATCTATGATCCAGTCTCTTTATAGATAAATTGATAAAAAAATAAGGTAGGACAGAGACTCTGCAGACAGAATATGGGCTAAGGTAGTTTAAGTTTTTCAGGGTCCTAGTTGTAAAAGTTCGCAAGGGTAGAGATTCCACCTCATTTCTGGGCGTTGTTTCAGTGTTTATCTGGTTAAATTTTTTTTTTTTTTCTTTATGTCCAGATGGAATTTTCTGTCAGTTGCCAGCTCTGCCTTCTTTCCAGAGCAAAAGCTCTGGAACTCTGAGAAAAAGTCTGGCTAGCTCTTATCTGTGACCTTCACCTTTAGGTAGTGGAAGATATGTCTATCAGATTGTGCCACTCCCAGCTCCCTGTAGCCTCCTCTGCTGCAAGGAAGCAAGTCTGCCCTTCTCAACTTCTCTTTGGATTTTGTATCCTCCAGCCAGCTAACCACTGTGGTAACAACATTTTGGATTCTTTCCAGTTTGTCAACATCTCTTCTTTGGCAGGGGAGGAAGTGACCTGAAAACCAGACTCAGTATTCCAGATGCGTCTGCCTGAGTGCTGAGCATAAAGAACAATCACCTCTGTCAGCCCACTGTCTTAAATCTTGCTAATCCAGCCTGGTATGTGGTTAACTTTCATCACTTCAAGAATCTTTTGCTGATTCATGTCCAGCCTGTTGTCCATCAGAACCTCTACAACTTTTTCTGCAGAAGTGGTCATAGCCAGTTGTTCCACAGCCTTTGCTAATGGACTGGGTGGGGAGGTGGGTTCTGTGTGTGCCAGGTGCAGGGCTCTGGTTTCTGCCTTGATTGCATTTCATGAAGTTCTTGATGTGTTTCTTCAGCTTCTCATGTCTTCTGAGTGACAGCTCTGCATTATCAACAACTCCCCCAGTTTGCTGATGCCTGTGAGCTTTCTGATTGTGTGTTCTATTCCATAGTATAGAACTAAAGATGACATGCATGGTGGGGCTGATAACAGGAGTCAAACACTACTTGTAATTAGCCATCAGATTGCCTTAAAACCATGAACCATCTGTTTTGGGTGGGCTTTTTCTGTGTTACTCCCAAGAACCGAGATGAGGAAGACCATCCTGTATTTTCCATGATCTTCCAGGCTCTCATTTTGGAAGAGGCAAGAAACTTGCCCTTTTCAGTCACTGAGGACTTGTTCACCATGACAATTCCAAGGTGATTGCTTTACTGTGGCAGTGGTGGGCTCCCTCCCTTCTAGTCCCTTGTACTTGGATATCTTCAGCTTGCTTTAGACTTCCATGCAAACATTACCTTTCTCTTCATAATCACTTATTCCTATGTGAGCAGGAAGGCTTGGCAGGAAACCTTACTAGTAAAGGAGGCATTTGGAGTTGGGACTTTCTGGTGTCTTTTTCTGGGGCACAAACCCAATTCTGTAGATGCTTTTCTCTTACTTCATGCTGCTCATCTGCCTATAAAGCCCTTGTAATTACAGTTCCTTATTGGTTTGAAGTCTAATTGACTGAAATGGCTGCAAGCATTGGTCATGATGGCAATGAGTATTGGATTGCTAGCTTTTGACTTGAGTGCTTTTCCACTCTAACACCTCTGCAAGGTGGTTACTCTTGTCCTTAAAGAATAACTGTAATCCACCCTTGGTCACAGAGTATTAATGATGGTAAAAGCTGGAAGTCTAATAGGCTTGTCATAGCTAATGGTGTGTAAATTTTACAACTGTCTCTTGGTCTAAAACTTCGATGTTCGCTGTTTTATAACTATGGTACTTGAAAATTAAACCATAATTAAGAATTTTTAGTATTACATTTTCTGGAGCGTTGTTTTATGTTCTCCTTTCGTTTACTTTCAGCCTTGGAGAAAAAAAAAAACTTTTTGATACAGTGTCTGCAAGCTTATTATAAAGTTTTGTGGTAGAGCAAACCAGTGCTCTGGGAAATAGTCTGTTTTGGAGTACAGGAGATGTTTGACTAACAGAATAACCAGTGGATCAAGATGCAGTCTACATAAGATGCTCAGTAAAGAATACAGCAGCTGCAGTTTTTAGCATTTGTAGAATCTTGTCCTGAAAAGCAAGTGTAAAAGTGTACCTGGATATGATATACAAGCATTCTCTAAAAACTGCTGTCTCCATAGTAAGAAACAAGTGCCCACACAAATTACATAAAACTCTGGTAGGCTGTTTACTGTCAGTTTCAGTTGTACAAATAATCTTATTGTAACTTTAAAGTAATTTCCCTTGTTAAGGCATGCTAGAATTATGTTTAGCAATGTATTTATTTCTATTTATATGGGAGTATAAAGTAAAGCAGTTCAACTCCTAGCCTTTTCCACACAGAATGTTCATGGCTTTTTTGGGGTAGGAAAACAAAAACTATTAAAAGAACCTCATTGCACCTAGACACATTATAAATGATATATAATGATGCTGGCTGAAATTGAAAGTCCAATTGTTCTAAATGTCATATGAACACAGACTCTGCCAGAACTTTGCACTCTAAAGAGACAGAGCATGGGAAACAGGAACTGTTACTGCTCTTGTGTGCAGATAAGAAACTAGGGGAAAGAGAGATTAAAGCTAGATTTTTTTTTTTTTTTTTTTTTTCCAGACTGGCTAGATCTGTATGTCCAGTTCAACCGACTGCTTAAAATTTAACAGAAAATACTTCTTGTAGTCAAATGGATACCTCAAGTAAATAGTAACTTCTGAAAGTAGTATTTTCATTGTGGTGTGGAAAGTTTGCACAGACCGCATTGAAGTAACTGAAGGAAATGTTTTCCAAGTAATTGTAAGAAAAATGCAGGGGGAAAAGAGAAGAAGTTGCCTTAATGCTGTCTGACATCTGTGCAAAAGCATGAGATAATATCAAAATAATGACCCCCAAAACACCAGTTCTGTTTATGGCTTTTAAACCTTTTATCCTTTTTGTGAGAATGGAGAAGGAAAAATAAGAGCTAAAGATGGAGAAATAGATGGATATATTGTAGCTGTTGAAGCCTATTAATTGTGATGTGTTTTGTGGTTTGAGTTTTGGGAGGGTTGCTGGGATTTTAGGGAAGGATATATGAGGAAAAGAACTGTGCTAGCTTGATACTTCCTGTGGTAAAGGTTTGTTCTGATAGTTGTGTTTAGTTGGAGATGCCAAAAAAAGATTAAATAGATAATTCCTGTCCTTCTGAGAGGAAGGGCCCTTTCATATCTTATCAGGAGTATTCTTGTGTTATACTTCTACAAATAAAAGCAACCTATTGTAGGTCATACAAAGTTTTTAAAACAAGTACTCTGGTTGATCTCCTTTACTTTGAACCAAAACTGTCTCTCAGTGCATCTCTAATTGTGAATTGCAATGATTATGTAGTAACCTCTCTCCTAATAGAGCCTAATAGGAGAGTGGACCCTGGGGATACTTTATTGCATTGCAAATTATTAAAAGGAAGAAAATGGAGGCAATCTTGATATAATTGATTAGAAGTGGTATACTTCAAAGATTTGTAATCAAACATATACATCATATGTACCAAACAGAAACTGATTTGCATTTCCTGTTTTACCTTTAATATGTGTAATCTGATTGCCAGCTAAATTATACCTTTGATTAATCAAGCAATCATGATTCTGATAACTACTAGAAAGAAATTGGATATGGATGAAATAAGTGTATAACACTGGAATGTGTTGAGTTCTAAAAGCTCTCCTTCCATGAGGAAATGAGTAATAGAGCTTCCCCTCGAAATTGCTTATGCTACTCACACTAGTGGAAGCAACATGTCAAGGAATTACACCTTACAGGAATTCTTAGAGGAATTTAACAAACTTAATCATGAAGTATGGGCTTTTTTTACTAAAGGAAAACCTACATGGCGTTTTTCTTAGCATTCATTACAGTTCTGTTGGAATTAATATTAAAAAGTAGTCCTTCATGGGTAGAAGTAGACAGAAATATTGGATTGCCTGAATAACCATTGGTGTACTATATATCATTTTTTCAGTAGCTAATATACGTTATATATGTATATTCTTCATTTTCTCAAAGGTGACTCTTCTATGAACTACTGAAGGAAAAAAATGTAAACTTAAAAAGCATGGTAGGAAGGGTGGTCTCTTAATTGGAGTGAACTTGTAGCTTTTTCAGATACCTTTTTGTCTTTTCTTTCTGTTCTCACTGAACTGTTTCCATTAGGGCTTGCTATGGTCAAAGCAGGATAGGTGAAAGTGGTACCAGAAAAGAATCTACCAGCTTGTACTTCCTGTTACTGTTTTGTTTTTGGTTTTTTTTCATAATCTTTGAAGTGTCAGCTCGTTGCTGAGATGTATTTGATATGAGAACTCAAGTTTTGTTAATAACCTGTAATGTCCTGGAACCTATCTGTTTTTCTGACTGTATTGTATGAAATCATTGTGGGTTTTTTTTAAAACTCTGGAAGATCTGACTTTAAATCTAGAAAGTCTAATGACTTGTTATTTCTCATTTAGGTGCCATATGAAACACTGAACAAACGGTTCCGAGCTGCCCAGAAGAACATTGATCGAGAGACGAGCCACGTGACAATGGTTGTGGCAGAGCTGGAGAAGACCCTGAGCAGCTGTCCTGCTGTGGATTCAGTTGTTAGTCTCCTGGATGGAGTAGTTGAAAAACTCAGTGTTCTGAAACGAAAGGTGAGTGGCCTTCTACCTTGTGGTGGCTTTATCTTTACAAAATTAACAGGAGTATTTTTCTGCCATGCTGTTGGCTTGGATTTATTTTTTTTTCCATGGTACAGGTATTACTGGCATTGTAAAAAAAGGCCTTAGAATGCACAGCAAAACACCAGAACTTACTGTCTTGCTTTATTGTGATTCAGAAGAATGACTAAGTATAAAAACCCCTCTATTGAGAGGCAAAACTAGTATTTATTTTATACCCCTGAAAAGGTGTTTCTCTACTCACAGAAAAGAAATGGTAGCAAAAGAACTGTCTGTATCAGTTTCTGCTTGTCTAATAGAAGTAGTAGCTAATGTAGTAGCACTGATTAATCACTTGAGGAGTGAAAACAGGTAGATGAGTCTGAAAAATGCTTAAACCCTTGGGGGATGGGGTGTAGTTATATGCAGTGTTGAGGCTTCTGAGCCTAGAAAAGTGCAAGTAGTACTGGATTGCATCTTTGTTTTGCCTGAATCTGGGACTAAATTTAAGTAGTTTGTTCTCTCATACAGTGACCCCCTCCCCAGCCAAAGAGGGAAATTAGGAAGACCTACGGGTTGAAACATAAACAGATTTAATGAAATAACAAAGCTAATACAAATGCCAACAAAGTATATGAGCTTGTCCTCAGCCTAGTCCCTTGGTGTAGCAGAGGGAGCAGCTTGTGATCAGGGAAGGGACCCAGGAGACAAAACTCCCCACCCTCAGCATACCTCCCCCTTTATAAGGAGCATGAACTCCCCACCCTCTGTATACCTCCCTCTGATAATGAGCATGAGGTAAGTGGTGTGGGATACCCCTGTTACTCAGCTTGGGTCAGCTGCCTGGACTTAAACTCCCAGCTGATTTGGGGCTGCTCAAGGAAGCTTGTCCTCCAGGGCTGGCCTATGAGTCTGTCCCAGTGAAACCAGGAAAATTGTTACTTGGATTCTTTATATAAACATTAAACTTGCAGGTTGGAAGGTTTCTTGGTAATACTACTAAAAGCATTTGAAACAAAATTTAACAGGGTTACCTACTTTTAGCTGTTAAGCTTGAGCATTTCTATGAAATACAGGCAAATGTTCATGCCTTTCCCACATCTTATTAAGAATGAGTTGAAAACATAAACTATATAGTCTAAGCAGTCCTTATTTTGGGTGGGAATATTACTCATCCTGAGACTCATCAGAACACTTACTTGGAATAAATCTTGCAGAAAAATGAAAATAGCTCTGTTGCCTGGCTTTAGAGCAGTGCTTCTCCAAAAGTAAATAGATGAAACAAATGGTAGCAGAGTCATTTCATTAAAACTTAAATGAAATAACCAACAGATATAAATCTTGAGACTATATTAAGTGGAGCATCAAAATACCTTGGAGGTTTGTAACATGAAAATAACACTGTCATGTATGTTGATTTGGGGTTTTCTGCTTGAACAGGTTAGCTAGGTGTTGAAAAGCTGTTCTGAAAAAGGCTTCATAAATCTAATTGCTGTTTTCATCTTTAGTTTGAGACTTAAAAGGGGTCTTGAAGGATATGTTTTGTTTACATCTCTGTTACTTAAGGAAATTACTGCTGTTACAGAAAGGCGTTAGATTTTTCTTGTAGGTGTGTAGCAATGATGTGGAGGAGTAAGTTATTTACTTCTTAAATCTTTGCTGACT
The DNA here is from genome assembly GCA_023637945.1 of Phaethornis superciliosus. Taxonomy (NCBI): domain Eukaryota; kingdom Metazoa; phylum Chordata; class Aves; order Apodiformes; family Trochilidae; genus Phaethornis; species Phaethornis superciliosus. Next base: position 5,850,579 of record JAJQWJ010000011.1, read on the forward strand.
GTGGGGGTGTGTCTGGAGGCACTGCTTGACTGTTTTGGGTGGAAGCCTCCATTTTAGTGTAATTGCTCATTTGTTTTTGACTGCCTGAGAGACTTGAGAATCTTACAGCTGCTCAGAAAAAAACAAAAGGCAAACAAACAAACAAAAAATCTCAACTGTTTAACAGCAGAGCCTTCTGAAATACAATGGTCTTGTTTCAACTCCAAACCTTCAACTCCAACTGTCTTCTCTGTAATCTCTGCCCCGAGCAAAATGATTGTTTTCTTTAGGGCCTTTGGACCCATGTGGGACCTCTATTTCCTCCTGTGTTTAGACAAGGATCTGATGAAATGCTGAGATGGCCATAATAGAATTAGATGGTTCCTTTATTTAACACCTTACTCTCAAAACAGAGATTTTTAACACAGCAGGTTTCTTGGATTCTGAAAATGAACATGAAGAAACATTTGCTTTTGTGTTTTTTCTTTTGTATCCTATTTAATGTACTTGTTCTCAAGTTCTGTTCATGTCAGCAGGGCAAGTCCAGATAGACTTTCCTTCAGAGGGTTCTGAAAAGGATTTGTAGCCTTCTCTGAATGCATTAGAAGGACAAAAAAATCAGGAAGAGCTGTGTAAGTCCTGATACAGACCCATACAGGGAGAGCCCTTTGGAATGAGAAGGGTATCAACCTTTATGCCTGGCTGCCTTGAATTCTCCTGTTAGTATTGAGAGTAATTATTGAGGTTGCCTTCACATCTTATACTTCACATGTCTAACAAGTTAAAGTGATTTTTGTCTTGAGTTGGTGTTTGCTTGGTGAACAGGATAAGACTCAGTTCATAATTTAAAACACTGCTCTCCAAACCATGTGTTACAAAATAAAGCTAAATTCAGTAATAGATGTAACTCATATTTCAGTAATAAAAATCACTTGGCTTTTAGATGTTTGCATGAATTTTATTAGAAGACTATTTTGTATAGTGACTAGGGTTTTAGATACTTGAATTTGGTAGGAAGGACCAGATCAGAGTCAGGATTAATTGGGGCAAATGCTGGGTGTGCTTTTCTTGAACAAGTTCTCATCTATTTCACTTTGCTTTTCAAATATTGCTCTTTCCAGAAGTGTGTATTCATAATAAAAGCAATTAGAACCAACCTGTGCTTGCAGAGCTGGAATCCAAGGATGATACTGTAGTAGCCTGAATAGTTTGAGTAGTGGGAAGGTAGCTGTGCCAGCATGGAGTGCAAAGTGGGCTGGTAAGAGCCAGCCAGGTGATTTTGTCTGTGCGTGCTTGGCAAACCTGAATGGGCTTTCCTGTGCAGTTATTCAAATACAGAGCAGTGAGTTTACAGTCACCACAAGTAAGGCAATCCAACCTGAAATTGCATCACTGGTGATACATTGAAGATGGGAAAGGTACTAAGCCTGCATCGTCTTTTGGTTTGCTTTTACCTTAGCAAGCATATAAAAGTGCTGCAAGCTTGCTTGTCTTCTGGCCTGGCATGACCCACAGTTGTCATGTGCTGTATACTGAGTCAGCTGGCTTTGAATTATGCTATGTCTGTAATAAAATTGCCTGGTAAAAACTGCAGTATAACTGATGTTGTAAAGATATTGGGGCAGGTGTGTGTTTTGCCAATACTTGATTTTTAAAAAGACATTCTGTTTCCTCTGGGCAAATTTATTATCCTAACTAAGGGTCTTAACACCAATCCTGAGTAGTAGAGGTGAATAAAATACCATTTAAAAAAAAATTATAAGCTTTGTTAAGCTAGCTCTTAAGATCCTAGAATTAAAGATATCAAGAGGCCAAATGTTTATATAATTTTTGCTGTTGCGTGACTGATTAAAGTGGCTTCAGTGTATTAGAAGTAATGTGGGTTTACTCTGCATCACTCCCCAGTAGAACTAATTCAGCAGGACAGCTGCTTGAGGAAGAAGCCATGCATAGGTTAGAGGTGGAATTTCATGATTTTCAGCTGTTTGGACCAGATAACTGCAAACCTTCACAAAGGACTTTTCAGCCTAATACAGTAGTTGCTGCTTGTAGATGATACGTTGCAGTTTTCAGACTAACTGGGCATTAAGAAGGAAAGTGCATATACTCAATGTCAAATAAGTCAAAATTTATTTATATGCAAGAATAGAATATCTTAGAATTGAACCAACCACACTGGGAACTATATGGGCACTGCTATAGGCACTATACATGCTGCTGGGAGTAACTGTATAATATTTAAAGAATGCTTACCAACAGTCCTTACTGTAGTTTGCTTTAAAACTGAGTTGAAAGTCCACAGTCCTTAGTTTCTTTTTTTACTTTTTAGGCAGTTGAATCAATCCAGGCAGAAGATGAAAGTGCAAAACTCTGCAAACGTAGAATTGAACATCTGAAGGAGCACAGTAGTGACCAACCAGCTGCTGCAAACATGTGGAAGAAGAAACGCATGGATCGTATGATGGTGGAACATCTTCTACGCTGTGGCTACTACAATACAGCTGTAAAACTAGCAAGACAAAGTGGTATTGAGGTTGGTAGCAAAGTGCACTAGCTAATAAAACAGTAGTAAAGAGGAAGTTGGCAAATAAGAACAAGATACTTTAGCCCTGTAGCAGCTCTTCTTGTGTATTAGTGTGCCTTTATTACTCATGTTTATCTGCTAATCTTTTTAGGTCTGAGTTTATTCTCCTTACTTAGTACAAATTGTATTTTAATGTATTAAGTCAAAATTGAAGGCGTAATTTTTTGTCACAAATTAAATGCTTTAAGATAAATGGCTTGCCCTATTGAAACTTAGAATAATTCTCAAGTGTTATTCAGAATTTCTTGTTAGAGGCCTTTAGGCTGCTGATTAAACAGTTGGGGGAGGTTCCCATCTGTCTAGCCATGCTTAGATGATATGCATAGGTGTCCAGACTGAGTAGAACAGCATATGCTGATTGCAGGAGCAACTGTTTATTGTATCATCCTGCTATTTAATGAGTCAAGAGGGAAATTTGCTTCTACTTCAGAAAATGTATCTTGATACAGTTTGGGATTTTCATCAGTGTATCTTGCATGCTCCGTAGAAACTTTTCTACTGTTTTGCTAATTTCAGCATCTACATTTCTATGCGTGTAATTTTTCTGTTCAGTGGTTATTTAGTTGGCTTTGGTTCCATCTCCTATTTATGAAGTTTTTGAAATGTGTAATTAGTAATACTTTGGAGTTTATGTATGTAGCTTTGTGCTACATACAGTGGTCCTTTGACAGCCCCAAGGACATTGAAACTGATTCTTCAGGAATTTGCTGTTTATTTAGAGAAATCATGTTTTGCTAATTTTGGGGAGCATGTGCTATTTGATCCTCAGTGGACCTTCAGTTCTTCTGATTTTCCTAGTTCTGGAAGGTATGCAACTCTTCTGGTTAAAGTCTTTATTGTAGAAAGATTAAGGTGCTGAGAGTTGTTGATGTTTCCCCTTGTTTTCAGCAGGAGCTCATCTCCTGCTGAATCATCATGTTTCCATACCTACTAGGTCTGCTGAAAAAGCACTATGGAAATATTTTCCCTTTCATAGCAAGTTTTGTTATGCCTGATTAAGTAATGCTCAGCTTTGGTTTAGATGTGAGCATGGAAGTATGTCATGATACACTGCAAGACCATGTGATACAAAGCATTTCATTTAAAGCCTTAAAGCTTTTCATTCTTTTTGCTGAACAGAAACTTTAGTGTTTGAAAAAAACCAGAAGTTTTAAGTAAGCTTATCTAATTTCTGCCTTCAGGCTTAATTTTTATTTGCATAGCATCAGAGTAACTTGACTAACACAGAACTCAGTTGCACATGTTGAATTCACTCAGGCCATATTTTTTCTAGTTTGTTAAAATTCATAGAATCACGGAATGGCTGGGGTTGGAAGGGACCTTAAAGATGATCCAGTTCCAACCCCCCTGCATGGCAGGGACACCTCCCACTAGACAAGTTTCCTCAAGGCCCTTCCAGCCTGGCCTTGTATGCTTCGTCCCAGGGAAATCTGTTCCAGTGTCTTGCCAAAAATTGCAGTGTGTGCTCAACATTACAGTTTAAATTTTTGCTAAATGAGCAGTGTCTCTCAACACTGTACTCAGTCTTTCTTACTGTATGGCGATACTCATTGTGAACAGCTTTTAATACCCTTAAGATTCTCAGACTTTATCATTATACAGAATTTGTGGCTTTGCTTGCTTCATAAGACAGCTTCTCTGTTTCATTGTATTCCTTTCTTGCTGAAGGATTTAAGGATTGAAAAGTTCTCTCATGCTCAGTGATGTAACTTTTCTATAGAGATTACAAAATATAATCATGTTTTTCTCTCCTCCAAAGTAATGCTTGTTTACTGTAGTCTCAACTGCAATTTTGGTAAATACTTTGACCACTGCAAGCACATACACATTGCCTATACACAATTGTTGTATAGAGAAACCTGGTCATGTTTATTATGTGTTTTATTGTTACAAAGACAATATTATTACCACTGGCTAAGCACAGTACCATAAGCAGGAACTTGAAAAAAGGAGGAAGCTTTGTTCAACTTGCCTACCTGGTCAGAGGTGAGGCTGGTGGACAAGTTAAGCATGACCCAGCCATGCTCTTTTGTGGCAAAGATGCCTCAACAGCACTTGGGGTTGGACTGCAGGGAAAGGGTGGTGATCCAGCCCCTCTGCTCAGTGCTGGAGTGCTAAATCTAGTTGTGGGCTCCCCAGCAGACACTGGGGTATGGAGTCTCCCTGTACTTGGAGATATTCAAACACAGATCAAACTGGACAACATCCTAAGTAATATTTTGTAGGTGATCTTGCTTAGAGGGGGGGGACACTACACAACTTCAGAGCCCCCAGTCTCAACATTTCTGTGATTCTGTTGCAATGATTGCAAGCCAGATGGCTCAAAATATCCTCTGCTGCTGTGTGAAAAGGCTGAAGGAATTGGTTCTTTCCATTTCAGTTGTTGCTTGTGGATCCATGTTGAAGCATCTTTCAGTAGCTGTTAGACCAGTCTTGGGAACAAGTCTCAGCCTGCTTGTTTTAAGTTCCTTCTGTGGCTTCTGAATGCTAAGAGACCTGTAGAGCTGCTGAAGTTCTTCATGGGTGGAAATAGTTTAGAAAGCATTCTGTTTCAGTGACCAAAAGCAACCCATTAAATGATTCACCTTTGCCAGTTGTACACAGCAGACAGTTGGACTGAAAGATTGGCTATGCACCATACTGTCCCATTCTAGTAGCCATTGATGGACTGTGACATTCTAGGCTGCTTGTTAAATTAGGTACCTTCATAGGAATTAGAGTCTTGATTTTTTTGTCGTGGAAGGTAAGTGCTTCAAAGCAGTGGTTATAAGCTGGGAAGCAAACAACTACAGAAATGAATGCTGAATGTGAAAAATTATAGGGAAGCTTAAATGTCAGAGTTGCAAACAAGCTCAAGTGAGGAATAACTTGTGTGCATCATATATAAACAACATGTTCTAAGGTAATATGAGAAATAAACCACAAGCATGTAATGTGTGTGGTATATCTTTAAATGAAAGTAATGCTCCTTGGGAAAGTAAACCAAAAGTGAGCAATATTAAACCAAGAGCTGACAGTCAAGGACAGAAATGTCATGTTTGTGCCAAAGTAAATATGAGGGGGGGAGAGGATTCTATTGAGGACTCTGTTCTTGATGTCTTCTGGCTCCCAAATGATGTGAAAAACAGTTTAGGTTGAACATATAAATTAGATGTTAAGTTTTTGTTACCACATACAAATGAAGTTCATCAGTATCAGCTTGTTACATTTAGTAATGATCTTATTTTGACTCTGTTATGACCTTGGAGTACAACACCAATATAAAAATGCATATTTTCATCTACAGAGTGATATATTCAGCTAGCTGGCAGGGTTGTCTCTTAACCTGAATTTTGATATTGCATGTTCTGCTACATTAAATGCTATCTCATTTCCATGCCATTAATTGATAAGGCAAATCTCGTTTCAGAAATGTGGTGTTCCAGTAGGAAGTTGGTGTTTGTAGATAAGTTTTATAATTAGGTTAGATATGTAGATTTTATTTTTTTTTTGCTGTTTTTAGAGGTAGGTGTCAATTAAAATTCATGCTTTTTCCCGCCCTTTTAATAGGCTAGGAATTAAAAAAAAATCCATGTAAAGTGCCTCTGTTCTTTGCTTAATTATGTCATAGCTGTAATGGTTTTTGCCTATATGATTGAAAAAAAACCCAGTATTCTGCCAGTCTCTCTCATCATATGCTCTTTTTTTCTGCCTTTGTTTAGTTTCTTTTACTAAATATGCCCATACTATACAAAGGTTGGAAAAGTAGCCTGGATTTAAACCAAGTGTCTTTTTATTAGTGCAGGGAGCAAATTATTGATATCTATAAAGCACTGAGCAACCAAAGAACTGCTACACCCCTGGAGAGGGTGAGCTGGGGCACGGGAAGGTTACAGGTAGAAGAGAATACTTGAGTTGAAATAGCACTTTGAAATTGCTTAAAACTTGTTAACTTGACCTTTCATCATGGATGAAATGCTAATAAGTTTTGCAAATTAATGTTAGATCAGTCAGTAAATGCATCGTGCTTCAAAGATGCTTAACTTGCCATTTGCATTAATACCTCAGTGTGCTTATTGCTTTTGAGAGTTGTGGAGAAAAAAATGTGATTATTCCATTGACTTAAATTTAGTCTAGACATAGGACTGTTGCAGACATTGGCTTGTATTGGAAGAGCTTTTTGCCTGACTTCAAGCAGTATTAAACCAATGCACAGCAGTCCTGAAAACTTAAGTTTTCTTGATGTGGCAGTTTGGATCATCAGTTTTTGTCACTGGTTTCCTTCTTGAGCAGAGCTTCCAAATCTAACTGACTGTTTCCTAAAGAATATCAAAACAGGGTAGATAATGCAAAACCATTCTGAAAATAGTTCATTATCTTTCAAAGTGTTATTGTAAATATATTTTGTAAAAATAAATTTTGATTAGTATAAATAAAAGAAATAGTAGTCACTGACCAAGCTGATTATCTTCCATTCTCCTGTCTTTCCAGTTTGGTCCAGTTCTTTTTTATTACTGCATAAATGCAGCTGCAAATTTTAGTAATTTGAAAGCCATTTGGAATGGGTTAGCTTGAGTATTTAGGAAGATAACTGCAACAAATTTGTGTTCTTTTGTCCTAATGTTGTTATGGGAAGTCATGAAAACTTACTTGATGTCCTTTGGAATTAGAGTTCCAGTCAAGTTGCATTGCATTTAACCAAGTACCTGATCTCCTCTTCATGCTCTTCTATATCATTGTGCCTGTTTTCAACCCCACAGTTAAGGGTTCTTTTCTTTTCTTTCTCTCAACACTGAAATGGATCCTTCAGCCATGACCTCAGTAGGAGACGGAATTATTTTTTACTGTGTCTTAACAGGGCAAAAAATCTAGGTGCTGGAGAGGATGCAAAGAAGGGCAACTAGGTTGATTAGAGGTCAGGAGAACAAGTGAGAACAGGTAATGATTTTTGATGATTCTTTGATTCTATGATTTGGTGAATAAATAGACTATCACTGTGGCAGACTGAAAAGGCATGGAAAAAATAAGTGTGTGCTTTGATACAACACCAGTCTTCTCCCTAAAGCCCTGACAAGGCTATTCAGATATAACTTGTATGTTTAGATGAATTAAGAGTGAAAACTTAAATCTCAAGTGATACCTTAAAACCTAGGAAGCTTAAAAAATCCGGGAGTGAAGAATAAATCTAAACTTACATCTCAAATAGCTATAACAAATCATCCACATGATTCATTTCCAGAGCATTGGCTCATTAAACTTTCAATACCTGAGCAGGGTGGGTGACAGTAATATGTGATTGTTTTAGGAAGAAATTCATAGGAGTCTTTAGCAAAACTTAGGGTTGAATGAAGAAAACCATATAATGATCAAGTTAAAAGCTGAATAAGTAATTCTCTTAACAATCATACCACTGTACCTTTAGAAATCTTCCTTGTTGACATGTAGTCCAAGAATAGCTTGTAGGCAGACACAAATATGTATGAAATTAATTAGTCAAAACAAGTTTATATCCATAACACTTCACTTTTAAATAGGCAAATAATACACAGCATAATGCTTGCATGTGTTTTTCGCTTCACTGTCATGCAGAACAAACACAAGCTGACTTTCTAAATGAGAGCTGAATGGCAAAAGGTGTCTTTTGTCTGCAGCTATTCATTGTGTCCCTCTCCTATGACTTGCTGTTCCCACAGTAGAGATTTTTGACAAAAAATACATATGAAGGAGTTCCTGAACTGGAAAGTTACTGAAAGGTGCCAGGATGTTAACCTGTGCCTGTTTTGAGCTTCCTTCAAGTAGTAGGCTATAGAGAAGCAACTCTGGAACTCCTTTAAATACGTGTTGGCTGTTCTTAGTGTAAGCATGGCAACTTTAACTACATTGGTATAATGAATGTCTGGGTGTGTTCAGCTGAATATCAAAGTGCTGTAATTCCTGAACAGCCTTACATTTGAAGTTTGTCTCGAACATCTTTGGGAATTAGAATTATGCAAATGTGAAGCAGTCAAGATCAATGAAGAATAACAAACTTTCTCATTACAAATCATTTGACACTGCAGAAGCCAAGAACATGCTGTGATGTTGAATGTCTATTTTTCCAAGCCTTTTTGGCAAAATGGTTTTCCTATAGCATGTCATAACAGAGCTAATTTATTACAAAGTAGTCTGGAAGGCTAGTAAGTCAAGAATGATTCTTGAACTGAAATTTTGTCTGAAGGCAGAATGGTGTTATCACCTGTAGATTGCCTAGATATGGAAGAGGTTTGGTTTACATTATTCCTCTGAGATTTTTCTCAATGTATATTCCTTCTGTCAGACATTCCTTCAAAGTCTAAATGTTACTTTACATTTAACACTTTTTCTTATTATACTAGATGACACTTCACTTTGTGTAGGTGTTTGTAGCTGCTTATACAGACTAATCCTGCTTGGACAAAAGCTGCAGGGCTTGTGCTCATCTGGCAAAGGATTAGTTGCTTTTCCTTTACTAGAAGAGGTTACACCAGAAAATTGCCAAGGTAGAGCAAAGACCAATTTTCTGCCCAGTGATGCATCTTCAGCTCTGGAGGCTTTGTTGCATTACTCTAGTGTAATCATTTATTACTGTGCTGAGCAGGGTGCAATGTACTGCAGGATAAGGTGCAGCTATTTGCTGAGTTACAAAAATTGCTGAAGCAGGAGTAGAGGATGCATTGGGAAAACAGCTTGCTAATGACCAACCCAACTGCTAGCTGCAACTGGGAGGCTCTGCCAAAGGGGCTCATGTGCAGGAGCAAAAAGTAGGTGGCTGAAATGTTTCTCTTCTTTTGGCTCTGGAGCAGTCAGTACCAGAATATGTATAGTTTTGGTTACCATGCCTTAGGAAAGCTGTTAAAAAGCTGGAGGGAAATGATGGGAAAATATAAGGGGATGAGTGCTTTCAGTAGGTATGAGAGCAAAAGTCCTATAATAAGAACTTCATAATTGAGTGCAGAAATGCTTTGAGAGTAAACAGTACATGGAATCAGAAGTCAGAAAAATACAAGTTTGAAATCAGACAAAAGGTTAAACATAATTTAATCACTAAGACCAGCTACCAAGAGAATTACCAGCATCTCCTAATGTTAAAAGACAATCTTCTTACAGATCATCAATATAAGTTACTGGGATCTTTCAAAAATAACCAGATAAAAGTAAAAGGTCATGGAAGATGCTGTGCTGTGAAAGCTTGACTGTACCCCATGGGATACTGTGTTTGCTTTGTAGACAAAAAACTTTTCTGGCTCTTCTGTTGATGAATCTGTGGTTTGGCTGTCTGTGCTTTTTTCTAACTAGCACTGCAGCTGGCATTTGAGTAGAGCATTCTGTCAATTACTCTGTTTATTTTCTCTGTAATTCTGTTAATGTGCGTAGCATTATAACACTTAATAGTAGCTTAATGAACTTCAGACAGCATTTGATGAGCAGAGAGTAAGGAGGCCTCTTAATGTTAGCTTGTGCCTCATTTTAACTGATCTTCAGTAACTGTGTTGCTGTATTTTCAACACCTATGCAACTGTTTTATTAATAATGTGTATTTCCTATTAATCTCAATACATACATACTTATACATACAATCTTATACATACTCTGCATTCATTCTGAAGGATCTTTTGTGGAACCAGCAGCCTTTTACTCCTCCCCTTCTATTGGGCAGACGAATTTACTGTGGGGAAAAAAGGTTTCTCCATGTTCCTGGCATCAAAACCTATTACCTTGTCTCACTGTTCACCTGTACCTTGTTTTTTCTTTCCACGTGTGTTTCCAAGTAAGCAGTGTTACTGTGGTGTGTTCTAGTCCTCCTGCTTCTGCCAGCTGATGTTTTTCACTGTTTCTCCACTGTGGAAAGAGGCTACACTCTTTGGTCATCCTCATATGGTCCTGTTACCTGCCTTGTAGCTCCTTTCTTCTGTCTTCTTCTCAAGTCCTGTAATGATAATCACAGCATGTAGATGATCTCTGGACTTCCTGTGAGCATCACAGAGGGAACTTAATTAATATAGAAGACTAATTTGACCTTTTTATTCATAACTGTTCATTGTAATATTTCTGTTCTAGTTCTTTAGCTGTATTTTAATTATATTGAAGGCTGGGTTGCAAATTGAGGGTATGTAGTTCACTGTGTGAGTACTCACTAAACACCTAATGCAGTTTTTTTAAACTTGTTGTTTTTTTAGAGTGGTCCAAGCAAGTGTTTATTATATTTCATGTAACAATAGTTTAAATTCCTACCATACTACTGAATACTAAAGTGTATCAGCAAACCCTTTTTTAATATGAAGGCAGTGCTCTTATGCATGTCGTATGTATAGATAGTTGTACTAAAAGTGTTGTATGTATTTCTTTACAAAGTGCTACCTTTTTCATCTGAATCAATTTTATTTTTTTTAAATCTTATAAGACTAACTTTTCTTTTTGGATTACTCTTGTTTTGAGAATACCTCATGGGGGATGTGAAAATATCAAGCATTGCTTGTTTTAATACTTGTTTCTGTTTGGTTTTCAGCCTTGTTAAAGATTCACACTTCATGTGTGAAATATGTTGGATTTTATTTTAATACAGAAATGTTTGTATGACTTAAGGGATTTTCTGACAGCTTTCCAGACTTGGGGCTGGAGATGTCATAAAATAGAAGTGCTTCAGCTCATGTTGAGAGTGGAGACCAATGGAGAGGGATGACTATTGACCTGGCTTCTTCAAATCTGAAAATATAAATCATATATAGTAAAAGATATACTGCTACTAGGGAGAGCTGTTTATCTTTTTCATCCATTTTGACACAGGATCAAATGCAGAGTTGCAGTTTTGTGGTGCTGAAATGTGATCATTTTTTGTGAATTTAAAGAGCTACACATCTAGATCTGAAAATGTATATGGAAGAGTTTAGTATTTATATTAGGGAAATGGACAAAAAACATTGACATATAGTAAAGAGACAATAATTACTCTTTAAAAACAATTCATGGTAAAGTTCAATTTTTTATTTTCATGCTAATCTACATATTACTGTCCTTCAGTTATGACTGTGAAACTAATGAGTTATTGTAATTTAAGCAAAACATTTAATTTGCTTGAGGTGTAGTTACAATGTAAAGATGCTTCACTTAAAAATATTTGAAGGCTTCTGTATTTATGCTGATGTCTAAATGGAAAGTTAGAGCTTTTGAAAGGCATCGCAGGGCACTCTTAAATTGCCATGTTTGGAGAGATCACTTCTAGTATGTGACTAAAACCAAAACTATTTGGTGGAGTTTCTGTTGTTGAATTTTGATATCTTACTATTTTGACTACTGAGATGTGATTAACTTGTAGTGAAGTGAATAAAGTTTGCTTGAGGTCTTCTGGAATAAAAATTCTGTGCAAATACTTGAGCATTATTACCAGTAGTTGCACAATTTCTGTCAAAGAACAAAGGTAAACAAGTTTGGTAGACATGAATTGTTCATAGAGAGATTCTGCTTTTTTTGTGTGTTTCCTTGGCTTCTGTAAATCGGTGGCAATACTACTGGGTTTTTTTTTCTAGTTTACTAATTAAATCTTAGCTGTGCAGGACCTTAAAGTTGGAAACTTTGTTTAGGCTTAAATTAAAGATATTCCCCACCTCAATATATAATTGCCAGATTCTCACTTGGTTCACAGCTTTATAATAGACAGATTATGTTTAGTTTCAGATTAACACAAAGCTAAAATATCCACTAGCTAAGAACAAATTACCCTGGTACCCTTGCATGTACCTTATTATTATTTCATGCATATTATTCTTCAAATAACCTTCACTTTATTTTTGTGAATCACTTTATTTCAGTAGCACAACCTTGGGAATTCATTAAATTCGGGGCCCGTTTTCATTTTTCTTAGTTTTGATGTGTGAAACTAGCATTTAAAGTAGTGATTATTGTTCATTAGAAAGCAGTTATTGCCTGGCTTGCTACAGGTTTGTCTTAAAGCTGATGTAAGCTTTAATCTGAATTGCCCCTTCTGTGGAGAAAGCCTCCAGCAGATTTTCCAGCACTGAGTCTTTGGTATCTAACTAACTAGCATGGATTTGCTGAAATCTCTCTCTCCAGTAAGGACAGGTGCTGGAGTCTCCTGGAAACAGGACACTGCTAAGAAAAGAAACCTGGCAAAGAGCAAAATCCCCTGAGAATTGGCCCCTGTCAACTCCTGCTTACAGTGACCAGAATCTGAAAGCTTTTAGAAGGAGAGGATGTGCATATACATGTTTGGGATGGTCTTACTAAGAAACCATCTCAGAAGGTGGAAATGCCCTACAGGGGTACAGCTTTTATGTTAGCCAGGAGTATATATTTAGTAATAATTATCATAAAGGAATCCTCGTTATTCATAGTATTTTATACATTAATAATTGGAGTTCTGTGCAAAATCACAGGCTTGGTAACCTCCCTCCCTGGAGGCACTTGCAGCTTAAAAAAGAGCAGTGAGCTTTTAAAAGCTATATATATATGTAAATCAGGCAGTGCACAGGTGATGGATAGATGTATTCTTTGTTTAAATAAGTCTCTCTGATTTCACTTAAGTGTCTTAGGGGCCTACATGTGCAGTTTTTGCTAACAATGAATCTTTTTCCCTGAAGTTTGAACTGTTGTAGTGGAATTAAGTCATTTTATGATAAAGTTCATCCTGTACTTCAGCAGTTACCCTTTTGACACCTGGATAGTGGCTGTTTAATAGAAGGGAGCATAGCTTTTTTTTTTTTTTTTTAAAGCAGAAATGATAAAATCTAGGTGGTACTTCCTTGCTTGTACTAGAAGGAAGAAGAATGTTTATGCTGTGTTCACCATCTTTAATGTTTGGATAATTGTAATACTTATGAAGAGAGGAATTTACCTTGAGACATTTGAAACTATTTTTCACAACAGTTGTAGAAGCCTAACAAGATGAAAGTTTGTTAATCAGTCTTCCTACCCTATCAGGTACTCTGCATTTGCAAGCAAGTTAAGGCAAGGTAATTTAGGTAAAATGATCATGGCAGTGCACAGGAGGCTGGAAAGTCTGTTCTGAGGGTTATGGTTTGACAACAATACTGAAATAATGGGTGTGCTTCTGCAGTACTGAAGTATTGAAATCACTTCTACAGTGTCAGAGTTGAAGTTGTGTGTTCGAGGAAGACTTTACAGTGTTGCATAAGACAGTAATTAAAGACTTTTAGAATTGCTTTTTAATTTTTATACAAGTCTGAAAATGTTTTCCATGATGCTGAATGCTGTGTCAGTTGGAGGGTGAGTGTACAGCAATGGATTTCTTGCTTCAACTTTTTCTTCAGCTGCAAAACCAGTGGCAATGTTTCTGTAAAACTGAATTTCACTCCATTTTATATGTAAACAAATTATAGAAGAGAGGCTCATATTAAGTCATAGTGCTGTTTTGATAACTGAAGAATGTTTCTGTGTGGTTTGCAGCTGATGCAACCCTCAGTTACAGAATACCTGCAGAAAACTGTGCAGGAGTGGGGTCTTAATGGGGACTTTTCTGACTTGAACATGAGATACTTGAAATTGCTGAGGCTGTTAACTGGTTCCCATCCACACAAGAGTATTCCCCAGTAGTTCCCCAGTACTAGTCTGTGTAGAAGAGCTGTGCTGTTTTTGGTAAAGCTAGATGATCCCCTGATATTCCTTTCTTCTGTTTCCTTAGTCCTAGCTACTGAAATACACCATGGAGGAGCATTAAGAGTAGGCAAAAGAACAGGGACCACCAAAAAAGGAAAGCATAAAGAGATTAAAAAACTTATCTTGTGTGACATGAGCACATGTGGGTCTTGTAAAGGTTCACTGCCTAATTGTATCTTGTTTTTCTTCTATCAATCTGCATGATTAAGACTACTTTATATCAAATGAAAAAGGTATTTTTTTCCCTACAGATGGATTTCTTAGTGCTTTTTTATATTGTACTCTAACTGTCTATCTAGTCAGCAGAAAAGAAATTCCTATTTCTTGGTGCAATTTAAATCTGATGGTTAACTCTGAAAGTGGCTCTTTTAATTAACAATGTCCTCTGTTTTCTGGATACATACTGTCTATTTAATAGAGGTAGCAGAGAAGCTTTGGCATCTATAAATCTACTAAGCATTTCTGTATGAAATAGAACCTTTGCAGTTTTAATTTTGCAAAAGGAATGTAGAAATTCCATTTTATAGAGTTTTGTCTATATCAACACCAGCTACAGTCTTTTTGCTTATAGTTGACCATTGCTATACTAACACCTGGTTGATAAATGCATATAGTTGGGATTCTCTTATTAGCTCATTGACTTAAATCAAATGCTGCCCTTATGCTTCTTTAAGAAATAATGTTGTTTTTTCTTTTGGTAATGAAACTTAAACTATAAAAAGCTCATAAATGAGATTAAGCAAGTGATTTGCTGCCTGCCTAACATATCCAGTCTTCTTTTTTTAATGTACATGAAAATGCTTTTGGTTTAATTCAGTGTAAAAGCAAATTCTGTTTATTAAGAAGACACAGAGTTCAGGCAAGCTTAAGTAGATGTATGGAGATGTTATTTTTAACTCAAATTGAATCATCTTTCCATTCAGCAGCTGTGTGGAAAAACATGCAAGCAAGATTATGAATATGGCTGCATTATATGTCAAATTACTTATACAGATGGGTTACATGGGGAAGAGGCTTTTGTGTGGTCACCTTATCACACACAGGGGAATAATGGAATTCTTCTCTCCACTTGAATATAATCAGAAAAACTTCAGCCTATCAAAAAGGAATCTTACTGTCATGATCTTGTAGGAAAACTTTAAAAACTACCTTTATTTTTTTTTACTGAATACCAGACCTCAGCCTGACTCACCTAGTTTTGATACTGCTAGAGATGTATGAGGCCCCTTATTCTTTTGATGGTATAATGGTTTTGGTACTGTGATCATACAACCTGTAAAATGTAGTTGCAACTAATATTTTGGTTTTAAATGTATTTATAATAACCAATTTTTAAAATCATATTCATCATCAGAGGAAAAGTTTAGCAAAAGCTGCAACTTGTGCTGCACTTCAAGAATACACGTGGCCTGTTATTTGTAAATAACAATTCCGACAAACCTAGCATGAGCTGGTTGTTTTTTCCAGTACAATTAGACTTGTATTTGTTAGGATAAGTTAGATAATGAAATGCAACTTGCAAATGATACTTATATTTTTTACTTTTGTCTTAAAGAGGCATAAATTCTAAGACTAAGTGTGTTCAGCTGTCCTAACAGCTGAAAATGCCATCTATTTCTCAGAGTGGGTAATATTGGTGATAGAGCTATGGTAATATTGGTGATATTCAGCATTTCAGTCGTGTAATTTTCAGCATTTTGCTGTGAAGTCTGCATAAAAATGTACTTGCTCAAAATTAGACTGAATCTTAAACAAATAGTTTTGCACTGGGTTTCTGCTGGTGTGTTGAATTATGGTTTCCCACAGTGTATTTACTTCAGCAAAGTAGGAACTATCACAGCATGACATTTATGCAGCTCAGAAATACCTTCTGGCAGTGCCAGTTGAGAACAGATCCTATTCATATTGTTTGGGAACATCCACATAAGTCTTTTTTTTCAGTGGAAATATGCAGGGGGGGAGGAAATGTTTGATAGCCCATTAGATCTTAAGTTTTATTCAGCCCTGTTTGCCTTAATTAGTGTGAAGTTGTAAAGCTGCTGGTAATTATGCAAGTAGCATAGGCTTACTACAGGTTCACTCTGGGCAAATTTGGTAATAGATTGCTGCTGTTTCTTAAAAAATATCTGCTTGTGATAAGCACTTGAGGAAGCTTAGGGGCTTCCCTGTTGCCTAACTGGTTTTTAATACAGTGACTTTGGTTTATGACTTCAGCATCAGATGTTGTTAAATAGAACAATTGTAAGCAACCTTCCTTACAACAGCTGAGACCTCAGATCATTGTAGGGCTTTGCCTAAACCTCACTATTTGCAGATGGCTACATAAATTAGGTGTAGATTCTTCTCTTTCATGTAGTTCTTGCTCACTTTAGCAAATGTTATGATACTGTCATGGTATGAGGTGGTAGGCCAAGATTTGAGGGAACCAAGTTCTCCTCTAAATGTGAACTGCACTGGAGTGATCCTGGGATCTGGTTGCTTTCTGTGCAAAGCTCGTAGGTTTACTCTTTACAGTTTTGTTTTTTCTAGTTCTGTTGAGTAAGTAGACTCAGAAGAATATTGTGGCTATCAGAATATCACACTGCATGGAAATGCATGAAAATCACACTCTGAGATCTTTATGTGATGTTCTATCCCAAAAATCAAAGGTCTTGAGAACAAGGCCTTTTGTATCTGTGCGCATTCCAGTTGAAGAGTGGGTTGCTGTGAAGTATTAGTACAATTTAACAAGACATGCTTTCCTTTTTTGTTTTTGAAGGACTTGGTAAATATTGAGATGTTTTTGACTGCAAAAGAAGTGGAAGAGTCATTGGAAAGACAAGAGACTATGACATGCTTGGCTTGGTGTCATGATAACAAATCCAGGCTCAGAAAAATGAAGGTATGAAAATGTAACATGTCCATGTTTTATTTGAGTTGTTTTTCTAAATGTTTTCTAAACTCCTTGGATATTTGATGTGGTCAGTTTGGTTTATATTATGTCTTGACTGAGGCCTTGTATAAAACAAGGGCAGGAAGTACAAAACTCTTAGAAGAAGGCACAGGTAGTCAGAGCTAAACTTGCTCATGCAAATGCCAGACCTGGGTGATCGGTCGTTTTCTGATGCGGGTGTTACCTCAACAAATCATTCCCAAATAAAATAATATCCAGTTGTTTTTTGTGTCATTTACAAATGTCTAAATGCAGATGTATGTAGTGTCTTGGTGCATGTGAACTTAAATTTAGAACTCTTGGCATCCTGCTGAAAACATAACTCTGTTTATACATGAAGGTATCTTAAGAGGGAGGTTGGTAAACCTGTGCCATGGTATTTTTAAAGTGTATATAACAAAATAAAACTTGAGTAAAAAACTAAATTTCTGTGAGAAACTACTGTTGAAATGTTTTGTTTTTTTTTTAAAATGCTGAGTCTAAGTCAAACTGAGTCTTTTTCTCTAGCCTCTGAATACCATGGCCTGACTGAATTTTCTGTATACTTGTTCCTGTGCATTTGCTTTGTGTTTCCCTGTCTCTTAAATTCTGCATTTCAAAATGCTGTAATCTCTCATAGGGCTTGCAGAAATCTGTTTTTAACTTATATTAACCAAAATCCCTACCTCCTTCAAAGATGTTTGTGTCTTATTTTTTAAAGTAAGTGCTTTCTTTAACCAAAAATGTCTAAGTGCACTTAATGATAAGCAAAGAGTGACGTTCTCTGTCACTCAGGGGCGCCAAAATGAGAATGAACCGAAGATGGGACGCAAAAGTAAATCGGCCAGTGATTACTCTAAAGAAAATGATGATCTTGTTATGGAAACCATTAAAGGAAAACCAGAATTGGTATGTAAACACTTGCATAATTATACTGCTAAAAAAAATCCCCCATGTGTAATCTTAATATGTTAAGTAAT
This sequence comes from Phaethornis superciliosus, assembly GCA_023637945.1. Classification (NCBI taxonomy): domain Eukaryota; kingdom Metazoa; phylum Chordata; class Aves; order Apodiformes; family Trochilidae; genus Phaethornis; species Phaethornis superciliosus. The sequence continues at coordinate 5,868,661 of JAJQWJ010000011.1, forward strand.
ACAAGAAATAAAATCCGAACAACCTGCGTTTTCATCGCTAATTTTCAACAAGCAAAAAGTAAGGAAAAATCTTCTTCAGACCTCTTTTTGGAAAAGAGCAACAACAACAAAAAATCTATTTCTGCAAGCCCTACTCTTTTTTTAAAAATTAAACCAAAAAATTCAAACAACAAAAAAATACAGCCAAAAAACCAAAGCTAAGATTGTGAGATCAGAGTTGGAAGAAGAGAAATCACTTTGCTTACTTTTGAAACACAAAAAACATTTATTTTGTTTCTGGTATCATAGCTATTCATCAATGTTAACGTTCTAAAATCCCAGCCACTACCTTAATGCAAGCCTTATCTAAAAATTGAATTGTATACTGGCCTGGGTAAACACATGTTCCTATAGGCTTTACAGATGTGAGCTCTCTAAACTCTTGTGAATAGCTGCTGTGCATTTCTTTGAAGGTACACAAATTGTGTGCATCATCTGCTTGCCTAGGACTCTTTCCTTCCAGTTACATTTGCCTGCAGAACCCCTACAGCCATTGGCTTGCAGCTGACTTGAAGATTCATTAAAAAACCCCACAGATTCCAAAGATTGTTTTGGCATATGGTTTTTTTTGTGTTGAAACATTTTGAGGAAATATTAAGTCCTAGGATTTAGTATCATTAACAATTAAAAAGATCAGTTTTTTAGTAGAAGTGACCTTCAGTGAGATTCTTAATGAGGGGTTTGTGTGGATGTATGAGTAACAGGAAATTTTAAAACAGTTCTTCCCTACTTTGAAATTTTCTAATAGAAATTTTTATTCTGTGCTAAACATGAACTTAAGAACAGAAAAATGCATCATTAGAAAATAATTTCTATTCCTTAACAAGTATATTTTTTAACTTCTGACAAAATGCATCATTTTCATGTTCAAATGGCAATAATTTCTAATCTTAATAAGCAATTGTTGCAAAATGAGCATTAGTTGCCTCAGGCAGTTAACTGATACAAATTCCTTGTTGCTCAAATTCCTACCGAAGTCACTGAGGAATTTTGGTATCACTGTGCTGATACACAATAAACAAAAGGCACCTATTCATTAGAAGCATGAGTGAAGGAAAAAAAACATTTGCCAAAATGGAGCAGGGCAACTCAAGTAATGCAACTCTTCAAGATTCAGAGGAGTTCAGGTTTTTGTTGTTTTCTTGAGGTAATAGAACAGTTGACTATGTCCCTGTAAAGAAGCCCAGTAATTTGTTCTTTTATGGGGGGGAGATTTTTAAATTTCTTTTCAATTCCACATATTCAAAGTTTTTTTATAGATTTTGTGAACTGGTGATGGAATTTGATTTAAAGGGACACTATCAACTTCATTAGGCTTCAAAATTTACCTTTTTCCAAAAACAGGTAAATGCCAGTTGGTTTTATTGTTTGAGATTTGTTTCCAGCATGGCTTTTAGATGTTTTTTTTTTGAGTGGGACAGAGGTTTGAAGAAAGGGGCGGGAGGAAGGGGACTACAGCAACTTAAATTCTGTGCTTTTGCTTTTTTTTTTTTTTTTCCACTGGGGACTTTCAAAAATTAGAAGACTTGTCAAACCAGAAGTCTGCAAGGAAAAAACCTCTCTTGTGTGTGTTACAGCATAGCCCCAGTCTTCTGTTGAATTTACTACTTTAAATTGCAAGAAAATAAAAAAAACCACCTGATACTCTCACTTGCATCTCTGGTAATGATGCTTTCAGTAGTTAGGAAGAAAATCATCCCTGCTAAGTACTGAAGTTTTGAAGGAGGCAAGAGGAAGGTTTTGTTTGCTTTTAGGGAATTCTGTGCTGATGTGTTGTACATAAAAAGCATTTCATCTTGTTTTGCATGAATGCCTAAAAGCAAGCAATCAAGGTTGCATGTTATTAACACTGTTTTTTTGTTGTGGATACTTAGTACTTAACAGACTGTTCAGTGCAGTTTTGGTGCCATCTAAAACTCTGTCTTGTCTTTAATCTCAGAGCTGTCTGGAGTTCAGTCTAAGGATTCAGGAGTTCATCGAACTCATTCGACAGAACAAGAGACTGGATGCTGTGAGGTAGGAAATTAGGATGCTTACCAAACAATTCTCTGAACAAGGTGGTATTATGTCTCATTAGAAATATATGACTATTACTGGAAGACCCAGAAGCCCAGAATAAAAGAAAAGATCTTGCTAATGTTGTGATAAGTTTTTGGATTTAAGCTGGAGTTGTTGTTTTTTTTTCTTTTAACAGCAAGCTGTCATTTCACAGATGGATCTTTTCAGTCTTAAAAAAGAAGGTTTAGAAAATTAAACAATTGCATTTTTTGCTGGCATACAGTGTAATGAACTTATTTACCCTTATCTAATTTTCAAGAGGTAAAACTGGCTTCTCATAAGAGCTCTTTGCAGTTTCAATCACAAAAAATCCTAAAAGTTTAAATGAAACATCCATCAAAAGCTTAATGCTTCAGTTTTAACTCATTTATCTTCTCCTTTACTTTCTCCATTAAGCTTTTTTTGTTCTACCAGGTGTGGTTTTTGCTCGGTTCAACTTCTGTAATAAGTGGATAATTCTAAGTTCTGTTACTCTCATGTACATGAGAATAAGGAGGTGTTATGTTGCCCATAATTCCTTTCCTTGGCCCCAAATGAAGAAACCAACAGGACAGACATTTTCACCTCTTCTGACCTGGTCTAGTGGGGATTGCTTTGAGAATCAGAACTAGAGTCAGGTCTGAGTGCTGTCTGATTTCAGCCACAAGACATTCTTTGTAGCAATACTTAGAGCCCATGAAGCATGCTTTTAAACTAGCAGTCCTAATTTAAGGTGTTTGAATGTTGTCCCAGGACAACACAGGAAACCAGTGCTGCTGAAATGAGTGGAATTTTGATACTGAGACTATGAAATGTGTTAATAATTCTGATAAGCACTGATCTTGCAAGCACCCCAAAGTTTGATGCAGGTGGTAGAGGTACTGAAGGTTACACGTGGACAAGGGAGGGAAGAACTATCAGCAGATTCTGTTTTGTAAGAATATTTATACAGAGGGAGAGATGACAAGTTTTATGGTGGCCAAACTTGTAGTTTTGCTGATACATTCCAGTGATACCACTGTTGCTGTTTAATACCTGTGGCAAGTTTTATGTTAAGGAAGTTGCATGTATTACTGCTTTTTAAAAACAATACTAGGTACTTCAGAAGTTGAAACCAGCAGCAGGCTTGTGTTTGTGGCAAAGCTGTTTTTTTGTCAGAGGAGCACAGAGCTATGGAAAATACATAAAGTATCATAAGCACAGCCTGAAAGCATTCTAATGCATTCCCAAGCTTTCAATGCAGAAACTTCTTCAGGGCAAACCACAAATTTTCTAGAGTGGAGTGGGTGAGTGAGAAAGACTTAGTTGTTTAAAAATAAGGATAAAGGAAAAGGCAGTGTGTGGAGAGGCCACTCCCATTAAAACCACCCCAAAAATTGCTCACCAAAAGTTTTAGGGTTACTTCAAATTGTTAGTTCTAATTGTATTAAAATATATTTCTTGCTCTGAGGTGACATGGTATTCCTGGTTTGCTCTGCTTGTACCTAAGTCATCATTGTGTTGGTCCCAGTCAATGCAAGTGTGCAATCTGATAAAATCCAGCTAATTTTAATGATAATTTTTTAAACCCCTAAAACCTACATGCTAGCATTTAGATGTGGGCATTTACCCTTTGATAGAGTTCTCAAATACTAAGGAACTGTCAGGTACTTATGAAAAGGATGAAAGACACTCAGCTCCATTATCTGTCTTCTGAAGTCTGTGGTGCTCTTTATATCCAATGAATACTGTGCCATTGTGCCTTGAGCTTTATTCTCTTCAAAGTTTGCTTCTTTGCCAGATCTGCTGTCATGCATCTTAACAATGAGTAGTATTCCATGCTCTAAAAACTATTTTCTTTTGAGCTGCAGCTTCCTTATGTAGCTTGGAAACCAGAGAGCAGGCATAGTGCCCTTTAATAAGGAGACAAGCTGAGAACTGGGACAAAGTAGACAAGGTCATTCTCTATTTTATTGTTGTTACTGGATTTTTATTTCCCTCTGATCCATTTTCCACATCAGAACTGGTCCAGTATGTTGTCAGCTCTCAAGAGGACCCAGTACTCTGTGTGGAATAACTTCTGTCATAGCCTCTGAGGTTTAAAACTTCCAGCTCCTATCTACACTGCAAATAAGCATCCATGTTGAATGCTGTTAGGGGTAAAGCATGTGTATCCATCTACCTTTTGAAATTCATGATTGAGATATATTTTATAACAGGCAATTATAACTTGCCAGTCATAACAATGCTGCTTTAAATTCACAACTTGTAAAATGAAAAGGAGGTACAGAATTCTTTATATCTTATTTCATTGCTTTTTAACAGGGTAAGTTTTAATTTTGCACATACAGATTCCAACATCTCAATGCTTTCCTTAAATGATGCTGCTTTAAAAGGCTATTTTTTACCACTTCATTCTACTTTGCTTCAAAGTAAATATGTAATAAATAAGAGAAGATATTTTGGGAAGGCATAGCATAAATCTCATGGCTTCTAGCAAACTGTTGCAACTTGTGTTTTTATTAGCTTGCTTCTGTTAAGTGCCTGCAGCAGGATTCTTTCAGTATTGTGTCCGTAGTGCAATAAATAGGTCAGGCATCCATTAAAAAGCAGAGAAAGAGGCTGTTTACCAAGTAGTTTCCTGTATGAGTGGAACTCAGAGAACTGACATTTCGTTGAAACGCAGCTGGTGTTTAAATAAGTTTGAAAGCTTTGCTTACTGCCTGCTGAGAACCTCTGAAGTGACATTCCTTTTAGGTTAAAATTCATATGAGTTTAAAAAATATACATCTAATAAAGTGTTTGAATTTCTGTAACTTTAGAAAATATGAGTACAAATGGACTTTCCTCCAAGGTAGTTTATCAGAGTAGTCTTAAAAGTGCAAGCTTCAAGAATGTACAGAGGCTATTTCTTGAATACAAGGAGTAAATCTCTGAAGCTTAAATTTTTTTGTGGTGTATCATTAGCTTTTAATTTCCAAAATTTCTTAAGGTGTTTTCTTAGCTTATCCCTATTACAGTAACAATGAATGACTGTTGACACTACCTTCACACTTCTGGGTGTTTCACCAATTAAATTCTGGGAAATCAAACAGCATTCTGCTGCTTTGTTCTTACAGGATGCTAGAAATACAGAGTTCCTAGGTAAAAGCTTGAAAGATGCCTTCTGTATTTGTTGTTTGATGTAAAGCTCTAAAGGAGTAAATAAAAATAGCTGATGATGTGCAGAGTTTGGATAGAGTAGCTAGTCCTTTCAGTTTAGTAAAATTTTGTCCTATAGAGGTGAATAAACATAGTTTGTTCCTTTTGTTATGGAGTGGGGGGTGGGGTTGAACTGGCTTGTAAAATAAAAAGAAAAAAACGCAACAAACTTTTGAACACTTTGAATGTAAATTTTGCTAGTAGTCGTAATTGTCTCTGAGATAAAGGCATTCAGACATCAGTCAGAAAGACTGAACAGGAGAGTCCTATTGCTACTTCCTGATAAATATTTTTGTTCTTCCATTCAGGCATATGTAGATATACATTGACACACTGTGCAGCTTAAATGCTTTTTTTAACAACTTAATATACCCTTAGACAGTAAACTGTAAATCTTCATGTCTTCCATAAATATCCTTCCATTCTAAGATTTGTCAAGTACAATGTCTGCTGTACCTGGATGGGCTAGAGGAACAGTGGTTTCAAACAAAAGATGATGGACTTTGTCCCCACAGAGTTCACAGAATCATTCTGGGATTTGAAAAACAAAACTTCCCAACTTTCCACCTATTACATTGGTCTGTCACAAGAATTGCATTAGTAGTGGTTTCAGTGATAGTCCACTGGTGCCAATTTAAAGAAATAAAAGAATTACCTCTCTGTTTTAGCCACACTCACTAATGTGCACCAATGGTGGTAAGAACAGGGACTGTGTAGGGGCTGGATATACCTCCAAGAGCATAATGGTTGCACAAAGAGATGGAAATTGCTGAATGGAAAGGGAAGGGGTGAATAAAGGCATGAGGGCAAATAACAGGTTTTATTGAGCACTCTCATGATACTGTTTTCTTGCTTCCCAATCTGAAGACAACTTCTGAGTGCTAGGAGCTGATGAACTTGCCTCTCTTTTAGAGGTTATTGTGTGTTTGGTTTTAATTTCTCTGTGCTGGCCCTCAGAGGATGAGGTTCAGACATGGCAAGTTTTGTGGGAAAACATTCTTGTTTTCTTAAGGGGCACGGTCAGAAGGTAAAGGTAGGAGAGGGAAGGCTAACAGAAATTCACTTCAGAAAAGCTGATTTCTTTATGGCTGAACCCAAAATGACAAAATTTCTTTATGGCCTCTCCCCCTGCAAATGACAGAAGTGTTGAGTTGCTGAGCTTCTCCTCTGAATGATAGTGACTATATATCATTATATATCATTGAGACACAAAGCAAAGTGTTAATTCTTGATGCTCTTGAACACATACAGGCAGTGTGGTCAGTATCTGCCTGTTGCTGCTCAGGCTGTGTTGTGGAAATGCTGTCAGTCTGTTAAAGCAAATTGCCAAAGCCTGATGGGGAGCAGGCCATGATACTAATGAGGCTGATGCAAAACTGAAGTACCATTTTGGTTTTAACATTGCAGAACACAAGTGCACAGTGGTGAGTTCTTTTAAGATTTTTTTTTTTTCTTTTTTCCCCATCACACACACACACAGTAATTTAGTTTAACTGGTAGGTCTGACTTTTTGTTTTGTCTGAACTTTCTTTTAAATAACTCTTGCTTTCTTCTGCAGCTCTGCACTAACATGTATTTTAGCTTCTTCCAGTAATTCCAGGCTTCCTGGCCTCTTCTCTCAGGCCATGGGTTTTGCTCTTCTGCTCTCATAACAGTAATCACCTGGGGAACAATATTTACATTCCTGAATTCCTCACCCAGAATAGGAAGTTGAGTGGAAACAGTCTGTCCTACATAACTTCCATTGCTTCCTGGTTTGGGTGGGAGAGGAAGTTGGAGTACTGAAACACTCTGCTAAAGGGACTGTTCTCAGGGTATTGATGACCTGAGTGTAGTTAGGGGAACACAAATTGGGGGGGATGACACATGACCTTTCTCTTTTTTTTTTTTTTTTAATTTTATTTTATTCATTCATTCCATGAAATGGGTAAATGGAAAGTACTGTATATTCCTAAAATTCATTTGTATGTTTAAATAGATTCTTAAGTCTATTTAAAAGTTAAAAGCAAACACCCAGAGTACTTCAGAGATTACTTGGTACCTTCCCCTTCTTAAAACCTGTGGAGATAATACAGCATAGGGAAGGCTTTTATACACTTCTGGAATGCCAGAAATTCAATAGACTACTGATTCCATACTTAGTCCAGTTTAGTCTGTGACATCTGTTCACCACTGGAAATAGAAGCTTTTAGCAGATATGCTGTTTAAAGGCTGGAGGGGTTTCCTGCACACTAAATTCTGACTTGATGCAGATCTTGTGAAGAGTGAGCAGGGGAGGCTTTCATGAAGAGTTTTTTAAGTAGTTGAATATTCCTATAATCTGTTATTTCTCTGGTTTGTTTTTTTTTTCTGAAAATATGAAAGCTTGTATTTTTGCATTATGTAAGTTTCTGGTAATTCTGTTAGTTCTTTCAAATATCCAAGTTTTCAGCCTTGTGTGAATCTCTAACAATCAGTATATGAAATACAGAGACTTGTCCTAAACTTTTTTTTAAATTTACTTTTAACAAGGTGCTCTTTATTACATTATCCTGGAGTTTGTTATAGTCTGCACAGAAAGTGATACTGCCTTTTAGTCTATACCAGAAATAATTTATTCAAAAGTTAACATTCTGTCAAAAGTCTGGACAAACAAGGAAGATATTTGAACACTCTTGATGTTTAATGATTTGGAATAGGTGATTATCTGTGTTCATCTCACTTGTAAGTATTTGCCAAAGGATAAGTGTTATGTATTAAGTTTGCATAAGCCAAGACATTTCTTCCAGTAATCATGGATCTGTCATTCTGGATGTAGATGAGGTAAGATTTCATGCTGCAGTAGGATGTTCTAGTTTCTAAGAAATTACAAAGTGAAATTGTTCATTCTTAAAAGTTATTCTTGCATTCACATTTGTAGGATTTTCAAGCCCTTTAAATGTATCAACTTTTGGATTTCATGTATGGAAAGCAGAACCTAGAGGTTTTCTCCAATATTGTACCTAGTTAGCTATGTATACTTGATTTAGAAACAAGACTGTAAAATAAAGGTATCAATTCTGTATTTCAGACATGCAAGAAAGCATTTCAGTCAGGCTGAGGGAAGCCAGCTGGATGAGGTTCGACAGGTGATGGGAATGTTGGCCTTTCCTTCAGACACTCACATCTCCCCCTATAAGGTAATATTATCTTTATAATTCAGTGGTACAGCAGAATAATAAAAAACATGCTGCAGTTCTTTTTTTCTTGCAGGTAGAAGCAACAATAATCTGAAGACCAAATGTTGCTCTAATATTGCTTTCTAAAATACACTTTTATGGTAGTCCTTAATTTTAATCAACAGACCTTGCCTGTAGATTAATCCAGGTAGTATTTATATTACCTAATATTATCTTAATAGTAAGAGAGGTTCCCACTGAGCTAGGCTTAACCACAAGCCCAGCACTAAAGCTCTGTGGGACTGGAAGCTTGATGTGCAAATATAAAGCAAGAGACAGAAGATGGGAAAGTACAAAGGAAAAACAAGAGAAGGTTTTGGGTTTTTTTTTTTCTTCCTCAGCTTATTAGGCTGTGATCTTAATACACTAACAACAGTTCTTAATTCTGCTTCTCAAATTGACTGTTCTTGGGGTGGCTGGGATGAAGAAAGGAAAGATGATTTGAATGATCTTAAAGTAGTCTTTGATGCTTAAAAGTAAGTGTTCATTTATTTGTAATACACTAATTAATGTAGATATTAGTGGCAATATCTATATTTAAATTTGAATCAAGCAAAACTCATAGGTAGTTGCTTTTTCTACAGATTTTGCATTTGTTCTGTTTTCGTGTGCTAATTAATTTATTTTTTTTTTTTCAACTTGGCATTGGAGGCAGAAGGTAGACAAGAGTTGAGCTGGCAAAGCAAGACAAGAATCCTGTGAAATGCCAAACCAAATGTGGCAGTGCCAGTCCAAACATGTTTTTCAAGTAACTGATGATGAAATCAGTGGCTTAACAAAACAAATACACAAAACAACCAAAAAAAAAAACCCAAACCCAATCCACAACCCACAGAAATAATGTGAATTAGAAACATAAATGATCAGTGTTAGTAGACTGGGTATATGACAGGGTTTATCATTGTTTTAATATTTAGAAAGAAATAGGAAATAAAACTCCTATGTTCTGTTCTAAGGGCTAGTTTGGACAGAATGCTTCAATGAAATAGAATAAGGAGAAAAGATACTATTGTTTGATGTATAACTATACAATTGGAATTGTCCTACTTTTTTATGGATCTGACTTAAAATAGTGTAGATTATGGAAGTTAGATTTTGAATCCTCTCAATTACTGAGATAAACAGAAACATAGAGTGCACAATTGTCTGAAGTTTATAACATGTTCACTGAAACTTCTGTGCACAAATGGCTTCTTAAATTGGCTTAAGTAAAATTACTTTTAAAACTGTGAGAAAGTTCATAATACCTCTAATCTATTTTTTTTAATCCAGGAGAAAAAGCATCTTCTATAACAAGTTAATACAACTTTCTCCAGCTTATACTATCTTTTAGAAAGGCATTTAGTGCTGTGGCAAAACAAACTATTTTCTTTTGATGTCCTTTGAGCAAGCTTGTGTAGCTGTGGCTGCAGTTATTCCAACTGGACATACAGCAAGCCACTATTTTTGTGTCATCACCTAGAATGCAGGTTATGGATACAAAGGAGAAAGGGTGCTAGCAAAAGAAAGGATCAGATCTTTGTTTTATATACAACATAATAAGTGTATTTTTTATAATGTCTTCTTCTTACATGACTCTTTCACAGCATTACTTTTAGAAGTCAGTATATCCTTGACCTGTGGTTTTAGTTTGTGCTTCCAGGAAAAAAACATTCCTACTTTTATCTACTATTCTGTTATGTTGGCTTTTTTTTGGCGCTTTTTTTTTTTTTTCAGACAACCCACAGCATTACAATATATATTAAAGAATTTTGTCCTTAAATGCACAGCTTAGCTAAGCTTTCTCTCACTGGGGTTGTGCCAGCTCTTCAAATTAAAACCTTTCTACAAACATCAGTAAACATAGTATATTACAGATATATCAGCAGAATTAGCTTGACTGAGAAAAACACTTCTGATTTTTTTTTAATGTTAATGGTTCAGGGGCTGCAGAACAAATATTCCACAATACTAATGTAGCTTCATAAGTAGGCCAGAATTCTAGGAAACTAAATGAAAGAAAAATAGCCTTACCAGGATTTGCATACCTTAGTTAGAACACTTGGTAGATGATGGAGGGAGATTGAATATTGTTATGCCAACTATTTTAAGTAATACTTGATTTAAATTGTATTTATAGAAATGTGGTGTTAAAGGGCACTTTCTAAACAAGTACATTCATACAATGCATCAGCATGCATACTTTTGTTTTGTGATGGATTCAGTCTCATGACTTTTGCACAATTTACCACTCTCAGACTTTTGACCCCCAGGACAATTAGATTGAAAATGCCTTAGAGTTGTGTTGGTTTTTAACAGGATCTCTTGGACCCTGCTCGATGGAGAATGCTGATCCAACAGTTTAGATATGATAACTACAGACTACATCAGCTGGGAAACAATTCTGTTTTTACTATAACACTCCAGGCAGGCCTTTCAGCTATAAAAACACCGTATCCTTTAATGCACATGCTACTGTGGAATGCAAAAAAGCAGTGTGGAGTTTTTTGTTCTATAGATGCTTTTTGGAGAGCTCAAAGGGAAACCTTACTGTTGAATATTTTTGAAATCTGTTGTGCTTGCATCCTGGGCTATCTTTCCATTTAAAGTTACTCTCTCTGTTTTTATGTGAATATTCATATATATTCTGTGTCTTTTGACACTTGGTTGGGTTTGCTGCTGCTTTTGGTGCATTGGGGAAAGACTGGTGCTACTGCAGCATTCTACATCAGGAACTAACTGTAGAGGGTTTCACACACTTGTTGCTCTCTCTTGTTCCTGGAAACAAAACAAGCACTTGGTTCTCATACATACAGGTTAAACTTGAATTAAATGGCTCTGCACAGCCTCTAACATAGGTAGTATTTGCACAGGTTACTATCTTTTTTTCCTAATGTTGATCATTAAATAATTGGTGTTACATTCTGTGGTGGTTCTTCCTTAACTTGCTTTTAAACAGACAGTGTTATAAAGAGGATGGGAGCTCAAAAAACCCAGACTGCCCCGTGTGTAGCAAATCCCTGAACAAGCTGGCTCAGCCTCTGCCTATGGCACATTGTGCCAACTCCCGACTAGTCTGCAAGATTTCAGGGGATGTAATGAACGAAAATAATCCTCCTATGATGTTACCAAATGGATACGTCTATGGATACAATGTAAGTGTTGAAATCAATGACTTAGAATCATAGAATTGGCTGGCTTGGAAGGGACCTCAGAGATCATCAGGTCCAACCCTTGATCCACTACCGCTGTGGTTCCCAGCCCATGGCACTGAGTGCCACATCCAGGCTCTTTTTAAATATCTCCAGGGATGGAGAATCCACTACTTCCCTGGGCAGCCCATTCCAATGTCTGATCACCCTCTCCATAAAGAAATTCTTTCTAATATCCAACCTAAACCTCCCTTGGCACAACTCGAGACCATGTCCTCTTGTCTTGTTGAAAGTCGTCTGGGAAAAGAGCCCAACCCCCCCCTGGCTCCAGCCTCCTTTCAGGGAGTTGTAGAGAGCGATGAGGTCTCCCCTGAGCCTCCTCTTCTCCAGGCTGAACACCCCCAGCTCCCTCAGCCTCTCCTCACAGGACTTGTGCTGGATCCCTTCACCAGCCTGGTTGCCCTCCTTTGGACCTGCTCCAGGACCTCAATCTCCTTCTCAGACTCACTAAAGTCTAAAATAGCTCGAGTTATAACTTCTGTTATCAAAATAAGAGCTTATGAACTCAGAACCTAGAAGTGTCTTCTAAATTAATGGAAGGAAACAAAACTTTTTGCAGTAGTTTTTAAAGGACTGTATGTGATTGAATTGGTCTTCAAATAAGGTAATATCTGAATACATGAATTTGTTACATGACATTAAATGGCATTGGAAAATGAACCCTCTGGAGAGCAATAGTATAATTTTGGTGGGCAAAGGTACTTTGACCTTAGACTATAACATTGTTTTTAATAAAGTTTATTTACTAAACAGTTAAATAATACTTTGAGATGCTCTTGTGAATCTTACTTTTTGATTTAACTCTTTTCCAGTCTCTGCTTTCTATTCGTCAAGATGACAAAGTAATTTGCCCAAGAACCAAAGAAGTCTTCAACTTCTCACAAGCTGAGAAAGTCTACATCATGTAGGTCCATAAAACCTGTGATGAAGTGCCGCTGGAATTTTGACACAGTGTATCTTGGCATACCCTGTAAAGGGGGGGCCTTAATGTGTGGCAAAGAAGCAAAAGCTGCCACCTTGGGGATCAGACCTGTCGGTGGCATTATTGTTTCTTGCGACCAAAGATCAATGAGCAACAATAAACACTCAAAAAAAAAAAAAAAAAAAAAAAAAGGAAAAGAAAAAAAAAAAGAAAAAAAAGGAAAAAAGAGGAATTATGACTTAAGTTTGTACTTGAATAAAAAACAAAAACAAATTTTGATTGTTAAGGTTTTGTACCATAAGGTCAAAATTGGACTCTTCTCAAAAGTACTTTCATCTTCTAAAGTATGACTTTCTTTAAAGATGGACACTTGCACTGGGGGAAAAGTTACAACAGATTTGAAATTAAATCCATTTTTCTTCCCTCTTTTTCACAATTGTCCAAGACCCTTTTGTTATCAAATACCAATATGTTCTCCTTTAAGCTCCTCTTTGCCTTCTTCATGATCCTCTCGTGAAGTAAAGCTGGACATGAATTATGTAACTTATTTCCATGGGAAGATGCTGGTGTCTCTGACACAAGCCTGGCTTCTCTGGAGGATCAACTAGGGACTGGTTTGAAGGAGTATGAAGTCTTTTCCAAGCCTAAATATTTTAAGGAGGTTAATAAGTATCAAGAGGAACCGAGAACATTTCAGGCAAACTCTAATGCTTGTTTAAATGTTCTTTTTCCAGTCTACCATAGTGTTAAAGTCCTTCTAAAGTTATTAGTTATGTGCATAGGGTTCAATATGAAATCGTTAGTGCTACTGCCTTATTTCTTGCTTTGAGAATGTACTCACATGAAAATGAGCTGGTATTCTTAAGTGTTGGGCAAAGTTTCTGAAGATGCCTTGCAGGATGATTACATAATTTTAGGGACTAAATAGTATTCATTACTGAAACTAATAGTTCAATTTTAACAACTACAGAACACATCCTTATGACTTTTCAAAAAAAATGAAACCATTGTAGTTTAAACAAAACCATATTGTAGAGGTTTGTATTTAGCGCTTATTTTTGCATGTTGATGTTGATTAGCTAATAAAAGATTGTAAATGTAAAACATGTTAATAAAAATTGTTTTCCATTTCTTGATTATATAAAATTAGAAAGCTGCTTTGTGTTTAAATGTAAAAAACCCCTAATTCTTTCATAAGGGTCTCTCAAAACTAATACAACTTCTAAGTGTGGTTCCTGTGTTCTGCATGATTTCAAAACAAAAAGCTACAACATCTAACCATAAATGTTTTTCACAGCATCGGTTTAAGCTTTTCATGTTTGAAAAGAAGACTCTAATACATATTCCTGTCAATTTTTTTTTTTTTTTGCCACTTCCTGGAAGGCCACTGAATGCCTGAAGAATTTCTGTTGGAAAAAATTTTGTGGAAGATGCTAGGTGTGAGGCTTTGCTGTGTGATTGAGTGCTTTAAAGAAAACTACCAAATAGTTGAGGGGACCACAACTTTTACTGATGTTCAACACTTGGAGATCAGAGATATATAAACTGATTGTGTCAGCTGCTCTGAAACTGCAAATTCAGTTTGATGGGTTTGGTTATTTTTTCAGTGAGGTTTCATTTTCACCAAGCATACATGATGGATGCTTCTGAACAGGTATATCTGGAGCAGTGCAGAGCTTCCAGCTTGGCAGAGACCACTAGTCCTGAACTTACTGCTGGAAAGGTCTGTTTCCCTCAGCATTTTCTGAAGGGGCAGATTTAGCAGTCCCTTAGAGCAAAAGCAACGTGCCAAGAGTAAGTGGAGGCAGTTAATGAGAGAAGATCCATGGGTAAGTGGCTGTCAGTTAAGCAGTGACTGATCTGTCTCTTCCATCCTCATGGGGCAAGAGCTGAAGCATCACTGATTCAAAAGCAGAGAGGACATCTCCCTAAGGAGCAGCATTGCCAAAACCCTAGGAGAACTACATCTGGTTTGCTTTGGCAGACTGTTCACAGCATCAGAGCAGAAGGGCAAGGATAACTGAGAATGGCAACCTCACTGTTCCCTATTTCACAGAAACACATAAAAGGCCAAAGCTGGGAGGAAGAGGTAGAGTTCTTATCAGCCCTAAGGAAATGTGTGGTAACCACACAACAATTGTAGGCCATGGAAATTGTTGCTTTTCTTTCTCTAAGTACCTGTTAGAGCTGTGGTTTCCTGATATTTCAGACCTTTTTGATTTCTGTGGCCTGAGCAGAGTGGTAGAGAAATTCACACTCCCCAAAACACAAGTTTGAGTTGGGGGGGAGAAGCAGCTGCCCTACAACAGAAGGGCTTCCATTTAGGGGAAGTGTCATTTAAGATGTGCCAAGGTCAGGTCTGAATTGTTGATGGTGCATTATAAAGAAGGTGCTCCAGAAGAAGCCTAGGGGAGCTTCAGCTTCATTAGCTGTGATTGCTCATTTTAGGAATCTGCAAACAGCCTCTTCTGAACACCTCATGACCAGTCTGATCCAGGTTGTAGACTCCTGGCTGACACCTGGGGGCTGTGTCCAGGAGCCTGGCTTCCATCCTCAAGCTTCCAGCTTCCTGAGGGTCAGAAATGGTGGCAGGGATGGATTGCTCTGGTGCAGCTCAGAGTTGAGGTTTCCTTTCCCTAACTCCTTTCTCCAGCCTTGAGCTCAGAATCCACCAGGGGGTGAGTTCTTAGCTCGTATCACAGGTGGCTTCAGACATCAAACCAAGAGCACTGCATTACTCACAGTAAGTATAAACTTAACTGCCTGTAAACACAGTTTTAATAACTTTTCTCACTGCAGTGATTCCTGCCTGTGTGTATGTTGAGAAAAGGACTTTAAAAGTCTGGTTGGTGGAGATGGGGCAGGCTTTCCTCAACAGGTGAAATTTTGGGTAAAGATCTTGTTAAACCTGTCTCATTGTAGCAGTGTCTTGTGCAGTAGTAAGATGATAGAATGGGGGATCAGTTCTATAACCTGATGGTAACCAGGTGTGGAAACCAATAAATATGGCCATAACTTGCCATGTAGAAACCAAGCTTTTTTTTCTAATTATACATCTTGCATTACCAGTGATGTCTGTGTTTCTTATCAATCAAAAAGTGCCCATCAGGTACTTCAGATGAGAGTTTTTCTGTGGATCATCTGCACCATGTAAATGCCTGGCAATCTGCTAAGGTGGAAGACAGACAATCCATTTATTTCCCTAAGGGTACAAGTTACTGCCTGTAGTATGAAGGACATGGTTTTGAAATGGAAGAGGTTTATTGGTAAAGTGAAAAGTATCTCCTCTCAAGGTCTGGCTGAGCTAGAAATGAACAACATACTTTACTGTGATGTGTTTTCAGTTTTGACAAGTAATTAAACAAAATGAGACTTGAGGTTCTGGATTTTTGTTACAGTGTTCCTGTCTGAAGGCAATGGTTTGTCCCACTTGAGGTCAGGACAGGTTTCTCTGTTTTCTACAGTTAGAAGCTAAGAATTGCCTTAATCTTCCCTTCTATTTGTTGTGGTCCAAACCCCTAGTCTGAAAGCTTCCCCAGTTTTGCAGAAGGAGAGGCACTGGTAAGTGTTCCCCATGCTGGGGGTCTTCAATACCTGTTTCAGCCTGAAGGATTCTATTATCTACTAGGCCAAGAAGGGTTCAGGCTGCTGAAATGCAACACTTTGTAGCCAGGAAGTAGTGAAGGTGCTACCATGTTAGGGTAATTTTTGCAGGAAGCTTTAAAGACTGATGGGCTGGTATGATTTTTTTAAATTTTTTTTTAACTATTATAAGCATGCCCTTTTCTACTCATTAATAAGATTACTTCTTGAAAAAAAAAAAGAGATTATTTGGGAGAGGAAGAATTATGTACAGCTGGCAATCTGCCAAATGGAAGCCTTTGAACATGCTTTATGAGCCATTGTTCAGAGAAAAAATGTAATACGTTGGCTTTCTTTTTTTCATGCTTCAGATAGCATGAGCAGAGTGTGTTGGGAGACACACCAGGGCATGCTTTGAGCCCCATGACTACACTGTGATCTCATACATCTCTGTCTCCTGTAGCAAGATATGGAGGTCACTTGGTGTAACAAAATGAGTATTTAAAACTCTTCCATCCTGTTTTTCCATGTTCTGTAATGAGGCATCAGATTCTGCTTGGAGCAGTGACTTTCTGGCAGTTGGTACAGATAAGCTGTGGCTTTAAAGGTGGCAGTAACAATGTTGTCCCAGTGCTCTAGTTCCTTGCTTTCTGAGTCAGGGCACCAAACAAACCTCCACCCAGATCAACAGGATAGTTGATCAAATCTGATCTTCATCTGATCCTTGAACAGAGAAACTGCAAGTTGTTTCTTCTGGTCATTGAAAGCATTCACAGTAACTATGGTTTCTATTTGATGATGGATTGCACCTGCAGGTTAGACAGTGAACAGGATCTTTGCTTTTCTGAAGATTTGGTGTCTGCTTGGTTCTGCAATATGTGTAATTCCCAGCCACCCTCAAAGGCAGCATTTTTCTTTATTTACCTTAAAGAATTGGCTCAGTTAATTTTTACTGAAGCTTTCAGCAACTCAACTTTCTCTTGGTTTTAGGAAGGGCAGACCTGAGGAGCAGAATCTCTTTGTATTTCATTCTTAACAGATTTTCTGCATGCAGCCAGGTAGGTTCTGTAAGTAGAATAAAGTCTCTCTGGCACATGAGGGAAGAAAATTTGCAGTCACTGCCAGCAAGAGGGAACTACAGAGCCCAGATACTGTTGGATGTGAGGGATGAGGGGGTTTTTGGGTCCTGTAACTATAGAGCCAACACACGTTATAGCTGGATTTTATAAAATGTTAAACTGGTATCTGAGCTAGTAATTGAAAACAAACTCACCTTAAGAGATCAGTCCTGATTTAAGTTTGAACTGGAGTCTGAAGAATCTGTAAGCAAAACCTCTTCATTTCAAAAATTAGATTAGTCCCTATCATTGCTAGCTAGTGGCAGGTTAATTTCACTGAGGAGCTCAGAGTTTTGAATAAGATATTTCAGGCTTCACCATAAAATCCCACTATCTGACCATGTTAAAATCATCAGAGATCTGTATCCCAAGCCAGGGGTAATCAGCTGTAGGATAACGAGCACTGCAAGAAGAACAGGAAATAACAACAGCAAGAAGCAGAACAGGCTGCTGAACAAGAAAAGCTGTTTGTTTCAACCTATTAAAAATTAGAACAAGTGTCAGGGTAGGGTTAAGAAATGCTATCAGCCAGGAATCTTTCAAAGAGACTAAAATAACTGCAGGTGTTTAAAAAGTGCTTATCAGAGGAAAAATATAACATAAAACTCCTGTGTGGTAGAGATCCAACCTTGATTACAAAACTGCACCCAGCACCCCACTTCTTGCTCCTAGTAGAGATGTCAATGTTCAGCACTGGGGGAGGAGGGAGATAGACTGAGAAAAGCTGAAATAACAACATGGAAGTGGGGAAAAAAAAAAAAAAAAAAAGCATAAATTATGGAAACCAAGCAATAGCTATCCTGAAATTGTTAACTGTTCAGATGTAAAGGAAAAGAGATGTTCTAGTACCCAGCCTGGAGATGGTATCATGAATGGAGACCTTCTGCTGTAGTCACTGGCTTTTGAGGGGAGGGGAGAATAAAAAATCAACCTGCAGGATAACTGTGAGGGTGAAGGGGAGAGGTTTGCTGAGGATAATTATGCCATACCACCCTGCTGGCTGCTGTTGTTGGGTCTTCTCAAACAAAATCCATCTGCAGTGCAGTATTACGTGTGGTGATGTCAACAACTGGAGAAGATGGGAGTTAGAAATTGCAGGAGGAGCTGGCTGCAGGAGTTGGGATAAAAGGCAGTGTGAAGGACAGGATAACTGATGGAGTTCCTAAGGGATCTATCCTGGAGCTGATAATACTTGCCATTATTGATGTTTCACAATAAGCAGGAATATGCTGATGAGACAAAAATAGCAGATAGCCTCAGCCCAGAGTTATGCTGGAATACTGTCAGAGAAAAAAAACAGGTAACCTTGAGGAGTGGAGTAACAAATAAATGAGATTGATTTAGCACCAGAGTTCATTCAGCTGTAAATTAGGACCTCACTTGGAAGAATCCTCATTAGATACTCTAATTATCGAGGGCTTTGAGCCACCAGTGTGTTGCATCTTTGAAATCTTTTAAACAGAGAAATGCAACCATAAGCTGGTGCTGCCATCAGGGTGAAGTGAGGGCTGCAAAGGGGCCTGGTGCTCCTTTGCTGGAAGCTGGAGTAGGGTCCTGCTTGTTTGTGTCTTTATCTCTACACTGAAGCTGGAGCAAAGGGAGCACAGAGTTGATCAGTGGAGTGGACCAGAAATCTCTTCCCAGCCCAGCTGGCTCAGGATAAAACATTTCCTTCATTCCCAAATTAAAGCGGAAAAACCAAAGCTGATTAAGTGGGAGATGACACCTGAGGGGCTGGGACCTACATATGTACCTACTCCTTTGGCCCTACTTCTTATCCCATAAGATTAACTTTCATGTTGGGTATTTCTGAAGGAAATAGTTTTATCTACCCCACAGAGCAGAAGAGCAGATTTTCCCAGGGAGCTCATCTGAGTTCCCAGCCAGGAATTTTTCCTCACAAAGCCAGAAGGAAGAATGAGGAGAGAAAGATGATAAAGCCTATTTACTTCAGGACAAAAAGATCATTAACTAACTTAAATACTTGGTTCCCTGCCCATAGAGATTAAGCAGGATCATATAGACAAATTCCCCAAAAGGAAATAAACAGATAAAATCAGTAGACAATATCCTTTTCCTTCCTTGAAAATCACAGCAAGACAAATCACTCAGAAGAGGCAAGACCAGAGGTGGGGGAAGTTCTTCAGGGTGAGCTTGCATAGTCCATTTGGAGACAGCTCCTCCCTTTAAAGCAGCAGCTTCAGAGACTGAAACCATAGAAATTTATTATTAAAATTTGAAGGGGATCAGAGGGAAATTAGTCTTAGGAAGGCTTGAGGTGTCCTGCTGTTTCTTCACAAGGATGTGACATGGTTTTCTGTTTTAAACCATGCACACACTGGTTGCCATCTCGTTGTCCTGCTCAACTGTGCACAGGATCTCATGGCCACCAGATACTAACTGATCCAGTTCATGGCCATATGGAATGTCAGTTTACAGGGATGAATTCCATCATAGGAAAGTGAGAAGAATTCAGGCTGGTTGGTGAGATGACCCACCAGGAGTTTGTCTCTGTGGATGGCTGCTGGAGCTAGAGAAGCAGCAGCAATGGGTGTGGGATTTATGTTATGGAGAGAAGGGTAATCTGCAGCTCTGATCAGCTTAGGCTGCTCTAATATTCCTATTTCTGGAGTACTGAATTGCTGCCTGGCTCTATTCTGCAGTCAGCATGAGGCTTGAAGCCTCTCGAGTCAGTAAATGGATCTTGCCCTCAAAGCTTTTGCAGCTCGGCCATCCCCTGGTTACAGAGGGTGCCCAGAGGAGTTCCCCTGCTAACCTGCATGTGTGGGGAAAAAACCACAAGCAGCTGCCCTGGCGTGGGATGAATACCACCAAATGTGTGATGTGATCTTGTTTGATGGTCAGACAGTGAGGAATAGACAGGGACTGATGTTGCTGATGCAAATCTGTTGGTTTTTTCGTTTTTACAGAAGCATTTTGAAAAATGTTGGTCTCAGATAGACACAGGCTTTGATGAGCCAGACTTTGTGGTGTCTGTTTACTCTGAATTTCACTGTCATATCCACTGCTGGCTCTCTAGCTACAGGGATGCATTATCCCACTTCAAAAAATAGTGAATAATAAGGGTGATGGTTCATAGAAGAGCTAATCAGTTAACCACCAGGTATAGAAAAAAGCACAGTAGCTACAACTGAATTGCTGTTTCACTCCTTTAGTGAATATTTTTTGACACCTCTATTGTGTCTTCATTTTTATAATAACTGGAAAGAATGTCACCTGCCCTGTTAAGAGAGAAATTATCCTACTCCTGGCTAAAACACATTCCCTGTCTCTGTGTTTGGAGCCCTCCTCTGAGGAGGTAAAATTAAGAATTCCTCACTAAAATTAGATTAGCAGTTGCCACATCCAGAAACTTGTCTCTCCTTCTAAAGCAATTAGGAGTGGTTTCTTTGCATCAGGAAGCCATCAAAAAGATAGGCTGTGATCTCTGTGTTTGATGGTGTGAGCTGCTGGGTTTCATCTGAAAATATTTGACTTAATTCTTTCTCTCCACACCTTTTATTTCCAGGACAGCATGAAAAGAAATCAAAGTACTTGTACCATTTTTGTCAAGTTGCCTGAAGAAGCCAAACAGCACTTTTGAGCCAAGGAATCTGGCACTAAACCTCCAGATATCTATTTAAAAACTACTGTTGCAAAGTAATACTTTCATCTAGAATCTGACAAGTTTAAAATTAATCACCATTTTCACTATTTCACTTGATTAAGAAAATTCAAAACATCAAAAATTTTCTAGCATCTAGAATAAAGATTATGGCCTGGCTGCATACTGAAAGCTGCAAAACAGAGGTTTGGGCTCCTCCAGAAAGTCTTCAGACTCAGTTGAAATGACACTCAAATATCTAGGCTAAAACATGAAGTCTCATAGAGCAACATTTTCCTGAATGTTCTAAAACTTTGTGCAAATCCCATTGAATATACTAGTATGGATCAATTCTGTTAAAATCCCAAAGATTAAAAATGTAACCTCCCAACTCCAGCTGCTCCAAGCTGTGGGCAGTCAGAGGGGCTTCCCTCTGAGGTTTCCACCATTAGAGGAACCTTCCTATCCCATTTATCTGTCCCTAATTAATTGAGTCTTGACACTGGGAACTTTCTCAGACACTTACAGTAGTTGCTTTTGACTTGAGGAATTTTCAAAGGTCCAGAATTTCCTTTTTTTTTTTTTTTATATGCTATTTGCAAAATATTCTCCCTCCAGCCTGTCCTCTCCCTAGGATCCACTGACAGCTCCCCAGCAGGAGCATCCAGAACTCCTGCTTTAACATTTGCTGTCTAAGCCAGCAAGCTTTTCATGTCCTGCCACCTCTGTTTTGTCTCCTCTGTAACTTAATGCCTTCCAAACCAGCCAGGAGTGACAGATATCCAGTGACCTGATTTTAGATGTCAACTCTCAAAACTATGTGCAATCCAGAGTTGTTTGGTAAGAGCACATCTGTCAGAAAAACATCATCATGGGACAGAGAATCTGTTTCCTCACTGGTAAAATATGTGCCTGCTTTCCAGTTTGAATTAATCTTTTGTTTCTTGTGCTTTTCACTGCTATACTCAAGACCATTTACTATGTGATATTTTTCCCTGAAGATGCTTTTATTTTTATGAACAAGTAACCTCACATAATCAAAACTGATTTACATCTTTATTTAAAGGAACTATTTCAACCATTTATTTCCTACAGTTTGTTCTGGTACCTTTCCCTATATATTGATGATTTTTAAAAGATTTTTTTTTATCAGCCATGATCTAATATCAGCTGAATGCCCACTACTTACAACTTTTCATCATTGCTCTGAGAGTGTTTAACCCTGCTGTTGCCACAGTGTAATTCAATACAATGGAGACAAACTTTAATTCAGGTTTAATACAAAGAGGAAAATAAGTTTTTTCACCAGGCTTTTTGTGTAATCAGGCTTTTTTTTTTTTTCATTTATTTCTTAACAAGCCAACTATCTTCCATGCTTTTGTTATTCACTAAAGTCTTCGGGTTTTTTGTTGGGTTTTGTTCAGGGTGGGTGTGTGTTCAGATAAAAAGCAAAGCATACAATGAGAAACTTTTGATGCTTGTTTATCTGAAAATTTTACTACACCCATTTTCCTTTACAAGCACAGGGATAGCAGGGAGTCATTCTGCTTGGGAAATACCTCCACTTTCAGTGTTTTCTCAGAGAGATGTGTTATTTTTTTAACATCTATCAAAAGTAGTTTCCTTGAAAAGTAGTTTTCCATTTCATTCTCAGAAATGCTTTCTTCAAATTAGTCTCTGTTTATCATCTTGCAAGCCCCTGATCTCATTAAAGACTCATTCCTAGCCTGGAAATGGTGTGGCCTTACACAGAGATAGAAAATGCAGCTATAAAAGAATGTGTTGTGAGCAGAGTTCTTAAGCAACATTTTATATATGGGAATATATAGGTAAACACAATTGACAATATCTATATTGAAGCAGCATATTATTCTTATATATGTGTATATATATGCAAATATATATGGACTTATATATTAAAAAAATATTTTTCAGCTTTGTTGAAAACCCCAGGGCACTTGAATATTCTGACATATTAGCTCTGAGGTTTGGGGGTCCCTCAGATTTTGGATCTGGGATGTCAAACGTCAGACTGTAATTTCAAATCCTATACTTTAAAACCAGAACACCACCACCAAAACAAAACAAACAAACACAAATAAACAAACAAAAAGACGCTGGTACTGAAAAAGATGTGCTCCCTTGCAGGACAAGTTAAAAATAACGTTAAAATAAGGTTCTTGCCTTGCTGGACAGGCTACAGGTTTTCCTGCATTGCCATCTGCTGGGGGATGCGCCCAAGGGCAGCCCCGCACCCCCCGGCCCAGCTCATTTTTTCTCTTATCTGAAAATGTAAAATACTTCCTACTTCTCATAGCTTTGTGAGCTTCAACAATCAGATAAATTAAAAAAAAAAAAATAACTTTAGACTTTTTTTCCCTCATCAGTCAGGAAGCCCTTGCTCTCAGTGGCTGTGCCTCTTCTGCAGCCAGGTAGGAACACACTGACAAAGGCAATTTGTATTTTGTATTTTCATAGAATACCAGGTCAAAAAGAACCTCACAGGACATCTGGTCCAAAATTTCTTGGCAAGGGCACAGTCTAGGCAAGATGGCAAAGCACCCTGTCCAGCTGAAACTTCAAAGTGCCCCATGCTGGGAAATCCACCACTTCCTTGGGAGATTATTCCAGTGAAATATTGTGAAAAATTTTCTTCTTGATTTTCTGTATCAAGTTTCCTGTTTCCTGCACCACCCCTCTACATATATCTTGTCCCTTTGAAACTACCAAGTGAGGGTTTTGTGTTTAGATTAAAACCAAACCAAACCAAGACACTTCCCTAGAATTCAAGTTTGCTGACATGCAACAGAACTGGATGTTGGGAGCTCTGCAAGGCTGGAGGCTGCTGAAAGACTGCTTGCAGTGCAGTGGGATGGGCCTTGATCTTCATTGGGTCTATTCCTGTAGGAATATCAGCCTGTGACATGGACATCTATTGACTAACACAAAGAAATGCTCATCAGGTTCCAGTTAACAGTCTGCAGAGATCTTTCTACAGAGAAATAAGCAATTGACCCTTGATTATACTACTCAAGTGTGTCAATGCTGCTGTGCAGTTTCAGCAAACACTACAGGGTAGTTTTAAAAAAAAATTTCTAGACATAAATATAAGCTACATGTAGGAAGGTGCCTCTTGATTTGTGGTGGTTCTCCTCCAGCTATTATAGAATCATAGAATGGGCTGGGTTGGAAGGGACCTCAGAGATCATCAGGTCCAACCCTTGATCCACTACCGCTGTGGTTCCCAGCCCATGGCACTGAGTGCCACATCCAGTCTCTTTTTAAATATCTCCAGGGATGGAGAATCCACTACTTCCCTGGGCAGCCCATTCCAATGTCTGATCACCCTCTCCATAAAGAAATTCTTTCTAATATCCAACCTAAACCTCCCCTGGCACAACTTAAGTCCATGCCCTCTTGTTTTGTTGAAAGTTGCCTGGGAAAAGAGCCCAACCCCCCCCTGGCTCCAGCCTCCTTTCAGGGAGTTGTAGAGAGCGATGAGGTCTCCCCTGAGCCTCCTCTTCTCCAGGCTGAACACCCCCAGCTCCCTCAGCCTCTCCTCACAGGACTTGTGCTGGATCCCTTCCCCAGCCTGGTTGCCCTCCTTTGGACCTGCTCCAGGACCTCAATCTCCTTCCTGACCTGAGGGGCCCAGAACTGGACACAGGACTCGAGCTGTGGCCTCACCAGAGCTGAGTACAGGGGCAGAATCCCTTCCCTGGACCTGCTGGCCACGCTGTTCCTGATCCAGGCCAGGATGCCATTGGCCTTCTTGGCCACCTGGGCACACTGCTGGCTCCTGTTCAGCTTCGTGTATCCAGAACTCAGGTGAGAATGGCATTCAAGCTATTAAGAAAGAGTGCACTGACCCTTCAGGCTTTGGATAGCTGCAGCTACTAACAAAAAAAATTCACTTTGTTCCTCAGGAGTGAGGGCAGTCCGGGTTACAGGCTGCCCCCAATGCCAGCCTGGCCCCTGCCTTCCTCCCTCCCCTCGCAGTCAGCAGCCTGGGGATGGAGGCTCTGGGCAGGGGGAGGCTGCAGGTTTGCTTCCCCTCAAGGCTCCACAAAAACTCTGTCAGAAACGTGAAGTCCGGGGCTCCCCCGGGCCCCTCTGTCCCCCCCCTCACCCCCGGGGTCTCTGAGGGGCAGCACCTCACCCCCCCCCCCCTCCTCCTCCTCACAGCCCCTCAGCTCCCGCCTCCTCCCTCCTCCCCAAAGCCTCCCCCAGCCTCCTCACTCCCCAGGCCTCTGCCAGCCCGCACCATGGCTTCGTTTTTTCCCCAAAACGCCTTTTTGAGCGATTCTGTGGAAATTTCCCTCAGCGGCGTCACAGTCGCGCCGTGCTGCGCGGGCTCGGGGCTTCGTGAGGGGGCCGAGTCTCCCCCTTTCTCTCCCCCCCCTCCCCAGGCTGCTGCTGCCTCAGCGGACACCAAAGGGTTAACACCCACACCCACCCCCACAGGGAGGCGCGGCCCCTTTAAGACCTCCCCCACCTTCTTCCAGCGGCGCTTCCGGGTTGGTGTGACGTCACGATGGCGTCATCGTGCGGAAACGCTTGTGGGGAGGAGCAGGGAGGGGAGGGGGGAGGTGGTAGGTGCCGGGAGGGGGGGGGGGGGGGGGGGGCGAGGAAGGTACCACCCGCTGCAGGGGGAGGGGGTGAGGAATGTACCACCCGCTGCAAGGGGGGGGGGGTACAGCCCGCGAAGGGCGGGGCTTCCCCTCAGGGGCGGGCAATGGCGGCGCTGAGGCCCGGCCCGGGGTCCCGGGGTCCTGAGAGGGCTCCCCGGGTCTGAGTGATTCTCTAGCGCGGCTCTTCCCGTCCCTTCCCGTCCCGTCCCGTCCCGTCAGCTGTGCCTCTGGCTGCCGGCAGAGATGGACCAGCGGCTCGCCGAGCTGGTGGAGGAGCTCACTACCTCAGGGGAATCGCAGCTGGAGTCGGGCAGGATGAAGGAGCTGAAGAAAATCTGCAAGTACGACCCAACCCAACCCACCGGACCGGACCGGACCGGGGCTGGGGGGAATCGGGTCTCACTGCCCCCTCACCCACTCCTGAAGCTTCTGTCTGAACAGGCCTGTAGGAGTGCTAAATGTTGTGGTGCTGGGGATGGATTATTTTAAGGCAGGGCCCAATTAATGTTGATGATGATGGTAATAGCTTAACAGCAGATCCTAGAGATGTAGCTGCACTGGGTGAGTAAGTGAGCAAAGGCCAGAGACTCCTATAACTTTCTTCATCTTTTAGCTCAATACTGACATAAAAGTTGCACCACTGGGTATCACCATAAGAGACATGCTTCTCCCTGGGTCGGAGGGAGCTTCACACAGAGGCTGCTGGTTTAAAAAATGTTGTGGGTCTACATGCTAAATATTTATAATTTTTTTAATAACTTTTTTTTTTTCCTTTTTCCATCGATTTTCGCCTTTCCCAGGTCTTCAGAGGAACACATCAGCCATGCCTATCACCTGCTGCTGACCCGGCTGAAGGAGGAACACGCAGAGATGAGATTCTCAGCTTTCCAGATCGTGCAGGAGTTGTTCACCCGATCCCATCATTTCCGGACATTGATTATTTCCAACTTCCAAGAGTTCTTGGAGCTCACATTGGGGATAGACCATGAGCAGCCTCTTCCCCCGCCCAAAGAAGTGGCACAGAAACTGAGGAAAGCTGCCATAAAGTCAGTGCAGGACTGGCATGAGAAATATGGAGAGGCCTACAAGAAGCTTTCTCTGGGATACCACTTCTTAAAGCAGAATAAGAAGGTACCCTGCATTTTTACCTCTGTGTGTGTTTTTAGGTTGTGATTGATCAGACATGTTAAAGCAAGGAAACCAATAAATATAAAAGAAAAGTTGTTGGAAATGACACAGTCTTTAGGAGACTTCCTGTCGACCATGAGCTTTAAAAAACAGACCCCAAGCTTTTTCTTCACCTTTCAGTGCTGTAAAGTTTTTAAAACCCTCAGTCTTGTACTCAGATCTGGTTTCACATAGCCTTTTCTCAGGGTGCAAAAAAAGTATTGCTCACCAGCAGGCTTTCACCCACTGATTCCTACATGAAGCCTCACAGTCTGGCTTTTTAGAAGAGAAATAATTATTACATCTTCCAACTGAGAATAATCAGCTATTACATCATTCTTTGCCCATTTAAACTCTTGATTTCTGTACTGAGCTGTCCAGTTCTGGTGTCTTCTAAGAAAAAACAAAAACAAAAAACCACAAACACATTGTAAATATTTTAAGAAAAAGCACTGTGAATCACTCAGATTTATGTTTATATTTTTGTCATAAGAAAATAAAGTGAAACTGAATGCTAAACTTTCTATCAATCCCCAGATCTGATATAATTGTAAAATCCAAAATTTGGTAACTTTTAATGAACTTGAATGTCTCCTCTTCTACTTTACTTGCTTATGAACTTCTTCAGGAGTGAAATGCATGGTAACAGTGCTTACAAATTTTCTTAAATTTCCTTTACTAATAGTGGACCTAGTTTGATGGTTTTATGTGCTAAGAATACTTGCTCTGTGTAGGCTCTTCCTGCCCATTTCTCATAGCCCCATCTTTCCAGTGCTGTGACAGAGGACTCCCAAAGCCCAGTTATTCCTACAGTTTAGATGCAGGAATCTAAGTGTTTTGTTTTTCAGCCTTATGATTCCTTTCTGAAGGCCATTGATTCTTAGCAGCCCTTTATTAGTAGAAGTAAAAACTCTGTTCAGAACTGCTGTAGTTATTGATTCCAGGAGGAGAAGAGATAAAAGGAAGTACTGCTGAGCTTCTGGCTGATCACTGATGCTAGAGGATTTTCCACCACAGATAAGAATCTTAGGAAATTGATTTTCTATATATTTTTCATGAGGAGTGTTTACTTTTTTCTTCATTTCCTCCTTAGGTGGATTTTCAAGATGTGCATGCCAGAACCATGGCTGAAAGGAGGAGGGAGGAGGAGAAGAAAAAACGATTGGATAACATCTACAAAGAAAAAGCCAAAAGAGCTGAAAAAGAAATGGAAGGTGAATTACTTGGGTTCTGTTAGAGTTTTTGGTTTGTTTTTAAAGCAAACATTTATGGACATTCTAGGAGTATAGCTGACCACAGAAGGGGGGAATAATACTTAGAATTTGGACCTCTATCTCTTTCACCTAAAGAATTTCAAGGGAAATAAGTGACAGTCCTTTGAGCTCAGGTAGTATGAAAAGATTAAAAAAAAATTAAAATGTTCTCAAGTAAAGGTCTAGCCTGTAATTTAGTAACTTATGACTGCATAACCTTGAGCAGGCAAATCATGAGACTCCTTGGAGTTAGTGGCTTAATTTCTGTATCTGTGACCTGGCACAGACTTCTCAGTACCTTTGGACAGATGACATTAGTTATATTGTATATACAGTCCTTGTGTTCCAGAAGTGTAGGTGGTGATCTGCAGAGGAATCTTGGATGCTACATAGGGTATCCAGGAAAATGTCATGCTGCTGCTACTAGGTGTTACTAGGGGTTGAAACTCCAAGCAACATGTACATAGCAGACATATTTTTGTAATATGAAAGAGGAACAGAGAGAGTAAGTATATAATATAGTAGTGAAAAAGGGTTATTTAATGTAATTACTTTGGTATATGCATTGCATGCAACTGTGTCTGCATTTACTCTGCATGCTGGAAATGTTCTCATGTGGAAGGGTGGAATTTTAAAGAGATTTTGCCTTTTTCAAGTTGCACTTATTGATAAAATCTTTTTCTGCAATTGCATATATTCGTGGCTGTGCCTACAAGCAACTGTAATGTTCATGGCTGGGGAATGATTATATACCAACATCAATGAGAATATCCTCACTAAACCTTGGGCTCCTTCAAATTCTGTGAAGTGTTTGTGTCATCTTCGATGCATAGTGAAAGTTTGGAAAGTCTAGGAAAAGGAGGAATGTTACTTTAAATTACTTGATGAGGAAGTTCTAGATTTGATGCTTAAGCAAGCTGTTGTCACTTTTATAAAGATGGTTTCTGCAGTGGAAAGAGATCTATCTGGATAAATTATCAGTGATTACTGGATAAATTATTAGCCCTTCATCAGTTGAATTTGTTTTGTAGGGCTGCTATGGAGATAATAGCATTTTATATTGTTTAACAGTATTCTAAAACAAATGTCTTTTGATAGAAATGTCCCAAGAGGTTGCCAACACGCTGACAGAGATGGAAAACTGTTTCAGACTTCTGATGCCAGATCCTTTTGACTTCACTGTGAATGACACAGAACTGGAACCCAACAAACAAACAGCAGCTCAGGAGGATAAACCTGCATCTCCTCTGTCCTCTCAGATGGAAGCTAATCAGTCCTGGTTTGGATACATGGATGATGAACAGCCATGCTGCAGCAAGGATGTTGTTTCTGTTTCTCAGTGTGTTAGAACTGAGAGAAACAAAGAGTTAGATGACGAACAGGACAAACCTGAGCAGAAGGAATTGGATGGAGGAACATGCTTGGAAGTTCAGTCTGATGTCCCTGCTCTCAATGATGATGATTACCAGATTTTTGTTAGGAGCCATGGGCTTATTTCACATAAGTATACTCTAGACCTTGAAATCTCAACAGGTACTTGGAAAAATTTTCACATACAGCTGGAGACAATCTTTGACTGAAGTGCTCTGGAGTTGGGATTTGTGTTTCTTTTTTCCCTCATCTTAAATGCTTGAGGTTCCCGAACACTATATATTTTGGAGTTCTTCTCTAGTTCTGGTTTATCTAGTAACAATTCTTAGGTTTGCATGTCCTTGTATGTGACTTATAGATATTGTTAATTACCATCTAAGATTGAACTTCCATATTGGTTGTCATAACCATATTGCAGCACTTCATAATACCTGGAAGAAGATTAGTTTCCTACGTGTAAGAAAAAAAAATCAGTATATTTTTACAGTATATAATTTTATTTTCCATATGCTTCACCATTCACCTCTTTATTTCTCTAGTTAGAGTATAAACTACTAATTTAAAAATCTTATAATTGTCTGTTTTGCAAACTTTTTTTCTTTGCTATTGACAATTTGCCAGAAGTAGTAATTAGAGTTTTGCTAGGAAGTCTTAAGAATTATGATTATACCTTTTTTATATAACTTTGCTAATGTGAATTACCTCTAGAAAAGTTAGGATGGTTTGTGCTTTGGTAGTCTATATGAAGTTTCTTAAAAATACTGCCCTAACAGAATTTCATGTGCAAATAGTCAGGTTTCTGACAGGTATCTACGTCTGTGCTTGCAGACAACAGAAATGGAAATTTATCTGTGGGGCTTATGTAGGACTAACAGGTGAAAAGTACCATTTTGACTTGAGTAGTGGCATACTTGGTTTCTTTGACAAACAAGTCTCTATTGCCACTTGGGCAGGGATTTTTTTTTTTATTGAATAAGCAGAAACTGATACAATAGTGCCCAGTGAATTGGTTGGAACTCAGAACAAGGTTTAATGTAAAGAGTAAGTCTGCACTTGTCTGTGGTTTATTTAGAGATTCCTTAGTAGTCAGCTTAACAACTCTTTCTATCATCACTGGACTGAATATTTTTCATCTGATTTTTTTATTTTTTAATATGTGCAAAATGGTAGAAAAATTAATACTTAGAAGAGAAACATTCTGTTGTTTGCAACTTTCTCTGAAGTGATCAAATATTTTAGAGAGCTTCATATCTACTTCTTCTGCTTATCTTCTTTAGCT
Source organism: Phaethornis superciliosus (assembly GCA_023637945.1). Classification (NCBI taxonomy): domain Eukaryota; kingdom Metazoa; phylum Chordata; class Aves; order Apodiformes; family Trochilidae; genus Phaethornis; species Phaethornis superciliosus. The sequence goes on from JAJQWJ010000011.1 coordinate 5,899,232, forward strand.
CCTGTAGTGAAGATACTATAAATACTGTGCACTAACTATTTAACTATTTTTTCCTGTTTTGAGCAGATATAAAAGTGCAGGAGAATGAAGATAATACTGCCATAATTAATAATGTCATTGATGCTCACAGACTCCTCAGAAATAAGTTCTGGCCTTCTGTGCAGTCCTGGATTCAGGTAGGATGAAGAGAAAATTTTTTACCTTTTTTTTTTTTTTTAAAATAAATAAATAAATTAAAAAAAAAAAAAAAAGATGGAGAAGCAAAGACTGGAGTACAGTAAATCCCGAGGGAGAGTGAACAAAAAGGAAATTAAAGTTGAAGAAACATTGCTGCTACCCATAGTCATACTCTTTTTTTTTAAAAAAAAAGAGTAAAATGTGTCTTCTTTGGACAGGGTTAAAGTAAAACACAGCTTGTTTCTGTCATATATACCTCTGTCACATCAGAAAAGCAGTGTGTCCTTTCTCTCAGTTGATATTACTGCTCTGGGGCTTCACACATGGAATTTGGCCTACAGGACTCTCTCAGGAGATGTTTCTACCAGCTGTTCATTCTTTTTTTGTCTTTAATAGTTACTATTAGCTTTTATATTCCAGCTAGGAAAAGTGGCTTTACTAATTTCTACTTGTAAAATAAAATAATTTGAGACAATGTTGTTCCATTAGTTATGAACAAAATTTGAAAATGTTTTTTGGGGACAGATGTCTAGAAAAAAGAATAAGAATGTTGATCTCTTGCTTTGCAGTTATTTACCAGAGCAGGAATAAATGATGAGCGGCTAAGAAGTGCCATTGATCTCAAGAATAAATTGGAGACTGCTATGAAAAAATACAAAGAAATGAACATTTCCTTTAAAGAGAGAAAAAGAAAAGTGGTAAGTTTTAAAAATTCTGTTGTACTAAAGGGGACTAAGTAAGTAAAATAATGCACTTTGCTTAAACCTTTATCTGGCAAGGTTTTCAACAAGTGTTTTGTTGGTAAGCACACTAATTCAGCTGACTGTAACTTCCTTCAAAGAAGTTGCACAAAACACCTCTCTAGTATGCCCTGGGCTTGCTTAGTAGATAAGATGTAAGGCAACAATGTTGTTCTTCCGGATAGGGTAGTGGTTACATTTAGATTTTATTTACTCTTAGTTTCTCCCTGAGTCCCACTGTGATGTCCTTAGCTTCTTTACTGCCTATTTCTCAGCAAACTCATGGTCTTTTACAACTTGCTAAACCATGCTACTGTCTTACAATTCAAGAAATTAGTTTCTCTGCTTTGGAGCATTTACTCTCTTGAGTGAGAATGTAATGTGACTGGGAATGTCTTAAAAGAATTTTATATAAAGCTTTAAAGTGCCAAAATTTTTCACAAATACTAGCTACCTATGACAGTTTTTGTGAAACAGGCAAAACTTGTGAATAAACATACAATGCAAGATCAAATACTTTATACAGATCTAAAAAGGAGTCTATGGATTCTTTATGTGGCTAAAAAGCAGAGCTGCAAAAGTTACTGTATAGCTTGACATGAAAGTAACTGGTCAGGGTCTAGAGTAAAGTCTGGTTTATGACTGGATTATAAGAATTTAATCTGGACATTATACCTTGGTCAAAAATATGGTAGCCTTGTTTAGTCATGACTGAGTGTTGTAGACTTTGCTTTCATTGTGCAAATGAAGCTTTGTCAAGATTAATCTGGTTCATTGCCCTAATGCCACACCAGTCAAAAATGCCAACTGTGAATGAAAAGTACTGAAAGACTGTCTTGTCAGAGGGCTTTTTCTCCAGTGAAATATGTGTGCTACCTTTATGCAACCAGCTATGAAGGAGTCCAGACATCTGTTGTCACTCCTGCCATTTGCTTGACAGGACTTCATTTGCTGCACCTCTGCATGGAATATTGGTTGCTATATTTCTTGCAAGATATAAGGGACATTCAAGCCTTGATTTTTCTTGTGTGTGTGGGCATGAATGTGTGTGTGCTTCAAGTGGTGTTGTTACCACCTCTGGAGATAGATCAATGCTATCTATGTACAGTTGAAAGCTAATACATTTCATCATTAGAAAAATAAAGAAGGGAAAATAAATAGCAGTGGTCACAAAGAATACATTCTAAAAGAAGCAATGCAGATTGAGGTATAAACTTATTCATTGAAAAGCTATATATAATTATTCCTAGGGCTTTTCTCCAGCAGAAAATACCCAAATTTAGGTTAAGTGCTGAGCTACTTTACATTTATAACCTGAACATAGAGAGCTTTGTATTGCAGAAGGAAATTGTGTACATTATCTTTCCTTCACATTAGATGACCTGGTTGAGATGTAAAAACATGGTAAAATGAGAGTGTGATGGAGCAAAATAAACAGTCTCTTAGATGGTAATTATTAAATCCCCATGTGCCAAATCCATACATATCAGCATATGAGATGCTACACACAGCTTCTCTTTAATTCATATTGCTGTTTGCTTTGAGTATTGTTGCTTCTGACCCTACATTCTTGTGTCATTGGCATTACAGTTCTTGCTATGCCAAAGTTTTGCTATTTTCAGATCCAAGAAAAGGAGTACTGATAGTCTGTCCTCCAGAACACAGCCTCACAGCTCCTGGCAGTGCTCAGTGCTTTAGGGAGCTCTTTTGTTAGCACAGGGAGTCAGTGAGTGCTCTTACCTTCTAGTGTGTAGAGGTGTGTGCACCTAGAAATCAAAGGGAGCATTTTGTAAGCAAAGAGAGAGAGAGAAAAAGTGTCTGAGTGTGGAGGGTCCTGAGTAAATTCTTCAGCTTGTAGCTAGTCTCTACATTTAGATATGATAGCAGTTTTACTGGCAGTTAGAGACTGCTGTCTGAGATGCATACACTGTTAGCTGGAGAATGTAAAGGTGAGTTGCTTGTGTAATTGCTCATTTTGAGTGTAATTATGAATCCTGCAGCACAGGCAAGCCTTAGCTTTTAGGAGAAAGTGATTTTATTAGCAAATACAGACAAGAATGAGAGAGATTTGGAAACTTGGCTGGGGACAAGGGCTTGCTCAGTCTCCTTAGATTTTTTGTTCTTTCTTTAAGCTCACTCTCTCTGTGCTTCCAGTCTCTAATTTCCCTCTTTGTTTTGTGTTCTGTGCTTTGTTTTTGCCCATAGAGGGAGAGGAAAGGCTTTATAAAACCCTCAAAATGAGATCAAGAAAGTCGATAGAGGGAAGGTTTTAGTGAAAGACTGAAACTGGAAAAGATTTATTACTGTGAACTCTACTATACCTCTCAGTCCTGTAGAGATTTAAATTGCCACCTAAAAGAGGGAAGGCCATGGAGTTTGTTTCCATTACCACGTGTCCCTGGTACTCTTGTTTAGCTGAGCAGTTATACATGCACGTGGCTGAGATCTAAATAACACATATGTATTTGGAGTAATTCTTGATACTATCATTCAATATTAATATATCATCAGGGTAGCTGGCTGCAAATGACATTAAGACATTGAGAGGAAGAAGTTGGGGGTTACCTGGCCTGTCTTAACAGAGGAATCATTTGGTAGGTGCAGGAAGGTGTCTGGTTTTGGCCATTCTCACTCCTTGTTACCTCCAGGCTTTCCATTGTTTCCTGATTCATTTTCCAGACCACAGAGCACTCACCTGCAATTCAAGTGTGTTAGAAAATTAGCACAAATTATTTTATCTTTAGGTTTTTTCCCTTTACTGAAAAATGGAAAAGGTCTGCAGGTTTTCAAGCTCCAGGAGAGCTTTCTGTAGGTTTATGGAACTTCTCATGTATGAAATCACTTGCAGGACAGCACAGAACTTTGCCCAGTGAAACACTTGGACTTGCATTGGTTTACAGTCACATGAGATATAACCAGCTCTTTCTTTTCTCCTCTGTGATGGTGAAGACCTCAAACCAGCAGAAAACCCAAGTTAGAGAAGGGGGGACACCATTTTTACATCTAAACCCTGCCAATGCAAGTAGGCTATGACATCATTCTGTGCTTACCTCCCAGGAGCTGTGGGAGGAGAGGGAAAAGTATGACAAAGGTTATTTTTTGATTGTCTAGAAAGAAATTCCTTGCATAAAATTTTATAATTCCCATTGCTGTGCCCCCCACAGCTCAGAAGTCATCAAGACATTTCTTCCTGAGCTGTTAATTTTTCAAATGGTTGGGGGATGGACAAAAAATTAGAGTCTTGCTGTGCTGGTCCAAGGAAAATGAGTTTTTGTTTGCTCACACAAGCTTCAGCTAAATATTTGTTTGGGGTGTGAATGGGGTGCTGGTTTCTGATGGGAAATGTATTCTGAGAGCATAAACAAGAGTTTTGAAATCCATTTTTCCATGAAACTGACTTTTAGCTAAATCTGGGGAATGGGGGCAGAAGTTGTAAAAGGGCTTTTATTCTCACAGTACCTGGATGCATGGACAGATCCCTTTTTTTCTCTGAATGCCTGGTCAGGATAATCTTAGTGCCCAGTAGAGGGAGTGCATACTGCATGCTCCACGTTTTTCTTTATGCCCCCTTTAACCAAAACCAGCCATCATCTCAGACTGTGTTTCCAGGTAAATTTACACCACAGACACTTCGAGTTAATTCTTGACTCTATATAGATGAATTATATAGAATTACAATTGTAATTATTGGCTGAGATTAGTATTTAAATAGAAATTCCTGTTTCCAGAGGTTTAATTTTTTTGTAGGAATAACATGCTTATGGCTGATATGTTCCTTTAAAAATATTTATTTTCCTGTGTAGGAATAGTTTTATTTGTTCATGTCTTTTTTCTTTTTTTCATATACTAAATATTTTTTTCTTTAATTTCTGATTTGTGGCTGACTAGATGTAAATAATGTTGTAATTTTATGAGTTATGAGAGAATGAGTGTATACTGTGTTTTAAATTACACCATGCTACCTTTCACTTACATCATTACCATAAAGGATTATCCATTAGGCTAGTATTTAAAATTATAACATTATTAATAGAAATGCAGTTAATTATCTATGCTTTCTACACTGAGAGTATATTTGTCTCTTATTTAAAGACCTTTGGGAAGCAATAGAAGGTTTACTATTTAGGTTGGTTAAAACTTGGTCAGATAGAAGCAATGGGGTGTGAGAAACATCCCACTCATTTGTCTGTCAGCAGAGTGATTGTTTAACAGGCCTGTGACGTCTTGAATTTTTAATTTCAAGTTATATTAACAACAGGGGATATATAGTTTTTCATTAACTGTCTTCATTACTTTTTGTTTCACCTTTCCTTATCTTCTGTCAAATCTAAGCGTGCGCTTGGATCTTGATTTATTCATGTACTTAGTTTTATCCATGTGAAACATCTGGTTGAATTCAATAATGCCATTAATAATTAGATTTGGAGAAGGCTGTCCTTGTGTTGTCCAGAACCTGATCTGATCCACAAACCTTACTGAAAGGCAAGTTCATTTTTTTCTGAAAGAATAATATCAGAAATTTGTTACAAGTTATATTTACAAGTCAAATATTCGCTGGTCATAATTTAGTCTTAAAATATTTCATTACATATAAAGATTAAAATTTTAATATACAATAAATTAAGCCAAGCAATTACTTGGCTGCAAGACTATTACTGATTTTTTTTTTTTCCCCCCGTATCTTCAACTACAGCTTGGTGTTTTATCAGTTCTAATGAATTATTTCTACTATTTCTAATAAACATGTGTAGTTAGGTCTATTTTTTATTCAAGTTGGTGCCCACTTTAAAAAAAAGTCACATTTGAATTTTAGATTAAAATCAAAGGCTGTATTGTTTTCTCATTCTGCTGCTTTTTGTAGCCATAAAGAATCCAGTCCAGCTGACTTGTTTTCCATAACAGCTTCTTGTTATTCACATACTCTTCTTTTTCCTCTTTTCTTAATTTTACTTGTTTCTGAGGGTTAATTTACTGTCTTTAGTGATTCCTTACCGTGCATGAACATCTCCTAAAATGTACTCAGCCCAATGGGTAAGGGAGATTACTCTTAAGTTTTTTTTCCCAGATGATGCTTTTAAATTGCGCAAAATAAACCCCCTAACTCTTAACAAAATTTCCTTTTGAAAAACAGTGCTTAATACTGAGATTAGAATATTAACTTGATGTTGATTGTTAGTATGTTTTCAAAAATTTAAGAGAAATATAAAAATATTTGGTAGTTAAATCAGCATCACACCTGAAGATGTCCTTTATCAGATTGCATACATCATTAGCATGTAACGTGTTCAGAATAAATAAAGTTTAATAATGTTTTTGTGGTCAAAGTAGTAGCTAAGGAAACATTTTAAATTTTGGGGGGGGTTGATCATTATTTTTACAAACAGGTCAACCATAACTGTAAAAATAAATAGAAAATATTTAGATATGTCATACAGATGCTTATGTTTCCTTTTCCTTCCTCCCACATTTTAACTGTCATATGAAAATTATTTCTATTTATGAAATATCTCTTTTGAAATTAAGTTTCAACTAAAAGAGTGTTTAGGGTTTTTTATGTCTTACCAGGATGTAGGACTGATATAAAGAGTAGAAGTAACCTCAAAACAATACTCTCTTGTTAGTGTCTGATCAGCTCCTGTAATGTTTTGGGGTTTGTTTTTCCTTCTAGAGCTGAACCTTGCAGGGGTATATTTTATGCTCTGCACTTTGTATGCAGCCTGCTGCTGTTACAAAGTTATTAAAAATATCTTGTTATGCAGATCTAGCCATGAATTCCTAAAGTTGTCACTGTGACGACCTCTGATCCCTCTCTGATTCACAGGTCACGCAATGCAATTTGGAGCTCTTCTAATAGAGTGTAAAATAAAGTAGGATGTCTCTATCATCAAGTTAACCCTTATGTTAAGTATTTAAGTTTTGCAGGCTGAAGGGTCATCTCCCTTGATTCATCTATGAATACTGAGCAGCATGTATTCTCTGAGCAGTGGATATAAATTTGCTTCCTGCTTTTATCCATCCTACCTTGCAAGGGGAAGCAATATACTGAAGTGAATTGAATGTATTTGTGAGGTTCAGTTAAGTTGTTTTGCTAAATGCATATTTATAGATATGGAAAAGGAAGAAAATTTTCAGACTTGGCACACACAAGCACATTGAAATTCATTTAATGCAATGGTAGTAAAGTAAATATATTCACATCTAATTATATCTTTGTGCCTAAAATCCCCAATCAGGAATATATGTAAGGCAATGTGTGTCTTGCATAGTTATTTTATTGACCTGTTGCCTTTAATAAATTAGCTTTTCTTAATTGGTATATCTATTTGTCTGTTAAAATCACAGAATCTGAAATAATTTTTAGTAAATGTGTGGCATAGGTTCGTTCATAAATGTGAGCATTGAAGTGAGCTGCAATTAGTTGCTGATTTTGCAGTGTCTGTGTGTGCAGAGTGTCTCATGACAGGGTCATATATACATTGGTGGTGGATGCAAAGTTGTAGTAGCATGGGTTTGATCTGGTCCTAGTGATAGATGGTAATCCATCAAATGCAGTAGGACTTTTTTGCATGAATGAGTGCTAATGGGAATCTCTTCATATCATATTTAGATGAAAATCACATTTCCTAAATTACAATAAAAATATGGCTAATAATGAGATTTTTTTTCCCTCCTTCAGCTCTGAAACTTAGCTTGTATCATGGCCTGTGAATCATAAAGGAATTAAATAATTCAAAATGATGCCTAAAATATTTTCAGGGGGTCATGGGAATACTGTTCATCTCATAAGTAACTTGGACTAGATGAAAAGCCCTAGAAAACCTAAAGGCTTCTCTCTGGAGGAGAAAGGAGAGAGCTATTTCTGGTTGACCTTTGAGTTATCAGACCATAAAGCAACTTTTTGGTCCACGAATGGATGTAGCCAGTCCTGAGCCTCACTACAGCCTTAATGGCTTTAAACAATTTCATCTGAATTGGTGTGCAGAAAATTGTGTGTAGAGAACAGTTAGTCCAGAACGAAGAGGGGGGTGATTGGAGCATGGTGGCTGTTCTGGGTGACACTTGTAGCCTTTAGATTGGCTATGTGACAGCTTCTTTCTTTAGTCATAAAAATGAGGGTTTTTCTTCAGCTTATAGGAATAGGAAACAACTTGGGATCTCAGCTCTGGGCACTGCTGTCTGACTATGGACTGTAAATGTGATTTGACAACACCTGGCTTGTAGCTTTGCAGGCTTTTTCACACCTCAGCAAATTCTAACCTGCAAACCTTTCCTTTTGTGTTAAGAAGAATGGAAACTGAGTAGGCACTTTGCAGAGTTTCCTTACTGGTGGTTATTCATGAGTTAAGAAGAAACCAAGTTTGATTTTCAGGACCCAGGTAGTGTGTGCAACACTACTTCATGCTTGCCTCTTCTTTTGTTAAAATTATTTACTTCATTCTACAATGCCCCAAATGGTTCTACCAGTTATTTCTTAGTGGTACAGTTACCAAACCTCCTTCCTAGCAGGCAGGTTTTTTGTACAAGTTGTACCACTTGTGGACCCTGAACAGGGAAGTAATTTATATTTCAGTAGTAACTGTATTGTTGGCTTAAAGACGACCTAAACACCAGCAGCAATCAATCTGGATAGTCCTATCTCTATTTTTCTCCTCTGATGATTCATTCCCAGTGCCTCCCTTGCACCAGCAATAGAGCTCCTGTTGCAGCAAGGTCCTGAACTGAGTGGAACCTAATCCAGAGAAGACAATTTCTGTATCAGCATTAAGCTGGGATTGTGAGACTGTGCCTTTCGGTAACTGAATAAACTTGGGTAATGCAGATCCAATTATGAAGGTCAATCTTTACTTTAATCAGTGGGTTGAAATTGATGGAATATGATTAGGTCATCTCAACATGATGTGAAAAACTCAACATGAGTGAAAAACTGGCTGGAAAAAAACATATCAGATGCTACTTTTAAAATACATTTTTCTTTGTTGTATACAAAATGTAGTGCCTGAAGTGTGTACAGTAACTCCACGGGAGAGAACCATTCCTGTACTTCTTAAAGGAAGATGTAACCTTTAGTTTTATATAAATATTACACAAAGACATTTAAGGGACCAGCACTACAGTCACTTTTGATAAAACAAATTAAATATAGGTATCAAATAGAAGTGGTCATCATGAATAATGTTGGAGTATTGTTGGGTTTTTTATGTTGGGGAACTGTATTAGCTTTAATGATGGGTAGCAGTCTTCTGTTTTAGCTTGCTGAGATGCATGGAAAGGAAAGGCATAGTTAGACTTGCATTAAATAAAACTGTTACACCTGAATGAGGGAATTTATGAAAAATTTGGGCTATGTAAGAGAACTTCACTTTTTTAATCTACTTTCTTAAGGCTTAAGATTATTTATGCAACCAAGAAGTGAGGTATGAAAATACATCTGAGGATATATCTTGAGTGGTTACTGCTATAGAAGTAGTAAACTTGCCTTGCAGTGTCTTCCCAAGATAGCATTTTCCAGACCACTTTTAATTGCTGTCTTCTTTGAAACTGTAAATGCATGTGTATTGGACATATTAATTTCTTCTAACCAATAATTCATTAAGATCCAGGGTTTTTTTTTTAACTGTATTGCTCCTTAAGACCTGTTGGTTTATTTGAGTAAAGTTTTGTTGATTTTTTTTTTTTTTTTTTTAAATTAAAATCCCTCCCAAGCATGTCTGGATCTTGAGCCTGCTATGGTCCAGAGATGCAGTAGCTAGTGACAGAACAATTTTTGTGCACTGCACCTCACCACTCCTGACCTCCCAATGTACATATCCAAGCTGCTTATCACTGGGTGGGATGGGGAGGGCTTTGGCACAAGTCTTGAGTAAATCTCAAGCTTGTACCTCCAGGGCTGTGACAATACTCATAGACTATGGCTCTTGTACATTGCTTTAAATATTCTGTGTCATTGGGTTGTTTATAAAGCTAAAGCACTTTGGAGCAAGGTACTCTGGTTCTCCAACATTGTACTTAGGCTGTCAGGCTGGAGCTTTTTAAGTTTTTTTTACTAATTTCTGGAAATTACATAGTAGTGTGAAACATGTGTTTCTAAATAAAAATCAGCCTGGCCAAGTAGCCTGTGTGCTGTTGAGTAAGTGCAAATAGAATGAACAGTGATACTTTTACTGATAAACATAAAATGTGATTTGCCTGAACCATGTATCTATTTTGCAGTCATCTAGGGTTGAATTTATGCTCAAATCATGAAGCAAAGGGGGAGAGAGTGTGTGTGGGGAGGTCCCTATAAATACAGCTCTTTTAGTACTTTATGTTTCCTTGTGTTGCACACAGGAACTCAAGCATGATTCTGAAATCTGCCACAATGCCAGCATTTATTCTCCTTTCATTCTGTGTTGGACAATATAAAAAGATTGAAAAGGAGGAAAACTTCTAAAAGTTCTTATGTGTAAGATACACTGTTTGATTACTCAGATTCTATTACTGGTACTGAAGAAATTATTTCTACCCAGTCAGTGTTTGCTTAGGCAGAATAGCCTAAATTTCATTTCAGATGACTGAAGCCTATTTTGTGTTGCAGCCGAATAAAAAGTGTATTTGCTTAAGGTTGCCCCTTTAACTGGGTTCTATGGCTATAAATATTCTGGTTCCCTAACCAAAATCTTCTGCCTCTAGAAAAATAGTTAGTTGGCTTTGAGTAGATGCACATGAGATATTGGCATGGTGGAATAATTTGCAAGATCTTCCAGTGAGGGTATTAGCATATAAATAGCAGATGCAATGACGACCATCACAGCTGAGTACATTTAATTTTTAGTTTATAAGATAGAATGGGTTTTTAAATGCATAGCCATCAAGCCTGCTGAAAGACAAATGAAGTTTAGAGTTCACTTGTCTGAGGATGCCTTACATCATTTTTTTTTAAAAAGGGAAACAGACACGCATAAAACTGAACAAAAGTGATTTCTTGGGTGAAAAGTAATTGAGATTACAAACCAAGTTAATTAGACCATGCAAAATTTATTTAATGGTCCCAGCTGTAGCTTTCAAGTGGTGTTTTAGTAAGTAGATACGACTCAGTGTGCTACCTTTTCTTTTCCTTCTTTTTCTAAAAGAATTAGTGAATGCTGTACATCTAGTCCTGTAAACTGATTGCATTGTATATTTCAGTCATTTTATTGCTTGCTTTAATTATGATTGCTGAGGCTCAGGTTTTTAAATCCTCTTAACAGAATGCAGCAGTCAATTTGTATATAACTGGGAACAGGACCAAAAGCTTTTCTTCACATCTTCCCACGTGTTGTGTGGTGGGTGAAAGTTTTTTTTAGTATATATTACTAGTTGGGATGGATGGGCAAAGCATTTAGCTGGGGCAGTGGTTGCACTGAGCTACATTAGCAGCTGGAGGCTCTCAGAGTGTTGAATCCAAAGCAAAAGATACAATTGCATTTCTTTTGTCATCCAATATTCATTTTTAGTATTTTTAGTGAGATGGAGACTGATAATGGAAACATCTGAGTTTTTTCACATTTTTTAATGAGTTAAGGAGTAAAAGGTTTGATTACAGTTGTGTAGCTGGAAAAGTCAGAACTATTTGAAGTTTTGCATTAAAATTAAGAGAATTGAGAAGACATTTTAAGTCTGATTAAGTGAAAATAATACATGCATATTTTCTGTCCCCCCCTTTTTTATAAAAAACCCCCTGTATTCTCATATGCAAGTAAGTTCAGTCCAAGAATATGGAAGCTGTCTAGCTAAATTCTGTTTCCTCTCACAGTGAAATACCTAGTCACTAAATACAACCATGTTAAACCCCCCCAACACATAGTTTTGCAATGCATGATTCATTTAGGTAACAGAATAAATAAATAAATGTCAGCGTTATAGAGAAGATTAACACTGAGTGAGAAAATTTACCTTCTCCATGCAACCTGATGGTGCTAACAGTCTCTGGTGTCTGGGACTCTGCTCTCCCCTCTGGTGGGCCATCCCCCAGTGGCAGAGGAAGGTGGTTAGGTGATTCCCTTGCTTTCTTTGGATAAGACTGGAATTGTGTTGGTGACTTTCCTTGTATCACTTAATAACTCCAATGGATTTGAAAATGGGACCTTCTTTCCATGTTCTTTGGGTTACTGAGAAATCAGCAGTTGTGATAAGTTTACTTATCTTAAAATTACTTAATTCTGTACATCACAAGAAAAACCTTACGTTGTAGAATTCATCACTTCACTTCCCCTCAGATATGGCAGACTAAAGGTGGCATGTTGCTTGCTTTTATCATTGTCTTGTTCTTCTTGCTTGCAACTACTTAACCACTCATTTCTTAAAGATTATAATTTACTACTTCTACCACTCAAATGTTTGTTCTTATTTAATTGTTGATTTTTTGTTTTGTTGGGTTGTTTTTTTTTTTTAATTGACTGAAAAACTTTACCTTTTGGAATAGCAGACAGAGTAGGTGGTTGAACTTTCATACTGCATCTGTAGGGCTTGCTTTGGAGCTTTCTTGGTTTGAAAAATGGAATTAAATATACTTTTCTGACTAATAATGTTGCCCATGAGCTCTTCTCCTTTCTGTAGAAAAGGAGTGGAACAAAACAGCATGAATTGGATGGTTCTGATGAGGTACCACTGGAATGAGGTGAATTGAGTTATAACTTCCCACTAGTACTGGGCAACTTCTTTAATTTCCACTGATGATGACTTTAGTATTTTAAAGTCAGAAGATAAAGAATTTATCTTGTTAAGGTTTATGTCAAAATAAAGACTTCATGTCTGCTTGAAGGGAAAAGGGGACTTAATTCCTGATAGTTAGCTAAACAGTTAATTTTTTTTACAGGAAATCTAAATTTAATAGAAGACCCCAGGGAAATTCAAGGGTGTGAACAATAAGCATAATATTTTATGAAAATGACCCCCATATTTAAAATCTGGCATTATATGTTATGCATTGTAGCACCAAGTCCACATCTACCTTTCAGAAAATTAAAACACATAAATTCTGTTTAGTGTTTGATGTGCGCTGCACTGGCTGAAAGCCATAATGCCCCTAAAACCTTGGGTTGCTTTTCACCTTTCATAAATTCCTGGGTAGATTCTATACAAAAAATAATTTTCAGCTCCGTGGCTCATTGTTATTCAAACTTGATTGATCGTCGTCATTTACTCAGTGAGGAAGTTAAGTGCTCCTGTCATTTCCAAAGAGTATAATTGGGACGTTTCACAGGTCAGTGGTAGTGACAGGTTTCCCTTTTGATTAGTGTTAGACTGATAACAAAAATTACAGTTTCCTATGATTAATGTTTTCTATAGCACTTGAATGCACAGTTCATGGATTGTACCTAAACAAAGTGAATTTGCATCTGATTATGCCTTTTCTCCATCAGGCTCTTCACGTGCTTTCAAGTTTCAGAGCTTGCAGGCAATAGAGCAAAGTTGCTTCTAATGCAGTTTTCAAGTTGAAGATTAGTGAAGCTCACCTAATTTTGGTATAGTAATGTGCAGAGAGCTATGTGCCTCCAACAGCATGTGAACAAATTAGGAGAAATTTCAGTTTAAGATAGTACTCTTCTGGATTCTTTCTGGTCCTCTCAGATATGTTCTGCACATGAGTATTTGTATTATACCCACTGATATTTTAAGTATGACCTGGATATTTAGGTTAAATGATCAGTCTGAACTGAGTTTTCTTTCTCTTACTAGTTTGGCATTATTTGTCAGTCCCCTAAACCTGTTGCTGTTCATTTATTTACAGACTACTTCAGAGTAAAAACTATGGAAACACACTGAATGTAGTTGCCCTGCTTTATAAAGTGAAAGTTAGCTTTTACATAATGGCACAAAGTTGTAGACTGAGAACATCCATGACAAATTTTAGCTTGGTGAAATCTTTTTTAGTAGTTAGATGTGAAATGGAACTTGAGTATGGAAAGTAGAATGCCCTGATTCAAGCTAGAGAAATAAAGAGTGGATGTTCTTTCAAACTTAATTAAATTGCCCCTACCAGATACAAAAGAGATGACACCACCAACAGAATCTTGAAACCAAAATACAAACAAACTAAATTCTTTTCAGTCTCCCTCTTCTTTTGGGCAGACAGTAAAACCTGATGATGTTTTTCTTTCTAAAGGCCACTGGGAAGGTCTTCTAGCAGTTGCAGTTTAACACAGATGTTCTTCTTTCATGTCTAGTGCCTTTGTGAGTTTGTCATCAGTGATAGAATATTTGACCCTTTCTTTGCATTAGAACTCTATTTTGGTTTCCTCTGTGAAGGTCAGGTTCAGCATGTGTCTGCCTTGGCAATGCCAGGTAGGGCCTGAATTGCTCCTTTCTTTCAGATGAAGATAAATTATTACAGTGGAAGACAAAAAGTAAACCAAGGTGCAGGATCTTCCAGCATAGCCTGAAGATTTCTAGGTGGGAGTAATTGGGCTGAAGAAACTGTTGTTGTTGTTGTTGCTGGTTCTCTTTGGCAGTAGGGCACTTTCAAACACAATTATGCTAAGACTTGATTTTAAAATGAAGGCTAATTGGATGTTCTCTGGTAAGAACACAGTAGTAAATCTGTCAGGAGAGCAATTTTCTTTTTTTATCAAAACTGCAGCTTTCTTATATCGAAGTAATTTTTTAAACAAAGGGAACAACTGAACTTCTAACTTCTACCACTGGTTCATTGTATGTTAAAGTGTATCAATATGGGTAGGAATATAAAATAATTAGCTTTATTAGGAAGTAGTTCAGTCACTGCTTATGAGCAGTACTTATCAAAAAGTTACATATAAAAAAATATTATTTATTTAAAATTTTTAACTACGTTCAATAAACCAAGATTGGTTTCTAGGTTTTTTGGTTTCAGAGTATGTGTATGATTTAAAGGAACTCAGCTGTGACACACGATTAGAGTAGTGAATTAAATTGGGAAAATTCTGCTGCAGGCAAAACCTGCAGTATCCTCCAGTACTTGTTACAATGAATAGTTGATATGAATATCAACCTAAGTCAGATGCAGTAAGAGAAGTAAAGAGGAACTGAAAATAGTAAAAATGATACAATTTCTTATCTATTGCTTTGGCTTGCTGCAGTGAACTTGAGAGAAAGCAATAGCATGTGGTTAGGCTGGTTTTAGTGGATACCCCTATTATTTCCTAGGCCTGTAAAAATGCCTGGCAAACATGCAATAATGTGCTAATTATGTTGTTTTGAAGAATTAGGTGACACCTAAGGTGGGCGAAAGGAAATCAAGCATAAAACCTCCAGCATTGCTGCCTTTTTGGGGTAGCTGGCATTTGCTATTTCAGTGTTCTGATGGTACTGCCCATGTCAGAGGTGGCACAGATTCTTTTAGCTGATGTGTAATATAGAAGAAAAATTAATCTTCAGCTATGGAGCAAGCTTAGAAAAAAAAGTGGAGACTTGCTGGCACATGTGCAATAGCAGCTATCTGAAATGCTACATAGGAGGCCACTGATGTAAATGACTCCTCCTGGTTAGTTGGTGGGAACTTCATTTTTACTGTTCAGCTTGTCATAGATACTCAGTTTCAGACTGCCATATAGACCAAGTGCATGTTAAAAATCCCATTTTGTTAGTCTTCACCATAGTTATGTGTGCAGTCAAATGGTATGAATGGTTAGGATGTACCAAATTAGTTGGGCAATGTATCAAATTGTTTTTGGTGCTGTTGTGAAGAAGCACTGAGAAACTATAGTATACAGGTCTGAATATTCATGCTCTGAGTCTTCCAGCAGCTTCCCTGCTTGTTTGTCTGCTCTGGTTTTGAGCTCTTAAACCATTTCTGATTCTATTCAATGTGCCACAGAGTATTTGGGCACAGCTAAATGGCTAAAATCGAGCAAAGAAAAAGAGAGACCTCTATAATTTGCTCATTAAACCAAAATCTTGATATTATTTTAAGATTTTTTTTTCTGCTTTATTTTATAGCTTCACACTTTCTCAGACTTCACCAAGTGCATGTGTTCTAATGGATAAAAAGGGGTTTTAAAGAAGCCCTTAGGAAAGAGTACAGCTTTAGAGATAAAATGTTAAGCAAAGGCCTAATCTTAGTTAAAGGTTAAATACATAATTAGGGAAATACTTTTGACCTAGAGCAGTCTCAGTAGGGCTGTCAAGGTGGCTGTGATGTATTTTCAGCGTGAAGGGATATTAAAAGCAATCTTCATATTAAAAAAAAAAAAAAAAAGAAAAAGAAAACAACAAAAATCTCTCTGTAGATGAAAGCCTTGGATGATGACGATGAGGAGGAGGATGAAGATGACTTTGTGGAGGTCCCTGAGAAGGAAGGTTATGAGCCCCACATTCCAGACCACCTGCGTAAGGAATATGGTGAGTTTGCCCAGCTGTGACAAGCTTTATCCCTGCATGTTACTGCTGCACTAAAGTAAATAAACAGCTATTCTGAAGTAATAAAGTGATCAGTGGTGTGGGTAATCTCTGAGTGCTATGAGGAAGTCATTACATAGATACGGGAGCAGTGATTGGCTCTAGATAAACAAATACTTTCTGGGAGCAAGAGTGGCTGAGACAAGAAGCTTATTTCATTCCATCATGTTCCACTGTAGCTTGGAGCCAGAAAAAGCACCGTGTATGCTTACAAGGGTGCTAAACACATGGTTACTGGGAGTGAAAGCATTGCAAAGTAAAGCTGTAAATGAGCCTGAATATTAGAAATACTGGTAACAGTCTGAGATAGGATAAGCTTTTGTACTATCATCTGCATTAATAGCAGTTGGAGATGTGCAGCCACTTTCTTCTATAGAGCAGCCAACTTAGAGCTCCAAAAGAAGGCTTTTGGGTTTTTGGGTGTTGCTACCACAGGAGGTTAAACAGAGCTCAACATTCAAGTGCAGCCACTGGGCACATACCAGATGACATAATACAGTCTTGATCTTGCCTTCTTTTAATGCATTCTAAAGATATTTTTTAAAATAAATACATACTTGTATTGTGCTTTTGTGAAATTGAAGGGTGGGTTACTGAGAAGTTTAATCTCAAATAGTTAAACTTTGGTGTTACTCCTTGTGCTTTGTCCATCTTATTTATTAAGTGTTTGGAGCTTTGCCTTGGTGTAGCATTGTGTCTTTTAAGATTCAGATTTCAGTACATTGTGGAGAAGGAGAGGGTAGCTGCCATCACATAGAAGTTAAAAACTTTGAGCACTGTAATAAGTTTCTTGCTCCTACATTTCTCCATAAGCATTTGTGTAAGACTGGTGCTGTGTTGTGCCTTTTTCAATCCTGCTTCTGCTTATTTTTAACTCATCTGCAGTTTCCATCCTAGAAGTCAGGCTGCAGCTATAGCCTGTAGAGGCCAAAAGTTTCTTTTTGCTGAAACAAGGGGATGTAGTGTTCAAACCCAAGCTGATGTAGATCAAGTCACCTTTTTACATTCTTCATCCATCAGATTTGGTTACAGAGAGTGCAAGGTGATCAACAAAGATAACCTGTAGTCTCTGGGGTCAGCTCAAGGATGTCTCTAGGTGTGGAGTATTGCTACTGCTTCAGTCCATCTACCCCATCTAGACTTAACCTACCAGGGTACCCAGGAAAGTAAGGTCTGTATTGATTATCTGTATGTCTGTGTTCCCCACCTAAGGACCTGCAGCAAGCCTAATTGGCTGGTTCTGTTTGCTTTGAAGGAGGTTCATGGCTCCATTCCTCAAGCTCTTAGAAAATGTGGAAATGAGCAGCTCTATAGAGGACTGAGGTTAGACTAGATCCCTGGTGTGCAGGTAGCTGCAGTGTGGCTTGGCACAACTTGTAGCTTATGTGTTCCTTTTAAGCAGTCTGTAGGCATTTACTTTTAGCCTTCCCCAGCTCTTGGTTGGACAGTGGGACAGGGAGTAGTGATGGAGTGAAATGGAAAGAGGATTTGTGTGTCAGACAAGAACACAGAACAGTGGTGAAGGGCTGTAGGATGCAAACTCAGGAACCTGGCAGGTTTTATTTTTTGTTTGTGGAAAAAACCTGTTATATTTAGATAAAATTATATGCTGGTATATGCCAGTTTATACTGGCTATGCCAATTACCCCAGTCTTGCACTAATCAATGAGTAAGTTCTAATTCATGCTAATGGGATGTTCAAAAAAGTCAGGCAATGGAAGAGAGGGATAGCAGCCTTCCAGAAGTTTTGAAAAGCTTCTTATGTATGGATGGCTAATTAAAGAGTCCCAAAACATTGGTACTGATAATGAATGAGGTTAATTATTATCACAGCTATGGTTCTTTTTTGGTGTTTTTCCTTGACAGTACTCCTTGTGCCAAAACCAGTATTTTCTTAATACTTCCAGGCACTGGAACTTTAGTTTTTCATGTTTTTAACCAGCAGCCTGATGAATCCTAACATGGTAATGCTTTGTTTTTACCTGTCAACTTTTACTGGAAGTGAAATGTACTCATTTCCTCTCTCCCTTCCTCTCTCCTTTTCCTCTTGTCTTCCTCATGGGCATTTTTTTCAAAAAAATAGTCTTACAACTCTTTTTATCACACTAACACAATATTTGACTGCTATTTGAATTCCCTTGTGTGGAAGAGGGTAAAAGAACAAGCCTACTCTCTACTCAAGAATATTTTTAAAATCTATGTAAAATGGATTAAGAAATCCCCAATTTGTATTTAAACTATTGCTGATAGGAAAATATATTGTAGTGAAGAAGCCAATCAATTAGAAAACAAAACCTGACTCACTTTGTATGCATGTAGCTGTGTAGGAGCTAATGGTCACACTTGGTTGTTCTTTTATCTGATGTGCTTGTTAAAAATAACACTTTGGAAAAAAGGAACCATTCTTGATGTTTCTGAAGTCATTCAGCCTTTCTTGCTGCCACTAAAACTCATTAGGTAAGCCCCCAGTTCAGGAAAGAGTCTGAAAATAATTAATTAAAATAATTCAGGAAATCCTTTAAGTATTTGATTTCTTCTGTCTTTGTGTGCTTAAGTGCTTTCTTGGACCAACTGATCAGTTACTCCTTCAAAATCTATTTCAGAAGCCAATATATAACTATTGCATAAATCACCTGATTTCTGTGTAACTACTTCAGGTATGCGTGCAGAAAATGGAAACCTGTATTTCCTCTATTGGATTATGTTCTGATTGTTTTTAATAAGTAAAACCAAAATAAGCATCCCTTTGACACGTATTTTTTGAGAAAAGTGAATTGTCATAATAAAATACAAAAATTTATTGATTTCATAGTAGCATGTTATCAGCAAGAGCTGGCTGTGTTAGGCAGCCACCACTAATATTAACATGGTTCTGTGTTCCATGTGGAAGTGCAGTTATCATAGCAGTGACTTTAACTTTATCTTAATATAGTCCAGATGGGTTATTGCTACTTTTCTGTAGTTCATGAGGACTCTGAGCTAAGAAAATGAAAGTCTGTGTGAGTGCAGTGTTCTAACTAGAACACTAAATCTTCCATGTGTAAATAAATAAAATTTCAGTGTTTTGTAGAAGGTATGAATAATGTGAAGTTTGTTTTTTTCTTGTACTGCTTATTTTCTTCAACAAACCAGAAAAAGTGAACAGCTCCTCAGATTAGCTTTATACTAATCAGGAAAACAAAGTTTTTAAATGACTGTGGAAATTGATTGAAATGTGACATGTAAGTTATTGATTTAAAAGTCACCTTGTTCCCTGTCACTTATCTTTGGAAAATGGAAATATCCTACCAACAGGGTAAATTTCAAGCCAAGATGCTGTTTCCGATGATGCAGGTTCTCCTGAGATCTGAAAAGTTTTTTTTAATAAAAAAATATTTAGAGACGGGGATTTTTGCAGGCATAATTATATAAACATGCAGTGTTATTATCTGTACATATATGTAGTTGATGGTGATGATGTCAAAACTGCTGAGATTTAGTATATAAGATCTACTGAGCATGAGTACAGTTAAGGTGGAGGGAGAATTAAACAAGTCAATTTGAATCTCCATGTATAAGATGAAATGTAAATTTGTTAAAAGAATTTAGGTGATTAGATAACTGAAGTGTGAAGATATAACCCATTAGGGGTGTCATGCCAAATTAGCATTACCAGACTTTTAACGACCTCCCATTTGTATAATCCTTATTTACACTTGCACCTGATGTCTGCAACAGACAAGAGACCAGCTATCCTGTGGTACCACAGGGCCGTTGTAAACACATTTTTGTGTTGCTAAAGAAGAATATTGGGATGATAAAGAGAGTGCTGTGAAAATAATTTTCACCAGGTTACTCAAGTTCTCCACCTTTGGCACCAATGTTCCTCATTCCCATCGAAGAGTAATTTGCCCTTGTGTGGCTAGTATTGCTAATCCCTCAAAACTTGAGGCATTGCTCATTTAAAGAAAGCTTTAGGGAAAGATAACATCTTGTTTCCACTTATTTCACACATTCCAACCTTTACTGGTCAGTGGGTTGCTTGGCTTTTCATTTTACAAGCAGGGACATGAGGAAACCATCTGACTTGGGAATAGTATTTTGGAGGCAGTTTACTGCTTATCAAGTTTCATCCTTATCCAGATTCTGTGAGAAATGTCTGTACAGTCAAGAACACAAACCATTATTTCAATTCTGGTTAATCAGATTATTTCTCATGTATTTGAGCTGTAAGCCAAAACGTTTCTAGGTCCATGATGGCTACTTCAGTTGTTTACATTGTATCCTAAAGCCTCTTTGGGATTTCTTTCATATCAGGATCAAAGCTGCAGTTATAAATCCCAAGGGTTAAGTGTATCCACTTCAAAAACTGTTCCCCCATCCCATCACAGAGGGATGTCCCTCCATGGGTTAGATGTCCTCACTGCCTTTCCTAATCTGATGGTGTCTGTCTGGGTCATCCCTTTTTTGTGTGTTAAGTAGTTTGTTGGTAGCTTTTAAATAAGAAATGTCATATCAACATGGGAAAGAGGGCTTATACTTCAACTTAATAAATAAAGTGTACAAATGCTTCACTATGCTGACTCTTTATTAGGTATATTTATGTACTTCATTTATGTACGAAATAGGAAAATGCCTTTAGTTACTGCCTACAGTAGTAATGTGCTCTTTTATCCTACCTTTGAATGAAGTTTCCCATTAAAAGTCTGGTTTATATAACAAAGGTAAAGCTAAACATACCTCAACAACCTCCTGAGGGAATTCTTTCTGCATAAAAAGAACATAGTGAAGATTCTTGTATGGAGAAAGAGCTCAGTGGAGACCACAGGGAAAACAGACCTGCAGATGATGGAGTGTAAGAGACACAATTCTCAGGAGCTGGATTTGAGACTTAGAATTATACTATCTAGGCTAAAGAAGGACTTGTGGGTATTGTCTTACTTCCTTAAGGGGAAACAACAAATCAGGTTTTGCAGGGGGAAGGACAGGTAGAATTACCTGCCTATGTTTCACTGCTCTGTGAAATTTGGGTTCCTTTTTCCCAAACTGGAAAATGTAGTTAACACACAGTTGTGATTCTCTCCCTAGAAAAGAATAAGTTAGAATAAGTTTTAGAATAAGAATAAGAAGAGCAGAATAAGAATTTAGAATAAGTTTTCCATTAATGTTACTGTAAATCCTTTTTAAAAAAAAAACATCAGACATAGTTGTTACACAATTGAAATAGCATGCATTGATTTCCCATAATGTATAGATAACAGGGATGATCTCTCAGGAATGGCATATAATCAAAATCTCCACCCCTTATGAATAGCAGAACCTTCAGAGATAGTGAGGTCTGCCTACTCTATGATCACCTATGGTAATTTTGCTCACACACATTTGTGTATGGAGTGGTATAAGAGAACTGATGCTGAAACACTGAAGCTGTAGGGAAGCAATGCCCCAGATATTGACTTGAATTCTCTGTTCTGAAAGTCCATATGAAGTAACCTTGGCAAAGATCTGTTCACTTAGCAGTAAGGCTTATTTTGCTTCCTGAGTAAAAGAGATGCAGGTTTTTTCATTACAAGCAGAGGAGAGGGTTAAGTGGAGAAATACTGTACCTGAACTCTGGATTCTTCTGGCAGTCTTGGAGAGTGTCTGTACTCATATAAATCACATACATTCACTGTGACCAAGTTTCAACAAATGGAAAACAGATTTTTTTTATTTTTTTTTTCTCGGGAAAGTTGAAATCCATAATACTTGTATATATTCTGTCTTAGTTTTTTCAATTAAACTTCAGTGAATCTCAAGTAGCTACATTTTGTCTAAGTCCACACAGCTGAGGAAACCTGTGCTTGCTCCTTCTCTGAATTTTCACTGAGGGGCTTTTATCTCCCCCTAATCCCACCATTTCTGTCAGGACATAATCTCTTTCTCAAATTTACATTTTAATTACAAGGCCAGCTGAACTAGCTAAAATCAATAATGTCAGCATTCAGCAGCCTAACTTCAGCTGAAACCCCAGCCTCTCTCTTTCCTTTTATTGATTTATCTTGTGAACACGGTCTACTTTATTGCTCCAGGCAAATAGGTGCCACTTGGTCAATTTAAACAAAAAAGGGGATTTGAACATTTTTATGATTCTTTCTAAAAGCTGCTATTGGATCAGTTTGAACCCAGGTACTGTACTTGTGTTAAATAAAATAGGACAGCAGAATTCTTAAGAGAAATTTTACTTCTAAAACTGAACTTAATCCTATCTATGTCTTAAAACCAAACCAAAACAAAAAAAACCCCACTCTGACATTGGATACCATTCAGCCAGGGTTGTCTGCATGGTGTCTCTTATTTCTGTCTTGTTAGCAAAAATGAATTGTATAAACAAATATTTTTTAAAAATCAACAGTAGAGGTGGTGTTAGTCATGTGCTCGTGTATTTATCTTTATCTTTTTTCTGTTAATAGTTTAAAATAAGAAATCAATGGGGAAATATTTTGTGCTTGTAACTCTTAAGAATTCCTATATTGATCTTTTAGATGTGATTTTATCTATCTAAAAGTCACATTGTCCATCTCTCTCTCTTGCCTTTTCTATGTGTTGCTGACTGCTTGTCTCTGCTGTTCCCTGCTTTTCCTCACCCCCCCACACAAAATCAGTGCAGTGCACAAGCAATTATGCTTTTCATAAATATTGGAAAAAAATAGAATAAAACTAGGATTTGTTTTATTTGGGGGGTGTTGCACCCCATTGCAAGGAAACTTGTAATTCAAATCAGTCAAGGTGAGGATGAATTACTGGAAAACCTCATGAGGTGGAAAGAGGATAGGGCAAGTTGGTCTGATATTGTTTGTGAAAACTATGGTTTTCTTTGAAAAGAAAATATTGTGTGTCCCAAAGCTACCTGCCACTACTGGTCCTGCAGTTTCCCACTGACAGTGCAAGTTGTACCATATTACCTTTGCCTTTTTCAGTTGATATCGTGTGATGCATTTAATAATTACCAAAACAATTTAACAAAGCATTAATGCTTCTGATATAGCTTCAGGGTTGGCTAGAAGTCAGCAAGAGAATAGGAGTCCCAGTGGTTAAAACATGTCAGGTAAACTCAGGTTGCTTTTCATAAGAAGGCTGAGGTGACTTTCTTAAAATGTTTGTCTGAAACCATGACTTCTTTTTGTCTTGATTTTGCTTTTGGGGGAGGAGTGCATTTCAATCACTTCTTTTTATAAAAAGGCTTTCTGATGGAGAAAATGTGGTGTAGTATGTTAGTGTGAGGGATCACATCTTCCCATGTTTAGCTGTCGTTGACTGAAAAGTTCTTGTTACTGCTGCCAGCTAATGGAATTGCTTCCCCAGCTCAGTAGGTAGATGTGTAACTGCTCAGCCTGTCTAACAGCAGCATTGCAGCCTGTGCTGGCTGTCTAATTTAGCCCTATGAAGTAATGAAGTTGCCCTTCCACTGAGCTGGTAGTGCTGAGCATCAGTGCCTGGCAGTGCCCTGCAGCAGGCATGTTCCTCAGGTGTAGCTCAGGCATTTCCTGTCTCTTGAGTGTGCTCTCAGTCTATTTCTTGCTTCTGCCACCACTTAGATATTTTATCTTGGCAAATTGTGTGTTTTAGTATCTGTGAAAGAAGACTGTTCTGTAGATAATTCTGTTTGTGGATGCATTTAGGAGTTGAAACTCAACTATTTGCAGTGGTGCTGCCACTTAACAAATGGAAAACAAGAGATGGTTTGGTTTGTGTTCTGAGCTCTGTCAGTATGGTAGCTGAGAAGCATCACAGAAGAGGGATGTGCTTCACACACCCTTTGTTTATTTACTGGGTTTGTTTTCCTGCCAGCTGTGATGAGTGATGGTGGTTCCCAATCCTGTCAGTGAATCCCTTTCCCAGAAGTGGTTTCTCTTTGCCAGGCTGTAAGTTTGAGCAGGACTTTCTGCTGAGACACCAAAAAGAATTAACCTTAGCATGCAGGAGGATATGGGTGTATGCCTTTCTTTTTGCTTTCTGCTGCTCTTAGCTGCCTTTGGAGCTCAAGGTCTTAAACAGTAGTGCCAATAGTTCCTTTCTTCTATTTTGCCATGGTATAACCTTGCCTACAGAAATGAGATACCAGCAGGCAGATGTGACTCCAGAAACTTAACGTACAAAAAGCAGCATTGCAGTTTAGGCAAGCACAAATTGTTAAAATCCTCCTTTCAAGGTGAAGTAACATCACTGAGTTGTTTTGCAGGGCTGGAACCCCAGTCACCTTCTAAAGCACCAGAGATGAAGACAAAAAACCCAACACCACTGAGCTCCTGCACCCAGCTGGAAGGGAATGAAGATGAACTGGATCCAACCTGTGCAGCTGCCACACTGAAACTTATTAGAGACAAACTACCAAAGTTACCATCTCCACGTGCCAGGTTCTCTTTTTTATTTCTAGTAGAAACTTCTTGCTCTTGCTTGTATTTGTTATTTATAAAACACACAAAAACCCACTCCTGAACTAAGCAAACTGCTAAGGCTGCCTTGATTTCATTGTGAAATTGCAATTCTTTTAGTGAGATGTGTATTCAGTTGCTTAATATTTGGGAATTTTTTAGTGATTTCACCAGGCTCCTAAGGGATATTTTACTACTCACTTGATTTAGGTTTTATTTAGTGTTATTGGATACTATGAAAATACAAAATATTCCCTCCTCTCCTAACTGAAAAGCCCATCTCTTTTTATTGTGGTAATTTTTGGTTTGTAACCTAACAGAACACATCCTAGTAGTAAATTAGAAAGCAGTTGTAACTGCCTTCTGCCTTCTAGGGACTTATATTGCCAGTGGTGCTTGGAGGTATGTTACTGATTCCAAAGACATATTTATTGTCAATTCTGCTCAAAGCTTGGTGACATTCCAGACGAATTTATCTGCAATCTGGGGATAAAACTGGAGTAATCTACTTGGTGGCATGTTACTGAAAGGACACTTCTGCATTGACCAGACAGGCCCCCCAAAACTAGCATATTGGAATGTGATCTCAGAAAGAGAAAGGGTTTTATTTTATTAGAACTCTGGAGTATTCAGGTATACATTTTGACTTCTCATTTTGTAAAAGTTAAAGTTTCAGTTGACTGAGACCATTTCCAGCTCTGTCAGAAAATAGCCAAAGGTCCCATAGTAATCTGTTTTTTGAGGACTAATGAGTTCTGTAGTGGTGTTGCACAATGAGTATTGTAAATCTGCAAGACAGAATTTTGTCAACAAAACCAAAGACTTTGCAGTCTGTGACACTGCCATGCAGACATGGTCATGAGCACAGTTTGACACATCAATAGCTCTTGTTACTGAGTAGTGTGTGTGATCCACTGCTGTCCCCATTATTGGGGCTTCTACACCCCCACTATATAATATATTTTATCTAGCTTTAGCCAAATGTGCAGTTAGCTTCCTGGTGCAGTGCACTGTACTTAAGAGGGTGCAGTGTCATGGTCTGTACCCTTTCTTTTTTTTAAATAAAAAAAGAGAGAGAGAGAATCCTGTAAAGGCAGTTGTAGTCCTTAAGATAATATTACTGTTGGCATGAAAATCAAATGAAAAAAGAGAAAAAAGTTGTTGTGGTCATTGTTGTTCAGTTTTTATCAATTTTCTCAATTTTTATCAATTTTCTCTAGTGGCTCTTCAACTGCTGACCCAGCAACCTTGGAAGAACCTGACAGTAAGAGAAGAAAACTGGAAGAAGAAAGAGCTAAAGCTCCCTTCATGCCTTTTGGATTAGATCTTCACTACTGGGGACAGGATCAGCCAAGTGCTGGGAAGATTATCAAGTAATCCCCTTTTTCTTTTAAGATAAATTAAACAAATATACAGATTTACTTGTACTCGGAGGTCATGCAGTGGGATGACTGCTATTTCTTTAGATAATTAATTTTCTTCTTTCCCTTGTGTTGTAGGGCCCATAAGCAAAGTCAGAATTTCTACCTCAAAAAGTTATTTATTTTGAGAAGACATGACACTAATTAAATATCCTTTGATGCTTCAAAGCACAGATTTTTCTGCTCTTCTCAAGTTTGTGTATTATTTGGAGCAAAGCAGCACTTACTCCAATTTAAATTGGTAACTCTTTATGCAAATTGCTATGCAAGTGGCATGATAGATGGTCCCTCTACTGGAGACTTTACAGTCTAAATAAATAGCAGACAAGGTAGGAGAAAGATTGGGGAATGTGTCAGGAATACTTTTCCTTACTTTACAGAGTGGTAACTAAGGAAATCGATATATGTGCTGAGGCACACAAGGAAAAGTGGCACTCAAAGATTTTGAGTTTGGATCTCTTACTCTCCATTCCTGTCTGGGAAGGTTGAGTTTCTTGGAAATGAAGCATTGATGGCTTGGGGAAAGCTTTAGTAATACGGGGGAGAATATATTGTAGGTATAGATCAGAACTTGTTTCTAGCAGTCAGTTTTTAAAACCCCTTTTTAGCAATGATATTATTATATTAAAGTTGGGGTGCAAAGTCTTCCCTCTGTGTATACATTTCATTTAAGTCCACTCAAACTTTAGTATCAGTATGTACCATGTGTGGCTTGGAAAATGCAAAAACCATTGGCTGGCAAATCAAACTCTCATATTCTCAG
Organism: Phaethornis superciliosus; assembly: GCA_023637945.1. Classification (NCBI taxonomy): domain Eukaryota; kingdom Metazoa; phylum Chordata; class Aves; order Apodiformes; family Trochilidae; genus Phaethornis; species Phaethornis superciliosus. The sequence continues at coordinate 5,926,119 of JAJQWJ010000011.1, forward strand.
CAGTATTGCCTTAACTTAGTTTGTTTCACACACACACTAAAAAACCCAACAACCCAAACACAAAAAACTCCACAAAACTAACACTGACCCAGGATCACAGTGTGAAGACAGTGTTTGCAGAAAAAAGCCAGCTTAACCTACTATTGTGGATAGCATGGGCTTTCCAAATTAATCACACTTCTTGAATTAAATTGAATTAAATTAGCTTACTCCTAGGATCAGAGTAAATTAGTTGGTGCAGAACTTTTTTTACTATGAGTTGGATATTTTAATTAACTCGTTTAGCATTTGCTCCAGAACCTCTGTATGCATCATACTGGGTTTACAGTTTATATTTACTCAAGCTTTTGATAAGCTTCCCATCATTTTAGGAACAAAATTGACATAAATTTGTTGAAAGAGTGTGACTTTTCTCTAGGAGCTGGACTTTGTTGTAGATTTCATTTAACCATTACTTGTCTTTTATCCTTTCTAATGTATCACTGTAATTTCCATTATTGGTCTAGATCATCTTCAAGTTGATTATCTGTTCCTCTTCTGAACCTCCTTACAAAACAAATTTTACTTGTCACATGCATCATTTTTTCAAATTTAGATCTCATCTTCTACTCTGTTAAAGCATTGCTTAAATTACAACAATAGGGAGTCAGAAAACTTCAGGGTTAAGCACCTTTTTGTTCTTTTTTCACCTCCTTGTAATTAATGTTGGGAGAAAATAATTTATGGTGTTGCACTTAACAAGAATATTTATAAATATCTATGCAGAAATTAGGCTATTTTAAGTCTAATTCACAAGTACTGATCCATGATGTATGGAGTAAAATATAATTTTAGTCTCCCTTGAGATTTGCTCAGTGCAGATTTTTTTATTGGGGGGAAGTCAAAACATTGAAGTAGAACTTTTTCCCTATTTGGAAAGGTTGGCACACAACTGTTAAATGCTTCTTCATCCTTATGTAACTGTAATTTGCTAATTTAGAGAAGGAGGGGAGTTCAGACCACCCAGGGACATGAGAATTTTACTAAAAGATTCTGTAAGATACTTTGAATGACGAAATGCTTCATGGTATCTTTTTAGGAATGCTTTCTCCTTCTTGTGTCTATAAGGTTGGTAACACAGAGATAGCAGTCAGTCTTGTTTTCAGGATTGTATTAAAACTTAGCAAGTAAGAAATGTATTTGAATCTTTTATTTACTGTCTATTGTGTGATCTAGACACATAATTTCCCAAGTGGAAATACTCTACCATCCAAACTTCTGACTAGGCATATTTGATATTATAAAGATTCTTGGAACTTTTTTTGTTTAGGCTTTAGTTTACAGAATTGTAAATTTTTTTTCTTTAACCAAAACTTGTGGAAACATAGTAATATGTTGAACCAGCCTCCATGAGAACTCTTTTGCCTTTATCTTCATAGGAGAACATCAAAGAATTTCTGTAAGGCTCAGATGATTGTTTGCTCTCTTGGTCCCAGTATGTTGCAACATACTCTGGTTTCAGCTTCTGCTTCTCTGCTGCTGCAGGAGTACAGCTACCAGGAATAAGATCAGACAAGTTAAGATCAAACTGTTTGCTCCCTGTGTTTAATCATAGAACTACTTTGTTATGATGAATGTTTAACAACAGAATCTCCCAAAGTTACTCATTGGAACTGGATATTAGATAACTGCCTCTGAATGTCAGATCACAAATAATAGATTAGCAGGTTAAACAAGAGGTTAATACTAGATGGGGCTTGGTGATGTTTTTAAATCATTATCATAATATGAGTCATAAGAAAGAATGGTAGATTCCCAGGTTTTCCTAATCCAATACCTTCTCTTCCTTTTGAAGTGAAGATGAAAGTTTAGCATGGATGGAACTGGCTTCTTTGCTTGCTTCCCTACAACTTCCTTATTAAATTTCATTCATTGTTTTTGCAGATTTCCCTCTGAGCATCGGTTTTGGGCACCCAGTCAAGTAGAAGAAGAGGTGGAAAATAAAGAAATAACTGAAATGTTAAAAACTAGATATATAACATTTGCAGGCAAGTTTGAACCAGTCAAACATAAATGTCGAGCACCAATGCCAGATGGGAGCCTGTGTGAAAGACAAGATCGGGTTAAGGTGGGCACCAAGGAACACAACTTTCTAGATATGTGCTATATGGAGAAGATCTCATTCAAACGTGTTCATAAAAGTTTATTTCACATTCTAACTATAGCTCAAGGCAGTGAAAGAAAATTGTATTTGGAAAGTTTGCTGTTGATAAGTGCTTCATGTAAGAATTATCCTTCCTGTAAGGAAGCTGTAAACATTTAAATAAGTCTCAAATACTTTTGGCATTTATCATAGCTGTTGAGATTGTATTAGTTACTGTGACATTTGAGTACCTGACAGTGAAGCTGATACAAGTTGTTTGTCAAAAAGTTTTCCCCATTTAGAGGTGTATTTTATATTTACTGTTTTTAGAAATGTGGCCGTTTGAGGGGCAAAGAGGCTTTATTTACAGATTAGGTTTTATGAAAACTTAATTCCTACACAGCCTCAAATTATGAGCCCTATTGAGCATACATACCTTGCTTAAATATTTTGTTCTAATATCCCTGTTCTTTCTTTACTGCCTGAGACTGGAGGTTCTGAATGCACTGAAATAGTTTAAATGGGATTCTTACAGGGTAGGGATATAACATAAACACCAAAATACAGCACAGGGTTGGTGCCCTGGTTCCACACTTGACAGAATGGTGCTACCTGGCCTCTTGCTTTGAGTCCTCTGTAAAAAAAAAAAAAAAAAAAAAAAAAAAAATACAGAAAGAGAGAGAGATTGGGAATATATTAAACACATGATGATTATAGGACCCTGAAGGGGGGCTGGGAATCAAGTGTAAAGTTTCATTGCTATGTGTCTGTCTTCAAGCTATGTTGAATAATATGTAGGCATTTTCTCCTAATTCAAAAGTTTTTACCTTCATTTTTTTCTTTGCTTTCTGCAGTGCCCTTTCCATGGGAAGATAATTCCTCGGGATGAATCTGGGATTCCTGTTCATGCAGAGGACCGAGCCAGAGAAGAAAAGATGAGGTTTGAGAAGCAAGCAGCTCAGCCAGGTTTGTGCCTGCATAACAGCTTAAAAAAAAGCACAGTGAAGATATTAGGCAGAGGTGGAAGATAAGCTTTAAATGTAAGGGTAATACCTTTATTGTATCTGTGTTTGTGTATATATTGCATACAATAATTACGCTATCTACAACATATATTTACAATCTATGTGATGTCATGGTGTGCCAGCATTGTCTCTATGTATTGTATATATTTCATCCACAATATTTTGCATTTGCATTGTATCTGTATCTTCTCTGTATTGCATCTATACTGCACTTACAGTGTATCTATATGTTGTATATCTTTTATCTATTTATAGATACAGTGTAGATACAGGTTGGACAACAACCTCAGTATACAGTTGGACAAGAAATGAAGCAGGCTGTATGGAGGAAGAGAGCCTGTTCTCTTGTTGCTGAAGGAACAGGTTGAGATTGGCAGAACCAAACCATATTCTTGTTCTGCTCCTAGCCCTGTTCTTTCATTTAAATTCATGATGATTTTAATTTGCAGATGATTACAGTGATTCTTGGCTGTGGCAAATATGGATGCACATATACACAGAATAAGGTTAACATTGCATTTGTTCTCCATTTTCAATACTTATCATAATGTTCTTAATGTTTCCCAGACAAATGAGTTATAGCCTTTATCTAAAGGAATATGTTTATTAAGGACAATTAAACCTGCTTCCTGGGAAATGCTCCACAGTAACTGTTCCCATGCTTCTGCAAAGAAGTCATCTAATCTTGTTGGTCTGTAACAGTTGTGATTTAGCTAATGTAATGATATGAGTGTTAGGATTGCTGTGTTACCACAAACACTGGCAGAGTGGGTTTTCTTTGCAAATAACTCAACCTCATTAGTGGTGGACAAGTTCTGGACAAGATGGACAAATAACTCTAACCTCATTAGAGATGTTCATAGTGTGGTGTGGTGGAAGGTCAGCAACCAGGAAGCTACTGGAAGAAGATACAAGAGAGGGATCTATCCAACAAAGACACAGTGTATAATTAAAGGGGACAGATTTGTCTTCAGAGCTTTTATTTAATCTGCCTTCCTCCATCAGCTCTGAGTTTTCTCTGTTTTAAGCTATTTATTCTAGATGAACATTCTGCCTTCTAATTAGACTCATTCATAGGCTTCATCATTTGATATCTTGCAGTATACTCCCCTTAAGGAGTTAGTTCTCTCTTAAGATCTGACTGACTCTGTTTTTCACCAGTTTCACAGTTATGTATAATATTTTGCTCTTCAGAGCATCAGGAACAGTTGCTGATCTGTTCAAAAAGGTCTTTGTCAGATGAACTTGCATATAAGCATAAAACTGACCCACCCAGCTTCCATGAATACTGATTTAGCCATACTTGACTGACTGTGCTTGGCAATTACCAGAACCATGCTAAATGCAGCAGTTGCCAAACACCTTCTGGTGCTTGCATGAGTCAAGAAGTGCTACATTTGCAGGTGGTTTCCATCCTTGTCCAGACAGAGGAAGGTGCTCCAAGCTGGCATCCTGCCAACAGCATGGGCACAGTTGCATTGCCACAGTGAGAAACCAGGCCAGGGGTGTAGATGTTGTGCTAAAAAAGGCAAGTTCCCAACTTAGTTATGGCAAACTAAAACTGGCAAATTAAGATAGTAGGTGTTCTTGAGGGACAAGTTTCAAGCTAGAAACTAATACTGTGCTATAAAAATCACTTGACTGAAAAAATATTGATTTTTTTTTTTTTTTTCCCCAGTGAAATTGCCATTGCTGGAGGCTAGACATAATATTTATTTTTATTACAGTGTCAGTGCAGTGTTGTTAGAGGCTTCTCACCTCTGGCCCACAAGGATGTGTGTGTTAGTCCCAAACCAGTGTTGACATTGCTGTGTTGTATTATTGAGTGCCCTTGTTAAGATGAGATGTCATACAAAAGTCCATCCCATCTGGCAGGGGAGATACTGAACTAGCTATGGCACTTAATTTATTGGACAAAACCTTACAGGTTTCTAAAGCAGACATGTACCAGATGTCACTAAATACTTTTATCCACTTCATTTTGTTGCTTTTTTTCTCTCTGTGCCTCAGTATTTTTGCATTGTACTACAATATTTTCATCAACTTTATAAAACGGTCTTTATTTCTTTATTTTGTTTGTTTTAGGCTTGTGGTTTTGGGAGATGTGTTTGGTTGGTTTGGCTTGTTGGGGTTTTTTTGTTTTGGGTTTTTTTTGTTGTTTTTTTATGGAGGACTCAAAGCAAGTCTCAGCAGTGCTGCTGCTGTAGAAAAATATACAAGTGGCAACCCACTCTGTATAGTATGTGTTTTGGTCTTATAATTGAGAACATCATTTGCTAATGATGACATATGAAAAATGCCAAACATTAAAATTCAGGGTTCAGTTGCACAGTTAAATTGCACCCAAATTCTTCCTACATCTCTTTCCCTATTGGATTGTAGGTTTATTTTCATCATTGTGTGGTTTTAGGGGAAAACAGTTATGGAAAAGTAATACAGCTCATGTGGTAAGGACTGTGTTTTGACAAGGCTGTTGTTGCTACAGAGAATTTTTTAACTAAGTATAAAACTTCAAACTGTAGCTAATGTCCACAAAATGCTGCTTTGGGCGCTTTGGTCCTGAAACAATGAATCAGGTGGGATTACACTGAGCTACTAATCTGCACTGTTCATCCTTTTCCAATAGTTCACACACAGGAGCAAATTAAGTGCCTATTTTTTGTGTCAACCCTGAAGAGTATCTGGTTTTTCAGCCCTTAGTGACTTGTTAACACACAGGTATCAGGACAGGCTGGTGAAGGGAGGCCCCTGGCCACTCAGATGTGAAATAGCATCTCTTTCCTAACTACACTATTGATTCCCGCCTACCCTTGCAAACTGTGTAATTTTCTTTTCCCTGCTGCTAAACTCAGTAACAATGTATGAAGAGCTTTAGGGGCCCATCAATGCTCAAAAAGGCTGCTCTTCCCTGGCATTCTATTGATTTTTCTCAAAGGCTTTTAAATTGCTCCTTCATTTTACTCAAATGCTCATTTCATCTCTACTGGATGCTGGCATTTTTTCGGTGTGTTTAAACAATTGCTCCATTCACTGGGTTCCTAAACTGTGACGCCTTCTTATTACTGGGAGATAAACTGTTTAGACAGTTTTCCTTAATCTTGGATTAATCGTTCCTGTATCTGAATTGTGCTGTTCTGTATTCCTTCACTTATAAAAAAAAAAAATCAAGTCTGTGAGGTCTTATGATCTATCAACTATGTGGTTCTATTTTCTCCCTCTATGCTTCTGCTCAGTTCCTGCACAGCTTCATTTTCCTCATCCTTTTGGGTGTGTTGGATTTTGGGTAGCTCCTGCTTTCATTTATGATAGTAGCTTTGATTTAACCTTTCCTTGGAAAGTTGCTCTGGTATTCCTAAACACCATGCTGTTCAGTGAGCACAGTGCCTCTAACCTTTGTGAAATGTTGTTACCAAACAGATTGCCCAGAGAAGTTGTGGATGCCCCATCCCTGGAAGTGTTCAGGACCAGGTTGAATGGGGCTTAGACCAACTCTGTCTAGTGGAAAAGGGAGGTTGGAATTACATGATCCTGAAGGTCCCTTCCAACCCAGCCTATTGTATGATTCTATATTTGTCACACTCAGTGACCATATTGGTATACGAGTGAAACTGTGCTTTATTTAGAACTGTTTGTTTTTGTGTATCTACACTTATGTTAAAGGGTTGTAGACATTTGGTGTTAGAATTTCTGCAGGCAACAAAGGCTGACCAACATATGGGAAAATACATGGTAAAGGGCTGGCAATTACTCATTGTTAAAATATGGAATTCTGACATTATGCTGAGTTTGGACCATGTTACTCTTTGAAGTGATACTTGTTACATTTTTATCTAACTCACATGTTCAAAATCTTTATAAAGCAATGCTGTTTTTCTAAGTTTCCTCTTGAAGATATTCATCCTCTAGCCACATTTTTATGTTCTACTTTGTACTATTTTACCTTGTTCTGACATGTAAAACTTTAAAATAAAGGTGAAGGATCACTGCTTCCTCAAAGAGTTTACAGGCTAGATGGTTCATACTTTTTTCCATGGTGGCATCTATGGTGAGAACCCATATACAGTGTGAGGTTGAATTATGAAGCATCAATGTTTTGATAAAACTGTAAACCGAGATGTTTATTAGGTAAAATAATTCTTGTGCTGTTGTCAAGAGAAGAAACTTGATTTAGATAATAGAACTGATGACTTGGGGGATAATTCAAAAGTAATATACTTTTCAGATGCAAAACTAGGCTGAGGGCAACAAGGTCATGTTGTCTTGTTTGAGAATGCTCTTTAGGTGTCAGACACCAGTTGCATGTTTGGAAGTAAATATTATTTGATGCAGAAATGTTATAATGTCATTTCCACTCAACTACCTTGTTGGCATTTTGCTAAATTTCTAAATAATAATAACTGTATTTTATATCATCTTTCCTGCATGGAATAGTTTCCTTGTAATTTTGCTACTGTGCTGCTGCAAAAACTTGACTTAAGTCTTCCTACAAACCAGTTTTATCCACAGTAGCTAATAATAGATACTACTCCCGGACTGGCAGAGCTTTTTCATCATATCTGTCATTTAGGATATCTACTTTATCTTCCCCTTCCTTAGTGTATGCAACATACAGTGAGTTGACTCTGCCTTCACCTAGTGGTGACAAAAACCTATACCTTAGGAGACTGCAAATTCTTCCTGCGTTTGGACTTTCAAAGTGTGTGTCTTTTCTTTTAAACAGAGTGGCGAGATCCAGAATTCATGAGAGAAATTGAAGCAGCTACAGGAATAGATCTTGGTTCATCTAAAAATAATGGAAAAGGAGAGAAAAAGAGAGGGAAGAAGACAAAATACCCAAACCTGACAGACCTGAAGCAGCAGGCTAACACTTCTCGTTCCCGACTTGAGAAGAAAGTCTTTGATAAGTAAGATGCTTATGTTCTCTGAAGCCTGTTAAATTGCTGTTCCCCTTGTTTTCAGTGGTACTTTCTGTTTCTGTATGAAGATGAACTTACTAAACTTTCTGTATGAAGATGAACTTATTAAACAACTTTCTTTGCTAACTGCAAAGCAGGAATATCTTCAGTATCTCCATAGGGTAAAAAAGCAACAAGGTTAATTGAGAATGATTTTCAGCTAATATACAAAACTTCCCTATGAAAGATTTTTTTCATCCTTTTTTTTTAAATTCCGTTTATTGCTGTAGGGGTTTCTCTGGATGATCATCTTTTAATCAGACAGATGCTACTTTATGTATACAAACTACTGGATGTGGAAAGAAAATTGTGTCCAGCGTGACACAACTTACAGCATTGTGGTACCACACATTGTAGTAAATGGAGCAGATGTAGTGATGGAGTGAAAATGTAATTTTTTCTTTGGAAAGCCTAAGGTGGGGTGTCCTGAGCTGAACCTCTGTTAATAAAGGCATCTGTCAAAAACTCTTGGCTTTAGGCATGGAGCAAAATCTTGACAATTGCTCCTGATCCTCTGCTGTGTGCTCAGAGACCTTGACAAACTTGGAACTGCTGCTCAGGCTTCTTGTGTATTTCCTCTGACTCCTGGGGATAGTAAGTTGCTAGCTGGGCCTGATGCAGTGCCTTACAATCCAGGATGGACACACATTGATCCCTTCCTGTGTACTACTACTCAATGGCACTCTGCCATTGCATTTCTCTCTTCCTTTGCTGAGAATGCATTCAATTTGTTCAGAAAACTATTTGGATCTCTGTGATATGGTCCTTAGTCATTTAACCCCTGATGTCTTTTAGAAGTACAAGGACTGGAACCTACTGCAGTGTAAGATTATTCTTATCTCTATTATATCTTTCACTGTTATGTAGTGGTAGACTTGGCAGTGCTAGGTTAACACTTGGCTTTGGCAATCTTAAAGGTGTTTTCCAACCAAAATGATTCCATGATTCTCTGTCTCACTGTACCACAGACATGTGCTGTTTCTGTGTGTCTCTGTTTCCTCCCAGCACATGTACAAAAAGTAGCTCTTGGCCTACATTTATCTCAAGAAGAAGCTATTTGGGTTGCTTTGGCATTGAAACATGTCAAACAAAGGTGTGTCCATGACTTATGTAGATATATATGAGTTAATTTTAGAGTGGGCACAGATGAAAGTGAGAGCCTGCCAACCCACCAAGCTGAATGGGTTTTAGAACATAGAGCAACTCCTTGTGTCTGCTGTGTTATGCCATTTCTGATACATCTGTGCTTGGTTAGATGTGGCTACAACATAGATTTGCCTAAGCATCATCTGGTCTTTATCAAATGGGAAGCAGCTGCAGCTACTTAAGGAGTTTCACATGGCAAAAATTAAGCAGTCAAAGGGAAGTGAAAAATGTAAAGTTGTCAAATCAAAAAAGAAAAAATAATTATTATAAAATCATTAATGGTGTGTTCTTCCGTAAACATGTTGGATGAGTTGAACAACATCCAAGGCAAAAATCCAAGTATTTGTTTAAACTCTATTTTCCCTTTTCTGGTGTCAAGCTTATAATAACAAAGCCAAATCCACATTGCTTTTGGATAAAGAAAAAGCACATTTTCTGTGAAATTCTCATGTTACCTGATCTTAGTTAGAAGTCAGAGACATCCAGTTCTAACAAGCAGAATTTAATGTAGACTTTTAACAAAAATTTTAAAGCTGGTTTTGGTTTACTATGGTTTGTACTAATGATTTTGAGTGTGTGTTAGTGCCAGGCATAGGGAATCAAACCTGTCATGTTTTAATAGGTTTCATGCTTTGCAGCACTAAACAAGATGATAACCTTGGCTCCTTCTAACAACCCCAAATTACTTGAAATGTATAGGTGATAAACCCAGGCTCCAGTCTGCCAATAAAGTTAAGTGAAATTGCACACAGATCATCAAAGTGGGATCTCATTTCATTTACAGTATCACACAATCCAGTGGTGCTAATGTAAAACCTACATGACATGAAAGTGTCAAGGCCACTCTGCACTGCTAAAGGCTCACTTTTCTCCTACCAATTAAGCAATATTTGAAGTGCAAAACCATGACCACATTTTCCTTACTCTGATAACTTTATTGGCAGAATTTTGCTAAAAGTATACCTCTTCCAAGGTGTTTTTTCAGAATGTTGGTTTTCATTACAGTTGCTGCTGAGAAAATCTTTAATCCCCCCATTTAGAAATATTATTAAGAAATATCCTGTTTTCAGATGTTTCAAAATAGCTTTTGAAATTAAACCATTACAGAGAGCATTACAGAGTTAGGCAAAATAAAAGTCAACTTGCCTCCGAGAGATAAGCACAGAAGTGGGGATGGAATAGTGTGTAGGGCCTGATCCTGGAAAAGGCTGCTGCACACTATCAGGAGGATGTCTTGTCTTCATTTTACTGCACAGCCTGAAGCATCTTCAGAAGTGATAAAGGCAGACTGTGACAATGTGGGGTCTAACAGCACCAGACTTAAAACCATCAGCTTCATGTGATGGAATTTGCCAGCTGTGTTTCTGATGTAGAAATCAAAAGATATATCAGTTGATGCCACGTTCTTATATGGGACACAGTCCCTCAAACCAAGGCCTAAGCTGGTATGCCTCCCATGTTGGCACTGTACAGGTCTTTACAGAATGTGTTAGGAGATAATGTCCTTCTTCATCAAAAGAGACAGGGTGACATCTGAACACACCTGCAAATATCAGCCTCAGATTTCTGAGCTGAAGTAACCAATAAAAATGGCAATTCCAGAATCCAGTGAAGAACAAAATTCCCTAGGCAAGATGTGCTCAGCTGTGCACCACACCCAATACAAATTTCTGTGGGGGCAGATGTATGCAACAGAGCATCATCTTGACCTATGCCACTGCCTTTCTTCTGCTTTCTTACCCATCCTGAATTGTCAAGCCATTTCTGTGCCTTACTAGTTAAGTGATGTATAGGCTTGCTCTCTCTGTGACTTTCATGAGAATCTTCAGCTCCTATTCATACTGTCTGGGCATTGTTTTCCTTACCCTCAACATCTCAGCTGTGTGATCTTTGCTGAAATGTTTGTGGAGGAAAAAAATGAAAGTGTGTTCACTTACCCAGTTCTGTGGCATAACAATTACTCTGAAAAGAAGGGAAATCTCTGGGCACCATCTTTTCTGGGAAAAAAACGCAGCAAATAAAGACCAGAAATGGGGGGGCAAAGTCTCATCAGATTTAGGAGCAACGGAAAGCTCAAGAGCTCCAAAGCTCTCATTCCTTTATTTCCTTTTTGAATCTGAAGAACACTACAGAGCCACCTTCAAGCAGAACAGGAACTGCAGAGGACTCAAGTGCTTGCCCATCCTGAGGTAGCAGAGATCCTCTTCCACTTCACACATCAATGCATAGAGATATGTGACAGTTTCTGGTACCTTCCTAAACTAAAGCTTGTGAATTAAGTAGTGGCTTCTCAGGAATGGAAATAGTGCTGGTGTGAGCAGGTCTTACTCTGCCCATAGCTGGTGAAATGGGTTTTTGCTTAACCTGTGAAAGGAAAGTTGCTAAATGAGTTGTAGTTCCATGAACTGAACATCAAGCCCTTCCCTCACAAAAACATTCTAGAGTCTGCAGCTTGGATTTCATAAGATTTTCTGAGTGTTAATTTTTTTAGATCCTGTTAGATACCTATTTTAACCCATGAGCAGTTAGGTGCTTTTGAAACTCAAACTTGGTTGTGTGACTATCACAAATAATGCTAGAGGGGTGGAATGCCTGGCCATTTAACTGAAAGACTTTAATTTGTTTACTCCTGCTAATAAAATCATTGCCGAATTAAACTATTTGTATTGCTGCAGCTAATTTAGTTAACAAGACAAATTTGTTCAGCCTCATCAGTGCAGTGTTCAAAAGCCTGGTAGTGATTAATCATAGTTATTTTTTTCCCCCCAGCATTCATAACCATTCTCTGAGCTTGTGTAGAATCAACGTAACTCTTTTTACTATTTTTTTGTTTCTCTTTCAGAGGTGCTATCAAACGGGTGGTGAAAGCAATGAACCGAGTGGACCAGAGAAAGCATGAGAAGTTTGCCAACCAGTTCAACTATGCACTGAATTAACATGTAATGAAATGAAGGGTAAAAAAAGATTCACAAGAGTGCAACTGCACAGAACCTTAATCACAACTCTTAATATTTAAACTAAAATACTGTGCTAAGTGCATTTTACTGGGGTAATTTTAAAAATCGTTTTCAACTTTACCCTATTTGATAATGAACTGATTTGATAATGACTTTGGCCAAGATGTGATGATATAGAATAGAATGCATTTAGAGAAGTTGATAATTATTTGAAACTTACATGAAGTAGAACATATTTTACAATTTGTACATACAAAAGTTCATATTTGGGGATTTTTTTCCTTCACAAGGGACTCATGTAACTTATACCTCCTTTGTCAACACTTGTGTTGTAATTTCCAACCACTTCCACATCCTTCCACCTTCAGAAAAAAAGATATATTAGAAACAATGAGATTTCTACAAGAGATTATCAGGGGTGGATTATTTGCTCATCCTACTATTCTAGAAAGTGCAGTGGATCAAGTAGCACAGTGTCTTCTGCAGGACCTCTGAAGGACCTGTTGTGTACACATTGTAAAAATCCCAATCGACTGGTGCCTTCAGGTAATGAATGGAATACAGTTTGATTTCAAATTGAAATCCAGGAACTGGTTCAAAATTGGTAGCTGTGGTGGTGGGAAAACTGAAATTACGAAGGTCATCCTGGTCTGCTTCTTGTCTTCCCATTATGGTATCCCAGTATCTTTCAGAACTGCATCTGGAAAGCATGTTGTGAAAGTTTGTAAAGATACTCAGAGTGCTGCATTTCAACAGTACAGCGTGGAAGTGTGAGGTTTTAAGAAAAATCATTGAAGTGGCATACTGTACTAATGAACTGCCTGGCTTGAATCAGTTAAAATTACCTCAGGCTCAGGCCTGAGAGTGCATCTCAGGATGAAGATACTGACAGAAGCATTTGGCCTCTTCTAACTCCAGAAGGCTAACATGCATACTGAGATCAAGCAGCTGGATTCAGCGTGGTTTGTTGTTACTGGATGGTGCTTAACCAGATCTCCCAAACCTGCTTTGCCTGGCTATAGTCACATCTTCAGCAGAATGAACCAAACATTGATCATTTGTGCTCTTACACTGTTTCATACAGCTTTCTGGGTTAAGGAAATCCAGAGTATCAAAGAGGATAGGGTTTGAAAATCAGTTTCAAAGTGAATTGTGGAAGCCTTTGATACAATACAGAATATAAACTAAAAAGGATTCTCTACAGCACTGGCTTAGTCACTCACCTGCTGGAGGTGTTACCTCATGCATTGAGAGCCTGTAAAAATTGGAAAAGGAGAAAATTTTAACTCCTCAGTGTAGCTTCTGACCTCCTCAGACAAAAGCCAATTTACAGTTTTCCCAAATACCTTTTAACTTGCACATTAGAAAGCAATTAATGCTTAATCTTCCTAGTTTATCTTGCAGGAGCTCTGCCTTTTATAAACATTTTCCTCTTCAACACATGTAGTTAGAAGATGTATTTCTAAACCACCAAAAATAAAACTATAAGAAGCCAGAATTTTAAAAGGTATCTACTGCACTGGAAAGCAAAACCATTTCTACTGTCAGTCTAGCTCTAAATTGGCAATGAAGACTTCAGGTGAAAATGTAGACAAGGACAAACCAAGTTCATCCACAGGTCAGCTGAACTGATTGATAAAATTATTTTTTTCTTATGGATAAAGACAAAAAAAACCAAACCCCAAACACTATAAAAAACAAGCTGCAAACATTTGAGTGTAATACAGATCATTGGATGCTGGGATCCCAGAACATTCTAAATGAAACTGTTCCATCTTGGAGATTAACACTCAAAAGTGCCACAGAAGTCATTGTGCCACTTTTCCAGAGATTCTTGAACCTGCTTAGGCTGAAGGTGTTAATTTATAAGACAAGTTTTCTCTCCTCCCTGTAAAAAGAGTAGGAAATGTATATTGTGCAGTGACACTCTAACCCTCCTTTGCTGTGAACGTGAGATGTCAGCGTTAGAAAATTTCCAGCAAACAGTAGATGCACTTTACACCATGGAGTTCCTGTTTTGGGCCTGTAGTTAAATTAAAGAAAAAACCAAACCAAACCAAAAACTAAGACCAGAAAGGGAACTGGTAGAAATCTGCGAGGAAAAAAAGTGTGCTTAGTAAGTGATGCTACTCAGTCACATCAGTTCTAGAATTACCAGCTGAAACTTCCTATCTGGGCTCCAGTGTCTGATCCACCAGTTAAACCTAATCTTCTCATGTGATGTCTTTGCTCTCCTCCTTGCCTTATTAAAAAAAGAGATGCATCCAAAAAGGTGATTTTTCTAGAGGGCTCCTTTCATGCAGGAAGAGGATTTGCAGAATTAAGGTTTCCCAGCAAGTAACTTGGAGGTGTCTAATTCAGGCTCAGGTGTTCATGGACTTTGGGGCAAGTTAGTGATGACCTTTTGAAAAGCTCTTGTTCTTTTCATTTTTTCTGGCTTTGTTGCAAGAACTTTCATTGTCAGGTGAGGAATATACCTAGTTGTATATGATTTTTTTTTCTTCCTCTTTCTGCCTTGAAGCAAGAAAGTTTGTTGACTCTTCATAGGACAGTGTTAAGCACACACCCTCTCTAGCACTGCCTTTTTGGTAGCCTGACCTCTATCCCACATCCAGCTTCCTCTCACCCAATGTTTGAGAAACTCATGCTTCCCCTCTCCTGTCAATTATTGCCTCATTTAATTAAATGTTTTTTTACAAGGGAAAATCAGCATATATACACATGACCCATGTATCTACATCACTCAAGCATTCTCATTAGGCCTAGTCAGACATAATTCAGACCATTTGGGGAGCTTTATGCTTTTCCTGGATGTACTGTCACTCTGCTGGAGGAACTTTTTAAAAAAGGTATCTATCTCCAGAGATCTAGCATGCCTTCATCAAATAGAAAAAATTTAAAATTGAAAATAAATCTGTCTACTGACACATCACACCTCTTCATGGATCACTTTACTTACAGCACTCTACACATTTGAGGTCCCGGAGCTCACCAACTTTTCAAGCATCTTAGTTGCTAAACTGATGGTGACATTTCTACTGGAACTTTTCTATTCAATTTCTCAGGGATTTGGGGTAAAAAAAAAACAAAACAAAACCAACCAACCAAACAAAAAACCCAAAACCAAAACAAACCAAAAAAAAAAAAAAAAACCCAAGGATCATTCACATAATCTCTGCTGTGTGTTTTCATCTGTATGACTCAGTCAAATCCCTTTGCAATGGTACTGTTACATACTTCTACTTACTGAGATACTGCACAGTATTTCCAGGTACCTAAACACCTTGGAGGATTTGGCCCTTTACGTGTTGTTCAGGTGAACAGTTGTAATACTGTTGAATGTTCTGTGTTTCTCAGAGGACAGCTGAAGGTAACTGAACTGAAGTGAGCTGTGCTGGTGCATCTAAGCCATCCTTTTATAATTAATGCTGTTTCAGTGGTAAAATTTTTTTGGAAGCAAGACAAAAGACACAGAGTTTGGAAGCAGTTCTAATGGACAACACAACCTGCCACATCAAGCAGTGGACATCATTGGAAAAAACCCAACACATTTATTCTGAAGGAAACAAAAAATAAACCTGTTCTGCTTCAAGTGGCTGTGGAAACAGATGATAACAGTGTTCTTGATCATAAGGAGCTACTAGCCAGAAGCAAGAAGTATTGAATCTTGGGAATCCAGCCAGCAAAAACTCAGTTCTGCATGTATCAAAATAGTTGAGCAGAGATAGCCATCTGGTGGGCTCTAACACTCATGCAAACAGCTGGCTTTTTGTTCAACTGTGTGCATAGCTCATTCAGCACTATTAAATACATTAATGATTTTAGTCATGGAAGTGACATAAATGTCTCTGTAGCTTACACATCAGAAAAGGTAAGGACATCTGGATGTTACAGCAGTGCTTAAGTTAGGGAAAGAGCTCATTTGAAAACATGCCTTTTAAAGTGATTCTGCTCTGGAGGAAAAATTAATGTCTTTACAGGAGATTGTAGCAAATCAGCCTAGAAAAGGGCCCTCTGCACACTGGCCAAGAAAGGTCAGGGCACCTAAGCTCAAAACTGCAGCCCAGTAGCTGCTGAAGTTTCCTGGGCCCCTGAGGATCTGAGTGTGCCATGAGCTGCACTGGCCTCCCCACCTAGACCAGAGTTCTTGCTTATGCCTAAGGGCAACCCAGGGAAA